>CM035138.1:54470859-57109609 GCA_020205605.1 Panax ginseng | reverse complement strand
AGTTTTGATAGAACATAACTAAAAATAACATAACCAAAAGGTATTTATACCTTTGATATCCTTGCTCACCTTCTTCTATGGTTGAATATGGAGCTTTGAACACACAAAAATCTCTTTCTTTCTTCTTCTATGGCTGTCGAGCCTTTCTCCTCCCTCTCTCTAGTTTATTTTACTAGCAAATATGGAAATGAAATAAAAGAGAAGAGAGGAAAAACAATAGATTTTAATTATTGTTAGTAAAAATATGTATAGATATATTATATATATTTATTTAATTTATCCCATATTTCTTGCTCTTTCTCTCTCTCACTCAACCACTTTAGCTTTGCTTGAAAGAATGGTCAAAATGTTGGCTAAATGTGGAAATGACACTTAAGGAAGAGTTGTTAGGTTTGGCCACCAACTAAAGTGAAATAATCATTACATATATTCCGTTCTCCTTCCTCTTGCTTGGCCGAAACTCCCATTCATTTTATCCCAAATTTTTGTTAAATTTTAATGTTATATTATACTTTACTAATTGTCCAAAATGCCCTTCTTTAATTGGGCTTAAAATTTGGCTACTATTTTAAGCTTTTGGGCTTCCTAAATAATTCTTTGGGCCATGTAAATTAACATAGTCCAACACTTTCCATTTTATCTTACCCTAATTATTTAATTAGGGTTTCCATTCACTTCAATTATAATTTAAATCCTTATTCATGTACAATTAATTTCTTAAACCAATTAGACTTGCTATAATTAGGTTATAAAATTAATTAATTGAGATGTATAAAATAAATCTCTTAGCATTATTATATATTTTAAATACCATTATTTTTCCATACCATAACCCTTAAGTTATTCAATTTTTTCATTCCTAATATATAATTAGGTCACCTTTCTTTCTTTGATTTGTTTATATAATAAACAAATATAAAATATCACATAATATTCATATTCACTTACTCACATATTCATACAAATTAATTTAGTAGGTGGAGACATGATCCATAATTCTATTAGATTAGGTCATTAGTATATAGTTAAATACTAGTGTGACGCCCCCAAAATAGGTCCACACGACCCATCTTGAGTCGCCAGATATCACACTATAAAAATCAAATACAAACTTCATTTATACAACTGTTGAACGTAAATGCAGTGACTGACAAGCAGATAAGCTGTAAGTTTTAATACAAATGTATGTAACTCTCATGGTGTCTCGAAACTACACATGGATTTTCACTCGCCATGTAGTAATCCACGTAGACAGATCATTTCCACAATTTAATAAAGAATGAATACAAATGATCATTCACCATGCATGTTGTAATCCACATGGACAGGTTATTCTAACAGAATAATAAAGAATGGAATAACAGAAGAATTCACCATGCATGTGATAGACCGCACAAACAGGTTATTCCAACAGAATAATAAATAATGGAACCAGTCATGCGTCATCCGCATGCATGTGATATATTCAACAGAATAATAAAGAATAGAATAATGAATAATTCACCACGCACGTAGAGATAGACCGCATGCAGACAAAAGTTATTCCAGCGAATAATAAAGAATGGAACCGGGTCATGCGTAATCAAGACAAACAGGATATTCCAATGTAATAATAAAGAATGGAATAACTGAAGAATTTCACCATGTATACGGTAGTCCGCATATACAGGTTATTCCAACAGAATAATAAGGAATGAAATAACAATAGCTCTCTTCATGAATACGAAAGAAATAATACCTCTTACTATACTAATAATATCCCTTACTATAATAATAATAATATCCCTTACTATAATAATAATAATATCCCTTACTATAATAATAATAATATCCCTTACCTTAGAAAGAAACTGGATACTGAAAAAATGAGGTAGCAGACTTCTCTTCTTCTTTATCTCTATAATTTCTCTCTCTAGAGTTTCAGTGAATTCGTAAGAAATAATGAAGGAATGAGCTTCTCACTACACCAAAAATGGCCTCTAGTGAACGACAAATCCTTCACTAGAGGCCTTATATCTCTCACAAGTGATTTATTGTGAAGAAATATTTCCTTCACACGAGTGCTCGCATTAGACCTCCTCGCAATTGGGTATCCTTCGCTAAGTAGTAACTAAATATTTTTTGTGAAGGATATATTGTGAATAACTTATTCCTTCACAAATTGTATTTAGTAATGGAATATTGTCATTTAGTGAAAGATTGGTTTCCTTCACAAATAATATTTTAAGAAGGACTATTTGAAATTAGTGAATAACTTTATTCCCTCACAAATAATATATTGTGAAGGACAAATTTATTTAATGAGAGAAAATTTTCCTTCACTAATTATAAATTAAAAATGTATCTTCAAATTAGTGAGGGAAATAATCCTTCATTGATGACTAATTAATTAACTAAAAAAGATTTTAATGAGGAAAATAATCCTTCATTAATGTTCATTTTTTCATTATAATATCTCATTAAAATATAAATAACAAAAATGTGCACAGAAATTTTATATATTCTAAATGAGAAACTAATTATTATATCATTTCAAAAGTATATAATGTATACAAAGCTACTATACCAATATACACACTAAAATTACAAGACTTGTTACCAAAAGCTAGTGCCATATCACCTACAATATGTATCCACAGATATTACACAATGAAAAAAAACTCTAGCTATAAAGCGTAGTAATTGTTAGCTCCTCATTATCTTCGTCTTCAAGTAAGTCAAGGTTGAGCCTTTAACTTCATTTTGTAAGAAAAATTGCGAAACCCCTTCAATACTGCAAGAAAAATATCAAACCCCAATTTTACAAACATGAATAACAACAGATTTACTGGCATAACTTGAATTAAGCTACGAGTTACTCTAAAAGATTAGTTATTAGAGAACGGATCCAATAACGTATATTAGATTTTAACACTCCCTCCCGTGATGACCATCCTCTATACAGCCTATATTATATATGACAGTAATTTTGCACTTACTGTAAAACATTTATAATTATCATTCCACAAACAGTCTTGATAATTTAATTCATATTTACCAAAAAAAAATATTTACTTATATATATATTTGAGTTTGAAGCTTAACACCCATTTTGAAAAATTGCAAGGCTACAAATCCATGGTAATTTAACATACATTTAAGCAATATATGAGATCCTCATTATCATCTGATGAAAACACAAGGTTTTCAAGAAGAAGAGTGATGAAGTACATAACTTTCTGCAAAATAAATAAATAATTAACCAAGTGGTCATGATCACATTCAAATTTGAAGCTTAAGACCCCATCCCAAACCAACAGTAATGGAGCTAAAGAAAGCCCTTAATATGCGATTAGACCAGAAGATGACAACAATTCATGTAAAAAAAATACTGGGCCGGAAGATTATAGTGGTTTGTTGAACAAAAGGATGCATATTTTTTACACTCATTTACCTCTGGTGTAGCACTATTCAACTCCTCGTATCCTCTTTCAATGGATGTCCTTAAAGTAGAATCAAGGGCAATGTCCAAAAATAGTAAATCCTTGAGACGACCTTTTGGTTTAGACAATAGTGGCCTAAGCTCCTCGCGAACCTCTAGTATTCCCTGAATTACAACACTCTGTCTCTGTCCCGGAACATGTTATTCTAGAACCTAAAGTACTAAGGAAACTCAAAAGCCCAGAAGCCTAGATTAAAATTTTTAATACCTCTAGAAGGGCTTCCACATTTTTATCTTCCACATGTGCTAGGACAAATTGGAGCAGTTCCTACATAATAGTTTCATAGCATACACATTCTTATTAAAAAATATTAGCACAAATATTTCCAAATATTTGTAGTACTTGACAGATGGGATTAAACATGCCATAAAAGCATATTGTGATGATAGGCATTCTTCAACTTCAGAAGGTAATCAATGGTGCCAGAACAAATGGAGAAGAAAAACTAGACAAATCTATTTTGGTCATCTCTAGATAAAAATGTTTGCAGAACCATTATCATTCCCTTGACACAAAACTACACATACATAAAGGTTTAGCCAAACCTAAAATCAGATGAAACCCAAAATTTAAGAATAAGTAAATAAAAAAAATTGAGATATCCTGATAAAGTACCTCCAACAATCTATAGCCTAGGATCTTTTCAAACTCACTGCAATCATATTTCCACAGGAGCTAAAGCATGTTGCTCATAACATTAATTTATTATCTCATTATGAAAATTCTCACATCATGTACCCTACTAACACTAGATCAATTTAACCAACCATCGGAAGTGATTCTCTGTGTAGCAAGAATGTATCGTAAATTGCGGCAATAGTCGATTTATGCAGCTCATTCTCATTGACCAATTATTAGAATTCAAAAACCAAGCTATTCAATACCAAAAACGATTGATCACGTTATTAAGTGCAAATCACTAAGAAAGCTCTTAGGTCTGTTTTAACAACCGAAAGTTAATCAAGTCCGAATTCGCAAAGATGAATAAACAGTTCTATAGAAAGGAGCTAAAAATACTTAAAACTAACAAAGGCAAAAAGGCTATATGATTCAAAGAACTGTATAAAATGGAAAGGTGGGATTAACACATACCATGAAAACCATAATGTGATGTCAGGTGCACTTCAACTTTAGAAGGCAATCAAGGGTGGCATACCTGAACATATTGAGAAGGAAAACTAGACCAATATTGTACATAACATCCCAAATAAGTTTGCACAACCATAGCATTCCATTCACCATCAAAACCAGACTAAGGTAGAAGTTCAGCCCTAAATTAATTTAAGGAAGAAAATTTCAACAATTTGTCGGTTTTGGCATCCTCAACAGCTTTTGAAATTTGTTACCTGGAAGAAAATTTTCCAGCTCTGCTGTATCATCATTCTGAGGTGGAAGCAAGTATCTTGGGCCAAATCCAGAGAATCTAATCAATCTATTAAGATAAGGTTAATAGCAAATTACCTTGCTATATTAAGAACACTCATGAGACGTAATGATAAATAATTAGAAGGGGGGAATACTGGAATTATCAACTCAGAATTGGGTGCTAACAATGGCTCAAGCCAATGTCACCCCCACATCCTTGCAACATTAAGAGGAAGCCACCTAAAAAGGTGTACAAAATTCTGTGAAGAATGTGATATGCAGAGACGAAAAAACAAGTGCACTAAACAATGGTTGAACACGGAAGAACCAAGTTAAAATAAATCACCCATTACAGTTTAACGTCAACCAGCTGGCACCATTTGCAAGGAGGATCTGCAGAAATAAGAAACCATGTCAAACTAAATAGAATTTGCCAATCTAAAGGAAATTAGAAAAATATAACTAATTCTTACCTGACAGCATTTCAAGTTTCCCCCACAAGCAGCATAGTGCAAAGGAGTGCTCCCCGCTCCTACAAAATGGTGTACTTAATCTTCACAACTCAAAAGCATGAAATGGCTACCACAAAAATCATATTACTAAGTTTCAGGTAAAAAAAATGTACCTATCAAATCCACTGAAGTTCCATAGTGAAATGTGACAACTGAAACATTGGCGTGAAGATTTAGAAGTAGCTGTACATAATCAAAATAGCCATTCAATGCAGCCATATGAAGAGCAGTGATACCACCATCAGCAGCCTTATTTACAAACTTTTCCAGTGCACTGCAATAGGATATAAAATCAGTCCTATTGGGAAAGTAATATTCCCAGTTCTCATTTGATGGATATATACACCTACAGCTTGGCCCCTTAACCATAATGGGCTCTGCAACAACTTGACCAAACACTTTCTCTCATTCACCCATAAGAGCCCCGATATGTGAAAATACTACTAGATGAATAAAAACACATCCATCCATCCATATAAATACTTGTATTTTTATCTCATCACAAGAATATTGACAAACCACCTGAATTAACATCAAAAACACTAGTTGCAGATTACAAATATAGACTGCAACCATAAAGAAAACATGGGGATAAGGGAACACCATAATTTACCTATACAACCACAATTCACTGCCATGCAAATAAATTCTGACAAAGGGTTAGCTGAACATCAATATCCTCCATTTCTTTCTTGTAGAGGGGATAACGGACTAAGTCAGAAGCATACCAATTTAACCCACTGCCTTCATCTCCATTTTCAATTACCTTTCATTTCTCCCCTACTTGGGAAACACAGGATGACAATGGCATGCTAGTTACAACTCTATAAATCAATCACGTAACGGTTGAAATAAAAAATAACCCAACAAGACGAGGCCTATGCAGAATTATTCCTTACTGCTGCAATTCGGGTTCTCGTTATTGGGTGCTGCGTGTTAACCCGCCTCGTACTATAGTCCTGCAAATATATATACCGACTTGTTATCTTTTCAATACGTTCCATAACCATTGTTACAACAAATGAGTTAGCTGCTGCTTGTTCTTCAGCCATTCTACATTTAAGTAGCTCGGCTTACACACTCTGGAGTCGGGACTATAACGAACAGGAAGAAAGAAAAGAGCATCTTGTAATGGGAGGAAGACTTGGTATGACGAGCAAAACAAAAAACATTGTCTTGGTCTCTAGTTACACTATCACACCAGTATAACAAGTTAAAATCACTGAATCAAGATTGAGGTTGCCTCAGCAGTCGGAACACACTAAAAAAGTTTAAGCTCAAGGAGGGAGATAAAAAGAAACAGCGATGGGGCGATTTGGGCAATAATGTTTTCTTCTTACTTTTTTCAGAGTCAAATTTACAAAATCCTGACATTAAGACTGATTTTAGTTTATTTGATTTTGATTAATATAATAATCAATATTGGAAACTATTTAAGAAGTACCAAGTACAAAATCTCATTTTGAAAATCCAAATAAATTCAAATTACAATTTGAATGTTAAGATTTCACAATTTGGTCACATCAACAAAGGGAGTACAAGAAATATCTCAATGCATTGAATAAAAAAATTTTATAAAACACATTCCACAAATGAATATAGAGAGAGACAAAGTGAGAAGGGCATGCCTGTAAACCATTGGGATTCAACTGTTTAATAGCAACATTCAATTTCAAATCATTATCATCCGAAACCCTAACTTCTCCTCTGTAAACGGAACCAAACCCTCCCTCTCGAATCTAAGCTCAGGGACCGAACCCAGGACACCTTGGACGACCTCGAAACGACGACGTCCTCGTCGTATCTCGCCTCTTCGTTGGTGAAATGAAAGCACTTCATAGTAATTGAACGGAAGAAAAACAGATCTGTAACGAATTTTTTGAAATGAACATGAAGAATTCTGTAAAATAATTGAAGCAAAGCCTGGGCAAAATGAAGCAAAAGCTTGGGCAAACCCTAGGAGAGAGAATCACGAAAAATGGAAGGGAGAAGAGTAGAGAATCAGAGCAAATGGAACCGTGTTTGGGAGGAGAGAAGAGTAGAGCCCTTATGCGCGAGTTTTGATTTGGGAGGGGAGAGCTAGATCTGTGTTTTGATTTTAGAACAAATAGCTTAATACGAGGTCATTTTGATATACTGTGTAAACAAAAAGTTTACAAGGCTGTATAGTGAGTAATAATTTTTTCACTAAATAGTTTTTTTCCTCACAAATTTTTATCATAAATTGGCTCCAAAATTCTTTCTATCGTCCCAATTTTGCGAGGAAAAAATTATAAATTGTGAAGGATGTTTCTTTCGCTAATAACTATATTGTCACTATATTTTTTTCTTTCACTGTTCCTTCGCTAAACAACTCCTCGTGTGAAGGAATAAATTCCTTGACAAAATTTCTTTCGCTACATCCCTATTTTGGTGTAGTGATCTATTTATAGGAGAATAGACTGAATAATAACTAATTCATGAACGGTCCAGATTGATTTACTTTTAAATGGACGGTCCATAATAATTTACTATTAAAACTTAAAGCAACGGTCCATACTGATTTACTATTAAAACTTTAAACTAACGATCCATATTGATTTACTATTATAACTTTCCACCAACGGTCCATATTGATTTACTATTATATCTTCAACCAACGATCCATATTGATTTACTATTATAACTTCAACCAACGGTCTGAAAAATTATCACATCTCCTTATGGAATAATATTGTACTCAAAAATAATTTGGACCGAAAAGAAATATATTTTTTAGGTAAATAGTACCCCGACACAAAAAAGTGTCTCAAATACCCGAGTGAATAATACTAGAGTAAATAGTAATCAGTTGAATCGTAACCCGTGAATAGTAACTCGTGAATAGTACTCCGGCATGAAAAGTGCTCCGAATACCCGATTGGTCAATATAACCTCTAGACATCAATTATTATCGAAATAAATATCGATTTCTACTAACACTAATAATTCTCACACAATGGAACTATCAATTTCATCTTTAATCAACAGGAACTTATTCATCATTAATATTATAATTTATAATATTTAACAACAAGGTCGTTCCCAGGAAAGAGGAGGCTTTCCGATAAGGATTTCTCCTTATTGGCGCGCAATTAGGTGACCAAACCTTTCCTTGACAGAACTTCTAGACATTGTCAATATTGGAAATAATAATATGAATAACTTTGTCATCTAAATTATTGATTTAATAATATAACATATTATACTGATGATAATCGTGACAATAATTGAATCAATAATATGAGAGATATGATGCAAAGAATTATCAGTAGTAATAATTGAGTATAACTGAGTGACTTCACGTAAGCATCAATAATCAATATCGTGTGCTACTATGCAACCACGCGCAGACATCATTACTTTTACTAAGGGTAGTTCAACAGTTTTAATGGTAACACTTTCGCCATTATTTTTATAAAAAGATAATTCTGTCATTTTCTAAATACGACAATACTTCCGTTGTAGGGTCCCCACCAATGATTGTGCCGTCGTACGAATATTCCCTATTAAAACTAATATTCCCCGACCAATCGAATATTCCCCGACACAACGAATATTTTATAACAACTTGCTTACTTTGCAAAAAAATTCAAATATCACCCTTAACTTTAAACTTTTATCAATTTAACCATTTACGAAATAAAATAATAATTATAAGAAAATTGAATACTTTTATTTAATAAAATTTGGGGTCTTACAATCTCCCCTCCTTATAAAATTTCACCCTCGAAATTTACGTACGTACCTGGTATTCGGAGAGATGAGAATACCTTGCTTTGGTATTTGAAAAGATGAGAATACCTTGCTTTCTTTTCGGATTGTACCTTCCCGGTTATATCCTCTGTATCATGATTTTTCCATTGCTCATCTCTTGTATTTTAGATATCATTCTAGAATATATCTTCAAAACAAAGGTCAATTGACATATCATAAATTGTCAACTTATTAAGTAAAAATTTCGGCCTAGGTAAGTCATACACTCAATAAGTATATTACTCGCCTCTCCTGGTCCTAGTTCTAGATTCATATCTCCGCCAAATGACCATATCCCTAAGCTCGATACAATTTGTGGCGCCCCAAAATAGGTCCACACGACCCATCTTGAGTCGCCAGATATCACACTATAAAAATCAAATACAAACTTCAATTATACAACTGTTGAACTATCGTGCAGAGTACGACAACATATAAGCTGTGAGTTTTAATACAAATGTATGTAACTCTCATGGTGCCTTGACCACAACCTTACAATGGTACTTTAAATAAAAGTACAGTCAAAAATTGTTTTAGAAATTAAAATCTTTGGGAAGTACTCAAGGAAACCTTCGTACATGAGAGGCCATGCGTCTAGGTTATGATAGTTATTATATGTTCACATAATTATCCTTGGTTGACCCAAAAGTCCCCAAAGAAAAACAAGAAGATTACTATCATCTTCTTCCCAATGGTGAGTCTTCTCTTGACATATAACTATCTCCATTGTCTCTAAGTGAAAATTATATTTCAAATAAACTCCAAGATCATATATGTAGTGCTTGTAGATATACTCAGCAAGTGAATGTGCACAACAATGTCTTATGATAACACGAGGTTGTATGTCATTAGACATCTTGTATAATAGTGGAAAAACACCATTCCAAAGTTGGGTTCACCTCACCCTATTGGTTCACCAAAATTAAATATCAAATGACGTATACAATACGACAAACTTATCTAAAGTTCTCAAAAAAATTATTTCCATACTATTTAGGGAGAACCTCAATAGCTATAGACCACCGTTCTATTCCCCTGTTATCCCTGCTCGACCAAGCTACACTCTTATTACCTGAAAGGAATTGTGAAGTAAAAGGGTGAGCACAACTAGCCCAATAAAGAATATAATGACTAAAGATAATTAAATTATCAATAGCCTTTGTCAGTAATAAATCAGAGATTTAGAACATATGGTAGATGATAAAACTTTTCAACCATAGTTGCAGCGGAACGAGCAGTCCATTAGAAGAGTCAAATAGACCATAAAGTCTATTATCTTCTCTACGTTAAAAATCCACCAACAATATTTTATCCCTGTAACATCAGTCAACAATTCCTGCTCACAATCAGGTGAATAACTCATAATCATAATTGTGGTTCTAAATTCCTCTTCGCACCTAAGAAGAAAGATAATTGGCCCTGTAATGTTACAAATGATGTGGTAAAAGTCCTTATTGGCCCGTAGTGCATTGATAGACAGTTGTTGGCATGATCATGACCATTGGTGATAATAACGAATATCCTTGGCCCGTAGTGCATGGATAATTTGTGGATGTGATACTAACGAATATCCTTAGCCCGTAGTGAATGGATAATTCGATGATGTGGATTATTTATTGAAATGTGTTACAGAGATAAAATATTGATGATGAACTTTTAAATCATAGAAGATAGTAGATATGATGCTCTACTTGACTCTTCTAATGGATTTCTTGTTTCGTTGTTAACATTTTTTGTCTATTGTATTCTATTAGTTTTACACTATTGAAGGCTAAGGATAATTTATCCTGCATTATCTTAGTCATAATATTCTTTACTGGGCTAGTTAAGCTCACCGTTTTCTTTTATTGTTCTATTCAGGAAATGAGAATATAGCTGGGACTAGTCGGGGAATGGAGTGATGGTTTGAGATAGTGGTTGTAGTAGTTCTCAGTATTCTATACAATTGCTTGATAATAATTATAATGAGGACTTCATTTGAGTTTGGATATTGTCTACGAGACAATATCCGTGTTAAAACGCTCAGCTTACGTTTGTCGTATTGTGTAAATTAAGTTTGTATGAATTCTGTATCATGTATTTGGCGACTCAAAATGGGTTGTGCATACCTATTTTGGGGGCGTCACAGTTGGTATCAAAGCTATAAGTAAAGAGACCTGAGCCTTTTGCTGATGACGTCCTTGTGTGTGATGCATCGAAGCAAGACTTTCCGTAGGGGACACTATGATTAACGATGGAAAGTTGATAGGTATCAATGTGAGGTGCTATCCAAGTAACGGGATGAGAGTCACAGTTGGTATCAAAGCTTAGCGATATGATCCCTAGTAGAGATTTGAGGCTAGAACTAGGAGGGGAGAGACGGGTAAATCATTCGCTAGTATGACCTACCTAAGTTTATTTGTTATTTAATTGGTCGGTCAGAATATACAGATAATATTTGGCATGTCAATTTGCCCTTGTTTTGTGGCAGTGTTTAAAAATGACATCTGAAAATCAAGATATGAACTCATATAGAGTTTTAAGTGATGAATCGAGGAGATTCATTTAAAGAATAAATATTGGAGTATAATATTTTGTTATAACAAAAATTTTATTGGGGAATACTAATTAAGTTATTAAACTCGATTATAGGATGTTAGGCGAAGAAGAAATTAGAGATATCTATGTGATAAGTGAAGAATTAATAGTTACACCCGAGCTAATCTCAAAGGTAGCAGCTGAGAGTGAGGAAGAAGAGGACCCGGAGGAGGATTTATTAGGAGAAATTTTTGCTCGAAATATAGAACTGCAAGATCATATTCGTGAGTTAGAATAGCAGTCTAAATAACGATAGGCGATCGTGGAGCAAAGGGATGCAAAAATTCAAGATTTTGTTACCTGATATGTGATGCTTGAACAGAAGCTCTCTTTGGCAGAGTATAAGATAATAAAGCTAGAATCTGGGAATTCAAATGTCAAGGATCAGCTGAAAGAAGAAACAACTGAAAGAGTGAGAATGGAGGATGCATGGGTAAAAGCCGCACGACACGTTGATATTGTAGAAAGAGACGTCCGATCCAAAAAGGCCAAAATAGATGATATGGATCACGCTTTTTGGATAGCAATTGGGAAAACCCAACATCGAGTTTGGAATTATCCTGTACAGAGCGGTCAACCCCAATTCGATATGGATCAAAGATTAATGATTCAGATCATGGATCAGGAGTACGACAAAGCAGTTGAGGGTGGAATGTGCCCTATAGTGAAGTTAAGTCTAGCTGAAATGGTAACACCAAAAGTTGTCCCAGACAGTTCAAAGTCGGTGGTTCAAGGGAGAGCGTTTGTCATGACTTCCCAAAGAGTGAGGAACCCGAACGGAGTTATCATGGGTAAGCTAATTATAATCTCTTGCGAAGTCTATACCTTATTTGATAATAGTTCTACCCATTCTTTTATTTCACCTACTTGCACTCAACGTTTAAATTTGACTCCAGAGAAATTAGATTTTGACTTATCTGTTGAAACTCCGTTGGGAGAAACCTTCATTACATCCACTTTTTTATAAATCTTGTTTGATTCAAATCGGCACCCTCACATTACCTGTTGATCTCATCTCTTTGAAAATACTTGCATTTGATGTGATTTTAGGGATTGATTGGTTAACTACTCATTATGCTAAAATTGATTATTTTCGTAAGGTTGTTAGCTTTCATATTCCTAATCGATCTATTATGCGAATTCAAGAAACCAAACCACTAAATTCAATCACTCTCATATAAAGCCATAAAGTCATTCGTTTATTTAAAAATAGATGTCAAGCTTTCTTAGCCCATGTCACTGATTTAAACAAAAATACGTCAAATTTGAATGATATTTCTATTGTTAATAAATTTCCTGACGTATTCCCTGAAGAACTTCCTGGCCTACCCCCAGAGCGTGAAATCGAATTTTGTATCGACCTTGAACCCGGTACAAAACCCTCAAATGTTTCTTCACCCAAAACGAGCGTAACATGCGCCAAAGACGTTGGCTCGAGCTGTAAAAAGATTACAATCATACCATTCAATACCATCCTGGAAAAGCGAACGTGGTAGCTGACGCGTTGAGTGGAAGATCATATGCAGTTACGAGTGCGATATTGTTAACACAGTGACCCATTTAATATGATTTACAAAGGATGGAGATAGCGTTAAAGACTTCAAGGACCCACGCGA
The DNA here is from genome assembly GCA_020205605.1 of Panax ginseng. Classification (NCBI taxonomy): domain Eukaryota; kingdom Viridiplantae; phylum Streptophyta; class Magnoliopsida; order Apiales; family Araliaceae; genus Panax; species Panax ginseng. Next base: position 57,096,283 of record CM035138.1, on the reverse strand, counting down.
TAATGTCAAATATAAGAGTAGAATCGACTTTAATTGATAAAGTTAAAACCGCTCAAGCTAAAGACCCGGAACTGATGAATATGAAGAAGAAAGTACAAGAATGTGTTGTTCCAGAAGTAAGAGTCGATGAAGAAAGGAAATCTCAACCCTTAAATTATTAGTCCATTTGAAATCCTCGATAGAGTAGGAACTGTGGCCTATAGACTCGCCTTACCACCAAGTATGTCTCGTGTTCATAACATTTTTTACATATTTATGTTACATAAATATGTGGAAGACCCAAACCACATTATTGAATTAGAACCAGACGAGATAGCGGAAGATTTAACATATGAAGATGTACCTGTTAAAATCTTGGATAAGAAGGAACGTATTCTACGCTCAAAGGTAATACCTCAAGTTAAAGTTTTGTGGAGAAATCACGATATTGAGGAAATGACCTGGGATTTAGAATCTAAAATGAAAACAAGGTATCCCCATCCCTTCGACATACCAGGTACGTACACAAATTTCGAGGATAAAATTTCATAAGAAGGGGAGGTTGTAAGACCTCAACTTTTATGAATAAAGATTTATTTTTCTCTAAATATCATTTGAGTAAGAAGGTATGGATTTGATATAATGTTATAGTTGTGGATAATATTTATAAATTTTGCAAAGTAAGAAAGTTATCATAAAATATTCGTTTGGTCGGGGAATATTCGTACGACGGCACAATCATTGGTGGACTCTATAACGTAATTACTGTCATAGTAAGAAAACGACAGAAATAACTTTTTATAAAAATAATGGCAAAACTTTTATCGTTAACTGTTGAAATATCCGGTGATAAAAGTACAGTAATACGCATGGTTGCATAGTAGAACACGGTATTGTACAATATTTTTGAATATTGATGCTTACGTGAGAAGTCACTCAGTGTTATTCAATTATTGCCACAGTAATTGTAGCATAGTATCTCACATTATTGATTCAATTATTGTCACAGTATCATCTGCAAAATATTTCATATTATTAAATCAATAATTGAGACGACAAAGTTATTCATATTATTATTTGCATTATTGACGATGTCTAGAAAGTTCTGTAGACGAAAGGGGTTTGAGCACCTAATTGCGCGCCAATAAGGAGAAGTTCTTATCGGAAAACCCCTCTTTCCTGGGAATGATCTGGTTGTTAATATTGTGAGTTATAATATTAATAATGAATAAATGTTATTAAAGCCAAGTGAATTGAGATAAATAAAGGGGTTTGTCATGAAATATTTGTTGTAAATTTAGCTTATTATATGGACTCATACTTACTCATTTTTCAAAATTATCGGTAGAAAGTTATCTCAGTTTTGTTTTATTACTTATATATATATATATATATATATATATACGTTTTGTTATTATTATTATTATAATAGTAATAAAACAAAAAACTTTTTATATAAAACATAATACTTTTTTATAAAGTTATTCGTTTTATTAGATTATAAATAGAATATATTATATTTTATTTAAAGTTTTTGTTTTATTATAATATTTTATTGCACAGTAATGAATAGTAAAAATCAGAATTCTGCCTGTGATTTCGTTCAAAATTTTTATTGTGCAGTCCGTGATTATTTTCCTAAATAGTATCTTGCCATTCTCCTATAAAAAGGATTCTCAGTTTAAAAATGAAAATCACACCAGAATCAGAGATTTCTTCTTCTATAGTATTGAGCGTATTTCTTTTGAGTTTAAGGAAGTTTTGAGTTTAGAAAATAGAGAAAGTTTCTTCAAGAATATCCCCGCTATACCAGTCAGAAATACTCTCCTTTTAAGGTAAGGGTATTATTTATTTCATATTCGCTTACGATATTATTTTTCGTATTCGTAAGGAATTTTATTTTCGTTCAATGTTCGTAAAGAATATTATCTTCGTTCAATATTCGTAAGGAATATTATTTTCGTTCAACAGTTGTAAGGGATATTATTTTGTTCAATATTCGTAAGAACTAATATTTTCTTCCATACTCTATAGTATACAAGTAATATTATTTCGTTTCATATTCCTAATTTTATACTTATTTTGATAAGTATTGCTTTTATACTCTTTGAAATTTGTAGAATATCCTTGAAATTTTCATTTCATCTAGAATCGTCCCACTTAAATATTTTTCAGGACATTCTTGTTAAATTTTAATATGTTCATACCGGAGTACTAGTCATACGGTATTATTCATACATACGGTATTACTCACGAAGTACTATTGTGACACCCCCAAAATAGGTATACATCACCCATTCTGATTTGCCAAATATATGGTACAGAAACAAATACGACAACACATATACTGTGAGTTTAAATACAAATATTGTCTAATGGACAGTATTCAAACTCAAAATGAGTCCTCATTACAATTATTGATACTCTATTTTACAAAAATAGTAAGGACTACTAAAACAACTTTTTAGAACCATCACCCCATACCCCGGCTAGTTCTTGCTATATTCTCACTTCCTGAGAAAAAAAATGGAACAAAAAGGAAAAGGGTGAGCTCAAATAGCCCAGTAAAGAATAGTATGACTAAGATAATTTATAACAAATTATCATTAGTCTTCAACAGGGAAAAATCTGATAGAATATAATAGACAACAAGTTTTAGATCAATAACTGCAGCGGAAACAACAATCAATTAGAAGAGTCAAGTAGGGAATAAATTCTACTATCTTCTAAGATTTAAAAGTTCATCATCAATATTTTATGTGACGCCCCCAAAATTAGGTATACATCACCAATTCTGAGTCGCCAGATATATAGTACAAAATTTAGATACAACTTCATTTATACAACTGTTGAGCTGTCGTATAGAATACAACCATAGTTAACTGTGAGTTTTAATACAAATGTATGTAACTCTCATGGTGCCTCGACCACAATCTTACAATGGTACTTTACATAAAAGTATAGTTAAAGACTGTTTTAGAAATTAAAATCTTTGGGAAGTGCTCAAGAAAAACTTCGTACATGGGAGGCCATGCGTCTAGGCTATAATAGATATCATATGGCCACAGAATTATCCTTGGTTGACCCAATAGACCCCAAAAAAAAAATGAGAAGATTACTATCATCTTCTTTCTAATGGTGAGTCTTCTCTTGACATATAACTATCTCCCCTGTCTCTAAGTGAATATTATATTTCAAATAAACTCCAAGATCATATAGGTAGTGCCCGTAGATATACTCAGCAAGTGGATGCGCACCACCCTGTCTTATGATAACATGAGGTTGTATGTCATTAGACATCTTGTGTGATAGTGGCAAAACACCCTTCCAAAGTTGGGTTCGCCTCACCCTATTTGATTCACCAAATATAACTACTACATGATGTATAGAATACAAGACACATTTCTATAATGTTTAGGGAGAACCTCCACAGCTAGAGACCACAGTTCTATTCCCTTGTTATCCCTTTCGGCCAACCCTAAGAACACTTTTACTAAGAACACTCTTATTACCTGAAAGGAATTATGAAGCAGAAAGGGTGAGCACAACTAGCCCAGTAAAGAATATCATGACTAAAGATAATTAAATTATCAATAGCTTTCATCAATAATAAATCAGAGATTTAGAACATATAGTAGATGATAAAACTTTTCAACCATAGTTAAGCAGAGAACGAAGCAATCCATTAGAAGAGTCAAATAGACCATCAGGTCTATTATCTTCTCCATGTTAAAAGTCCACCAATAATGTTTTATCCCTGTAACATCAATCAACAATTCCTGTCCCCAATCATATGAATAACTCATAATCATAATTGTGATTTTGAATTCCCTTTCGCACCTAGGACGAAGATAATTTTCATCACATATCCTCACCTGAAATATCAAAAATCATGGTTATACCAAATCATAATTCATTCTTGTAATTATTAAATCATCTTTGCACTACGACCAAAGATATTCATTATTATCACATCCATGAATTAATATTTCATTGCTGAGACTCAGCTCAATAAATAATCCATGTCATCGAATCATCCCTGCACTACAGGCTAGGGATATTCTTTAGTATCACGACCACGAATTATCCATGCACTACGGGCCAAAGATAATCGTGTTTTCATCAACGGTCCTGATCATGCCATAAAATAATTCATCTTTGCACCCTTGGCCGAAGAGAATCCATAGCCTTAATCATACCAAAAATTGTCCATCAATTCACTACGGGCTAATGAGGACTTTTTCATTAGTATCACAACCACAAATTATCCATGCACTACGGGCCAAAGATAATCGTGTTTTTTATCAACGGTCCTGATCATGCTATAAAACAATTCATCTTTGCACCCTTGGTCAAGATGAATCCATAGCCATAATCATACCAAAAATTGTCCATCAATGCACTACAGGCCAATGAGAACTTTTTCCACATCATTTGCAATATTACGGTCATGATTATACCGAATAATCCTCGGTCATAATCATACAAAGTCCATCTATGCACCACGGTGCCACAGATGACTTTCAACATAATATAAATATGAGGATGATGACAATATTATAAGCATTAATCAAACTAAATCAAGGATAAATATTAAAAACTTTAAATTTATCCAGACATTATAAATCACTTAATAAAATCATAATCTAATCTTTATTATCATTGTAACAATATTTTAATCACTTCTTAAACTTATAAACAATTACATTTAATTGTTTACACTTTTCCAAATAATGCATTTAATCATTCAAAATGTCATACTCATAAGATTTCATCACCAATAATCAAATTACTCATCAAAAATCAGATATACCTTATATAGGATTTCCAAGCCATAAAATCCTATTTACCAATTCTTCAACTCCACATATCATATTTAACTCATATGTTCAGTAGCTAAATTATTTTCGTGAAAAATACCAAATCAGTCCCCAAAATTATTCTTTTTTAAGGATTTAGCATAATATAGTCCCATATTGAACATATATTTTTTTGACATTTTAAAATTCATTTACTATTTTTCAAAAATCAATTTTTAATTAATTCCTTGAGAAATTAGCTACCTCACGGTTAACTCCAGAAATTGCCAAACCTTGGCAGGATCTTACACATTTTAACGTGAGCTTCCAGTTTAAATTTTATGGTCATCAGAGTTATAGAACTCCGGTTATAGCGTTTTTCGTCGGAAAAACATATATATTGAAATGGTCATAACTTGCTCATTTTAAGTCCGAATGAGCTCATTTTTGGACAGGAGGTACTTTATACCATATACCTTAATGTCCCAAAAGGCTAGAATTTTTCTCATAAATTAGGTTGCCGAAACAGCCCTTTTAAAATCGTGGCAGCAGCCTTTTTCATATTTCGTAGTTTTTCGTACTTTGCTAAAATCAGTCCACACAAAAATCTACAACACCTTTTCTAGTGATTCCACTTGGATAAGTTACAAAACTCATAGACCTAACTCTAGAACTTGACCACACTCAAAAATTTAAAATATAATAGGAGATATGGTCAATTGAATTTCATGTTCCATTTTCACCAAAATCTGATTTGTCAACCCTTTATGATTTCTAAGAAACTTTCATGTTTTCACATATTAACCAACATAACTCATCACAACACTTACTAATACCACATATACCCATGATTTTCATTAGTCCAATGCTTTTATTATGACTTTCATCATAATCCACGTAAACAGATCATTTCCACAATATAACAAGGAATGAAGTACAAAGGATCGTTCACCATGCAAGTGGTAATCCACATAGACAGGTTATTCTAACAGAATAATAAAGAATTGAATAACAGAAGGATTCACCATGCATGCGATAGAAACCGCACAGATAGGTTATTCCCAATAGAATAATAAATACGGAACCGAGTCCAAACAGTAAAACGCATGCACAAGATATTCATTCCAGAATAGTAAAAAGACGGAACCCAGTCCCGGCAGAAATGCATGAGCACAGGATATTCCAAACTAAATAGTAAAGACGAAAACCAGTCCCACAGTAAAATGCATGTATGGATATTCCAAATGAATAATAAAAAATGGAATAATGTAAGAATTTCACCAAGTATAGGGTAGCCAACAGATATCTGAGTTATTCCAACAGAAAATTATAAAGAATGGAATAACAGAAGTTCTCTTCATGGATAAGAAAGAAATAATACTCCCTACCTTAGAAAAACTGGATACTAGAATAGTGAGGTAGCAGACTTCTCTTCTTCTTTCTCTCTATAATTTCTCTCTATAATAATCGCTCTAAGGCTTTTTTGAATTGGTGAGAAATGAAGGAAGAATGAGCTTCTATTTATAGGAAAATATAGTTTCGATAATTGCACGTTTTGGGGCTCAAAAAATTACAGTACAATACCTCTAACTTTTCTTTCATTTTTTATTTAGTCCTGTAAGTATTATCAAACTTGCACCACCTCCCCTAATAGTAAATAATGTGAATCAATAGTTCAATCATGTGAAAAATATGAATTACAGTATAGTACCTCCATCTATACCTCCATTTTTAACTTAGTCATGCAAGTATTATCAATCTTGCACCAACTCCCCTAATAGTACAAGAATGTGATTCAATAGTACACACATGTGAACAAATAGTTATATAAGCATGTGAATTAGTAGCAATTAATTGCTCATTTATCCGATAAATTACCCGATTTATCAATATAACCCCCAGACATCTATTATCATCGGAATAGATGTCGATTTCCACTAACACTAATAATCCCAACACAATGGAACTATCAAAATTCATTTTTAATTAACACAACTTATTCATCATTAATATTATAACTCACAATATTTAACAACCGTGTCGCTCCTGTGAAAGAGGGGCTTTCCGATAAGGATTTCTCCTTATTGGCCGCAATTAGGTGACCAAACCTCTCCTCGATGAACTTCTAGACATTGTCAATATTGTAAATAATAATATGAATAACTTTGTCGTCTCAATTATTGATTTAATAATAATAAATATTATGCAGATGATACTGTGATAATAATTGAATCAATAATATAAGAGATATGATGCAGTAATTACTGTAGAAATAATTGAGTATAACTGAGTGACTTCTCACGTAAGCATCAATAATCAATACCGTGTGCTACTATGCAACCACGTGTATTACTGTACTTTTAACACCGGGTGTTTCAACAGTTTTAACGGTAACACTTTCGCCGTTATTTTTATAAAAAGATAATTCCGTCATTTTCTTACTACGACAATACTTCCGTTGTGGGGTCCATCAATGATTGGGTCGTCGTACGGATACTCCCCGACAAAAAGAATATTCCCCGACCAAACGAATATTTTATAACAACTTAAATACTTTGCAAAATTTATAAATACTACCCGCAACTATAACATTATATCAAATCCATTCCATAATATATTAAAAAAAAATTATTTTGAGAAAATTAAATATTTATTCATAAAATCTGGGGTCTCACATTTTATCCCTGTAACATCAATCAATAATACATCTTGAATCAAATATTCATCTTTGCACTACAGGCCAAAGATATTCATTTGTATCACCAGTTGGTCATGTTCATCTCAACACATATTCATATTTGCCCTACGGGCCAAAGATATTCATCAGTTATTCATTCATCTTTTCACTATAAGCCAAAGATATTCAGTAATATCATCATTTAGGACTGAGGATGATGAAAAATATCTTAAAGAAAACAAATTCAGTGAGATAAAAGATCAAAGATTTGGAATTCGTACTTTAGTTTATCCAAGTTCAAAAATACATTATAATAATCAATTGTGGAGAAAAATTCAAGAATGAAGATCAAAACATAGATACAATCAAAGATAGTTACCATAATTGATAACTTGGACAAAGAAAAGAAAAATTCATTTTTTCTGTGAATAATATCGTATTCGTGAATAGTGTCGTATACATGAATAGTAACGCCGACACAAAAAGGTAGAAATTCCTCAAGAAAACTCATACTTCTTGAATAGTACTCGTGAATAGTATCGTATTCGTGAATAGTGTCGTATAAGTGAATAGTGTCGTATACGTGAATAGTAACCTCGACATAAAAAGGTAAAGATTTCATAATAAAATTCATACCAATATTTTGACATAATGATATTGAACGAAATAACATCATTTATGAAGAAAATAACATCCCTTACCTCAAAAGAACAATACTTCTAGCTGGAATATCAGATGTAATACCGAAGGAAACTTGCACTGAAAAACAACTCTCAAAGTATCTAAATACTCACAAAATATGCTCGATAATATATATATAGAGAAATAGAAAACTTGTTTCTGGTGTGATTTTCAATTCTAACTAAGCATCCTATTTATAAGAAAATGCTTGAACGCCAAAGAAGACTAAATTAGTAAAAAAATAATATAATTATTCAAGCACGCCACTGACCAAATCAGCCCTCCACTTTTGAAAAATGAATTCAGCACATTTTATCAACAAAGGACAAAAGTGGGGCCCACCCATGATTTTAATAAAAATATTTATTTCCAAAACTTCAATAATTCATAATAAATAGCCATTTTATCAAAAAAAAAATACGAATTTTATGTCAATTCCATAGGAAATTAAATTCTCTACAACTTTATAGATTTAGGTTTTTCCAAATTCAAAACAAAAAATGATCGAAATCCACATACGGACAATTTTTAATACCTCCATTCCGACAAAATACTGATAAAACACTTCAGCATTAATTCCTTCATTTATATCCACATAAAATAAATATATCCTTCATTTATATTCACATAAAATAAATATTTCCTTATCATATAAAATAATAATTAATTATTCACAAATAATATTACAGAATCACAATTATGACAATCAGGTCGTTCTCAAGAAAGAATGAGCTTTTCGATAAGGATTTCTCCTTACTGGCATGCAATTAGGTGACCAAATCCCTTTCCTGGACAAAACTTCCTTAGACATTGCCAATAATGTTATGTAATAATTTTATTCAAATAATATAAATTATTGATCTGATAATGGGAAATACTGTGCAGTGACAATTCTTGAAACAACATCAATATAAAATATCAACGCAATATTTATTGAATCAATAAATTAAAATATTTAACAATAACTTATGTAACAATTATTGAGTAATGCCTTCTTACGTAAGAATCAATAATTCAAAAATATTGTGCAATACCATGTGCTACTATGCAACCATGCATATTACTGTATTTTAACCACCGGGTATTCCAACAGTGTTAACGGTAACAACTACACCGTTATTTATAAAAACTCAAACTTGTCATTTTCTTCATCCGACCGTTTTCTGTTATGGGGCCCACAATGATGCACCGTCGTACGAATATTCCCCGACAACAAGAATATTCCACGACCAAATGAATATTCCCCGAAAACAATGAATATTTTATAACCACTTGCTTATTTTGCAAAATTTGCACATTTCACCAATAACCAAACCATTATATCAAATTAATACATTATTATTCACAATAATAATTAGAGGAAATTTGATTTTATTTATAAAAAGTTGGGGTCTTACAACCTCCCCTCATTATGAAATTTCGTCCTCAAAATTGACGTACGTACCTGATGTTTCAAAAAGGTGAGGATACCTCGTTTTAATTTCTGATTCTAAACTCCCTGGTCATTTCTTAAATAGCATGGTTCCTCCACGAAACCTTAACTTGTGTTATAACAGTGGTGCGTAGGACATGCTCTTTCCTATCTAAGATCTTAACAGGTACCTCCTTGTACGTTAAATCTTCGTCTATCTCATCTAGTTCTAACTTAATAACGTGGTTTGGGTCTTTCATATATTTACGAAGCACAGATATGTGAAAAACATTATGAATACGAGACATGCTTGTTGGTAATGCGAGTCTATAGGCCACATTTTCTATTCGGTCAAGAATTTCAAATGGACCAATAAATTATGGATTGAGCTTTTCTCTATTCCCACATCTTGTAACTCCCTTCCATGGTGCAACACATAACAATACATGATCCCCAATATTAAATTCCACGTCCTTTCGATGAAGATCCGCATAACTCTTTTACAGATCCTGTGTCATTTGTATACGTTGTCGGATCATTTGGATCTTCTTTGTAGTCATTCGTACCAACTTTGGTCCCAATAACTTTGCTTCTCCCACCTCATCCCAGCATACTGGAGAGAGACACTTTTGTCCATACAATGCCTCAAATGGAGCCACACATATACTTGCCTGATAACTGTTGTTGTAGGAAAATTCCACCAATGTTAGGTACTTATCCCAACTCCCTTTGAAATCTAGGACATAGAGTCTTAATACATCTTCAAGAGTTTGAATAATCCTTTTTGATTTCCCGTCCGTTTGAGGATGGTATGCTGAACTGAATCGTAAGTCCGTGCCTATAGCTTTCTGCAACTTAACCCAAAATCGTGAAGTGAATATTGGGTCACGATCCGAAACTATAGATACTGGCATGCCATGCAATCTCACAATCTCATTCACGTACATACGAGCAAGACATTCAAGGGAATAAGTCTCTCGTATAGGCAAGAAATGAGCAGACTTGGTTAATCTATCAATAATAACCCAAATCACATCTATGCCTTAAGAAACCTTGGGAAGACCCGTAATGAAATCCATAGTAATGTGTTCCCACTTCCATTTCGGAATCTCAAGTGGTTGCAATGGACTCTTTGGCACTTGATGTTTCACCTTTACACGTTGACAAGTTAAACACCTCGAGATAAACTCCTCGATCTCTCTCTTCATATTGTTCCACCAAAATGTATGTCAAAGATCATGATACATTTTGGTACTAACAGGATGGATTACAAATGGTGTGTTGTGTGCATCCATCATGATTCTATGTTTCAAGTCAGAATCGTTAGGAACGAAATGTCTGGAGTTGACTTGAAGTATTCCCTCTTCATCGATTCTTTCTTCTGGAATAACACCTTCTTGCACTTTCTTCTTCATACGCATCAGCTCCTTGTCCGTAGCTTGAGCAGGTCTAACTTTATCGATTAAAGTCGGTTCTACTCGTATGCTTGACATTATCACGTGGGTACTTGGAGACTTTACCTCTATCTCCATCCTTTGCAAGTTATACAAAATGGACCTTTGTGTTAACAACATTGCACTCGTACGCGCATATGATCTTCTACTCAATGAGTCAGCTACCACGTTTACTTTTCTAGGATGATAGTGAATGGTATGGTCATAATCTTTCAACAACTCGAGCCAACGTCGTTACCACATGTTGAGTTCCTTTTGGGTGAAGAAATATTGGGGGCTTTTATGATCTGTATAGATCTCCACTTTCTCCCTATACAGGTAGTGTCTCCAGATCATCAATGCGAAAACGACTGCTGCCAACTCCAGATCATGAGTAGGATAATTCCTCTCATATTCTTTGAGTTATAGCAAGGCATAGGCTATGACTTTCCCATGTTGCAGGAGAACACATCCTAACCCTTTGCCTGAAGCATCGTTGTAGATAAAAAATCCATCCAAACCTAGATAGTATTGTCAGAACAGGTGCTGAAATGAGTCTCCTCTTGAGCTCTTGGAAACTCTTCTCGCATTCCTCACTCCATACGAATTTTATATCTTTCTGAGTCAGCTGAGTTAACAGAGTAGCGATTCTAGAAAATCCTTCCACGAATCTCCGATAATAACCAGCTAAGCCAGTAAGCTACGTACTTTGGTCACCGACTTCGTTTTCTCCCAACTTTGTATTGCTTCAATCTTCGTTGGGTCAATAGATACTCCATGTTTTGACACCACGTGCCCAAGGAATGTTGTTTCCTCAAGCCAGAACTCGCATTTCTTCACTTGGCATATAGCTTGTTGTCACGAAGCCTTTGAAGTACCAGCTTCAAATGGTGCTCATGATCTTCATGACTTTTGGAATAGATGAGGATGTCATCAATAAAGACAACAACGAACTGATCTAAATATTCCTTGAACACACGGTTCATCATATCCATGAAAGCAGCAGGAGCATTAGTTAATCCAAAAGACATGACTAAGAATTCATAATGCCCGTACCAAGTTCTGAAGGCAGTCTTTCGAATATCCTCAGTTTTAATCTTCAGCTGATGATATCCAGAACAAAGATCAATCTTTGAAAAGAATTGAGCTCCTTGCAACTGGTCGAACAAGTCATCAATGCGAGGTAGCGGATACCTATTCTTGATGGTGACATGATTCAATTCCCGGTAGTCAATACAAAGTCGCATACTCCCGTCTTTCTTTTTTACGAATAAAACAGGAGCACCCCATGGAGATGTACCATGACGAATGAAACCGATGTCTAATAACTCCTGTAGTTGGACCTTTAAATCCCAAAGTTCAATAGGAGCCATTCGATATGGGATTTTAGAAATGAGCTTTGTGCCAGGTTCAAGGTCAATAAAGAATCCAAATTCTCATTCTAGGGGTAGACCGGGAAGCTTCAGGAAATACGTCAGGAAATTCACTAACAACAAAAATATTATTCAAATCTGACGTGTTTTTGTTCAAGTCCGTGACATTGGCTAAGAAAGCTTGACATCCGTTTTTTAATAAATGAATAGATTTATGGCTTGATATGACACTGGTCGACTTTAGTGGTTTGGTTGCTTGAATTCGCATAACAGGTTGGCTAGGAATATGAAAACTAACAACCTTACAAAAACAATCAATTTTGTCATGATGAATAGTTAACCAATCAATCCCTAAAATCACATCAAATGCAAGTATTTTCAAAGAAATAAGATCGATAGGTAATGTGATGGTACCAACTTGGATCAGGCAAGATTTATAAATAGTGGATGTAACGAAAGTTTCTCCTAACGGAGTGTCAACAGATAAGTCAAAATCTAATTTCTCTGGAGTCAAGTTTGTAACGATCGAGAAATTTGTAATCTAATTTAAATATTTATGGAATTAAATAAATATTTAAAATAATTTATTTATTGAGAAAAATAAATATTTGATGAATTGTCATGAATTAATTTAGTAGCTAAATTGATTAATGTTAATTGAATCGAATAATGATAAATTTATTTGTGGATTTAATTTAAGGAGATAATTAAATCAAATCAAATGCTTAATATTTAAGAAAATAATTAAATTAAATGAATTATTTAATTTAATGGAAATAAATAAAATAAATAAAGTGGTGTGTCTAATTTATTAATTAAATTAGATATATAACTATTTATTAAATTATAAGTGTAATGATAATAAGATTTTTATTATTATTAGTATAAATTGTTAAAATGGTTACATGTGTGACAATTGGAAAACTATATAATATAAATGTTATTAAAATAATTTAGTTTGGGAACTACGTGGTTAGCCAAACATGGCCTTGTGGCCTTTGGCTTATTCAACTGTCGAGTCTTTCTATTTTTCTAACGTAAGGGAACGTGGGAGTTATAATACGCGTATTTCTTTTCCTAAGCATAACTAAGAACAGAGGGTTTGAAGAAAATAAGATAGAAAATCACAGAGAAATTAGGGAGAGCTTGGGGTAGAAGAGAAACACAGAGAGAAAGGGACGGGATTGCTAGTTGTTTTGTTAATCAAGGTATAAACTAGCCCTATTCTAAAATTTGGTTTTCTAATTTCTAGTTCTCTGTAAATAATTTTGTTGAATTGATGTTTAAACGTTGTTTATATGGTATGGATTATGTTGTTGAATCTGTTGTCGTCTTGTATGCGTGTTGTATCAGTTGTCAAATTCGTGAGAAATTGAATTGTAAGAAGAATTGCTATAGTAGTGTTTAAGTTCATGTGATATAGCCTTAGAAAGTACCAAATTTCTTGTCTAATATGTGTATAAAACTATAAATTGATGCTTGCATATGGTAGTTCATTGAGATATGATCATAAACGTAAATTGAATGGAATGATTTGGTCAAGAAATGAGTTCACAGTGAGGATTTCTAGACAGACTATCAAAAATGGAGTTTTCATGAGAAAACATGAAATTTAAGAAATTAAAATAGTTGTAGTTGTTGTTAAATTGTGCAAAGTGGTTGAATATGTTAGTAATCATCTTCAGGATAGTTGTATAGTTATTTTACATGTTGTTATCACCGTTATGGGTGAAATTTGTGTTTATTGGACTAAAATGGCTATCGCTCATCGTCGAAGTTGTCGAGTCTTCGTCGGTCAAAGCATTGCAGTTGGTGCAAATAAAAATGTGCGCTACTTGGTGCTAAGCAAAAGCATGTGCAAATGCGCCACACCCTGAACTGAGACAGTGAGGTCTGCTTGTTTGCAGGTCTTGCTTGTCGAACTTGTGTTAGTTTAGTGAGTATGTTAATGATGTTAAAACATGTTATAAACTATAATAACATATGTTAATATGTTGAAATGCAAAGTACAAAGATTTGAAATAATTATTTAAATAAGTTATAAAATGAGATGTTTTCGAAAGATATATTTGAACGACTAAGTTATGTTGATTAATGTGTAATTTCAGAAGCGTTAAGTATGTTAACCTAAATGGTTAGGTGATAGGTTAGGGTTATGACCTAAATCATGGTTTAAACCCTAAAGCTAATATTCATACAATTAATTGTTGTTGCGATTTCGATGATATATGTAGGGTAATTGGAGATTATTTCATTTGTGTAGCTCACAAACTAGGCAAGTCTTCTAACTCCATACTTTCATTAAGTTAGTTTGTTATGGTTATACAAGTTCCCTAACTCTACTTTCATAAATGTGCAAGTTTCTAAATCTTATATTTGTCATTGAGCAAGACCATTTATTCTATTCTGATAAATGATTGAATAAGCTCATGTAACCTAATTCGTTACATCGAATGAGTTTCACATTCTCATTTCTTGTTATTAGTATTCAAAACATATATTGTTATAACACAATGATTCAAAGGAGATTGTTTTAATTCCTTGAATACAATACTTTGCATATATATCATGCTTATTCAGTTATATATTTTCGATATTTGATCTTTGACTTTAATAGCCTTGTTCAGTTATACATTCTTGTATTAAATCTTTATTTATGGAACTAAATAAGTGTTCTAAAATTCTAGAAACACTTATAAGCTAGTTCCAAACTAAACTTTCTTTAGTGCGGAAATTCTAAATTCAAACTGAGACGAACAACCCTAACATAGGGGATTTTGTACGTGTAACGTTTAGATGTTTGTGCACAATATATGGTACAAAGGGTTGATCCCCCTGAGTATGTTAAGAAGAGTCCGTACAGTCTAACGACTGTTGAGGTTAAGGTAATAATACCTAAACACCGTGGACATAGTTCGTGGTCATAAGACCCTCAGATAATTAAAGTTCAAACTTGTTTTCTATTTTGATTCGTAGAACAAGTTCTTTATCATTCAGTATTTGTTGTTCACTCTCATGTTGTTATTATACTCTCTTTATGTCAGTGAGCAATTGTTTTCTCACTCTTACAATTAAACAATGCAGCTAAAGTTAAAAAGAGGTGATGATCCATCTACTAGCAAGGGAAGGGGCAAGATTTCTAAGTGATGAAGAGTTGTTTAAAGTTTATTTAAGTAATTGAAGTCTTAAGTCTTGTTTTATTTTATAATGTATTCCGCAAACTGATGTAATAATTTTAAGGTTGGATTACCTGGGATTTGTTTTGAGATTATGATGTAACCCTTTAATGGGAGAGATTATTGTTTAAGTTATTTAAAGTATGTCTTTATCCTTTGATTATGGGTAGTTAGATATAATAGTTTTGATAAGTGAGCACCAAATTCGGTGGAAATGAAGTACCTAGATTTGGGGGTGTCACAGGTTGGTATCAAAGCTTTAGGTTACGAACCTTAGGTGGGGAAACCTTAGGAAGAAGCCTTTAAGAAGTCAGAAAACATAGAGGTGATTAACTCTAATCGGGTTTTAAGGAATGGATTAAGGCATCCATTGAAACTAAACAATAAAAGACATTATGTGCTATGTGTTAACAACTTATGTGCTCGCGAGTATCGATAATGTTAAGTAAAACTTAAAATATTTTGTTGACAGGATGTCTAACGAAGGAGGGTCCAGTCCAGCTAGAGAGGCGATACCTAAGGTACCTAGAGATGATGAACCCCGGGATATTCACGTAGTGCGGGAACAATTGATCCAAGAGGATGAGCCTGTGACCGGTCCCGAGGAGGATAGTCCTGAGGAGGATGATGATGAGGAGGATCATGAGGAGTTTCCACCAAACTCTGTATTGGCTGAGATGTATGATGCTATGTATGACCGTAACATAGAGTTACAGGATAATATTGAGGAGCTGAAGGAGATGGTAGAGATGCATCACGTTGCATTGGAACAGAAGGAGGTAGAGATTCAGGAACTTGACTCAAAACTTGGAAACACGGGATGGGAGCTATTTCATACCAAGGGTTAGCATGAAGACCTGTTGGCAATGAACGAGAAGATGAAGACTGACATGAAGAAGATGAAAGATGACTTCAAAGAGGAATCAACTAAGCGTGTAAGAGCAGAGGATGCTTATATGAAGGCGACTCAATGTGCAGATCGTGCTGAGGCTAAGGTCCAAGTGAAGAAAGCCAAGATGAAGGAGATGGATTATGCTTTTAATTCGGTGATTGATAGGGCCCAGGATCGAGTCCATTATTACCCACCTCAATTTGAAGACTCGTCGTGGTTTGTGATGTATCGTAGGACTGCGTATCGTATCATGGAGGAAGAGTGTCGAGAGGCCATACGACGTCTTAATATGAATAGATAGAAAATAAGAGTGATAATAATATGTGGTTAATTATGCGAGTAAATAGATTGTGAATCCCTTA
The DNA here is from genome assembly GCA_020205605.1 of Panax ginseng. Lineage (NCBI taxonomy): Eukaryota > Viridiplantae > Streptophyta > Magnoliopsida > Apiales > Araliaceae > Panax > Panax ginseng. The sequence continues at coordinate 57,079,500 of CM035138.1, read as the reverse complement.
TTTTGAGATTAATAAAGGGATAGTATGAGTATGTAATCCTGAAACTGGTTTAGTTCAGGAAAGTGGGTGTTTATAGAAAATATGCTATCTTTAGTATGTTTAAAACATTATGAATGAATAAAATATTAGAGTTTATTTAAAATGTAATGTGTTATAGCTTTAATCTTGGAATGTTTAAGTTAAAATTTAACTACCTAAGAAGTTGAGTAGTGAATTAATGAGCGTATATTTTAACAAAAAATGCCTCCTAGAAGAAGACAACCACGCCAGCAAGTACCTCCTGAGGGGTCTACTAACAATAACAATGAGACCAACGTGAATCCAGTTCAGCAGTTGGTAGCTTTGTTGATGGGAGCACTTGCAAATCAACCGCAAGCTCAAGTTACGAATTTCAAGGAATTCAAAGCGGTTAGACAGCCAGAATTTCAAGGGTCTATGAATCTAGTGGAAACCCAAACCTGGATCATGGAAATGGAGAAGGTGTTTGATGTTGCTAGAGTTAGCGAAGATCAGAAGACTGCGTTCGCGATGTTTATGCTTAAGTTCGAAGCTAACTACTGGTGGCAAGCAAATAAAGTTCATGGAGGACAAGGAGTGATAGCGTGGGATAGATTTAAGCAGATTTTCTTTGAAATGTACTTTCCAGCGAATTCTCGAAATCAGTTGGAAGTGCAATTTCTTGAGCTTAAGCAAAGAACTATGACGGTGCCACAATATGCTGCAAAATTTAACGAGTTTGCAAGGTTTGTCACTTATCAAGTCAATACGAATGAGCGTAAGGCGAGAAGGTTCGAACAAGGATTGAAACCCTGGCTGTATAGAAAGGTTACAATGTTCAAGTTAAATACATTTGCGGTTGTACTGGAAAAGGTAATTATCGCGGAAGGTGAAAGCGATGCCTTGACTAAGTATAACCAAGATCAAAAGAAGAGGAAGAATGATAACGAGAATAAGGCTGGTGGAAGTAATGTTGGAAGTAACCATCAGAAGAGGAAATGGAACGAAAATTCGACTACGGGAAGGACAGCAGGGAAGTCAGGAGAAGAAAAAGTTTGAAGCTTGTGCAACGTGTGGAAAGAATCATATTGGGGTATGTTTGAAGGGAAAGCGAGTGTGTTTCAACTGTGGTCAGGAGGGACACATTGCACCGAACTATTTTAGTCTGAAGAAAGGAGCATGTTTTACCTGCGGTTCAAAAGATCATATGGCTCGTGATTGTCATAAAAAGCCAGCGGGGAGTACAAGTGGAGGAAAATGAAACAACAATGGTGGTGGTGCATTAACTATCACTAGACCAGCTTAGTCAAGTCAACCAACTGCAAGAACTTTCAATATTACAAATGCGGGATGTTTATTCGATCTAAGGATGTGGTGTCGTATCATTAGATTAATGGTATTAATCTTATGTACTATTTGATTCGGGTGCTACATGTTCATTTATATCCGATGAATTTGCTCAGAACTTAGAATTTCCCCAGGAAGCATTAGAATTTCCCTTAAGTATAGAGATTGCGAATAAGGAAATGATTCCTATTAGATTTGTATATAAGAATTATAAAGTGGTTATAAAGGGTCAAGAGATGAGGGTAGACTTGATACCAATTAGACTAGGGGAGTTTGATGTTATACTGGGAATGGATTGGTTATTCAATCACGGAGCAGTGATTGATTGCCAAAGAAAATGTGTTAACCTTATGACTCCGTCAAAGGTTGTGTTCTATGGCAGCAAATCACCTCGACAAGCAAGTTGTTTGGCGGTGATGCAAGCCAAGAAGTTGTTAAGACAAGGATGTGTAGGATACTTAGCCTACATAGTTGATACACAAAAGAAAAGTGCAAAGTTAGAAGAGATACCGATCATAAGAGATTTTGTAGACGTATTACCAGACGATTTGTCGGGTCTTCTGCCAGATCGACAAATTGAGTTCGTGATTGATTTATTACCAGGAACAGGCCCGATATCTAAAGCACCAAACAGAATGGCCCCGGTAGAGATGAAAGAGTTGATGGTGCAACTTCAAGAATTGCTCGACAAGAAGTATATCCAGCCAAGCGTATCGCCATGGGGAGCGCCAGTGTTATTTGTGAAGAAGAAGGATGGATCGATACTGCTCTACATTGACTATCGAGAATTGAATAAGGTTACGATTAAAAATAAGTATCTGTTACCAAGAATCGACGACCTGTTTGATCAACTGAAGGGTGCGAGATATTTTTCAAAAATAGACTTAAGGAGTGGTTATCATCAGTTGAAGGTGAGGCGTAAGACGCATCAAGAGGCGGCATTCGTAACTTCGGTATGGTCATTACGAGTTTTTGGTTATGTCATTTGGTTTAACCAATGCACCTGCATCATTCATGGATTTGATGAACAGGGTGTTTAAACCATTCTTAGATAAATTTGTGGTAGTGTTTATTGACGATATCTTGGTGTATTGTAAGACCAAGGAAGACCATGTTGAACACTTAAAAGTGACGTTGGAGACATTGAGAAAGGAGAAGTTGTACACAAAATTTTCATAATATGAGTTTTGGATGGAACGTGTACAGTTTCTTGGGCATGTTATTGATAAAGACGGAATTTCGGTGGATCTCTGAAAAGTTGAAGCTGTAGTAAACTGGGATCAGCCGAAGACACCGTCAGAAATAAGGAGTTTCTTAGGGTTGGCAGGTTACTATTGGCGTTTTATTCAAGATTTTTCCAAAATCGCGACCCCATTGACGAATTTAACCAGGAAGGCGGTTAAGTTTGTTTAGACGGAGAAGTGTGAGGAAAGTTTTCACGAATTGAAGAAGATATTGAGTTCAGCACCTGTGTTGTCATTGCCTGATGATACAGGAAATTTTGTGGTGTATAGTGACGCATCGCATAAAGGACTAGGTTGTGTGCTTATGCAGAATGATAGAGTTATTGCGTATGCATCACGTCAATTAAGATTACGAAAAGGGGTATCTGACTCATAACTTAGAGTTGGTTGCGGTAGTGTTTGCCCTGAAGATTTGGAGACATTATCTTTACGGAGAGAGGTGTGAGATATATACTGACCATAAAAGTCTGAAGTATATCTTTACACAAAAAGACTATTCTGATAAATGATTGAATAAGCTCATGTAACCTAATTCGTTACATCGAATGAGGTTCACATTCTCATTTCTTTTTATTAGTATTCAAAACATATATTGTTCTAACACAATGATTCAAAGGAGATTGTTTTAATTCCTTGAATACAATACTTTGCATGTATATCATGCTTATTCAGTTATATATTGTCGATATTTGATCTTTGACTTTAATAGCCTTGTTCAGTTATACATTCTTGTATTAAATCCTTATTTATGTAATTGAATAAGTGTTCTAAAATTCTAGAAACACTGATAAGCTAGTTCCAAACTAAACTTTCTTTAGTGCAGAAATTCTAAATTCAAACTGAGACGAACAACCCTAACATAGGGGATTTTGTACGTGAAACATTTAGATGTTTGTGCACAATACATGGTACAAAGGGTTGATCCCCCTGAGTACGTTAAGAAGAGTCAATGCAGTCTAACGACTGTTGAGGTTAAGGTAATAATACCTAAACACCGTGGACATAGTTCGTGGTCATAAGACCCTCAGATAATTAAAGTTCAAACTTATTTTCTATTTTGATTCGTAGAATAAGTTTTTAATCATTCAGTATTCGTTGTTCACTCTCATTTTGTTATTATACTCTCTTTATGTCAGTGAGAAATTGTTTGCTCACTAGCTCTTGCAATTAAACAATACAGCTAAAGTTGAAAGAGGTGATGATCCATCTACTAGCAAGGGAAAGGGCAAGATGTCTAACTGATGAAGAGTTGTTTAAAGTTTATTTAAGTAATTGAAGTCTTAAGTCTTGTTTTATTTTATAATGTATTCCGAAAATTGATGTAATAATTTTAAGGTTGGATTACCTGGGATTTGTTTTGAGATTATGATGTAACCCTTTAATGGGAGAGATTATTGTTTAAGTTATTTAAATTATGTCTTTATCCGTTGATTATGGGTAGTTAGATATAATAATTTTGATAAGTGAGCACCAAATTCGATGGAAATGAAGTACCCAGATTTGGGGGTGTCACAAAGTTCAAACGTTGAGCACAAGCAGGAGAAATAAAAAAATGAGTAGAACCGATATCTAATAAGGTATAAACTTCACAAGAATTTATGATTAACATACCCGTGATCACCTCGTTCGGGTTCCTCATGTTTTGGGTAGTCACGACAAACGCCCTTCCAGGAACCACCAATTTTGACTTGTCTGGGACAACCTTTGGAGTCACCATCCCCGTTGGACTTGGTTTCGATACAAGATAATCTCTAGCTATATGACCTTCCTTTCCACAATTATAACACACCTTGGATTGTTGTGGGCAGTTTGGGCTGATGTGTCCCTCTTTCCCACATTTATAACAAACGACCGATGATCGTTCTCCTCCCCTAGAAACAGTTGATGTTTGTGCTGACGTCTTCACGTTATCATTGTTGTACCTTCTCTATTTGAAATTTCATTCTGACTCACTTCTTCTACCATCATGGCCACGATTACCACTAGAGTGGTTACCGCTTTTGTCCAAATGTTTTTCTCCCCGCTGGTTTTCATTGCTCCGATGACTGCTGCCACCGGTATGACCCTGGTTGTGGTCCCTCAGTTGAACATACTCATTATCTCGCTGTAAAAATTGAGTCATATTTACAACATCTGAATATAAAGAAAATTTGTGAGAGATAAGATATTGCCAAATCTCGATTATTAGACCTCTCAAAAACATCCGCGTCATTCGTTACTCATTCTCTACCAAATGAGGTGCAAACCTGGATAACTCTGCGAACTTTGCCTCGTTCTTGGACACAATCATGTTTTTTTATTCCAGTCTGATAAACTCTACCTCCTTCATATGGCGAATACTTTCAGGAAAGTACTTGTCTTTAAAAAGTTTCTGAAACGTTTCCCAAGACATATTGAGTGCAGTTGGCTGGGTACGCTTCACAGACTCCCACGAGTAGTCTGCCTCACCATGGAACATAAAGGTGGCGAATGGAACCTTATGTTCCTCCGTGCATCCCAAGACATCAAATATCTTGGTAATTTGTTTAACCCACGTTCCCGCCTTGATCGGATCCGGCTTTCCCATAAATTCTGGTGGTCCCAACTCTTTGAACTGCTTGGCTGTGACAAGCCGCACATTGCTATCATTTCCACCCGTATTTTGTACACGAGTCTCCCTTGTCTGATTTTGCATGAACTGCAAAAAGCTTCTAAATATCCCATCATTAATTATTTGTTTGGTAATTTTGTTTACAGGAGAAATATTGCCTTCCTGTTGCACGTTCCCCTGGGTGGTGATTAAAGGTATCTCCACGATCTCATTCACTCCATTGTTAATATTTCCAGCTTCCATTCTCAAATACTGCCACAAAATAAGAGTTAATTAACAAATTAACATATCACATATTAATCATATGCTCTGACTGACCAACCAAATAAGCTTAGGCATGACACACTAACGAAGGATTACTCGTCTCTCCCCTCCTAGTTCTATTCCCCGATCTTCGCCAGAGACCATATCCTAAGCTCTGATACCAACTGTGACACCCCCAAAATAGGTACACATCACCCATTCTGAGTTGCCAAATACATGGTACAAAAACAAATACAACTTCATTAATACAATTATCGTGCAAAATACGAAAACACATATACTGTGAGTTTCAATACAAATATTGTCTAATAGACAGTATTCAAACTCAAAAGGAGTCCTCATTACAATTATTGATACATTATTTTATAGAAATAGTACGGACTGCTAAAACAACTTTCTAGAACCATCACTCCATACTCCGACTAGTTCTTGGTATATTCTCTCCTCCTGAGAAGAAAAATGGAACAAAAAGGAAAAGGCTGAGCTCAACTAGCCTATTAAAGTATATTATGACTAAGATAATATATAACAAACTATCATTAGTCTTCAATAGGAAAAAATCTGATAGAATATAATAAACAACAAGTTTTAGATCAACAACTGTATCAGAAATAACAATCCATTAGAAGAGTCAAGTAGAGAATGAATTATACTATCTTCTAAGATTTAAAAGTTCATCATCAATATTTTATCCCTATAACATCAATCAATATACATCTTGAATCAAATATTCATCTTTGCACTTTGTGCCAAAGATATTCATTTCAGTATCACCGATTGGTCATGTTCATCTCAACACTGCTCATCTGCAGACCACGGCCAAATATATTCATCAGTTAATCATTAATCTTTGCACTACAGGCCAAAGATATTCATTTGTATCATCCAGTGAGATAAAAGATCAAAGATTTGGGATTCGTACTTTAGTTTATCCAAGTTCAAAAATACCTTATAATAATCAATTGTGGAGCAAAATTTAAGAATGAAGATCGAAACATGGATACAATCAAAGATACTAACCATAATAGACGACTTGGACAAAGAAAATAAAATTTCATTTTTTCTATGAATAGTGCCGTATTCATGAATAGTGTCGTATACGTGAATAGTGTCGTATACGTGAATAGTAACGCCGACACAAAAAGGTAGAAATTCCTCAAGAAAACTCATACTTCTTGAATAGTACTCGTGAATAGTACTGTATTCGTGAATAGTGTCGTATAAGTGAATAGTGGCGTATACGTGAATAATAATCTCGACATAAAAAGTTAAAGATTTCATAATAAAATTCATACCAATATTTTGGCATAATGATATTGAACAAAATAACATCATTTATGAAGAAAATAACATCCCTTACCTCAAAAAAACAATACTTCTAGCTGGAATATCAGATGTAATACTGAAGAAAACTTGCAATGAATAGCAACTCTCAAAGTATTTAAATACTCACAAAATACGCTCGATAATATATATATATATATAGAGAGAGAGAGAGAGAAAAAAAAAAACTTGTTTCTGGTGTGATTTTCAATTCTAACTAAGCATCCTATTTATAGGAAAATGCTAGAACGCAAAAGCAGACTAAATTAATAAAAAAATAATATAATTATTCAAGCACGCCACTGACCAAATCAGCCCTCCACTTTTGAAAAATGAATTCATCACATTTTATCAACAAAGGACAAAAGTTGAGCCCACCCATGATTTTAATAAAAATATTTATTTCTGAAACTTCAATAATTCATAATAAATAGCCATTTTATCAAAAAAATACGAATTTTATGTCTATTCCATAGGAAATTAAATTCTCTACAACTTTATAGATTTAAGTTTTTCCAAATTCAAAACAAAAAATGACTGAAATCCACATACGGACGATTTTTAATATCTCCATTCCGACAAAATACTAATAAAACACATCAGCATTAATTCCTTCATTTATTTCCACAAAAAATAAATATTTCCTTATCATATAAATCAATAATTATTTTTTCACAAATAATATTACAGAATCACAAATATGACAATCAGGTCGTTGCTAGGAAAGAAGGGGGCTTTCCGATAAGGATTTCTCTTTACTGGCGCGCAATTAGGTGACCAAACCCCTTTTCTAGACAGAACTTCCTTAGACATTGCCAATAATGCTATCTAATAATATTTGTAAGACCCCAACTTTTATGAATAAAGATTAATTTTTCTCGAAATATATTTTTGAATATTATGGTGTGGATTTGATATAATGTTATAGTTGTGGGTATTATTCACAAATTTGGCAAAGTAAGTAAATTGTTATATAATATTCGATTGGTTGGGGAATATTCATTTTAACAAAGAATATTCGTACGACGGCACAATCATTGGTGAACCCCATATTTGAAGTATTATCGCAGTTAGAAAACGACAGAATTATCTTTTTATAAAAATAACGGCGAAAGTTTTACTGTTAAACTGTTTAACTACCCGGTGGTAAAAGTACGATGAATGGCTGTGGTTGCATAAGTAGCACACCAGTATTGATTATTGATGCTTACGTGAGAAGTCACTCAGTTATACTCAATTATTGCTACAGTAATTGCTGCCTAATATCTCTCATATTATTGATTCAATTATTGTCACAGTATCATCTGCATAATATTTAATATTATTAAATCAATAATTGAGACGACAAATTTATTCATATTATTATTTGCAATATTGACAATGTCTAGAAAGTTCTGTCGATGAGAGGTTTGGTCACCTAATTGTGCGCCAATAGGGAGAAATCCTTATCAGAAAGCCCCCTCTTTCCTGAGAATGATCTGGTTGTTAAATATTATGAGTTATAATATTAATGATGAGTAAGTCCGTATTGATTAAAGATGAAATTGATATTTTCATTGTGTTGGGATTATTAGTGTTAATGGAAATGTACGTCTATTTCGATAATGATGTCTGGAGGTTATATTGACCAATCGGGTAATTAATCAGATAAATGAGCAATAAATTGCTATTAATTCACATGCTTATAACTATTTGTTCATATGTATGTACTATTGATTCACATTCAAGTACTATTAGGGGAGGTGGTGTAAGATTGATAATACTTGCATGACTAAATTAAAAATAGAGGTATAGATGAAGGTACTATACCGTAACTATTTTTTCCACATATGTGTACTATTGATTCACATGAATGTACTTTTGATTCACATGATGTACTATTAGGGGAGGTGGTGCAAGTTTGATAATACTTGCAGGACTAAATTAAAAATGAAGGAAAAGATGAAGGTATTATACTGTAATATTTTGAGCCCCAAAATGTGCAATTATCGAAACTATATTTTCCTATAAATAGAAGCTCATTCTTCTTTCATTATCACTAAGACTCACAAGAGCAATTATAGAGAGAGAAGCTATAGAGAGAAAGTAGAAGAGAAGTCTACTACCTCACTATTCCAGTATCCAGTCTTCTTCAGAGGTAAGGGATATTATTTTGTTCAGTATTCATAGGAATAATATTTTCTTTCATACTTTATAGTATGTGAGTAATATTATTTCATCTCGTATTCCTGATTATACTCTCATTTTGTTAAAGTATTGCTTTTATACTCCGTAAAATTAGTAGAATATCCTTGAAATTTGCGCTTCATCTAGTATCGTTTCACAAGGATATATTCTACACATTCTAGTTAAATTTTAAGCTTTTCATGCCGGAGTACTGTCCATGAGTAGTATTCATTTTTATGGTACTATTCACAAAGTACTATCCACATGGGTACTATTCACAGGGTACTATTCACAAAGTACTATTCACGGGGTACTATTCCTGAAGTACTATTCACGGGGTACTATTCACTCAGGTACTATTCACCTGGGGAATTATTCATGACAAAAAATAATTTTTTTTGTTGTCCAAATAATTTTTGGTACAATATTATTCTTGAATATTACTCCACAAAGCAGTATCATGTTGACAATTTGGACATTATTTGAATTATGGATTAATTAAGTTATAAATCTTTAAAAATTTATCCTTTGCTTTTTTTTAATTGAATTCTTATATCATTGCCATCATCCTCATGCTTATATTGTGATAAAAGTCATCTGTGGCTTACGTGCATAGATGTACTAATGATTGGTATGATTATAACTAGTGATTATTCGGTATAATCATGACCGTAATGTTACAAATGATGTGGTAAAAATCCTCATTGGCATGTAGTGTATTGATGGACAGTTGTTGGTATGTTTATGACCAGGGATTATTTGGTATAATCATGACCATTGATGATTACATGAATATCCTTGGCCCGTAGTGCAAGGATGGTTCGATGATGTGGTTTATTTATTAAGCTGAGTCTCAGCGATAAAATTGATGATGAACTTTTTAAATCATAGAAGATAGTAGATATCATGATCTACTTGACTCTTCTAATGGATTGCTTGTTCCGCTGCATTTAAACTTGATGTTTATTATATTTTATCAGTTTAACATTGTTGAAGGCTAACGATAATTTAGTCTACATTATCTTAGTCATAATATTTCTTACTTGGCTAGTTGAGCTCACCCTTTGTTTTTATTGTTCTCTTCAGGAAATGAGAATATAGCTGGGACTAGTCAGGGAACGGAGTGACGGTCCAGATAGTAGTCCTCACTATTCAGTGAAATAGTATGATAATAATTGTAATGAGGACTTTATTTGAGTTTGGATACTCTCTACGAGACATTATCCGTGTTGAAACTCTCAACTATGTTTTGTGGTATTGTACAAAAGAAGTTTGTATTTAAATTATGTATCATGTATTTGGCGACTCAAGATGGGTGATGTATACCTATTTTGGGGGCGTCACAGTTGGTATCAAAGCTTAGGGATATGATCAATGGCTGAGATGTGAGACAAGAACTAGGAGGGGAGAGACGGGGAATTCCTTCGCTAGTATGACCTACCTAAGTTTATTTGGTATTTATTTGGTCGGCCAGAGTATAGGGATAATATGTGACATGTCAATTAACCCTTATTTTCTGGCAGTATTTGAAAATGGCATCCAAAAATATTGAGATAAGAAATGAATCACATGAGACCGTTGAGTCACCAACGATCAATACCCAGGATAATGTGCATCAGGATGGCAATAATCCTTAGGAAAACAACAACGCTGACCAAATGATGAACGATGGGATGTTTAGAGGCTTTATGCAATTCATGTAACATCAGGCGAGAATGACTCCTGTTCAAAATGTAGGTGGAAACACTGGCAACTCTCGGACGGTCACCGCTAAACAGTTCAAGGAGTTGGGACCACTGGAGTTTATTGGAGTGCCAAAATCACTTAAGGCGAAGACGTAGATAAAGTAGATCACCAAGATATTTGATGTCTTGGGATGCTCCGAGGAGCAAAAGGTTCCCTTTGCCACCTTTATGTTGCTAGGAGAGGCAGATTACTAGTGGGAATCGGTAAAGCATACTCAACTTGCCGCACTGAAGATGTCTTGGGAGAAGTTCCAAGAACTGTTCAATGACAAGTACTTTCCCGAAAGTATTCGTCACATTAAGGAGGTAGAGTTTATCATGCTGGAGCAAAATAATATGACCGTGTCGCAGTACGAAGCTAAGTTTGCCGAGTTGTCCCAGTTTACGTCACACTTAATTGATAATGAGGAGAGAATGACGCGGATATTTCTAAGAAGTTTGAAACCCGAGATTGTGAGGCCCCCAAATTCAGGTACTTGAAACCCGAACTCAGTGCTTCATAATACCATTTCTATGAAGGAATAATAATAATAATAATAATATAGATTATCAAATTTAATTTACATATTATCAGAGTTTTCAATTCCAAGTACAAAACCTTCAAAAATTCGTTACATTACATGATAATTAATATATATCATCATTATCCTAATAAAGTCTAGTTATTACAAAAGATAGCATTATCTTTCATTCAGCGACCTTCCCTTTTCCCTTTGTTCTTGGCAGAGCCTTCAGGTTGTTCATACATAGCTAAAAATATTTAAATTAAGCAAGGATGAGCATTTAAGTGCCCATCAAGTAATAGTAACAATAACATTTAGCTGAATGAATTAAATGTTTTCTTTGAACGATACTTCTACAATGAATCAATAGTTATGAAGTAAGCTGAACCAATAATAAACAACATATCATTTCGACTTCAAATTTTTGAAACTATGTATTGACTATACATGATGATCATTTGACAGACTATGAACATTGTTTTCTATTTTCAAAAAGGTTAAACAGAACTTCATCTGTAAACCGTCATAACTTACGGGCACGGGAGTGATCAGACCGTTATGCCCTGTATTGATCAATACTACATTATAGGACGATATATTTGTCCAGCATTTCTGCCTTAGGCGTATAAAAGTTTCCCATATTTGGGATGTTCATACCAGTCTTGAATCCGAACCAAAATAATTCATTTGGATAACAAAAAGTTCTTATCTTGTTCAACAACAATTTTAAGTTATTATCTAGCCAGATCAAATAGCTTAGACGACTTTTAATTCAACTTGTACATACTGGACACCGATAAGTATGTATCAACATGTGATAAAATATAATGATTATCCAAGTGAGGACACTTATATAACCATGTTTAGAAATTAACGAACATAATATATTTCTTGATCTACAATAACAAAATTAAGGAACTTGTACAACATATTATAATTTAATAACTTACTTATACAGAATCATTACATAAGTATATACAAAGATTGAAATATTTGAACAATTGAAAAGAATAGTTTAGATATTATCTTACGCATGTCAATTGCATAAAGTAAATGCAAATGGTTAGATACTTGCCTTGTCTGCTGCTTACACAATTTAGATTTATCTTTTATATCAAGCCCATATCATTAAATAGATCATTCGTTTGATTAGAATAATATATCATATCATATTGTACTGCTATTTGCAGTCAGCACATAACCTAATCACATTGTCATATAAGTTTAACAGCCATTGAATCACAAATAAACATTTATTAAGTAAACCTATCTAAGTCCAGATCAATTTCTGAAATATATCGGTGTATTAACAACTTTATCGGGTAATTATGGAGTCTAAGACTCTAACCTGTAACTTAGTATCAGTCATATTATTTTTAAATGAATTATAATAATTTTTAAACATTTATTATAATTTATCATAATTTTGAAATACCGTAATCATTATTAAATGATTTAAATATTAAGTAATTTCATTATCATTAACATTTAATTAATATTAAACTATTAATGAAACCATTGTCAAAATATTAAAGTTATTTATAATAACTTAGAATATTTTTAAAGTATTTATATTACCCTTAAATGATTTTTAAAACATTTAAAATCATTTTAAATAATTACCATTAATATTAATGTATTAATGTATTATTTATCAAAATATTAAAAGTCATTAAGTATAACTTAATAATATTTTTAATTCATTTATATCCTTTTTAATGATTATACATTAATAAAAATCATTTTAAACTATTTTTTAATATAATTATTAAATAAATTTAATATTATTAATAATAATTTAATAATCATTAATATTAAATTATTAATGAAATTATCCTTTAAATATTAAAAGTTATATTTTATAACTTAAAATATCTTTAAACACTTTATTTTCATTTAAAATGATTATTATAATATAAAAATCATTTTTAAACTAATTTATTTAATATATTATTAAATAACTTTAATATCATTAATTAATTAATTAATGAAATTTACCTTTAAATATTAAAAGTTATATTTTATAACTTAAAATATTTTTATACTATTTATTTTCATTTAAAATGATTTTTATAATATTAAAATCATTTTAATAAATTTATTTAATATAATTGTTCAAAAATCTAATATCATTAATATTAAATAATTAATGAAATTTACTTTAAAATATTAAAAGTTATATTTTATAACTTCAAATATTTTTAAATAACATATTATCATTTAAAATAATTTTTAATATAATAAGATCATTTTTAATTAATTTATTTAATGCATTTAATAAATAAATTAATTACCAATAATATTTAAATAAATAAATATTTATCAAATTATTAAATTATTAAAAGTTAAATTTTGTAACTTAAAAAAATTATTTTGTAATTTTGGAATTTAATTTCTATTTTTAAATAATTTTTGAAAATTTAATTAATTAAAATTAATAAAACTGTCGCTATAGGCCTTTAGCGACAGACAGTGTAGTGTATGGTGTTCTTGAGCTTTCAAGAACATTCACAACCAGCTTAAGGTTAACTAGTTTGACCAAGAACACTGATCTGGTCATGATGTTTCTGGAAACGTTAAAGGTTAGAGGTTTTAGTACTAATGTAATACTACAAGATCTAACAACAAACATAATCAAAAAGCACAACACAAGCGAGATCGAAGCCTTCAAAGTAGATGTCAGAACTGTTCTTCATTTTCTGGGTTACCCACAAATGAAGAACAGTTCTACCTGTCTATTTTGGGCTTCCACAACTTGCATTTTTGTTGATGTTTTAGTGATATTAAGCCTTCAGTGTGTAGACCATATGTAAGACTACAGATTCATTACATAAAAACATTTTAACAACATCACATAAAGCAGATATGGGCCGGTCAAAGTAGTGGTCAGAAACTGCTTATGAAGGTTTCTGGGTTACCCAAAAACTTCATCCGGCAGTTTCGTCCTCACCACTTTGACCATTGATTACTTTGATTCAGAGAAGGATATAATGATTATAGAGGCATGGTCATGTAACCTACATGTCAGACAACAACATTACAACAATAAAAGGGTCCAAAACGTAAACACTAGAAAGATCTAAATAAATGAACATGTTGTCAGACATTCTGGGCACGTTATGGGTTACCCAGAAACATGTGATCAATGTCGGTCAACGTGATTTGACCACTTATAACTTCCAATATAAAACTGATCTAGGCCTAATTCTTGATCTAGATCAAAGACAACATATCAGACTATAATATCCAACACTTGAAACACAAAAATCAACACACACAAATTGAGATCCACAAGGCCTGACATTCACTGTCAGACAAAAAAAATAAAATTTCCAGATTTTGCAAATCTTCAAATCCGAGCCTCTAGATGTTATGGATTTAACATCTAGCAACCCAGATCATCATTAGACACCTTATATAACATGTTTAACAAAAAAAATCTAACATCTAACAACAGATTTTTGGACAGATTTCATGGCTAGGGTTTATACCTTCTTATGAACAATCTTGGATTCTAGGCTTCTGATTTGGTTGTGATGTTCGTGGGGCTTGGTTGTGGGACTGTAATACTAATATATAGGTTTTGGGAGGTTTTGGGTTTTGGATTTCTAACAGGCTTCCAATTTTTTTCTATCCAATCTTTTTATAATAAGTGATGCATGAATCATTTGAGCTAGAGGGTGTTATGTGTCAACTTATGTCTTATTGGGTTGTTAGATTTGTTCACCCACTTCACCTAGAGTCAAAACCTACTAATTAGCTTCAATAATGCAAAGGGCATAATGGTCATTTGTCTTTCTAATTTAATGGCAAAAATAGAACTTGGCAAACCCTTAGGGTTTAACCCTCAAGGTTTATCATATTTAACATTTATAAGATTTATAAGATTTAGGGTTTGAAAATATAAAATTTTAGTTTCTAAAATTGTAATTTAGAAATCCCTAATTAGATTAGGTTTAGTAATTATATTATACATGAACATTAGGGTTTATAATTTACTAATTATAATTAAGATCACTAATTTATCCATTAGAGCACCCATTTGATAATTAGGGTTAATAATTTACTAATTAGGATTAACAATTTAATAATTAGGGTTAATAATTTGTAATTAGGGTTTTTAATCACATTATTCATGATTATTAGAGTCTAAAGTCCGCTAATGAGCATTAAACATCCTAAATTAGCAATTAGGGTTTCCTAGTTTGACAATTAGGGTCCCTAAATATTGATTAGGGTTTTAATTTCACCATTAGGGTTTTGAGTCAATAATTAGGGTTTACCTAATTAGCATTTATATTTATAATATCCGACATTGATCACATCTTACGATTACCTAACAATCTTGAACTCTAAATTGTAATTTAAATTTGGGTTTCACACAGTAATACTAGGGTTTGTCATGTAACGCCATAATTGACCAACCATTATCGGTCCACGTATACAGTACATATTTATACCACTAAAAAATGAAAAATATAATTAATATTATATTATTATTATCATACCTTATTCCAAAACCAAAATTAGAGTTTCGATTTCATATCTGATTTACCTTACATAAACAACTTTATTAATTAAGTTAAAATATTTAACTTAATAATTCAAGCTTAAATTCATATAAATAAATAATAGTTATAATAATTACAATAATCATTCCTTATATTATTTAAATAATATAATATCATATTTTCTTTGAAAAATAAATAATAAAAACATTTCTATAATAAAATTAATTATTAAAAAATATATATTTTATAATGATCATTAATTCTAAAATAAATTTATTTTTAAATATTCATGTAATAAATATATTTTTATTTACCACATAAATACATATACACATTATCTTGTACAAATCCTCATCCTTAAAAAAAAAAAAAATTACGCATAAAATTTCATTTTATTTATATAAAAAATATCAAAGTTATTACATTCACCTCCCTTATAAAGATTCCGTCCCCGGAATCACTATTTTAAAACTTACATATATAAGAGTACATAACATACACAAATATTTCAAGTAGATCTCGATCAAAATTGATCGTATCTTTAACTTTTCACATAAAACTTATCTTTACGATTAAGCGGAAATTTGATTTCTTAAAAGAACTCAAATTCCTCCTTCAAAATTTCTTTATAAAATAATTTATTATTTATAGAAAATCATTATAAGAGAATAAAAGTTATCTGAATAATACCGGAGTCTAGTCCTATTCTTGTAGTATCACGGACTATCATGTTGAAGACCCGTGTAGTATATTTTGTCGGCTTGCTAGATGATGTTGGTCCTGTGATCGCCAAAGTTCCGCCGCTTTTCCCTATGTTCACGCTTTCTGCCTCAGTCCACCTTTTCGGACAGTCCTTCAACTTATGTTCCTTTGATCCGTACAGAAAACACCCATTAATAGTTCTAGGGTTGGGGCAGTTGGGAGAGATATGACCCTCCTGCCCACACTTAAAACATACAAATTTACCTTTCAGACATTTCCCCAAATGGTTCTTTCCACAATTCCCACATTGTACTAGCTGCTTCTTCTTTGTACCTTCCTGCTTCACCTGCATACCCCCAAAGTTGTTTCCCTTCCTCTTTTCACTCCTATTCCCACTGTTTGTTTCCACCTTCCCAGCTCCCTCAACCTTACACTTGTTCCTTCTTTCCTTGTTGTAGAGACTCATGGCCTCACTCCCTCCTCAGCCTATAATAGCTTTCTACATGAGTCTTTGTAAATGTAGGGATTTGCAACACCGCCACCTTATTGTGCAGAGCCGGGGTTTTAATCCTAGCTCAAACCTTCTAGCTTTCCTAGCCTCGTATCAACTTGATGGAGAAAACCTAGCCAACTCATTAAACTTAGCGGTGTATTACGACAATCGCCATATTCTCTATTTTAATTCCAGAAATTTTACCTCCATCCTAGCCTGCATACTAGATGAAAAATAGTTTTCGAAAAATAGATTTTTAAATGTTTCCCAAGTAACTACACCTTCTCCTACCCTCGCCTGATTCGCTTTCCACCAAAAGTTTGCCTCACCCTTCATTATGTAGGTGGCAAAAGCGGCTTTTGCCCCTCAGCTACCCTAGCTATAACGAACGCCTTTTTGATTTCCTTAACCCAAGTTTGGGCTTCTATAGGGTCAATTGTACCTCTAAATTTGGGCGGTCGTGTAGCCTTGAAGTCCTTGAAGTTTGCCAAATGGTTGTCTAGCTGGTTCCCTGCAACTGGTATTCCTTGTTGCATAGCCTGAGCTACCATATTTGCAAAGTGCTGCATTGGATCTGGTTGTTGTCCCCCAGCGTTGTTGAAAGATTCTTCTGCCCTTCGATTTCTAGTTTGACATCTTGGCGGCATTATCTGATTAAATAAAACATAATTTAACTTACATTTTAAACTTTATCACATAATTTTAATATATTAAACTTATTTCATTACTCAAACATAAGTTCATTTTCATTAATTCTTAGTAATTTACATAACATAGCCCATATTGCTATCCCTTTATGACCACAAAAGTCGGGATTTACAGCCTTAACTTATACAAAAGTTGAGAATATTTCATTACACATACATATTTATCACAAATATTACATTAAACACACCTACACAACAAAACCTATACTACCTATGCATTACGCCTTTTTCTTGATCTTGGACAACTTTTTGCCTGATGACCTCCTATTCCACAAATAAAACAGACACATTTCTTTGGATTGGGAGAATGAGGAGAGAAATATCCCTTCTGTCTGCAATTGTAGCAAACATATTCCCCTTTCCTGCATATACCTTCATGTTTCTTGTCACAATTTGCACACCTTTCTATTCGATTAATTTTTCCTTGGTTATTTTCAGGATTTCCTATACCACGGTCTTTCATCTTTCTTTTCCCCTTCTTGCTCGGAGCTGCACATGCTTTGTTGCTTTTAGCTCCAATTTGGTCAATTTGGATTTTAAGCTTATCTTGTTCTTCCATTGTTTCTATTAATGCTTTCCGCAGTTGGCTATTTAGTAGTTTTTCTATTTTCCACAACTTTTCCAAAGAGGAAACCTGGTCCCGAAGATTCTGCACTTTGGTTTATGCTTGATCAGCTCCAACTTCAGTGTCCGAATCACTATCTGTCAGTTCCACCATTTCCGGATTCGGTATTACGTTTTCCATAATAACCACCTCATCGAGGTTGCTTTCACTTTGAGCCTTTATTTCAGCTATTGACTTTGATATTAGCTCTTTCTTTACGATCCAAGGGTATCCTAATCCTTTTTCACCTGACATCTACACACATAAATTATCCTGATTAGCATATAATATATACACATAACAAACAATAATTTTGTATAGGTTACTTTTATTTGGGTTGACGATGAATTTATCTGATTCATCTCTTTTTAAACTCTATATGAGTTGTTTATATTTTCAATATTTCCCTCTATTCTAAGGTTATAGCCTAAGGTCTATCCCACCTAAGGTTTTTAACCCTAACCTCTGATACCATGCTGTTATGCCCCCAAATTCAGGTACTTGAAACCCGAACTCAGTGCTTCACGATACCATTTCTATGAGCGGAATAATACTAATAATAATAACAATAATATAGATTATCAAATTTAACTTACATATTATCAGAGTTTTCAATCCCAAGTTCGAAACCTTCAAACATTCGTTACATTACATGATAATTAATATATATCATCATTATCCTAATAAAGTCTAGTTATTACAAAAGATAACATTATCTTTCATTCAATGACCTTCCCTTTCCCTTTGTTCTTGGTAGAGCCTTTAGGTTGTTCATACTTAGCTGAAAACATTTAAATTATGCAAGGATGAGCATTTGAGTGCCCAGCAAGTAATAGTAAAAATAACATTTAGCTGAATGAATTAAATGTTTTCTTTGAACGATACTTCTACAACGAATCAACAGTTGTGAAGTAAGCTGAACCAATAATAAACAACATATCATTTCGACTTCCAATTTTTGAAACTACGTATTGACTATACATGATGATCATTTGACAGACTATGAACATTGTTTTTTATTTTTAAAAGGTTAAACAGAACTTCATCTGTAAACCGTCATAACTTACGGGCACGAGGGTGATCAGACCGTTATGCCCTGTATTGATCAATACTACATTATAGGACGATATTTTCATCCATCATTTTTCCGCCTTAGGCACATAAAAGTTTCCCATATTTGGGATGTTCATACCAGTCTTGAATCCGAACCAAAACAATTCAGTTGGATAACAATAAAGTTCTTATCTTGTTCAACAATAATTTTAAGTTTGTGTCTAGCCAGATCAAATAGCTTAGACGACTTTTAATTCAACTTGTACATACTGGACACCGATAAGTATGTATCAACATGTGATAAAATATAATGATTATCCAAGTGAGGACACTTGTATAACCATGTTTAGAAATTAACGAACATAATATATTTCTTGATCTACAATAACAGAATTAAGGAACTTGTACAACAAATTATAATTTAATAACTTACTTATACAGAATCATTGCATAAGTATATACAAAGGTTGAAATATTTGAACAATTGAAAAGAATAGTTTAGATATTATCTTACGCATGTCCATTGCATAAAGTAAATGCAAAGGGTTAGATACTTGCCTTGTCTGCTGCTTACACAACTTAGATTTATCTTTTATATCAAGCCCTATCATTAAATAGATCATTCGTTTGATTAGAATAACATATCATATCATATTGTACTGCTATTTGCAGTCAGCACATAACCTAATCACATTGTCATGTAAGTTTAACAACCATTGAATCACAAATAAACATTTATTAAGTCAACCTATCTAAGTCCAGATCAATTTCTGAAATATGTCGGTGTATTGACAACTTTATCGGGTAATTATCGAGTCTAAGACTCTAACCTGTAACTTAGTATCAGTCATATTATTTTTAAATGACTTATAATAATTTTTAAACATTTATTATAATTTATCATAATTTTGAAAATCTCGGAATCATTATTAAATGATTTAAATATTAAGTAATTTCATTATCATTAACATTTAATTAATATTAAACTATTAATGAAACCATTTTCAAAATATTAAAGTTATTTATAATAACTTAGAATATTTTTAAAGTATTAATATTACCCTTAAATTTTTTTAAAACATTTAAAATCATTTTTAAATAATTACCATTAATATTAAAGTATTAATGTATTATTTATCAAAATATTAAAAGTCATTAAGTATAACTTAATAATATTTTTAATTCATTTATATCTTTTTAAATGATTAATAAAACCATTTTTAAACTATTTATTTAATATAATTATTAAATAAATTTAATATTATTAATAATAATTTAATAATCATTAATATTAAATTATTAATGAAATTATCCTTTAAATATTAAAAGTTATATTTTATAACTTAAAATATCTTTAAACACTTTATTTTCATTTAAAATGATTATTATAATATATAAAAACATTTTTAAACTATTTATTTAATATAATTATTAAATAACTTTAATATCAATTAATTAATTAATGAAATTTACCTTTAAATATTAAAAGTTATATTTCATAACTTAAAATATTTTTAAACTATTTATTTTCATTTAAAATGATTTTTATAATATTAAAATCATTTTTAATTAATTATTTAATTTAATTGTTAAATAAATCTAATATCATTAATATTAAATAATTAATGAAATTTACTTTAAAATATTAAAAGTTATATTTTATAACTTAAAATATTTTTAAATAACTTATTATCATTTAAAATAATTTTTAATATAATAAAATCATTTTTAATTAATTTATTTAATGCATTTAATAAATAAATTAATTACCAATAATATTTAAATAAATACTAATATTTATGAAAAATATTTCAAATTATTAAAAGTTAAATTTTTATAACTTCAAATAATTTTTAAAATTATTTTTGTTGTTTTTTCGAAATTTAATTTCTATTTTTAAATGATTTTTGAAAATTTAATTAATTAAAATTAATAAAACTGTCACTATAAGCCTTTAGCGACAGACAATGTAGTCTATGGTGTTCTTGAGCCTTCAAGAACATTCATAGCCAACTTCGGGTTAGCTAATTTGACCAAGAACACTGATCCGGTCATGATGTTTCTGGAAACGTTAAAAGGTTAGAGGTTGTAGTACTAATGTAATACTACAAGATCCAACAACAAACATAATCAAAAAGCACAACACAATCGAGATCGAAGCCTTCAGAGTAGATGTCAGAACTGTTCTTCATTTTTAGGTTACCCGAAATGAAAACGGAAAATGAAAACGATTCGAATTTGCCTATTTTGGGCTTCCACAACTTGCATTTCTGTTGATGTTTTAGTGATATTAAGCCTTCAGTGTGTAGACCATATGTAAGACTACAGATTCATTACATAAAAACATTTTAACAACATCACATAAAGTAGATATGGGCCGGTCAAAGTAGTGGTCAGAAACTGCTTATGAAGGTTTCTGGGTTACCTAGAAACTTCATCCGGCAGTTTCGTCTTAACCACTTTGACCATTGATTACTTTGATTCAGAGAAGGATATAATGATTCTAGAGGCATGGTCATGTAGCCTACATGTCAGACAACAACATTACAACAATAAAAGGGTCCAAAATGTAAACACTAGCAAGATCTAAATGCATGAACATGCTGTAGACTTTCTGGGCACGTTCTGGGTTACCCAGAAACACGTGGTCAATGTCGGTCAACGTGGTTTGACCACTTATAATGTGCAATATAAAACTGATCTAGGCATGATTCTTGATCAAGATCAAAGACCACATATCAGACTATAATATCCAACACTTAAAACACAAAAATCAAACACAGATTGAGATCTACAAGGCCTGACATTCACTGTCAGACACAAAAAAAATAAAATTTCCAGATTTTGCAAATCTTCAAATTCGAGCCTCTAGATGTTATGGATCTAACATCTAGCAACCCAGATCATCATTAGACACCTTATATAACATGTTTAACAAAAAAAAATCTAACATCTAACAACAGATTTTTGGGCAAATTTCATGGCTAGGGTTTATACCTTCTTATGAACAATCTTGGATTCTAGGCTTCTAATTTGGTTGTGATGTTCGTGGGGCTTGGTTGTGGGTTGTGGATATACTGTAATAATTTGGAGGTTTTGAGGTTGAGAGAGAAGAGTTGAGTGTTTTGAAATTATCTAACAAATCATCATTTCTCTTCCAATCTTTTTATATAAGTGTAGATGCATGAATTGGTTGAGCTAGAGGCTGTTATGTGTCAACTTATGTCTCATTAGGTTGTTAGATTTGTTCACCCACTTCACCTAAAGTAAAAACCTACTAATTAGCTTCAATAATGCAAAGGGCATAATGGTCATTTGTCTTTCCAATTTAATGGCAAAAATGGAACTTGGCAAACCCTTAGGGTTTAACCCTAAGGTTTAGCATAAAGCATTTATAAGATTTAGCACTTAGGGTTTGAAAAATATAAATTTTTTGTTTCTAAAATTGTAGAAATCCATAATTAGATTAGGTTTAGTAATTATATTATACAGGAACATTAAGGTTTATAATTTACTAATTATAATTAAGATCACTTATTTATCCATTAGAGCACCCATTTGATAATTATGGTTAATAATTTACTAATTAGGATTAACAATTTAATAATTAGGGTTAATAATTTGTAATTAGGGTTTCTAATCACATTATTCATGATCATTAGAGTCTAAAGTCTGCTAATGAGCATTAAACATCCTAAATTAGCTATTAGGGTTTCCCAGTTTGACAGTTAGGGTTCCTAAATATCGATTAGGGTTTTAATTTCACCATTAGGGTTTCAAAGTCAATAATTAGGGTTTACCTAATTAGCATTTATATTTATAATATCTGACATTGATCACATCATTACGATTACCTAACAATCTTGAACTCTAATTTGTATTTTAAATTAGGGTTTCACACAGTAATAGTAGGGTTTGTCATATAACGCCATAATTGACCAACCATTATCGGTCCACGTATACAGTACATATTTATACAACTGAAAAATCAAAAATATAATTAATATTATATTATTATTATTATCATTCCTTATTTCAAAACCAAAATTAGGGTTTGGATTCCATATCTGATTTACCTTGCATAAACAACTTTATTAATTAAGTTCAAATACTTAACTTAATAATTCGATCTTAAATTCATATAAATAAATAATAGTTATAATAATTACAATAATCATTCCTTATATTATTTAAATAATATAATATCATATTTTCTTTGAAAAATAAATAATAAAAACATTTCTACAATAAAATTAATTATTAAAAAATATAATTTATAATGATCATTAATTCTAAAATAAAATTATTTGTAAATATTCATTTAATAATATATATTTTATTTACCACATAAATACATATACACATTATCTTGTACAAATCCTCATCAAAAAAAAAAAAAAAAAAAAAATTTCATTTTATTTATATGGAAAATTTTTGTTTTACGGAGATTTATATAGAAAATATAAGATGTTATAAATATGGAAGGATGTCAAGACCAACTTTTTGTTGTTAAGGAAGGAGAACGACCGTCGATTCGTATGTTACAAATGCGAGAGGAGGACACATCGGTCAAACTGCATTTAAATCGTCCAAAGCATGTTACAATTGTGGAAGAGAAGGTCACCTAGCACGATTTTGTCGTGCACTAAAGTCAAGTCCAGCTAGGATGGAGGCATCAAAGGCCGTCCTAGACAAGAAAAAACTGGTAGTTCAAGGTGAAGCGTTTGTCGTAATCTCCCAAAAAGCGAGGAATCCAAACGAGGTGATCATGGGTAAGCTATTCATAAACTATAGAGAAGTCTATACCTTATTTGATACCGATTCTACCCATTCTTTTATTTTTCCTACTTGCGCTCAATGTTTAAATTTAACTCCAGAGAAATTAAACTTCGATTTATCTGTTGAAACTCCGTTGGGAGAAACCTTCATTACATCCACTGTTTATAAGTCTTGTTTGTTTCCAATCGGTAACCGCACGTTACCTGTCGATCTTATCTCTTTGAAAATACTTGCATTTGATGTGATTTTAGGAATATAATTGTTAACTACTCATCATGCTAAAATTGATTGTTTTTCGAAAGGTTGTTAACTTTCATATTCCTAACCAACCTATTATGCGAATTCAAGCAACTAAACCACTAAAGTCAATCACTGTCATATCAAGCCATAAAACTATTCATTTATTGAAAAATGGATGTCAAGCTTTCTTAGCACATGTTACGGATTTAAACAGAAATACGTCAGATTTAAATGATATTTCTATTGTTAATAAATTTCGTGACGTATTCCCTGAAGAACTTCCTGGCCTACCCCCAGAGCGTGAAATTGAATTTTGTATCAACCTTGAATCCGATACAAAAACAATTTTCAAAGCCTCATATTGAAGGGCTCCTATTGAACTTCAGGAGTTAAAAATCCAACTACAGGAATTGTTAGACATCGGTTTCATTCGTCCTAGTACATCTCATTGGGGTGCTCCTGTTCTATTCGTGAAGAAGAAAGATGGAAGTATGTGACTTTGTATTGATTATCGGGAGTTGAATCATGTCACCATCAAAAATAGGTACCTGTTGTCTCGTATTGATGACCTATTTGACCAGTTGCAAGGCGCCAAATTCTTTTTAATGATTGATCTTCGTTCCAGATATCATCAATTAAAGATTAAAACTGATGATATTCCAAAGACTTCTTTAAGAACTCAGTACGGGCATTACGAATTTCTAGTCATGTCTTTTGGATTGACTAATGCTCCTACTGCCTTCATGGATATTATGAAATGAGTATTCAAGGAATATTTGGATCACTTTCTAGTCATCTTTATTGATGACATCCTCATTTACTCCACAAGCCGTGAAGATCATGGGCAAAACTTGAGGCTGATACTCCAAAAGCTTCGTGAAAACAAGTTATATGCCAAGTTAAAAAAATGTGAGTTCTGGCTTGAGGAAGTAGCATTCCTTGGGCACGTGATATCAAATCACGGAATATCTGTTATTCCGACAAAGATTGAAGCAATTCAAAGCTGGGAGCAACCTAAGTCAGTGATCAAAGTACGTAGCTTTTTGGGCTTAGCTGGTTATTATCGGAGGTTCGTTGAAGGATTTCCTTGAATCGCTACTCCATTAACTCAGCTGACTCAAAAAGATACGAAATTCGGTTGGAACGAGGAATGTGAGAAGAGTTTTCAAGAACTCAAGAGGAGGCTGATTTCAGCACCTGTTCTGACAATACCAGCTGGTTCGGAGGGATTTGTCATATACATCAATGCTTCTGGAAAAGGTTTAGGGTGTGTTCTCATGCAATATGGGAAAGTCATAGCCCATGCCTCACGATAACTGAAAGAATATGAGAGAAATTACCCTACTCATGATCTAGAGTTGGCAGCTGTCGTTTTTGCTCTTAAGATTTGGAGGCATTACCTGTATAGAGAGAAGGTGGAGATCTATACGGATCATAAAAGCCTCAAACATTTTTTCACTCAAAAGGAACTCAACATGCGGCAACGATGATGGCTTGAGCTATTGAAAGATTACGATCATACCATTCAATACCATCTTGGAAAAGCGAACATAGTAGCTGATGCATTGAGTAGAAGATCATATGCGGGCATTAGTGCAATATTGTCAACGCAAAGGCCCATTTTGTATGACTTACAAAGGATGGAGATAGAGTTAAAGACTCCAGGGACTCATGTGATGATGGAGAATATACGAGTAGAACCGACTTTAATCGATAAAGTTAAAGCTTCTTAAGCTACAGACCTGGAGCTGATGCATATGAGGAAGAAAGTGCAAGAAGGTGTTATTCCGGAAGCAAGAATCGATGAAGAAGGAATACTTCGAGTCAACTCCAGACTTTGTGTTCCTAACGATTCTGACTTGAAGTATAAAATCATGATCGAGGCGCACAACACACCGTTTTCAATCCATCTTGGGAGTACCAAATTGTATTGTGATCCTCAACATACATTTTGGTGGAGCAATATGAAAAGAGAGATAGTGGGGTTTATCTCAAGGTGTCTAACTTGTCAACGAGTCATGGCAGAGCATCAAGTGCCAAAAGGTCTATTGTAACCACTTGAAATTCCAGAATAGAAGTGGGAACACATTTCTATGGATTTCATTACTGGTCTACCCAAGGTTTCTCAAGGCATAGATGCGATTTGGGTCATTGTTGATAGATTGACCAAGTCTGCTCATTTCTTACCGATACGAGAAACTTATACACTTGAACGTCTTGCTCGTATTTACATAAACGAGATTATAAGATTGCATGGTATGCCAGTATCCATTATTTCTGATCGAGACCCAAGATTCACTTCACGATTTTGGATTAGTTTGCAAAAAGCTATGGGCACGGATTTACGATTTAGTTCGGCATATCATCCTCAAACGGACGGGCAGTCGGAGAGGACTATTTAAACTCTTGAAGATTTATTAAGACTTTGTGTCCTTGATTTCAAAGGAAGTTGGGACAAGTTCTTACCATTGGTGGAGTTTTCCTACAACAACAATTATTAAGCAAGTATTGGCATGGCTCCATTTGAGGCGTTGTATGGAAGAAAGTGTCGTTCTCCAGTATGCTAGGATGATGCGGGTGAAGCAACGTTGTTGGGACCGGAGTTGGTACATATGACTATTGAAAAGATTCAAACGATCCGACAATGTATAAAAATCTCACAAGATCGACAAAAGAGTTATGCTGATCTTCATCGAAAGGATGTGTAATTCGATATTGGAGATCATGTGTTGTTACGTGTTGCTCCATGGAAAGGAGTTACGAGATTTAGAAAGAGTGGAAAGCTCAATCCTCGATTCATTGGCCCATTTTTAATCCTCGATCGAGTAGGAACTGTGGCCTATAGACTCGCCTTATCGCCAAGTATGTCTCGTGTTCATAACATTTTTCATATATCTATGTTACGTAAATATATGAAAGACCCAAACCACATTATTGAATTAGAACCGGACAAGATAGCGGAAGATTTAACGTTTGAGGAGGTACCTGTTAAAATCTTGGATAAGAAGGATCATATTCTACGCTCCAAGGTTATACCTCAAGGTATCCTCACCTCTTCGACATACTAGGTACGGACCCTAATTTTGAGGATGAAATTTTATAAGAAGGGGAGGTTGTAAGACCCCAACTTTTATGAATAAAGATTAATTTTTCTCGAAATATATTTTTGAATATTATGGTGTGGATTTGTTATAATGTTATAGTTGTGGGTATTATTTACAAATTTTCCAAAGTAAGCAAGTGGTTATATAATATTTGATTGGTCAGGGAATATTTGTTTTAACAGGGAATATTCGTACGACGGCACAATCATTGGTGGACCCCGCAATTGAAGTATTGTCGTAGTTAGAAAATGACAGAATTATCTTTTTATAGAAATAACGGCGAAAGTTTTACCATTAAACTGTTGAACTACCGGTGTAAAAAGTGCGAATGTCTGGCGTGGTTGCATAGCAAGTAGCACACGTATTGATTATTGATGCTTTACGAAAAGTCTCTCAGTTATACTCAATTATTGCTCACGATAATTATTTGCATAATATCTCTCATATTATTGATTCAATTATTGTCACAGTATCATCTGCATAATATTTATTATTATTAAATCAATAATTGAGACAACAAAGTTATTCATATTATTATTTGCAATATTAACAATGTATAGAAAGTTCTATCGAGGAGAAGTTTGGTCACCTAATTGTGCGCCAATAGGGAGAAATCCTTATCGGATAGCCCCCTCTTTCCTGGGAATGGTGTAGTTGTTAAATATTGTGAGTTATAATATTAACGATGAATAATCGTATTGATTAAAGATGAAAATGATATTTTCATTATGTTGGGATTATTAGTGTTAATGGAAATGGACATCTATTTTGATAATAATTGATGTCTGGAGGTTATATTGACCAATCGGGTAATTAATCGGATAAATGAGTAATTAATTGTTATTAATTCACATGCTTATAACTATTTGTTCATATGTATGTACTATTGATTCACATGTATGTACTATTAGGGGAGGTGGTGCAAGATTGATAATACTTGCATGACTAAATTAAAAATAGAGGTATAGATGAAGGTACTATACCATAACTATTTCTTTTCACATATGTGTACTATTGATTCACATGAATGTACTCTTGATTCAAATGATGTACTATTAGGGGAGGTGGTGCAAGTTTGATAATACTTGCAGGACTAAATTAAAAATGAAGGAAAAGATGAATGTATTATACTGTAATATTTTGAGCCCCAAAACGTGCAATTATCGAAACTTTATTTCCCTATAAATAGAAGCTCATTCTTCTTTCATTCTCACCAATTCACTAAGACTCATAAGTGCAATTATAGAGAGAGAAGCTATAGAGAGAAAGAAGAAGAGAAGTCTGTTATCTCACTATTCTAGTATCCAGTCTTCTTCAGAGGTAAGGGATATTATTTTGTTCAGTATTCATAGGAATAATATTTTCTTTCATACTCTGTAGTATGTGAGTAATATTATTTCGTCTCATATTCCTGATTATACCCTCATTTTGTTAAAGTATTGCTTCTATACTCCTTGAAATTAGTAGAATATCCTTGAAATTTGCGTTTCATCTAGTATCGTTTCACAAGGATATTTTCTACACATTCTTGTTAAATTTTAAGCTTTTCATGTCGGAGTACTGTCTGTGAGTATATTCATTTTTATGGTACTATTCATAAAGTACTATTCATGA
The DNA here is from genome assembly GCA_020205605.1 of Panax ginseng. Lineage (NCBI taxonomy): Eukaryota > Viridiplantae > Streptophyta > Magnoliopsida > Apiales > Araliaceae > Panax > Panax ginseng. Next base: position 57,050,514 of record CM035138.1, on the reverse strand, counting down.
GGTACTATTCATAAAGTAAAATTCACGGGTACTATTCATGGGGTACTATTCTCAAAGTACTATTCACGGGGTACTATTCAATTCACTCAGGTACTATTTATCCAGGGAATTATTCATGACAACAATTGATTTCTTTGCTGTCCAAATCATTTTTGATACAATATTATTCTTGAATTTTACTCCACAAAGCACTATCATATTGACAATTTGGATATTATTGAATTTTGAATAAATTAAGTTATAAATCTTTAAAAATTTATCATTTGCTTTCTTTTAATTGAATTCTTATATAATTGTCATCATCCTCATGCTTATATTGTGATAAAATTCATATGTGGCTTACGTGCATAGATGTACTAATTATTGATATGATTATGACCAGGGATTATTCGGTATAATCATGACCATAATGTTACAAATGATGTGGTAAAAATCCTCATTGGCCTGTAGTGCATTGATGGACAGTTGTTGGTATGATTATGACCAGGGATTATTCGGTATAATCATTACCATTGATGATTACATGAATATCCTTGGTTCGTAGTACAAGGATGATTCGATGACGTCACTAGTACAATGTAGTAAACAGACAACCCTTAAATCACAACGTTTTTATTAAAAACGTTGTGGTATTTTTTTTATAACGTTTTAAACAAAACGTTGTAGATACATATGAAAAAACATTATGTATTTTAGAAGGATAATTTTTGATTTTAAATAGATAACATTTTAAAAAAAAACGTTATCTACCTACAAAACACGGAGAAAAAAAATCAGGAAGCAAAAATTTGAAATTAAAACAAGACTACTTTCTCTCTTATCTCTGTACTTTCTCTCTCTACGAGCAAAGGAATCGGGTGCCCTCCTCTCCTATGATCCAAATGAAGAAGATCTTGAGCATTTTCAAAACTACAGAAGCACAAATTAGAAGTTATTAGGTCAAACTTCTCTCTTCCGCCCTCTTGATTGTGTCATGGTGGAAGACAAATCGATCGACTTCTGCCCTTAAATCAGTCGAACGGAGGATTAATCTCAGAAAACCCTAACTAGATGTCCTCGATTTTGAACTCTTGTAATATTTTTTGTCATATGTGTGGGAATTGCATGTGTTATCTTCTTTTGGTAACTTTTTTTGCCCTAAGAATCTGGTGTAACCCCGATGACCGTCCCTTCTATAATCTCCGAAACCCTAATGACCGTCAAGTCGGATTCATCCAACGGTGCAGATAAGCCCAAAAGGTCCAGACAATTGGGGCCTAATTCCCATTTCAGGAGCCTCTCCGTCGATGCTGATTTCTTTGACGGATTGGATATCGCCAACGGTGGCGGTAAAGAAGCCGATGGATTTGGCGGGAATCCGGCGGCGGTGGCTCTGTAGAAACAAAGCAACCCAAAACATCTCTTCTCTGCAGGTATGAATGAACTGTCACAAGGTTTATTTTCTTATTGCTTCAGGAATAAATGGAGATTGCAGTAGTGTCATGAGCTCATACTTACCTTCTTGCTCAACTTTTATTTCCTTGTATACTTATATACAATCTCCCTAATGGGTTTGTACTTCGTACATTTTATACCATTGCTTCATGATATAGACTTTTATCTCAGCAATATAGTTTATCTGCAGAAGCTTTTGGGTGCTACTGAATTTTTGGATTGATCAAAATAATATTGGTGAACATGCATTTTTTTTAATCAGAAAATGGTTGCAGAGAGAGAGTCAAAAATCGCAGATTAGGATGCAGATTCAAGTGGTGACACAACACGACTTAGAGCTACTATGGAAACTGTAAGGGAGAACTTACTCAACTGAAACAAGAGCATGTATGAATTGAAGTCTTCCAATACCAGATTAACATTAGTTTTATGTTATTTATTGCACTAAATATCATTTACTGTGTTTTTACATTTCTATTCATTGTGACACTAATTTTTGGGTGATATATAATTTGTTTGGGTCATAACTTGTATAGGGAAGTGAGTAGACCTGACCACCTACCTTGATGTAGTCCATTTCTTTGCTGATATATTCTAGCTACTTGAAAGTTATTTCTTCAATTCTTTATTTGGAAATTGATATATAAGCTTTAATGTTTGTAGAATGAGATAGCAATCGAGGAGGAGAAGAAGGCTGAAGAAAATATGTTAAAGTTGGCAGAAGTTCAAAAGGTGTGTTAGATTTCCAAAGTTAAAGTATAGACTTGTAATAATATTAGGGATCTAACATCTGTTGCATGTAAATTCAATGGCAGAGAGAAAAGCATGAACTTCGCCTACGTATTATGGAGCTCGAGAAGAAACTTGATGACAAGCAGCGGTTATAATTAGAGATAGGACAAATAAAGGGGGTTATAGAAGTCATGAAACATATGAGTGAGAATGGGGATTCAGAAGCGATGAAAAAGATAAGGTCCATAGAAGAAAGTCTGAAGGAAAAGGAAGAAGATCTTGAGGATCTTGAAGATCTAAGTCAAGCTCTCATTATAAAAGAGAGAAAAAGCAACGACGAGTTGCAGGAAGCTCGTAAAGAGTTGATCAATTTAAGTCGATCTTTTTTCCCTTTTTACGTATATAATTGTTTTCCTATTTCCATTTCTATTTCTTTTGGTTCCATATGAACTAAGTAATCCTGTAGACCAAAAGATCTGTTTTGAAGCAAAAATGTCACTTGTCATGTGTTCTAAAATTGGGGACCTATTTTGTTTGACGAGCAATGAGCAGTTGAGGATTTTTCAATGTCTAGAACTAAGTTGTAATATATATATGTTTTATTGCTTTGCATCATTATCTGGGTTATGTTAAAGATGAAAAACAAATGAGCTTGGGCACCAATTTTAAAACTCATTTTGTTGAGGGCGACTACAGGATTTGATTGAGAATGTCATTATCAAATAGATTATTTTGAGAGTATGAAAGGCTAATATACCATTAGCTGCAATTATGAACATAATTTAATCATTTGAACGTGCAGGCTTGCAGCATATATTGAACATCTTGTGTACTTCAGTGGTGAAATGTAACTTGTTTCTCTTTTGTTTTGCATATGATAGGGATTATTCATACGTCTTAATTGTACAGCATCCTGTAGTGACTAAGATCATTGCACAACCAATTTAGACAATGCACTTGTCTATACTACCTAACAACATATATTCCTCCTCTCTTGCACTCCTACACTCTTGAACAGATCTGATATTTACCCAATTTGTTTCACTCTTGCTGGAGGTTACTTTTAGTATACCTAAATGACATAACAAGTTGCGTTTTATGCAGTTCTAATTTGCATTTGTTAAGGCTTTGTTAAAAGGCTTTGGAAGCCCATGCTAAATGATATATTGATAAGGAAGGTATATTCATGCTATTTGTGCCAATTTCATGAGCCCTTTCTGTTTCTCTCCTCTCTCCAATGATGCAAACTCCTATATGGATAGTTGATTATTATCTTTATTATTTTCATTTTTTGGTAGACTCCTATCTATTGCTGAGGAGACCTTGGCAGAGTTCCTTGTGTTGTCGACTTATAGTGTTAACTGTTAAGCAATCACAGTTAGTATGCACTGTACATTCATTGTTGGGTATAAGTCACGAAATTGCTGCTTGTACCCATAACTTGACTTTCTCTTTTGAGCAAGTTTAGATATCCATATAATGGGGACAAACATGTTGTTATTGGTTTTAATTGTGTTTTTTGCTTAACATGTTACAATCTTTAATGTTACTTTGGTTTTTGTATGTTGCTTGTGCATCTGCAGGCATTGTGTTTGCTTATGAGAAAGAGAGACAAAGATGGTGAGTTTGTTCTATACGACGGACTGTCGTAGCCTAATGTGGAAAGTGTATGGTTGTGATTTAGGTTATTCATATATTCTTGAACAGTATTAACAAGCGTCACGAACTCACTTGGCAATATATGTCAATCAAGAAGCCATTGAGAAGGCAATACGTGCATCCAAGCTTGTGCAAACAGATTGCACTTTGAAATGCAACTGTTTGAATGACATGTACACAAGTAAATGATAATATAAAGACTTAGTAGATACTAGACAGTTACCATTTTTCACTAATTTGTTATATGCTTTGTACAAATATACTCGTACAAATTTCATCCAGTTATATAATATGAGTGATAATTCATTAAAATTTAGGTTGTTTATTTTGTAAGGTCAATAAATAGTTATTTTATCATGAAAAAATTATTGGTTGGACTAACTCTGTTTGATAAATTTTGACATGCTTCTACAGGTGGATGTGTGGGCCCTAGGAGTGTCTGCAATTGAAATGGTAGAGGTATTCTACAATTTTATTTCTAATTTTTTGGCTAGAAATTAGCTCATCTGATCCACCTAAGAAATATTAGTTTGATATTTTTCTTCAGGTAATTCACTATTATTCCTCCCCATGATTTGGAGAAATAAAATGGACTTTGGTAAACCCTTTTTGGAGAAATATTAGTTTGATATTTTTTCTTCTCCTTGTTTCTTATTTGGATTTGGATTTATAAAAAGACTATAAAAGATTGTATGTGGATGCACCACATTTTTGGGAGAAGGAACTAGTAGTGTGCATACATATGCAGACTGACATTGTGAATGCTTTGATTTATATTTATTAATTTCAATGTTTAGCTATGCATTCTTGTCGCTGGAGCACTTGGTGGAAGGTTTGACCATGAGGTTGGGAATATAAATGTTATGTGTCATTTCTCAGCAATGCGAATAATACTTTTGTCTGAAGATTGCCTTATTCGACTTCTTCGAAGTTTCCACCCTCATGAGATCCATATCCAGCACTCTGTTAAAGGCGCACATTGTAGACTCGTTCCAATTGTTACACCTACTGGAAGTACTACAACGACCGAACTCAAATGGAACCTCAGTAAGTGTTTGTTAAAATATCTTACAATTCTTATGTTTGATGTCAGTTCTGACCTTAGCCAAGTTAGATCCTTTCAGTGGTGTGATTATTATGGTCATCAGTCAAATGCATGGCACACGAACATGGCACATCTGTCCATCAAGTGTCATTTTGCCACTCTGAGGAGATGGGGGTTTGTTTTATTTGTTGGAAGAGAGATGGGGGATGGGAAAACAATTGATTGGCTTTAGATGTTACACCACTGATACTTAATCATCTCTACTTAACTGTAGCTCTGAAATTGACTTTCAAATCTCATTACTTTTGTTTGACTGTGCATATTCAAAGCTGATACAGAAATGAGATTTGGTGGACTAATCAACACATCAAATATTAGTGATCTAATGAGTTTTATTATTTACTGGTTTGGTTAGATTAGATGTTAGATTAGTCTTTTGATCAAGCTTAGTTTTTGTTTAGATTGAATTAGATTTTTAAGGGTTTTTGTAAACGAATGGTATTATTGGGATATATTTTTAATGGTTGATACATTTTGGCTTTAAATTTAAATGAGAATTTAGATCTTTTTTAGCTATATATTATGGCATTAGTAGATTGCAGGTGCACTTGTAATATAGGTGAATCACACCTTTTTATTTTTTCAAGTCAATCTACAACATTTTATAAACGTTGTCTGTTGTTGCTTCCTATGGTCGATATTTAAAAATAAATGTTGTATGCATGTATTATAACATTTTTAAGTCACACTACAACGTTTTAAAAACATTATATAAATTTTCTCTAAATAGATGACACATTATAAACGTTGTGTAAATGTGCTTAAACGTTGTCTGATATATTAAACTACAACATTTTTAATCAGAAAACGTTGTGGAATCATACTTTCTACAACGTTTTCAAGCATCTACTAATTTATAGAAAACAAATCTACAACGTTTTTTCTTAAAAAATGTTGTATAATGTGTCTAACTACAACTTTTAAAAACGGTGTGTAAAGGTGTCAAATAGATGACACCGTTAACCACGACGTTTTTTTCGCGTTATCTATTTACTGTTTTGTAGTAGTGTGTGGTTTATTTATTAAGATTAGTCTCATCGATAAAATTGATGATAAACTTTTTAAATTATAGAAGATAGTAGATATCATGCTCTACTCGACTCTTCTAATGGATTGCTTGTTCCGCTGCAGTTAAACATGATGTTTATTATATTTTATCAGTTTAACACTGTTGAAGGCTAACGATAATTTATTCTTCATTATCTTAGTCATAATATTTTAGTACTGGGCTAGTTGAGCTCACCCTTTATTTTTATTGTTCTTTTCAAGAAATGAGAATATAGGTGGGACTAGTCGGGAATGGAGTGACGGTCCAGATGTTTGCATTAGTAGTCCTCACTATTCAGTGAAATAATGTGATAATAATTGTAATGAGGACTTTATTTGAATTTGGATACTCTCTACGAGACATTATCCATGTTGAAACTCTCAGCTAAGTTTTGTCATACTGTATAAAAAAAGTTTGTATTTAAATTCAGTACCATGTATTTGACGACTCAAGATGAGTGATGTATACCTATTTTGGGGGCGTCATAATATTATTAAAATAATATGAATTCTTGATCTAATAATGGAAAATACTGTGCAGTGGCAATTATTGAAACAATAATAATATAAAATATCAACGCAACAATTATTGAATCAATAAAATAAAATATTGAACAGTAACTACTATAACAATTATTGAGTAATGGCTTCTTACGTAAGAATCAATAATTCAAAAAAAATCGTAATACCGTCTGGTGTGCTATCATGCAACCACGCGTATTACTGTATGTTAACCACCGGGTATTCCAACAGTGTTAACGGTAACAACTACACCGTTATTTATAAAAACTCAAACTTGTCGTTTTCTTCATCCGACCGTTTTCTGTTATGGGGCCCACAATGGATGCGCCATCGTACGAATATTCTCTGACAGGAAGAATATTTCACGACCAAACGAATATTACCCGACAACAATGAATATTTTATAACCACTTACTTATTTTGTAAATTTTTCACATTTCACCCATAACCAAAGCATTATATCAAATTAACACCTTACTATTCACAATAATAATTAAATGAAATTTGATTTTATTTATAAAAAATTGGGGTCTTACAACTATTCACGACAAAAAAAAATTAATTTCTTTTTTGTTCAAATTATTTTTGTTACATGAATATTATTCTTGAATTTTACTCCACAAAGCAGTTATCATGTTGACAATTTGGACATTCTTGAACTCTAGATAAATTGAATTATAAATCTTTAAAATTTAAGCCTTGCTCTCACTTGATTGATTTCTTATATCACCGTCATCATCTTCATGCTTATATTGTGATGAAACTCATCTTTGCCTCGTAGTGCATAGATGGATTGTTGATTGGTATGATTATTACCATGAATTATGTATTGGTATAATCATGACCTGTAATATTACAAATGATGTGGTAAAAGTCCCCATTGGTCTGTAGTGTAATAACCCGATATTTTCTATATAATTAAATCAGAAATTTTGCGTATAATTTTTTTTATTATTATTTATAAAAGTGGAAATATGTATGGTGTAATGTGTGTGTGTGTATATATATATATATATATATATATATATATATATATATATATATATATATATATATATTTATGTGATAAATAAAATTTATTTATTACATTAATAATTGCAAATAATTTTATTTGTAATTAGTGATCATTATAAATTATATTCTTATAATAATTAATTTTATAGTAGAAATGTTTTTATGAGTTATTTTCCATGAAAATATGATTTTTATATTATTTGAATAATATATGATATGAATATAGAATTATGAATTTATTTTAGATTAATTAAGTTAATTATTATAACTTAATTAATAAGGGTATACATATACAAGATATATCAGATATGGAATCCAAACCCTAATTTTGGATTTGGAATAAGGAAAGAGGATAATAATATATTATTAATTATATTTTAGTGGTATAAATATGTATGTTATGTGTGTAAGGTTAATGTGTGAAACAGTTTTAATGTAACATGCAAAACCCTAATTTTACTGACAAACCCTAGTTTTAAGTCAAATGATACTTTAAAATTTGTCTACTGATTATGTTATGTGGTATATGATATGTATTATTAGAATTTAATTTTAATTAGGAAAACCCTAATTATTATATGGAAAACCCTAATTAGTAATTTAAAACCCTATTTTCTAAAATTAGAAACCTTAAATAGTAATTAGCTAATTGCTAAGTGGAAACCCTAATTTGAAACTCAATTATGAGTTTGACACTGTTATGTAACTGTGTTATTATGATTAAGGTTAAGTAATATAGAATTTAATATTAATTAGAGAAATCCTAATTAATATTTAGAAATTTTAATTTTTAGAAACCCTAATATTTAAATTATAAACCCTAATTACTAAATGAGGAACCCTTATCGCTAAATGATAAAGCTTAATGCTAATTAGTGGACTTTAAACCCTAATTTTCATGTATAATATAATTAGATAACCTAATCTAATTAGCAAACCCTAATCTTCATTTTTAGAAACTTAAATTTTTATTTTAAACCCTAAAGTAAAATCCTAGGAACAAAAATTTGTTTAACCTTAGGGTTAAACCCTAAGGGTTAAACCCTAAGGTTTTGGGATAAGATTACATTAATGCCATTAAGATCACAAGCCAATTGACCATAATGCCCATTTTGAATTATTTAGTAGGAAACTTGTATAACTTGCCAAACCTTTAGTTGTTGAACAACCCTTGACTTGCCAATGTATTAAAAATCCATACAAATCAGCCATTATTGACAGCAACATCAGATTCATGCATTGCATCTACATATTATATATAGAATTAAGAGAGAGAAATTCATTTTAAGCCTCTTTTGTGACCAAATACTCAACCAACCCATTCTCTCTCTCAAGCTTCAAAATTATGTAGTAGATCAGTTCCCAAACCAAGCCCCACTATCACCATAATAGATTTAGAAGCCAAGAATCAAGGCTTGTTCATAAAAGGTATAAAGCTAACCCTAGAAATCTGATCATGTATGAAAGGTTAACGTTAGAAGTTGTGATTCTGTGTTGTAATATGTTGTAAAAGGTGTTAATCAATGATCTGGGTTGATAGATGTTAATAGATGTTAGATCCATAACATCTATAAGCTCAGATTTTAAGATTTCAAGAATCTGGAATTTTTTGTTTTTGTGTCTGACAGTCAAATGTCAGTCCTCATAGACTTTGAATGTTATGTGTTTTTGTTGTTTAAGCGTTTTCTCTCGTAGTATGTTATGAGAGCTTTGATCTAGAACTTGATTCATAGTTAGATCTGTTGTAGATTGTATGTTATTTATGGTCAAAGGTCGTTTACCGACCATGACTTTCTAAAATCTGGGTAACCCAGAAAGTCTTTATCAGTGTCTGACAACTTTTTCTAATGCCTTGATCTGTCAGGTTATATGTGTATTGTTAATGTTGTTGTGATAAGATTGTAGTGTGTTGTCTGGACCATAGATCCATGATTTAATATCTCTTATATCGTAAGCCGGATCAAACTAGTAGGAGGTCAAATTGGGCAAAACGATCACGAGGTCGGGTTTCTGGAATTTCAATGTGAGAGCCCCGAATCCGGGCCCCAAATCACCGCGGATCCGGTTCACTCATTCTACTACTATTGCGGAAGATATAAACATAAATTGTTTATACATTAAACATTATACACTATCCCAAGGTCGAGTAACCATAACTTATACACAATTTATAACTTATCTAACACAAGGCCTCATTATCATACAAGACTATTACAAAACTAATCGCAAGCACATTAACTTTAAGTCGAGGCTGTCTTTAACTTTCCTTGTATCCGACGCATTCACCTTAATCTGCAATGTTTTATCATGATATAGCAAGGGTGACCATGAAAGTTTCCCAGCAAGTTTAAATATAATTTAAGGATATATCATGATTGAAAGAGTATGAATAATAAGCTGGCTATAATTCACAATGTAGTTGTGAATTAGCATGAACAACCTTTGACTGAACAAGTATTAAACATGAACAATATATATATCTGGACCAACTGGTAATGAAGGTGATCAGCCTTTCATACCTTACTTATACATACAAGATGTACAGAGTACAATTCTACATGGCAATCAGTAATGATTAACCATAAGCATAACTGAATGAAACACTCTTAGTAGAGTTAAGAAAAACAAACTTGCACTGCTTTAGATTTGATTACCGATCTGAAAAATAACTTAGCTTTATCAGAAGACCTAATACGAGATAATCCGATCTCTAAATATTAGAATAATATCATCACAGTATAAAATAACCTAAACACATTATCACATAATCCTATCAGTCTATACAACACATAGACTTAGCATCAAACAGACTAATTAAGTCTAAGTTGAAACTGACACAATTCAATCATCTCGACGGTCTAATCGGACAATTATCGAGTTTACGTTCAATTAAACTCTGCCTAAACAATTAACAATAATCTTAGATAATCATATTATCAGTCAAAACAATTTTCATAGTCTGGTAACAATTTTCAGATAATTTATATCATTTATCATAATTTTCAAATCATTAAACTCGTATTTAAATGAATTAAATATCACATAATTCCTTAGTCATTAATATTTATTTAATACCAAATATCAATGAAAATCATAACATAATATTATAATATAATTATAACATCACAAAGTATTTTAATACCTAAAAATCATATTTCTATGATTTTAAACAATCAAATTCATTATCCGATAATTGCTATAAATATTAAAATATTAATATCTTCATGACAAAATATCAAAATTTATATTTTATAACTCAAAATATTTTTATAAATCATTTTTATATGATTTTTAAAGCATTAATTCTATTTTTCCATAATTTATTTAATATATTCATTAAATATATTAACTACCATTAATAATAAATATTAATGAATTTCATCACAAAATATCAAAAGTCATCAAAAATAACTTAAAATATTTTCTAACACCATAATATAATTTTTCATGATTTTTATGAATTAAAACTATTTTTAAATAATTTATTTAATATTAATATTAAATAAATAAATACCATTTATATACCAAAATATTAAATATTTTCAAAATATACTCAAATTAATTAAAAACTTTTTTTCATAATTTAATATTAATTTTTAATAATTAAAAACCATTTATTTCTATTTTTAATTAATTTCCAGAAATTAGAAATTAAAAAAAATAATAAACCGTCGCTAAAGGACCCTATAGCGACAGAACCGTCGCTATAGGTGTTCTTGAGCTCCAAACCCGTAAATCGGCGATTAATGCGAGGTATGAGGTTTGACCAAGTCTAAATCATTAATCACAATGGTTCTCAGTCGATCTAAGACATCGATTGTGTAGGCGACATGCAACACTACGATTATCAATTTTTTGTAGTTCAAACAACACTTAAACAAAGAGATCTGTGACCTTAAACTTTCTGACAACGCTGTTCTTGAAAATTCTAGGTTGATCAGAGTTGAGGTACCTACTTTGGTTGCTTCTAGTTTTCGTTATGTGTATTGTTTCTGTGATCTAAATGTTCCAAAATGTAATAAACATGACACGGTCCAATATGTTATCACTAGATCAATCTAACAACATAACATGAACAAGATCTGTCCGGTTAAACTTGAGGTCAACCACTGTTCTTAAGAAATCTGGGTTTTCCCAGATTTCGTCCCCAGGCTGGTGGTCAATGGTGGTTTGACCATGATTCTTTACTATCCTATTACAGATCTGGGTGATGTAAAGGTTTTAGTATGTACACAACATGTCAGTCTACAAGGATAAATTAGCAACATGGCCAAAACATGCACAGAAAGCAAGATACAAGGCCTCGAAATCATTGTCAGACGATCTGGGTTTCTGGGTTTGCCCAGAAATCCAGAAATCGTGATCGATCGCCAACACTTTGACCGCTTATATCTTTTCTCTAGACTGATATAACTCTGATTCAAGTTGAAAATGAAAGCCCACATGGCATAGAGCAGATCTATAACATCACATACACAAAAAATCAAACACACACAGATCTAGGGCCTCGACATTCATTTATCGGGGCATAAATTTTCAAGTTTTCCAGATTTTTAAAACTTCATTTTTCGTGTACTTTGATGTTATGGATCCATGTTATTACAACCCAGATCACTCAATAGCATCATAATACACAACTTTAAACAATCAATTGCAACAAATAACATAAAATCAAAGGATTTCTAAAATTAGGGTTTATACCTCATAAATGCTCAATTTTTTGAATCTGATCTTTGGTGTTTGTTCTTGGCAAGCTAACACATGATCTTGGCTTAGCTTATTAGTCACTCTCACTCTAAAATTTCGGATGGGAGAGAGAGAGAAGGTTTGGCTAGCTTGAAAAAATAAAGTAAGTGAATTTTGCTTACTTTTGAACTTTGATCTTAGGTCCAATGTATTTATAGGATGCTAGATGGTTGATGGTTGATGATTAAAGGCTAGCACATAGACCACATGCCTAGCAAAGGTTGGTCACCAACTAAAGTTATGGCAACCTACACAAGTTATCTTATTAAATAATGCTAAAAGGGCATTTTGGTCATTTGGCTCATAAAGTGCATGGTACTTTGGTAACTTCTCACACCTATTAGGTTTTAACCCTTAGGGTTTGACCCTAGGGTTTCATAAGCTCTAAATCTAGAGTTATGTATTAAGGGCAAATATGGAAATCTTCGTTTCTTTGATTAGGATTCCCTAATTACAGTAAAGTTTACTAATCTCATTCAAGCTGGCTAATTAGGGTTAAAGCTTCCTAATTAACATTACATTCGATAAGCTAATAATTAGGTTTTCTCTAATTGCATGCTAGGGTTTCCTACATTAGAAATTAGGGCTTTCCAATTAATCAATTAGGGTTATCCCTAATTATACTTCCAATTAATAACATAGAAACTCTATACTTATCTTCAAGCTTCCCACTTGGGGTTTTAATATCACGATTTAGGGTTTTAGACAGAATAATTAGGGTTCAAATTTTGGAAATTAGGGTTTGCTAAATAATTAAGCTTTACCCTATTAAGCTTATAATTTAAATCACTTGAGCATTATAATTCTCCTTTATATTCCCAGATTAGGGTTTCAAATATTCGAAATCTGAAATTAGGATTTTCAGATATGGTATTAGGGTTTTCTAATACTCAAATAGGGTTTCCAGTAATTCATTAGGGTTTTCCCTAATTAATTTATAATTAATAACGTTAAACCTTATGTATAGCATTGCATTCCCAATCTAGGGTTTTTAATATCTGAATTAGGGTTTCGGACTCCCGGAACTGAAACTAGGGTTTCTAGAACCGATTTCTAGGTTTTCTTATCAGACGTTATGGTTTTCTAACTGAACGTTGATGTTCTTAATATATACTTAGGGTTTGACACAGATATAATTTTACCTGATCAACCCTTGACCCTTAACCACATTCTGTACACATACATAACAAATTTCATAGAACTTAATCACATAAATCCTTAATCCTGAATAATTCACCTAAATCCTTCACAGAATTTTGAAATCCTCAAAATTCAATCCTAATAACATCAAACACATACACTTATTTTCTGTCTAGGTCTAATATTTGACCTTAAATCAATCATTTAAGATTTTGTAAAATTTTCTAAATTCTCGGGTTGTCACATTCACCCCTCCTTATAAGAATTTCGTCCCCGAAATTCACCTTAAACCTTACACCGTGCACCTTACACTATTCACACATATCAGATACTACCCAATTCACCACTCACAAGAGTAAAAGGTTTCAAATTGTCTTTGAGGGTCATATAGACCATGAACACATAGATTTAGCGGTATTTATACCGCAAAACTGTACATTACTTGGTCTGTTTACAATCACAAAGAAGGTAAACTACCATTACTAGTACTTTAGGTGATTAGCCTATCGTACTCTTACGTCATGCATAACGTATTAATCATGTCTAGCGAATATTTACGCTACTTGATTGGATTATTTATCCAAATAACATAGTTCACCTCAGTCTTATCATAGGATTCCGCACCAAAACAATTTGGTTCGGGAAAATTCTTTCAATGAACACTTAGAGTTTTCATAACATTAATCTAGCTGAATCAAATAGCATAGACTCATGTCGATAATTCAATTCAATCGAATTATTTAGGTGTAGCCAAACCCCATTGGCAATTTAAACTTTTTGAAAACATTTTTGAGAATGACGTCATGATGTCGTACTGTATTAACAGTCCGTTTGAGGATGCCGTCATTGTATGACTTTGTCATAACACATCATACAATAGTGGAACAACGACTTCAGGTCAAATTCACACTAAGTATTCCTGTATTTACAACTCCATCACATTTTTATCATCTACTTTTGAAGTTACATGGTACATGAGTGATAATTAAAATAACTTTTGATATTTCAAATCATTTGCGTCTAGCCGAAATAAGTAGCATAGACTGTACTTTAAACCGTTTCAAAATGGTTACGAGTCTACATTTTTTTTAAAAGGCACATAGTGCGTATTTAGCTTGATGTCAAAAATTTGAAGTTTAGCATAGCTAGGAGTTTAGGAAAACCTAATGCCTCCACTAACAATCATTTGCTTAAACCTTCTATCTGTTCCTCTAATCCATAACACTCCATTCACACAAAACTATACCCAGTTCATAAAACCACACTTATGAGTTCATTAATTGCCACAATCATATGAGTTTAAGAACTTACCCTAGTCAGACCTTTGACGTCCATTCGCTGAGGGGTTCATAACCATTTCATATAACTATGAGTCAAGAATGTCACATAAGTATGAGTTTTAAGAACTCGTACTTAACCTTATATTCTCTACCTATGACCTATCTATTTGTTATACACATGAGAAAGGAATCACACTCTTAACATGCATATAGCAAATAGCGCGACACAACATTTCAATGATTATCAATGTCAGAAACTAAGTGGTTTTTACACCAAGTACAATTCCCCGCCCATAACAAGGAATCATACAACTCAACTACTAACATGAGTCCTCAATTGAAATCCCCACATAATCTTAACCCCCATTCACAATACGAATTTCATTTAATCCGTATTCATAATTCATAACTCTTTCATGAGTTTTCATAGTACAACATCTTGCTGTAACTTTCCAATCATCAGATTGATTCTTCTCCATACTATAACCTTATCAGATCACGGGGTGACCTCATCGTATATATTACGATTCATTTCTATATCTTGATTGTTTTATTTTACGATCTCCTATCCCTGCACTTTTAGTCTTTTAGACTCGATCTATCCACTTTCTATACTTGATACACATCGAGTCTCTAACAGTTTCAATATGGTGCATTTGAGTGGTTTCCCACAAACAACCAACAAACTAGGTTCCAGAGTTGCTAGTTCGTATATATACCGCTCTATGAAGAAATCGTTTAGCCCGGATACCATACATCAACTATTAAAGAGTACAATTGTACCATACTTAAATATAACTTTTTGATTCTTAACTTCTTTATCAGAGTTAGGGAACTCTGCATCTTTATAACTCGCCGAGATTCGTCTTTGAATCTTACCGACACACTAACTCTATGTGAGTTAGATATTATCCTATCACTGCGGTTATTATTCTAAGGTAACTCTACCCTAGGATTATAACCAACAGCTCTAATACCAACTGTGAGAGCCCCGAATCCGGGCCCCAAATCATCGCGGATCCGGTTCACTCATTGTACTACTATTGCGGAAGATATAAACATAAATTGTTTATACATTAAACATTATACACTATCCCAAGGTCGAGTAACCATAACTTATACACAATTTATAACTTATCTAACACATGGCCTCATTATCATACAAGACTATTACAAAACTAATCGCGCACATTAACTTTAAGCTGGAACTGTCTTTAACTTTCCTTGTATCCGACGCATTCACCTTAATCTGCAATGTTTTATCATGATATAGCAAGGGTGAGCATGAAAGTTGCCCAGCAAGTTTAAATACAATTTAAGGATATATCATGATTGAAAGAGTATGAATATTATATAACAACTTGCGTACTTTGCAAAATTTATAAATATTACCCACAACTATAACATTATATCAATTTCACTCCATAATATTCAAAAATAATATTTATAGAAAATTCATCTTTATTCAAAAATTTGGGGTTCTACAGAGAGAGCTTGAGAGCTTGGAGGAGAAGAAGAAGAAGGAAGAGCATGAGCATGGATGATTGGATTGAAGGTGATCGTGAAATAAAAAAGCTTGCGAATTGTCGGCTTTGTCTAGTGGAAGAAAAATAAAGAAGAGAGGTAACCTAAAACCTAATCGAATTTAAGTTTTCTTTAAGTTCTATCTTTAAAAACATAACTTAATGAAGATAAGAAGTAGATGATGTTAGAAATGATTTCATATGGTTGAAATCGTAACAAAATAAAGAAATAGGAATTAGAAGTTTATTTTATTAATTTCTTAAGGAAGTATAAGATTCGTAAGGATTTTGAGCGATCTGAATGAATCTTATGAACGAGTAGGTGAAATAAGTAAGGAATGGTGTTCTATAACAGAAAATTCAAAGAAAAAGTGAAATCGTAATCCAAAATATCGATTAAAAATGAAGAACGAACGAAGAACGCGAAGAACACGCGATGAACATGAAGAACATTGTTGATGGACAAATTTAAAACCATCGTAGGATAATTGTTGTTGATGGACAAGTTTAAAACCATCACGTATAAGTTAGTTTCTTATTGCTTGGTTAGGAACGGTAGAAACGTTCATGAAGAACGAATTAAAATTTAGCTATAACGAAGTTATGGCGAAATTTTCGTAAAAGACGAATGAGAATTAAAAAGTTAGTAAATGAACCCGAACATTACAGTTTCATAAGGAAGTAAGAGAATGTAGAAAACGTGAGTCATGGACTCAAGAACGAACGAGTTTCGAATTCGGATGACCGAATTACGGACGAGCGAACGAAGAACGTTAAAAACGTAAAACGAATGAAGGACGAAGATCAAGCCAATCAAATGGCACGTTAATGGATTCAGAATGAAGTTCTATCTGAGGGGTATTGAAGTACGTAAGATAAGGAGGAGAATAGCTTTGGAACGACCTCGTTCCGAGTTATAACGAATAAGTTACAAAATTTTGAAGTAAGCGATTAAAGCTTGTAAAAGACTTAGAGAAATTTTCTAGGGTTTAAGCTCTGTGACTGCGACCAATTTGAGCCATGGAGAGCATTTGCTTGACAGAGAGCTCGACCATAAACTTCTTGGCGAGTGGCTCACATGACGAGAGGTAACAAAGTGTTTAGCCATGACTCGGACAAAAGAAAGAAGAGGGTGGCGTAGGCTAAGCAGCGCGCGCGAGAGAGAGAAAGAAGAGAGTGGCGTTGCAGCGCCAGTGCAGGGCAAGACCCAGTAATGAGCTTTTAAGTGCTCAATTATTGGGGGGATGTGCAAGAAAGAAATATAAGCATATAGTTCACCTAAAATAACACTTAATCAAGTGTTTTAAATCTTTAGTAAAGGTTGACCGGAAAGATTAAACGAAATTAAAAGACAAAGAAAGTAAATGCTAGATTACGTAACTGATATTCGGGGACCGTAGTCGCGATAAACAAATGTGGGGGATTGCTATGGTTGTGATTCCTTAGACGTTGAGTGATGAGGGTAATGAATAACATTTTGATGTTATGTCATGGTAATGAGAGATAAGTGTAAAGTGTATAGACGCTGTGAACGCAACATAGTTGCGTTGAACGATCGGTCTTAGCATACAACGAACCGTATGGCTTCGACATCTTGTATGATAGTGGTAAAACACCCTTCCAAAGTTTGGTTCACCTAACCCTATTCGATTCACCAAAATTAAATTATAATTGGCGTATACAATAAGACACACTTATCTAAAGTTCTCAATAAAATTATTTCCATACTATTTAGGGAGAACCTCAACAGCTATATACCACCGCTCTAATCCTCTTAATACCCCACTCGACCCAGCTACACTTTTATTACATGAAAGGAATTGTGAAGCAAAAGGGTGAGCACAACTAGCCCAGTAAAGAATATCATGAATAAAGATAATTAAATTATCAATAGCTTTCATCAATAATAAATCAGAGATTTAGAACATATGGTAGATGATAAAACTTTTCAACCATAGTTGCAGCAGAACGAGCAATCCATTAAAAGAGTCAAATTGACCATAATGTCTATTATCTTTTCCATGTTAAAAGTCCACCAACAATGTTTTATCCCTGTAACATCAATCAACAGTTCCTGACCACAATCATATGAATAACTCATAAACATAATTGTGGTTCTAAATTCCTCTTTGCACCCAGGACGAAGATAATTTTTATCACCTATCTGCACCTGAAACATCAAAAATCATGGTTATACCAAATCACAATTCCGGCTCATAATCATACTAATAAATTCATCTTTGCACTACGGCCAAAATATTCATTAACAATTCATCTTTGCACTACAGGCCAAAGACACACAACTGTATTTTAAAAGAGTCAAGTAGAGCATGATATCTACTATCTTTTACTAATTAAAAGTGTATAATCCATATTTTATCATCGAATCATCCCTGCACTACGACCAAGGATATTCATGTAATCATCAATGGTCATGATTATACCGAATAATCCCTAGTTATATTTATACGAATAACTGTCCATCAATGTATTACGGGCCAATGAGGACTTTTTCCTCATCATTTGTAACATTACGGTCATGATTATACCGAATAGTCCCTAGTCATAATCATACCATGTCCATCTATGCACTACAGGCCACAAATTACTTTTAACATAATATAATCATGAGGATGATGACAATTCAATAAAACAAGTTCAAGAATAAATTTTAAAGATTTATAAGTTAATTTATCCTGAACTCAATAACGTCCAAATTGTCAACATGATATTATACTGCTTTGTGGAGTAAAATTCAAGAATGCTCAGAAGAATATTTTCATGAAAAGATACTGGATGAAGCACAAATATCAAGGATATTCCACTAATTTCATGGAGTATAGAAGCCAAAACTTTAACCAACTAAGTATAATAGAATATATGAAACTACAAATGGATTTTTCCCTGTCATGAGGTAATTTACGTAGACAGATCATTTCCACAAGTTAATAAGGAATGAATACAAAGGATCATTCACCATGCATGCGGTAATCCACATAGACAGGTTATTCCAACACAGTAATAAAGAATGGAACCAGGTCATGTGTAATCCGCACAGACAAGATATTCCAATAGAATAATAAAGAATCGAATAATAACAGAATTCACCAGACATGCGATACACCGAACAAACATGTTATTCCAACATAATAATAAAGAATGGAACCAGGTCATGTGTAATCCGCACAGACAGGATATTCCAACAGAATAATAAAGAATGGAATAACAACATAATTCACCAGGCATGCGATAGACCGCACAGACAGGTTATTCCAACAGAATAATAAAGAATGGAATAATAGAAGAATTTCACCATGTATGCAGTACTTCGCATAAACAAGTTATTCCAACATAATAATCAAGAATGGAATAACAATAGCCCTCTTCATGAATACGAAAGAAATAATATCCCTTACGAGTACAACAAATAATATCCCTTACGAGTACAACAAATAATATCCTTTACCTTAGAAAAACTGAATATTGGAGTAGTGAAGTAGCAGAATACTTTTCTTCTTTCTCTCTATAGTTTCTCTCTCTAGAGTTTCAGTGAATTCATAAAAAATAATGAAGGAACGACACGTATTACTGTACTTTTACTACCGGGTATAACTAAGTTACTTCTTACATATTGTGAAGACTTCTAACATGTTTCTACCCATAAAATAACATAAACATCAAATTTACAACCCAATTTCAATATTTTTGGCAAAAACTCCATTTTTGACATTTTTAATGGAAATTAACACTGTTATTTTGTTTTTGCAATCAAAATAGTAATTTTAAAACACCATAGTTATGATTATACATACTCTATCAAATTCAATAATCAATTTATCAGTTTAACAACTAATTAAACCTTAATTTCTACTTTAAACTAAGCCATATTCATATATATTTTCATATAAATTCACTATAATATATTTTCTTCCACAAAACCCATACATACATGAACTAGTTTTTCTATAATCGTATATAAACTCATGAAATCATCTTATAATCAATAATTTATCATATAACTATAAACACCACCAATTTATCTTTTATAAAAATTTTACAGAGAACTTTTTGGAGAAGAAGTCTAAACTTTTAAAGAAGAGATTAAGCTCATACCTTTGATTAGGAAGATGATGGCTATTCTTTTCCCCAATTCTTTTCTCAAAAACCTGTTAGAAAATACTCACCTTCTTTCTAAAGTTTTTCTCAATTTTCTCTGTATTCTTATTCTTCTTCACTGAGTTCTTTCTTCTTAACTCTAACTACGTACTAACAATATAATGTATAATAATAATATAGGTATTAAATATATAATATAATTCTAACTTTAACTAACATCAGTTATAAAAATTTGAAAATCAAAAGCCATAAGGCTTGTTTGGCTAGGCTTAATAAAATAACTCTTTAATCCTTACACCTTGTTTGGTAAACTTAATTAAAACAAATGGATTAATCCTTATACCTTGTTTGATAAAACATCATTAGATTAAAGACTTAATATGCAATAAGACATGTTGGGCAAAACTAAATTAACTCTTTTAATTTATTTTACTAACTCCTTTATAGCAAAGTTATTTGTCACACTTTTAATAAATTAAATAATCAATTTAATCAATTCAAATACTAATTTATTAAATTGATTTAACACACAAATCATTCCCACACAATTATACTTTTTTTATAATTATAAATTTATTTAACCAACTAACAACTTATTTTAAATTACAAATTTTAATTAAAATATTATAATTCATTTAATCATTATTAGCTCTCTAACTTAATTATTAAATTAAATTAGTATATAACCTCATAACAATTAATTTTCTTAGCTCCTTAATTATTTATTCAACAAATAAATAACTAAACCACATAAACTCAAATTGAACAATTATTTGTTAAAAAATAAACATATCCACTAAATATTTATATAAATCAATAAATATTTAATATTTAATTATTTAATGAAAAAATAATTAACAATACCACATCAACTCAAATTGAATAATTATTTATTCAACAATAAACCTATCCAATAAATATTTATATAAATCAATAAATATTTAATATTATAATTTAAAATTCTGGAATGTTACATCATTCCCTCCTTACAAGAATTCTATCATCAGAATCACAATTCAAACAAATCAGTCGTTACATTCTTCCCTACTTAAAAAGATTCTGTCCCCAGAATCGAAGACACAAATTAAACAAATAACTCAGGGTACTCTTTTAACATTTTTTCTTCGAGTTCCCACGTAGCTTCTTCAGCGTTGTGGTTCCTCTATATCACCTTTACAGAAGGTATAATTTTATTCCTGAGCACTTGTTCTTTCCTGTCGACTATCTGGATAGGAACCTCTTCATAAGACAAATCTTTCTCGAACTGCAACGGTTCGTACTCGATCACGTGTTTGTAGTCGGGTTTATATGGTCGTAACACCGAAATATGAAAAACATTATGAATGTTTTCCAATTCTGGAGGTAGAGCTACCTCGTAAGCCACTTCTCCCACTCTTATGACACTTCAAAGGGTCCAATAAATCTTGGGCTTAGCTATTCCCTTTTACCGAAATGAATTTTCCCCTTCAAGGAGAAACTTTTAGGAATACAAAAGTTCTACTTTCAATGCGCGATCTTATGCGTGTTGATCAACATACTTTTTCTGTTTGTCTTGAGCTGCTACCAATCTTGTCCTGATGAGTTTGACAACGTCAGCTGTTTGTTGCACTAGTTTTGGTCCTAGCAGTTGACGTTCACCGACTTCATCCCAGCACAGTGGAGTTCTGCACTTTCCACCGTATAATTCCTCGTAAGGTGGCATGCCGATGCTCGCGTGGTAACTGTTGTTGTAAGCAAATTCCACCAACGATAAATATTCTTCCCAGCTTCCTTTAAAGTCCATGACACATGCTCTTAGCATATCTTCCAATGTCTGAATTGTTCGTTCGCTTTGGCCATCTGTTTGTGGATGATAAGCCGTACTCATTTGCAACTGTGTCCCCATGCATTCTTGTAGTCTCTTCCATAAATTAGACGTAAATCATAGATCTCTATCGGACACAATTGACACTGACACTCCATACCTCGAAACGATCTCTTTAACGTATAATCTTGCCAACTGATCAAGATTGAATCTACTCTTTATTGGTAGAAAGTGCACTGATTTTGTCAGTCTATCCACTATCACCCAAATCGCATCGCATCCTCTCTAAGTAGTTGGAAGACCCACCACAAAATCCATCGTGATGTGTTCCCATTTCCATTCCAGTTTTTCCAACGGTTGAATTAATCTGTTTGGTCTTTGATGTTCTGCTTTTACTCTTTGATATGTCAAGCATTTCGCTACGCATTCTGAAACGTCCCTTTTCATATTCGGCCACCAAAAATGTCGGCGCAAATCTTGATACATTTTTGTGCTTCCTGGATGAATTGAATATTTTGAGCTATGAACTTCGGTCAAAATTTCTTTTTTCAGCTCTAGTGTTGCTGGAACCCAGATTCTTCCCTCAAACCGTAGTAGTCCTTCGGTGTTGATCTTGTATTTTACAACACTACTCTCAATCAGATTCTCTTTGATTTTCCCACACTCTTCATCTTGTAGTTGAGCATCCTTCACTTTTTCCACTAAAGTTGGACCAGCTTCTATCTGGAATAGTTGTTCATCAGATTCTTTTGGAAATTTGATTTCCAATTCCAGTTTTGTCATTGCTGAAATGAGCTCCTCCTGAGTTGTTTTTAGCATCAACTTCTCCCGACCTTTCCTGCTTAAAGCATCTGCCACCACATTCGCTTTGCCCGGATGATAAAAGATTTCACAATCATAATCTTTTATCAATTCCATCCACCTTCTTTGACGCATGTTCAAATCCTTCTGAGTGAAAATATACTTCAGACTTTTGTGGTTTGTGTAGATCTCACATTTCTCTCTATAAAGATAGTGTCTCCATATCTTCAGAGCAAATACAACTGCAGACAATTCCAAATCATGAGTCGGATACCCTTTCTCATAATCCTTCAGTTGTCTTGATGCATAGGTAATAACTTTTCCGTTCTGCATAAGAACACAACCCAACCCTTTGTGTGAGGCGTCATTATACACCATAAAATTTCTTGTATTATCTGGTAATGTCAACACAGGTGCCACACTTAGCTTCTTCTTCAAATTTTGGAATCTCTCTTCACACTTATCCGTCCAAACGAATTTTACAGCTTTCCTTGTCAAATTTGTTAGCGGAGTGGCTATCTTAGAAAAATCTTGAATAAATCTTCTATAATAACCAGCTAGTCCCAAGAAAGTCCTCACTTCTAATGGTGTTCTTGGTTGTTCCCAATTTATCACAGCTTCCACTTTTGACGGATCCACTGAAATCTCATCTTTGTCAATCACATGGCCCAAAAATTGTACACGGTCGAGCCAAAATTCGTACTTAGAGAATTTTGCATATAACTTTTCCTTTCTTAGTGTTTCCAATGTAAAACGTAAGTGTTCCACGTGTTCTTCTTGAGTTTTGGAATACACTAAAGTGTTATCGATGAATACCACTACAAACTTCTCTAAGAATGGTTTAAACACACTATTCATCAAATCCATGAATGCAGCAGGTGCATTGGTTAAACCAAAAGACATCACCAAAAACTCGTAATGTCCATACCGAGTTCTGAATATCGTTCGTGGTATATCCTCCTTCCTCACTTTCAACTGGTGGTACCCACTTCTCAAATCTATTTTCGAAAATTATTTAGCACCCTTAAATTGGTCAAACAAGTCATCTATTCTTGGCAACGGGTATTTGTTTTTAATAGTGACTTTGTTTAACTCCCTGTAATCAATGCAAAGATGCATTGATCCGTCCTTCTTCTTCATGAATAAAACTGGCGCTCCCCACGGCGATACGCTTGGTTGAATGTATTTCTTGTCCAGCAGCTCTTTCAACTATACCATCAGTTCTTTCATTTCTACCGGAGCCATTCTGTATGGGGCCTTCGATATCGGTGTGGTTCCCGGCGCTAAGTCGATCACGAACTCAATTTCTCTGTCAGGCGGAAGTCCTGGCACATCCTTTGGAAAAACATCTTCGAACTCCCTCACTACTGGTATTTCTTCCAATTTTACATTCTTCTTCTGAGTATCGACTATGTAAGCTAAATAGCCCACACAGCCTTGACTCAACAGTTTCTTGGCCTGCATAATCGTCAAACATTTCATCTGTCTAGGCGACTTGCTACTATAGAATACTACCTTTGATGGAGTCATAAGGTTTACACACTTCTTTTGGAAATCAATTACCGCTCCATATTTAAACAGCCAATCCATTCCCAAAATAACATCAAACTCTCCAAGTCTAATCGGAATCAAATCTACCATAAAGATATTCTCCTTAATGTTCACCCTACAGTTCTTGTATACGAATCTAACAGGGATTACTTCCTTATTCGAAATTTCTATGTTCAAAGGAAAATTCATATCTTCTCTAAAGCAATTCTAACCTCTTAGCAAATTCCTCGGATATAAGCGAGCAAGTAGCTTTTGAATCAAATAATACATATGCATTAATATCATTGGTCGGGATAATACGACACCACATCTTTTGATTTGCTGATCATGTTGAAGGTTACATTTGTGGGTTTATTTGATCTTTGCGCAGTCTGCAATGGCCCATGTACCTCCATTGTTACCTCCATTACTTCTGGTAGTCACTCCATCCTTCTTCTTAGGGCATTCACGAGAAAAGTGATCCTTGGATCCGCACGTGAAGCACACATTCTTCTTTGGTTAAGTGCAATTTGGGGCGATGTGACCCTCCTGACCATAATTGAAGCAAACTTGTTTCCTCATCAAGCACGCACCCATGTGAAATTTCCCGTATGTCGCACATTCTTCAAACTTTTTGTTTTGCTGGTTACTCTGATGGTTTCCAGCACCCATGTTCCCATTCCACTTCCTTTTCAAACTGTTGTTGTTGTTATTGTTGTTGTTTCCACCACCACCACCTCCATTCTTAGTCTCATTCTCATTCTTTTTTTTTACATTCTTGATTGAATTTTGTCCTTTGCCTCGCCTCCACCTTGGTAATCTTGCCTTCTCTATCATCAACTTCTCAGAAGCGTCTTCAACTTGAACAAGGAAACCCTCTTTGTCAAACCGGGGCTTGGGTCCTGTTCAAATCTCTTCGTCTTTACGGCGTCAAATGCATGCTGTCTTTGACTGATATGGCGCAAACCTCACCAATTCGTTGAATCTTGCGGCATACTCAGATACCGTCATCGTTCCCTTCTTTAATTCCAGAAACTGCACTTCTAACTGACTCTTCGAACTCTCCGAAAAATAGGTCTAGAAGAACAACTCCTTGAACCTATCCCAGGTCATCACCCCTGGCCCTTCACGAGTTTTATTGGCTTGCCACCAATAACTAGCTTCTGCTTTCAATATGAAAGTTGTGAAAACAGTCTTCTGATCATCCTCTACCCTAGTGACATCGAACACCTTTTCTATCTCCATAATCCAGGTTTGTGCTTCGACTGGATTCATGGACCCATGAAATTCAGGTGGTCCAACCGCCTTGAAATACTTAAACATTGTACCATTGTTTTGTGGTTAATTCTGCAACGCTCCTGTCAGTAGTGTCAATAATTGTTGGACGGGATTATCTTCAACATCATTATTGTTAGTTCTCTCATTGGTTCTCTGTCGGGGTGGTTCACGTCTGGGAGGCATTTTCTGTTAAAACAAAACATCAATTAAACTATTACTCAACTTCTTTAAGTATTTTCCAATTAACTTGCCTCCATAAAAGAAATAACCACATAACACATAACACTTTGAATAAAAATAATAACTTTTATTTATTCATCACCTTTTTGAAAACATAAAACAATAGCATCTCTACTATCTACATTACTTTCTTGAACTACAAAAGTTTCAGGACAACATCATTATTATCATATCCCATGGTTACTTAACACTAGGGATTTACACATTATTTAATACTTATTACATGCATTACAATCACATTTTCTACGATGATCTATTAAGATACTTCTTAGCCCTATCCCGTTTTTCCTCCATGACCTGAAACATTGTTCTGCGATCTAATACGTATGATGGCAGCGTCTCAAACTGAATCGGATATCCCATGACCCGATCTTGAGCTTGATTAATTGCGGTGTTAAAAACTTTATCCATCTCTTCCATCTTCATCCTCTTCACTTGTGAGTCCCTTACTGATCTTCCAGATCGTTGATAAGCTTCCTTGTATGCATCTTCATCTCTTACCCTCTTGGTAGCTTCTTCCTTCAGCTTGTTCTTCAGTTCCACGACCATCTCGATCAGTTGTTCCTTCTCTCCTTCAGTCTGTACTATTTTTTCCTCGATATTTGTCAGTCGTTCTTCACGATCCTGGATCTCGCCATCTTTTTATGTCATTGCATTCTGTTGTTCAGCCACTGTCTCTTGTAACTCCTTGACAGTATCTTGAAGTTCCACATTGCGGTCATGCACCTCATCGTATATACGCCCAGCTATCGAGTTTAGTGGAATCCTTTCCTCCTCGTCCTCTTCATCCTCATCCTCCTGTGGTAACTCAATGGGATCCTCCTCATCTGTTTCCACGTCATCATCCTCATCTTCAACTCTTTGTGATCTGGCCGATTAGCCGTGGCGATAGTTCTTCCCAAACTACCTGAATGTCGCGAGGCTCCTCCTCTATAGGCATTTGAGGTCCCTCCTCCCTAGCCTGACTAGATTCTCTGACATTAGTCATCCTGACAACAAAGTTTTAAAGTTTTAATTATTAATCATTACTACTCGACACTCATGAGTACATAAACTATAAACACATAAGCACATAAGTGTTTTATTATTTCTTATCTTAAAACTCGATAATAGTTATCTCCACTATCTTTTCAAAGGTTACTTCCTAAGGCTTTTCCCCACCTAAGGTTCATAACCTAAAGCTTTGATACCAACCTGTGATACCCCCCAATTCCTGGTATTTCGGTTCCTCAAGATTTGGTGTTCACTTAATCAAAACATTCATTTCTAACTACCCAATTATAATAAAATTGAATAATAAAAACTTGCCCATACAGGATTAAACTTAAATAAAAATCTCCCAGGTTATCTAACCTTTAATTACAAACATTCAAATGCGAAAAATTAAATAAACTTCATTACAATCTTTAAACCAAAGTCTGATAATAAAACTATCAAAACTATTACAAGTCTTCAGTATTTGTTCATCTTTCCTTTTCCCTTCTTTGGTGCTAGGTACGTCACCCCTTTTCACTTTATTTGTAAGAAATTTCTGAGCAAGAGTGAGCAAACAAGGCCCACTTGGAATAACAACAAATTAATCTTTAAACTTTTACATCAATTGCCAATACTAGGCTCAATAGAACTGAACAATCTGTTCTATTACCTTTCTGAAAATTATAACATTCACTAAGGGTCTAATGACCATGAATCATGTCCACAGTTATAAGTAATCTTTCAACTTTAACTTTTACAATCATAAGACTATAAGGACTCAACGTACTTAGGGGGGTCCACCCTTCGTACAATGTATTGTGCACAACCATTTCAACGCTAAGCGTAAACCTCTATTAAAAGAGTTGTTCATCTCAGTATTTAGAATACAAGTCTGCACCAAAGTAAGTTTGGTTTGGATACATTACAGGGTAATTTAGAATTCAACGGTAATCAACTAAGGATTAGTTGATTACAAAAGACACAACTGTATGCTATGGAATAATCATAATAGAATTGATATTTAAAAATTAGTACGATGGTTTAGGAATAATATAATAGCATACACTTTGAATAATCATAACTTAAATTGGCTTGAACAATATTAAATCAAGGTTATTGAAAAGTGAATACTAAGCATGCATAGTGAATAGTAATTTCAACTATAAGTTGTTCAATACTAGAATATTGAAATAAAGTGACTCAAATGCTAAATAATAAGTTGCATATTAGAGAAACTTGCTCAATATTAAACTATAAGATTTGGGATATTTGTATCGTTATGAGAAACTAGATACAATAACTTATTCAATAATAGACAATCTAGCTCTACGAAAGTTTAGAGGTAGCAATTTACAACAATTGTAATTGAATTTGAAAACAATAACGTACTAATGAAATTAAACTCGCACAATGAAGTTTTAAGTTAGAGAACTTGCCTTTAGCACAAACTAAACCTTAAAACTTGAATCAATACCCTATACATATGTCATCATGACATAATTAGTTATTACCAACATTTTATATCTATATAAACAAATATATACTTCATGTAGGTTAAATCACCCATTCACATAATCAAACTATGTTAATACTAGTTAACGCTTGATAACATCGCTCATTCATATTTAAATACTACTGAAATCATAATTTAACATTCCTATTACTAACACATAACATTATTTTTCAAAATTTGTATAACAAACTAAAGCTATGGAGACCATTACGCTAACTTCATGATTGCGACGCCATAATTTACATCGTGGTTAGTGCTTATTTTGGTACGGAGTTAATGACTATGTAATACAGTCACGAGCCATTGATTGGCGTTGCGAAGGCAAAACTTATGTCTTCTTTGAAAGCGTATTGCTTGCTAGAGTCGAACTTCGACGACC
The DNA here is from genome assembly GCA_020205605.1 of Panax ginseng. NCBI lineage: Eukaryota > Viridiplantae > Streptophyta > Magnoliopsida > Apiales > Araliaceae > Panax > Panax ginseng. The sequence goes on along the minus strand of CM035138.1, from coordinate 57,021,676 downwards.
AAACTTCTAAACAAAGATGAACAAAAGCCAAATTGGCCTACAACCTCCAATCTAATAGACTAATTAACATGTAATTTACACATAGACTTCATGTAAACATATTGTGAAAGACTTCTAACATATTTCTACCCATAAAATAACATAAACATCAAATTTACAACACCCAATTTCAATGTTTTTGGCAAAAGCTCCATTTTTGACATTTTTAATGATAATCAACACTGTGATTTTATTTTTCAATCAAAACAGTAATTTTAAAACACCATAGTTATGATTATACATACTCTATCAAATTCAATAATCAATTTATCAGTTTAACAACTAATTAAACCTTAATTTCTACTTTAAACTAAGCCATATTCATATATATTTTAATATGAATTCACTGTAATATATTTTCTTCCACAAAACCCATACATACATGAACTAGTTTTTCTATAATCGTATATAAACTCATGAAATCATCTTATAATCAATAATTTATCATATAACTATAAACACCACCAATTTATCTTTTATAAAAATTTTACAGAGAACTTTTTGGAGAAGAAGTCTAAACTTTTAAAGAAGAGATTAAGCTCCTACCATTGATTAGGAAGATGATGGCTATTCTTTTCCCCAATTCCTTTCTCAAAAATCTATTAGAAAACACTCACCTTCTCTCTAAAGTTTTTCTCAGTTTCTTTGTATTCTTATTCTTCTTCACTGAGTTCTTTCTTCCTAACTCTAACTACATACTAACAATATAATGTATAATAATAATATAGGTATTAAATATATAATATAATTCTAACTTTAACTGACATCAGTTATAAAAATTTAAAAATCAAAAGCCATAAGGCTTGTTTGGCTAGGCTTAATAAAATAACTCTTTAATCCTTACACCTTGTTTGGTAAACTTAATTAAAACAAATGGATTAATCCTTATACCTTGTTTGATAAAACATCATTAGATTAAAGACTTAATATGCAATAAGACATGTTTGGCAAAACTAAATTAACTCTTTTAATTTATTTTACTAACTCCTTTATAGCAAAGTTATTTGTCACACTTCTAATAAATTAAATAATCAATTTAATCAATTCAAATACTAATTTATTAAATGGATTTAACACACAAATCATTCCCACACAATTATACTTTTCTTTATAATTATAAATTTATTTAACCAACTAACAACTTATTTTAAATTACAAATGTTAATTAAAATATTATAATTCATTTAATCATTATTAGCTCTCTAACTTAATTATTAAATTAAATTAGTATATAACCTCATAACAATTAATTTTCTTAGCTCCTTAATTATTTATTCAACAAATAAATAACTAAACCACATAAACTCAAATTGAACAATTATTTATTCAACAATAAACATATCCACTAAATATTTATATAAAACAATAAATATTTAATATTTAATTATTTAATCAATAAATAATTAACTACACCACATCAACTCAAATTGAACAATTATTTATTCAACAATAAACCTATCCATTAAATATTTATATAAATCAATAAATATTTAATATTATAATTTAAAATTCTGGAATGTTACAAGTCACACACTAGCGAAGTATATTACTCGTCTCTCCCCTCCTAGTTCTAGACTCATATCTCTGCCAGCGACCATATCCCTAAACTCTGATACCATTTGTGATGCCCCCAAAATAGGTCCACACGACCCATCTTGAGTCGTCAGATATGACACTATAAAAATCAAATACAAACTTCATTTATACAAATGTTGAACTGTCGTGCAGAGTACGACGACAGATAAGCTGTGAGTTTTAATACAAATGTATGTAACTCTCATGGTGCCTCGACCACAACCTTACAATGGTACTATACATAAAGTACAGTCAAAAACTATTTTAGAAATTAAAATCTTTGGGAAGTACTCAAGGAAACCTTCGTACATGGGAGGCCATGCGTCTAGGTTATGCTAGATATCATATGTCCACAGAATTATCCTTGGTTGACCCAAAAGTCCCCAAAGAAAAATAAGAAGATTACTATCATCCTCTTTCCAATTGTGAGTCTTCTCTTGACATATAATTATCTCCGTTGTCTCCAAATGAAAATTATATTTCAAATAAACTCCAAGATCATATAGGTAGTGCTCGTAGATATACTCAGCAAGTGGGTGTTCACAGTAACCGGGTGAATAGTAACTCGTGAATAGTACTCTGACACGAGAAGTGTCCCAAATACCCGAGTGAACATTACTATAGTGAATAGTAATTGGGTGAATAGTAACCCCTAAATAGTACTTCGACACGAAAAGTGCCCCGAATACCCGATTAGTCAATATAACCTCCAGACATCAATTATTATCGAAATAAATATCGATTTCCACTAACACTAATATCCCAACACAATGGAACTATCAATTTCATCATTAATCAACACGAATTTATTCATCATTAATATTATAACGCACAATATTTAACAACCAGGTCGTTCCCAGGAAAGAGGGGGCTTTCCAATAAGGATTTCTCCCTATTGGCGCGCAATTAGGTGACCAAACCTCTCATTAACAGAACTTCTAGAAATTGTCAACATTGCAAATAATAATATGAATAACTTTGTCGTCTCAATTATTGATTTAATAATAATAAATATTATGCAGATGATAATGTGACAATAATTGAATCACTGATATGAGAGTTATGATGCAACAATTACTGTAGCAATAATTGAGTATAATTGAGTGACTTTTTATGTAAGCATCAATAACCAATATCGTGTGCTACTATGCAACCACACGTATTACTGTACTTTTACTACCGGGTAGTTCAACAGTTTTAACGGTAACACTTTCGCTGTTATTTTTATAAAAAGATAATTCTGTCATTTTCTAACTACAACAATACTTCCGTTGTGGGGTTCACCAATGATTATGCCGTCGTACGGATATTCCCCGACCAAACGAATATTTTATAACAACTTGCATACTTTGCAAAATTTTCAAATATCACCCTTAACTTTAATCATTTTATCAATTTAACCATTTACTAAATAACATAATAATTATAAGAAAAATTAAATACTTTCATTTCATAAAATTCGAGGTTTCAAAATCTCCCCTCCTTATAAAATTTTGCCCTCGAAATTTACGCACATGGTAGTTCGAAGAGATGAGAATACCTTGCTTTCTTTTCGGATTGTACCTTCCCGGTTATATCCTCTGTATCATGATTTTTCCATTGATCATCTCCTGTATTTCAGATATCATTCTAGAATATATCTTCAAAACAAAGGTCAATTGACATATCACAAATTATCAACCTATCAAGTAAAAATTTCGGCTTAGGTAAGTCACACACTAGCGAAGTATATTACTCATCTCTACCCTCCTAGTTCTAGACTCATATCTCCGCCAGCGACCATATCCCTAAGCTCTGATACCATTTGTGATGCCCCCAAAATTGGTCCACACGACCCATCCTACGTCGCTAGATATCACACTATAAAAATCAAATACAAACTTCATTTATACAACTGTTAAACTGTCGTGCAGAGTACGACGACAGATAAGCTATGAGTTTTAATACAAATGTATGTAACTCTCATGGTGCCTCGACCACAACCTTATAATGGTACTATACATAAAAGTACAGTCAAAAACTATTTTAGAAATTAAAATCTTTGGAAAGTACTCAAGGAAACCTTCGTACATGGGAGGCCATGCGTCTAGGTAATGATAGATATCATATGTCCACAGAATTATCCTTGGTTGACCCAAAAGTTCCTAAAGAAAAACAAGAAAATTATTATCATCTTCTTTCCAATGGTGAGTCTTCTCTTGACATATAATTATCTCCGTTGTCTCCAAGTGAAAATTATATTTCAAATAAACTCTAAGATCATATAGGTAGTGCTCGTAGATATACTCAGCAAATGGATGTGCACAACCCTATCTTATGATAACACGAGGTTGTATGTCAGTACACATCTTGTATGATAGTGGCAAAACACCCTTCCAAAGTTGGGTTCACCTCACCCTATTCGATTCTCCAAAATTAAATATCAAATGACGTATACAATACGACACACTTATCTAATGTTCTCAATAAAATAATTTCCATACTATTTAGGGAGAACCTCAATATCCATAGACCACCGCTCTAATCCTCTTAATACCCCGCTCGACCCAGCTACACTTTTATTGCCTGAAAGGAATTGTGAAGCAAAAGGGTTAGCACAACTACCCCAGTAAAGAATATCATGACTAAAGATAATTAAATTATCAATAGCTTTCATCAATATAAAATCAGAGATTTAGAACATATGGTAGATGATAAAACTTTTCAACCATAATTGCAGCGGAACGAGCAATCCATTAAAAGAGTCAAATAGACCATAAGGTCTATTATCTTTTCCATGTTAAAAGTCCACCAACAATGTTTTATCCCTATAACATCAATCAACAGTTCCTGACCACAATCATATGAATAACTCATAATCATAAATATGGTTCTAAATTCCTCTTCGCACCCAGGACGAAGATAATTTCAATCACCTATCTTCACCTGAAACATCAAAAATCATTGTTGTGAGACCCCAGATTTTTTTAAATACAGATTAAATTTTCTCGAAATATATTTTTGAATATTATGGTGTAGATTTGATATAATGTTATAGTTTTGGGTAATATTTACAAATTTTATAAAGTACGTACGTTGTTATATAATATTCAATTGGTCGGGGAATATTCATTTTAACGAGGGAATATTCGTGCAACCAGCACAATCATTCTTTGGACCCCCACAATGTAATTATTGTCGGATTGAGAAAATGACAAAAATACTTTATGAAAATAACGGCGGAAGTTTTACCGTTAAGCTGTTGAAACACACGGTGTTAAAAATACGATGTCTGGCGTGGTTGCATAGTAGCACACGATATTAATTATTGATGCTTACGTGAGAAGTCACTTTCGGTTATACTCAATTATTACTACGATAATTCTTTGCATCATATCTATCATATTATTGATTCAATTATTGTCACAGTATCATCTGCATAAAATGTTTTTTTTATTAAATCAATACTTGAGGCGACAAAGTTATTCATATTATAAATTGCAATATTTACAATGTCTAGAAGTTACATCGAGGAGAGGTTTGGTCACCTAATTGCGCGCCAATAGGGAGAAATCCTTATTGGAAAGCCCCTCTTTCCTGGGAACGACCTGGTTGATAAATATTGTGAGTTATAATATTAATAATGAATGTTGTACAAAGTTGAATTTGGAGACGCGGACGTGATATTTGAGTCCGGAATGACCAAATTAGTAAAAATAGTCTATAAACACAAAATTTTCCGGGATTCACTATTTGGTCAAAAAGTCAACAGTTGACTTTTTTTGGAAAAGTCAAACTTCAAAATTTCAAAATTTATATTTTTGATAAAAATGGTTTCATTATGTTGGAATTGTTTGTGTTAGTGAAAATCGACATTTATTCCGATGATAATTGATGTCTAGGGGTTGTATTGATAAATCGGGTAATTTATCGGATAAATGAGCAATTAATTACTACTAATTCACATGCTTACATAACTATTTGTTCACATATGTGTACTATGAATCACATTATTTACTATTAGGGGAGTTGGTGTAAGATTGATAATACTTGCATGACTAAATTAAAAATGGAGGTATAGATGGAGGTATTATACTGTAATTCGTATTTTTCACATGATTATACTATTGATTCACATTATTTACTATTAAGGGAGTTCGTGCAAGATTGATAATACTTGCAGGACTAAATTATAAATGAAAGAAAAGTTGGAGGTATTGTACTGTAATTTTCGAGCCCCAAAACGTGCAATTATCGAAACTATATTTTCCTATAAATAGAAGCTCATTCTTCCTTCATTTCTCACCAATTCACAAAAGGTTTAGAGCGATTATTATAGATAGAAATTATAGAGAGAAAGAAGAAGAGAAATATGCTACCTCACTATTCCAGTATCCAGTTTTTTCAAGGTAGGGAATATTATTTGTTGTACTCGTAGGGAGTATTATTTCTTTCTTATCTATGAAGAGAACTTCTGTTATTCCATTCTTATTATTCTGTTGGAATAACCTGTATATGTGGGCTACCCTATACTTGGGTGAAATTCTTACATTGTTCCATTCTTTATCATTCGTTGGAACATCCATGCTCATGCGTTCTCTGTGGGACTGATTAAAATCTTTATTATTACATTGGAACACCTGTCATGCATGCGTTCTCTATTTGGACTGGTTCCATCTTTATTATTATGTTAGAATATCACATGCATGCGTTTTACATGCGGACATGATTCTATCTTTATTATTACATTGGAATATCACATGCATGCGCTTTTCTGGCGGACTCGATTCCGATTATTTATTATTACATTGGAATAACTTTTGCTTGCATCTGGTCTATCGCATGCACGGTGATTTCTTTTGTTATTCCATTCCTTATTATACTCGGTTGGTTAAAGTTTTGACTTCTATACTCCATGAAATTAGTGGAATATCCTTGATATTTGCGCTTCATCCGATATCTTTTCGTGGAAATATTCTTACGAGCATTCTTGAATTTTACTCTATAAAAGCGATTATCATGTTGACAATTTGGACGTTATTAGTTCTGGATAAAATAATTCTTGAACTTGTTTTATTGAATTCTTATATCATTGTCATCATCCTCATGTTTATATTTTTTGTTGAAAGTCATCGTGGCCTATAGTGCATAGATGGACTTGGTATGATTATGACACAGGATTATTGATTGTAATCATGAGTAGTAATGTTACAAATGATGTGGTAAAGTCCTCATTTGCCGTAGTGCATTGATGGACGATTGTTGGCATGATCATGACCATTAATAAATACACAAATATTCTTGGCCCGTAGTGCATGGATAATTGTGGTTGTGATACTAAAGAATATCTTTGGCCGTAGTGCAGGGGTGATTCGATGATGTGGATTATTTATTAAGGTGAGTCCCAGCGATAAAAGTGATGAAAAATGTGACGAACGAGATTTTTGTAAATTAATTTTAATATTTATTGAATTAAATAAATATTTTTCGGTGATTTAATTATTGGATTAAATAATTATTTGATGCAATTGTGGTAGATTGATTTAATTATGTGTTACATTTATTAAATTAATGTAGAGAATAATTATTATTCAAATATGTAATTATGTGAGCTTGAATTAAATGAAATATTTAATTAAGCATGATGTTATTTAATTAATTTAATTATTAATTAGAGAGTTAATAATTTGACATTATTGATTAATGAGAGAATTAATAATGTGACTATGTGAAATTATGAGAAATTATTATATTTTATTTAAAATAAATTAAATAAGATATTGATTTATTTTATGAAGGAGTGTGACATTAATTAAACTATATGATAAAGTTTTATTAAATTAAAGTTTTTTTTTAAATCTATTTTGCTAGCCAAACAAGGCCCTATGGGGAGTTGGAACAGATACCCATTATTGGGTTAACTGACCACTCAGTGCGTCAGTTCTCTTACTATATCATACGTCTTCTTTTCTTTCTTCATTTTTCCTAAGTCTAGAAAAGTAGAAACAGAGAGAGTTTCAGAGAGAGATTGAGAAGTGTTGAGAAAGAATTTTGATTGAAGAAGAGTTGAGAAGAAATTATTCCCTACTAATCTATACTTATTCTCAGGGTAATCTCCTCTTCCCAAATTCTAAATTTCACGTCATTAGTTTTTATAAAAATGACTTTCATACATTTTGTAAAATCTCTGAAATTGAGAAAGGGTTTGATTATGAGTTTATATATGGGTTAAGATGTATCAAATCGTATTTGATTATATATATATATTATGTGAATTATCATGTCATCAGTTTCATAATACTATGAATTGCTATTTCAAAAATTTACAGAGTATGGGTTTTGGTCTTATGGCCTTATACGTGATATTTTATGTATTGATCGTATGTTATCCCTAAATTTTACACTCGTATATTATTATGCATGTTGATACGAAGAGACCAAAGTTTAAATAAATAAATTCGGTGTTATAACGAATCCGTAGTGACAATTTTCATGTTTTATTTTCAAAACCTTCAAGAATATCAAGAATAGTGAAAGTAAATGTGTTGATTTTGCAAATTATGTGTTGTAACTTGTTAAAAATCATGCTAGATGGGTTAGGTAATGATTATATATGTATTACAATGATTGGGTAAGTCTAAATTCGTGTAAAAATAACTAATTGGAAGTTATGGCCATATTCATGTATAATTTTACGTGTGATTGATTTTTGGGCAAATTTGGCCTTGTTATGTTCGTGAACTGCAGAATTGCGTAAGCTATGAGAAAATGAGCACAGGTAACTTCAGCCCTCGTGGCGTTACTAAACTAAATTACCCATACAGCGGTCAAAAAAAAATTAAAAAATAAAAATAAAATATTTGATGAAAATTATTATTAAAATATTTATAAAATAAATTAAATATTTTAATTAAGATATTTATGGAATAAAATAAATATTCGATGACAATTATTATTAAAATATTTATAAAATAAATTAAATATTTTAATTGAGATATTATGGAATAAAATAAATATTCGATGAAAATTATTATTAAAATATTTATAAAATAAATTAAATATTTTAATTGAGATATTTATGGAATAAAATAAATATTCGATGGAAATTATTATGAAATAATTTATTCGAGTGTAATAATAGTAAGAGAATGAAAATATTCTAATTTAATTAAGCAATTAAATTAGAAGGGTAATGATTTGTTAAATAAAGTGGAGTTTATATTAAATAATTAAGTAAAAATGTAACTAATGAATGTCGTGAATACATATGGTATGTGTGTAGGATTTGTGGTGAACGGAAGTAGTAATCGTTTAGCCTATGCACGAGGCAAGTTTCCTAACCCTACTTGTCATTATTGTTCAAGTTTATTAATTACCTCGAGTAAATTATCATTATTATTATTCATGTTCAAATGTTATATTAAAGATTGATTATCTTTTCAAAGCATGATTCAGTTATACAATAATTGTCCTATTGTATACTTCATGAGATTATTATTCAATTTGAATATCATTATTATTGAACCTTATTAGACTAGCGAACCCTTATTGATTCGACTAGTCCATAGTTGATGAGCGTTCTAAATTTCCGAACCCTTGATGAATTGTCCAAACCAAACTTCCTTTTGGTGCGGACTCGAATGTCAACCGAGATGAACAACCCCGCAAAGGGATTTACTTATCGTTGGCGTTAAGATATTGTACGATATGGTACTAAGGGTCGATCCCCTAAGTCACGCAGTAGAAAGGTCCATAGTCTTATTTATTAAAGGTTTCAAGTATAACCCTTGATAACCTAGGACATAGTTCAAGGTCTTATGACCCTCGGAATTCTTTTGATTCTTGTTATTCATTCTTGATTCAAAAGTTGAGCTTTTATTCAGATGTCTTTGATTCACTCGCATGTTATTATACTACTATTTCATTATTATACTTGTGGGCATTTGTGCTCACTCTTGCGTAATTATAACATTGCAATTAAGAACGAAAGAACCGACGAGCCTTCTACTAGTAAAGGCAAGGGCAAGGTTAACAAGTAATGAAGACTTGTTGTTTTATATGATGATGTATTTGTTTAAGACTTAAGTTAATGATGTTGTTTAAGACTTAATTGTTTATGATTCCGCACAGATGTTTAAGGTTACAGTAACCTGGGATTATATTTATTATGTAGTTGATGTAACCCCATAAGGGGAGATTTATTATTATTTCTATCTATTGCATAGTTTGCATTTATTATGGGTAGATAGATAGATGATATTTGTACAGTGAACACCAAATCCCGTGGAATTGAAGTACCCGGATTTGGGGGTGTCACAAAAAACCTTTTAAATCATAAAAGATAGTAGATTTTATTCTCTACTTGACTCTTTTAATGGATTGCTTGTTCCACTGCAGTTAAAATTGATGATTGTTATATTGTATCAGTTTAACACTGTTGAAGGCTAACGATAATATATTATGCATTATCTTAGTCATAATATTTCCTACTGAGCTAGTTCAGCTCACCCTTTTACTTTTATTGTTCTCTTCTGGAAATGAGAACGTAGCAGGGACTAGTCGGGGAACGGAGTGATGGACCAGATGATAGCATTAGTAGTCCTCACTATTCTGTGAAATAGTGTAATAATAATTGTAATAAGGACTCCTTTTGAGTTTCTATAATCTCTAGTAGACAATATTTGTATTCAAACTCACAGTTTATGTTTTGTCGTATTGTACACGACAGTTGTATTATTAAGTTGTATTTGAATTTATGTACCATGTAAGTGGTGACCCAAGATGGGTGACGTATACCAAATTTTGGGGGCGTCACAGTTGGTATCAAAGCTTAGGGATATGATCCCTGGCTAAGATGTGAGATAAGAACTAGGAGGGGAGAGATGGGGAATTCCTTTGCTAGTATGACCTACCTAAGTTTATTTGGTATTTAATTGGTCGGTCAAAGTATATGGATAATATGTGATATGTTAATTAAACCTTGTTTCGTGGCAGTGTTTGAAAATGTCATCGGAGAATGTTGAGATTATCAATGGAGCACAGGAGACCGTTGAGTCTCCACAGATCAATAATCAGGATAATGTGCAACCACAGGACAATACTCCTCATGAAAACAATAACACCAATGAAATGATGAATGATGGGATGGTCAGAGGCTTTATGCAATTCATGCAACAACAAAGTGACGGCGCCTCGTCCAAAATGAAGGTAGAAATATCGATAACTCGGGACAGTCACGCTAAGCGGTTTAAGGAGCAATTCATGCAACAACGGCAGTGGAAGGCGCTCCTATCCATAATGCAGTGGAAACAATGGCAACCCCACGGTTGGTCACCGCTAAGCAATTCAAGGAGCTGGGACCACCGGAGTTTTTGGGAAAGCCGAACCACTTAAGGCGGAGGCGTGGTTAAAGCGAGATCACCAAGATATTTGATGTCTTGGGATGCTCAGAGGAGCAAAAGGTTCCTTTGCCACCTTTATGTTGCGTGAAGAGGCAGATCTTTGGTGGGAATCGTAAAGCATTACCTGACTGGACGACTCAAGATGTCTTGGGAGAAGTTCCAAGAGTCATTCAACGATAAGTACTTTCCCAAAAGTATTCAAAGACATGAAGGAGGTGGAGTTTATCAAGTTGGAACAAAACAATATGACCGTATCGCAATATGAGGCAAAATTTGCGGAGTTATCCCGGTTTGCATCCCATTTGGTCGATAATGAGGAGCGAATGACACGAATGTTTTTAAGAGGTTTGAAGCCAGAGATACGCAAATATCTTATTTTTTATAAACTGTGTTTGTATTCAGATGTTGTAAATAGGGCTCAGTTAGTGGAGCGCGATAACGAGTCAACGCAACCAAAAAGAAGCGGTAATGACAAAATGATAATCTGGGTGATATGATTATCAAAGAGGTGATAATAAACATACAGGGAATCAACATGCCAAAAATGGTAACCACTTCGGTGGTAATCATGGTCAAAAAATTAAGAATGGACATTTTAAGAAGAGGAGATTCAACAATGATGGAAAGACGTCAGCACCAGCACCCATTGTTAAGGAAGGAGAACGACCACCTATCATATGTTTCAAATGCGGAGGGAGGGACACATCGGTCCAAAGCTGGCATGATGTCAGCCCAAAGCATGTTATAATTGTGGAAGAGAAGGTCACTTAGCCCAATTTTGTCGTTCACCGAAGACAAGTTCAGCTAGGATGGAGGCACCAAAGGTCATCCCAGAAAAGTCAAAGCCGGTAGTTTAAGAGAGAACATTTTTTTTGTGACAAGGAACCTAAATAAAATTATCACGGGTATGTTAGTCATAAACTCTGGTGAAGTCTATACCATGTTAGATACCGGTTCTACTCACTCTTTTATTTCACCTAGTTATGTTCAATGTTTGAATTTAACTCTGGAGAAGTTAGATTTTGATTTATATGTTGAAACTCAGTTGGGTGAAACCTTCATTACCTCCACTATTTATAAATCTTGTTCAAATCAACACTTTCACGTTACCTGTCGATCGTATCTCTTTGAAAATACTTGCCTTTGATGTGATTTTAGGAATCGATTGGTTAACTACTCATCATGCTTTTCGTCAGATTGTTAGCTTTCATATTCCTAACCAACCTGTTATGCGAATTCAAGCAAGCAAATCACTAAAGTCAATCATGGTCATATCAAGCCATAAGTAAAGAGCCTCGATCCTTTCATTGTTGACTTCCTTGTGTGGAATACACTAAAGCCAGACTTTCTTTAGGCGACGCTGTGAATGACGATGGCAAGTTGATAGGTATCAATATGACGTGTTACCCAAGTCTTGGATGAGAGTCACAGTTTTGAATGATATTTCTATTGTTAATAAATTTCCTTACGTATTCTTGAAGACTTCTTAGCCTACCCCTAGAGCGTGAAATCGAATTTTGTATTGACCCCAATACAAAACCCATTTCTAAAACCCTCAAATATTTCTTCAACTAAAATGAACGTAACATGCGCCAAAAATGTTGGCTCAAGCTGTTGAAGATTACGATCGTACCATTCAATACCATCATGGGAAAGTGAACGTCGTAGCTGACGCGTTGAGTAGAAGATCGTATGCGTTTACGAGTGCAATATTGTTAACACAAAGACCCATTTTGTACGACTTACAAATGATGAAGATAGAGTTAAAGACTCTAGGAACCCACGTGAAGATAACGAATATACGAGTAGAATTAATCGACTTTAATCAATAAAGTTAAAGTCGCTCAAGCTACACACCCGGAGCTGATGAATGTGAAGAATTAAGAAGGTTCAAGAGGGCGTTATTCTAGAAGCAAGAATCGACGAAGAGAAGAAATCTCAACACTCGATTTAATTGGCCCATTTGAAATCCTCGATAAAGTAGGAACTGTGGCTTATAGACTCGTTTTACCGCCAAGTATGTCGCATTTTCATAACATTTTTAACGTATCGACATTACGTAAATATGGGGATGACCCGAACCACATTATTAATTTAGAACCTGACGAGATAGCGGATAATTTAACGTACGAGGAGATACGTGTTAAAATCTTGGATAAGAAGGATTATATTCGACACTCAAAGGTTATACCTCAAGGGTTAGAATTTGAAGTGAGGTCAAGGTATCCTCACCTGTTTGGCATACCAGGTACGTACGTAAATTTCGAGGGAGAAATTTCATAAGGAGGGGAGATTGTGAGACCCCAGATTTTTTTAAATAAAGATTAAATTTTCTCGAAATATATTTTTGAATATTATGGTGTAGATTTGATATAATGTTATAGTTGTGGGTAATAGTTACAAATTTTGTAAAGTACGCAAGTTGTTATATAATATTCGATTGGTCAGGGAATATTCGTTTTAACAGGGAATATTTGTACAACGACACAATCATTAGTGGACCCCCACAACAGAATTATTGTCGGATTGAGAAAACGACAAAAATACTTTATGAAAATAACGACGGAAGTTTTACCGTTAACTGTTGAAACACACGGTGTTAAAAAAGTGCTGAGAATCTGGCGTGGTTGCATAGTAGCACATGGTATTATTATTGATGCTTACGTGAGAAGTCACTCAGTTATACTCAATTATTACTACAGTAATTGCTGCATCATATCTATCATATTATTGATTCAATTATTATCACAGTATCATCTGCATAAAATGTTTTTTTTATTAATCAATACTTGAGACGACAAAGTTATTCATATTATAAATTGCAATATTTACAATGTCTAGAAGTTACATCGAGGAGAGGTTTGGTCACCTAATTGCTATGATAGGGAGAAATCCTTATTGGAAAGCCTCTCTTTTTATGGAACGACACGGTTGATAAATATTGTGAGTTATAATATTAATAATGAATGTTGTTCGGAGTTGAATTTGGAGACGCGGACGTGATATTTGAGTCCAGAATGACGAAATTAGGAAAAATAGTCTATAAACACAAAATTTTCCGAGATTCACTATTTGGTCAAAAAGTCAACAGTTGACTTTTTCGGGAAAAGTCAAACTTCAAAATTTCAAAATTTATATTTTTGATAAAAATGGTTTCATTATGTTGGAATTGTTTGTGTTAGTGAAAATCGACATTTATTCAGATGATAATTGATGTCTAGGGGTTATATTGATAAATCGGGTAATTTATCGGATAAATGAGCAATTAATTGCTACTAATTCACATGCTTACATAACTATTTGTTCACATATGTGTACTATTGAATCACATTATTTACTATTAGGGGAGTTGGTGCAAGATTGATAATACTTGCATGACTAAATTAAAAATAGAGGTATAGATGGAGGTACTATATTGTAATTCGTATTTTTCACATGATTATTCTATTGATTCACATAATTGAACTATTGATTCACATTATTTACTATTAGGGGAGTTGGTGCAAGATTGATAATACTTGCAGGACTAAATTATAAATCAAAGAAAAGTTGGAGGTATTGTACTGTAATTTTCGAGCCCCAAAACGTGCAATTATCGAAACTATATTTTCCTATAAATAGAAGCTCATTCTTCCTTTATTTCTCACCAATTCAAAAAAGCTTTAGAGCGATTATTATAGAGAGAAATTATGGAGAGAAAGAAGAAGAGAAATCTGCTACCTCAATATTCCAGTATCCAGTTTTTCCAAGGTAGGGAATATTATTTATTGTACTCGTAGGGAGTATTATTTCTTTCTTATCTATGAAGAGAACTTCTGTTATTCCATTCTTATTATTTTGTTGGAATAACCTGTATACGCGGGCTACCTTATACTTGGTGAAATTCTTTTGTTGTTCCATTCTTTATCATTCTGTTGGAACATCTTGTCTGTGCGTTCTACGCCGGACCTGGTTTTGTCTTTATTATTCAGTTGGAATATCCTATCTGTGCGTTCTACGCCGGACTTGATTCCGTCTTTATTATTCTGTTGAAACATCCTGTCTCTGCGTTCTACGCCAGATCTGGTTCCGTCTTTATTATTCTGTTGGAATATCATGTCTGTGCGTTCTACGCCGGACCTGATTCTGTCTTTATTATTCTGTTGGAACATCCTGTCTATGCGTTCTATCTGGGACTGGGTTTCGTTTTTATTATTACATTTGGAATATCACGTCTGCACGCTTTTTTTCTGTGGGACACGATTTCGTCTTTATTATTCTCATTAGAATATCTCGTCGGTGCATTTTACGTGGGACTGATTCCGTTATTTATTATTACATTGGAATAACCGCACTGTCACGGTTTATCGCATGCACCGGTGATTTCTTTTGTTATTCCATTCCTTATTATACTCGGTTGGTTAAAGTTTTGACTTCTATACTCCATGAAATTAGTGGAATATCCTTGATATTTGCGCTTCATCCAAAGTATCTTTTCGTGAAAATATTCTTCCGAGCATTCTTGAATTTTACTCTACAAAGCAAAGATCATGTTGACAATTTGGACGTTATTAGTTCCGGATAAAATAATTCTTGAACTTGTTTTATTGAATTCTTATATCATTGTCATCATTCTCAGGTTTATATTTTGTTGAAAGTCATTTGTGGCCTATAGTGCATAGATGGACTTGGTATGATTATGATCAGGGATTATTCGGTGTAATCATGACCGTAATGTTACAAATGATGTGGTAAAAGTCCTCATTGGCCCGTAGTGCATTGATGGGACGATTGTTGGCTTTGATCATGACCATTAATGAATAAACAAATATTCTTGGCCCGTAGTGCATGGATAATTGTGGTCGTGATACTAAAGAATATCCTTGGTCGTAGTGCAGGGGTGATTCGATGATGTGGATTATTTATTAAGCTGAGTCCCAGCGATAATATTGATGAAAAACCTTTTAGATCATAAAAGATAGTAGATTTTATTCTCTACTTGACTCTTTTAATGGATTGCTTGTTCCGCTGCAGTTAAAATTGATGATTGTTATATTGTATCAGTTTAACACTGTTGAAGGCTAACGATAATATATTATGCATTATCTTAGTCATAATATTTCCTACTGGGCTAGTTGAGCTCACCCTTTTACTTTTATTGTTCTCTTCAGGAAATGAGAACGTAGCAGGGACTAGTCGGGGAACGGAGTGACGAACCAGATGATAGCATTAGTAGTCCTCACTATTCTGTGAAATAGTGTAATAATAATTGTAATAAGGACTCCTTTTGAGTTTGTATAATCTCTAGTAGACAATATTTGTATTAAAACTCACAGTTTATGTTTTATCGTATTGTACACGACAGTTGTATTATTAAGTTGTATTTGAATTTATGTACCATGTAAATGGCGACCCAAGATGGGTGACGTATACCTAATTTTGGGGGCATCACAATTGTTATACCAAATCACAATTCCTGCTCATAATCATACTAATAAATTCATCTTTGCACTAGTGTGAGACCCCAACTTTTATGAATAAGGAATAATTTTTCTCGAAATATATTTTTGAATATTATGGTGTGGATTTGATATAATTTTGAAAATATGCAAGTTGTTATATAAAATATTTGTTTGGTCGGGAATTTTTTTTTTTGTCGAGGAATATCCGTACGACGACACAATCATTGGTGGACCCCACAACGGAAGTATTGTCGTAGTTAGAAACGACATAATTATCTTTTTATAATAATAACGGCGAAAGTGTTACCGTAAAAACTGTTGAACTACCCGGTAGTAAAAGTACAAGATGTCTGGCGTGGTTACACAAAGAGCACACAAGATCTTGATTTATGATGCTTACGTAAGAAGTCACTCGGTTATACTCAATTATTGCTACGAGAATTTTTGCATCATATCTCTCATATTATTAATTCAATTATTGTCACAGTATCATCTGCATAATATGATATATTATTAAATCAATAATTGAGACGACAAAGTTATTCATATTATTATTTGCAATATTGACAATGTCTAGAAGTTCTATTAAGGAGAGGTTTGGTCACCTAATTACGCGCCAATAAGGAAAAATCCTTATCGAAAAGCCCCCTCTTTCCCCGAAACGACCTGGTTGTTAAATATTGTAAGTTACAATATTAATGATGAATAAGTTTGTGTTGATTAAAGATGAAATTGATTGTTCCATTGTGTTGGGATTATTAGTGTTAGTGGAAATCGATATTTATTTCGATAATAATTGATGTCTGGAGGTTATATCGACCAATCGGGTATTCGAGGCACTTTTTGCGTCGGAGTACTATTCACGGGTTACTATTCACCCAGTTACTATTCACTCTAGTATTTTTTACTCGGGTATTTGGGACACTTTTTGTGTCGGAGTACTATTCATGGGTTACTATTCAACTGGTTACTATTCACTCTAGTATTGTTCACTCGGGTATTTGGGACACTTTTCGTGTCGGGGTACTATTCACTGAGTTTTTTCCCCAAAGTACTATTCACGGGGTACTATTCACCCAAAAAATATATTTCTTTTCTGTCCAAATCATTTTTGGGTACAATATTATTCCATGAGGAGATTCGATAATTTTTCAGACCGTTGGTTGAAGTTATAATAGTAAATCAATATGAATCGTTGGTTGAAGATATAATAGTAAATCAATATGGACCGCTGGTGGAAAGTTATAATAGTAAATCAATATGGATCGCTAGTTTAAAGTTTTAATAGTAAATCAGTATGGACCGTTGCTTTAAGTGTCAATAGTAAATCAATATGGACCGTTCGTTTAAAAGTAAATCAATCTGGACCGTTCATGAATTAGTTACTATTCAGTCCATTCTCCTATAAATAGAAGCTCATTCCTTCATTATTTATTACGAATTCACTGAAACTCTAGAGAGAGAAACTATAGAGAGAAAGAAGAAAAGTATTCTGCTACTTCACTACTCTAGTATTCAGTTTTTCTAACGTAATGGATATTATTTGTTGTACTCATAAGGGGTATTATTTCTTTCGTATTCATGAAGAGAGCTATTATTATTCCATTTCTTATTATTATGTTGGAATAACCTGTCTATGCGAAGTACCGTATACATGGTAAAATTCTTCTGTTATTCCATTCTTTATTATTCTGTTAGAATAACCTGTCAGTGCGGTCTATAGCATGCCTAGTGAATTCTGTTGTTATTCCATTCTTTTTTTTTCTGTTGGAATATCATGCATGTGCGGATTACGCATGACCTAGTTCCATTCTTTATTATTCTGTTGGAATAACCTATCTGTGCGGTCTATCGTATGCCTGGTGGATTCTGTTGTTATTCCATTCTTTATTATTCTGTTGGAACATCCTGTCAGTGCGGAGTACGCATGACCTAGTTTCATTCTTTATTATTCTGTTGGAATATCCTATCTGTGCGGTCTACGCATGACCTTGTTCCATTCTTTATTATTCTGTTGGAATAACCTATCTGTGCGGTCTATCGCATGCATGGTGAATGATCCTTCATATTCATTCCTTATTAAATTGTGGAAATGATATGTCTACGTGGATTACCGCATGGTGGGCGAAAATCCATTTGCAGTTTCATATATTCTATGATACTCAGTTGGTTAAAGCTTTGGCTTCTATACTCTATGAAATTAGTGGAATATCCTTGATATTTGCGCTTCATCCAATATCTTTTCATAGAAATATTTTTCTGAGCATTCTTGAATTTTACTCCACAAAACAGTATCATGTTGACAATTTGGACGTTATTGAGTTCAGGATAAATTAGCTTATAAATTTTAAAAATTTATTCTTGAACTTATTTTATTGAATTGTCATCAATATCATACTTATATTATGTTGAAAGTCTTTTGTGGCCTGTAGTGCATATATGGACTTGGTATGATTATGACCAGGGATTATTCGGTATAATCATGACAGTAATGTTATAAATGATGTGGAAAAAGTCCTCATTGGCCTGTAGTGCATTGATGGACAATTTTTGGTATGATTATGACTATGGATTCTCTTCGGCCAAGGGTGCAAAGATGAATTGTTTTATGGTATGATCAGAACCGTTGATGAAAACACGATTATCTTTGGCCCGTAGTGCATGGATAATTCGTGGTCGTGATACTAAAGAATATTCTTGGCCTGTAGTGTGATGCCCCCAAAATAGGTATACAACACCCATTCTGAGTCGCCAAATACATGGTACAGAAAGCAAACAACAACTTCAATAATACAATTATCATGCAAAATACGACACCACATACTGTGAGTTTAAATACAAATATTGTCTTCTAGACAATATCCACAGTCAAATAAGTCCTCATTACAATTATTCAAACACTATTTTACAGAAATAGTGAGGACTGCTAAAACATCTTTCTAGAACCATCACTCCATACCCCGACTAGATCCTGCTATGTTTTCACCTTCTTAGAAGAAAAATGGAACAAAAAGGAAAAGGGTGAGCTCAACTAGCCCAGTAAAGAATATTATGACTAAGATAATATATAACAAATTATCATTAGTCTTCAACAGGAAAAAATCTGATAAAATATAATAGACAACAAGTTTTAGATCAACAACTGTAGCGGAAACAATAATCCATTAGAAGAGTCACGTAGAGAATGAATTCTACTATCTTCTAAGATTTAAAAGTCCATAATCAATATTTTATCCCTGTAACATCAATCAATATACATCTTTAATCAAATATTCATCTTTGCACTACAGGCCAAAGATATTCATTTGTATCACAAGTCGGTCATGTTCATCTCAACACCTGTTCATCTTTGCACTACGGGCCAAAGATATTAATCAGATAATAATTCATCTGTGCACTACAGGCTAAAGATATTCATCCAGTATCACCTATTAAGGATTGAGGATGATGAAAAATATTTTAGTGAACGAATCCAGTGAGACAGAAGGACAAATAGTAGGGATTCATATAACAGTTTATCCAAGATCAATAATACTTCATAATAACCAATTGTGAAGCATAATTCAAAAATAAAGATCGAAACATAGATACAATCAAAGATAGTAACCATAATAGACATCTTGCACAAAAAGGAAAATTTTCATTTTTCTGTGAATAGTGCCGTATTCGTGAATAGTGTCGTATACGTGAATAGTGTTGTATACGTGAATAGTAACCCTAACACAAAAAGTTCCAAATTTGATAAAAGGTTCAGACTAATATTTTGGCATAATGATATTGAAAGAAATAATATTATTTACGAAGAAAATAAAATCCCTTACTTCAAAATAACCGTACTTCTGACTGAATTTCGGATATAGTGCTGACAGAAACTTGCACTGAATAACAACTCTCAAAGTATCAAAATACTCAAAAAAATACGCTCGATAATCTAGAGAGAAAGAAAACTTGTTTCTGGTGTGATTTTCAATACTAACCTAAGCGTCTATTTATAGGAAAATGCTAGAACGCCATAGGAGACTAAAATAATAAAATAATAATATTCTTTTCCTTTCTTCTACGTCAACCTTTACCAACCAAGCCAGCCAACTTGGAACCAAAAAAATAGCAGCCCACATGTTTAAAACAAAAGTGGGTCCCACCCAATTTTAATAAAAAACATTTTATTTTCTGAAACTTCAGTCATTCATAGAAAATAGCCCGTTTATCAGAAAAATATGAATTTTATGTCCATTCCACACGAAATCGAATTCTCTACAACTTTGTAGCTTTGAGTTTTTCCAAATTCCAAACATAAAATATCCGAAATCCACAAACGGATGATTTTTAATACATCCAATATGACAAAATACTGATAAAACACCTCAGCATTAATTCCTTCATTTATAACCACATAAATAAATCCATCATTTAAATTCGCATCAAATAAATATTTCTTTGTCATATAAATCAATAATTAATTATTAACAAATAATATTACAGAATCACATTTATGACAACCAGACAGTTCCCAAGAAAGAGGGGGCTTTCTGATAAGGATTTCTCCTTACAGGCGCGCAATTAGGTGACCAAACCTCTCATTGACAGAACTTTCTAGACATTGCCAATAATGATATCTCATAATATTATTCAAATAATATGAATTATTGATCCGATAATGGGAAATACTGTGCAGTGACAATTATTGAAACAACAATAATATAAAATATCAACGCATCAATTATTGAACCAATAAAATAAAATATTGAACAGTAATTACTGTAACAATTATTGAGTAGTGCCTTCTTATGTAAGAATCAATAAATCAAAAATACTGTGCAAAAACCGTGGTATCTTTAATGTGCAACCAGCGTAGACATCGTATTTTAACCACCGAGTATTCCAACAGTGTTAAAGGTAAGAACTACGCCGTTATTTGTAAAAACTCAAATTTGTCATTTTCTTCATCTGACCGTTATCCGTTATGGGGCCCACAAATGGCTGCGCCGTCGTACGAATATTCCCCGACAGAAAGAAAATTCCACAACCAAACGAATATTCCCCGACAACAATGAATATTTTATAACCACTTGCTTATTTTGAAAATTTTGCACATTTCCCCCATAACCAAAGTATTATATCACTTATCACCTTATTATTCACAATAATAATTTAGAGGAAATTCGATTTTATTAATAATAAGTTGGGGTCTTACAACCTCCCCTCCTTATGAAATTTCATCCTCGAAATTGACGTACGTACCTGGTGTTTCGAAAAGGTGAGGGTACCCCACTTTCATTTCTGATTCCATCTCCCAGGTCATTTCCTCAATAGCATGGTTCCTCCATAAAACCTTAACTTGTGGTATAACCTTTGTGCGTAGGACATGCTCTTTCCTATCCAAGATCTTAACAGGTACCTCTTCGTACGTTAAATCTTCGGCTATGTCGTCTGGTTCTAAAGCAATAATATGGTTCGGGTGTTTCACATATTTACGAAGCATATATATGTGAAAAACATTATGAACACGAGACATGCTTGGAGGTAATGCGAGTCTATAGGCCACATTTCTTGTTCGGTCAAAAATCTCAAATGGACCAACAAATCGTGGATTGAGCTTTCCTCTCTTCCCAAATCTTGTAACTCCCTTCCATGGAGCAATATGTAACAGTACATGATCTCCAATATTAAATTCTACGTCCTTTCAATGAAGATCAGCATAACTCTTTTGTCGATCTTGTGAGGTTTGAATACGTTGTCGAATCATTTGGATCTTTTCTGTATTCATGCGTACTAATTCTGCTCCCAACAACATTGCTTCTCCCACATCATCCCAGCATACTGGAGAGTGACACTTTTGTTTATACAACGCCTCGAATGGAGCCATGCCTATACTTGCTTGATAACTGTTGTTGTAGGAGAATTCCACCAGTGGCAAGTACTTATCCCAACTTCCTTTGAAATCTAGGACACAGAGTCTTAATAGATCTTTTAGAGTTTGAATAGTCCTTTCCGATTGCCCGTCCGTTTGAGGATGGTATGCTGAACTGAATCGTAAATTCGTGCCCATAGCTTTCTGTAAGCTAACCCAAAATCTTAAAGTTTATCGTGGGTCACAATCCAAAACTATGGATACTGACATGCCATGAAATCTCATAATCTCATTCACGTACATACGAGCAAGATGTTCAAGGGAATAAGTCTCACGTATCGACAAGAAATGAGCAGACTTGGTTAATTTATCAACAATAACCCAAAACGCATCTATGCCTTGAGAAACTTTGGGAAGATCTGTAACGAAATCCATGGTAATGTGTTTCCACTTTCATTCCAAAATCTTAAGTGGTTGCAATGGACCTTTTGGCA
The DNA here is from genome assembly GCA_020205605.1 of Panax ginseng. NCBI lineage: Eukaryota > Viridiplantae > Streptophyta > Magnoliopsida > Apiales > Araliaceae > Panax > Panax ginseng. The sequence continues at coordinate 56,998,896 of CM035138.1, read as the reverse complement.
CTTAATGCTCCTCCTTTACTCGTTGACAAGTTAAACACCTCGAGATAAACTCCACGATCTCTCTCTTCATATTGTTCCACAAAAATGTGTGTCGAATATCATGATACATTTTGGTAATCCCTGGATGGATTACAAACGGGGTGTTGTGTGCCTCCATCATGATTCTATGCTTCAAGTCAAAATCGTTAGGAACGCAAAGTCTGGAGTTGAATCTAAGTATTCCTTCTTCATCGATTCTTGCTTCGGAATAGCACCTTCTTGCACTTTTCTTCTTCATACGCATCGCCCCTGTGTGGTCCAAGTAGCTTGAGCGACTTTAACTTTATTGATTAAAGTCGGTTCTACTCAGATATTCGCCATCATCACATGGGTCCACAGAGTCTTTAACTCAATCTCCATCCTTTATAAATTGTATAAAATGGGTCTTTGTGTTAACAACATCGCTTTCGCATTGCCGCATACGATCTTCTACTCAATACGCCGACTACTACGTTTGCTTTTCCGTGATGGTATTAAATGGTATGATCGTAATCTTTCAATGACTCCGACCAACGTCGTGGTTGATATTGAGTTCTTTTGGGTGAAGAAGTATTTGAGGCTTTTATAATCCGTATAGATCTCCACTTTCTCCCCATATAAGTAGTGTCTCCAGATTTTCAATACGAAAACGACTGCTGCCAACTCTAGATCATGAGTAGGATAATTCCTCTCACATTCTTTGAGTTATCATGAGGCATAGGCTATGACTTTCCCATGTTACATTAGAACACATCCTAACCCTTTGCTTGAAGCATCATTGTATATAACAAATCTATCCGAACCAGATGGTATTGTCAGAACAGGTGCCGAAATGAGTCTCCTCTTGAGCTCTTGGAAACTCTTCTCGCATTCCTCGCACCATATAAATTTTTTATCTTTCCGAGTCAGCTGAGTTAACGGAGTAGTGATTCAAGAAAATCCTTCCACGAATCTCCGATAATAACTAGCTAAGCCTAGAAAGCTACGCACTTCGATCACCGACTTCGGTTGCTCCCAACTTTGTATTGCTTCAATCTTCGCCGGGTCAATAGATACTCCATGTTTTGACACCACGTGGCCAAGGAATGCTACTTCCTCAAGCAAGAACTCACATTTCTTCAGCTTGGCATATAGCTTGTTTTCACGAAGCCTTTCAAGTATCAGCTTCAAATGGTGCTCATGATCTTCACGACTTTTGGAATAGATGAGGATGTCATCAATAAAGGCAACAATGAACTGATCCAAATATTCCTTGAATACTCGGTTCATCATATCCATAAAACCAGCAGGAGCGTTAGTCAATCCAAAAGACATGACTAAGAATTCATAATGCTCGTACCGAGTTCTGAATGCAATATTTGGAATATCCTAAGTTTTAATCTCCAACTGATGATATCCAGAACGAAGGTCAATTTTTGAAAAGAATTGTGCTCCTTGCAACTGGTCAAACATGTCATCAATGTGAGGTAGCGAATACCTATTCTTGATGGTGACATGGTTTAATTCTCGGTAGTCAATACAAAGTCGCATACTCCTGTCTTTCTTCTTTACGAATAAAACAGGAGCACCCCAAGGAGATGTACTAGGACGAATGAAACCGATGTCTAACAATTCTTGTAGTTGGACTTTTAACTCCTGAAGTTCAGTAGGAGCCATTCGATATGGGGTTTTAGAAATTGGTTTTGTACCCAGTTCAAGGTCAATAAAGAATTCAACATCACGTTCTGGGGGTAGACCGGGAATACATCAGGAAATTCACTAACAACAAAAATATTATTCAAATCTGACTTGTCTTTGTTCAAATCCATAACATGGGCTAAGAAAGCTTGACATCCATTTTTCAATAAACGAATAGCTTTATGGCTTGATATGATGGTGACTGGTTTTAGTGGTTTAGTTGTTTGAATTCGTATGACAGGTTGGTAAGGAATATGAAAACTAACAACCTTACGAAAATAATCAATTATGGCATGATGAGTAGTTAACCAATCAATTCTTAAAATCACATCAAAAGCAAAGTATCTTTAAAGAGATAAGATCCACAGGTAATGTGATGGTGCCAACTTGGATTAAGCAAGATTTATAAACAGTGGATGTAACGAAAGTTTCTCCTAACGGAGTCTCCACTGATAAATCAAAGTCTAATTTCTGCGGACTCAAGTTTAAACGTTGAGCACAAGTAGGAGAGATAAAAGAATGGGTAGAACCGATATCTAGTAAGGTATAAACTTCCCAAGAGTTTATGATAAGCTTACCCGTGATCACCTCATTTGGGTTTCTCGCATCTTTTCCAGTCACGACAAATGCTCTTCCAGGAACCGCTGATTTTGACTTATTCGGGACAGCCTTTGGAGTTACCATCCCTGCTGAACTTAGTTTTTCTACATAACAGTCTCGAGCTATATGTCCCTCCTTTCCACAGTTATAACATACCTTGGATTATTGTGGGCAGTTTGGGTTGATATGTCCCTCTTTCCTGCATTTGTAACAAACGACCGGTGCTCGTTCTCCTCCCCTAAAAAATAGTTGATGTTTGTGTTGACGTCTTAATGTTATCATTGTTGTACCTTCTCTTCTTGAAATCTCCTCCTGACTCACTTCTTCTATTTCCATGGCCGCGATTACCACCATAGTGGTTACCACTTTTGTTCGAATGTTTTCCTCCTTGCTGGTTTTCATCGCTCCGATGACTGCCACCACCGGTATGACCCTAGTTGTGGTCCCTTGGTTGAACATACTCATTATCTCGCTCTAATAATTGAGCCCTATTTACAACATCTGAATATAAAGAAAATTTATGAGAGATAAGATATTAGAATCTCGGGTTTTAGACCTCTCAGAACATCCTCGTCATTCGTTCCTCATTCTCTACCAAATGAGGTACAAACCTGGATAACTCTGCAAATTTCGTCTCGTACTGGGACACCGTCATGTTGTTTTATTCCAGTCTGATAAACTCTACCTCCTTCATATAACGAATACTTTCAAGAAAGTACTTGTCATTGAATAGTTTCTGAAATGTTTTCCAAGACATGTTGAGTGCGGTAGACTGGGTATGCTTCACAGACTCCCACCAGTAGTCTGCCTCACCGTGAAACATAAAGGTGGCGAATGGAACCTTCTGTTCCTCTATGCATCCCAATACATCGAATATCTTGGTTATTTGCTTGACCCATGTTTTCGCGCTTTAATCGGATCCAAGCTTTCCAATAAATTACGGTGGTCCCAACTCCTTGAACTACTTGGTCATGTGATGGACCACGTGTTGCTATCACTTCCACCGTATTTTGTACACGATTCTCCTCATCCGATTTTGCATGAAGCGCAAAAAGCTCCTAAACATTCCATCATTCATCGTTTGCTCGGTAGTATTGTTTACAGGAGGAATATTTCCTTCATGTTTTATGTTCTCCTGGTTTGTGACTAAAGGTTGTTCCATAGTCTCATACACTCCATTGTTAACGTTCTCAGCAGCCATTCTTAAATACTGCCATAAAAGAAAGGTCAATTAAACAAATTAGCATATCACATAATATCCCTATATTATGACCGACCAACACATAAGCTTAGATAGGACACACTAGCGAATGATTTACTCATCTCTCCCCTCCTAGTTCCATTCCCCGATCTCCGCCAGAGACCATATCCCTAAGCTTTGATACCAACTTTGATGCCCCCAAAATAGGTATACAACACCCATTCTGAGTCGCCAAATACATGGTACAGAAATCAAACTATAACTTTAATAATACAATTGTCGTGCAAAATACGACAACACATACTGTGAGTTTAAATACAAATATTGTCTTCTAGACAATATCCACACTCAAATAAGTCCTCATTACAATTATTCAAACACTATTTTACAGAAATAGTGAGGACTGCTAAAACATCTTTCTATAACCATCACTCCATACCCCGACTAGATCCTACTATGTTCTCACCTTCTTAGAAGAAAAATGGAACAAAAAGGAAAAGGGTGAGCTCAACTAGCCCAGTAAAGAATATTAAGACTAAGATAATACATGACAAATTATCATTAGTCTTCAACAGGGAAAAATCTGATAAAATATAATAGAAAACAAGTTTTAGATCAACAAATCGCAATGAAACAACAATCCATTTAGAAGAGTCACATAGAGAAGGAATTCTACTATCTTCTAAGATTTAAAAGTCCATAATCAATATTTTATCCCTGTAACATCAATCAATATACATCTTTAAACAAATATTCATCTTTGCACTACAGGCCAAAGATATTCATTTGTATCACGAGTCGGTCATGTTCATCTCAACACCTGTTCATCTTTGCACTACATGCCAAAGATATTCATCAGATAATAATTCATCTTTGCACTATATACCAAAGATATTCATCCAGTATCACCTATTAAGGACTGAGGATGATGAAAAACATTTTAGAGAACGAATCCAATGAGACAGAAAGATAAATAGTAGGGATTCGTATAACAGTTTATCCAAGATCAATAATACTTCATAATAACCAATTGTGAAGCATAATTCAAAAATAAAGATCGAAACATAGATACAATCAAAGATAGTAACCATAATAGACATCTTGCACAAAAAGGAAAATTTTCATTTTTCTGTGAATAGTGCCGTATTCGTGAATAGTGTCGTATACGTGAATAGTGTTGTATACGTGAATAGTAACCCTAACACAAAAAGTTCCAAATTTGATAAAAGGTTCAGACTAATATTTTGGCATAATGATATTGAAAGAAATAATATCATTTACGAAGAAAATAACATCCCTTACTTCAAAATAACCGTACTTCTGACTGAATTTCGGATATAGTGCTGACAGAAACTTGCACTGAATAGCAACTCTCAAAGTATCAAAATACTCAAAAAAATACGCTCGATAATCTAGAGAGAAAGAAAACTTGTTTCTGGTGTGATTTTCAATTCTAACCTAAGCGTCTATTTATAGGAAAATGCTAGAACGCCATAGGAGACTAAAATAATAAAATAATAATATTCTTTTCTTTTCTTCACGTCAACCTTTACCAACCAAGCCACCAACTTGGAACCAAAAAATAATAGAGCCCACATGTTTAAAACAAAAGTGGGTCCCACCCAATTTTAATAAAAAACATTTTATTTTCCGAAACTTGGTCATTCATAGAAAATAGCCCGCTTATCGAAAAATATGAATTTTATGTCCATTCCACACGTAAATCGAATTCTCTACAACTTTGTAGCTTTGAGTTTTCCAAATTCCAAACATAAAATATCCGAAATCCACAAACGGATGATTTTTAATACATCCATTATGACAAAATCTCGATAAAACACCTCAAAGATTAATTCCTTCATTTATAACCACATAAATAAATCCATCATTTAAATTCGCATCAAATAAATATTTCTTTGTCATATAAATCAATAATTAATTATTCACAAATAATATTATGAGAATCACATTTATGACAACCAGACGGTTCCCAAGAAAGAGGGGGCTTTCTGATAAGGATTTCTCCTTACAGGCGCGCAATTAGGTGACCAAACCTCTCATTGACAGAACTTTCTAGACATTGCCAATAATGATATCTCATAATATTATTCAAATAATATGAATTATTGATCCGATAATGGGAAATATTGTGCAGTGACAATTATTGAAACAACAATAATATAAAATATCAACGCATCAATTATTGAACCAATAAAATAAAATATTGAACAGTAATTACTGTAACAATTATTGAGTAGTGCCTTCTTATGTAAGAATCAATAAATCAAAAATACTGTGCAAAAACCGTGTGCTAATGTGCAACCACGCGTATTACTGTATTTTAACCACCGAGTATTCCAACAGTGTTAAAGGTAAGAACTACGCCGTTATTTGTAAAAACTCAAATTTGTCATTTTCTTCATCTGACCGTTATCCGTTATGGGGCCCACAAATGGTCAAGCTACTGGCCGCATTTAATATTCCCTACGTAAAGAAAATTCCACAACCAAACGAATATTCCCCGACAACAATGAATATTTTATAACCACTTGCTTATTTTGAAAATTTTGCACATTTCCCCCATAACCAAAGTATTATATCACTTATCACCTTATTATTCACAATAATAATTTAGAGGAAATTCGATTTTATTAATAATAAGTTGGGGTCTTACAACCTCCCCTCCTTATGAAATTTCATCCTCGAAATTGACGTACGTACCTGGTGTTTCGAAAAGGTGAGGGTACCCCACTTTCATTTTTGATTCCATCTCCCAGGTCATTTCCTCAATAGCATGGTTCCTCCATAAAACCTTAACTTGTGGTATAACCTTTGTGCGTAGGACATGCTCTTTCCTATCCAAGATCTTAACAGGTACCTCTTCGTACGTTAAATCTTCGGCTATGTCGTCTGGTTCTAAAGCAATAATATGGTTCGGGTGTTTCACATATTTACGAAGCATATATATGTGAAAAACATTATGAACACGAGACATGCTTGGAGGTAATGCGAGTCTATAGGCCACATTTCTTGTTCGGTCAAGAATCTCAAATGGACCAACAAATCGTGGATTGAGCTTTCCTCTCTTCCCAAATCTTGTAACTCCCTTCCATGGAGCAATATGTAACAGTACATGATCTCCAATATTAAATTCTACGTCCTTTCAATGAAGATCAGCATAACTCTTTTGTCGATCTTGTGAGGTTTGAATACGTTGTCGAATCATTTGGATCTTTTCTGTATTCATGCGTACTAATTCTGCTCCCAACAACATTGCTTCTCCCACATCGTCCCAGCATACTGGAGAGTGACACTTTTGTTTATACAACGCCTCGAATGGAGCCATGCCTATACTTGCTTGATAACTGTTGTTGTAGGAGAATTCCACCAGTGGCAAGTACTTATCCCAACTTCCTTTGAAATCTAGGACACAGAGTCTTAATAGATCTTCTAGAGTTTGAATAGTCCTTTCCGATTGCCCGTCCGTTTGAGGATGGTATGCTGAACTGAATCGTAAATTCGTGCCCATAGCTTTCTGTAAGCTAACCCAAAATCTTAAAGTTTATCGTGGGTCACGATCCAAAACTATGGATACTGACATGCCATGAAATCTCATAATCTCATTCTCGTACATACGAGCAAGATGTTCAAGGGAATAAGTCCCACGTATCGACAAGAAATGAGCAGACTTGGTTAATTTATCAACAATAACCCAAAACGCATCTATGCCTTGAGAAACTTTGGGAAGATCTGTAACGAAATCCATGGTAATGTGTTTCCACTTTCATTCCAAAATCTTAAGTGGTTGCAATGGACCTTTTGGCACTTAATGCTCCTCCTTTACTCGTTGACAAGTTAAACACCTCGAGATAAACTCCACGATCTCTCTCTTCATATTGTTCCACAAAAATGTGTGTCGAATATCATGATACATTTTGGTAATCCCTGGATGGATTACAAACGGGGTGTTGTGTGCCTCCATCATGATTCTATGCTTCAAGTCAAAATCGTTAGGAACGCAAAGTCTGGAGTTGAATCTAAGTATTCCTTCTTCATCGATTCTTGCTTCTGGAATAGCACCTTCTTGCACTTTCTTCTTCATACGCATCAGCCCCAGGTCCGTAGCTTGAGCAGCTTTAACTTTATTGATTAAAGTCGGTTCTACTCGTATATTCGCCATCATCACATGGGTCCCTGGAGTCTTTAACTCAATCTCCATCCTTTATAAATTGTATAAAATGGGTCTTTGTGTTAACAACATCGCACTCGTACCCGCATACGATCTTCTACTCAATACGTCAGCTACTACGTTTGCTTTTCCAGGATGGTATTAAATGGTATGATCGTAATCTTTCAACAGCTCCAGCCAACGTCGTGGCTGCATATTGAGTTCTTTTTGGGTGAAGAAGTATTTGAGGCTTTTATAATCCGTATAGATCTCCACTTTCTCCCCATATAAGTAGTGTCTCCAGATTTTCAATACGAAAACGACTGCTGCCAACTCTAGATCATGAGTAGGATAATTCCTCTCACATTCTTTGAGTTATCATGAGGCATAGGTTATGACTTTCCCATGTTACATTAGAACACATCCTAACCCTTTGCTTGAAGCATCATTGTATATAACAAATCTATCCGAACCAGATGGTATTGTCAGAACAGGTGCCGAAATGAGTCTCCTCTTGAGCTCTTGGAAACTCTTCTCGCATTCCTCGCACCATATAAATTTTTTATCTTTCCGAGTCAATTTGAGTTAATCGGAGTAGTGATTCAAGAAAATCCTTCCACGAATCTCCGATAATAACTAGCTAAGCTTCAGAAAGCTACGCACTTCGATCACCGACTTCTGCTGTTGCTCCAACTTTGTATTGCTTCAATCTTCGCAGGGTCAATAGATACTCCATGTTTTGACACCACGTGGCCAAGGAATGCTACTTCCTCAAGCAAGAACTCACATTTCTTCAGCTTGGCATATAGCTTGTTTTCACGAAGCCTTTCAAGTATCAGCTTCAAATGGTGCTCATGATCTTCACGACTTTTGGAATAGATGAGGATGTCATCAATAAAGGCAACAATGAACTGATCCAAATATTCCTTGAATACTCGGTTCATCATATCCATAAAACCAGCAGGAGCGTTAGTCAATCCAAAAGACATGACTAAGAATTCATAATGCTCGTACCGAGTTCTGAATGCAATATTTGGAATATCCTAAGTTTTAATCTCCAACTGATGATATCCAGAACGAAGGTCAATTTTTGAAAAGAATTGTGCTCCTTGCAACTGGTCAAACATGTCATCAATGTGAGGTAGCGAATACCTATTCTTGATGGTGACATGGTTTAATTCTCGGTAGTCAATACAAAGTCGCATACTCCTGTCTTTCTTCTTTACGAATAAAACAGAGCACCCCAAGGAGATGTACTAGGGCCTAATGAAACCGATGTCTAACAATTCTTGTAGTTGGACTTTTAACTCCTCGAAGTTCAAGAGGAGCCATTCGATATGGGGTTTTAGAAATTGGTTTTGTACCCAGTTCAAGGTCAATAAAGAATTCAACATCACGCTCGGGGTAGACCAGGAATACATCAGAAATTCACTAACAACAAAAATATTATTCAAATCGACTTGTCTTTGTTCAAATCCATAACATGGGCTAAGAAAGCTTGACATCCATTTTTCAATAAACGAATAGCTTTATGGCTTGATATGATGGTGGTGGTTTTAGTGGTTTAGTTGTTTGAATTGTATGAAAGTTGGTAAGGAATATGAAAACTAACAACCTTATTTAAAATAATCAATTATGGCATGATGAGTAGTTAACCAATCAATTCTTAAAATCACATCAAAAGCAAAGTATCTTTAAAGAGATAAGATCCCACGGTAATGTGATGGTGCCAACTTGGATTAAGCAAGATTTATAACAAAGTGGATGTAACGAAAAGTTTCTCCTAACTGAGTCTCCACCGATAAATCAAAGTCTAATTCTGCGGACTCAAGTTTAAGCGTTGAGCACAAGTAGGAGAGATAAAAGAATGGGTAGAACCGATATCTAGTAAGGTATAAACTTCCCAAGAGTTTATGATAAGCTTACCCGTGATCACCTCATTTGGGTTTCTCGCATCTTTTCCAGTCACGACAAATGCTCTTCCAGGAAACGCCGATTTCGACTTATTCCGGGATGTGACCTTTGGAGTTACCATCCCTTTGAACTTAGTTTTTCTACAGAACAGTCTCGAGCTATATGTCCCTCCTTTCCACAGTTATAACATACCTTGGATTATTGTGGGCAGTTTGGGTTGATATGTCCCTCTTTCCTGCATTTGTAACAAACGACCGGTGCTCGTTCTCCTCCCCTAAAAAATAGTTGATGTTTGTGTTGACGTCTTAATGTTATCATTGTTGTACCTTCTCTTCTTGAAATCTCCTCCTGACTCACTTCTTCTATTTCCATGGCCGCGATTACCACCATAGTGGTTACCACTTTTGTTCGAATGTTTTCCTCCTTGCTGGTTTTCATCGCTCCGATGACTGCCACCACCGGTATGACCCTGGTTGTGGTCCCTTGGTTGAACATACTCATTATCTCGCTCTAATAATTGAGCCCTATTTACAACATCTGAATATAAAGAAAATTTATGAGAGATAAGATATTGCCGAATCTCGGGTTTTAGACCTCTCAGGAACATCCTCGTCATTCGTTCCTCATTCTCTACCAAATGAGGTACAAACCTGGATAACTCTGCAAATTTCGTCTCGTACTGGGACACCGTCATGTTGTTTTATTCCAGTCTGATAAACTCTACCTCCTTCATATAACGAATACTTTCAAGAAAGTACTTGTCATTGAATAGTTTCTGAAATGTTTTCCAAGACATGTTGAGTGCGGTAGACTGGGTATGCTTCACAGACTCCCACCAGTAGTCTGCCTCACCGTGAAACATAAAGGTGGCGAATGGAACCTTCTGTTCCTCTATGCATCCCAATACATCGAATATCTTGGTTATTTGCTTGACCCATGTTTCTGCCTTGATCAGATCCGGCTTTCCAATAAATTCTGGTGGTCCCAACTCCTTGAACTACTTGGCTGTGACAGACCACGTGTTGCTATCACTTCCACCCGTATTTTGTACACGATTCTCCCTCATCTGATTTTGCATGAACTGCAAAAAGCTCCTAAACATTCCATCATTCATCGTTTGCTCGGTAGTATTGTTTACAGGAGGAATATTTCCTTCATGTTTTATGTTCTCCTGGTTTGTGACTAAAGGTTGTTCCACAGTCTTATACACTCCATTGTTAACGTTCTCAGCAGCCATTCTTAAATACTGCCATAAAAGAAAGGTCAATTAAACAAATTAGCATATCACATAATATCCCTATATTATGACCGACCAACACATAAGCTTAGATAGGACACACTAGCGAATGATTTACTCATCTCTCCCCTCCTAGTTCCATTCCCCGATCTCCGCCAGAGACCATATCCCTAAGCTTTGATACCAACTTTGATGCCCCCAAAATAGGTATACAACACCCATTCTGAGTCGCCAAATACATGGTACAGAAATCAAACTATAACTTTAATAATACAATTGTCGTGCAAAATACGACAACACATACTGTGAGTTTAAATACAAATATTGTCTTCTAGACAATATCCACACTCAAATAAGTCCTCATTACAATTATTCAAACACTATTTTACAGAAATAGTGAGGACTGCTAAAACATCTTTCTAGAACCATCACTCCATACCCCGACTAGATCCTACTATGTTCTCACCTTCTTAGAAGAAAAATGGAACAAAAAGGAAAAGGGTGAGCTCAACTAGCCCAGTAAAGAATATTAAGACTAAGATAATACATGACAAATTATCATTAGTCTTCAACAGGGAAAAATCTGATAAAATATAATAGAAAACAAGTTTTAGATCAACAACTGCAGCGGAAACAACAATCCATTAGAAGAGTCACATAGAGAAGGAATTCTACTATCTTCTAAGATTTAAAAGTCCATAATCAATATTTTATCCCTGTAACATCAATCAATATACATCTTTAAACAAATATTCATCTTTGCACTACAGGCCAAAGATATTCATTTGTATCACGAGTCGGTCATGTTCATCTCAACACCTGTTCATCTTTGCACTACATGCCAAAGATATTCATCAGATAATAATTCATCTTTGCACTATATACCAAAGATATTCATCCAGTATCACCTATTAAGGACCGAGGATGATGAAAAACATTTTAGAGAAACGAATCCAATGAGGCGAGAAAGATAAATAGTAGGGATTCAGTATAACAGTTTTATCAAGATCAATAATACTTCATAATAACCAATTGTGAAGCATAATTCAAAAATAAAGATCGAAACATAGATACAATCAAAGATAGTAACCATAATAGACATCTTGCACAAAAAGGAAAATTTTCATTTTTCTCGTGAATAGTCCAGATTCGTGAATAGTGTCGTATACGTGAATAGTGTTGTATACGTGAATAGTAACCCTAACACAAAAAGTTCCAAATTTGATAAAAGGTTCAGACTAATATTTTGGCATAATGATATTGAAAGAAATAATATCATTTACGAAGAAAATAACATCCCTTACTTCAAAATAACCGTACTTCTGACTGAATTTCGGATATAGTGCTGACAGAAACTTGCACTGAATAGCAACTCTCAAAGTATCAAAATACTCAAAAAAATACGCTCGATAATCTAGAGAGAAAGAAAACTTGTTTCTGGTGTGATTTTCAATTCTAACCTAAGCGTCTATTTATAGGAAAATGCTAGAACGCCATAGGAGACTAAAATAATAAAATAATAATATTCTTTTCTTTTCTTCTACGTCAACCTTTACCAACCAAGCCAGCCAACTTGGAACCAAAAAAATAGCAGCCCACATGTTTAAAACAAAAGTGGGTCCCACCCAATTTTAATAAAAAAACATTTTATTTTCTGAAACTTCAGTCATTCATAGAAAATAGCCCGTTTATCAGAAAAATATGAATTTTATGTCCATTCCACACGAAATCGAATTCTCTACAACTTTGTAGCTTTGAGTTTTTCCAAATTCCAAACATAAAATATCCGAAATCCACAAACGGATGATTTTTAATACATCCATTATGACAAAATACTGATAAAACACCTCAGCATTAATTCCTTCATTTATAACCACATAAATAAATCCATCATTTAAATTCGCATCAAATAAATATTTCTTTGTCATATAAATCAATAATTAATTATTCACAAATAATATTACAGAATCACATTTATGACAACCAGACAGTTCCCAAGAAAGAGGGGGCTTTCTGATAAGGATTTCTCCTTACAGGCGCGCAATTAGGTGACCAAACCTCTCATTGACAGAACTTTCTAGACATTGCCAATAATGATATCTCATAATATTATTCAAATAATATGAATTATTGATCCGATAATGGGAAATATTGTGCAGTGACAATTATTGAAACAACAATAATATAAAATATCAACGCATCAATTATTGAACCAATAAAATAAAATATTGAACAGTAATTACTGTAACAATTATTGAGTAGTGCCTTCTTATGTAAGAATCAATAAATCAAAATATCTTGCAAAAAAAGCAGGTGCTTTAATGTGCAACCACGCCAGACATCGTATTTTAACCACGAAAGTATTCCAACGGTGTTAAAGGTAAGAACTACGCTGCGTTATTTGTAAAAACTCAAATTTGTCATTTTCTTCATCGATAGTTATCCGTTATGGGGCCCACAAATGGTCATTTGCTTGTAGCATACGAATATTCCCCGACAGAAAGAAAATTCCACAACCAAACGAATATTCCCCGACAACAATGAATATTTTATAACCACTTGCTTATTTTGAAAATTTTGCACATTTCCCCCATAACCAAAGTATTATATCACTTATCACCTTATTATTCACAATAATAATTTAGAGGAAATTCGATTTTATTAATAATAAGTTGGGGTCTTACAACCTCCCCTCCTTATGAAATTTCATCCTCGAAATCGACGTCACGCACGTGTGTTTCAAAAGGTGAGGGTACCCCACTTTCATTTTTGATTCCATCTCCTGTGTCATTTCCTCAATAGCATGGTTCCTCCATAAAACCTTAACTTGTGGTATAACCTTTGTGCGTAGGGACATGCTCTTTCCTATCCAAGATCTTAACAGGTACCTCTTCGTACGTTAAATCTTTGGCTATGTCGTCTGGTTCTAAAGCAATAATATGGTTCGGGTGTTTCACATATTTACGAAGCATATATATGTGAAAAATATTATGAACACGAGACATGCTTGGAGGTAATGCGAGTCTATAGGCCACATTTCTTGTTCGGTCAAGAATCTCAAATGGACCAACAAATCGTGGATTGAGCTTTCCTCTCTTCCCAAATCTTGTAACTCCCTTCCATGGAGCAATATGTAACAGTACATGATCTCCAATATTAAATTCTACGTCCTTTCAATGAAGATCAGCATAACTCTTTTGTCGATCTTGTGAGGTTTGAATACGTTGTCGAATCATTTGGATCTTTTCTGTATCATGCGTACTAATTCTGCTCCCAACAACATTGCTTCTCCCACATCGTCCCAGCATACTGGAGAGTGACACTTTTGTTTATACAACGCCTCGAATGGAGCCATGCCTATACTTGCTTGATAATCGTTGTTGTAGGAGAATTCCACCAAATGGCAAGTACTTATCCCAACTTCCTTTGAAATCTAGGACACGAGTCTTAATAGATCTTCTAGAGTTTGAATAGTCCTTTCCGATTGCCCGTCTGGTTTGAGGATGGTATCTTTGAATCAATCGTAAATTGCGTGCCCATAGCTTTCTCGTAAGCTAACCCAAAATCTTAAAGTTTATCGTGGGTCACGATCCAAAACTATGGATACTGACATGCCATGAAATCTCATAATCTCATTCTCGTACATACGAGCAAGATGTTCAAGGGAATAAGTCTCACGTATCGACAAGAAATGAGCAGACTTGGTTAATTTATCAACAATAACCCAAAACGCATCTATGCCTTGAGAAACTTTGGGAAGATCTGTAACGAAATCCATGGTAATGTGTTTCCACTTTCATTCCAAAATCTTAAGTGGTTTGCAATGGACCTTTTGGCACTTAATGCTCCTCCTTTACTCGTTGACAAGTTAAACACCTCGAGATAAACTCCACGATCTCTCTCTTCATATTGTTCCACAAAAATGTGTGTCGAATATCATGATACATTTTGGTAATCCCTGGATGGATTACAAACGGGGTGTTGTGTGCCTCCATCATGATTCTATGCTTCAAGTCAAAATCGTTAGGAACGCAAAGTCTGGAGTTGAATCTAAGTATTCCTTCTTCATCGATTCTTGCTTCTGGAATAGCACCTTCTTGCACTTTCTTCTCATAACGACGCGCCCTGTGTCCAGTAGCTTGCAAGCGACTTTAACTTTATTGATTAAAGTCGGTTCTACTCGTATATTCGCCATCATCACATGGGTCCCTGGAGTCTTTAACTCAATCTCCATCCTTTATAAATTGTATAAAATGGGTCTTTGTGTTAACAACATCGCACTCGTATCCGCATACGATCTTCTACTCAATACGTCAGCTACTACGTTTGCTTTTCCAGGATGGTATTAAATGGTATGATCGTAATCTTTCAACAGCTCCAGCCAACGTCGTGGCTGCATATTGAGTTCTTTTTGGGTGAAGAAGTATTTGAGGCTTTTATAATCCGTATAGATCTCCACTTTCTCCCCATATAAGTAGTGTCTCCAGATTTTCAATACGAAAACGACTGCTGCCAACTCTAGATCATGAGTAGGATAATTCCTCTCACATTCTTTGAGTTATCATGAGGCATAGGCTATGACTTTCCCATGTTACATTAGAACACATCCTAACCCTTTGCTTGAAGCATCATTGTATATAACAAATCTATCCGAACCAGATGGTATTGTCAGAACAGGTGCCGAAATGAGTCTCCTCTTGAGCTCTTGGAAACTCTTCTCGCATTCCTCGCACCATATAAATTTTTTATCTTTCCGAGTCAGCTGAGTTAACGGAGTAGTGATTCAAGAAAATCCTTCCACGAATCTCCGATAATAACTAGCTAAGCCAGAAAGCTACACGCTTCGATCACCGAGCTTGTTGTTCCCAACTTTGTATTGCTTCAATCTTCGCACGGGTCAATAGATACTCCATGTTTTGACACCACGTGGCCAAGGAATGCTACTTCCTCAAGCAAGAACTCACATTTCTTGACTTGGCATATAGCTTGTTTTCACGAAGCCTTTCAAGTATCGACTTCAAATGGTGCTCATGATCTTCACGACTTTTGGAATAGATGAGGATGTCATCAATAAAGGCAACAATGAATCGATCCAAATATTCCTTGAATACTCGGTTCATCATATCCATAAAACAAAGCAGAGGCGTTAGTCAATCCAAAAGACATGACTAAGAATTCATAATGCTCGCATCTGGAGTTCGAATGCAATATTTGGAATATCCTCGGTTTTAATCTCCGGTGATGATATCCGAGCGAAGGTCAATTTTGAAAAGAATTGTGCTCCTTGCAAGCTGGTCAAACATGTCATCAATGTGAGGTAGCGAATACCTATTCTTGATGGTGACATGGTTTAATTCTCGATAGTCAATACAAAAGTCGCATACTCTCGCTCTTTCTTCTTTACGAATAAAACAGAGCACCCCAAGGAGATGTACTTAGGACTAATGAAACCGATGTCTAACAATTCTCAGTAGTTGGACTTTTAACTCACGAAGTTCAAGAGGAGCCATTCGATATGGGGTTTTAGAAATTGGTTTTGTACCCAGTTCAAGGTCAATAAAGAATTCAACATCACGTTCTGGGGGTAGACCGGGAATACATCAGGAAATTCACTAACAACAAAAATATTATTCAAATCTGACTTGTCTTTGTTCAAATCCATAACATGGGCTAAGAAAGCTTGACATCCATTTTTCAATAAACGAATAGCTTTATGGCTTGATATGATGGTGACTGGTTTTAGTGGTTTAGTTGTTTGAATTCGTATGACAGGTTGGTAAGGAATATGAAAACTAACAACCTTGCAAAAATAATCAATTATGGCATGATGAGTAGTTAACCAATCAATTCTTAAAATCACATCAAAAGCAAAGTATCTTTAAAGAGATAAGATCCACAGGTAATGTGATGGTGCCAACTTGGATTAAGCAAGATTTATAAACAGTGGACGTAACGAAAGTTTCTCCTAACGGAGTCTCCACTGATAAATCAAAGTCTAATTTCTGCGGACTCAAGTTTAAACGTTGAGCACAAGTAGGAGAGATAAAAGAATGGGTAGAACCGATATCTAGTAAGGTATAAACTTCCCAAGAGTTTATGATAAGCTTACCCGTGATCACCTCATTTGGGTTTCTCGCATCTTTTCCAGTCACGACAAATGCTCTTCCAGGAACCGCTGATTTCGACTTATTCGGGACAGCCTTTGGAGTTACCATCCCTGCTGAACTTAGTTTTTCTACAGAACAGTCTCAAGCTATATGTCCCTCCTTTCCACAGTTATAACATACCTTAGATTATTGTGGGCAGTTTGGGTTGATATGTCCCTCTTTCCTGCATTTGTAACAAACGACCGGTGCTCGTTCTCCTCCCCTAAGAAATAGTTGATGTTTGTGTTGACGTCTTAATGTTATCATTGTTGTACCTTCTCTTCTTGAAATCTCCTCCTGACTCACTTCTTCTATTTCCACGGCCGCGATTACCACCATAGTGGTTACCACTTTTGTTGAATGTTTTCCTCCTCTTTGGTTTTCATCGCTCCGATGATCGCCACCACCGTTATATGACCACAGTTGTGGGTCCTTCGTTGAACATACTCATTATCTCATTTCTAATAATTGAGCCCTATTTACAACATCTGAATATAAAGAAAATTTATGAGAGATAAGATATTGTCTTAGAATCTCGGGTTTTAGACCTCTCAGAACATCCTCGCTATCATTCGTTCCTCATTCTCTACCAAATGAGGTACAAACCGGATAACTCGCAAATTTCGTCTCGTCATTGGGACACCGTCATGTTGTTTTATTCCAGTCTGATAAACTCTACCTCCTTCATATAACGAATACTTTCAAGAAAGTACTTGTCATTGAATAGTTTCTGAAACGTTTTCCAAGACATGTTGAAGCGGTAGATCTGGTATGCTTCACAGACTCCCACCCAAGAGATGCGCTTTCACCGTGAAACATAAAGGTGGCGAATGGAACCTTCTGTTCCTCTGTGCATCCCAATACATCGAATATCTTGGTTATTTGCTTGACCCATGTTTTTGCCTTGATCGGATCCGGCTTTCCAATAAATTCTGGTGGTCCCAACTCCTTGAACTACTTGGCTGTGACAGACCACGTGTTGCTATCACTTCCACCCGTATTTTGTACACGATTCTCGCTCATCTGATTTTGCATGAACTGCAAAAAGCTCCTAAACATTCCATCATTCATCGTTTGCTCGGTAGTATTGTTTACAGGAGGAATATTTCCTTCATGTTTTATGTTCTCCTGGTTTATGACTAAAGGTTGTTCCACAGTCTCATACACTCCATTGTTAACGTTCTCAGCAGCCATTCTTAAATACTGCCATAAAAGAAAGGTCAATTAAACAAATTAGCATATCACATAATATCCCTATATTATGACCGACCAACACATAAGCTTAGATAGGACACACTAGCGAAGGATTTACTCATCTCTCCCCTCCTAGTTCCATTCCCCGATCTCCGCCAGAGACCATATCCCTAAGCTTTGATACCAACTGTGATGCCCCCAAAATAGGTATACAACACCCATTCTGTAAGTCGCCAAATACATGGTACGTAAATCAAACTATAACTTTAATAATACAATTGTCGTGCGTAAAATACGACAACACATAATGTGAGTTTAAATACAAATATTGTCTTCTAGACAATATCCACACTCAAATAAGTCCTCATTACAATTATTCAAACACTATTTTTTACGAAATAGTGAGGATCGCTAAAACATCTTTCTAGAACCATCACTCCATACCCGACTAGATCCTCGCTATGTTCTCACCTTCTTAGAAGAAAAATGGAACAAAAGGAAAAGGGTGAGCTCAACTAGCCCGATAAAGAATATTAAGACTAAGATAATACATGACAAATTATCATTAGTCTTCAACAGGGAAAAATCTGATAAAATATAATAGAAAACAAGTTTTAGATCAACAACTGCGCAATGAAACAACAATCCATTAGAAGAGTCACATAGAGAAGGAATTCTACTATCTTCTAAGATTTAAAAGTCCATAATCAATATTTTATCCCTGTAACATCAATCAATATACATCTTTAAACAAATATTCATCTTTGCACTACAGGCCAAAGATATTCATTTGTATCACGAGTCGGTCATGTTCATCTCAACACCTGTTCATCTTTGCACTACATGCCAAAGATATTCATCAGATAATAATTCATCTTTGCACTATATAGACCAAAGATATTCATCCGAAGATCACCTATTAAGGACTGAGGATGATGAAAAACATTTTAGAGAACGAATCCAATGAGACAGAAAGATAAATAGTAGGGATTCGTATAACAGTTTATCCAAGATCAATAATACTTCATAATAACCAATTGTAAAGTAGAATTCAAAAATAAAGATCAAAACATGGATATAATCAAAGATAGTAACCATAATAGACATCTTGGACAAAAAGGAAAATTTTTAATTTTTAGTTAATAGTGTCGAATTCGGGAATAGTGCTGTATACGTGAATAGTAACCCCAACACAAAAAGTTCCAAATTTGATAAAAAAGTTCAGACCATTTCGGCATAATGATATTTGTAGACACTCGAAATTTTCTGTACTACTGTCACTAATATTGCAGGAGGACATATTCGTCTTTTAAGAGGGAACCTTGAAAGACAATCCATATCCATACCGGATACTACCGGAAGGTCAGCATCAACCCCAGAGCCCACTCTGGGAGTAACAATTCCAACCTCGGAGATAACCCCGAGACGTGCAGATCCAATACCGGAACACACACCAGAGAAGACCGATTAATCTCGGAGATAACCCCGAGGTATCCACTCTCAGTCCCAACCATGGGAATAGCCACCAACCTTGGTGATAACCCCAAGGAATGCAATTTCGACGATAACCCCAGAAATGCTTGTTTCAAATACGACCAGCTTCAATCTCGACGCTCACAACGAGATACATTGTACCAACCCGGAGATAACATTGGGAGGACAGACACACCTCAAAGATGACAATGAGGACCTTCAACAAATGCAGCAGTCCAATCTCAGAAAAGCTCTGAGCAACGTCTGCTTTATCAGCCCAAATCGGCGATAACACCGGTGAGGGGAAACATCATCATCTAGCCAATGCGATTCCACACAACGTCGTCTTAACATCTCTACACAACCGTGTCCCACAAGACTAACCAATCCCGAGTGACAATTGTGTGGGGTAACGGATAGAATTTGAGGCTTAAAGACCGGAGGGCATCGTCCCATCTTCAATGACTTCGTACAAACTCTAATCCTATGCCATTGTACAACTCTCGACAACGGCGGTCTGAAATAGGTCCTGTATACCTCAATCGAATACCCGGATTGCACTTCTGAAAGTGTGAGCGGAAATTATAGTGTCCGAGTGCACGTCCTACGAGACGACCCGACCCAAGAAACCCGGGCCCACTCGGTTTGCCTCTGGTGCACCTACGGCTCAGCCGCAGGTACACCTGCGGCTCCATCCTCTATAAATAGAGGTCTTGGGGTGGCCATTTTGTAAGAGAAAATGGCGAGGAAGCCCTGCCCAATTTGCTCTGCACTCACCCCATACAGTGTACTTTCTCATTTTAAACACCTGTGAGCTCACATATAGCCTCTTATGTACATACAAAAGCTAGTGTTTACCCACTTTAAAGATATAGAAGTCTTCTTTGGCAGTCAACTGTAAGCCTTCTCACACACTTTAAAGCCTTTCTCTTCATCTCTGCACACACCCTTCTTCACGTTGAGAGTCGTGTTGCGCGCATTTGCCCGGACTTTGGTCCGCGGTTTTCATTTCAGTTTGTATATATATATATATATATATATCTTGACTAACATTATCGAGTTATGCCTCGATTGAGTCTAGACTTCGGTCTGGAGCGTTTATTTGCTTATATATATATATGATATGTGTGTCGAACTTTGTTCGATGAGCCCTGATTTTGATGCAGGCGTTTAATGATTTATATATATATATATATATATATATATATATATATATATATATATATATATATATATATATATATATATTAACCGTGGCCGGACTCGCTCGATGAGATTTGGATTTTATATAAGTCGTTTACTAAGCTTATATATATATATATACTAAATGGTGGGACTGACTCGCTCGATGAGCCTGGATTTTACATCAAAGTGCGTTTATTCGCTTTTATATATATATATATATATATATATATATATATATATATATATATATACTTATGTATATGAACTATTGTCGAACTCATTCGATGAGCACAGATTTTACATCCAGTGCGTTTATTACTACTATATATATATATATATATATATATATATATATATATATATATATATATATATTCGTCCCCCCTGGAGTTCACTTCGTGGTGGTTGATCGCTTTTACAGCTTTCTTTACGTTTCGTCCTGCATGGAGTTTACTTCATGGCAGTTGATCGCTTTGTACAGCTTTCTTTACATTTTATCCCGCCTGGAGTTTCCTCTGTGGCGGTTGATAGTTTTAAGCTGAGTCTCAGCGATAAAAGTAATGAAAAACCTTTTTAAATCATAGAAGATAGTATATTTTATTCTATGCTTGACTCTTCTAATGGATTGCTTGTTCCGCTGCAGTTAAACTTGATGTTTGTTATATTTTACCAGTTTAACACTGTTGAAGGCTAATGATAATTTATTCTGCATTATCTTAGTCATAATATTTCTTACTGGGCTACTTGAGCTCACCCTTTTGCTTTCATTGTTCTCTTCAGGAAATGAGAACGTAATAGGAACTAGTCGGGGAACGGAGTGACGGTCCAGATGATAGCATTAGTAGTCCTCACTATTCTATGAAATAGTGTGATAATAAATGTATTGATGACTTATTTTGAGTTTGAATACTGTCTAGAAGATAATATTTGTATTAAAACTCACATCTCATGTTGTATATTTAAGGTTGTATTTATATTCTGTACCATGTATTTGGCGACTCGGAATAGGTGATGTATACCTATTTTGGGGGCGTCACATTAGAACTAGTATTTAGTCAAGAATTATTATGCTAATTTCGTTTAAAAGGAAGAAAACTAATTACAGTGTGTGTGTATACATATGGTTTGTGAAAGTACAAAATTTGATGGTCGATTTGTATGTTAAACTGCAAATTGAAGCTTGATTATGTTTGTTCATTAATAAACGAGCATTACTTATTTGGAATGAAGTGATTTGGCCAAGTATAGAGATTATAGTGATGATTTTTCCAAGAGATATCAAAAATGGAGTTTTATATGAAAAATCTGAATTTTGAGAAATTAAAATAGTTTTAGTTGGTGTTAAATTGTTCTAATTGGTTATAAATGTTAGCAAACATGTTTATGATAGTTGTATACTTATTTTATGTGTTAATTTTACTGTTTGTTGGGTGAAATTTGTGTGTGTTGGGTTAAAAGTCGACTCATTGCTCATCGCCTGCTCTCACCTCTCATCAGGCACATGCACAAGCAGCTCACGCCACGGCCCCAAGTTTGTGTGTATAGCCAATGGTATGCCATATACCTATCTCCCGAGACAGTGAGGAGGTTCACTGCGTCCGCAGACTTTGTAACACCACTATAACTTGGTCTAAGGTTATGTTAATGTGTCAAATGTGTAACGACAAGGTTAAAACAACTTAGTGTTATGTGGATAGTGATTCTAAAGTTATAAGAAGTTAGTAAACTATGAAAATGACATGTTGTGATTTATTGAGAATGAGGATTAGTAAATAAGTCCGATGAAGGTTAACACTTGAAATTTCTGATAGTTATATAGTACCATAAGACTTGTACTAAATTAACAAGTTTAGCTATAAATGGGCGTTATTTTGGAAGTGGATGTTAACATGTCTAATAGATATTGTGATTGCACTAAAATGTGTTAGTGAGTTTCAGTTTTGTGTTATGTGGTTTATTTATATGGTTAGACCTTAAACTAAAGGTTATAACTTAGATGAGAAATAAATCTATGAGGTTAATGTATGTAGCTAATTGATGTGATATTCCTAATGGTATGGGTAGGATATTGGAGTACGTGAATTGTAATTGTATAGCTTACGCAAGAGGCAAGTTCCCTAACCTTTGCTACTTTAGTATTCAACAAGGTTACTTTTCACTATTACGTTATACTTATGCAAATTCTCTAACTCTAACCTCTTGTTTAACGATTTATTGTCATGCGAATTCTTTAACTCTCATTTATTGTTGAGCAAGTTAGTTAATCTTTATTTCTTTATTTCAAACGAGATTACTTTGGTTATTCAAAGTATGTACTGTTGTTTATTCAACTACTAATAACTGTTGTTTGATCTTCGTTCTCCAATATCATTGTACTATCATAAATTGTTGTACCGAACTCTAAGTTGTCTAGCGATTCTTTACCAATTCAACTAATCCTTAGTTGATGAATGTTCTAAACTTTAAATTTCCCTTGAAGTCAACCCAAACCAAACTTCCTTTGGTTTGCATATGTACTCACACAAATTTTGAAAGCATGTTGTCGATGATAACATTTGTTCAATTTAGAAATTGTTAATACTCTAGCTATTATTGATTCATTGATATACCTTGTTCCTGAAGATATTATAATCAAACTCTTGAATAGTTACTTATTTCTATCTGATTCAACCAGTACTTGGTTGATGAGCATTCTAAAGATCTAAAATTTCTTGGAAGTTAATTCCCAACCAAACTTCATTTGGTTCGGAACCTGATAATCTAAGCTGAGATGAACAACCCTATTATTAGGGGATTATTTTAGAAATATACAATAACGTTAAAATGTTTGCGCAATACATAGTACAAAGGGCTGATCACCTGGAGTACGGAATGATTGTCCATATAGTCGTTTAGATTGTTAAAGTTTACAGTAGAAACACCTATTAACCTAGGATATAGATGATGATTATAGTCTTTTAGACTGTTAAAGGTTAAAGTAGAAATACTTGAAACCTAGAGTATAGTTCGTGGTCTTGTGACCCTCAATGTATTCTTTGATGTTGATATCTATTGTTAACGTAACGTTCATTATTCCTTTGAACTCATATTTGTTGAATTAAAGTTTATTGTTTCTGGTAAGAACACTTTACCATTGAAAGCTCAGTTAATTGTCATTCACAAAACGTTATTGTATATTATCCTTCTTGTGGGAAATTGTTTGCTCACTCTTGCACAAAACAATGCAGATGAAGTTAAGAAATTTGAAGAGCTTTCTACAAGCAAGGGCAATGACAAAGTGTTTGATTAGACGACAACGTTTAACTTATTTTTTATTTATGAGGCTTATGTAATAGATTTAATTATGATCATGTTTTAATTTTCCGCTGATGATTGTAATAAAGGTTAGATGACCTGGGATTTATTTTAGATCATGTAACCCTTTAATGGGAGGTTGATTGTTCAAACTTTTGAGTTTGATGATATCCTTTGTTTATGGGTAGTTAGTTATGATTTAATTGGACAGTGAACACCAAATCTATGGGATTGAGGTGCCCAGATTTGGGGGTGTCACAGTCCTTTTCAAAGAAAGTATGAAATGCTCATGGTCTTGGACCAAAATTGATGTTTTACTGAATATTGTAATTGTAAAACGTTTTAAAGGAAAAGTGAAGTGCTATTTTGTATAACCGATAGTACTTCATAACTATTATTCAGTTATTGAAGATATACAATTCCTATGTTTCAAGCATGCTATTTAATTGTAATTGTTGTACTTGCTGAGCTTGTTATGCTCACTCTTGCTTGAACCATATGAATGCAAATTTAAGATGAAGCAGAATCAAGGATCCAAAGAAAGATAAGGGAAATGCAAAGGTAGACCGTTGAACTGTCTATATAATAGTATATGTTAATGTTGTAATGTATTTGATATTATGATAAAGAACTTATGTATTGGTTATAAAGAACTTGGGAAGGGAATATATTTTTTTGGAATAAATATAGGACATATTCGTTCTTTTGAGGCATATCAATTGAATATTTGTGTGAACTGTAGCACCGTGTAGCACCATATGCCGGGATGGAAGATACCTGGATTTTGGGGCATCACAGGTTGGTATCAAAGCATTAGGTTATAAAACCTAAGGGGGGATTAGAATATTAAGTCATAACCTTAAGAGAAGTCAAAGAAATAAAAGATGGAAACTAACCCAATTAAAATGCATTATATATGTTATGTGTTGTCATTATTGTACTGACGTGTACTAATTAAGCTATTTGTTTTGTTGTAGATGTCAGGAGGAAATGAAGTGTATAGAGATATAAATGTAGTCAGTCAAGGGTCGGTAAACCAAGTAGAGATCATATTGAATCCTATAGCAGCAGAACCTGAAGTGATGATAGTAGGGTCTAGAGACTCAGAGAGCCTAGACATGATGTCCATGTTTGATGGCATGTCAGAAGAGGAGGTGGAGGTGGTGTCTTTTGACCCTATAGCACCCGAGGAAGAGATGACTCCGGGGGAGTCAATGGGAGCATTGTTCGTGGCAGTATTGGATAGAAACATCCAGTATTGTAAGGAGGTGAAGGTGCTGAAAGATGAACTCCATGTTGTCTTGGAGGATAAGACAGATGTGGAGTCAATGTGGGAGCAGAAACATGACGAGAGGGATTTAGCCAAGGACAAGGTCTTTGAGCTCAAGCAGGAGCTAAGGACCAAGAAGCAAAAGATAGGGAGAATGTCCTATGTTCATAGGAGTTCTCATTAGGATTTCCAGCAGTAGGTAGCTGGGTATCCCGTAGAGGCTGGGCAGACTTGACATACAATCAGCCACGATGTTATCACCGGTCTTGCCACCGCGGATTTTAATAATGCCTTACATTAGATGTAATCTAGTAGTAGCTAGATTAGTTTTAGATATGTACATTTTGTGTATCTAATAGTGACGTAAAACCCTCTTTTGTATATCAAATGGTAGTCTTTTGTAAATCCCAATTTTTGGAAAGCAATTGCGGGATAGTAGTGTAATCAGCTTAGGATGTGTAATGTAAACAATGTAGTATTATACTACGAGTAATGAATCAATATAAGCCTTTTTCGGAACATATTGAGTAATGAATGTTGAAGTTATTGTTTAATCTTGAATAATAACTAACTAACATGAAACAAATAATAATGAAATGTGTTGTTTATTATAACAGCAAAATGCCGCCAAGAAGAGGACACAAACCAAGGCGCTAATGTAAATCAACCGGAGGGAGGTCCAGTTAACCATATGCAAGAATTTTTTAATTTATTAACAGAAGCATTTAATAGAAATGGGGATAATATCCTCGTAAATCCTGGAGTAGTACAAGCTACTACGTTTAAGGATTTCAAGAGTGTGGGTTCGCTGGAGTTCAAAGGAACTACGGAACCTATAGAAGCCCAAACTTGGGTGAACGAAATTGAGAAGACATTTGTCATTGCAAATGTCGAGGAGGGTCAGAAGGTTGCCTTTGCAACCTATATGATGAAAGGAGAGGCCAACTTTTGGTGGGAGGCCAATCAGGCTAGGGCCGGTACCGAGAATATAACGTGGGTATGGTTCAAGAAGATTTTCTTCGAGAACTATTTTCCCATGAGTATACAGGGGAGAAAGGAGATGAGGTTTCTTTATTTGAAATAAGGGGATATGACGGTTCCCTAATACGCTGCCAAGTTTAATGAACTGACAAGGTTTTTTCCACACCGAGTGGACACCGAGGTTAGGAAAGCTCGACAGTTCGAGCAGGGCTTGAAACCCTGGCTCTATAACCGTATTTTTGTGTTCCATAGTAATTCATTTGGGACCATTTTAGAGAAAGCGATAATCGCCGAAGGTGGTAGCGAGGCTCTAAGCTAGTACCACAATGACAAGAAGAATAAGGGGAAGGTTGATGGGGGAGTAAAGATTGAAGGAGCCAGTGGGAGTGGCGAGGGATAGAAGTGAAAAGTGTTTAACTTTGGGAATACCGGAGTGAAGCAAGGAGATCCGAAGAGGAGAATGGAGGCCTGTAAAACATGTGGGAAGACTCACTTAGGAGTCTGTCTCAAGGGGAAGGCTGAATGATATAATTATGGACAGGAAGGGCACATTTCGCCTAACTGTCCAAGTCCGAAGAAGGGGACGGACGGGAATAAGGGCGTTTATAGTGGTAAGTTAGCTATTAGTTGTCCAGCAACGACGGGTAGGCCGATGGCCCATACCTTTAACATAAAGGTCCAAGATGCAATAACATCGAGGGACGTAGTCATAGGTATTATTCCGATCAACGACCTAAATGCTTACGTGCAGTTTGATTCGGGTGCAACTTGTTCTTTCATAGCATGTGATTTTGCTAGACGATTAGGATTACTTCCTGAAAAGTTACCAATACCTTTAAATATTTAGTTAGCAAATGAAGAGATAATTTTTGTCGAAGATATTCATAGGAGTTGTTGTGTAGACATACGGGTTGTAAATTATCAGTAGATTTGATACCGATAAAGTTAGGAGAATTAGATGTAATTCTAGGAATGGATTGGTTGTTTAACTATGGGGTAATTATAGATTGTCAGAAGAAATGTGTAAACATTAGAACGTTGAGACACTCTCAGGTAGTATTTTACGGTAATAAATCGTTGGGAGGTTCGTGTTGTCTTACCATGACACAAACTAGGAAACTATTGAGGAAGGGGTGTGTAGGTTATTTGTGCCATGTTGTTGATACCCAGAGAGTGGGAGCGACCATGGAACAAATACCTATAATGATAGAATTTATGGATGTATTTTCGAGTGAATTGCTGGGACTTCTATCGGATAGGGAGACCGAGTTCGTAATAGACATTGTGTCAGGAGCGACACCAGTTTCAAGGGCACCGTACCGTATGGCACATGTGGAGATGAAGGAATTAATGGTTCAGTTACAAGAATTATTAGACAGAAAGTACTTACTGAGACATCCCAAAATCTGGGTCCCAAGAACCTCAAACTTGGTACGTTACAATACTTCATCATCATACATATTCTATCATCTAATGCGGAACAAATAAACATATATTGTTTATTTTACATAATTCTATACATTTTCCCAGGTTTATTAACCTTAACTGAATACTTACCTTCAAAATTACAAAGGTTTACAATAAGATATCTAAATAGTTATCCTTATAAGAATCTATTACTGTATTTTGCTTTTGTCTCTGTCATTCTTCAAGCCTTCGCCTTTATCTGAAAGTTATTATCATGATATAGCAAGGGTGAACAATTACTTTCCCCAGCAAGTTTAAATTCAATAAAGATATATCATGATTGAAAGAATAATAAGCTTTCAAGTATTCAACAATTTAATAATTGTGAAGGAACATGAATCAAGATGCCAATAATTTAATGACTGAATCAATAATGTTTGAAGGTCAACAATGACTATGAACAATTTAACTGAACCTTATGGTAATGAAGGTGATCAGCCTTTTATACCTGATGAACATATGCAACATGCACTAAGTGCGAATTAATAATCCATTTAGACATGAATAATAATCCATAATCATTCACTAACATACTTTGAAATATAACCCGAGTTTGAGTTAAGGAAACTTGCCTGCATAGTCGATTACCGCTACACAATTTAATTTATTCTCTTTATTGAAAAGACCTATCAGGTATAAGATTGATCTTTCAATTAGCATATCATACCTAATTTCATAGTACTATCTAACACTTAATCACATAGTCAAATATTAGATAATCTTAACACCATATTCATTTACTTACTTATAATCTCATCATCTTATATTAACGCGTCAAACCTTCACTCACAAAGTTAAGTATTAGACATTACACCTTAGTCTTAGTATTATTATTATACTTTGATAATCTTTTCATCACTTATAACTTATGCTTATAAGTTTTTCCTTTATACGTTATCTTAGTAAGCTAGATAACCTTTCAGTAAACTGAAATATCATTTCAGTAAACCGTATTACATTTCCGCATCTTGAAATTATTATTTCAGTAGACCACAAAATATTTCAGTAGACTAAAACCATTTCAGCAATCCCAAATCCAATTCAGCATCCTGAATTCTCATTTTATTCTATTACAAGCATAACATAGTTCATTGAATACCAAATTCAACAATTATACCAAAAAATAACATAAATCTCTTATTTTAATCTCCCGTCAAATATTATTAATTATGTAATAATATTTTACGCTAAGGTTATTAACCTTTTAATAACCTTCCAGTCAAATACTACTAATACTATTATTAGCCATATAACAATAAGTTAAGTCATTAATCACATTAATAAACAATTTAGTTCAATTATTTTCATTTCTTTAATTAACTCATTAAAAATTCTAAAATGCCATAAACATCACAACACTTCACACCCCACCAAAACTTTATCAAAAACCTACATAAGCCATGCTCAAGGGTCTCAAGTCATAAATCGTATTTTTTCATATTTTTGGACATCATATATTTAATTAAATTCATTTATCCATTTATCATCATTTAGATGAAAAATACCAAATCAGTCCCAAAAATATTTCTTTTCCGCGTTTTGATAGAATATAGTTCCATATTGAACATATATTTTCCCCGCAATTTTTAAAATAGATTTACTATATTTAAATAGTCAATAATAGCCAAATATTCTACAATTTTTCATAAATCGAGATTAACTCTAACAATTCTAAAATTTATACAGCATGTTCCTATTATACACATGTACTTCCAGTAAATATTTTATAATTTTTGGACTTATACACGGAGAGTTATTCGGGTGGCTTCATAAAAATAGCCCTTCATCGTAAAATCTATAACTCTCAAACCGTATGCCCAAATATTCTCAAAATTTTTACACAACCTGCATAACTTCTGATATTAACACTATAAAGTTTACTAGAATTTTTAAAGCACATAAAGTTGACGAAAATGCCCCCGTATTAACTGGTCCAAAATAGTACCTAGAAAACGGGACTGTTTTCACCAAAAATTCCCCCACGACTTTTAGAAACATGATTTTTGAGTTCTGCCACTTGGGTTTACTAGTCAACACATATATCTAGCACCTTTCTTTGACGGATCGAGAAACGAATGCATAGATCAAAAATAGTGGATTTTTAAAGCACATAAAAGTTAGGGTTTTCAAAACTAGAAAAATTAATTT
Organism: Panax ginseng; assembly: GCA_020205605.1. Lineage (NCBI taxonomy): Eukaryota > Viridiplantae > Streptophyta > Magnoliopsida > Apiales > Araliaceae > Panax > Panax ginseng. The sequence goes on along the minus strand of CM035138.1, from coordinate 56,968,923 downwards.
TTCTTTTCTTTTGATTCCAACCAAATCAATACCCAATATGGGTAGATCCATACTTGAATCCATGAAAAACATATAGATTATAGGGGTTTGAACTTCCAAATAAAACCCCCCCTTAATCAAATTATAAAAAGAAATTAGAGGGATTATACCTTTGTTTTTCTTCTTCTTCTTCTCTTAATGGAGAATTTCTCCTCCTTCTTTCCTTCCCTAGGGCTGTCACCCCTTCCCCTTCTCTCCTTCTTTCTCTCGTTCTCTCTTTCTTCCTCACGACTTTCTCTCTCTTTTTCACGTTTTTCTTCTTTTTTTTCTCTGTCGCTCTCTTCTTATCAATATCTTTTTCCTTCTCTATTTGACCGGACATGTGGCCTTATCATGCCAAAATATCTGTTTTTTAATATTTTTTTAATGCTTTAGTTAACATATCCAAAGTCCAAAATGCCCCTCTTCAATTGGTTTTAAAATTTGGGCCACTTATTTAATCTTTTGGGCTTCAATTAATCCTTTGGCCATGTAATATTTGCATAGTCCAGTCATTTCCATCTTATCCCACCCTAAATATTTAATTAGGGTATCCATTCCAAATATTTAGAATTTAAATCATCACTCTTGTACATTAAATTCTATAACTCAATTACACTTGTTTTAATTAAGTTATTGTAGACACTCGAAATTTTCTATACTACTGTCACTTACATTGCAGGAGGACAGATTCGTCTTTTAAGAGGGAACCCTGAAAGACAATCCATATACATACATCTGATACTCTAGGAAGTTCAAAGATCAACCCGGAGCCCACTGGGAGTAATAATTCAACCTCAGAGATAACCCCGAGGCGTGCAAATCTAATACCGGAACACACACCGGAGAAGACCGATTAATCTCGGAGATAACCCTGAGGTATCCAGTCTCAGTCCCAACCATGGGAATAGCCACCAACCTTGGTGATAGCCCCAAGGAATGCAGTTTCGACGATAACCCCTGAAATGCTTGTTTCAAATGTGACCAGCTTCAATCTCGATGCTCACAACGAGATACACTGTACCAACCCAGCAATAACATCGGGAAGACAGGCACACCTCAAAGATGACAATGAGGACCTTCAACAAATTGTTGCAGTCCAATCTCAGTGAAGCCTGAGCAACGTCTGCTTTATCAGCCCAATCCGGCAATAACACCGGTGAGGGGCAACATCGTTATCTCGCCAACGCGATGCCATGCCATGTCGTCTTAGCATCACTACGCAACGATGTCCCACAAGACTAACCAATCCCGAGTGACTATTGTGCGGGGTAATAGATGAAAGTTGAAGCTTGAAGACTGGAGGGCATCGTCCCATCTTCAATGACTTCGTACAAACCCTAATCACATGCCATCGTACAACTCTCGACAATGGCGGTCCAAAATAGGTCCTGTATACCTCAAACGGATGCCCGGATTGCACTTCTTAAAGTTCGAGTGGACATTACAGTGCTTGAGTGCACATATTTCGAGACGACCTAACCCGAAAAACTCGAGCCCACTCGGGTTGCCTCTGGTACACCTGAGGCTAAATCATCTATAAATAGAGGGGTTGGGCTACCCATTTTGCAAGAAAAAATGGCGAGGAAGCCCTGCCCAATTTGCTCTGCACTCACCCCATGCAGTGTACTTTCTCATTTTAAACACCTATGAGCTCATATATAGCCCTTTTGTACCTATAAAAGCTAGTGTTTACCCACTCTAAAGATATAGAAGTCTTCTTTGGCAGTTAACTGTAAGCCTTCTCACACACTTTAGAGTCTTTCTCTTCATCTCTGTAACGACCCCAAAATCCATACAATTTAAATCTCAACTTCGGTCGTTAACCATACATTAAATCTCTAATTTTACATCATTATTCGATATTAAAAACACTAAAATTGCAGAATATTTAAAACGTTTATACATTTCCTTCTTTCTTGCCATGAATCGTAACCTTTACATTACATCTCTTTGATTCAATCTTATATCGTTACAACAAAATAACTATACAAAGTCTTACATCATAACTAAATATCCATATACATTGGATAGCTCAACTTAAAATTCATCAACATGTTACGTTCAAAATGTGAAATACATTTCTCATAAAACATAAGTAATCTTCGTGAATATTGATCTCTATAACTCACTTAGCACATATCTTTACCTTAAAATCTTGACCTGCAAAAGTGGTTATTTGCAAGAGTGAGCTCGACAGCTCAGCAAAGTGTAACAGTTTTCATGCATCACATAACACATAATAACATGCTCGATATACATCTCATTAAAGTAACATGGCATACATGCTTTTAATTCACATAGCAAATATAAAGATTGAGTTCCTTACTCAATCATCATTACTTAGCCAAAACAATGCAGTCATATATTGACTTTAACATTTCATGATTTCAACATGCATAGCATATCATGCAATTTTAAACAGATCATCAAGTCCACGTAGAAAATAGGAACCGAAAGACTTGCCTTGATCGTTGTTTACCAATAATAGTTTAATAGCTTACAGATATCTGCACTTCATGTGCCCTACACAATTATATAATCATTCACATTAACCATTAGTCACATAGCTACACATAGTAGTTGTAATGTAAACTCTACTCCACATCTCATAATCTTTCCTATTAATTAGCACACAATGTTCAATTAGATTGTGTTAACTTTTCGACTTATGACTCACTATATTTCTTCTTAGTCAAACTCGAAGCTCATTCAAGTGCTTAAGTCTTGCTAGGACTACTTATTGGTTTTATATTAAATCCATTCCATATCTTATAATATTCATTTCAATTGAATTGAAACACTTTTTAAGTTCATTAACACTTGTCACGGCGTTTCGACGTTCAATCGTCACACGCCCGATTTGTATCTCTTGTGTATGCTTACTATGCTTCTATAACTTATCTAATACATTATTTATTAATGTTAAACATCCTTATATTTACTAATATTCAAGTTTTATAACTTAGAATAACATCTTTTATCGTCAGGAGCACTACACATGCATATGTGCATGCCCGACGCCCTTCGATTGCCCACGAAAACACAATAGTCCTAAAGATGACCATTTTGACTACTGTTACAGACCACAAATTGAAAAACTTAAAGAACGAAAGTTGTAGGTCTACTCGTCCACGTTCCGGATCATCTTGAATCACCTCAATCGGAGTTCGTATGAGAAAGTTATGGTCGTTTTACTACAGGAGGTCAAAACTGTCCTACCCAGACCATAATTCCATATTTGAGAAGCGAGATAAAGATGTGTTGGGCGTGAATTCCATATTGGGGTGCGAACTTCCGCCTAGTTTTGCAGATGGTAGCGAATTTTAATGAATTATGAAATTTTAGTACTGGGGCTTTGAATTACAGAACACCCAACCACGAAGAACATAATAACTAAATTCTGGACTAATTACTACTGTTAACATCTAAATTAAGACGTAAAACTTATATAGATTACTCATAAACATTTACTTATCATACATATACCAATTTTAAAACAATCAAACAATAATTTCAGAAAATTTAAATCCTTTAAACCATAGTTTAAAGCCCAAAACTCCATGTTTGATATTTCTTTGATACAGTGACACTGTAAATGCTAATGATAAACCAATTTGATGCTTTTAAACTATGTTCTTTGTAATTCTTAACAAACTAATTAGCATAGCCATAGTTCAATTTCACATATTAGCTCAAAATTCAATACTATTTTTTTTTGTTATCCTACAAAACACGTTCATACATGTGTTCACTGTAAAACCAATTTCTTTTCTTGTAGACTTAATTTAGCATACAATCTTATCTATATGTTAAGCATACAACCAAATATATATATATATATATATATATATATATATATATATATATATATATATATAAATACAAAGACAACCCCTAATTTGAAATCAATTAAAATGATGACATCATCAATTGGAAAAATCTTGAGTTCACTCTTAATTAATTAAGTGAGTTAACTCACTTAATTTGATAACTCATCTATTCTTCTATTCTTATATATAAATATACATAAATGATGATACACATATATAATTTTTTTATTTTTATTTTCTCTTCAATAACAATATATAAATACACATAATCAAATCAATTGCAAAAATCAAACAATAATGGAAAATCAAACAATAAGAACAAAAAAAAAGTCTTAACAATAAAAATGAAAAAAAAAAACTAAACTCAATCAATATAAATACACATAATCAAATCAATTGCAAAAATCAAACAATAATGGAAAATCAAACAATAAGAACGAAACAAAGTCTTAACAATAAAAATGAAAAAAAAAACTAAAGGAGAAAAATGGTCCTACAATCAATATATCAATATATCAAAATAAATACAGCACAAGCAATTGATTTCAATCAATTGAAATTAATTTATAACTTTATTTTCAAATCTTCCAAATTTCAAATCAATTTATCCTTGACTCAATCAATTTTAAATACATGTGAAAATATTATTTCCCAAATTAGTAATATAATTAATGATTTATTTAATCGATCAAAATAGATATAAATTTTAATATATATATTTTAAAATTTAATAAAAAATTAATTACTATTTAATGTGAGGGTAGTATAAAAATTAAGTAATTAATATTTTTAAAATTAACAATTAACAAATACTAATAAATAAATAAATTTTAGTCTTTAAAATTTAGTTAAAAATGAATGAAGAGGGTAGTACTATAAAACGGATAAAAATATTGACCATTCATCTTCCTATTCAAAATTTAATAAAAATTAATTACTATTTAATGTGAGGGTAGTATAAAAATTAAGTAATTAATATTTTTAAAATTAACAATTAACAAATACTAATAAATAAATAACTTTTAGTCTTTAAAATTTAGTTAAAAAGGAATGAAGAGTGTAGTACCATAATACGGATATAAAATATTGACCATTCATCTTTCCATATAAATACAACATAAGCAATTGATTTCAATCAATTGAAATCAATTAAAATCAATTTATAACTTTATTTTCAAATCTTCCAAATTTCAAATCAATTTATCCTTAACTCAATCAATTTATATTATTATATTATTATATATATAAGTACAGCACAACCCCTTAACTCAATCAATTGAAATCAATTTGACAATCAATTTCAAATCAATTAATCAATCTGAATCAATTTATCTTTAACTCAATCAATTTTAAATCAATTAATCAATTTGCATATCCTTAACTCAATCAATTCAATTGAAATCAATTTGACAATCAATTTCAAATCAATTAATAAATCTGGCTTCCAAATTTTAAATCAATTTATACTTAACTCAATCAATTTCAAATCAATTAATCAATTTGCCAATCCTTAACTCAATCAATTTTAAATCAATTGAAATCGATTTGATTTTTAACAGAGTTAGTCATACATGTAAGTTATGAAAAGGAAGAGTCATGAACATTAACATTTAAAATATATTTATTAACATTCATGAACATTAGTCATACATGTAAGTTATGAAAAGGAAGAGTCATGAACATTAAGATTTAAAATATATTTATAAACATTCATGAACATTTAAAACATCATTAAAAAAATAATTAAAAATCTGGAAAAGGAAGAGTCATGAACATTAAAAAAATCTTTAATAAAATCATTAAGTATATGACTTCTCACTAAACAGTTACAAATGAAAATTTAAATACATTTAATAAAAAATACTACTTATCATAGTACTTCACCCTATAAAAACCTCATACTACACACAAAAAGTACTCTACATCTACATTTGTTTCACTTTATATGTAAGCTTTGTTAATAAAAATGGTATTTGTGCATCTACTATTCAGGTTTAATTTCAAAGTTACTATTGGCAAACATATTGTACATTACTTAGGCATATTGGATTTCTTTTTTGATTCTAGAGATTGTGCGTAAGAGGTTTCTTTGGGGTGAGGGCTGCTACGCAGAGATGATGATGATGGAATTGAGGATGATGATGATTTGTCTTGAGTGGAGAGATGATTATACAATAAAGGTCATATGAACAAGAAAGTGAGATGGGATCAATTTGAGCCTTTGGACAAATTGTCAACACTACTTCTGCCTATATTGCTTGATGAAGAGGTAGTATTCTAAATTTTATATTACTTCATAAATAAATATTACCAAGAATTAAAAGTTGTTATCTTATAAATAGATTATTTATCTTATATATATTATATGTGTGGGATAATCACATGATGCTCATTTTGAGATTCAACCAACGAGCACAATACATCAAAAGATTGAACGAAGACAACGCATACATTATCAAAAGATTTTACATGTAGATATAAAAATAATGTATTATAAAAAAAATATTCTTCTCATTGTAATTTTAATAAATTATATAATTTGTTATTCAAACTAGCCCGTGCGTGGCACGAGCTACCAACTAGTACACATAATTTCCTAACCAATTATAAAATCATAGTTTTACAGAAAGTTTGTAAAGAATTTTATGTTACCGTCAAATTCAAAAACACAGAGACTTAGAGATTATAACGTAAAACATATATGTTAAGTCTATGTAACATACATTTTGTTGCTTAAGAAATCCTTGTTAACCACAACTAACTATTTGAAAGGCTCAAGAACTCTCTCTCTCTCCTGATTCTCTCTCAGACTCTATCAAACTCTGTAAACTCTTTTCCTTTCTTAGTTATCAGTATAGGCCAAATACACTAAACGTAAAGATCAAAACAAAAACCAACGCACGCTTTTTCAAACGTTTTAAAAATCGACGTTATAAAAATTGCCCCTATTAATTTTATCAGTTAACAAACTTAATATATATTATTTATGTTTTTTTTATTCAATTTATATTATTAAAATTCAAAATTTAGAAATCCAAAAGCCATAAGGCTCTGTTTGGAAAAATTCTTTAAAAATTAAAGACTTAATATATTTAAGCTTTGTTTGGCAAAACTAAATTAAACTCCTTTAATTTATTTTAATAACCACTTATAATAAAGTTATTTGTCACACTTCTAATTAATTAAGTTTTCATACTTAATTTAATTAATTCTAATAACAATTCATTACATAATATAATAATTTATTTAATCATTATAAACTTTCTAACTTAATTATTAAATTAGAATACTATCTCATAATTTCCTTAACTCATTAATTATTTATTAAATAATTAATTAATCAACTCAAATCGAATCAAACAAACATTTATTCACGATAGATACATCCATTAAATATTTAAATATTATAATAAAAAATCTGGATTGTTACATCATTCCCTCCTTACAAGGATTCTGTCCTCAGAATCACAACTCAAACCACCCATTCGTTACAATCTTCCCTACTTACAAAGATTCTGTCCCCAGAATCGAAGAAACAAATTAAACAAATAACTCAGAGTAATCTTTCATCATTTTATCTAAATATAGGTTTTATTTCATAACTTTCACTTGAACTCAATATATTTTGAGTATTATATTCTTAACCCATTCATTTCCTTTTCTAAGAATCGCTATCATAAACACTCGGGATATTACAATCTCTGCACACACCCTTCTTCACGTTGAGAGTCGTGTTGCGCGCATTTGCCCGGACTTTGGTCCGTGGTTTTGTTTCAGCTTGTATATGTATGTATATTATATATATATATATATATATTTATATATATTAACTAACATTATCGGGTTATGCCTCGATTGAGCCTAGACTTCGGTCTGGAGCATTTATTTTCTTTTCTATATATATATATATATTTATATATATGAACTGTGTGTCGAACTTTGTTCTATGAGTCTAGACTTCGCTCTGGTGCATTTACTGCTTTAATATATATATATATATACTTATATATATTAACTATGTGTCAAAATCTGTTCGATGAGCCTGGATTTTATATCCGGTGCGATTACTCGCTTTTATATATATAAATATACTTATATATATAAACTGTTGTCGAACTCTGTTCGATGAGCCTAGATTTTACATCCTATGCGTTTATTACTTATATATATATATATATATATATATATATATATATATATATATATATTTTAAATCTGCTTGGAGTTTCCTTCGTGTGAGTTGATCTCTTTTCTGACTTTATTTACATTTCGTCAAATTTGAGTTTGCTTCGTGGCGGTTGATCGTATTCTGACTTTATTTACGTTTTCGCCCCACATTGGAGTTTCCTCCGTGACGGTTGATAGGTTTTCTGACTTTATTTACATTTTTGATCCCCCGTGGAGGTGCTTCGTGGTTGGTGATCCTGTCTGTATATATATATTTATAGGTTTTATATACATTTTTGATCCCCCATGGAGGTGATTCGTGGTTGGTGATCCTGTCTGTATATATATATTTACAGCTTTTATATATATACCTGCTTACTGCTTTCATACAAATTGCGGTATCATGTATGCCTAGGAATCATGCGATCACAGATTCAGCCCATTAGATCTAGATTCGGTTCCCGTGATGTACATTTTCAGTTGTAAGCAGCTTGTAAATTATCATGCGATGTCTGAATTTCCTCAGATGGTTTCCATACCCATGAGGAAGTCGGCATTATTTTGTACATTATTTTCGTACGGATGCCTCGCATCTGTTAAATAAAATCTATCAAGCCGAACACTTAATAAAATGGGAGTGTAAAAGGTCTCAATTACTATTGAGCATTAGGGTTTGAAAAACCTCTTTTATAAAACATCACTGCCATATCTTGCTTGAAACTGAATTTTTACATAAATTCAAACCCTATGTATATAGGTGCGAACGAGGCCTCGCACTACTTCCAAATAATAGCACATTGACCCACACACACACATTCAGAAAATAGTTTCTTGAAAAGAGGTAGTCACCGTGGTAACACGGATGTCGGGGGGTGCCTAATACCTTCCCTCCGCATAACCAAGTCCCTGGATCCTAACGAATCTCGGTTTCACCAACCCGTTTAGCAGTGTGACATCACTGGGTGAATGTGCAAACCTTTTCTCGGTTGTGTTGGTACAACCATTTAAAAAACCAACTGGAGACTCTTAATAGTCCATCTTCGACATTATACATGTCGGACCTTTTTCACTTATTTTTTCAAACAAATCTCACCTAAAATGAGAACACCAAAGAACAAGTAACGGAAAGGGACATCTAAAAATCCCGACGTCGACAGGTGGCGACTCTGCTGGGGAACTCCAGTAAGAGGACTTAAGCCACTATTACAATCTTTTCAAAATTGTTATCTGCTTGTGTGTGGATGTTGCATTTACATTTGATGAATGTATACGAATGCATTTCCTTATTGCACTTAGTGCTTCGCACCATAACTGCTTGTGATATTAATGCTTCACACCATATCTGCTTGTGATATTAGTGCTTCGCACATGTCATCATTTTCATACGGTGAGACGCGATGTATGTGAATGTATGTTGTGTGGTCCCTCCACCAGGAGGCTATCCCGTCGGTGTTTGATTACTGGACTCGTGAGAAGACTAATTCTCCGAGGCTCAGGAAAGGCAACACCCAAATTCGCTCCAGTTGAAAGACCAGATTAACCTTCATGCCAAAAAGCCGCGAGAGTAACCTAAGATAGGTTGGCCTCTATTAATCCCAAAACGGAGGAAAGTCTCTTCATGCTCTCATTTCAAATTACTTGTGAACACAATTACTTGTAAATTCATTCCATATCTATCTCCATGTAATGAGAAATATGAAGAAATGTGTACAAACACCTGACATCCGTTTTGCAGGATAAAATTCCTAAAATGGACACATCACATAGCATAATATTATACATATTCCCTAAAGACTAAACTATGCAAGTCTTTCGCAGGGAACCAATCGGACCTACTACCCGGTCAAAATCCAAAAAGGCAACAGGCCTACAAATCAATTATGTCATCATCCGACCCAGATGAACTTAATCCAGCTTCTAAAGAATTGACGGATTAAGCAAACAAATTCTTCGATTTGGATGTTCTACTCAAAGAATTACATTACCATCTACTGTGGTCAAAAAAATACCCGTACATGTTGAATCCTCCACACAAGGAGGAACCCATGTCATTACAATACCTGAACTGCAGTTGGATCCGACCAACAAAACTCATGATGCTGCCCATCCCACTGGATATCCAGACACTGGTGACATCAAAAAGAAAGTCCTCCAAATGGAAGAGACCCTTCGTGCTATCAAAGGAATTGGAACACACGGGAGTGTTTCATATACTGATCTGTGTATTTTCCCTAGTGTTCATTATCTAGAAAAATTTAAAACTACTGACTTTGAGAAATATGACGGGTTAGGAGATCCTTTCACACATTTAAAGGTGTTTATTGGAGAACTTGGATCTTATACAGAGGACAAAAAGCTTAGAATGCAATTGTTCCAGAAAAGTTTAACTGGAGAAGCCCGATCGTGGTACACAAGATTAGACAATTCAAAGATCCATAGCTCGGAAGAGCTAGCACATGCTTTCCTCACTAAATACAGCTTTCAAACTCAGATGGCTCCTGATCAGTATCAAATTACAAAGATCAAGAAACAGTCTAACGAGTCTTTCAAAGAGTATGCTCAAAGGTGGAGATGCCTGGCTGCCCAAGTTAGTTCTTCCATGACAGAATCAGAGATGGTCATGACTTTCATATACATATAAGAAGCTCCGTTCTATGAGAGGGTTTTAGCCGGCATCAGCAAACCATTTTCTGAAATGGTCAAACTTTGGGAGATGGCTGAGATGGGATTGAAGTCCAGAAAGATTCAAGACCAAGCTGCACTCAAAGCTGTTGCTGATAACATCCAATAAGGAAATTATGGAAACAACCCCTGGGTGTCCATAAAAAGAAAGAGGAAGATGTTTCCCTGATACTACAGGGGAAAAAAGGAAATCAGAACATTCCTATTCAAAGGAGAAACTACACTCCCTTTCAAGCACAGTCTGTGAACCCTCCAATACCAAAAGGTGGAGAAGTCAAACGCCCTCGAGTGTTTACACCCTTAGGGGATACCCTCGAGAACATTCTAACTCTTCTGACAACACAGAAGAAAATTACACATCTTCTTCCACCGACCAGCCCTAATGGACGGGTTTCACTGCTGCTCGGAAATGTGCTTATCATGCCGGGGCACCTTGACATGATACTCAGGATTGTTGGGCCTTGAAACACAAGATCCAGGACCTGATAGACAATGGGGAAATCATGGTCACCAAATTAGATCAACCTCACGTTCAAGACAACCCTCTTCCTCAGTATAAAGAAGAAGAGGTTAACATGATAAATTGTAGTAATGGACAAAATTCCAATTTCAACTGTGAATCCTCCCAGACCCTCAAAGGCGGTGACGACAAATGGGATTATGCCAAGTTTTAGTTCACAATTGAATGAAAGATAAAAGCTTTAGGCAAACAAATTGAGCAATTGGTAGAACTGGTGACTTATCAGCATCAAGTGACACGTCAGTTAATCAGCCAGGAGCATGCCAGTCTCCTACCTCTTGTCATGAATATGCCCTCGTCACTTTCAGAAAATGAAATGCTGGAAGACAAAGTGACAAAGAGAGCAAATGCCAATGCCCGTCGAGATTTTTCCAACAAAAGGGAATTCACTTATTTGGGCCAACCTATGGAGGAAATCCTTCATATGTTAATAAATGAAGGAAGGATCAGTTCCCTTCTACCTCCAATCAACCCCCGTTCAGGGCGGTATAACTCTGATAGAGTATGTCAATATCACTCCCAGTCTCGCGATCACAACACAGAAGAATGTTGGGCACTCCGCCACCTTATTCAAAATCTAATTGACAGTGGTGTCTTGCGCCTAACAGACGACGATACTGTGTTACGTGCAAGTGAGAATTCAGGTCCTACTAAGTGGAAGAGTGTGGTAGCAGTCATATCCACTGAAACTGAAGGGATTAATCAATCGCTCACAATACCAACAATTCAACTCAAAGGAAGCAACAATCCTTTGAAAGTGGTCATTCCCGAGCCAATCAACTTGCCGTGCAGAGCACAATATCCTATTGTTAGCTTGCACAAAGTTCCATGGAATTATGGAGAAGGATTCACCACACATACAACTACTACAGTGTCGAAGGAAAATCCACTATATCTTCCCCCACGGGTGATGAAGTCCACCACCAAAAGAAAGAGAAAAATACCCATGGAGAAAATTAAAAAGTTCCTCCGCACTATGAGTCATCACGAAGCCACGGTGGTTTTAAGCTTAAAAGAAGCTCCACAACAAATATCAATTTTGGACTTGGTCCTAACTTCCGAGAATCACCGGAAGGTCTTGTTGAAGGTTTTAGAAGAAGCCTATCTACCGACATCAGTTGATACGAAAAATTTTCAACATCTGGTTGATCACATTTTCAACAACAATGTGATATCCTTCACTGATGATGACATACCGCCTGAAGGGACCGGTCATTGAAAGCCGTTGTACATTGCGGTCTTGTCCTCCGGATACATGTTAGCTGGAGTCTTGATAGATGGAGGTTCCTCTCTAAATATTTGTCCATACGCTACCTTGGTAAAGATGAATATCAATCTCAACTGAATTCGGAGTAGCCATACTATCATCAAAGCTTTTGATGGAGCCCGTCGAAATTCAGTCGGAGTAATTGAGCTGCCAATCGAAATTGGTCCTCGTACATTCTGCATATCCTTCCATGTGCTCAAGATAGATTCAGGATACAACCTACTCTTGGGACGAACATGGATTCACATGGCAGGGGCAGTCTCCTCCACTCTTCACCAACAGTTGAAATACGTTATCAACAATAGCTTGGTCACGGTCAACGCTGAACTAGAGTGTCCTCAACACGGGGACATGCCATTCATCAATGCCAATGAAGATGTGGAACCGGTCAGTTTTTATGCTTTGGAAATAAGCAATACCCAATACCATGCTATTGGAACGCCATTGCCCGAACCCAAGATTTCTGCCGAGGTAATGTCGGATACTAAAGAAATGATGTCATTGGGTCATAAATCGGGACAAGGGCTGGGTAAAGATTTCCAGGGTATCAAGTACCCAATTTGATTAACCAGGCAAACTGGAACAACTGGGCTAGGCTATTCTGCCAGTTCTAGTCATAGGAATCCTCACAAGCATCAGCAGATTCCTTCAGCTTCAACTATGCGGCGTTCATCTTCGCCTTCAAACTCTTAGTCCGCACAACCTCCTGTAAAGGTGCCAGCCAATGTAATGGCTATGTTATTTCCCAAGCCGGTACCGGTAAAGGAAAAAGAAATCTTTGTTCCAAATCCTGCAGTGGAAGAAGAGGAACGAAGAATCAAGCAAGACGTCATCCGAATGATGTCAAGCATACGCATCATTGTTTATGATGAGCATACCAACAGATATAACCCAGACAATGATTGCCCAGATGTAATGGCCATCATTCGGGATAGGGAGGATGATAACAATCCCTCCATCGCTGCGGTCCACCCGGACTTTACCCTTGCCAATTGGAACAACATTCCTTGCATTGGTCGATAAGGGTAAAACGGGCAGAACTCTTTCTGCCCTGTAGATATAATAACTGCTTACTTTTCTGTATAATATTAGCAGTCTATTTTGCCAGTATATGCTAACATTGTGTATGATCAACACATTTCATATATACTAAGTGAAAGCATATTTTGTTTCAGGACTCTGAGTGTAGATGTGCCTGTACTTGCTGATACGGTGCCTCTTATCCACAAGGATTGTACCTTTGATGTAGAGATGAATTCAGCCTTGATAGAAATACATGATGACATTGAGGTGCCTCCAGAAATTCAAGAATGGGTCAAAGATAAACCTAAACCCAACCTTGATCAAACCACTTCTTTCAATCTCGGAACCTTAGAAAGCCCTAAGTTAATCCAGACTGGTTCAGACCTTAACCCAAACCAACGGAATGACATGGTTACACTATTAACCCAGTTCCAGGATGTGTTTGCATGGTCTCATGAAGACATAGTGGGTTTGTCCACTGACATTGTCTTTCATCGCCTTCCCATTAAAGAGGGATTTAAGCCGGTACAAAAAAAAGCGATTGAAACCTGAGTGGAGTTTAAAGGTGAAAGAAGAAATTGTGAAACAATTTCAAGCTGGCATCATCACGGTGTCTACATATCCTAAGTGGATATCCAACATCGTGCCCGTGATTGCTTTGCGGGATATCATTAGATCATGGTTGCATCATCACGGTGTCTACATATACTAGGACTTGAACAAAGCTTGCTTAAAAGATAGCTTTCCCGTGCCATTTATCCAAGTTCTCATTGACAATACTTCACAATACGACATATACTCCTTTGCTGATTGCTTTGCGGGGTATCATTAGATCATGGTTGCTGAGGAAGATCATGAGAAAACTGCTTTCTTCACGCCTTGGGGAACCTTTTGCTATAGAAGGTTGTCATTCGGCCTCATCAATGCCGGAGCCACCTATCAACGAGCTATGATGGCTCTTTTCCACGACTTAATGCACAAAGAGATTGAGATCTACAGGAATGACATCATTGTCAAGTCCCGGAAGGAGGATGACCATATAGACCATCTCAGGAAGTTGTTCAACAGGTTGCGTAAGTACAACTTGAAGTTGAATCCAGCTAAATGCGCCTTTGGTGTTAAATCAGGCAAGTTGCTAGGATTTCTAGTCAGCCACAAAGGGATTGAGCTAGATCCTGCCAAAATCCAAGCCATCATGGAAATGCCCATTCCTCATACAGAGAAGAAAATACGGGGATTTTTGGGAAGAATCAACTTCATTAGCAGGTTTATCTCCCAACTCACAGCAACCTGTGAGCCAATCTTCAAGCTATTAAGGAAGATCTCCTCCATGAAATGGAATGATGAGTGTCAAAAGGCCTTCCTCACAATCAAGAAATAACTAGTCAAAGCTCCCGTGTTGGTACCACCCAGGGATGATGTTCCCCTGTTTATGTACCTGCCCATAAGTGACAATGCCATGGGCTACATGCTGGGACAGAAAGACGATAGAGGCCAAGAACGAGCTATCTATTATCTCAGCAAAAGGTTCTGTAGTAGTGAACACAAGTACACTTTGATCAAAAAGACATGTTGTGCTTTAGCATGGGCTTCAATGAGGTTACAACATTACCTCCATGGTCACACAACCCATCTCATATCCCGCGTGGATCCTCTCAAGTACGTGTTCAACAAACCCATGTTAAATTATCGGCTGTCCAGATGGCAGTTGATCCTAAAACAATTTGACATCGTATATGTGACTCAAAAGTCCATCAAAGGTCAAGGAATTGCGGATCAACTGGTCGCAGCACCTTCACGGGATTTCAAACCCTTGGAAACATATTTCCCCGATGAAGGAGTAATGACAGTGCAGTAACACCATCAGTATGATACACGCAAATCATGGAAGATGTATTTTGATGGAGCTGTTAATATGGAAGGTTCTGGAGCTGGAGTAGTTCTAGTATCTGGTACGGGGGAGCAGTATCCCATCGCCGTCAAATTGCAGTTTGTCAGCACCAACAATATGGCTGAGTATGAAGGCTGTCTCATGGGGCTAAAACTTGCCTGTTCTATGGGCATCAAGCGGTTAACTGTCTTTGGAGATTCAGAGTTGGTAATCAGGCAATCCACCAGAATCTATCAAACCAAGGAACTACATTTGCTGCCTTACCATCGGCAGGTTTTGAAGATGGTCTTCGAGTTTGAAGAAATCTCCTTTCTACACGTTCCTCGTAATAGGAATGACTTTACGGACGCATTAGCAACTTTGGCCTCCTTGATTTGCATATCAGACAAGGAACACTTGCCAAGCGTCATAATTTCCCTGCACAAGGCCCCAGCCTATGGGAATTACGTTAGAGAAGTATCGGATGAGCTACCTCCCATCCAACATCCTTGGTATCAACATATCAAGGAATATCTATGAGATGGATCTACACCCGCTGAGGCGAGCCCGACTGAGAAAAGGTGGATCCATTGACTTGCTATGAAATTGTACCTGAGTGGAGATGCGCTCTACAAAAGAGATGCAGGACTAGGTCTCCTCAGATGTTTAGACAAAGATCAAGCCCAAAGGCTTATGGATGAAATCCATGGCGGAGTCTGTGGCCCCCACATGAGTGGCCCCCTCCTTGTCAAGAAAGTCCTTCGGACAGGACATTATTGGTTATCTCTCAAAGCTGATTACAATGACCACGTCAAGAGATGTTATCAGTGCCAGATTCATGGGAATGCTATCCACGCCCCTCCACGGGAACTCCACAATATAAGTTCACCTTGGCCCATCTCAATGTGGGGAATGGACGTTATCGGGCCCATAGAGCCTAAAGCCAGTAATGGTCACAGATTTATTTTCACCATGAAATAAATCATCATTTCTTTCATCAGAAACAATGTCATTTGTCGATATGGACAACCAGAGGTGATTGTGTCAGACAATGCCAAGAACTTCAACAACAAAATGATGGAGGAATTATGAAGTACATTCCACATCAAACATCTTAACTCTGTCATCTATCGTCCGAAGATGAACGGTGCTATTGAAGCTGCTAACAAAAACATCAAGAAGATTATGCAAAAGATGTCCGCCAACCACAAAGATTGGCTTGACCTATTGCCTCTTACTCTGTTAGCCTATAGAACCTCAATGCGCACTTCCATTGGGCAACCCCTCACGCGTTAACCTATGGGATGGGCGGTAGATTTCCATAGAAGTTGAAATGGAATCCCTTAGAGTGTTGATAGATGCTCAGCTGGATGAAGACCAATGGGTACAAGACATGTATCACCAATTGTCTCTAATAGACGAAAGGAGAACCGCGACTATCTTCCATGGTCAGTTATATCAACAAAGGATCGCCAGATCCTACAACAAAAAAGTCCGGCTACGGCAGTTTAAACAACATGACTTAGTTTTGAAGATCCTTGACAACCAAGATCAATCTAATGGAAAATTCACTCCTAACTAGGAAGGTCCGTTTGTTGTCAAAGAAGTATTGACAGGAGGCGCTCTCGGATTACAAGAAATGGACGGTGATGAATTTCCACAACTCATCAACTCAGACACCGTGAAATGGTACTATGTATGAAGTTGCCATCAAGCAAACACCCTAGTGTTGGACCATCAGATCAACAGTCATTCCGGTTCTTTAACCCTTTACCACATACAACTTTTCTATAGTTTGCCCCTCAGGGAAACATACTTTTCAAGCCAGCAGCCTGGCTCTCCTTTGCGTTCCTACGACTTAGGTCATCCCACAGCGGATTGAACCTCTTGCATTTGCAGTTTGGCTACCCATCCCTGTGATCAAACTTCTCGTACCTACAGTTTATCCTCAACTTAGGATTAAGCTCTCTCCTCCCCGCACTCTGACCTGCACATGGGATTACGCTTTTCCACTCACCCTGAGGGGCGAACTACGTCGACCTGATCTCCTCTTCAATAGGAGTACGTAGGCCACCATTTTATATGGCCCGGTCGCAATAAAACAAAAACATTTCTACCCTTATAAAAACAAATAAACCAAAAACATTCCTACACCATTTCTACCATATACAACGTTGAACCTCTTACACCAAGTTCGAACTACGCAGACTTGATCTCCTCTTTAATAGGAGTACGTAGGCAGCCGTTTATGGTTCGATCTCACCCCCTACCAAAACACAAACCATTGTCAATTGGTACTGGGATCACCCTTCAATCCACTAAATTCCATTGGCTTCAGACCAAAGGGATGGAATTACCTGAACTCCTCCCAAATAAGAGATTCAGCGACCATCTAAGCTGTGGTCATACCTTAAAGAGCAACACCAATCCATAAGAGGTGGAATTAACTAGGCTTCTACTAAATAGAAGTACTGGCAACCATCTGTGGTGTGGTAAATCTCAGAGAGGAAAGCCACACTCCTATCTACATTTTCATCCAGAAACCAGTCCCAAGACACCAAAGATAGTAGGGATACACAGAGATCGATGATCCATTCTGAACTATCCAGAGACAACTCAATGTCCATCAACCAGGAGGAATTCAGATACATCAAGACCACAAGCCCTGAAAAAGCATGAAAAATATCAAGCAAATAACAAGGCATATCTAAAAGGGAAGTGATCCAAAAATATATTTCCCTGTCATATATATAATGTTGTTTGATGTATACAATGTAAACTGTACATGACAAAATAGCTAAGCTAGTTTGTGCAAGAAAATACAAGCTCATATACAAGTCATGGTATATGCGAGCTAACCAGCCCAACATGGCGTCCCTCTTAGAAGATGGAGGTGAAGCTGTGGTCTCCTGTATTTATCTACACGACCCAACAGATCTCCAGCCATCTGCATGGTGACCATATGATCATCAATATATGTGTTCATCTCTGTGATCATGCCAGTGGTAAGGGACTTCATGGCAGTGCTATCTATGACGGCTACATCACGGGCAGATATGACACTATCCCGCTCAACTATCACTGCATCTCTGGTTGATCTGGCCTCATCCCGCTCAACAATAGCGGCATCTCTGTGAGCTAATGCCTCGTCTCTCTCTAATAGAGTTACGTCTCTCCCATCAAGGGCAGTCAACATCAAAGATTGGGCATGATCTCTCTCAAAGGTCATCAGATGAAGACTCGCTGCTCTGTAATCTTGTCGAAGTGTTGAATCACAACAAGATACTAATCTTGGGAGAATCCAGAAAATCTTGGCAACCCAAAGAAACGGGCTCCTCCTCGATGTATGAATCGATGTCCTCCATGGACTCTACATCATCTGACTCACTATCTGGTACTGTGGACACTACCGTAGCTGGTAAAATCTATGTCTCCATCCATGCGGAATAGTCTGCAGAACAACCTGGATGACTGACAGAAAAAGTAGCTATCTCACGCTGATCCCAACAAGCATACACACAGGATCGGTCCTCTGCTGAGAGATATCGAGAAGCTGAACGCTGACATATCGCCCCCTCGAAAGGATGAAAATCCTGGAATTGGTCAAACTATGACATCACGGCCAGTGGGTGATAAGTAGGCACTCCCCTCAAACCAACCAGAGGGAGGAAGTCCATGCCCGGAGTATGAGTAATGAAGCTGTATGGTGAGCTAAGCCCCGAACACGGCAATATGCTGAATGGATCTCTGATATCTGCCAGAAATGTGGACCAGGATAGAGAATCTATACACTCCGATGACTGAAAGGAGTATAACATAGCTACATCATGGGTGAAGCAATATCCATGCCGTCTAAAGGTACCAATCGGTCTTAAGTGTGACATAAACCACACATACAGCATGACCAAACTCCGAGTGAACACTCTTATTGGATAGGTGCAGCAGTAGGATGCTAACCGCAGGGTCTCTGCTACAATCATAGGTATAATGGTCCGACCCTCCCTGAGAGCTCTCACGGCCATGATGACACCTATGTCTATGTCATCCATGTACCGTGGAATATAGACATACGAGAATATGCATAGCATCAGTACATCAACCTTGGCTACACACCAATGATCCTCTGGTGCGGTGAAATCCCCAGAATATCATGAATAGCTATCCTCCGAGCCAAATCTGTCATACAGAAAACACTAGGATATCACGTGGCTAGATGTCAGCTCATCATGTACTACTCTGCGCCGCAATCTAATGAGAGTTATGAATCATCTACTCATGTCTCCCAAAGTAAGGTGCACGCAAGGTCTGTCTAAAGGCAGCATCGTCAATCACGCATACTCCTCCAGAGTAGGAGTCAACTTATGGGTCCCAAATCAGAAAACCTGCCTATCCGGTATCCAATCCTCTAGCATCCCATCTATAAACTCTGTGGGAACCTGAAACATCAATAAAGTCATGGTATGATGTAGCAAATGATCTACAGTCACCCTGTCTGGTGATGACATGCTATCATACCACGATCGCATACCCAATGCCACCAATAATGGTGGGGTATAATCTATACGGCTAACTGTCGAAGAAGACATCTGTACGGGCCATGACATAAGACCATCCAGGGGTCAATGCTGAATATCTCTGGACATACATACATATGCATAACATGATACATGCATAGAAGATAATAGATGGCAATATGATATAGGGAATGGAAAAATTGTGCATACATTCCTAAGTATATCATCATCTAATACATCATCTCTGTACAACTACAAATACAGTGAAATGGGGCATAGATGCCCTACTACTAACAGAGGCCTATCAAAAAATATAGCGAAAATGGGGCACATCCACCCAATATCTAATAGAGGCCTATCAAAAGATATAACGAAAATACACATCAGAAGAAGATAATGGTGTCGATATCCACATCATCAATCCTGTCCACCTGATGTAACTCCTCCTGAGTCACCGGATCTCTATCAACAGGGATGTCAGGCCTATACAGAGGAGGATCTGCACCGACAAAACCGAATAGGTCATCTGAGGGGCCAACGCCTGAGCTAGAAGGAACAAATGAAGATGCCTCTGTTGGATCTCTGCCCAAATGCCGGATTAATATATGTGCCTGGTCCAACTGCTGGGTCAAACTATCAATCTCGGTCATATGAGTCGGATCCCGGACATAAGCTATCCAACCCGTCATCATCAAGGATCCTGGAACCATATCCCCCATAAACTGTGTGGCACGGGACTGAGCTCCAATGGTGTGAGGTGACCACTACCACTGGAACGTCTCCTGGGTACATTGACCCTCTGACCCCAACAATGGGATATTAGTGATGGGTGTCTGCGATACAGGCCAATGACGCCTGGCAGGAGGCAAGATCGGTATATGAATCTTCTCTGTGGTGTTCCTAATAGCACGCTCTCCTAAATAGAGCACCCACCCCTCCGGCTAGGTCCAGTTCGAGTTACAAAGGAGTTCTTGTGGATTAGAAAGGTCAAATCGAGAATAAAAATGCCACGCGATTGAGAAAAAAAGCATACAATCCTGGCCTTCTCAGATGAAACTTTGAGTCTGTACATCACTCATTGGTAGTCACCCGAACACGAGGTATACTCTGCCAATGATCTCATTTGTTACAAACCACAACGAGGGGTTACAACGTAGATCCCCGATGGGGGTTACAACATAGATCCCCGACGGGGGTTACAATGTAAATCCCCGATGGGGGTTACAACGTAGAGCCCCGGCAGGGGTTTACAACGTACATTCAAGCCGTTGACACACATATCAATGAAGGTCAAGCAGCCTTGACGTTATCTCAGCCGATAACGATTAAACCTATCAGAGCTCTAAAGCTATTCGAGGATTTCAGGCTCGATTACTCATATTCACCAGTGGATCCCCGGCGGGCGTCATAACACAATGCTCCGTTGATCTACACGACAACAAAGGTCAAGTAACCTTGACAATTTACCCACAGAATCTCAGCCGTTGATTCACATGTCAGCGAAGGTCAAGCAGCCTTGACAGTATATCCCACAGGATTTTTTCAACTGTTGATTCACATGTCGGTGAAGTACACGTCAACGAAGGTCGAGCATCACGGCGGCAAGATTTGTTAGCGATGAAATCAATAGAATCTTGACATGTCCTGGCGATACCAACCAGGAAAGGTCAATGTTATCAAAGAGGATAGATGATGGAATATGTTATACACATCCTCAAACAGACCAAGCTTTATCCCCACAGATCTCTTACACATAAGAAGCACATCTTCAGGATCAAGTCATTATCAAAGACACAGGAATTTGGTGATAACTCCAACATCAACATCCTAACCGATTAGGATTACACACCAAATCTGGTCATCATTGCCAATCCCCAGTTAAAGCAATAGGGATCCAGCAATCATCCACAGCATGTTGGGCTACAACCCCGTACACATGTATTATACATTTGCATCGTGTTGCTACATATAGTACCATGTTTGTCTTGTTGCGTTTCAAGTGTCTAGGATTCTTTATCATACCCATGCATCGCCATGCATTAGTATGATAAAGAGGGGCATCTATAGACACTTGAAATTTTCTGTACTACTGTCACTAACATTGCAGGAGGACATATTCATCTTTTAAGAGGGAACCCTGAAAGACAATCCATATACATACCGGATATTACCAGAAGTTCAACATCAACCCCGGAGCCCACTCTGGGAGTAACAATTCCAACCTCGAAGATAACCCCGAGGTGTGCAGATCCAATATCGGAACACACACCGGAGAAGACTGATTAATCTTAGAGATAACCCCGAGGTATCCAGTCTCAGTCCCAACCATGGGAATAGCCACCAACCTTGGTGATAGCCCCAGTGAATGCATGAACCACTTATGGCAGAGACGTGGATAAAGCAGATCACCAAGATATTTGATGTCTTGGGATGTTCCGAGGAGCAAAAGGTTCCCTTTGCCACTTTTATGTTGCGAGGATAGGCAGATTACTGGTGGGAATCAGTAAAACGTACTCAACATGCCGCACTGAAGATGTCTTGGGAGAAGTTCCAAGAATTATTCAACGACAAGTACTTTCCCGAAAGTATTCATCACATGAAGGAGGTTGAGTTCATCAAGCTGGAGCAAAATAATATGAACGTGTCGCAGTACGAAGCTAAGTTTGCGGAGTCATCCCGATTTGCATCTCATTTGGTTGATAATGAGGAATGAATGACACGAATGTTTCTGCGAGGTTTGAAACCTGAAATACGTCAATACCTCATTTCTCACAAACTTTGTTTATATTCAGATGTTGTGAATAGGGCTCAGTTAGTGGAGCGTGATAATGAGCCAGCCTAACCGAAGGATAACGAGCAACAACACGATAATAATCGTACCGGTGACAATGGTCATCGGAACAATGATAACCATCGTGGAAGAAATTATTATGCCAGAAATGGTAACCACTTCGATGGTAATCATGGCCAAGATAATAGAAGAAATGATTCAAGTGGAAATTTAAAGAAAAGAAGATTTAACGATGACGGGAAGACGTCAGCAACAGCACTAGCAACAAATTCTAGGGGAGGAGAACGACCGTCAGTTAGATGCTACAGATACGGAGAGGAGGGACATATAAGTCCAAACTATTCACAGCTTTCCAAGATATGTTTTAGTTGTGGAAAAGACGGTCACATAGCTCGATTTTGTCCTATAGCGAAATCAAGTCCAGTTGGGACGGTGGCACCAAAGGTGGATACGGACAAAACAAAGTCGGTAGTTTTAGGAAGAGCGTTTTTCGTGACTTCTCAAAGAGCGAGTAACCCGAACGAAGTTAGCACGGGTTAGTTAATTATAAATTCTTGTGAAGTCTATACCTTATTAGATACCGGTTTTACCCATTATTTTATCTCTCTTGCTTGCGCTCAGTGTTTAAATTTAACTCTAGAGAAGTTAAACTTTGACTTATCGATTGAAACTTCGTTAGTAGAAACCTTCATTTCATGTGCTATCCAAGTCTTGGATGAGAGTAACAGTTTTTAAATGATATTTCTATTGTTAATAAATATCTTGACGTATTCTCGAAGGACTTCTTAGCCTACCCTTAGAGTGTGAAATCGAATTTTGTATTGACCCCAGTACAAAACCCATTTCTAAAACCCTTAAATATTTCTTCAACCAAAACGAACATACAATGCGCCAAAGACGTTGGCTCGAGCTATTGAAGATTATGATCGTACCATTCAATACCATCGTGGGAAAACGAAAGTGGTAGCTGACGCGTTGAGTAGAAGATCGTATGCGTTTACGAGTGTGATGTTGTTAACACACAAAAAAAAAATTCATTTTATATGACTTACAAATGATGAAGATAGAGTTAAAGACTCTAGGGACCCACGTGAAGATAACGAATATACGAGTAGAATCGACTTTAATCGATAAAGTTAAAATCGCTCAAGCTACACACTGGAGCTGATGAATATAAAGAAGAAGGTGCAAGAATGCGTTATTCTAGAAGTAAGAGTCGATGAAGAGAAGAAAGCTCAAGCCTTCGATTTATTTGAAATCCTCGATCAAGTAGGAACTGTGGCCTATAGACTCGCCTTAACGCTAAGTATGTCGCGTGTTCATAATATTTTTCACGTATCGATGTTACGTAAATATGTGGACGACCCAAACCATATTATTGCGTTAGAACCAGACGAGATAGCCGAAGATTTAACGTACGAGGAGGTACCTATTAAGATCTTGGATAGAAAAGAGTCTGTCCTACGCACGAAGGTTATACCACAAGTTAAGGTTTTGTGGAGAAACCATGCTATTGAAGAGATGACCTGGGAGTTGGAATCAGAAATGAAAGCGAGGTATCCTCACCTTTTCGATACACCAGGTACGTACGTCAATTTCGAGGACGAAATTTCATAAGGAGGGGAGGTTGTTATAAATAATGGCGTAGTTGTTACCGTTAACACTGTTGGAATACCCGGTGGTTAAAATATCTGAATGCGCGTGGTTGTATAGTAGCTTTGCGGTATTGCACATTATTGTTGAATTATTGATCCTTACGTGAAGAAGGCACTCTTGAATAATTATTACGATGAGTTCTTTATTCAATATTTTATTTTATTGATTCAATAATTTTTGCGTTGATATTTTATATTATTGTTGCTCAATAATTGTCATCGCACATCATCTCCATTATCGGATCAATAATTCATATTATTTGGAATAATATTATTAGATAGCATTATTGGCAATGTCTAGAAAGTTCTGTCAAGGAGAAATCCTTATCGGAAAGCCCCCTCTTTCCTGGGAACAGCCTGGTTGTCATAAATGTGATTCTGTAATATTATTTATGAATAATTAATTATTGATTCATATGATAAGGAATTATTTATTTTTATGTGGATATAAATGATGGATTTATTTATGTGGTTATTAATGAAGGAATTAATGCTGAGGTGTTTTATTAGTATTTTGTCGGATTGGAAGTATTTAAAAATCATCCGTTTGTGGATTTCGGGTATTTTTCTGTTTGGAATTTGGAAAAACTCAAAGCTACAAAGTTGTAGAGAATTTGATTTCGTGTGGAATGGACATAAAATTAGTATTTTTCTGATAAACAGGCTACTTTCTATGAATTATTAAAGTTTCTGATTATTGTTTAAATGATAAAACATTTTGAAAAATTCTAGAATTGGTTGGTGAGAAATGTGCTCAATTGAATTTAAAATGTGGTGGGTGGTAAAGTAATGTGAGTAAAGCCATCAGTGGTGGTGAGTTAGTCTTCTATGGCGTTCTAAGCATTTTCCTATAAATAGGGTGCTTAGTTAGAATTGAAAATCACACCAGAATTCATAAGTTTTCTCTCTTTCTCTCTCTATATTATCGAGCGTATTCTTGTGAGTATTTTGATACTTTGAGTGTTGCTTTATCGGTCTGCAAGTTCCTTCAAAGACTATATCCAGTATTCCAAATGTAAGTATTATCTTTTTGAGGTAAGGAATGTTGTTTTCTTCGTAAGTGATATTATTTCTTCAATATCATTATGCCGGAATATTGGTTGGAACTTTTTATCAAATTTGGAACTTTTCATGTCGGGATTACTATTCATGAGTTACTATTCACGAGTTACTATTCATGAGTTATTATTCATAAGTTACTATTCACGAGTACTATTCACGAAGCATGATGATTTTTCTTGTGGAATTTCTATCTTTTGGTGTCGGAGTTACTATTCACATATACGGCACTATTCACCGAAAAATGAAATTTTCTTCTTTTTGTCCAAGATGTCTATTTTGGTTACTATCTTTGATTGTATCCATGTTTTGATCTTTATTTTTGAATTCTGCTTCAAAATTAGTTATTATGAAGTATTATTAAACTTGGATAAAATTGTAATACGAATCCCTAATATTTGTTCTATTATCTCACTGGATTCGTTTTCTTTAAAATATTTTTCATCATCCTCTGTCCTAAATGATGATATCACTGAATATCTTTGGCACCTAGAGTAAAAAGATGAATGATTACCTAATGAATATCTTTGGCGTAGTGCAAAGATGAGCAGTGTTGAGATGAACATGACCATTTGGTGATACAAATGAATATCTTTGGCCTATAGTGCAAAGATGAATATTTGATTAAACATGTATATTGATTGTTGTTACAGGGATTAAATATTGATGATGGACTTTTAAATCTTAGAAGATAGTGGAATTCTTTCTCTACTTGACTCTTTTAATGGATTGTTGTTTCCGCTGCAGTTGTTGATCTAACACTTGTCTATTATATTTTATCAGATTATTCCCTGTTGAAGACTAACGATAATTTGTTGTATATTATCTTAGTCATAATATTTTCTTACTGGGCTAGTTGAGCTCACCCTTTTCCTTTTTGTTCCATTTTTCTTCCCGGGAGGTGAGAGAACATAGCGAGGAACTAATAGGGGTTTGGAGTGATGGTTCGGGATAGGCATTTGTTTTAGTAGTCCTCACTATTTTGTAAAATAGTGTATCAATAATTGTAACGAGGACTCCTTTTGAGTTTTTATATTCTCTATTAGACAATAGTTATATTCAAACTCACAGTATATGTGTTGTCGTATTTTACACGACAATTATATTACTGAAGTTGTATTTGTTTTTGTACCATGTATTTGGCGACTCAGAATGGGTTGGGTTGAATGGACCTATTTTGGGGTCGTCACAGCGGGTACTTTAGATGATTAGTCTGTTGTACCTTAGTAATCGGACAGACTATATCCGTTCTTAGATTGGAGTATTTTATCCAATTAGTATATCCCCATTTTCAAGGTTGTTCACCTTAGACTTATCATAAGATTTCGCACCAAAATAATTTGGTTCGACATAAGCTTTCAAAGAATACTTTGAATTTCATAAATATTTGTTTAGCTGAATCAAATAGCTTAGACGCATATAAATAATTCGAATTTCAATCGAAACATTGCTAGCCAAATTTAGTTGGAAATAAATTATCTTTAAAATTCTTAAAATCATTTTGACGTCATGATACCGCACTATATATACAGTCCGTTTGAGGATTTCGTCATTGTGTGACTTTGTCATACTACATCATACTTTAGTGGGTTGACGATCTTTAGATCACATCCGTCACTAAGTAATTCTGCATTGATAACTCCATCATTTTTATCATCTATGCACCAGGTTACATGATGCTTTAATGATATATATATATATAAAAAATACATTTTGATCATTCAAATCATTTTCGTCTAGCCGGATCAATAAGCATAGACTCTTCTTTAACCAGTTCAAAACCATTGAAAATTATCTTTGGTGTTATCATGCCACATTAGGTAACGACAGGTTAGTGGTTCAAAGTCCACACCTACACACTTGTCACCATGTGTTGAGGATAACAAAAATTCATTTTTAGAGGCACATCAATACGAATTTAGCTTGATGTTAAAAACTTCGAAGTCTAGCATAGCTAGAAGATTTGGAATACCTATGATTTAACCATTAACTTCAATTTCTCTACTGATCCATTGCTTAAGAATTCTATCTATTTCTATCATCCTCAATTCTCTATTCACAACTTTCCCATACCCAGTTCATCAAACTTACCACACATTGTGAGTTCAGGAACTTTCCACAATCATATGAGTTTAAGAACTTGTCCTAGTCAGACCTTTGGCATCCATTCGCTGAGGGGTTCATAAACATTTCATATAATTATGAGTCACGAACGTACCATAGGTATGAGTTTTAAGAACTCGTACTTAACCTGATATTTTCTACTTATAACCTATCTATCTGTTATACACATGAGAAAAGAATCACCTTCTCAACACGTATATAACAAACAACGCAACACCGACATTTTAATGATTATCAGTGTAAAAAACTAAGTGGTGGTCAAACCAAACTCGGCCACTAATCAATATAGGAAGCTAAGCGGACAACTCCCCGCCCATACAAAGAATTATTCAACCAAACCACTATATCGACCAGGAAGCTAAGCGGTTCTAAAACCAAGTACAAATTCCCTGCCCATACAATGAATCATACAACTCAGCTGCTGATATGAGTCCTCAATTGAAATCCTACACAATTCTAGCTTTCCCTTTTCTTAATACGAATTTTCTTTAATCTGTATCTTAACCTTTACCACTCTTTTCTGAGTTTAGATAATATCATTTCATAGTAACTCCTCTTTATAGCATCAAGCTATATCATTCCAATCACTTAACATATCATATGTTATTCAACAATTTAGTCTGATCACGTCGTGATCTTACTTTGAAATCATTTCTCCTTAGACATGTTATCATTTTATTTTACGATCTTCTTTTCCTTTAATCATATAATATTATGATTTTACACTTTTCATCTTATAGACATAGTCTATTTATTTTCACTTTTCATCTTTATTACTGGAGTCAGGTATCTCCAGATTCTTATCCTTATAACCCTTCAAGATTCTTCTTTGAATCTTCTTTATCTTCTTCTTTACTTAATAATGAATTTCCTAAATTCATTTCTTATCACTTAAACTCGATCTGAGTTTATTCCTTATCATCTCCGCGATTATAGCCTAAGGTACCCCTATCTAAGGTTTATAACCTATAGCTTTGATACCAACTGAGACGTCCCCAAATCTGGGTCCCAAGAACCTCAGACTTGGTACGTTATGATACTTAATCATCACACATATAATATCATCTAATGCGGAACAAATAAACATATTGTTTAATTTACATAATTCTATACATTTTCCCTAGTTTATTAACCTTAACTGAATACTTACCTTCAAAATTACAAAGGTTTACAATAAGATAACTAAATAGTTATCCTTATAACAATCTATTGCTGTATTTTGCTTTTGTCTCTTTCATTCTTCAAGCCTTCGCCTTTATTTGAAATTTATTATCATGATATAGCAAGGGTGAGCAACTACTTTGCCCAACAAGTTTAAATTCAATAAAGATATATCATGATTGAAAGAATAATAAGCTTTCAAGTTTTCAATAATTTAATAATTATGAAGGAATATGAATCAAGATATCAATAATTGAATTACTGAATCAATAATGT
The DNA here is from genome assembly GCA_020205605.1 of Panax ginseng. NCBI lineage: Eukaryota > Viridiplantae > Streptophyta > Magnoliopsida > Apiales > Araliaceae > Panax > Panax ginseng. Next base: position 56,939,963 of record CM035138.1, on the reverse strand, counting down.
TTGAAGGTCAACAATGACCATGAACTATTTAACTGAACCTTATGGTAATGAAGGTGATCAGCCTTTCATACCTGATGAACATATGCAACATGCACTAAGTGCGAATCAATAATCAATTTAGACATGAATAATCATCAATAATCATTCACTAACATACTTTGAAATATAACCCGAGTTTGAGTTAAGAAAACTTGCCTGCATAGTCGATTACCACTACGTAATTTAATTTATTCTCTTTATTGAAAAGACCTATCAGGTATAAGATTGATCTTTCAATTAGCATATCATACCTTATTTCATAGTACTATCTAACACTTAATCACACAGTCAAAAATTAGATAATCTTAACACCATATTCATTTACTTACTTATAATCTCTACATCTTATATTAACGTGTCTAACATTCACTCACAAAGTTAAGTATTAGACATTACACCTTATTCTTAGTATTATCATTATACTTTGATAAACTTTTCATCACTTATAACTTATGTTTATAAGTTTTTCCTTCAGTAAACTAAAATATCATTTCAGTAAACCGGATTACATTTTAGCATACGAAAATTATTATTTAAGCAGACCACAGAATATTTCAGTAGAATGAAACCATTTCAGCAATCCCAAATCCAATTCAGCACCCTGAATTCTCATTTTAGTCTATTACAAGCATAACATAGTTAATTGAATACCAAATTCAACAATTATACCGAAAAATAACATAAATCTCTTATTTTAATCTCCCGTCGAATATTATTAATTATGTAATAATATTTTACGCTAAGGTTATTAACCTTTTAATAACCTTCCAGTCAAATACTACTAATAATATCTAAATCCAATATTATTAGCCATATAACAATAAGTTAAGTCATTAATCACATTAATAAACAATTTAGTTCAATTGTTTTCCTTTCTTTAATTAACTCATTAAATATTCTAAAATGCTATAAATATCACAACACTTCACACCCGACCCAAAGCTTCATCAAAAATTTGCATACGCCATGCTCAAGGTTCTCAAGTCATAAATCATATTTTTTCATATTTTTGGACATCATATATTTAATTAAATTCATTTATCTATTTATCATCATTTAGATGAAAAATACCAAATCAGTCCCAAAAATATTTCTTTTCTGGGATTTGACAGAATATAGTTCCATATTGAACATATATTTTTCCCGGAATTTTTAAAATAGATTTACTATACTTAAATAGTCCATAATAGCCAAATATTCTCTAAATTTTCATAAATCGAGATTAACTCCAAACATTCTGAAATTTATACAGCATGTTCCTGTTATACACATGTACTTCCCATAAATATTTTATAAGTTTTGGACTTATACACAGAGAGTTATTCGGGTGGCTTCATAAAAATAGCTCTTCACCGTAAAATCCATAACTCTGAAACCGTATGGCCAAAACTTCTCAAATTTTTACACAACCTGCATAACTTCTGATATTAATACTACAAAGTTTTCTAGAATTTTTAAAGCAAAAAAGTGGACAAAAATACCCCCGCTACTGACTGGTCCAAAATAGTACCTAGAAAACGGTACTGTTTTCACCAAAAATTAACCCACGACTTTTAGAAACGTGATTTTTGAGTTCTACCACTTGATTTTACTAGTCAACACATATCTAGCACCTCTCTTTGACGGATTGAGAAAATAATGCATAGATAAAAAACAGTGAATTTTTAAAGCACATAAAAGTTAGGGTTTTCAAAACTAGAAAAATTAATTTTTCTAGTCTTTTGATTCCAACCAAATTAATACCCAATATGGGTAGATCCATACTTGAATCCATGAAAAACATATAGATTATAGGGGTTTGAACTTCCAAATCAACAACCCCCTTAATCAAATTATAAAAAGAAATTAGAGGGATTATAGGTTTGCTTTTCTTCTTCTTCTTCTCTTCATGGAGAATTTCTCCTCCTTCTTTCCTTCCCTAGGGTTGTTGCCCCTTCCCCTTCTCTCCCTCTTTCTCCCGTTCTCTCTTTCTTCCTCACGACTTTCTCTCTCTTTTTCACGTTTTTCTTCTTTTTCTTTTCTCTTTCTCTCTCTTCTTATCATTATCTTTTTCCTTCTCTATTTGACCGGACATGTGGCCTTATCATGTCAAGATATCTTTTATTTGTTTTTATTTTTTTAATGCTTTAGTTAACATATCCAAAGTCCAAAATGCCCCTCTTCGATTGGTTTTAAAATTTGGGCCACTTATATAATCTTTTGGGCTTCAATTAATCCTTTGGCCATGTAATATTTGCATAGTCCAATCATTTTCATCTTACCCCACCCTAAATATTTAATTAGGGTATCCATTCCAAATATTTAGATTTTAAATCATCACTCTTGTACATTAAATTCTATAACCCAGTTAAACTTGTTTAAATTAATTTATCAAATTAATAACTTGAGATAATAAAAATATATCTCTTAACTTAATATAATTTTTAATATTATTATTCTTTCACAAGTGGGCTTAGTTTGAACCCTTATTTAATTCCATTGAGCTAGCAATTTACTTGTTTTACTTACTAACAAAAACTAACTTGGGCTTTCAACCCTAATTAAATTGGGTCAATATAATACTTGTCACATAGATAATATATTGGGCTAGATTAAATAATTGAATCGCCCTTAGCCACTTTATCTATAAGTCCCATGTTTAATTAATTAATTTCGCTCGTTTAAATCATATAACTTCCTTAGTCTTTTAAATTTAATTCTCTTGGACTCTATTTAAATTATTGGGCTATGATATCATTAAAGTCAAATACTTTTAATTCTATTTTACCCTAATCATTTAATTAGGGTTTTTATTTCTCACACTAGAAATTAATTTACTTATGCCATTTTAATTTCTTAAGTCAATTAGTCTTGGTTATAAAATTAATTATTTGAGATATATAAAATAAATCTCTTAAATTTAGTATAAATATTTATATACTAATATTCTCTCATATTATAACCTCTTAGGTTATTTAATTATCACACCTAATATATATATTAGATTACATAACTTAATTCTCAATTCACTTTTATATACAAAATAAATGTATTCATATTATATAATGTATATTTATTTAATCATAAACATAATTCACATAATCATAACATATTTCACTTCTCACACTAATTTTGACTTTTCTCCATAAAAGTCAACGGTTGACTTTGTCCAAAAGTCAACCTTTACACATTTTGGGTTTACTGTCCATTCTAACTAAATTTGACGTTCCGGACGTAATCGAGCAGTCTGTGCTTCAAAATTCTATCTCTAACTCAAATTTTGAGTTTTAAATTACTCCCTTTATATTGCTAATCGTATTAACTAACGACTTTATACTTATTCAATTCAAACGAAATTTTACAGGTATCATTATACCTTATTATTGATATTCATTCAAATACATATCATTTCATTTCTAGGGTTTTGGAATTCTGTAACCCATATTTCTTTATTCTCATTCGAATAACAAACCATATAGGTTATTCTTAAAAATCTTAAATAAATCCTCAAATTCTCTTCTAGGTTTTATTATTTAACCTTTATTCTAATGATTCAAGATTTTATAAATTTTTGGGTTGTCACATTCACCCCTTCTTCTAAGAATTTCGTCCTCGAAATTTCAGTCTACTAATCACCACTCCTTTTATTCATCAAAACTAGGTTGTCATAATAACCTTTATTCAATCTTCTCAGATTCTACTCGTACACAACGAATTCACACTATTTTATATTCATAATCACATACTACCACAACATTACTTTAAAGAGTTTAAAAATTTTCATATCTATCTGAGGGATCATAAAAACTATAAACTTTGAGGTTTAGGGGTATTTCTACCTGCTACCTCTTTCAATTACGAAAGAAAGGTACTCTACCTCTGAAATATTTTATAATATGTATGTTTACAATCACGAAGAAGGTAAACTACCGGTGCGGGTACTTTAGATGATTAGTCTGTTGTACCTTAGTAATCGGAACGACTATATGCGTTCTTAGATTGGAGTATTTTATCCAATTAGTATATCCCCATTTTCAAGGTTGTTCGCCTCAGACTTATCATAAGATTCTGCACCAAAATAATTTGGTTCGACAAAAGCTTTCAAAGAATACTTTGAATTTCATAAATATTTGTTTAGCTGAATCAAATAGCTTAGACGTATATAAATAATTCGAATTTCAATCGAAACATTGCTAGCCAAATTTAGTTGGCAATAAATTATCTTTAAAATTCTTAAAATCATTTTGACGTCATGATACCGCACTGTATATACAGTCCGTTTGAGAATTTCGTCATTGTGTGACTTTGTCATACTACATCATACTTTAGTGGGTTGACGATCGTTAGATCACATCTGTCACTAAGTAATTCTGTATTGATAACTCGATCATTTTTATCATCTCTGCACCAGGTTACATGATGCATTAATGATATATATATAAAAAATATATTTTGATCATTCAAATCATTTTCATCTAGCCGGATCAATTAACATTGACTCTTCTTTAACCAGTTCAAAACCATTGAAAATCATCTTTGGTGTCATCATGCCACATTAGGTAACGATGTGTTAGTGGTTCAAAGTCCACACCTACACACTTGTAACCATTTGTTGAGGATAACAAAAATCTATTTTTAAAGGCACATCAATACGAATTTAGCTTGATGTTAAAAACTTCAAAGTCTAGCAAAGCTAGAAGATTTGGAATACCTATGCTTCCACCATCAACTTCAATTTCTCTACTAATCCATTGCTTAAGAATTCTATCTATTTCTATCATCCTCAATTCTCTATTCACAACTTTCCCATACCCAGTTCATCAAACTTACCACACATTATGAGTTCAGGAACTTTCCACAATCATGTTAGTTTAAGAACTTGTCCTAGTCAGACCTTTGGCGTCCATTTTTCTAGTCTTTTGATTCCAACCAAATTAATACCCAATATGGGTAGATCCATACTTGAATCCATGAAAAACATATAGATTATAGGGGTTTGAACTTCCAAATCAACAACCCCCTTAATCAAATTATAAAAAGAAATTAGAGGGATTATAGCTTTGCTTTTCTTCTTCTTCTTCTCTTCATGGAGAATTTCTCCTCCTTCTTTCCTTCCCTAGGGCTGTCGCCCCTTCCCCTTCTCTCCCTCTTTCTCCCGTTCTCTTTTTCTTCCTCACGGCTTTCTCTCTCTTTTTCACTTTTTCTTCTTTTTCTTTTCTCTTTCTCTCTCTTCTTATCAATTTCTTTTTCCTTCTCTATTTGACCGGACATGTGGCCTTATCATGCCAAAATATCTTTTATTTGTTTTTATTTTTTTAATGCTTTAGTTAACATATCCATAGTCCAAAATGCCCCTCTTCAATTGGTTTTAAAATTTGGGCCACTTATATAATCTTTTGGACTTTAATTAATCCTTTGGCCATATAATATTTGCATAGTCCAATTATTTCCATCTTATCCCACCCTAAATATTTAATTAGGGTATCAATTCCAAATATTTAGAATTTAAATCATCACTCTTGTACATTAAATTCAATAACCCAATTACACTTGTTTGAATTAAGTTATAAAATTAATAACTTGAGATAATAAAAATATATCTCTTAACTTAATATAATTTTTAATATTATTATTCTTTCACAAGTGGGCTTAGTTTGAACACTTATTTAATTCCATTGAGCTAGCAATTTACTTGTTTTACTTACTAATAAAAACTAACTTGGGCTTTCAACCCTAATTAAATTGGGTCAATATAATACTTGTCACATAGATAATATATTGGGCTAGATTAAATAATTGAATCGCCCTTAGCCACTTTATCTACAAGTCCCATGTTTAATTAATTAATTGGGCTCGTTTAAATCATATAACTTCCGTAGTCCATTAAATTTAATTCTCTTGGACTCTATTTAAATTATTGGGCTATGATATCATTAAAGTCCAATACTTTTAATTCTATTTTACCCTAATCATTTAATTCAGGTTTTTATTTCTCACACTAGAAATTAATTTACTTATGTCATTTTAATTTCATAACTCAATTAGACTTGGTTATAAAATTAATTATTTGAGATATATAAAATAAATCTCTTAAATTTAGTATAAATATTTATATACTAATATTCTCTCATATTATATCTCTTAGGTTATTTAATTATCACACCTAATATATATATATTAGATTACATAACTTAATTCTTAATTCACTTTTATATACAAAATAAATGTATTCACATTATATAATGTATATTTATTTAATCATACACATAATTCATATAATCATAACATATTTCACTTCTCACACTAATTTTGACTTTTCTCCATAAAAGTCAACTGTTGACTTTGTCCAAAAGTCAACCTTTACACATTTTGGGTTTACTATCCATTATGACTAAATTTGACGTTCCGGACGCAATCGAGCAGTCCGTGCTTAAAAATTCTATCTCCAACTCAAATTTTGAGTTTTAAATTACTCCCTTCATATTGCTAATCGTATTAACTAACGACTTTATACTTATTCAATTCACACGAAATTTTACAGGTATCATAATACCTTATTCTTGATATTCATTCAAATACATATCAATTCATTTCTAGGGTTTTGGAATTCTGTAACCCATATTTCTTTATTCTCATTCGAATAACAAACCATATAGGTTATTCTTAAAATTTTTAAATAAATCCTCAAATTCTCTTCTAGGTTTTATTCTTTAACCTTTATTCTAATCATTCAAGATTTTATAAATTTTTGGGTTGTCACACATACAACCGAATGTTTCGCCGTGGGGAGCACCGGTACTATTTGTCAAGAAGAAGGATGGATCATTAAGACTTTGTATTGACTACCGAGAGTTGAACAACTTAACGATAAAGAATAAATACCCATTGCCCAGAATCGATGATCTTTTTGATCAGTTGAAAGGGGCAAAGTATTTTTCTAAAATAGATTTGAGAACGGGGTATCACCAGTTGAAGGTTAAGAAGGAGGACGTACCAAAGACAACATTCAGAACTCGTTACGGTCATTATGAGTTTCTGGTGATGTTATTTAGGTTAACTAATGCACCAGCTGCTTTTATGGATATGATGAACAAAGTGTTCAAACAATATTTGGACAAGTTCTTCATGGTGTTTATTGTTGATATTCTAGTCTATTCTAAGACGCCAGAAGATCATGCTGAACACCTAAGAATAGTGTTGGAAACACTAAGGGAGGAGAAGTTATATGCAAAATTCACTAAGTGTGAATTTTGGCTAGAAAGGGTATAATTTTTAGGTCATGTCATTGACCATAAAGGGATTTCAGTAGATCCAACAAAGGTGGAAGCCGTGATGAATTGGGAATAAATAAAAACGCCGAATGAGGTGTAGATTTTCCTAGGGTTGGCGGGTTACTATGGAAGATTTATCCAGGATTTTTTGAAGATAGCTACTCTGTTGACTAACTTGACAAGGAAGACGGTGAAATACGCGTGGACTGAGAAATACGAGGATAATTTTCAAGAACTGAAGAAAAGGTTAAGTGAAGCGCCTGTTTTGTCATTACCTGATGACACAGGAAATTTTGTAGTTTATAGCGATGTTTTATATAGAGGACTTGGTTGCGTGCTCATGCAGCATGTCAAGGTCATTGTGTATGCATCAAGGCAGTTGAAGGATTATGAGAAAGTTTACCCTACTCATGATCTGGAACTGGCCGCGGTAGTTTTTGCCTTAAAGATCTAGAGACACTATCTTTATGGAGAGAAATGTGAGATATACACGGACCATAAGAGTCTAAAATATATATTCACACAAAAGAAGTTGAATATGAGATTGAGAAGATGGCTGGAGTTGATAAAGGATTACGACTGTGAAATCCTGTATCACACTGGAAAAGCCAGTGTAGTTGCCGATGCCTTAAGTAGGAAGGGTCGGGAAAAGTTGTCAATATTAACGGCTCAAATTGAGTTAATAACAGAGATGGCTAGGATGGAAATAGAGGTGAAGTTGCCAAGTGAGTCGGGACAGAGACTACAACGAAGATTCAATCTACCATTGTAGAGAGAGTTAAGGAGGTGCAGCTCAAAACTGATGAGTGTGACCAGATGAAGAAGCGGTTAACCAATGAAAAAGATTTAAAGTACAATCTTGATAATGAGGGATTATTAAGATTTGAAGTAAGACTTTGGGTTCCAAATGTGACGGAATTAAAGGAGCAAGTGTTGCAAGAAGCTAATAGTTCAAGGTACTCGATTCATCCTGGTAGTACTAAGATGTATTAAGACCTTCGACAGAATTTTTGGTGGCCGAACATAAATAGAAAAATAGCCGAGTATGTGAGTAGGTGCTTGACTTGTCAGAAAGTTAAGGCCGAACATCAACAATGAAGTGGCTTGTTACAATCATTGGAGATTCCGGAGTGGAAGTGGGAGCTTATCACGATGGACTTTGTGGTGGGACTTCCGATTACTCAGAAGGGGCATGATGCGATTTTGGTGATTGTGGATCGGTTGACGAAGTTGGCTCACTTTTTTCCAGTTAGGGTTAAGTATAGCTTGGACCATTTCGCTAAACTTTATGTTAAGAAAATAATTTCCAGACATGGAGTACCAGTTTCGATTGTGTCAGATCGTGACCCACGATTCACATCAAACTTTTGGAGAAGTCTGCAAGAGCAGTTGGGAACACAATTGAAGTTGAGTACGGCTTATCATCCACAAACCGATGGACAGAGCGAGAGGACAATTCAGATGTTAGAAGATATGTTAAGATCTTGCGTCACAGATTTCAAGGGTAGTTGGGATGATCAACTACCATTAGTAGAGTTTGCGTATAACAATAGTTATCATGCAAGCATAGGTATGCCGCCTTACGAAGCCTTATATGGAAGAAAGTGCAGAACACCGTTGTGTTGGGATTAAGTCGGAGAACGCCGAATGCTTGGACCTGAGTTGGTGCAGGAAACAGCGGAAGTAGTGAAGCTGATACGGATGCGTCTCGTAGCAGCTCAAGACAGACAGAAAAAGTATGCGGACACACATCGATAAAATAGGGAGTTTGAGGTAGGCTCGTAGGAAAGATACGCTTTGGAAAGAAGGCAAAGTTAAGTCCAAGGTTTAAAGGACCTTTTGAAGTGTTAAAACGGGTAGGTGAGGTAGCTTATATGGTAGCATTACCTCCAGACCTAGAATGGATACATAACGTGTTTCACGTATCGGTGTTACGTCCTTATAAGCCGGATTATAAGCACATAATAGAGTATGAGCCTATTCATATCGAGAAGGACTTAATGTATGAAGAGTTGCTGATTTAAATCATCAATAGAAAAGAGCAAGTTCTACGGAATAAAGTTATACCTTCCGTGAAGGTGTTATGGAAAGAATCACGATGCCGAAGAAGCAACGTGGGAATTGGAAAAAAGATAAGGAAGGATTATCCTCATTTTTTTGTATAATATAAAACGAGATTCTGGGGACATAATCTTTTTAAGGGGGGAAGAATGTAACGACCTAGAAATTCGGATCCATTGTAAAATAATTTTATTTAATTAAATAATGAATAAAATTATATTATTTGTTATTATTATATGTTAGTAAGATGAATTTCGTTCTATAACTTAGAAACGTTGGAAAGTTGTAGTATTTTGACTACACGAAGGAATTAATGTGTTTGAATTTTCAAGACGAAAATAAAAGCTTTTCGAGAAATTTTCCAAAAAACACTATTCATCAATTTCTGCTCGGGAATTATTTTTGAACTTCCAAGAAATACGTAACGATAGAATATCAAGGTGAGATAGATTATGTAATAATAATTCAAGTATGGAAAACATAATTTTTAGCATGCGGGCCTAATTTGAGAACATTAGGGAAAATAAAGCGTTAGAAGTTAATGTGATGATCATGTGATATGTATGTATTGTACAAGGTAATGAATACGAGTATGATATGAAGTATAATACGAGTATGTATGAATGATGGTATATCATATATTATGAATTAGTATACGAGTAAGAATACGAGAAATATACGTATAGTATACGTTCTAAGGCTTTAAGTCAATTGTAGTGGACTTGTAGGATTGTGAATCAATTTGTAAAGTCCAATAGAAGTTTAATTGCAAGCCCAAGGTTATATAATGATAGAGCCCAAGTAGTAGTTAATGTAAAGTCCAAACATGAGTTAATACAAGCCTAAAAGAATAAGTTAGGCTAATTGGATTAAAGCCCAATTTAAGAACTAATGGGTAGCTTGATACATGGGGCAAACCATGGGTGATCTTGGTGCCCATGTTTTGGATAAGTGTTGTGATGGCCAAGCATTGAGTGTGGTGGCCAAGTTAACTTAATAGCTAAGGAAATGAATAGTAAGGAAATGGGATGGCCTAATTACCAAACTACCCTAACTTAGGAAATACTATATATACCATACTTTGGATTTCATTATTTGCTTGTTCATTTTCATCCAACAACTTTCAACAAGTTAAGTGCTTAAGTGTTAGAGAGAATAAACAAGTTAAGTTAGACTTTCAAGAAGAAGAAGAAAAGCTAGTTCATCAAAGGTAATGATTCTATGTCATAATCTTCCAACTCATCCATAGTACCTTATTAGTGAAGGGTTGAATGATGGTTCATGTATGTTAAGAAGTAAATGAATTGGATAATCAATGGACTTAAGCCGAATAAGTCATGAATAAGTAATTCAAACTTAAATAAGTTATGAAATAATATTAACATGTCATATGTTTACATGAATGAAGTTAGTATATTAATAAGATGTAAGATTATCGGTTAAAGGACTTAATCTATCATAAGTCATGAGAATGGAAACTATTTTGTAGTTTGTACTTTGATAAGTTATAAGCTCATGAAGAATAAGAAATAACTTGTCATATAAATAAATTAATGAAATGAGTAGGTTAAGATGTCAATTTCATGGATAGAATCCATTTTGAACGATGAACAAATCATAAGTAACGAAGTTATGCCGGAATTCACACGATTGGATGATAATTGTCGAATTTATAAAATTCTCGGAATAGAAGTCAGATTTTTTTATTGAGCTCGGAAACGTTGGTTTTCAATGGGAAAAAGTCTTATTTGGCATTATAGAGTTGTAGACTAAAAAATGACCGAATTTTGACTTAGAACTAAGAAACAAACGTTGAACGTTCACGAACGTTTATCATTTTCATTAAAAATGATCCAATAGGTGAATTTTGAGTTAATGAAGTCGGAAATATAATTTTTTTGCATGAACACGTATAGTATGTGATTTGTGAGCTAGTGGCTTTTGAACGAGCGAATTCAGACTTAAAATGATTAAATTTGGAGTCCGAGAAGTTCGTTATGCAAATCAAAACTGTCAATTGTCTGGTGCACTGAGCTGGCGCAAGCCCAAGTCTTGTACTTTTATATTCATTCTTTGCATGTTTGTATGTTACTTAAACATTAGATTTGTTTATATTTATTCAATTCATATTGGTTTTTAAAGGTTTATAAAGTTTATATACTAGTTTAGTGTATGTGTCAGTATATATATGGACGATGGATGTTTATATTGTTGTGCACATTGTTTATATTGTTGTGTATGTGTGTTGGGATAGCAGGATTTTGGGAATTCTGCAAAATAGGAAAAAGTTGGTTTTTAGTTTTTTAACATCAGTGACCGCATGCGTTTGCTGATAAGTATTAGCGACCAGAAAGTATTTGAGGGTATCAATGACCGCTGACACGTGGCCCACGTCAGACTTTTCCCTTAAACATGCTTACCCAGCTTAGCGATGAATTCAGTGGCTACTATCGGTAGCAGATACGTTGATGGCTAATAGTGGTCGCTGATGTGCATTCCAATGACGATCAGATTTGACAGCGTATCGTGACGATCGATCCGATCGGTCATTGATATGGATCTATGACCAACCGCAGTCGCTAATATGCAGTCGCAGATAGGCCTTTTTCTTGTTGTGGAATGGGAAGCGTTTAAACCTCACTGCATCGTTAGATACTCTATTAGACCTTAATGTATCACATATCTCAATGAAGCTCAGCAGATGCTCATTTGGATCATCATTAGCCATACCCCCAAACTGAACCGAGTTTTGCACTGTTTATATTTTTCCTGGTATGATTTCGAAGGAATTGGCTGCTATTACTGGCCTCATTATACTAGACTTCAATTCGTTGATTCGCGGCATTGCATAGGCTCTTAATGCTTTCTATTCCGGTGAAGCCATGACTACCGGTGCTTCAATATCCTCTTGAGTGCTAGTAGTACCCTTACTCAATCGCCAAATCTTTTCGTTGATGTTATCCTTGATAGGCAACAAAGTTGGCTTCTTAGATCGAGTTTGCATACACTGTTCAAGAGTACCTGAAACAAAAAAATATAAAAAAGAAATAAGATAATAAAGTTTTGTTTAACTCAGACCAATCTAATTTAAACAGATGATGAAAGTAATAAAAAAAATCAATAATCCCCGGCAACGGCGCCAAAAACTTGTTTGCTTATTTGGGTGTTAATAAAAATAACACACACACGCAAGTGCACGTGGTCCACAAGTAATATAGAGTTAGTAGAGTATCGTTCCCATAGAGAATACTGATTGAGTTTTAATCTATCATGCAACCATTTTATAATTATCTCGGTTTTCTTAAACAGTTAAATAAATTGTATCTTAGCCAAAATAATACTAAAAGCAAGGAAATAGTAAAATTAACAAGTAAAATAGCCAAATAAGGAGGATATGGGGTATATGATTTCACTTAATATTTCATTCGAGACAATTCACTTCCTTACAAGCTTAGTTAATTATTTTGGATTGTTAGCCAAGAACACACAAGTAAGATATGACTATCTCTCGATGCACCATACATGTATTACATTCAATCCACAAAAGATAGACTAAATGTAAACACCAAATTTGACTAATACACTATATGTCTATATGAAATACAATCAAAACAGGTTGAAGCTCAAGTACTCAATGAACTATATATGGTGCTTTTGTATATGTCTATCCTAGGCACGAAATATAAATTCCATCTCAATGTAGAATTCACATACCTACGCTAATATGATTAGTTCTAAGCTTATAATTCATTTTTCAAGTTCATATAGACTAACATGGTAATTGGCGATCAAGCAATTAAACATTTAAAGCAAATCACATTAGACAATCCAATAGAAATAATCAACTAAGTCTCAAAAGTAAAGATAGATGTAAGACCCCAACTTTTTATGAATAAAGATTTAATTTTCTCTAAATATTATTTTGAATAATAAAGTGTTGATTTGATATAATGTTATAGTTATGGGTGATATGTTCAAATTTTGCAAAGTAAGTAAGTTGTTATAAAATATTCATTTGGTCGGGGAATATTCTTTTTATCGAAGAATATTTTTACGTCGGCACAATCATTGGTGGACCCCACAATGAAATAATTGTCGAATATCGAGAGCGACAAAAATAACCCTTTTCATAAAATAACGGTAAAAATTTTACCGTTAAACTATTGAAATTCCCGGTGATAAAAGTACAGTAATACGCGTTGTTGCACAGTAGCACACAGTATTGCACAGTATCTCTGGTTATTGATGATTACGTAAGAAGTCACTCAATTTCATTCAATAATTATTATAGTAGTTGCTGCATAGTATCTCATATTATTGGTTCAATTATTATCATAGTATCATCTGCACAATATTTTATATTATTAAATCAATAATTAAGACGACATAGTTATTCATATTATTATTTGCAATATTGACAATGTCTAGAAAGTTCTGTTAAGGAAAGGAGTTAGGTTATTTAATTACGCGCCAATAAAGAGAAATCCTTATTGGAAATCCCTCACTTTGCTGGGAATGATCTGGTTGTCAATATTGTGAGTTATAATATTATTGATGAAGAATTGTTGAAAGTTTAAAAATGTGTTGCTTTAAGATAAAGTGATTGTGGTAAATATTTATTCAATCTTTGATATAAATAAGAGGTTTGTTATGAGACGTTTTGTTGTAAGTTTGGTTTATTCTTTGGGATCTATATGTCATCATCTAAGAGTCACTTTCGCCAATAGTACTTGCCTTTACCAGACATCAAACCACTTGTCGTTTCACATTACAGACGTCAAACCACTTGCCTTTTCACATTACAGACGTTAAACCACTTGTCTTTTCACATTATAGGAGTCAAACCACTTGCCTTTTAACATTACTAGTCGTCAAGCCACTTGCCTCTTCACATTGCAAGGGCTAAGCTAAAAATTTTCTATAAATAAGAGCTAATTTCTTCTTTCATTCTCACCAATTCAATAAGACTCACAAGAGAAAACTATAGAGAGAATAAAAGAGAAAAAAGAAGAGTATTCTACTACTACACTATTGCAGTATCCAATCTCCTACTAAGGTAAAGTGTATTATTTCTTTCTTATTCGTAAAGAATGTTATTTTATTTCATATTCGTTCATGATAATACTTTATACTCGTAAGGGTTGTCATTCTTTTCTTTATTAATATGTGGATTTAACTTGTCTACATGGATTACCGCGTGCCTGGTGAATAACCCGTTGTATTCATTCTTTAATTTGTGGGAATAACATGTCTACGCGGATTACCGCATACATGGTGAATAACCATTCATACTCATTCTTTATTAGTGGAAAAGATCTGTCTACGTGGATTACCACATAACGGGTGCAAATCCATTTGCAGTTTTGTATATTATTTCTTTTCATATTCCTAAATCTAAACTTACTATGGTAAGTATTGCTTCTATAATTCTTGAAAGGATTTGAAATTCCTTAAGGTTTGTGCTTCATATAATATCATTTCATTGTAATATTTGTCTGAACTTTCTTTTTAAATTTCAATATTTTCATTCGGGATACTATTCATGAGGTACTATTCACTCGGGGTTCTATTCATTCAGGTACTATTCACGACAAAATTGGTTTCTTTTCTGTTCAAATTATTTTTGATACTTGAACATCATTCTTGAATTTTAATCCATAATTAGTTATCATGTTGACAATTCGGACATTCTTGAACTCTAGATAAATTGAATTTTAAATCTCTAATATTTATTCTTGATCTCACTTGATTGATTCCTTATATCATTGTCATCATCCTCATGCTTATATTATGGTGAAGTCATCTTTAGCCCGTATTGCATAGATGTACTGTTGATTGGTATGATTATGACCAGGAATTGTGTATTGGTATAATCATGACAATAATGTTACATACAAATGTTGTGGTGAAAGTCCTATTTGGCCCGTAGTGCATAGATAGACAGTTTTTTGGCATAATCATGACCACTAGTGATACAAACAAATATCCTTGGCCAGTAGTGCATGGATAATTTGTTGATTTGAAACATTTATTGATTGGTGTTATCGGGATAAAATATTTATGATGGACTTTTAAATCATAGAAGATAGTAAACATCATGCTCTACTTGACTCTTCTAATGGATTGTTATTTCCGCTAAAGTTGTTGATCTAAAACTTTTTTCTATTGTATTCTATCAGATTTTCCCTGTTGATGACTAAGGATAATTTGTTCTACATTATCTTAGTCATAATATTCTTAACTGGGCTAGTTGAGCTCTCCCTTTTTCTTTTGGTACCATTATTCTTCTCAGGAGTTGAGAATGTAGCTGGGACTAGTCGGGGAGTGGAGTAATGGTCCAAGATGGTTATTATAGTAGTCTTAATTATTTTATAAAATAGTGTGATAATAATTGTAATGAGGACTTTATTTGAGTTTGGATATTGTCTACGAGACAATATTTGTATTGAAACTCATAGCATATGTTTTGTCGTATTTTACACTACAATTAATAGTTGTATAAATGAAGTTTGTATTTGAATTCTGTAGAGTGTATTTGGCGACTCAGGATGGGTTGTGTGGACCTATTTTGAGGGGTTTACACTTGGTATCAGAGTTTAGGGATATGATCTTTGGTGGAGATCTGGGATTAGAACTAGGAGGGGAGAGACAAGTAAAACCTTCGCTAGTGTGTCCTACCTAAGCTTCTTTTTATTTAATTGGTCGGTAAAAATATAGGGATAATATGTGGAATGTCAATTTCGTTAATTAACCCTTGTTTTGTGGCAGTATTGGAGAATGACATCTAAATTTTTTGAGATAAGCAATGGAGCACATTCGACCATTGAGTCACCGCCAATCAATAACCAAGATAATGTGCATCAAGAAGGCAATAATCCTCTTATAAACAACAATGACCAAACGATGAACGATGAGATGGTTAGGAGCTTTCTACAATTCATGCAACACTAAACGAGAGAGACTCGTGTTCAAAATGCAGGTGGAAACAATGGTAACTCACGGCTGGTCATTGTAAGCCCCCAAGTTTTATGAATAAAGATTAATTTTTCTCGAAATATATTTTTGAATATTATGGTGTGGATTTGATATAATGTTATAGTTGTGGGTAATATTTACAAATTTTTCAAAGTAAGCAAGTGGTTAAATAATATTCTATTGGTCGGGGAATATTCGTTTTAACAAGGAATATTCGTACGACGACACAATCATTGGTGGACCCCACAACGGAAGTATTGTTGTGGTTAGAAAACGACAGAATTATCTTTTTATAAAACTAACGGCGAAAGTTTTACCGTTAAACTGTTGAACTACCCGGTGGTAAAAGAACAGTAATATGCGTGGTTGCATAGTAGCACACGATATTGATTATTGATGCTATGTGAGAAGTCACTCAGTTATACTCAATTATTGCTATAGTAATTGCTGCATAATATCTCTCATATTATTGATTCAATTATTGTCACAATTCATCTGCATAATATTTATTATTATTAAATCAATAATTTAGACGACAAAGTTATTCATATTATTATTTGCAATATTCACAATGTATAGAAAGTTCTATCGAGGAGAGATTTGGTCACCTAATTGCCCGCCAATAGGGAAAAATCTTTATCGGAAAGCCCCCTATTTCCTAAGAATGATCTGATTGTTAAATATTGTGAGTTATAATATTAATGATGAATAAGTTCGTATTGATTAAAGAAGAAATTGATATTTTCATTGTGTTGGGATTATTAGTGTTAATGGAAATCGACATCTATTTCGATAATAATTGATGTCTGGAGGTTATATTAACCAATCGGGTAATTAATCGGATAAATGAGCAATTAATTTCTATTAATTCACATGCCTATAACTATTTGTTCATATGTATGTTCTATTGATTCACATGCATGTACTATTAGGGGAGGTGGTGCAAGATTGATAATATTTGCATGACTAAATTAAAAATAGAGATATAGATGAAGGTACTATGCTGTAACTATTCTTTTCACATGTGTGTACTATTGATTCACATGAATGTACTATTGATTCACATGATGTACTATTAGGGGAGGTGGTGCAAATTTGATAATACTTACAGGACTAAATTAAAAATGAAGGAAAAGATGAAGGTATTATACTGTAATATTTCGAGCCCCAAAACGTGCAACTATCGGAACTATATTTTCCTATAAATAGAAGCTCAATCTTCTTTCATTCTCACCAATTCACTAAGACTCACAAGTGTAATTATAGAGAGAGAAGCTATAGAGAGAAAGAAGAAGAGAAGTCTGCTACCTCACTATTCCAGTATCCAGTCTTCTTCTAAGGTAAGGGATATTAATTTGTTCAGTATTCATATGAATAATATTTTCTTCCATACTATATAGTATGTGAGTAATATTATTTCGTCTCGTATTCCTGATTATACCCTCATTTTGTTAAAGTATTGCTTCTATAATCCATGAAATTAGTAGAATATCCTTGAAATTTGCGATTCATCTAGTATCGTTTCATAAGGATATTTTCTGCACATTCTTGTTAAATTTTAAGTTGTCATGCCAGAGTACTGTCCATGAGTAGTATTCATTTTTATGGTATTATTCATAAAGAACTATTCACGGGATAATATTCATAAAGTACTATTCATGGGTACTATTCACGGGGTACTATTCACAAAGTACTATTCACGGGTACTATTCACCCAGGGAATTATTCATGACAAAAATTGATTTCTTTGCTGTCCAAATCATTTTTGATACAATATTATTCTTGAATTTTACTCCACAAAGCAGTATCATGTTGACAATTTGGACATTATTGAATTATGGATAAATTAAGTTATAAATCTTTAAAAATTTATCATTTGCTTTCTTTTAATTGAATTCTTATATCATTGTCATCATCCTCATGCTTATATTGTGATAAAAGTCATATGTGGCTTACGTGCATAGATGTACTATTGATTGGTATGATTATGACCATGGATTATTCGGTATAATCATGACCGTAATGTTATAAATGATGTGGTAAAAATCCTCATTGGCCTGTAGTGCATTGATGGACAGTTGTTGGTATGATTATGACCAGGGATTATTCGGTATAATCATGACCATTGATGATTACATGAATATCCTTGGCCCATAGAGCAGGGATGATTCGATGATGTGATTTATTTATTGTCGAGTCTCAAATGATAAAATTGATGATAAACTTTTTAAATCATAGAAGATAGTAGATATCATGCTCTACTTGACTCTTCTAATGGATTGCTTGTTCCGCTGCAGTTAAATTTGATGTTTATTATATTTTATCAGTTTAACACTGTTGAAGGCTAACGATAATTTATTTTGCAATATCTTAGTCCTAATATTTCTTACTGTACTAGTTGAGCTCACCCTTTGTTTTCATTGTTCTCTTCAGGAAATGAGAATATAGCTGGGACTAGTCGGGGAATGGAGTGATGGTCCAGTTGTTTGCATTAGTAGTCCTCACTATTCAGTGGAATAGTGTGATAATAAATGTAATAAGGACTCCATTTTAGTTTGAATACTGTCTAGAAGATAATATTCGTATTAAAACTCTCATCTTATGTTTTGTCGACAGTTGTATAATTAAGTTGTATTTGAATTTTGTACTATGTATTTGGCGACTCAGAATGGGTAATGTATACCTATTTTGGGGGCGTCACAGTTGGTATCAAAGCTTAGGGATATGATCCCTGGCTGAGATGTGAGACTAGAACTAGGAGGGGAGAGACAGTAAATTTTTTCGCTAGTATGACCTACCTAAGTTTATTTGGTATTTATTTGGTCGGTCAGAGTATAGGGATAATATGTGACATGTCAATTAACCCTTGTTTTATGGCAGTATTTGAAAATGGCATCCAAAAATGTTGAGATAAACAATGAAGCACATGAGACCTTTGAGTCACCAACGATCAATACCGAGGATAATGTGCCTCAAGATGGCAATAATCCTCAGGAAAACAACAACGTTGACCAAATGATGAACGATGGGATGTTCAGAGGTTTTATGCAATTCATGTAACATCAGGCGAGAACGACCCCTATTCAAAATACAGGTGGAAACACTGGCAACTCTCAGACGGTCACCGCTAAACAGTTCAAGGAGCTGGGACCACCAGAGTTTATTGGAGAGCCAAAACCATTTAAGGCAGAGACGTGGATACTACATATCACTAAGATATTTGATGTCTTGAGATGCTTCGAGGAGCAAAAGAGTCCCATTGCCACCTTCATGTTGCGAGGAGAGGCAGATTAATAGTGGGAATCTATAAAGCGTACTTAACCTGCCGCACTGAAGATGTCTTGGGATAAGTTCCAAGAACTTTTCAATGTCAAGTACTTTCTCGAAAGTATTCGTCACACGAACGAGGTAGAGTTTATGAATTGGAACAAAACAATATGACCGTGTCACAATACGAAGCTAAGTTTGCCGAGTTGTGCCGATTTGCGTCCCACTTGGTTGATAATGAGGAGAGAATGATGCGGATGTTTCTAAAAGGTTTGAAACCTGAGATACGTCAATACCTAATTTCTCACAAACTGTGTTTGTATTCAGATGTGGTAAATAGGGCTCAGTTATTGGAGCACGATAACAAGTCAACCCAACCAAGAGAGAGCAGATGGAAAAATTCTTATTAAAACTCTTAGATTATGTTTTGTCGTATTTTACACGACTGTTGTATAATTAAGTTGTATTTGAATTTTGTACCATGTATTTGGCGACTCAAGATGGGTGATGTATACCTGTTTTGGGGGCGTCACATTTGGTATCAAAGCTTAGGGATATGATCCCAGGATAAGATGTGAGACTAGAACTAGGAGGGGAGAGACGGGGAATTCCTTCGCTAGTATGAACTACCTAAGTTTATTTGGTATTTAATTGGTCGGTCAGAGTATAGGGATAATATGTTGCATGTCAATTAACCCTTGTTTTGTGGCAGTATTTGAAAATGACATCCCAGAATGTTGAGAGTAGCAATGGAGCACAGGAAATCGTTGAGTCTCCAAAGATCAATAATAAGGATAATGTGCATCAGGAAGGCGACAATCCTCATGCAAACAACAACACTAACCAAATGATGAACGATGGAATGTTCAGAGGCTTTATGCAATTCATGCAACATCAGGCGAGAGCGGCTCCTATCCAAAATGTAGGTGGAAACACTGGAAACTCTCGGACGGTCACCGCTAAACAGTTCAAGGAGCTGGGACCACCGGAGTTTATTGGAGAGCCAAAACCACTTAAGGCGGAAGCATTGATAAAGCAGATCACTAAGATATTTGATGTCTTGGGATGCTCCGAGGAGCAAAAGGTTCTCTTTGGCACCTTTATGTTGCGAGGAGAGGCAGATTACTAGTGGGAATCGGTAAAGCGTACTCAACCTGCCGCACTGAAGATGTCTTGGGAGAAGTTCCAAGAATTATTCAACGACAAGTACTTTCCCGAAAGTATTCATCACATGAAAGAGGTAGAGTTCATCAAGTTGGAGCAGAAAAATATGACCGTGTCACAGTACGAAGCTAAGTTTGCCGAGTTGTCCCGGTTTGTGTCTCACTTGGTTGATAATAAGGAAAGAATGACGCGGATGTTTCTAAGAGGTTTGAAACCCGAGTTAGGTCAATATTTAATTTCTCATAAACTGTGTTTGTATTCAGATGTTGTTAATAGGGCTCAGTTATTGGAGCGTGATAACGAGTCAACCTTACCAAGAGAAAGCAGCCAAAAAATGATAATACCAGTGGTAGCAGTCATCGAAGCGGTGACAACAAACGTGGAGAGAATCAACATGCCAGAAATGGTAACCACTTCGGTGGAAATCATGGCCAAGATAATAGAAGTGGAAATTTTAAGAAGAGGAGATTTAGCAATGATGGAAAGACATCATCACCAGCACCTGTTGTTAAGGAAGGGGAACAACAGCCTATCGTATGTTAAAAATGCAGAGGGGAGGGACATATCAGTCTGAACTTTACGCAACAGTCCAAGGCATGTTACAATTGTGGAAGAGAAGGTCACCTATCCCGATTTTGTCGGGCACAGAAGTCAATTCCAGCTAGGATGGAGGCATCAAAAGACGTCCCAGACAAGACAAAACCGGTAGTTCAAGGGAGAGCGTTTGTCGTAACCTCCCAAAAAGTGAGGAATCCAAACGAGGTGATCACGTGTAAGCTAATCATAAACTCTAGCGAAGTCTATACCTTATTTGATACCGGTTCTACCCATTCTTTTATTTCTCCTACTTGTGCTCAACGTTTAAATTTAACTCCAGAGAAATTAGACTTTGATTTATCTGTTGAAACTCCATTGGGAGAAACCTTCATTACATCCACTATTTATAAGTCTTGTTTGATTCAAATCGGTAAACGCACGTTACTTGTCGATCTTATCTCTTTGAAAATACTTGCATTTGATATGATTTTAGGGATTGATTGGTTAACTACTCATCATGCTAAAATCGATTGTTTTCGTAAGGTTGTTAGCTTTCATATTCCTAACTAACCTATTATGTGAATTCAAGCAACCAAACCACTATAGACAATCATTGTCATATCTAGCCATAAAGCTATTCGTTTATTGAAAAATAGATGTCAAGCTTTCTTAGCCCATGTCACAGATTTAAACAAAAATACATCAGATTTGAATGATAATTCTATTGTTAATAAATTTCCTGACGTATTCCTCGAAAAACTTCTTGGCCTACCCCCGGAGCGTGAAATCGAGTTTGGTATCGACCTTGAACCCGGTACAAAACCCATTTCCAAAGTCCCATATTGAATGGCTCCTATTGAACATCAGGAGTTAAAAACCCAACTACAGGAATTGTTAGACATCAGGTTAATTCGTCCTAGTACGTCTCCTTGGGGTGCTCCTATTCTATTCATGAAGAAGAAAGATGGAAGTATGCAACTTTGTATTGATTATCGGGAGTTGAATCATGTCACCATCAAAAATAGGTACCCGTTGCCTCGCATTGATGACCTATTTGACCAGTTGCAAGGCGCCAAATTCTTTTCAAAGATTGATCTTCATTCTGTATATCATCAGTTGAAGATTAAAACTGATGACATTCCAAAGACTACTTTCAGAACTCGTTATGGGCATTACAAATTCCTAGTCATGTCTTTTGGATTGACTAATGCTCCTGTTGCCTTCATGGATATGATGAACTGAGTATTCAAGTAATATTTGGATCACTTTGTGGTCGTCTTTATTGATGAAATCCTAATATATTCCAAAAGCCATGAAGATCATGAACAACACTTGAGGCTGATACTCCAAAAGCTTCGTAAAAACAAGCTTTATGCCAAGTTGAAGAACTGTGAGTTCTGGCTCGAGGAAGTAGCATTCCTTGGGCACGTGATATCAAATCACGAATATCATTGACTTTGGTAAAGATTGAAGCAATTCAAATTTGGGAGCAACCTAAGTCGATGGCCAGAAATCGTAGCTTTCTCGGCTTATTTGGTTATTATCGAAGATTAAGTAGAAGGGTTTTCTCAAATCACTACTCCATTAACTCAGCTGACTCGGAAAGATACAAAATTCAGTTGGAGCGAGGAATGTGAGAAGAGTTTTCAAGAACTCAAGAGGAGACTCATTTCAAAGACTGTTCGACAATACCATCATCTCGGAGGATTTGTCATCTCTGAGTGATGCTTTGCAAAAAGGTTAGGATGTGTTCTCATGCAACATGGAAAAGTCATAGCCTATGTCTCACGACAACTCAAAGAATATGAGTGGAATTATCCTACTCATGATCTAGAGTTGGCAGTTGTCATTTTTGCGCTCAAGATTTGGAGGCATTACCTGTATGGAGAGAAGGTGGAGATCTATACGGATCATATAAGCCTCAAATAATTCTTCACTCAAAAGGAACTCAACATGCGACAACGACGATGGCTTAAGCTATTGAAAGATTACGATCATACCATTCAATACCATCCTAGAAAAACGAACGTAGTAGCTGACGCATTGAGTAGAAGATCATATGTGGGTACGAGTGCGATATTGCCAATGCAAAGGCCCATTGTGTATGACTTACAAAGGATGAAGATAGAGTTAAAGACTCCAGGGACCCATGTGATGATGGCGAATATACGAGTAGAACCAACTTTAATCAATAAAGTTAAAGCTACTCAAGCTAAAGACCTGGAGCTGATGCGTATGAGGAAGAAAGTGAAAGAAGGTGCTATTCTAGAAGCAATAATCGATGAAGAAGGAATACTTCGAGTCAACACCATACTTTGTGTTCCTAACGATTCTGAATTGAAGTATAAAATCATGATGGAGGCGCACAACACACCGTTTGCAATCCATCTTGGGAGTACAAAAATGTATCATGATCTTCGACATACATTTTGGTGGAGCAATATGAAGAGAGAGATAGTGAGGTTTATCTCAAGGTGTCTAACTTGTCAACGAGTCAAGGCGGAGCATCAAGTGCCAAAAGTCCATTGCAACCACTTGAAATTCCAGAATGGAAGTGGGAACACATTTCCATGGATTTCGTTACTGGTCTTCCCAAGGTTTCTCAAGGCATAGATGCGATTTGGGTCATTGTTGATAGATTGACCAAGTCTGCTCATTTCTTACCGATACGAGAAACTTATACACTTGAACGTCTTGCTCATATGTACATAAGCGAGATTGTAAGATTGCATGGTATGCCACTATCCATAGTTTCTGATCGAGACCCACGATTAACTTCACGATTTTGGGTTAGTTTGCAAAAAGCTATGGGCATAGATTTACGATTTAGTTCGACATATCATCCTCAAACGGATAGGTAGTTGGAGAGGACTATTCAAACTCTTGAAGATTTATTAAGACTCTGTGTCCTTGATTTTAAAGGAAGTTGGGACAAATTCTTACCATTGGTGGAGTTTTCCTACAACAATAATTATCAAGCAAGTATTGACATGGCTCCATTTGAGGCGTTGTAATAACCCGATATTTTATATATAAATAAATCAAAAATTTTGCGTAATTTTTTTTTTTTATTTTAAAGATGAGGATTTGTACAAGATAAGGTGTATGTGTATTTATGTGATAAATAAAAATATATTTATTACACGAATGTTTACAAATAATTTTATTTTAGAATTATTGATTATTATAAAGTATATTCTTATAATAATTAATTTTATAGTAGAAATATTTTTATTAATTATTTTCCATGAAAATATAGTTATATATTATTTAAATAATATATGAAATGATTTTCTTTGAATAATTATAATAATTATTTTATTTTATTATATGAATATTAATTAAGTTAATTATTTTAACTTAATTAATAAAGGTATATATGCCAGATAAATCAGATATGGAATCCAAACCCTAATTTTGGATTTTTATCAAGGAATGAGAATAATAATATTATATTATTATTTGTCAGTGTTATAAATATGTATGTTAGGTGTGTACGGTTAATCTAGGGAGCAGTTTTAGTATAAACCTGCAAAACCCTAATTTTACTGACAAACACTAGTTTCGAAGTCAACTAAGACTTTAAAATCTGTTAAGTCAATGTGTTATGTGATTCATGATAATTATAATTATTAATAATCAAGAAAAACCCTAATTGTAAATTAAAACCCTAATTTCTTAAATTAGAAACCTTAAATAATAATTAGTTAATTGCTAAATGGAAACCCTAATTTAAAACTCGGGTTTCGACACTGTTATATAACTGTGTTATATGGTGTATGTTATGTATTATATAATTTTATATTGATTAGGTAAACCCTAATTAATATTTAGAAATATTAAATTCTAGAAACCCTATTTTTTTAAATTATATAATCCTAATTACAAATTGAGAACCCTAATTTCTAAATTTGGGAAACCCTAATTTGAAACTCAAGAATGAGTTTGAGACTGTTCTGTAGCTGTGTTATATGAATAATTTTATGTATTATAGAATTTAATTTTAATTAAGAAAAACCCTAATTAATATTGGTGGACCCTAATTGTTAGAAACCCTAATTTCTAAATTAGTAATCCTAATTTGTTAAAATGAAACCCTAATTGCTAATTAGTGAACCTTAAAACTAATGTTCATATTTTATATTATTAGAAACCTAAACTATTTTAGAAAAACCTAATTTGTAATTTTAAAAACTTAAATTCTATTTTTGGCCTATTAAGAAATCTTAGAAAAATAATTATTATTGGTGGAACCTTAGGGTTAAACCCTAAGGGTCAAACCTTAAGGGTTTACCAAAGGACCTAAGTGCCATTAAATTGGAAAGACAAATGACCATGTTGCCCCTCTTGCATAATTGATAGGTAATTTGTATTTTTGGAGAACACTTTAGTTGTTGAGCTAATTTAACAACTCCATGTGAATTAAATGACAACAACTCAGCCATTTCAGCAGCCAATTCATCCATCTAGCTTAGTATATAAGAGTTAGAGAGAGAGAGAAAGTCCTCATTTTTACTCATTTCTTTCCAAAGCTCTAACCAACTCTCTCTCACTAAAAACCCACGAAAATATTAAGGTATATCAGTCTCTTAGACAAGCCCTACCACTTCCCTTAACAGATCATTAGCCCAGAATCCAGAAATTATCCAAGAAAGGTATAAACCCAAACTGATCATTAGCCCAGAATCCAGAAATTATCTAGCATACAAGATCAAAGTTTTCAGTTTGGGTTTATATCAGTCTCTTAGATCGTTTTCTGTTTATGTTTTTGGTTGTTTTAATGTTTGTATTTGAAGTATGTTAGGAGATCTTTGATCTGGAATTGGATTCATGCATAAATAATGTGTACATCACAAGTTATTAGTGGTCAAATGCCGTTGACCGGCCATGACCGAACTGATCTGGGTAACCCAGATTGTTACCCAGAAACGCTTGACAAGATCTTTTGTGGCTTTGATCTTGCTTCTGGTTGTTTGTTTTGTTGTTGTTGTTGTTGTAATAAGATTTATAGTATGGTAGTTATAATGTAGGTTAATGCTCTTATATCGCTTTTATCATAAACATACGAGATTTGGGGGATGGTTAAACCAAGCAGAAGGTTCACAGATTAGCTTTCTGGGTAACCCAAAAAGTTCATACGCGTGGCTTCTGACATGGTTTAACCGGACAATATCTTGCTATTATGTTGTTGTTTTGTTGATTTTATGTAATAGAAATGTTGTCCTACATGTTGTCTACACACTGAAGGTTATAGATCACTAAAACATTACACGATCAGCTTGTAGTGGAGGCTGGAAAGTGGCACCCTAGATTGTTCTTCATTTCTGGGTAACCCAGAAATGAAGAACATGTCTGACAAGCTTTTTGATTAATAATATATTACTGTTGTGGCATGTTATAGCTATAATCTTTGTTGGTGGTTGTAGTTCTACATCTGTACTACAACTCTAACATCTTTTCAAGCCCAAAAATCGATTGGATCATAGAACTAATTATAGTCAAACTAGCTAGCTTGGTAACTGAGTTGGTGTTCTGGGTTTTGCATGAAGAACACGAAGAACACCTATAACAACGGTTCTGTCGCTATAGGTGTTCTTTAGCGACAGATTCTATATAAAAATTATATTTTTATTAAATAATTATAGAAAATTAGTTTTTAATTATAAAAAATACAAAATAAATTTCTAAAAATTATTTTAAAATCAGAAAATTAGTCTTTAATTATTTTGAATATATTTCATAAATATTTAATATTTTTGGAATATTAAATTTATTTAATTATAATATTAAATAAATTAGTTAAAAATAATTTTAATTCTTGAAAAATCATTTAAAATTATATTATGGTATAAGAAAATAATTTAAGTTATTTTTGTTAACTTTTAAAAATTTTGTGATGAATTTCAATAATTAATTAATATTAATGGTAATTAAAGTTATTTAATAAATGTATTAAATAAACTATGGAAATTAGAATTAATGATTTAAAAATTATAGAAAAATGATTTAAAGGTTATTTAAGTTATAAAATATAACTTTTAATATTTAAAGGATAATTTCATTAATAATTTAATATTAATGATTATTAATTTATTATAAATGATATTAGAGTTGTTTAATAATAATATTAAATAAATAATTTAAAAATGGTTTTATTGATTTAAAAATAATTTATAATGGAAATAAATAGATTAAAAATATTTTAAGTTATAATTAAGGACTTTTTATATTTTGATGAATAAGACATTAATAATTAAATATTAATGGAAATTATTTAAAGATGATTTTAATTCTTTTAAAAATCATTTAAGGATAATATTAATACTTTAAAAGTAGTTTGAGTTATTATAAATAACTTTAACATTTAGGCAATGGTTTCACTAATAGTTTAATATTAATTAAATATTAATGATAATTGAATTGTTTAGTATTTAAATTATTTAATAATGATTCCGATGTTTGATAATTCATGATAAATTATAATAAATGTTTAAAAATTATTATAAGTCATTTAAAAATAATATGACTGATACTAAGTTACAAAATATAGTCTTTAGACTCGATAATTACCCGATAAAGCCGTCGGTATACTGACACGTTTCAGAAATTGATCTAGACTTAATAATTTGATTAGATATGTGTTTATTTGTGATTCAATGGTTGTTAAACATATGTGACAATGTGATTAGGTTATGTGCTGACTGCGAAATGCAGTACTATGTGTTCTAGTATATTGTTCTAATCGAACGAATAATCTTATTAATGATAGGTCGTGATATAAAAGATAAAACTAAGTTGTGAACTGTAAGCAGCACATCAGGCAAGTATCTTATCTTTGCATTTCCTTTATGCAATGGACATGAGTAAGAAGTTTCAGAATTATATTATTATTGTACTAGATTATTAACTCTATTGTCGTATATATTATATCCGATCATTGTTTATCAATATGATATTATATTATATAACTCATATATATATTCTGTTCGATAATTTAGAAATATGGTTATACAAGTGTCTCCACTTGGATAATCATTGTATTTAATCACATGTTGATATATATGTATAAAGCCATCTAAGCTATTTGACCCAGCTAGACACAGATTCAGATATACCGTTGAATATGATAAAACCTTTTTGTATCCAATCAAAATGTTTTGGTTCGGATTCCAGACTAAGTATGAACATCCTGATCACGGGAAAACTTTTATGCGCCCAAGGCGGATAGAGTGAATGATCCTATCGTTCTTGTAATGTAGTATTGATCAATACAGGGCTCATTGGGATGATCACCCTCGCGCCCGTAAGTTATGATGGTTTGCAGATGAAGTTCTGCTAAACCTTATCGAAAATTTAAAACAATGTTCATAGTATGTCACCTAAACCCCATTTATAGTCAATACGTAGTTTCAAAAATGTGAGATAGAGTTGTATGTCACCTAAACCCCATTTGGTTTGGATCTGTTTACTTCACAACTATTGAATCGTTCTAGAAGTGATGTATAAAGAAAACATTTAATTCTTTCAGCTAAATATAATTATTATTGTTATTACTTGTTGGGCACTCAAGTGCTCATCCTTGCTTAATTTAAATGTTTTTAGCTAAATGTGAATAACTAGAAGGTTCGGCCAAGAACAAGGGAAAAAGGAAAGCAAACTGAATATGTGTAATGGTATCTTTTGTAATAGTTAGACTGTATTAATATAATGATATGTATTATATATCATGTAAAGAATTATAGTAAATGTTGCGTAATTGGGATTAGACTCTGATAAATGTAAGATAAGTTTGTATTCATATTATTGTTATTATTATTATTATTTTTCCGCTCATAGAAATGGTATCGTAAAGCACCGAGTTCGGATTTCAAGTACCTGAATTTGGGGACGTTACAGGCGTTGTATGGAAGAAAGTGTCGTTCTCAAGTATGCTGGGATGAGGTGGGTGAAGCAACGTTGTTGGGACCGAAGTTGGTACGAATGTCTACGGAAAAGATTCAAACGATCCGACAACGTATAAAAACCTAGCAAGATCGACAAAAGAGTTGTGCTGATCTTTATCAAAAGGATGTGGAATTCAATATTGGGGATCATGTGTTGTTACGTGTTGCTCCATGGAAAGGAGTTACGAGATTTGGAAAGAGAGGAAAGCTCAATCCTCGATTCATTGGCCCATTTTAATCCTCGATAGAGTAGGAAGCGTGGCCTATAGACTACTTTACCTTGCCAAATATGTCTCATGTTCATAACGTTTTTCACATATCTATGTTGCGTAAATATGTGAAAGACCCGAACCACATTATTGAATTAGAACAGGATGAGATAGCGGAAGATTTAACGTATGAGGAGGTACCTGTTAAAACTTGGATAAGAAGGATCATATTCTACGCTCCAAGGTTATACCTCAAGTCAATGTTTTGTGGAGAAACCACGATGTTGAGGAAATGACCTGGGAGTTAGAATATGAAATGAAGTAAAGGTTTCCTCACCTCTTCGACATATCAGGTACGCTTTAACGCCCCCAAACTCAGGTACTTGAAACCCGAACTCGGTGCGTTACGATACCATTTCTATGAGCAAAATAATACTAATAATAATAACAATAATATAATTATCAAACTTAATTTACATATATCAAAGTCTACTCCCAAGTACGCAACCTTTACTACAATACAATACATGATAGATAATAAATATCATTGTCTTAATACTGTCTAACTATTACAAAAGATAACATAAGATTATTCTGATTGCTTTCCTTTTTTCCTTGTTCTGGCCTGAACATTCCTGTTGATCATGCTTAGCTGAAAACATTTAAATTTAAAGCAAGGATGAGCATTTGATTTCCCAGCAAGAAATAGCAATAATAAATATAAGCTGAAAGTATGATAACTCTTCTACAACGAATCAACAGTTTTGAAGTAAGCTGAACCAATAATAACAACATACCAAATCTATCTCAAATTTTTGAAACTACGTACTGAGTATAACTTGAGATTAGTCGACAGACTATGAACATATTTTTCTTCATTTTCGCTAGGGTTTAGCAGAACTTCATCCGCAAACTGTCATAACTTACGGGCACGAGGGTGATCATCCCAATGCGCCCTGTATTGATCAATACTACATGCAAGAACGATATTATCGTTCACTCTATCCACCTTAGGTGCACAAAAGTTTTCCCATATTCGAGATGTTCATTCTTAGTCAGGAATCTGAACCAAAACAATCTAGTTGGATACAATAACGTTCTATCTTGTTCAAAATATTTTTATGTCTAGCTGAATCAAATAGCTTAGACGGCTTTTAAGTCAACTTATACATACTCGAAATCAATAAGTATGTATCAACATATGATTAAATATAATGTTTATCCAAGTGGGGACACTTATACAACCCTATATACTGAATTAACGAGAGCGGAATAAATATCTGAATTATACAATAATACAATGATTGGATAATGTAAGAACTTGTATGAATACAAAGATTGGATACATAATCAATAATAATAGAGTTAATAATCTAGCACAATAATATGATTACGAAACTTTCTTACTCGTATACATTGCATAAAGGAAATGCAAAGGTAGGATACTTGCACGATGTAAATAATAGATCATATACTTGCTCAATAATAATTGGAGTCAGTTTAGGAAACTTGCATAACATGATATACCTGTTCACACGAAATAAAAGTAGTGCATAAGGTTTAGATACTTTCACTGAAAGCTGCTTTGCTTACAATACTTAACTTAGTTCTATCTTTTATATCAAAACCTATCATTAATAAGATTATTCGTTCAATTAGAATAATATATCATATCATATAGTATCGCTAATCGCAACGATCGACATAACCTAATCACATTGTCACATATGTTTAACAGTCATTACATCATAAACAAACACGCATCTAGTCAAATTATCTAAGTCCAGATCAATTTCAGAAATATTTCGGTGTACTGACGGCTTTATCGGGTAAATATCAAGTCTAAGACTCTATCCTGCAGTTCAATAGTCATTTAGATATTTTAAATATCAGACATATTATTTTTCATAGCCTTATAATAATTTTTAAATAATTATTATACCTTATCATGAATTTTCAAACTTTGAAATCATTATTAAATGATTTAAATATTAATTAATTCTATTATCATTAATATTTAATTAATATTAAACTATTAATGAAACCATTGCCAAAATATTAAAGTTATTTATAATAACTCAAAATATTTTTAAAGTATTAATATTACCCTTAAATGATTTTTAAAACATTTAAAATTATTTTTAAATAATTACCATTAATATTAGAATATTAATTTATTATTTATCAAAATATTAAAAGTCATTAGTTATAACTTAAAATATTTTTAATTTATTTATTTCCTTTTAAATGATTTTTAATTCAATAAAACCATTTTAAAACTATTTATTTAATATAATTATTAAATAAACTTAATATCCTTAATATTAAATTATTAATGAAATTTACCTTTAAATATGAAAAGTTGTATTTTATAACTTAAAATATTTTTAAACTATTTATTTTATTTAAAATGATTTTTATAATATTAAAATCATTTTTAATTAATTTATTTAATATAATTACTAAATAAATCTAATATCATTAATATTTAATAATTAATGAAACTTATCTTAAAATATTAAAAGTTATGATTTATAACTTCAAATATTATTAAATACCTTATTATTATTTAAAATGATTTTTAATACAATAAAATCATTTTTAATTAATTTATTTAATGCATTTATTAAATAATTTAAATACCAATAATATCCAAATAAATATTAATATTTATGAAAAATATGTCAAATTATTAAAAGTTAATTTTATAACTTAAAATAATTTTTAAAACTATTTTGTAATTTTCAGAATTTATTTACTATTTTTAAATGATTTTTAGAATTTAAATTAGTTAATTATAATAAGTCTGTCATTTAAAGCCCTTTGGATGCGATGAAGTGTCGCCTTAGGTGTTCTTGAGACACCAAGGCATTCAAAGTCAGTGCTCTAGCTTGCTTGTTTGACCATCAATCATTCTGTGTAATGTGTTTCTGGTCGCGTTAATGGTTAGCTATTATAGTGCGGATTTAATACTACACAGTATAACAACAAACATGGTCAAAACATGCATCATATGCAAGATCTAAGCTCGAGAACAAGTTATCGAGGTCGTTTCTTGGCGTTTTTAATTTGCTTGAGAAAACAAAGTCGTGGCCGGTCAATGATTTGGATGGCCTTAACTCTGTCAATCTGTTCATGTTAAGTGTTTTCTGCTCGTTGGGCTGTCTAGACAAACTATCAGAGAACATGTTGCAATCCATGGTCAAGTCTAAACATAAATAATCAAAAAAGCGTTGGGGCTCGAGAAAATCGTGTCGAATGCATTTCTTCATTTCGGGTTTCCGAAATGAAGAACAGAATCGAGAATGCATGTTTGGGCTTCCACAACTTGTTGTACTTGAATGATTTTTGTGATCTAAGGTTTCCAGATTGTAGCCAACATGTAGGTGAAGAGATCTATTACATACAAACACCACAACAACAAACAAATCTCTAGATCCATGCCGGTCAAACCATGTCAGAGATGGTGGTCATACGTTTTCTGGGTTACCCAGAAAATAGAAACGTGATCGAGCTACTTGGTTGGACCGTCTATTAAATACATCATGTTAGTCATCTAGGTTATATAAAATCTTGAATATGTAGTACATATACCATACTATAACATTTAAACAACAACGGAAACAAATAGACAAACACACGAGAGATCTGTACTCAAGAACTTACTGTCAGAACGTTATGGGTAAGTTTCTGGGTTACCCAGATTTGAAAAGTCATGGTCGGTCAACTGACTTTGACCATCAATAACTTTCACTCTACAACAGATCTGACTCTGAATCAAGTTCTAGATTCCAGATCTCACAGCATACTACAACTCCAAAACATAAAACACACCAAATCATAAACAGAGAGAGATCTATAGCCTTTGACTTTTGCTTGTCAGACACAAAATAAGTTTTTTCCATATTTTGAAAAATGCTAAATCCGAGCCTCTAGATGTTATGGATCTAACATCGAGCAATCCAGATCATCATAATATACTACATATTACATGTTTAACACAAAAAAACTAACATCTAACACTTTGATCAAGATCAGATTTCTTCTAGGGTTCTTACCTTTTTTTTATGAACAAGTTCTTGGTTATGACTTCTGATTTGTTATGTGTTGGTGGGCTGATTTTAGTGACTGAAATGATAGAAGAATTCATGGGTTTAAGCTTGAGAGAGTATGGCTAAGTGTTTGTTGCACACATGAGGCAATAATGCATTTTCTCTCTCTCTTGAATTCTATATAATCCTTGATGCAATGAACTTGGCTGGTAATGATGGCTGAGAGTTGGAGTACTATAGCTCATACCTAGACAATAGGGTGGTTGGCCAGATTTGCAAAGATTTGGCTAGCAATAATGCATGAATGGGACAAAAAGCGCATAATGGTAATTTTGCAAATAAGTCAAAGGGTATTCTTGTCCAAGGTGCTTGAATCTAGGGTTTAATCACTAGATTTTTAACCTTAAAGTTTCCCAAATAATTACTAGCGTTTGGATAATTAAAAATTAAAGTGTAATAAAATTTTAATTTTAAACACACTAATTAAATTAGGGTTTTAAATAGAAATTAGGGTTTTATTAAAAAATTAGGATTTAAATAATTAGGGTTCCTTAATTATCATTAGGGTTCCTAAATTAATATTTCAATTTATTAAAATAATAATTAGGGTTTATAATTTTAGCAATTAGGGTTCCTAATTAGCAATTAGGGTTTCTAATTTTAAATTAGGGCTTTCAAATATTAATTAGGGTTTTATCTAATTAACATTAATTCTATAATATGCACATAATTCATATAACACAATTTAAATAGATCTTAATTTCGGTTTTGAGTTCCCAATTATGGTTTATGATAGTAATACTAGGGTTTGTTGTCATACACCATAATTGACTAACCAATATCAGTCTACACATATACTGTATATATTTATAACATTGAAAAATAATATTATATTTAATATACTATTATTATTCTCATTCATAGCTCAAAATCCAAAATTAGGGTTTAGATTCCATATATGATTATCTTTTATATATAACATTTTTAATTAAGTTAAAAAGAATTAACTTAAATAATCGAACTAAATTCATATAATAAAATAGTAATTATAATAATTCCAATAATCATCTCATATATTATTTAAATAATATAAAATTATATTTTCATAGAAAATAAATAATAAAGATATTTCTACTATAAAATTAATTATTATAAGTATATACCTTATAATTAGCAATAATTCTTAAATAAAATTATTTGAAATTATTCATGTAATAAATAAATTTTATTTATCACATATATATAGACACATTACTTGACACATATTCTCATCTTTAAAATAATAATAATAATAAAATTTAATATGCAAAATTTCTTATTTATTTATATAGAAAATATTCAGGTTATTACATTCACCCTCCCTTATAAGGATTCCGTCCCCGGAATCACCGTTTTAAAACTCATACTTACAAGGGTACATATCATACATAGTCATTTCAAATAGATCTCGATCGAATTTGATCGAACCGATCTTTAACTATTCAATATAAACCTTGTCTATCTGATTAAACGGAAGTTCGATTCCTAAAAGAACTCAAATTCCTTCTTCAAAATATCTTTATAAAATAATTTATATATATTGGAAAATCATGTATATCAAAATATACAAGTTATACGAATAATACCTGAAGTTGCATTCTCAGCTGCCACCTTATACTGGATCGTCATATTGAAAACTCTTGCGGTTGATTCTGTTGGTTTGTTTGTTGAAGTAGATTAGATTTGTCTTTAGAGTCCATTGCCTTTTCCTTTACTCGCGCTCCCTGTATCCCCTCCCTTTTTCGGACAGTCTTTCACCTTGTGCTTCGTTGATCCACACTTGAAACACCCTCTGTTCATACTTGGATTCGGACAGTTGGGAGAGATATGTCCCTCCCGCCCACACCTGTAGCACACAAACTTACCCTTAAGACACTCCCCTGAGTGATTCTTTCAACAATTCCCACACTACGCAACCTGTTTCTTTCCACCTCCTGGCCTACTTCTGGTATTCCAAAAATTATCTCCTTTTCTTTTCCCAGTCTTACTGCCACTATTTTCTTCTCTGGCTCTAGCTTGATTTGCTTCCCACCAAAAATTCGTCTCCCCTTTCATCGTATAGGTGACAAAAGCTGTCTTTTGCCCATCCGTTACTCTAGCTGTCACAAACATCTCTGCAGGGTCAGTTGATCCTCTAAAATTTGGATGTTCGATTTCTTTGAAGTCTTTAACGGTTGCTGATCGATTACTTGGTTGATTTCCCGCGGCTGGTATTCCGTTCTTCATAGCTTGAACGTCCACATTCGCCAAATTTTGTGTTGGGTCTAGTTGTCCTTCAGCTTTATTGACAGGTTATTCTGCCTTTTGGTTTCATTTTCGTCTTGGCGGCATTATCTGATTAAATAAGATCATGTTCATCTAACTAATTCATCGTACTTTTCATAGCATATCACATACTGTTTTAAACATACGTTATCCCCTTTGTGACATAATAGTCGGGAATCGTTGCCACAACTTATACAAAAGTTGATAATATTACTTTACACCCATATACTTACCATATACATATCATAGAATCATACATATTCAAATAACACTAATACTACTTATTTCATACGCCTTCACTAAGGATCAATTACTTAGCATTCTATATATTTCTATTATCCTCAATAATCCATTCTCACATAACTATACCTAGTTCGTCAAACCTTTAACACATTATGAGTTTATGAACTCACCACAAACATATGAGTTCAAGAACTCGAGCTTGATCTTATATCCTCTGCCTATCAGTTATACTATCATTTCTGGGTCCGGTACTACACTTTCCTGTATAATCACCTCATTGAGGTAGCTTTCAATGTGAGCCTCTATTTCAGCTATTGGCTTTGATATTGGCTCGGTTATGGAGGTTGACTCCTTCTTTACGACCTGAGGGTATCATAATCCTTATCTCATATAACATCTACACACTAACTATCTTGATTAAGATATAGTATATACACAAACAATAGTTTTATAAAAGTTATCTTTTATTTTGTTTAACGATGAATTTATTCAATTCATCTCCTTTTAAACTCTATATGAGTTATTTATATTTTCAACGTTTCCCTCTATTCTAAGGTTATAGCCTAAGGTCTGTCCCACCTAAGGTTTCTAACCCTAAAGCTTTGATACCAACTTGGAAATGGGTTTTGTACCGGGTTCAAGGTCAATACAAAATTTGATTTCACGTTTTGGGGGTAGGCAGAGAAGTTCTTTGGAAAATATGTCATGGAGTTTATTAACAACAGAACTATCATTCAGATCTAACGTATTTTTGTTTAAATCGGTGACATGGGCTAAGAAAGCTTGACATCCGTTTTTCAATAAACGAATTTCTTTATGGCTTTATATGACAATAATTGACATTAGTGGTTTGGTTGCTTGAATTCGCATAACATGTTGGTTAGAAATATAAAAACAATCAGTTTTATCATGATAAGTAGTTAATCAGTCGATTCCAAAAATTACATCAAATACAAGTATTTTCAAAGAGATGAGATCAGCATGTAATGTGAGAGTGCCGATTTGAATCAAACAAGATTTATAAACTATGGATGCAATGAAGGTTTCTCCTAACAGAATTTCAACAGATAAGTCAAAGTCTAATTTATCAGGAGTAAAGTTTAAACGTTGAGCACAAGCAGGTGAAATAAAAGAATGGGTAGAACCGATATCTAATAAGGTATAAACTTCGCAAGAGTTTATGATTAGCTTATTCATGATAACTTCGTTTGGGTTCCTCACTTTTTGGGTAGTCACAAAAAAAGCTCTCCCTTGAACCACTGACTTTGACTTGTCCGTAGCCACCTTTGGTGTCACCATTATAGCTGGACTTAACTTTGTTACAGGAAAAAATCGAGCTATGTGATCGTCCTTTCCATAACTAAAACACACCTTGGAAAGCTGTTTATAGTTTGGACTGATGTGCCCCTTCTCTATGCATCTGTAACATCTAATTAGTGGTCATTCTTGTTGGTTTGAAATACTGATCACTAAACAAGCGCAAGTATACGCACTCTAACAAGTAATACAGTGATAAGATGAGTTGTCGATCCCATGAGGAACTATCACTAATATTTACCAAATACCGACTTTATATCGCTTCAGTCTTATTCGAACAACAAAATAAATGAGGTGTTATTAATCTAGTTAAATCTAATTATCAAAGCACGTAAACGGTTAATGAGTGGTATCTAAGGCGCAACAAGCTAAGATCATAACTTCACCCCAAACTAGCATTTTGTCAAACACATGGTGTGCTGTGTTTTATTAAACTTCCTAACTTTCTCTCTTTGGTCTTGGTGGTCACGACGGACTGTCGACCGAGAACACACAAGTGCTCATACACCTCTCCTGAGGTATGTATAAACCTATCCTCTCTATATCCATCCGATATGGATTAGAAGAGAAAAGAACATCCAAGCTAGGTAATAATCCTACGCATTCCTATGCGAATTAACCATAACAAGTAAATTAAAGCATATGTTCTCAATTAGGTCACACACAACGCACATGTATATTCCTATCCTATACACAAATTATATAGTTGAATCAAGTAGAACAATCATAATCATATGCCAATATATCAAGGTATACATCTACAATTCATTTTTCAATTTCTTATAGATTACCAAAATCATCACTAATTCCTTAGCAAGAATGATTAAGCATAAATATATTGATCCAACCCATATGGTGCTAACCAAAGAGATAATATATTCAATTCAAATTAACAATGGGTTCCATTATAACCTTAGAGCCAATAATTAGTTCATAACTCTTAAACTAAACATAAGTAACAATATAAACAACATTTATGGATTACAAAATCAAAGGAAATAATAAGACAAGAATAAACTCTGTCAAAGCTTCTTTTGTCTCCAAGAGTTCCAATCCGTTCAAGCTTTCAAATCCATGTTGCTAAGTGCTCTTGAGCTCCATGATATCCCAATCATCTCCCTAATATACCTAAACTATATGTGCAATCATTATCTACTAGCAAATGTAGAAACACTAACTAAAAGAGAGAGAGAGATATTATCAAAGGGAAGTCACCCCATCCAAAGGAGGCTACTCAATATATATAAGTTATCTTTCAACAGCTAGGTCATTTGGCCTTCATATGCGCTTTGAGAGGCAGGAGGTGGCGTTGGCGTCGGGCTTTGGCCTAATCACAGAATACAAGCGGCAGGGTCAAAAGTCTAGTCAAATATGTGGCGCTACAGTGCCAATTTATGAAGGAACTAGGGCGCTGCAGTGCTGCATGCTGTCGAGTTGGCAAGGAAAGGGCGCTCAACGCCAGGATTAAGCCTAGAAGAGGCATTGCAACACCAATGCAAGAAAATTGACCTTTTTGCCTCTGAAAGTTGGAAATGACCTAATAAGTCCTACAAAACATATATTAAGATAAATAATAATAAAATACTATAAAAACAATATAAATATGATGAAAAAGTAACTTCTTAAGCATTAAAGGATCTGATTTGCAGGTATAAATCCCACTCATTAAATACTCCAAAACTTATGCATTTTCTTTTCCTCAAGCAAAACTATCTAAACAAAAACATCAAAAGTAAAATAACAACGCGAATCAAGTTAAATACTATACACATGCATCATGGCTTCTAAGCTCAAAACTACTACTTTTAGAGAATAAGAAAAACACAGTTATGAGTAAGGGTTCAATCAATCTCAAGCTTAAGACTGTATTCGATCCATTCTATTGTGTGTGTGTGTGTGTGTGAATACCAACTATCCTAACCTAATCATATCTCAAAATAAGCTCACACAATCGATTGCAATAACCAATATGCTATCTCTGTAAACTCAAACAAAATCAAGCATTAAGAACAAGACACAGATGCAAGAAAGGATCAAAAGGAACTATCATGAAGACATCTAAATCTGACTTGTGCAATGCTTAATTACCTTAGGCTATCAGAGTTACCCGTTAATAAGCTTTTGATCAATGACTCCCAAGCCAGATGACTTTAGGGCACTAGGTGTAGAACACCCCTATGGATCTAATAACTCAAGCAACAAAGGCCACATATTCAAACTTAAGCCAAATTAGACTTTTATTCTCAACAATTTAACAATCAAAACCTTTAGGATGACCGTGCAATGCTTAATTAAATTAGGCTATTAAGAGTTGTACATTAATAAGATATTGATCAATGACTCCCAAGCCGGATGGCTTTAGAGCACTAGGTGTAGAACAACTCTAAGGATCGAATGACTCAAGCAACAAAGGTCACATAATCAAACTAAGTGAACTGAGGCTCTAGTTATTTTTCTTTTCATTTTTCATTCTTTTTGTTTTATTGTTTATATATATATATATATATATATTTATAACATGAAAACATGCCAGAATCCAAGATCCGAATTTGCATAAGCGTCTAAGTCTTTTATTACCGTGTATTCATGTAAGTTCAACAAAGTTAACGCATTTTTAAAATAATAACCACACAAACTATATCAGAAATATAACTAGCTATAATAGTTGGTTGGTGCTCACTAAGAAGAACGGATCAATAACAGTCGCAACTTATCAACTAAACTAACCCCTCATCCACACATGTTTGACATAAACTCTCTGAAATAGCCATAAAACCAACATGCTTATCATTAACCACTATCAAAAATTTATAAACTTTATAACCCATTCCCATCATATAAACAATTTAAGACAAGGTTAGTACAACCATAGTATAGAACAAAAAAAAGATATAAGCCAGAGCATGCCACACAAAATAGATATCATCAAGAATGGTCTAAATATAGCAATCTATATAATCGTAACTGACAAAGCCAAAAAAATGGCTATAATCCATACATAACCAAAACATAATGATGATATGCAGTCATACATACTAAATTGCAATCCAAGCATATAATCTATGACTGTAATACAAAATAAATCCATACAGCCCAAAATACTGCTCAAAACAAAGAAATAAAGCAAAAATAATAAAGTACTACTTATAACATCCTAACATGGCATAAGGCAGAAAAGCTGATAATGTGACGCCCCCAAATTCGGGTCCCTTTGAACCTCGGATCCGGTCCGCAATGATACTACTATCGCCAAACTATTTATATTGTTTATTCATAACTTAATTAATATAACTTTGCTTATTACAATTTAAAATATAATTTCTTTCCATTTCAAGGATCTGTATAATGACCCCAAACTTTTATAAGTTTTAAATCTTGGTCATTTACCATTCATGTCTTACATCATATTCGATGTTATAAAAATATACGGAATAATTTAAACTTCTTTAATCTCCTTTAAGAAAGCCTTTTATTGATTTCTTAACTTGAATCAATTACATATCCTTGAATCAAATTATGTTATGATTCAATCTATTTGAATTATTGTATAAAGTTTTACATCTCGATTCGAATTCTTTTATGTATCACATAGTACAACTTTACAACTCAACATGTATTACACATCGTAAACTACTATCATGTACATATCCTAGAACCTAAACATGGTTCAACATCATATATTTAAATAAATAAATAAATCTCCTTCGATACTATTGAACTCTATCAATCAAGTAGCACGTAATCTTTACCATGAGTCCTTAACCTGTAAAAATGGTTATTTGCAAGAGTGAGCTCGACAACATAGTAATTCTAACAGTTTTCATGCATCACATACCATATAATAACATACTCAGTTCATGCATTCATAATCAATTAATATTTACTACGAATGTTACTTCTCACATAACAGGCATAAAGATTTACTTCACAAGCATATCATCAAAGATCAACTTTCAAATATCCTACATATCCCATATGCATTTCATATATATACATCAACATTCTCATAGCATAATATAGCTCAACTAACAGTTATCGAGTTCGTATATCAAATACGAACTGAAAGACTTCCATGGTTCGTAGATTATCAACTACAACTTAACTGCTTATCATTATTTGCACTTCGTGTGTTCCTACACAATTGTAGAATCATGGATTCATACCCATCCGTCATACATTTCCTTACATTCTCAATGTAATAACAATTGTTACATTATTTTCTAACTCGGTTCTTAGAACCTTAATTTCACTTTCTTATCGTACTCTTAGTATAGTTGGGTATACCTTAACTACCCGTAATTAACATCAACATTCATATACATTTATCACAAACTTGACTCGCTATGGGTTCGTTACCCATAGATTCAGGATTCTCATTATTCTTGAATTTTGCAAACCCTAATAAAACTTAACAAATCTGGGTTTTATATAACCATTACATGCTCATGTACTTAAAACATCAATTACGTCATGTATTATAACTTCAGACATTCATACACACATGTTTTAAGGTTTAGGTTACAATTTAAACAGTCAGAGAAAATTACCTTGCAGCGCAGCTGCGCTGCAGTTTGGCCTAGGATGGGCGCATATGCGCTTTCCCCTTGCCAGACCAGATTTAAATCTTTATTTCTCTATTTACACCTCATTTCTTAGCATGCTAACATATAACACATAAACACGTTAAGAGGTCTTGATCTAATTTTGGTGCCTCTTGTGTTTACTTGAAGTTGTTTTTACACTTTATAGCGTTATTGCCTTTTATTTCACGGCTAAGCGAGTTCATGCAACAAGCGTCTAACTATATAACCACCAACGATGTTAAACAACTTTTAATATGCGTGCTTACATGTAATCATATGACTAGCTTGTTTTATCACTTGAAAACTTACTTTAGGACATGCATAGTTCATATTACGTCTATCTAGTTGAGTGCACGTACCACTCATGCCTAGAGGCATAAAGGCCCTATCATGCTTGCACATTGTGATAAGTTAGGGGTACATATACACATAATCATATAATCCATCCACATTTGGGTTAGTTCCAATAATATTATAATTGGACTAACTATACTTCAGTTGGGTACTCTCAACTCATTATTTTCCATCACACTTATTATTTTATTCCCACATAAGTACTAAAATGATTAATTAATATCAATCATTTATTCCCTTACCATTAATTCTCTTTTTAATAATTACAGTTAAACCTTCCGTCTGGTTTAACTTTAATACTCATGTCACACAAGGCTAATTTATCCCACTTGCTAGAGTTATATAACTCAAGCTCATAACCTCAACAATAGAAATATTAGGGGTCTAGGCCATGTTTGGCTTTTCCCCAATTCCATATTATTTTAATATTTAATTAATATAAAGTTTGTGTGACACACTTTACCTTAATACCATATTATTTAACCACCTTAATTACTTATACTCTATGAAATTGTAATCATGACATCCTTATTTAAAATAATCATTCTTCTTAAACTAATTAGTATGTACAATACCAATATAATTCCTCAATTTCTTTTCTTCCATAAATTGTCCCAACACATTTTCAGTTAACCACGACTCAATGCCTTAACTTAATATATCCATCTTTATCCAATATTTAAATATATTGGTTCCCTTCTTTTATCAGACACTTATTATCCATTAACATATCGCAACTATCAAATCTTTTCATTTATTATTACACTATGTAATATATTAAAATCCCCTTTTAATTTACATATTCATTCCATTTTCTTTATGTTAAACATGTATATTAATTCACCATCTTATGTAAGTGAATTAATCCTTTCTATTCAATTTAATATAATGCCAATACCACGTAAAGCTTTATAATATTCTATAATAACACTTAATTAACCAATTTTTATTCCAGGTTAATTAATTAACTCTGATTCAAATCATGTTTTGCTAACTTAATCCATTCATGGACAACTTAATCATCATTTATGACCTTTATATGAGTCTTTAGTATACATGTCTTGAAATTTAAGTTTCACAACTTACTCAGAACCTTTCTGAGGCCGTGGTAATTGCAAGCGCCACCCTCAATCAGAGGTAGACAAGTTCTTCATTAGCAGAAATAGAACCTTCATTTCTAAATACTTTGAAC
This sequence comes from Panax ginseng, assembly GCA_020205605.1. Classification (NCBI taxonomy): domain Eukaryota; kingdom Viridiplantae; phylum Streptophyta; class Magnoliopsida; order Apiales; family Araliaceae; genus Panax; species Panax ginseng. The sequence continues at coordinate 56,896,473 of CM035138.1, read as the reverse complement.
ATGTTTCTTTAAGTGTTAACTCGTCTAACATCAATTCCCTCTTTGATTTCACATCATCAATTACTATTTTCTTTAATAATTTAATAATCAACTTTATGTTTTAAAACTCTATCTTTCCTTAATAGTTTATCCAACTATAAAATCACATTTGTGGGTTTCTTTCCACCAATAACACAAAATTTAAAATATAAAACATATATATTCTTATGCAAACCCGACATATCTTATAATAAGAATTCTATTTACTAAATTATTATTCTAATAATTTCTAAAAATTTGGGTTATCACAAATAAACACCCCAAACTTAAAATGGGCAATGCCCTCATTGCCGAGCATACAAAAACAAATATAAGAGGGCTTCCCTGACTACTGATCACTAGGTGTCGTCATCGTCCTCATCGTCATCTGTGGTAGGTGATGGTAGTTAATATGAAGGGCAGATAGGAGGCACGGGGAACTGGAATGGCATAAAATCAGCTTCATCGGCCCCAAATGCTACATAGATACTCTTCATAGTGTTGACGAACTCAGCATGATACTGCATGAATAGATCCTGCCTCTGAACTATAACATCAATCCTTCTACTCTGTCGGTCCACCTTTTGGTGTAGGAGGTTCATAAGCTATAATCTCAGCCAATGGCCCAGCTGAGGAAGATCATAACTCAAGATATTGTGCAGATGTGTCGGCCTCTGAAGAAGGAGGTGGACGTCGAGAATAAGGTAGGAAGCCCTCATCGTGTGGAGGAGAAGTTGCACCTTCCTAGACTCTGTATCGGTTGATGGTGGCATGAACAATTATCGCCATAGCGGGTTGTAGTATTTCATCTCTAACCACATGCACATCAGCTATCTGGCATAGAAATGTGATGACAGATGGATGTGGGAGTCCTCCTGAAGTGATATCTCTCAAGGCCTTAAGAATGGATTCCTAGATGAGAGACCCTACATCGATCTTTAATCCTGTCACAATAGCAAATATGAACAGTACTCGTTCTTTATATTTTATTATTTATCTTCAACGAATTTCCTTAATTCACTCCTTAGAACTCGATAAGATTTTTATAACCACTATGTTTTTGATCTCCTATAAGGTTATAACCTAAGGTTTCCCCACCTAAGGTTCATAACCTAAAGCTTTGATACCAACTTGTGACACCCCAAAATTTGGGTATTTTAATTCCACAAATTTAGTGCTCACTATCTAACATAATCACATCTACCTACCCATAACAAAGGATAATAATAAACTTAATAAACCATCATCCTATTAAACGGTTACATAAATAAGATTTCAGGTCATCTAACATTTAATTATTACATCATCAGCGGAATAAAAACATAAATATAATTAGTTCTGATTACATAAGCTCCGTGAAAAGAAAATAAACTAAACATCATTTATTTATTCATCTTGCCCTTCCCCTTGCTCATGGACAGCTCGTCAAGCTTCTCAGTCCTAGCTGCAATGTTTTATGCAAGGGTGAGCAAAACAATTGTCCACAAGGATAACAATAATAATGAAAACATATGAACAGTCAATGAATACTGATTAATATCATTTTTTTTGAAGTTAGTCAATGACTGTCACAAACATGCCTGGTCAGTATCAGGTTGTGGCAGATAAAGCTATACCATGCTTTCCTATAGCGTGAGAGCTCTGTGTGAGAAAAACTAGACTTTTCATCTGTGTACTCATTTGTTTTCCAAGTGGTGCCAGGCTTACACAACCTCTTGATAATGTCATCTAAATCATAGATGCGCACACTGTCTGCTAAGTAATCTCGATCGTAGTTCGGTATCAAAAAGCAAGCATTTATGGCTCTCTTATCAAAAAGAACTACCTTGGATTTAACTTGGACCACCAAACTTCCCTCAGCCGAGGCGTTGGCATAGAATTCCTTCATAAGAGCAATGACTTGGGACAATGACTGTTGAGTGAAATGGGTCCAATTGTGGTCGGCGATAATGGAAAATAGCTCTCTATCTAGCCTCACATCAGGCTTGAGACCTCTCTCAGGAACTAGGTTCTTGCTAGCCAACATAGTATAATATTTGTCTAACGCCTCCTTGCTAATAAACCGTGAGCGGTCCCATTGCGATGTCGACGAAGAGGATCCGCCAATGCTAAGCTTTTATATCTATGGAGCCATTTTTGAATAATCAGTCAATATCCAAATCCACATGACAAAATGGAATCCCAAAAATCAATCCACCAAATTGAACCCAAAATTACTAACCACAACACCTAATATGAAGTTATAATAGCCTACACTGAAAACCAATGCGAGGGACAAGCCAAACAATTTCAAAATGCAAACCAATCTTTCTTGGCCAATTTGTCGAACACATAGTGCGCGTTGTCTGAAATTATGGTTTACAGAGTTTACCTAGATGCTCTCTAGTCCAAAAATTTCTCAAAAACACTTAAGGTAATGCAAATAGCATACCAATTCAATCAAAAACCAAGCTCATGCAATTCAAGTTTTATTATCATCAAAGTTCCAATTCTATAAAGGGAATTTGAAAACCCAATAACCTTATATTGAATGAAAGCCCCAGATGAAGAACTTGCAAGAATCCACTGGAATGCACTAATTGAAGCTTTAATTCGGACTAAGATGAGCTAGGGCATGCCAATGTTCTATTTTGTTTTACTTTTGGAGAAGCTATATGGGGAGCTGTCGAGAGGATTGGGAAAAATGACTCAAATTTATAGAGAAATGCCCTTTCTAGTCAACTAAAACTCGCTACTGGCGATGCAACACTGAAATTCCTTCGTTACGATGCACTGAAACACTAGCATTTAACACTAGATTTTTAAGTGGCGTTACAGCGCTTGACACAGGTAAAACATGGACGCTGCAGCGCATATTTCCAGTAGGTTGGGTAGGATGATAGCACTGCAACGCAACCTACCAAGCTATTACAGAAGCTACAACGCTGGCTTGAAAAAATGGACTATGAATCAGGCACTGCAGCGCTGGTTGAAGGCTAAACTTAGGCACTACAGCGTCATCCCTGATTCAGCCCAAGAAATAATGTTTACCTGCACATGTCAAGCCACTAAGTAGCCATTACCACTAACAATGCATCAAAAACCTATTACAAACCAAATAACTAACTACTCTAACCCATATTACCGCAGACACCAAAATACTATAATACACCAATTTACTACATAAATGAAAATTAAAACAGAGTATACTAAAAAATAACATTAACATGCAATTCACCACACATGGCTCGACATATATCAAATTCACCAAAAGAAAGAATACAACATCATGCAAACTAGTTAGGAATTACTTAATAGAGAAACCACTACTAGCAACAATCATACTAAATCTTTATTAATATCTATAATAGACGAAATACACTATTAAAGAGACAAAAAACAAAGATAAGCAAAAAATTTGATACTAAGATGGGGTTGCCTCAGCATCAAACGCTTGTTTATAGTCTTCGGCCCGATTCTGTCACTATTGTTCAATCCGACTCATATTCAAAAATGACAATTCCATGCCGCCTATTTGTCAATTCCTTTATGTTCATGGCGAACATGGATAATTGGACATCGCCAAACTTCACTTCATCCATCGGCACGAAGAATCGTTCAATGTGAGGGCCTCGAATCCGAGATCCCGAATCACCGCGGATCTGGTTCGATCATTCTATCACTATTACTATATTTGCGGAAGATATAAACATAAATTGTTTATACAATAACTTTACACACTATTCCCCAAAGTCGAGTAACCTTAACTTAATACACAAATCATAACTTATTTAACACATAACATTATTATTATACAACTATTACAAATCTAATCGCACACATTAACTTTAAGCTGGAACTATCTTTAACCTTTCCTTGTATCCAACGCGTTCGTCTTAATCTGCAATGTTTATCATGATATAGCAATGGTGAGCATAACATTGCCCAGCAAGTTTAAGTTCAACAATTTAACGATATATCATGATTAAAAGAATCTGAATAATAAGTTGGCTATAATTCAACAATATAATTATGAACTAGCAGGAACAAACTTTTGACTGAACAAGTATATAACATGAACAAATATATCTGGATCAAAGGGTAATGAAGGTGATCAGCCTTTCATACCTGACTTATAAATGCAATATGTACAGAGTACAATTCTACAATGACAATCAATAATGATTTTCCATAAGCATATTTGAATGAAACAACTCTTAGTAGAGTTAAGTAAAAACAAACTTGCCTGAACTGTTATTTACCGCTACGCAATTTATAACGCTTTATCCGAAGACCTAATATTAGTAATATAGATCTCCAATATTAGAATAATATCATCACAATATAATACTATTATATATATAGATATACATATAATAACCTAAACACATAACACATAACATATAACCCTATCAGTCTATAACACACATATGACTCGGTATCAAGTCAAACTATTGCAGTCTGAGTTGAACCCGACACAAATCTGACATCCCGACGGTCTAGTCGAACAATATCGAGTTTAAGTTTAGTTAAACTCTGCCTAAACACTTAACAATTAACTTAGATAATCATAATAGTAAAAATATTGTTCAAGTCTCATAATAATTTTTACATAATTATTATCATTTAAAATGATTTTTCAATATTTACTATCATATTTATATGATTTAAATACTTTAATATTATATATAATAAGTTTTTAATATAACTTGATAAATTATTTATGACTTTAGAAAACTTAATATATCATTTCAGTTTCTATTTCAGCAAGCTAAAACAAAATTGACATCTCTTCTAACATTTTGGTTTCTCATTTCAGTAACCTGAAATGTTCATTTCACGAAAATATGAAACCAGCTTATTATTTTTCAATCTTTTGGCCAATCCTATACACATGTATTCCGTACACAAAAAGTATTTTTCTGGAATTTTTCAACTCTCTTAAGTATTTTTCAAAAATCAATTTTAGTTAATTCCTTAAGAAATTAGCCACTTCGACCTTACACATGTTAACGTGAGCCTCCAGTTTACATTTCGTGGCCATCGGAGTTATAGAACTCCGGTTATAGCGTTTTTCATCAGAAAATCGTAAAAATTAAAATAGTCATAACTTGGTCATTTTAAGTCGGAATGAGCTCATTTTTGGACAGGAGCTACGTAATACCATATATTTTCATCCCCCAAAAGGCTTGAATTTATTTCACAAACTAAGTGGCCCAAATAGCCCAGGTTACATGGTACATGAGTGATAAATAAAAGATATTTTGATATTTTAAATCATTTGCGTCTAGCTGAAATAAGTCAAAAATAATTGCGAGTCTACATTTTTTTTAAAAGCACATAGTGCGTATTTAGCTTGATATCAAAATTCTGAAGTCTAGCATAGCTAGGAGTTTTGGAAAACTTATGTCTCCACTAATAATCATTGGCTTAACAATCTATCTGTTCCTATAATCTTTAATACTCCATTTACACACAACTATACCCAGTTCATCAAACCACACTTATGAGTTCATTTACTTGCCACAATCATATGAGTTTAAGAACTTGTCTTAGTCAGACCTTTGGCATCCATTCGTTGAGGGATTCATAAACATTTCATATAACTATGAGTCAAGAATGTAACATATATATAAGTTTTAAGAACTCATACTTAACCTTATATTCTCTACCTATAACCTATCTATCTGTTCTACACATGAGAAAGGAATCACCCTCTTAACATGCATATAGCAAATAGCGCGACACAAACATTTCAATGATTATCATTGCCAGAATCTAGTAGTTTTTTTATACCAAGTACAATTCCCCGCCCACACAAGGAATCATACAACTCAGCTGCTGACACGAGTCCTCAATTGAAATCCCCACCTAATCTTAACTCCCTTCTCAATACAAATTTCATTCAACTTGTATTCATAATCCTTTCCTGAATCTGTACCAATTCATAGTACAATTGACACTCAACAATCTTGCTGTAAACTTTTCAATCATTCGCTTGATCCTTCTTCATACTATAACCTTATCCGATCACGGGGTGATCACATCGTATATATTACGATTTATTTCTATATCTTGATCGTTTTGTTTTACGATCTCCTATCACTGTACTTTTAGTCTTCTAGACTCTATCTATTCACCACTACTATTCAACTCTATTATCGGAGTTAGGGAACTCCGTATCTTATAAGTCGCCGAGATTCGTCTTTGAATCTTACCGACTAACTAACTCTATGTGAGTTAGATCTTATCCTAATCACTGCGATTATTAGTCTCAAGTATTCCTACCTAAGGTTCATAACCTACAGCTTTGATACCAACTGTGAGGGCCCCGAATCTGAGGTCCCGAATCACCGCGGATCTTGTTCGATCATTCTATCACTATTACTATATGTGCGGAAGATATAAACATAAATTGTTTATACAATAACTTTACACACTATTCCTCAAGGTCAAGTAACCTTGACTTAATACACAAATCATAACTTATTTAACACATAACATTATTATTATACAACAATTACAAATCTAATCGCACACATTAACTTTAAGCTGGAACTGTCTTTAACCTTTCCTTGTATCCGACACGTTCGTCTTAATTTGCAATGTTTATCATGATATAGCAATGGTGAGCATAACATTGCCCAGCAAGTTTAAGTTCAACAATTTAACGATATATTATGATCGAAAGAATCTGAATAATAAGTTGGCTATAATTCAACAATATAATTATGAACTAGCAGGAACAAACTTTTGACTGAACAAGTATATAACATGAACAAATATATCTGGACCGAAGGGATAATGAAGGTGATCAGCCTTTCATACCTGACTTATACATGTAACATGTACATAGTACAATTCTACAATGGCAATCAACAATGATTATCCATAAGCATATCGGAATGAAACAACTTTTAGTAGAGTTAAGTAAAAAACAAACTTGCCTGAACAATTGATTACCGCTAGGCAATTTAAAACGCTTTATCCGAAGACCTAATATTAGTAATATAGATCTCCAATATTAGAATAATATCATCACAATATAATACTATTATATATATAGACATACATAGAATAACCTAAACACATAACACATAACACATAACCCTATCAGTCTATAACACACATAAGACTCAGTATCAAGTCAAACTATTGCAGTCTGAGTTGAACCCGACACAAATCTGACATCCCGATGGTCTAGTAGGACAATATCGAGTTTAAGTTCAGTTAAACTCTGCCTAAACACTTAACAATTATCTTAGATAATCATAACAGTAAAAATATTTTTCAAGTCTCATAATAATTTTTACATAATTATTATCATTTAAAATGATTTTTCAATATTTACTATCATATTTATATGATTTAAATACTTTAATATTATATATAATATGTTTTTAATATAACTTGATAAATTATTTATGACTTTAGAAAACTTAATATATCATTTCAGTTTCTATTTCAGCAAGCTAAAACAAAATTGACATCTCTTCTGACATTTTGGTTTCTCATTTTCGTAACCTGAAATGTTCATTTCAGGAAGCAAAAATGTTCATTTCACGAAAATATGAAATCATCTTATTATTTTACAATCTTTTGGTAAATATTTTTCTGGAATTTTTCAACTCTCTTAAGTATTTTTCAAAAATCAATTTTAGTTAATTCCTTAAGAAATTAGCATCCTCTTACTTAACTCCAGAAATTCCCAACTCTTGGAGGGATCTTACACATGTTAACGTGAGCCTCCAGTTTAAATTTCGTGGCCATCGGAGTTATAGAACTCCGGTTATAGCGTTTTTCGTCGGAAAATTGTAAAAATTAAAATAGTCATAACTTGGTCATTTTAAGTCGGAATGAGCTCATTTTTGGACAGGAGCTACTTAATACCATAAATTTTCATCCCCTAAAAGGTCTGAATTTATTTCACAAACTTAGTAGCCAAAATAGCCCTTTCAAAAACCTTGGTAGTTTACTTTAGTCAGTTTTCTGTTTTTGACTCCTTTGCTAAAATCAGTCCACACAAAAATCTACAACACCTTTTTCAGTGATTCTACTTGAAGATGTTAGAAAACTCATAGATCTAACTCTAGGACATGACCACACTCAAAAATTCGAAATATAATAGGAGATATGGTCGTTTGAATTTAAAGTTTTGTTTTTATGAAAATCTAATTTTTAACTTTTGATGTAATCTAAGAAAACTTTCAGGATCTCCTATAAAACCAACATAACTCATCATATTAACTCAAAATAACTCATATAATCATGGATCTAACATGATCCATGGTTTAATTCACCAATTAGCCAACAAACACAAGATTAAACACAATCAAGGCTAAAAATTAGGGTTTTCTAACTTTTGAAAAACCTAACTCATATTTCTTAGTTTAGATTCAACTTTTGATCTACAAAAGAGTTAGATCTAAACATAAAACACTTTTAAATACCAAGAGCTAAGGATTTAAGCCTCAAGATCATAGTTTTACAAAAATCAACTCAAATCACCACAAAGAGAAATTAAACAATAAATATAGGGATTTCGTATACCTTCTCTTGATTCCTCTTCTTCTTCTTTCTAATACTTAGATTATGAAACTTGAAAACTTACAAAACTCTCCCTCTCTCTCTCTCCCTATTATGGCCTAAAATCATCCTCTTGCACTCTCTCTCTAGTTTTGCTTTTTGAGCTAAGAAGTGTGAGAGATGAAATGAAATAAATATTTGTTTTTAGCAAAAGTAAATAGATATAAGGTATATATCTATTAATATTAACAAATCTCTTACTCTTTCTCCCTCTCATCATTATCAGGTTGCTTGTAAGCTTGTTCAAGAATGTTGGATAAATAAAAAGAGGACACATGGAGAGTTGGTGAAGAGTTGGTGACCAACTTAGACAAATATTAGACCAAAATGATTTTAGTCACATGCAATATAACACCCACAAAGGGGCCGAGTACTCCCCCCTTTCTTTCCTCCATTTTAGTTTATTTTTATTGTTAAAATTTATTAATCCAATGACCAAAAAGTCCCTCCTCAATTGGGCTAAAAGTTAGGCTTTTCATTAAATTCTTTTGGGCTTCTAAATTAATTTCTTGTGCCATAAAAAAATTGACATAATCAAATACTTTTAAATTCTTATCCAACCCAAATCATTTTATTAGGGTTTTCATTTCCTCAATTATAATTTAAATTCTTACTCGTGTACATTTATTTACTTAATCCAATTAGACTTGTCATTCTTTAGGTTATAAAATTAATTATTTGAGATATATAAAATAAATCTCTTAATGTTAGTATATATTATAAATACTATTATCCTCCCATACCATAACATTTAAGTTATTCAATTTTTCATTCCTATTATATAATTAGATTACCCTAGTTTCTTTTATTTGTTTATATAGTAAACAAATATACAATCGCATTCACATACTTTTAACCCTTAGGGTTTTATACATAGCATTAGGGTTTCTAATTTAGCAATTAGGGTTATCCCTAATATATAATCAAAAATACTTAAGCCATTATATTTAGCCTTTGATTTCCCAAATCAGGGTTATGAATATCCGAATTAGGGTTTCGAATTCTCGTAACTGAAATTAGGGTTTTTGAACATATCGCTAGGGTTTTAACAATTTGTTAGATTTTCTAACTTAATCACTATATTCATATCATGAATTTAGGGTTTGACACCTATGTAACTTATCTTGATCAAAATTTGATCCTTATTCACAAATTGTTCACATAAACTAACACTGTACACATATAAGTTCACATATACCGACTCGTATACACATAGATACTTAACCCTTATAATTCTTCACAAGAATTTTAAATCCACCAAAATCTTATACCTTATTACCAAACTATCACTTACAGTCTACCAAATTAATCAAGTCTTTTCCAAAATTTTTGAAATCCTTGAAATTTCATTACAGAACTGACAATTCCATACACTTATTTTATGTCTAGATCCTAATATTGAACCTTAAATCAATTAATAATTTTTTTAAAAATATTCAAAATTCTCGGGTTGTCACATTCACCACTGGAATTATCAACTAATTCTCCTTTCTCATCAAACTGAAATCGTTCTTTGTGCGCTAGTGGGCCCTATAGGGTTCCCACAACCTTGAGCGTGGTTTCCAACTTTTCATCAATATAAACAATACACCCACTCATGATCCTCTCTTTTCCTTCCTTAGACTCCACAAATTGGTCAATAAGCATTTCGACATCTCCCTCAATAACTTCGTGAGACTCATCGCCTTTTCTTTGTGTATCCACCGTGCAATTCTCTTTAACCCTCTCGTTGTGAATAATAATGACAGGTAAACTATTTTGCGGTGGATTCATGTTAACATTAACGATTTGCCCCATTTGGCTCTCTAGGCTCCAAAATAAGGCGTCAAGGTTTCCTATTCGAACCTCATTTCACTCTGTAAAGTTGGTAAGGAGCACCTCTAGCCTTCTCACTTCTTCTTGTTTTAAGTTTATGGAAAGGCTCTCATCCAACTGAGATGTCACCTCATATTGCGACGGAGGATGATATTCAAATTGTGTCTGATAAGAAAATTTTGAATCATAAAACTGCTCTTGACTATAGTCCCCTGAGTTTGAATAACCCTGATAGTCTGGATGATAGTATGTCAGTTCACCATCAGCTCGTTCATGACAGTAGGCATTCTAAGTGGGCTGACACTCAAGATTGTCAGAAAACCTTAAGAGATTTGAAATTTGATCTTGCAATCGCTCAAGTCCTTCTTTCGATTTTGGTTATGCCATCATCTCAAAAGGCCATTGATAACAATGATCATCCATAGCCTGAAAGCTTAAAAACAAAAGAAAGATCAAACAAATATAAGATAAATATATACGTTCAAATTAAGACTAAATTAATTTAAATAAATATTAGAATAATAGTTCCCCGATAATGGTGCCAAAAACTTGTTGGTTCCGAATACCGATCACTAAATAATCGCAAGTATACACGGTCTAACAAGTAATGCAATGATAAGATGAGTTGTCGATCCGACGAGGAACTATCACTAATATTTACCAAATACCGACTTTATATCGCATCAGTCTTATTCGAATAGAAAAAAAAATGATGTGGAATTAATCTAGTTAAATCTAATTATCAAAACAAGTAAATGGTTAATGAATGGTATCTAAAGCGCTACAAGCTAAGATCATAACTTCACCCCATGATAAGTAGGTATTATACCTACTTATTGATGACCAACTTACTGGAATTTTGCTTCACTTAAGTACTTTTAGTATGTTTTTATTGCTTTTTGTATTTGTTTTGTAGTTTGTATAGAAGAAATCCTAAGGCATAAAAATGGCATGGAAATGGAAATGGCAAGACAAGGCATGGTGGGCATGTGCTAAAATGAAGCTGGCAGCTAGACTCAAGCAAGTGAGGAGTACATCAAAAGGGTCGTTGAAGTAGTAAAGTGAAGAAGAAGAAGTGAGAAGAAAGTAGTAGCAGTTCAGAAGCAAAGCACCAGCAGTATGCAAAATTCATCATCAGCGCGTCTACGCCCATCATAAGGCCAGACACGGCGCGCCCACGCCAGGAGGCCATCACACGTAGACAAGGCATGGCGCGCCCGCGCCCATATTACACAAAGACATGGCATGCCCACACCAAGAGATTCAGCAACGCTGTACCAGCGCGTACGCACCCAAATCCTACTGTAACACCGCGCGGCCGCACTAGTCAAACTTGACTTAAAATGCTGACTTTCTATTTTGTAATGTTGAGCGTAATTTCCATGATAAGGTGTGTTTTCTGGTTTGAAAAGACGTATCTTATCAGTTACTATTACTACTTTTAGGGTTTCATAGTTTAGAGAGATTCCATAGCCTTTCTCTACTATTTTGGGATTCTTTCTCTAGATTGATTGATTATAAATACTGGGTTTTAATTTTAGTGATGAATGTGGGCCTGAAATAGCTTGGAATTAGACTTTGAAGCAGGGTTTTATTAGATTTAATTCCTCATTCCCCTTAAATCTCTTTTTTTTCATTGCTTATTTCAATATTTGGCTTAAATCCCATAATGTGTGTTGATTCTGCAATGAAACTAACTTCCATTATGGGATTCTAATGGAGTTTAATGTGTAGTCCATACTTGTATGCCTATTTATAATGCTTGTATGTTTAATATTGGATTGACTAATATGGTTGCACTTAAATATTGAATGCTTGATCACCATTCACCCTAATTATTTGTACGGAATTGAAAAAGGAAGTATAAGTACCGATTTAATCATGTTGACATATGATCATGAGACTTACATGTGTTAGGATTTGTCATTCATGACCCGAATAGGCATATATCGGTTCATCATGTGTAGTCATTTAGAGAGCTTCAGCTTAAATCATTATTTCTTGTAATTCATATAGACATATAGTGGGTTATGTAATTTTGATGCTTACATGAATTCTATCATTTTGTGGATTTTGTGGATTTTGTGGATTTTGTGTAATTTGGACATAGTACATTCAAAGATGGTTATGTTTCACTTTTGAGTTCTCGACTAGCTTTCCATATTAAATAATTAGGCATAATAAAAGGCGTTCATGTTGGACATAGCATTAAATAACATTAGGATCCCATTTCTCTCCACTTTCATTTCCTTAATTTAGTAAATAGTATTCTTATGTAGATAATTAATTTAGATATAAATTCACTTTTTAATTGATTGTTTAACCAAACAGAAATAGTGATCAGGTTGTTGCATGCTAGTGTAGATTTATTCATCTTTCTCCGTTGGATAGATACTTTCTTACTCTATACTACTTGTTGACCCGTGTAAACTTGCATGAGTTAGAGTCTGTTTTGTAAAATCGAAACAAGCTTAACAAGTTTTTGGCGCCGTTGCTGGGGAACGGTGTTTATTTTTATTACTTTCGTCATCAACTAAAGTTAGATTTGTTTGACTTTAACAATTCCTATCTTATCTCAATTCTATTTTATTTTGGTTTGAATTTCAGGTACTTGTGATAGTATATGCGCACGTGATCGTCAAATCCTGAGTTGATACGTGCATAGGACAATATCAACGGTAGTGTTTGGAGATCGAGAGCAGGTTAGAATACACAAGTAATTACTGAGACATCATCATCCAACATGGCAGAATAGCCTAGAGATGAATATATAGCCTTAAGGGATTATTCAATGCCCAAAATTAATGAATTGCAGTCGAGCATTGTAAGGCCAGCAATAGCAGTAAATTCCTTCGAAATTAAGCCAGGCACGATACAGATGGTGCAAAATTCAGTTTAATTTGGGGGTGCTGCTACAGATGACCCTAATGAGCATTTGCTGAGCTTCATCGAGATTTGTGACACTTTTAAGTACAATGGTGTGTCAAATGATGCAATAAGACTCAGACTGTTTCCACTTTCTTTGAGGGATAAGGCAAGAAGTTGTCTCCATTCATTACCATCGGGGTCAATCACCACATGGGAGGACTTAGTGTGACAACCCGAGAATTTAGAAAATTTTTAAAATCTTAATTAATTGATTTAAGGTTCAATATTAGAACCTAGACAGAAAATAAGTGTATGCATTTGATATTTTTAAGAAGGAATTTTGAGGATTTCAAAATTATGTGAAGGATTTAAGTGAATTATTCAGGATTAAGGAAATACGTGAATATGTTCTGCGTTTATGTGTTCGGAATATGGTTAAGGGTCAAGGGTTGACCAGATAAATGACATCTGTAACAAACCCTAGATATATATTAAGAACGTCAACGTTCGGTTAGAAAACCCTAGCGAATTATAAGAAACCCTAGAAATCGGTTATGAAACCCTAATTTCAGTTCTGGGAATCCGAAACCCTAATTCGGAATTTAAAACCCTAATCTAGGAACTTAAATGATTATTATAATGCTCAAGTGCTATTAATTATAATATTAATTAGGGTAAAGCTTAATTATTTAGCAAACCCTAATTTCAAATGTTTAAACCCTAATTTATGAATTTGAAACCCTAATTTATAATTAGGGAAAACTTAAATGTTCGTTTAATAATTTTAATGTTAATTAGGAAATATTAATCCTAATTTTTATGTTATAAGTAATTAGAAAATCTTAATCTACTTACGAAATCTAAATTCTAAATTAGAATATTATTTTTCTATTAGAAACCCTAATTCATGGGTTATGAGCCCTAATGTCCATTTGACCATAATTGCTAAATTAGCAATTTTAATTAGGAAATACTAATCCTAATTAGCAAGAATTAAATTATGATTAAGAAATTTTAATATAATTAGAAAATTCTAATTATAATTTAGAAATATTAATTTTATTTTTAAAAAAAACCTAATTTGGAAATTCTAGATTTTTTTTTCTAAAAACCCTAAGGATTTCTAAACCCTAAACCCTAACCAAAACCCTAAACCCTAAGGATTTGGCCATTTACTAGAAATCCATAAAAATGTTATGCAAAATGACCATACTGCCCTTTGTTGCATTATTGGAAATAATTGGTGAATCTTGCAATAATTGAGTGGTTGAACCACTCTACCAACTCCATGTGCAAAATATACATCCAACCAGCCAAAATCATCAGATATCATAGCAACATGTCATCAAATAAATAGATTAAGAGAGAGAAAGGGTCACTTTAATTTTTATTTTCTCCCAAGACATTCTCTCTCTATATTTCGAAAATGTGAAGTGAGAGAGAGTGATGAGATAAGCCATGATCATGTTTTAGCATTCCAAGATCATATCACAAGGATCAGAAATCAAAATCCAAGCTAGAGAGGTATAAACCCTAAAATTTTAGAAAACAATGATCTTATGTTATTTGTTGAAATTGGTTGGTTAGCGTTTTGTTAGAGGGTGTCATTTGATGATCTTGGTTGCTAAAACTTAGATCCATATCAATTTGATGCTCGAAAATCAAAATTTTAAAACTGATCTATGAACCCTAAAACTTGGCCTGACAGCCAAATGTCAGGGCTCATACATCCTTACATGTTAATTGTTTTTGTGTTTTTATCTTTTGTACTTGTAGTATGTTGTATGGTCTTTGATCTGGTACTTGTATCAAGCCCAGATCACGTGTAGATTGAACGTTATAGGCAGTCAAAGGTCGTTGACCGTTCACGAAAAAGCGAATTCTGGGCAGCCCAGAATTCTAGAAGCGTCTGAAAACCTTTTGGTGGTCTCTGATCTTCTTTATGTGAAGCGATCTGGCCATGTTGTTGTTATATGTATGTATACTAACATGTAGGATACCCATACATGCCTTTATTATTTCCAGATCATGCACTGGATCCAATTTGTAGTAGGTCAAACCACCGTTGACCACCAGCCGGATGAAGAAATCTGGAAAACCCAGATTTCTGAAAAACAGTTCTTGACCCTTAGTTTGACCAGTCCAGATCTTGCGTTTGTGATGTTGTTGTTATGATATGATAATAAGGAATTGTAGCCGGACATGTATACTACATTTGAAAACTTGTAGATCATACAAATGGAACACAGAACTCAATCTATAATGACCCAAAGTAGGTACCTTGATACTGCTTGAGTTTTTGGGCAGCCCAGAAACTCAAGAACAGGTCTGACAACAACTTCTGCAACTTAGATCTCACGAATTTGTTATGTTATGGCCATGAATGTTGCATTAGCTTGTAGTATTACATTTATACTACATGATTGATATCATTACCTGCTCAAAAAACATTAGGATCATAGATTAAAAGTTGGTTAAACCAAGCCACTTAGTGACTGACAAGAAATCTGGGTTTGATGAAGAACAAGCTCAAGAACACCTATAGCGACGGTTCTGTCGCTATAGGGCCCCTTTTTAATTATTTAATTTCTAAAAATAATTATTTTAATTAAATAAATAGAAAAAAATTAGTTTTTAATTATTAAAAATACATAATAAATTTCGAAAAAATTATTTAAAAATCTAAAAAATAGTTTTTAATTATTTTGAGTATATTTCATAAATATTTAATATTTTGGAATATAAATGGTATTTAATTTATTTAATTATAATATTAAATAAATTATTTTAAAATGATTTTAATACATGAAAAATTATGAAAAATAATATTATGGTAAAAGAAATTATTTTAAGTTATTTTCAAAGTGACTTTTAATATTTTGTGATGAATTTCATTAATTAAACAATATTAATGGTAATTAGTTTATGTAAAAATATTTTAAATAAATTATAGAAAAATATAGTTAATGTTTTAAAAATCATATAAAAATGATTTAAGTGTTATAAAATATTTTGAGTTATAAAATTTACTTTTGATATTTTGTCATGAAAATATTAATATTTTAATATTAAATAGCAATTATCGGATAATGAATTTAATCATTAAAAATCATATAAAGGTGATTTTAAAGTATTAAAAATACTTTGTGATATTATAAACATATTATAATATTATGATATGTATTTCATTAATATTTGATAATAAATAAATATTAATGACAAAAGAATTATGTGGTATTTAATTCATTTGAATACGATTTTAATAATGGAAAATTCATGTTAAATAGTAATAATTGTTTAAAAATTATTACGAGCTTACGAAAAATATTTTGACTCTTAATAAATTATCATAGGTAATGGTTAAGTGTTTAGACAGAGTTTAATTGAACTTAAATTCGAAGAATTGTCCGACTAGACCGTCGGGACGTTAGAACTTTGTCGAACTCAAGTCAGACTGAAATAGTTTGACCTGATACTGAGTCTTTTGTGTGTTGTAGACTGATAGGGTTATGTGTTATGTGTTTAGGTTATTCTATATTTATATATATATAGTAGTATTATATTGTGATGATATTATTGTAATATTGGAGATCTATATTACTAATATTAGGTCTTTGGATAAAGCGATATAAATTGCGTACCAGTAATCAACGGTTCAGGCAAGTTTGTTTTTACTTAACTCTACTAAGAGTGGTTTCATTCGGATATGCTTATGGATAATCATTGTTGATTGCCATTGTAGAATTGTACTCTGTTCATATTACATGTATAAGTCAGGTATGAAAGGCTGATCACCTTCATTACCCTTCGGTTCAGTTACATTTGTTCATGGTATATAATTGTTCAGTCAAAAGTTTGTTCCTGCTAGTTCATAATTATATTGTTGAATTATAGCCAGCCAATTATTCAAATCATTTCAATCATGATATATCGTTATATTATTGAACTTAAACTTGCTAGGTAATCTTATGATCACCCTTGTTATATCATGATAAACATTGCAGATTAAGACGAATGCGTCGGATACAAAGAAAAGATAAAGACAGTTCCAGCTTAAAGTTAATGTGCGCGATTAGTTTTGTAATAGTTGTATAATAATTATGTTATGTGTTAAATAAGTTATAATTTATGTATTAAGTTAAGGTTACTCGACCTTGGGGAATAGTGTGTAAATGTATTGTATATACAATTTATGTTTATATCTTCCGCAAATAGTAATAGTTGTATAGAATGATTGAACCGGATCCGCGGTGATTCGGGATCTCAGATTTGGGGCCCTCACAGTTGGTATCAAAGTTGTAGGTTATGAACCTTAGGTAGGAATACCTGAGACTAATAACTTCAGTGATTAGGATAAGTACTAAATCAAATAGAGTTAGTTAGTCGGTAAGATTCAAAGACGAATCTCGGCGAGTTATAAG
Organism: Panax ginseng; assembly: GCA_020205605.1. Lineage (NCBI taxonomy): Eukaryota > Viridiplantae > Streptophyta > Magnoliopsida > Apiales > Araliaceae > Panax > Panax ginseng. The sequence goes on along the minus strand of CM035138.1, from coordinate 56,878,786 downwards.
ATATAGGGTTCCCTAACTTTGATAATAAAGTTGAACAGTAGTGGTGAATAGATGGAGTCTAAAAGACTAAAAGTACAGTGATAGGAGATCGTAAAACCAAATGATCAAGATATAGAAATGAATCATAATATATACGATGAGATCACCCATGTGAGGCCCTAAAATTAGGTATACATTACCCACCTTGGATCATCAGATACATGGTACAAAATTCAAATACAACTTACTAATACAACTGTCGTGTAACATAACTATGAGTTTGAATACAATTATTGTCTACTAGAGATTATACAAACTCAAAAGGAGTCCTCATTACAATTATTAACACACTATTTCACAGAATAGTGAGGACTACTAATGCTATCCTCCGGACCGTCACTCCGCTTCCCGACTAGTCCTCGCTTATGTTCTCATTTTTCAAGAGAACAAAGTTGAAAGAAAGGGTGAGCTCAACTAGCCTAGTAAAAAATATTATGACTAAGATAATGCAGAATAAGTTATCATTAGTCTCCAACAATGTTAAACTGATAAAATATAATAGACATCAAGTTTAACTGTAGCGGAACAAGCAATCCATTAAAAGAGTCAAGTAGAAAATAAAATATACTATCTTTTATGATTTAAAAGGTTTTTCATCACTTTTATCATTTGGGGAAATTTTAATAAATAATCCACATCATCGAATCACCCCTACACTACGGCCAAGGATATTCTTTAATATCACGACCACAATTATCCATGCACTACGGGGCAAGAATATTTGTGTATTCATTAATGGTAATGATCATGCTAACAACTGTCCATCAATGCACTACGGGCCAATGAGAACTTTTACCACATCATTTGTAACATTACGGTCATGATTACACCGAATAATCCTTGGTCATAATCATACCAAGTCCAACTTTGCACTACAGGCCACAGATGACTTTCAACAAAATATAAACATGAGGATGATGACAATGATATAAGAATTCAATAAAACAAGTTCAAGAATTATTTTATCCAGAAATTATTAACGTCCAAATTGTCAACATGATACTGCTTTGTAGAGTAAAATTCAAGAATGCTCAAAAGAATAGTTCCATGAAAAAATACTGGATGAAGCGCAAATATCAAGGATATTCCACTAATTTCATGGAGTATAGAAGTCAAAATTTTAACCAACTGAGTATAATAAAGAATGGAATAACAAAAGAAATCACCATGCATGCGGTGATTGACATGACAAAGTTATTCAACAGAATAATAATAACGGAACCAGTCCGGTGTAAAACACATGCATGGATGTTTCAAATGTAATAATAATAAAGAAGGAACCAGGTCCGGTGTAAAACACACAGACAGGATGTTCCAACAGAATAATAATAAAGACGGAACTAGGTCCGGTATAAAACACACAAACAGGATGTTCCAACAGAATAATAAAAGAATGTCACCAAGTATAGGGTAGACCGCGTATAAAGATTATTCCAACAGAATAATAAGCAATGGAATAGCAACAGTTCTCTTCATGAATAAGAAAGAATAACACCCCTTACCGTAAAAGAAATTGGATATAAGAGTAGGGAAGTAGCAGAATACTTTTCTATAGTTTCTCTATAATTTCTCTCTCTAAAGCTTAAGTGAATTCGTAAGAAAATAATGAAGAAATGAGCTTCTATTTATAGAAAAATGGGCTGCATAGTAACTAACTCATGAACGGTCCAGATTGATTTACTTTAATCTGACGGTCCATATTTAAAGCAAAATATTTTAAATAAAATATAATATATATTATATTATATAATATATATATAACTCATGGGTCATTACCCCCGTGAACTAGCAGCACAATCTCATGAATATATATATATATATATATGATATACTCTCTACCGTGCCATCCATGTCACTTTCTTTTCTTTCTTTACATATATAAATATATATATATATTAACTAAACATTCCCCCCCCCCCCCCACCCACGAGTGATTAACATAATTATATATATAATTACAATTCCATGTGAACCACTTTTGAAAAACAACTTCCTAGCAATCAAATTTTCCACATATGGGCCCCACATGTGGGCCCACCTTTATAATATTAAACAATTTTCTACCAATTATATATTTTGAAAAAATGAGTGAGTAGGGGTCCATAAAATAAGCCAAATTGAGTGACTTCTCACGTAAGCATCAATAATCAATACCGTGTGCTACTATGCAACCACACGTATTACTGTACTTTTACTACCAAGTAGTTCAACAGTATTAACGGTAAAACTTCCGTCGTTATTTTTAATAAAATATTTTTGGTCGTTTTCTCAATTCGACAATAATTTCGTTGTGGGGTCCACCAATGATTGTGACGTCGTACGAATATTCTCCGGCACAAAGAATATTCCCTGACCAATTGAATATAATATAACAACTTGCATACTTTGAAAAATTTATAAATACTACCCACAATTATAACATTATATCAAATTTATTCCATAATATTCAAAAATGATAATTATAGAAAATTCATCTTTATTCAAAAAGTTGGGGTCTTACAACCTCCCCTTCTTAAGAAATTTTTCCCTCGAAATTAGGGTACGTACCTGGTATATCGAAGAGGTAAGGATACCTTGATTTCATTTCAGATTCTAACTCCCAGGTCATTTCCTCAACATCGTGGTTTCTCCACAAAACTTTGACTTGAGGTATAACCTTGGAGCGTAAAATATGTTCCTTCTTATCCAAGTTTTGAACAGGTACCTCTTCATACGTTAAGTCTTCCGCTATTTCGTCCGGTTCTAACTCAATAATGTGGTTCGGATCTTTCACATATTTACGTAACATGGATACGTGAAAAACATTATGAACACGAGACATACTTGGCGGTAAGGCAAGTCTATAGGCTACAGTTCCTACTCGATCGAGGATTAAAAATGGGCCAATGAATCGAGGATTGAGCTTTCCTCTCTTTCCAAATCTCGTAACTCCTTTCCATGGAGCAACACGTAACAACACATGATCTCCTATATCGAATTCCACGTCCTTTCGATGAAGATCAGCATAACTCTTTTGTCGATCTTATGAGGTTTTTATTCGTTGCCGGATCGGTTGAATCTTTTCCATAGTCATACATACCAACTCCGGTCCCAACAACGTTGCTTCACCCACCTCATCCCAGCATACTGGAGAACGACATTTTCTTCCATACAACGCTTCGAATGGAGCCATGCCAATACTTGCTTGATAACTGTTGTTGTAGGATAACTCCACCAATGGTAAGAACTTGTCCCAACTTCCCTTGAAGTCAAGGACACATAGTCTTAATAGATATTCAAGAGTTTAAATCATCCTCTCCGACTGCCCGTTCTTCCGAGGATGATATGCCGAGTTAAATCATAAATCTGTGCCCATAGCTTTTTGCAAACTAACCCAAAATCTTGAAGTGAATCTTGGGTCTCGATCAGAAACTATGGATACTGGCATACCATGCAATCTTACAACCTCGTTTATGTACATAATGAAGTTAGACGTTTCAAGTGTATAAGTTTCTCGATATCGCAGAAGAAATGAGCGACTTGGTCAATCTATCAACAATGACCCAAATCGCATCTATGCCTAGAGAAACTTTGGGAAGACCGGTAATGAAATCCATGGTAATGTGCTCCCACTTCTATTCTGGAATTTCAAGTGGTTGCAATGGACCTTTTGGTACTTGATGTTCCGCCTTGACTCGTTGACAAGTTAGACACCTTGAGATAAACAACGCTATCTCTCTCTTCATATTGCTCCACCAAAATGTATGACGAAGATCACGATACATTTTGGTACTCCCAGGATGGATTGCAAACGGTGTGTTGTGCGCCTCCATCATGATTTTATACTTTAACTCAGGATCATTAGGAACACAAAGTCTGGAGTTGACTCAAAGTATTCATTTATCATCGATTCTTGCTTCTGGCATAGCACCTTCTTGCACTTTCTTCCTCATACGCATCAGCTCCAGGTCTGTAGTTTGAGCAACTTTAACTTTATCAATTAAAGTCGGTTCTACTCGTATATTCGCCATCATCACATGGGTCCCTGGAGTCTTTATCTCTATCTCCATCCTTTGCAAGTCATAAAAAATGGGCCTTTGCGTTGACAATATCGCTTTTCGTGCATACGCATATGATCTTCTACTCAATGCGTCGCCTCCCCGTTAAGCTTTTTCCGGGATGGTATTGGATGGTATGATCATAATCTTTCGTTAGATTCAAGCCAACGTCGTTGTCGCATGTTGAGTTCCTTTTGAGTGAAGAAATATTTGAAGCTTTTATGATCCGTAAAGATCTCCACTTTCTCCCCATACAAGTAATGCCTCCAAATTTTAAGTGCGAAGACAACATCTGCTAACTCTAGGTCATGAGTAGGATAATTCCTCTCATATTCTTTGAGTTGTCGTGAGGCATAGGCTATGACTTTCCCATGTTGCATGAGAACACATCCTAACCCTTTGTCCGAATCATCACTGTAGATGATAAATCCTTCCGAATCAGATGGTATTGTCAAAACAGGTGCTGAAATGAGTCTCCTCTTGAGTTCTTGAAAACTCTTCTCACATTCCTCGCTCCAACTGAACTTTGTATCTTTCCGAGTAAACTGAGTTAGTGGAGTAACGATTCAAGAAAACCCCTCTACGAATCTCCGATAATAACCAGCTAAGCCAAGAGAGCTACGTGCTTGATCATCGATTTAGGTTGCTCCCAAACTTTGAATAGCTTTAATCTTTCTTTGGGTCAGTCAATGATATTCCATGACTTGATACCACGTGCCCAAGGAATGCTAGTTCCTCAAGCCATAACTCGCATTTCTTCAATGTGGCATAAAGCTTGTATTCACGAAGCTTTTGGAGTATCAGCCTCAAGTGTTACTCATGATCTTCACAGCTTTTGGAATTTATGAGGATGTCATCAATAAAGACGACCACAAAGTGATCCAAATATTCCTTGAATACTCGGTTCATCATATCCATGAAGGCAGTAGGAGCATTAGTCAATCCAAAGGACATGACTAGGAATTCATAATGCCCGTACTGAGTTCTGAAAGCCGTCTTTGGAATGTCATCGGTTCTAATCTTCAATTGGTGATATCCGGAACGAAGATCAATCTTTGAAAAGAATTTGGCTCCTTGCAATTTGGTCAAACAGTCATCAATACGTGGCAATGGGTACCTATTTTTGATGGTGACATGATTCAACTCCCGATAATCAATACAAAGTCGCAAACTCCCATCTTTCTTCTTCACGAATAGAACAGGAGCACCCCAAGGAGAAGTACTAGGACGAATAAAGCCAATGTCTAACAATTCCTGCAGTTGAGTCTTTAACTCCTGAAGTTCAATAGGAGCCATTCGATATGGGGTTTTGGAAATGAGTTTTGTACCGGGTTCAAGGTCGATACAAAATTCAATTTCATGCTCTGGGGGTAGGCCAGGAAGTTCTTCAGGGAATACGTCAGGAAATTCATTAACAATAGAAATATTTTTCAAAACTGACGTATTTTTATTTAGATCCGTGACGTGGGCTAAGAAAGCTTGACATCCATTTTTCAATAAACGAATAGCTTTATGGCTTGAGATGACAGTGATTGATTTTAATGGTTTGGTTGCTTGAATTCGCATAATAGGTCGACTAGGAATATGAAAGCTAACAACCTTACGAAAACAATCAATTTTTGCATGATGAGTAGTTAACCAATCAATCCCTAGAATTACATCAAATGCAAGTATTTTTAATGCAATAAGATCGAAGCGGTGTATGTGTGGGTACCAACTTGAGCCAAACAAGACTTATAAACCGTGGATGTAATGAAGGTTTCTCCCAATGGAGTTTCCACAGATAAGTCAAAGTCTAATTTCTCCGGAGTCAAATTTAATCATTGAGTGCAAGTAGGAGAAATAAAAGAATGGGTAGAACCGGTATCAAATAAAGTATAGACTTCGCTTGAGTTTATGATAAGCTTACCCGTGATGACCTCATTCGGGTTCTTTACTTTCTGGGAGGTCACAACAAACGCTCTCCCTTGCACTACCGGCTTTGACTTTTCTGGGACAGCCTTTGGTGCCTCCATCCTAGCTGAATTTGTCTTCGGTGAACGACAAAATCTATCTAAGTGACCTTCTCTTCCACAATTATAACATGCTTTGGACGGCATCGCGTAATTTGGACTGATGTGTCCCTCCCCTCCGCATTTGAAGCATATGATAGGTGGTCTTTCTCCTTCCTTAACAACTGGTGCTAGTGCTGATGTCTTTCCGTCATTGTTGAATCTCCTTTTCTTGAAATGTTTATCCTTATTGTTTTGGCCCTGATTACCACCGAAGTGGTTACCATTTCTGGCCTGTTGATTCCCTCCACGCTTGTTGTCACCGCTTCGATGACTGCTCTCACTGGTATTATCATTTTGTCGGCTGCTCTCTTTTGGTTGTGTTGACTCGTTATCGCGCTCCACCAACTGAGCCCTATTTACAACATTCGAATACAAACACAGTTTATGAGAAATAAGATGTTGACGTATCTCCGGATTCAAACCTCTTAAAAATATTCACACCATTCTCTCTTTATTATCCACCAAGTGGGACGCAAACCAGGATAACAACGCAAATTTTGCCTCGTATTGCGACACGGTCATATTATTTTGCTCCAATTTGATAAACTCCACTCCTTCATGTGACGAATACTTTTGGGAAAGTATTTTTCGTTGAACAGTTCTTGGAACTTCTCCCAAGACATCTTCATTACGGCAGATTGAGTAAGTTTTACAGATTCCCACCAGTAATCTGCCTCTCCGCACAACATAAAGGCGGCAAAGGGAAATTTTTGCTCCTCGGAGCATCCCAAGACATCAAATATCTTGGTGATCTGCTTTATCCATGCTTCCGCCATAAGTGGTTTTGGCTCTCCCTTAAACTCTGGTGGTCCCAACTCCTTGAACTATTTAGCGGTGACCGCCTGAAAGTTTCCAGTGTTTCCACCTACATTTTGGACAGGAGCCGCTCTCGCCTTCTTTTTGCATGAATTGCATAAAGCCTCTGAACAATCCATCATTCATCATTTGGTCAGTGTTGTTGTTTGCATGAGGATTGTCGCCTTCCTGATGCATTTTCTCCTGATTATTGATATGTGGAGACTCAACGGTCTCTTGTGCTCCATTGCTATTCTTAAAATTTTTGGATGTCATTTTCAGATACTGCCACAAAACGAAGGTTAATTGACATGTAACATAATATCTCTAAACTCTGACCAACCAATTTAAATACAAAATAAATTTAAGTAGGTCATACTAGCGAAGGAATTCCCCATCTCTCCCCTCCTAGTTCTAGTCTCACATCTTAGCCAGGGATCATATCCCTAAGCTTTGATACCAACTGTGACGCCCCCAAAATTAGGTATACATCACCCATCTTGGATCATCAGATACATGGTACAAAATTCAAATACAACTTACTAATACAACTGTCGTGTACAATACGACAAAAACATAACTATGAGTTTGAATACAATTATTGTCTACTAGAGATTATACAAACTCAAAAGGAGTCCTCATTACGATTATTAACACACTATTTCACTGAGTAATAGTGAGGACTACTAATGCTATCCTCTAGACCGTCACTGCCGCTCCCGACTAGTCCCTCGCTATGTTCTCATTTCAAGAGAAACGGTGAAAGAAAAGGTGAGCTCAAATAGCTCAAAGAAGAAATATTATGACTAAGATAATGCGTAATAAATTATCATTAGTCTCCACCAATGTTAAACCGATAAAATATAATAGACATCAAGTTTAATCTGCAATGAACAAGCAATCCATTAAAAGAGTCAAGTAGAAAATAAAATCTACTATCTTTTATGATTTAAAAGGTTTTCATCACTTTTATCATTGGGACTCAAATTTTAATAAATAATCCACATCATCGAATCACCCCTGCACTACGGCCAAGGATATTCTTTAGTATCACGACCACAATTATCCATGCACTACGGGCCAATAATATTTTTGTATTCATTAATGGTAATGATCATGCCTACAACTGTCCATCAATGCACTACGGGCCAATGAGAACTTTTACCACATCATTTGTAACATTACGGTCATGATTACACCAAATAATCCTTGGTCATAATCATACCAAGTCCATCTTTGCACTACAGGCCACATATGACTTTCAACAAAATATAAACATGAGGATGATGACAATGATATAAGAATTCAATAAAACAAGTTCAAGAATTATTTTATCCAAAAATTATTAACGTCCAAATTGTCAACATGATACTGCTTTGTAGAGTAAAATTTAAGAATGCTCAGAAGAATAGTTCCATGAAAAAATACTGGATGAAGCGCAAATATCAAGGATATTCCACTAATTTCATGGAGTATAGAAGTCAAAACTTTAACCAACTGAGTATAATAAAGAATGGAATAACAAAAGAAATCACCATGCATGCGGTACTATGCATAGACAGGTTATTCCAATAGAATAATAATAACGGAACCAGGTCAGCCAAAATTTGCACCGACAGGATGTTCCAACAGAATAATAAAGACGGAACCAGTCGGTGTAAAACACATGCACAAGATGTTCCAACAAAATAATAATAAAAAGCGGAATCGATCCGATTGTAAAACACATGTATATGATGTTTCCAATGTAATAATAATAAAGGCGGAACCAGTCCTGTAAAACACATGCATGTGATGTTGCAAATGTAATAATAGAATAATGTCACCAAGTATAGGGTGAGATGGCAGATAAAGATTATTCCAGCAGAATAATAAGCAATGGAATATAGCAGTTCTCTTCATGAATAAGAAAGAATAACACCTCACCTAAAGTAAAAGAAATCGGATAAGTGTAGGGAAGTAGCGAATACTTTTCTATAGTTTCTCTATAATTTCTCTATCTAAAGCTTCAAATTGAATTCGTAAGAAAATAATGAAGGAATGAGCTTCTATTTATAGAAAAATGGACTGCATAGTAACTAACTCATGAACGGTCCAGATTGATTTACTTTAATCTGACGGTCCATATTCAAAGCAAAATCTTTTAAATAAAATATAATATAATATATATTATATATTATATATATAACTCATGGGTCATTACCCCCGTGAATTAGCAGCACAATCTCATGAATATATATATATATATATATATATATATGATATACTCTCTACCGTGCCATCCATGTCACTTTCTTTTCTTTCTTTACATATATAAATATATATAAATATATATATTAACTAAACCTTTCCTCCCCCACGGGTGATTAACATAAATATATATATATAATTACAATTCCATGTGAACCACTTTTGAAAAACAACTTCCCAGCAATCAAATTTTCCACATATGGGCCCCACATGTGGGCCCACCTTTATAATATTAAATAATTGTCTACCAATTATTTTGAAAAAATGAGTGAGTAGGGGTCCATAAAATAAGCCAAATTGAGTGATTTCTCACGTAAGCATCAATAATCAATACGTGTGTGCTCTTATGCAACCACAGCAGATTCTTTACTTTACTACCAAGTAGTTCAACAGTATTAACGGTAAAACTTCTGCCGTTATTTTTAATAAAATATTTTTTGTCGTTTTCTCAATCCGACAATAATTTCGTTGTGGGGTCCACCAATGATTGTGCCGTCGTACGAATATTCCCCGACATAAAAAATATTCCCTGACCAATCGAATATAATATAACAACTTGCATACTTTGCAAAATATATAAATACTACCCACAATTATAACATTATATCAAATTTATTCCATAATATTCAAAAATGATAATTATAGAAAATTCATCTTTATTCAAAAAGTTGGGGTCCTACAACCCCGTGATTGGATAATGTTATAGTATGAAGAAGGATCAAGCGAATGATTGAACAATTTATAGCAAGATTGCTGGGTGTCAGTTGTACTATGAATTGGTACAAATTTAGGAAAAGATTATGAATACAGATTAAATTAAATTTGTGTTAAGAAGGGAGTTAAGATAATTATTGGGATGTTTGTGTCGCGCTATTTGTTATATGCATGTTAAGAGGGTGATTCCTTTCTCATGTGTAGAATAGATAGATAGGTTATAGGTAGAGAATATACGGTTAAGTACGAGTTCTTAAAACTCATACTTATGTGACATTCTTGACTCATAGTTATATGAAATGTTTATGAACCCCTCAGCGAATGGATGCCAAAGGTCTGTCTAGGAATGTAGCGCCCCCAAATCCGGGTATCTTCCAACCCGACAGATGGTGCTATACTGTACAACATTCATACATTCATTCAATTGAAAAGTCTCAAAGAATGAACATAATTTCCATATATTTAAAGTAATATTTACATTTCCCAGGTTCTATACCCATTACAAAGGTTCTTTGCCATAATATCAGTTACATTACAACAATAGACCTATACTATTACAAGACAGCTTAACAATCTGCCTTAGCTTTTCCTTTATCCTTTTTCGATCCTTCGGGACGTTCAATCTTAGCTGCATTCATATGGTTCAAGCAAGAGTGAGCATAACTAGCTCAGCAAGTATAACAATTCAATAACAACATGCTTGACACATACGAATCGTATATCTTCAATAACTAAATAATAGTTATGAAGTACTATTGATAATTCAAAATAGCACTTCATCTTTCTGTCAAAATGTTTTACAATAATAACAATATTTAGGAAAACATTTACTCCGGTCAAAGACCTCGAGTATTCATTCTTTATTGGAAAAGGACAATCCGAAACTAAACCATAAGCCCGATATTACTTACGAGCACTTCTAGGTGATCAGCCTATTGTACACTATGTTGATCAACACTACATCCATTAAACGTATGCACGTTTAAGCATTTGGCAACCTCACGTGCCTGTCATTTTACTGACAAAACATTTGTTTAACATTTCCAGTCTTCTTTTGAAAACTATATCAAGTAGTTGACAAAAGATAACAACATTTAAATATTAAATGAATAGATTATCAATATATCAAGCCTAGCCAAAGGAATTGGCTTTAACTTCAACATACCTCAATTCATGCGAAGGAATACATGAACTTCATAAACTTGTTCAGATTGAACTGAGACAAGAGTTAGAATACTTTCCTTTAGCGTCTGCTACGGTATATTAACTTTATGTTCAAGTCTTTCAAGTCTCTACAATACATGATCACATACTGCCTTACATTAGGTCACATATAATCAAGTATGTATATGACTATATCTTACCTTTCATCACAATCTAATTGTGTATTAGATTCAGTTATTATCTGTACCGATTTATCATTATCCTTGCATTTATATTCGACTAGGTTATCTCAACCTTTATACAACATCCTTAAGGTTTAACAAAGTTTAAACAATGTTACATTACATTCCTTAGGTTGCGTTTACTTTTAAATCAATTAGCTTTCTTTTCTTTGTAATTAGAAACATTCATCACCATCCTTGTTCTAAGATCTGCTGTCTGCGCATGAGTCCTTACGTGAGTGGTTCGTGACAATGCTTATTTCCACACTCCGTAAGATTTTAGATCTTTATACATGGCGCTTACTGGCGCTTACAAATTGTACTACGGTTCACGCTGCGACGAACTCTTGTAGTGTGCTTGGACACTGTTATGCGCTTCGGCGCGACCAGTTTGGCCTAGGGTTGGCGCTGTGGTGCCAACTCTGTGCACCAGGAAAAAATTTCAGTCTTTGAATTTTGTGAACTTCCCGGACGCATAACTTCTTCGTTATAAGTCCAAATTGGCTCGTTCAAAAGCCTACGATTCACAAATTATGTAATCTACGCGTTCATGCAAGAATTTTATCTATTTGACTTCGTTCGCTAAAAATTCACCTATTGGTTCATTTTTAACGAAAACGATAAACGTTCGTAAACGTTCAACGCCGTTTCTTCGTTCTAAGTCGGAATCCGGTCATTTTCGAGTCTGCAACTCTTAAATGCCAAATATGACTTGTCTCCATTGGAAAACAATGGTTTCGAGTTCAAACACAAAATTTAACTTCTATTCCGAGAATTTTACGACTTCGACGATTATCGTCCAATCATACAATTTTCGGCAAATCTTCATTCTTATGATTTGTTCAACATTGCAAATGAATTCCATTCATCATGTGAACATCTCAACATACTATTTACCACAACTTATATTCATTAATGGATTTTGGACTTATTTCTTAATGAGCTTATAACTTGTCAAATTATAAACTACTTAAGATTTCATTGTTCATGACAAGTTCATAATTTTCATACTAAAATTCAAGGTTAACTTATAATAAGATTATAACTTTTATAAGTTCAAATGACTTATTGCCAACTTATGTGACTTAAGTTCATTACTTACTCATTCTTCTTACTTTTTAACATCCATGATCCTTAATCCATACTTTACTTATCAAACTATCATGGTAGAGATAGAAGATAATGGAGAAGAAGTCTTACTTTTGAATTCTTCGTAAGGTAGCTTTCTTCTTCTTCTTACAAATGGAAGTAACTTATTGTAGCTTATTCTCTCTAACACTTAAGCACTTTGTAATATGAGGGATTATTTGAACAAGTGTTAAATGGCTAACAAGCCTTCTCTATTTATAGAATTTGCAAAGCTAGGGTAGTTTAGTCATTAAATCTTCCCACCTACTTTAAGCCACCTCCTTACTATTCATTACTTGCTAATCACAACTCTTATCCTATGTTTGGCCATTACTTCTATTTCTTGGTCATTACTCCTAACTTGGTCACCACACTTACCATATTAATATGGTTTGCCCCATGGGTTATTACAACTCATGGATTCTATCTTGGACTTGGATTCAATAAATCCTTGGGCTTTGCATTAATAAACACTAGTTGGTTCATTAATTAATAATTGGGCCTTAACATTTTATTCACTTGGACTTATAGTAATTGTTAACCAATCTTCCAAGTCCATTAACATTACTTAGTACATATACATATAGTTTATGTATCATTTTTCGTATTCTAATTCATATAGAAAATATATACGATATTTCATCCTTCATACAACCTCGTATAATACTTCATATTATACTCGCTTTCATTACCTTTCCCAATACCAAAGTATCATACAATTATTACTTACTCATTACAATTTTGCCCTCCTTAACGTTTATAAATTAGGTCCACAAGCGAAATATTACATTTTCCATAACTAGATTTTCATTACATAATCCATCTTACCTTGTCATTCTATCATTACGTATTTCTCGAAAAATTCAAAAATAGATCCCGAGCAAATATCGATGAATAGTGTTTTTTGGAAAATTCCTCAGAAAACTTTTATTTTCGTCTTGGAAATTCAAACACTTTAATTCATTCACGTAGTTCAAATACTACGACATTCTAACATCAATAGGTCGTACAATGACAACCATCTTGATAACACATATAATAGAATTTTATTATTATTTAATTTAATAAAAAATCATTTTACAATAAAATCTGAATTTCTCGGTGGTTACATTTCCCCCCTTATAAAGATTATGTCCCCAGAATCTCGTCTTACTTTAATCAAATAGATGAGGAAAATTTTTCTTCATCTTTTCTTCTAGTTCCCACGTTGCTTCTTCAGCATCGTGGTTCTTCCATAATACCTTTACTGATGGTATTACCTTGTTCCTCAAAACTTGTTCCTTTCTATCAATGATCTACATCGGCGATTCTTCATATGTTAAGTCTTTCTCGATATGAATCGGCTCATACTCGATTACATGCTTATAGTCCGGCTTATATGGACGTAATACAGATACGTGAAATACGTTATGTATTCGTTCTAGGTCTGGAGGTAATGCTATCACGTAAGCTACCTCTCCCACCTGTTTTAATACTTCAAAAGGTCCTATAAACTTTGGACTTAACTTTCTTTTCTTTCTAAAGCGTATCTTTCCTTTCCAGGGAGATACCTTTAGAAACACATACGAGCCCACCTCAAACTCTCGACATAGTCTATGCGAGTTCGCATACTTCTTCTGTCTGTCCTGAGCTATGACGAGACGCATCCGAACTAACTTTACCACATCCGCTGTCTGCTGTACCAATTCTGGTCCTAGCATCCGGCGTTCTCCCACCTCATCCCAACACAAAGGCGTTCTGCACTTTCTTCCACACAAAGCTTCAAAAGGCGGCATACCTATGCTTTGATGATAACTGTTGTTATACGCAAACTCTACTAGTGGTAGATGATCATCCTAACTACCCTTGAAATCCATGACGCAAGACCTCAACATGTCTTCTAACGTCTGAATTGTTCTCTCGCTCTGCCCATCAGTCTGTGGATGATAAGTTGTGCTTAACTTCAGCTGTGTTCCCAACTGTTCTTGCAAACTCCTCCAAAACTTCGATGTGAATCGTGGATCATGATCTGACACAATCGATATAGGTACTCCATATCTGGAAATGATTTTCTTAACATAAAGTTTAGCTAAATGGTCTAAGTTATACTTGACCCTAATTAGCAAAAAGTGAGCCGACTTTGTCAACCGGTCCACTATTACCCAAATCGAATCGTACCCTTTATTTGTCGTCGAAAGTCCCACCACGAAGTCCATCGTGATATGCTCCCACTTCCATTCTGAAATCTCCAATGACTGTAATAAGCCACTGGATCGTTGATGTTCGGCCTTAACTTTTTGACAAGTCAAGCACCTACTCACATACTCTGTTATTTCTCTCTTCATGTTTGGCCACCAAAAACTCTGTCGAAGGTCTTAATACATCTTAGTGCTACCAGGATGTATCGAGTACCTCAAACTATGAGCTTCTTGTAACACTTACTCCTTTAATTCTGTCTCATTCGGAACCCAAATTCTTCCTTCAAATCTTAATAATCCTTCATTATCAAGACTATACTTAGTATCTTCCTTCTCGGATAACCACTTCTTCATTTGGTTACACTCGTCAGTCTTGAGTTGTACTTCCTGGACTCTCTCTATGATGGTAGATTGCATCTCCGTCGCAAAGAGTATCTGCTTCGAATCACTCGGCATCTTTACTTCTATTTCCATCCTAGCCATCTCTATTATTAACTCATTTTAAGCCGTTAACATAGATTACTTTTCCTGACCCTTCCTACTTAAGGCGTCGACAACTACATTGGCCTTTCTAGGGTGATACAGGATTTCACAATCATAATCCTTTATCAACTCTAGCCATCTTCTCTGTCTCATATTCAACTCCTTACGAGTGAAGATATACTTTAGACTTTTATGGTCTCAGATATATCTCACATTTTTCCCCATAAAGATAATGTCTCCATATCTTTAGGGCAAACACCTCATGCGCCAGCCTGGATCATGAGTAGGATAAACTTTCTTATAATCCTTCAATCGCCAGTGATGCATACGCTTAATGACTTTGCCATGTTGCATAAGCACACAACCAAGTCCTCTATCTGAAGCATCACTATACACTACAAAATTTCTGTGTCATCGTGCATGACAACAGCAGCGCTTCACTTAATCTTTTCTTCGCTTTCTTGGCTTGTCTTCACATTTATCCGTCCATACGTATTTCACCATCTTCCTTGTAAAATTAGTCAAACGGGGTAGCTATCTTTGGATAAATCTTCGATAGTACCCTGCCAACCCTAGGAAACTCTGCACCTCAGTCGGCGTTTGCGGTTCTTCCGAATTCATTACTGCTTCTACCTTCGCTGGATCCACTGAAATCCCCTCTTGATCAATGACATGACCTAAAAACTGCACCTTTTCTAGCCAAAATTCATATTTGGTGAATTTCGCATATAACTTCTCATTCCTTAGTGTTTCCAACACTAATCTTAAGTTTTCAGCAAGATCTTCTGGCGTCTTAGAATAGACTAGAATATCATCGATAAACACAATGACGAACTTGTCCAAATATGGTTTGAACACTCTATTCATCATATCCATAAATGCAGCTGGTGCATTCGTCAACCCAAATGACATCATCAGAAACTCGTAATGACCATAACGAGTCCTGAATGTCATCTTTGGTACATCTTCCTTCCTAACCTTCAACTGGTGATACCCCGTCTGCAAGTCTATTTTTGAAAAATTCTTTGCCTCTTTCAATTGATCAAAGAGATCATCAATCCTGGGCAATGGGTATTTATTCTTTATCGTTAACTTGTTCAACTCCTGATAGTCGATACAAAGCCTTAACGATCCGTCTTTCTTCTTAACAAATAACACGAGTGCCCTACGGAAACACTTGGTTGAATGTACTTTTCATCCAATAGTTCTGTGATTTGAACCATTAGTTCTTTCATTTCCACAGCGCCATACTGAGACGGTGCCCTTGAGACTGGTGCCTCTCCTGGCACAATGTCTATCACAAATTTGATCTCCCTATCCGGCGGTAAACCCGATAACTCACTTGGAAATACATCCATGAATTCATTTACTATAGGTATTTGTTCTATGGTTGCTCCCCCTCTCTGGGTATCAACAACATGGCATAGATAACCTACACATCCCTTCCTTAAAAGTTTTCTAGTTTGTGTCATCGTAAGGCAACACGAATGTCCCGGTGATTTATTATCGTAGAATACTACAGGAGGTTATTTCAACGTCCTGATGCTCACACATTTTTTTTGGAAATCTATGATTGCTCCATGGTTAATCAACCAATCCATTCCGAGAATTACGTCGAATTCTCCTAATTTTATCGATATCAAATCTATCGATAACTTACAACTACGTACATCTACGCACCAACTCCTATGAATAGCTTCAACATGAATTATCTCTTCGTTTGCTACCTTAATGTTCAAAGGTATAGGCAATTTTTTGGGAAATAATTCTAGTTGTCTAGCAAAATCACATGCTATAAACGAACAAGTAGCACCCGAATCAAAAAGCACGTATGCATTTATGTTATTGATCGGAATAATACCTGCAACTACATCCCCTGATGCCACTGCATCTTGGACCGTCATATTAAAAGTGCGGTCCATTGATTTACCCGACTGAGTTGGACCACTAATAGCCAACTTACCGCTATTAGTTCCCTTATTTCCTTCTGTCCCCTTCTTCGGGCAGTTCTTCGCTATGTGGTCAGTTGATCCACATATAAAACATCTATGATTTTTCTTTAGATTTGGACAATTAGGCGAAATGTGCCCTTCCTGTCCACAATTATAACATATTGCCTTTCCTTTGAGATAGACTCCTAAGTGAGTCTTCCCGCAAGTTTTACAGGCCTCCATCCTCCTCTTAGAATCCCCTTGTTTTACTCCGGTATTCCCAGAGTTAAAGCCCTTCCTCTTTTGATCGTTGCCACTTCCACTGGCTCCCTCGGTCTTGATTCCTCCCTCAATCTTGCCCTTGTTTTTCTTATCCCGCTGGTACTGGCTGAGAGCCTCATTCCCACCTTCAACAATTATTGCCTTTTCTAATATGCTTCCAAAAGAAGTACTTTGGAACACAGAGATTCGGCTATAGAGCAAGGGTTTCAAGCCCTGCGCGAATCTTCTAGCCTTTCTCACTTCAGTGTCCACTTGATGTAAAAAAAATCGTGCGATTCATTAAACTTGGCAAAGATCTTTGAGAATCTTATCATATCCCTTGTTTCAATTCAAGAAACCTCATTTCCATCCTCCCTTGCATACTCGTGGGAAAATAGTTCTCGAAGAAAATCTCCTTGAACCTCTCCCACGTTAGGTTCCCTATGTCGGCCCTAGCCTGGTTTGCCTCCCACCAGAAGTTGTGACACCCCCAAATCCTGGTACTTCATTTCCTCAAGATTTGGTGTTCACTTAATCAAAACATTCATTTCGAACTACCCAATTATAATAAAATTGAATAATAAAAACCTGCCAATACAGGATTAAACTCAAATAAAAATCTCCTAGGTTATCTAACCTTTAACAACAATCATTCAAATGCGGAAATTTAAATAAATTTCATTACAATCTTTAAACCAAATTCTGAAAGTAAACTATCAAAACTATTACAAGTCTTCAATATTTATTCATCTTCCCTTTTCCCTTACTGGTGCTTGGTACGTCACTCGTTTCAACTTTAGCTGTAAGAAATTTTACAGGCAAGAGTGAGCAAACAAGGCCCACTTGAAATAACAATAAGTAAATCTTAAAAATTTTACATCAATTGCTAATATTAGGCTCAATAGAACTGAACAATATATTCTATTAACTTTCTGAAAATTATAACATTCATTGAGGGTCTAATGACTACGAATCATGTCCACAGTTATAAGTAATCTTTCAACTTTAACTTTAACAGTCATAAGACTATAAGGACTCCACGTACTTAGGGGGATCAACCCTTCGTATAATGTATTGTGCACAACCATTTCAACACTAAGCGTAAACCTCTATTAAAAGAGTTGTTCATCTCAGTATTTAGAATACAAGTCCGTACCAAAGTAAGTTTGGTTTGGATACATTATAGGGTAATTTAGAATTCAACGGTAATCAACTAAGGATTAGTTGATTACAAAAGAAATAATTGTATGCTATGGAATAATCATAACTGAATTGATATTTGTAAATTAACATCATGCTTTAGGAATAATCTAATAGCATAAGCATGGAATAATCATAACATTCAAGGTTATTGAGGATTGGGTACTAAACATGCATCATGAATAGTAAATTGAACGACAAAGTTGCTCGTCACTAGAATACAGTGACTCGCATACTAACTAACGAGTTACATATTAAAGAAAATTGTGCAATAATAAGATGTAAGATGTAGAATACTTGCATCCTCATGAACCAATAGATACAAGAGCTTTATCAATAATAAACAATCTAGCTCCACAAAAGTGTAGAGTTAGCAATTTGTATAATTGAAATGGAATTAAAAGCAATAATGTGCTCAACGAAATTAAACTTGTACAACGAAGTTTTAGAGTTAGAAAACGTGTCTTTAGTACAAGCTAAACCTTACAACTTGAATCAATACCCTATACATATGTCATCATGACATAATTAGTCATTACCAACATTTTATATCTATATAAACAAATATATATATCATGTAGGTCAAATCACCCATTCACATAATCAAACTATGTTAATATTAGTTAACACTTGATAACATGCTCATTCATAGTTTAATACTACTGAAATCATCATTTAGCATTCATAATATTAACACATAACCTTTATTTTCAAAATTTGTGTAATAAACTAAAAAATCAGACCATTCTCGCTAACTTCACATTGCTTATTTCACGATTTACACTATATGATTCACGACATGCGGAGTTGGCGTGACAGGCGGGTCGGGTCATGAGCCATTGGTTCAAGGCCATTTATGGCGTAGTCAGCAACTGTAATATAATATTTATCTTCTTTGGGCACACTGTGTGCAGGACTCGTAATCTGGCGACCAAGCTCGGCAACAGTATGAACAAAAGCCAAATTGGCCTAAAAGCTCAAATCTAATAGACTGATTAACATGTAATACACATATAGACTTCATATAAATATATTGTGAAGACTTATAACATGTTTCTACTCATAAAATAATATAAACATCAAATTTACAACACCCAATTTCAATGTTTTTGGCACAAATTCCATTGTTGACATTTTTAATGAAAATCAACACTGTGATTTTGCTTTTCAATCAAAACAGCAATTTCAAAACATCATAGTTATGATTATACATACTCTATCAATTTCCATAATCAATTTATCAATTTAACAACTAATTAAACCTTAATTTCATTTTAAACTAAGCCATACTCATATATTTTTCATATGAACACTCTGTAATATATTTTCTTCATAAAACACATACATACATGAATTAATTTCTCTATAATCATATATAAACTCATGAAATAACCTTATAATCAATAATCATACAAAACTATATACATAACAACAATTTATCCTTTATAAAAATTTCACAGAGAACTTTTTGGGAAGAGGAAAACTAAACTTTTTAAAGAAAAAGGTTAAGCTCCTACCTTTGATTTAGAAGATGATGGCTACTATTGATTATCAAACTTCTTTTCTCCAATTCCTTTCTCAAACCTGTTAGGATTTCTCTCAAATTCTCTCTAGTTTTCTTCTTCTTCTTCTTCTCTTTTTTCTTCAATTGAGTTCTTTCTTCTCTCTAACATACGTACTATAAAATATAACGTATATAGTAATAATATATATTAATTATATAATATAACTCTAGATATCAGTTATGTAAGTTTTGAAATTTAAAAGCCATAAGGCTTGTTTGGCTAATCTAAATAAAATAACTCATTAATCCTTATGCCTTGTTTGGTAAATCTAACTAAAACAATTGGATTAATCCTTATACCTTGTTTGATAAAACACTATTAGATTAAAGACTTAATATGCATTAAGACTTGTTTGGCCAAAACTAAATTAAAGTCCTTTAATTTATTTTAATAACTCATTTATAGCAAGGTTATTAGTCACACTTCTATTAAATTAATTAATCAATTAAAATATTAATCTATTAAATTACTTTAACACATAAATCATTATCACAAAAATATAATTTCTTTATAATTATAATTTTATTTAATCCAACTAACACCTTATTTTAATCACAAATTCCAATTAAAATATTATAATTCATTTAATATTTATTAGCTCCCTAACTTAATTATTAAATTAAATTAGTATATAACCTCATAACAATTAATTTTCTTAGCTCATTAATTATTTATTCAACAAATAATTAACTAAACCACATCAACTCAATTTGCCATTAAATACTTATATAATTCAATAAATATTTAATATTACAAATAAATATTTAATATTTAATATTTAATTATTTATTCATAAATAATTAACTAAACCACATCAACTCAAATTGAACAATTATTAATTCAACAATAAACATATCCATTAAATACTTATATAAATCAATAAATATTTAATATTACACTTTAAAATTCTGGAATGTTACAGAAGTTGTCCTCTCCTTTCATCAAATAGGTTGCAAAGGCAACCTTTTGACCCTCCTCAACATTTGCTATTACAAATGCTTTCTCGATTTCTTTTACCCAAGTCTGGGCTTCTATAGGGTCCGTAGTTCCCTTGAACTCTGGCGTACTATTCCCGAAATCACAGGTACATTAGCCCCCGTTTTATTAAATGCAGCCGTTAAAAGATTAACAAACTCCTGCATTGGATTAACTGGACCACCCTTCGGTTGGTTAACATTAGTGCCTTGATTTCGATGTCTCCTTCTTGGCGGCATTTTACTGTTAAGAAAACAACACAGCATTATTACTTTAGTCTTGTTGGTTTGTTATTATTTGTAATACAACAATTACTCGTACTAATTACTCAATATATTTCATAAAAAGACTTATATTGATTTATAACTTGTAGTAGAACTACTTTGTTTACATTACTCAGCCTTAGCTGATTACATTACCATCCAGCCATTACTTTCCAAAAATTGGGATTTACAAAAGACTACCCTTTGTTATACAAAAGAGGGTTTTACGTCACTACTAGATACATAATATTTACATATCTAAGCTAATCTAGCATCTGACGTAGGGCATTCTCAAAATCTTTCTTGGCCGAGGGCAAGTAATAACATCTCTATTGATAGCAGTGTGTCGTCTGTCTCTGCTTCATCTGGATACCCAGCCTACCGTCATTGAAATCCACATGAGAACTCCTATGAATATAGGACATCCTCTCCAACTTTTGATGTTTAGTCTTTAGCTCCTGCTTGAGCTCAAAGACTTCACATCTCAGTTCTTGGACCTTGTCCTTAGCTAGAATTCTATCATCGTGCTCCTCTTCCCACATTCCCTCCATGCTAGTCTTGTCCTCAGGGACAGCTTGGAGTTCCTCTTTCAACTCCTTAACCTCTTGGCAGTAATGGACATTCCTATCCAATACTGAAATAAACAATGCCTTCATCGATTCCCCCGTAGACAATTCCTCTGTAGGTGGAACCTGGTCAAAGGACATCATGTCCACCTCCTCTTCTAACATTCCATCGAATATAGACATATAGTCTAAATCGTCCGAGTCTCCAGACTCGACTGTCACCACCTCTGGTTCTACTTCTACGGGATTTGGTAGTATCTCTACCCGATTAGCCGAATCCTCACTCACTATATGTATGTCTCTATACATATCATTTTCTCCTAACATCTACAATAAACAATATAGTTTGATTAGTACACGCCAGTAAAATAATAGAAACACATAACATAATATAATGCATTTTTATAAGGTTACTTTCCATCTTTTACTTCTTTATTATTTCTTAAGGTTATGACTTAAGATTCTATTTCCCCCTTAAGTTTTATAACCTAGGCTTTGATACCACCTTGTAGCGCCCCCAAATCTGGGTATCTTCCAACCCGACAGATGGTGCTATACTGAACAACATTCATACATTCATTCAATTGAAAAGTCTCAAAGAACGAACATAATTTCCATATATTTAAAGTAATATTTACATTTCCCAGGTTCTATACCCATTACAAAGGTTCTTTGTCATAATATCAATTACATTACAATAATAGACCTATACTATTACAAGACAGCTTAACAATCTGCCTTAACTTTTCCTTTATCCTTTTTCGATCCTTCGGGACGTTCAATCTTAGCTGCATTCATATGGTTCAAGCAAGAGTGAGCATAACTAGCTCAGCAAGTATAACAATTCAATAACAACATGCTTGACACATACGAATCGTATATCTTCAATAACTGAACAAAACTTATGAAGTATTATTGATAATTCAAAATAGCACTTCATTTTTCTGTCAAAATGTTTTACAATAATAACAATATTTAGGAAAACATTTACTCCGGTCAAAGACCTCGAGTATTCATTCTTTATTGGAAAAGGACAACCCGGAACTAAATCCGTAAGCCCGATATTACTTATGAGCACTTCTAGGTGATCAACCTATTGTACTCTATGTTGATCAACACTACATCCATTAAACGTATGCTCGTTTAAGCATTTGGCAAACTCACGTGCCTGTCATTTTACCGTCAAAACATTTGTTTAACATTTCCAGTCTTCTTTTGAAAACCATATCAAGTAGTTGACAAAAGATAACAACATTTGATAATAAATGAATAGATTATCAATATATCAAGTCTAGCCAAAGGAATTGGCTTTAACTTCAACATACCTCAATTCATGCGAAAGAATACATGAACTTCAAAAACTTGTTCAGATTGAACTGAGACAAGAGTTAGAATACTTGCCTTTAGTGTCTGCTACGGTATATTAACTTTATGTTTAAGTCTTTCAAGTCTCTACAATACATGATCACATAATGCCTTACATTAGGTCACATATAATCAAGTATGTATATGACTATATCTTACCCTTCATCTCAATCTAATTGTGTATTAGATTCAGTTATTATCTGTTTCGGTTTATCATTATCCTTGCATTTATATTCGACTAGGTTATCTCAACCTTTATACAACATCCTTAAGGTTTAACAAAGTTTAAACAATGTTACATTACATTCCTTAGGTTGCGTTTACTTTTAAATCAATTAGCTTTCTTTTCTTTATAATTAGAAACATTCATCACCATCCTTGTTCTGAGACTGGTGCTGCGGCGCGAGTCCTTACTTAGTGGTCTACGTTGCGGCACCACACTCCAAAAGATTTTCAGATCTTTATGAAATGCTGCTGGCGCTTATAATTTATTACTACTGATTCATACTGCGAACTCTTCGCAGATGTGCGATTCTGAACGTTCAACGCTCGTTTCTTTGTTCTAAGTCGGAATCCGGTGATTTTCGAGTCCGCAACTCTTAAATGCCAAATATGACTTGTCTCCATTGGAAAACAATGATTCCGAGTTGAATCATAAAATTTGACTTCTATTCCGAGAATTTTACGACTTCGACGATTATCGTCCAATCGTACAATTTCCGGCAAATCTTCATTCTTATGATTTGTTCAACATTGCAAATGAATTCCATTCATCATATGAACATCTCAACATACTATTTACCATAACTTATATTCATTAATGGATTTTGGACTTATTTCTTCATGAGCTTATAACTTGTTAAATTATAAACTACTTAAGATTTCATTGTTCATGACTTATGACAATTAAAGTTTCTTAATCCACATACCTTATATGTTCTTAACATATAACTTTACTTATGTATTCATGATACATAGGTTCATACAAGTTCTTTTACATCCATATCACTTCTCTTAATAAACTCATTACAAGTTCATAATTTTCATACTAAAATTCAAGGTTAACTTATAATAAGTTTATAACGTTTATAAGTTCAAATGACTTATTGCCAACTTATGTGACTTAAGTTCATTACTTACTCATTCTTCTTACTTTTTAACATCCATGATCCTTAATCCATACTTTACTTATCAAACTATCATAGTAGAGATAGAAGATAATGGAGAAGAAGTCTTACTTTTAAATTCTTGGTAAAGTAGCTTTCTTCTTCTTCTTACAAATGGAAATAACTTATTGTAGCTTATTCTCTCTAACACTTCAGCACTTTGTAATATGTTGGATTATTTGAACAAGTGTTAAATGGCTAGCAAGCCTTCTCTATTTATAGAATTTACAAAGTTAGGGTAGTTTAGTCATTAAATCTTCCCACCTCCTTTAAGCCACCTCATTACTATTCATTACTTGCTAATCACAACTCTTATCCTATGCTTGGCCATTACTTCTATTATTTGGTCATTACTCCTAACTTGGTCACCACACTTACCATATTAATATGATTTGCCCCATGGGTCATTACAACTCATGGATTCTATCTTGGGCTTGGATTCAATAAATCCTTGGGCTTTGCATTAATAAACACTAGTTGGTTCATTAATTAATAATTGGGCCTTAACATTTTATTCACTTGGACTTATAGTAATTGTTAACCAATCTTCCAAGTCCATTAACATTACTTAGTACATATACATATAGTTTATGTATCATTTTTCGTATTCTAATTCATATAAAAAATATATACGATATTTCATCCTTCATACAACCTCGTATAATACTTCATATTATACTCGCTTTCATTACCTTTCCCAATACCAAAGTATCATACAATTATTACTTACTCATTACTACTTTGCCCTCCTTAACGTTTATAAATTAAGTCCACAAGCGAAATATTACCTTTTCCATAGCTTGATTTTTATTACATAATCCTTCTTACCTTGTCATTCTATCATTACGTATTTCTCGAAAATTCAAAAATAGATCCCGAGCAAATACCGATGAATAGTGTTTTTGGAAAATTCCTCAGAAAACTTTTATTTTCATCATGGAAATTCAAACACTTTAATTCATTCACGTAGTTCAAATACTACGACATTCTAACATCAATAGGTCGTACAATGACAACCATCTTGATAACACATATAATAGAATTTTATTATTATTTAATTTAATAAACAAACATTTTACAATAAAATCTGAATTTCTCTGTCGTTACAAAGAAAGTTCCTAAACTCATATGATTGTGGAAATTTATGGACTCATAAGTGTGGTTTTATGAACTGGGCATAGTTGTGTGTGAATGGAGAATTGAAGATTATAAGAACAGATAGATTGTTAAGCAAATAATTATTAGTGGAGACATAAGTTTTCCAAAAGTCCTAGCTATGCTAGACTTCGAAATTTTGACATCAAGCTGAATACGCACTATGTGCTTTTAAAAAAAATTGTGTAGACTCGTAATCATTTTTGGAACGGTTTAAAGTATAGTCTATGGTACTTATTTCGGCTAGATGCAAATGATTTGAAATATCAAAATATATTTTATTTATCACTCATGTACAATGTAACCTGGTGCAGAGATGATAAAAGTTGATAGAGTTCTAAATGCAGGAATACTTAGTGTGAATTCGATCTAAAAATTATTGTTCCACTATTGTATGATGTGTTATGACAAAGTTGTATAATGACGGCATCCTCAAATGGATTGTTAATACAGTACGACATTATGACGTCATTCTCAAAAATATTTTCAATAAAATTTAATTTGCCAATGGGGTTTGGCTACACTTAAATAATTCAATTGAATTGAATTATTGATATGAGTCTATGCTATTTGATTCAGCTAGACAAACATTTATAAAATTCTAAGAGTTCTTTGAAAAATTTTCCAAACCAAATTCTTTTGGTGCGGAATCCAATAAGACTTAGGTAAAAGTTTATGCGCCCAAGGCAGATAAGAGGAACAAATTGTTCCGACCAGCAGTACTTGATCAGTACAGGGCATATCGGGCTAATCACCCTTTGATTCGGTAAGTTAAGACGGTTTACGGATAATTTTCATAAAACCTTTGCAAAAATGACAGACCATAGTCTATAAAACCCCTCAACACAATTTCAAAAATTTTATTCTTGTGAAGAATGTATTGGGTAGCATGTGATGATGAGAAGGTATGGTGTAAGTGTTAGAGTTTATGCCCTAGAGGCCAATTATTTGATATAATTGCTTAACGTTTTGATATTATATTTGATTGAATAAATATATGATTTTATTATGGTTTTATTTACTGCGTAATATAATTGTTAACATAATAAAATTCCTTAGAATAGTGATACAAATTATATAGTTTCAAGTATGTGACTTGAACATGAGATTATATATTACCATTAGTATCAGTGTTCTTAAATGTCCCTAATCGAGTATCATTGTTGATGGGACAACAATGATGCATTGAGACTAGTATGTGGATGTTGATGACCAAATCTCATTGGTCATAAATATATGAGATATTAAGTCAATACATAGGTACATGTTAGAGAACGATGTCTTTGGACGGACCCACCATGAGAATTCTATATGGAGCATTATGCGAAGTGTCATTAGCAATTCTCATAGTGACAATGATGTAATGGTCCTCCAGGCACGAAATCGCTATATATTATTACACGAGAATTTATGTACTTTGATATCATCAAATGTCACCTTTAATAGGGTGGACTATAAAGGTGATTATTGGGTTCATCATTAATCGTGTGAGAAATATGAGTGATCTAGATGGAATTTAACCATCCTATATATTATGGGTGATATCCATAGGCCTCTTGATTGAGTAGGACTATGAAATGAATGGCCATGCTCAAATAGTGATTTGTTTCATATAGTCTACTCATTGATCAAGAAAACTCAGATTAAATTATGAAGAGTATGACACATTCCATGACTCGAGTTTAATCTAGGATATTAAGGTTAAAAGGATTAAATTACATTGAAACATTGGTCACTTAAAAGGTTGCATCGAATCATCGATCTTATTATTACTTGGGTTGTAGTGATGCATTACTAGATGCAGCTCACTTTATTTATAATTTTATAATATGATTTTAAAATTATTGCCAACGTAATAATAACCTATGTGGTCACACACACGTAACGTTATTTAAAGGGAATTAATTTAAATTTTAAGAATTTAAATATATTAATATGATTAATAGTATTTAAATCATTTAATTTAAATTAAAAGGATAATTGTATATATGTATATTAATTAAGTAAGACTTAATTAAGAGATATATATATATAAATTCAAATTTTATAAAATTAGGTTTTGATTTGATTAATTCCTTTTAACTACTATATATGATATATAGCTGACTACTTAGGGTAAGATATCATAATTGAAAAACCCTAGCCGCTCTTAGAGAGAGACTAGAGAGAAAACAGTTTCAAAATTCATTCCTTTTGGTGGCTAGTACCGCAATTCCTTCTTATTGCAGAATCGTTCGACGGTTCGTGCGGCATTCGTGTGGATACCGTAGAGGCGCAATCGGTTTGTATTGCATTGGAGATTCGAGGCGCAGTCGATTTCAGATTCTCGTTTTTGTTTATATCTGGTATAATCTCTAAACCTCTGAATTAATTGATTTTCGCATGGATCCTGTTTTAGGGTTTCGGAAATTGCTTTAAAATTTTAATTTCCGCTGTGCGTTTCTGTGCCGAAGCCCAACAGTAAGGTGTAAGGTAAATTTCGGGGACGAAATTTTTAGGAGAAAGGGTGAATGTGACAACCCGAGAATTTAGAAAATTTAAAAATTTTAATTAATTGATTTAAGGTTCAATATTAGAACCTAGACAGAAAATAAGTGTATACGTTTGATATTTTTAAGAAGGAATTTTGAGGATTTCAAAATTATGTGAAGGATTTAGGTGAATTATTCAGGATTAAGGAAATACGTGAATATGTTCTGCGTTTATGTGTTTAGAATATGGTTAAGGGTCAAGGGTTGACCAGATAAATGATATATGTAACAAACCCTAGGTATATATTAAGAACGTCAACGTTCGGTTAGAAAACCCTAGCGAATTATAAGAAACCCTAGAAACCGGTTCTGAAACCCTAATTTTAGTTTCGGGAATCTGAAACCCTAATTTGGAATTTAAAACCCTAATCTAGGAACTTAAAGGATAATTATAAAACTCAAGTGGTATTAATTATAATATTTATTAGGGTAAAGCTTAATTATTTAGCAAACCCTAATTTCAAATTTTTAAACCCTAATTTATGGATTTGAAACCCTAATTTATAATTAGGGAAAACTTAAATGTTCGTTTAATAATTTTAATGTTAATTAGGAAATATTAATCATAATTTTTAAGTTATAAGTAATTAGAAAATCCTAATCTAATTACGAACTAAATTCTAAATTAAAAATTATTTTTCTATTAGAAACCCTAATTTGTGGGTGATGAACCCTAATGACCATTTTGACCCTAATTGCTAAATTAGCAATTTTAATTAGGAAATACTAATCCTAATTAGCAAGAATTAAATTATGATTAAGAAATTTTAATATAATTAGAAAATTCTAATTATAATTTAGAAATATTAATTTTATTTTTTTAAAAAACCTAATTTGGAAATTCTAGATTTTTTTTCTAAAAACCCTAAAGATTTCCAAACCCTAAACACTAAAGGGTTCAAACCCTAAACTCAAACCCAAACCCTAAACCCTAAGGATTTGGCCATTTACTAGAATGCCATTAAAATGTTATGCAAAATGACCATAATGCCCTTTGTTGCATTATTGGAAATAATTGGTGAATCTTGCAATAATTGAGTGGTTGAACCACTCTACCAACTCCATGTGCAAAATATACATCCAACCAGCCGAAATCATCAGATATCATAGCAACATGTCATCAAATAAATAGATTAAGAGAGAGAAAAGTTCACCTTAAATTTTATTTTCTCCCAGGACATTCTCTCTCTATATTTCTAAAATGTGAAGTGAGAGAGAGTGATGAGATAAGCCATGATCAGGTGTTAGCATTCCAAGATCAGATCACAAGGATCAGAAATCAAAATCCAAGCTAAAGAGGTATAAACCGTAAAAATTTAGAAATCAATGATCTTATGTTATTTGTTGAAATTGGTTGGTTGGAGTTTTGTTAGAGGGTCTGATTTGATGATCTGGTTTGCTAAAACTTAGATCCATATCAATTTGATGCTCGAAAATCAAAATTTTAAAACTGATCTATGAACCCTTAAACATGGCCTGACAGCCGAATGTTAGGGCTCATAGATCCTTACCTGTTAATTGTCGTTGACCGTTCACGGAAAAGCTAATTCTGGGCATCCCAGAATTCCAGAAGCGTCTGACAACCTTTTGGTGGTCTCTGATCTTGTTTCTGTGAAGCGATCTGGCCATGCTGTTGTTATATATATGTATACTGACATGTAGTGTAACAACCCGAAATTTTGGATTATCCAGAATTAAGATTTAAAGAATTAGTTATTAATAAAATGAATTTTTATTAATACTATTCTGTGTTATGTGTTTATTAATCGTTTTATAACCTAGAATGATTATTAATCGGGGTGATTCTGGCAACGAGCTAGATTGAACGAGTAAGAATTTTCAAGACGAAAATGAAAGTTTTTCGGGAACAAAAAATATTTTCGGAGAAAAAGACGAAATAGGCACTATTCACCTGACGAAACCTAAGGGTTAGGGTTTGAATAACCTAAGCCTTTCCGAGAGTTCAGTATGTCGAAATGACATTTCGTCAAAAGATTTGACGCTAATATATCGTGAAAAGTTAAGTAAGCCGTAAAAGTTTTTCTCGAAAAACGTGCAGAAATCGAACGAAATAAAAATGACGAAAAGTACTGTTATGTATTTTTCACTCGTTTAGCTACGTTAGGGGAAACGTGAAGGAAAACGCTTGACGCCAAAAAGTGTTTTTCAGTTTTTCGAAAATCCGAAGAATACGTAAAAGTTAATCGGTATAGAAAAGACGAAATATCCAAAAATATTTGGATTCCAAGAATCACAGTTTTCGAACTGTCGGACGAATTCTGAATTACGAAAGCACGAAGCTTCCAAGGGAAACTAGCTAAGGAGGTGGGGCGGCCACTTGGCCACCAAGTAACCTTGGTGGCTAAGTTATGAATAGTAAGGAGGTTAGGGTGGCGAAACGACTAAAATGCCTCTAGCCTTGGTTGTCTGTATAATCAAGCTTAAGCTCATTTGTTTGATTGAAAATTCAACCAACACTTGAGAGAGAAAGAGAGAGAGACTTCGGATGGGAGAGGAAGAGAAAGAGAATGAGGAAAAGCTAGCTTAAATGAACGCTTTGTCCGACGGAAGGAGATTAAAGAAGAACGGTAATCCGAACCCTAGTTCTTCTCATTTTTCTTTAAGTTTTTATGTTCAAAAACATAACTTAATGAGAATAAGGAGTAAAAGATATTGAGAATGATTTCATATGGTTGAAATAATGAGAAAATAAGAAATAAGAAATAAGAAATTTAGTTTATAAATTTCTTAAGCAAGTATAAGATTCGTGAGGATTTTGAGCGATCCGAATGAATATTATGAACGAGTAGGTGAATTAAGTAAGGAATGATGTTCTATAACATCAAATTCCAAGGAAAAGTAGAATCGTAATCCAAAATATCGATTAAAATGAAGAACGAATGAAGAACACGAAGAACGTTGTTGATGGACAAATTTAAAACCATCGTAGTATAATTGTTGGTGATGGACAAGTTTAAAACCATCGCGTATAAGTTAGTTTCTTATTGCTTGGTTAGGAACGGTAGAAACGTTCATGAAGAACGGATTAAAACTTAGCTATAACGAAGTTATGGTGAAAATTTCGTAAAAGAAGAATGAAAATTTGAAAGTTAGTAAATGAACCCAATCATGTAGGGTTTCATAAGAAAGTAAGAGAACGTAGAAAATGTGAGTCGTGGACTCAAGAGCGAAGCAATTCGAGTTCGGATGACCGAATTCTTGATTGAGCGAGCGAAGAGCGTTAAAAGCGTTAAAAAGAATGAAGAGCAAAGATTAAGCCAATTGAATGGCATGTTAATGATTGAGCAATTTTTATCGAGGGTAATCGAAACGTAAGATAAGGAAGAAAATGGCTTTAGAAACGACCTCGTTAGAGTTATAACGAAGAAGTTATGAGATTTGAAATCGGCGTCTCAAGCTTGTAAAAGACTTAGAAAAATTTTCTAGGTTTGATGCTCGTGGCAGTAAGCGCGAGTTGTGCTTGAGGCCGACAGCCAGAATACGTAACAATGTCCCGAGCACTGCTGCAAGAGTTTGCCTTATTGTGAACCATAGTATAATTTATGAAATGCAACGCCATGTTATATCTGATCTAAAAATCCTCTTGAGTAAGGACTCATGCGCATGCCTGGTCCAGGAAAAGAGAGAGAGAAGTAGGTCGTATTGCGGAGAGCGAGAGGAAGGAAAGATGCGGCACCACAAGACCGGTGCGAGTAATGCCCGTAAATGAGATTTTTAGTTCTCGATTCATTGGAGGATGTGCAAGAAAGAAATATGAACATAATGTTCAACTAATGTAACACTTAATCAAGTGTTTTAAACCTTTAATAAAGGTTGAACGAAAAGATTAAATGAGAATAAAAGACAAGAATGTAGATGCGGGTTACGGAACCGATGTCCGAGGACCGTAGTCGCGATAAACGAACGTGAGGGATTGTTATCGTTGTGATTCCTTAAACGTTGGTTGACGATGTTAATGTATAACATTTTGATGTTATGACATGGCATTGAGAGATGAATATAAAGTGTTTAGACGCTGTGAATGCAACGTTGTTGCGATGAACGATCGGTCTTAGCGTACAATGAACAGTATAGCTTTGACATTAAGAAAGAATAATGAACATGGGGTTCATGGGATGAATAACGATCGAAAGCAATTAAAACCTTTAGTAAAGGTTGAATGAGAGATTAATAGACAAGCAACGTGAACGTTGAATACGTAAATGATCCTCGTGAATCGTATTCGCGTTTGACGAACGTGCTAAGTATACCCTGGTTGTATGACTTAGACGTTGATGAATGTAGTAAGTAAGATACAAATGGTATCAAGAAAGCCGTATCGAACGGTAATGAGATTAATGAAAGCTGAATGTGAATCGGATAAGAATGAATCCTAAGGTATGACAATTACTTGCCAGAAAGCCAAAAGGAATAAGAAATTAACTTAACGAACATTATATTTAATAGTTCATATAAGTTAAGAGAAATTTAGGTTGTGGTACAATCGTAACCTTTGATGGTTGACATATGGGAGTTGGGCTAAACAATTCCTTCAGAGAGCGAAGGTATATATGAAACTGGCAACCGATCTAACTCACTGTGACGGTAGTGTAGATGAGACGGGAACTTGTTTGTTGGTTGTTTGTGGGAAACCACTCAGAGTACCATATGGACAACTAGCAGAGAAGCGATGTGTGCTGAGTCCTAGAGAAGTATAAGAAGAAGATAAGAATGTAAATCATCAAAAATGATGAACGTTTTGAGTAAGACATCTCCATATGTCATAAAGCCGTAAAGCGGTAAAGAAAGTTGGTCGCGTAAACATAGTTGTAAGAACGTGAACCTTAAGAAGTAAAGTTAAGTAAACCAATGCGTAATTCAAGTATATAACTAATTGGTGTATATGTTGTTTCCTTATGTGTTATAGGGAATGGAATGAGCAGTTCAGCGTAAGCTGTAGCTGTGCGTAAGGCAAGTTTCCTAACTTCATTCATATTTTTAAATGAATGCTAGTTTCTAAAAGTTCTCAAATGTTGAACTTGAGAAGTTCTGTCTATGGGCGAATGTGTGATATTTGTACAAGGTAGTAGAACGTATGAGGCCTTGTGCCACAATGTGAACACTTCGGTGTTTCTGTGAGATGAACTGTTCTATGTTTGAACTATTCAATAAAAGAATGTTCTGTTTATACATGAACCGTTATTGTTAAGTCTGTGCTATTAATTCTAGTCAGACAGAATGTGTATGAAAGAGAGTAGAGAATGAAAGTATTCCAAAGTGAATGTGACTAATGTTTTAAAATGATAGGAATCAAGACTATTCCTATTATTCAAGCTGCATCGTAACCTTTGTTCGATTATTGAAGTCTGAAAAGAATGTTTAATTCTTGAAGTTGTTTGTTTAACTGTTATGACTTACTGGGCAATTGAATGCTCACACTTGCTTTAAATGAAAAATATTTTCAGCGAACGAGGTTAGAAAGAACTTAAGGATCCCGTAAAGATCAAGCTGAGCGGTATCCAGATGAAGTGCCATTCAGTATATGAATGTGCGTGAAGAGAAAGTGAAGACTTGTAATATGGAATGATAGAATTAAACTATAAATTAGTTTAATGAACTGTATGTATCCTTGGTGGCGGATAAAAGTCACTCTTGTAAGATGAAAGGAATAATGTAATTATCATTATTTGTAATGAGAAAGGTTATAAGGTTTTTCGAACCTGGGATTTGAAAGTGTATGTTGTTATATTTCAGTATATAATGATATATGCATAATGAATGATGTACTCGTGACGTACAGAATCCGGTTGTGAAGATAGACCGGATTTCGGGGCGTTACATGTAGGCTACCCATACATGCCTTTATTACTTCCAGATCATGCACTTGATCCAATTTGTAGTAGGTCAAACCACCGTTGACCACCAGCCGGATGAAGAAATCTGGAAAACCAAGATTTCTGAAGAACAGTTCTTGACCCTTAGTTTAACCGGTCCAGATCTTGCGTTTGTGATGTTGTTGTTATGATATGATAATAAGGAATTGTAGCTGGACATGTATACTACATTTGAAAACTTGTAGATCATACAAATGGAACACATAACTCAATCTATAATGACCCAAAGTAGGTACCTCGATCCTGCTTGAATTTCAAGGCGACCTGTAAAACTCAAAACAGTGTCCGACAATCCATCGCTGACTTAGATCTCGCGACTTTGTTATGTTATGGCCATGAATGTTGCATTAGCTTGTAGTATTACATTTATACTACATGATTGATATCATTACCTGCCCAGAAAACATTAGGATCATAGATTAAAAACTGGTCAAATCGAGCCCCTTAGTGATTGACAACAAATCTAGGTTTGATGAAGAACAAGCTCAAGGACACCTATAGCGACGGTTATGTCGCTATAGGGCCCCTTTTTAATTATTTAATTTCTGAAAATGATTATTTTAATTAAATATATAGAAAAAAATTAGTTTTTAATTATTAAAAATACATAATAAATTCTAAAAAAATATTTTAAAGTCTGAAAAATAAATTTTAATTATTTTAAGTATATTTCATAAATATTTAATATTTTAGAATATAAATGGTATTTAATTTATTTAATTATAATATTAAATAAATTATTTAAAAATGATTTTAATACATGAAAATTCATGAAAAATAATATTGTGGTAAAAGAAAATATTTTAAGTTATGTTTTTTGACTTTTAATATTTTGTGATGAATTTCATTAATTAATCAATATTAATGGTAATTAGTTTTTTAATAAATATATTAAATAAATTATAGAAAAATAGAGTTAATGTTTAAAAATCATATAAAAATGATTTAAGTGTTATAAAAAATATTTTGTCATGAAAATATTAATATTTTAATATTAAATAGCAATTATCGGATAATAAATTTAATCATTAAAAATCATATAAAGGTGATTTTAAAGTATTAAAAATACTTTGTGATATTATAAATATATTATAATATTATGACATGTATTTCATTAATATTTGATAATAAATAAATATTAATGACAAAAGAATTATGTGGTATTAAATTCATTTAAATACGATTTTCATAATGGAAAATTCATGTTAAATAGTAATAATTGTTTAAAAATTATTATGAGCTAACGAAAATATTTCGACTGTTAATAAATTATCGTAGGTAATGGTTAAGTATTTAGACAGAGTTTAATTGAACTTAAACTCGACGAATTGTCCGACTAGACCGTCGGAACGTTAGAACTTTAATAGAACTCAAGTCGAATTGAAATAGTTTTACGATCTTCGAGTCTTTTTGTGTGTTGTAGACTGATAGGGTTATGTGTTATGTGTTTAGGTTATTCCATGTTTATATATATAGTAATATTATACTGTGATGATATTATTCTAATATTGGAGATCTATATTACTAATATTAGGTCTTCGGATAAAGCGATATAAATTGCGTAGCGGTAATCAACGGTTCAGGTAAGTTTGTTTTTACTTAACTCTACTAAGAGTGGTTTCATTCGGATATGCTTATGTATAATCATTGCTGATTGCCATTGTAGAATTGTACTTTGTACATATTTCATGTATAAGTCAGGTATGAAAGGCTGATCACCTTCATTACCCTTCGGTTCAGATACATTTGTTCATGTTATATACTTGTTCAGTCAAAAGATTGTTCCTGCTAGTTCACAATTATATTGTTCAAATATAGCCAGCCAATTATTCAAATCATTTCAATCATGATATATTGTTATATTATTGAACTTATACTTGTTGGGCAATCTTATATATGCTCACCCTTGCTATATCATGATAAACATTGCAGATTAAGATGAATCGCGCGGATCTGAGAGAAAAGTTAAAGACGCTTTTGACTTAAAGTTAATATCTTGTGATTAGTTTTGTAATAGTTGTATAATAATTACATTATGTGTTAAATAAGTTATAATTTGTGTATTAAGTTAAGGTTACTCGACCTTGGGGTGTGTAAATGTATTGTATAAATAATTTATGTTTATATCTTTCGCAAATAGTAATAGTTGTATAGAATGATTGAACCGGATCCGCGGTTATTCGGGACCTCGGATTTGGGGCCCCCACACTTAGCACAGAAGTTCTTAGCGAAATTTTTCCCCATGGCTAATACAGCAAAGATAAGAACTGCTATCTCCCAGTTTAAGCAACAACAGGGCGAGTCAATGTATGAAGCCTGGGAACGCTACAAAGAAATGCTAAGGAAATGCCATCATCATGGAATGCTTGATTGGATGGTTATAAACACTTTTTAGAATGGATTGGGTTGGCAGTCTAAGCCAATAGTAGATGCTGCTGCAGGAGGAGCCTTGTGGGCTAAAAGCTATGAAGAAGCTTACGAGCTTATAGAGACTATGGCAGCGAATGATTTTTAGAATCCATCGGCCAGGATCCACAACCAAAAGTTATGGGAATGTTAGAGGTGGATGCCCATACAGCGTTGTCAGTTCAGATGGAAGCCATGGCAAAGAAGATTGATGCATTGGCGGAGATCAAAGTAAAGCCAGTTACTTTTGTCTGTGAGATTTGTGCGGGGTCACATCAAACAGACCAGTGTGCTATCAGTGTAGAATCAGTGTAGTTTGTGAGCAACTACCAAAATAACCAGAATTAGTTTCAGAATTCTTACAATCCTAACAACCGCAACCATCCCAATTTCAGCTTGAAAAACATCTATAATGTGCAACAACACCAGCCACAACAATAATTTCAACCTCAGCAACAGTATCAACCCCAGCAGTCTCATCAACAATATGCACCAAAACCACCTTACCCTCCTGGATTTCAACAACAACAACAACATCATCCAGCACCTTCGCCTCAGCCAGAAAAAAAGTTAGAAATGATGCTTAAGTACATGGAAAATACGAAAGTTATGATAAAGAGTCAAGATGTGGCTATTAAGAACTTGGAGACCCAAATGTGCCAAATGGCTAATACGTTGAACAATAGACCACTAGGGGCTCTGCCAAGTAACACTGAAGCTAATCCAAGGAGGGAAGGAAAAGAAAAATGTTAAGCTATTACACTAAGGTCAGGAAAATAGACTGCAGAAGTACACGCCGGCGCGCCCTCACCCAATACAGAAGGTGAGACCGCGTGGCCACGCCAGGAGGAAGTCAGTTCTGATGATGGTTTAACGAAAGAAGGTTCTGAGCAGACGCTAGTGGAGAAGGTTCATGAAGAGTTACCTGAGAAACCCATAACCAAACCACAACATGTTTATCCTTATGTTCCTTATCCACAGATATTGCAAAACCAAAGAGAAGATAAACAATTTGCCAAGTTTTTGGAGGTATTCAAGAAACTGCAGATCAATATACCCTTCACAGAGGCATTAGAGCAAATGTCGAGCTACGCAAAGTTTATGAAGGGAATTATGTCAAGGAAGAAATTTCTAGAGGACATTAAGATAGTGGCCTTGACAGAAGAGTGTAGTACAGTGGTACAATGTAAGCTACCTCCAAAGCTTAAGGACCCGGGCAGTTTTACAATACCATGCTCCATTGGGAGGTTATCTTTCAACAAATGCATGTGTGACTTAGGGGCGAGGATAAATTTGATGCCTCTGTCAGTTTTCAATCAATTGGGATTGCCGGCTCCAAAGCAGGCACATATTTCACTACAGCTTGCGGACAGATCCCTTACTTATCAATGGGGTATTGTTGAAGATGTTTTGGTCAAACTCGACAAATATATCTTCCCGACTTACTTCGTCATCTTAGATTATGAAGAAGATAGTAATATACCAATCATCCTTGGGAGACCCTTCTTAGTCACGGGGTGAACTCTTATAGACGTTTAAAAAGATGAGCTGATAATGAGAGTGCATGATCAAGAAGTCACCTTTAACGTTTTTAAGGCTATGAAGTTTCCCACCGACGAGGAAGAATGCTTTCGGATTGATATGGTAGACAGGATGTTGAATGAAGAAGTTGTAAATCTAGTTGATAATGAGCCTTTGAAGAATTGGGAGACTCTGAGATGGAAGACAATGAGATTGCAGAATTTGTACAGATTTTTGACACAACACCAAAATTTTGAAGATTTAAGATTCCTGTCGAGCCACTCAAAATTACTGGAGAAACATCAGCACGACTCAAGCATTCTTTTGAGATGCCTCCAGATCTTGAACTCAAACCCCTTCCAGATCATTTAAAGTTTGCATTTTAAATGATTTTTCAAAGTTGCCTGTTATTATCTCTGATGCACTAATATCTTGCCAAGAAGATAAACTGCTACGAGTTTTGAGAGAGTTCTAATCAGCAATAGGATGGACCATAGCAGACATTAAAGTGATCAGCCCATCATTTTGTATGCAGGGATCCTGATGGAAAATTATAGTAAGCATTCAATGGAACAATAGTGAAGACTGAATCTGATTATGAAGGAAGTGGTTAAGAAGGAGGTTCTGAAGTGGTTATATGCAGGGATTATATATCCGATATTAGACAGCTCTTGGGTGAGCCTGGTGCAGTGCGTGCCTAAGAAAGAGGGTATGACCGTGGTATCAAATATAAACAATGAGCTAATACCTACCAGGACAGTGATGGGTTGGAGAGTCTGGATGGACTACCGCAGACTGAATAAGGCTACTAGGAAAGATCATTTTCCCCTCTCATTCATTGATCAGATGTTGGATAGGTTGGCAGGTCATGAATACTATTGCCTTCTGGATGGGTACTCAGGGTACAATCAAATAGTGATAGCCCCAGAAGACGAAGAAAAGACTACCTTTACCTGTCCGTATGGAACATTCGCTTTTAGAAGGATGTCTTTTAGTTTGTGCAATGCCCCAACCACATTTCAGAGGTGTATGATGGATATTTTTCCGGATATGGTTGAGCTCAATGTTGAAGTCTTCATGGACGACTTCTCTGTTTTTGGAGATTCCTTCGACCTGTGTCTAGAAAATTTGGTAATGGTGTTAAAGAGATGTGTTGAGACGAATCTTGTTCTGAATTGGGAGATGTGCCATTTTATGGTACAAGAAGGTATAATACTGGGACATATAGTTTCTAAGAAAGGATTAGAGGTGGATCGAGCTAAGTTGGAAACTATTGAGAACTTGCCTCCACCTACTTCTGTTAAAGGTGTTCATAGTTTTTTAGGGCACGCATGCTTCTACCGTGAGTTTATAAAGGACTTCTTGAAGATTACAAAGCCATTTTTAATTTGTTAGAAAAGGATGTCAACTTCAAATTTGATGAAGAATGCCTGACTGCATTTGTACATTTGAAAAAGAAATTAACTATGACACCTATGATTACGGCACCAGATTGGGACCTACCTTCTGAGTTGATGTGTGATGCAAGTGAATTTGTTGTGGGAGATGTTTTGGGCCAGCGTAAGGATAAGGTCTTCCATGTTATTTATTATTTGAGCAAGACTCTTATTGTTCCCCAGATGAACTACACGACCACAAAAAAGGAACTTCTAGCAGTGGTGTATGCATTTGACAAGTTTTATGCTTACTTAATTGGGACTAAAGTAATTGTGTACACAAACCATGTAGCGATCCGATATTTAGTGGCAAAGAAATATGTCAAGCCCCGTCTGATTAGGTGGATACTTCTTTTGCAAGAATTTGACTTAGAAATTAAGGACAAAAATGGGACTAAGAATCAAGTGGCGAACCACTTATCTGTTTAGAAGTTTCTGAAGTCGCGCCCTAGTGCCATGTATGGCGCCCCAACGCCCCAACGTCACGCCATAGCGCCAATGTTAGGCAAAGCTACTGTCCTTTGGTGCTTCGCTTGAACTGCGTGTGGTGCCCCAGTGCTATGTATGGTGCCCCAGCGCCATGTATGGCGCCCTAGTGCCAAGTTTGGCGCACTAGCGCCCTGGTCAGACTGAGCTCGCGCCCCGGTACCGTTTCTTGAGCCCAACGCCATGGTGGGTTTGCTACCGTGCCCCGACGCCATGCCTCACGTCCCGCCGTCATCAGCGTGTTTTTGACATTTAAACGGGGCGTCTCACTTAAATTGCAGCATAACATTTCTCTCATATCAGTTCAGCTCTCTCCAAATGACGCCTTCTCCTCTCCTAGAGCCGTTAGGCATCCCAACCATCGGCAGTTTATTACCGTTCGGGCACCCAACGGTCCTGTCCATGCCGCAGCCTTCGTCTTTAAAAAGCCAAGCACACAGTACGCTTGGATTATACTGTTGTGTCTAAATTTTCTACAGAGTTTTGAGAATAATGGCTTCTAAGTGTCCTAAAACTAGTATTAGCCCTCCTCCTCCATCCTCCTCCCGAAGCCTGTGACAACCCGATAATTTAGACAATCTATGAAAATCATAATTGATTGATTTAAGGTTCAATATTAGGACCTAGACAGGAAATAAGTGTATGGAATTGTCAGTTATGTAATGAAATTCCAAGAATTTCAAAAGTGTTGAACAAAACTTGAATTATGTGATAAACTATAAGTGATAGTCTAGTAATGAGGTATAAGATTATGGTAGATTTAAAATTCTTTTGAAGAATTATCAGGGATAAGTATCGAAGTGAATACTAGTTGGTATATTTGATTATATATGTGAACCGTAATGATTTAAGATCAAGGATTGATCAGATAAGTTATAACTTTAGCAAATCCTAAAGTTATGTTAATCATATGTTTATTAAGTTAGAAAAATCTAACGAACTGTTAGAAACACTAACGATACGCTCAGAAACTTTAATTTTAGTTTCGAGAATCCGAAACCCTAATTCGGATATTTAAAACCCTAATTTGAGAATTTAAAAGCTAAGTGTAAATATGTGGGAGAATAATAGTATTTAATTATATACTAATTCTAAGAGATTTATTTTATACCACTCGGTTAATTAATTTTATAACCTAATTATAGCAAGTCTAATTGGGTTAAGGAAATAGATGTGAATGAGCAAGAATTGGTGTTTTAATGGAGAAGTGAAAACCCTAATTAAATGAATTGGGTTGGATAAGAATTAAAGGTATTGGACTATGTATAGCTCAAGTGTGGCCAAAGAAGTGAGTAAGAGACCAAGCAATACATTAAAGGAATGGCTCAATTTTTAACCCAAGTGGGAGAGGAATTTTTGGACATTTGTCAACTCAAATAAGAGGTAAAATAGAAAGCAAATTGGGAGCATTTTTAGGCCACATGGCCGGCTATTTAGAGAAGAAAGAAAGGGGAGATGAATGTAATAAATGTTCACTTTAGTTGGTTATCAAATCTCACCAAACTCTCCATGTGTCATTTTTTTTTTATTGTCCAACACATTAGCATTTCTTGCAAGAAAAGCTTGGTAATTAATAAGGAGAAAGGAGAATTGATGGATCAAATAAGGCATGGCCGATTGAGCATAAGAAAAAAAAAAAAAGAGTAGGCTTAGATAATTAGGAGATATCTTATTTCTTCCATCTCCTATTATTCTTCTAGCAAAGAACTAAAGAGAGAGAGAAAGAAAGAGAGAGAGAGGAACGGCAATATGAGAGAGAGAGAAGAGGAGGCTTCGGCAGGTCCAAGAGGAGAAGAAGAGGAGTTTTTGATCTTCATACACCAAAGATCCATCCATGAAAGAAGCTATGAAGAAGAAGAAGAAGGAGAGCAAGTAATAAAAGGTATAAACCTTTTGTTTAGTTAATTTTGATGGTTGTAAATCAAACCTTGAATCCATAGTTCTCAACTCAAAAACTTTAGATCTATGTGTTGATAAGTGTTTATTGTTTGGATCTACCCCTAATGGGTGTTAAATTGGTGAGAATCAAAGGAATAGAAAAAAATGGAAATTTTCTAGAAAAGTTAAAGTGTTTTGATATGGTATTTTAGATCAAGTGTTGAACTTATGATTTTGAACCATAAGTTTATTATCTTGAACATGAGAACTATAGATCTACATGATAAATGATATTTTATGGTTAGATCTTGCCATTTTTAGGGTTGATAAGCTTGAACAAAGAAGAAGAACCAAAGCAGTTTTTTTGTTTTAAATGAATTAATGAACTGCTGCTCTAAACAGAAAATTTCGGATTTGTTAAGGTGCTCTAAAAATTCTGGACTTGTGATATGTTATAGTACTCTCAATAAGCTTTCCATAGACTCCAAAACGGACTAAATCCGACATCGGAGGAGCAAGTTATGGAATTTTTACCAAACTACACAAAGTTAAGAAAACTGTGAAAAGGACAGTTTTGGAGCAGCCACTTCCGGGCTAAATTCCGGGAGCTAAACATATCCAAATATGGATTGTGATATATGAAAACTATAGTTCGGAAAGATACGAATCCAACAAAATTGACGGATCATTAATCGGAGTTACAGATTTCGTTTTATTTAAGTTTTGGTGAAGGACTCCAAAACTGCCAAAGTGCAAAAAGTTTCTGGCCAAAATTTTCCAGGGGCTGTTTCGGACATTTAGTTAATGAGAAAAATTCCAGGCTTTTGGGAAATGAAAATATATGGTAATATGTAGCTCGTGTCCAAAATGAGCTAATTCGAGTTAAAACGACCAAGTTATGACCATAATAATTTTTGTGATTTTCCGACGGAAATCGCTATAAACGGAGTTCTACAACTCCGATTGCCACGAAATTTAAAATGGAGTATCACGTTAACATATATAAGGTTATGCCAAGAAATGGGCATTACTGGAGTTAAGCACGAGGTAGCTAATTTCTTAAGCTACGCACTAAAATTAATTAAGGAAAAATAGATTTAATGTTTTTAAAATCATATAAAAATGATTTTAAGTGTTATAAAAATATTTTAAGTTATAAAATATAACTTTTGATATTTTGGCATGAAAATATTAATATTTTAATATTAATATTAATTATCGGATAATGGATTTAAGTGTTTAAAAATCAAATAATTATGATTTTAAGGTATTAAAATATTTTGAAATATTATAATTACATTATAATATTATGTAAGGATTTTCATTAATATTTTATATTAAATGAATATTAATGATTAAGGAATTATGTGGTATTTAATTCATTTAAATACGGTTTTATGATTGAAAAATCATGATAAATGGTAATAATTATATAAGAAAATTATTACGAGCCTAGGAAAAATGTTTTGGTGATAAGAAATTATCCGAGATAATTGTTAAGTGTTAGGAAGAGTTTAAGCGAACTTAAACTCGAGTATTGTCCAAACTAGGCACCGTCGGGATGATAGAAGCGTGTCGCTTTTAAGTCGATGAAATAGTTTGATTCGATGCTAAGTCTTATGTGATGTATAGACTTATAGGGTTATGTGTTATGTGTTTAGGTTATTACGTGTATTTAAATATAATGTAATTATCTTTGTGATTCTAATATTGGAGATCTATATTATTAATATTAGGTCTTGGGTAAAGTGATATAAATTGCGTTTGCGGTAATCCACAGTTCGAGCAAGTTTGTTCTTACTTAACTCTAATAAGAGTGTTTTATTCAAGCTTATGGTTAATCATTCTTTGATTGCCATGAAAATTGTACTCTGTACATCTTGCATGTATAAGTCGGTATGAAAGGTCGATCACCTTCATTCACGGTTTGTCCGAAATGTTTGTTCATGTTTAAAACTTGTTCACCAAAAGTTTGTTCTGCTAGTTCTCAATTATATTGATGAATTATAGCGACTTATTATATTCATACTCTTCAATCATGATATATCCCTATATTGTTGTATTTAAACTTGTTGGGCAACTTTCATGCTCACCCTTGCTATATTATGATAAAACATTGCAGATAAGACGAAAGCGTTCAGATACAGGAAATGATTAAATATGTAATTTGCTCGCACCGCAGTGCGAGCTCCGGTGCCCAAACAGTATTGAGTCTTTAATGACCTAGAAGAAGGAGGGAGAAGTATAAATAGAAAATAGAGCCGCCTGCATTTATGATCGAGTATCAGAGATATCGAGAAGAAACTTATTTTGTAGCTTAGACTAGGATTTCATTTCTGTCATTTAATTTCTAGTAGAACTAGAAGCTGGGCTACAGGAGGAGAGTATTACCTTCGGCACGTACTCAGAGCTTTACACGTGAAGGGAAGATTTGGAGGAAGAACACTTCAAAATAGGGGTTTTCTTAATCTAAATCTCTCATTTCTTTGTATTTGTCTGATAATGTATAAAGTATTAGAAATGTGTGTTAGTTCCATAGTTATGAACTAACTCCATTTTTAGGATTGCAATGTAACATTTTGTTTAGCTTAAATTAACTTTATCTCCTCTTTTATATAATGAATCATTTTGGAATGGGTTGTTGTATTGCTTATTTAATGACTGATTGCTTGATAAAGAAATTGGTATTGATAGTAATGAAATTTGACAAATGGACGTTATTATATATCTCTGAATGTAAACACCTATTATGACCATGCCGATGGAAT
Source organism: Panax ginseng (assembly GCA_020205605.1). Taxonomy (NCBI): domain Eukaryota; kingdom Viridiplantae; phylum Streptophyta; class Magnoliopsida; order Apiales; family Araliaceae; genus Panax; species Panax ginseng. The sequence continues at coordinate 56,834,357 of CM035138.1, read as the reverse complement.
GTGTGCATAATATGCTCATAGGATAGACATATCCCTATTTGCCTTGTGTGACCTTGAGACTTAGCTTAATGACCTTGACCGAGTTATTGTCACCAATAGACATATTGTGTTTTAGCCTGTTAGGGATGTGCATTTGACCTTCGACAGAAGCTTATGCGTAATTACTTTTCTCGGTTGACCATTGCTTGATTCGTTTGTAATGTGGAGAGTTAGGAGATTAGGCGACGCATTAGGGGAGTTGTAATCCTATCTTGACTTCCTAGCACAACCACTTCTCTCGTCTTTCAGTTTTAATCATATAGCTTAACCATCCACTTGTTTCTATTTGTTTAGATAAGATTTGTAATGACTTTGCCTTCGTATTTGTTTTCTTTTAAGACTTTGTCCTCATGGGTTCGACACGCTACTTACATATATTACTTGTGGACCGCGTATGCTTGCGTGCGATTTGGCAATAGCTAAATCGACCAACATAACGCCCGAGAAAATTGGATCTTTATGTGAATTAGATTTTATTTAATTATTTCAATTAAATGAATTTAATTGATTATTTAATTGAGTAAGATGTTTGAAGGTCGTTCTATGACCTAGAATGTGTGGATGTGGTTAGTATTCTGGCTTTGTGCTAGGATTAATTGTTTTGAATTACCAAGACGAAAATAAATGTTTTTCGATAAATTTTCATAAATACACTATTCATCATATTCTGCTCGGAGATTAGGTTTGAATTTCTGAGAAACGCGTAATGATAGAATACGAAGACGTAGTGGAATATCTAATAATATTTCAGTTATGGCAAACGAATTTTCGCCTGCGAACTTAAAACATAAGGGTTAGGAAATGTGATTTCTGAGAATTTACGGTTTACGTATAATGATTAAGTTTATTATACATGAGGAATATGAGTATGATACTAGTTATTATACGAGTATAGTACGAAGATAATTACGACGTATAATACGAATATCGTACAAATTATATACAAAGAGAATATGAGAAGTGAATGCGTAGAATACGATTAGTCATAATGGAATTTGAGTTCACGGACTTTGCATAATCCAATTAGACTTGGATTATGTCAAGCTCAATGCTTTGTGAGATTAAGCCCAAGTTAGGCCCAAGATGAATTATTGTTAAGGCCCAAACCAAGAAAATGAATGTAATAACCCATTGGGCAACCCATGGGGGGACCCACTGTAATAACCGTGAATTTTAAGTCACCATGAATGTATGTACATTTTTTTTACTTTGTGTTATATATGGATACATACATTTATGGATTTCATTAAAAATGAAAGCCTTGTGACCTAATTATACATTAGGTAAGGATATTAAATAACCTAAGGGTTATGGTAACACGAAAAAGTTAGTATTTTATATGTATACTAACTTAAGTGGGTAAACTTAGTATTTCAAGTGACTAATAATTTTAAACCTAATTCTTGTAAATCTAATTAGGTTATGAGATAAAATCATATGTATAAGTAATTAAACTTCATATGATTGGAGATGAAAGCCCTAAATTATCAAATTAGGTAACATTATTAAAATTGTTGGACTATATTTTTATCTAGCCCAAATCAATTAAAAAGAAAAGCCCAAGGAAAATAAAATGTAATCCAATACTTAGCCCACTTGATTGGGGGTATTCTAGACATTTGATTAATCAAAATTGGGCATTTAAAATAAAAGCTAAATGGTGGATATTATGAGGATCCTAAGTGGATTAATTAATCTAGCTTGTCCATTAGTAGACATGATTAAACATAAGGACAATGTTGTAAGGCTCCCATTGGTTGCCACTCCATTATGCACATTTAATCATGTTTAACCTAAGGTAAGTAATAATACAAAGTGTTTTACCTAATGGGCAACAAAATGATTGTGGGAGAATTAATAATGAATTGCCCATTACATTTTGAATGCACATCTCATTCTTCCAACACTTCATTCGTATTCCAACATTTCATTTTCTCTCCATCTTCTTCACCTTCTTCTTCTATCTCTTGCTCCCAAGCTAGCCAACTTCAAAGAGAGAAAAGAAAGAGAGAATTTCATCCATAGAAAGAAAAAAATATAGGAGTGTTAGTTGTTTATGCCCCCTAAGTTTATTAGTTACTTTGGAAAATCAAGGAAGGTAGCCACTAAGTCAAGGTATAATGTACCTTCATCTTCTTCTCTTACCTTGTTTTGATAGCTTGAGTTTTGATGGGGTTATGTACAACTACTCAAGATACACTAGTTATACATACCATCATGCATGGAACTAAGTATCTTGAGTGTTAGATCAAAGACTTAGAGGAAGAAAATGAGCATATGTTCTCCAAGGGTGAAAACTCTTGTTTTTCTTCCACTAAATCTTGTGTAACTCAAGTTCTACAACTTGGAATTATGATCCGTCGAAAGGGGTGCTAGATACATGAGTTATCTAGTAAACCCAAGTGGTAGATCACAAATCTAGCATGTTTTGAAACCTTTGAGATTTTTTACAAAAACAGTCCACTTTATATGCTAAAGCCTTGAAATCCAAAATCAGCTACTGACTTGTTTTTCATGAGGCTGTTTCGGCTAGTTCCTTGTCTTGTAAAAATCTGGAAAAATATTACAGAGGTACCTTATGAAGTTATCTACGCGTAGGGAAAAGAACGGACACGTTTGAGTTATATATTGTGCGTAATGACTATTTAGTAAAGGACTCCATAAATATTATCCTACGAATATCTCACTGTGTATACACTGGAAAATTCCAAAATTTTACAGTAGCTTCATATATGTTAAGAGAGCATACCTTGAAAATTTCAGATTTTTCTGAGTAAAACTTAATTTATGAAAAATAGAGCAAGATCCGAGTGTTTTGGACACTCTAAAAATAGTAAATCATTTTCTAAAATTCTAGAAAAATTAGAGGATCATTGTTGGTTCATATTCTGTTAAAATCCAGAAGCTGAAAAGTTTTGGAATCAGTTTGCTATTTTTCCTAAAAATGATTAGGTTATGAATAAAAGGAAATAAATAGTTAAATGATGCCTTTAATGAGAAAAATATGATTTTTATGCTTGAATGCTCATAATATATTATATCATGACTATCTTAGGGCATTTTGGTAATTTATAATAATAAATATTACTTATGACCTTTTATGGATATTAAATAAAAGGTTATTAAAGGATGAACAATTAGAATAAATTGTTTATTAATTTAATAAATCATTGGAATATTATTATAATACTAATAATATTATAATATGATGTTGTTATGTAAATAAAATATTAGATTAGAGTATTATTATTAAATAATAATATTCGAGATTAAATAAAATATTATTAAATGATTAATAATATTAGTAAGTGAATAAAATATTATTAAATGATTAATAATATTAGTAAGTGAATAAAATATTATTAAATGATTAATAATATTAGTAAAGGGATAAAATATTATTAAATGATTAATAATATTAGTAAGTGAATAAAATGTTGGTAAATGATTTAAAGTATTATTAGTGAACCAATAATACTAGAAGGTGAATTAATATTATCTAAGTTAATAATATTATGTGAATTAAAGGTAGTCGTTAATTAATAATAACACTATCTAGGCATGATAATGTTTATAAGAACTTATTGTAATGTATGATATCTATGTGATTACATAATCGATGTTATGCATTGACTAATTGAAAGACTAATTATAGGTCTCTCAAAGGAAGATAATTTAACTACATAGTGGATAGAAATTTATTTAAGTGGAGTGTAACCTACGATCGAGGCAAGTTTTCTAACTCAACTTGAGTTATTATTTTCAAAGCATATTAGTGAATAATTATTGATGATTATTCACGTCTTTATTGATTATTGAAATTGCGCACTTTGTGCAATTGAATTCGATTCTACTTGCCATTGAAGCGTGAATTAAATTAAAGTTCTTCATTTATGAAGCTGTTTATGGGATAGATCTATGCTAATTGTATCGCCTAGATCAAGCATGTCTAAATTTGTTAAATCAAATGGATTTTAAATAAAGCTATTCTTATTAATTGATATGGTAAGAACTCTTGGTCGAGAAATGAACAAATTTGATTAAGGCATGATATCAATGTCGGATTATTAAGTGTTTATGCATAAATCACGGGGTATGAAAGGGTGATCCTTGAATACCAAAACTTATTAAAAGGTCCAGATTTAAATCCTTTGAGCACCTTGGCAAATGTTCATGGTTATTCAAAACCACTCGATTCATGTTATTCAATTATCGAATATTCAATTGTTGATTATTAATTCATGTTCCTTCACAATCTTATATTATTGTTGAACATTGAAGGCAATATTTCTTTCTAAGTCATGATATATCTCCTTTGTCTTTATAAACTTGTGAAGCAAATTAGTTGCTTACTCTTGCTATATCATGACCTCTATTTTCGATTAAGTTAGAAGGATCAAAATGCGAAGGACAAGGGCAAGGGCAAGATCCGAGGAGTAATTTTAGAATGAATGTTAAATTAGTTATTATCTAATGGAATTTCTTGAGTAAACTATTTGTATTATAAATGGTGTATTTAAAGTTAAGGTTAGAGAGACCTTGGGACCATGTTTTGAGACTTTTGTATAATGAACAATGTATGTTTATTATTTCGAAATAGTTATAGAATGCTTATGATGATGATAGGATCGTGAGCACTGAATCTGAGGTTAGAGAACCTGGATTTGGGGGCGTCACACCCACAAGGCATGTGGGTAAGCCACTTGGCTACCAAGTAAAATGGTTACTTGGTGGCTACACAATGAATAGTAAGGAGGTTTGGATAGATGACCATTTTTCCCTCAAGTGGTTTTTCTATAAATAGAAAGCTTGCTTAGTTCATTTGTTATTTTTCCAACACATGACCAACATATATTGAGAGAGAGAGAAAAGTAAGATAACAAGTAATCAAGTGAGTTCAAAGCAAAGTATATAAGTTTACTCAAGAACACGAAGAATGTAAAGGTAACTTTTCGTAAAACGTTAGTCTTTAATCTTTTTCAATTTCTTTTTCGTAGAGAAGTATGATTTGGTGGATCATGTCTCTTCCGGAGTCATAAGGATGCCTAATAGTGGATTAAATCATTATAAGTCATGTATTATTAATAATCATAAGTGTTAAGTAAGTTTTAAAATCAAAGAAAAATCGTAAAGCGTTTATTTGTTGTTGATGGACAAATTGAAAACCATCATAGGGTATGTGCATCTTGTATGGTTAGGATGTAGATGATGAATAAATGGAGTTGTTCCATTTGATTTGGCGTAGAGAACTCGAGTAACGAAGTAATGGCTAATTTTACAAAATTAGCCGTTGAACGTTAAAAACATAGAAATCTCGAATTAGTAGTCGAAAGTTGTTGTGTAGACTGGAAACCTTGATTTTTAATGGCATCACGTAAGATAGGGTATTCAAGATTCGTGGACTCAAGAATCGTTGAATTCCGACTTAGAACGAAGAAACGAGCTATGAACGCTCACGATAGTTAAACGAACCCTCAATAATGAACTAATCGGTGAATTCCGTGTTAAAAGATTCGAAAATAAAATTGTTTCTAATAAAATCATAGAGTATATGATTTATGAGTTAATGGCTTTTGAACGAGCCAATTTGGATGTAAAACGAATAAGTTATGAGCCCAGGAATTTCATAGAATAAGAAACGGTTATGACTATTTGAGGCTCAAAATTGGCGCAAATGACTAATTCAACCTTTAAATCCTGTGCACAAGAAGACGGGTAGAGGCATTAGCTATTGAAGTATGAAAGCGCAGTCAATATTAGAGAAGAGAGTTAGGTACTAAAGTATATGGCAGCATGGCCAATAGTAGTAAGTATAAGGTAGCGCCAAGAATACCATGAAAACTGAGCGAGCTGGGGACATGTTGAACTAATTAGGGTTTTGAACCCAAATGATTGTAAGACCATTATGGGTCAAATGCATGTATGAAATGTACATGCTAAGACCATTCCTATGTTATATATATCGTGATGACCTTAGGAATTAAACATAAGTTATTAGTAATGAAACGATGAACGATAATAAGCCGTAAAGGCGGATAAATACTTGAAACGAGTTTTATTAATGAAATAAATTCGGTTAAGACATAGAAGAGAAAGAAGTTGGTTGAAACAATGTGATTAGATTGTTTGGTAGCTAATTGCAGTGTGCTATGTGAATATATCATGTAGATACTGTAAAGACTGAGAACTGTTGAATATTAATTTGAAGACGCTTGAAGGCAAGTTTTCTTAACGCTTGTCTAACCTTCGTGTTAGCCAAGTTTTCTATGATTCATGATATGAGATGAATGAATGGTTTTACGAAAGGGTCGATGCCAGTTTTACCTCGGCTAGACTAATCTTGAAAAGTTGATTGATTTATTTATAAATATTTCAATATATAATTGTTAACGCTATCCTACGCCAATTGTTTGGTACAGATTCAAGGCAAGGTTGCCAAAACTTAAACGTGAATACGTTTAACAGATGAATGTTGATCAACATAGAGTACTATAGGTTGATCACCTAGAAGTGCTCGTAAGATATATCGGACTTACGGTCTTAGTGTCGGGTTGTCCTTTTTCATGAATGAAAACAAAAGAGAATGTTTATGGTCTTTGACATACTCAGAATTCCTAAGTTCCTATAAGTACTTCGGAATTGTTTATGAGAGTGAAAAGTGTTATACAATATTTCATGGTACTTCATAGCTATTTATTCAGTTATTGAAGAATAATCATATGATTCTCGAGGTGGTATTTATAGAATACATTGTTAGACTTACTGAGCTAGTTATGCTCACTTCTTGCTTAAATTATATGATTGTTGTGACGGCCCCAAATTCAGGTACATGAAATCTGAACTCGGTGCTTCACGATACCATTTCTATGAGCGGAATAATACTAATAATAATAACAATAATATAAATATCAAACTTAATTTACATCTATCAAAGTCTAAATCCCAGGTACGCCACCTTTAAACATTCATTACATCATAGATAATAAATATCACTGTCTTAATAAACTTTAACTATTACATAGAATATTATAAAACTCATTCGAACAGCTTTCATTTCCCCTTGTTCTTGCCTGAACCTTCTGGTTGATCATACTTAGCTAAAAATATTTAAATTTAAAGCAAGAATGAGCATTTGATTGCCCAGCAAGTAATAACAACAATATATATTAGCTGAAAGAATTTAAATGTTTTCTTTGAATGACACTTCTACAACGAATCAACAGTTGTGAAGTAAGCTAAACCAATAATAACAACATATCACTTTTATATGAAAATTTTGAAACTACGTACTGACTATAACTAGAGATCAGTCAACAGACTATGAACATTGTTTTCTATTTTCGAAAAGGTTAAACAGAACTTCATCTGTAAATCGTCATAACTTACAGGCACGAGGGGTGATCATCCCGTTATGCCCTGTATTGATCAATACTACATGTAAGAACGATATTATCGTTCATCTTATCCACCTTAGGTGCACAAAAGTTTTCCCATGTTCGGAATGTTCATACTTAGTCGGGAAACCGAACCAAAACAATCTGGTTGGATATAATAAGGTTCTATCTTGCTCAACAATATTTTTAAGTTTATGTCTAGCTAAATCAAATATCTTAGACGGCTTTTAAGTCAACGTATACATACTCGAAATCAATAAGTATGTATCAACATGTGATCAAATACAATGATTATCCAAGTGGGGACACTTGTATAACCATAATTAGAAACTAGCGAACAAAATAAATATCTGGATTATGCGCTAATACTGTGTTGATAAACAATGATCGGATAATTTAAGAACTTGTATGAATGTGAATAATTGAATACATAATCAATAACAATAGAGTTAATAATCTGGCACAATAATATGATTCTGAAACCTTCTTACTCATGTCCATTGCATAAAGTAAATGCAAAGGTAGGATACTTGCCTGAGCTGCTGCTTACAATAACGCAACTTAGTTTTATCTTTTATACTGAAACCTATCATTAATAAGATCATTCGTTCGATTAGAATCATATATCATGTGACGCCCCCAAAATTAGGTATACATCACCCATCTTGTATCGTCAGATATATGGTACAAAATTCAAATACAACTTACTAATACAACTATCGTGTACAATATGACAAAACATAATTGTGAGTTTGAATATAATTATTGTCTACTAGAGATTATACAAACTCAAAAGGAGTCCTCATTACAATTATTAACACACTATTTCACAAAATAGTGACGACTACTAATGCTATCCTTTTGACCGTCACTCCGTTCCCCGACTAGTCCCTGCTATGTTCTCATTTCCTGAAGAGAACAGTGAAAGAAAGGGTGAGCTCAACTAGCCCAGTAAGAAATATTATGACTAAGATAATGCAAAATCAATTATCGTTAGCCTTCAACAGTGTTAAACTGATAAAATATAACAACATCAAGTTTAACTGCAGCAGAACAAGCAATCCATTAAAAGAGTCAAGTAGAGAATAAAATATACTATTTTTTATGATTTAATAGGTTTTTCATGACTTTTATCGCTGGGACTCAGCTTAATAAATAATCCACATCATCGAATCACCCCTGCACTACGGCCAAGGATTTTCTTTAGTATCACGACCACAAATTATCCATGCACCACTGACCAAGGACATTCGTATGTATTCATTAATGGTCATGATCATGCCAACAACTGTCCATCAATGCACTACGGGCCAATGATAACTTTTACCACATCATTTGTAACATTACGGTCATGATTACACCGAATAATCCCTGGTTATAATCATACCAAGTCCATCTATGCACTAAAGGCCACAGATGACTTTCAACATAATATAAACATGAGGATGATGACAATGATATATGAATTCAATAAAACAAGTTCAAGAATTAATTTATCTATGAACTAATAATGTCCAAATTGTCAACATGATACTACTTTTTAGAGTAAAATTCAAGAATGATCAGAAGAATATTTCCATGAAAAGATACTGGATGAAGCGCAAATATCAAGGATATTCTACTAATTTCATGGAGTATAGAAGTCAAAACTTTAACCAACTGAGTATAATAAGAATGGAATAACAAAAGAAATCACCATGCATGCGGTACTTCACATAGACAGGTTATTCCAACAGAATAATAATAACGGAACCAGGTCAGGCAAAATTTGCACCGACATGATGTTCCAATAGAATAATAAAGACGGAACCAGGTCCGGTGTAAAACACACAGATAGGATGTTCCAACGGAGTAATAATAAAGACGGAACCAGTTGATTGTAAAACACATGCATGTGATGTTCCAATGAATAATAATAAAAGCGGAAACCGTGTCCTGCAAAACACATGCATGGATGTTCCAGCGAGAATAATAGAAGAATGTCACCAAGTATAGGATAAACCGCAGATTATAAAAGTTATTCCAATGTAATAATAAGCAATGGAATAACAACAGCCTTCTTCATGAATAAGAAAGAATAACACCCTTACATTAGTAGGAGATTGAATACTACGAAAGTGTAAGAATGTAATACTCTTCTTATTCTCTCTTATTCTCTCTATACTTTCTCTCTATAGCTTGAATGAATTAAGTGAAAATAATGAAGCACTAGGCCTCTATTTATAGAAGATTTCTAGCTTAGCACTTGAAATGTGAAAAGGCAAGTGGCATGACGATTTGGTGATGTGAAAAGAAAAGTGGTTTGGCCTTTTGTAATGTGAAACGACAATTGGTTCGATGCTGTAATATGAAAACGGCAAGTGGTTTGACGTCGGTAAAGGTAGTTACTATTAACGAAGGTAATTACTATTGATGAAGGTAATTACTATTGACGAAGGTAATTACTATTGACGAAGGTAATTACTATTGACGAAGGTAATTACTATTGACGAAGATAATTACTATTGACGAAGGTAAATACTATTGACGAAGAGACTCTTAGATGATGACATATGGGCCCCCCAAACTTACCACAAACGTCTCATAATAGACTCTTTATATACATCAAGGATTGAATAAATATTACCACAAATCATTTTATTTTTAATCAACACATATTTAATCTTTCAACAATTATTAATCATTTATAACTTGTCGTCTCAATTATTGATTTAATAATATAACATATTATACAGATGATACTGTGACAATAATTGAATCAATAATATAAGAGATATGATACAGCAATTACTGTAGCAATAATTGAGTATAGCTAAGTGACTTCTCACGTAAGCATCAATAATCAATATCGCGTGCTACTATGCAACCACGCGTATTACTGTACTTTTAATACCGGGTAGTTTAACAGTTTTAACGGTAACACCTCCGCCGTTATTTTTTATAGAAAGATAATTTTGTCGTTTTTTAACTACGATAATACTTCCATTGTGGGGTCCACCAATGTTTGTGCCGTCGTACGAATATTCCCCGACAAAAAGAATATTTCCCGACCAAACGAATATTTTATAACAACTTGCTTACTTTGCAAAATTTATAAATATTACCCACAACTATAACATTATATCAAATTTACTCCATAATATTCAAAAATAATATTTATAGAAAATTCATCTTTATTTATAAAAATTGGGGTCTTACAACCTCCCCTTCTTATGAAATTTTGCCCTCAAAATTAGGGTACGTACTTGGTATGTCGAAGAGGTAAGGATACCTTGATTTCATTTCAGATTCTAACTCCCAAGTCATTTCCTCAACATCGTGGTTTCTCCACAAAACTTTGACTTGAGGTATAACCTTGGAGCATATAATATGTTCCTTCTTATCCAAGATTTGAACAGGAACCTCTTCATACGTCAAATCTTCCACTATTTCATCCGGTTCTAACTCAATAATGTGGTTCAGGTCTTTCACATATTTACGTAACATGGATATGTGAAAAACGTTATGAACACGAGACATACTTGGCGGTAAAGCGAGTCTATAGGCCACAGCTCCTACTCGATCGAGGATTAAAAATGGGCCGATGAATCAAGGATTGAGTTTTCCTCTCTTTCCAAATCTCGTAACTCCTTTCCATGGAGCAACACGCAACAACACATGATCTCCTATATCGAATTTCACATCCTTTCGATGAAGATCAGCATAACTCTTTTGTCGATCTTGTGAGGTTTTTATACGTTGTCGGATCGTTTGAATCTTTTTCGTAGTCATATGTACCAACTCTGGTTCCAACAACGTTGCTTCACCCACCTCATCCCAGCATACTGGAGAACGACACTTTCTTCCATATAACGCTTTGAATGGAGCCATGCCAATACTTGCTTGATAACTATTGTTGTAGGAAAACTCCACCAATGGTAAGAACTTGTCCCAACTTCCCTTGAAATCAAGGACACAGAGTCTTAATAGATCTTCAAGAGTTAGAATAGTCCTCTCCGACTGTCCGTCCGTCTGAGGATGATATGCCGAGCTAAATCGTAAGTCTGTGCCCATAGCTTTTCGTAAGTCTGACATACCATGCAGTCTTACAATCTCGTTTATGTATATACGAGAAAGACGTTCAAGTGTATAAGTTTCTCGTATCGGTAAGAAATGAGCAGACTTGGTCAATCTATCAACAATGACCCAAATCGCATCTATACCTTGAGAAACCTTAGGAAGACCGGTAACGAAATCCATGGTAATGTGCTCCCACTTCCATTCTGGAATTTCAAGTGGTTGCAATGGACCTTTTGGTACTTGATGCTTCATTTTAACTCATTGACAAGTTAGACACCTTGAGATAAACAACGCTATCTCTCTCTTCATATTGCTCCACCAAAATGTATGACGAATATCATGATTACATTTTGGTACTCCCAAGATGGATTGCAAACGATGTGTTGTGCGCCTCCATCATGATTTTATACATTAAATCAGGGTCGTTAGGAACACAAAGTCTGGAGTTGACTCGAAGTATTCCTTCTTCATCAATTCTTGCTTCCGGCATAGCACCTTCTTGCACTTTCTTCCTCATACGCATCAGCTCCAGGTCTGTAACTTGAGCAGCTTTAACTTTATCGATTAAAGTCGGTTCTACTCGTATATTCGCCATCATCACGTGGGTCCCTGGAGTCTTTAACTCTATCTCCATCCTTTTGCAAGTAACACAAAATGGGCCTCTGCGTTGACAATATCGCACTCGTACTTGCATATGATCTTATACTAAATGCGTTAGCTACCACGTTCTATTTTCCAAGATGGTATTAGATGGTATGATCATAATCTTTCAACAGTTCAAGCCAGCGTTGTTGTCGCATGTTAAGTTCCTTTTGAGTAAAGAAATATTTGAGGCTTTTATGATCCGTAAATATCTCCACCTTCTCCCCATACAAGTAATGCCTCCAAATTTTAAGTGTAAAGACAACAGCTGCCAACTCTAGAACATGAGTAGGATAATTCCTCTCATATTCTTTGAGTTGTCTTGAGGCATATGCTATGACTTTCCCATGTTGCATGAGAACACATCCCAACCCTTTTGCCCGAAGCATCACTGTAGATGACAATTCCCTCCGAGCTAGATGGTATTGCCGAGCAGTCTTTGAAATGAGTCTCCTCTTGAGTTCACGAAAACTCTTCTCTACATTCTTCGCTCCAACCGAACTTTTTATCTTTCCGAGTCAGCTGAGTTAATGGAGTAGCAATTCGAGAAAATCCTTCCACGAATCTCCGATAATAACTAGCTAAGCCGAGAAAGCTACGTACTTCGGTCACTGATTTAGGTTGCTCACAGCTTTGAATTTCTTCAATCTTTGCTGGGTCAACAGATATTCCATGACTTGATACTACGTGCCCAAGGAATGCTACTTCCTCAAGCCAGAATTCGCATTTCTTCAACTTGGCATAAATCTTGTATTCACGAAGCTTTTGGAGTGTCAGCCTCAAGTGTTACTCATGATCTTCACGGCTTTTGGAATAAATAAGGATGTCATCAATAAAGACGACCACAAAGTGATCCAAATATTCCTTGAATACTCGGTTCATCATATCCATGAAGGCAGCAGGAGCATTAGTCAATCCGAAGGACATGACTAGGAATTCATAATGCCCGTACCGAGTTCTAAAAGCCGTCTTTGGAATGTCATCGGTTCTAATCTTCAATTGGTGATATCCGGAACGAAGATTAATCTTTGAAAAGAATTTGGCTCCATGCAACTGGTCAAACAGGTCATCAATACGTGGCAATGGATACCTATTTTTAATGGTGACATTATTCAATTCCTGATAATCAATACAAAGTCACATACTCGCATACCCCAAGGAGAAGTACTAGGACGAATAAAGCCAATTTCTAACAATTCCTGCAGTTGGGTCTTTAACTCCTGAAGTTCAATAGGAGCCATTCGATATGGGGCTTTGGAAATGGGTTTTGTACCGGGTTCAAGGTCGATACAAAATTTAATTTCACGCTCAGGAGGTAGGCCAGGAAGTTCTTCGAGGAATACGTCATGAAATTTATTAACAATAGAAATATCGTTCAAAATTGACGTATTTTTGTTTAAATCTGTGACATGAGCTAAGAAAGCTTGACATCCGTTTTTCAATAAATGAATAGCTTTATGGCTTGAGATGACCGTGATTGATTTTAATGGTTTGGTCGCTTGAATTCGCATAATAGGTTGATTAGGAATATGAAAGCTAACAACCTTACGGAAATAATCAATTTTTGCATGATGAGTAGTTAACCAATCAATCCCTAGAATCACTTCAAATGCAAGTATTTTCAATGAAATAAGATCGACAGGTAATGTGAGGGTACCAATTTGAACCAAACAAAACTTATAAACAGTGGATGTAATGAAGGTTTCTCCCAACGGAGTTTCCACAGATAAGTCAAAGTCTAATTTCTCTAGAGTCAAATTTAATCGATGAGCGCGAGTAGGAGAAATAAAAGAATGGATAGAACCGGTATCAAATAAAGTATAGATTTCGTTAGAGTTTATGATAAGCTTACCCGTGATGACCTCATTCGGGTTCCTTGCTTTTGGGAGGTCACAACAAACGCTCTCCCTCAGACTACCTAGGTTTGACTTTTCTAGGACTGACCTTTGGTGCCTCCATCCTAGTTGAATTTGTCTTTGGTGAACGAAAAATCAAGGCTAAGTGACCTTCTCTTCCATAATTATAACATGTTTTGGACTGACATCGCGCAGATTTGGACCGATGTGCCCTCCCTCCGCATTTGGAACATATGATGATAGGTGGTCGTTCTCCTTCCTTAACGACAGTCTTTTGGTCTTTGATGTCTTTCCATCATTGTTGAATCTCCTCTTCTTGAAATGTCCATTCTTATTGTTTTGGCCTCGACACCGAAGTGGTTACCATTTTCGCCCGTTGATTCCCTCCACGCTTGTTGTCACCGCTTCGATGACTGCTCTCGCTGGTATTATCATTTTGTCAGCTGCTCTCTTTTAGTTGCGTTGACTCGTTATCACGCTCCACTAACTGAGCCCTATTTACAACATCTGAATATAAACACAGTTTATGAGAAATAAGATGTTGACGTATCTCTGGCTTCAAACCTCTTAAAAACATCCGTGTCATTCTCTCTTCATAATCAACCAAGTGGGACGCAAACCGGGATAACTCCACAAATTTAGCCTCGTATTGCGACACGGACATATTGTTTTGTTCCAACTTGATAAACTCCACCTCCTTCATGTGACGAATACTTTCGGGAGAGTATTTGTCGTTGAACAACTCTTGGAACTTCTCCCAAGACATCTTCAGTACGGCAGGTTGAGTACGTTTCACCGATTCCCACCGTGTCTGCTCTCTCCTCCGCAACATAAAGCCGTGAAAGGGAACCTTTTGCTCTCGAGCATCCCAAGACATCAAATATCTTGGTGATCGCTTTATCCATACTTCCGCCATAAGCGGTTTTGGCTCTCCCTTAAACTCCGGTGGTCCCGGCTCCTTGAATCATTTAGCGGTGACGCCGAGAGTTTCGATGTTTCCACCTACATTTTTGACAGAGAGCGGCTCTCGCTTGCTGTTGCATGAATTGCATAAAGCCCATGAACATTTGATCATTCATCATTTGGTCAGTGTTGTTATTTGCATGAGGATTGTCGCCTTCACGATGCACATTATCCTGATTATTGATATGTAGTGAATCAACTATGCTTTGTGCTCCATTGCTATTCTCAACATTCTCGGATGTCATTTTTAGATACTGCCACAAAACAAAGGTTAATTGACATGTAACATATTATCCCTAAATTCTGACCGACCAATTAAATACCAAATAAACTTAGGTAGGTCATACTAGCGAAGGAATTCCCCGTCTCTCCCCTCCTAGTACTATTCTCACATCTTAGCCAGGGATCATATGCCTAAGCTTTGATACCAAATGTGACGCCCCCAAAATTAGGTATACATCACCCATCTTGGGTCGTCAGATATATGGTACAAAATTCAAATACAACTTACTAATACAACTGTCGTGTACAATACGACAAAACATAACTGTGAGTTTGAATACAAATATTGTCTACTAGAGATTATACAAACTCAAAAGGAGTCCTCATTACAATTATTAACACATTATTTCACAGAATAGTGAGGACTACTAATGCTATCCTCTGGATCATCACTCCGCCCCCGACTAGTCCCCTCGCTATGTTCTCATTTCTCAAGAAAACGGTGAAAAAGAAAGGGTGAGCTCAACTAGCCTAGTAAGAAATATTATGACTAAGATAATGGAGAATAAATTATCGTTAGCCTTCAACAGTGTTAAACTGATAAAATATAACAACATCAAGTTTAACTGCAGCGGAACAAGCAATCCATTAAAAGAGTCAAGTAGAGAATAAAATCTACTATCTTTTATGATTTAAAAGGTTTTTCATGACTTTTATTGCTAGGACTCAGCTTAATAAATAATCCACATCATCGAATCACCCCTGCACTACGGCCAAGGATATTCTTTAGTATCACGACCACAAATTATCCATGCACTACAGCCAAGGACATTCGTGTATTCATTAATGGTCATGATCATGCCAACAATTGTCCATCAATGCACTAAACCCCAATGATAACTTTTACCACATCATTTATAACATTACTACCATGATTACAATAGAATAATCCTCAGTCATAATCATACCAAGTCCATCTATACACTACAGGCCACAGATGACTTTCAACATAATATAAACATGAAGATGATGACAATGATATAAGAATTCAATAAAACAAGTTCAAGAATTAATTTATCCAGGAACTAATAATGTCCAAATTGTCAACATGATACTCCTTTGTAGAGTAAAATTCAAGAATGATCAAAAGAATATTTCCATGAAAAGATACTGGATGAAGCGCAAATATCAAGGATATTCTACTAATTTCATGGAGTATAGAAGTCAAAACTTTAACCAATTTGAGTATAATAAGAATGGAATAACAAAAAAAAAAAATCACCATGCATGCGATTGCTTGCATGTAGAAAAGTTATTCCAACAGAATAATAATAACGAGAACCGTGTCGTGCAAAATTTGCACCTTACATGATGTTCCAAATGTAATAATAAAGACGGAAACCGGGTAAAACACATGACGGGATGTTCCAACGGAATAATAATAAAAAGACGGAACCGGAGTTCGGTGTAAAACACACGCATGTGATGTTCCAAAGAATAATAATAATAAAGAGCGGAACCAGTCCAGGTGCAAAAACACACGAGACAAGATGTTCCAACAGAATAATAGAAGAATGTCACCAAGTATAGGATAAAATAGCAGATACAAAAGTTATTCCAATGAATAATAAGCAATGGAATAACAACAGTTCTCTTCATGAATAAGAAAGAATAACACGCCTTACATTAGTAGGAGATTGAATACTAAAGTAGTGTAGTAACAGAATACTCTTCTTCTTTCTCTCTTATTCTCTCTATACTTTCTCTCTCTATAGCTTGAATGAATTCGTGAAAAATAATGAAGCACTAGGCCTCTATTTATAGAAGATTTCTAGCTTAGCACTTGAAATGTGAAAAGGTAAGTGGAATGACGACTGGTGATGTGAAAAGAAAAGTGGTTTGACGCCTGTAATGTGAAACGACAATTGGTTCGACGCCTGTAATATGAAACGGCAAGTGGTTTGACGTATGGTAAAGGTAGTTACTATTGACGAAGGTAATTACTATTGATGAAGGTAATTACTATTGAGGAAAGTAATTATTATTGACGAAGGTAATTACTATTGACGAAGGTAATTACTATTGACAAAGGTAATTACTATTGACGAAGGTAATTACTATTAACGAAGATAATTACTATTGACGAAGGTAAATACTATTGACAAAGAGACTCTTAGATGATGACATATGGGCCCCCCAAACTTACCACAAACGTCTCATAATAGACTCTTTATATACATCAAGGATTGAATAAATATTACCACAAATCATTTTATTTTTAATCAACACATATTTAATCTTTCAACAATTATTAATCATTTATAACTTGTCGTCTCAATTATTGATTTAATAATATAACATATTATACAGATGATACTGTGACAATAATTGAATCAGTAATAAAAGAAATATGATGCAGCAATTACTGTAGCAATAATTGAGTATAAGTGAGTGACTTCTCACGTAAGCATCAATAATCAATACTGTAGTGTGCTACTTATGCAACCACGCCAGACATCGTATTTTTACTAAAGGGTAGTTCAGCAGTTTTAACGGTAACACCTCACCATGAGTTATTTTTTATAGAAAGATAATTTTGTCGTTTTTAACTACGACAATAATTTCGTTGTGGGGTCCACCAATAATTGTGTCGTCGTACGAATATTCCTCGATAAAAAGAATATTCTCCGACCAAACGAATATTTTATAACAACTTGCTTACTTCACAAAATTTATAAATATTACCCACAACTATAACATTATATCAAATTTACTCCATAATATTCAAAAATATTATTTATAGAAAATTCATCTTTATTTATAAAAGTTGGGGTCTTACATATCATATCGCATAATACTACTATTTACAGTCAGCACATAACCTAATTACATTGTCACATATGTTTAGCTGTCATTGAATCGTAAACAAACACGTATCTAGTCTAATTATCTAAGTCTGGATCAATTTCTGAAATATTTCGGTGTACCGACGGCTTTACCGAGTAATTATTGAGTCTAAAACTCCATTCAGTATTTCAATAATTATAAATATCAGTCATATTATTTATAATAATTTTTAAATAATTATTATAATTTATCATGATTTTTCAAACATCGGAATCATTATTAAATGATTTAAATATTAACTAATTGTATTATCATTAATATTAAATTATTAATGAAACCATTGCCAAAATATTAAAGTTATTTATAATAACTTAAAATACTTTTAAAAGTGTTAATATTACCATTAAATGATTTTTAAAACATTAAAATCATTTTTAAATAAGTTATCATTAATATTTAAGTATTCATGTATTATTTATCAAAATATTAATAGTCATTAATTATAACTTCAAATATTTTTAATTCATTTATATCCTTTTTAAATGATTTTAAATCAATAAAACCATTTTTATTTTATTTATTCAATATAATTATTAAATAAATCAAATATCCTTAATATAAAATTATTAATGAAATTTACCTTTAAATATCAAAAGTTATATTTTATAACTTAAAATATTTTAAAGTTATTTATTATTTTCATTTAAAATGATTTTTATAATATTAAAAACATTTTTAATTTATTTATTTAATATAATTCCCAAATAAATCTAATATCATTAATATTTAATAATTAATGAAACTTATCTTAAAATATTAAAAGTTATGTTATATAACTTAACATATTATTAAATACCTTATTATTATTTAAAATGATTTTTAATATAATAAAATCATTTTAATTAATTTATTTAATGCATTTATTAAATAACTTAAATATCATTAATATTCAAATAAATATTAATATTTATGAAAAATATGTCAAATTATTAAAAGTTAATTTCTATGACTTCAAATAATTTTTGAAATTTTCAGAAGTTATTTTCTATTTTTAAATGATTTTTAGAATTTAAATTAATTAATTTTAATAAGTCTGTCGCTAAATCCCTTTGGCGATAGTAAGTGTCGCCTTTGGTGTTCTTGAGAAACCCAGAACCTTCATAGACAGTTTCGAGTGGGTAGGTTTGACCATGAATTAATCTCTGACCGGGATGTTTCTTGGTATGTTGTTGGTTAGATCCTCTAGTGCTAGTGCAAGACTACATGATCCAACAACAATCTTGGACAAACAACATAACACTAAGGAGATCTAAGCTTGCAAAGTGGCTGTCAGAGTTGTTCATCAAGTTTCTGGGCTGCCCAGAATTTTCAGTCATGGCCGGACAACGCTTTTGTTGACCTTATATCTATAAATCTGTTCATGTTAAATGTGTTCTAGACGTCGGGCTGTGTAGAGTATTTATCAGGGTACATGAATCAAGCAAATATCAGGTTTAAAAATCATCAAGCTAAAAGATCTAGGCCTTAGAAAATCGTGACAGAGGTTGTTCTTCATTTCTGGGTTTCCCAGAAATGAAGAACAGAACGAGGGTGCTACTTTGGATCCTTATATCTCGCGTTCTGAGTTTGTTCTATGTGATATATCTTTTCCAGGTTGTAGCCAACATGTAATACTCCAGTTGTAAGACCCCAACTTTTATGAATAAAGATGACTTTTCTATAAATATCATTTTTGAATAATATGAAATTAATTTGATATAATGTTATAGTTGTGGGTAATATTTATAAATTTTGCAAAGTACGCAAGTTGTTATATAATATTCGATTGGTCGGGGAATATTCGTTTTAACAGGGAATATTCGTACAATGGCATAATCATTGGTGGACCCCACAACAGAATTATTGTCGAATTGAGAAAACGACAAAAATACTTTATGAAAATAACGGCGGAAGTTTTACCGTTAACTATTGAAACACTCGGTGTTAAAAGTACAGTAATACGCGTGGTTGCATAGTAGCACACGGTATTGATTATTGATGCTTACGTGAGAAGTCACTTAGTTTTGTTCAATTATTGTTACAGTAATTGATGCATAGTATCTCACGTTATTTGATTCAATTATTGTCAATATTTTATAATCAATAATTGAGATGACAAAGTTATTAATATTATTATTTGCAATATTAACAATGTCTAGAAGTTCTGTCATGGAAAAGTTTGGTCACCTAATTGCACGCCAATGGGAAAAAATCTTTATTGGAAAGCTCCTTCTTTCCTGAGAATGACCTGGTCAATTAATATTGTGAATTATAATAATGATGATAAATTTTGTTTTATTAGTATTATTAATGTAATAAAACAGAAAAGCTTTTTATATAAAACAGAATACTTTTATAAAGTTATTTGTTTTATTAGACAATAATTAGAATATATTATATTTTATTATGTATAGTGTTGCATAGTGCCTGCATAGTATTTTGCATAGTAAAATCTTTTTATATAAAACATAATACTTTTATAAAGTTATTTATTTTATTAGATTTTAAATAAAATATATATATATATATATATAGAATATATTATATTTTATTGCATAGTGCAGCATAGTATCCTTTCTATTTTCCTATAAATAGGATGCTTAGTTAGAATTGAAAACCACACCAGAAGTTCAAAAAATTCTTCTATAATCTTGAGCGTATTTCTTTAGAGTTTTAAGAAGCTTTGAGCGTAGTGCAAGTTTTCTTCAAGAATATCCTCACCCTACCAGTCAGAATACTCTTCTTTTACGGTAAGAGATATTATTTGTTGTACTCGTAAGGGTATTCTTTCTTTCTTATTCATGAAGAGAACTTCTGTTATTCCATTCTTTATTATTATTTTGGAATAACCTGTATACGCGGGATACCCTATACTTGGTGAAATTCTTCTGTTATTCCATTCTTTATTATTCTATTGGAACATCCTGTTTGTGCGTTTACGCATGACCTGGTTCTGTTGTATATTATTCTGTTGGAATATCCTGTATGTGTGTCTACACATGACCTGGTTCCATTATTTATTATTCTATTGGAATATCTTGTCTGTGCATTTACGCATGACCTGGTTCCGTTATTTATTATTCTATTGGAATAACCTGCATGTGCGGTCTATCGCATGCCAGGTGATTTCTTTTGTTATTCCATTCTTTATTATACTCAGTTGGTTAAAGTTTTGACTTCTATACTCCATGAAATTAGTGGAATATCCTTGATATTTGCGATTCATCCAGTATATTTTCATGAAAATATTCTTCTGAGCATTTTTGAATTTTACTCCACAAAGAAGTATCGTGTTGACAATTTGGACGTTATTGGTTCCTGGATAAATTAATTCGTGAACTTGTTTTATTGAATTCTTATATCATTGTCATCATCCTCATGTTTATATTATGTTGAAAGTCATATGTGTCATGTAGTGCATAGATGGACTTGGTATGATTATGACCAGGGATTATTTGGTATAATCATGACCGTAATGTTACAAATGATGTGGTAAAAGTTCTCATTGGCCCGTAGTGCATTGATGGACAGTTGTTGGCATGATCATGACCATTGATGAATACACGAATATCCTTGGCCCGTAGTGCATGGATAATTTATGGTCGTGATACTAATGAATATCATTGTACGTAGTACAGGGATGATGTGGATTATTTATTAAGCTGAGTCTTAGCGATAAAAGTAATGAAAACCTTTTAAATCATAGAAGATAGTAGATTTTATTCTCTACTTGACTTTTCTAATGGATTGCTTGTTTCATTTGTAGTTAAACTTGATGTTTGTTATATTTTATCGGTTTAACACTTTGTTGAAGGCTAATGATAATTTATTACGCATTATCTTAGTCATAATATTTCTTCTTGGGCTAGTTGAGCTCACCCTTTTGATTTCATTGTTCTCTTTGAAATGAGAAGCGTAGCATGGACTAGTCGGGGAGCGGAGTGATCGGTCAGATTATATAGCATTAGTAGTCCTCACTATTCTATGAAATAATGTGATAATAAATGTATTGAGGACTTATTTTGAGTTTGAATACTGTCTAGAAGACAATATTTTTATTAAAACTCACAACTCATGTTGTATATTTAAAGTTGTATTTATATTCTGTACCATGTATTTGGCGACTCAGAATAGGTGATGTATACCTATTTTGGAGGCGTCACAGTTGATATCAAAGCTTAGGGATACATGGCTGAGATGTGAGACAAGAACTAGGAGGGGAGAGACGGGGAATTCCTTCGGTAGTAAGGCCTGCCTAAGTTTATTTGGTATTTAATTGGTCGGTCAGAGTATAGGGATAATATGTGATATGATAACTAACCCTTGTTTTGTGGCAGTATCTGAAAATAACATCCGAGAATGTTGAGAATATCAATGGAGCACAGGAGACCGTTGAGTCTCCACATATCAATAATCAAGATAATGTGCATCAGGAAGGCGACAATCCTCATGCAAACAACAACACTGACCAAATGATGAATGATGGAATGTTTAGAGGCTTTATGCAATTCATGCAACATCAGGCGAGAGCGGCTCCTGTCCAAAATATAGGTGGGCTCTTGGAAACTCTCGGGCAGTCACCGCTAAGCAGATTCAAGGAGGCTGGGACCACCAGAGTTTATTGGAAAGCCAAAACCACTTAAGGCGGAAGCATGGATAAAACAGATCACCAAGATATTTGATGTCTTGGGATGCTCTGAGGAGCAAAAGGTTCCCTTTCCCACCTTTATGTTGCGAGGAGAGGCAGATTACTGGTGGGAATCGGTAAAGCATACTCGACTGCCGTCTTGAAGATGTCTTGGGAGAAGTTCAAGAACTATTCAACGACAAGTACTTTCCGAAAGTATTCATCACATAAAAGAGGTAGAGTTCATCAAGTTGAGCGAGAACAATATGACCGTGTCACGATCTGAAGCTAAGTTTCTTTGAGTTGTCCATTTTCGTCTCACTTGGTTGATAATGAGGAGAGAATGACGCTAATGTTTTTAAGAGGTTTGAAACCGGAGATACGTCAATATCTTATTTCTCATAAACTGTGTTTGTATTCAGATGTTGTAAATAGGGCTCAATTATTGGAGCGTGATAATGAGTCAACGCAACCAAGAGAGAGTAGCCGGAAGAATAAAAATACCAGTGGTAGCAGTCATCGAAGCGGTGACAACAAACATGGAGGGAATCAACATGCCAGAAATGGTAACCACTTCGGTGGTAATCATGACCAAGACAATAAGAATGGACATTTCAAGAAGAGGAGATTCAACAATGATGGAAAGAAGTCAGCATCAGCACCCGTGGTTAAGGAAGGAGAACGACCACCTATCATATGCTTCAAATGCGGAGGGGAGGGACATATCAGTCCAAACTGCGCGATGCCATCCAAAGCGTGTTATAATTATGGAAGAGAAGGTCACCTAGCCCGATTTTGTCATGCACCGAAGACAAGTCTAGTTGGAACGGTGACACAAAATACCGTCCCAGACAAGTGAAAACTAGTAGTTCAAGGAAGAGCGTTTGTTGTGACCTCCCAGAAAGCATGGAACCCGAACGAGGTCATCACGGGTAAGCTTATCATAAACTCTAGCGAAGTCTATACCTTATTTGATACCGGTTCTACCCATTCTTTTATTTCTCCTACTTGCGCTCAACGATT
This sequence comes from Panax ginseng, assembly GCA_020205605.1. Taxonomy (NCBI): domain Eukaryota; kingdom Viridiplantae; phylum Streptophyta; class Magnoliopsida; order Apiales; family Araliaceae; genus Panax; species Panax ginseng. The sequence goes on along the minus strand of CM035138.1, from coordinate 56,810,646 downwards.
AAATTTGACTCCGGAGAAATTAGACTTTGACTTATCTGTGGAAACTCCATTGGGAGAAACCTTAATTACATCCACTATTTATAAGTCTTGTTTGGTTCAAATCGGTACCCTCACATTACCTGTCGATCTTATTTCATTGAAAATACTTACATTTGATGTGATTCTAGGGATTGATTGGTTAACTACTCATCATGCTAAAATTGATTGTTTTCGTAAGGTTGTTAGCTTTCATATTCCTAATCAACCTATTATACAAATTCAAGTGACCAAACCATTAAAATCAATCACGGTCATCTCAAGCCATAAAGCTATTCGTTTATTGAAAAATGAATGTCAAGCTTTCTTAGCTCATGTCACGGATCTAAACAAAAATACGTCAGTTTTGAATGATATTTCTATTGTTAATAAATTCCCTGTCGTATTCCCTGAAGAACTTTCTGGCCTACCCCCAGAGCGTGAAATTGAATTTTGTATCGACCTTGAACCCGGTACAAAAACCATTTCCAAAGCCCCATATCGAATGGCTCCTATTGAACTTCAGGATTTAAAGACCCAATTACAGGAATTGTTAGACATTGATTTCATTCGTCCTAGTACTTTTCCTTGGGGTGCTCCTGTTCTATTCGTGAAGAAGAAAGATGGGAGTATGCGACTTTCTATTGATTATCGGGAGTTGAATCATGTCACCATCAAAAATAGGTATCCATTGCCACGTATTGATGACATGTTTTGACGGTTGCAAGGAGCCAAATTCTTTTCAAAGATTGATCTTCGTTTGGATATCACCAATTGAAGATTAGAACCGATGACATTCCAAAGACGCGGCTTCGAGAACTGCATGACGGGCATTATAAATTCCTATTCATGTCCTTTGGATTAACTAATGCTCCTGCTGCCTTTATGGATATGATAAACCGAGTATTCAAGGAATATTTGGATCACTTTATGGTCGTCTTTATTGATAACATCCTTATTTATTTCAAAAGCCGTGAAGATCATGAGCAACACTTGAGGCCGATACTCCAAAAGCTTCGTGGATACAAACTTTATGCCAAGTTGAAGAAATGTGAGTTTTGGCTTGAGGAAGTAGCATTCCTTGAGCACGTAGTATCAAGTCATGGAATATCAGTTGACCTAGCAAAAAATGAAGTAATTCAAAGCTAGGAGCAACCTAAATCAGTGACCGAAGTACGTAGCTTTCTCGGTTTAGCTGGTTATTATCGGAGATTCATGGAAGGATTTTCTCGAATCGCTACTCCATTAACTCAGCTGACTCAGAAAGATACAAAGTTCGGTTGGAGCGAAGAATGTGAGAAGAGTTTTCAAGAACTCAAGAGGAGACTCATTTCAGCACGTGTTCTGACAATACCATCTGGCTCGGAGGGATTTGTTATCTACAGTGATGCTTCGGGCAAAGGGTTGGGATATGTTCTCATGCAACATGGGAAAGTCATAGCCTATGCCTCAAGAAAAACTCAAAGAATATGAGAGGAATTATCCTACTCATGATCTAGAGTTGGCAGCTGTTGTCTTCGCACTTAAAATTTGGAGGCATTACTGGTATGAGGAGAAAGTGGAGATCTTTACGGATCATAAAAGCCTCAAATATTTCTTCACTCAAAAGGAACTCAACATGCGACAATGACATTGGCTTGAACTATTGAAAGATTATGATCATACCATCCAATACCATCTTAGAAAAGCGAACGTGGTAGCTGGCGTATTGAATAGAAGATCATATGCAAGTACGAGTGCAATATTGTCAACGCAAAGGCCCATTTTGTGTGACTTGCAAAGGATGGAGATAAGAGTTAAAGACTCCAAGGACCCATGTGATGATGGCGAATATACGAGTAGAACCGACTTTTATTGATAAAGTTAAAATTGCTCAAGCTACAGACCTGGAGCTGATGCGTGTGAGGAAGAAAGTGCAAGAAGGTGCTATGTCGGAAGCAAGAATCGATGAAGAAGGAATACTTCGAGTCAACTCCAGACTTTGTGTTCCTAATGACCCTGATTTAAAGTATAAAATCATGATGGAGGCGCACAACACACCGTTTGCAATCCATCCTAGGAGTACCAAAATGTATTGTGATCTTCGTCATACATTTTGGCGGAGCAATATGAAGAGAGAGATAGCGTTGTTTATCTCAAGGTGTTTAACTTGTCAACGAGTTAAAGCGGAGCATCAAGTACCAAAAGGTCCATTGAAACCACTTGAAATTCTAAAATGGAAGTGGAATCACATTACCATGGATTTCGTTACCGGTCATCCTAAGGTTTCTCAAGGAATAGATGCGATTTGGGTCATTGTTGATAGATTGACCAAGTCTGCTCATTTCTTACCGATACGAGAAAATTATAGATTTGAAAGTCTTGCTCGTATGTACATAAAAAAGATTGTAAGACTGCATGGTATGCTAGTATCCATAGTTTTTGATCGAGACCCAAGGTTCACTTCACGATTTTGGGTTAGTTTGCAGAAAGCTATGGGCACAGATTTACGATTTAGCTTCAAAGATATCATCCTTGGAGCGGAGGGGCGATAGGAGAGGACTATTCAAACTCTTGAAGATTTATTAAGACTCTATGTCCTTGACTTTAAGGGAAGTTGGGATAAGTTCTTACCGTTGGTGGGGTTTTCCTACAACAATAGTTATCAAGCAGGTATTGGCATGGCTCCATTTGAGGCGTTGTATGGAAGAAAGTGTCGTTTTCCAGTATGTTGGGATGAGGTGGGTGAAGCAACGTTGTTGGGACTGGAGTTGGTACGTATGACTACGGAAAAGATTCAAACGATCCGACAACGTATAAAACCTCACAAGATCGACAAAAGAGTTATGCTGATCTTCATCAAAAAGACGTGGAATTCGATATAGGAGATCATGTGTTGTTACGTGTTGCTCCATAGAAAGGAGTTACGAGATTTGGAAAGAGAGGAAAGCTCAATCCTCGATTCATCAGCCCATTTTTAATCATCGATCGAGTAGGAACTGTGGCCTATAGACTCGCTTTACCGCCAAGTATGTCTCGTGTTCATAACGTTTTTCACATATCCATGTTACGTAAATATGTGGAAGAACCGAACCACATTATTGAGTTAGAATTGAATGAAATAACGGAAGATTTGACGTATGAAGAGTTTCTTGTTCAAATCTTGGACAAGAAGGAACATATTCTACGCTCCAAGGTTATAACTCAAGTCAAAGTTTTGTGGAGAAACTACGATGTTGAGGAAATGACTTGGGAGTTAGAATCTGAAATGAAATCAAGGTATCCTTACCTCTTCGACATACCAGGTACGTACCCTAATTTTGAGGGCGAAATTTCATAAGAAGGGGAGGTTGTAAGACCCCAACTTTTATGAATAAAGATGAATTTTCTATAAATATCATTTTTGAATATTATGGATATAATGTTATAGTTGTGGGTAATATTTATAAATTTTGCAAAGTACGCAAGTTGTTATATAATATTCGATTCGTCGGGGAATATTCATTTTAACGAGGGAATATTAGATACAATGGCACAATCATTGGTGGACCCCACAATGGAATTATTGTCGATTGAGAAAGCGACAAAAATATTTTATGAAATTAACGGCGGAAGTTTTACCGTTAACTATTGAAACACCGGTGTTAAAAAAAGTATAATGTCTGGCGTGGTTGCATAGTAGCTTTGCGGTATTGATTATTGATGCTTATGTGAGAAGTCACTCAGTTTTATTCAATTATTGTTACAATAATTGTTGCATAGTATCTCACATTATTTGATTCAATTATTGTCAATATTTTATAATCAATAATTGAGATGAAAAAGTTATTAATATTATTATTTATAATATTAACGATGTTTAGAAGTTCTGTCAAGGAGAGGTTTTGTCACCTAATTGCGCGCCAATGGGGAGAAATCCTTATTGGAAAGCCCCCTCTTTCCTGGGAATGATCTAGTCGATTAATATTGTGAATTATAATAATGATGATAAATTTTGTTTTATTAGTATTATTAATGTAATAAAACAGAAAAGCTTTTTACATAAAACAGAATACTTTTATAAAGTTATTCGTTTTATTAGACTATAAATAGAATATATAATATTCTATTATGCATAATGTTTTGCATAATAAAATCTTTTTATATAAAACAGAATACTTTTATAAAGTTATTTGTTTTATTAGACAATAATTAGAATATATTATATTTTATTATGCATAGTGTTGCATAGTGCCTACATAGTGTTTTGCATCGTAAAATCTTTTTTATATAAAATAGAATACTTTTATAAAGTTATTTGTTTTATTAGATTTTAAATAAAATATATAAATATATATATATATATATATATTTAGAATATATTATATTTTATTGCATAGTGCAACATAGTATCCTTTCTATTTTCCTATAAATAGGATGCTTAGTTAGAATTGAAAACCCCACCAAAAGTTCAGAGAATTCTTCTATAATCTTGAGCGTATTTCTTTAGAGTTTTAAGAAGCTTTGAGCGTAGTGCAAGCTTTGTTCAAGAATATCCACACCCTACCAGTCAGAATACTCTTCTTTTACGGTAAGAGATATTATTTGTTGTACTCATAAGGGTATTCTTTCCTTCTTATTCATGAAGAGAACTTATGTTATTCCATTCTTTATTATTCTGTTGGAATAACCTGTATACGCAGGATACCCTATACTTGGTGAAATTCTTTTGTTATTCCATTCTTTATTATTCTATTAGAACAACCTCTCTGTGCATTTACGCATGACCTGGTTTCGTTATTTATTATTTTATTAGAATATCCTGTTTGTGCGTCTACGCATGACCTGGTTCCATTATTTATTATTACATTGGAATATCACATGCATGCATTTACGCATGACTGGTTACATTATTTATTATTACTGTTGGAATAAACTCGTCATGCGATATCTATCGCATGCCTGGTGATTTCTTTTGTTATTCCATTCTTTATTATACTCAGTTGGTTAAAGTTTTGACTTCTATACTCCATGAAATTAGTGGAATATCCTTGATATTTGCGATTCATCCAGTATATTTTCATGAAAATATTCTTCTGAGCATTCTTGAATTTTACTCCACAAAGAAGTATCATGTTGACAATTTGGACGTTATTGGTTCCTGGATAAATTAATTCTTGAACTTGTTTTATTGAATTCTTATATCATTGTCATCATTCTAATGTTTATATTATGTTGAAAGTCATATTGGCTTGTAGTGCATAGATGGACTTGGTATGATTATGACCAGGGATTATTCGGTATAATCATGACCGTAATGTTACAACTGATGTGGTAAAAGTCCTCATTGGCCCGTAGTGCATTGATGGACAGTTGTTGGCATGATCATGACCATTAATGAATACACAAATATCCTTGGCTCGTAGTGCATGGATAATTTGTGGTCGTGATACTAATGAATATCCTTGGCCGTAGTGCAGGGATGATGTGGATTATTTATTAAGCTGAGTCTCAGCTATAAAAGTAATGAAAAACCTTTTAAATCATAGAAGATAGTAGATTTTATTCTCTACTTGACTTTTCTAATAGATTGCTTGTTCGATTTGCGATTAAACTTGATGTTTGTTATATTTTATCGGTTTTTAACACTGTTGAAGGCTAATGATAATTTATTCTGCATTATCTTAGTCATAATATTTCTTACTGGGCTAGTTGAGCTCATCCTTTTGCTTTCATTGTTCTCTTCAGGAAATGAGAACGTAGCAGGGACTAGTCGGGGAACGGAGTGACGGTCCAGATGATAGCATTAGTAGTCCTCACTATTCTATGAAATAGTGTGATAATAAATGTATTGAAGACTTATTTTGAGTTTGAATACTATCTAGAAGACAATATTTGTATTAAAACTCACAGCTCATGTTGTATATTTAAAGTTGTATTTGTATTATGTACCATGTATTTGGCGACTCAGAATAGGTGATGTATACCTATTTTGGGGGCGTCACAATAGATCTAGTATATAAAACACATATAACAACAACAGATCAAGCAGATCTATGCCAGAAAATCCATGTCAGAAGACATGTTCTTGAGTTTTTTAGAATTTCCAGAAATAGATTTCGTCAGCGAGTAGGCTAGTTTGACCTTCCACTGTGTTTAATATATTGATGATTTATGGGATCTAAAAGCATGTATCTATAGTACACATAACAAGCTACAACTTAGTTACAATAACAGAATCAAAACAACAATACACTGGCAGATCTATTCGTTTGAAAAAGTTATCAGGCCCTTTCTGGGCACGATCTGGGTTTTCCAGATTTTAGAAAGTCATGGTCGGTCAACAACCTTTGACCATGATTATCTGACATTATAAGCATGATCTGGTCCTGCTACAAGTCCTAGATTACAGACCTCATAGCACATTACATGATCAAACCTTTAAAACAAATTACATAAATTAACATGATGAGATCTAGATGGTCTGACATTCATTGTCAGACATCAAAAACAAAATTTTCCAGTGTTTGTAAAACATCAAATTCGAGCCTCTAGATGTTATGGATCTAACATCTAGTAACCCAGATCATCTATGTATACTATAAACAACATGTTTTAACATAAAAATCTAACATCTAACATAGGGTTCAAGATCAAATTATAAATTAGGGTTTTGTACCACTCTTTACAAAATCTTGATTCTTAGCTTCTGATCTGATGTAAGTGATAGTGGGGCTTGTTTTGTGACTGATCTAACAAGGGAATTTTAGAGGTTTTAGAGAGAGAGTCTTGGATGATGTTTGAGAGCAAATGAGTATTCTTGTCCATTTGGTTAACAATTTTAATGGTATTCTTGTCCATTGTACTTTAATCTAGGATCAAATCTGTGACGCCCCCAAAATAGGTATACATCACCCATTCTGAGTCGCCAGATATCACACTATAAAAATCAAATACAATTTTCATTTATACAACTGTTGAAGTGTCGTATAGAATACGACCACAATTAACTGTGAGTTTTAATACAAATGTATGTAACTCTCATGGTGCCTCGACCACAATCTTACAATGGTACTTTACATAAAAGTATAGTCAAAAACTGCTTTAGAAATTAAAATCTTTGGGAAGTGCTCAAGGAAACCTTCGTACATTAGAGGCCATGCGTCTAGGTTATGATAGATATCATATGTCCACAGAATTATCCTTGGTTGACCCAATAGACCCCAAAGAAAAATGTGAAGATTACTATCATCTTCTTTCTAATGGTGAGTCTTCTCTTGACATATAACTATCTCCACTGTCTCCAAGTGAAAATTATATTTCAAATAAACTCCAAGATCATATAGGTAGTGCTCATAGATATAGTCAGCAAGTGGATGTGCACAACCTTGTCTTATGATAACACGACACACTTATCTAAAGTTCTCAATAAAATTATTTTCATACTATTTAGGGAGAACCTCAACAGCTATAGACCACCGTTCTAATTCTCTTAATACCCCGCTCGACCCAGCTACACTTTTATTACCTGAAAGGAATTGTGAAGCAAAAGTGTGAGTACAACTAGCCTAGTAAAGAATATCATGACTAAAGATAATTAAATTATCAATAGCTTTCATCAATAATAATACAGAGATTTAGAACATAGGGTAGATAATAAAACTTTTCAACCATAGTTGCAACGGAACAAGTAATCCATTAGAAGAGTCAAATAGACCATAAGATCTATTATCTTCTCTATGTTAAAAGTCCACCAATAATGATTTATCCCTTTAACATCAATCAACAATTCTCGCCCACGATCATGTGAATAACTCATAATCACAATTTTGATTCTAAATTCCTCTTCGCACCTAGGACGAAGATAATTTTTATCACCTGTCTTTACCTGAACCACCACATATTATAATTAAATCACAATTCATATTTATAATCAAGTAAATCAATAGTCCAACTTTGCACTACATGCCAAAGATATACAACTGTAAAACCAATAACCAATAGTTCATCTTTGCACTACAGGCCAAAGATATACAACTGTAAAACCAATAACCAACAGTCCATCTTTGCACTACAAGCCAAAAATATACAACTGTAAAACCAATAATGCTGAGACTCAGCTTAATAGTATCACGACCACAAATTATCCATGCATTATGGGCCAAGGATATTCGTGTTTTGAATTACGGTCATGATTATACTGAATAATCCATGGTCATAATCATACCAAGTCCATCTATGCACTACGGGCCAAAGATGACTTTAACCACATCATTTGTGACATTACGGTCATGATTATACCGAATAATCCCTGATCATAATCATACCAAGTCCATCTATATACGTAAGCCACAGATGACTTTCAACACAACTAAGCATGAGGATCATGACAATGATATAAAGAATCAATCAAATGAGATAAATGATAAATATTAAACATTTATAATATAATTTATCCAGGGTTCAAGAATATCTCAATGTTATCAATCACTTAATAATCTCATAATCTAATATCATTAATATTATAACAATATTTTAATCATTTCTTAAACTTATAAACAATTTATTTTAATTGTTTATATTTTACCAAATAATGCATTTAATCATCCTAAAATGTCAAACTCATAAGATTTCATCATCAATAACCAAAATCCTTAACAAAGATCTACATATACCTTATACAGGATTCCCAAGCCATAAAATCCTATTTTCCAATTTTCTTACTTTACATAACATATTTAATTCATTTACTCATAACTAGTCCATTTTCATGAAAAATACCAAATCAATTCCAAAAATATTTCTTTTCTGGGATTTAGCAGAATATAGTCTCATATTAAACATATATTTTTCTCGTAAATTTTAAAATTAATTTACTATTTTTCACATTGCCAAAACAGCCGAATATTTAGATATTTTTTATAAACTTTACTTTTGCCCAAAAAATCCGAAATTTACACGGTATACTCCTGTTATATACATGTACTCCCAATAAAAATTTCACCAATTTTGGAGTGAACCACAAGGAGTTATAAGGGTTTACTTTTAAAATAGTCTTTTTCCGTAAAATTCATAACTCTTAATCTATACATCCAAAAATCGCCATTTTTGGACACAATATAGAAAACTCATCAAATTATCATTTCAAATTTTTCCAAAATTTTGGAGGGTCAGACAAATTACGAAAACTGCAAATGGATTTTCGTCCGCCATGCGGTAATCCACGTAGACGGATTATTTCAACAGAATAATAAAGAATGGAATAACAGAAGAATTCACCACGCATGCGATAGACCGCACAGACAGGTTATTCCCAACAGAATAATAAAAAAAATGGAACCAGGTCATACGTAATCTGCACAGACTGGATGTTCCAACAGTATAATAAAGAACGGAACCGGTCATGCGAAACCGCATGCACGGGATGTTCCAACAGAATAATAAAGAACAGAACCAGGTCATGCGTAAACGCACATACAGGATGTTCCAACAGAATAATAAAGAATGGAATAACAACAAAATTCACTAGGCATGCGATAGACCGCACAGACAGATTATTCCAACATAATAATAAAGAATGGATTAACAGAAGAATTTCACCATGTATGCGGTACTTCGCATAGACATGTTATTCCATAATAATAAAGAAAGGAATAACAACCCTTACGAGTATTGAAAGAAAATAACTCTCTTCATGAATACGAAAGAATAATACCCATTATGAGTACAACAATTAATATCCCTTACCTTAAAAGAAACTGGATATAGGAGTAGTGAAGTAGCAGAATACTTTTCTTCTTTCTCTCTATAGTTTCTCTCTCTACAGTTTCAGTGAATTCGTAAGAAATAATGAAGGAATGAACTTCTATTTATAGGAGAATGGGCTGAATAGTAACTAATTCATGAACGATCCAGATTGATTTACTTTTAAACGGACGGTCCATATTGATTTACTATGCAGTATTAATAAAATATTCTAATAAAACAAAATCTTTTAAATAAAATATAATATATTCTATTTATAATCTAATAAAACGAATAACTTTATAAAAGTATTATGTTTTATATAAAAAAAATTTACTATGCAAACATTATGTAGGCACTATGCAAACACTATGCATAAAAGAATATTATATATTCTATTTATAGTCTAATAAAACAAATAACTTTATAAAAGTATTCTGTTTTATATAAAAATATTTTACTATGCAGACACTATACAAACACTATGCATAATAGAATATTATATATTCTATTTATAGTCTAATAAAACAAATAACTTTATAAAAGTATTTTGTTTTATATAAAAAGTTTTCTATTTTATTACATTTATAATAATAATAAAACAAAACTTATCACCTTTATTATAATTCACAATATTAATCGACTGTGTCGTCATTCGCGAGAGAAAGAGGGGCTTTCAATAAGGATTTCTCCCTATTGGCACACAATTAGGTGACCAAACCTCTCCTTGACAGAACTTCTAGACATCGTTAATATTGCAAATAATAATATTAATAACTTTGTTATCTCAATTATTGATTTAATAATATATAAAATATCGACAATAATTGAATCAAATAACGTGAGATACTATGCAACAATTACTGTAGCAATAATTGAACAAAACTGAGTGACTTCTCACGTAAGTATCAATAATCAATCCCGTGTGCTACTATGCAACCACGCGTATTACTATACTTTTACTACCGAGTAGTTCAACAGTTTTAACGGTAAACTTCCGTCGTTATTTTCATAAAAAATATTTTTGTCGTTTTCTCAATCCGACAATAATTCCGTTGTGGGGTCCACCAATGATTGTACCGTCGTACGAATATTCTCCGACAAAAAGAATATTCCCCGACTAATCGAATATTCCCCGACACAACGAATAATTTATATCAACTTGCTTACTTTGCAAAATTTTCACATATTACACTTAACTTTAAACTTTTATCAATTTAACTATTTACCAAAATAGAAAAATTGAATACTTTTATTTCATAAAATTCGGGGTCTCACAAAATCACTAGATTTTAAATCTTAAGGTTTCCCAAATAATTTCTAGGGTTTAAAAAATTAAAATTAAAGTGTAATAAAATTTTAATTAGAACTTACTAATTAAAATTAGGGTTTTTAATAAAAATTAGGATTTTAAAATAATTAGGGTTCCTTTATATCATTAGGGTTCCCAAATTAACAATTCAATTTACTAAAATAATAATTAGGGTTTATAATTTTAGCAATTAGGGTTCCTAATTAGAAAATTAGGGTTTTTCCTAATTAACAGAAATTCTATAATATGCAACATAATTCATATAACACCATTACTACCCACTCTTGAACTCATAATTGAGTTTAACAATTAGGGTTTAACAACTTGATATAAGGGTTTTAACATTATACTCCATAATTGACCAATGATTATCAATACACACATACAGTATATATTTATAACACTGAAAATAATATTATAATTAATATAATATTTTTATTATCATTCATTGATCAAAATCAAAAATTAGGGTTTGGATTTAATATCTAATTTATCTTTCATATATAACATTATTAATTAAGTTAAAATACTTAACTTAATAATCGAACAAAAATTAGGATAATAAAATAGTAATTATAATAATTTCAATAATCATCTCATATATTATTTAAATAATATAAAAATCATATTTTCATAGAAAATAAATAATAAAGACATTTCTACTATAAAATTAATTATTATTAGAATATACTTTATAATGATCAATAATTCTAAAATAAAATTATTTCAAAATATTCATGTAATAAATAAATTTTATTTATCACATATTTACATACACATTACTTGGCACATATTCCCATCTTTAAAAAAAAATTATATGCAAAATTTCTTATTTAATTATATAGAAAATATTGGGTTATTACATCCACCCTCCCTTATAAAGATTCCGTCCCCGAAATCGCCGTTTTAAAACTCATACATACTAGGGTACATAGCCTACACAATCATTGCAAATAGATCTCGATCATAATTGATCTAACAAATATTTAACTATTCATATAAAGCTTGTCTATCTGATTAAACAAAAGTTTGATCTCTAACAGAACTCAAATTCCTCCTTCAAAATTTCTTTATAACATAATTTTCTATATATAGGAAAATCATATATATACGAAAATTAAAGTTATTCAAATAATACCCAGAGTTCCATTCTCAGCTGCCACAGTATCCTGGACTGTCATGTTGAAGACTCCCGCGGTTTCTTTTGTTGGTTTGTTGGTTGAAGTCGGTCATGTGATCGCCAAATAGTCCTGCTGCTTTTTACCGTGGTTACACTCCCTGCCTCCATTTTCCTCTTTGGATCCTTCACCTTATGTTCCATCGACCCACACAGAAAACACCCAATGTTCATCCTTGGGTTGGGGTAGTTGGGAGAAATATGGCCCTCCTTGCCGCACTTGTAACATACAAACTTACCCTTCAGACGCTCATCAGAGTGATTCTTCCCACAGTTCCCACACTGAACTACCTGCTTCTTCACACCTACATGTTTCACCTGGACATTCCCAAAATAATTTCCTTTTCTCTTTTCACTCCTATTCCCACTATTAATTTCCACCTTCACAGCTCCTATAGCCTTTCCTTTGTTCCTCTTCTCCTTCTTGTAGAGGTTTATGGCCTCACTCCCCTCCTCAGCTATGATAGCCTTTTCCTTGAGTGCTGCAAAAGTATTGATATGCAACACTGCCACCTTGTTGTAGAGCCAGGTTTTTAATCTCAGCTCGAACCTTCTTGCCTTCCTAGCCTCCGTATCAACTTGATGCGGAGCAAACCTAGCCAATTCATTAAACTTTGTGGCATACTCCGCAACAGTCATGTTATCCTACTTTAACTCCAGAAATTTCACCTTCATCCTAGCCTGTATGCTAGCTGAGAGGTAGTTTTCAAAAAATAGAGTTTTAAACCTAGCCCAAGTAACTACTCCTTCTCCTGCCCTAGTTTGATTTGCTTCCCACCAAAAGTTCGCCTCCCCTTTCATCATATAGGTGGAAAAAGCAGTCTTTTGCCCCTCATCTACCCTACCAATTACAAACGCCTTTTCTATTTCGTTAACCCATGTCTGGGCTTCTATAGGGTCAGTTGTTCCCTTGAATTTTGGTGGTGATACTGCCTTGAAGTCTTTAAAATTTGCCAAGCGATTCTCTGGTCAGTTCTATGCGGCTGGTATTCTCTGCTTCATAGCCTGAGCTACCATGTTCGCAAAGTTTTGCATCGGGTCTTCTTGTTGTCCCTCCGCGTTGTTGACAGATTCTTCTGCCCTTTGATTTCGTGTTCGACATCTTGGCGGTATTATCTGATTACATAACATCATAAATTTAACTTACATTCTAAACCTTATTGTATAAGTTTAACATATAACACGAAGTTTTATACAAAACTTATTCCATTAATCAAACATAGATTCATATTCATCAATTCAAAGTACTTTACATAACATAATACATATTGTTATCCCTTTGTGACCATAAAAGTCGGGAATTACTATAATAACTTACACAAAAGTTTGATAATATTACATTACACCCGTACATTATCAAGCATACATAATCAACTACTAATCCTACTTATTTCCTAAGTCACGGTCTTTCATCTTTCTTTTCCCCTTCTTGCTCGGAGCTACGCACGATTTGTTGCTTCTGGCTCCCATTTGATCAATTTGGATTTTAAGCTTATCTTGTTCTTCCATAGTTTCTATTAACTCCTTTCGCAATTGATTATTTAAGAGCTTTTCTATTTCCCACAGCTTTTCTAGAGAAGAAACCTTGTTCTTCAGATTTTGTACTTCTGTTCATGCTTGATCAGCTCCAACTTTAGTGTCTGAATCACTATTTGGTAGTTCTACTGTTTCTGGATCTGGTACTACGTTTAATACCACCACCTCATTAAGGTTGCTTGCACTGTGAGTCTCTATTTCAGCTATTGGCTTTGATATTGGCTCCTTCTTTACGATCTGAGGGTATCCTAATTCTTTTTCACCTGACATCTATATACAAATTATCCTGATTAGCATATAGTATATACACACAGCAAACAATAGTTTTATAAAAGTTATCTTTTATTTTGTTTAACGATGAATATATTCAATTCATCTCCTTTTAAACTCTATATGAGTTATTTATATTTTCAACGTTTCCCACTGTCCTAAAGGTTATAGCCTAAGGTCTATCCCACCTAAGCTTTTTAACCCTAAAGCTTTGATACCAACCTGTGACGCCCCCAAATTCAGGCACTTGAAACCCGAACTCGGTGCTTCATGGTACTATTTCTATGAGCGGAATAATACTAATAAAAATAACAATAATATAAATATCAAACATAATTTACATATATCAAAGTCTAAATCCCAGGTACGCGACCTTTAAACATTCATTATATCATAGATAATAAATATCATTGTCTTAATAAACTTTAAATATTACATAGAATATTATAAAACTCATTCGACCAGCTTTCTTTTCCCCTTGTTCTTGCCTAAACCTTCTAGTTGATCATACTTAGCTGAAAACATTTAAATTTAAAGCAAGAATGAGCATTTGTGTGACACCCCCAAATCCGGGTACTTTATTCCCATAGGATTTGGTGCTCACTATTAAAATAATTACATCTAACTACCCATAACAAAGGATAAAACATTAAATAACTTAAAACAATAATCTTTCCCATTAAAGGGTTACATCACCTCATAACCAATCCCAGGTAATCTAACCTTAAATTATTACATCAGTTTGCGGAATACATTATAAAATAAAACAAGTCTTATAACGCCATGCATTTAATTGAACTTTAACTAATTCTTCAACACTTGGACATCTTGCCCTTTCCCTTGCTAGTAGATGGCTCATCACATCTTTTGACTTTAGATGCATTGTTTAATTACAAGAGTGAGCAAACAATTTCTCACTGACATAAAGATAGTATAATAACAACATGAGAGTGAACAACGAATACTGAACAATATAGAACTTTTTCTATGAATCAAAATAGAAAACAAGTTCAAACTTTAATTATCTGAGGGTCTTAAGACCACAAACTATGTCCACGGTGTTTAGGTATTATTACCTTAACCTTAATAGTCATTAGACTATACAGACTCTTCTTGACGTACTCAGGGGGATCAGCCCTTTGTACCATGTATTGTGCACAAACATCTAAACGTTACATGTAAGACCCCAACTTTTATGAATAAAGATTAATTTTTCTTGAAATATATTTTTTTAATATTATGGTGTGGATTTGATATAATGTTATAGTTGTGGTATTATTTACAAATTTTGCATAGTAAGCAAGTGGTTATATAATATTCGAGTGGTCGGAGAATATTCGTTTTAACAGGGAATATTCATACGATGGCACAATCATTGGTGAACCCCACAACGAAAGTATTGTCGTAGTTAGAAAATGACAGAATTATCTTTTTATAAAAATAACGGCGAAAGTTTTACTGTTAAACTGTTGAACTTCCCTTAGTAAAAAAATCTGATGTCTGGCGTGGTTGCATAGTAGCATACGGTATTGATTATTGATGCTTACGTGAGAAGTCACTCAGTTATACTCAATTATTGCTACAGTAATTGTTGCATCATATCTCTCATATTATTGATTCAATTATTGTCACAGTATCATCTGAATAATATTTATTATTATTAAATCAATAATTGAGACGACAAAGTTATTCATATTATTATTTGCAATATTGACAATGTCTAGAAGTTTACATCAAGGAGAGGTTTGGTCACCTAATTGCGCGCCAATAAGGAGAAATCCTTATCGGAAAGCCCCCTCTTTCCTGGGAACAACCTGGTTGTTAAATATTGTGAGTTATAATATTAATGATGAATAAGTTCATGTTGATTAAAGATGAAATTGATAGTTCTATTGTGTTGGGATTATTAGTGTTAGTGGAAATCGACATTTATTTCGATAATAATTGATGTCTGGAGGTTATATTGACCAATCGGGTAATTAATTGGATAAATGAGCAATTAATTGCTATTATTTCACACTCTTATAACTATTTGTCCACATGTGTGTACTATTGATTCACATTCATGTACTATTAGGGGAGTTGGTGCAAGATTGATAATACTTGCATGACTAAATTAAAAATAGAGGTATAGATGAAGGTACTATACTGTAATTAGTTTGTTCACATGATTATACTATTAAGTCACATGAATGAACTATTAATTCACATTATTTACTATTAGGGGAGGTGGTGCAAGTTTGATAATACTTTCAGGACTAAATTAAAAATGAAGAAGGAGAGGAAGGTATTATACTGTAATATTTTGAGCCCCAAAACGTGCAATTATCGAAACTATATTTTCCTATAAATAGAATCTCATTCTTCTTTCATTCTCACCAATTCACTAAGTCTCACAAGAGCAATTATTATAGAGAGAAACTATAGAGAGAAAGAAGAAGATAAGTTTGCTACCTCACTATTCCAGTATCCAGTTTCTTCTAAGGTAAGGAGTATTATTCTTTCGTATTCATGAAGAGAGTTATTTTCTTTCAATACTCGTAAGGGTTGTTATTCCATTCTTTATTATTATGTTAGAATAACCTGTATATGCGAAGTACCGCATACATGGTGAAATTCTTCTATTATTCCATTCTTTATTATTACATTGGAATAACACGTCTGCGTGCAATCTATCGCATGCACGGTGAATTACGTTGTTATTCCATTCTTTATTATTACATTTGGAATATCACATGCATGCGGATTACACATGACCTAGTTCCATTCTTTATTTTTATGTTGGAATATCCTGTCTGTGCGGGTTACGCATGACCTAGTTTCATTCTTTATTATTATGTTGGAATAACCTGTTTGTGCGGGTTACGAATGCCTAGTGAATTCTTCTGTTATTTCATTCTTTATTATTCTGTTGGAATAACTTGTCTATGTGGATTACCGCATTCATGGTGAATGATCTTTCGATTTCATTCCTTATTAAATTGTGGAAATGATCTGTCTACGTGGATTACCGCATGACGGGCAAAAATCCATTTGCAGTTTCATATATATATCTATTATACCCATTTGGTTAAAGTTTTGGCTTCTATACTCCATAAAATTAGTAGAATATCCTGGATATTTGCGCTTCATCCAGTATCTTTTCATGGAAATATTCTTCTGAGCATTCTTGAATTTTACTCCACAAAGCAGTATTATGTTGATAATTTGGACGTTATTAATTTCTGGATAAATTAAATTATAAATCTTTAAAATTTATCTTGAACTTGTTTTATTGAATTATTATGTCATTGTCATCATCCTCATGTTTATAATATGTTGAAAGTCATGTGTGACCTGTAGTGCATAGATGGACTTGGTATGATTATGACCAGGGATTATTCGGTATAATCATGACCGTAATGTTTCAAATGATGTGGTAAAAGTCCTCATTGGCCGTAGTGCATTGATGGACAGTTGTTGGCATAATCATGACCATTGCTGAATACACGAATATGCTTAGCCCGTAGTGCATGGATAATTTATGGTCGTGATACTAATGAATATCCTTGGCCGTAGTGCAGGGATGATGTGGTTTATTTATTAAGCTGAGTCTCAGCGATAAAAGTGATGAAAACCCTTTTAAATCATAGAAGATATTAGATTTTATTTTCTACTTAACTTTTCTAATGGATTTCTTGTTCCGCTGCAGTTAAACTTGATGTTTATTATATTTTATCAGTTTAACACTGTTGAAGGCTAACGATAAATTATTCTGCATTATCTTAGTCATAATATTTCTTACTGGGCTAGTTGAGCTCACCCTTTCTTTCACTGTTCTCTTCAGGAAATGAGAACATAGCCGGGACTAGTCGGGGAACGGAGTGACGGTCCAGATGATATCATTAGTAGTCCTCACTATTCTGTTAAATAGTGTTACAATAAATGTAATGAAGACTCCATTGAGTGTGGATATTGTCTAAATGACAATATTCTTATTAAAACTCTTAGATTATGTTTTGTCGTATTTTACACGACTGTTGTATAATTAAGTTGTATTTGAATTTTGTACCATGTATTTGGCGACTCAAGATGGGTGATGTATACCTGTTTTGGGGGCGTCACATTTGGTATCAAAGCTTAGGGATATGATCCCAGGATAAGATGTGAGACTAGAACTAGGAGGGGAGAGACGGAGAATTCCTTCTCTAGTATGAACTACCTAAGTTTATTTGGTATTTAATTGGTCTGTCAGGGTATAGGGATAATATGTTGCATGTCAATTAACCCTTGTTTTGTGGCAGTATTTGAAAATGACATCCGAGAATGTTGAGAGTAGCAATGAAGCACAGGAGATCGTTGAGTCTCCACAGATCAATAATATGGATAATGTGCATCAGGAAGGCGACAATCATCATGCAAACAACAACACTGACCAAATGATGAACGATGGAATGTTTAGAGGCTTTATGCAATTCATGCAACATCAAAGTAGAGGCGGCTCTGGCCCAAAATGTAGGTGGAAACACTGGAAACTCTCGGACGGTCACCGCTAAACAGTTCAAGGAACTGGGACTATCGGAGTTTATTTGATGTCTTGGGATGCTCCGAGGAACAAAAGGTTCCCTTTGCCACCTTTATGTTTCGAAGAGAGGCAGATTACTGGTGGGAATCGGTAAAGTGTACTCAACCTGCCGTACTGAAGATGTCTTGGGAGAAGTTCCAAGAACTATTCAACGACAAGTACTTTCCCAAAAGTATTCATCACATGAAAGAGGTAGAGTTCATCAAGTTGGAGCAAAAAAATATGACCGTGTCACAGTACGAAGCTAAGTTTGCCGAGTTGTCCCGGTTTGCGTCTCAGTTGGTTGATAATGAGGAAAGAATGACGCGGGTGTTTCTAAGAGGTTTGAAACCCGAGATAGGTCAATATTTAATTTCTCATAAACTGTGTTTGTATTCAAATGTTGTAAATAGGGCTCAGTTTTTGGAGCGCGATAACGAGTCAACCTTACCAAGAGAAAGCAGCCGGGAAAATGATAATACCAGTGGTAGCAATCATAGAAGCGGTGACAACAAACGTGGAGGGAATCAACATGCCAGAAATGGTAACCACTTCGGTGGTAATTATGGCCAAGATAATAAAAGTGGACATTTCAAGAAGAAGAGATTCAACAATGATGGAAAGACGTTATCACCAGCACCCGTTGTTAAGGGAGGAGAATGACCACCTATCATATGCTTCAAATGCGGAGGGGAGGGACATATCAGTCCAAACTGTGCAATGCCATCCAAAGCATGTTATAATTGTGGAAGAGAAGGTCACCTAGCCAAATTTTGTCGTGCACCGAAGATAAGTCTAGTTGGAACGGTGACACAAAATGTCGTCCCAGACAAGTTAAAACCAGTAGTTCAAGGGAGAGCGTTTGTTATGACCTCCCAGAAAGCAAGGAACCCGAACGAGGTCATCACGGGTAAGCTTATCATAAACTCTAGCAAAGTCTATACATTATTTGATATCGATTCTACCCATTCTTTTTTTTCTCCTACTTGCGCTCAACGTTTAAATTTGACTCCAGAGAAATTAGACTTAGACTTATCTGTGAAAACTCCGTTGGGAGAAACCTTCATTACATCCACTATTTATAAGTCTTGTTAGATTCAAATCGGTAGCCGCACGTTACCTGTCGATCTTATCTCCTTAAAAATACTTGTATTTGACGTGATTCTAGGGATTGATTGGTTAACTACTCATCATGCTAAAATTGATTGTTTTCGTAAGGTTGTTAGCTTTCATATTCCTAATCAACCTATTATGCGAATTCAAGCAACCAAACCATTAAAATCAATCACTGTCATCTCAAGCCATAAAGCTATTCGTTTATTGAAAAACGGATGTCAAGCTTTCTTAGCTCATGTCACAAATTTAAACAAAAATACGTCAGATTTGAAAGATATTTCTATTGTTAATAAATTTCCTGACGTATTCCACGAAGAACTTCCTGGCCTACCCCCAGAGCGTGAAATTGAATTTTGTATCAACCTTGAACCCGGTACAAAACCCATTTCCAAAGCCCCATATCGAATGGCTCCTATTGAACTTCAGGAGTTAAAGACTCAATTGCAGGAATTGTTAGACATCAGTTTCATTCGTCCTAGTACGTCTCCTTGGGGTGCTCATGTTCTATTCGTGAAGATGAAAGATGGAAGTATGCGACCTTGTATTGATTATCGGGAGTTGAATCATGTCACCATCAAGAATAGGTACCCATTTCCACGTAATTATGACCTGTTTGACCAGTTGCAAGGAGACAAATTCTTTTCAAAGATTGATCTTCGTTCCGGATATCATCAGTTGAAGATTAAAACTGATAACATTCCAAAGACTGCTTTCAGAACTCAGTACGGGCACTACAAATTCCTAGTCATGTCTTTTTGATTGACTAATGCTCCTGCTGCCTTCATGGATATGATGAACCAAGTATTAAAGGAATATTTGGATCACTTTGTAGTCGTCTTTATTGATGACATCCTCATTTACTCTAAAAGCCGTGAAGATCATGAGTAACACTTGAGGCTGATACTCCAAAAGCTTCGTGAAAATAAGTTATATGCCAAGTTGAAGAAATGTGAGTTCTGGCTTGAGGAAGTAGCATTCCTTGGGCACGTGATATCAAATCATGGAATATCTGTTGACCCGACATAGATTGAAGCAATTCAAAGCTGGGAGCAACCTAAGTTAGTGATTGAAGTACGTAGCTTTCTTGGCTTAACTGGTTATTATCGGAGATTCATAGAAGGGTTTTCTCGAATCACTACTCCATTAATTGTGACACCCCCAAATCCGGGTTACCTGACCCCCGAGTTTGGTGTTCACGATCCACAATATAATACTAACTATCTACCCATTCATATAGAAATAGTAATACATATCAAATTAACATATGTTGTTAATACATTAGTCCTAGGTCCGCTAACCTTAACATTACAAACATACCCCTTATATAAACAAAAAGGGTTTACAAATACAACATAATAATAATGTTATTCATAACTAATTAATCACTAGGTCTTTGCCCTTGTTCTTCACAGCACCTTCTGCCACTTCGTCCCTAGCTGAAAAGTTTTATTTAGCAAGGGTGAGCAACAAATTTGCCCCGCAAGTTAAGATATACAATAAATATATAAGTATTAGAATAATAGACTATCTATTTTAATAGAATGAAACCAAAATTCGGGGAACTTTGAATTAGCTGAACAATGCGTTAATCAATAACAAGGCTTCTCCCTTTCTATGCAACACAATAATTTGATAATGAAAGAGTACAACGCTTTCAAAGTTCTACGATATTCAAATGAATAAACAAGAATCAATTCTACTTAATAACAAAAGTCGAATATTTTCCAGATTATCTTTGAGTGATCTCACGGATCTTTGAACTTATTTTCTCGGGTATCTATCAAAGATTTACTTTGATACATACGCAGGCATATCAGATAACCATAAAGATTAAATCATACCCCTCTGCAAGTATAATAAGTGATCAACTTTATTATACCCGATATTATGCATAATACTTAACAGTGCGCAATGGCCGAATTTACGACCCAAAATGTTCCCTTTATATAAAAGGTTGTTCTTCTAAGTCTCAGAATCAAGATTTTGATTTAAAAATGAAATGCAAGGATTTCAATATCTAATCACTTCTCTTCTCTTCTCAAACCTATCAAGTCCTAACAAATGTTCGTCTAGCCAGAATAATTAGCTAAGACATTTCTCAATATAATTTGATAATAAACAGGAATTATCTGTACTATCAATTATACCTTCTACGAATATGAATATCCAATAACAGTTATACTACAAATGTATATTCTCTGAATCAGTAATTTAATCATGCACTAACTGCGAATAATCAACAATAAATTCCCTGGACATGGTATAATTAGCAATAATTAACCATTATAATATTTGAATGAATATAACTCAAGGTTGAGTTAGAGAACTTGTCTTCCGCGTTGATTACAGCTACACAATATAATTAACTGCGTTCGTAAGACCTATATTCAACAATGTCGGTCTCGCAATTAGCACAATTATTTATAACATGTAACACTGTATTTTACAGTCAAACTTCTCCTAGGCACATTACCACATAGTCACATCAGTGTTTATAACCTATATAAACACTTATCAAGTCTAACTATTTCGGTCTGGTTGGACTTCGGTCCATTCTCGATATTCTGGTCACCCTATCCGACAATTAACACATTGATTGTCAATTAAACTTGGTCTCTAAGCTTCAATATTATTTTAGATAAGTCAAATATCGTTTATAATATTTTTTGGAAGCTTTAAATAATTTATAAACAATTATTATAATTTATAATAATTTTTCAAACACTTAAATCATTTTTAAATGATTTAATTATCAAATAATCTTATTATCATTAATATTTTATAATATAAAAATATTAATGTTATACTTATCAAAATATTAAAGTTATTGTTAATAACTTAAAATATTTTAAATCATTAATATTCTACTTAAATGATTTTTAAAGTAATTAAAATTATTTTTAAATTATCACCATTAATATTTAAATATTAAAAAATTATTATCAAAATATTAAAAGTCATTAATTATAACTTAAAATATTTTTAAAACATTTTTCTCATTGTTAAATGATTTTTAAATCAATAAAATCATTTTTAATTCATTTATTTAATATAGTAATTAAATAAATCTAATATCATTAATATTAATTTATTAATGAAAATTCTCCAAAAATATTAAAAATTATATTTTATAATTCAAAATATTTTCTAACATTTTATTCTTATTTAAAATTATTTTTAAATCAATAAAATTATTTTTATCTTATTTATTTAATACAATAATTAAATAAAATTAATATCATTAATATTAAATTATTAATGAAAATTCTCTAAAAATATTAAAAGTCACATTTTATAACTCAAAATATTTTTAAATACATTATTCTTATTTAAAATGATTTTTCATAATATTAAATCATTTTCCTCTAATTTATTTAATACACTAAGTAAATAAATTAAATAATTTTAATATTTAAATAATTATAATTATTAAAGAAAAATATTCCAATTGGTCAAAAATTATTTTTTATAATTTAAAATAATTTTTAAAACAATTTTTAATAATTTTTATAATTTATTTTCTATTTTTAATTAATTACCGAAAATATCAGAAAATTAATTAATTAATCTGTCGCTAATGGCCTATAGCGACACTTAGCGTCGCTATTGGTGTTCTTGAGCTCAAGAACACTAACAGCTTCGTTATCTGTCTGCCTTGTTTTACCAGCTTATATGCTCGGTTTAAAATCGTTTCTAGGCTAACTGAAACTTTGATCATATAGTGGACATGTAATACCACATTTACCAATCGACAACTCGATCATAAAACATACGATCTTGAAGATCCAGCCAAGCAAAGTAACTGTCAGGCGTTACCTTGGTTTTCCAGAAATCCAGACAATTCGAGGGTCCTATTTCATGCTCGATTATTTTGGTGTTATGATGATCAAACAAGTGGGTTCTTGCTTCATACCTCTAGTAATCATACCAAGGAACAATTACATAACAACAAATCAGTCTATAAACAACAAAATCACCAGATTCAACTTGGTCAACCACGGTCAGAAAATTTTCTTAAACTGTTTCTGGGTTTTTCTAAAAACGTAAGAACAGTTTGAGTGGTCTACTTTGACCACCTTCTATGATCGACCTGTGTTTTATTTATACGATATAAAGACATAAAATCAAAGAACATATAACAGGCTACAAGTTTGGTACAAAGACAATAATTAAAACACTTATACACTGACAGATCTGGGCTTCGTAAAATGTTGTCAGACGGTGTTCAAACAATTCTGGGTTGCCCAGATTTTTGACCAGTCAACGTTGGTCAATGGGTTTTGACCGTTAATAAAATGAAATCTAGCCATTCAATCACTGTGATTTCACTTCCAGATTGAAGACAACATAACAGGCTACCAATACAAACGTTAAATCAACAAATATCATAAACGAGCAAAGATCTATGGCCACTGACATTGCTTGTCAGACTATCGAATTTGTTCTTGGACAGTTTTGAAAAACTTCGATTTTTGCCAACTTTAATGCTATGGATCCACGATAGATCATCATAGATCATCTTAAAACACCTTCTAGCATGAATCTAAACACATAAACACTGACTCTATCTTAGCATACAAGATCGAAATGGGTTAGGGTTTATACCTTTTAGTTTCCAATCTTTGATCCTCTTCTTTCTCTACGGATCTTGGTGTTCTAAGGGGTGATCTAGGGACTGAATCACTTAAACTTTTCGTAGGTTTGGTGAGAGAGAGAGTAGGTGAGAGCTTGGTTGGCCAAATGAGCAAATTAATGATTTTCTCTTTCTTGAATCTAATATATATTGCTAGGATACATTGTATGTTGCTATAGCTGATACAATGGACTGGTTTGCTGTCACATAGGGGCTGGTTGCTGATAATTTAAGTCACATTGGTCAAGTGGGTTGGTCACCAACTCTTATTTTGGTAAAATGTACAAGTAATCTAATAAAAATCCCATAAAGGGCATTTTGGTTATTGTTCTTGAAATTTTAATGGCATGCTGGTCAAATGTCTAAACCCTTAGGTTTTACAAACTCCAATTCTAGATTCTTCTAATTAGGGTTTCTTAAATAGAAAAAAAATAGATTTCTAAAATAAAAATTAGGATTTTAAATAGAAATTAATATTTCTAAAGTATAATTAGGGTTTACTAATTATATTAACATTTACTAATCACATTATACTTACTAATTAGGATTAGGGTTTCCTAATTAGGTTTTAGAAATCCCGAATATGAAATTAGGGTTCTATTTAGAAAAATTAAAATTTTGAAATTACAATTAGGGTTTGTAAAATAGAAATTAATATAACTAAAATATAATTAGGGTTTTCTAATCATATTAAAGTTTAATACACACAATAGGCTTGCCAATTAGGATTAGGGTTTCCTAATTTAGGGATTAGGGTTCCCGAATATGAAATTAGGGTTTCTCAGCGTATAATTAGGGTTTCTAACTATACGTTAGGTTTCCTAAATCTGAGATTAGGGTTTCTAATCTCTTATTGGAATTTATGAATTTTAAATCTTATCCGATCAATCATTTGATCAAAATTTTTGTACAGTACATACACATTCTCATTAATATAATTATTTTAATTATATTTTCTATCGAATCCCTATCCGGACTTAGGGTTAAGGTTTCTATTCTTTATTAAGCACAACTCTACTCTAAATTTATTAGTCAATACACAAATGGACCTTCTCGGGACTCGTATCACAGATACTTGTCACAAAATTGATAATTAATATTAATATTATATAAAAAAAAATTATTCGCAAATTTTGATTATTCAAAATCTCAGGTTATCACATTAACTCAGCTGACTCGAAAAGATACAAAATTCGGTTTGAGCGAGGAATGTGAGAAGAGTTTTCAAGAACTCAAGAGGAGGCTTATTTCAGCACCTGTTCTTACAATACCATCTGGCTTGGAGGGATTTGTCATCTACAGTGATGCTTCGGGCAAAGGGTTAG
The DNA here is from genome assembly GCA_020205605.1 of Panax ginseng. NCBI lineage: Eukaryota > Viridiplantae > Streptophyta > Magnoliopsida > Apiales > Araliaceae > Panax > Panax ginseng. The sequence goes on along the minus strand of CM035138.1, from coordinate 56,785,017 downwards.
GATGTGTTCTCATGCAACATGGGAAAGTCATAGCATATGCCTCACGACAACTCAAGGAATATGAGAGGAATTATCCTACTCATGATCTAGAGTTGGCAGCTGTCATTTTTGCACTTAAGATTTGGAGGCATTACCTGTATGGAGAGAAGGTGGAGATCTATACGGATAATAAAAGCCTCAAATATTTCTTCACTCAAAAGGAACTCAACATGCGGCAACGACGATGGCTTGAGCTATTAAAAGATTACGATCATACCATTCAATACCATCCTAGAAAAGCGAACGTAGTAGCTGATGCATTGAGTAGAAGATCATATGCGGGTATGAGTGCGATATTGTTAACGTAAAGTCCCATTTTGTATGACTTACAAAGGATGGAGATTGAGTTAAAGACTCCAGGGACCTATGTGATGATGGTGAATATATGAGTAGAACTGACTTTAATCGAAAAAGTTAAAGCTGCTCAAGCTACAGACCTGGAGCTGACACATATGAGGAAGAAAGTGCAAGAAGGTGCTATTTCGGAAGCAAGAATCGATGAAGAAGGAATACTTCGAGTCAACTCTAGACTTTGTGTTCCTAACGATTCTGACTTAAAGTATAAAATCATGATGGAGGCACACAACACACCGTTTACAATCCATCCTGGGAGTACCAAAATGTATCGTGATCTTCGACATACATTTTGGTGGAGCAATATGAAGAGAGAGATAACGGGATTTATCTCAAGGTGTCTAACTTGTCAACGAGTCAAAGCAGAGCATCAAGTGCCAAAAGGTCCATTGCAACCACTTGAAATTCCAGAATATAAGTGGGAGCAAATTACCATGGATTTCGTTACCGGTCTTCCTAAGGTTTTTCAAGGCATAGATGTGATTTGGGTCATTGTTGATAGATTGACCAAGTCTGCTCATTTCTTACCAATACGAGAAACTTATACACTTGAACGTCTTGCTCGTATGTACATAAATGAGATTGTAAGACTGCATGGTATGCCAGTATCCATAGTTTCTGATTGAGACCCAAGATTCACTTCACGATTTTGGGTTAGTTTGCAGAAAGCTATGGGCACGGATTTACGATTTAGCTCGGCATATCATCCTCAAACGGACGGACAGTCAGAGAGGACTATTCAAACTCTTGAAGATTTATTAAGACTCCGTGTCCTTGACTTCAAGGGAAGTTGGGACAAGTTCTTACCATTTGTGGAGTTTTCCTACAACAATAGTTATCAAGCAAGTATTGGCATGACTCCATTTGAGGCATTGTATGGAAGAAAGTGTCGTTCTCCAGTATGCTGGGATGAGGTGGGTGAAGCAACGTTGTTAGGACTAGAGTTGGTACGTATGACTACGAAAAAGATTCAAACGATCCGACAACGTATAAAAACCTCACAAGATCGACAAAAGAGTTATGTTGATCTGCATCGAAAGGACGTGGAATTCAATATTGGAGATCATGTGTTGTTACGTGCTGCTCCATGGAAAGGAGTTACGAGATTTGGAACGAGAGGAAAGCTCAATCCTCAATTCATTGGCCAATTTTTAATTCTCGATCGAATAGGAACTGTGGCCGACTCGCCTTACCGCCAAGTATGTCTCGTGTTCATAACGTTTTTCACATATCTATGTTACGTAAATATTTGAAAGACCCGAACCACATTATTGAATTAGAACCGGATGAGATACCGGAAGATTTAACGTATGAAGAGGTACCTATTAAAATCTTGGATAAGAAGGATCATATTCTACACTCTAAAGTTATACCTCAAGTCAAAGTTTTGTAGAGAAACCACGATGTTGAGGAAATGACATAGGAGTTAGAATCTGAAATAAAATCAAGGTATCCTCACATCTTCGACATACCAGGTACGCACACTAATTTTGAGGACGAAATTTCATAAGAAGTGGAGGTTGTAAGACCCCAACTTTTATCAATAAAGTTTCATTTTTCTCAAAATATATTTTTTGAATATTATGGTGTGAATTTGATATAATATTATAGTTGTGGGTATTATTTACAAATTTTGCAAAGTAAGCAAGTGGTTATATAATATTCGATTGGTCGGGGAATATTCGTACGATGACACAATCATTGGTGGACCCCACAATGCACTACAAAAAAATGGGGCTTCAGTAACAACCGATTTTCGTTGCTAAAGGTGCCAAATTTCGTTGCAAAAGGGTTTTGGCAACGATTTTCGTTGCTAAAGGTGCGCAATGAGCGTTGATAATTGTTCCGCAACGAACAAATTTTTTTTGTTGCCAAAAATAATACATTTTGCAACGAAATATGGCTTTCGTACAGCGACATCGATCATTTAGCAACAAAATATATTATTGCAGAATAATTAAAATTTTGTTGCTAAAATCCCCATTTTGTTGCAAAAACCTACTAATTGGCAACGAAATGAACTCTTTTTTTTTACAACGACCATGCATTTTCGTTGCAATTGATACCATTTTGCAATGACATTTTTCGTTGCAGTAAATTATGAAAATTGTTGCCTAAACTTGCTTTCGTTGCGGAATGTAAATTTTTTAACAACGATTTTCGTTGCTGATTATATTATTTGACGACATTATGCTGAATCAGCAACGAAAATGTTTGTTGCTGATTATTTTTAAATAGCAATGAAAGTCGACGATTAGCAACGACATTATATGTTGCCGTTTATTTATGTGCAACGAAAGTTGATATGATTTGCAACGATAAAAAATGTTGCCTTTTATTTTAGTATTAACAGCAATATCCTCTCCGTTGTTATTAGGTTAATTTTTTGTTGCCAAATATTATATTTTTAAAGTCATTAGCAACGAAAATTTGTTGCTAAATGTATAAAAAATTATTGCTATATTAAAATTATTGAATTATTGCCTTTTCTTTTGTTATGTAACGAATGTCAAAATTATTTTATAAACAAAAAATTATGTCTCAATAACCACATAACAAATTATGACAGAAATACAAAAAAACTAAAATATTATTAATTAAATAAAATCATACAACACAAATGCTAATGGATGAAATAGATAATGTTAGCAGCAGAGTGAAGGGAGAAAAGACTAACACGATCCTACAGGATCAAGGTACAAATTCAAGGCTCCAACATAATACAATTCACAATCCTAATGAGCAATGTCATGATTTTTATGAAAGGATATCTCTCGTTGGTTCAGATTTTACACAGGTTGAGTAAATCCAAAATTGTCGCAAATAATTGCAATGCTAAAGAACATATACATACAATTCTCAATGAGGCAAACAAATACCAATCAATATATCCCACAAACCTGAATTCGGGGATTTTGGTAGTCATCCATGGTTGCAGCTAATACTGGCAGCACCAGATGATGATATTTAACTTGCAAGTCAGGACCCAAATCAGTGGACAATTGACCAACTGCATTAACAGTTGTCCACCATACACGAGGCTGGGGATCTTGAAATGAGTTCAAAACCATAGACACCACCAGTTCCAAATTTTTACACATTACCTGCATGGATCAAGAGAGACAAAATAAAAAACAGTAATATAGGAACATGTCATGCCATGCCATCCCATGGCCACAGTCCAAACTTTTAACTGTGGTTGATGATATACATGTCACGAAAAAAGGGCCATAAGTGTGAGTATTTTTAGAAACCTTCAAAAAGAACAGATTCAGCCTATGGAAAATCTTTATACAAGTTCTTCAAGGAACAATGAAAAACAGAGGCTGCAGAATGGAAAATATGGACATCAGATACAAAATCCATATGCAAGTGTGTGCGCGCGTGCTCGATAGGGAGCGAGATATTACCAAGTCCACACTAACTGGCTTTCCATCCTCTACCAGTATCTCGGCTACGATTCCCGATTGATCAACCTGACACAACAATTCAGACCGTAATTTTATTTTCTGGGTTGATTTCAAAAGAATTATATTTACACTACAAGGGATTGATTAGACTGTATGCAGCAAAGTTTATCCTAATAATCTAGAGCCACTCACTTTCTTACTCGTATGCAATTATATTCGCAAAAGGAAGGGGAATGAAAATAGAGAACTAATAGCCCATAAGGAACAGAAATCCTCCCAAGCGAAGAATTAGTTGAACAGTAAGAACAAGATGTATTTCATCAAAAGAATTGCAAGGGATGAACTTGGAAAAAGTGGTAGCATCGACTAATTTATGATAAGAGGTATGTACTTCAATTTCATTCATCAGTTTCATGGCCTCAATAATCCAAATGACCTGGCCTTTCTGCACTTCGTCTCCAACCTGCAGAAATGTAGATCAATAAAGGATGCCCGTAGTTATGAAAATGTTCTTTTTCATTATTTAAAAATAGAAGAAATCCTTGCTAAAACAAATGGTGGTTCTCCAGGTGTAGCAGACCGGTAAAAAGTTCCAGCCATGGGGTATTTCAGTGGCGGATGAGATGAATCACTTGATTTTGCAGGAGCAGGCAACTCAGTTACAGGAGCTGAAGTAGGGGCTGAGGAACTTGCCGTGGAAGGAGCGCTGATTTGGCTCGTTGGCAGTTGAGTTGGAAATACATATGGGGCGGCATTGTGACGATAGAAGAGGCTTCTGGCTTCAAAGCTTCCTTCTTTCTTATTGTAAGCTTACAACCAAACTGCTTCAGCTGCAACTCTGAATTCACTATTTTGCTCACAACAAATGATATCACTCTCGGCCTAAAGCCTATGCACACACATATATCAGCAAACATATATAATGTAAACACATTTGTGTGAACTATTTGTCACTTACTTGACTAGGACCGATACTTCATTGATAAATGTTGAAATCGAGGATTCTTGTGGAATTGCAAAATTGAATCAACTTTTGGCAGTAACCTGATGATAGAAAGTTAGGCATGAGTAAAACTTTTGCAAAGAAACATGGTACCTCCTCCTCTTGTGGTCCAAAGTAACAAACAGAGTAATCATATAAACAAAGAGTTTTGCTATACTGAAAATTATCCATCCGAATGCACCTTTATGTACACAATTAAACACATGCATACAAGTAATTTTATGATATAATAATAATAATTGATTACCAAAACATTGGTGGTGCAATCAAATAAGCATTATAAATGATAACTCATTTTTTGATACACTCGTACCCAATGGCAAGTTGTTATATATCAAAAGTTCAATTCCATTAAGTTCCACAACAGCTGCTCATATGATATTTTTTTTTACAGTTATTAGAGTCATTACTATATTAATAATATGTGATACTGATGTCCAATGACAAGTTGCTCTGTTTATTACAAGGTCCAACGAATATCATCTTAACTAGTAACAAGTCATACAACGACAAAGAGATATTGTAATGATATAAAACTTATTTGTTATACCTCATTCTCCTTTGTGTGCTCTCTTACATCATACTGATCTCCTTTGGTTACAACAAGATCACCTTTATCATTTGTCCTCACATCAAGACAAGCAATTACCTGACAAAGTAGTAAGATTGTTTAATACATCCCCTCTGCTAATCATCTATATTCATCCATTAAAATGAAATTCATCACTATTGAATATATAAAAAAATAACAACATACCCTCTTTGCAAGTTTTGAAGCCTTCCCTTCAGCTGGCTTCTGTCTTCAGATAAGTTTGAATATTGATAGTAGATGGATTTAGGTGGAAAAAAGAGACGAAAGACAATAATTCACATGCAGCATACTACTTGTCAGCTCAAATATACACATAATGATGAAGAATGGTGCTGATCAAAATGAGAATATGAATTTATATATGAGAAGTAATCTCAGAACAGAGCTACAATTAAAGCAACCTTCCTTTCAAACTATGTCAACTCAATAAAATGATTTCTAGTCTTAACACTCGAAATACTTCAGACGTTGTTACTAATTCTGCTTCTATAGAGTTGATAAATACAGATCTCATCATATCCTTGCACAATTCTGATTCTACAGAGGGAAAAGTGATTTGATAAAGATTATATGTCAGAATTTAGAATCAAACTATCGGCGCGCACATAGAAGCATATACAATTATATCAACAAAGAGTTTTAGAGACCTTGAATCGTTTATGAAGACGAGATTGAAAAGCCTTAATGTCCTTGAGAATCTCCGAGTGTGAGCGATCCAACTGGCGCTTGATCGAGTCCAAGCGAGAAGAGGCGAGATCCTTCAGATCGGAAATCGAGTTTAGGTTTTTCAGAGTCGAGGGATTTGAGATAAAAGATCTGGAACAAATTCAGATGAAATTATGTATTTTTAATTTATATTATTCTATTGGTAAAGAATTAAATAAAAATTTATTTAATATTTATTAAAAAAAATATTTTTTTTTGACTAATTTTTTAATTTATATTATTATATTGGTAAAGAATTTGACTAATTTGATAATAGTTGAGGGATTTATATTTGACTAATTTTTTAATTTAATAAAAGATATTTATTATTATTATTATTATTATTATTATTATTATTATTATTATCATTATTATTATTATTATTATTATTATTATTATTATTATTATATAACTTCTTGAGATTATATTAATGGTATGTAGTGAATGAGAAGAAAGAAATATATGGGGAAAATCTCATGTTTTGATATAAATATTAATCCTTGCAAAATATTAACAGATAACTTGTGTTGCTCTAGCGGTCAAATGACCAAAAGTTCCAAATGATAGGTCATAGGTTCGAATATGTTTTGCATTAGGATATAATTTTTAAATACTAAATATGAATATTTTTTCACAATTCTCCGAATACCGAATATGGTCTTACAAAAACATGCTTATTGGGATTATCTTAATTTAAGGCAACATTTTAATAGTCGTAGTAAAAAGTTGTATAAGATATGCAACGAAAATATAAATTGTTGCCAATGAATGTGGTCCATATTAGGCAACGAAATATAGCAACAAAAAATTTTTCGTTGCCCACAATGAGGAGAAATCAAGTGGTTAGAAATTTTGCAACGAATTTCTAACGAATTTTGTTTCCAAATTTTGCAACGACTTATGAATTTCGTTACAAAAAGTGAATGCCTGACATAATCTGCAACGAAGGACAAGTTTCATTGCTAAATATACACTTTTAGCAACGACTTATAAAGCTGTTGCCCACGATGACTGGAAATCAAGTGGCCTAAAATTTTTCAACGAATTTCTAACGAAATTTTTTCCCGCCAATGAATTAGCAACGAAATTTTGCAACGACTTATGAATTTCGTTGCAAAAAGTGAAAGCCTGACACAATCTGCAACGAAGGACAAATTTCATTGCTAAACATATACTTTTAGCAACGACTTATAAAGTCGTTGCCCGAAAAATCGTTGCTAAAGGCCCATTTTTTTTGTAATGACGAAAGTATTGTTGTAGTTACAAAATGACAGAATTATCTTTTTATAAAAATAACAACGAAAGTTTTACCGTTAAACTGTTGAACTACCCGGTAGTAAAAGTATAGTAATATGCATGGTTGCATAGTAGCACACGATATTGATTATTGATGCTTACGTGAAAAGTCACTCAGTTATACTCAATTATTGCTACAGTAATTGTTGCATCATATCTCTCATATTATTGATTCAATTATTGTCACAGTATCATCTGCATAATATTTATTATTATTAAATCAATAATTAAGACGACAAAGTTATTCATATTATTATTGGCAATATTGACAATGTCTAGAAGTTCTGTCAAGGAGAGGTTTGGTAACCTAATTGCGCGCCAATAAGGAGAAATCCTTATCGGAAAGCCCCCTCTTTCCTGGGAACGACTTGGTTGTTAAATATTATGAGTTATAATATTAATAATGAATAAGTTCGTGTTGATTAAAGATGAAATTGATAGTTCCATTGTGTTGGGATTATTAGTGTTAGTGGAAATCGACATTTATTTCGATAATAATTGATGTCTGGAGGTTATATTGACCAATCGGATAATTAATCAGATAAATGAGCAATTAATTCCTATTATTTCACATTCTTATAACTATTTGTTCACATGTGTGTACTATTGATTCACATTCATGTACTATTAGGGGAGTTGGTGCAAAATTGATAATACTTGTATGACTAAATTAAAAATGGAGGTATAGATGAAGGTACTATACTGTAATTAGTTTTTTCACATGATTATACTATTAAGTCACATGAATGAACTATTAATTCACATTATTTACTATTAGGGGAGGTGGTGCAAGTTTGATAATACTTGCAGGACTAAATTAAAAATGAAGAAAAAGAGGAAGGTATTATACTGTAATATTTCGAGCCTAAAAATGTGCAATTATCGAAACTATATTTTCCTATAAATAGAAGCTAATTCTTCTTTCGTTTTCACCAATTCACTAAGTCTCATAAGAGCAATTATTATAGAGAGAAAGAAGAAGAGAAGTCTGCTACCTCACTATTCCAGTATCTAGTTTCTTCTAAGGTAAGGGGTATTATTCTTTCGTATTCATGAAGAGAGTTATTTTCTTTCAATACTCGTAAGTGTTGTTATTCCATTCTTTATTATTATGTTGGAATAACTTCATACATGCAAGCAATCGCATACATGGTGAAATTCTTCTGTTATTCCATTCTTTATTATTCTGTTGGAATAACCTGTCTGTGCGGTCTATCCCATGCCAAGTGAATTTTGTTGTTTTTCTATTCTTTATTATTCTGTTAGAATATCATGTATGTGCGGATTACGCATGACCTGGTTCCATTCTTTATTATTATGTTGGAATATCCTGTTTGTGCAGGTTACGCATGACCTGGTTCCATTCTTTATTATTACATTTGAATAACACATCATGCATGCGGATTACGCACGCTGGTGAATTCTTTTATTATTCTATTCTTTATTATTCTGTTGGAATAACCTGTCTATGTGGATTACCGCATGCATGGTGAATGATCCTTCAAATTCATTCCTTATTAAATTGTGGAAATGATCAGTCTACGTGGATTACCGCATGGCGGGAAAAAATCCATTTGCAGTTTCATATATTCTATTATACTTAGTTGGTTAAAGTTTTGGCTTCTATACTCCATGAAATTAGTAAAATATCCTGGATATTTGTGCTTCATCCAGTATCTTTTCATGGAAATATTCTTCTGAGCATTCTTGAATTTTACTCCACAAAGCAGTATCATGTTGACAATTTGGACGTTATTGATTTCTGGATAAATTAAATTATAAATCTTTAAAATTTATCTTGAACTTATTTTATTAAATTATTATGTCATTGTCATCATCCTTATGTTTATAATATATTGAAAGTCATCTGTGGCCTGTAGTGCATAGATGGACTTGGTATGATTATGACCAGGAATTATTCGGTATAATCATGACCGTAATGTTACAAATGATGTGGTAAAAGTCCACATTGGCCGTAGTGCATTGATGGATAGTTGTTGTCATGATCATGACCTTTGATGAATACACAAATATCCTTGGCCCGTAGTGCATGGATAATTTATGGTCGTGATACTAATGAATATCCTTGGCCGTGGTGTAGGGATGATGTGGTTTATTTATTAAGCTGAGTCTCAGCGATAAAAGTGATGAAATTTTTTTTAAATCGTAGAAGATAGTAGATTTTATTCTCTACTTGTATCTTCTAATGGATTTCTTGTTCCGCTGCAGTTAAACTTGATGTTTATTATATTTTATCAGTTTAACACTGTTGAAGGCTAATGATAAATTATTCTGCCTTATCTTATTCATAATATTTCTTACTGGGCTAGTTGAGTTCACCCTTTCTTCCACTGTTCTCTTTAGGAAATGAGAACGTAGCCGGGACTAGTCGTGGGACGGAGTGACGGTCTAGATGATAGCATTAGTAGTCCTCACTATTCTGTTAAATAGTGTGACAATAAATGTAATGAGGACTCCATTGAGTGTGGATATTATCTAGATGACAATATTCTTATTAAAACTCTTAGATTATATTTTGTCGTATTTTACACGACTGTTGTATAATTAAGTTGTATTTGAAATTTGTACCATGTATTTGGCGACTCAAGATGGGTGATGTATACCTGTTTTGGGGGCGTCACATTACACGTACAAAATCCCCTATATTAGGGTTGTTCGTCTCAGCTTGAATTTAGAATTTTTGCACTAAAGAAAGTTTAGCTCGGAGCTAACTTATTAGTGTTTCTAGAATTTTAGAACACTATTTGATTATAGTTTAATTCAATCGACAAAGATTTGCTTACTACTTGAAGGTTTAATACAACAATAAAGCTTTGAACCAGGTTATTAAAGTCAAAGATTAATTAACAACAATATACAATTGAGTAAACATGATATATATGCAAAGCACTATATTCAGAAGAATTAGAACAATCTTCTATGAATCAATGTGTTAGAACAATATATGCTTCGAATGATAATAAAGAAAGTAAAGCTTGCTCGATGTAACGAATTAGATTACAAGAGCTTGCACGACATTCTTAAGATAAACTAGGCTTGCTCAACTTTTCAAGAATTTTAGGAACTTGAATAATAACGATTTAGGAATGGAAACATGCATTCAATATGAAAAGAATGAAGTTAGAAAGCTTACTCAATGTAAAGAGTTAAGGTTTAGGAACTTGCCTTGTTTGTAAGCTACACAAGTGTAAAATAATCTCCAATTACCATACACATATCATTATAATCGCAACAAGAATTAGTAGTATGAATATTAACACTATGGGAATTAAACCATCATTTAGGTCATAACCCTAACCTAGCACCTAACCATTTAGGTTAACATACTTAACGAATCTGAAATCGCATTACGAGCCAACATAACTTACTCGTTCATTTCCAACTTTTGAAAACATCACTTTTAGTTTCATTATATAACAAAATTAACAATCCCCTAAAACTCTTTTACACTCTGTATTACAACACCTTACAATCTGTTATTGTAGTCCACTTTATGTTTTAATATCCTTTACATGCATGCTAAACTAACCCAAGTCCGACACGTATAACCTGCAATTAAGCAGACTTCATTGTCTGTGACTATCTATATACACTGGGCTATCGGCATGCGCACGCCATGACGCCATGGCAGCATCAACTACTGACGCCCACCACGACACGACAATGGCGCCAGGCGGATGAGCCAGCGTGATGCACTGCAGGACTCGATTTTTTACATACGCGAACTACTACTCTGTTAAAGGCCAAAAATCCCAATTCAACAGAATTTCTCCCAAATTCAACATCTACAACTTTGGAATATCCTAGTTACACCTACTAAACACCATTCTATATACAAAACATTACATATACACCATTTTGAAGAATCAAAACCATAATTCTTCCAAATTTTCTTCATTTTTACACTTTTAATGAATTTGATCGCCACGAACTCGTGTAAAGACCCCAAACTCGGGTACTTGAAACCCGAACTCGGTGCTTTACGATACCATTTCTATGAGCTGAATAATACTAATAATAATAACAATAATATAAATATCAAACTTATCTTACATTTATCAGAGTCTAATCCCAATTACGCAACCTTTACTATAATTCCTTACATGTGATATAATACATATCATTGTCTATATATTGTCTAACTATTACAAAAGATACCATTAAACATATTTTGTTTGCTTTTCTTTTCACTTGTTCTTGGCCGAACCTTCTAGCTGTTCACACTTATCTGAAAATATTTAAATTATGCAAGGATGAGCATTTGAGTGCCCAGCAAGTAATAACAATTATAATTATATTTAGCTGAAAGAATTAAATGTTTTCTTTGTATATCACTTCTACAACGAATTTATAGTTGTAAAGTAAACTGAACTGATAATAATAAAATAACAATTCTATCTCAAATTTTTGAAACTACGTATTGACTATATGTATAGGGTAGTCGACATACTATGAACATTGTTTTAAATTTTCGATAAGGTTAGACAGAACTTCATCTGCAAACCGTCATAGCTTACGGGCACGAGGGTGTACATCCCATAGACCCTATATTGATCAATACTACATTAAAAGAATGATAGGATCGTTCACTCTGTTTGCCTTGGGCGCATAAAAGTTTTCCCGTGATCGGGATGTTCATACTTAGACTGGAATCTGAACTAAAACAATTTGATTGGATAGAAAAAGGTTTTTATCATATTCAACGACATTTCGAAATTTGTGTCTAGCTGATCAAATAGCTTAGACGGCTTATATATATATATATATATATATCAACATGTGATTAAATACAATGATTATCCAAGTGGGGACACTTGTATAACCATGTTTAGAAATTAACGAACAAAATATATATCTAAATTACCATATACTAACATGTTGATAAACAATGATCGGATATAGAATATATCACAATAGGGTTAATAATATAGCATAACAATAATATAATTCTGAAACTTCTTACTTATGTCCGTTGCATTAAGGAAATTCAAAGGTAAGATACTTGTCGATCACCGCCACTGCAGATTTCAGTAACTTAGTTCTATCTTTATATAACACCTATCAGTAATAAGATCATTTGATCGATTAGAATAACATACTATAACACATAGCACTGCTTATTGCAGTCAGCACATAACCTAATCACATTCTCACATATATTTAACAGTCATTGAATCACAAATAAACACATATCTAATCAAATTATCTAAGTCCAGATCAATTTCTGAAACATATCGATGTACCGACGGCTTTATCGGGTAATTATCGAGTCTAAGACTCTGTCCCGTAACTTAGTATCAGTCATATTATTTTAAATGACTTATAATAATTTTTAAACATTTATTAAAATTTATCACGAATTTTCAAACACCAGAATTATTATTAAATGATTTAAATATTAAACAATTCTATTATCAGTAACATTTAATTAATATTAAACTATTAATGAAACCATTGCCAAAATGTTAAAGTTATTTATAATAACTCAAAATACTTTTAAAGTATTAATATTACACTTAAATGATTTTTAAAAGAATTACAATCATTTTTAAATAATTATCATTAATATTAAAGTATTAATGTTTTATTTATCAAAATATTAAAATTCATTAATTATAAGTTAAAATATTTTTAATTCATTAATACCCTTATTAAATGATTTTAAATAAATAAAATCATTTTAAAACTATTTATTTAATATAATTATTAAATAAAGTTAATATCATTAATAATAAATTAATATTAAATTATTAATGAAATTATCCTTTAAATATTAAAATTTATATTTTATAACTTAAAATATCTTTAAACACTTTATTTTCATTTAAAATGATTATTATAATCTTAAAATCATTTTTCAACTAAATCATTTAATATAATTATTAAATAGCTTTAATATCATTAACAATAATTAATTAATGAAATTTATTTTTAAAATATTAAAAGTTATATTTTATAACTTAAAATATTTTTAAATACCTTATTATTATTTAAAATAATTTTAATATAATAAAATCATTTTTAATTAAATTATTTAATTCATTTAGTAAATAACTTAATTATCATTAATATTAATTTATTAATTAATTTCATCACAAAATATTAAAAGTCATTAAAAATAACTTAAAATATTTTCTTATATCATAATATAATTTTAAATGATTTTTCAAGTATTAAAATCATTTTTAACTAATTTATTTAATATTATAATTATATAAATCAAATACCAATAATATTTTTAAAATATTAAATATTTATGAAATATACTTAAAATAATTAAAAACTAATTTTCAGAATTTAAAATAATTTTTAATAATTTATTTGGTATTTTTCATAATTAAAAACTATTTTTGTTCTATTTATTTAATTAAATAATTAATTTTTGGAAAATAATATATATTATTCGTCGCTAGTAGGGTCCTATATTTAAACTGTCGCTATAGGTGTTCTTGAGCTGTTCTTGGCCAAACCCAGAAACCCATGTCAGTTGACGAGGTAGCTAGTTTGACCAACAATAGTTTGTAAACGGTGTTGATTCTGGGCATGATCTTTGTTAGAGCTTGTAGTACTCGTGCAAGACTACAAGATCCAGCCACCAACAGGTTCATAACATAACCTAATTGCAAGATCTAGGCTCATGAACAAGCTGTCAGAGCTGTTCTTCATTTCTGGGTTACCCATAAATGAAGAACAGTTCGACTGTTCACTTTTGGTCTCCCATAACTTATGATCCCGGTATTGTTTCTGTGATTTAATCTTTGCAGTAGGTAACCAACATGTACATGAAGAAATAGATCACATATAATCACCATAACAACAATTAACTCGTCAAATATTAATCGGTCAACCCGTGTCAGAAATCACGATCATACGTTTTCTTGGTTACCCAGAAAACAAAAATCGTGATCTTCTTACATGGTTTGACCGTACACTACATGAATCCTGTTATTCATTTAGATGTTCTATAAACTTAAGTATATAGCATAAACAACAAACTAAAAACTTATTACAACAAAAGATACCAAACAACTAACAACAGAAAGATCTGGGCCCATGAACTTGCTGTCAGAGCTTTCTTGGCAAGTTCATGGTTGCCCAGATTTCCACCAGTCAACGTGGTTTGACCACGAATAACGTGCAATCTAAAACTTATCTAGGCCTGCTTCTTGATCCAGAGCACATATCTCATAGCAGACTACAACTATAAACTTTCAAAACACAAAAATCGTTAACGATCATAGAGATACAAGGCCTGACATTCGTTGTCAGAAACCAAAACAAAAATTTTCCAGATTTTGTAAATCTTCAAATCCGAGCCTCTAGATGTTATGGATCTAACATCTAGCAACCCAGATCATGATTAGACACTACATACAACATATTTAACACACAAAAAAATAACATCTAACATTAGATCGAAGGTCAAATTTTCTAGGGTTAGTTTCTGGCTACTGATGTTGTTATATGTATTAATGGGGCTTGCTTATGTGACTAATATACTAGTATATTTTGTTGGTTTTGAGGAAGAGAGAATTAGTGGAGTGTTGGAACAAAAATAGGCTAACTAATGCCATTTCTCTCTCCTCCAATCTATTTATATAAATGTTAGATGCATGTATGGGTCATTGAAATGGGCCGAAAGTCTTTGTCATTAGAGAGCACATGGGGTGGTTCACCAACTCACCTAAATGTCAAAACCTATTAGTTAGCCAAAATAATGCAACTAGGGGCAAAAAGGTCTTTTGTATTTTTCATTTAATGGCATTCTTGTCATTTGGCAAACCCTTAGGGTTTAACCCTAAGGTTTAGCACAAATCAATTATAGGATTTCCAATTTAGGGTTTGCACAAAAATTAAATAAATTTTAGTTTCTAAAATTTGTAATTAGGGTTTTCTTAATTAAATTAGCTTTCTAATTAAATTATACAGAAACATTAAGGTTTAACATCTCTAATTATAATTAACTTTGCTAATTTAGAAATTAGGGTTTACAATTTTGATAATTAGGGTTACTAAATTATAATTAAGGTTTCTAATTACTAAATTAGGGTTCTAGCTTTGTAATTAGGGTTTAACAATTTAGGGTTTCCATAATTAAAAATTTCAATTCCAATACTTGTTAATTAATCACATTAACACAATTACAAACAATCTCGAACTCTAATTTGAATTTCAAATTAGGGTTTAACATTTCAAAAATTAGGGTTTTATAATTAGGGTTTTTCTAAAGAATTTATTTAGGGTTTCTAAAATTAGGGTTTACCTAATTAATCAAATCATTATATACACAGCATAAAACATTTAACACAGTTATATAACAGTCTTAAACTCACTATTGATTTTCAAATTAGGGTTTCCCATAGTAAAACTAGGGTTTAACCAATTAATATTAGGGTTTTGAAATTATACACCATAATTGACCAACCATTATCAATATGTACATACTGTACATATTATAGCACTGAAAAATCAAATTATAATTAATATTATATTATTATTCTCATTCCTTAATAAAAATCCCAAATTAGGGTTTGGATTTCATATCGATTTATTATTCATATTTAACATTATTAATTAAGTTAAAATAACTAACTTAATTAAACTAGCATAAATTCATATATTAAAATAGATGAATTATTATAATAATTCTAATAATCATTTCATATATTATTTAATTAATATATAATTATATTTTCATGGAAAATAAATAATAAAAACATTTCTACTATAAAATTAATTATTAAAAGAATAAACTTTATAATAATCAAAAATTCTAAAATAAAATTATTTGTAAACATTCATGTAATAAGACATATTTTTATTTATTACATAATTACATACACACATTATCTTGTACAAATCCTCATCCTTAAAATAAAAAAAAATTATACGCAAATTTTTTGATTTATTTATATAGAAAATATCGGGTTATTACATTCACCCTCCCTTATAAAGATTCCGTCCCCGGAATCACCGTTTTAAAACTTATACATACACGGGTACATAGCATACATAATCATTGCAAGTAGATCTCGATTTGTTATGAACGTATGATTTGTTAAGAATTTTAAGAGGTGACTGATTCGGAAATTAGGTTATAAATGATTTTGGTGGAAAATTCTAGAATTGGTGGGCCCCACTTTTGGTTGGTGAAAATGTCCTTGGATTTTTATTCAAATGTGGTGGGTGAGAATAGTAGCTGGTAAAGCCATCATCAGGTTCTTGAGTTAAGTGCGCTTGAGCGTCTTAACATTTTCTATAAATAGAGGGCTAAGTTAGAATTGAAAATCACACCGAAACAAGTTTTCTCTTTTCTCTCTAGATTATTGAGTGTATTTTGTGAGTATTTAGATACTTTGTGAGTTTTTATTAAATCACGCTGCAAGTTTCCTTCAACCTTATACCGATATTAGATCAAGTAATTGATATTTTGAGGTAAGGGGTGTTATATTCTTCTTAAAATGATATTATTTCTTTCGATATCATTATGCCGAAGTATTGATATGAAATTTTATCAAATTTGGAACTTTTTGTGTCAGGGTTACTATTCACGTATACGACACTATTCATGAATACGACACTATTCACCGAAAAAATAAAAGAATTTCCCTTTTTGTCCAAGATGTCTATTATGGTTACTATCTTTGATTGTATCCATGTTTTGATCTTTAATCTTGAATTTTGCTTCAAAATTGGTTATTATGGAGTATTATTGATCTTGGATAAACTGTTATACGAATCCCTACTATTTGTCCTTCGGTCTCACTGGATTCGTTTTCTTTAAAATATTTTTCATCATCCTCAGTCTTAAATGATGATATTACTAAATATCTTTGGCTTGTAGTGCAAAGATAAATGATTAACTGATGAATATCTTTGGCCCGTAGTGAAAGATGAATAGGTGTTGAGATGAACATGACCAACTGGTGATACAAATTAATATCTTTGGCCTATAGTGCAAAGATGAATATTTGATTCAAGATGTATATTGATTGATGTTACAGGGATAAAATATTGATGATGGACTTTTAAATCTTAGAAGATAGTGGAATTCTTTCTCTACTTGACTCTTCTAATGGATTGTTGTTTCCGCTGTAGTTGTTGATCTAAAACTTGTTGTCTATTATATTTTATCAGATTTTTCCCTGTTGAAGACCAACGATAATTTGTTGTATATTATCTTAGTCATAATATTCTTTACTGGGCTAGTTGAGCTCGCCATTTTCCATTTTTCTAAGGAGGTGAGAACATAGCAGGAACTAGTCGGGGTACAGAGTGATGGTTCTAGAAAGATGTTTTAGCAGTCCTCACTATTTTTGTAAAATAGTATTTGAATAATTGTAATGAGGACTCCTTTTGAGTTTGTATAATCTCTAGTATACAATATTTGTATTCAAACTTACAATATAGGCATTGTCGTATTCTGCACGACAATTATATTACTGAAGTTGTATTTGTTTTTGTACCATGTATTTGGCGACTCAGAATGGGTGATGTATACCTATTTTGGGGGTGTCACATACGCTTCTTGTCTCCATTCTCCTTTTTGAACAGTCCTTCACCGTATGCTCCGTTGATCCTCTAAATCCTAGCGGTCTGATTGTCTTGAAGTCTTTGACATTTGTCGTTCGATTATGTGACTAATTTTCCGCAGCTGGTATTCTATTCTGCATAGCTTGAGCAACCATAATCGTAAAATTATTCAGAAAGGTGCGGTTGTCTTCCGACTTTGTTGTGAGTTCTTCGTCTCAGTAAATTTCGTTTTTGTCTTGGCGGCATTATCATAAATTATTCTTTATTAACTTACATTCTAAGCCTTATCGTATACGCTTAACATATAACACCAAACTTTCCATTAGAATAATCATGTACTCAAAATATTAGATTTTTGAAAATTTGGTTTTCTGCATTAACCAGTACTCCTATAATTAACTACTATCTTTACACCAATTTATTTCATTAATCCATCATAGACTCATATTCATAACACTTGACATACCATAGCATATATTGCTTTAATTATCCACTATCCCTTTGTGACTCAAAAGTCGGGAATCGCTGCCACAACTTATATAAAAGTTAAGAATATTACCTTATACAGACATACCTATCATATACATAAAATAGAATCATACCCATTCAAGTAATACTAATAACACTTTTTTCTTATGCCTTCACTAATGATCAATTGCTTAGAAATCTGTCTATTACCATTATCCTCAATAATCCATTCACACCTAACTACACCTAATTCGTCAAACTTATCATACATTATGAGTTTAAGAACTCACCACAGACATATGAGTTTAAGAACTCAACATTGACCACATATTCTTTAACTCTACTCTACCTATCAGTCATACTATCGTTTCAGGGTCCGATACTATACTTTCCAAAATAACCACCTCATTGAGGTAGCTTTCAATGTGAGCCTTTATTTTAGCTATTGGCTTTGATATTGGCTCGACGTATGGGTTTGATCCTACTTTACGACCTGAGGGTATCCTAATCCTTTTCTATCTGACATCTACACCTAATTAAGTTATCCCGATTATCAACTAATATATACACACAACAAATAATGACGTTATACAAGTTATCTTTTATTTGATTTGACAATGAACTTATTCAATTCATCTCCCTTTTTAAACTCTATATGAGTTATTTGTATTTTCAACGTTTCCCTCTGTTCCAAGGTTATAGCCTAAGGTCTAGCCCACCTAAGGTTTTTAACCCTAAGCTCTGATACTAACTTGTAAAGACCCCAAACTCGGGTACTTGAAACCCAAACTCTGTGCTTTACGATACCATTTCTATGAGCTGAATAATACTAATAATAATAACAATAATATAAATATCAAACTTATCTTACATTTATCAGAGTCGAATCCCAATTGCGCAACCTTTACTATAATTCCTTACATGATATATAATACATATCATTGTCTATATATTGTCTAACTATTACAAAAGATACCATTAAACATATTCTGTTTGCTTTCCTTTTCACTTGTTCTTGTCTAAACCTTCTAGTTTATTCACACTTATCGAAAACATTTAAATTAAGCAAGGATGAGCATTTGAGTGCCCAGCAAGTAATAACAATTATAATTATATTTAGCTGAAAGAATTAAATGTTTTCTTTGTACATCACTTCTACAACGAATTTATAGTTGTGAAGTAAACTGAAACGATAATAATAAAATAACAATTCTATCTCAAATTTTTGAAACTACGTATTGACTATATGTATAGGGTAGTCGACATAATATGAACATTAATTTAAATTTTAGATAAGGTTAGACAGAACTTCATCTGCAAACCGTCATAGCTTACGGGCACGAGGGTGTACATCCCATGGACCCTGTATTGATCAATACTACATTATAAGAACGATAGGATCGTTCACTCCATTTGCTTTCAAGATGATAAAGTTTTCCGTGATCGGGATGTTCATATTTTTAAGATGGAATCCGAACCAAAATAATTTGATTGGATACAAAAAGGTTTTTATCATATTCAACGACATTTCGAAATTTGTGTCTAGCTGATCAAATAGCTTAGACGGCTTATATATATATATATATATATATCAACATGTGATTAAATACAATGATTATCCAAGTGGGGACACTTGTATAACCATGTTTAGAAATTAATGAGCGTAATATATATATGAATTACCATATACTAACATGTTGATAAACAATGATCGGATATAGAATATATCACAATAGGGTTAATAATATAGCATAATAATAATATAATTCTGAAACTTCTTACTTATGTCCGTTGCATAAAGGAAATGCAAAGGTAAGATACTTGCATGATGCGCTGCTTACCGTTCGTAACTTAGTTCTATCTTTATATAACACCTATCAGTAATAAGATCATTTGATCGATTAGAATAACATACTATAACACATAGCACTGCTTATTGCAGTCAGCACATAACCTAATCACATTGTCACATATATTTAACAGTCATTGAATCATAAATAAACACATATCTAATCAAATTATCTAAGTCCAGATCAATTTCTGAAACATATCGGTGTACCGACGTCTTTATCGGGTAATTATCGAGTCTAAGACTCTGTCCCGTAACTTAGTATCAGTCATATTATTTTTAAATGACATATAATAATTTTTAAACATTTATTATAATTTATCACAAATTTTCAAACACCGGAATCATTATTAAATGATTTAAATATTAAACAATTCTATTATCATTAACATTTAATTAATATTAAACTATTAATGAAACCATTGCCAAAATGTTAAAATTATTTATAATAAATCAAAATACTTTTAAAGTATTAATATTACTCTTAAATGATTTTAAAAGAATTTCAATCATTTTAAATAAATATCATTAATGTTAAAGTATTAATGTTTTATTTATCAAAATATTAAAAGTCATTAATTATAACTTAAAATATTTTTAATTCAACGATATCCTTATTAAATGATTTTTAAATAAATAAAACCATTTTAAAACTATTTATTTAATATAATTATTAAATAAATTTAATATCATTAATAATAAATTAATAATTATTAATTAAATTATCCTTTAAATATTAAAAGTTATATTTTATAACTTAAAATATCTTTAAACACTTTATTTTCATTTAAAATGATTATTATAATCTTAAAATCATTTTTAAACTAAATCATTTAATATAATTATTAAATAAATTTAATATCATTAATAATAATTAATTAATGAAATTTATCTTTTAAATATTAAAAGTTATATTTTATAACTTCAAATATTTTTAAATACCTTATTATTATTTAAAATGATTTTTAATGTAATAAAATCATTTTTAATTAATTTATTTAATTTATTTAGTAAATAACTTAATTATCATTAATATTAATTTATTAATGAATTTTATCACAAAATATTAAAAGTCATTAAAAATAACTTAAAATATTTTCTTATATCATAATATAATTTTAAATGACTTTTCAAGTATTAAAATCATTTTTAACTAATTTATTTAATATTATAATTAAATAAATTAAATACCAATAATATTTCAAAAATATTAAACATTTATGAAATATACTTAAAATAATTAAAAACTAATTTTTAGAATTTAAAATAATTTTTAATAATTTATTTGGTTTTTTTCATAATTAAAAACTATTTTTGTTCTATTTATTTAATTAAATAATTAATTTTCGAAAAATAATATATACTGTTTGTCGCTAAAGGGCCCTATAGCGACGAAACTGTCGCTATAGGTGTTCTTGAGTCGTTTTGGCAAACCCGTAAACCCATATGCATTGACGAGGTATTTAGTTGACCAACAATAGTTTGTAAACGGTGATGATTCTGGGCATGATCTTTGTTAGAGCTTGTAGTACTCGTGTAAGACTACAAGATTCAGCCACCAACAGGTTCATAACATAACATAATTACAAAATCTAGGCTCATGAACAAGCTGTCAGAGCTATTATTCATTTATGGGTTACCCAGAAAAAAGAACAGTTCAACTGTTCACTTTTGGTCTCCCATAACTTATGATCCCGGTATTATTTTTGTGATTTAATCTTTGCAGTAGGTAACCAGCATGTACATGAAGAAATAGATCACATATAATCACCATAACAACAATTAACTCGTCAAATATTAATCGGTCAACCCATGTCAGAAATCACGATCATACATTTTCTGGGTTACCTAGAAAACGGAAATCGTGATCTTCTTACATGGTTTGACTGTACACTACATGAATCATGTTATTCATTTAGATGTTCTATAAGCTTAAATATATAGCATAAACAACAAACAAAAAACTTATTACAACAAAAGAAACCAAACAACTAACAACAGAAAGATCTGGGCCCATGAACTTGTTGTCAGAGCTTTCTGGGCAAGTTCATGGCTGCCCAGATTTCCACCAGTCAACGCCGGTCAACGTGGTTTGACCACGAATAACGTGAAATCTAAAACTTATCTAGGCCTGCTTCTTGATCCAGAGCACAGATCTCATAGCAGACTACAACTATAAACTTTCAAAACACAAAAATCATTAACGATCACAGAGATACAAGGCCTGACATTCGTTGTCAGAAACCAAAACAAAAATTTTCCATATTTTATAAATCTTCAAATCCGAGCCTCTAGATGTTATGGATCTAACATCTAGCAACCCGGATCATGATTAGACACTACATACAACATATTTAACACAAAAAAACATCTAACATTAGATCGAAGGTCAGATTTTCTAGGGTTAGTTTATACCTTGATGATCCCATTCTTGATTCTGGCTACTGATGTTGTTATATGTATTAGTGAGGCTTGATTATGTGACTAATATACTAGTATATTTCATTGGTTTTGAGGAAGAGAGAATTAGTGGAGTGTTGGAACAAAAATAGGCTAACTAATGTCATTTCTCTCTCCTCCAATCTATTTATATAAATGTTAGATGCATGTATGGCTGCTGAAATGGCTGAGTGTTGTCATTAGAGAGCACATGGGGTGGTTCACCAACTCACCTAAATGTCAAAACCTATTAGTTAGCCAAAATAATGCAACTAGGGGCAAAAAGGTCTTTTGTATTTTTCATTTAATGGCATTCTTGTCATTTGGCAAACCCTTAGGGTTTAACCCTAAGGTTTAGCACAAATCAATTATAGGATTTCCAATTTAGGGTTTGCACAAAAATTAAATAAATTTTACTTTCTAAAATTTGTAATTATGGTTTTCTTAATTAAATTAGGTTTCTAATTAAATTATACAGGAACATTAGGGTTTAACAACTCTAGTTATAATTAACTTTTCTATTTAGCAATTAGGGTTTGTAATTTTGATAATTAGGGTTACTAAATTATAATTAGGGTTTCTAATTACTAAAATAGGGTTCTAGCTTAGTAATTAGGGTTTAACAATTTAGGGTTTCTATAATTAACAATTGTAATTCTAATACTAGTTAATTAATCACATTAACACAATTACAAACAATCTTGAACTCTAATTTGAATTTCAAATTAGGGTTTAACATTTTAAAAATTAGGGTTTTATAATTAGGGTTTTTCTAAAGAATTTATTTAGGGTTTCTAAAATTAGATTTTATCTAATTAATCAAATCGTTATATAATACACAACATAAAACATATAACACAGTTATATAACAGTCTTAAACTCACAATTGATTTTTAAATTAGGGTTTCCCCCTAGTAAAACTAGTGTTTAACCAATTAATATTAGGGTTTTGAAATTATACACCATAATTGACCAACCATTATCAATATGTACATCTTTGTATATATTATATAATCGAAAAATCAAATTATAATTAATATTATATTATTATTCTCATTCCTTAATAAAAATCCCAAATTAGGGTTTGAATTCTATATCTGATTTATTATTCATATTTAACATTATTAATTAAGTTAAAATAATTAACTTAATTAAACTAGCATAAATTCATATATTAAAATAGATGAATTATTATAATAATTCTAATAATCATTTCATCTATTATTTAATTACTATATAATTATATTTTCATGGAAAATAAATAATAAAAACATTTCTACTATAAAATTAATTATTAAAAGAATAAACTTTATAATAATCAAAAATTCTAAAATAAAATTATTTGTAAACAATCATGTAATAACACATATTTTTATTTATTACATAATTACATACACACATTATCTTGTACAAATCCTCATCCTTAAAATAAAAAAAAATTATAAGCAAAATTTCTGATTTATTTACATAGAAAATATCGAGTTATTACAACTCGTTTCTTAATCAATTGCCATAATTTAACCTTCGTTGTTTTCGTTTCTTACCATAGCAACACAATCTAACAACAAATTTCAAATTACAACACGTATAAAACATCAATTTTCGTACTTTCTAAAGCCATATTATATGAACATAACACTATTATTTATATTTCCTTCATACTATTTAGTTTTCACAAATTTGAACATCAACCAAGGATTATAGACGATGACAAACAAGTTTAGCAA
Source organism: Panax ginseng (assembly GCA_020205605.1). Taxonomy (NCBI): domain Eukaryota; kingdom Viridiplantae; phylum Streptophyta; class Magnoliopsida; order Apiales; family Araliaceae; genus Panax; species Panax ginseng. The sequence goes on along the minus strand of CM035138.1, from coordinate 56,760,581 downwards.
TAACCTACATACATACAATTCAACATCTTAACCCTATCCAACAAAATTTCCAATTAACAGAGAATAGGTATTGAAAAGAAAATTATGATAAATTATTTCTTTAAAACCCTAGTTGAATGCTAGCAAAACATGATGACCCTCTCTTAAAATCACTGTGATTCTTCTTCTCAAATCTCTGTGGTTTTTCCCTTTTTCTCACCAACTCTCTGCTCTTTACTATGTTTCTCTTTTCACTGACTATAGCCTTAGGAGGAAAAATAAGTCGCGTATAATAAACTGATATGGCACGTTCTCTTTCAGTTAGAAAAATAGAAAGACGTCAGTTGGAATAAGCCAAAGGCCACAAGGCCTTGTTTGGCTAAGCACATATTCCCAACACTAGATTATTTAAATAATTTATCTCATATAGTTTCCAATTGTCACACTTTTAATTTAGTTAATGTAAATAACTTTAGTTTAGCTAATTTAAATAACTTAGTTTAATTGATTTAAATAACTTATCTAGAAATAATAAAAATCTTATTATCAGTATACTTATAATTAATAAATAATTATATATCTAATTTAATTAATAAATTAGACACGTCACTTTCTTTAATTTATTTATTTCCTTTAAATTAAATAATTTAGATAAAATTATCAACACTAAATTTAATTATCAATAATCAATTTAGTTACTAAATTAACTCACCACAATTCATCAATTATTTATTTTCCTCAATAAATAAATTATTTAAAATATTTATTTAATTCCATAAATATTTAAATTAAATTACAAATTTCTCGATCGTTACATCCTTCTCTCCTTAAAAGGATTCTGTCCCCAGAATCAAAAATCGAAAAATTTATTCGTTACATTCTTCCCTCCTTAACAAGATTCTGTCCCCAGAATCGCTATATAAAATCAAGCAAACAACTGGGGATAATTCTGCATCATAACGCTTTCAAGTTCCCACGTAGCTTCTTCAGCATTGTGGTTCCTCCAGATCACCTTAACAGAAGGTATCAATTTATTCCTCAGTACTTGCTCTTTTCTGTCAACAATTTAAATAGGGACTTCTTCATACGTTAAGTCTTTCTCAAACTGTAAGGGCTCATATTCTATAACATGCTTATAATCAGGTTTATATGGCCTTCATACCGATATATGGAAAAAATTATGAATATGCTCCAACTCTGGAGGTAAGGCTACCTCGTACGCCACTTCACCAACTCGGCGAAGGACTTCAAAAGGTCCTATAAATCTAGGGCTCAATTTTCCCTTCATGCCAAACCGAATTTTCCCCTTCAAGGGAGACACTTTCAGGAAAACACAACTACCGACATCGAATTCCCAATTTTGTCGATGATGATCGCCATATTTCTTCTGTCTATCTTGTGCAGCTATCAACCTTGCTCGAATAACCATGATGATCTCGACAGTCTGCTGTACGAATTCTGGACCCAATAGCGGACGTTCACCTACCTCATCCCAGCATAACGGAGTTCTGCATTTTCTACCGTATAACGTTTCGTAAGGCTGCATGCCAATACTCGCGTGATAACTATTATTATAAGCAAATTCCAGCAATGGCAGATGGTCATCCCAATTTCCTTTGAAATCCATTATAAATGCTCTGAGCATATCTTCTAATGTTTGGATAGTTCTCTCACTTTGTTCGTCGGTTCGAGGATGGTACGCTGTGCTCATTCTCAGCTGTGTTCCCAAACATTCTTGTAATCATTTCCAGAAATTAGATGTGAAACGTGGATCTCTGTCTGATACAATGGACACAGGTACACCGTGTCTGGACACAATTTCCTTCACGTACAGTTTTGCCAACTGATCAAGGGTAAATCTAATCTTGATTGGTAAGAAGTGTGTCGACTTCGTCAATCGATCGACAATCACCCAAATGGCATCTTATGCTTGTTGGGTCGTTGGAAAACCTACCACAAAGTCCATTGTGATATGCTCCCATTTCCATTCTGGTATCTCCAACGATTGTAACAACCCACTTTGTAAGACACCAAATTATTATAAATAAAATCGAATTTCCTATAATTATTATTGTGAATAATAAGGTGTTAAATTGATATAATATTTTGGTTATGGGTGAAATGTGCAAATTTTGCAAAATAAGCAAGTGGTTATAAAATAATCATTGTTGTCGGGGAATATTCGTTTAGTCGTGGAATATTCTTGTTGTCGGGGAATATTCGTACGACGGTGCAGTCATTTGTGGGCCCCATAACAGAATAACTGTCGGATGAAGAAAACAACAAGTTTGAGTTGTTATAAATAACGGCGTAGTTGTTATCGTTAACACTATTGGAATATCCGTTGGTTAAAATACAGTAATACGCGTGGATGCACAGTATTGATGAATTATTGATCCTTATATAAGAAGGCACTACTCAATAATTATTACAGTAATTACTGTTCAATATTTTATTTTATTGATTCAATAATTGGTACGTTGATATTTATATTATTGTTGTTTCAATAATTGTCACTGCACATCATCTCCATTATCAGATCAATAATTCATATTATTTGGAATACTATTATTGGATAGTATTATTGGCAATGTCTAGAAAGTTCTATCAAGGAGAGGTTTGGTCACCTAATTGCGCGCCAGTAAGGAGAAATCCTTATCGGAAAGCCCCATCTTTCCTGGGAACTGCCTGGTTGTCATTATTGTCATTATGTAATATTATTTGTGAATAATTAATTATTGATTTATATGATAAGGAAATATTTATTTTATGTGATTATAAATGAAGGAATTAATGTTGAGGTGTTTTATCAGTATTTTGTCGGATTGGAGGTATTAAAAAATCAAACTAGTGGTTTTTGAGATATATTACAGGAGTTATAATTTTTAATCCGACCGTTGGATCGTTGTGATTTTTGGATATGTTATACATATATAAGTTGAGTATATGTCCACACATTTTGAACAGATTAAATATGAGCGTATGATTTTTTTATGAATTTTAAGAGGTGGTGATTGAAAATTAGGTTATAAATGATTTTGGGGAAAATTCTAGAATTCGTGGGCCCCACTTTTGGTTGGTGAAAATGTCTTTGAGATTTTTATTCAAATATAGTGGGTGGGAATAGTAGCGAGTAAAGCCATCAAAGTTCTTGAGTTAAGTCCGCTTTGGTGTGCTAACATTTTCCTATAAATAGAGGGTTAAGTTAGAATTGAAAATCACACCAGAAACAAGTTTTCTCTCTTTCTCTTTCTAGATTATTGAGTGTATTTTGTGAATATTTAGATACTTTGTGAGTTTCTATTCATCGGTGCAAGTTTTCTTGACCTTATCTGAGATATTCCGATCGGAAATCTCGATATTTTGAGGTAAGGGGTGTTATATTCTTCTTAAAATGATATTATTTCTTTCGATATCATTATGCCGAAGTATTGATCTGAACTTTTTATCAAATTTAGAACTTTTTGTGTCGGGGTTACTATTCATGTATACGACACTATTCACGTATACGACACTATTCACGAATACGACACTATTCACCGAAAAAATAAAAAAATTTCCCTTTTTGTCCAAGATGTCTATTATGGTTACTATCTTTGATTGTATCCATGTTTTGATCTTTATTCTTGAATTTTGCTTCAAAATTGGTTATTATGGAGTATTATTGATCTTGGATAAACTGTTATACTGAATCCCTACTATTTGTCCTTCCGTCTCCTTTGGATTCGTTTTCTTTAAAATATTTTCATCATCCTCGGTCCTAAATGATGATATTACTAAATATCTTTGGCTGTAGTGCAAAAGATAAATGAGTAATCGATGAATATCTTTGGCTCAGTAGTGCAAAGATGAGCAGTGTTGAGATGAACATGACCAACTGGTGATACAAATGAATATCTTTGGCCTGTAGTGCAAAGATGAATATTTGATTCAAGATGTATATTGATTGATGTTACAGGGATAAAATATTGATGATGGACTTTTAAATCTTAGAAGATAGTGAAATTCTTTCTCTACTTGACTCTTCTAATGGATTGTTGTTTCCGCTGCAGTTGTTGATCTAAAACTTGTTGTCTATTATATTTTATCAGATTTTTCCCTGTTGAAGACTAACGATAATTTGTTGTATATTATCTTAGTCATAATATTCTTTACTGGGCTAGTTGAGCCCACCCTTTTCCTTTTTGTTCCATTTTTCTCAGGAGGTGAGAACATAGCAGGAACTAGTCGGGGTATGGAGTGATGGTTCTAGAAAGATGTTTTAGCAGTTCTCACTATTTCTGTAAAATAGTGTTTGAATAATTGTAATGAGGACTCCTTTTTACTCTCTAGTTTACAATATTTGTATTCAAACTTACAGTATAGGCGTTGTCGTATTCTACACGACAATTATATTACTGAAGTTGTATTTGTTTTTGTACCATGTATTTGGCGACTCAGAATGGGTGATGTATACCTAATTTTCTACCGATTATTTTGAAAAATTGGTAAATAGGAATCCATAAAATAAGCAAAACTTCATAAAAATCACCTTAATAATTTTAACAACATTTTTCATCTTTATTATAATTCACAATATTAATCGACTGTGTCGTTCCCCAGGAAGAGGGGCTTTCAATAAGGATTTTTCCCTATCAGTGCGCAATTAGGTGACCAAAACCTCTCGATGTGAACTTCTAGACATCGTTAATATTGCAAATAATAATATTAATAACTTTGTCGTCTCAATTATTGATTTTAACAATATATAAAATATCGATAATAATTGAATCAAATAACGTGAGATCTATGCAACAATTACTATAGCAATAATTGAACAAAAGCTGAATGACTTCTCACGTAAGCATCAATAATCAATACTGAGTGTGCTACTATGCAACCACATATTATTGTACTTTTACTACCGAAAGTAGTTCAACAATATCAAGCGGTAAAACTTACGCCGTTATTTTCATAAAAATATTTTTGTCGTTTTCTCAATCCAAACAATAATTACATTATTAGGGTCCACCAATGATTACTTGTTGTTGTATGAATATTCCCTGCTAAAACGAATATTTTTCGACCAATCGAATATAATATAACAACTAGAATACTATGCAATATTTATAAATATTACCCACAACTATAACATTATATCAATTTCACTCCATAATATTCAAAAATAATATTTATAGAAAATTCATCTTTATTCAAAAAGTTGGGGTTTTACATGGTCGCTGGCGGAGATCGGAGAATAGAACTAGGAGGGGAGAGATGAGTAAATCATTCGCTAGTGTGTCCTAACTAAGCTTATTTGTTGGTCAGTTATAATATAGGGATATTATGTGATATGTTAATTTGTTTAATTAACCCTTGTTTTATGGCAGTATTTAAGAATGGTCTTTGAGAAGCGTTAACAATGGAGTGTATGAGGCGTGGAACAACCTCTAGTTACAAACCAGGAGAGCGTGCAATGCGGAAGGCAATATTCCTCCGTAAACAACACTACCGAACAAGCGATGAATGATGGAATGTTTAGGAGCTTTTTGCAGTTCATGCAAAATCAGACGAGGGAGACTCGTGTACAAAATATGGGTGGAAGTGATACTAACGCGCGGTCTGTCATAGCCAAGCAGATCAAGGAGTTGGGACCACCAGAATTTATTGGAAAGCCGGATCCGATCAAGGCGGAAATATGGGTCAAGCAAATTACCAAGATATTCGATGTCTTGGGATGCATAGAGGAACAGAAGGTTCCATTCGCCACCTTTATGTTCCGCGGTGAGGCAGACTACTGGTGGGAGTCTGTGAAGCGTACCCAACCTGCTGCACTAAATATGTCTTGGGAAACATTTCAGAAACTATTCAATGACAAGTACTTTCCTGAAAGTATTCATCATATGAAGAAGGTAGAGTTTATCAGACTGGAACAAAACAACATGACGGTGTCCCAGTAAGAGGTGAAGTTCACTGAGTTATCCAGGTTTGCACCTCATTTGGTAGAGAATGAGGAACGAATGACAAGGATGTTTCTGAGAGGTCTAAAACCTGAGATTCGTCAATACCTTATCTCTCCTTAATTTTCTCTGTATTCAGATGTTGTCAACAGGGCTCAATTATTAGAGCGAGATAGTAAGTATGTTCAACCGAGGGACCACAACCAGGGTCATACCGGTGACAACAGTCATCAGAGCGATGATAAACAACGAGGAGGGAAAAATACGAACAAAGGCGGTAACCACTCGGGTGGTCATCATGGCCATGATAATAGGAGAGGTGAGTCAAGTGGAAATTTTAGAAAGAGGACATTCAACAATGATGGGAAGACATCGGTGAAAGACCAAAGACCAACAACAAATTCTAGGGGAGGAGATCGTAGCCGGTTAGATGTTACAAATGCAGGAAAGAGGGACATATCAGTCCAAACTGTCCACAACAATCCAAGGTATGTTACAACTATGGAAAGGAAGGCCACATAGCTCGGGATTGTTCTGTAGCAAAACCAAGTTCAGCAGGGATGGTAACTCCAAGGGCTGTCCCAGATAAGTCGAAATCAGCGGTTCTTAGAAGAGCGTTTGTCGTGACTGGCCAAAACGTGAGGAACCCGAATGAGGTGATCACAGGTAAGCTAATCTTGAACTCTTGCGAAGTTTATACCTTACTAGATACCGGTTCTACCCATTCTTTTATCTCTCCTGCTTGTGCTCAACGTTTAAACTTGACTCCTTAGAAATTAGACTTTGATTTATCAGTGGAGAGTCCGTTAGGTGAAACTTTCGTTACATCCACTATTTATAAATCTTGCTTAATCCAAGTTGGCACTATCACATTACCTGTTGATCTTATCTCTTTAAAGATACTTGCTTTTGATGTGATTTTAGGAATTGATTGGTTAACCACTCATCATGCCAAAATTGATTATTTTTGTAAGATTGTTAGTTTTCATATTCCTAACCAACCTGTCATACGAATTCAAACAACTAAACCACTAAAATCAGTCACTATCATATCAAGCCATAAATTTATTCGTTTATTAAATAACGGATGTCAAGCTTTCTTAGCCCATGTTATGGATTTGAACAAAGACAAGTCAGATTTGAATAATATTTCTGTTGTTAGAGAATTTCCGATGTATTTCTGAAGAACTTCCCGGTCAACCCTTAGCGTGATGTTGAATTCTTTATTGACCATGAACCGGGTACAAAACCCATTTCTAAAACCCCATATCGAATGGATCCTATGGAACTTCAGGAGTTAAAAGTCCAACTACAGGAATTGTTAGACATAGGTTTCATTCGTCCTAGTACATCTCCTTGGGGTGCTCTGTTTTATTCGTAAAGAAGAAAGAGGGGAGTATGCGACTTTTGTATTGACTCTGAGAATTAAATCATGTCACCATCAAGAATAGGTATCCGCTACCTCGCATTGATGACCTGTTCGATCAGTTGCAAGGAGCACAATTCTTTTTAAAGATCGATCTTCGTTCTGGATATCATCAGCTGAAGATTAAAACTGAGGATATTCCAAATACTGCCTTCAGAACTCGGTACGGGCATTTTGAATTCTTAGTCATGTCTTTTGGATTAATTAATGCTCCTGCTACTTTATTGGATATGATGAACGGTGTATTCAAGGAATATTTGGATCAGTTTGGTGTTGTCTTTATTGATGACATCCTCATCTATTCCAAAAGCCGTGAAGATCAGGAGCACCATTTGAAGTCGATACTTGAAAGGCTTCGTGAAAACAAGTTTTATGCTGTGAAGAAATGTGAGTTCGGCGAGGAAGTAGCATTCCTTGGGCGCGTGGTGTTAAAACATGGAGTATCTGTTGACTCGGCGAAGATTGAAGCAGTACAAAGTTGGGAGCAACCAAAGTCGATGGAAGAAGTGCGTAGCTTTAAGGCTTAATTGGTTATTATCGAAGATTCGTGGAAGGATTTTCTCGAATCGCTACTCAGTTAACTCAGTTGACTCGGAAAGATACAAAATTCATATAGAGTGAGGAATGCGAGAAGAGTTTCCAAGAGCTCAAGAGGAGACTCATTTCGGCACCTGTTCTGGCAATACCATCTGGTTCGGATGGATTTGTTATATACAGCGATGCTTCAGGCAAAGGGTTAGGATGTGTTCTCATGCAACATGAAAAAGTCATAGCCTATGCCTCACGATAACTCAAAGAATATGAGAGGAATTATCCTACTCATGATCTAGAGTTAGCAGCAGTCGTTTTCGCATTGAAAATTTGGAGACACTACCTGTATGGGGAGAAAGTGGAGATCTATACGGATCATAAAAGCCTCAAATATTTCTTCACCCAAAAGGAACTCAACATGCGGCAACGACGTTGGCTCGAGCTGCTGAAATTTTATGATCATACCATCCAATATCATCCTGGAAAAGCGAACGTAGTAGCTGACGCATTGAGTAGAAGATCATATGCGGGTACGAGTGCAATGTTGTTAACACAAAAGTCCATTTGTATGACTTGCAAAGGATAGAGATAGAGATGAGGGCTCCAAGTACCCACGCGATGATATCACCATACGAGTAGAACCGACTTTAATCGATAAAGTTAAAACTGCTCAAGCTACGGACATGGAGCTGATGCGTATGAAGAAGAAAATGCAAGAAGGTGCTATTCCAGAAGCAAGAATCGATGAAGAAGGAATACTTCGAGTTAACTCCAGAGTTTGTGTTCCCAACGATTCTGACTTGAAGCATAGAATCATGATGGAGGCACACAACACACCGTTTGCAATCCATCCTGGGAGTACCAAAATGTATCATGATATTAGACATACATTTTGGTGGAACAATATGAAGAGAGAGATCGTGGAGTTTATCTCGAGGTGTTTAACTTGTCAACGTGTAAAGCCGTAGCATCAAGTGCCAAAGGGTCCATTATAACCACTTAGATTCCGAAATGGAAGTGGGAACACATTACTATGGATTTTGTTACAGGTCTTCCCAAAGTTTCTCAAGGCATAGATGCGATTTGGGTTATTGTTGATAGATTAACTAAGTCTGCTCATTTCTTGCCTATACGGGAGACTTATTCCCTTGAACGTCTTGCTAGTATGTACGTGAACGAGATTATGAGATTGAATGGCATGCCAATATCCATAGTTTTGGATCGTGACCCAAGATTCACTTCAAGATTTTGGGTTAGCTTGCAGAAAGCTATGGGCATGGATTTACGATTCAGCTCGGCATACCATCCTCAAACGGATGGACAATCAGAGAGGACTGTTCAAACTCTTGAAGATCTATTAAGACTGTGTGTCCTAGATTTCAAAGGGTGTTGGGATAAGTACTTGTCATTGGTAGAATTCTCCTACAACAACAATTATCAAGCAAGTATAGGCATGGACGAAAGTGTCGTTCTCCAGTATGCTGGGACGAGGTGGGAGAAGCAACGTTGTTGGGACCAGAATTAGTACGCATGACTACAGAAAAGATCCAAATGATTCGACAACGTATTCAAACCTCACAAGATCGACAAAAGAGTTGTGCTGATCTTCATCGAAAGGACGTGGAATTTAATATTGGGGATTGTGTATCGTTACGTGTTGCTCCATGGAAGGGAGTTACAAGATTTGGAAAGAGAGGAAAGCTCAATCCATGATTTGTTGGTCCATTTGAGATTCTTGACCGAATAGGAAATGTGGCCTATAGACTCGCATTACCTCCAAGTATGTCTCGTGTTCATAATGTTTTTCACATATCCATGCTTCGTAAATATGTGAAAGACCCGAACCATATTATTGCGTTAGAACCAAACGAGATAGCCGAAGATTTAAAGTACGAAGAAGTACCTGTTAAGATCTTGGATAGGAAATAACATGTCCTACGCACCAAGGTTATACCACAAGTTAAGGTTTTGTGGAGAAACCATGCTATTGAAGAAATGACCTGGGAGTTGGAATCAGATATGAAAGCGAGGTATCCTCACCTTTTCGAAACACCAGGTACGTATGTCAATTTTGAGGATGAAATTTCATAAGGAAGGGAGGTTGTATGACCCCAACTTATTATAAATAAAATCGAATTTCCTATATTTATTATTGAGAATAATAAGGTGTTAAATTGATATAATATTTTGGTTATGGGTGAAATGTGCAAATTTTGCAAAATAAGCAAGTGGTTATAAAATAATCATTGTTGTCGGGGAATATTCGTTTGGTCGTAGAATATTCTTGTTTGTCGGGAATATTAAATGCTGACAGGTGCAGTCATTTGTGGGCCCCATAACAGAATAACAGTCGGATGAAGAAAATGACAAGTTTGAGTTGTTATAAATAACAACATAGTTGTTATCGTTAACACTGTTGGAATATTCGGTGGTTAAAATACAGTAATACACATGGATGCACAGTATTGATGAATTATTGATCCTTACGTAAGAAGGCACTACTCAATAATTATTACAGTAATTACTGTTCAATATTTTATTTTATTGATTCAATAATTGCTACGTTGATATTTATATTATTGTTGTTTCAATAATTGTCACTGCACATCATCTCCATTATCAGATCAATAATTCATATTATTTGGAATACTATTATTGGATAGTATTATTGGCAATGTCTAGAAAGTTCTATCAAGGAGAGGTTTGGTCACCTAATTGCGCGCCAGTAAGGAGAAATCCTTATCGGAAAGCCCCCTCTTTCCTGGGAAACTATCTGGTTGTCATTATTGTGATTCTGTAATATTATTTGTGAATAATTAATTATTGATTTATATGATAAGGAAATATTTATTTTATGTGGATATAAATGATGGATATATTTATGTGGTTATAAATGAAGGAATTAATGTTGAGGTGTTTTATCAGTATTTTGTCGAATTGGAGGTATTAAAAAATCAAACCAGTGGTTTTTGAGATATATTACAGGAGTTATAATTTTTAATCCGACCGTTGGATCGTTGTGATTTTTGGATATGTTATACATATATAAGTTGAGTATATGTCCACAAATTTTGAACCGTTAAAAATGAACAAATGATTTGTTATGAATTTTAAGAGGTGATTGATTCGGAAATTAGGTTATAAATAATTTTGGTGGAAAATTCTAGAATTGATGGGCCCCACTTTTGGTTGGTGAAAATGTGCTGAGATTTTTATTCAAATGTGGTGGGTGGGAATAGTAGTAGGTAAAGCCATCAGGTTGCAGGTTAAGTGTTCTTCGGCGTGCTAACATTTTCTTATAAATAGAGGGCTAAGTTAGAATTGAAAATCACACCAGAAATAAGTATTCTCTCTTTCTCTCTCTAGATTATTGAGTGTATTTTGTGAGTATTTAGATACTTTGTGAGTTTCTATTCATCAGTGCAAGTTTTCTTCAGCCTTATACCGATATTCCGATCAGAAGTACTGATATTTTGAGGTAAGGGGTGTTATATTCTTCTTAAAATGATATTATTTCTTTCGATATCATTATGCCGAAGTATTGATATGAACTTTTATCAAATTTGGAACTTTTTGTGTCGGGGTTACTATTCACGTATACGACACTATTCACGAATACGGCACTATTCATCGAAAAAATAAAAGAATTTCCCTTTTTGTCCAAGATGTCTATTATGGTTACTATCTTTGATTGTATCCATGTTTTGATCTTTATTCTTGAATTTTGCTTCAAAATTGGTTATTATAGAGTATTATTGATCTTAGATAAACTGTTATACGAATCCCTACTATTTGTCCTTCTGTCTCACTGGATTTATTTTCTTTAAAATATTTTTCATCATCCTCAGTCCTAAATGATGATATTACTAAATATCTTTGGCCTGTAGTGCAAAAATAAATGATTAACTGATGAATATCTTTGGCCCGTAGTGCAAAGATGAGCAGTGTTGAGATGAACATGATGACAATTGGTGATACAAATGAATATCTTTGGCTGTGAGTGCAAAGATGAATATTTGATTCAAGATGTTTATTGATTGATGTTACAGGGATAAAATATTGATGATGGACTTTTAAATCTTAGAAGATAGTGGAATTCTTTCTCTACTTGACTCTTCTAATGGATTGCTATTTCCGCTGCAGTTGTTGATCTAAATGTTGTTTATTATATTTTATCAGATTTTTCCCTGTTGAAGACTAACGATAATTTTTTGTATATTATCTTAATCAGAATATTCTTAAATGGGCTAGTTTAGCTCACCTTTTCCTTTTTTTTTTCATTTTTCTCAGGAGGTGAGAACATAGCAGGAACTAGTCGGGGTACAGAGTGATGGTTCTAGAAAAATATTTTAGCAGTCCTCACTATTTCTGTAAAATAGTGTTTGAATAATTGTAATGAGGACTCCTTTTCAGTTTGTATACTCTCTAGTATACAATATTTGTATTCAAACTTACAGTATAGGCGTTGTCGTATTTTGCACGACAATTATATTACTGAAGTTGTATTTGTTTTTGTACCATGTATTTGGCGACTCAGAATGGGTGATGTATACCTATTTTGGGGGCGTCACACGCTTGGCCTTTGATGTTTAGCTTTGACTTTCTGACAAGTTAAACATTTTGCCACGCATTCAGCCACATCCCTCTTCATATCCGGCCACCAAAAATGATGTCTAAGATCTTGGTACATTTTCGTACTTCCAGGGTGAATCAAATATCTTGAGTTATGAGCTTCACTCAGAACTCCGTCTTTAACTTCCGATACTGGCGGAACCCAAATTCTCCGTTCAAATCGAAGTAACCCTTCCGAATCGATTTTGAATTTGCTTTCCTCCCCTTCAGATATCTTCTGTTTTATCTTCTTGCATTCTTCATCATGAAGTTGTGCATTTTTCACCTTATCTACCAATGTTGAATTGTTTCCCATCTGGATCAACTTTTCATCAGATTCTGTCGGATATCTAATTTCCAACTCCATCTTAGCCATTTCTAACACTAGCTTCTCCTGAGCAGTCAACAACATTAACTTCTCCCGTCCCTTCCTGCTTAAAGCATCAGCAACAACATTCGCCTTTCCGGGATGGTAGAAACTTTTGCAATCATAGTCTTTGATCAGTTCCAACCATATTCTTTGTCGCATGTTCAAATCTTTTTATGTAAAGATATACTTCAGACTTTTATGGTCGGTATATATCTCACACCTCTCTCCATAAAGATAATGTCTCCAAATCTTCAGAGCAAACACCACCGCAGCCAACTCTAAGTCATGAGTCAAATACACCTTCTCATAATCTTTTAATTGTTGTGATGCTGCGCAATAACTCTGTCGTTTTGCATAAGCACACAGCCCAGTCCTTTATGTGATGGGTCACTATATACTACAAAATTCTATGTATCATCAAGTAATGACAACACAGTTACTGAACTCAACCTCTTCTTCAATTCGTGAAAACTTTCCTCACACTTCTCTGTCCAAACAAACTTAACTGCCTTCCGGGTTAAATTCGTCAATGGAGTCGCGATCTTGGAAAAGTCTTTGAATAAAACGCCTATAGTACCCTGTCAACCCCAAGAAACTCCTTATCTCTAACGGTGTCTTCGGCTGATCCCAGTTTACTACAACTTTAACTTTTGATGGATCTATTGAAATTTCGTCTTTATCAATAACATGCCCGAGAAACTGTACACGTTCCAACCAAAACTCACATTTTGAAAATTTTGCGTACAACTTCTCCTTTCTCAATGTTTCCAACATCACTCTTAAGTGTTCAACACGTTCTTCCTTGGTCATAGAATACACCAGGATATCATCAATAAACACCACCACAAATCTATCTAGAAATGGTTTAAACACCCTGTTCATCAAATCCATGAACGATGCAGGTGCATTGGTTAAACCAAATGACATAACCAGAAACTCGTAATGACCATACCGAGTTCTGAATACCATCTTCGGTATATCTTCTGGCCTCACCTTCAATTGATGATAACCACTCCTCAAGTCTATCTTTGAAAAATATCTCGCACCCTTCAATTGATCAAACAAGTCGTCGATTCATGGTAACGGATACTTATTTTTATTCGTAACCTTATTCAATTCTCTGTAATCAATGCAAAGCCGCATCGATCCATCCTTCTTCTTAACAAATAACACTGGCGTTCCGCACGGTGATACGCTCGGCTGAATATACTTCTTGTAAAGTAATTCTTATAGTTGCACCATCAACTCTTTCATCTCCACCGGGGCCATTCTGTATGGTGCCTTAGATATCGGACCTGTTCCTGGTACTAAATCAATCACGAATTCAATTTGTCGATCTGGCGGAAGACTCGGCAAATCGTCTGGAAATACATCTGCAAAATCTCTTATGATCGGTATCTCTTCTAACTTCACACTTTTCTTCTGTGTATCAACAACGTAAGCTAAGTATCCTACACATCCTTGTCTTAACAACTTCTTGGCTTGCATCACCGTCAAACAACTTACATGTCGAGGTGATTTGTTGCCATAGAACACAACCTTTGATGGAGTCATAAGGTTAACACACTTTCTTTGGTAATCAATTACTGCTCCGTGATTGAATAACCAATCCATTCCCAGTATAACATCAAACTCCCCCAGTCTAATTGGTATCAAGTCTACCCTCATATCTTGACCCTTTATAACCACTCTACAAGTCTTATATATGAATCTAATAGGAATCACTTCCTTATTTGCAATCTCTATGCTCAAGGGATAATCTAATTCTTCCTGAGGCAAATCTAAATTTTTTTCAAATTCATCGAATATAAATGAACAAGTAACACCTGAATCAAACATTACATAAGCATTAATACCATTAATCGGAATGATACCTGACACCACATCCTTAGACTGAACAGCATCCTGCACAGTCATATTGAAAGTTCTTGCAGTAGGTCGACTTGACTGTGTTGGTCCAGTGATAGCCAATGCACCACCACCATTGTTGTTTCCCTTTCCTCCACTTGCACTCCCCGCTGGCTTTTCAGGACAATCATGAGCCATGTGATCCTTCGAACCGCAGGTAAAACATGCTCCTTTCTTCAAACTAAAACAATTTGGTGCAATGTGTCCCTCCTAACAACAGTTGAAACACACTCGCTTTCCCTTCAAACACACCTCAATATGATTCTTTCCACACGTCGCACAAGCTACAAACTTTTTCTTCTGCTAACTTCCTTGTTGTCCTCCCGTAGTCGAATTCTCGTTCTATTTCCTCTTCTGATTGTTACTTCCAACATTACTCCCACCAGCCTTATTCTCGTTATCATTCTTCCTTTTCTTCTATTCTTGGTTGTACTTGGTCAAGGCATCGCTTCCACCTTCTACGATGATTGCCTTTTCCAGTACAGCCGCAAATGTATTCAACTAGAACATTGAAACATTGCTATACAGCCAGGGTTTCAATCCATGTTCAAACCTTCTCGCTTTACGCTCATCCGTATTGACTTGATAAGTGGCAAACCTTGCCAACTCGTTAAAATTCATGACAGATATTACAGCAAAATCATAGTTCCTTGCTTATTTCAAGAAATTGTACTTCCAGTGATTCCGAGAACTCATTTGGAAAGTACATTTCAAAGAACATCTCTTAAATCTCTCCACATTATCACTCCTTGTCCTCCACGAACCTTATTTGCCGATACGGTGTGACCGGACTTGACATGAACGTCGTGAATGCAGTCTTCTGATCTTCATTAACTCTAGCAACGTTGAACACCTTCTCCATTTCCATGATCCAGGTTTGGGCTTCCACTGGATTCATAGACCCTTGAAATTCTGGCGGTCCAACCGCTTTAAATTCCTTGAAAGTCGTAACTTGAGCTTGCTGTTGATTCGTAAGTGTTCCTGTCAACAAAGTTACCAACTACTGAACCGGATTAGTGTTGGCCTCATTGTTATTGTTAATAGACCACTCAGGAGGTGGTTGTTGACGTGGTTGTCTTCTTCTAGGAGGCATTTTCTGCTAAAATATACACTTATTAGTTCATCACTCCACTTCTTGGGTATTTGAAGTTTAACTTAAACATTCCAAGATTAAAGCTATATCACATAATAAACTCCAATATTTTATTCATTCATAATGTTTTAAAACATACTAAAGATAGCATAACCGCTAATAACATCCTCTTTCCTGAACTAGACAAGTTTCAGGATTACATACTAATACTATCACTTTATTTATCTCAAAATAAGGGATTCAAAATTTATTTATTACCATAATTAACCACATATTTTTATCATTCTTATTCTATCTAGGCATATTAAGACGTCGTAAGGCTTCTCGACGTTCCTCCTCCATGATACGATAAGCCGTTCTACGATCCATCACGAACCACAGCGAGTCTTCAAACTGAGGTGGGTAATAATGGACTCGATCCTGGGCCCTATCAATCGCAGAATTAAAAGCATAATCCATCTCCTTCATCTTGGCTTTCTTCACTTGGACTTTAGCCTCAACACGATCTGCACATTGAGTCGCCTTCATCCAAGCATCCTTTGCTCTTGTACGCTTAGCTGATTCCTCTTTGAAGTCATCTTTCAGCTTCTCCATGTCAGTCTTCATCTTCTAATTCACTGCCAACAGGTCTTTATGCTGACCCTTGGTATGAACTAAATCCCATTTTGTGTTTCCGAGTTTTGAATCAAGTTCCTAAATCTCTACATCCTTCTGTTCTAACGCAACGTGATGCATATCAACCATCTCCTTCAGGTCCTCTACATTATCTTGTAACTCTATGTTACGATCATATAAAGCATCATACATCTCAGCCGATATGAAGTTTAGTGGAAACTCCACAGGATCCTCTTCCTCGTCATCCTCCTCCTCTATCTCCTCAAGACTATCCTCCTCGGGATCGGTCACAGGCTCATCCTCCTAGATCAACTGTTCCCGCACTACGTGAATATCCCGGGGTTCATCGTCTATAGGTACCTGAGGTTTCACCTCTCTAGCTGGACTGGATCCTCCTTCGTCAGACATCTTGACAACAAAATATTTTAAATTTTACTTAACATTATCGATACTCGCAAGCACATAAGTTATTAATACATAGCACATAATGTCTTTTATTCTTTAGTTTCAATGGATGCCTTAATCCATTCCTTAAAACCCGATAAGAGTTAATCACCTCTATGTTTTCTGTTTCTTTAAAGGTTACTTCCTAAGGTTTTCCCCACCTAAGGTTCATAACCTAAGGCTCTGATACCAACCTGTGACACCCCCAAATCCGGCTACTTCATTCCCACAGGATTTTGTGCTCACTATTAAAATAATTACATTTAACTACCCATAACAAAGGATAAAACATTAAATAACTTAAAACAATAATCTTTCCCATTAAAGGGTTACATCACCTCATAACCAATCCCAGGTAATCTAACCTTAAATTATTACATCAGTTTGCGGAATACATTATAAAATAAAACAAGTCTTATAACTTCATGCATTTAATTGAACTTTGACTAATTCTTCAACACTTGGACATCTTGCCCTTTCCCTTGCTAGTAGATGGCTCATCACCTATTTCGACTTTAGTTGCATTGTTTAATTACAAGAGTGAGTAAACAATTGCTCATTGACATAAAGATAGTATAATAACAACATGAGAGTGAACAACGAATACTGAACAATATAGAACTTGTTCTATAAATCAAAATAGAAAAAAGTTCGAACTTTAATTATCTGAGGGTCTTAAGACCACGAACTATATCCACGATGTTTAGGTATTATTACCTTAACCTTAACAGTCATTAGACTATACAGACTCTTCTTGACGTACTCAGGGGGATCAACCCTTTGTACCATGTATTGTGCACAAACATCTAAACATTACACGTATAAAATCCCCTATATTAGGGTTGTTCATCTCAGCTTGAATTTAGAATTTCCGCACTAAAGAAAGTTTAGCTCGAAACTAACTTATTAGTGTTGCTAGAATTTTAGAACACTATTTGATTATAGTTTAATTCAATCGATAAAGATTTGCTTACTACTTGAAGGTTTAATACAACAATAAAGCTTTGAACAAGGTTATTAAAGTCAAAGATTGAATAACAACAATATACAATTGAGTAAACATGATATACATGCAAAGTGCTATATTCAGAAGAATTAGAACAATCTTCTGTGAATCAATGTGTTAGAACAATATATGCTTCGAATGATAATAAAGAAAGTAAAGCTTGCTCGATGTAACGAATTAGATTACAAGAGCTTGCACAACATTCTCAAGATAAACTAGGCTTGCTCAACTTTTCAAGAATTTTAGGAACTTGAACAATAACGATTTAGGAATGGAAACATGCATTCAATATGAAAAGAATGAAGTTAGAAAGCTTGCTCAATGTAAAGAGTTAAGGTTTAGGAATTTTCCTTGTTTGTAAGCTACACAAGTGTAAAATAATCTCCAATTACCCTACACATATCATTATAATCGCAACAAGAATTAGTTGTATGAATATTAACACTATGGGTATTAAACCATCATTTAGGTTATAACCCTAACCTAGCACCTAACCATTTAGGTTAACATACTTAACGAATCTGAAATCGTATTATGAGCCAACATAACTTACTCGTTTATTTCTAACTTTTGAAAACATCACTTTTAGTTTCATTATATAGCTCAATTAACGTATGTATGTATGTATGTGTTGTATGTTAAATTGCCATTGAGAAAGAGAACTTGGTTTTTACAGGGAAAAATATATATACGAATATATGTTTTGCATGATAACAAAAATTCGTGTATGCTAATTGTGAAATTTAATGTCATGTTTGTTACTTGGGTATGAGTGTAAGATAACATACTACAAAGAAATCAATTTGGGTGGTAACAGTGGAATTTGGATTCCTTTGTATTTTTATATCAACAATGGAGTTTTGAGTTTTAAAACTATGGTTGCAAGGATTAAGTTTTCTAAAATCGTTGTTAAAATTGTTAATAATTGGTATATGGATGATTGTTAGTATTTATGTGTAAATTATGTGAAATTATACATGTTAATTGGTGTTAATTGTTGTTAAGAATTAAGACAGTAGCTTTGCTTTGTTCTTGGTTTGGTTTCTGTGAGTTTCGACGTCCCAGCGCCAAAATCCACGCTCCAGCGTCAAGTCTCGCGCCTCAGCGCCAAAAATAGGCCAAACGTTCGCGCCCCACCGCTGGAATTTGCGCACTGGCGCCCTTATCTCGCACCCAGTCTTTGGAAAAGTGGTGCAGGTCGAGACGATTTTGACCTCCTGTAGTAAAATGGCCATAACATTTTCATACGAACTCCGATTGAGGTGATTCAAGATGATTCGAAAAGAGTACGAATAGGTCTATAACTTTTATTCTTTAAGGTTTTCAATTTGAAATTGTTATGAAGGGTCAAAATGGCCATCTTTAGGACTGTTGTGTATTTGGAGCTAATCGGAGGGCGTCAGGATGCGCGAATGCAAGTGCAATCCTTTGAGTATTAGTATAACCTAATGATAACATGTTGGACATGTAATAGGATGTTGTATCAAGTTGTTAATGTGTATGTGGTGCAATGACATGATCACTTAAGTAGTTGTAATAAAGCTAAAAAGTAATGTTCATGAAAAGATGCAATGTTATTTAAACTTAAACTTAGTTAGTAGCTATACTAAAAGTAAGAAAGCAACTCATGAAGGTAATGTTAGTGTAACTAATGTGTATTGTCAATACATATGGTATGCGTAGGACTTGGGGTGAACGTGAGTAGTGATTGTTTAACCTACACACGAGGTATGTTCCCTAACCTTTGCTTTTATTATTCAGCAAGGTTACTTTTCACTATTATGTTATACTTATGCAAATTCTCTATTTTTAATCTCTTGTTTAACGATTTATTGTCATGTAAGTTCTTTAACTCTACTTTTATAATAGTTGAGACAGTTTTCTTATCCTAAATCTTCGTTATGCAAGTTTCTAAATCTATTGTTTATATTGAGAAAATCGTCTAACTCCATACCTTCGTTGAGTTAGTTTGTTATGATTATGCAAGTTTTTCCTAAATCTAAACTTGTTATATTAGCATGCAAATATCTTTATTCCGTTGAACAATTTACCGTTCAAAGTTATTATTTGTTATGCATGCTTAATATTAAATTCTAAGATTTAACCTTAGCTTAATGTTGTTCAAAGCAAGGTATGATAAATTATTCCATTGTTATGCTATTAGATTATTCCTAAAGCATGAACTTAGAACGAAATGTTTATTCAGTTATGATTATTCAATAACATAGTGTTATTATCTTTTATTCAACTAATCCTTAGTTGATGTCCGTTGAATTCCAAATTACATTGAAGTGTATCCAAACCAAACTGACTTTGGTGCGGACTTGTACTCTAAATACTGAGATGAACAACCCTATTATTAGGGGTAGCACTTAATTTTATACTTTGTGTTGAAATGTTTGTATACAATACATGTACGAAGGATTGATCCTCCTAAGTACCTTTGAGTCCTTATAGTCATATGACTGTTAGAGTTAAAGTTGAAAGATTACTTTTAACTGTGGACATGGTTCGTGGTCATTAGACCCTCAGTTAATGTTATGATTTTTCGAATGTTAATAGAGCGTATTGTTGATTCTATTAAGCCTAGTATATGGCAAGTGATGTAAAGGTTAAAGTTTTATTTATTGTTATTCCGGGTGAGCCTTGTTTGCTCACTCTTACTGTAAAATTTCTTTGACTAAAAAGTGAAAAAGGGTGACGATACTAGCACCGATGAAGGAAAAGGGAAAGATAAACAAGTACTGAAGACTTGTAATAATTTTGATAGTTTTATTATCAGACTTTGGTTTAAAGATTGTAATAAAGTTCATTTAATTTTCCGCATGACTGATTTTGTAAAGGTTAGATAACCTGGGAGATTTTATTTAATGTAATCCTGTATGGGAAGGTTTATTTATTCAATTATATTATGATTGGGTAGTTAGATATGAATGTTTTGATTAAGTGAACACCAAATCTTGAGGTAATGACGTACCGGGATTTGGGGGTGTCACAAGTTGGTATCAGAGCTTTAGGTTATGAACCTTAGGTGGGGGAAAATTCTTAGGAAGTAACCTTTGAAAAGATAGTGGAGATAACTCTTATCGAGTTTTAAGGAAGACGTAATAACACACTTATGTGCTTATGTGTTTATAACTTATGTGCTCGTGAGTGTCGAGTAGAATGATTAATAATTAAAAATTTTAAAACTTTGTTGTCAAGATGACTAATGTCTGAGAATCCAGCCAGGCTAGAGAAGAAGGACCTCAGATGCCTATAGAGGAGAAGCCTCGCGATATTTTGGTTGTTTAGGAACAACTACTGCCATGGGAGTCAGCCCCATTGGTCACAGTGGTTGAAGATGAGGATGATGATGTGGAGGATCCCATGGAGTTGCCACAGGAGGATGAGGATGACGAGGACGAGGAGGAAGAGACTCCACTAACCTCGATGGCTGCTCGTATATATGATGAAGTCTACGACTGTAACGTAGAACTTCAGGACACAGTTGAGGAGTTGCAGGAGATAGTAGCTGAATAACTGACTGCAATGACACAGAAGGATTATGATATCCAGGATCGAGATGAGCGTCTAACTAATGTTGAAGAGAAGGCGATGCTGGCGAAGGAGAGAAGGAACAACCGATCGAGATGGTCGTGGGCCCGAAGAACAAGTGAAGGAAGAAGCTACCAAGAGGGCGAGAAGTGAAGGCGCATCTGAGGAAGCTTATCAACGAACTGGAAGAGCAGTAAGGGACGCACAAGCAAAAAGGATGAAGATGGAAGAGATGGATAAAGTATTCAATACCGTGATCAATCGAGCTCAAGATCGGGTCATGGGTTATCCAATTTAGTTTGAGACTCTACCATCACACGTGTTAGATCACCGAACAATGTTCCGAGTTATGGAAGAAGAGCGTCAAAAGGCTACAGAGTATCTTAATAGATCATCGTAGGAAATGTGCCTGTTATGCACGTAATAAGTGCTATTATTTTTTATGTTTTTCGGAGTAATGATGAATAAATAAAAGTTATTATTTTATTCAAAGTGTTATGTGTTATGTGGTTATTTCTTTTATGGAGGCAAGTAATTAGTAAATACTTAAAGAAGTTGAGTAATAGTCTAATAGATTTTTTTTAACAGAAAATGCCTCCCAGACGTGAACCACCCCGACAGAGAACCAATGAGAGAACTAACAATAACGATGTTGAAGATAATCCCATCCAACAACTAGTAACGTTACTAACAGGAGCGTCGCAGAATCAACCTCAGAACCAAGGCACAACGTTTAAGGATTTCAAGGTGGTTGGACCTCCTGAATTCCATGGGTCCATGAATCCGGTCGAGGCACAGACCTGGATTATGGAAATTGAGAAGGTGTTTGAAGTCGCTAGGGTAGGGGATGAACAAAAGACTACTTTTGCAACGTTCATGTTGAAAGCAGAAGCTAGTTATTGATGGCAGGCCAATAAAACCCGAGAAGGACCAGGAGTGATGACCCGGGATAGGTTCAAGGAGGTATTCTTCGAGACCTATTTCCTAGAGAGTTTGAAGAGTCAGTTAGAGGTTTAGTTTTTGGAACTGAAGTAGGGAATGATGATAGTATCTTAGTATGCCTCGAAATTCAACGAATTGGCGAGGTTTCGCGCTTATATCAGTCGACCTGAAGACGGCGTAAAGCGAATAGATTTGAAGCAGGGATTGAAGCCACAGGTCACATGAAGTGGGTTTCCCTGTTCTAGTTGAAGATATTTTTGCAGATGATGGAGAAAAGCGATACTTTCATTTGAAGGTGGAAGAGAAGCGGTGACAAAATTCAATCAAACGGAAGAAGAAGAAGAAGAATGAGGGGGAAGTGAAGAATGGTAGTAGAGGCAATGGAAATGGCAACAACAACAACAACAACAACAACAACAATAATTTGAAGAGGAAGTGAAACCAGCAATTTAGGAAGTTTGAAGCATGTGTTATATGTGGGAGGTTTCATAAGGGGTGTGCTTGATGGGGAAACATTCATGTTTCAACTGTGGCAGGAAGGTCACATATGACCGGCGGTCCTTCTCCTTCCTTAACAATAGATGCTGGTGCTGACGTCTTTCCATCATTATTGAATTTTCTCTTCTTGAAATTTCCACTTCTATTATCTTGGCCATGATTACCACCAAAGTGGTTTCCATTTATGGCATGTTGATTCCCTCCATGTTTGTTGTCACTGCTTCGATGACTGCTACCACTGGTATTATCGATTTTTTGGCTGCTCTCTCTTAGTTGGGTTGAGTCATTATCACGCTCCAATAATTGAGCCCTATTTACAACATCTGAATACAAACACAGTTTGTGAGAAATTAGGTATTGACGTATCTCAGGTTTCAAACCTCTTAGAAAAATTCGTGTCATTCTCTCCTCATTATCAACCAAGTAGGACGCAAATTGGGACAACTCGATAAACTTAGCTTCTTACTGTGACACGGCCATATTGTTTTGCTCTAGCTTGATAAACTCTACCTCCTTCATGTGACGAATACTTTCGGGAAAGTACTTGTCGTTGAACGTATAGTTCTGGGAACTTCTCCCAAGACATCTTCAGTGCGGTAGGTTGAGTATGCTTTACTGATTCCCACCAGTAATCTGCCTCTCCTCATAACATGAAGGTGGCAAAAGGAACCTTTTGATCCTCGGATCATCCCAAGACATCAAATATCTTGGTGATCTGCTTTATCCACGTCTCTGCCTTAAGTGGTTTTGGCTCTCCTAAAAACTCTGGTGGTCCCAGCTCCTTAAATTGTTTAGTGGTGACCGTCCGAGAGTTGTCAGTGTTTCCACCTGCATTTTGAACAAAAATCACTCTCGCCTGATGTTGCATGAATAACATAAAGCCTCTGAACATCCCATCGTTCATCATTTGGTCAGTGTTGTTGTTTTTCTGAGGATTATTGCCATCCTGATGCACATTATCCTGGGTATTGATCGTTGGTGACTCAACGGTTTTATGTGCTTCATTGCTTATCTCAACATTTTTGGATGCCATTTTCAAATACTACCACAAAACAAGGGTTAATTGACATGTCACATATTATCCCTATACTCTGACCGACCAAATAAATACCAAATAAACTTAGGTATGTCATACTAGCGAAGGAATTTCCCGTCTCTCCCCTCCTAGTTCTAGTCTCACATCTCAGCCAGGGATCATATCCCTAAGCTTTGATACCAACTGTGACGCCCCCAAAATAGGTATACATCACCTATTCTAAGTCACAAAATACATGGTACATAAATCAAATACAAACTTCTTTTATAAAATACGAAAACAGCGTAGCTTAGAGTTTTTACACGAATATTGTCTCATAGACAGTGTTTAAACTCAAATGAAGTCCTCATTACATTTATTATCACACTATTTTATAAAATAGTGAGGACTACTATAGCCACCATCTCAGACCGTCACTCTGTTCCCCGACTAGTCCTGACTACGTTCTCATTTCCTGAAGGGAACAATGAAAGAAAAAGGGTGAGCTCAACTAGCCCAATAAGAAATATTATGACTAAGATAATGCAGAATAAATTATCGTTAACCTTCAATGATGTTAAAGCGATAAAATACAATAAACATCAAGTTTAGCTGCGCAATGAACAAGCAATCCATTAGAAAAGTCAAGTAGAGCATGATGTCTACTATCTTCTATGATTTAAAAAGTTTTTTATCAACTTTATCGCTGAGACTCAGCTTAATAATTAAACCACATCATTAAATCATCCTTGCACTACGGGCCAAGGATATTCACGTAATCATCAATGATCATGATCATACCAACAACTATCCATCAATGCACTACGGGCCAATGAGGACTTTTATCACATCATTTGTAACATTACAGTCATGATTATACCGAATAATCTCTGGTTATAATCATACCAATCAATAGTACATCTATGCACGTAAGTCACATATGACTTTTATCAAAATATAAGCATGAGGATGATGACAATGATATACGAATTCAATTAAAAGAAAGCAAAGGATAAATTTTTAAAGATTTATAATTTAATTTATCTAGAATTCAATAATGTCCAAATTGTCAACATGATATTGCTTTGTGGAGTAAAATTCAAGAATAATATTGTATCAAAAATGATTTGGACAACAAAGAAATCAATTTTTATCATGAATAATTTCCCGAGTCAATAGTACCTGAGTGAATAGTACCCTGTGAATAGTACTTCTAGAATAGTACCCTATGAATAGTACTTTGTGAATAGTACTCGTGAATAGTACTTTGTGAATAGTACTCGTGAATAGTATTTTGTGAATAGTACCCCGTGAATAGTACTGTATAAATGAATACTACTCATGGACAGTACTCCGGCATGAAAAGCTTAAAATTTAACAAGAACGTGTAAAAAATATCCTTGTAAAACGATACTAGATAAAGCGCAAATTTCAAGGATATTCTACTAATTTCACGGAGTATAGAAGCAATAATTTAACAAAATGAGGGTATAATCAGGAATACGAGACGAAATAATATACTCACATACTACAGAGTATTGAAGAAAATATTATTCCTATGAACATTGAACAAAATAATATCCCTTACCTCAGAAGAAGACTAGATACTAGAATAGTGAGGTAGTAGACTTCTCTTCTTCTTTCTCTCTATAGCTTCTCTCTCTATAATTGCTCTTGTGAGTCTTAGTGAATCGGTGAGAATGAAAGAAGAATGAGCTTCTATTTATAGGAAAATATAGTTTCGATAATTGCACGTTTTGCGACTCGAAATATTAAAGTATAATACCTTTATCTTTTCCTTTATTTTTAATTTAGTCCTGCAAGTATTATCAAACTTGCACCACCTCCCCTAATAGTACCTCATGTGAATCAATAGTACATTCATGTGGATCAATAGTTCTATACATGTGAAAAAAATAGTTACAGTATAGTACCTTCGTTTATACCTCCATTTTTAATTTAGTCATGCAAGTATTATCAATCTTGCACCACCTCCCCTAATAGTACATGCATGTGAATCAATAGTACACACATGTGAACAAATAGTTATAAGCATGTGAATTAATAGCAATTAATTGCTTATTTATCCGGTTAATTACCCGATTGGTCAATATAACCTCCAGACATCAATTATTATCAAAATAACTATCGATTTCCACTAACACTAATAATCCCAGCACAATGGAAATATCAATATCATCTTTAATCAATACGAACTTATTCATCATTAATATTATAACTTATAATATTTAACAACCATATCATTCCCAGGAAAGAGGGGGCTTTCCGATAAGGATTTCTCCCTATTGGCGCGAAATTATGTGACCAAACCTCTCCTTGACAGAACTTTCTAGACATTGTCAATATTCCAAATAATAATATGAATAACTTTTTCGTCTCAATTATTGATTTAATAATATAAAATATTATATGAGATAATCTTTGTGACAATAATTGAATCAATAATATGAGAGATATTACGCGGCAATTCTTTGTAGCAATAATTGAGTATAAGCGAGTGACTTCTCACGTAAGCATCAATAATCAATATTGTGTGCTACTATGCAACCACCATCGTATTCATTGTACTTTTACCACCGGGTAGTTCAACGGTTTAACGGTAAAACTTTTAGCCGTTATTTTTATAAAAGATAATTACATCATTTTTTAACTACGACAATACTTCCGTTGTAGGGTCCACCAATAATTGTAATAAATAAATACGAATATTCCTATTAAAAAGAAAATTCTCCGACCAATCGAATATTATATAACCACTTGCTTACTTTGCGAAATTTGTAAATAATACCCACAACTATAACATTATATCAAATCCACACCATAATATTCAAAAATATATTTCGAGAAAAATTAATCTTTATTCATAAAAGTTGGGGTCTTACACTTTTTGCCTTTGAACGAAGTGGCGCGACCACGCGGAGTGTTTTTCTCAACTACTGCTTTAATGACTCAGTAAGAGGATGAGCATGCTACTTCGGTTATTATATGCTTATAAACAACCTTAACACATGGAATGAGGTTGTTATGGTTTAGAAGCTATGTTAGTTGTTTTAGTACGAACATTCAAAGAAAATTTAAAGATTTAGAAAAATAGAGATTTTGAACAAGGATTAATATACTTTCTGATCTTGTGAATGTGTGTCGACAACCTATATTTATACATAAACAAGTCTAATCTAAGGCATAAGTTTGCTTCGTGTATAATAAGTTTTGCTAACTTGGTTTTAAAGGATCTTCTAAAGGAAAACTTGGAGATTTGCAAAACAAAGCATGATTAATAATATGCCTTTAAATTCTGATCTTTCTAGTATGTGTAAAAATGAGTATGAAAGCATGATTTAGACGATGTGGACTTATATTGCATACCTAAATGAGTTTTACTAAAGAAGACTTAAAGTTTTGAAAATGAACTTGATAAACTATATAAATACTTTGAGTTGAGAACTTGTGAGTATGCTCATGATGTCTAACATGTATGTATGAGAGTATGATGTATGGTAGGTAAAGTGGCTTTGCATGGTGGGTAGCTTAATATGAAGTTTTCAAAGGAAACCTTTAAGATTAGTTGTCAATAACTACATTACAAGTATTCTAGGATTTAATATCATGGTTAAATGTGTCACGCATGTAGACATGATTGACAAGCATGCTAGTTAGTCATATATATTGTTAAATAGTTGAGAATGGAATTCAATAAGTCGAAGTGATGATTTTATACTTGAAATACATGATGTAACTAACATAAGCATGTATAGCTGTGACCTATTGACTACGTAGCATATGCTTAACGGCTAAACGTAAGAAAATTGGTGAATTGAACCCTTAAAGTCTTGATTTAATGAGAATGGATAATGACCTATGTCAAAGATATAATGTAGGGTCAAACTTAATTAGTTATCCACACACTGACATATGTGTTTTGCATGTTTATGAGAAGGACGTGTGTACACTGGTTTTCTGCAGGAGTAGCCATGTCTTGGTTTGCACAAGGAGCAGCGTGGTCGCGCCACTCCTCAATCTAACCCCAGTAGCAGTCAAGGCCATACCGCACTATGATGGTCTGAGTTACATTAATAAATTTAGAACTGATGCATTCCTATATGGTTACTTTAATCAGTAACACTCATCAAGTATGGTATACATGTGTGAATAAGTATGACAATAGAAGAATACTATAACTATACCCTTGAATCAAAGTGTGAAGGCAAGCTATGGTAACATAGTGTATTAGGAAACTGATTTTTGTGTTATGTGATGACATACATATGGAAGCATGCGACTAAGAGGAAACTAACATTATATGTTTAGTATTGACGAGTTATACTTGTGTATCATGGTAAATTAAGAAAATAGGTGTACATGTTGAATTTATGTAACTAATGTGATTATACATGAATATGATATCATAGTGCATTGGATCGATATTAAGCTTTACTTTGGTAAACTACGCTTGAGGCAAGTACTCGAACCTTAGTCTTTATTGAGCATTATTTGAACTTGTGCAATTATTGATCGTACAAGTAGAACTTTGAGGAAATAATACTTCGTATTGAAATTTCAAACTTTGATTCAAACGATAATCGTTCATATATATTGTGAAAGAAATTGTCTAAGCCATTGATTCGGCTAGACTATTGATAGTCGATCAAATTCTATCCAAACCAAAATGACTTGGTGCGGACTCTTATAACTGATTTGAGCAACCCTCTTTGTAGGGGAATTATATATTGTTGGGAAAACGACGTGCACACTTGAGAAATATTAAATGTAATGTATTGACATAGGCTACTTTAGGCTGATCACCTGTTGTACTCGTTTTGTAGAATTATCAGTCTTTTATTGTTAATTATAGGAGAAGTTCATAGTCCTCAGTGACTGCTCAGTATTCATTACTTTGAAATCTTGAATTGATTTAATCATTGAATATTATTGTTCATAGTGATTATTGTTGATAATCATCGATACTTCTTGCTATCTTGAACTATCATTATTGATATACCCTTGAGAAATTTAAAACATATTGATTCCCTTTTTGCTATATTACTTGCTGGGCAAATTTGTTGCTCATTCTTGCTTCCCTAAAAACATTTCAGTTAATGCAGAGCAAGGCGACCCCTCAGGCATTGATAAGGGCAAGGGCAAAGCTACTGAATAGTTTATGTTTACTGGAGATTATTATATTCCTATAATGACATAAGATGTGATATGTACTAGTTATATCTAAATTTGTTTAATTACGATTAAGATATGTAAGAGATGTTTAAGTTATGAACCCCTGGGACGAGAATAATTATATTATGACAATGTAATTTATTCTATTATTCTGCTATGTGAGATGTTAATTTATTATTAGAGTTAGTACGTGACAACCAAATTTGGGACAAGGGTGGTCTGAATTTGGGGGTGTCACAGGTTGGTATCAAAGCTGTAGTTCGAGAGTCCTTAGATTATAGCTTAGGAGAACTTAAAAGATAGAAAGGGATGTAACTCATATAGAGTTTTCATAGAGAGAGACTTAGTCTGTTATGGAATATAATTTCATTATATACAATGAACTTATGTTATTTAACATTCTAATGGAGTTGTTGTTTGTCTTGTCTTATGTTGATGATTTTAGGATGACCGACATTGGAAGACCTAGCGGAGTTGTAGAGGGGGAGCCGCGTAATATCCACGTAGTATATGAGGCACCATCGATAGTAGAGCCCATAACAGTAGTGGCCCCTATTGACGAGGATGATTATGAGGATGAGATGGAGCCTTTACCTGAGGAGTCTGATCCAGAGGAGGAGCCTGAACCTATGGAGGACTCCGACGAGGCTCCCTTTGAGGATCGGATGTTGGGAGAATATGAGGAGCAAATTTTGGAGTTAGGATGTAGAGTGGAGGAATTAGAGGCTGAGGCTAGGGAGAGGGAGTTTGAGTTCCAGAAACTAAGGGACGAGGACCATCGGAGGAAATTAGTGATGCAGGAGATGGAGGTGGAGATTGCTCACCGTAAGGAGGTAGGGATCCAGATGGGGACTTTGTTTCACCAATCAGTGGCTAGGAATGTAGAGCTGGCAGGGAAGTTGGAAGAAATGGAGTACACAGAGTTGAGCGAGAGGACGGAGAAGGAGGCTCTCTGTACTGTGTTAGAAATGGAGGTGATGGATAGGATTCACTTCGAGGAGAAGTGGGAGGAAGCCAATGATGGGGCGAATGATCTAGAGGATGAGGTGCGGTGCAAGAGAAGGAAAATGAACAAGATGGGCTATGCTCTGTGCACGGCCATGGAGAAATTTATTGATGGGGTAAATCACTACCCGGCTAAGTAAAGACAGACCCGGCATACCATAAGCCGAGATATGGTGGTACACATTACTCAGAAGGAATACCAGAGCACCATGGAGCGTGGGATGTTAAATTAAGTCTAGAGAAAGAAGCTTAATAGTTGTATTGTATTTATTTATGTGTTGTATAATCTGTTGTTGAAATCTTAGTCTTTTATGTAAGATGTGAGATAGTAGTAAACCCCAACTTTTAAAAAATGTTAGAAGGGTAGTAAGCTGGTGTTGTCCCCGTCTTTTGTGATAATATGGGATACGTGTTATCATTTATAGCAGTATGCTAGGGAGGATCATGTAATTGTAACGATTTGGCATATGAATATAAATGATCTTATTTCAGAAATGTGTTATAAAATTTTATTTCTTTTATTTGAAAAATGTCTAAGTAATATAATTAGATAATAAAATGAAAATTTTATGATGTAGAAACATGTCGCCCAGGAGTAGAATAACTGCGCCAGAAGAGTCGGTTAATGATGAGAGAGGACTTGTGACACCCCCAAATCCTGGTACTTCGATTCCACGGGATTTTGTGTTCACTGTACAAATATCATCTATCTATGCACCCATAATAAATGCAAACCATGCAATAGATAGAAATAAAATCTTCCCTTTAAGGGTTATAACATCCGAATAATAATACAATCCTAGGTTAAACTAACCTTAAACATCTGTGCCGAATCATAAACAAATAAGTCTTAAACAACATCATTAACTCAAGTCTTAATCATAAATACATCATCTAATAAAAATAACAAGTCTTCATCACTTGTTAACCTTGCCCTTGCCTTTACTAGTGGAAGGTTCGTCGGTTCTTTCGTTCTTAACTGCAATGTTATTATTAAGCAAGAGTGAGCACGATTTCCCGCAAGTATAACAATAAAATAACAGTAATAATAACATGCGAGTAAATCAAAGACATCTGAATAAAAGCTCAACTTTTGAATCAAGAATAAATAACAAGAATCAAAAGATTTCTGAGGGTCATAAGACCTTGAAATATGTCCTAGGTTATCAAGGGTTATACTTGAAACCTTTAACAGTCATAAGACTATGGACCTTATACTCGTACTTAGGGGGATCAGCCCTTAGTACTATACTGTGCACAATATCTTAACGCTAACGTATAAGTAAATCCCTTTGCAGGGTTGTTCATCTCAGTTTGACATTTGAGTCAGCACCAAAGGAAGTTTGGTTTGGATAATTCAATAATGGTTCTGAAATTTAGATCGTTCATCAACTATGGACTAGTTGAATCAATAAGGATTCGCTAGTCTAACAAGGTTCAAGAATAATGATATTCAAATTGAATAATAATCTCAAGAAGTATACAATAGAACGATTATTGTATAACAAAATCATACTTTGAAAAGATAATCAATCTTTAATATAATAATTCAAACTTGAATAATAGTAATGATAATTTACTTGAGGTAAATAATAAACTTGAACAATAATGACAAGTAGGGTTAGGAAACTTGCCTCGTGCGTAGATTACACTTTAACTAAGCACGTTCTTTGAATTTAATCCTACATACCATTCACATTCACAAAACCAGTTAATTATAACTTAACTAATCATCATAAACTCATTCTCTTATCTAAACTTTGGTTATGACTATACTTAGTCAAATATCACACTTATTGTCACATAATAACACTTCATGAATAAGCTACTTATGAAATCAATGATTCAATCCACATGTAATTATGTTATTTAAATGCTAAGTATTTATTTTAACATCTCATTATACTTATAATATATTTTTATGTTCATTACATTAGTTGCTATCACATTGTTAGACTTAATCATTTTACAAAAATCTTATTTACGAACTTTACGAGAGAGTATTTACAGCACGCTTTGTTACATAATCTTGTATTTGTGGCGCTTACTCATTCGAAAGTCATTCTTTATTTCTTCTTATGATGGTATGCTTATTACATGAAATAGACGGTGTATCGGTCTTTATGCTGTATGGCGTACAGAATCTGAAATTGCAGTTTGCGAAAAATTGCAGAACATGCCAATTTCTACCAATTTCTTAATTTCTACTCGAATTTAGACATACCCACATGTTATAATTCATGTATAATCATAACCCAACATTTATATAATGACTTTAACCAATTTAAACACTAAATTACAGAATTTAAGCATGCAATTTCACTGACTTTGATGTTCTCGAAGGTTTTGAAAATAAAACATAAAAATTGTCGCTACGGACTCGTTATAACACCGAATCCGTTCATTTAAACTTTGGTCTCTTCGTATCAACATGCATAATAATATACGAGTGTAAAATTTAGGGATAATATACGATCAACACATGAAATATCACGTATAAGGCCATATGGCCAAAACCCAAACTCTGTAATTTATGAAAAACATATACGACATGTGTTTTCATGAAACTGATGATATGGTTTACATAATATATATATATAATCAAATACAATTTGATAACATTTAACACATATATAAACTTATAATCATATCATTTCCCAAATACAGAGATTTAAAAAAAACTTGAAAGACATTTTTTTTCTATGAAAACTCAATGACGTAAAAAAACAGAATTTGGATTGAAGAAATTACCCAGAGTATAGATTTAGAAGAGATGATCAGTGGTGATCCTTTCACAAGTATTTGTTTGATTACACACTCACAATTTTCTTCACAATACTTTAATTATCTATGACAAACTCTCTCTGAGTATTCTCTAGACTTAGTAAAATAATAAGAGAAAAGAAGACGTCGTAATAAATAAACTAGCACATTGTGGTCAGTTACGCATCATGGGTTAACTGTCCTCAACCTCTACTAGTGCCATGTTTGGCTAGCCTTAAAAGGCTTATTCTCATTTAATTTAATAACTCTTTTATCATACAGTTTAAATCATATCACACCCTTACACAATAATTCAATTATCTTATTTAATTTAATTAAATAACATATAATAAATTCTCATAAATTCACATAGTCACATAATTAATTTTCTCATTAATAAATAATGTCAAATTATTAACTCCCTAATTAATAATTAAATTAATTAAAATACATTAGGCTTATTTAGTACTTCTTTTAATACAATAAGCTCACATAATTACATATATCGAATAAAAATTATCCACATTAATTTAATAAATGTAACACATATAATTAAATTAATCTACTACAATTGCATCAATTAATTATTTAATCTAATAATTAAATCATCGAAAATATTTATTTACTTCAATAAATATTAAAATTAAATTACAAAAATCTCGTTCGTCACAGGACTAGTAGATCCGATACAGAGGCTTGTAAATTTATTAGGAGAAGCTCTTAGGAGAAGAAATAAACCAGTACCACCCATTCTCTAAGCAGCTCCAGTCACAAACTTTAAAGATTTTAAGAGTGTGGGACCATCAGAATTTGTAGGAACGACCGACCCAATCGTGGCTCAGACATGGATCAAAGAGATGGAGAAAGCGTTCACCATCGCTCGTGCAGGTGAAGACCAGAAGACGGCTTTTGCAACCTACATGATGAGAGGCGAAGCAAACTACTGGTGGGACGCGAATCAGCAGAGAGCGGGAGAAGGGATAGTCACTTGGGAGAGATTTAAGACTCTGTTCTTCGAGAATTATTTCCCGAAGAGCATGAAAAATCAGATGGAGGTAAAGTTCTTAGAACTTAAGCAAGGAGATATGACGGTGGCGCAATACGCGGCTAAGTTCAATGAACTAGCCCGGTTTGCAGAACACCAGGTTGTAGATAAAGAGAGGAAAGCTAGGCGTTTTGAGCAAGGGCTGAAGCCTTGGTTATTTAATAAGGTGTCAGTTCTTCAGATAGATTCTTTTACGACATTGTTGGAAAAGGCTATTATTGCAGAGGGAGGAAGTGAAGCATTAAGTTTGTATAACAAAGAGAAGAAAGGAAAGAACATCGGGGGAGAGAACCAAGGAGGAAGCAGCAATGGAGGTAGCAATTTAAGAAAAAGAAAGTGGGAGAACAACAATAACAACAAAAATTTCAACAATCAAGTGGGGAAGTTTTGTGGAGAGTTTAAGAAGAAGGCAGAAGGATGTCCGAAGTATTGGAGGTATCACCAGGGCGAGTGTTGGAAAGGGCACAATGTATGTTACAACTGTGGCCAAGAGGGGCATATTTCGCCAAACTGTTCGAAGCCAAAAAAGATCAAATGGTGTTTCGCTTGTGGTTCGGCGGACCATCTAATCAAGGACTGCCCGAAGAAAGGAAGTAGCGGAGGAAACGGCTAACAAGGAGGGAGTAGCAAATTGATGATTGGCAAACAGACGCCATCCAACCGTCTAACTGCCAGAACATTTAATATGATCGTCAAGGACGTCGTAGCTGTGAAGGACGTTGTGTCAAGTATCATCCCGATCAATGATATAAATGCCTATGTATTGTTTGATCCGGGTGCCACCTGTTCTTTTGTATCTGAGGAATTCACTAGTCGATTTAAAATACCCAGAGAAATGATTAAGAAATCCCTTGAGCATAGAAGTTGCGAACAAGGAAGTAATTTTTGTAGAATATATTTACCAAAATTATCGTGTAAATATTAAAGACCATAAACTAAGCGTAGACTTGATTCTGATTAGATTGGCAGAATTTGACGTAATATTAGGAATGGATTGGTTGTATAACCATGCTGCAATAATTGACTGTCAGAATAAAAGTGTGAACCTTCAGACTCCGAATAAGTCTAAGGTGGTGTTTTATGGTAGCTCCTCGCTTAAACAATCATGTTGTCTTACGATGATACAGGCCAAGAAGTTGATAAGAAAAGGATGTGTAGGTTACTTAGCGTACATTGTTGACACTCGAAAAAAGGAAGTAGAAATTAAGGATATATCCGTAGTGAGAGAATTTCAAGATGTATTTCCGGATGATCTGCCTGGTCTTCCGCCAGACAGGGAAATTGAATTCATAATAGATTTAGCACCGGGAACTGCACCGATTTTGAAAACCCCATACCATATGGCGCTAATAGAAATGAAGGAATTGATGGTACAATTGCAAGAGTTGCTGGATAAGGGTTACATATGGCCGAGTGTGTCTCCTTGGGGAGCACTCGTGTTGTTTGTAAAGAAGAAGGATGGATTGATGAGGCTCTGTATCGATTATCGAGAATTGAATAGAGTGAAGATTAAGAATAGATATCTGTTACCAAGGATAGACGACCTTTTTGACCAACTGAAGGGAGCCAAGTGCTTCTCGAAGATAGATTTACGAACGGGTTATCACCAGTTGAAGGTGCGGGAAGAAGATATATCAAAGACGGCTTTTCGAACACGTTATGAACATTTTGAATTTTTGGTAATGTCTTTCGGGTTGACGAATGCTCTGGCAGCATTTATGGACTTGATGAACCGAGTCTTCAAGCCATTCTTAGATAAATTCGTAGTAGTTTTCATCGACGATATTTTAATCTACTCAAAGACAGAGGAAGAACATGTCGAACAACTGAAGATGGTTTTGGAGGCACTAAGAAAAGAAAGGTTGTATGTAAAATTTTTTAAGTGTGAATTTTGGATGGAGAAAGTTCAATTCTTAGGATACGTGGTGGATAAGGATGGAATTTCAGTAGATCCTGCGAAAGTAGAAGCAGTTAGTGATTGGGAGCAACCGAAGACGCCAACTAAGGTAAGACATTTCTTAAGGTTAGCTGGGTACTATCGAAGATTTATCCAGGATTTTTCTAAGATAGCAACCCCGTTGACCAATCTAACGAGGAAGACGGTGAATTTCGTGTGGACGGATAAGTGTGAGGAGAGTGTTCAGGAGCTGAAGAAAAGATTGAGTGAGGCACCTGTATTGTCATTACCAGATGATACGGGAGGATTCTTGGTATATAGTGATGCATCGCATAGAGGACTAGGTTGTGTGCTAATGAAACATGTCAAAGTTATTGCGCATGCTTCACGACAATTTAAGGATTATGAAAAACGATACCCTACTCATGATTTAGAGTTAGCGGCAGTAGTTTTTGCGTTGAAAATTTGGAGACACTATTTTTACCGAGAAAAATGTGAGATATACACGGACCACAATAGTTTGAAATATATGTTCACACAGAAGGAGTTGAACATGTGTCAAAGAAGGTGGTTAGAATTAATCAAAGATTATGACTGCGATATTCTTTATCACCCGGGGAAGGCGAACATAGTGGTCGAAGCGCTAAGTAGGAAAGGAAGGGAGAAGTTATGTCAATTAAAAACTCAGGAGGAGTTAATAAGGGATATGGAGAAATTAGAGATAGAAGTAAAGGGACTAGAGAGGTCTGAGGAAAAATTGTTTGCAGTAGAAGATCGTCCAACTTTGTTGGATAGAATAAAGGAATCACAAGAAAAGGATGAAGAATGCGAGAAAATCAGAAAGAGGATTACAGAAAATGAGGAGGAGAGATTCAAGATATATAGAAACGTTATTTTGAGATTCGAAGGGAGAGTGTGGGTACCATCGGTAACCGAGTTGAGGGAAGAAATTTTGCACGAGGCACACAATACGACGTATTCCGTTCATCCAGGAGGCACAAAGATGTACCGAGATTTGAGGAAACATTTTTGGTGGCCCAATCTGAAACGGGAAATCGCTGAGTGCATTAGTAGATGTCTTACATGTCAACGGGTCAAAGCAGAGCACCAGATACCGAGTGGCCTACTCCAACCGTTGGAAATACCGGAGTGGAAATGAGAGCATATCACGATGGATTTCGTGGTAGGACTTCCAGTCACGCAGAAAGGTTTTGATTCCATTTGGGTTATCGTAGATCGACTAACGAAGACGGCCCATTTTCTACCGATCAAGAACCGATATAGTTTTGAATTAGTTAGCGAATCTGTACGTAAAGGAAATTGTTTCACGACATAGAGTGCCGGTATCGATTGTTTCTGATCGAGATCTGCGCTTCACGTTAAAATTCTGGAAAAGCTTACAAGAAAGGATGGGAACACAATTGAGGTTAAGTACTGCATATCATCTACAGATAGACGAACAAAGTGAATGAATAATACAAACGTTGGAGGACATGCTTAGAACTTTCTTGATGGATTTCAAAGGAAGTTGGGATGATCACCTACCCCTAGTAGAATTTGCATACAACAATAGCTACCATGCGAGTATAGGCATGCCACCGTACGAAGCTCTTTACGGGAGGAAGTGTAGAACACCGTTGTGTTGGGATGAAGTTGTAGAACGAAAATATTAGGGCCAAAATTAGTTCAACAAACTGCAGATGTGGTGACATTAATAAGAGCTCGACTAGTAGCTGTACAAGATCGCTAAAAGAAGTTCGCAGATTTGCATCATCAGGACCGTGACTTTGATGTCGGAAGTCACGTTTTCTTAAAAGTATCTCCTTGGAAAGGAAAAATATGATTCGGCGTGAAAGGAAAATTGAGTCGGAGGTTCATAGGACCATTCGAGATACTGAAGCGAGTGGGCGAAGTGGCATACAAAGTTGCATTACCACCTAAGTTGGAGCACATCCATAACGTGTTTCACATTTCCGTGTTACGTCTGTACAAGCCTGACTACAAACACGTGATTTCTTACGAGCCCATCTAAGTAGAGAAGAATCTAGCATAGGAAGAAATTCCTGTCCAAATATTAGATAGGAAATAGCAAACATTAAGGAATAAGAGTATATCTTCAGTAAAAGTACTTTGGCGAAACCACGATGCCGAGGAGGCCACGTCGGAATTATAAGATAAAATTCGAAGGGATTATTCCTATTTATTCGTGTAACCTTTTACCAATTTCGTGGACGAAATTTTTATAAGGGGGAGAATGTAAGAACCGTGAATTTCATGAATAAATAATTATTTTAATAAGAGAATGAATATTTATTTGAATATAAATATTGATGTGTTGTGAAATGAATAATTCAACTAATTTATATTGAATTTATAAGAATGTGGAATTGATGATGAGAATTGTGAAAATGCCTTGTGTGGCATGAGAATGGAGATTTAAGGAATTTATTTAATTAAGAAGTGAAGGATTAATTAATAGTATATTATTAATTAATTATTATTATGAGCAAAGTAATTTACATAATTAGAATTGTATTATTCATTTAATTGATGTGTGTAAGACATGTGATATAATATACTTCTTACATTAAAAAGAATGTGTAGTGTGACACCTTGTGGTAACTATATTATATATAGAAACTATATAATAAAGTGAAAAGAATTATAAGTTACAATATGTATGTGTGGGAACATTAAAGATGTACTATATCAAAGGATTTCAAATTATTTCGATAAGTGAGTCTAATTGAAATAATAAAGTTTCAAGGAGATATTAAATTATTAGGGACCAATTAAACTGAGCCCATACATGTTTTAAACAATAATTGAACTAGAGTAATGTACATAGATTATATGATGTGAGCACATAAATAATCCCTAACTTTCCATTATGTAGTAGCATTAACACATTAAAATTATATTTTGGGAATATAAGAGAACAAACTAAGCATTATAAACATAGTTGTTGAGGTTTGATATATGTGTCCCATATTAAGTGTCCTAACAGTGCTCAAATAGTAGCCTACTCCTTCATTGCGTAAAATCCAGCAAAACCTAAAGGCTACAAATCCATGGTGATGATGGCTATGGATTGGCAGTTGGCCAACTCCCTTCTACCCATTGTTCTCTTCCATTTTCCTGTGAATTAAACCATGGTGTAAGAACAATGTCTGGACAATGAGTTCTCTATATATAGCCCCCTCCTTCTCAATTCTCAGTTGCTTGAAAATTTATCTAATAAGTGTAGTTGAGAGTGAGAGCCACTGAGCATTAAGGGAAGTGTAATCAGAGTAGTAAGGAAGTTCAATTCAAGCTTCAAGGAGGTATAATTTCTATTTTTTTCTTAGTTTAAGTTTTGTCAAATTCTTACAATTCTCATGAAATCTCTGTTAAGTAGTATGAATTAGCATGTCTCTGTGCTACTTAAGTTGGTATGAATGCTCTGAAGTGTTACAGAAAGTCTGGTTTTGGAAATTGCTATACATATGTTAAGGCTCTGCAGAAGCAGAGCCATTTATTTTTGCCTTTGAACGAAGTGGCGCGGCCGCACCACTTCTATAGCTTACTACCGCGCGACCGCGCGGGGTGTTTTTCTCAGATACTGCTTTAATGACTCAGTAAGATAGGCTGATCACCTAGAGTACTTGCAGAGAGTATTTTCAGTCTGTGTGATTGCTAAACATTCTGCTAAAGATGGTTTATGGTGGTGATGCACTGTTAAACCTGGGGAAGAGTTCAAGGTCCGTATAGTCTTATGACTATTAAAGGTTCAAGTTGAGATACATGATAACCTAGGGACGTAGTTCAAGGTCTTATGACCCCTCAGCATGATTTGAAATCTTTTAAATTCCTATTATTCATATCGCTTCCCAATTATTGAGTAATTGTGGAAGACTCTTATTATTCTGAAAGGTGAAAGTGGAAAGAATGAGAAAATTAAGCAAAACATAATAATTTCAAGAAA
Source organism: Panax ginseng (assembly GCA_020205605.1). Lineage (NCBI taxonomy): Eukaryota > Viridiplantae > Streptophyta > Magnoliopsida > Apiales > Araliaceae > Panax > Panax ginseng. Next base: position 56,720,800 of record CM035138.1, on the reverse strand, counting down.
GAATTGAAATTTCAGAAAGAAGAGAAATGTGAAACTCTTAGAAGATGAAGAGGTGAGGAAGGTGATGGTCTTAGAAAGATCTTTAAAGAAAGAACTTGGTTGTAGAACCTAATGAATAAATAGATATTAACATAAAATCTATTTTGATAAATGGAAGGAACGAATATTAGTAAGTCAAAATTTCAAGGACGAAATTCTTAGAAGAAATGGTAAATGTAATATCCCGAGTGTTTATGATAACGATCCTTAGAAAAGAAAATGAATGGCTTAAAGAATATATAATATTTGATATATGACTGTGTTTAATTAAAGGTTATGTAATAAAAACCTAAAAGTTGTTGAAGAAATGAATGAAGTATATTTGTATGTAAAACTTTTTGCTAAGTTAACATGTTGAAGTTATTCAACGATAATTGTGAAAGAGATTTTGTGAAAACCTTAGTAAGGTAGGGTTTCGGTGATTCCAAGGATTGAATCCTTATAAGGTGGGAAGGATGTGACAACCCGAATTTTTATAAATTATTAAAATAGGAATTTAATAATTAAATTTCTTATTATGACATGTTTTGAGTTTGAGTATGTATATATATGTGCTATATATATTGAAATATGTGATACGGTGTGATATATATATATATATATATATATATATATATATATATATATATATTCATATATTGAGAAAGTGGGGTTTAATAGTTAAGTTAACTATTGAAGAAATTAAATGAATTTTATAATAAAGTTTAAATATTTATTGAATTAAATAAATATTTTTAAATAAGTTATTTATTGAGAAAAATAAATAATTTATTAAATTATGGTATAATAATTTAGTTACATGTGTATGGTAATTAAGTTAAAGCAAATGTAAATTTTATTCTTTGAAGATTTAATTTAATGAATTAATTAAATTAAATGAGTTGTTTAATATTAAAGAAAATAAATATATTAAATAAAGTGATGTTTCTAATTTATTAATTAAATTAGATATATAATTATTTATTAATTATAAGTATAATGATAATAAGGTTTTTATTATTATTATAAGTTGCTAAGCTAAACTTATTTAATTAACTAGAGTGTGACACAAAGTAATTATATAATATAAATAATATAGGAATAAACTAGTAGAGGAGAATTGTGGTTAGCCAAATAAGGCCCTGTGGCCTTTGGCTTATCTTAACTGACGCCTATTGGTTTTTTTTAAACTGATGTATACGTGAGAGAGAGGGGAGTCAGGTTATATGTTGCGCATAATTCCTAAAGGCTAAGTTCAGAGAATTTAAAGAAGGAAGAAGGAAACACGGAGGAAAATTGAGGTTGAGAGCTTGAGAAAACTCTCTAAGATTGTCAAGAGGAAGAGAAGTGTTTGTTAAATCAAGGTATAATCTATTCTCAATTTTAACTCTTGTTTTGATAGTGTTTATGCTATATAATTTGGAAATCACGTTGGGTTGATATATATACATGTATGCATGGTTTACAATCTGTTAATAATCATGTGTGAGTACTACTTGATGATCAAATTCATGAAAATTGGGTTGTAAGAAGAAGAAATAAATAACAATGTTTATGCTTATATGATATGACTTAGAAAGTACCAATTTTAGTGGTCAATTGGTATGTTAAACTGTGAATTGAGTTTTGTTTATGCTAGTCTATTAAGAAACGCACATAACATAATTTGAAAGAAGTAATTCAGACATGAATCGAAGTCACAGTGTTTATTTTTGTGAAGAAACTCAAAAATGGAGTTTTAGTATAAAAATATGAATTTTGAGAAATTAAACTAGTTTTAGTTGATGTTAAATTGTGCTAATTTGTTGTAAATGTGAGGAAACGTGCTTGCGTTAGTTTTATATCAATTTTATATATTAATTTCACTGTTTTATGGGTGAAATTCGTGTTAGTTGGGCTAAAAATGGAACACTGTTGCTTCGTTTCTAGTTACTCTGCTTATTTGGTGCCAAGGCGAGAAAGCAAGGCAATTTTATATTTGGCCTTGCAGCATTGCTTGTGATCCCAAAGCTTAATTATGGCAATTGCTTGCCCATACCTACTGATGCGAGACAATGAAGTCTGCTTATTTGAAGGTCATAATTAGTGGACTTAATCTAGTTTGGCAAGCATGTTAATGATGTTAAAACATAATGTGTATAAAATAGGAAGATTTTAAGTAATTATTTAAATAAGTTATGAAATAAAACTAAATGTGATGTTTTTAAAAGTTGAAGATAAATGCTAAGGTTTATGTTGGTTTATGGTGAGATATAAGTTGAAAGAATGATTTGAATGTTAACTTGATTAGTTAATCTAGTATATGTTTAAAAGGATGTAAATACGCGTTAGTAGACTTAATTGTCAATTGTAAGAGAAGTGTAACGAGATATAAGGCGGAGGTTATATAACCTAGTTGTTGTTAACAAGTGTAATACATCTAATATGTGGTAATGGAATCTATGACGACTTTAATGAGCGTTAAGTGTCGGTTTGAAAGGAGTATATCTGAAACACAAAATGGGATTATGAAATGATTAGTAATAAATACGAAGAGGAGTAAACACTTGAAGTTATGAGATAAGTTTCAAAGAGACGCAAGTTAATAAGAGTCATTGTGGTTTCATTATATGTGTAACTAATGCATTTGAATATGAACCTTTGAACTGTTGTAGGATGTACGCAAAGTATTTAAGCTATTTTCGGTAACGAACCAGGAAAGTCTTTCAGTTCCTATTTGCTATGTGAACTTAGTGATTAACTATTTTAAATCTTTATTGCAAATATCATGATGTGTTATATATATGTTGAAAGTATGAAACATTAAAGTCAATCTATGACTACGTTGATTGAATAAAGCATGCTGATTGAGTAAGGAACTCAATCTTTACATTTGTTATATGAACTGTAACATGTATGTTATGTTAGTACAATGTTTATGCAATATATGTTGATGCGTGTTATTATATGCTACGTGATGCATGAAAAGCTATTAGATTTTTCTTTGGGTACATCGAGCTCAACCTTGCAAATAACCATTTTTGCAGGTTATAGATCGAGGATGTCCCTATGTGCTACTTGAATGAAGTGGTTCAGAAATATTATACGAAGATGTATATTTTAGTTAAAGTTGTTATTTCCTTAAAACATGATTAAGACTCATGAGATATATTAAATGGTTTATGGTGTATAGTTTTATATTGAGTTGTAAAGCTAGAGTTAGAGTTAACTGATATGTAAAGGTTATCAGATTGAAATGTAAAATTTTATATGATAACAATGATAAATCGAATCATAAAATAAGATTGATTCAAAGACATGTAATTGATAAAGGTTTTGATTCAGGGAAATAAAAGTTAAAATTATTCCGCATTTTATAAAGTTTAACATTGAATAATGATGTAAAATCAGAAGGTAGATGTGTTATTAATAACGAAAGTTGAGAATTAAATTGTATGAATTTTGGGGAATTCGATTACGGTTGGTATATGAAAGTCATAGGTTATAAACCTTAGGTAGAGATACCGTAGGCTATAACCTTAGAGAAGAGATGTGAAGATAATGAAAGGATAAGCTCGAGATAGAGTTGAACAATAAGAAGTAATTTAAGAAACGTATAGAGAAGAGATTAAAACATGCGTGGGAGGATTCAAAGAAGAATCTCGCATAGTTATGGGGTTACCCAACTCCAATAATAAGAATGTAAGGTGATAATAAATAGACAATGTCTATAAGAAGAGATCGGTAAGGAAGTTAAGAATAAAAAGTTATAGTTAAGTATGGTACAGTTGTACTCTTTAGTAGTTGATGTATGGTATTTGGGCTAAACGATTCCTTCATAGAGCGGAGGTATATACGAACTAGAAACTCGGAACCTTGTTTGTTGGTTGGTTGTGGGAAACCACTCAGCGTACCATAATGAAACTGGTAGAGACTCGATGTGTACCAAGTCTAGAAAATGGATACGTATGATGAAAATACAGAACTTGAATGAAATGTTGAACGATATAAATGAAGTTAGAAATTCTTAAAGGCAGAATTATTATATAAACAAGCAAATTCAAAGAAGAGTTTTGAAAAGATATAAAGATAAGAAATGGGAGTTCCCTAACTCCAATAGCCAAGATAACGAATAATGTCGTAATGAAAGGAAAGAAAGGGGATCGTAAAACAAAACGATCATGAGTTAAGAAAAGAATTTTAAGGGAGATGATTATAGAATAAGATCACGACGTGATCTATTTAAGTTATAAAAGAAAGATGGTCTGTAATATTTGAATAATTATAGCTTGATGCTATGAAGATGATGTACTATGAAATAGTATGAGATAACTCACGAGGAGTTATAGTTGATGTGATATGAGGAATTCGTATGAGATAACTCATGATTAGTGGAATTAATCTAGTTTGGCAAACATGTTAATGATGTTAAAACATAATGTGTATAAAATTGGAAGATTTTAAGTAATTATTTAAATAAGTTATGAAATAAAACTAAATGTGATGTTTTTAAAAGTTGAAGATAAATGCTAAGGTTTATGTTGGTTTATGGTGAGATATAAGTTGAAAGAATGATTTGAATGTTAACTTGATTAGTTAATCTAGTATATGTTTAAAAGGATGTAAATACGCGTTAGTAGACTTAATTGTCAATTGTAAGAGAAGTGTAACGAGATATAAGGCGGAGGTTATATAACCTAGTTGTTGTTAACAAGTGTAATACATCTAATATGTGGTAATGGAATCTATGACGACTTTAATGAACGTTAAGTGTCGGTTTCAAAAGGAGTATACAGAAACACAAAATGGGATTATGAAATGATTAGTGTCATACGAAGAGGAGTAAACACCGAAGTTATGAGATAAGTTTCAAAGAGACGCAAGTTAATAAGAGTCATTGTGGTTTCATTATATGTGTAACTAATGCATTTGAATATGAACCTTTGAACTGTTGTAGGATGTACGCAAAGTATTTAAGCTATTTTTGATGCTTGAACCGAGGAAAGTCTTTCAGTTCCTATTTGCTATGTGAACTTAGTGATTAACTATTTTAAATCTTTATTGCAAATATCATGATGTGTTATATATATGTTGAAAGTATGAAACATTAAAGTCAATCTATGACTACGTTGATTGAATAAAGCATGCTGATTGAGTAAGGAACTCAATCTTTACATTTGTTATATGAACTGTAACATGTATGTTATGTTAGTACAATGTTTATGCAATATATGTTGATGCGTGTTATTATATGCTACGTGATGCATGAAAACTGTTAGATTTTGCTGGGCTGTCGAGCTCAACCTTGCAAATAACCATTTTTGCAGGTTATAGATCGAGGATGTCCCTATGTGCTACTTGAATGAAGTGGTTCAGAAATATTATACGAAGATGTATATTTTAGTTAAAGTTGTTATTTCCTTAAAACATGATTAAGACTCATGAGATATATTAAATGGTTTATGATGTATAGTTTTATATTGAGTTGTAAAGCTAGAGTTAGAGTTAACTGATATGTAAAGGTTATCAGATTGAAATGTAAAATTTTATATGATAACAATGATAAATCGAATCATAAAATAAGATTGATTCAAAGACATGTAATTGATAAAGGTTTTGATTCAGGGAAATAAAAGTTAAAATTATTCCGCATTTTATAAAGTTTAACATTGAATAATGATGTAAAATCAGAAGGTAGATGTGTTATTAATGACGAAAGTTGAGAATTAAATTGTATGAATTTTGGGGTCGTTACAGTTAGTATGAAAGCTGTAGGTTATAAACCTTAGGTAGGAGTACCGTAGGCTATAACTTTAGAGAAGAGATGTGAAGATAATGAAAGGATAAGCTCAGATAGAGTTGAACAATAAGAAGTAATTTAAGAAACGTATAGAGAAGAGATTAAAACATGCGTGGGAGGATTCAAAGAAGAATCTCGCATAGTTATGGGGTTACCCAACTCCAATAATAAGAATGTAAGGTGATAATAAATAGACAATGTCTATAAGAAGAGATCGGTAAGGAAGTTAAGAATAAAAAGTTATAGTTAAGTATGGTACAGTTGTACTCTTTAGTAGTTGATGTATGGTATTTGGGCTAAACGATTCCTTCATAGAGCGGAGGTATATACGAACTAGCAACTCGGAACCTAGTTTGTTGGTTAGTTGTGGGAAATCACTCAGCGTACCATAATGAAACTGGTAGAGACTCGATGTGTACCAAATCTAGAAAATGGATACGTATGATGAAAATACAGAACTTGAATGAAATGTTGAACGATATAAATGAAGTTAGAAATTCTTAAAGGCAGAATTATTATATAAACAAGAAAATTCAAAGAAGAGTTTTGAAAAGATATAAAGATAAGAAATGGGAGTTCCCTAACTCCAATAGCCAAGATAACGAATAATGTCGTAATGAAAGGAAAGAAAGGGGATCGTAAAACAAAACGATCACGAGTTAAGAAAAGAATTTTAAGGGAGATGATTATAGAATAAGATCACGACGTGATCTGTTTAAGTTATAAAAGAAAGATGGTCTGTAATGTTTGAATAATTATAGCTTGATGCTATGAAGATGATGTACTATGAAATAGTATGAGATAACTCACGAGGAGTTATAGTTGATGTGATATGAGGAATTCGTATCGAGCAAAGAGCAAGTTAAGAGTAAGATAGAGTTAGGTGGGACTTCAATTGAGGACTTATGTGATGGCTGAGTTGTACAAACTTTTGTATGGGCGAAAGTTTTGTGCTTGCACTTGGTTTATCACATTGATAATCATTGGAATATCGGTGTCGCGCTATCAATGTATATGTGGTGAAAAGGTGATTCTTTTCTCATGTGTATATTTGGAAGTTAGAAACTATTAAGATTAGTCAGATATTATTAAGATTAGGTTCAGTTCTTAAAACTAATGCATATGGTATGTTCGTGACTCACAATAATATGGTATGTTTTGAACCCCTCAGCGAATGGACGCCTATGGTCTGACTAGGATAAGTTCTTAAACTCATATTATTGTGGCAAGTCCTGAACTTTAAATGTGCGGTAAGTTTGATGAACTGGGGTATAATTAAGTGTGAATGGAGTATTGAGGATGATAGGAATAGATAGACCTATTAAGTAATGGATCAGTATAGAAAGTGGAGACATAAGTTTTTCCAAATCTTCTAGCTATGTTAGACTTCAAAATTTTTGACATCAAGCTAAATTCGCACTATGTGCTTTTTTTAAAATGAATTTTTACCCTCAACGCATGGTGACAAATGTGTATGTGTGGACTTCGGGACACTGACACATCGTTACCTGTTGAGATATGATATCACTAAAACTGATTTTCAAAGATTTTTGAACTGTTTAAAGAATTGTCTATGCTAATTGTTTCGGCTAGACGAAAATGATTTGAAAAATATCAAAATGAATTTATATCATTAAAGCATCATGGAACCTGGTGCAAAGATGATAAAAATGATGGAGTTATCAATGCAGAATTTCTTAGTGTTGGATGCGATCTAAGGATCGTCAGCCCACTATGGTATGATGTAGTATGACAAAGTCACAAAATGACGGAATCCTCAAACGGACTGTAAATACAGTGTGGTATCATGACATCATAAAATGATTTTTGAGATTTCTTTAAGATATGAGAATATATATATATGGGTGTATATGTATATTTCGATTGATGTTCGAATTGTTTAAGAAGTCTATGCTATTTGATTCAGCTAGACGATTATTGAAAGATGTTCATGAAATTCAAGCGTTTATTGAAAAGTTATGCCAAACCAAATTATTTTGGTGCAGATTCAGATGTTGAAAAGCTGAGGTGAACAACCCTGTAAAAGGGGACATGTTATCGTAGACAATGGTTTCGAAAGTAATGCTTATAGTCGTTACGAAGTTAAGAGGTAATACGTTGTGCACGACGTAGGGTGCGATAAATGATCACCTAGAGTACTTGCAGAGAGAGTGTTTTCAGTTTGTGTGATTGCTAAACATTCTGTTAAAGATGGTTTATGGTGGTGATGCACTGTTAAACCTAGGGAAGAGTTCAAGGTCTGTATAGTCTTATGACTGTTAAAGGTTCAAGTCGAGATACTTGATAACCTAGGGATGTAGTTCAAGGTCTTATGACCCCTCAACATGATTTGGAATCTTTTAAATTCCTGTTATTCATATCGCTTCTCAATTATTGAGTAATTGTGGAAGATTCTTATTATTCTGAAAGGTAAAAGTGGAAAGGATGAGAAAATTAAGCAAAACATAATAATTTCAAGAAAGAATTGAAATTTTAGAAAGAAGAGAAATGTGAAACTCTTAGAAGAGGAAGAGGTGAGAAAGGTGATGCTCTTAGAAAGATCTTTAAAGAAAGAACTTGGTTGTAGAACCTAATGAATAAATAGCTATTAACATAAAATCTATTTTGATAAATGGAAGGAACGAATATTAGTAAGTCAAAATTTTGAGGACGAAATTCTTAGAAGAAAGGGTGAATGTAATATCCCGAGTGTTTATGATAATGATCCTTAGAAAAGGAAATAGAATGGGTTAAAGAATATATAATATTTGATATATGACTATGTTTAATTGAAGGTTATGTAATAAAAACCTAAAAGTTGTTGAAGAAATGAATGAAGTATATTTGTATGTAAAACCTTTTGCTAAGTTAACATGTTGAAGTTATTCAACGATAATTGTGAAAGAGATTTTGTGAAAACCTTAGTAAGGTAGGGTTTCGGTGATTCCGAGGACGGAATCCTTATAAGGTCGGAAGGATGTGACAACCCGAATTTTTATAAGTTATTAAAATAGGAATTTAATAATTAAATTTCTTATTATGAGATGTTTTGAGTTTGAGTATGTATATATGCGTGCTATATATTTTGAAATATGTGATCTGGTGTAAAGAGATATATATATATATATATATTCATATATTGAGAAAGTGGGGTTTAATAGTTAAGTTAACTATTGAAGAAATTAAATGAATTTTATAACAAAGTTTAAATATTTATTGTATTAAATAAATATTTTTAAATAAGTTATTTATTGAGAAAAATAAATAATTTATGAAATTGTGGTATAATAATTTAGTTACATGTGTATGGTAATTAAGTTAAAGCAAAGGTAAATTTTATTCTTTGAATATTAATTTAATTAATTAATTAAATTAAATGAGTTGTTTAATATTAAAGAAAATAAATATATTAAATAAATTGATATTTCTAATTTATTAATTAAATTAGATATATAATTATTTATTAATTATAAGTAAATAAGGTTTTTATTATTATTATAAGTTGTTAAGCTAAAGTTAATTAATTAACTAGAGTGTGACACAAAGTAATTATATAACATAAATAATATAGGAATAAACTAGTAGAGGAGAATTGTAGTTAGCCAAACAAGGCCCTGTGGCCTTTGGCTTATCTTAACTGACGCCTATTGGTTTTTTTAAACTGATGTATACGTGAGAGAGAGGGGAGTCAGTTTATATGTTGCGCATAATTCCTAAAGGCTAAGTTCAGAGAATTTAAAGAAGGAAGAAGGAAACACAGAGGAAAATTGAGGTTGAGAACTTGAGAAAACTCTCTAAGATCGTCAAGAGGAAAAGAAGGGTTTGCTAAATCAAGGTATAATCTATTCTCAATTTGAACTCTTAGTTTTGATCTATATGATTTGGAAATCACGTTGGATAGAGTTGCAGACTCGAAAATGGCCGAATTCCGACTTAGAACGAAGAAACGAGTGTTGAACGTTCACGAACATTTATCGTTTTCGTTAAAATGGACTAATAGGTGAAATTCTAGCAAACGAAGTAAAATAGATAAAATTCTTGCATGAACGCATAGAGTACGTAATTTGTGAACCGTAGGCTCTTGAACGAGCCAATTATAACTTATAACGAAGAAGTTAAGAGTCCGAAAATCTCATCTTTTGAAAAATCTACCAAACATTTTTACAGCAGCGAGTGGCAGCGTGGCGCGACTCTCAAGCCATTTATTTGAGCCATGACGCCAAAAAGGAGCCTCGATCGTCAACAGAAACTCGGCGTCATAAATAGCGACACTTAACAAAGAGACTCGCGCCGCAGCGCCAAGTCCGGGTATTTGAGCAATATGAGGTGGCGCCGTAGCGCGGTACCAAGAGTTATATCCAGCGCCGCAACGCCAGCCTCATGACCTAGATAAAGAAAAAGTTTTAGATGTTGAACATGAATGGTAATGAATGAACACTTAATCAAGGATCTTAATGAAACATGGTTAAGACATAATTAAGCCTTAAATATGAACACTTAGGGTTAAGTTAAGATAGTTACTTATGAACATAAGAATGACATAACGTAAAGCCGGAACCAATAATAATAAATCTAATACGTATTTAGATTGAGAAGAAGGGTAATATTCTTTAGGAACCATGTATGATCATTCATGACCTAATGTTCTATGTGATATTATCATCTACTGTAGAGACTTAAGGACCTAAAGTGCACGTGTTATAAATAGTACCAGACACTAAAGGCAAGTACTCTAACCCTTGTTCCAGTTCGATCGGGACAAGTCTTTGTGATTCATGTATTCTTCACATTAGTTAATTTTTGAGGAAGTCAAATCCAATTCTTTCAGTTAGACGTATGCTACATTATTCTATCAAGTGTTGATAAGGATTTACCAAACTAATATTGTTGTGGTTTTCAAAAGTAGACTGAGTATGCTAAATTGTTTTGTCGTCAAACGACAAGCACGTGAGGTTGCCACAACTTAAACGTATACACGTTTAATGAATGTAGTGTTGATCAACATAGAGTACTATAGTTTGATCACCTAGGCGTGCTTTCGTGAGTTATCTTGGGACTTTACAGACTTAGTGTCGGGACGTCCTTTTCAAAGTACTTATGATATGTTTACGGTCTTAAACCAGAATTGATGTTTTACTGAATATTGTTGTTGTAAAACGTTTTGAATGAAAAGAAGTGCTATTTTAAATTGTCGATAGTACTTCATAGCTATTGTTCAGTTATTGAAGATATACTCTTCCTATGTTTCAAGTATGCTATTTTCCTAGAATTGTTGTACTTGTTGAGCTAGTTAGGCTCATTCTTGCTTGAACCATATGAATACAGCTAAGACCAAACGGATAGATGGATCCGGCAAGGAAAAAGGGAAGGCAAAAGCGAACCCGTAGATTACATATGTAATAGTATAGGTTTTTTAAGAATAATATTTGATATTTTGACAAAGACAAATGTATTGGTTGTAAAGAACATGGGGAATATAAATATTCTTTTTATTTATATAAGACATATCCGTTATTTTGAGGCATTTCAATTGAATGTTTATGTGAACTGTAGCACCGTGTAACACCATCTGTCGGGTTGGAAGATACCCGGATTTGGGGGCGTCACAGGTTGGTATCAAAGCATTAGGTTATAAAACTTTAGGGGGGGAAATAAAACCTTAAGTCATAACCTTAAGAAAAGTCAAAGAATAAAAGATGGAAGATAACCATATAAAAATGCATTATATATGTTATGTGTTTTTATTATTCTATTAACGTGTACTAATCAAACTTTTGTGTTGTTGTAGATGTCAGGAGAAAATAGAGATGTGCAGGTAGTCAGTGAAGGATCGGTTAATCAGGTAGAGATTATATCGAGCCCCATAGCAGCAGATCCCGAGATAGTGGTGGTTGAGTCTGGAGACTAAGAGAGCCTAGACATCATGTCTGTGTTTGACAGCATGTTGGAAGAAGAAGTGGGGGTAGTGTCCTTCAACCCCGTAGCAATAGCAGTAGAGATGACTCCAGGGGAGTCAATGATGTCACTGTTTATGTCAGTGCTGGATAGAAACATCCACTACTGTCAGGAGGTTAAGGAGTTGAAGGCAAAGCTCCAAGCTATTATAGAAGACAAGACGGACGTGGAGTCCATGTGGGAGCAGGATCATGATGAAAAGGTTTTGGCTAAGGACATGGTCCATGAGCTGAAACAGGAGGTCTTTGAGCTCAGGGGGGAGCTAAAGACCAAGAAGCAGAAGATAGGGAGAATGTCCTATATCAATAGGAGTTCTCATGAGGATTTCCAACTGCAGGTAGCCAGTTATCCTGTCGAAGCAGGGAAGACGCGACATACTCTCAGCCGTGATATTATCGCCGGTCTTGCCAAAGCGGATTTTGAGAATGCCTTAAGGCAAATGTAATCTAGTAGTGGCTAGAGTAGTTAGATATGTACATATTTGTGTATCTAGTAGCGACGTAAAACCCTCTTTTGTATAATCAAGGGTAGTCTTTTGTAAATCCCAATTTTTGGAAAGCAATGGCGGGAAAGTAATGTATTCAGCTTAGGCTGTGTTATGTAACCGATATAGTATTATACTACAATGAATCAATATAAGTCTTTTTCGAAAAATGTTGAGTAATGAATGTTTAAGTTATTGTTTAACATTGAATAATAACTAACTGACAGAAAATGAATAATAACGAAATATATGTTTATTGTAACAGCAAAATTCCGCCAAGAAGAGTACCACGTAATCAGGGTGCGAACACAAACCAACCGGAGGGAGGTCCGGTTAACCCCATACAAGAGTTCGTAAATCTATTAAACGCATCATTTAATAGAACTGGGGCTAACATCACCGTAAATCCTGGTGTAGTACGAGTTGCTATATTTAAGGACTTTAAGAGTGTGGGTCCGTCGGAGTTCAAAGGAACTACGGACCCTATCAAAGCCCAAACGTGGGTGAAGGAAATCGATAAGGCATTTGTGATAGCAAATGTTGACGAGGCTCAGAAGGTTGCCTTTGCAACCTACATGATGAAGGGAGAGGCCAACTTTTGGTGGGAGACCAATCAGGCTAGGGTCGAAATAGATGTTATAATGTGGGTGAGATTCAAGGAAATATTTTATGAGAACTACTTTCCCACGAGCATGAAGGGAAGGATGGAGATGCGATTTTTAGATTTAATACAAGGGGACATGACGGTTCCCCAGTACGTCGCCAAGTTTAATGAACTGACAAGGTTCGATCCACACCAAGTGGATACTAAGGTTAGGAAGGCACGACGGTTCGATCAGGGCTTGAAACCATGGCTCTATAACCATATCTCTGTATTCCAAAGTACTTCCTTTGGAATCGTTTTAGAGAAGGCAATAATTGTCGAAGGTGGTAGTGAGGCGTTGAGCCAATACCACAAGGATAAGAAAATCAAGGGGAAGGTGGAAGGGGGAATAAAGAACAAGGGTACCAACGGGAGTGGCGAAGGTTATAAGAGGAAAGTAGTTAGCTCTGGGAATATCGTAGTGAAACAAGGAGACCCGAAGAGGAGGATGGAGGCCTGCAAAATATGTGGAAAGACTCATTTAGGAGTCTGTCTCAAAGGTAAGGCCGTGTGTTATAACTGCGGACAGGAAGGGCATATTGTGCCAAACTGTCCAAGCCCGAAGAAGAACCATGGATGCTTTGTATGTGGGTCAACTAACCACATGGCAAAGAACTGCCCAAAGAAGGGGATAGACGGGAATAGGGGCACCAATAGTGGTAAGTTAACTATTGGGGGTCCAGCGCAACTGGGTAGGCCGATGGCCCGTACCTTTAATATGACCGTCTAAGATGTAATGGCCTCGGGGGACATAGTCGTAGGTATTATTCTGATCAACGACTTAAATGCATACGTGTTGTTTGACTCGGGTGCTACTTGTTCGTTTATCGCATGTGATTTTGCTAGACGATTAAGATTACTTCCCCAAAAATTGCCTATACCTTTAAATATTAAGGTAGAAAACAAAGAGATAATTTCTGTTGAAGATATTCATAGGATTTGTTGCATAGACATTCGAGGTTGTAAATTATCGGTAGATCTAATACCGATAAAGTTAGGAGAATTCGACGTAATTCTCGAAATGGATTGGTTGATAAATCATGGGGCAATTATAGATTGTCAAAAGAAATGCATAAATATTAAAACATCAATTCAATCTCATGTAATATTTTATGGGAATAAATCGCCGGGATGTTCGTGTTGTGCCAAAGACAGCATTCATAACTCCTTGATAAGAGAAGTGTAATCTAATGAACTTAGATGCTAAGAACATAAGGGAAGTGGATAAGCAATGGACTTAAGCCGAATAAGATGAATAAACAACTTGAACCTAAATAAGTTGATAAACTTGTACAAAACTTGTCATATGTTTGTCATATGATGTTAGTATGTTCATTATGGTATGAGAACATTGATTATTGGACTTAAGTTCATAATAAGTCTTAAGCATGAGCATTAGAGTTCATAAGTTAAATAAGTCATTGACTTGTGAGAATAAGTCAAAACCTACTTTGATAATAAGTTGGTGTATTAAGTAACTTGAAATGTCTATATTTTGATTAAAATCAACCTATAATGATTAGTAATGAGGTTTCGCCGGAATTCACACAATTGAATGATAATCGTCGAATTCGTGAAATTCTCGGAATGGAAGTTGTATTTTGTGTTTGAAGTCATAAACGTTGGTTTTCGATGGAGACGAGTCATATTTGGCATTATAGAGTTGCGGACTCGATCTAGCCAGATCTAGCTTTTAACCGGTTCAAAAGTTGAAAAACGTGAACCTGAAAGCTAGAATGGCTAAGATTTGTACATATCTAGTTTCTTTCTAGTTTTTGTAAGTATTTAGCAACCATGTGTCTCGAGATCTGTATCTAGAGGAAACTGGAAGCTATGGGCTACTCGCTAATGAGGATTTAACTGATGAATCCTTCGTCCAGCGATGTCTAGTATAAATATATGTTTTATTTCCGTATATTCGTTATGCGGGCTGTTTATGTGATATCCTAAGTGTGACACCCCCAAATCTGAGTACTTCATTCTCACATGATTTGATGCTCACTGTCCAAACATTCGTATCTAATTACCCAAGTTAAATAAAACTTGAGCAATAAACCCTCCATCAAAGGGTTATATAATTTAATCAAATAAATCCTAGGTTGTATAACCTTTATTACATCATCAAATGTGTAAAAAATTAAATACATAACATCAATAATTAAGTCTTCACATATCAACATTTTTAATAGAATTTAAATAAGTCCTCATCACTTGCTCATCTTGCATTTGCCTTTACTAGTGGACTGTTTGTCAACTTTCTCAAATTTAGCTGCAATAGTTATATATGAAAGAGTGAACAAAATAAATGCTCACTTGGAATAGCAGTAATAATGACAACATAGGAACTATCAATGAATAAGATCAATTGAATTGAATAACATTTCTTTTCAGTGATAATTAAGAACTGGAAATTAAGATTAAGAATTTGTCTGAGGGTCAAAAGAACATGAACTATGTCCTAGGTTGTTAAGTATTTCTACTTAAACCTTTAACAGTCTTTAGACTATATGGACCTTCCTTCTCGTACTTGGGGGGATCAACCCTTCGTACCATGTATTGTGCACAAACATCTTAACGCTTTCGCGTAATTAATCCCCTTATAATATGATTGTTCAACTCAGCTTTAACTTACGAGTTCGCACCGAAGGAAGTTTGGTTTGGACTAGCCTTCAAAGGAAATTTGGAGTTCAACTTTCATCAACTAAGGATTAGTTGAATCAAAAGTTTAACAACGATTCAAGGGTTCGATAACAATATGGTATGGAATACTCATGAGTCATAAATGAATAAACATTATGCATCAATGTCATGGTGTAGGAATAAACTTAGAATCATTGAAAGATATAATAAACTTTGCTTGAGCAATAATAATAAGCTAATGATACATTCTTTTTCAATAAGGAAACAGAATTAGAAACTTTGTTCAATGTAAGAGTATATTTAGGAATAGGAAACTTGCATAATCGTAATCAAGATAAGATAGGGAACTCACTCGATGTAAAAATAAGGTTTAGAAACTTGCTCAATAAAGATACAACTTGAATAACCGTAATTGAGATAGGGTAAGGAATTTGCCTCATGCGTAAGCTATACAATTCTATAACTTGTTCCTTAAATATCCTACACATATGTAATTTAGAATCATGATACAAATTAGTCACAGTACATCCAAGTTACTTAATTAAATATCTATTCCACTTAACGTACAGTCTTTAGCCTTAGGTTTAATCACATTATTCATATAGCATAAAACATGATCAAACCACACTTCCAATTATTACCAATATTAAAATCTAATTATCATATATCTTGTCAATTATTAACTTATACTCTTCGTGTTTGATAATACAACACACATCTTTTATAACATCCTACAATATGATTTGTAACGACCGAGAAAATTGGATAATTTGTAAAATAATTTTATTTGATTAAATAATGAATAAAATTATATTATATATTATTATTATGTGTTAGTAAGATTAAGGTTGTTCTATAACATAAATGTATAGGAATATCGTAGTATTTGGCTACGTAAAGGAATTAAAGTGTTTGAATTCCCAAGACGAAAATAAAAGTTTTTCAAGAAATTTTCCGAAAAAAATTATTCATCAATTTCTGCTTGGGAATTATTTTTGAACTTCCGAAAAATATATAATGGTAGAATAATAAGGAAGGATAGAACATGTAATAATATTTCAGTTATGACAAACACAGTTTTTTGCATGCGTACTAAGTTTAAGAATGTTAAGGAACGTAAAAATTGAATAAATAATGATCGTATAATAGTGAGTATTATACGAAGCAATTAATATGAGTATGATACGATGTATTATACTAGTATATACGAAAGATAACATATCGTATATGATAAATGATTATACGACTTAGTATACGAGAAGAATACGTAGACTATACGTTAAAAGCATTAAGCCAATTATAATGGACTTGTAGGATTTGTGTAGGAATTTGGCAAACCCAAGGGCAAACTTGTTAAGGCCCAATGATATGAAATGAAAGCCCAACGTTAGGCCCTAAGTTATTTAAACTAAAGCCCAAACTAAGAACCGGACCCGTGGATCGAACCGATGTGTCAACGAGTAAGAAAACCCATGGGGCAACCCATGTGGGCCCCATGAGTGAGTCATGGCTGGCCATATGTGGTGGCCAAGCAAAGGATAAGGTGAGTGGACGCCAAGTAATGAATAGTAAAGAGGTGATGAAAGGAGGTGGAATGGCCTAAATGACCAAACTACCCTCACCTTGGAAATCCTATAAATAGAAGAGCTCTTTGTCTTCATTTTTGCCTTAACAAAATTCACCAACAAACTTAGAGCTTATACATTGAGAGAAGTAAGAGCTAGATTTTTGCTAACTCAAGAAGAAGAAAATAAAAAGCTTGATCATCAAGGGTAAGAATCCTAAACCTTGATTCTCCATATCTTCAATTGATATTTGATAGAGAAGAGGATAGTGGTAGAACATTATGTTATGGAGTGATAAGGATGGTTATTAGAGAACTTAAGCTTTAATAAATCATGTTATAAGAGAATCATACTTTAAGAATAATCATTTTGTGGTTGTAATATGTTTGGTTAGGATGTTAGAGATATGAAATGAATCTATTTTGAACGATGTAAAAATCTCAAGTAACAAAGTTATGGCAAATTTTACGAGATTGGACGATAATCGTCGAAATCGTTAAATTCTCGAAATGAAAGTCAAAAGTCACCATTGAACTCAAAAACGTTGGTTTTCGATGGAGAATAGTCTGAATTTGCATTCTAGAGTTGCGGACTCGAAAATGACCAAATTCTGACTTAGAACGAAGAAACGAGCTTTGAACGTTCACGAATGTTTATCGAACGCTCAATAATGAACTAATCGGTAAATTCCGAGTTAAAAGATTCGAAAATGAAATATTTTCTAATGAAATCATAGAACATGTGATTTGTGAGCTAATGACTTTTGAACGAGCCAATTCAGACTTAGATTGGATAAGTTATAAGCCCGAAAAATTCACAGAAGAAAAAGTTCTGGGAAATTTTCTCTCGGCGTGGTTGGCAAGAGAACGCTGGCAAGGGCGTGTGGCCGTGGCCATGACATTTACTGTGACACCCCAAATCCGGGTACTTCCATTCCCACATGATTTGTTGTTCACTATACAAACATCATATATCTATCGACCCATAAATAATGAAAGCATAAATAGATAGAAATAAATCCTCTCCTTAAGGAGTTACATCATCTGAAATAAATACAATATCCCAGGTCATACTTGTGACGACCCGGAAATTCGGGTTGTCCAGAATTTAGGTTTAAAGAATTAGTTATTAATAAAACTAATTTTTATTAATACTATTATGTGCTATGTGTTTATTAATCGTTCTAGAACCTATGATGATTATAAGTCAGGAGTATTCTGGCTACGAGCAAGATTGAATGAATAAGAATTTTCAAGACGAAAATGAGATTTTTCCGGGAACAAAATATTTTTCGGGGAAAAAGACGAAATAGGCACTATTCATCCGTTTCTTTTCGGAGATTTATTTTGAAATTCTGAGACTTTAATGATTACGTATAATTTTGAGACGTGATGGAATATTCAATAATATTTCAGTTATGGAAAAAACAAAGTTTTCGCCCGCGGACTCAAAACCTAAGGGTTAGGAAAAGTGAGTTCCGAGGATTTATTGTTTACGTATAATAATTAGGATTATTATGCGTGAGGAATCTGATATAGCAAGAGGATTGATCTGACGATAATACGATTATCGTACGAATTAAATACAAATAGAATAAGAGAATACGAGAATGAGATGCGTAGAATACGATTAGTCTTAATGGCTAAGTAAATAATAATTTAAGTAATGACTAAGTAAACTTAATAGCTAAGTAAAGTACTTATGCTTAATAGCTAAGTAAAGTACTTATGCTTAAGAGCTAAGTAAACTTAAGGGCTAAGAAGACTTAAGCGTTAAGAAGACTTAAGAGCTAAGTAAACTTAAGGGCTAAGAAAACTTAATGGCTAAGTAAGTGTGGAGGCTAAGTAAACTTAGGGCTTAAGTAATGAATAGTAAGGAGGTTAAGGGGGGCGAAATGACTAAACTACCCCAAACTTTGGTTTTCTATAAATAGGAAGCTCATTTCTTTGTTTTGGGATTTTGAAAATCCTAAGACACTTGGGAGAGAGAGAGAGAGGGTTCGGATGGGAGGAGGAGGGAGAGGAAAGGCTAGCCCGCGTACAAACTTTGTCCGACGAGAGAAGATTAAAGGAGAAATGTAATCCGAAACCTTATCTCGTATATTTTTTTTCTTTAAGTTTTTATGTTTAAAAGCATAACTTAATGAGATTAAGGAGTAAAAGATGTTAGTAATGATTTCATACGATTGAAATCATGAGAAAATAAAGAAATAAGAATTAGAAATTTAATTTATAAATTTCTTAAAGAAGTATAAGATTTGTAAGGATTTTGAGCGATCTGAATGTATCTTATGAATAAGTAGGTGAAATAAGTAAGGAATGATGTTCTATAACATCAAATTCCAAGAAAAAGTGAAATCATAATCCAAAATATCGATTAAAATGAAGAACGAATGAATAACACGAAGAACACGCGAAGAACACGAAGAACGTTGTTGATGGACAAATTTAAAACCATCGTAGTTTAATTGTTGTTGATGGACAAGTTTAAAACCATCGCGTATAAGTTAGATGTGTATTGCTTGGTTAGGAATGGTAGAAACGTTCATGAAGAATAGATTAAAACTTAGCTATAACGAAGTTATGGCAAAAATTTCATAAAAGACGTACGAGAATTAGAAAGTTAGTAAATGAACCCGAACGGGTAGGGTTTTATAAGGAAGTAAGAGAACTTAGAAAACGTGAGTCGTGGACTAAAGAACGAATGAGTTCCGAGTTCGGATGACCGAATTACGGACGAATAAACGAAGAGTGTTAAAAATCTAAAATGAATAAAGGGTGAAGATCAAGCCAATCTAATGGCACGTTAACGGATTCAGAATGAAGTTCTGTCTGAGGGGTATTGAAGTACGTAAGATAAGGAAGAGAATGGCTTTGGAACGACCTCGTTTCGAGTTATAACGAAGGAGTTATGAGATCGTAAAGTACGTATCTCAAACTTGATTCAAGACTTAGAGAAATTTTCTAGGGTTTAGGCTTTCGCTGCGATGCTAAATTTGAGCCTTGGGGAGGCAAACGCCACAAACACCAATGTTGGGAAAAAAGCCGGAGATGAGCTTTTAAGCGCTTTCGACTCTTGGGGAAATGTAAGGGAAGATAAAGAATATAATATTAAACTAATGTAACACTTAATCAAGTGATGTAAACCTTTATTAAAGGTTAAACATATAGATTAAACAAGATTAAATGACAACGAATATAAACGCGGGTTACATAACCGATATCCGGGGACCGTAGTCACGATGAACGAACATGAGGGATTGCTATGGTTGTTATTCCTTAGAGGTTGAGCGATGAGGGTAGTGAACATGGGGTTCATGTAATGGATAACAAAAGTATTAATAAGATATGAATTATCTAGAAAGCCGTAATGAATTAACGGTACTAAGATTAATGAAAGCCAAATGTGAGTCGATAGGGAATGAATTCAGAGGTATGGCATTTAGTTGCAAGGAAGCCGTAAAGAATAAGAAATTGATTTAACGAACAACAAGTTTAATGGTTCAGATAAGTTAAAATAAGTTAGGTTGTGGTACAATCATAACCTTTGATGGTTGACATATGGGAGCTGGGCTAAACAATTCCTTCAGAGAGCGAAGGTATATACGAAACTGGAAACTGATCTAACTCACTATGATGGTAGTGTAGATGAGACGGAAACTTGTTTGTTGATTGTTTGTGGGAAACCACTCAGAGTACCATATGGACTACTAGCAGAGAAACGATGTGTGCTGAGTCCTAGAGAAGTTATAAGAAGAATATAAGAATATAAATCATCAAAGATGATGAACGTTTTGAGTAAGACATCTCCGTATGTCATGAAGCCATAAACTGGTAAAGGAAGTTAGTCGCGTAAAATTATATTGCAAGAACGCGAACCCTAAGGAGTAAAGTTAAGTAAACCAATGCATAAGTTCAATATATGAATAATTGGTGTTTATGTTTTCTCCTTATGTGTTATATAGGAATTGGAATGAGCGATTCGGTGTAAAGGCATGGAAATTTGGGCGTAAAGGCAAGTTTCCTAACTTCATTCATATTACATGAATGCTAGTTTCTTAAACTTCTCATATGTTGTACTTGAGAAGTTTTGTCTATGTGCGAATGTGCGAATGTGCGATATTTGTACAATGTGGTAGAACGTATGAGGCCATGTGCCACAAGTTGAACACTTCGGTATTTCTATGATATGCATTGTTCTGTGATTGAGTTGTTCAATACAAGTATGTTTTGTTTATACATGAACCGTTATTGTTAAGTCTGTGCTAATGATTCTAGCCAGATAGGACGTGTATGAAAAAGGTAGAAGAATGAAAGTATTTCAAAGTGAAAATGACTGATGTTTTAAGAAGATAGGAATCGAGACTATTCCTATTATTCAAGCTGCTTCATAACCTTTGTTTGGTTATAGAAGTTCTAAAGAAATGTTTTAATTCTGAAGTTGTTTGTTCCAATGTTATGACTTGTTGGGCAATTAAATGCTCACACTTGCTTTAAATGAAAAATAATTTTCAGCGAACAAGGTTAGAAGAACTTAAGAATCCTGTAAAGATCAAGTTGACGGTATCCAGATGAAGTACCATTCAGAATGTGAATGAGCGAGAAGATCAAGTGAAGACTTGTAATATAGAAAGATGAAATTAAACTATAGACTAGTTTAAGGAACTGTTATATATATCCTTGGTGGCGGATAAAAGTCCCTCTTGTAAGATGAAATGAATAATGTATTTATCATTATTTGTAATGAAAAAGGTTATAAGGCTCCCAGAACCTGGGATTTGAGAGTGTATGTTGTTATATTTCAGTATATAATGATGTATGTTGGATGTATGATGTACTCGTGACGTACGGAATCCGGGTGTGAAGATAGACCGGATTTCAAGGCGTTACAATACTAACCTTAAATCTTAACTGTGAAAACATAAATAATTAATCGTCTTACACATCATTAACATAAGTCTAAAACAGAAATACATCATCACATAAAACAACAAGTCTTCATTACTTGTTAATCTTGCCCTTTCCTTTGCTAGTAGATGGCTCGTCAGACCTTTCGTTCTTACTTGCAATGTTATTATTACGCAAGAGTGAGCACGATTTCCCACTAGTATAAAATAAAATAACAATATATAATAACATGCGAGTGAATCAAAGACTTCTGGAATAAAACTCAACTTTTGAATCAAGAATGAATAACAAGAATCAAAAGATTTCTGAGGGTCATAAGACCTTGAACTATGTCCTAGGTTATCAAGGGTTATACTTGAAACATTTAATAGTTATAAGACTATGGACTCTTCTACTCGTACTTAGGGGGATTAACCCTTAGTACCATACTGTGCATAATATCTTAACGCTAATGCATAAGTAATCCCTATACAGGGTTGTTCATCTCATTTTGACATTAGAGTCCGCACCAAAGGAACTTTGGTTTGGATAAATCAAAAAGGGTCTTGAAATTTAGAACGTTCATCAACTATGGACTAGTCGAATCAATAAGGGTTCACTAGTCTAACAAGGTTCAACAATAAATGATATTTAAATCGAATAACATTCTCAAGAGGTATACAATAGAACACGTATTGTATAACAGAATCATACTTTGAAAAGATAAATAATCTTTAACATAATAAAGTGAACTTGATTAATAATAACGAGAATTTACTCGACGTAATTTATAAACTTGAATAATGATACAAGTAGGGTTAAGAAACTTGCCTCGTGCGTAGATTACACATTAATTATACACGTTCCTTGATTTAATCCTACATATCATTTTCATTCACAATATCAATCAATTATAACGTAACTAGTCATCACAAGTTCATTCTTTTTTGTCTAACTCGGATTATGACTTTACTTAGTCAAATTATTACACTTATGGTCACATAATATTACACTACATGAACAATAAGCTAACTATGCGTTCAATAATTCAATCCATACTTAAATGCGTTAAGAATCTATTTTAACATCTCATTATACATCTAACATATTTTTATGTACATTAGATTAGGTTACTATCACATTCTTAGACTTGAATAATAAGGAAAAATTTCATTTCTGGACATTCTACGAGAGTATTTCTTGGCTGGCTTTGTTAATGCTTTGTTCTCGTATTTGCATGTCATGGTATTTGCTGGCAACCCTTGACTGCATGATGCGGGCCTTAAGGCATGGAACCTGGTGTCATGGCGTGGTGAACCGATACCGATTACGCAATTCATGCGAAAATTGCAGAACATGGCCAAAACCTCTAATTAAATTATTTCTTTACACGAAATTAGACATACCCAAACATTGTAATACACATATAACAACTACTTAACCCTTCTAGCATGATTTTAACATGTTAAAACACATAATTTGCAGAATCAAAACATGTAATTTACTGTTCTTGATGTTTTTGAAAGTTTTGAACACAAAACATGAAAATCAACACTACGGGTTCGTTATAGCACCGAATCTATTCATTTGAAGTTGGTTTTCTTCATTTTATCATACATAATTATATACGAGTGTAAAATTTATGAAACAACTTATGATTAACGTATTAAAATTGCATGTAAGGGCCATATGGCCATATTTCCCTACTATGTAATTTGAAGAAAATATAAACGACATATTTTTATGAAACTGATGTTATGGAAATATACAATATATAGTAAAACATGATATGATAACATTTTATCATGTATTTAACACGTAATCATTGCTCTTTTTTAATTACAGAACTTTTAACAGAATTGGAAGCCATTTTAATGGAAACTTTAAATGACGTAAATAAAAAAACTGGGTTGAAGAATTTACCCAAAGCGTAGAGTGTAGATTAGTAGGGACGATCCTTTCTCAGTTACTTCTTCAACCAACAGCTCTCAATATTTCCTCAAAAAGTTCTAAATTTCTCTTTGATTCTCCTTTTCCAGACTTAACAAAACTAAAAGACTTAACAAATAATGTAAGGCGTATATAACATTTTTAAAAGCGGCCTTAGATTGTGGTCGATTAACTTGATCATGGGTTAACTGCTCCCAACATCCCTAAGGTTCTGTTTGGCTAATCTTAAAGCCTAAACCCGTTTAATTTGATAAAATTCTTATACTATAGTTTAATAATGTCACACCTATTTATACAATAAATTAAATATCTTATTTAATTTATTTTAAATAAAATATAATAATTTCTCATTAATTCACATAGTCACATAATTAATTTCTCATTTATTAATTATGTCAAATTATTAATTTTTTTCATTAATTATAATTTAATAAAAAAATATTCGGTTTATTAAATATTTCTTTTAATTCAATAAACTCACATAATTACATACTTTGAATAATAAAATTCTCCACATTAATTTAATAATATAACACATATAATTAAATTAATCTACCACAACTTCATGAATTAATTATTTAATCTAATAATTAAATCATCGAAAATATTTATTTAATTCAATAAATATTAAAATTAAATTACAAAATCTCGTTTGTCACAGCACCAGGCCAAACCCTTAGATCTTTGGGAAGTGGCGCCTTAACGCAAGACTGAAAGAAAGAAAGTGGCGTCCGCATAGTGCCAAGGAGGTCCAAGCCATACACACCGAGGAGTCGTCTTTGCAGTCATGAAGCTCTGATATAAAAAGCTAGCGCCGCAATGCCAATAATAGGAAAGACCCATAAAAGAATGCTCATGAACATAAAGAATAAGAAGTGAATGAATGGTGAATTATATACTTAATAAACCTAATGTAACATTATTAAAGGTGATTGTAAATCGTAAAGATTACAACTAAATGTTGACAAAGATACTTGAACGTAAATGCAATGTAATACGATAAACTGTAACGAATGTTAAACAATCTAAGGCAGGATTAGATTGAGATGAATGGTAAGATGTATTAATGAAGACACGTGTTCTAACCCTTGTCTAAGTTCTTTTGTACGAGCTTTGTGATTCATGTATCTTACACATGAATTGATGTATAATGAAGTCGAAGACAATTCCTTCGGCTAGACTTAATGTGTTTTGTGGATTTCCTTATAATCTATCAAACTGTTGTCAATGTTGCTATCTTTTGCCAAACTATTTTGGTATTGATTTCAAAGAAAGACGGAGTATGATAAAAAAATGTTTTGTCGTCAAATGACAGGCACGTGAGGTTGCCAAAACTTAAATGTAGATACATTTAAAGAAAGTAGTGTTGTACAACATAGAGTACTATAGGCTGATTACCTAGACGTGCTCGTAAGATATGCCGAACTTACAGACTTGGTGTTGGGTTGTCCTTTTCAAAGAAAGAATGAAATGCTCAAGGTCTTGGACCAATATTGATGTTTAATGAATGTTGTTACTTATGAAATATTTTAAAGAAAAGAGAAGTGCTATTTTGAATTATCAATAGTACTTCATAACTATTGATTCAGTTATTGAAGATATAAGATTTATATGATTCAAGCCTGTTGTTTAAATGAAATTGTCATACTTGCGGAGCTAGTTATGCTCACTCTTGCTTGAACCATATGAATGCAGCTAAGACCGAACGGACTAAAGGATCCGGTAATGATAAAGGGAAGGCTAAGGAGAACCAATAGATTGCCTTTGTAATAGTATAGTATGAATGTTGTAATTATTTGATATAATGACAAGAACACATGTAATGGTTATAAAGAACCTGGGTATGGTAATATTGTTTTAGAATATATAGAAGACATTTTCATAATTCTTTTGAGGTATTGCAATTGAATGAATGTGTGAACTGTAGCACCGTGTAGCACCATCTGTCGGGTTGGAAGATACCCGGATTTGGGGGTGTCACAAGTTGGTATTAGAGCTGTAGGTTATAAAACTTAAGGGAGGAAAAGAACCTTAAGTCATAACCTTAAGAAAAGTTAAAGAAATAAAAGATGAAGTTAACCCTAAAAATACATTAAATGTGATATGTGTTTTTACCATTCTAATGATGTTTACTAATCAAACTAATTTGGTGTTGTAGATGTCAGGAAATAATGAGATGTCTAGGGATATACATGTTGTTAGCGAGGAGTCCGTAAATCAAGTAGAGATCTTACCGACCCCTATAGCAGAAGATCCAGAAGTGGTTATAGTCGAGTCTGGAGACTCGAAAAGCTTAGACCTCATGTCTTTGTTTGATGGCCTCTCGGAGGAGGATGAGGAGGTGGAGGTGGAGGTGGTGTCTTTTAACACCGTAGCACCTGCAAAAGAGATGACTCCGTGGGAGTCAATGAAGGCACTGTTCATGGCATTATTGGATAGAAATATCTAGTTGGGGAATGAGGTAAGGGAGCTGATGGAGGAGGTCCATGAAATCCTGGAGGATAAGAAAAGTATGGAGGCAATGTGGGAGGAAGAGCATGCGGAGAGAGTTTTGGCGAAGGAAAAGGTCCACGAGCTGAAACAGGAGACCTTTGAGCTCAGGCAGGAGCTAAAGGTCAAGAAGCAAAAGATGGGTAGAATGCCCTATATATATAGGAGTTCGCATGCGGATTTTCAGCAGCAAGTGGTTGGGTATCCGATAGAGGCATGACAAACTCGGCATACTATCAGCCGAGATATTATAGTCGGTCTTGCCAATGCGGATTATGAGAATGCCATAAGGCATATGTAAATTAGTTAGTAGTTAGAGTAGAGTTAGATATGTAAATATGATGTATCTAGTAGTTGTGACAACCCGAGAATTTTGAATATTTTTAAAATTTTTATTAATTTATTTAGGGTTCAAAATTAGAACCTAAACAGAAAATAAGTGTATGCGTTTAATATTTTTAAAAAGGAATTTTGAGGATTTCAAAATTATGTGAAGGATTTAAGTGAATTATTCAGGATTAAGGGAATAAGCATTTATGTTCTGTGTATATGTGTGCATGATATGGTTAAGGGTTAAGGGTTGACCAGATAAAAGATATTTATAACAAACCCTAATTATATATTAAGAACGTAAACGTTCGGTTAGAAAACCCTAACGATTAACAAGAAACCCTAGAAACCGGTTCTGGAAACCCTAATTTCAGTTTCGGGAATTCGAAAATTTAAAACCCTAATCTGGGAACTTAACGGAGAATTATATTGCTCAAGTGCTATTGATTATAATATTAATTAGGGTATAGCTTAATCAATTAGCAAACCCTAATTTTACATTTTAAAAACCCTAATTTCTAGTTTAGGAACCCTAATTTTTTATTTAAGAAAAACTTAAGTGTTAATTTAATAATTGTAATGTTAATTAGGAAACCCTAATCCTAATTTTCAAGTTAATTAATTAGAAAACCCTAATCTAATTACGAAATTTAATTTCTATTTTTGAAAATAATTTTTCTATTAGAAACCCTAGTTTGTGGGTTATAAACCCTAATGACCATTTTGACCCTAATTGCTTAATTAACAATTTTAATTATGAATTTTTAATCCTAATTAGCAATATTTAAATTTTGATTAAGGAATTTTAATATAATTAGAAAATTTTAATTATAATTTAGAAATATTAATTTTATTTTTAAAACTGAATTTTTTGAAATCTTAGAAATTAAAAATTTGCAAAGTTAAGGGTTAAACCCTAAACACTAAAATGGTCCAAACCCTAAATCCTAACTCAAACCCTAAACCCTAAGGGTTTGATCAAATATCCAAAATGCCATTAAAATTAAATACGAAATGACTAAAAAGCCCTTTGTTGCATTATTGGAAATAATTGGTAGATCTTGCAATAATTGAGTGGTTGAACCACTCCACCAACTCCATATGCTACAAATCCAGTCAACTAGCCGAAAATGATTAGATCCTAGCAACATGATATCATTTATAATAGATTCAAGAGAGAGAAATGGCCACTTTAATTTTATTTTCTCCCAAAGACATTCTCTCTCTATATTTCGAAAATGTGAAGTGAGAGAGTGAGGTAAGATGAGCCAAAATCAGTTTATAACTTACAAAGATCAGAATCAGAAGTCAGATTAAGGATCAAAGCATAGAAAGGTATAAGAACCCTAATTCTCGAAATCCTTAAAATTTTGTGTTAATGTTGTTGTTTGTTGTTTAGATATGTGTCAGATGGTGTCATTTGATGATCTGGGTTGCTAAAACTTAGATCCATATCATTTTGATGATCGAATTTAATGATTTCTCAAATATGGAAATCTGGAAAAATGATGTCTGACAGTTCAATGTCAGGTCTTATAGATCCTGTCTTGTTAGCTGTTTTTGTGTTTTAAGAGTTTCTACTTGTTGTATGTTATAAGGTCTTGGATCTGGAACTTAAATCAAGTCTAGATCATGTGTAGATCGAGAGTTATTGTTGGTCAAATAACGTTGACCGGTCACAAGAGTTGGTTTCTGGGCAAACCCATAAATTTGCAGAGACCCTGACAAGCATGTTCATAACGTCTGATCTCGCATATGTTTGATAGTTAGGCCAAGTTATTGTGTTTTTGTTGTAGCCTGACATGAATACTACATGTTAAAGGCTTTAGATCACCCAGATCATGAACAGGAACGAAATTATTTAAGGTCAAAGTAGGTTGACCGAACTGCCGGAAGAAGAAATCTGGGTAACCCAGAATCTTCAAAGGGCGTTTTTTGACAGGTAGTTTGACCGACTTGAATGTTATTATTATGATATTTTTTTGATGATCTGTTAGTATATAAATGTTCCTTGTCGTGTGTACTATATATATGGACCTTCAGAAAAACAAAAGTATGGCCAGAACAGGAAATTCTTCAAGCCTCAATATGGCATCATGTATAGCGCTTGGGTTTCGGGTTACCCCAGAAAACCGAGAATGAAACGACAAGAGGTTGGAGAGCCCAGATCGTGTTGTTGTGATGTTGTTTGACCGAGACAAGGATTGATAATTGTAGTCCTATATACTGACTACAAGATCAATGCTTGAGATAGCCCAGAAAACATTAGGGACTTAGAGAAAATCGTGGTCAAACGAGCGACCTTGAGAGTGTCTTACAGTGTTCTTGAGCTCAAGAACACCTTAGACGACAGAAAGCGTCGCTAAAGGCCTACAGCGACGGATTAAATATATTTAATTTCTGATTTTATCAGAAATTAATTAAAAATAGAAAAAATGGTTTTTAATTTTTAAAAATACATAATAAATTCTGAAAAGTTATTTTAAATTCTGAAAAATAGTTTTTAATTATTTAGAATATATTTCATAAATATTTAATATTTTTGGAATATAAATAGTATTTAATTTTTTAATTATAATATTAAATAAGTAATTTAAAAATTATTTTAATACATGAAAAATCATGAAAAATAATTTTATGGTATAATAAAATATTTTAAGTTATATTTAGTGACTTTTAATATTTTGTGATGAATTTCATTAATTAATCAATATTAATGATATTTATCTTATTTAATAAATATATTAAAGAAATTATAGAAAAATAGAATTAATGATTTTTAAATCATATAAAAATGATTTATGTGTTATAAAAATATTTGAAGTTATAAAATATAACTTTTGATATTTTGTCATGAAAATATTAATATTTTAATATTAAAGGAAATTATCGGATAATGAATTGAAGTGTTGAAAAAGCATATAAATATGATTTTAATGTATTAAAAATACTTTGATATATTATAAAATATATTATAATATTATGACATGTATTTTATTAATATTTGATAATAAATAAATATTAATGATAAAAGAATTAAGTAGAATTTAATTTATTTAAATACGAGTTTAATGATTAAAAATTCATGATAAATAGTAATAATTATTTAAAAATTATTACAAGCTTATGAAAAATATTTTGACTGTTAATTAATTATCTTAGATAATGGTTAAGCATTTATTCAAAGTTTAATTGAACTTAAACTCGTGAATTGTCCGACTAGACCGTTGGGATGTCAGTTTTGTGTCGGGTTCAATTCAGACTGCAATAGTTTGACTTGATATCGAGTTTTATGTGTGTTATAGACTGATAGGGTTATGTGTTATGTGTTTAAGTTATTCTATGTATATCTATATATATAATAGTATTATATTATGATGATATTATTCTAATATTGGAGATCTATATTACTAATATTAGGTCTTCAGATAAAGCGTTATAAATTGCGTAGCGGTAATCAACGGTTCAGGAAAGTTTGTTTTTACTTAACTCTACTAAGAGTTGTTTCATTCGGATAATCTTATGGTTAATCATTGTTGGTTGCCATGAATTGTACTCCGTACATATTGCATGTATAAGTCAGGTATGAAAGGCTGATCACCTTCATTACCAGTTGGTTCAGATATATTTTTGTTCATGTATAATACTTGTTCAGTCAAAAGTTTGTTCCTGCTAGTTCAAAATTATATTGTTGAATTATAGCCAGCTTATTGTTCAGACTCTTTCAATCATGATATATCGTTATATTATTAAACTTAAACTTGTTGGGCAACTTTCATGCTTACCCTTGCTATATCATGATAAAACATTGCAGATTAAGGCGAATGCGTCGGATACAAGGAAAGGTTAAAGACAGTTCCAACATAATGTTAATGTGCGCGATTAGATTTGTAATAGTATAGTTTGATAATAATGTTATATGTTAGATAGTTATGAATTATGATTAAGTTAAGGTTACTCGACCTTGGGGAAAAGTATGTAAG
This sequence comes from Panax ginseng, assembly GCA_020205605.1. Lineage (NCBI taxonomy): Eukaryota > Viridiplantae > Streptophyta > Magnoliopsida > Apiales > Araliaceae > Panax > Panax ginseng. Next base: position 56,690,077 of record CM035138.1, on the reverse strand, counting down.
TTTAATGTATAAACAATTTATGTTTATATCTTCCGCAAATAGTAATGTTGTATAGAATGATCGAACCGGATCCATGGTGATTCGGGACCTCGGATTCGGGGCCGTCACAGTAGTGACGTAAAACTCTCTTTTGTATATCAAAGGGTAGTCTTTTGTAATCCCAATTTTTGAAAGAAATTTCGGGATAGTAGTGTAATTAACTAAGGCTGTGTAATGATGAATGCTATAGTATTATACTACAAGGAAGAAGTAAATTAATATAAGTCTTTTTATGGAAATATTGTGCAATGAGTTGAAGTTATTGTTTAATAATGAATAATAACTAACTAACAAGAAGGAAGTAATAATGACGTGTTATTTATCTTAGCAGAAAAATGCCGCCAAGAAGAAGACAACGAAATCAAGAAGCCAATGTCAATCAACCGGAAAGGGGATCGGTTAACCCGATGCAACAGTTCGTTAATTTATTAACGGCTGCGTTTAATAGGAACGAGGCTAATATACCCATAAATCCTATAGTAGTACGAGCTACTACGTTTAAGTATTTTAAAAGTGTCAGTCCGCCGGAGGCCATAAAAACCCAGATTTGGGTGAAAGAAATAGGGAAGGCATTTGTTATTATAAATGTCGAAGAGGGGCAAAAGGTTGCTTTTGCTACCTATATGATGAAAGGAGAGGCCAACTTCTGGTGGGAGGCAAACCAGGCTAGGGGTGGGATAGAGAACCTTATGTGGACGCGGTTCAAAGAGATTTTCTTCGAGAACTAATTTCCCACAAGTATGCAGGGGAGGATGGAGATGAGGTTTCTAGAACTGAAACAAGGGGAAATGATAGTTCCACAATATGCTGTCAAATTTAATGAATTGACGAGGTTTGCTCCACATCAGGTGGTCACAGAGGTGAGGAAGGCTAGAGGTTTGAGCATGGCTTGAAACCCTGGCTGTATAGCAGGATATCTGTGTTCCAAAGTAATTCTTTTGGAACCATATTGGAGAAGGAAATAATTGCCGAGGGTGGTAGCGAGGCTCTAAGCCAATACCACAAGGAGAAGAAGAACAAGAATAAGATAGATGTGGGAGTGAAAACGGAGGGAGCCAGTGGTAGTGGCGACGGGAAGAAGAGGAAGGGATTTAACTCTGGGAATACCAGAGTAAAGCAAGGAGATCCTAAGAAGAGGATGGAGGCATGAAAGAACTATGGGAAGACTCATTTAGGAGTCTGTCTCAAGGGAAATATGGTGTGTTACAACTGTGGACAGGAGGGGCACATTTCGCCTAACTGTCTAAGTTCGATGAAAAACTATGGATGCTTCATAAATAGATCAACCAATCACATAACGAAGAACTGCCCGAAGAAGGGGACGGACGGGAATAAGGGCGCTAATAGCGGTAAGTTAGCTATTGGTGGTCCCGCACAGACGAGTAGGCCGATGGCCCGCACCTTTAACATGACGGTCCAAGATGAAGTTGCATCAAGGGATGTAGTTGCATGAATTATCCCGATCAACAATATAAATGCTTATGTGTTATTTGACTCGGGTGCTACTTGTTCTTTCATAGCATGTGATTTTGCTAGACGATTAGGATTACTTCCCGAAAGATTGCCTATACCATTGAATATCAAGGTAGCAAACGAAGAAATAATTCCTATTGAAAATATTAATAGGAGTTGTTGTGTAGAAATATGGGGCTATAAATTATTGGTAGATTTGTTACCAATAAAGTTGGGAGAATTTGATGTAACTCTCGAGATGGATTGGTTGTTTAACCATGGTGCAATAATAGATTGCCAAAAGAAATGTGTAAATATTAGAACGTTGAGACAACTTAACAATCTGCCTTACAACAATAGACCTATACTATTGCAAGACAGCTTAACAATCTGCCTTAGCCTTTCCTTTATCCTTTTTCGATTCTCCGGGACGTTCAGTCTTAGCTGCATTCATATGGTTCAAGCAAGAGTGAGCATAACTAGCTCAGCAAATATAAAAATTCAATAACAACATGCTTGACACATACGAATCATATATCTTCAATAACTAAATAATAGTTACGAAGTACTATTGATAATACAAAATAGCACTTCATCTTTCTTTCAAAATGTTTTACAATCATAACAATATTTAGCAAAACATTTACTCCGGTCAAAGACCTCGAGTATTCATTCTTTATTGGAAAAGGACAACCCAAAACTAAATCTATAAGCCTGATATTACTTACGAGCACTTCTAGGTGATCAACTTATTGTACTCTATGTTGATCAACACTACATCCATTAAACGTATGTACGTTTAATCATTTGGCAACCTCACGTGCCTATCGTTTTACCGACAAAACATTTGTTTAACAATTCCAGTCTTCTTTTGAAAACCATATCAAGCAGTTGACAAAAGATAACAACATTTGATAATAGATGAATAGATTATCAATAATCCACGCAATATAACAAGTCTAGCCAAAGGAATTGACTTTAACTTCAATATACCTCAATTCATGCGTAAGGATACATGAACTTCAAAAACTTGTTCAGATTGAACTGAGACAAGAGTTAGAAAACTTGCCTTTAGGTTTCCTATATCGGCCCTAGCCTGGTTTGCCTCCCACCAGAAGTTGGCCTCTCCTTTCATCAAATAGGTTGCAAAGGCAACCTTTTGACCCTCCTCAACATTTGCTATTACAAATGCTTTCTCGATTTTTTTTACCCAAGTCTGGGCTTCTATAGGGTCCGTAGTTCCTTTGAACTCCGCCGGACGTATACTTTTAAAATCTTTAAAAGTAGTAGCTCGTACTACTCCCGGAATCACGGGTACATTAGCCCCCGTTCTATTAAATGCAGCCGTTAAAAGATTAACGATCTCCTGCGTTGGATTAACCGAACCACCCTCCGATTGGTTAACATTAGTGCCTTGATTTGGTTGTCTCCTTCTTGGCGGCAATTTGTTATTAAGAAAACAACACATCATTATTACTTTATTCTTGTTGGTTTGGTATTATTTGTAATAAAACAATAACTCATACTCATTACTCAATATATTCCATAAAAAGACTTATATTAATTCATAACTTGTAGTATAACACTACATTGTTTACATTACTCAGCCTTAGCTGATTACATTACCTTCCCGTAATTACTTTCCAAAAATTGGGATTTACAAAAGACTACCCTTTGTTATACAAAAGAGGGTTTTACGTCACTACTAGATACATAATATTTACATATCCAAGCTACTCTAGCTATTGCTAGATTACATCTGCCGTAGGGCATTCTCAAAATCTTTGTTGGCGGGAATAGGTAATAACATCTCTACCGATAGTGTGTGAAGGTGCATCTCCGCTTTCTGAGATACTTGACTACTGTCTTTGGAAATCAAACGAGAACTCCTATGTATATAGGACATCCTCTCCAACTTCCACTGTTTAGTCTGTAGCTCCTGCTTGAGCTCAAAGACTTCACATCTCAGCTCTTGGACCTTGTCCTTAGCTAGAATTCTATCATCGTGCTCCTCTTCCCACATTCCCTCCATGCTAGTCTTGTCCTCACAGACAGCTTGGAGTTCCTCTTTCAACTCCTTAACCTCTTGGCAGTAATGGACATTCCTATCCAATACTGACATAAACAATGCCTTCATCGATTCCCCCGTAGACAATTCCTCTGTAGGTGGAACCTGGTCAAAGGACATCACGTCCACCTCCTCCTCTAGCATGCAATCAAATATAAACATGTAGTCTAAATCGTCCGAGTCTCCAGACTCGATTGTCACCACCTCTGGTTCTACTGCTACGGGATTTGGTAGTATCTCTACCCGATTAACTGAATCCTCGCCCACTACATATATGTCTCTATACATATCATTTTCTCCTGACATCTACAATAAAATAATATAGTTTGATTAGTACACATCAGTAAAATAATAGAAACACATAACATAATATAACGCATTTTTATAAGGTTACTTTCCATCTTTTACTTCTTTATTCTTTCTTAAGGTTATGACTTAAGGTTCTACTTTCCCCCTTAAGTTTTATAACCTAGGCTCTGATACCAACTTGTACCGCCCCCAAATCCGGGTATCTTCCAACCCGACAGATGGTGCTATACTGTACAAACATTCATATATTCATTCAATTGAAAAGTCTCAAAGAACGAATATAACTTCTATATATTTAAAGTAATATTTATATTTCCCAGGTTCTATACCCATTACAAATGTTCTTTATCATAATATCAATTACATTACAATAATAGACCTATACTATTACAAGACAGCTTAACAATCTGCCTTAGCCTTTCCTTTATCCTTTTTCGATTCTCCGGGACGTTCAGTCTTAGCTGCATTCATATGGTTCAAGCAAGAGTGAGCATAACTAGCTCATCAAGTATAACAATTCAATAACAACATGCTTGACACATACGAATCGTATATATTCAATAACTGAACAATAGTTATGAAGTACTATTGATAATAAAAAATAGCACTTCATCTTTCTTTCAAAATATTTTACAATCATAACAATATTTAGCAAAACATTTACTCCAGTCAAAGACCTCGAGTATTCATTCTTTATTGGAAAAGGACAACCCGTAACTAAATCCGTAAGCCCGATATTACTTACGAGTACTTCTAGGTGATTAGCCTATTGTACTCTATGTTGATCAACACTACATCCATTAAATGTATGCACGTTTAATCATTTGGTAACCTCACGTGCCTGTCGTTTTACCGACAAAACATTTGTTTAACATTTCCAGTCTTCTTTTGAAAACCATATCAAGTAGTTGACAAAAGATAACAACATTTGATAATAGATGAATAGATTATCAATAATCCACGCAATATATCAAGTCTAGCTAAAGGAATTGGCTTTAACTTCAATATACCTCAATTCATGCGTAAGGATACATGAACTTCAAAAACTTGTTCTGATTGAACTGAGACAAGAGTTAGAATACTTGCCTTTAGCGTCTGCTATGGTATATTAACTTTATGTTCAAGTCTTTCAAGTCTCTACAATACATGATCACATAATGTCTTACATTAGGTCACATATAATCAAGTATGTATATGACTATATCTTACCCTTCATCTCAATCTAATTGTGTATTAGATTCAGTTACTATCTGTTTCGGTTCATCATTATCCTTGCATTTATATTTGACTAGGTTATCTCAACCTTTATACAACATCCTTAAGGTTTAAAAAAGTTTAAACAATGTTACATTACATTCCTTAGGTTGTGTTTACTTTTAAATCAATTAAATTTCTTTTCTTTGTAATTAGAAACATTCATCACTATCCTTGTTCTGAGACTGGCGTTGCGGCGCGAGTACTTACTTGGTGGTCAGCACACTGCCTATTGCCACACTTCGAAGGTTTTCAGATCTTTGTATATGGCTGCGCATGACGCCACCATTTATACTACTTGATTCGCCTTCATTGTGGCGCTGCATGCAGTGTTCTCGAACTCTTATTATTGCTGTACTTGGCGTGACTAATTTGGTTTAGGGTTGAAAGCCATGGCTTCAACTCAGGCACCGAAAAAAAAATTGATTCTTGAATTTTTGTGAACTTCCCGGACGCATAACTTCTTCTTTATAAGTCCGAATTGGCTCGTTCAAAAGCCTACGGTTCACAAATTACGTAATCTACGCGTTCATGCAAGAATTTTATCTATTTGATTTCGTTTGCTAAAAATTCACCTATTAGTTCATTTTTAACAAAAACGATAAACGTTCGTGAACGTTCAACGCTCATTTCTTCGTTCTAAGTCGAAATCCGGTCATATTTGAGTCTGCAACTCTTAAATGCCAAATATGATTTGTCTCCATTGGAAAATAATGGTTCCGAGTTCAAACACAAAATTTGACTTCTATTCCGAGAATTTTACGAATTCGACGATTATCGTCAAATCGTGCAATTTCTGGCAAATCTTCATTCTTATGATTTGTTCAACATTACAAATGAATTCCATTCATCATTTGAACATCTCAACCTACTTATTACAACAACTTATATTCATTGTTGTATTTTAGACTTATTTCTTCATGAGCTTATAACTTGTCAAATTATAAACTACTTAAGATTTTATTGTTCATGACTTATGACAATAAAAGTTTCTTAATCATTAGCTTATATGTTCTTAACATATAACTTTACTTATGTATTCATGATACATAGGATCATACAAGTTCCTTTACATCCATATCGCTTCTCTTAATAAACTCATTACAAGTTCATAATACTTTCACATAAGTTTATAACTTATGCTAGCTTAAATGACTTATTACCAACTTATGTGACTTAAGTTCATTGCTTACTCATTCTTCTTACTTCTTAACATCCATGTTCCTTAATCCAAACTTTTCTTATCAAACTATCATGGTAGAGATAGAACATAATTGGAGAAGAGATCTTACTTTTGAAGTCTTGGTAAGTAGCTTCTTCTTCTTCTTCTTACTTATAGAAGTAACTTATTTGTAACTTAATCTCTCTAACAATTAAGCACTTTGTAATAGCTTGATTGTTTGAACAAGTGTTAAATGGCTAGCAAGCCTTCTCTATTTATAGAAGTTGCAAAGCTAGGGTAGTTTAGTCATTAATTCAACCCACCTCCTTAAGCCACCTCCTTACTATTCATTACTTGATTAACACAAAACTTATCCTTTGTTTGGCCATTACTTCTATTACTTGGTCATTACATTAACTTGGTCACCATACTAACCATATTAATATGGTTTGTCCCATGGGTCATTACAACTCATGGATTCTAGCTTGGGCTTGGATTAAATAAATCCTTGGGCTTTGCATTAACACACACTAGTTGGTTTATTAATTAATAATTGGGCCTTAACATTTTATTCACTTGGACTTATACCAATTGCTAACTAGTCTTCCAAGTCCATTAACAGTACTTAATACATATACATATAGTTTATGTATCATTTTCGTATTTTAATTCATATAGAAATTATATACGATATTTCATTCTTCATACCAACTCGTATAATACTTCACATTATACTCGTTTTCATTACCTTTGTACAATACCTAAGTATTATACAATTATTACTTATTCATTACCACTTCGTCTTCCTTAACATTTATAAATTAAGTCCGCAAGCGAAATATTATATTTTCCATAACTAGATTTTTATTACACAATCCATCTTGCCTTGTCATTCTATCATTACGTATTTCTCGAAAATTCAAAAATAGATCCCGAGAAAATATCGATGAATAGTGTTTTTCAGAAAATTTCTCGAAAAACTTTTATTTTCGTCTTGGAAATTCAAACACTTTAATTCGTTCATGTAGCTCAAATACTACGACATTCTAACATCAATAGGTTATACAATGACAACCATCTTGATAACACATATAATAGAATTTTATTATTATTTAATTTAATAAAATCATTTTACAATAGGAAAAGAACGTCCAAGCTAGATGCAATCCTACACATGTCCAAGCTAGATGCAATCCTACACATGTCTATGCGAATTAATCATAACAAGGATTTAATCATAGGTTCTCAATTAGGTCGCACGTGGCGCACAAAGATATGTCTATTCTACGCACAACTTATGTAGTCGAGCCCCACAATCACATGCCAATATATTTAGGTGTAAATCTATAATTTTTCTGTCGATATCATGTAGATTACCAAAAGTATCACTAATGTCTTAGCAAGAATCATTAAGCATAAATATATCAATCCAAATCATATGGTGCCAACCAAAGAGATAAGACAGTTAATTTAAATAACAAAGGGTTCCATTATAACCTTAGAGCAAATAATCAGTTCATAGCTATTAAACCCAATATAAGTAACAAATAAGACAACATTTATAGATTACAAAACTAGAGAAGATAAATGGATAAGAGGAAACTCTGTCAAAGCCCTTCAATCTCCTCGTATTCCGATCAAATCAAGCTTTCCAATCCGTGTCACTCGTAGCTCTTGTGCTCCAAAGAAATAATAGACCTCTCCCTAAATCTACCTAATATATATTTATAGACATCAACTAAGAAATAGAGAGAGAAAATACAAAACAAAACTAATCTAAGCTAAAACTACTAGATTATATGTTATAGGATGTCTGATGTTTGATATACAGAGACTCCCTATGTTTTATACGCCTTCCCTCCTTTTGCTAGGTCAAACACAAGCCCTCTCTGCCTGGACACCGGATCTCGCGCTGCGGCGCGAGCAATAACATTGTAGTTGGCGCTGCGGCACCAAGTAAGTTGGGAAAAATCGGAGATCGCGCTTACAAATATGAGCCCAAGAAGGAAACATGGGATCATAGGCGCAAAGTCGACGTCAGCGAGGACAAGGAGGTGCACATGGCCTTGAAGTCTAACATTGGGCATTGGTATTGGCAGGTGTATAAAAATGACAATTTTGCCCTTGAATGCTAGAAAACACCTGTAAAGCTCTGAAATTCATCGATTAAGCCCAATAACACTATAATCATATAAATCCATATAAAATCTACGAGAACATACAACTATTTAAGTCATAAAATATCCGATTCACGGGTATAAATCCCACTCATCAAATACCCCCAAACTTAAGTCTTTTTTTGTCCTCGAGCAAACTATCTAACACAACACTACTAATAAAACACACGCGAAAGAAAACTAAAACTGTAAAGTATTATCATGGCTTCAAAGCTCGATCATAACCACTCTAGGAGAATAGGGCAAACATAGAAATGAATAAGCATTCATTCAATTCCAAGCATAAGACTGTATTCGATCCATTCTATGTGTGTGTGTGGAGACCAACCACCTTAACTAATCATAACTCAAATAAGCTCGCATAGTCGATTGCTAATATCAATAAGCAAACTCCACAACTTAAACATTTAACAAGCACTAAGAATAAGACGCAAGTGCATGAAAAGATTAAAAGACTCTAGCATGACGACAGTAAAATTTAACTCCCAAGCTAGACGACTTTAGGGCACTAGGTGTAGAACACCCCTATGAATCTAATAACTCAAGCAGTAAAGGCCACATAATAAACATAAGCCAGTGAGATTTTACAACAAAAATGAAGATTATTTCGCGAGTGCATTTTATGCTCCATATCGATATCGGTTCTGCGTTTATGGGCGAGTGCGTTTTACGTTCCATCTCGACCCACCGCAAAACTTTCAATATAAACTCTTCTTTTCTATTTTTTTCTTATTTCATTCATAATTTTTTTTATATATGTTAGCATGCCAGAAACCAAGATCCAAAACTGTATAAACGTCTAAGTCTTTTATTACCTTGTAAGAATGAAAGTTTATAAAAGTGAACAAACTCTCAAAGCAATCAACATGTGAACTAAATTCGAAAAAATAACTAGTTACAAAGTTGTGCTTGCTAAGAAGGACGGATCAATAACAGTCTAAACTCAACGATTGAACAACCCCTAGCTCATACATGCTTGACACGACTCTAAGAGATAGGCATAAATACTTGGCGCTTGTCATCAGCCACAATAAAAAATTAATGATAACTATAACCCTTGCTAAATAGCAGCTCAAAATAGGGTAAAAAGGCCATTCAAATGGCACAAACATCTAATCTGTATAAGCCCCAAAAATATGGCTATAAACCACAATCATGCTGATAATAATCAAAGCATTAATAAAAATAAAAACCAAAATAGTATATGGCATTCATAATGTTAAAAATCCAAACATAAACCCGCAGTTCAAAATGACTTCACCACAATACTGATAAAAAGTCATAACAAAATACTAAATATTCAACCTAGCATGGCAGTACAAAAATAAAATAGATAAAAGCTAAAAAAACCCCCAAACTTGAGGTGAGCAATGCCCTCATTGCTAAACATAAAGCAATCGTATGCAAGAGGGCTTCCCTGAAGTTCGCTCACTCAGCAGCGGTGTCATCCTCGTCAGCCTCGACGGGCGGTGATGGTGGAGGGTATTGTGGGAAGACAGGCAGCTCTGGAAACTGGTATGGCGTGAACTCAGCATTCTCGCCATAGTAGTCGGTGTAAATGCTCTGCATGGTGCTCACCAGCTCAGCCTGGTACTGCATAGCTATCTATTGCCTCTGAGCCACTGCAGCTATGTGCCTCCATTGCCTCTGCGCCTCAACATCCTGTTTCTGATGCAGCAGGGTGAGGGATGCCATGATGTCTGTCAGTAGACCCTGGGCAGCTGGGCTGACGTCTGAAGTCTGTGCCTGCTCTGGCTCTATAGTAGGGGGCGGTGCTGTAGGTGGCCCATAGCCTTCGCCTCTGACATGTGACTCTGCCCCATCCCACATAATGAAGCGTGAGATCGTCTAGTGGTCGATGATTGCCATGGGAGGCGAGGCTATCTCCTCTGGCCCCCACTGAATTCCTGCCTGCTTGCACAACCGAGTGATCAAGGAAGGATGTAGAAGTCCCGAAGCCACTGTGCTCTTGATCGCCTTAATGACGGACTCGTGTATAAGAACCCCGACGTCCACATTCAGGCCCGTGACAATAGGAAATAGGAGGATCGCCCTATCTTTGGTCACATCGCTCAGGTGCCGGGTAGGAATCATATTAGCACAGATGAAGTTGAACCACGCCTTCCCACAATGACTGAGCGCTGAAGACGGGAAACTAGCCTTTTCACCCGTGTAGTCGTTCTTTTTCCATGAAGTCCCGGGCTTGCAGAGCCTCCTGATAATATCCTCTAAGTCATAACTGCGGAGTCACGGCTCCATATAGTCCTTGCCTGTAGAGTTGGGCGTGGAAAATAGTGTATTGATCGCCTCACTTCCAAACGCCACTAACTTCCCCCTAATTTGGACGACCGCATCACCTTCGGCATTGGCGTTGGCATAAAATTCTCAAACCACAGAAACAATGGCTGACCCGGGTGGTTTCGTAAAATGGGTCCATTGATGCCCCGAAATCATAGCCAATAATTCGCGTCTTTTCTATCCGGCCTCAACCCCCGCTTAAGAATGAGATTTCGCACGGCAAAAGAGCTTTTAGTAACACTTCCATGCATCCTCGCTCACAAATTTCGCTCTGTCCCATGCCGTTGGTAATGCTGCGGACGACGAACCTCCCATACTAAGGCGTTGCCTCTTTTGTGCCATTTCAGAAATTGATGCAATTTGTATGACTACTGGCAGAAAACCCAATTTAAACACCCCCAGACCTTTTGCCAAATGAAACCAATGAAATTGCATTGATAAAATAGCCCAAATAGTCTACTTTTTCATTCAGGATTTTTCTCAAACACCTGGTAGGCGCTCTCAAAACAAACTATGGACAAAACTTGCTTGAAAGAACTCTAACCAGATTTTCGACAGAGGAAATCACACAAATACTCAGCAAGTCCAAACAATTATCCCACAAAAAATTTCTACTTGACTGAAATCAAAGATTACCTTGAGGGAGAAAAACCCTAGGTTAGAAATGTGTGGCAGAAATCCTTGTGTGTTGTACTTGATTGGTGCCCCTCTCTTGTTGGTGACAGAAATTGTAATGAATTGGAGGCGTGAGGGGGGGGGGGAATCTTGTGGGGATATATGAGAAGTGGGGATGTTTGATTAGAGGCTGGTAGGAGCGTTCCTTAGGGGGGCTTGCTTTCAAGATATGTCAAGAGAAAGGAGAGGTATGGCACATAAGGCTGGCTAAAAACTGCACTTAAGATCCAATATCTCTTTGCTGCCATGCATGGCAAGGGTTGTCCTTCGATTGCTTAGCGTCACAACATGAGTTAATCAGGGTGGGCTTTTTGGCCATGCATGGTCTGAATCGCGAGGTTGGTTGGTAGCTATGCTGAAGAGAGAAGTGTGGCATTTAAACATTCGCTGCGCTGTCATGTGAATCTTGGTCTTCTTGTCAATGCATGCGGCTTGTTGCGATCTGGTAGTAGTACAATTGGTGGCACCGCGATGCGAGATGCCATTTTCTGAAATTTTTCTAACTGCTATCTGCACATGCCAAGACCAGTATAACAGAAAAAACTTGAAGTAAAAATAAATTCTTCCATACAATATAATAACTAACTACAGAGTAAACTAGATATAGGTAAAGGAAAACATATAAAATTTATACCGAGATGGGGGTGCCTCCCCACCAAGCGCTTGTTTTATAGTCGTCGGCTTGACTATACCAACGCCGTTTAATCCGACTCATAAGCGAAATTGACCTTTTCATGCCGCCTATTCGTCAATTCCTTTGGATTCTAGGCAGACATGGATGATTGGTCATCCTCATTTTCCTCATCCATTCAGTTCTCCATCGGTACAAAGAAGCTTTCGCCACTGGAATTATCCACTAATTCGCCTATTTTATTAAGTTGAAAACGTTCTTTGTGCGCTATTGGGCCCTCACAGATATTCACAGTCGGGAGCGTGGCTTCTGATTGTATATCAGTATTGACTATACAACCACTGTTGATCCTTTTGTCACCAACTTCAGACTCCACCGGTTGGCTAGTTTGCACTATGACGTCTCCCTCAACAACTGTGTGAGACTCATTGCATTTTCCTTGTGTATCCACCGTGCAATGCTCTACTGCTTCATCATCGAGGTCAATTAAGATCTGAAGATTGCATTGCGGTGGATTTATGATGGCATTAACGAGTTGCCCCAATTGATTCTCAAGGATGTGTAATGCGGCTTCTTGGCTTGCCATTCGAACCTCATTTCTCTCAATAAAGTCGGATAGAAGCTCCCCAAGCCTGTTCTCTTCTTCTCGTGTTGAGGTCTCATAAAAGTTCTCATTGGGTTGAGACGTCAATTCATATTACGACAGAGACTGATAGTCAAACTGAGAGGCATGATTCGGATCATAATAGTGCTCTTGACTGTAGTCCCATGAGTTTGGATAACCCTGGCAGTTTGGATGATAGGAGATCGGTTCAAAGTCAGCTCGTTCATGACAGTAGGCATTCTGAGTGGACTGACACTCAAGATTGTCAGAAAACCTCAAGGCATTAGCAATTTAAAGTTGCAATTTCTCGAGTCCTTCTTCTGAGCTTGGTTGCGTTGTCCCCTCAATAGGCCATTGATAACATTGATCGTCCATAATTTGTAAACTTAAAAACAAAAAGAAAGGAATATCAAACAAATAAAAGAAATAAATATACACACGTTCAAAGTAAGACTAAATTGATTTAAATCAATATTGGACAATATTAGAATAATAGTTCCCCGGCAACGGCGCCAAAAACTTGTTGGTTAGAAAATCGATCACTAAACACATGCAAGTATACGCGGTCTAACAAGTAATACAGTGATAAGGAGCGTGTCGTACCCACGATGAACTATGACTAAAATTTACCAAGTACCGACTATGTATCGCTAAAGTCTTATTCGAACAACATTAAATGGAAGTGTGATTAATCTAGTTAAAACTAATTAACAAAGCAAGTAAATGGATAACGAATGGTAATCTAAGGAATTCAAGCTAAGGTCACAACTTCACCCCACACAGGCATTCTGTTGAACACCTGGCGTGTTATATTTCATCAAACTAACTGCCCTTCTCTCTTTGGTCTTAATGGTCACGACAATTTGTCGACCGAGAACACATAGGTGCCTATGCACCTCTGTCGAGGTATGCACAAATATATCCTCTCCAGATCCACCCAAAAGGGAATAGAACAGAAAAGAACATCCAAGCTAGATGCAGTCCTACACATGTCTATGCAAATTAATCATAACAAGGATTTAAGCATAGGTTCTCAATTAGGTTGCACGTGGCGCACATAGATATGTCTATTCTACGCACAACTTATGCAGTCGAGTCCCACAATCACATGCCAATATATTTAGGTGTAAATCTATAATTCTTCTGTCGATATCATGTAGATTACCAAAATCATCACCAATGTCTTAGCAAGAATCATTAAGCGCAAATATATCAATCCAAATCATATGGTGCCAACCAAAGAGATAAGACAGTTAATTTAAATAACAAAGGGTTCCATTATAACCTTAGAGAAAATAATCAGTTCATAGCTATTAAACACAATATAAGTAACAAATAAGACAACATTTATAGATTACAAAACTAGAGAAGATAAATGGATAAGAGGAAACTCTGTAAAAGCCCTTCAATCTCCACGTATTCCGCTCAAATCAAGTTTTCCAATCCGTGTCGCTCGTAGCTCTTATGCTCCAAAGAAATAACAGACTTCTCCCTAAATCTACCAAATCTATATTTACAGACATCAACTAAGAACTAGAGAGAGAAAATACAAAAGAAAACTAATCTAAGCTAAAACTACTAGATTATATGTTATAGGATGTCTGATGTTTGATATGCAGAGACTCCCTGTGTTTTATACGCCTCCCCTCCTTTTGCTAGGTCAAACACAAGCCCTCTCTCTGCTGGATTCGGGAGCTCATGTTGTGCTGCGAAAGCAATAGCATTGTAGTTGGCACTGCGGCACCAAGTAAGTTAGAAAATTGAGGAGCAAGACTCAGTTGCATGAGCGAAAGAAAAAAAAGATGGCGCTTACATCATGAGCCGATGCGTCGGCAGGACAAGGAGGTGGCACCGCATGCCATGAAGTCTAACATTGGGCATTGGCGCTGTGGCGCCAGTGTATAGAAAATGACAGTTTTGCCCCTGAATGCTAGAAAACACATATAAAGCTTTGCAATTCATCGATTAAGCACAATAACACTATAATCATATAAATTCATATAAAATCTATGAAAACATGCAACTATTTAAGTCATAAAATATCCGATTTGCGGGTATAAATCCCACTCATCAGTATGTTATTTGTGCAATGTTGTTGATACCCAGAGAGTGGGAGCAACGATGGAACAAATACCTATAGTTGAAGAATTAGTGGATGTATTTCCAAGTAAATTGTCGGGTCTTCCACCGGATAAGGATACCGAGTTCATAATAGATATCGTGCTAGGAGTGACACCAGTTTCTAGGGCACCGTACCGTTTGGCGCCAGTGGAGATGAAGGAGTTGATTGTACAATTACAAGAACTGTTGGATAGAAAGTACATTCAACCGAGTGTTTCGCCGTGGGGAGAATCGGTACTGTTTGTGTAAAGAAGGACATATTGTTAAGACTTTGCATCGACTACCGAGAGTTGAACAAGTTAACGATAAAGAATAATTACCCATTGCCCATGATCGATGATCTCTTTGATAAGTTGAAAGGGGCAAAGTATTTTAATAAGATAGATTTGCGAACGGGGTATCATCAGTTGAAGGTTAGGAAGGAGGATGTACCTAAGACATCATTCAGAACTCGTTACAGTCATTATGAGTTTCTGGTGATGTCGTTTGGGTTGACAAATGCACCAGCTGCATTTATGGATATGATGAATAGAGTGTTCAAACAATATTTGGGCAAGTTTGTCGTAGTGTTTATCGATGATATTGTAGTCTATTCTAAGATGCTAGAAGATCACGCTGAACACCTAAGGTTAATGTTGGAGACACTAAGAAAGGAGAAGTTATATGCAAAATTCACTAAGTGTGAATTTTTGCTAGAAAGGGTACAATTTTTAGGACATGTTATCGACCGAGATGGAATTTAAGTGGACGCAGCAAAGGTGGAAGCAATGATGAATTTGGAATAGCCGAAAATGCCGACTGAGGTGCGGAGTTTCCTAGGGTTAGCGGGATACTATCGAAAATTTATTCAAGATTTTTCGAATATAGCTACTCCGTTGACTAAATTGACTAGGAAGACAGTGAAGTATGTATAGATGGAGAAGTATGAAGACAGTTTCCAAGAACTGAAGAAAAGGCTGAGTGAAGCACTTGTATTATCTTTACCCAATGATACAGGAAATTTTGTAGTTTATAGCGATGCTTCGCATAGAGGACTTGCTTGCGTGCTCATGCAGCATGGCAAGGTCATTGCGTACGCATCACGACAGTTGAAGGATTATGAGAAAGTTTACCCTACTCATGATCTAGAACTGGCCGCGGTAGTGTTTTCCTTGAAGATATGGAGGCATTACTTATACTGTGAGAAATTTGAGATATACACGGACCACAAGAGTCTAAAATATATCTTCACACAATTGGACTTAAATATGAGACAAAGGAGATGGCTGGAGTTGATAAAGGATTATGACTGCGATATCCTGTATCACCTAGGAAAAGCCAACGTAGTGGCCGATACCTTGAGTAGGAAGGGTCGGGAGAAGTTGTCTATGTTAATGGCTCAAACTGAGTTAATAATAGAGATGGCTAGGATGGAGTTAAAGGTGAAATTACCGAGTGAGTCGGGTTTTAGATTGTTTACAACTGAGATTCGATCTACCATTGTAGAGAGATTCAAGGAAGTACAACTAAGAAATGAGGAGTGTGACCAGATGAAGAAACGGCTAACCGATGAAAAAGAATTAAAGTATAGTCTTGATAATGATGGGTTATTAAGATTTGAAGGAAGAATTTGGGTTCCGAATGGGACAGAATTAAAGGAGCAAGTGTTACAAGAGGCTCATAGTTCTAGTAACTCGATTCATCCTGGTAGTACTAAGATGTATCAAGACCTTCAACAAAGTTTTTGGCCGAACATGAAGAGGGAGATAGCAGAACACGTGAGTAAGTGCTTAACTTGTCAAAAAGTTAAGGCCGAACATCAACGACATAGCGGCTTGTTACAGTCCTTGGAGATTGCGGAGTGGAAGTGGGAGCATATCACGATGGACTTTGTGGTGGGACTTTCAATTACTCAGAAGGGGTATGATGCCATTTAGGTAATAGTGGACCGGTTGATGAAGTAGGCTCACTTTTTGCCAATAAGGGTTAAGTATAACTTAGATCAGTTAGCTAAACTTTATGTTAAGAAAGTTATTTCAAGACATGGAGTACCAGTTTTGATAGTGTCAGATCATGATCCACAATTCACATCAAACTTTTGGAGGAGTCTGCAATAACAGATGGGAATGCAGCTGAAGTTAAGTACGGCTTATCATCCACAAACTGATGGGCAGAGCGAGAGAACAATTCAGACGCTAGAAGATATGCTGAGATCTTGCGTCATGGATTTAAAGGGTAGTTGGGATGATCATCTACCGTTAGTAGAGTTTGCATATAATAACAGTTATCGTGCGAGCATAGACATGCCGCCTTACAAAGCTCTATACGGACAGAAGTGCAGAACACCATTGTGTTGGGATGAAGTGAGAGAACGCCGAATGCAAGGACCTGAATTGGTGCAGCAGACAGCGGATATAGTTAAACTAATATGAATGCGTCTAATAGCAGCTCAAGACAGACAAAAGAAGTATGCAGATTCGCATCGAGTAAACCGAGAGTTTAAAGTAGGCTCGTACGTATTTCTAAAGGTATCTCCCTGGAAATGAAAGATTCGCTTTGGAAAGAAAGGAAAGTTAAGTCAAAGATTTATAGGACCTTTCGAGATAATAAAAATGTGACACCCCCAAATCCTGGTACTTCATTTTCTCAAGATGTTGTGTTCACTTAATCAAAACATTCATCTATAACTACCCAATTATAATAAAATTGAATAATAAAAACCTGCCCATACAGGAATAAATTTCAATAAAAATCTCCCAGGTTATCTAACCTTTAACAACAATCATTTAAATGCGGAAATTTAAATAAACTTCATTACAATCTTTAAACCAAAGTCTGATAATAAAACTATCAAATCTATTACAAGTCTTCAGTACTTGTTCATCTTTCCTTTTCCTTTACTGGTGTTAGGTATGTCACCAGTTTCAACTTTAGCTGTAAGAAATTTTACAGGCAAGAGTGAGCAAACAAGGCCCACTTGAAATAACAATAAATAAATCTTTAAACTTTTACATCAATTGCCAATATTAGGCTTAATAGAACTGAACAATATATTCTATTAACTTTCTGAAAATTTTAACATTCACTGAGGGTCTAATGACCACAAATCATGTCCACAGTTATAAGTAATCTTTCAACTTTAACTTTAACAGTCATAAGACTATAAGGACTCCATGGACTTAGGGGGATCAACCCTTCGTACAATGTATTGTGCACAACCATTTCAACGCTAAGCGTAAACCTCTATTAAAAGAGTTGTTCATCTCAGTATTTAGAGTACAAGTCCGCACCAAAGGAAGTTTGGTTTGGATAAGCTTTCAAGATAATTTGGAATTCAATGAACATCAACTAAGGAGTAGTTGAATAAGACCAATAACACTATACTATAGAATAATCATGATTGAATCAATTATAGTAAACTAAAGTCATGCATTAGGAATAATCTAATAGCATACAATTTGAATAACTATAGCATACCTTGCTTGAACAACACTAAGCCAAGGTTAATTTGAATTGAATAATAAGCATTCATAGCATATATAGTTGTGCATGCTAAACCACAAGTTAAATATAAGAATAACTTGCTCCAAATAACTTACATCATTATATTGTAATCGAATTGAAAACAGTAATTGAATTAACAAGATAATAGATTAGAGAACTTGTATTGTCATGAGTAACTAGATACAATGACTTACTCAATAATAGGCAATCTAGCTCTACGAACGTGTAGAAGTAGCAACTTACAACAATTGTAATTGAATTTGAAAACAATAATGTACCAAATGAAATTAAACTCGCACAATGAAGTTTTGAGTTAGAACTTGCTCAATTATAAGAATAGAGTTAGAAAACTTGCCTTTAGCACAAGCTAAACCTTACAACTCGAATCAATAACCTATACATGTGAGACCCCAGATTTTATGAATAAAGATTTAATTTTCTCGAAATAATTTTTTTTAATATTATTGTGTTGATTTGATGTAATGTTATAGTTGTGGGTAATATTTATAAATTTTGCAAAGTAAGCAAGTGGTTATATAATATTCGATTGGTCGGGAATATTCTTTTTTGTCGGGGAATATCCGTATGACGGTACAATCATTGGTGGACCCCGTAACGGAATTATTGTCGGATTGAGAAAACGACAAAAATACTTTATGAAAATAACGGCGGAAGTTTTACCGTTAACTGTTGAAACACCCGGTGTTAAAAGTACAGTAATACGCGTGGTTGCATAGTAGCACACGGTATTGATTATTGATGCTTACGTGAGAAGTCACTCAGTTATACTCAATTATTGCTACGATGAATTGATGCATCATATCTCTTATATTATTGATTCAATTATTGTCACAGTATCATCTGCATAATATTTATTATTATTAAATCAATAATTAAGACGACAAAGTTATTCATATTATTATTTGCAATATTGACAATGTCTAGAAGTTCTGTTAATGAGAGGTTTGGCCACCTAATTGCGCGCCAATAAGGAGAAATCCTTATCGGAAAGCCCCCTCTTTCCTGGGAACAACCTGGTTGTTAAATATTGTGAATTATAATATTAATGATGAATAAGTTTGTGTTGATTAAAGATGAATTTTATAGTTCCATTGTGTTGGACTTATTTGTGCTAGTATAATTGATGTCTGGAGGATATATTGTTCAATTGGGTATTTGGGACACTTTTCGTGTCGGAGCTACTATTCATGAGTTACTATTCACGAGTTACTATTCATGAGTTACTATTCACGAGTTATTATTCACGAGTTACTATTCATGAGTTACTATTTATGAGTTACTATTCACGAGTTACTATTCATGAGTTACTATTCACCCGATTACTATTCACTTTAGTATTGTGCATTCGGGTATTTGGGTACAATATTATTCCATGAGGAGATGTGCTAATTTTTCAGACCGTTGGTTGAAGATATAATAGTAAGTCAATATGGACCGCTGGTGGAGTTATAATAGTAAATCAATATGGATCATTTGGTTTAAAGTTTTAATAGTAAATCAAGATGGACCGTTGTTTTAAGTTTTAATAGTAAACCAATATGGACCGTCCGTTTAATAGTAAATCAATCTGGACCAATCCTGAATTAGTTACTATTCATTCCATTTTCCTATAAATAGAAGCTCATTCCTTCATTATTTCTTACGAATTCACTGAAACTCTAGAGAGAGAATTACAAGAGAACCTATAGAAAAGTATTCTGCTACTTCCCTACTCTTATATTTAGTTTCTTTTACGGTAAGGGGTGTTATTTCTTTCTTTCGTCTTAATGAAGAAAACTTATGTTATTCCATTATTTATTATTCTCATTTGAATAACTCAGATAATGCAGCTACCCTATACATGGTGACATTCTTCTAATATTATGTTCTTTATTATTTCGCTTCGGAATATCACATGCATGCGTTTATTTGAACCTCGGGTTCCATTATTTATTATTTCGTCGAATATCCCGCATGCGTGCATTTACGCCGGACCTAGTTCCATCCTTTATTATTCTGTTGAAATAACCTGCCTGTGCGGTCTATCGCATGCATGGTGATTTCTTTTGTTACTACATTCTTTATTATACTCAGTTGGTTAAAACTTTGACTTCTATTCTCCATTAAATTAGTGGAATATCCTTGATATTTGCGCTTCATCCAGTATCATTTCATGGAAATATTCTTCTAAGCATTCTTGAATTTTACTCTACAAAGCCGTATCATGTTGACAATTTGGACGTTATTAGTTCCTAGATAAATTAATTCTTGAACTTGTTTTATTGAATTCTTATATCATTGTCATCATCCTCATGTTTATATTTTTGAAAGTCATCTGTGGCCTGTAGTGCATAGATGGACTTGGTATGATTATGACCAGGGATTATTCGTTGTAATCATGACCGTAATGTTACAATTGATGTGGTAAAAGTCCTCATTGGCCCGTAGTGCATTGATGGACAGTTGTTGGCATGATCATGACCATTAATGAATACACGAATGTCCTTGGACCGTAGTGCATGGATAATTTGTGGTCGTGATACTAAAGAATATCCTGGCCGTAATGAATGGGGGTGATTCGATGATGTGGATTATTTATTGTCGAGTCCCAATGATAAAAGTGATGAAAACTTTTAAATCATAGAAGATAGTAGATTTTATTCCCTACTTGACTCTTCTAATGGATTGCTTGTTCACCGCAGATTAAACTTGATAGTTATTATATTTTATCAGTTTAACACTGTTGAAGGCTAACGATAAATTGTTATGCATTATCTTAGTCATAATATTTCTTACTGGGCTAGTTGAGCTCACCCTTTCTTTCATTGTTCTCTTCAGGAAATGAGAACGTAGTTGGGACTAGTCGGGGAACAGAGTGATGGTCCTAGATGGTGCATTAGTAGTCCTCACTATTCTGTGAAATAGTGTGATAATAATTGTAATGAGGACTCCTTTTGAGTTTGTATAATCTCTAGTAGACAATATCTGTATTCAAACTCACAGTTTATGTTTTGTCGTATTGTACACGACAGTTGTATTATTAAGTTGTATTTAAATTCTGTACCATGTATATGGCGACTCAAGATGGGTGATGTATACCTAATTTTGGGGGCGTCACAATACATATGCCATATTGACATAGTTAGCCATTACCAACATTGTATATCTATATAAACAATACATACATCATGTAGGTTGAATTACCCATTCCCATAATCAAACTATGTTAATACTAGTTAACACGATACATGCTCATTCATAGTTTAATACTATTGAAATCATCATTTAGCATTCATATTATTAACACAAAATGTTTATTTTCTAAATTTGTGTACTTAAACAAAACCTGCTGTAACCTTCGCTAACTCAAGGGCAGTGGCATCACGATTTAATCGTGGGTCGATCATGACGTGGTGATGGCATCATGGCGCCACTAACGCATCTTCTTTGGTCACACCGCTAAGTTTAAACTCCGAAGATTTAATCGATGCTTGACTAAGCAATAAAGACAAGAAAAAGCCAAATTGGCCTAAAAGCTCGAATCTAATAGACTGATTAACATGTAATACACATATAGAATTCATATAAACATATTGTGAAGACTTCTAACATGTTTCTACTCATAAAATAACACAAACATCAAAGTTACAACCCCCAATTTCAATGTTTTTGGCAAAAACTCTATTTTTTGATGTTTTCAATGAAAATCAACACTTTGATTTTGTTTTTCAATCAAAACAGAAATTTCAAAACATCATAGTTATGATTATACATACTCTATCAATTTCCATAATCAATTTATCAATTTAACAACTAATAAAACCTTAATTTCTATTTTAAACTAAGCCATTTTCATATATATTTTCATGTAAACACTGTAATATATTTTCTTCCACAAAACACATACATACATGAATTACTATATCTATAATCATATATAAACTTATGGAATAACCTTATAATCAATAATCATACAAAACTATATACATAACAACAATTTTTACTTTATAAAAATTTCACAGAGAACTTTTTGGAAGAAGAAGAAAACTAGATTTTTAAAGAAAAAGGTTAAGCTCCTACCTTTGATTAAGAAGATGATGGATACTTTTGATTATCAATTTCTTTTCTCCAATTCCTTTCTCAAACCTTCAAGGATTTCTTTCCCTTTTCTCTTTTCTTCTTCTTCTTCTTCTCTTTTTCTTCCACTGAGTCTTTCTCTAGTTTACGTTTAATAATATAACGTATGTAATAATAGATATATTTAGTATAGGATTTTAACTGACATCAGTTATATTATTTTGAAAATCAAAAGCCATAAGGCTTGTTTGGCTAAGCTAATAAAAATAACCCATTAACCCTTACACCTTATTTGGCAAATCTAACTAAAACAAATGGATTAATCCTTATACCTTGTTTGATAAAACACTATTAGATTAAAGACTTATTATGCAATAAGACATGTTTGGCAAAACTAAATTAAACTCTTTTAATTTATTTTAATAACTCCTTTATAGCAAGGTTATTAGTCACACTTCTACTTAATTAAAAAATCAATTTAATTAATTCAAATAATAATCTATTAAATTACTTTCACACATAAATCATTATCTTATAATTATAATTTCCTATATAATTATAATTTTATTCAACCAACTATCATTTTAAATTACAATTTCCCATTTAAAATATTATAATTTATTTAAATCACTATAAGCTCTCTAACTTACTTATTAAATTAAATTGGTATATAATCTCATAACAATAAATTTTCTTAGCTCCTTAATTATTTATTCAACAATTAATTAACTAAACCACATCAACTCAAATTGAACAATTATTTATTCAACAATAAACATATCCATTAAATACTTATATAATTCAATAAATATTTAATATTACAAATAAATATTTAATATTTAATTATTTATTCACAAATAATTAACTAAACCACATCAACTAAAATTGAACAATTGTTTATTCAACAATAAACATATCCATTAAATACTTATATAAATTAATAAATATTTAATATTACACTTTAAAATTCTGGAATGTTACAAAAAAGGGTAGGAGAGGTAACCTACGTGGTAGTATTACCTCCGAATTTAGAAAGAATACATAATGTGTTTCATGTTTCTGTGTTACGTCCTTATAAGCTAGATTATAAGCACGTGATAGAATATGAGCCTATTCATATTGAGAATGACTTGTCGTATGAAGAAATGCCTATTCAAATCATTGATAGAAAAGAACAAGTTCTGAGAAACAAAGTTATACCTTCGGTAAAGGTGTTATGGAAGAACCACGATGCCGAAGAAGCAACGTGGGAACTTGAAAAAAAGATGAAGAAGAATTACCCTCAGTTATTTGTGTAATTGTTAGCGAGATTCTGGGGACAAAATCCTTATAAGGGGGAAGAATGTAATGACCGAGAAAATCAGATAATTTGTAAAATAATTTTATTTGATTAAATAATGAATAAAATTATATTATATGTTATTATTATGTGTTAATAAGATTAAGGTTGTTCTATAGCCTAAATGTATCAGAATATCGTAGTATTTTGGCTACGTGAAGGAATTAAAGTATTTGAATTACCAAGACGAAAATAAAAGCTTTCCGAGAAATTTTCTGAAAAATACTATTCATCAATTTCTGATTGGGAATTATTTTTGAACTTCCGAGAAATACGTAATGGTAGAATATTAAGGAAGGATGGAATATGTAATAATATTTTAGTTATGACAAACGCAGTTTTTCGCCTGCGTACTAAGTTAAAGAATGTTAAAGAACGTAAAGATTGAATAAATGATGATCGTATAATAGCGAGTATTATACAAAGCAATGAATATGAGTATGATACGATGTATTATACTAGTATATACGAAAGATAACATATCGTATATGATGAATGATTATACGACTTAGTATACGAGAAGAATACGTAGACTATACGTTAAAAGCATTAAGCCAGTTATAATGGACTTGTAGGATTTGTGTAGGAATTGGGCAAGCCCGAGAACAAACTTGTTAAGGCCCAATGATATGAAATGCAAGCCCAACGTTAGGCCCAAAGTTATTTAAACTAAAGCCCAAACTAAGAATTGGTCCCGTGGGTCGAACCGATGGGTCAACGGGTAAGAAAACCCATGGGGCAACCCATGTGGGCCCCATGAGTGAGTCATGGATGGCCATGTGTGGTGGAAAAACAAAGGATAAGGTGAGTGGAGGCCAAGTAATGAATAGTAAGGAGGTGATGAAAGGAGGTGGAATGACATAAATGACCAAACTACCCTCACCTAGGAAATCCTATAAATAGAAGAGCTTTGTCTTCATTTTTGCCTTAAGAAAATTCACCAACAGACTTAGAGCTTATATATTGAGAGATGTAAGAGCTAGATTTTTTCTAACTCAAGAAGAAGAAAATAGAAAGCTTGATCATCAATGGTAAGAATCCTAAACCATGATTCTCCATCTCTTCAATTGATATTTGATAGAGAAGTGGATAGTGGTAGAGCATGTGTGTTATGGAGTGATAAGGATGGTTATTAGAGAACTTAAGCTTTAATAAATCATGTCGTAAGAGAATCATACTTATGAAAGTTATGAACAAATGAAGAACATATTAAGAATAATCATTTTGTGGTTGTACTCAGTTTTGTTAGGATGTTAGAGATATGAAATGAATCTATTTTGAACGATGTAAAAATCTCAAGTAACGAAGTTATGGCAAAAATTACGAGATTAGACGATAATCGTCGAAATCGTTAAATTCTCGGAATGAAAGTCAAAAGTCACCATTGAACTCGAAAACGTTGGTTTTCGATGGAGAATAGTCTAAATTTGCATTCTAGAGTTGCGTACTAAAAAATGACCAAATTCTGACTTAGAACGAAGAAACGAGCTTTGAACGTTCACGAACGTTTATCGAACGCTCAATAATGAACTAATCAGTGAATTCCGAGTTAAAAGATTCGAAAATGAAATATTTTCTAATGAAATCATAGAACATGTGATTTATGAGCTAATGGCTTTTGAACGAGCCAATTCAAACTTAGAATGGATAAGTTATGAGCCCGAAAAATTCACAGAAGAAAATGTTATGGGAAATTTTCTGAGAGTATGCAGGTTGGTATTGCAATACATGCCAAGGAGGTGAAGTTTACATTACGCCGCTAGGCCACGCCTCGACATCGGGAAGGAAGTGGCGTTAACGCAAAGAGAGAGAAGAAAGGGTGGTGTCGCAACGCCAAGGTCAAGCCATACATACTGAGGAGTCGTGCCACAACGCGAGCTCTGTATAGAAAGTTGGCGCCGCAACGCCAGTACTAGGAAAGACCCATAAAAGAATTCTCATGAACATAAAGAATATGAAGTGAATGACTGGTGAATTATATACTTAATAAACCTAATGTAACATCATTAAAGATGATTGTAAACTGTAAAGATTACAACTAAAGGTTGACAAAGAATACTTGAACGTAAATGCAATGTTATACGATAAACTGTAACGACCGAGAAATTCGGATCCATTGTAAAATAATTTTATTTAATTAAATAATGAATAAAATTATATTAATTGTTTTATTATGTGTTAGTAAGATGAATGTTGTTCTATAACCTAGAAACGTCGGAAAGTCATGGTATTTTAACTATGTGAAGGAATTAAAGTGTTTGAATTTCCAAGACGAAAATAAAAAAATTTCGAGAAATTTTTCGAAAAACACTATTCATCGATTTCTGCTCGGGAATTATTTTTGAACTTCTGAGAATTACGTAACGATAGAATATCGAGGTGAGATAGATTATGTAATAATAATTCAATTATGGAAAACGTATTTTTTCGCCTGTGGACTTAATTTGGGCACGTTAGGGAAAATAAGGCGTTAAGAAGTTATTGTAATAATCGTATGATACATATGTATTATACGTGGAAATGAATACGAATATGCTACAAAGCATTATACGAGTAAGTATGAATGATGGAATATCGTATATTATGAATTAGTATACGAATTAGAATACGAGAATAATACGTAAACAATACGTAATAAGGCTTAAAGCCAAATGAAATAGACTTGTGGGATCATGTATGAAGTTCAAGTCCAATAAGAATTAAGGTGCAAGCCCAAGATTTAGTAATGTTATAGCCCAAGTGTTGGTTAATATAAAGTCTAAAGAAAATTAATGAAAGCCCAAAGGAATAAGCTAAGCTAATTAAACCTAAGCCCAAGTTATGATCCAATGGGTTAGGGGCAACCCATGATAATGTGGGTGAACTTGGTGACCAAGAACTTTGTGTGATGACCAAGAAAAAGTGTAGGGACCAAGTTTACTTAGTGCATAAGTAATGAATAATAAGGAGGTGCTTAAGGAGGTGGGATGGCCTAATGACCTTTATGCCCTAACTTAGGAAATCCTATAAATAGAGGACTTGTTAACTCATTTGTTGTTTATTAATTTCACCAATAGGATAAGTGTTTAAGTGTTAGAGAGAATAAGCACTTATACGTTAGACTTTCAATTGTTCCAAGAAGAAGAAAAGCTTGATCATGAAGGGTAAGCCTTCTATATATATAATAATCTTCCAACTCTTCCATAGTATCTTGATAGAGAAGGGATGAATGATGGTTCATGTATGTTATGAATTTGGATAATAAATGGACTTAAGCCGTATAAGTCATGAATAAATAATTCCAAACTTAAATAAGTTATGAACTTATGATGAACTTGTCATATGTGTATATGAATGAAGTTAGTATGTTAAAGGATGTAAGAATGATGGTTACGAGACATAGCTACCATAAGTTATAAGAAATGAAATTATATGTAATTTATACTTTAGTAAGTTATAAGCTCACGAAGAACACGTAATGACTTATCATGAAAAGAAGTTGATGTAATGTGTAGGTTAAGATGTCAATTTGATGGATAGAATCCATTTGGAACGATGAACAAATCATAAGTAACGAAGTTATGCTGGAATTCACGCGATTGGACGATAATCGTCGAATTCGTAATATTCTCGGATTTAAAGTCAAATTTTGATATTAAGCTCAGAAACATTGGTTTACGATGGGAACAAGTCTTATTTGGCATTACAGAGTTGCGAACTCGAAAATGACCGAATTCTGACTTAAAACGAAGAAACGACCGTTGAACGTTCGCGAACGTTTATCGTTTTCGTTAAAAATGGACTAATAGGTGAATTTTTAGTTAACAATGTTGAAAATGTAATATTCTTGCATAAACATGTAGAATATGTGATTTGTGAACTAATGACTTTTGAACGAGCCAATTCAGACTTATAACGAAGAAGTTATGAGCCCGAGAATCTCACCAAGTTAAAAATCACAAATTTTCTCGAGGATAGAGTCTGCACATAACGCGACTCAAGGAAGAAAGGCCCATAGCCAGCAGCCAGTCAAAACATAGTGTCTTGTTAGTTGGTGCCGTAAACCGACATATATAGTACTAAGACTTTAGCCGCAGTCACGAAAGTCGGGAGTTTAGGGGCCGAAGTGTGGCGGCCAGCATGCCCATCGCACAAGGACTCGCGTCACATCGC
This sequence comes from Panax ginseng, assembly GCA_020205605.1. Taxonomy (NCBI): domain Eukaryota; kingdom Viridiplantae; phylum Streptophyta; class Magnoliopsida; order Apiales; family Araliaceae; genus Panax; species Panax ginseng. The sequence continues at coordinate 56,662,236 of CM035138.1, read as the reverse complement.
CAGTCTTAGGGTTTTGGCAGTAAAGAGAGGTTATGAAGTTAATAAGGAAGGTAGTTAGGTAATAATAAATTACCACATTAATTAACTTAATGTAACATTGATTAAAGTATTTTAAACCTTAAAGTATGATCACTAAAGGTTAACAATAATCAATCGAACATGAACGTAATGACAATATAAGTTATAACGGCAAGCCGGAACCAATAATAACAAATCTAATACATAATTAGATTGAGAAGAAGGGTAAGATTCATTAGGAACCATGTATGTTATTCATGACCTAATGTGTTATGTTATGTGATCATTTACTATAGAGACCTTAAAGACTTAAAGTGCACGTGTAATAACAGTAGCAGACGTTGAAGGCAAGTGTTTTAACCCTTATTTCAGTTCAATCTGGACATACTTTATGATTCATGTATTCTTACGCATGAACTAATGTCTGATGAAGTCAAAGCCATTTCTTTCGGCTAGACTTACGATATGTTGGATTTCTTATATTCTGTCAAAGTATTGTCAATGTTTTACCAAACTATGTTGGTTTGGTTTTCAAATGAAGACTGCGTATGATAAAATGTTTTGTCGTCAAACGACATGCATGTGAGGTTGCCACAACTTGAACGTATATACGTTTAATGGATGTAGTGTTGATCAACATAGATTACTATAGGCTTATCACCTAGACGTGCTCGTAACCTATGTCGGACCTACGGACTTAGTGTCGGGATGTCCTTTTTAAAGAAAGTATGATATGCTCATGGTCTTGGACCGGAATTGATGCTTTACTGAATATTGTCATTGTAAAACGTTTTGAAGGAAAAGAAGTGCTATTTTAAATTATCGATAGTACTTCATAACAATTGTTTAGTTATTGAAGATATACTATTCCTGTTTCAAGCATGCTATTTAGTTGAAACTGTTGTACTTGCTGGGCTCTTTATGCTCACTCTTGCTTGAACCATATGAATGCAGCTAAGACCGAACGGACAGAAGGATCCAGTAAAGATAAGGGAAAGGCTAAGGTATACCGTTGATCTGTCTATGTAATAGTATAGGTTAATGTTGTAATGTATTTTATATTATGACAAGAACAAATGTAACGGTTATAAAGAACTTGGGGAATGGTAATATTGTTTTAGAATATATATATAAGACATATTCGTTCTTTTGAGTCATTTCAATTGAATGCTTGCTTGAACTGTAGCACTGTGTATCACCATCTGTCGGGTTGGAAGATACCCAGATTTAGGGGAGTCACATAAACCGTAACGAATGTTAAACAATCTAAGGTAGGATTAAATTGAGAAGAAGGGTAAGATGTATTAGTGACCATACTTGATTATATATGACCTAATGTGGTATGTTATGTGATCATGTATTGTAGAATCCTTAAAGACTCAAAGGAAAAGAATAATAACAGTAGAAGACGCTGAAGGCAAGTGTTCTAACACTTGTCTAAGTTCTTTTGGACAAGCGTTGTGATTCATGTATCTTACGCATGAATTGATGTATAATGAAGTCGAAGCCAATTCCTTCGGCTAGACTTAATGTGTTTTGTGGATTTCCTTATAATCTATCAAACGGTTGTCAACGTTGCTATCTTTTGCTAAACTGATTTGGTATTGATTTCAAAGAAAGATTGAGTATGATAAACAAATGTTTTGTCGTCAAGCGATAGGAACGTGAGGTTGCCAAAACTTAAACGTATATATGTTTACAGAAAGTAGTGTTATACAACATAGAGTACTATAGACTGATCACCTAGACGTGTTCATAAGATATGCCGGACTTGGTGCCGGGTTGTCCTTTTCAAATAAAGAATGAAATGCTCAAGGTCTTGGACCAATATTGATGTTTAATGAATGTTGTTCATTGTGAAACGTTTTAAAGAAAAGAGAAGTGCTACTTTGAATTATCAATAATACTTCATAACTATTGATTAAGTTATTGAAGATATACGATTTATATGATTCAAGCCTGTTGTTTAAATGAAATTGTCATACTTGCAGAGCTAGATATGCTCACTCTTGCTTGAACCATATGAATGCAGCTAAGACCGAACAAACTGATGGATCCGGTAAAGATAAAGGGAAGGCTAAAACGAACCAATAGATTGCCTTTGTAATAGTATAGTATGAATGTTGTAATTATTTGATATTATGACAAGAACACATGTAATGGTTATAAAAAACCTGAGTATGGTAATATTGTTTTGAAATATATAGAAGACATTTTCATTCTTTTGAGGTATTGCAATTGAATGAATGTTAGAACTGTAGCACCGTGTAGCACCATCTGTCGGGTTGGAAGATACCCAGATTTGGGGGCGTCACATGATTAATCATCTTTTATATTCATAAGATCAAGTTAAATTAAAATTTACTGGACTGTCTATTAAAAATCACATTTCAGTATTAAAGCGCTAAGTGGCGCTTAAATACCTAATTTGAATCCAGGAATCTGGGCGGCATGGCACTCCACTTGTTCATCGATCGTGTTGCATACTCAACATCGGCATCAGAGTGCTAAAGCGTGCTCAAATCAGCGCTATTGCGCCTAAGACAGATCCCGAGCGATAAAGATTAACAAGAAGAAACATAGAGCAAAACCAAATAGGCCTAAAAACTTTCCTCAAACAACAAATTTAACATGCACATATTTTATAGACTTTGCAGAAACATAAACCAACATTTCTAGCATGATTTTAACTAAATAAAAAACATAAAAAATCAAATTAAAACCTTTAAATTCCGTGTTCTTGCTTAAAACTTCATTTTTAGACATCCTTAGCGAAATCAATCACTGTAGATTTGTTTCTTAACCAAATTAATCCATTCAAAATACATTGTTTTCGTTTCTTCATGTATTTACACAATCAAAAATCAATTTATACATTATAATATGAATTGAACACTAATTTTAGTATCAAATAAGCCATATACAAATATATTTCATTGTAAACTCACTATAAACATGATTTCCTCATATTTATCACGTTTTCATGAATTAATCAACTCTAAATCGTTTACAAATCATATAAAAACAGATTATTTGCACAAATTAACATATACAAACCATATATTCAACTAATTAATCATCACCACCAATTACAGAGAACTTTTAAACAAGCCAAAAACTTCAAAACTAAAATTTTACCTTCAATTCCTTATTTTTTTTTGCAGGACCTTCAATTCCTTGTTTAGCTAACAAAAATGATAGAAATCTTATTTGTTTTCTCAAACTCACAGAGAAATCTTTCTCTCTTTTCTCTTTGCAATCTCTCTCTTCCCTTCTTTAGAGTTAGGTTGGCAAAACTTAACGCAAATAATATATAAACTAATATACATATAATATATAATATAAACGTAATATAAACTGACAAAACATAATATCCCTTTAATTATATGTCAATTATTTATTTTAAATTCAAAAGTCATAAGGCTTTGTTTGGCAAGAACTAAATTAAAATAGGAATTCAAAAGCCATAATGTCTTGTTTGAAAAAACTAAATTAAACTTCTTTAATTTATTTTAATAATTCGTTTACTATATAGTTTAATTGTAACACTTTATATAATTAAATTATAATATTCAAATTCAATTAAATTAAAGTTAATATCAACTTGCCACATAAATTAAATCGCTACATAATTATAATTTTCATTATAAATTATAATTTTATTTAATAAATTAGTAAATCTCTAATTTAATTATTAAATTAAATTACAACAACATTATAATTATTTAACAATTCCTCTTTTAATTTACTTTTTCAAAATAAATTACCATTTAACCAACACATTGGCGTAATCAAATACGCGCAACTTATAAAATCAACTAATCAACAATTAATTAACATACACACTTAATTAAATTGATTCACCACAATTCATCAATTATTTATTTAATCAGTTAAATACAACCAATCAAAATATTTATTTAACCAATAAACACATCAACTAAAATATTTATTTAATTGAATAATTATTTTAAATTAAATATTAAAATTCTCGATCGTTACACTGTGAGCCTAGGATCTACATGATCTATAATTCAATCAATAAATATAGATCCGATTCCCGTGATGGACCTTTTTGATTGTATAACCAACTTACAAATCTCTGTATTTGTAAATCCAACACCTTAAAACGGTTATACGGGTTTAAGGCCCCAAATAGTGAAAACTATGGTTGTGTTGTTCGGGCTTACTTCGATGGCTCTCATGCCCACAAGAAGTCCATATACTGTAAAAGATGCTTCGCATCTTGAATAAAATCAAATCAAGCCGAATACAGAATAAAATGAAAGTATCAAAGGCCTCAATTCCTATTTGAGCATAAGGGTTTGAAAACTAATTTTCTTAACATCACTTCTATATACTCTATTTAAAATTGAACTTTTCAATAAGTTAAACCCTTTGTATATAGGTGCAAAAGAGGCATAACACTACTTTCAAATATAGCACTTTGATCACATTTATTTATATTGTGTGTGTGTGTGCGCGCACACACACACACACACACACACTTCACATGCTTAAGGGAATGAAAAGATGCGATAACCGTGTTTCACGAAAGTCGGGGGGTGCCTAACACCTTCCCCTTGCTTAAGCAAGCCCCCGAACTCTATGAATATCAGTTTTCAGACTAATTAAATAGAGTCACATATTGGGCCATATTGTAAAACCTTTCAAAATTTGGTTGAGTTGGCACAACCGTTTAACTCATACCAAATGGCAACTCTGTCTAATTTGGCCTAATCAATTAAAATCAAACTTTTCAAACCATCGATATTATATATTGGTCTCTTTCTAAAATCTCACCCTTTAAAGCAAGATAAATTAAACCACGTAGAAAACATAAAGGGTAAGAACCAAACACCTAGGAATTGAGTATTTTTCCCGATGGCGACTCCACTGGGTATAGTAGTGGGCCTAAGCCGCATTTCAATCTTTTTAATTCCCTTTTTATCTGCATGTGTGTGAATGTTATCTTTACATTGAATGGATGTGAATGCATGTCTCTTTACAATGCTCTATATTAGTGCTTCGCACAATGTCATCATATTGCATGTGGTGAGACGCGATGAATAGGGAGGTTGTGACTCTTCACACACATCTGGGAAACGTGGAGTGGGATTTGGTTCACGAGAAGGGTCAAACTGAGGAGAAGTCTGAAGAAATAGAGAAGTTGAAGAAGGAACTGAAAAAGAGTTTAGAAAGGCTGACCATAGTAGAGGAGGGCTGGGTAAGAGAGTCACGTCGTGGTGATCTTGCAGAAGAGGATGGTTGTGCAAAGAAGGCTAAGCTTGGGGAGACGTACTCTACACTTCAAAATGTAATAGATGAGGCCTTGGATCTTGTTATGAGGTACCCAATTGAAATTCAGATAAGGCACACTTAGAAGGGGGGGTTGAATAAGTGTGGATACAAACTATGACCAATTAAAATCTTTAAATCAAATTGCGGAATGTATTCAACTATATTTGTGAATACAGCTTGCTGAATGAATATAGTCTACCGAATTAAATTTTTGTTTAAGAAAATATCTTGGTGTTTTTGTAAGCTAAATAAAATATTTTGTGAAAACAGATAATTAAAATCAATTAACTTGTGAGATATAAAGATAGAGCAAGTAATAGTAAATAACACTAAGATTTTTTTGTGGTTGGTTTATTACCTCTATATAATAACCTACTCCACGTCCAATACCAACTAGTATTGAGACTCACTTTTATTTCTTTAAAATTGACCCTTGTTACAAAACAGATTCAATCAAATTGAATAACAATAATTCACTTGAGCACACTTGCTCCTTGTGCACCAATGCACCCTTAAGCTTCTAAGCTTCCTTGAACTCTGCTTTGTAAACAAACCTTAATCCACTCGGATTAAATTCTCTTTAGACAACACTAAGTCTAAAAACAAATAAGATTACAATGATAGAGGTCTAATGATCAAAGCAAATAAATAATTTAACAATGCAAGGCTCGACTAATGAATGCAATAATCAAATAGAAATAGTAAAAGATATCACCAATTTAATGTCCACACAAATTGACTGAATATATTAATGAATCAGCAGCTCAAAATTTTCACCGGAAACAGAGTAGCTTTCAAAGTATATAAGTACAAGATATTAAATCGAGTGTTGTGTGTATTGAGACTGATTCTCAGTTCTTTATATAGACCAAACAAATATTACCGTTGCTAAAAAAATTACGTTGTAGAATAAGAAAAGCAAAGTTAATAATTTTCTGTTTGAAAAACAAATGTAATAAATAAATGTTTGGATAAATATTGGACTGTCTCAAAGATAATAGAGACCAAGTCAAATAGAACTAGGTCTGTAACAATTATGATGTATGATAGAGATTAAGTCAGCCAATAACAGTAACTCAAGTTCCGTCACTTGTCATTAAAGTAACAGAACACATTCCAACTTCTTAAAGATAATCCTGACTTCCTTCTTTCAAGGTATGAGCCAATTAAAGTCCTACCGCCACATGCAACTATCAAATTCCAACATGCAGCTATTAGACTTCTAATCAAAATCCACTACTGCCATTTATACAACCAATCCGTAATAAATAGAAAGCAAATTATATTCAACTAATCCTACACATGCATAATATATTATTCGGACACTAATCTTACGCATGCATGCTGACAATTTTCTTGTTAGTAAATAGCAGTGAATGACATATATAAAATATTTAATCATATTTTAATGCACAAATAAAATGTCCTAGAGCCTTGTATCGAAAAATCAAATATTTTCAATGACCTTACATAATTTTCTTAGGACTCAAATCTTCAAAGTCTTTCATCAATAATCTTTCATCAACTTCCTGAAATCCATAATACACAATTTAGTACTGACGAGTAAATCATCATCAAAACATTTAGGCTAGAACGTGAATTAATCAACATTCTCTCCCTTTTTGATGATGACAACATATATAAATAAAACTCCCCCTAAATTCATGCACATTTCAGGAATAATTTATAACACCTGAATGTTAGTATTAAACCATCAATTCTTAAAATGCCTGCAACAAAATTAGTTTAAAGCATGCAGCAAAATTATAAATAGTCTTAACATCCATGCGATGTTTCTTAACATCCATGCAATTAAATAGTCTTAAAACAAACTAAAAACAGAACATGAAATTCTTAGAAATTCTCCCCCTTTGGCATCATGCAAAAAGAGAAGACCTTAATCAATCTCCTCGAGATTAGCTCGCTGTTCTGCACGAGTCATAAAGTATGGACGATGACGAAGGCGATGAAGACGCTCTTCTAAAGTGTAATCGTTGGCCAGTCGAAGTGGTCGAGGAATAAAGATCGCAGGAGGAAGCTCCATATCAAGAAAGTCACCCTTGTATTCAGACATCCAATTATTCATTGGCCATTCGGGGATGGGAGAATACATTGTTTGAACATGAAACCTCTGACCAATAACATTGAACCTGGTGGCCATAAAATCTGCAAGCTCCCCGAGTTGATAACTGATAAATTTCACCTCTTGACTTAACTGACAAGTGTTTCGATTAAATTTACGTTGGAGTGCTTCTACCATAGCCATCGTCTGAATCTCAAAACCCGCTTGAAGATCAATAAATTCATCTTCCACCCGATGATATAGTTTATTGATCTTAGGAGCATCCATAGGTAACTTCCCTTTCTCAAGACACATAAGACGATTTCTGATTTCAACCAACTCGTCTTTTAAAGCAGTTTGATTTTGCAAAATTTCAGTCAAGACATTCATAACATCAGATTTTTCATACACAAATTGCTTTGTAGCAATGGAGTTTTTAAAACGTGCTTCAAAACTAGGACCTCTAAAGAAATTCTCTTGTAAATCAAAAGAAGATGAAAACGGATTTACCAGATTAGAAGGAGATTCTGGCTGTGAGAAAAATTGCTCTTCATCTACTGGATGCTTCGATTTTCCCTGAGGAGACAGATCGACTTAAGAGGTTTTCATGAAAGAAAAACTAGAATTTGAGTCGTCGGACAGAGTTGTAGCATCAGACAACACTTGCACAAAGGATTTCTTCTGTACGTGCTTGGACTTCATCTTTGTTCTTGTAACTCTAGGAAATGAGGCACCTTCATCGATTGATTTTCCAGCAGATTGCTTATTTGCTCTGGTTTTCATGGTGTGATAAATGTTGTGAGTGAAACAAAGAAAATGGTGAAGACGCAAGATCTAACTAATGATGAAGTCTAAAGATATAAAATAAAAACTATTCAAGAGTCCATCACCGAAAAGCATGTGTCTTTTCAAGTTTCAAAAAGAGTCTGTTTTATGTGTGGTTCCGAAGTTCAAGGTGGAAGTCCTTACGCTTCCTTCTTAATTGATATCCCATGATAATTATGATTTCTAATAAAACCGTGTATCTATCCAGATAAGGAATGTCTAACAAATATATTTTCATGAAATATACTTTTAAGTACGTAAATCATAATTATACCATGCACATTCCAAGTTCTCTACTTAACATACAAAATCTTTCCTCACTCAAGGGTTTAGTAAAAATATCAGCTAATTGTTTTTCTAAGAGGAATAAAACCAATTTGACTAACCCTTTTGAAACATTATCCCTTAAAAAATGATGTCGACCTCTATATGTTTTTTGTACGTGAATGCAAAACAGGATTCTTTGATATGTCAATAGCACTAGAATTATCACAATATATAGGCACATTATTGCAGATAATATCAAAATCACATAATGTTTGTCTCATCCATAATATTTGAGAGCAACAACTTCCTGCAGCTAAATATTCACCCTTAGTAGTTGATAAAGCAACTGAAGTTTGCTTTTTACTATGCCACGAAACAAGACTATGTCCCAAAAATGTACACGCACCACTTGTGCTTTTTCTATCAATTTGAAACTCTGCATAGTCGAGATCCGAATAACCCATTAGATCAAAATGATTACATATAGGGTAAAATAATCCTAAATTTAAAGTACCACTTAAATATTTAAAAATTCTTTTAACTGCTTGCAAGTGGGATTCTTTGGGTTTAGATTGAAATCGAGCACAAAGACATACATTGTACATTATATCAGGTCTAGACGCAGCTAAATATAATAAAGAACCAATCATACCTCGATATTTAGTTACCTCTACATCTATACCTTTATCATCTGATGTGAGCTTTATTGACGTGCTCATTGGTGTAGCCTTTGGATTTGTTCCTTCAAAACCAAATCTCTTAAGAAGCTCTTTTGTGTACTTGGTTTGATGAATATAGATCCCTTCTCTTGTTTGTTTGATTTGAAGTCCCAAAAAGTAATTTAGCTCTCCCATTAAGCTCATATCAAATTCCTTATGCATACACTTTGAAAACCACTCACAAAGAAAATCATTAGTAGCACTAAATATTATATCATCTACATATATTTGAACAATAATTATTTCTTGTTTTTCATGTTTAATAAATAATGTAGAATCTATTTTACCTCTAGTAAAACCACTTGAAATAAGATACTTACTCAACCTTTCGTACCAAGCCCTTGGAGCTTGTTTTAGACCATAGAGAGCTTTCTTCAGCTTAAAAACATGATTGGGATATTTCTCATGTTCGAATCCAGGAGGATGTTTGACATATACTTCTTCATTGATGTATCCATTAAGAAACGCACTCTTTACATCCATTTGATAAAGCTTGAATTTCTTATAACACGCGAATGCTAACAAGATACGGATAGACTCTAATCTTGTGACTGGAGCATAAGTTTCTTCGTAGTCGATCCCCTCTAGTTGATTGTACCCTTGAGCCACTAACCTTGCTTTGTTTCGAGTAATTGTCCCATGCTCATCAAGCTTGTTTTTGAACACCCATTTTGTTCTAATGATGGAACTATCCTTAGGAGGAGGCATTAATTCCCAAACTTGACACCGTTCAAATTGTTGAAGTTCTTCTTGCATTGCCATAAGCCAATTTTCATCAAGTATGAAAATGGCTTTCAAGTTCTGTATAATCTCTGTAATTAGAAAAAGGAGTAAAGATTTTGTGTTATTATGTTAAATATAACATGTTTTACTATATATCGTATAATTCCATATCATCAGTTTCATAAAAATATATGTCGTAGATTATTTCTAAATTACAGAGTATGAAAATATGGCCATATGGCCTTACATACCAAATTTAACACGATAATCATAAGTTATATTATAAATTTACACATATATGTGTTAATATGTTAACGTAGTATGTTTTTACTATGTTGTATGAACCATAACATCAGTTTCATAAAATATATGTAGTAGATTGTTTATTCAAAATTATAGAGTATGAAAATATATAATATATGGCCTTACGTATCAAATTTGATACGTCAATCATATGTTATACCATAAATTTATACTTGTATATATAATTACATGTTAAAACGAAGGAATCAAACTTTAAATGAATAGATTGAGTGTTATAATAAACCCGTAGTGTTGATTTTCATGTTTTGTATTCAAAACTTTCAAAAATATCAAGAACAGTAAATTATATGTTTTAATTTTGCAAATTATGTGTTATAACATGTTAAAATCATGCTAGAAGGGTGAGTAGTAAGTATATGTGTATTATAGTGTTTGGGTATGGCTAATTTCTTGTAAGAATAAATTAATTGGAGGTGTTGGCCATATGTTCGCAATTTTTCATTTAATTGCGTAATTATTATCGGTTCGCCGAGTCAGCATGGTGCAGATCCACACCTTAAGCCCCATGCATGACACCAAAGGTCGAGCCATGCAGTGACAAGGCCGCATTATGCCGAGAACAAGAATAAAAGTGGCGCCACAACGCCACTCTGCAGAATGGCCAGAAATGAAATTTTCTAGTTGTTCAAGTTTAGAAATTTGATAGTAACCTAATCTAATGAACATAAAAATATGTTAGACGTATAATGAGATGTTAAAATAGATTCTTAACATGTCAATAACTCATTCACGTGTGGGTTGAATTATTTAACGCATAGTTAACTTATTGTTCGTGAAGTGTAAATTATGTGACAATAAGTGTAGTAATTTGACTAAGTATAGTTATAACTAGAAGTTATACAAAAGACTGAACTTGTGATGACTAGTTACGTTATCATTGACTGGTATTGTGAATGAAATGATATGTAGGATTAAATCAAGGAACGTGTATAATTAACGTGTAATCTACGCACGAGGCAAGTTTCCTAACCCTACTTGTTATCATTATTCAAGTTTATAATCTACGTCAAGTAAATTCTCATTATTATTAATCAAGTTTAATTGTTATACTAAAGATTATTTATCTTTTCAAAGTATGACTCTGTTATACAATATTTGTTCTATTGTATACCTCTTGAGATTGTTATTCAATTTAAATATCATTTATTGTTGAACCTTGTTAGACTAGTGAACCCTTATTGATTCGACTAGTCCATAGTTGATGAACGTTCTAAATTTCAGAACCCTTATTGATTTATCCAAACCAAACTTCCTTTGCGCATGCGGACTCTAATGTCAAATCGAGATGAACAACCTCAGATAGGATTTCTTATGCGTTAAGCGTTAAGATATTGTGCACAATATGGTACTAAGGGCTGATCCCCCTAAGTACGAGTAGAAGAGTCCATAGTCTTATAACTGTTAAAGGTGTCAAGTATAACTCTTGATAACCTAGGACATAGTTTATGGTCTTATGACCCTCAAAAATCTTTTGATTCTTGTTATTCATTCTTAATTCAAAAGTTGAGTTTTATTCCAGAAGTCTTTGATTCACTCGCATGTTATTATATATTGTTATTTCATTTTATACTTGTGGGCAATCGTGCTCACTCTTGCGTAATAATAACATTGCAGTTAAGAACGAAAGGTACGACGAGCCTTCTACTAGCAAAGGCAAGGGCAAGATTAACAAGTGATGAAGACTTGTTGTTTTATGTGATGATGTATTTCTATTTTAGACCTGGGATGTTGTATTTTTATGATGTAACTCCTTAAGGAGAGGATTTATTTCTATCTATTAATGCTTTCATTTAGTATGGGTAGATAGACATATGATGTTTGTATAGTGAACACCAAATCATGTGGGAATTGAAGTACCCAGATTTGGGGGTGTCACAGGTTGGTATCAAACCCGTAGGTTATGAACCTTTGGTGGGGGGAACAACCTTAGGTAGTTGCCTTATAGTAAGAATATAGTGATGGAAAACTCTTATCGAGTTCTAAGAAATGAATTTCTTAATTCGTTGAAGATAATAAAAGACTTTATGTGTTTATGTGTTAAATTATGTGCTCACTAGTACGACTTAGTAACTGAAACTTAAAACTGTGTTATCAGGATGTCGGATGTTGGAGGAGCTAGTCGAGCTGGGGAGGAGGAACCCCGAGTACCTACAGAGGAGGAGCCCCGAGACATTCATGTCGTCAGGGAGCAGTTGGTACAGAGAGAGCCGTCTCCGTTGATCACCGTTGTTAGTCAGGAGCATGAGCTTGAGACTGATCCAGAGGAGGATCCTGAGGAGGAAGAGGAAGAAGAGGAGTTCCCACCGAACTCCATTGATGCTGATATGTACGAGGAGCTATATGAGAGTAATGTATAGTTGTGTGACACGGTCCAGGATCTGACTGAGCGGTCTATTATTCAGCAGATTACCATCGAGCAGAAGGATAGGGAGGTTGTGACTCTTCACACACATCTGGGAAACGTGGAGTGGGATTTGGTTCACGAGAAGGGTCAAACTGAGGAGAAGTCTGAAGAAATAGAGAAGTTGAAGAAGGAACTAAAAGAGAGTTTAGAAAGGCTGACCATAGTAGAGGAGGGCTGGGTAAGAGAGTCACGTCGTGGTGATCTTGCAGAAGAGGATGGTCGTGCAAAGAAGGCTAAGCTTGGGGAGACGTACTCTACACTTCAAAATGTAATAGATGAGGCCTTGGATCGAGTTATGAGGTACCCAATTGAAATTCAGATAAGGCACACTTAGAAGGGGGGTTGAATAAGTGTGGATACAAACTATGACCAATTAAAATCTTTAAATCAAATTGCAGAATGTATTCAACTATATTTGTGAATACAGCTTGCTGAATGAATATAGTCTACCGAATTAAATTTTTGTTTAAGAAAATATCTTGGTGTTTTTGTAAGCTAAATAAAATATTTTGTGAAAACAGATAATTAAAATCAATTAACTTGTGAGATATAAAGATAGAGCAAGTAATAGTAAATAACACCAAGATTTTTTACGTAGTTCGGTTATTACCCTCTATATAATAACCTACTCCACGTCCAATACCAACTAGTATTGGAGACTCACTTTTATTTCTTTAAAAATGACCCTTGTTACAAAACAGATTCAATCAAATTGAATAACAATAATTCACTTGAGCACACTTGCTCCTTGTGCACCAATGCACCCCTTTAGCTTCTAAGCTTCCTTGAACCTGTTTGTAAACAAACCTTAATCCACCTGGATTAAATTCCCTTTAGACAACACTAAGTCTAAAAACAAATAAGATTACAATGATAGAGGTCTAATGATCAAAGCAAATAAGCAATTTAACAATTCAAGGCTCGACTAATGAATGCAATGATCAAATAGAAATAGTAAAAGATATCACCAATTTAATGTCCACGCAAATTGACTGAATATATTAATGAATCAGCAGCTCAAAATTTGCACCGGAAACAGAGTAGCTTTCAAAGTATATAAGTGCAGGATATTAAATCGAGTGTTGTGTGTATTGAGACTGATTCTTAGTTCTTTATATAAACCAAACAAATATTACCGTTGCTAAAAAAATTATGTTGTAGAATAAGAAAAGCAACGTTAATAATTTTCTGTTTGAAAAACAAACGTAACAAATAAATGTTTGGATAAATATTGGACTGTCTCAAAGATAATAGAGACCAAGTCAAATAGAACTAGGTCTGTAACAATTATGATTTATGATAGAGATTAAGTCAGCCAATAACAGTAACTCAAGTGCCGTCACTTATCATTAAAGTAACAGAACACATTCCAACTTCTTAAAGATAATCCTGACTTCCTTCTTTCAAGGTATGAGCCAATTAAAGTCCTACCGCCACATGCAATTATCAAATTCCAACATGCAGCTATTAGACTTCTAATCAAAATCCACTACTGCCATTTATACAACCAATCCGTAATAAATAGAAAGCAAATTATATTCAACTAATCCTACACATGCATAATATATTATTAGGACACTAATTTACGCATGCATCTTCGACAATTTTCTTGTTAGTAAATAGCGTTGAATGACATATATAAAATATTTAATCATATTTTAATGCACAAATAAAATGTCCTAGAGCCTTGTATCGAAAAATCAAATATTTGCAATGACCTTACATAATTTTCTTAGGACTCAAATCTTCAAAGTCTTTCATCAATGATCTTTCATCAACTTCCTGAAATCCATAATACACAATTTAGTACTGACGAGTAAATCATCATCAAAACATTTAGGCTAGAACGTGAATTAATCAACATTCTCCCCCTTTTTGATGATGACAACATATATAAATAAAACTCCCCCTAAATTCATGCACATTTCAGGAGAAATTTATAACACCTGCATGTTAGTATTAAACCATCAATTCTGAAAATGCCTGCAACAAAATTAGTTTAAAGCATGCAGCAAAATTATAAATAGTCTTAACATCCATACGATGTTTCTTAACATCCATGCAATTAAATAGTCTTAAAACAAACTAAAAACAGAACATGAAATTCTTAAAAATTCTCCCCCTTTGGCATCATGCAAAAAGAGAAGACCTTAATCAATCTCCTCGAGATTAGCTCGCTGTTCTACACGAGTAGTAAAGTATGGGAGATGACGAAGGCGATGAAGACGCTCTTCCAAAGTGTAATCGTTGGCCAGTCGATGTGGTCGAGGAATAAAGATCGCAGGAGGAAGCTCCATATCCAGAAAGTCACCCTTGTATTCAGACATCAATTTGTTCATTGGCCATTCGGGGATGGGAGAATACATTGTTTGAACATTAAACCTCTGACCAATAACATTGAACCTGGTGGCCATAAAATCTGCAAGCTCCCCGAGTTGATAACTGATAAATTTCACCTCTTGACTTAACTGACAAGTGTTTCGATTAAATTTACGTTGGAGTGCTTCTACCATAGCCATCGTCTGAATCTCAAAACCCGCTTGAAGATCAATAAATTCATCTTCCACCCGATGATATAGTTTATTGATCTCAGGAGCATCCATAGGTAACTTCCCTTTCTCAAGACACATAAGACGATTTCTGATTTCAACCAACTCGTCTTTTAAAGCAGTTTGATTTTACAAAATTTCAGTTAAGACATTCATAACATCAGATTTTTTATACACAAATTGCTTTGTAGCAATGGAGCTTTTAAAACGTGCTTCAAAACTAGGACCTCTAAAGAAATTCTCTTGTAAATCAAAAGAAGATGAAAACGGATTTACCAGATTAGAAGGTGATTCTGGATGTGAGAAAAATTGCTCTTCATCTACTGGATGCTTCGATTTTCCCTGAGGAGACAGATCGACTTCGGAGATTTTCATGAAAGAAAAACTAGAATCTGAGTCGTCGGACAGAGTTGAAGCATCAGACAACACTTGCACAGAGGATTTCTTCTGTACGTGCTTGGACTTCATCTTTGTTCTTGTAACTCTAGGCAATGAGGCACCTTCATTGATTGATTTTCCAGCAGATTGCTTATTTGCTCTGGTTTTCATGGTGTGATAAATGTTGTGAGTGAAACAAAGAAAATGGTGAAGACGCAAGATCTAACTAATGATGAAGTCTAAAGATATAAAATAAAAACTATTCAAGAGTCCATCACCGAAAAGCATGTGTCTTTTCAAGTTTCAAAAAGAGTCTGTTCGGCTGTGGTTCCGAGTTCCAAGGTGGAAGTCCTTACGTTTCCTTCTTAATTGATATCCGGCGATAATTATGATTTCTAATAAAACCGTGTATCTATCCAGATAAGGAATGTCTAACAAATATATTTTCATGAAATATACTTTTAAGTACGTAAATCATAATTATACCATGCACATTCCAAGTTCTCTCCTTAACATACAAAATCTTTCCTCACTCAAGGGTTTAGTAAAAATATCAGCTAATTGTTTTTCAGTAGGAATAAAAACCAATTTGACTAACCCTTTTGAAACATTATCCCTTAAAAACTGATGTCTGACCTCTATATGTTTTGTACGTGAATGCAAAACAGGATTCTTTGATATGTCAATAGCACTAGAATTATCACAATATATAGGCACATTATTGCAGATAATATCAAAATCACATAATGTTTGTCTCATCCATAATATTTGAGAGCAACAACTTCCTGCAACTAAATATTAACCCTTAGTAGTTGATAAAGCAACTGAAGTTTGCTTTTTACTATGCCACGAAACAAGACTATGTCCCAAAAATGTACACGCACCACTTGTGCTTTTTCTATCAATTTGAAATCCCTGATAGTCAAGATCGAATAACCCATTAGATCAAAATGATTACATATAGGGTAAAATAATCCTAAATTTAAAGTACCACTTAAATATTTAAAAATTCTTTTAACTGCTTGCAAGTGGGATTCTTTGGGTTTAGATTGAAATCGAGCACAAAGACATATACATCGTACATTATATCGTGTCTAGACGCAGCCTAAATATAATAAAGAACCAATCATACCTCGATATTTAGTTACCTCTACATCTATACCTTTATCATCTGATGTGAGCTTTATTGACGTGCTCATTGGTGTAGCCTTTGGATTTGTTCCTTCAAAACCAAATCTCTTAAGAAGCTCTTTTGTGTACTTGGTTTGAGAATATAGATCCCTTCTCTTGTTTGTTTGATTTGAAGTCCCAAAAAGTAATTTAGCTCTCCCATTAAGCTCATATCAAATTCCTTATGCATACACTTTGAAAACCACTTACAAAGAAAATCATTAGTAGCACTAAATATTATATCATCTACATATATTTGAACAATAATTATTTCTTGTTTTTCATGTTTAATAAATAATGTAGAATCTATTTTACCTCTAGTAAAACCACTTGAAATAAGATACTTACTCAACCTTTCGTACCAAGCCCTTGGAGCTTGTTTGAGACCATAGAGAGCTTTCTTCAGCTTAAAACCATGATTGGGATATTTCTCATGTTCGAATCCAGGAGGATGTTTGACATATACTTCTTCATTGATGTATCCATTAAGAAACGCACTCTTTACATCCATTTGATAAAGCTTGAATTTCTTATAACACGCGAATGCTAACAAGATACGGATACACTCTAATCTTGTGGATTTCGGCATAAGTTTCTTCAGTAGTCGATCCCTCTAGTTGATTGTACCTTGAGCCACTAACCTTGCTTTGTTTCGAGTAATTGTCCCATGCTCATCAAGCTTGTTTTTGAACACCCATTTTGTTCCAATGATGGAACTATCCTTAGAGGAGGCATTAATTCCCAAACTTGACACCGATTCAAATTGTTGAAGTTCTCTCTTGCATTGCCATAAGCCAATTTTCATCAAGTATAGCTTCTTTTCGCATTCTTTGGTTCTACTTGTGATAAAAAATGGAGAAAACGCATTGATTTTGTAGATTTCATCGTGTAGTAACTCCTTTGTTTATATCTCCAATGATGTTTTCTGGTGGATGATCCTTGAGATATTTTACTGTCTTTGGCATTTGAACATTGTGTATTATCTTTTCTTGTTGTGAGAAATTTTCTTCAAGATTTTGTGTTATTTCTTGTTCATTTTCATGTGAACTGTTCAATCCAGCCTGTTGAATTTGTCTATTCGGTTTCTTTGAATGGTTCTCTTGATTATTGGTGAATTTGTAAAAGTTTCCAAATTTCCTGCATCATCTTCTCTTTCTTTTGGAAGATCATTGTTAGTCTCATTGAAAGTTATATGAATTGATTCTTCAACACATAATTTGTAAATATTAAAAACACGATATGCTTTGCTGTTATGAGAATAACCAATGAAAATACCTTCGTAGGATTTGGCATCAAATTTACCCAAGTTATCACTAGTATTTAGTATATAACATTTAGACTCGAATACTTTGAAATAACTTATATTAGGGATTTTGTTATTCAATAGCTCATAAGGAGTTTTCAAAATAATAGGACGAATAAGAACACGATTTAACACATAACATGAAGTATTAACAAATTTCAAAATTTCTTTGGAAGTTGCTTTCTTGTAAAAGTGTTCTAATTTGTTTCTTGAAGTGTTCTCGTTTCTTTTCTTTCTACTACTCCATTTTCTTTGAGGAGTTCTAGGAGTTGAAAACTCATGACTTATACCTTTTGATCACAAAATATAACAAAGTCCTTTTGAAATTCAAGATTACTATGATCACTTGAATTTTTATGAGCTTGAAACCATATTTAGTCTCTAAATTTCTTATTAACTTTTCAAACTCTTTAAAAGCTTCATCTTTGGTTTTTAAGAATAGTACCCAAGTAAATCTAGAAAAATCATCAACTATCACAAATGCATAAAATTTACCATTAATACTAGCATGTCTTTCTGGACCAAACAAGTCAAGATGAAGTAATTGTAAAGGAGAGGAGGTTGATACCTTATTCTTTGCACTAAATGAGGTTCTTACTTGTTTTCCAAGTTGGCAAGGAACACATACTCCTTTCTTTTCGAATTTTATCTTTGGCAATCCTTTGACCAGATTTTTAGAGGACAATTTCTCGATTAACTCCATGTGAACATGTCCCATCCTTTTATGCCATAGATTAGCCTCATCTTGCACCGAGGCAAGACATAATTCTTCATCCTGTCCCTCAAAGTCAATAGTATATATATTTCCTTCTCTTTGTGCAACTAGAGAAACATTGTTAGTACTATGGGAAATAATGCATTTTTCTTTATCAAAACTAACGTGGCGACCATTGTCCATTAATTGACTTATACTAATAAGATTAAATTTGAGGCCGTTAACAAAATGAACATTGTCGATGTTAACCTTACCATTACCAATTTTACCTTTTCCAATAATCTCACAAGTTCGATTATCTCCAAATGTGACCGTTCCATTTTTCTTCTTGATTTTTAGTTCAACGAACTTTGATTTGTCACCGGTCATATGACGAGAGCATCCACTATCAAGAATCCACTTTTGAGAAGGAACTCTTGCCTTGAAACACACATGTTAAGAAACGATATTTCATCCTTTAGGTACCCACATCTTTTTGGGTCCTTTAATGTTAGTAGCAAGTAAATCATTCTTTTTAATCTTATTTTTCTTATAACAATTTATGTCCAAGTGACCTTTAATACCACAATTTTTGCATGTTGTGAAAGGAGAAAAATAATTTAATTTGAAACGTGACTTGGATCTAAGTATATTCACATTACCAGTTTTATGAGTGGGATTATAACCTATTCCTTGTCTATCAAAACTAGGTTTTTGCTTTCCTAACATTATAGTTAAATTTTCTTCTCCTTGAACGAATCTAACAAGAGATATTTTCAACGAATCTACTTCCTTTTGAAGTTCATTATCATGAATAGGTTTAGATGGAGATTCATTACCAAAAGCATCAATACATACATCTCGCATTTTTAGTTCATTTGTCAATTTTTCAACTTCATTATTCAAATGATTTAATTTATTAAAAAGAATTTTGTTATAATTCTCAAGAAAATTATTTTTAGCAATCAAAACTTTTTCTTCTTTACATATAGATTCCTTTTCAATATTTTTCTTTTCATCTATCAAGGATTCTACTTCACCCATTAATGTGTTAACTAAGTCTTTTAAATGTGCATTCTTTTCTTTTAATTTCTCATTTTCTTGTTTCAAAGAAATAGTTTCAAACATAGATACCTCATTTGATTCACCTTCTATTCCCATGAAGCATACTTGAGCTATCTCATCTTTAGCGTCGACCTCAACTTCAGATTCTTCTTCATCACTCCAAGTGACTAGTGCCTTATTTCTCTTATTATCCTTGAAGCTTGTTTTTCCTTTATTCTTTAGTTGAAAACAATCCTTCTTGAAGTGCCCTGGACGTCCACATTCAAAACACGTCTCTTCAGTTTGCTTCCCCTTGCCTTTATTTGAGTTGAAGATATATTTTCGTTTATTCTTCCTTTGTAGAAGTCCTTTGAGTCTCCTTGACATCATAGCTATCTCTTCGTCGGAATCATCATCAAGTTCATCTTCATTTTCTGCATTAAGGGCTAAAACCTTTCTACGAGGAGTTTCTTCCTCATCATCATACCTCTTTAACTGATGTTCATATTCCTCAAGATCACCAAAAAGGGTTAGTGTATCCATAGTAGATATAGTAGAGGAATCTTGAAGAGTAGTAATCTTAGATGCAAACCTCTTGGGCATAGCCCGAAGTAACTTACGATTAATCTCACTTTGTGGAATAGATTTGTCCAGCAGCTTTAAGGAGTTTAGAAGAACAAGGAACCTTGCTTGGGCCATCTTTATAGTTTCATCTTTCTAAAGTTTGAACATCTCATAGTCATGCATAAGCATGCTTAGTTTAACTTCTTGAACTTTTGAAGTTCCTTCATGACTCACCACAAGAGTATCCCAGATTTCCTTAGTTGTGTTGCATGAAGAGACTTTGTCAATCTCGAACTGCACCATGCCGCTTAGTAGAGTGTTCATTGCCCTTTAGTCATAGGATACCATGAAAGTTTCAGTTGAATCCATTTCTAGAAAGTTCATTGGTGTACCGTCATCATTCCTTGGAATAACTGGTCCATTCTCCACAACCCACCATTCCCAAGGATCTCTTTTAAGGTAGATCCTCATTCGGAATTTCCAGAAGTTGTAGTTTTCTGTTCCATACAGCAGTGGATGTTTATTGGTTGATTGACCTTCTTGATTGTTGTTTCCAAACTGTGCCATGTCAGAATCTTTCCCTACAAGTAACCTTTAAGACCAAGTAAGTAGAGCCAAGCTTTTATACCAAATGAAATTCAATTAAGGCACACTTAGAAGGGGGGGGGTTGAATAAGTGTGGATACAAACTATGACCAATTAAAGTCCCACCGCCACATGCAACTATCAAATTCCAACATGCAACTATTAGACTTCTAATCAAAATCCACTACTGCCATTTATACAACCAACCCGTAATAAATAGAAAGCAAATTATATTCAACTAATCCTACATATGCATAATATATTATTCAGACACTAATCTTACGCATGCATGCTGATAATTTTCTTGTTAGTAAATAGCAGTGAATGACATATATAAAATATTTAATCATATTTAAATGCACAAATAAAATGTCCTAGAGCCTTGTATCGAAAAATCAAATATTTTCAATGACCTTACATAATTTTCTTAGGACTCAAATCTTCAAAGTCTTTCATCAATGATCTTTCATCAACTTCCTGAAATCCATAATACACAATTTAGTACTGACGAGTAAATCATCATCAAAACATTTAGGCTAGAACGTGAATTAATCAACACCAATCAAGTTCGAAGGACTACCATCGTACATGCTAGATCGTCGGACGATGTCCCGTACCATGGAAGAGGAACGTAGCAAGGTTATTCAGCGCCTTAACAGGCAGTGATAGGATTTGTTTAATTATGTAAAAAACTTATCTGGCATTTAGATGTAAATTCCGATGTGTTTATAAACAAAGGAATATTTTAATGTTTTAAATCTTGTAGATTCTTTATCTCAGGATAGTTGATATAAATAGTAGTGATGCTATCGTTTGCTATTAAACTTTTGATTTGAATAAATATATCAAGTTGTTTGAGAAAATGTGTTAAGTGAATATGTTAAATTGCTGAGTTAAACCTTAACTATTTAGGGAATTGAATAAAACCTAATAAACATATATTATAACAGAAATATGCCGCCAAGAAGAAGACAACAACGTTAACCAGCTCAAGATGAATCGACGAATAACAACAATAACGCCAATGCTAATCCCGTTCAACAATTAGTGAACTTACTAGCTGGAGCGATGAATAATCAACCTCAAGCTCCATCGAATACAACGTTCAAAGATATCAAGGCGGTGGGACCACCAGAGTTTAAAGGCTCCATGAACCCGATCGAAGCTCAGACTTGGGTTATGGAGATGTAGAAGGTTTTTGATGTTGCTAGAGTCAGAGAGGACCAGAAGACCACTTTCACAACATTTATGCTGAAATCTGAAGCCAGTTATTGGTGGCAAGCAAACAAGGTCCGTGGAGGAGAAGGTATGATTACCTGGGAGAGGTTCAAGGAGATGTTTTTCGAGATGTATTTCCCAACCAGCTCGCAGAACCAAATGGAGATCCATTTTCTGGAGTTGAAACATGGGAATATGTCCGTACCAGATTATGCGGCTAAATTCAATGAGTTGGCATGGTTCGCCACCTATCAAGTGCACACGGATGAGAGAAAAACAAGAAGGTTTGAACAAGGACTGAAGCCTTGGTTGTATAGTAAGGTGTCGATGTTTCAGTTAAAGACGTTCTCTAGGGTACTAGAGAAAGCCATACTCGCTAAAGGTGGAAGCGATGCGGTAACCAAATATAATCAGGATCAGAAAAAGAAGAAGAGTGAAAGTGAGGGAATGAACAAGGCTAATGGCAGTAACACGGGAGGTAGTAATAATAAGAAGAGAAGGTGGTCTGACAATTCATCAACTGGAAATCAGCAAGGTGGTCAGAAAAAGAGAATCGAAGCGTGCCCGACCTACGGGAAAGCTCATTTAGGAGTGTGTATGAAGGGTAAGAGAATGTGCTACAATTGTGGTCAGGAAGGCCACAGGGGTTTTTGAGAGATGGCTGATTGTGATTTCGGCAAGACTCTGGAAAGTTAATTGATTTTTGCTTTTGAGAGGATTCTAGGGTTTGAAAATTGGAGGGAGAAAGTTTTGATGGTTTCTGATAATTGTTTGTAGATTTTAAATTTGTCTTAATGACAGTTCCTTCTAACTCTGCATAATCAGTGATGTGTCAACCAACCATTGGTTCCACGAAGTCAAGTAATTAGATGTAACTCCCCATAACTTTTCAGTTATATATTTCCTTTAGGAGAGTAGACATTTAATTGACATGGATTAATCGTTGACTGTGACACCCCTAAATCCCGGTACTTCATTACCTTAAGATTTGGTGTTCACGTAATCAAAATATTCATATCTAACTATCCAATCATAATAAATTGAATAATAAAAACCTACCCATATAGGATTACTTTAATAAAAACATTATCTCCCAGGTTCTCTAACCTTTAATACAATCATTCAAGTGCGGAAATTAAATTATTACATCACGTCATTATTAAAAGTATATCTTCATAACGATAAAAAAAAAATTACAAGTCTTCATCACTTGTACATTTTTCCCTTTCCTTTGCTACTTGTAGGTTTATCTACCTTCTCAACCATAGCTGAAATAAATGTATAAATATGAAAGAGTGAGCAAACAAAGCTCACTTGAAATAAGAATAAATATCTTTACATCTTTTGCCCAAATAATAAGCTCAATAAAACTGAATGATATGTTCTATTAACATTACAACATTTGCCAATTCATAGGCTCAATAGAACTGAATGATATGTTCTATTAACATTCTTAAATATACTACCGAGGGTCAAATGACCATGAACCATGTCCACAGTTATAAGTAATCTTTCAACTTTAACTTTAACAGTCATATGACTATAAGGACTCCACATACTTAGGGGATCAACCCTTCGTAAAATGAATTGTGCACAACCATTTCAATGTTAAGCGTAAACCCCTAAACATAGGGTTGTTCATTTCAGTATTTAGAGTACAAGTCTGTACCAAAGAAAGTTTGGTTTGGATAAGCTTTCAAGGGTAATTGAAGTTTAATAATCATCAACTAGGGAACTAGTTGAATCAACAACGCGTGATAACGCAATAGTTGTTTAATAACAACATAGCTTAGAACATTTGAGAATCATAAATGAACTGATTCTACATATCAAACTCATGCTTGAAATAACTATAGAGCATAAGCATTCAATAAATTGAATAAAATGGTTAACCTTTGCTTGGACAGTAAAATAAGCTAAGGTTCAAGTTTTATAACATTAGAAATGAAATTCCTGAACTTTAAGAAACTTGTTTAACTATAAACAGTTAG
Source organism: Panax ginseng (assembly GCA_020205605.1). NCBI lineage: Eukaryota > Viridiplantae > Streptophyta > Magnoliopsida > Apiales > Araliaceae > Panax > Panax ginseng. Next base: position 56,638,097 of record CM035138.1, on the reverse strand, counting down.
AATGAATCAATCAATTGAGAATTTCCAATAACATTAGAGTTAGAGTTTGCTCAAATGGATTTTAGGAACAATTTACTTAATCGATGATAGTTAAGATAAAAAGCTTGCTCAATCAAAAGCATGAAGTTATAATAATAGAACTAACTCAACGAAAGTGTAGAGTTAGAAAACTTGCACAATGTAATAAATGAACTAGCTCGCTGAAAGTGTAGAGTTAGAAAACTTGCCTCGAGCGTAAGCTAAAATATTAAAACTCACGTTCACCTATACACAATATTAAAATCACAACATCTATTATATATACTAATATTCACTTTACAATATAAAATGCATTACTAGCTAAACTTGTTATTTTAGCACAAGTCTTAAGCTACCGTTTACATTTCAGAATTCCCAAGTGTGTTAACCCTCACCACACCTATTTACTATTCATTACGCTTATCAATGCATAACATGTCATTTTCATAGTTTACTATTCATTTAAAACTTTGACTCTACTAGCCATATAATACAACTACGTTTTAACATTGTTGTAACATGTTTGACATGCTAACACATCATTAGTCCATGTATAGGGGTAAAATGTAATCGCAATAAAGCAGTTTCAAAGATCTCAAACCAGGTATGGGCGCAATTGCCGCCATACAAAGGTTTGGGACCAAGGCAAATGTATGCCATTTTCGCTTTGGCAATTGCCAAGTAATGATCGATGTTCAGATCGACGCAGTATTACTCAAGATGAACAAATGTCGAATTTTAACCCAATAAACACAAATTTCACCCAATAGACAGTAATATCAACACGTAAAATAATTATACAACTATCATAAACATGATTGCTCACATTTACAACTAATTAGAACAATTTAACACTAACTAAAGCTATCTTAATTTCTCAAAATTCATGTTTTTCATAAAAACTCAATTTTCTTGACATTCATCTTAGAAATCATCATTGTGAATTCATTATTTGGCCAAATCATCTCATTCCAATTACGTTATAACCGTATCTCAATGAACTAACATATACAAGCTTCAATTTCCAATTTCATATACAAATTGGCCATTAAAATTGATATTTACATGAGCCATATGAAAAATATATATACAAACATATACTGCAGAAAATTTCTTCTACTGTAAACCGAAATTAGCATGCAATTATTGTTTAAACATACTTTCTAATCGTCATAAACATGTATAACGACAAGTAATCCATTGTAAAGCACAATTCAATAAATTTGCAATTCACAGAATCTAAAATAGTTGCCGTAGAACATATATATGTATATATAATATATAGTTAACATACCTTCAAATTGCTTATAGACAATTGTTGCTAATCACTGGAATTCTTGTGCACATTCACAGGTTCCTCTCAATTCTCTCAAGCTCTCTATCAAGCTTTTCTATGAATTCTCTTCTCTCTTCTTAGTAGACTAAACCATAGGCTAACTTAAGCGTAAACTAAAAAAACTGATACTAATAATAATACGCATACTAAACACAATATCAGTTATAATGCTTAGGTTATAAATATATTATATTTATTATTTTATTTATTTTATTTTATTATTTAATTTTAAAAAACTAGAAATTCCAAAAGCCATAAGGCTTGTTTGGCAAATCATTTAAATTTAAAGAATTAATATATTAACCCTTGTTTGTTAAAAACTAAATTAAACTATTTTAATTTATTTTAATAACTCCTTATAATATAGTTATTTGTCACACTATATTTAATCAAGCTTTCATATTTATTTTAATTAATTCAAATCACAATTAATTAAATAAATCCTTTAATCACATAACTCAATACAAATAATTAACCATTAAATTGAAATATTAATATAATAATAATTTCCTTAATTCATCAATTATTTATTTAATAAATAATTAACTAAACAAAATTAAATCAATTGAAAAAATATTTATTCAACGATAATTGTAACGACCCCAAAATTTATACAATTTAATTCTCGATTTCAGTCGTTAATAATACATTCAACCTCTAATTTTACATCATTAAATGATAATACAACCATTGAAATTTGCGGAATAATTAAAATTTTCTATTAAAAACTATTCTCGTTCCCAAAACTTTCAACATTTACATCTAAATATCTCAGAATTATTTTAATACTACAAGAGTTTACATCGCAAAACGATATAACAATACAACATTAATACATTTACTGAAACATTAGACATGGTTTACAAGAATAACAACTTAGCTAGGATATTAAATCTTCATATATCACTTTTGATCCATAACAATCAAGTAAAGACATAGCGTTACCTTCAATTCTTGAATCGCAAAAATGGTTATTTGCAAGAATGAGCTCGAAAAATTTCAGCCAAAATCTAACAGTTTTCATGCATCACATAACACATAATAACATGCTCAACATACAAGAATAATCATAAACAAACATATACACGTTGTAGTTCATATAACAACTATAAAGATTGAGTTCCTTACTCAATCAACATTCCTAGTTCAATCATCATAGTTATAGATTGACTTTCACATTTCATACTTTTGACATATATAATACATCATACACTAAAATTTTAAAGTAGATCATCATCAAATTCACATAGCAAAAAGGAACTTAAAGACTTGCCTTTACCGGTGTTTTACCAACACGCTAATACTTCGCGTCCTTGCACAACCTACATTGTATGTGAGATTGATAATAAATAAAATCAATACTCAATCTCATGGTCAAATTTATTCTAAGACCTTACTTTATCTTATTATCCTTTATAATGTCTTTATAGACATCTAACTATTTTATATGCAACTCGGTTTTATTTTCATTTTCATCACCACACATGCTAGACTATCGCACTTGTATTTTAATGTGCGTATATCACACCATTTTATTATACAACTTTAGTTTCAAAAAAATGCATATTCAACACATTGTTTACAAGTTTAATTTTCCTTCAAAAATCAAAAATCGCCCTTTTTCAATTTCTTTCCATTATTATTCTTGTATTATCATCTTTTCATACTCAGATGCACATAACATCCAATATTAGTCATTAGATAGACACTTTGTATACCAAAGTTTAGAAACACTATTACTCTTAGGCATTTTATCGAGCACGTTATGTGCACACATTAACTTATCTCAACTCTTGATCTTAAATGGTTAATTATGCATAGAATATGATAACACCTATCTATATTCATTACATATGTCAAAACATATTTTTAATCATCAAAATATACCATCACCCAAAATCTTAATTCAAATAGAATTATAAAACTCATCTTCACAATTTCTTTAACAAAACGTTGTTTTTGTTTTTAACATAACTCCTTCGTTACATGTCCGTTTTTGTTCCTTCTTATATAAAATTAACCCTTACTCAGTGTACTACAACCTCATCTAGACCTTAAAGTCAGACCCTTGTCCATCTAAACTAGATTCTGTAATTCATCAACTAGTCTAGAAAATTTCATTTTCTGGACATCCTTACTAAACAATTAATTTTGGACATGATCCGGTCCATAAACTGGCTCAATCTCGCCAGTCTGGCTAGTAAACTTCCATATCTACAACTTTGCAGGTTAAAGTTTCTTCAAATTCAAAACACACGAATTTATATGAATTGTTCAAAGTCGTAAACCGTATGTGCTTTTGATTTTCCAGGTGATTATTTTCCTTCTGGACCAAACTTTACTAAAATGTATATTGCAAGAAATCTACAAAGAGTTTTCTATTAGTTTTTGATTATATGATGTTTTGATTGATGACTAATTTAAGTGTGCATGGTTCATGGTGTAATACCCGTAAATTTTATGATTTAATATTATTATTAAATAGAGCCGGTGAATTATTTATTTTACAAATGCTTACGTGGCATGAAGAGAGTAACTTAATTGAATTAAAATTAAGCTGTTGATGATCGATAAGATAGGTTCATGAAATGTCTTGTGTGACACAATAATGGACTTAGTGAAGGATGATTAAGCAATTGCATGTTTAAGGTCCAAATAATAAATTGGGAGTCTAGCCCAATAAGTTAATTGATGGACGTTTGAGTTAGCGCAATAAACTTGGATATTTAGAATCCAATCGGAATCCAACAAAATAGTTAACTGAGAGTACAAGTATTGGTTAAATTAGAATGCGGCATGGGATAGTGGGCCTGACCGGCAAACCCTTATCTATGTCTGAGATCTACTCTGTTGTCCCCAAATTAGGGTCACCAAGTATAAAGAACAGTAGCCTAAACTCTCTTTACGCAAATTTCAAGATGCTAATCCTAGGCATGCATGGCTAGCTAAGAGACCGGTATGGAGTGATTGAACAACTCCTTAAATAACCATTGTTCATTTCTATTGCACCATGAATCCCAATATTGGGTAAAGCAAGTGTCCGGGTCCATGTTTTCTCTTTAAATACAAGCCACTAGGCAAACTGTTTTAGTGATAAGAGTGTTGGAGAAATCGAGTAAAGAATTCTTAGTTGCTAAGCATTACCAAATCAAGTGTGTGAGATATCAAGGTTAAAGCTCGAGAAGGTATAATTTCTACTCCGTTCTTAACTTGAGTCTTGTTGATTCTCGTTTTTGATTATTAGGTCAAGTATGATGAACTAAAGGGATAAAGGGTGTTTAGAAAGTTTACCTTCGTGCATGAATACGTTAAAATTGTCTGGAATCAATTTGTGGCTACCCAAAAAAAATGAGCATGTTCACCGCTTCGAATCCATGGGGTCTTGTTTGCACCATGCTTTAGAACCAATCGATGGGTTGGTCATGTTAGACCTTGTATTAAGAAATTCCCTTAGGTTGTATGCATATAGTAAAGTCTTAAATTAACCCGACGAACTTAAACTTTGTCGAAGTAGTGTAGACCGAAGTCTCTGAAGGAGCTGCTTCGGGCAGAGCGTAATGTCTTCGGACAAAGCGTGATGTCTTCTTTATTACATAGCGTAATGTCTTTGGAAAAGCGTGATGTCTTGGACAGAGCGTAATGTCTTCGAACAAAGCGTGATGTCTTGGACGAGAGCGTAATGTCTTCTTGACAGAAGCGTGATGTCTTCTGGACGAAGTTACGATGTCTTCGGACGAAGCATGTTGTCTTCGAAAAAGTCATAATATCTTCGGACATGGCGAGATGTCCCGGAACTCGGAGACAGCATCGTGACTTGATGTAAGGATGGATTAATAAATACTCCTATACTGTTGTAAACTATTAGTACACGAATGAGTTCTAAGTAGAGAATTTTACCAACTTCGGGAAAATAAATCTAATACTTGCAAGCATGCGTAGAAAAAAAAGGTCGGTGGGTTTAATAGACGATATGGTCTACTTAAAGCAATGAACCTCTTAGAACTTCAAGGAAGAAAGATTATGAATAAGCTAGCAGTGGTCAATAGTATGAGCATGTTAGTGTACCATTATGAGTTTTGATGGGTACAGCAGATAGAAAGAAAAATGTGTTATGTGTACATGTGTTGATATATATCAAGTGTGTTTGGCTAATGAATACCTATACTTACATGAATAGGACAGACATAGTTCGTTGAGGTGATTTTCGCTATTAGTAGTAATCAACGCTAAAGGCAAGTTTCTTACTCTACCTTGATTTCAAGTATGCAAGTTTCTTACTCTACCTTGATTTCAAGTATGCAAGTTTCTTACTCTACCTTGATTTCAAGTATGCAAGTTTTCTGTCCCTAACTTATTGTTATTGTTGGGCAAATTCCTAACCTCACTCAAATTACAATGAGCAAGTATCCCAACAAAGATTATTATTCGTGTTGCAAGTTTCTTAATTCACACACTTTATACGTTGAATTGTTGTCATATCAATCATATTTTATCAAGCAAATATCTGCTTCTATTCGAAAATCACTTGTATACCTTGACGTTGTTGTAAGCATTGGACTTATCATTCCTCAATGCATGATGAAAAACCTGCTCTAAGCCCTTGATTCTGGCTTAGACTATTATTATGAGTTAAAGAGCTATCCAAACAGATTGATTTGGTGTGGACTATCGAAATCTATCGAGATGAACAACCCTCATAGAAGGGAAATTATATATTGTCTGGGAACCGACGCACATATGAGTATGATTAAATGTTATGCATAACATAGGGTACCTTAGGCTGATCACTCTGATGTACTCGTGGATGTTGGATTACAGTGTTAATTCTAGTAAGAGTTCTTGGTCCTTAGTGACTGCTCAGTATTCAATTATGTTGAACCTCGAAATGAATAAATCCTCGAGATTTTGTTGATATCCTTGGTCCATAGCGACACCGCTGAATACTCTTGGTATTCTTGATATCCTTGAACTATCAATTATTATTATACCTTTGAAAGATTCAAATGCTATAACCGCTTGTTCTTCTAGCTATATTGCTTGGTCGGGCAAACTTGTTGCTCATTCTTGCTTCCTAAAACATTACAAGATTAAGGCAGAGCAAGGCGGTACTTCAGAAAGGACAAGGGAAAGGGTGTTTACGTAATAATTTAGCCCTTAAGACTAGAAGTATTATTATTATTGTTATTATGATGTATTCAAGAATGATTAAGCTATGTTAAGCTAATCACGTAATTGTTGTAGTAATGATTACGGTACCTTTGGGACGTGAATATTTATATTACATCAATGTAAATTATTCTATTATTTCGTTGTTAATGATTTTGTAAGATATTCGTAGTATTAGCGTGATGCAATCAAATTCGAGATATGAGTGTCTGAATTTTGGGGGCGCCACAAAGTTAGTATCAAAGCCATAGTTATAAACCTTAGAGCGAGAGCCCTTAGATTATAACTCAAGAGAACTCGAGAGAAGATAGAAAGGGATGAAACTCATATAGAGTTTTCTTAGAGATGGACTTAGCGTAGTTACTGTAATATAACTTCATTCTATACAATGAACTTATGATTCTAATGGAGTTGTTGGTTGTTTTGTCTTGTGTCGGTGATCAGAGGGATGACCGGACATGGGAGGACCTAAGCCGAGTAGTAGAAGAGGAGAGCGTGACATACACGTGGTATATGAGGCACCATTGATAGCAGAGCCTATATCAATCTGTAGTTCCTATCGATGATGATGACGAGGAAGAGGAGATAGAGCCAACACCAAGAGTCTGATCCAGAGGAGGAGTCAGATGGTGGATGAGCCCATGGGGGACTCCGACGAGGCTACTTTTGAGGATAGGATGTTGGGGGAGTATGAGGAGCAGATTTTAGAGTTAGGGTGCAAAGTTGAGGAGCTAGAGGCTGAGGCCAAAGACAGAGAGTCCAAATTCCAAAAGCTGAAGGACTAAGACCACCAGAGAAAGTTAGTAATGCATGAGATGGAAGTAGAGATTGTTCACCGTAAGGAGGCAGGAATCCAGATGGGGGCTTTGTTTCACAAGGCGGTGGCTAGGAATGTAGAACTGGCAGGGAAGTTGGAAGAGATGGAGCAGAGGGGGTTGAGCGAGGGGACAGAGAAAGAAGCTATCCGCACTCGAGTTAAGGATGGAAGTAATGGATAGGATCCATTTCAAGAAAAGTGAAAGGGCCAATGATAGGCTAACGATCTAGAAGATGAAGTGAGGTGCAAAAGGAGGAAGATGAATAGGATGAGCTATGCATCACGCACACGCCATGGAGGGGACCGATTGATGGGGTAAATCACTACCCGACAGAAAGCAGGATGCACCCAGCACACCATAAGTCGAGATGTGGTGGTGCACATTACTCAGAGGGAGTACCAGAGCGCTGTGGAGCACAGAATGATAGATTAAGTCTAGACACTAAAAGTTATTAGTTGTAGTTCGTTGTGTAGTGTATTATCTATTGTGGTAATCCCTATGTAGAATGTGAGATGTTGTAAACCCCAAACTTTTGAGTTATGTTAGAGGGGTAGTATGTTAATGGTTGTCCCCATCTTTTGTGATATTAGGAGATAAGTTGTGTCATTTATAGAAGTATGCTGGAGATAATCATGTAATGTAACAATTTGGTATATGAATATGAATGATCTTGTTCTGAAATGTATTCCGAAATCTTATTCCTTTTATGGAGAATTGTTTAAGTAATATAATTAAATAATAAAAATGGGAGTGTCCTGATGTAGGAAAATGCCGCCCAGACGTAGATTAACTGCTCCAGAAGAGTCGGTTAATGATGAGAGAGGACAAGTAGATCCCATTCAGAGGCTTGTAGATTTGTTAGGGGAGGCTCTTAGGGGAAGAAATGAACAAGTACCACCCGTTCCCCAAGTAGCTCCGGTCGCAAACTTCAAGGACTTTAAGAGTGTAGGACCTCCGGAATTCATGGGTACTACCGACCCTATCGTAGCGCAAACGTGGATCAAGGAAATGGAGAAAGCCTTCGCCATTGCTCGTGTGGGTGAAGACCAGAAAACCGTGTTCGCTACATATATGATGAGGGGTGAAGCAAACTACTGGTGGGAAGCAAATCAACAGAGAGCGGGAGAAGGGACTATAACCTGGGAAAGGTTTAAGACTTTGTTCTTCGAGAATTACTTCCCAAAGAGCGTGAAGAATAGGATGGAGGTAAAGTTTCTAGAACTAAAACAAGGGGAGATGACAGTGGCACAAAGATGCGCCAAGTTCAATGAACTCGCGCGATTCGCAACACATCAAGTAGACACTGAAGAAAGGAAAGCTCGACGCTTCGAACTTGGACTAAAACCTTGGTTGTTCAACAAGGTGTCAGTCCTTCAAATTGACTCTTTCGCCACATTATTGGAGAAGGCGATAATTACTTTGAGGGAGGTAGCGAGGCATTTAGCTTAATACAACAAGGAGAAGAAGAGCAAGAATCTTTGGAGGAGAGACTCGTGGAGGAGTAAGATGGTGGAAGTTATTTGGGAAAGAGGAAATGGGATAACCGCAACAACGACAACAACACCAACCACCGAAGCATCAACCAGTCAGAAAATTATCAAGGAGGATTCAAGAAAAGAAGTGAAGCTTGCTCGAAATGTGGGAAAAACCATCAAGGGAATCTTTGGAAGGGCGCAAAGATTCTGCTAACAATCATGCCAAGAAGGGCACATTTCACCTAACTGCCTGAAGCCGAAAAGGAGCAAGGGATGTTTCGCGTGTGGCTCAACTGAGCATCAAATCAAGGATTGCCCAAAGAAAGGGAGCAACGGAGGAAGCGGCCAACAGGGAGGGGGCAACAAGCTGATGATCGGAGGACCAACGCAATCCAACCGACTGACTGCCCGAACCTTTAACATGACTGTCCGAGACGCAGTGAATGAAAGGGACGTGGTGTCAGGTATTCTCCCAATCAATAATATAAATGCCTATGTATTATTTGATTCGAGTGCTACCTATTCCTTTGTGTTTGAAGAATTTGCTAATCAACTAAACATACCTCCTGAACATTTAGAAAACTCATTAAACGTAGAGATTGCGAATAAGGAAGTAATTCCCATAGAGTTTATTTATCAAATCACAGCAAACATTAGAGGTCACGAATCGAACGTAGACTTAATTGGATTAAACTAGGAGAGTTTGATGTGATATTAGGAATGGATTGGTTATCCTACCACTGTTGTAATAATCGATTGCCGGAAGAAGAGTGTGAACCTTCGCACCTCAAATCGGCCTAAGGTAGTGTTTACCAGTAGCTCATCTCTCAAGCAATCATGTTGCCTCACGATGAAAAGCCAAGAAATTGTTAAAGAAAGGATGTGTGGGTTATTTAGCCTATATAGTGGACATTCATCAAAAGAGGATAGAAATGAAAGATATATTATCGGGTAAAAGATTTCCAAGACGTGTTTGAACGAATCGCTCGGCCTTCCGCCGACGAGAGAAAATGAATTCATAATAGACTTAGACCGGAACCGCACCAATTTCGAAAGCCCCATATCGTATGGGCGCCAAAGAGAAATGAAGGAATTGATGATTCAATTGCAAGAGTTACTAGATAAGGGTTACATTCGGCTAAGTGTGTCTCCTTGGGGAGAACCAGTGTTGTTTGTAAAGAAAAAGGATGGACCGATGAGACTCAGACGATTATCGGGAGTTGAACTAAGTGACAATTAAGAATAAATATCCATTGCCAAGGATAGACGACCTTTTCGATCAACTCAGGGAGCGAAATGTTTTCCAAAATAGATTTCTTAAGCAGGTTATCATCAGTTGAAAGTGCGAGAGGAGGACATACAAAAGACGGGCGTTTCAAACTCGCTACGGACATTACGTAATTTTTAGTGATGTCATTTGGGTTAACTAACGCCCCTAATAGCTGTTCATGGACTTGATGAACCGGTTTTCAAGCCATACTTAGATAAGTTCGTAGTAGTATTTATCGATGACATTTTGATTTATTCAAAGACAAAGGAAGAAGAGCACGAGCACACCAAGATGGTATTGGAAGTATTGAGAAAGGAGAAGATGTATGCAAAATTTTCAAAATGTGAATTTTGGATGGAAAGGGTCCAGCTTAGGACACGTGATAGATCAAAATGGAATTTCCATGGATCCCGCAAAGGTAGAAGCGATAAGTAATCGGGAACAAAGCAAGACGCCAATGAAGTTAGAGTTTTTAGGTTTAGCCGGGTACTATCAAGATTTATCCAAGATTTTTCTAAGATAGCAACCCGTGACCCGGCCTAACGAAGAAGACAGAGAAGTTTGTATGGACGGAGAAATGCGAGGAGAGTTTCCAAGAATTGAAGAGGAGGTTGAGTGAGGCGCCTGTATTATCATTACCAGATGATACGGGAGGATTTATGGTGTATAGTGATGCATCGCATAGAGGACTTGGTTGTGTGCTAATGCAACATGGCAAGGTCATTGAATATGCCTCACGATAATTGAAAGATTTCGAAAAATGATACCCTACCCATGACTTGGAGTTAGCGGCGGTAGTCTTTGCATTGAAGATTTGGAGGCACTATTTGTATGGAAAAAAATGTGAGATATATACGGATCACAAGAGTCTGAAATATGTCTTCACACAGAAGGAGTTGAACATGCGACAAAGAAGATGGTTGGAACTGATCAAGGATTACGACTATGAAATTCTTTATCACCCGGGGAGAGCAAACGTTGTAGCCGACGCTTTGAGTAGAAAAGGAAGGGAGAAGTTATTCAAACTGACAACTCAAGAGGATTTAATAAGAGAAATGGAAAGGTTGGAAATAGAGGTGGAGGAACCAAGAGGAGCGGAAGGAAGATTTCTCATGATGAGAGCTCACCCGACGTTATTGGATAGAATAAAAGAAGCACACGAGAAAGATGAAGAATGTGAGAAGATAAAGAAGAGAATAGTAGAAGATAAGGAAGAAAGGTTCAAAGTAGATAAGGATGGTATATTGAGATTCGAGGGTCGAGTATGGGTGGCAGCTGTAATCGAACTGAGAGAGGAAATCCTATATGAAGTTATTATTAATACGACGACCAGACACCTGTGGAGGCACAAAATGTACCGGGATCTTCGACACCATTTTTGGTGGCCTAATTTGAAAAGGGAGGTTGCAGCGTGTGTTAGCAGATGTCTTACTTGTCAAAGAGTCAAAGAAGAACACCAGAGGCCAAGTGGACTACTTCAACTGCTGGAAATACCAGAATGGAAATGGGAGCACATTACGATGGATTTTGTGGTTGGACTTCCGGTTACACAGAAGAGTTACGATGCCATTTGGGTCATTGTGGACCGACTAACAAAGACAGCTCATTTTCTACCCATCAAGATTCGATTCAATTTGAACCAATTAGCAAACTTGTATGTAAAGGAAATCGTATCGCGACATGGAGTGCCGGTGTCGATTGTCTCCGATCGAGATCCGCGCTTCACGTCAAAATTTTGGAAAAGTTTGCAGGAACGAATAGGAACTCAATTAAGATTGAGTACTGCCTATCACCCTCAAACTGACGGGCAGAGTGAACGAACCATACAAACGTTGGAAGACATGCTGAGAGCTTGCGTGATGGACTTCAAGGGGAATTGGGGGCGACCATTTACCATTAGTAGAATTCGCCACAATAATAGCTATCATGCGAGTATCCAGATGTCGCCATATGAAGCTCCTTACGGGAGAAAGTGCGGGGACGCTAGTATGTTGGGATGAAGTCGGAGAACCAATTAATCGCTGGGGACCGTAATTAGTCCAAAGAAACTACCGACGTGGTAGCAACAATAAGGGACAAATTGGTAGCGACTCAAGATCGCCAAAAGAAGTACGCCGACTTGCATCGCCGTAACCAAGAGACTTTTGAGTCAGAGGTTGTGTTTTTTGAAGGTATCTCCTTGGAAGGAAAGATCGATTCGTAAAGAAAGGAAAATTGAGTCCGAGGTTCATAGGGCCATTCGAGATATTGAAGCGAGTGGGCGAAGTGGCATGCAAAGTTGCTTTGCCACCCGAACTGGAACACATCCACAACGTGTTTCATATTTCCGTACTACGACCGTATAAGTCTGACTATAAGCATGTAATTTCCTATGAGCCCATTCAAGTAGAGAAGAATCTGGCATATGAAGAAATTCTTGTTCAGATAATAGATAAGAAAGAGCAAATGCTAAGAAACAAAGTTATACCTTCTGTTAAGGTTGTTTGGCGAAACCACGATGTCGAAGAGGCCACGTGGGAATTAGAAGATAGGATGAGGAGAGACTATCCCCATCTTTTCGTATAAACCTGTATCAATTCCGAGGACGGAATTTTTATAAGGGGGAGAGGATGTAATACCCGTAAATTTTATGATTTAATATTATTATTAAATAGAACCGGAGAATTATTTATTTTACAAATGCTTACGTGGCATGAGGAGAGTAACTCAATTGAATTAAAATTGAGCTATTGATGATCGATAAGATAGGTTCATGAAATGTCTTGTGTGACACAATAATGGACTTAGTGAAGGATGATTAAGCAATTGCATGTTTAAGGTCCAAATAATAAATTGGGAGTCTAGCCCAATAAGTTAATTGATGGACGTTTGAGTTAGCCCAATAAACTTGGATATTTAGAATCCAATCGGAATCCAACAAAATAGTTAACTGAGAGTACAAGTATTGGTTAAATTAAAATGTGGCGTGGGACAGTGGGCCTGACCGGCTAGCCCTTGTCTATGTTTGAGATCTACTCTCTTGTCCCTAAATTAGGGTCACCAAGTACAAAGAACAGTAGCCTAAACTCTCTTTATGAAAATTTCAAGCTACTAATCTTAGGCATGCATGGCTAGCTAAGTGACCGGTATGGAGTGATTGAACAACTCCTTAAATAACCATTGTTCATTTCTATTGCACCATGAATCCCAATATTGGGTAAAAGCAAGTGTCCGGTCCATGTTTTTCTCTTTAAATACAAGCCACTAGGGGTACTGTTTTAGTGATAAGAGTGTTGGAGAAATCGAGTAAAGAATTCTTAGTTGCTAAGCATTACCAAATCAAAGGTGTGAGATATCAAGGTTAAAGCTCGAGAAGGTATAATTTCTACTCCGCTTCTTAACTTGAGTCTTGTTGATTCTCGCTTTTTAAGATTATTAGGTCAAGTATGATGAACTAGCAGGATAAAGGGTGTTTAGAAAGTTTACCTTCGTGCATGAATACGTTAAAAATTGTCTGGAATCAAGTTGTGGCTACTCTGCAAAACAGAGCATGTTCACCGCTTCTAAAATCCATGGGTAAAATTGCACCGCATTTAGGAACCAATCGATGGGTTCTTGGCCATGTTAGACCTTGTATTAAGAAATTCCCTTAGGTTGTATGCATATAGTAAAGTCTTAAATTAACCCGATTTAACTTAAACTTTGTCAAGTAGTGTAAACCAAAGTCTCTCAAGGAGTCGCTTGAAAGCAGAGCGTAATGTCTTCGGACAAAGCGTGATGTCTTCAGACAGAGCGTAATGTCTTCGGATAAAGCGTGATGTCTTCGGACAGAGCGTAATGTCTTCGAACAAAGCGTGATGTCTTCGGACAGAGCGTAATGTCTTCGGACAGAGCGTGATGTCTTCGGACGAAGCGCGATGTCTTCGGACGAAGCATGTTGTCTTCGAACAAGTCATAATATCTTCGGACATGGCGAGATGTCCCGGAACTCGGAGACAGCATCGTGACTTGATGTAAGGATGGATTAATAAATACTCCTATACTGTTGTAAACTATTAGTACACGAATGAGTTCTAAGTAGAGAATTTTACCAACTTCGGGAAAATAAATCTAATACTTGCAAGCATGCGTAGAAAAAAAGGTCGGTGGGATTAATAGACGATATGGTCTACTTAAAGCAATGAACCTCTTAGAACTTCGAGGAAGAAAGATTATGAATAAGCTAGCAGTGGTCAATAGTATGAGCATGTTAGTGTACCATTATGAGTTTTGATGGGTACAACAGATAGAAAGAAAAATGTGTTATGTGTACATGTGTTGATATATATCAAGTGTGTTTGGCTAATGAATACCTATACTTACATGAATAGGACAGACATAGTTCGTTGAGGTGATTTTCGCTATTAGTAGTAATCAACGCTAAAGGCAAGTTTCTTACTCTACCTTGATTTCAAGTATGCAAGTTTCTTACTCTACCTTGATTTCAAGTATGCAAGTTTCTTACTCTACCTTGATTTCAAGTATGCAAGTTTTCTGTCCCTAACTTATTGTTATTGTTGGGCAAATTCCCTAACCTCACTCAAATTACAATGAGCAAGTATCCGAACAGTATTATTACTGTGTTGCAAGTTCCTTAATTCACACACTTTATACGTTGAATTGTTGTCATATCAATCATATTTTATCAAGCAAATATCTGCTTCTATTCGAAAATCACTTGTATACCTTGACGTTGTTGTAAGCATTGGACTTATCATTCCTCAATGCATGATGAAAAAACTGCCCAAGCCCTTGATTAATTTAGACTATTATTATGAGTTAAAGAGCTATCCAAACCGATTGATTTGGTGCGGACTATCGTAAATCTCATCGAGATGAACAACCCTCATAGAAGGGAAATTATATATTGTCGGGGAACCGACGTGCGCACATGAGTATGATTAAATGTTATGCATAACATAGGGTACCTTAGGCTGATCACTTGATGTACTCGTGGATGTTGGATTACAGTGTAATACTGTTAATTCTAGTAAGAGTTCTTGGTCCTTAGTGACTGCTCAGTATTCAATTATGTTGAACCTCGAAATGAATAAATCTTGAGATTTTGTTGATATCCTTCGGTCCATAGCGACACCTGTTGAATACTCTTGGTATTCTTGATATCCTTGAACTATCAATTATTATTATACCTTTGAAAGATTCAAATGCTATAACTGCTTGTTCTTCTAGCTATATTGCTTGCTGGGCAAACTTGTTGCTCATTCTTGCTTCCTAAAACATTACAGCTTAAGGTGAGAGCAAGGCAAGATTACTTGAGAAAGGACAAGGGAAAGGGTGTTTACGTAATAATTTAGCCCTTAAGACTAGAAGTATTATTATTATTGTTATTATGATGTATTCAAGAATGATTAAGCCATGTTAAGCTAATCACAGAATTGTTGTAGTAATGGTTACGGTACCTTGGGACGTGAATATTTATATTACATCAATGTAAATTATTCTATTATTTCCGTTGGTAATGATTTTGTAAGATATTCGTAGTAGTAGCGTGATGCACCGAAATTCGAGATATGAGTGTCTGGAATTTTGGGGGCGCCACACATGGTGTGTTATTATATTATTAAATAGGCATGGATTATGGGTTATAATATTATAATTGATATTCATGAGTTATGGTTATTGCATGGACATTTGCTGCTGACTTCCTTACGTTGATATGATTTAAAATCAGTTCACATTTGAATTGAAGTGTTCTTAAGGAAGATTTGATTTGGAGCTTATTAAGGAAGAATTGAATTGGAGTTTATTAAGGTATGTTGGTATTTATAAATAGTAACAAATATTATGGTCCTTAAATTTAGCTAGCCCAAATTGGCTCCTCTGTTTCATCAGTGTATCTCGTGGGTGATAATTTAACTAAGGATGTTATCTTGCTTAGTGGAGCCCACATTAATTAGTAGTCTATTTTGAAAAGGAGTCCTACTGAAGCTTTTGAGTATTATTTTTATTTATCTCCTTTTGTTCCGGTTTAACACAGTTGATTGTAGGTAGAGTTTATCTCCTTTATTTCAGCTCTTCAAAATCAAATAGTTGGCACATATCTGCTTAATATCTTTCTTGTGATTCAAAGCTGCTGAAATTGTGGGTGGCTGCTAACGAGACTGAGAAATCTTATTTAGCATATGTTATAGCCGTTGTATGTATTTTTATATATACTCCTTGTCTTCGGCTGAACAATACACAACTAAGAACGAGCAATCAAGTAGAGAGATTACATAAAAACTTATCAACTGTTTTTATACCAGTCATTTATTCTTATCGTTTTATCCTTGTGTGTTGGAAATATTATTCATTGTAAATCAAAGTATTCAAGCATAGCTTTGGCATGAGGTTTTTGGGTTTAGTTAGTCTGTTCATAGAAGGCTCAAGTGTCTCAGAGGTGAGAAGAGGTGCAAAAAGGGGGCATAGGTGTCCAACATCAGATTTGAGGCTTCTTTGTAGCAGGGAGTAATTTTTGTATTGAGGTTTAAATATTAATAAAAGGAGTCTCCAATCCTAGTTGGGATTGGACGTGGATTACGCCACTAGGAAGAGGATAGGGGCTGAACCACGTAAAAAATCTCGGTGTGATTTTTACTTCTGTTTATTTCTTTAATTGCCATTCATGTTCTGCATATTTGCATTCATCACGCTAATCCAGACACTAAAGCAGACAGGTCTAGCTGTCTGATAATCATAAATGAAAAACAGACATTAAAAGGCATGTGTGTAGTACATCAATTAAATCTGTAGCATAAAATTTCAAAAAGTTTTCAGCGTTTATCACTTTTAGCTTAAACACCTATTCACCCCCCTCTAGGTGTGCACATATATAGAATTACATTTTCATGTAATTCCACTTTCAGAATATAGCTTACTTCCATATCTTCGATTTGATATAAGGCTCACTTTCTAACTCATTATACCCAAAGAGGTATGAATTTCACAAGATTTGTCCACAATTACTCAAAACCTACGAATTTTGTTCTTCAAATTTTCTTTTCATTTCATTTTCTTTCTTGAATCCTCTTGTTTGATTCTTGATAATCCAAGATTAAACCTATACAAACAAGATTAAGCATGATCTACTACCCTTGAACATAAATCTACCCAAAAAAAATAAAAGATTAAATAAGAGTTTAAAAGTTACCTTCTTCTAGCTTTTTCTTCTTCTTCTTCTTCTAGCTCATCTCAATTCCTCTACTTCTCTCTATCTCTCTCAATTTCTCGATACAACTTCTATATAACAATTATCAGAGAACTACATTATGAAGAACATAAAAAAATAATTAAAACAATGAATTTAGATTATAACCTTATTAGAATGAATTTAAGAGATAGATGGAGATAATGATGATTGGCTTGTTTTGTCTTCTCAAAGCTTTCCCTTCTTCTTCTTTTTCTTCCTCGTCTTCTTCTCCTACAACTCTCTTTAACTCTCTTCTTCTTTCTTTGGTTTGTTTTCTAAAACTAACGTACTAACTTGTAGTATATACATATAATAAACAATACTAGTAATATATAATATATGTAACTCCTACTAATTATTATATATACTAATTACTAGTTAATACATAGGTTACACCAACTTGAACTTGAAAAGCCTAAGACCATGTTTGGGAAATACTCATTATTTTAATTAATCAATGGTTTAACATCAATCAATCTCATCAAATTGTCACATAATTATATTTACTTGTTAATTATAATTTCGTGTAACAATCATCACATAACTCATCTAATTTAATTATCTCAATTAAATTAGAACTATAACATAAAATTATTATATTAATTAAATTAAATACTAAATAATCATTTAATTATTCTACTACACTTAATTACATTACTCTATAATCAAAACAAAATTTATTTATTTAACTCAATAAATAATTCAATTAAATATTTATATATATATTAAAATTAATATATAACATTCTCTTCACATCAATTCACATATTCTACAATATATGACATACACATACTCACACCCAACATATCTCATAAATAATACTTTTATTTATAAAATTCTCATTTATAAATTCTAAAAATCTGGGATGTCACAATAATCACATCCATTAAATATTTATATAAATTAATAAATATTTAATATTACATTTAAAAATTCTGGAATGTTAAATTAACCTTTTTGGTTCGTAGAGAGCATGGTAGAGCAGCTATGGACTCTACGTTTTCCTCTGTTGACTCAACGATCAACTATTGTGAGTTATTGTAGAGGGTGGTTTTGACATTAATCCTCATTCTGAAACTGCATAGCTTGACCACTGATATATCTGAACTTATCTCCTCATAATTTGAATGGTTGAGCAATTGTCCAGTCCTTCCAAGCTCCTTATGAGCTGGAGTATCCTCTGGTAAGACTGCGATCGTCGAGTCAGCTTCTACAATCGCTGAGGTTGCACTACGATTGTGGAGTTCTCTTCAACCTCGACTCTACGATCGTTGACTGACTTAGTCCTTGAGATAAACTTTACTAAGCATTCCTTCTGGGTCAAGGTAGCTCAGGAAGGGCCAACCTCTTAGAGTGAGCTAAGGGTCAGGTTTATCCCTGAGGCGCTTTCCAGATGAAATACTTTAGAAGTGATTTGTAATGATATCTCATTTGACCTTTTTCTGGTGAGGAGGTCCTCTACCAACTTTAGACAATTGCACTTGCTGTAATCGTGGTGTCCTCCTGCTCTTACACTATGATCAGATGTTTGATAGCAGACACTCCACGATGTTGGGTTGGGTGGTTGATAGGTTATCAGTAGTACATTTTGAGACGTTCCTACTGAATATGGATCTTCATTTGGTTCATCAGCCATAAAGTTTTGGGACTCTGTAGTTGGTACACTACGTCATAGTATATCTCAGTATTGTTGTTCCTAAACAGATCACTGCTCCCCATGGTTGATGTTGTCTTCTCAGATAGATGTGATTCCTTTTTCTTTAGGTTCATTTGAAGGCAGCCTTGCATATCTCCTACTGACTGGTATCACCATTATCACTTAGATCTCCTTGTATCGTAGGCATGGATATTTTCAGGACGGATCATTTGACAACACTACGAACGTAGTCTTCTTTGACATTCTTGTGCGTGTGAAGTTCTACTCCCGTAATGAGTTCCTCTTGACTGATGCTTGATGATCCTCTGATGTGAGCTTCTTTAAGGATACTTCTCATATAACATGCTTGCTTACTTCTGAGCACATAAAACCCTTTTCATCTTTGGTGGAATAGCCTCCTTCCATATATAGATTAGCAGTCATGTGAGCTCCATTTTGGTTAGCTCAGAGGGTCTTCAAGGACAGGCTTGGACATATGGGAATTTTATCAGAATCATTTCTTCGGTCCTTTAGCCTTCTGGTTGAGTCTTCTTCGATCAAGTCTTCGCTTCAAAGATTCCTTAGTGTGGCCGGATAGACCATGTACCTGCAGGTTGGATATATTTCTATTTCTGGTACCCACAATTAAGTGGGTCTTGCTAGGTTAGTTTTCTAAGCCCCTGTTCCTCATGTATTTGGATAACCATCACATTTATCACCATCATTCATATTCATGCATGCAACTAGTTTTAGATAATACATTTTGAGATGCATGAAGGTGGGTGTGTGTAAGATTTGTCATTTTAATAACATACACTTTCTCTTTGATGGTTTCATCATTTGCTAAGTTATGTTCACAATGTTTGAGTGTTCACAGAGTGAGAATCAACTCTACGATTTAGTTGCATCTAGTTGATTCATTGAGGTGATCAGTTTCCACAAATCATCAAGATACTCTTGTAGAACTGATCATACTCTGTGTGTTGTCAAACACTTAGAACATAGGTTTGTATATACATACTAACCCATCAGCAAAGACTACTTCACATAGAATTAGTTTGGCTTGTGACGCTCTTATGACCCATTTCAGATTTCCTCCAAGATGTCATCTTCAACCTAAAACTTGGATGGAGAGAAAGCTTATAAGCATTTGAGTTTCCACCCTCAAGTTACTTTCTCTCTTCACCTTTTTAGGTAGATTATAACTCCTTGACAGAATACTGTTATAGTTCATAAGGAGGTGCATTCATGATGTACTCATTTATAATTAGTGAGGAACCGTACCTTTTTGCTGTCAGTTTCTTAACAGTCATTTATCTTTAATATACTGAGTTTAGGCATTGATGTGTATATCTTCACATTTGCTCCTGACAGCTTGTTGCTCTCGTTGGCCTTTAATCAATCAGTCATGGTCTTGAAGAGGCAGGCTAGGAGAATCTCAGCATCTTTAGTTCTTTGACATCCTTCAGTTCACAAAGTTTGCACCCAGCTGCTGGTTGGCCAGACACATGTTTGAGAAGATCTTCTTTCTTCTCTGGATAAACATTTCTTAGCAAGTATGGCCTTTTCATCTTTCAGGCTAGTGGATGCTTGACTCTTTGTTGTTGATGTCTCTTGGGCTATCTTATCTGGTCTTCAGACTACAAGATTGACTACAGACAAGGATTGGTCTCGTTGATATAATACTTGAGAGAATGGACCAATCTGAGCAGGTTCAGGTGTATATACACATTTAACCTGTTCACAGTATTTCTAACGTGTGAGCTCATCTGCATATATCAAGTAACTTACTACTGAACTAAGTATAGAACAATGTTTATGCCTAGGATCAGACTCAAAGCGATTAGCTTTTGAATGTAGCATGAGAACCTGCTTTGATACCAATTGTTAGTTCATAGTAGGCACAATATAGATCTAGAAGGGGGGGGGGGTTGAATAGATCCTTCTTTGATTTCAAATACTTTTCTAATTTATTTTGTATAGCTAATGATTTAACATATTACAAACATAAGAATCGTTTCAAGCACAGCGAAATAAGTAAAAGATCTCATTGATATATTCATAATCATACATACATTGTTCTTAGAGTTAGTTCGGTTGTAAGCAGTTAAAACATACATAGCAGTTATAGAAGTTAATATACATAATGTAAATGACATAAGGGGTTTTAAGTGGTTCGGAGACTCAAGCTCCTAATCCACTCTTCTACTTTCAACTAGTAAGATTTCCACTAAGGAATGGCAGCGCCCTGAATCACTAAGATTCCTTTAAGGCCAGCAGCCTTGGGACTTCAGTTCACAAATAACTCTTCAAAGCCAGTAGCCTTGGAACTTCTCAGGTTCCCTAGTAACTCTTCAAGCCCAGCAGGCTTGGAACTTCATTTAGTCCTAGGAATGAAGACCCTCAGCCCAAGCTTCTTGTTATCGAGTTGTTTGTTTGTTGGAGTTGGTCCGAGTGCTTTATAATGTCTTTATGCTTTGTACATCTTACGATTTTAGCGACTTGGCGTGATCATCTTTGAAGTGCGATTGAGTGTTCAGATGATGCTCAACTTCTTCGCCATTCTCGACCTCTTTTGATGATCCTTGATGAATCATTGCAGACACCCCAAATCAAGGGTACTTAAATTCTACGGGATTTAGTGTTCACTGTACAAATATCATCTATCTATCTACCCATAAAAAATGCAAACCATGCAATAGATAGAAATAAATCCTCCCCTTATGGGGTTACAACATCTGAATAATAAATACAATCCCAGATCAAACTAACCTTAAACATCTGTGCGGAAATATAAACAAATAAGTCTTAACAACATCAAGTCTTTACAAAAACATTCTAAAAACTCAATAATAAGTCTTCATCACTTATTAGCTTTGCCCTTGCCTTTGCTAGTAGAAGGCTCATCGTACCTTTCGTTCTTAACTGCAATGTTATTATTACGCAAGAGTGAGCATGAATGCCCACAGGTATAAAAATGAAATAATAATATATAATAACATACGAGTTAATCAAAGACTTCTGAAATAAAAGCTCAACTTTTGAATCAAGAATGAATAACAAGAATTTAAAAGATTTTTGAGGGTCATAAGACCTTGAACTATGTCCTAGGTTATCAAGGGTTGTATTTGAAACCTTTAACAGTCATAAGACTATGGACCTTTTTACTCGTACTTAGGGGGATCAGCCCTTAGTACCATACTGTGCACAATATCTTAACGCTAACACATAAGAAATCCCTATACAGGATTGTTCATCTTAGTTTGACATTAGATTCCGTACCAAAGGAAGTTTGGTTTGGATAAATCAATAAAGGTTTTGAAATTTAGAACATTCATCAACTATGGACTAGTCGAATCAAATAGGGATTCACTAGTCTAACAAAGTTCAACAATAATTGATAATTAGATTGAATAATAATCTCAAGAGGTATACAATAGAACAAATATTGTATAACAGAATCATACTTTGAAAAGATAATTAATCTTTAATATAACAATTGAACTCATTACTACAAAACAGTAAATAGACAACACTTAAACCACAACATTTTTTATAAAAACGTTGTGGTATTTTTTTCCACAACGTTTTTAAAAAAAACGTTGTAGATATATATGCAAAAACGTTATCTATTTAAAAAGATATTTTTTTGATTTTAACTAGATAACGTTTTTTTAAAAAAACGTTGTCTATGTTAAAAAACACGGAGGTTAAAAACTTGAAATTAAAATTGTGTTTGAAAAAAGGAGAGCGAGGCTGTCTAGCTAGGGTTTTCGTTGCAGTCTCATTTGGTTGGCATTTGGCCATTTGGGGAGGACAAAAAGCTCACATTCAAGCTTCCAAGCCCTATAATCGATTTTCTACAGCTTAATAATGCCGATTACAGGTTCTCTCTCTCTCACTTGTTGGTGATTGATTGAGTTTCTCCCCATTAATAAATTATGTCCTCACTGAGTTCTGATTTACTTATCTAGCTCTTCATATATTGTCTCTAATTTCATTTCTTGTATTTAATTTCCCCGATTTCAAATGGGCGCCGAGGGCGAGTCAACTCAGTCGGTCGCTGTCGCCGTCGCCGGTGGTAGTGAAGAGGCAGTCCCCATTAACGTTCGATGCTCTAACGGTTCCAAGTTCTCTGTGCGGTCCACCCTCAGATCCACTGTGGCTGACTTCAAAGGTGTTCTCGCCCAGAACTGCGACGTGCCTGCTGATCAACAGAGGCTAATTTACAAAGGTCGGATCTTGAAGGACGATCAAACCCTAGACAACTATAGTAAGTGCTACTTCTCTTTCTTTTGTACGTTCAGTAATTGAATTGGGTATTTTATGGATTAATGTTTAATTTCATTTATGGATTAAAGTTTAGATTTATATATGGTTTGTATGCATTTGATCATGTGGAAATGTTAAGATTTTGAATTCCATTTATTGTAGATTAAGATGAATTCCTTAAATCACAAGTCTTGGTATCGAATTTAAGTGACCAGTCTTTACAAGTTAATTTTGTCCTTCAAATTATCTGGAGGTTTTGATATTGGTGTTTTTCATAGCATTCATAAAACTGGTATGAGTAAATTTGTTTTGTATTTTTAATTGAGGCGGTGGCAAATCTAATTTCAAATTTGAGTATGATTTTTTAGAATTGACACTTGGTTGGGTTTGGACTGGCAGGGGATATTTCTTGCAGTGCGGATGCCATCGAACGAGCTTGGCAGATCCTGGATCAAATTCCTAGAAGAGCCACTAGTGCATATAGTCATAGTCAGGTACCAAGCCCTCTTTTAGATCCAGCAATACCTTTAATTAATATATTATCCATGCATAACGTTGTTAGTTGTATATATCACTCTCCATTCTTGTTCTCTGACATCAGGGTATCAAGGGGTTACGTGATATAATTGCTGCTGGTATTGAAGCTCGTGATGGTTTTTCTGCTGATCCTAATGATCTTTTCTTGACAGATGGTGCAAGTCCAGCGATAACTTATGGTTTTAACGTTCTTCTTCTTAAATATATCAAATTCCTGTAATTATTGAAAGTCTTTAAACAGGAAGCTTCTTCTTTTGGTTGGTTGTCTTTCCTAATAAATTTATCTGCTTTTGTCTTTTTTGTTTGCGTTTCATTGTTTCTATTGACCTGTTTTTGTTTAGACTTTGTTTCTCAACTTTTTACTGGCATAATAAGCAAGTGTGATTTTGCTTGCTGATTACTGGGTCTATAGTTGGAACTTGTTTAAACCTTAATTCTAACCAATCTTCAAGTGGATTTAACCTTCTATATATTATTTCTGCACGTCTGAAATTATATAGCTGCATTTTTTTGTATTTGTAAATGTTCTCAAGTATGCTTGTTGCTATTGTTCAGTTTAGGTTTCTTGCTGGTGTTAAAATAACTATCATTAGTAGTTGGTTATGATTAAAAATGGGATTGGGCTTTGATTTTGGGAGTATGGTTAACAATCAAAATCATGTTGAGTTCAATAAAGTTGTATTGCTCATGTCAAGCCAGTTAGTTATTTTTGATCATTTATTTATGTTATTATATATTAACATTACATATATGCATGTTGTAGAATCCTAATGTTTGGTACTTAGTAGTGTGAACCATGTACTAGGCCACATTAAGTATTTAGATTATGATCTATTCCTCTTTAGAATTTATTTTACTTTTCATAACTATGAATTGCAAAGATACCTGGCAGTATGTAATGTGTTGCAGGCTACATTTGACTGTCTGCTGAAGACCTATGGGTTCCTTACTCCAGACTTGCATCATCTGAGAATATACCATATCGTTTTTCTCAATGTATGAACATTCTTCTATTTCTTACTAGTTGTCTTGACCAGCCTTACTACACAGGTTGTGATGGAGATGAAATGTTAAAAAGAGGTAATCACTTCCTAGTCCTGCCAATGTTTGTGCATTGTGGATACGACTCCAATTATAGAATTGTTAAACAGCTTTAAATTTTCTAGATGAATTATAGAATTTCAGCAACAATCTTGAATTTTTTATTACTGCTCCGATCTCCATGATATGGACGCGCTTTACTTGCTTAATCTTTTTTTTCCTTCTGTTCTTCCTATCTTAACGTTTTACAATCCTCCATGCTTTTTGCTTAAATCCTCGTTTTACAATCCTACATGTCCTGATGGGGTTTTCTTTTGCTTTACAAAAGCAAGACTCAATCAAATGCGAGTAGCAGTGAGTTACTGGCTTCTTTTATCACGATTAATACTGTCATGAATTTTGCTTCTGCAATTAGGGTCCATATGAAATTTTGTTGATGTGATTATTTTCTCTACAGATTTGTGACATGGTTGTTATTATACTGATCGAGCTGGAGCAGAAGGGTGCCAAGACGACAAGGAGAATGTTGGTCCAATAAGTGGGCAAGCTGCTGCGAAGCTTTTTGTAACAACCTGCATTAATGCTGTGAACAGGTCAGAAAGGAGAAACTGTTGGAGCCTTCAGACTTGAGGTATTTCCAGAATCACTCATCCCAAATGGCAGCACTAGATTATTATGTATCCTTGGAGAGTGACATAACGGGCCAATATTGTTTCTCCAGCCAAGCCTTAAACTCAGTCTCTAATTCCTTGAATTTATTTTGTGGATGTAGTAATTTGAAACTGTAAATGAATGGTATTATTGTGATGTATTTTGAATGGTTGATACATTTTGGCTTTAAATTTAAATGAGAATTTAAACCTTTTAGCTATATATCATGGCAGTAGCATATTGCAGGTGCATTGGTAATGTAGGTGAATCACAACATTTTTTTTTTATTTTCTTTTAATCTACATCATTTTAAAAACGTTTTGGAATTATACCTTCTACAATGTTTTTATCCAAAAAACGTTGTGGAATCATATCTTCTACAACGTTTTTATCCATCTGCTAATTTTTCAAAAACAAATCTGCAACGTTTTTTTTTCTAAAAAACGTTGTTTATTGTGCTTAATTACAATGTTTTAAAAACATTGTGTGAGGGTGTCAAATAGACAACACCCTTAACCACGACGTTTTTCTGACTGAAATCACAATGTTTTTTTCGCATTATCTATATACTGTTTTGTAGTAGTGACTTGATTAATAATAATGAGAATAACTTGAATAATGATAACAAGTAGGGTTAGGAAACTTGCCTCGTGCATAGATTACACGTTAATTATACACGTTCTTCGATATAATCCTACATACCATTTCCATTCACAACTCTAGTTAATTATAATATAATTAATCATCATAAGTTCATTCTTCTTGTCTAATTCGAATTATGACTATACTTGGTCAATTAATCATAGTCATTGTTACACAATTTACACTTCACGCATAAAAGCTAATTATGCATTCAATAAATCGATTCACGTGAAATTATGTTATTGACATGTTAAGAATCTATTTTGACATCTCATTATACTTGTAACATAATTTTATGTTCATTAGATTAATTTACTATCACATTTCTATACTCGAATACTAAAAAATTGCATTTTTGGACATTCTGCTAAGTGGCGTTGTGGCGCCAAAGTTATACTTGGTCTTTCGATTTCTTTGCTTGCATATGTTCTTGACTTGAGACTTAGCGTTCTTGTACGGTGGTATATGACATGACGCGAAGTTTTAAACTCGAGTTGCCAGCATGATGAGACTCGATTTGATTCTGCAATTCGCAAAAATTGCAGAACATGGCCAACAAAACTCTAATCAACTTATTTTTACACGAATTTAATTATACTCAATCATTATAATACACATATAACTATTACTTAACCCTTCTAGCATGCTTTTAACAAGTTATAACACATAATTTTGCATAATCAAAACATATAATTTACTGTTCTTGATTTTCTTGAGAGTTTTCAATACAAAACATGAAAATCAACATTAATGGTTCGTTATAACACCAAATCTGTTTATTTGGAGTTTGATTCCTTCGTTTTAACATGCATAATCATATATGAGTGTGAATTTTACAAAATAATTTATGTTTGGCATATTAAAATCACGTATAAGGGCCACTACAAGAAAACTGGCTAATTCCGACGGAACTACGTTCGACGGACAGATTCCCTCGAAGATAATATGTATTCCGATGGATTATTCCATCGAAGATACGTCAGTCGAAAATACTTTAATTTCGACAGATGTTCATCGAAAATATATGTATCCCATTGGCGCCAATGTTCCCGCCAGCGCGAACCTTATTTTTGACTGAATAGTGTTTATTCTGAAGGACGATTCAGTCGAAACTATAGTAATTACGACGAAGTTAAGTACGACGAATAGTCCTTCGAAAATAAGCCTAAAACCTTACGTCTTCCCGCCCCCTCGTTTCTCTCACTTTGCTAGATCTGATTTTTATCTTTCTCTCTCTCTCACTTTCTTTCTCACTTTACGCGATCTCTCAGTCTCTCTTCTCTCACTGCTCTCATCTCCACCATCGTCGCCACCACCACCACCTACTGCCACCACCACCACCACCGGTTCCACCACCACCACCTCCGATTAATTCCACCACCACGCACACTCCACCACCACGTACTGCCACCACCACCACCTTCGATTCCACCACCACCACGTACTGCCACTATACCACCACCACGTACTGCCACTACCACCATCACTGTCAATCGGTTCCACCACCAGTAGACGCTACCAACACCGTCGGTTGAACCACCGTCACTGACACCACCACCAAAGCCAGACCACCACGTGCATCGCTTGTTAGTTTGCACATTAAATATTCAATTTCAAGGTTAGTTTTCTGCCAAGTATTAGATTTTTAGGGTTAATTTGTTGCAAATTGGGAAATTTGTGGCTTAATTTGTTTTAGGTTTAGTTTGAGTTTGAAATGAGATTAACCCAATTTAATTTGGATAATATGTTGTTGCTGTGAATTTGTGGGTTGAAAATTTGGGTCCATTTATTGGAATTGGGAGTGATCTGAAATCTAAAATTTGGGTCCTATTCTTCTTGTTTATATTGTTGATTGCTGAATGATGAAATTGGAATTTTAATTTTGGGTTTGTGGACTACATATTATTTGGAATTTGGAAATTGCAGAATATTGATATTATGAAGTGTATAACATATCAAATTTGGGTTCCTTGTCATAATGTAACTGATTTTAGGATTGTTTTTAATCTTGATATATTTGTTATTTCCGACTGAATTTATGACAGAGATTCTGTCAGAATTATGAAATTGCAGAATATTTGTGGGCCCTACATGTATTGTATTAGTAATTAGTTTGCCAATATTAATAAATCATAAACTAAGTACCATTACTTAGTTTCTTACTACTAAAATAAAATAAAGTAAATATAATTTAATTTAGTTTATTAAATAAAATAAAATTTAAAAATAAAATAAATACCATAATATAATACAAAATAAAATAAAGTAAAATAAAATAAAATAATAAATTAAATTAATTTGAATAAAATAAAAAAACTTTGATTTAATTTAATAAATAAAATACAATTCAATAAAAAATAAAATAAAATAAAATAATAAAATAAAATAAATTTAATTTAAATAATCTAAATTAAATTAAAATTAAATTTAAATAAATTTAATTTAATAAAAAAACATAAAAAAATTTATAATAATTTTTATATATATCAACATATAAGTCCAGCCGGTTCCTCGGTAACAATAAAAAAAAGGGGTCGTAGTTCCTGCTTGTGTCTTATACTCGAATAATAAAGGTAATTGAATTACTGCAGACATTCCTCACTGTTCCATCATAACAGATGGCAACATCCGGAAGGAGTGCCAGTAAGTTGTTGAACAAAGTTCTAGGTTAAGCAACCCTCTAGATGAGTGAATGATCACTTCTCTGCTAGGAATGAATCTTCTCCCCAAATGAGTCCAATCCATGATATAAACAGCTTCTCACCACTCCGAATTCCTCAGATGGGTAGTTATCACAGAACGTCTCACCTCTTGTATGAGAACTATCCATTTGAAGAATTCAGAGTGGTGAGAAGTTGTCTATACATTGATTGGACCCATATGGGGAGATGATTCATTCCCAGCAGAGAAGTGATCGTTCGTTCATCTAGAGGGTTGCTTAAGCTGAAACTTTGTTCAATAGCTTAATGGAACTCCTTGTGGATGTTGTCATTTGTTATGATGGAACAGTGAGGAATGTTTGTAGTAATTGAATTAACTTTATTATTCGAGTATAGGACAGAACAGGAACTACGACCGTTTTTTTCCGATTTCCGACTCAAGTAGAGATAGAAGCCTTACCCCTGTCCTGTAGAGATACTAGGTAAAACTAATTCACACATGAATATCCAAATTAACTTAATGCGTACTTCTATGTAGTTAAAAATGCCAGCCGATCGGAGTTGGATGTACCGTAGGATACCCAGTGATGGTAGGGGATTATTCTCATCTTATCGTGTTGGGGTTTTAGATTTCTTGAACAAAGCACTAGAACATACGGATGATCCGAATGGGAAGATGCGATGCCCGTGTGTCAAGTGTAAAAATCTGATCTGGAAGAAAGTCGACGAGATTAAATTCGACTTATTTTCTCGTGGATTTGTGGATGGGTACTTCGTATGGACTCATCACGGGGAATCAGAAGTGATTGAAAATATTGTGGAACAACCAATTCCACGGGCTTCATACGTCGAACACTATGATCCAGTTGAGATGTTGGTCGATGCTTATGGCCCTACTACTATTGACTGGGATGAATATGAACCTTCTTCAAGCAGTGCGAAGCAAGTGCCAAATGATACAGTTGCTGCCTTTTACAAGTTGCTATCTGAATCTGGGGTCGCGTTGTATCCGGGAAATGATACGGACACCAAGCTTTCTACAGTGACGAAGCTCTTACACTTCAAGAATGAGCACGACTGTAGTGAGAGAGGTTTCAACGATTTGCTCGCTATAATTGGACAGTTCTTACCCAAGGATCATACTCTTCCTGCGAATTATTACGAAGTGAAGAAGATGGTCAAGGGGTTAAATATGGGGTATTAGAAAATCGATGCTTGTGAGCAAGATTACATGTTATACTATGGGGAGGACAGAGATAAGGGACAGTGTGATATATGTAGCTTATCGCGCTACAAGGTTACAAAACGTGGGGGAAAGGAGAAACATGTTCCCAGGAAAATCTTACGGTACTTTCAACTTGCGCCGAGACTTCAATGGCTATTCATGTCGTCTCATACGGCTCAACATATGAGTTGGCATCGAACAAGGGATGTCGTCCCTGGTCAGCTGACTCACCTAGCGGATGGAGATGAATGGAAGAGATTTGATGTAAATTATCCTGAGTTTACAGAAGAACTTAGGAATGTTAGGCTTGGCATGGCTACTGATGGCTTTTGCCCTTATAATAATTTTAGCCAACTGTACTCAGTTTGGCCAGTCATTATGGTCGCCTATAATCCTCCACTGGCAATGTGCATGAGGGATCCGTATTTGTTTTTGACTTTACTCATTCCGGGGGATAAAAGTCCTACAAAAGACCTTAATGTGTACCTTCGATCGTTAGTGGATGAACTAAAGATGTTGTGGGAGACAGGGGTTCAGACGTATGATAAATTGATATGCGAGAATTTTGTCTTAAAGGCAGCCCTGTTATGGACTATCACTGACTTTCTGGCTATTTGGATGTTTAGAGGTTGGTCAACTCACGGGAAGCTGTCATGTCCAGTGTGTATGGGAGATGTGTAAGGCAACCAGTTGAAGTATGGGCAAAAATGTAGTTTCTTTGGAACTGCTCATAGATTCTTGCCTCTTGATCACAATTACAGAAAGATGTCTGCACAGTTCAACAAAAAGATAGAGAAAAAGGGGGTTGTTGGTCGGCTGTCGGGCAGTGAGGTCTTGGGCTGGTTGAATCAACTTGATTTTCTTTTTTCGGGGAAGGAACACAGTAAATTGAAAGCAGCCGGATACGGGAAGACTCATAATTGGACACACTTGTCTATAAGGTTTGAGTTGCCGTATTGGGGCACACTTTCAGTTCATCATTGTATAGATGTCATGCATATCGAAAAGAATGTTTTCGAGAACTTGTTTTACACCTTGTTAGATGCGAGTGGTAAAACTAAAGATAATGACAATGCTCGAAAAGATTTGGAGGCATTGAACATTAGGCCAGAATTGTGGCTTCGCCCTAACACTACGAAGCCTAAAGCTCCATTTTCTCTTACTAAGCAACAAGTTGAAGACGTTTGTAAGTGGGTTAGTGGGTTGAAGCTCCCAGATGGATATGCGTCAAACATAACACGTTGTTGTAAGGTTGAGCAATTGAAAATTTCTGGATTCAAGAGTCACGATTGTCATATATTCATGCAGAAGTTGATTCCAATTGCATTTCGTGAGATGTTACCCAGAAAAGTTGGAGATGCATTAACCGAACTGTCAAATTTCTTTTGAGATATTTGCTCAACTATAATTAAGTACAATGATGTCGAGCAGATGGAGAAGAATATTGTGCTTACAATGTACAAGCTTGAAATGATCTTCCCTTCAGGATTTTTTGACTCGATGGAACATCTGCCTATTCATCTGCCGTATGAACTCAAACTTGGAGGACCGGTGCAATATCGGTGGATGTATCCTTTTGAGAGGTAATATATAAACTGCTGATTGCTCTATCCTGCGCATATTAATAATACTTCAATTTGTCTGCATATTCTTTATGGTAGGTATATGCGTCGTTTAAAACAAAAGGTCAAGAAAAAAGCTCGTGTAGAGGGTTCTATTGCTGAACGATATACAGAGGAAGAGCTTGTCAACTTCTGCTCGTTGTATTTTGACGATGTTATCTCAACGAAACACAACCGTTTAGGAAGGAATGAGGTTGTTGGTCCAATGACTCATGCTGATGATGAGTTAGCTGTATTCACATATCCGGCTAAACCATTTGGCCCTAAGACGCTAACTTACTTAAGCGACAAAGAGTTGAAGATTGTATCTACATACGTGCTTCTAAATATGCCTGAAGTATCATCATACATCACGTAAGTCTTATTATCACGCTCCATTTAGTACAATTTACAAGTGTAGTCATCTCTATATATGTTAAAGACATTTTACTAATATCGCAGTTCATTCGAAGAGGAAGCGCATGCTTCTAACCCTACTTTTACTGCAGTAGAATTGGAAACATTCACTAATGCTAATTTCCAGTAGTGGTTTAAGAAAAGGGTTGAAGCTGAGAATATTTCCGAGCGTTTTATAGATGTCATCCGAGGACCTTACAAAGTTGTTAGTTCTTTTCCTGGTTGCATCGTGAATGGGTATAGATTTAGATTCGATGACTTGAATGAACTCATATCAGTCAATTCTGGGGTTGTGATGTTAGGAAGCTGCTACCAAGATTCTGAGTCCAATTACTATGGTCGTTTACATGATGTAGTTGTGCTAAATAATCACGGCGGCAAAAAGGTAGTTACATTTAAGTGTAGCTGGTTTGATACTGAAAAAGGGGTTAAAGTTGATCGTAATAGAATCACAACCGTGGATATCAAGTCGTTGTTAAAGTCTGATGACGTGTACGTGTTAACAAGTCAAGTGACTCAAGTGAATTACGCTCCTAATGTCATAAATACTCGAAGCCCCTGGTACACAATATTCACTACTAAAACACGCTCATTTAATGCTGATAACATGTTTGGTATGGATGAGGTGTTGCAAGAAGATGTGAGCAACCCATTGGCCGTAGTGTTCCATGTTGAAGATGTGGTGAATACTGATGTCATTGACTTACCTAACGATGAGGATGTCGAGGCCAACGTACACATGAATGATTATGTAGTCGTTGAGGATGATAACGATGATGAAAATGATCTTAAAACTTAGGATGAGGAAGATACCGAATCTGAGAATGATATACACGTTGATTCTTATGGGTTTGATGACGTGCGTAATTGAAAATGGGCATTCAAATTAGTATTTACCTCATATTGTTAAACCTTACATATTCGTATAATCTACCAATTTTGTTATTGTAGTAGGATATTCATGGCTAGACTTAGCTGTGGAGGTCGCTGGGGTGGTGGGCGATCCAGTACTGGAGACGGTAGCCACGATGGAGGCTCTTCTTCAGGCGCGAGTAAGTTATCTTAACTAGGATTTAAATATATCTCAAGCTGCATTAATTACAATGATTATTGAAGTACTATGTTAAATACAATTATTACAGATGCACCTCGTCAACGACACTGTGGGACGAACCTCGGTATATTTGGTCATCCGCCGACAGTGCCACTTACAGTACCGGTGGATATCGTTTCCCAGCAGTAAGTGTTAATATATTCGTACAATTACTATCAGTTATTGCAAAACATAATTCATATAACACATATTGTTATACTTTTTCTGTAGTATACTAGACCCGGTGGCCACACCCTACACACGATTTATTTGACGCATCTCCCGAGAGGGTGCATGCTATTCAGTCAGTATGCGTGGTACGATGCCACTTTTATGCAGACCGTCTTGCGGGAGTTCCACTTAAGTTAAGCATATTATCACTACATAGTTGTATTAGGATGACTAAATCAATTGATCTTAATTTTAAATAATCTTTTGTTATAGGTTTATTATCTATTTGACCCGAGCATCTCTTAGTCAGCTGGCGATGATGTGATTGAGCATCACGTCGCTATGAATTACTCTGGATGGTTGCATGAGATGCGATAGAAGGCATCCCGAGCAGTTGTGGACCAGGTCGGGACCACCATCAGAGATCATCAGCCCCACATAGTCTCCGATTTAGCCTAGGAGGCTATGTGTTCGCACTAGGAGGCTGATGACTTCAAGAAAAAGTTTGAGCAGGCAAAGAAGAACCGTGGTCGGGCCCGGAGGATAGTACACACCTTTGGTTCTCTCATCTGCTCGAGGAGGCGAAGACGGTAAGTGCGTTGTATTTAGTTATTTATATGTCAAGTTCTCACACAAATACTAGGCATTGGGGAGGACCTTAGGCCGTGATCCTACCATTCTAGAGTTTTGGGATCGAGCCCACATGCCTAAGGACGAGCGTGCTTTATCTCAGGCAGCTTTATCTATACGGGTAAAACTCATCTTACTATTTATCTTTTAATAATATTCAATCATAACTAAAATGATATAATTAACATACGTATACGAAATACATTACAGGACCAATTTTAGAGGCTTCGAGACGAGCGTATAGCTGAGCTGGAGACTATTAGGAGGGGTTTTGAGCCGTTAGATTCCGCTACCCCTCTTCCCGATATTGTATTAGATCGGGATGAGGAGCTGAGACTATGGGTTGCGTCTTAGGATCCCCCTAGTAGCAGTACCGGCAGATATCGAGTGTTGGATCTGCCGAGGATACCCGCATATACACTTCCTGGAGGTAATATTTTTTAATGTTTTACGAAATTATCCGAATTTATCACATTATATAAATTATTATTAGTAATCGAATTTGTATCTCTTTATAGGCTCCAGCCAGCGCCAGCGTCCGAGAGCACATGTCGGACCATCTCACATGGGCGCTGGCTTGGATAACGATATCTTCCGGCGGCTGATAGGGGCCGTGTCAGATAGGTTCCATACCGATCCTGTCTTTCGGCGTCAGCAGTTGCCTTCCAATTCTCGTCTTCACCAGATTGCTCAGGATATTATAGCAGGGGCCTCTGCAGAGAGTACGGGATTACCACGAGAGTAGTTCAACGCTTGGAGCGCCGAGATGCTCCGGATGGTGATTACCCTCTTGGAGGAGGCTTTTCGTCTGCCCCCACCTACTCAGGTATTCTTATTGTTTATGTTTTTCAATTAAGGCTAGTTTGTTAATTCTCTCTCTCTCTCTCTCTCACACACACACACACACACACACACACACATATATATATATATATATATATATATATATATACGGACCAATGATTTATATTTTTGATTCTATCAACAGGGTGGCAATGGCGACCAGGCTGGCGATGATGAGCAGGAGCACGAGTCTGGCATCCATACACCAGAGCAGCGTCGTTCACCTTCGCCCGATGATGATCATACTTTTACTAGTTTATAGTTCATTTGTATATATTCATGTTACTGTAGACCCTTTTGTATATATTGTATTGTCTATGAATCTCCGATAATAACCAGCTAAGCCAAGAAATTCTGCGTGCTTGATCATCGACTTAGGTTTGCTCGACTTTGAATTGCTTCAATCTTTGCCGGGTCAACAGATATTCTGTGATTTGATATTACGTGCCCAAGGAATGCTACTTCCTCAAGCCAGAACTCGTATTTCTTCAACTTGGCATATAACTTTTTTTCACGAAGCTTTTGGAGTATCAGCCTCAAGTGTTGCTCATGATCTTCACAGCTATTGGATTAAATGAGGATGTCATCAATAAAGACAACCACAAAGTGATCCAAATATTCCTTGAATACTCGGTTCATCATATCCATGAAGGCAGTAGGAGCATTAATTAGTCAATCCAAAAGACATGACTAGTAATTCGTAATTCCTGTACCGAGTTCTGAAAGCAGTCTTTGGAATGGCATTAGTTTTAATCTTCAACTGATGATATCCAGAACAAAGATCGATCTTTGAAAAGAATTTGGCGCCTTGCAACTAGTCAAACAGGTCATCAATGTGAGGCAATGGGTACCTATTTTTGATGGTGACATGATTCAACTCCCGATAATCAATACAAAGTCGTATACGTCCATCTTTCTTCTTCACGAATAGAAAAGGAGCACCCCAAGGAGACGTACTAGGTCGAATGAAACCGATGTCTCATAATTCCTGTAGTTGGGTTTTTAACTCCTGAAGTTCAATAGGAGTCATTCAACATTGGGCTTTAGAAATGAGTTTTGTACCGGATTCAAGGTCGATACAAATTTCAATTTCACGCTCTGGGGGTAGGCCAGGAAGTTCATCAGGGAATACGTCAGGAACTTTATTAACAATAGAAATATCATTCAAATCTGAAGTATTTTTATTTAAATCCGTGACATGGGCTAAGAAAGCTTAACATCCGTTTTTCAATAAACAAATAGCTTATGGCTTGATATGACAGTGATTGACTTTAGTGGCTTGGTTGCATGAATTCGCATAATAGGTTGGTTAGAAATATGAAAGCTAACAACCTTACGAAAACAATCAATTTTTGCATGATGAGTTGTTAACCAATCAATCCCTCAAATCACATCAAATACAAGTATTTTTAAGGAAATAAGATCGACATGTAATGTGACGGTACCGAGTTGAACCAAACAAGACTTATAAACAGTGGATGTAATGAAGGTTTCTCCCAATGGAGTTTCAACAGATAAATCAAAGTCTAATTTCTCTGGAGTTAAATTTAAACGTTGAGCGCAAGTAGGAGAAATAAAAGAATGGGTAGAACCGGTATCAAATAAGGTATAGACTTCGCTATAGTTTATGATTAGCTTACCCGTGATCACCTCGTTCGGATTACTCACTTTTTGGGAGGTTACGACAAACGCTCTCCCTTGAACTACCAGTTTTGTCTTGTCTGGGACGACCTTTGATGCCTCTATCCCAGTTGGACTTCACTTCGGTGCACGACAAAATTGGGCTAGGTGACTTGGACTGTTACGTACAGTTTGGACTAATGTTTCCCTCCCCTCCACATTTGTAACAAACGACCGACAATCGTTCTCCTTCCTTAACAACAGGTGCTGGTGCTGACATCTTTCCATCATTATTGAATTTCATCTTCTTGAAATTTCCACTTCTATTATCTTGGCCATGGTTACCACTGAAGTGGTTACAATTTCTGGCATGTTGATTCCCTCCACGTTTGATGTCACCGCTTCGATGACTGCTACCATTGGTATTATCGATTTGTCGACTGCTCTCTCTTGGTTGGGTTGAATCATTATCGCGCTCCAATAACTGAGGCATATATACAACATCTGAATACAAACACAGTTTGGGAGAAATTAGGTATCGACGTATCTCAGGTTTCAAATCTCTTAGAAACATCTGCGCCATTCTCTTCTCATTATCAACCAAGTGGGATGCAAACCAGGACAACTCGGCAAACTTAGCTTTGTATTGTGACACGGTCATCTTGTTTTGCTCCAGCTTGATAAACTCTACCTCCTTCATGTGACGAATACTTTCGGGAAAGTATTTGTCGTTGAAGTAACGAGTTGAGTACGCTTCTGATTCCACACGATGAATCGCCTCTCTCCATAACATGAAGGTGGCAAAGAAAACCTTTTTCTCCTCGGAGCATCCCAAGACATCAAATATCTTGGTGATCTGCTTTATCCACGTCTCTGCCTTAAGTGGTTTTGTCTCTCCAATAAACTCTGATGGTCCCAGCTCCTTGAACTATTTAGCGGTAACCGTCCAAGAGTTGCTAGTGTTTCCACCTGCATTTTGAACAGGAGCCGCTCTCGCCTGATGTTGCATGAATTTCAAAAAGCCTCTAAATATCCCATCCTTCATCATTTGATCGGTGTTATTGTTTTTACGAGGATTATTGTCTTCATGTTGCACATTATCATGGGTATTGATCATTGGTGACTCAAGCGGTCTCATGTGCTTCATTGCTAATCTCAACATTTTCAGATGTCATTTTTAAACACTGCCACAAATCAAGGGTTAATTGACATGTCACATATTATCCCTATACTCTGACCGACCAATTAAATACCAAATAAACTTAGGTAGGTCATACTAGCGAAGGAATTCCCCGTCTCTCCCCTCCTAGTTCTTGTGTCACATCTCAGCCAGGGATCATACTCCTACGTTTTGATACCAACTGTGACGCCCCAAAATAGGTATACATCACCCATTATGAGTCGCCAAATACATGGTACATAAATCAAATATAAACTTCTTTTATACAATACGATAAAAGCGTAGCTTAGAGTTTTTACAAGAATATTGTCTCATAGACAGTATTCAAACTCAAATGAAGTCTTCATTACATTTATTATCACACTATTTCATAAAATAGTGAGGACTACTATAGCCACCATCTCGGGACCGTCACTCTATTCCCGACTAGTCCCGATTGCGTTCTCATTTCTGAAGAGAACAATGAAAGAAAAAGGGTGAGCTCAACTAGCCCAGTAAGAAATATTATGACTAAGATAATGCATAATAAATTATCGTTAGCCTTCAAAAGTGTTAAACTGATAAAATACAATAAACATCAAATTTAACTACAGTGGAATTAACAATCCATTAGAAGAGTCAAGTAGAGCATGATATCTACTATCTTCTATGATTTAAAAATCTTTTCATCAACTTTATCGGCCGAGACTCGACAATAATTAAACCACATCATTGAATCATCCCCGCAGACTACGGGCCAAGGATATTCATGTAATCATCAATGGTCATGATTATACCGAATAATCCATGGTTATAATCATACCAACAACTCATCCATCAATGCACTCTGAGACCAATGAGGACTTTTACCACATTATTTATAACATTACGGGTCATGATTATACCGAATGATCCTCGGTTATAATCATACCAATCAACAATCCATCAATGCACGTAAGCCAAAGATGACTTTCATCACAAAATAAGCACGAGGATGATGACGATGATATAAGAATTCAATTAAAAGAAAGC
The DNA here is from genome assembly GCA_020205605.1 of Panax ginseng. Lineage (NCBI taxonomy): Eukaryota > Viridiplantae > Streptophyta > Magnoliopsida > Apiales > Araliaceae > Panax > Panax ginseng. The sequence goes on along the minus strand of CM035138.1, from coordinate 56,599,577 downwards.
AAATGATAAAATTTTAAAGATTTATAATTTAATTTATCCAGAATTCAATAATGTCCAAATTGTCAACATGATACTCCTTTGTGGAGTAAAATTCAAGAATAATATTGTATCAAAAATAATTTGGACAGTAAAGAAATCAATTTTTGTCATGAATAATTCCCCGGGTGAATAGTACCTAAGTGAATAGTACTTCGGGAATAGTACACTGTGAATAGTACTTTATGAATAGTACTCATGAATAGTACTTTATGAATAGTACCGTAAAAATGAATAGTACTCATGGACAGTACTCCGATATTAAAAACTTAAAATTTAACAAGAATGTGTAGAAAATATCCTTGTGAAACGATACTAGATGAAGCTCAAATTTCAAGGATATTCTACTAATTTCACGGAGTATAGAAGCAATACTTTAAAATATGAGGTTATAATTAGGAATACGAGATGAAATAACATTACTCACATATTACATAGTATGGAAGAAAATATTATTCCTTATGAATACTGAATAAAAATAATATCTCAGGTTGGGAGAAATTAGGTATCGACGTATCTCAGGTTTCAAATCTCTTAGAAACATCTGCGCCATTCTCTTCTCATTATCAACCAAGTGGGACGCAAACCAGGACAACTCGGCAAACTTAGCTTTGTATTGTGACACGGTCATCTTGTTTTGCTCCAGCTTGATAAACTCTACCTCCTTCATGTGACGAATACTTTCGGGAAAGTATTTGTCGTTGAGCGGCAGGTTGAGTACGCTTTACAGATTCCCACCAGTAATCTGCCTCTCCTCGCAACATGAAGGTGGCAAAGAAAACCTTTTGCTCCTCGGAGCATCCCAAGACATCAAATATCTTGGTGATCTGCTTTATCCACGTCTCTGCCTTAAGTGGTTTTGGCTCTCCAATAAACTCTGATGGTCCCAGCTCCTTGAACTATTTAGCGGTAACCGTCCAAGAGTTGCTAGTGTTTCCACCTGCATTTTGAACAGGAGCCGCTCTCGCCTGATGTTGCATGAATTTCAAAAAGCCTCTAAATATCCCATCCTTCATCATTTGATCGGTGTTATTGTTTACCTGAGGATTATTGTCTTCATGTTGCACATTATCATGGGTATTGATCATTGGTGACTCAACGGTCTCATGTGCTTCATTGCTAATCTCAACATTTTCAGATGTCATTTTTAAACACTGCCACAAATCAAGGGTTAATTGACATGTCACATATTATCCCTATACTCTGACCGACCAATTAAATACCAAATAAACTTAGGTAGGTCATACTAGCGAAGGAATTCCCCGTCTCTCCCCTCCTAGTTCTTGTGTCACATCTCAGCCAGGGATCATACTCCTATGTTTTGATACCAACTGTGACGCCCCAAAATAGGTATACATCACCCATTATGAGTCGCCAAATACATGGTACATAAATCAAATATAAACTTCTTTTATACAATACGATAAAAGCGTAGCTTAGAGTTTTTACAAGAATATTGTCTCATAGACAGTATTCAAACTCAAATGAAGTCTTCATTACATTTATTATCACACTATTTCATAAAATAGTGAGGACTACTATAGCCACCATCTCGGACCGTCACTCTATTCCCCGACTAGTCCCGATTGCGTTCTCATTTCCTGAAGAGAACAATGAAAGAAAAAGGGTGAGCTCAACTAGCCCAGTAAGAAATATTATGACTAAGATAATGCATAATAAATTATCGTTAGCCTTCAAAAGTGTTAAACTGATAAAATACAATAAACATCAAATTTAACTACAGTGGAATTAACAATCCATTAGAAGAGTCAAGTAGAGCATGATATCTACTATCTTCTATGATTTAAAAATCTTTTCATCAACTTTATCGCTGAGACTCAGCTTAATAATTAAACCACATCATTGAATCATCCCTGCACTACGGGCCAAGGATATTCATGTAATCATCAATGGTCATGATTATACCGAATAATCCATGGTTATAATCATACCAACAACTGTCCATCAATGCACTACAGACCAATGAGGACTTTTACCACATTATTTATAACATTACGGGTCATGATTATACCGAATGATCCCTGGTTATAATCATACCAATCAACAATCCATCAATGCACGTAAGCCAAAGATGACTTTCATCACAAAATAAGCACGAGGATGATGACGATGATATAAGAATTCAATTAAAAGAAAGCAAATGATAAATTTTAAAGATTTATAATTTAATTTATCCAGAATTCAATAATGTCCAAATTGTCAACATGATACTCCTTTGTGGAGTAAAATTCAAGAATAATATTGTATCAAAAATAATTTGGACAGTAAAGAAATCAATTTTTGTCATGAATAATTCCCCGGTGAATAGTACCTAAGTGAATAGTGCCGAATAAGTACATCGTGAATAGTACTTTATGAATAGTACTCATGAATAGTACTTTATGAATAATAGTAGTAAAAATGAATAGTACTCATGGATGAAGATCTCGATATTAAAAACTTAAAATTTAACAAGAATGTGTAGAAAATATCCTTGTGAAACGATACTAGATGAAGCTCAAATTTCAAGGATATTCTACTAATTTCACGGAGTATAGAAGCAATACTTTAAAATATGAGGTTATAATTAGGAATACGAGATGAAATAACATTACTCACATATTACATAGTATGGAAGAAAATATTATTCCTTATGAATACTGAATAAAAATAATATCCCTTACCTCAGAAGAAGACTGAATACTAGAATAGTGAAGTAGCAGACTTCTCTTCTTCTTTCTCTCTATAGCTTCTTTCTCTATAGTTTCTCTCTCTATAATTTCTCTTGTGAGTCTTAGTGAATTGGTGAGAATGAAAGAAGAATGAGCTTCTATTTATAGGAAAATATAGTTTCGATAATTGCACGTTTTGGGGCTCGAAATATTACAGTATAATACCTTCATATTTTCCTTCATTTTTAATTTAGTCCTGCAAGTATTATCAAACTTACACCACCTCCCCTAATAGTACATCATGTGAATCAATAGTACATTCATGTGAATCAATAGTTCTATACATGTCAAAAAATAATTATAGTATAGTACCTTCATCTATACCTCCATTTTTTATTTAGTCATGCAAGTATTATCAATCTTGCACCACCTCCCCTAATAGTACATGCATGTGAATCAATAGTACACAAATGTGAACAAATAGTTATAAACATGTGAAGTAATAGCAATTAATTGCTCATTTATCCGATTAATTACCCGATTGGTGAATATAACCTCCAGACATCCATTATTATCGAAATAGATGTTGATTTCCACTAACACTAATAATCCCAACACAATGGAAATATCAATTTCATCTTTAATCAACACGAACTTATTCATCATTAATATTATATCTCACAATATTTAACAACGGATCATTCCCAAGAAAGAGGGGCTTTTCCGATAAGGATTTTCTCCCTATCATGGCGCAATTAGGTGACCAAACCTCTCCTTGACAGAACTTTATAGACATTGTCAAATTGCAAATAATAATATGAATAACTTTGTCGTCTCAATTATTGATTTAATAATATAAAATATTATGCAGATGAAACTGTGATAATAATTGAATCAATAATATGAGAGATATTATACAACAATTACTGTAGCAATAATTGAGTATAATTGAGTGACTTCTCACGTAAGCATCAATAATCAATACCGTGTGCTACTATGCAACCACGCGTATTACTGTACTTTTACCACCGGGTAGTTCAACAGTTTAACGGTAAAACTTTCGCCGTTCTTTTTATAAAAAGACAATTCAGTCGTTTTCTAACTCCGACAATAATTTTGTTTTTGGGGTCCACCAATGATTGTGTTGTAGTATGAATAATCCCTGTTAAAACGAATATTCCCCGACCAATCGAATATTATATAACCACTTGCTTACTTTGCAAAATTTATAAATAATACCAACAACTATAACATTATATCAAATCCACACCATAATATTCAACAATATATTTTGAGAAATATTAATTTTTATTCATAAAAGTTGGGGTCTTATAGTTTGTAAGATTGAGACGAACAACCTTTTTAAATAAAAGGGAACCTTTTGGTCGTATATTCGGCTATTGCGCACGTTTTGAGTATTATGCATAATAGAGGGTACAAGGAGTTGGCCGCTCTAAGTACTTGCAGAGTGGTATGATTTAATCTTTATGGTTATCTGATACACCTGAGTATATCAAAGTAAATCTTTGATAGTTACTCGAGAAGAGAAGTTCTAGATCCTTTGTGATCACTCAGCATAAATTCTGGAAAATATTTCCATCGTGTTATTTGGGTATATCAAAGTAAATATTTGATAGTTACTCGAGAATAGAATTACAAGATCATTTAAGATCATTCAATATAAACTCTGGAGAATATTTCTAAATTGTTATTCAATAGAATGTCGTAGAAACTATGAAATCATTGTATTCTTTCATTATTGGGTTGCATAGGTTGCGAGAAGATTGGTTAGAGAAAAATAATTTGTTCAGCTATTTCGAAGTTCCACGAACTTTGGTGTCATTCTATCAAAATAGATAGTCTGTTGTTCTGATTCTTATACATTCATTGTATATCTTAACTCACAGGGAAAATTTGTTGATCACCCTTGCTAAATAAAATATTACAGCTAGGGACGAAGTGACTGGAGGTGCTGTGAAGAACAAAGGCAAAGGTGTTATGCTGTAATAGATATGGATAACATTATTATTGTGTGTATTTGTAAACCGTTTTTGTATATCTAAAGGGTATGTTTGTAATATAAAGGTTAGATAACATGGGACGAATGTATTAACTATATCAGTTAATGTGGTGTAAATCTCTATTTATAATTAAATAAGTAGTCAGATGTTATTTATATTGTGGATCGTGAGCACCAAACTCGGGAGTCAGGTAACCCGGATTTGGGGGCATCACAGGTTGGTATCAAAGTTGTAGGTTATAAACCTTAAGTGGGGTGGGAAAAACCCTAGGATTATAACCATAAGCGAGATAGAGAAAACTCATTTAGAGTTATAAGTGAGGGATTGTTGAAGTGCATCAATAGTGAGATAGGTGGTCACATAGTTTGAGAAGTTTGTACTGGTGAAGTACTAATCAAGTTGTTTAACTGACTGTAGGATGTCAAGAGAAGATGAAATGAGTGCGGAGATTCTAGCGGCTGTTGCACCAGTGCCAGTAGCCGAGGTGCCAGCGCAAATCGAATCAGTTGAGAAGGTGGGAAAAGATGAACCTATGATTAATCTGGGGAGTGATCATGACGATTATCCTGAGATGTATCTGAGTGGTGATGAGGAGGCAGAGTTCGAAGAAGCTAAGGTGGAGAAAGAGAATAAGACCAAAACTAGAGAACAAGATCAAGTATCTGCAGAAGTACAAGAACTCTGGAGTAAAGTGTTTCTCTTAGAGGAGTTATGGAAGACGGAGCGAGCGTTACACGAGATGACAGAAGAAAGGAATGAGTTAAAGGCGCATGTGGAAAGGATGAAGACTGATGGTGGTGGATCGTCTGAAGGAGCAATCAAGTGGAAGGGCAAGAATAAGAGAAAGAGGGACAACGACAGTGATAATTCTGAAAATTCAAACCCGAAGAAGAAGCAAGTTTGTAGGAAGTGTGGAAAGACTCACGCGAGAGAATGCATGATGTGGCAGAACGTGTGCTTCAATTGTAAGCAGGAAGGACATATTTCCCTACATTGTCCTAAGCCGAATATGAGGAAGTGTTTTTCATGTGGGAGAATGGGCCACATATTTAACAATTGTCCTAGCAAGAAGAAGATTGGTGAAGGTAGTGGACGGTATACAACTTAGATATAAGCGCTAATATCTTTTGGTAGTGGGTTATGCTATTAAAAGTTGTAATATCGAGAATGATGTGTGAACATATGTAAATATAAATATGTTTGTATGAATGAAATCTTTATTTTCTGTGGAGAAAAGGGTCAAAAAAATCCCTGATGTTTACCTCAATGTCTCACTTGCACCCTAAAACTAATTTTTTTTCAAAAAGTACCCTTAACGTTACATTTTAAGTCATCAGGTGCCCTCTTGCAAGTTAACAAAAAGGCGAGCAGGGTTAAAATGTGATGGCGTAAGCGGAACTTAAATATAAAATATATTCTAAATAAAATAATATATATCATTTAATCAAAACAAAAATACTAAAATTCAAAATAAAAAAGCATAACATATTTACATCATTTAATCAAAATAATAAAATTCAAATTATTTTGTTAACTAATTAAAACAACTAATTAAATAAAATAAGTTGTATAACATATTTACATCATTTAATCAAAATACTTAAATTACTAAAATCATAATACTAAATAATATTTTTAAATTCAAAACTAGAGTATTATGATTATTTTAGTAATTTTAATATTAATTTTAAAATCATATCAATTTAAAAATATTATGATGTAATTTGAATTTTTTAATACATTTTTAAAATAATATTACATCATCAAATTATAACATATCTTTGTTATGTATAGATTATTACATCATATATTTATTTATATTATTTATAACATATATAGATTATGTATAGATTATTACATCATCAAATTTTTATATAGTTTAAAAATATTATTTAGTATTATGATTTTAGTAATTTAAAATTTTTATATAAATTAGTATTTAGTATTATGATTTTAGTATTTTAATGATGTAATTTGAATTTTTTTGTTTTGATTAATTAACAAAATAATTTGAATTTTAGTATTTTAGTATTTTTAAAATTGATTTTTTAGTATTTAATTATTTTTTAAATTAGTATTTGATGTAAATATGTTATGTTTTGAATTTTAGTATTTTGATTAAATGATATAAATATGTTTATACAACTTATTTTATTTAATTAGTTGTTTTGATTAGTTAACAAAATAATTTGAATTTTATTATTTTGAATAAATGATGTAAATATGTTATGCTTTTTTTATTTTAAATTTTAGTATTTTTTATTTTATTAAATGATATTTATTATTTTATTTAGAATATATTTTATATTTAAGCCTGCCACATCATCACATTTTAACCAAGTTTGTCTTTTGTTAACGGTAGGGGCACGGATGACCCAAAAATGTAACGTTAAGGGTACTTTTGGAAAAAAATTTAGTTTAGGGTGCAAGTGGGACATTGCGGTAAACATCAGGGGCTTTTTTGACCCTTTGCCCATTTTCTATATGAATATAAGATTAAGATTAATTTGTGTGTTCTTAAAACTCATACTTATGGTAAGTTCATGACTCATAATTATATGAAATGTTTCTGAACCCCTCAGCGAATGGACGCCAAAGGTCTGATTAGGATAAGTTCATACACTCATATAATTGTGGCAAGTTCCTGAACTCATAAGTGTGGTAATTTTGACGAATAGGGAATAGCTATGTGTGAACGGTGAATTGCAACTTTTTGTGTAAAGTTGGAGAATTGCAACTTTTTGTGTAAAGTTATGTTGTTAATCCTAAAATTTATTTTAAAAGGGATAGTAATATGTGTTAAGTACTAAATATACTATGTGCTATTTGAATAAATATGCGATTATATGAGAACTTGGTGTTAAATTCTTATTGTGTGATTAATAAGAATTTGGGTAGAGAAAGAGAATTAATGGAAGATTTTGATTTAAATCATATCATGCCGCCTAGACGACAGAATCAAAATCAAAGAAAAGAGTAGTCAGTGAATAATGAAGGAGGTCAAGCGGACCCAATGCAAAATTTCGTAGATATGTTAGCCCAAGCTATGGGAAATAGAGCTCCAGCAGCAAGAGCAAGAGGTAGAGAACAGCCAGCTGATAGATTGGCTAATTTCAAGGACTTTAAAGCGGAAGGACTGCCAGAATTTAAGGGGACTATAGATCCGATTGAAGCCCAAACTTGGGTAAAAGAGATGGAGAAGGCATTCATTATTGCGCTTGTGGCAGAAGAGCAAAACACAGCTTTTGCAACTTATTTGATGAAGGGAGGAACCAATTACTGGTGGGAGACTAATCAAGCGAGAGCTGGTACAGCTGTGGTGACTTGGACAAGTTTCAAGGAGTTATTCTCTGAGAACTACTTTTCGCCGAGTATGCAATCCAGGATGGAAGTCAAATTTCTAGGATTGAAGCAGAAAAACATGTCAGTTTCTGAGTATGATGCTAAATTAAACGAATTAGCAAGATTTTCACCTCATCAGGTGGATACTGAATTACGAAAGGCGAGAAGGTTTGAGAATGGATTGAAGCCGGGTATATACAACAAGGTAATAGTATTGCAGATCAATACATTTGCGGCATTAATGGAAAAAACGTTAATTGTTGAAGGAAGGAGCGAATCTGCATCTCGATTTCTTCAAGAGAAGAAGAAGAAGAGACTACTGAAAGAGGTAGCAGTGGTGGTAGTAATCCAAACAAGAGAAAGTGGAGCGAGAATACCCAGTTGGGTAACAAGACATAAGAGAATAGGAAAGGGAGGGAACCATATACGAATTATAGAAAGAACCATTCAGGAATTTGTCTAAAGAAAAAGGGAGTTTGCTATAACTGCGGTCAAGAGGGACACATATCGCCCAATTGTCCCAATCCAAAGAAGATACAAAGTTGTTTTGCATGTGGATCGACTGATCATCAGGTTCGGAACTGTCCAAAGAGAAATGTGGAGAAGGAAAGTATCAACAAGGGACCCGGTAGTGGAACCTTGGAGATTCAAGGACCTGCACAGCCAGGAAGACCAACAGCCCGTGCATTCAACATGACGGTGCAAGATGTAGTGGCTGCCCAAGACGTAGCGGTAGGTAACGATTTCATTTAGAAATTTTTTTACGCAAGTATTATGAGTTAGATATTACTGTGAATTTTTTACTTTTATAGATCCAAGTCACATGTTAGAATATGAGACACAAATGAATATTGTGTTGATAAGAATGAATTGATAATACAACTTTAAAAGATTGTAGAGAATAAGAAAGCAATGATTCCGAAGACGGAATCCTTATAAGGAGGGGAGAATGTGATAACCCGGGATTTCGAATAATCTGAATTTTACAAATAATTTTTTTTTTAATATTAATATTGATTATCAAATTTTTGCTGTGTATCTATGATACAAGTCATGAGATGTGGTCAATTTGTGTATTGACTAAGAAAATAAGAGTAGAGTTGTGTTTAATAAATTTAGAAACCCTAACCCTAGTTACGGATAGGGATTCAGTAGAAAATATAATTAAAATAATTGTATTAATGAGTACGTGTTTGTACGGTATAGAATTAATGATTGATCGGGTAGGGGTACAATATTAGTAAACCTTAATATGAGATTAGAAACCCTAATCTCAAATCTAGAAACCCTAACACACAGGTAGGAACCCTAATCGGGTGTCGGAAAACCCTAATTTTAAAATTGGGATTCCTAAACCCTAATCTTAAATAACAAGCCTTATGTGATTAGTAAACTTTAATATAATTAGGAAACCCTAATTATATTTTAGAAATCTTAATTTTCTATTGTAAATTCCTAACTTAGAAAATCCTAGAAACTAAGGTTGTAAAACCTAAGGGTTAAAGCCTAAGGGTTTGGACAATTGTCAAGTATGCCATTAAATTTGGAATGCAAATGACCAAAATGCCCTTTTTGGATTTGTATTAGGTAACTTGCAAATCTTGTTATATTTGTAGTTGTTCACCAACTAAAGACCAGCCATTTGACTTTTACCTCAGCCAAACCTGATCCAAATCGCCACCTAGCATGATGGGATTCATTGAATCAAATATTTACGTGATGAAGAGAGAGAATGTGACGCCCCCAAATCCGGGTTCTCAAACCTCGGGTTTGGTGCTCACGATCCATCATCTTCATAAGTATTCTATATACTATTGCGGAATAATAAACATACATTGTTCATTATAATAAAGTCTTATACAATATCCCATGGTCTATTACCTTAACATAAATATACCTTACTTAAGTTGCATAAAGTAACACAAAAGGTTTACATAAACATCAAACATAGTATCCCATTATACTTAAACATTTATATTAACTATTCTTAGACCTTTCCCTTGCCCTTGTCCTTCTTACTCGAACTCTCTGACTTAACTGAAATAAATGTCATGTTATAGCAAGAGTAAGCAACAAATTTGCTTAGCAAGTTTAAGTTCGAAGAAAATATATCATGATTAGTAAGAAATTTATTGTTCAATGTTCAACAATAAAAATTAATTGTGAAAGAACATGAATTAAGTCTTGATAACTGAATATTCGAATAGTTGAATAACAGATGCTCAGTGGTCATAGTGACCATGAACATATGCTAAGGTTGTCAGTATTTAAACTGGTCCTTTTAATAAGTTTTGGTAATCAAGGGGATCAACCTTTCATACCCGGTGTATTATGCATAAACACTTAATGTACGAGCAATAATTGTTTTTCAATAATTTTTTAATCAAATTAGTCTTGAGTCCTTACCATGTCAATTGGTGAAGAGAAGCTTTTAACAACATATTTGATTTAACAAACTTAAACATACTTGATCTAGCTGATACAATGAGCATAGATCCATATCTTAAACAGTTCATGAATAAAAGAACTTTAACTAATTCAAAGTTCAATAATAATATAATAGGAATTTAATTGCATCGAGTGCGAGTATCAATGATCAATATAGAGGTGAATAATCAACAATAGTTATTCACTAACATGCTTTGAAATTAATAACTTAAGTTTGAGTTAGAGAACTTGCCTATTTGCGATCTCTTCGCATTTAATTTAATTTAATCTCTTTCTTTGTAAAGACCTATCATTGTTAAGATTGATCTTACAATCAGCATATCATACTTTATATCATAATACAATTACTCTATCAGTAATTTAGTTAATACTTAACCACATAATCAATTACCTTAAAACATCTTTATTATTATCATTCTTATATAATATTTTAATTACTTTATCATATACCTTATGATTTAATACTTAATCTTTCCTTTTATTAGCTCTTCCTTATAATCTAGTAAGTCAAATACTAACATCATAATCTAGATTATTCAAACCTGCAATCCAACCACCTAGATTGGCTAATCCAGCAAACTGGATTCAACAAACTTCCAATCCAGCAAGCCAGGATTCTAAATCCCTCAATCCAGCAAGCTTGGATTCTAAATCCTTCAATCTAGCAAGCCTGGATTCAAAATCCTTCAATCCAGTAAGCCTGGATTCCAAATCCTTCAATCTAGTAAACTGAATTCAATTATTTTTCAATCTAGCAAGCTAGATTCCATATCTCCTTTAACAAAAATACCAAATTAACTTATTATTTTTCTATCTTTTGGCCATGCTTATATACATGTATTTCATACATAAAAAGTATTTTTCCATAAATTTTCAATTTCTTTTACTATTTTATAAAAATCATTTATAGTGCGTGGCTTAAGAAATTAACACCATCATGCTCAACTCTAGAAATTCCTATATCTCGGCATAATCTTATACATGTTAACATGACCCTCCAGTTTAAATTTTGTGGCAATCGGAGTTATAGAACTCCGGTTATATTGATTTTCGTCCGAAATACCTAAATATTGAAATGGTCATAACATGATCATTTTAAGTCGGAATGAGCTCATTTTTGGACATGAGCTACTTTATATAATATATTTTCATTTCCCAAAATACCGGAAGTTTTGTCAAAATATTAGTGGCCGAAACTACCCTTGCAAAATCTTTGGCAGTTTATTTTCGGGATTTTTCGCTTTTACCTACTTTGTTAAAATCAGTCCATACGACAATCTACAACTCCTTTTTCGGTGATTCCATTTGGGTTTGAAAGATAACTCATCATACTATCATCCCAAATGTTTTCCAGAATTTTTAAAAGTCAGAAAAATGACAAAAATATCCCTAACATTGACTGTTAAAAAACATTTTGTTTTTCTTTCTAAAGACAAAACTGTTTTTGCTAAAACAGTCGCTACAACTTGTGTATTCAACATTTTTGAGTGCTACCACTTGGTTTTAGTAGTTAACTTACATATCTAGCACCTCTCATTTACGGATCACAAAACAAAGGTGTAGATCAAAAATATTAGTCGATCAAAGGAAGTGAAAAAACTAGAGTTTTCTAACAAAATAAAACTAGTTTCTTTTTTATCCTTTTGATTTACTTTCTAATACTCAAATATGTTAGAACCATACATGAAACCATATAAAACAAGTAGATAGAGGGTTTTAGACCTCAAGATCATAAACTTTAAATAATCAAAATCAAACAAAATAAAAAGAATAAGCTAGTTTAGTTTTCACCTTGTTTTTGGGCACACTTTCTTTCTCTTTCAAAGTAGAAGGTAAACTTTGGATGCATCAATGGTGTATCTCCTTCCTCTCTCTCCTCTTCCTCTCCACCTAATTTCTCTCCCTCTCTCTCTCTCTCTCTTATATTTTTGCTTGGTTAGCTTAAGAGAAAGTAAGATGAAGTAAAATAAAAGATGAAAGAGAATATGGTTTAAGTGTTGGATAAAAAAAAATCTATAGATACATTAGTATATCTATACATTTTCTACTAGCATATCTCTCCTCTTTCTCTCCATATAGCTTGCAATCTTGGCAAAATATGGTGGCTAAATCATGGAGTGACACATAAGGGAGTTGGTGACCAAATGAAGAAAAACAAACATAAGTCACATGCCCCTTTTCTCTACCAAATGGTCGAATCCCTCCCCCCATAAATTCCTCATTTTTACTTTATTTTTTAAATGTAATATTTGCTAAATTAAATGACCATAATGCCCTTCTTTAAATGGGCTATGATTGGGTCATTCCTTTAATTCTTTTTGGCTTGAAATTAACTAGTTTGGCTTACTAATTAAAAAGAACTTAGGCCTCCACAATTAAATAATTGTGTTACTAGCATACTTGCCCATTAAATTTAATATTGGGCTAGCTTAACAATTTGGTTGTTCTTAAATCAAATTATCTACAAGTCCAATGCTTAAACAAACTATTGGGCTTGTTTAAATTACTTGTCATCCTTAGTAATATTAAATCTGTTATCACATGAACAATTACTCATTATTATCGATATTTACACATTCTCATCAATCAATAATATTAATTAATTTACGTAACCCCATTTAGACTTACCATATTCAAGTAAATTGAATATTTAATTAGGGTTTAACACCTTAAATCTATTTTCTAGATTATTAAAATACTTAGGTTAGTTCACTAACTTATTTAACTTATTAGTGAGACTTCCTTTAAATATAATAGCACATTATTCACATAATCACTTAATCATCCATAATATATTACAGATTATTTAATATATTTATTTACAATATACCACATAAATTCTTGGTTATTACATTATCCACTCCTTATAAGAATTCCATCCCCGGAATTTCATTAAGGTTACTCAAAAAGATTCGGATAATTCTTCCTCATCTTTTCTTCAAGCTCTCATGTAGCTTCTTCAATATTGTGGTTTCTCCATAGGACTTTGACAGAATGTATAACCTTATTTCTCAATTTTTGCTCTTTCCTATCAAAAATTTCTATAGGAACCTCCTCGTACGATAAGTCCTTCTCGACTTGAATCGACTCATATGATATCACATGCTTGTAATCTGGCATGTATGGACATAACAGCGATACATGAAATACATTATGAATATGTTCCAGTTCAGGAGGTAGAGCTACCACGTACGCCACTTCTCCTATCTTCTTCAATATCTCAAATGGTCCAAAAAATCTTGGACTTAGTTTATCTTTCTTCCCAAATCTAATTTCCCTTTTCCATGGAGCTACTTTTAAACACGCATAACTCCCCACCTCGAAGTCTCTTTTTTTGGGATAAATATCCGTATATTTCTTTTGACGATCCGGAGCTGCTACCAGTCGAGCTCTTATCACTTTAATGATCTCCATCGTCTACTGTACCAATTCTGGCCCCAACAGTCTTCTTTCACCTACTTCGTCCCAACATAATGGTGTTCTGCATTTCCTTCCATACATGGCTTCATACGGTGGCATACCAATGCTTTCATGATAACTATTATTATATGCAAACTCTACCATTGGAAGATGATCCTCCCAGCTTCCCTTGAAATCCATCACACAGGCTCTGAGCATGTCTTCTAATGTTTGAATCGTTCTCTCGCTTTGCCCATTTGTCTGTGGATGATACACAGTACTCAACCTTAATTGTGTCCCCATTCTTTCTTGAAGACTCCTCCAAAAGTTTGACGTGAAGCGCGGATCTCTATCAGACATGATTGATACTAGCACTCCATGTCTCGAAATTATCTCCTTGATATACAACTTGGCTAACTGATTCAAAGTATACCTAATCTTGATCGGCAAAAAGTGTGCTGACTTTGTAAGACGATCGACAATCACCCATATAGCGTCATAACCCTTCTGTGTCGCTGGAAGTCCTACCAAAAAATCCATCATGATGTGCTCCCATTTGTATTCTGGAATTTCCAACGGCCGTAATAGTCCACTTGGACGCTGATGCTCTGTCTTGACTCTCTGAAAAGTAAAATAGCGGCTGACGCATTTAACAACCTCTCTCTTCATGTTCAGTCACCAATAATGTTGACGTAAATCTTGGTACTTGTTGGGTAAAATCTAATTATGAGACCCCAGATTTTTATGAATAAATATTTAATTTTCTCGAAATAATTTTTTTAATATTATGGTGTGGATTTGATATAATGTTATAGTTGTGGGTAGTATTTATAAATTTTGAAAAGTATGCAAGTTGTTGTATAATATTCGATTGGTCGGAGAATATTCTTTTTGTTGGGGAATATCTGTACGACGATACAATCATTGGTGGACCCCACAACGGAATTATTGTCGGATGGAGAAAACAACAAAAATATCTTTATGAGAATAAGGGCGAAAGTTTTACCGTTAAAACTGTTGAACTACTCGATAGTAAAAGAACAGTAATACGTGTGGTTGCATAGTAGGACATGGTATTGATTATTGATGTTTACGTGATAAGTCACTCATTTTTGTTTTATTGGTATTATTAATGTAATAAAACAGAAAATCTTTTTATATAAAACAGAATACTTTTATAAAGTTATTCTATAAATAGAATATATTATATTCTATTATGCATAATATTGCATAGTGTTTTGCATAGTAAAATCTTTTTATATAAAAAATGTAATACTTTTATAAAGTGATTCTATAAATAGAATATATTCTATTCTATTATGCATAGTGTCCGCATAGTATTTTGCATAGTAAAATCTTTTTATATAAAATATAATACTTTTATAAAGTTATTCTATAAATATAATATATTTTATTTTATTTTGCATAGTGTTGCATAATGCATACATAGTGTTTTGCATAGTAAAATCTTTTTATATAAAACAAAATACTTTTATAAAGTTATTCGTTTTATTAGATTATAAATAGAATATATTATATTTTATTTAAAAGATTTTTCTTTAAATATGGACCGTCAGATTAAAGTAAATCAATCTGGACCGTTCATGAGTTAGTTATTACTATACAGTCCATTTTTCTATAAATAGAAGGTCATTCATTCATTATTTCTTACTTAATTCCTTTGAAACTCTAGAGAGAGAACTATAGAGAGAAAGAAGAAAAGTATTCGTACTTCACTACTCATATATCCAAAGACTTTTCTTCTTAAGGTAGGGAATATTATTTCTTTGTACTCGTAAGGGGTATTCTTTCTTTCTTATTCATGAAGAGAACTTACGTAATTCCATTCTTTATTATTACATTGGAATAAACTCAGATCTGTGAGCTACCCTATACTTGGTGAAATTCTTACGTTATTCCATTCTTTATTATTATGTTGGAATAACACCGTCTGTGCAAAGCATCGCATACATGGTGAAATTCTTCTAATATTCCATTCTTTTTTATTACATTGAATATCTCATCTGCGCTTTTACGCCGAGATCTAGTTCCGTTATTTATTATTATTCGTTGAAATATCTCTTTCGGTGCTTTTCACTTGGGACCTAGTTCCGTTATTTATTATTCTGTTGGAACATCCTGTCGGTGCGAATTTTGCTTGACCTAGTTCCGTGATTTCTTTTGTTATTCCATTCTTTATTATACTCAGTTAGTTAAAGTTTTGACTTCTATACTCCATGAAATTAGTGGAATATCCTTAATATTTGCACTTCATCCAATATCTTTTCATGTAAATATTCTTCTGAGCATTCTTGAATTTTTACTCCATAAAGCAGTATCATGTTGACAATTTGGACATTATTGGTTCTGGGATAAATTAATTCTTGAACTTATTTTATTGAATTCTTATATTATTGTCATCATCCTCATCTTTATATTATGTTGAAAGTCATCTGTGGCCTATAGTGCATAGATGGACTTGGTATGATTATGACCAAGGATTATGCGGTGTAATCATGACCGTAATGATACAAATGATGTGGAAAAAAAAGTCCTCATTGGCCCGTAGTGCATTGATGGACAGTTTTTGGTATGATTATGGCTATGGATTCCCTTCGGCCAAGGGTGCAAAGATGAATTATTTTATGGCATGATCAGGACCGTTGATGAAAACACGATTATCTTTGGCTCGTAGTGCATGGATAATTCATGGTCGTGATACTAAAGAATATCCTTGGCCGTAGTGTAGGGGTGATTAGATGATGTGGATTATTTATTAAGCTGAGTCCTAGTGATAAAAGTGATGAAAAACCTTTTAAATCATACAAGATAGTAGATTTTATTCTCTACTTGACTCTTTTAATGATTGCTTGTTCCGCTGCAGTGAAACTTGATGTTTGTTATATTGTATCAGTTTAACACTGTTTAAGGCTAATGATAATTTATTCTGCATTATCTTAGTCATAATATTTTTTTT
Organism: Panax ginseng; assembly: GCA_020205605.1. Taxonomy (NCBI): domain Eukaryota; kingdom Viridiplantae; phylum Streptophyta; class Magnoliopsida; order Apiales; family Araliaceae; genus Panax; species Panax ginseng. Next base: position 56,582,682 of record CM035138.1, on the reverse strand, counting down.
GGGCTAGTTGAGCTCACCTTTTTCTTTCACTTTTTCTCTTGTGAAATGAGAATATATTGGGACTATTCGGGGAAGCGGGAGTGACGGTCCAAATGATAGCATTAGTAGTCCTCAATATTCTGTGGAATAGTGTGATAATAAATGTAATGAGGACTACATTGAGTGTGGATATTGTCTAGATGACAATATTCTTATTAAAACTCTCAGCTATGTTTTGTCGTATTTTTACACGACTATTGTATAATTAAGTTGTATTTGTATTCAGTACCTTGTATCTGGCGACCCAAGATGGGTGATGTATACCTGTTTTGGGGGCGTCACAGTTGGTATCAAAGCATAGGGATATGATCCCTGGCTGAGATGTGAGACAAGAACTAGGAGGGGAGAGACGGAAAATTCCTTCGCTAGTATGACCTACCTAAGTTTATTTGGTATTTAATTGGTCGGTCATAGTATAGGGATAATATGCGATATGTTAATTAACCCTTGTTTTGTGACAGTGTTTGAAAATGGCATATGAAAATGTTGAGATAAGCAATGAAGCACATGAGACCGTTGAGTCAGCTCAACCAAAAGGTAACGACCAACAACACGATAATAATCATACCGGTGGCAATGGCCATCGGCACAATGATAACCATCGTGGAGGAAATTATCATGCCAATAATGGTAACCACATTGGTGGTAATCATGGCCAATATAATAGAAGTGGAAATTTCAAGAAGAGAAGGTCATTTAGCTCGATTTTGTCGTATAGTGAAGTCAAGTCCAGCTGGAACGGTGGCACCAAAGGCGGATACAGACAAAACAAAGTCAGTAGTTTCAGGATGAGCGTTTTTCGTGACTTTTCAAAAAGTGAGTGACCCGAACGAAGTTAGCACGGGTTAGTTAATTATAAATTCTTGCGAAGTCTATACCTTATTAGATACTAGTTCTACCCATTCTTTTATCTCTCTTGCTTGAGCTCAACGTTTAAATTTGACTTCAGAGAAATTAGACTTTGACTTATTAGTTGAAACTTCGATAGTAGAAACCTTCGTTACCTCCAATATTTATAAATCTTGTTTAATTCAAATTGACACTTTCACGTTACGTGCCAATCTTATCTCTTTGAAAATACTTGCCTTTGATGCGATTTTAGGAATCGATTGGCTAACTACCCATCATGTTTTTCGTAAGGTTGTTAGCTTTCATATTCCTAACCAACCTGTTATACGAATTCAAGCAACCAAACCACTAAAGTCAATCATTGTCATATAAAGCCATAAGTAAAGAGCCCCGGTCCTTTCGTTGTTGACTTCCTTGTGTGTAATGCACCGAAGCCAGACTTTCTGTAGGTGATGTCGTGAATGACGATGGCAAGTTGATAGGTATCAATGTGACGTACTATCCAAGTCTTGGATGAGGGTCACAGTTTTGAATGATATTTCTATTGTTAATAAATTTCCTGACGTATTCTTGAAGACTTCTTAGCCTACCCCTAGAGCGTGAAATCGAATTTTGTATTTACCCCAGTACAAAACCCATTTCTAAAACCCTCAAACATTTCTTCAACTAAAATGAACGTAACATGCGCCAAAGACGTTGACTCGAGATGTTGAAGATTACGATCGTACCATTCAATATCATCGTGGAAGTACGAACGTTATAGCTGACGCATTGAGTGGACGATCGTATGCGGTTACAAGTACGAATATATGAACCCACGTGAAGATAACGAATATACGATTAGAATCGACTTTAATCGATAAAGTTAAAGCCGCTCAAGCTACATACTCAGAGCTGATGAATGTAAAGAAGAAGGTTCAAGAGGGCGTTATTCTAGAAGCAAGAATCGACGAAGAGAGGAAATCTCAACCCTAGATTTTATTGGCCCATTTAAAATCCTCGATGAAGTAGGAATTGTGGCCTATAGACTCGTTTTACCGCCAAGTATGTTGCGTGTTCAAAACGTTTTTTTTTTCGTATCGATGTTACGTAAATATGTGGACGACCCGAACCACAATATTAATTTAGAACCGGACGAGATACCAGAAGATTTAACGTATGAGGAGATACGTGTTAACATCTTGGATAAGAAGGATCATATTCAATGCTCAAAGGTTATACCTCAAGAGTTAGAATTTGAAGTGAGGTCAAGGTATCCTCACATGTTCGGCATACCAGGTACGTACGTAAATTTCGAGGGCAAAATTCCATAAGGTGGGGAGATTATGAGACCCCAGATTTTTATGAATAAATATTTAATTTTCTCGAAATAATTTTTTAATATTATGGTGTGGATTTGATATAATGTTATAGTTGTGGGTAATATTTATAAATTTTGAAAAGTAAACAAGTTGTTGTATAATATTCGATTGGTCGAGTAATATTCTTTTTGTCGGGGAATATCCGTACGACGATACAATCATTGGTGGACCACGCAATGGAATTATTGTCGGATGGAGAAAACGACAAAAATATTTTTATGAGAATAACGGCGGAAGTTCTACCGTTAAAACTGTTGAACTACTCGGTAGTAAAAGAACAGTAATACGCGTGGTTGCATAGTAGCACACGGTATTGATTATTGATATTTACGTGATAAGTCACTCAGTTTTGTTTTATTGGTATTATTAATTTAATAAAACAGAAAATCTTTTTATATAAAACAGAATACTTTTATAAAGTTATTCTATAAATATAATATATTATATTCTATTATGCATAGTGTTGCATAGTGTTGCATAGTGTCTGCATAGTGTTTTGCATAGTAAAATCTTTTTTATATAAAACAAGATACTTTTATAAAGTTATTCTATAAATAGAATATATTCTATTCTATTATGCATAGTGTTGCATAGTAAAATCTTTTTATATAAAATGTAATACTTCTATAAAGTTATTCTATAAATAGAATATATTTTATTTTATTTTACATAGTGTTGCATATAAGTGCCCGCGATAGTGTTTTGCATAGTAAAATATTTTTTATATAAAATGTAATACTTTTATAAAGTTATTCATTTTATTAGATTATAAATAGAATATATTATATTTTATTTAAAAGATTTTGCTTTAAATATTGACCGTCGATTAAAGTAAATCAAACTGACTGTTTCATGAGTTAGTTACTATGCAAATCCATTTTTCTATAAATGAAGCTCATTCATTCATTATTTCTTACTTAATTCACTAAAACTCTAGAGAGAAACTATAGAGAAAAGAAGAAAAGTATTCTCGCTACTTCACTACCATATATCAAAGACTTTTCTTCTTAAGGTAGGGAATATTATTTGTTGTACTCGTAAGGGGTATTCTTTCTTTCTTATTCATGAAGAGAACTTCTGTTATTCCATTCTTTATTATTCGTTGGAATAACTCAGATACGCTGCCACCCTATACTTGGTGAAATTCTTCATTATTCCATTCTTTATTATTATGTTGGAATAACTTGTCTATGCAAAGTACTGCATACATGGTGAAATTCTTCTAATATTCCATTCTTTATTATTCTGATGGAATATCCTGTCTGTGAGTTTTACGCCGGACCTGGTTCCGTTATTTATTATTCTGTTGGAATATCTTGTCGGTGCGTTTTACGCCGGACCTGGTTCCGTTATTTATAATTACATTGGAACATCCATCATGCTTAAATTTACTTTGACCTAGTTCCGTTATTATTATTCTATTGGAATTACCTACCTATGTAAAGTACCGCATGAATGGTGATTTTTTTTGTTATTCCATTCTTTATTATACTCAGTTGGTTAAAGTTTTGACTTCTATACTCTATGAAATTAGTGGAATATCCTTGATATTTATGCTTCATCCAGTATCTTTTCATGGAAATATTCTTCTGAGCATTCTTGAATTTTTAGACCACAAAGCAGTATCATGTTGACAATTTGGACATTATTGGTTCCTGAATAAATTAATTCTTGAACTTGTTTTATTGAATTCTTATATCATTGTCATCATCCTCATGCTTATATTATGTTGAAAGTCATCTGTGGCCTATAGTGCATAGATGGACTTGATATGATTATGACCAGGGATTATGCGGTGTAATCATGACCGTAATGTTACAAATGATGTGGAAAAAAAAAAGTCCTCATTGACCCGTAGTGCATTGATGGACAGTTTTTGGTATGATTATGGCTATGGATTCTCTTCGGCCAAGGGTGCAAAGATGAATTGTTTTATGGCATGATCAGGACCGTTGATGAAAACACGATTATCTTTGGCCCGTAGTGCGTGGATAATTCATGGTCGTGATACTAATGAATATCCTTAGCCGTAGTGCAGGGGTGACTCGATGATGTGGATTATTTATTAAACTGAGTCCCAGCGATAAAAGTGATGAAAAACCTTTTAAATCATAAAAGATAGTAGATTTTATTCTCTACTTGACTCTTTTAATTGCTTGTTCTGCTGCAGTTAAACTTGATGTTTGTTATATTGTATCGCTTTAACATCTTTGTTTAAGGCTAATGATAATTTATTCGCATTATCTTAGTCATAATATTTTTCTTCGGGCTAGTTGAGCTCACCCTTTCTTTCACCGCTTTTCTTGTGAAATGAGAATATAGCTGGGACTAGTTGGGGAACGGAGTGACGGTCCAGATGATAGCATTAGTAGTCCTCACTATTCTGTGGAACAGTGTGATAATAAATGTAATGAGGACTCCATTGAGTGTGAATATTGTCTAGATGACAATATTCTTATTAAAACTCTCAGCTATGTTTTGTCGTATTTTTACACGACTATTGTATAATTAAGTTGTATTTGTATTCAGTACCTTGTATCTGGCGACCCAAGATGGGTGATGTATACCTGTTTTGGGGGCGTCACACTAATTACACACAACACACAAGTATTTGTGGTCAACAAGTAATAAAGTAAAAGTAGAGTATCGTTTCCACGAGGAATTGTTTAATAAAAATCACAAAGTACTAACCCGTAACCAACTCAATCTTATTTAAACGAATGAATTTCAATTTATAAGTAAACTAATTCTAATTACCACTAGTTAAATTTAGATTACAGAGATTTAAGATCACAACTTCACTTATTGCTTCATTTAAGTTAACATAGTTCTCATCAATTATTTTCTATCTTTAATTGTTAATCAAGAACACTAAAGCAGATAAAACCACCTCTCGATGAATAATACACATTCTCACTTAAATCCACAGATGATAGAATTAACCAAGACACCCTAATTAACTAATCCACTATATCTCTATGTGAATTATAATTAAAAATGATTTAAAGCACAAGTTCTCTATAAGATTACATATGGCGTAAAGGCATATCTCTATCCTAAACACGAATCAAGAATTTCATCTAAACAGAAATCACAAACATGCTATCATGATAAGATCTAAATCAATACTTCATCTCTCGAGATCATATAGATTATCACGATAATTATTAGCTAGGCAATTAAGCAATTAAGTCCAAATCACAATAGCCAATCCTCACGATAGAACATAATAATTAATAACAAAGCATATTAAAATAAACTACACAATAAGATTCATTGTAATCTCAAACAAAGAATTAGTTCATGATTATTGAATTAAAACTAAGAATCCATAATTGAATACACATTAAAAGATAAAGATAGAAGAAGATAAGAAGATATAATCTATTGTCTGTAGATTTGAAGCTCCCTCCTTGCTCCTACTTTGAATCTTTAATTGTCTCCAAGTTGTTTTAATCTCCAAATCTCACAAGAACTAGGGTTTTGATCTAATTTACTCTAATCTAATCTAATGGAATCCTCTATATCTAATCTCCCCCCTAATCCTTGTGATCCTCCTCCTTTTATAAGTCTCTTTATATGTCTTTAAGTCCTCTTGGAAGTCCTTGACTTAATCGGATCGAACCAATCCTTCCCGAACTCAAATTTTGACAAAATTCGTATTTTCTGGGCATACACCCGCCCCGGTGGGGGTCTAGGCTTGTAAAGGTCCCGCCCCGGTGGGCTAGGGGTGTAAAACCCCGACTTTTATAAAATAAAAGTCTAATTTAATTTATGATTATTATTTTTTAAAATTTAAAAATGTTAAATTGTTAAATGGTCAAACGAACATTTAATCGAATAAATGAGCAAATAAAGAGAGGGAGGAAATGAGAATTATTGGGTGGCTAACATGTGGGAGACAAAGGAATAATGTAAGGATGAAAATAAGAAAGGAAAGAAGAAAAAGGGAGAATACTCCCATATTATTTACACTCACGGGTATAATAGAGAAAAGAAAGAGAAAGAAAAGAAGAGAAGGAGAAAGGAGAGAAGAGAAAAGAAAGAAAGAATCAGAGAAGAGGAGAGGGAGAGAGGGAGAGTTCAGGTATGACTTGAGTAAAGGAGAGAATCAAACTCCTTATAAAACCTCCATAACCACTATTCATCATCTTCTTCATCAAGCTCCAAGAATCTTAGAGAGAAATAAAAGGGTTTGATGATGAAGTTTTATTTTAGCTACGGGAAGCATCAAGGAAGTAGAGGAGATTATCTTAATCATCTCTAGCACATCATCTAACATCTTAGAGGAGGAAAATCTAAGAAGTAAGTTCTTAAAACCTTAAATCTCCATTTTTCTCTTCAAGCTTCATATCGTGTTAGATGTTATTTTGAGTTATATGTGTAAAGAATCTTTTTAAGAATGATTCTCAAAAGCTAAATGAACTCTTAAGAGAATTCAAGTGAAACCAAAACACACAAAATTCAAACCTATGTATAAAGGGTGGAAAGATTGACAAACAACCATGTTGGATAGTTTTTGGACTGAGTTTGAGAACCTTATATTCTTATGTTTTTATGTTTGAAAGCTTAGTTTGATGGTTTTTATGTTATATTTCTGAGGAGGAGGAGTTAAGAAGTTATGGAAATACCCAACTTGAATGAACCAAATTGGAGTTAAAACGAATTCGTGGTGAAAGTTTTTGTACAATCATTTTAAGCGATGGAAATCTTTGTCTTGAGGCACTTTTGAGCCAACCTATGGACTCATTAATGAATCTGAAACATTATGAAATCATGGTGGTTTTGTAGAGCATGTTACAAGCTTTCCATAGTCTCAAAAACGGACTAATTTCGATAACGGATGAAGAAGTTATGAAGATTTGAAGTATATGTGTCAAAAATTGCAAAATCTGGAAAATTGGAGTTAAGTGTCAAGGGTCAAACGCCTAGGCGCTAGACTCAGCGCTTAGAATCTGTTCTTGGGTGCCTAGGCACTTTCCCAAGGCCAAATTTGGGCGCCTAGGCTCTGGTCAAGTGTTAAGCCAAAATCTGTTCGGATGTCCTTTAGTAAATTGGGCATAACTTTTTCATATGAACTCTGATTGAGGTAATTCAGGATGATTCAAAAAGATAACGAGTAGACCTAAAACTTGCATTCTTTATGTTTTTATGGTTGAGGTCGGGATCAATGCCAAAAATGGCTATTTTAGGGACTGATGTGCATTCGAAGTTAATCAGGGGACGTCGGGCATGCACGTATGCAACGTGTAATGTTTTAGACGATAAAGGATGTTGTTCTAAGTTTTAAAATATGAACATTATTAAATATAATGATATTATGCGATAAATAAAGACAACTTAAATGAACAATAAATTATTAGTTGGTGTATATGTTATTCGAGATAATTATGATTTGATGTTAATCCTTACTTTTAATAGAATTTGAATGGTTTATAAGTAAGGTATTGATTGGATTCTTACGTAAGAAGTCACTCTATATTTATTTCAATAATTGCCACGATGAGTTATTACACGTTGACTCATATTATTTGATATGATATAATTAAACCGGTTAGCAAGTATTGAGAGTCTATGTTAATAATAATGAATAATGGTTCAAAGATTGAAAGGTTGTTGATTAAAGATATGTATGATATATAGATGTTTGTTCAATTATTTCTTTTTACAAAAGTAAGTTTAAGGGGACTTCTACGACACTCTACTTTTTTTCTAAAGTAGTATGGACCACAACTCAATTATTTTAAAAGCGTGTACAAGTTGATTTAATTTTCTCTGTGGGACCAAAAATTCCACTACCATTATTATATACCTCATTTGATTATTTTGTCAAAGCGGGTTTTCTAGTTGTTTACTATATCTTCAATATAAATAGGTTGCCGGTTGGTTGACTAACTAAAACACACATCATCACTACACTAAAAAAATATAGAATTCTTTTACTACAATATTGTGAGTATAATATTAAGAGTATTTCTATTGAGTGTAATGTTACTCCAAGTGTAGATAAGGAATGCAAGTATTGTTTAAGTTGATCAATTTCACAAAAAGCAGAATCAAGTCAAATGCTAAGGTAAGGGATATCATTATTGTGGTAAGAAATATCATTTTTATGGTAAAGTGATATCATTTTCTTTCATACTCCATATTATGGTAAGATGTTATTATTCGTTTCTTCAGCTTGTCATTAAATGATGAAAGGTCCTGAAAGGATTAGAATATCCTTAATAGTTTGTGCTTCATCTATTATTATGTTATCAATTTGGACTCTGGATAATTAAGTTGAAAATCACTAAGATCTATGTTATCTTATTATTATGATGATTTATGTTTATTCATTATAGATATCATTGTCATCATTCTCATGCTTATATTTTGTTGAAAGTCATCTATGGCCAATAGTGTATAGATGGACTTGGTATGATTATGACCAGGGATCATTCGGTATAATCATGACCGTAATGTTACAAACGATGTGGTAAAAGTCATCTTTGGCCCGTAGTGCATAGATGGACTTGGTATGATTATGACCAGGGATTATTCGGTATAATCATGACCGTAATTGAAAACACGAATATCCTTGGCTCGTAGTTCGTGGATAATTCGTGGTCGTGATACTATTAAGCTGAGTCTTAGCATTATTGGTTTTACATTTTTATATCTTTGGCCTGTAGTGCAAAGATGGACTGTTGTTTATTTGTTTTGCAGTTGTATATATTTGGCATGTAGTGCAAAGTTGGACTGTTGATTTACTTGATTATAAATATAAATTGTGATTTAATTATAATCTGTGGTGGTTCAGGTGAAGACATGTGATGAGAGTTCTCTTTGTTTTGGGTATAACAAAGAACTATTGATGAGTATTACAGGAATGAAATATTAACGATGGACTTTTAATCTAGAGGAGATAGTAGACATTATGTTCTACTTGACTCTTCTAATGGATTGTTGATTCCACTGCTATTATGGTTGAAAACTTTTATCTTCTACCATATATTCTAAATATCTTAATTCTTTTGATAATTTAATTATCTCAAGTCATGACATTCTTTACTGGGCTATTTGTGCTCACCCTTTTACTTTACCACCCCTTTCAGGTAATAAAAGTGTAGCTGAGACTAGCAGAGAGAACATGGGTATAAAGTGGCGATACAAATTAGTCACAAGCCTAATCAAATTATGAAACGGTGTGGCATAATAACTGTACTAAGAACTTAAAATGTGTGTGACATGTTTTATACATCATTTGATATTTAATTTTGGTGAACTATAATAGGGTGAGGCGAATCAGAATTTGGAAACGTCAAAGGTGCACTCTAATAGAATGAGGAGAACATAAATCTTCTCGTATCCCTTCGGGGAATTGATATATTTGCTGTTGTACTTTATATGGCATTGTAATGATTTAAATATGAATATTATCGTATTATATACGTAACAATATTTGTATTGAAACTCACAGTATATGAGTCGTAGTATTTTGCACGACAATTGTATAAATGGAGTTGTATATAGTGTATTTTCTGGCGACCCAAGATGGGTGATGTATACCTATTTTTGGGGGCATCACAGTTTGTATCAAAGCTTAGGGATATGATTCCTGGCTAAGATGTGAGACTAGAACTAGGAGGGGAGAGATGGGTAATTCCTTCGATAGTGTGACCTACCTAAGTTTAATTTTTATTTAATTGGTCGGTCAGAGTATAATGATATTATGTGGCATGTTAATTAACCCTTATTTTGAAACTGTATTCTAGAATGATATCTGAAATACAGGAATTGAGCAATGGATGAACCATGAGACAGAAGAAGTAGCCTGTGAGCTAGAATTTGAATTTCTCGTCTCTTCGAACTACCAGGTACGTAAATTTCAAGGGAAAAATTTCATAAGGTGGGGTGATTGTAAAACTCTGACTTTTATAAAATAAAAGCCTAATTTAATTTATGATTATTATTTTTTAAAATTTAAAAATGTTAAATTGTTAAATGGACAAACGAACATTTAATCGAATAAATGAGCAAATAAAGAGAGGGAGGAAGTGGGAATTATTGGGCGGCTAACATGTTGGAGACAAAGGAAAAATGGAAGGAAGAAAATAAGAAAGGAAAGAAGAAAAAGGGAGAATGCTCCCATATTATTTACACTCACGGGTATAATAGAGAAAAGAAAGAGAAAGAAGAGAAGGAGAAAGGAGAGAAGAGAAAAGAAAGAAAGAATCAGAGAAGAGGAGATGGAGAGTTCAGGTATGACTTGAGTAAGGGAGAGAAGCAAACTCCTTATAAAACCTCCATAACCACTATTCATCATCTTCTTCATCAAGCTCCAAGAATCCTAGAGAGAAATAAAAGGGTTTGATGATGAAGTTTTATTTTAGCCACGGGAAGCATCAAGTAAGTAGAGGAGATTATCTTAACCATCTCTAGCACATCACCTAACATCTTAGAGGAGGACAATCTAAGAAGTAAGTTCTTAAAACATTAAATCTCCATTTTTCTCTTCATGCTTCATATCGTGTTAGATGTTATTTTGAGTTATATGTGTAAAGAATCTTCTTAAGAATGATTCTCAGAAGATAAATGAACTCTTAAGAGCATCCAAGTGAAACCAAAACACACAAAATTCTAAGAACCTATGTATAATCATGATGGGGTGGAAAGATTGATGTTTAAAAAGAACCATGTAAGATAGTTTTTGCATGTGTTTGAGAACCTTATATTCTTATGTTTTATGTTTGAAAGCTTAGTTTGATAATTTTATGTTATATTTCTTTGAGAGGAGGATCTAACATTAAGTTATGGAAACTTCCAATGAACGGAAAAATGATTTAAATCAAATTAGTGGTGAAAGTTTTCAGTCAAACATGTTAATCGATGGAAAACTTAGTCTTGGGGCACTTTTGAGCCAAATTTTGGAATAATTAATGAATCTGAAACATTATGAAATTATGGGGGTTTTTTAGAGCTTGTTACAAGCTTTCCATAGCCTCGAAAATGCACTAATTTCGATAACGGATGAAGAAGTTATGAAGATTTGAAGAATATGTGTTCAAAAGTTGCAAAATCTGGAAAATTGGAGTTAAGTGTCAAGGGTTGAACGCCTAGGCGCTAGACTCGGCGCTTAGAATCTGTTCTTGGGCGCCTAGGTTCTTGCCCAAGGCCAAATTTGGGTGCCTAGGCGTGGGTCAAGTGTTAAGCCAAAATCTGTTCGTATGTCCTTTAGTAAATTGCGCATAACCTTTTCATACGAACTCCGATTGAGGTGATTCAGGATGATTCGGAAAGATAACGAGTAGACCTAAAACTTTCATTCTTTATGTTTTCAGATTTGTGGTGGGGATCAATGCCTAAAATGGCTATTTTAGGGACTGATGTGCATTCGGAGTCAATCGGGGGACGTCGGGCATGCACGTATGCAACGTGTAATGTTTTAGAAGATAAATGTTGTTCTAAGTTGTAAAACATGAACAGTATTAAATATAATGATATTATGCGATAAGTAAAGACAACTTAAATGAACAATAAATTATTAGTTGGTGTATATGTTATTTGAGATAATTATGATTTGATGTTGATCCTAACTTTTAATAGAATTTGAATGGTTTATAAGTAAGGTATTGATTGGATTCTTACGTAAGAAGTCACTCGGTATTTATTTCAATAATTGCCACAGTAGTTATTACATACTTACACATATTATTTGATATGATATAATTAAACTAGTTGGCAGTATTGAAAGTCTATGTTAATAATTGTGAATAATTGTTCAAAGATTGAAAGGTTGTTGATTAAAGATATGTATGATATATAGATGTTTGTTCAATTATTTTCTTTTACAAAAGTATGTTTGGCAGGACTTGCCGACACTCTACTTTTTCTAAAGTAGTCTGGACCACAACTCAATTATTTTAAAACGTGTACAAGTTGATTTAATTTTCTCTGTGGGACCATAAATTCCACTACCATTATTATATACCTCATTTGATTAATTGTCAAAGCAGGTGTGCTAGTTGTTTACTAAATCTTCAGTATAAATAGGTTTCCCGGTTGAGCAACTAAACACACACCATCACTACACTAAAAAATATAGAATTTTTTTACTACAATATTGTGAGTATAATATTATGAGTATTTCTATTGAGTGTAATGTTACTCCAAGTGTAGATAAGGAATGCAAGCATTGTTTAAGTTGATCAATTTCACGTAAAGCGTAATCAAGTCAAATGCTAAGGTAAGGGATATCATTATTGTGGTAAGAGGGTATCATTTTTATGGTAAAGTGATATCATTTTCTTTCATACTCCATATTATGGTAAGATGTTATTATTTGTTTATTTAGTTTATCATTAAATGATGAAAGGTCCCGAAAGGATTAGAATATCCTTAATAGTTTGTGCTTCATCTATTATTATGTTATCAATTTGGACTCTGGATAATTAAGTTGAAAATCACTAAGATCTATGTTATCTTATTATTATGATGATTTATGTTTATTCATTATATATATCATTGTCATCATTCTCATGCTTATATTGTGTTGAAAGTCATCTATGGCCAGTAGTGCATAGATGGACTTGGTATGATTATGACCAGGGATTATTCGGTATAATCATGACCGTAATGTTACAAATTATGTGGTAAAAGTCATCTTTGGCCCGTAGTGCATAGATGGACTTGATATGATTATGACCAGGGATTATTCGGTATAATCATGACCGTAATTGAAAACACGAATATCCTTGGCCCGTAGTGCATGGATAATTCGTGGTCGTGATACTATTAAGCTGAGTCTCAGCATTATTGGTTTTATAGTTGTATATCTTTGGCCTGTAGTGCAAAGATGGATTGTTGTTTATTGGTTTTACAGTTGTATATCTTTGGCATGTAGTGCAAAGTTAGACTATTGATTTACTTGATTATAAATATAAATTATGATTTAATTATAATCTGTGGTGGTTCAGGTGAAGACAGGTGATGAGAGTTCTCTTTATCTTGGGTATAACAAAGAACTGTTGATGAGTATTACAAGAATGAAATATTAACGATGGACTTTGAATCTAGAGGAGATAGTAGACATTATGTTCTACTTGACTCTTCTAATGGATTGTTGATTCAGCTGCTATTATCGTTGAAAACTTTTATCTTCTACCATATGTTCTACATATCTGAATTCTTTTGATAATTTAATTATCTCAAGTCATGACACTCTTTACTGGACTATTTGTGCTCACCCTTTTACTTCACCACCCCTTTCAGATAATAAAAGTGTAGCTGAGACTAGCAGAGAGAACATGGGTATAAAGTGGCGATACAAATTAGTCACAAGCCTAATCAAATTATGAAACAGTGTGACATAATAAGTGTACTAAGAACATAAAATGTGTGTGACATGTTTTATACATCATTTGATATTTAATTTTGGTGAACTATAATAGGGTGAGGTGAATCAGAATTTGGAAACGTCAAAGGTGCACTCCAATAGAATGAGGAGAACATAAATCTTCTCGTGTCCCTTCGGGGACTTGATATATTTGTTGTTGTACTTTATATGGCATTGTAATGATTTAAATATGAATATTATTGTATTATATACGTAACAATATTTGTATTGAAACTCACAGTATATGAGTCGTAGTATTTTGCACGACAATTGTATAAATGGAGTTGTAAGTAGTGTATTTTCTGGCAACCCAAGATGGGTGATGTATACCTATTTTTGGGGGCGTCACAAGGGGCCTGTTTTTTAGCTGGTATGCCAACCCCCGGTGGGGGTTTTTTGAAGGAACATTTTTGGCTTTGACGTCCTTTGGGAAAACGGCCATAACTTTTGATCCGCAAAGATTTATGACGCCTACCACCTACCAAATAGAAGATATCGACGTGCTCTACAACTTTCACTTTTTGAGATTCTAGAAATAACGGACGGATGAAGGTCAAAATTGGGCTGGAAGTGACTGCTATGCAAATGGCCACCCAAAACAGTGACGTTCGATGTATGTTGGTACAAATGTCATAACTTTTGCATCCGAACTCCGATTGGAATGATTCAAGATGTTCCAGAAAGCTAATAAGAAGCTCTACGAAGTAATCCAAGTTCGAAACCAAGAATATGAAATGAACATGAAAGCCCAAATGATGTCCGAATTGTTTTTCTTTGCGATTTCATACCAAGTGTTTGGAGGAAGGTTTCTTACGGCTTTGGTCATTTGCTCTATCTGATCCGTAAGATTTTGAATTGACCTCGCTTGATTACTCATCTTCTCCTCATTTGTTTCTACGAACTTGGACAACAATTCCTCTAACCTTGAATTATCTGTCTCTTGTGGAACTAGAGGTGGACATGAAACTTCCGGTGTGTATGATGGATTTAGAGCGTAATGTCGGTCATCATAATTATAGCTCCATGAAAAATCCGGGCGATACCCCCAATCTTGGTGATAGTTAGGATCGACATAGTTGTTGAGGTAATCACAACTATATTGTACCGGTTCAAAACTGACGGTGCATTGATGACTTTAATGGTTGCCAGCACAATAGTCACACGTAACTGCCATCCTTCGACTCCGTTGAGCTGCGATAACATCCAACGTCTTCGAATTTTCTTGAATTTATACTGACTCTGCGGAAAATGCATTAAGTCAATCAATCTCTGTTTCCCTTGGTTGAGTCATGTTTGTGTATGGCCATTGATACACAAAGTTATCCATGGTACCTGAAAAGAGAGAAATACAGGAAGAGAAATAAAAATAAAAATAAAAATGTTTAAATTAAGACTAATTTGATTGAAATTAATATTGGTAAATAATTATTAAATTAATTCCCCGACAACGACGCCAAAAACTTGTTCGGTAAAATCTAATTACGCACAATACGCAAGTATACGTGGTCAACAAGTAATAAAGTGAAAGTAGAGTATCGTTCCCACGAGGAATTATTTAATAAAAATCACCAAGTACTAACCCGTAACCAACTCAATCTTATTTAAACGAATGAATTTCAATTTATAAGTAAACTAATTCTAATTACCACTAGTTAAATTAAGATTACGGAGATTTAAGATCACTACTTCACTTATTGCTTCATTTAAGTTAACACACTTCTAATCAATTATTTTCTATCTTGAATTGTTAATCAAGAACACTAAAGCAGATAAAACCACCTCTCGATGCATAATATCCATACTCACTTAAATCCACAGATGATAGAATTAAGCAAGACACCCTAATTAACTAATCCACTATATCTCTATGTGAATTACAATTAAAAAGGATTTAAAGCACAAGTTCTCTATAAGATTACATATGGCATAAATGCATATCTCTATCCTAAACATGAATCATGAATTCCATCTAAGCAAAAATCACAAACACATGTTATCATGATAAGATCTAAATCAATAATTCATCTCTCGAGTTCATATAAATTATCACGGTAATTGTTAGCTAGACAATTAAACAATTAAGTCCAAATCACAATAGCCAATCCTCACGATAGAATATAATAATGAATAATGAAGCATATTAAAATAAACTACACAATAAGATCCATTGTAATCTCAAACAAAGAACTAGTTCATGATTATTGAATTAAAACTATGAATCCACAATTGAATACACATTAAAAGACAGAGCAAGAAGAAGATAAGAAAATAAAATCTATTGTCTGTAGATTTGAAGCTCCCCCCTTGCTCCTACTTTGAATCTTCAATGGTCTCCAAGTTGCTTTAATCTCCAAATCTCACAAGAACTAGGGTTTTGATCTAATTTACTCTAATCTAATCTAATAGAATCCTCTCTATATCTAATCTCCCCCTAATCCTTGTGATTCGCCTCCTTTTATAAGTCTTTTTATATGTCTTTAAGTCCTCTTGGAAATCCTTGAGTCAATCGGATCGAAACAATCCTTCCCGAACTCAAATTTGGAAAAAATTCTTATTTTCTGGGCATACCCCCACCCCGACGAGGGTCTAGGTTTGTAAAGGGCCCGCCCCGGAGGGCTAGGGTCCTGTTTTGTAGCTGGTATGCCAACCCTGGTGGGGGTTTTGTGAAGGAACATTTTCTGCTCTAACGTCCTTTGGGAAAACGGCCATAACCATTGATCCGGGAAGAGTTACGAGGCTTTCCACCTATCAAATCGAAGATATCGACGAGCTCTACAACTTTCATTCTTTAAGATGTTAGAAATAACGGATGGATGAAGGTTGAAATTGAGCTGGAAGTGACTGTTATGCAAATGGCCACCCAAAACAATGACGTTCGACGTTCGTTGGTACAAATGTCACAACTCTTGCATCTGAACTCCGATTGGAATGATTCAAGATGTGACGGAAAGCTAAGAAGAAGCTCTACAAAGTAATCCAAGTTCCAAACCAAGAACATGAAATGAACATGAAAGCCCAAACGATGTCCGAATTGCTTTTCTTTGCGATTTCATACCAATTCTCTGCGATTTTAGCTCCCAAGCATATAATCTACAAAACGAACACAAAAGGCATGAAAAGTAACTAAGAAACATGAGATTAAGCAACTAATTCAAGTAACAGATACCAGATAAGTAGGTATAAAACCTATTTATCAATACATCTTCGTGCTTCATGGGTGTATCGAATATCTCTTATTGCGCTTCTTGTAGAATCTCTTCTCTTAACTCTGGTACTGCAGGTACCCAAATTCTTCCTTCAAATCCCAGTAATCATGTGCCGTCAATCTTATACTTCAGCTCTTCGCCTTTAGCCAACCACTTCTTTATGTTACCGCATTCTTCATCATTCCCTTGTGATTCTTTCACCTTATTTAATAAAGTCAGACTTGCTTCCATTTCTATTACCTTATCCGAATCCTTCAGATTTTTCACCTCCAACTCCATTTTCTCCATTTCTCTTACTAATTCTTCTTGTTCTATTAATATAAACAATTTTTCTTAGCTTTTCCTTCTTAAAGCATCTACCACTACATTAGCCTTTCCCGGATGATTAACTAAGGAGGTGGGATGGCCTAAATGTCCATAGTGCCCTCACTTTGAGTTGCCTATAAATACCAAGCTTTATTTCTTAAGTTGGTTGTTTAATTTTCATCCAACTCCTCTTTAGATAAACAACTTATTTGTTAGAGAAAATAAGCACTTTGAGCTTAACTTATCATTTGTAGATTTCCAAAGCAAGAGAAGTAATCTTCAAAGGTAATTGATCTTGTCTCTTCTATCTCTATCATGGTAGGTTGATAAGAGAAGTGTAACTAATGAACTTAGATGTTAAGCACATAAGAGAAATGGATAAGTAATTGGCTTAAGCCGAATAAGATGAATAAGCAACTTAAACCTAAATAAGTTGATAACCTTGTACACAACTTATCATATGTTTGTCATATGATCAATATAATATGAGAACATTGATCGATGGACTTAAGCTCATAATAAGTCATAAGCATGAGAATTCGAGTTCATAAGTTAAGTAAGTCATTAACGTATTAGAATAAGTCAAAACCTACTTTGATAATAAGTTGGTGTAATAAGTAACTTGTAATGTCTACATGTTGATTAAAATCCACTTAGAATGATTAGTATTGAGGTTTCGCCGGAATTTACACGATTGGACGATAGTCGTCGAATTCGTGAAATTCTCGGAATGAAAGTCATATTTTGTGTTTGAAATTGGAAACATTGGTTTTCGATGGAGGCAAGTCATATTTGGCATTGTAGAGTTGCGGACTCGAAAATGGCCGGATTCCGACTTAGAACGAAGAAACGAGCGTTGAACGTTCATGAACGTTTATCGTTTTCGTTAAAAATGGATTAATAGGTGAAATTTTAGCAAACGATGTTGAATAGATAAAATTCTTGAATGAACGCATAGAGTATGAAATTTGTGACCCGTAGGCTCTTTAACGAGCCAATTCGGACTTATAACGAAGAAGTTACGAGTCCGGGAATCCCAACTTTTGAAAAATCTGTCCAAAGTTTCCGGTGCACAGAGCTGGCGCCGAGGTGCCAGCCCAAGGCAAATAAAGTCGCGCCGCAGCGCCAAAGTGACCATAATCTTCTGGAGAGTAGCACACAGTCATGCTTATTAACACTAAGACTCAAATGCAGTCACAAAGTCCCGTTCTAAGCGAGAAATAGGTGCCTTGCAAACACGCAACACCAAGTGTAAAAGCCAAGGTCATCATGGCCAGCCACTTCATGACCAAGGCAATTATGAAGGTTTACATATAAAACATGGTTAATAGTTGATAACCAATTGGACAAGGATTATAAAGAAACATTGTCAAGACATGATTAAGCCTTAAGTATGAACACTTAGGGTTTAGTTAAATCAATTACAAATGAATGAAAGAATGATCTTACGGAAATCCGGAACCGATAATAACAAATCTAATACATAATTAGATTGAGAAGTAGGGTAAGATTCTTTAGGAACCATGTATGATCATTCAGGACCTAATGTTCTATGTTATGTTATCATTTAATGTAGAGACCTTAAAGACGTACAGTGCACATGTTATAATTTGTAGCAGACGCTAAAGGCAAGTACTCTAACCCATGTTCCAGTTCGATCTGGACAAGTCTTTGTGATTCATGTATTCTTCGCATGAGCTAGTATTTGAGGAATGTCAAAGCCAATCCTTTTTGGCCAGATTTAATGCTATGTTATTCTATCAAGTGTTGATAAGGATTTACCGAACTAATATTGTTGTGGTTTTCAAAAGTAGATGGTGTATGCTCAAATTATTTTGTCGTCAAACGACAGGCACATGAGGTTGCCACAACTTAAACGTATACACGTTTAATGAATGTAATGTTGATCAACATAGAGTACCATAGGCTGATCACCTAGACGTGCTCGTAAGCTATACCGGACTTATGGACTTTGTGCCGGGATGTCCTTTTCAAAGTAATTATGAAATGCTTACGGTCTTGAACCGGAATTGATGTTTTACTGAATATTGTAGCTGTAAAATGTTTTGAATGAAAAGAAGTGTTACTTTGAATTCTCAATAGTACTTCGTAACTATTGTCCAGTTATTGAAGATATACGATTCTTATGTTTCAAGCATGCTATTTTACTAGAATTGTTGTACTTGCTGAGCTAGTTAGGCTCATTCTTGCTTGAACCATATGAATGCAGCTAAGACAAAACAGACCGATGGATCCGGCAAGGATAAAGGAAAGGCAAAGGCGAACCCGTAGATTGCTTATGTAATAGTATAGGTTTTGTAAGGAATAAAATTGATATTATGACAAAGACAATGTATTGGTTGTAAAGAACTTGGGGTATGTAAATATTCTTTTGATATATATATAAGACATATCCATTCTTTTGGAGGCATTTCAATTGAATGTTTATGTGAACTGTAGCACCGTGTAGCACCATCTGTCGGGTTTGAAGATACCCAGATTTGGGGGCATCACAGAAAGAGTCCATCCATTAGTCGACGTCTAACAGCTCAACTCGACTCTCCTATCTCAAAGGATCTCCTCACTCCTGCTCGCTGACCCATGTAAGCGGCATCCAAAGATCGTCCCAAAGTATCCACTCAAACTTCACTAGCCTCCAGCTTCTCCTTAAGCTGGTCCACCATTTTGGATGCTCTAATCCATGCTTGTTCGATCCTAATCTTATCGGCAATTTCTAAATCGAACTCAAATCGCATGGCTTCATGCCCAACCCTTAACACTCCCAGCTTGAGTTCCTCTTGTTCTAGTCTATCCCTCAGCCCAGCATTCATGGCAAGCATATGTGTAGCCAAGGTCGTTCTCAGACTGCAGAATCAGATCTTCATCTCAAGAAGCTCGTTCGAGCTTGATATGCCACTCCTTGTATTGAGTTTCAGTAAACTGATGAGTGGCATTCTCCTGCTCTAACTCTGTCACTCTATTCTCCAGTGCAATGTTATCTTTGAACAAAACCTCCATCACTTCCACATCACGCTCATCACTAATAGCATGATCCTCTACCGGATCTATCGGCTCTTGCTCAACTATATGGCTACCTTGTCCTTCCTCACGCATCTTATAACCAAACAAACACAACATCAGTATCAGAATAAAATATATTCATTGATAAAATGAAACAATATTTTATTATGTTCAATCTATACTATATGAATCTCCATAATCCACCTCTTAGCATACTCTATACGAGTTTTCTTCTAAGGTTATAACCTAGGTTTCACATCCTAATGTATAGAACCTATAGCTTTGATACCAACCTGGGACGCCCCAAAATCCGGGTTCTCAAACCTCGGGTTTGGTGCTCACAATCCATCATCTTCATAAGCATTCTATATACTATTGCGGAATAATAAACATACATTGTTCATTATAATAAGGTCTTATACAATATCCCAAGGTCTATTACCTTAACATAAACATACCTTACTTAAGTTACATAAAGTAACACAAAAGGTTTACATAAACATCAAACATAGTATCCCATGATACTTAAACATTTATATTAACTATTCTTGGACCTTTCCCTTGCCCTTGTCCTTCTTACTTGAACTCTCTGGCTTAGCTGAAATAAATGTCATGATATAGCAAGAGTAAACAACAAATTTGCTTAGCAAGTTTAAGTTCGAAGAAAATATAACATGATTAGCAAGAAATTTATTGTTCAATGTTCAACAATAGAAATTAATTATGAAAGAACATTAATTAAGTCTTGATAACTGAATATTCGAATAGTTGAATAACAGATGCTGAGTGGTCATAGTGACAATGAACATATGCTAAGGTTGTTAGTATTTAAACTGGTCATTTTAATAAGTTTTGGTAATCAAGGGGATCAGCCTTTCATACCTGGTGTATTATGCATAAACACTTAATGTACGAGCAATAATTGTTTTTCAGTAATGCTTTAATCAAATTGTTCTTTATCGCAGTCTTGAGTCCTTACAAAGTCAATTGGTGAAGAGCAGCTTTTAACAACATATTTGATTTAACAAATTTAAACATACTTGATCTAGCTGATACAATGAGCATAGATCCATATCTTAAACAGTTCATGAATAAAAGAACTTTAACTAATTCACAGTTCAATAATAATAGAACAAGAATTTAATTTCACTGAGTGCGAGTATCAATAATCAATATAGAGGTGAATAATCAACAATAGTTATTCACTAACATGCTTTGAAATTAATAACTCAAGTTTGAGTTAGAGAACTTGCCTTGACTGCGACCTACTGCTACACAATTTAATTTAATCTCTTTATTGTACAGACCTATCATTGTTAAGATTGATCTTACAATCAGCATATCATACTTTATATCATAATACAATTACTCTATCAATAATTTAGTTAACACTTAACCATATAATCAATTACCTGAAAACATCTTTATTATTATCATTCTTTTGATAATATTTTAATTACTTTATCATATACCTTATGATTTAACACTTAATCTTTCCTTTCATTAGCTCTTCCTTATAATCTAGTAAGTCAAATACTAACATCATAGTCTAGATTATTCAAACCTGCAATCCAGCCACCTGGATTGGCTAATCCAGCAAACTGGATTCAACAAACTTCTAATCCAGCAAGCCTGGATTCTAAATCCTTCAATCCAGCAAGCCTGGATTCTAAATCCTTCAACCAGGAAGCCTGGATTCCAAATCCTTCAATCTAGTAAGCCTGGATTCCAAATCCTTCAATCCAGTAAACTGAATTCAATTATTTTTCAATCCAGCAAGCTAGATTCCATATCTCCTTTAACGAAAAATACCAAATCAACTTATTATTTTTCTATGTTTTGGCCATGCTTATAAACATGTATTTCATACATAAAAAGTATTTTTCCGTAATTTTTCAATTTCTTTTACTATTTTTCAAAAATCATTTTTAGTGCGTGACTTAAGAAATTAACCCCATCATGCTCAACTCTAGGAATTCCCATATCTTGGCATAATCTTATACATGTTAACTTGACCCTCCAATTTAAATTTCGTGGCCATCGGAGTTATAGAACTCCGGTTATAGCGATTTTCGTCCGAAATACTTAAATATTGAAATGGTCATAACTTGGTCATTTTAAGTCAGAATGAGCTCATTTTTGGACAGAAGCTACTTTATATCATATATTTTCATTTCCCAAAAGGCCGGAAGTTTTGTCAAAATTTAAGTGGCCGAAACTGTCCTTGCAAAATATTTGGCAGTTTGTTTTCGGGATTTTCCGCTTTTACCTACTTTGCTAAAATCAGTCCATACAGAAATCTACAACTCCTTTTTCGATGATTCCACTTGGGTTTGAAAGATAACTCATCATATTATCATCCCAAATGTTTTTTAGAATTTTTAAATGTCAGAAAAATGACAAAATACCCCTAACATTGACTGTCCAAAAATAGTTTGTTTTTCTTTCTAAAGACAAAGCTATTTTTGCTAAAACAGTCGCTACAACTTCTGTATTCAACATTTTTGAGTGCTACCACTTGGTTTTAGTAGTTAACTTACATATCTAGCACCTCTCATTTACGGATCACAAAAAGAAAGTGTAGATCAAAAATAGTAGTCGATCAAAGGAAGTGAAAAAACTAGAGTTTTCTAACAAAACAAAACTAGTTTCTTTTCTATCCTTTTGATTTACTCTCTAACACTCAAATATGTTAGAACCATACATGAAACCATATAAAACATGTAGATAGAGGGTTTTAGACCTCAAGATCATAAACTTTAAATAATCAAAATCAAACAAAATAAAAAGAATAAGCTAGTTTAGTTTTCACCTTTATTTTTGGGCACACTTTCTTTCTCTTCCAAAGTAGAAGGCAAACTTTGGATGCATCAATGTGTATCTCCTTCCTCTCTCTCCTCTTCCTCTCCACCTAATTTCTCTCCCTCTCTCTCTCTCTTATATTTTTGCTTGGTTAGCTTAAGAGAAAGTAAGATGAAGTAAAATAAAAGATGAAAGAGAATATGGTTTAAGTGTTGGACAAAAAAAATCTATAGATACATTAGTATATCTATACATTTTCTACTAGCATATCTCTCCTCTTTCTCTCCATATAGCTTGCAATCTTGGCAAAATATGGTGGCTAAATCATGGAGTGACACATAAGGGAGTTGGTGACCAAATGAAGAAAAACAAACATAAGTCACATGCCCCTTTTCTCTACCAAATGGTCGGATCCCTCCCCCCAATAAATTCCTCATTTTTACTTTATTTTTTAAATGCAATATTTGCTAAATTAAATGACCATAATGCCCTTCTTTAAATGGGCTATGATTGGGCTAATCCTTTAATTCTTTTGGGCTTGAAATTAACTAGTTTGGCTTACTAATTAAAATGAACTTGGGCCTCCACAATTTAATAATTGTGTTACTAGCATACATGCCCATTAAATTTAATATTGGGCTAGCTTAACAATTTGGTTGTTCTTAAATCAAATTATCTACAAGTCCAATGCTTAAACAAACTATTGGGCTTGTCTAAATTACTTGTCATCCTTAGTAATATTAAATCTATTATCACATGAACAATTACTCATTATTATTGATATTTAGACATTCTCATCAATCAATAATATTAATTAATTTACATAACCCCATTTAGACTTACCATATTCAAGTAAATTGAATATCGAATTAGGGTTTAACACCTTAAATCTATTTTCTAGATTATTAAAATACTTAGGTTAGTTCACTAACTTATTTAACTTATTAGTGAGACTTCCTTTAAATATAATAGAACATTATTCACATAATCACTTAATCATCCATAATATATTATAGATTATTTAATATATTTATTTACAATATACCACATAAATTTTTGGTTATTACAAAGAAAGTTACAAAACTTGGCTCATTTTCTTACAAGCTCTCAACAACTCTCTCTCTCTCTCTCTCTCTCTTTCTCTCTCTCCCAAACCTCCGAATTTCTTAAGTGATTCAGTCACTAGATAACCCCTTAGAACACCAAAATCAGTTAAGGAGATCAAAGATCAAGGATTGAACAAGAGATGTATAAACGCTAACTTACCATTTGATCTTGTATGCTAAGAAAAAATGTGTGTTTATGTGTTTAGATTCATGTTAGAGGATGTTATATGATTATCTATGATGATACATCATAGATCTATAGCATCAACAGGCTTTAAAATGGAGTTTTTGAAAAACTATTCTTGAACCCTAAAGTCGTATGACAACCAAATGTCAGTGGTCCTAGATTCTTGTCTGTTTATGATTTTTGTTGTTTTAAAGTTTGAATCCATTGTCTGACATGAGGTCTTTGATCTGGAAGTGGAATCACAACCAACCCGTTAATCGAGATTGACCGGGTGATTTCTGAGTAACCCAGAAATCCTAAACCTGTGTCTGACAATATTTTGCAAGGCTTTGATCTGTCAGATGGTAAGCGATTTAATTTTGTTGTTATATACTTGTTGTAGCATGTATTATGGACTATAGATCCATGCTTTAAGATCTCTTATATCACAAACAGGATCGAAGTAGTGGGTGGTCAAACTAGGCCACTCGACACTGACTTGCAGTTTCTAGAATTTCCAGAAACCAGATGAACATCATTTCTGACAGCCTTTGACCGGATTGAATCTTGAGATTATGATGTTGTTGGACTGAGATCATGGTATATAAATGTTCTATGACATGAGTACTATAAATTTGAACCGTTAAACAACATGAATCATGACCAGAACACTAAATTAATCGAGCACCAAAATGGACCCTCGAAGCTGCTGGGTTTCTGGGTTACCCAGAAAACCCAAATGATGTTTGACAACGACTTTGGAGAATTTGATTTTCTTATTGGTTTGTTGTATGACCAAGATGATGGTAGGATGTTGTAGTGTTACATAAACACTACACGATCACAGTTCAAGCTAGCCAAAAACATGATTACACTAAGAATCAAAGGCGGTCAAGTTAGACCCCTTGAACATTGACTGTCAGTGTTCTTGAGGCTCAAGAACACCAACAGCGACGGTTACTGTCGCTATAGGTTATAGCGACAGTTTCTATTATTTTTATTTTTTTATTTTCTAGAAAATGATTTAAAATTGAAAATAAATTCTAAAAATTACAAAAATGGTTTTAAAAATTATTTTAAATTATGAAAATTAACTTTTGATAATTTGGGATATTTTTCATTAATATTTATAATTATTTGAATATTAATGATATTTAATTTATTTAATTAGTGTATTAAATAAATTAGAGAAAAAATATTTTAATATTATAAAATTATTTTAAATAAGAATAGAGTGTTAGAAAATATTTTGAGTTATAAAATGCAACTTTCAATATTTTTGGAGAATTTTCATTAATAATTTAATATTAATGATATTAGATTTATTTAATTATTATATTAAATAAATGAATTAAAATGATTTTTTGATTTAAAATGAGAAAATGATTTAAAAATATTTTAAGCTATAATTAATGACTTTTAATATTTTTATGATAAATTCATTAATATTTAAATATTAATGGTGATGATTTAAAATGATTTTAATTATTTTAAAATTCATTTAAGTAGAATATTGGTGATTTAAAAATATTTTAAGTTATTATTAATAACTTTAATATTTTAACAAGTATGTCATTAATATTTTAATATTATTAAATATTAATGATGATGAAATTAATTAGTATTTAAATCATTTAAAAATGATTCCGGTGTTTGAAAAATTATTATAAATTATAATAATTATTTAAAAATTATTAAAAGCTTCCGAAAAATATTATGAACGATATTTGACTTATCTAAAATAATATTGAAGCTTTGAGACTGAGTTTAAGTGACAATGAATGTGTTAATTATTGGATAGGGTGACCAAGACACCGAGATGAGACCGAAGTCCAACCAAAGAGAATTATTTAGACTTGATAAGTGTTTATATAGGTTATAAACACTGATGTGACTATATGGTAATGTGTCTATGAGAAGTATTGACTATAAATTACAGTGTTATATATTGTGATTTATTGTGCTAATTGTGAGACCGATATTGTGATTATAGGTCTTTCAAACGCAGATAAGTATCTTGTGTAGCAGTAATCAACGCAGAAGGCAAGTTTTCTAACTCAACCTTGAGTTATATTTGTTTAAATACTATAGTGGTTAATTTTTGTTGATTAGACCACGTCCAAGAATTTATTGTTGATTATTCGCAGTTAGTGCATGTTTATTAATTCAAATTGAATTAGTAATTCTTAGAATATACTTGGAGAATAATTGTTGTTGGATACTTACATCCGTAGAAGCTATTATTAATAGTACAGATAATTCATGTCTATTGTTGAATTGTGTTGAGAAATGTCTTAGCTAATTGTTCTGGCTAGACAAACATTTGTTAGAACTTGATAGGTTCGAGAAGAGACTAGAAGAGAATTTAATTATTATTGATAGATCGATGCCAATTGTTTCGGCTAAATCGAAAAAGAAAACTTGATAGGTTTGAGAAGAGAAGAGAAGAGAAGTGATTAGATATTGAAATCATTGTATTTCGTTGTTATAACAACTTCTGTCTGTAAGACTGAGAATTACAACCTTTTTAAATAAAAGGGAACCTTTTGGTCGTATATTCGGCTATTGCATGCCTTTTGAGTATTATGCATAATATAAGGTACAAGGAGTTGGCCGCTCTAAGTACTTGCAGAGGGGTATGATTTAATCTTTATGGTTATCTGATACACCTGGGTATATCAAAGTAAATCTTTGATAGTTACTCGAGAAGAGAAGTTCTAGATCCTATGTGATCATTGGCATAAATTCTAGAAAATATTTCCATCGTGTTATTTGGGTATATCAAAGTAAATCTTTGATAGTTAGTCGAGAATAGAATTACAAGATCATTTAAGATCATTCAGTATAAACTCTGGAGAATATTTCTAAATTGTTATTCAATAGAATGTCGTAGAAACTATGAAAGCATTGTATTCTTTCATTGTATTGTGTTTCATAGGTTGCGAGAAGATTGGTTAGAGAAGAATAAATTGTTCAGCTATTTCAAAGTTCCAAGAACTTTGGTGTCATTCTATCCAAATAGATAGTCTGTTTTTCTGATTCTTATACATTCATTGTATATCTTAACTTGTGGGGCAAATTTGTTGCTCACCCTTGCTAAATAAAATATTGTAGCTAGGAACGAAGTGATTAAAGGTGTTGTGAAGAACAAAGGTAAAGGTGTTATGTTGTAATAGCTATGGATAACATTTTTATTATGTTGTATTTTTAAACCCTTTTTGTATATCTAAAGGGTATGTTTGTAATATGAAGGTTAGATAACATGGGTCGAATGTATTAACTATATCAGTTAATGTGGTGTAAATTTCTATTTATAATTAAATGGGTAGTTAGATGTTATTTATATTGTGGATCGTGAGCACCAAACTCGGGAGTCAGGTAACCCAGATTTGGGGGCGTCACAAGTTGGTATCAAAGCTGTAGGTTATAAACCCTAGGATTATAACGATAAGCGAGATAGAGAAAACTCATTTAGAGTTATACGTGAGGGATTGTCGAAGTGCATCAATAGTGAGATAGGTGGTCACATAGTGTGAGAAGTTCATACTGGTAAAGTACTAATCAAGTTGTTTAACTGACTCTAGGATGTCAGGAGAAGATGAAATGAGTGCAAAGATGCTAGTGGCTGTTGCACCAGTGCTAGTAACCGAGGTGCCAGCGCAAAGTCAATCAGTTGAGAAGGTGGGAAAAGATGAACCTATGATTAATCTCGGGAGTGATCATGACGATTATCCCGAGATGTATCTGAGTGGTGATGAGGAGGTAGAGTCCGAAGAAGCTAAGGTGGAGAAAGAGAATAAGACCAAAATTAGAGAACAAGATCAAGTATCTGCAGAAGTACAAGAACTCCAAAGTAAAGTGTTTCTCTTGGAGGAGTTATGGAAGATGGAGCGAGCATTACACGAGATGACCGAAGAAAGGAATGAGTTGAAGGCGTAGGTGGAAAGGATGAAGACTGAAGGTGGTGGATCGTCTAAAGGAACAATCAAGCGAAAGGGCAAGAATAAGAGAAAGAGGGACAATGAAAGTGATAATTCTGAAAATTCAAACCCGAAGAAGAAGCAAGTCTGTAGCAAGTGTGGAAAGACTCATGCGGGAGAATGCATGATATGGAAGAACGTGTGCTTCAATTGTAAGCAGGAAGGACATATTTCCCTACATTGACCTAAGAAGAATATAAGGAAGTGTTTGTCATTTGGGAGAATGGGCCATGGATTCAACAAGTGTCCCAGCAAGAAGAAGATTGGAGAAGGGAGTGGATGGTAGACCACTTAGATATAAGCGCTAGTATCTTTCGGTAGTAGGTTATGATATTAAAGGTTGTAATATCTAGAACGATGTGTGAACATATGTAAATATAAATATGTTTTTATGAATGAAATCTTTATTTTCTATATGAATATAAGATTAAGATTAATTTGTGTGTTCTTAAAACTCATACTTATGGTAAGTTCATGACTCATAATTATATGAAATGTTTCTGAACCCCTCAGCGAATGGACGCCAAAGGTCTGACTAGGATAAGTTCATACACTCATATAATTGTGGCAAGTTCATGAACTCATACGTGTGGTAAGTTTGACGAACTGGGAATAGCTATGTGTGAATGGTGAATTGTAACTTTTTGTGTAAAGTTGGAGAATTACAACTTTTTGTGTAAAGTTGTGCTGTTAATCCTAAAATTTATTTAAAAAGGGATAGTAATATGTGCTTAAGTACTAAATGTACTATGTGCTATTTGAATAAATATGCAATTATATGAGAACTTTGTGTTAAATTCTTATTGTGTGATTAATAAGAATTTGGGTAGAGAAAGATAATTAATGTAAGATTTTGATTTAAATCAAATCCTGCCGCCTAGACGACAGAATCGAAATCAAAGAGAAGAGCAGTCAGTGAATAACGAAGGAGGTCAAGTGGATCCAATGTAGATTTTCGTAGATATGTTAGCCCAAGATATGGGAAATAGAGCTTCAGCTATTTCAAAGTTCACTGAACTTTGGTGTCATTCTATCCAAATATATAGTCCATGTTGTTTCGATTCTTATAACTTCATTGTATATCTTAACTCATGGGCAAATTTGTTGCTCACCATTGCTAAATAAAATATTGTAGCTAGGAACGAATTGATTCAAGGTGTTGTGAAGAACAAAAGGTAAAGGTGTTATGTTGTAATAGCTATGGATAACATTTTTATTATGTTGTATTTGTAAACCCTTTTTGTATATCTAAAGGGTATGTTTGAAATATGAAGGTTAGATAACATGGGTCAAATGTATTAACTATATCGCTTAATGTGGTGTAAATTTCTATTTATAATTAAATGTGTAGTTAGATGTTATTTATATTGTGTATCGTGAGCACCAAACTGGGAGTTAGGTAACCTTGATTTGGGGCGTCACAAGTTGGTATCAAAGTCATGAGGTTATAAACTCTAGGATTATAACGATAAGCGAGATAGAGAAAACTCATTTAGAGTTATAAGTGAGGATTGGCCAAGTGCATCAATAGTGAGATAGGTGGTCACATAGTGTGAGAAGTTCATGTTTGGTAAAGTACTAATCAAGTTGTTTAACCGACTCTAGGATGTCGGGAGAAGATGAAATGAGTGCAAAGATGCTAGTGGTTTGTTGCAAGCTGCCAAGAATCGAGGTGTGCCAACGCAAAGTGAATCACTTGAGAAGGTGGGAAAAGATGAACCTATGATTAATCTGGGAAGCAATCATGACGATTATCCTGAGATGTATTTGAGTGGTGATGAGGAGGCAGAGTCAAGAAGAAGCTAAGGTGGACAAAAAGAATAAGACCAAAATTAGAGAACAAGATCAAGTATCTGCAGGAAGTACAAGAACACCAAAGTAAAGTGTTTCTCTTGGAGGAGTTATGGAAGATGGAGCGAGCGCGTTACGAGATGACCAAGAAAGGAATGAGTTGAAGGCATAGGTGGAAAGGATGAAGATCAAGGTGGTGGATCGCCTAAAGGAACAATCAAGCGGAAGGTCAAGAATAAGAGAAAGAGGGACAATGAAAGTGATAATTCTAAAAATTCAAACCCAAGAAGAAGCAAGTCTCAGAAGCAGTGTGGAAAGACTCATGCGGGAGAATGCATGATATGGAAAACGTGTGCTTCAATTATAAGCGGGAAGGACATATTTCCCTACATTGACCTAAGAAGAATATAAGGAAGTGTTTGTCATTTGGGAGAATGGGCCATGGATTCAACAAGTGTCCCAAAGAAGAAGAAGATTGGAGAAGGGAGTGGATGGTAGACAACTTAGATATAAGCGCTAGTATCTTTCGGTAGTAGAGGTTATGATATTAAAGGTTGTAATATCTAGAACGATGTGTGAACATATGTAAATATAAATATGTTTTTATGAATGAAATCTTTATTTTCTATATGAATATAAGATTAAGATTAATTTATGTGTTCTTAAAACTCATACTTATGGTAAGTTCATGACTCATAATTATATGAAATGTTTCTGAACCCCTCAGCGAATGGACGCCAAAGGTCTGACTAGGATAAGTTCATACACTCATATAATTATGGCAAGTTCATGAACTCATACGTGTGGTAAGTTTGACGACCTCTAATCGGGAATAGCTATGTGTGAATGGTGAATTGTAACTTTTTGTGTAAAGTTGGAGAATTACAACTTTTGTGTAAAGTTGTGTTGTTAATCCTAAAATTTATTTAAAAAGGGATAGTAATATGTGCTTAAGTACTAAATGTACTATGTGCTATTTGAATAAATATGCAATTATATGAGAACTTTGTGTTAAATTCTTATTGTGTGATTAATAAGAATTTGGGTAGAGAAAGATAATTAATGTAAGATTTTGATTTAAATCAAATCCTGCAGCCTAGACGACAGAATCGAAATCAAAGAGAAGAGCAGTCAGTGAATAACGAAGGAGGTCAAGTGGATCCAATGCAGATTTTCGTAGATATCTTAGCCCAAGATATGGGAAATAGAGCTTCAGCTATTTCAAAGTTCACAGAACTTTGGTGTCATTCTATCCAAATATATAGTCTGTTGTTCTGATTCTTATAACTTCATTGTATATCTTAACTTGCGGGGCAAATTTGTTGCTCACCATTGCTAAATAAAATATTGTAGCTAGGAACGAATTGATTGAAGGTGTTGTGAAGAACAAAGGTAAAGGTGTTATGTTGTAATAGCTATGGATAACATTTTTATTATGTTGTATTTGTAAACCCTTTTTGTATATCTAAAGGGTATGTTTGAAATATGAAGGTTAGATAACATGGGTCAAATGTATTAACTATATCAGTTAATGTGGTGTAAATTTCTATTTATAATTAAATGTGTAGTTAGATGTTATTTATATTGTGTATCGTGAGCACCAAACTCGGGAGTTAGGTAACCCAGATTTGGGGGCGTCACAAGTTGGTATCAAAGCTGTAGGTTATAAACTCTAGGATTATAACGATAAGCGAGATAGAGAAAACTCATTTAGAGTTATAAGTGAGGGATTGCCGAAGTGCATCAATAGTGAGATAGGTGGTCACATAGTGTGAGAAGTTCATGCTGGTAAAGTACTAATCAAGTTGTTTAACTGACTCTAGGATGTCAGGAGAAGATGAAATGAGTGCAAAGATGCTAGTGGCTGTTGCACCAGTGCCAGTAACCGAGGTGCCAACGCAAAGTGAATCAGTTGAGAAGGTGGGAAAAGATGAACCTATGATTAATCTTGGGAGTGATCATGACGATTATCCCGAGATGTATTTGAGTGGTGATGAGGAGGCAGAGTCCGAAGAAGCTAAGGTGGACAAAAAGAATAAGACCAAAATTAGAGAACAAGATCAAGTATCTGCAGAAGTACAAGAACACCAAAGTAAAGTGTTTCTCTTGGAGGAGTTATGGAAGATGGAGCGAGCGTTACACGAGATGACCGAAGAAAGGAATGAGTTGAAGGCATAGGTGGAAAGGATGAAGACTGAAGGTGGTGGATCGTCTAAAGGAACAATCAAGCGGAAGGTCAAGAATAAGAGAAAGAGGGACAATGAAAGTGATAATTCTAAAAATTCAAACCCGAAGAAGAAGCAAGTCTGTAGCAAGTGTGGAAAGACTCATGCGGGAGAATGCATGATATGGAAAAACGTGTGCTTCAATTATAAGCAGGAAGGACATATTTCCCTACATTGACCTAAGAAGAATATAAGGAAGTGTTTGTCATTTGGGAGAATGGGCCATGGATTCAACAAGTGTCCCAGCAAGAAGAAGATTGGAGAAGGGAGTGGATGGTAGACAACTTAGATATAAGCGCTAGTATCTTTCGGTAGTAGGTTATGATATTAAAGGTTGTAATATCTAGAACGATGTGTGAACATATGTAAATATAAATATGTTTTTATGAATGAAATCTTTATTTTCTATATGAATATAAGATTAAGATTAATTTATGTGTTCTTAAAACTCATACTTATGGTAAGTTCATGACTCATAATTATATGAAATGTTTCTGAACCCCTCAGCGAATGGACGCCAAAGGTCTGACTAGGATAAGTTCATACACTCATATAATTATGGCAAGTTCATGAACTCATACGTGTGGTAAGTTTGACGAACTGGGAATAGCTATGTGTGAATGGTGAATTGTAACTTTTTGTGTAAAGTTGGAGAATTACAACTTTTTGTGTAAAGTTGTGTTGTTAATCCTAAAATTTATTTAAAAAGGGATAGTAATATGTGCTTAAGTACTAAATGTACTATGTGCTATTTGAATAAATATGCAATTATATGAGAACTTTGTGTTAAATTCTTATTGTGTGATTAATAAGAATTTGGGTAGAGAAAGATAATTAATGTAAGATTTTGATTTAAATCAAATCCTGCAGCCTAGACGACAGAATCGAAATCAAAGAGAAGAGCAGTCAGTGAATAACGAAGGAGGTCAAGTGGATCCAATGCAGATTTTCGTAGATATCTTAGCCCAAGATATGGGAAATAGAGCTTCAGCTATTTCAAAGTTCACAGAACTTTGGTGTCATTCTATCCAAATATATAGTCTGTTGTTCCGATTCTTATAACTTCATTGTATATCTTAACTTCATGGGCAAATTTGTTGCTCACCATTGCTAAATAAAATATTGTAGCTAGAACGAATTGATCAAGGTGTTGTGAAGAACAAAGGTAAAGGTGTTATGTTGTAATAGCTATGGATAACATTTTATTATGTTGTATTTGTAAACCCCTTTTGTATATCTAAAGGGTATGTTTGAAATATGAAGGTTAGATAACTTGGGTCAAATGTATTAACTATATCGCTTAATGTGGTGTAAATTTCTATTTATAATTAAATGTGTAGTTAGATGTTATTTATATTGTGTATCGTGAGCACCAAACTGGGAGTTAGGTAACCTTGATTTGGGGGCGTCACAAGTTGGTATCAAAGCTGTAGGTTATAAACTCTAGGATTATAACGATAAGCGAGATAGAGAAAACTCATTTAGAGTTATAAGTGAGGGATTGCCGAAGTGCATCAATAGTGAGATAGGTGGTCACATAGTGTGAGAAGTTCATGCTGGTAAAGTACTAATCAAGTTGTTTAACTGACTCTAGGATGTCAGGAGAAGATGAAATGAGTGCAAAGATGCTAGTGGTTGTTGCACCAGTGCCAGTAACCGAGGTGCCAACGCAAAGTGAATCAGTTGAGAAGGTGGGAAAAGATGAACCTATGATTAATCTTGGGAGTGATCAGCGACGATTATCCCGAGATGTATCTCGAGTGGTGATGAGGAGGCGAGTCCAAGAAGAAGCTAAGGTGGACAAAGAGAATAAGACCAAAATTAGAGAACAAGATCAAGTATCTGCAGAAGTACAAGAACTCCAAAGTAAAGTGTTTCTCTTGGAGGAGTTATGGAAGATGGAGCGAAGCGTTACGAGACGACCAAGAAAGGAATGAGTTGAAGGCGTAGTGGAAAGGATGAAGATCAAGGTGGTGGATCGCCTAAAGGAACAATCAAGCGGAAGGTCAAGAATAAGAGAAAGAGGGACAATGAAAGTGATAATTCTAAAAATTCAAACCCGAAGAAGAAGCAAGTCTGTAGCAAGTGTGGAAAGACTCATGCGGGAGAATGCATGATGTGGAAGAACGTGTGCTTCAATTATAAGCAGGAAGGACATATTTCCCTACATTGTCCTAAGAAGAATATGAGGAAGTGTTTTTCATTTGGGAGAATGGGCCATGGATTTAACAAGTGTCCCAGCAAGAAGAAGATTGGTGAAGGGAGTGGACGGTAGACAACTTAGATATAAGCGCTAGTATCTTTTGGTAGTAGGTTATGATATTAAAGATTGTAATATCTAGAACGATGTGTGAACATATGTAAATATAAATATGTTTTTATGAATGAAATCTTTATTTTCTATATGAATATAAGATTAAGATTTATTTGTGTGTTCTTAAAACTCATACTTATGGTAAGTTCATGACTCATAATTATATGAAATGTTTTTGAACCCCTTAGCGAATGGACGCCAAAGGTCTGACTAGGATAAGTTCATACACTCATATAATTGTGGCAAGTTCATGAACTCATAAGTGTGGTAAGTTTGACAAACTGGGAATAGCTATGTGTGAATGGTGAATTATAACTTTTTGTGTAAAGTTGGAGAATTGCAACTTTTTGTGTAAAGTTGTGTTGTTAATCCTAAAATTTATTTAAAAAGGGATTGTAATATGTGCTTAAGTACTAAATGTACTATGTGCTATTTGAATAAATATGCAATTATATGAGAACTTTGTGTTAAATTCTTATTGTGTGATTAATAAGAATTTGGGTAGAGAAAGATAATTAATGTAAGATTTTGATTTAAATCAGATCATGCCGCCTAGATGACAGAATCGAAATCAAAGAGAAGAGCAGTCAGTGAATAATGAAGGAGGTCAAGCGGATCCAATGCAGATTTTCGTAGATATGTTAGCCCAAGATATGGGAAGAGGAAGAGTGAGAGGAAGAGGAAGAGAGAGAGAACAGCCAGCTGATAGATTGGCTAATTTCAAGGACTTTAAAGCGGTAGAACCGCCAGAATTTAAGGGGACTACTGATCCGATTGAAGCCCAGACTTGGGTGAAAGAGATGGAGAAAGCATTCATTATTGCGCGTGTGGTAGAAGAGAAAAAGATAGCTTTTGCAATATATTTGATGAAGGGAGAAGCCAATTACTGGTGGGAGACTAATCAAGCAAGAGCTGGTACAGCTGTGGTGACTTGGACAAGATTCAAGGAGTTGTTCTTTGAGAACAACTTTCTGATAGTCAGTTTTAAGGCCTTTGATCTTGCAAGTGTTAAGTAGTTAGGCTATGTTATTGTATTGATGTTGTAGTCTGACATATGGACTACACAATCATGCCTCTAGAACACACAGATCTTGCACATAATCAAAATTATAGGTGGTAAAAATAGGGTTGACCATCTGCTGGATGAAGATTTTGGAAAACTGAGAAATCTTCAAAAACATTTTCTGACATCACTTTGACCGGCTTAGATCTTTCATGTGTGATGTTGTAATTCTACAAAAGTGTAATACTTTTGTTCTTTGATATTCTCTACTACAATATTAAACCTTTTAATCATACTGTCATGAGATTGCCATATAGATGTTGAACTGTCATCTCATGAAGATTCTTTGACTCTCTTATAA
This sequence comes from Panax ginseng, assembly GCA_020205605.1. Taxonomy (NCBI): domain Eukaryota; kingdom Viridiplantae; phylum Streptophyta; class Magnoliopsida; order Apiales; family Araliaceae; genus Panax; species Panax ginseng. The sequence goes on along the minus strand of CM035138.1, from coordinate 56,546,775 downwards.
CAATGGTTTTGGCATCCCACTTGCTCGATAGGGCTCTCATGAACTTTATGATCAGATCTTTGTTAGGATAGATCTTCCCATATGCTTGTAGAGAGTTGAGCAGAACGTTGAATCTCTCATAGGTGGCAGTTACGTTTTCTCCTTGAACATGAGCAAACATCTCATACTGCTGTGTCAGGAGTGATTGTTTGTTTTCTCTAACTTCTTCAGTTCCTTCGTGCATGATTAGCAGTGCTTCCCAAACGTCCTTGGCTATTTTGCTATTGACAATGTTTTCGAACAGATCGTCTTCTAAGGATTGGAAGAGGATGTTCTTGGCCTTTTTGTCAAGTTGGACAACTCTCTTCTCGTTGTCTGTCCACTCTTCTTTAACTTTGATTTGTATTCTATTTGGATCGTCAGTGGTTGGTGCAAGCTTTGTTGGAACATAGGACCCATTCTGAATGGTCTCAAATAGATCTTCATCTATTGAGTCCATGTATGCTTGCACATTAGTGGCTTGCTGCCTCCTCCAGTCCTAGATTCGCTTGGTACGTGTACCATTGGATCTACCAAAGCTTGTAAGCTGTATAATAGAACCTACTCTGATACCAATTGTTAGTTCCTAGTAGGCACAATAGTTATCTAGAAGGGGGGGGTTGAATAGATATTTAAAAAATCTTTTCGTTTTAAACTTGTTAGTTAATGATGATTAAAACTTAGCGGAATTTATGTTTGTTTTAATCACTTTTGCAAAGTAGTGGAGTTATGAAAGTGAGGCAGTTATAGCAGTTATGGTAGATATAGTAGTTATAGTATGAACGTAAAAGACACAGTCATTTTAAGTGGTTCAGAGCACTTAAAGCTCCTAGTCCACTCTTCTACTCAACGAGTAGGAAATCCACTAAGGATGTCTTTTACAACTTTTGAATCACATGATTCCTTCTGCACAAATAGATCTCACGAACTTCTTAGTTCACTCTTAAACTCTTCAAGTCCAGCAGACTTGCTCTCTCTTTATGTGTCACTTAGAACTCTTCAAGTCCAAATGACTTGGTACTCTTCTTGATTGATTGGTAGATGTTGAGTTCTTGATGGTTGCTACTCGATTCTTTGTTTAAGCACTTGTTCGAAAGAACTGAGCAGTTGAGCAAGCTTTGTTATTTCTCAGATCGTAGAGTTGAGCTTTGAGAGTTGTTCACGTTGTTTGTTTAATGCTTGCTTTATCTCTCTCATCTGCTTGATTTGCATATATGTGATCTTGAAAACTATCCATTGGATCCATCCGTTGAAGCATTAAATGCTTTTGACCTTTTTGTTCTTTGATGGAGACATTTCTGCATATCTTCTGAAGTGCACTCTGGCCCCACTGACACTGCAGACTGCTTTCTCACCTAACACCTGAAAAGGTGTTTTCCCCCTTACCAATGACACTTTCCTTAGCTTCTTCAATACGCTTCTTTGTTGCATACTAAGGATATTTCTTATGACTTTGGAACTGGTGAGTACTGCAGCGTTTAGAATCCATTCCTCATATGTTGAAGTCTGTCTTCACACAAATCATGAGGCTTGATGTTTCTGACACAAGACAGATGATACTCTACGATTCAGATCGTGGTACTCTATGATTCAGATCTTGGTGACTTGTTGCCTTAGTGCCTGGTCTGACAGCCAAGAGCACTACGATTTCTCTTAAGTCTTTGCACACTACGATCTTCGCTTGCTTGAGTTGTAAACTCTACATTTTCGAGAGCACACTACGATCGTTGACTTGTAAATTCTACGTTTCCGAGAGCACACTACGATCGTTGAGTTGGCTCGGTAAACGTTGGGACCACTCTACGATTTTTGAAGAGGCCCTTCAAGGAAGGCACACTATGATCTTTGAAGCTCTATGTTTCTGCCTTAACTTCTGCAATGTTGATCAGATTTATACACTACGATTTCTTCGAAGCCTATCTATTACATCTCAAGATCAACCTAACAGCTTTGATCTTTCTATCTATATATTCTATTATAGAATGATACACGTTAAGAGCTTAGATCAACCTAACAAATTTGATCTATCACTAAGTCATTGTACATATATTACTTGAAAGACTTTACAAATAATCATGAATATATACATTAAAACATCAAATTATAATATGCATTCTTCTAACAATCTGGACTTCATTTGAGCTTTCATGTTTATTTCATGTTCTTGGCTTGGAACTTGGATTATATTGTAGATCTTCTTCTTAGCTTTCCAGAACATCTTGAATCATTCCAATCAAAGTTCGGATGCAAGAGTTATGACCTTTGTACCAACGGACGTTGAACTTCACTGTTTTTGGTGGCCATTTCCATAGCAGTCACTTCCAACCCAATTTCAACCTTCATCCGTCCGTTATTTCTCAATTATCAAAGAATTAAAGTTGTAGATATCGTCGAGATCTTTGATTTAACAGGTGGCCGGCCTCGTAAGTCTTCCCAAATCAAACGTTATGGCCATTTTACTAGAAGACACTGCAACAAAAAAAGGACCCCCACCAGGGCGGGCTTTTACTAAGCAAAACCCCCACCGGGGTGGGGGTACAATCTAAAAAATAGTAGGTATGCCAAACCGCGAATGGCCTATCAGTAAAAAAAACCACGCAAAAGGTGGGTACGTATGAAAAAGTTATTTTTTTCAGAATTTGAGTTCAAGAAGGATTGGTTCGAGCCGATTGATTCAAAGACATTCAAGAGGACTTAAAGACATATAAAGAGGCATATACAAGGAAGAGAATCACCAGGATTAGAGAGAGGGAGAGGATTCCATTAGATTAGATTATAGTAGATTAGGACCAAAACCCTAGTTCTAATGAGTTTTGGAGAATGAAGCGACTTGGAGACCATTGAAGATCAAGAGCAGGAGCTTGAGGAAGATGAAGATTTGCTTACAATAAATTTATTCTTTTCTCTAATCTTATTATTTTCTTTTAATTTGTATTTAAGTGTGGATTCCTAGTTTTAATTCAATAAACTAATTCTTTATTTGAGATTACAATGGATCTTATTGTGTAGTTTATTTTAATATCTTTCGCTATCAATTATTATGTTCTATTGTGAGAATTTTCTATTGTGATTTGGACTTAATTGTTTAATTGATTGGCCACCAATTACTGTGATAATCTATATGAAATCGGAAGAGGAGTATAGATTTAGATCTGATCATGATAGCATGTGTTTGTGATTTCTGTATAGATGGAATTCATGATTCGTGTTTAGGATAGAGATATGCCATTACGCCATATGTAATCTTATAGAGAACTTGTGCTTTAAATCCTTTTTAATTGTAATTCACATAGAGATATAGTGGATTAGTTAATTAGGGTGTCTTACTTAATTCTATCATCTGTGGATTTATATGAGTATGGGTATTATGCATCGAGAGGTGGTTTTATGTGCTTTAGTGTTCTTGATTAACAATTTTGGATAGAGAATAATTGATGAGAAGTGTGTTAACTTAAATGAATCAATAAGTGAAGTTGTGATTTTAAATCTTCGTAATCTTAATTTAACTAGTGGAATTTAATAGTAGTTTAATTATATAATTTGAAATTCATTCTTTTAAATAAGATTGAGTTGGTTATAGGTTAGTACTTGGTGATTTTTATTAAACAATTCCTCATGGGAACGATACTCTACTTTCACTTTATTACTTGTTGACCACGTATACTTGCGTGTTGTGCATAATTAGATTTTACCCAACAAGTTTTTGGCGTCGTTGCGGGGGAATTAGTTTAATATTTTTTTTGCCAATATTAACTTCAATTAAATTAGTCTTAATTTAAACATATTTTTAATTATTTTATTATCTTCTTATTTTTCTCTCGTTTCAGGTAGCATGGCAGGATGCAATTATCTAAGGCCATATTCGAGTATGACTCAACCAAGGGACACAAGGATTGATGGACTTAACACATCTTCCGCAATATTAGCACAGATTGAGGAGTTTTCGAAGACGTTGGAGGTTATCGCAGCCCAACAGAGTCGAAGGATGGCAATTACGTGTAATTAGTGTGCTATCAATCATGCAAGTCATCAATGCACCGTCAGTTTTGAACCGATACCATATAGTGCTGATTACCTCAACAACCATGCTGAGCCTAGCTATCACCAAGATTAGGAGTATTACCTGAATTCTTCAGGAAGCTACATTTATGATGACCAATATTACGCTCCAAATCCATCATACACACCAGAATTTTTATGTCCACCTCCATTGCCACAAGAAGAACAGCCAAATCCGATGGATATAATATTGAAAGGCATAGCAAACCTAGAGGAGCTGAGGATTAGCCAAGAGCTGTCAACCTAAAATTTTAATAATCAGATGGAACAACTCATCACTACCTCGACCAATTGTCCTCAATACATGGCTTTCGGGATTAAAAAAAAAATTCAAGGCTGGGGGAATTATTGTCCATGTTCATAGCAAATGAGGAGAATATTAGTAATCAAGCGAGGTTAATTAAAAATCTTGCCGATCAGATAGAGAAAATGACCAAAGTCGTAAGCAACCTTCCTCCAAACACTTGGCTTTATGACATGGATGACAAAACTGACGGAGAACGCGAACAAAATCTCCGACTAGATGAGCCACAAGATATCAAAAGTGTGGAGACAATTGGGGATAATGAAATAGAGGTCGACGAAGATCTAAATGGGTCTCCACCAAAGATCAAAGAGTCGGTCAGATTTGAAAAATAATGCCAACTTAGTAGTCATGTCATCGGCGAAGCTCATGATGACATAAGAGCAGGTACAATTTTTAATCCAGGTGGGATGAGAAAGAGAAGATAGACGAAAATCCCATTGTGTGTGATAAGCTTCCATGCCCCAAAGTGATCACACACACAATAGAGAAAACACCTAGCCGTGGGACGTTCTTGATTGAGATCATACTAAATTAGAGCATGCTAGGTGACTTTGATGCATTGGCCATCACAAATGGGAGCCTACCAAAAGTTACATTATTTCTGATGGATGGAGGGTTCCTCAACTATCGAAGAGGAATTTGATAGCATTGACAAGACAAAGTCAGGCTGAAAGACTGTAATTCAAGGGCTAACTGGGAGGCAACCCAGGAATTTTTATATTTATATGCTTTACTAGTTTATTTAGTAGATATAAATTAATTTGCTTATAAAGTTCTCTTACCAATCCAAAGTGCTATTATAATCCATGCTGTCTCTCTTCATTGCAAGTATTGGAGGTTTAATGGACATGCAAAAGATTATGAAAAGGATATTTAAGTCAAATTCAAGTGTAGTGCCCAATTTTTTCCATGTGCCTAACCTATTCTCCAAACTTAGCGGACAAGGAGGAGGATTGCTATATTTTCAGTGAAGTCCCCTACTTTACTTTTTTCTATTTCAGCCATTGAGGACAATGTCTAGTTTAAGTTTGGGGAATTTTAGTGTCGTATTGCATATAGTTAGTTATTTGCATTGTAGTTCGTATAGTTACATTTAGATTTTGCACTCAGATTCTTTAAAAAAAATTGAAAAATTGAAAATTTTCAAAAATAGTAGTTAGTTTAGTATGTTTATATAGCATTTAGTACATCTTGCATGAGTCCAGCTATTTGATATTTACAGTTTGTTTTGGCCAATGAAGAGATTGGAATTGGGTAGACAAATATAGTACTGACTATTAGAGCTTTGATATGATTTCTTGTTATGAATTGAGTCTTTTTCTGTTTGAAACTGGTATAATAAGGATATCACAGTAAAAACAACTTGTTGATTAATTGAGTATAAATTGATACATAATGGGACTCTAAAGGATAATGCTAGTTTGAATGAAAGAATGACAAGAATAAGTAGTGATGGCTAAAGTTAGACAAGAACCTAAGTTTGGGGGAATATTTGGGGTATATAAGCTATATTATGAAACAAAAGGTATGAATAAACATCGCGATGTGTTTGTCTAGTTTTGTGGTATTTGTTACTTGAGTAAGTAAGCCCAAGGGGATTGTCTTTACACCTAGCGCCCTAAGGTCTTAATGGTCTGGGAGTCGTTGGTCGAAAGCTCGTTAAGGTAGCATTGAAAAGCCTAAGTGAATAAGACATTGCATAGCTATGTGTATATAAACCAAAAGAAAAAAATGAGTAAAACGGGAAATAATAGCAAAAAGCCCCCGTAGATGATAAATAAAGCATAAGTACCCCATGTTGACCCTCGATATTGGTAATTGTTTGATTTTAGTTGGATCTAATTTTTTTTGGATTTCTTGAGTTTACACTGTATGATGCCTTTGAAGAGATTTATTGTGTGTTAAATTTGATTTTACATCAATTAGCATTGTTGTTGAACCCACACGCACTATATTAGTGATAACATACTAAGATTTGATGATTGATTGGAAAATTACTGATGAGTTTTTATATGATGTATTATCATGTTTACTTGATTTCTCTAAGGCCGGTTGAATAGAATTTTTTCTGTCATTAGTGCTAGATTCGTAGGCATGTAAATTAGTTGCATTGCATAGCATTGTTGTTTTGTGTTTTTGCTTGAGGACAAGCAAAGGTTTAAGTTTGGGGGTATTTGATAAGTAGATTTTATACCTACTTATCTGGTATCTGTTACTTGGATTAGTTTCTTAAACTCATGTTTCTTAGTTACTTTTCATGCATTTTGTGTTCATTTTGTAGATTATAAGTTTGGGAGCTGTGTGAGCGACTATTGATATGAAATCGCAAAGAATTGGTATGAAATCGCAAAGAAAAGCAATACGTACATCGTTTTGGCTTTCATGTTTATTTCATGTTCTTGTCTTGGAACTTGGATTATATTGTAGAGCTTTTTCTTAGCTTTTTTAAATATCTTGAATCATTCCAATAGATGTTCGGATGCAAGATTTAGGACCTTTGTACCAACGGACGTTGAACTTCACTATTTTGGGTGGCCATTTGCATAGCAGTCACTTCCAACCCCATTTCGACCTTCATCCGTCCGTTATTTCTCAAGTCTCAAAGAATGAAAGTTGTAGAACTCGTCGAGATCTTCGATTTGATTGATGGTAGGCCTCGTAAGTCTTCCTGGATCAAAGGTTATGGCCATTTTACCGTAAGACACAAAGAATGTAAAAAGGACCCCGCTAGGGTGGACTTTTTATTATAAAAACCCCACCGTATGGGGTACAAGTTGAAAAATAGTAGGTATGCCAGCCGAGGTGGGCCTATCAGTGCAAAAAAGCCTGCCGGGGCGGGGGTACGCGCAGAAAAAGTAGTTTTTGTCAGAATTTGAGTTCAAGAAGGATTGGTTCGAGCCGATTGATTTAAGGACTTCTAAGAGGACTTAAAGACTTATAAAGATGCATATAAAAGGATGAGAATCACTAGGATTAGAGAGAGAGGATTCCATTAGATTAGATTATAATAGATTATGACCAAAACCCTAGTTCTAATGAGTTTTGGAGAATGAAGCGACATGGAGACCATTGAAGATCAAGAGCAGGAGCTTGAGGAAGATGAAGATTTTCTTACAATAAATTTATTCTTTACTCTAATCTTATTCTTATCTTTTAATGTGTATTCAAGTGTGGATTCTTAGTGTTAATTCAATGAACAATTCTTTGTTTGAGATTACAATGGATCTTATTGTGTAGTTTATTTTAATATGATTCGTTATCAATTATTATGTTCTATTGTGAGGATTGTCTATTGTGATTTGGACTTAATTGTTTAATTGATTGACCATCAATTACCGTGATAATCTATATGAAATCCGAAGAGGAGTATAAATTTAGATCTGATCATGATAGCATGTGTTTGTGATTTCTGCATAGATGGAATTCATGATTCATGTTTATGATAGAGATATGCCTTTATGCCATATGTAATCTTATAGAGAACTTGTGCTTTAAATCCTTTTTAATTGTAATTCACATAGAGATATAGTGGATTAGTAAATTACGGTGTCTTGCTTAATTCTATCATCTGTGGATTCAAGTGAGTATGGGTATTATGCATTGAGAGGTGGTTTTATTTGTTTTAGTGTTCTTGATTAACAATTCAGGATAGAGAATAATTGATGAGAAGTGTGTTAACTTAAATGAAGCAATAAGTGAAGTTGTGATTTAAAATCTCCGTATTCTTAATTTAACTAGTGGAATTTAATAGTAGTTTAATTATATAATTTGAAATTCATTCGTTTAAATAAGATTGAGTTGGTTACGGGTTAGTACTTGGTGATTTTTATTAAACAATTCCTCGTGGGAATGATACTCTACTTTCACTTTATTACTTGTTGACCACGTATACTTGCGTGTTGTGCGTATTTAGATTTTACCCAACACCTTCACAGTTGGTATCAAAGTTGTAGGTTATAATCCTTAGGTAAGGTTACCTTACGCTAATAACCGCAGGGATAAGGATAAGGACTAAATCAAATAGAGTAAGTGCGTCGATAAGATTCAAAGACGAATCTCGATAAGTTATAAAAGATCCAGAGTTACTTAACTCGTATAATAAAAGTGAACAGTTGTAATGAATAGATAGAGTCTAAAAGACTAAAAGTATAAAGGGGAAAGAAGATCGCAATATTGTTTTGTGTAAGTCGTTCTATGAATTAGTACGCTGCCAACTCAGAAAAAAGGGTTGGGGGAGATGCACTACGGATTGAACAAAATACATATGGAGCAAGTATGTGGCTAGGTTATTAAGTGGGATTTCAATTGAGGACTCAGGTCAGCAGCTGAGTTGTATGATTCTTTGTATGGGCAGGGAATTGTCCTTGGTGTAAAAAATCGCTTAGCTTCCTATATTGATTAGTGGCTAAGTTGACCAATTCTTTGTATGGGCAAGGAATTGTGTTTGGTTCGACGACCACTTAGCTTCTGGTACTGATAATCATTAAAATATTTGTGTCGCGCTATTTGCTATATACATGTTGAGAAGGTGATTTTTTTCTTATGTGTATAACAGATACGTAGAGATTATAATATTAGGTGCGAGTTCTTAAAACTCATACTTATTGTGACGCCCCCAAAATTAGGTATACATCACCCATCTTGGGTTGCCAGATACATGGTACAGAATTCAAATACAACTTACTAATACAACTGTCGTTTACAATACGCCAAAACATAAACTGTGAGTTTGAATACAAATATTGTCTACTAGAGATTATACAAACTCAAAAGGAGTCCTCATTACAAATATTATCACACTATTTCACAGAATAGTGAGGACTACTAATGCTATCCACTGGACCATCACTCCGTTCCCCGACTCGTCCCAACTATATTCTCATTTCTTGAAGAGAATAGTGAAAGGAAGGGTGAGCCCAACTAGCCTAGTAAGAAATATTATGACTAAGATAATGCAGAATAAATTATCATTAGTCTCCAACAATGTTAAACTGATAAAATATAATAGACATCAAGTTTAACTGCAGCGGATCAAGCAATCCATTAAAAGAGTCAAGTAGAAAATAAAATCTACTATCTTTTATGATTTAAAAGGTTTTTCATAACTTTTATCGCTGGGACTTAGCTTAATAAATAATCCACATCATCGAATCACCCCTGCACTACGGCCAAGGATATTCTTTAGTATCACTACCATTTAATTATCCATGCACTACTACTTAAGATAAGATAATCATGTTTTCATCAACGGTCCTGATTATGCCATAAAATAATTCAACTTTGCACTGAGAATCCATAGCCATAATCATACCAAAAATTGTCCATCAATGCACTACGGGCCAATGAGGACTTTTATCACATCATTTGTAACATTACGGTCATGATTACACCGAATAGTCCCTGGTCATAATCATACCAAGTCCATCTATGTACTACAGGCCACAAATGACTTTTAACAAAATATAAACATGAGGATGATGACAATGATATAAGAATTCAATAAAACAAGTTGAAGAATTAATTTATCCAAGAACTGATAACGTCCAAATTGTCAACATGATACTGGTTTGTAGAGTAAAATTCAAGAATGCTCGGAAGAATATTTCCATGAAAAGATACTGGATGAAGCGCAAATATCAAGGATATTCCACTAATTTCATAGAGTATAGAAGTCAAAACTTTAACCAACTGAGTATAATAAAGATTGGAATAACAACAGAAATCACCATGTATGCGGTACTTCGCATAGACAGGTTATTCCAACAAAATAATAATAATGGAACCAGGTCAAGTGAAAATCACACCGACAGGATGTTCTAATGTAATAATAAAGAATGAAATAATAAAGACGGAACCAGTCCCACAGAAAGCATGCATGTGATGTTCCAAATGTAATAATAAAGACAGAATAATCAAAACGGAACCAGGTCCGGCGTATAGAACAGATAGGATGTTCCAACGGAATAATAAAGACAGAATAATAGAAGAATGTCACCACGTATAGGGTATTCCACGTATATAGGTTATTCCAACAGAACAATAAAGAAATGGAATAACAGAAGTTCTCTTCTTGAATACAAAAGAAATAACACCCTTTACCATAAAAGAAACTGAATATAAAAATAGTTAAGTAGCAGAATACTTTTCTTCTATCTCTCTATAGTCTCTCTCTATAGTTTCTCTCTCTAGAGTTCAGTGAATTCATAAGAAAATAATGAAGGAATGAGCTTTTATTTATAGGAAAATAGAATGCATAGTAACTAACTCATGAACGGTCCAGATTGATTTACTTTAATCTGACGGTCCATAATTAAAGCAAAATCTTTTAAATAAAATATAATATATACTATTTATAATCTAATAAAACGAATAACTTTATAAAAGATTTTACTATGCAAATACTATGCAGGCACTATGCATAATAAAATATAATATATTCTAATTATTGTCTAATAAAACAGATAACTTTATAAAAGTATTCTATTTTATATAAAAAGATTTTACTATGCAAAACACTATGCAGACACTATGCAACACTATACATAATAGAATATAATATATTCTATTTATAGAATAACTTTATAAATGTATTATGTTTTATATAAAAGATTTTTCAGATTATTACATTAATAATACCAATTAAACCGAGTGACTTATCACGTAAGCATCAATAATTAATATCGTAGTTATTATATAACCACGCATGCTACTATGCAACCACGCCAGACATTCATTACTTTTAACTTTTGGTGTTTCAATGAAGCTTAATCGTAAAACTTCCGTCGTTATTTTCATAAAGTATTTTTGTCATTTTCTCAATTCGACAATAATTCCATTGTGGGGTCCACCAATGATTGTGCCGTTGTACGAATATTCCCTGTTAAAACGAATATTCCCAGACCAATCGAATATTATATAACAACTTGCGTATACCCACAACTATAACATTATCTCAAATCCACACCATAATATAAAAAAATATTTATAGAAAATTAAATCTTTATTCATAAAATCTGGGGTCTCACAATCTCCCCTCCTTATGAAATTTCGCCCTCGAAATTTACGTACGTACCTGGTATGCCAAAGAGATGAGGATACCTCGACTTCATTTCAAATTCTAACTCTTGAGGTATAACCTTTGAGTGTTGAATACGATCCTTCTTATCCAAGTTTTTAACATGTATCTCCTCATACGTTAAATCTTTTGCTATATCGTTTAGTTCTAATTTAATAATGTGGTATGGGTCATCCACATATTTACGTAACATTAATACGTTAAAAACGTTATGAACACGCGGCATATTTGGCGGTAAAACGAGTCTATATGCCACAGTTCCTACTCGATCGAGGATTTCAAATGGGCCAATTAAATCGAGGGTTGAGATTTTCTCTCTTCGTCGATTCTTGCTTCTAGAATAACGCCCTCTTGAACCTTCTTAATTCTTCACATTCATCAGCTCCGGGTGTGTAGCTTGAGCGGCTTTAACTTTATCGATTAAAGTCGATTCTACTCGTATATTCGTTATCTTCACTTGGGTTCCTATAGTCTTTAACTCTATCTTCATCATTTGTAAGTCGTACGAAATTGGCCTCTGTGTTAACAACATCGCACTCGTAAATGCATACGATCTTCTTCTCAACGCGTCAGCTACCACGTTCGCTTTCCCACGATGGTATTGAATGGTACGATCGTAATCTTCAACAGCTCGAGCCAACGTCTTTGGCGCATGTTACGTTCATTTTAGTTGAAGAAATATTTGAGGGTTTAAGAAAATGAGTTTTGTACTAGGGTCAATACAAAATTCGATTTCATGCTCTAGGGGCAGGCTAAGAAGTCTTGAAGAATACGTTAGGAAATTTATTAAAATAGAAATATCATTCAAAACTGTGACTCTCATCCAAGACTTGGATAGTACGTCACATTGATACCTATCAACTTGCCATCGTCATTCACGACATCGCCTACAGAAAGTCTGGCTTCAGTGCATTCCACACAAGAAAGTCAACAACGAAAGGACCGGGGCTCTTTTCTTATGTCTTGATGATATGACAATGATTGATTTAGTGGTTTGGTTTCTTGACTTCGTGTAACAGGTTGGTTAGGAATATGAAAGCTAACAACCTTACGAAAAACATGATGAGTAGTTAACCAATCGATTCCTAAAATCATATCAAAGGCAAGTATTTTCAAAGAGATAAGATCAACACGTAACGTGAAAGTTTTGATTTGAACAAGATTTATAAATAGTGGAGGTATCGAAGGTTTCTCCGAACTGAGTTTAAACAGATATATCAAAGTCTAACTTCTCCGGAGTTAACTTTAAACATTGAACACAACTAGGTGAAATAAAAGAGTGAGTAGAACCGGTATCTAACACGGTATAGACTTCGTAAGAGTTTATGACTAACATACCCGTGATAATTTTAATTAGGTTCCTTGTCATGAAAAAAAATGCTCTTTCTTAAACTACCGGCTTTAGCTTGTCTGGGACATCCTTTGGCATCACTATCCCAGCTGGACTTGACTTCACCATATGACAAAATTGAGCTAGGTAACCTTCTCTTCCGCAATTAAAACACGTTTTGGATTGCTGCGTATAGTTTGGACGGATGTGTCCCTCCTGTCCGCATTTGAAACATACGATTGGTGGTGGTTCTTCTTCCTTTGAAACGGGTGCTGGTGACAACGTCTTTACGTCATTGTTGAACCTTCTCTTCTTGAAATGTCCATTCTTATTATTTTGGCCATGATTACTACCGAAGTGGTTACCATTTCTGACATGTTGAATCCCTCCATGCTTATATCACCACTTTGATGACTGTTATCACCGGTATTATCATTTTGCCAGCTGCTCTCTTTTGGTTTGGTTGACTCGTTATCGCGCTCCACCAACTGAGCCCTATTTACAACATCTGAATACAAACACAGTTTATGAGAAATAAGATGTTGACGTATTTTCGGCTTCAAACCACTTAAAAACATTCGCGCCATTCTCTCTTAATTATCCATCAAGTGGGACGCAAACTGGGATAACTCCGCAAACTTGGCTTCGTAATGCGACACGGTCATGTTGTTTTGCTCCAACTTGATAAATTCCACCTCCTTCATGTGATGAATTCTTTCGGGAAAGTACTTGTCATTGAACAGCTCTTGGAACTTCTCCCAAGACATCTTGAGTGCATCAAGCTGGGTACGTTTTACAGATTCCCACCAGTGATCTGCCTCTTAACGCAACATAAAGGTGGCAAAGGGAACCTTTTGCTCCTCGGAGCATCCCAAGACATCAAATATCTTGGTGATCTGCTTTAACCACGTCTCCGCCTTAAGTGGTTCTGGCTTTCCCAAAAACTCCGGTGGTCCCAGCTCCTTGAATTGCTTAGCGGTGACCAACCGTGGGTTGCCATTGTTTCCTCCTACATTATGAACAGGAGCCGCCTTCGCCTGATGTTGCATGAATTCTAAAAAGCTCTTAAACATACCGTCGTTAGTCAATTGATCAGTGTTGTTATTTATAGGAGGATTATCGCCATCCTGTTGCACATTGTCTTGATTATTTATCTGTGGAGACTCAACAGTCTCCTATGCTCCATTGCTTATCTCAACATTTTTAGATGTCATTTGTAAATACTGCCACAAATCAAAGGTTAATTGACATGTAACATATTATCCATATACTCTGACCGACCAATTAAATATCAAATAAACTTAGGTAGGTCATACTAGCGAAGGAATTCCCGTCTCTCCCCTCCTAGTTCTATTCTCACATCCTAGCCAGGGATCATATCCCTAAGCTTTGATACCAACTGTGACGCCCCCAAAATTAGGTATACATCACCCATTTTGGGTCGCCAGATACATGGTACTGAATTTAAATACAACTTACTAATACAACTGTCGTGTACAATACGACAAAACACAAACTGTGAGATTGAATACAAATATTGTCTACTAGAGATTATACAAACTCAAAAGGAGTCCTCATTACAAATATTATCACACTATTTCACAAAATAGTGAGGACTACTAATGCTATCCTCTCGACCATCACTCCGCTCCCGACTTCGTCCAAGCCTATATTCTCATTTTTCAAGAGAAAAAGTGAAAGGAAGGGTGAGCTTAACTAGCCCAAAGAAAAATATTATGACTAAGATAATGCAGAATAAATTATTATTAGTCTCCAACAATGTTAAACTGATAAAATATAATAGACATCAAGTTTAACTGCAGCGGATCAAGCAATCCATTAAAAGAGTCAAGTAGAAAATAAAATCTACTATCTTTTATGATTTAAAAAGTTTTTCACGACTTTTACCGCTGGGACTTAGCTTAATAAATAATCCACATCATCGAATCACCCCTGCACTACGGCCAAGGATATTCTTTAGTATCACGACCACGAATTATCCATGCACTACGGTTTAAGATAATCATGTTTTCATCAACGGTCCTGATCATGCTATAAAACAATTCATCTTTGCTCTGAGAATCCATAGCCATAATCATACCAAAAACTGTCCATCAATTCACTATGGGCCAATGAGGACTTTTATCACATCATTTGTAACATTACGGTCATGATTACACCGAATAGTCCCTGGTCATAATCATACCAAGTCCATCTATGCACTACAGGCCACAGATGACTTTTAACAAAATATAAACATGAGGATGATGACAATGATATAAGAATTCAATAAAACAAGTTGAAGAATTAATTTATCCAGGAACTGATAACGTCCAAATTGTCAACATGATACTGCTTTGAAGAGTAAAATTCAAGAATGCTCAGAAGAATATTTGCATGAAAAGATACTGGATAAAGCGCAAATATCAAGGATATTCCACTAATTTCATGGAGTATAGAAGTCAAAAATTTAACCAACTGAGTATAATAAAGAATGGAATAATAACAGAAATCACCATGTATGCGGTACTTCGTATAGGCAGGTTATTACAACAGAATAATAAGAATGGAACCAGGTCAGGTGAAAATCACACCGACAGGATGTTCCAACAGAATAATAAAGACGGAACCAGGTCCGGTGTAAAGCACAGATAGGATGTTCCAACAGAATAATAAAGACATAATAATCAAAACGGAACCAGGTCCGGCGTATAGCACAGACAGGATGTTCCAACGGAATAATAAAGATAGAATAATAGAAGAATGTCACCACGTATAGGGTATTCCGCGTATACAGGTTATTCTAACAAAACAATAAAGAAATGGAATAACAGAAGTTCTCTTCTTGAATTCAAAAGAAATAACACCCCTTACCGTAAAAAAAACTGAATATAAAAGTAGTTAAATAGCAGAATACTTTTTTTCTATCTCTCTATAGTCTCTCTCTATAGTTTCTCTCTCTAGAGTTCAGTGAATTCGTAAGAAAATAATCAAGGAATGAGCTTCTATTTATAGAAAAATGGAATGCATAGTAACTAACTCATGAACGGTCCAGATTGAATTACTTTAATCTGACGGTCCATAATTAAAGCAAAATCTTTTAAATAAAATATAATATATTCTATTTATAATCTAATAAAACGAATAACTTTATAAAAGATTTTACTATACAAATACTATGCAGGCACTATGCAAACACTATGCATAATAAAATATAATATATTCTAATTATTATCTAATAAAACAGATAACTTTATAAAAGTATTCTGTTTTATATAAAAAGATTTTACTATGCAAAACACTATGCAAACACTATGCAACACTATGCATAATAGAATATAATATATTCTATTTATAGAATAACTTTATAAAAGTATTCTATTTTATATAAAAGATTTTACGTATTATTACATTAATAATACCAATAAAACTGAGTGACTTATCACGTAAACATCAATAATTAATATAGTGTGCTACAATGCAACCACGCGTGCTACTATGCAACACGCCAGACATCAGATACTCTTAACACCGGATGTTTCAACAGATTAACAGTAAAACTTCCTACGTTATTTTCATAAATTATTTTTGTCGTTTTCTCAATTCGACAATAATTTCGTTTATAGGGTCCACCGATGATTGTGTCGTTGTATTTAATATTCCCTGTTAAAACGAATATTCCCCACCAATCGAATATTATATAACAACTTCATGTATTTTGCAAAATTTATAAATATTACCCACAACTATAACATTATCTCAAATCCACACCATAATATAAAAAATTATTTCGAGAAAATTAAATCTTTATTCATAAAACTGGGGTCTCACACTTATGGTAAGTTCGTGACTCATAATTGTATGGTATATTTTTGAACCCCTCAGTGAATGGACACATATGGTCTGACTACAATAAGTTCTTAAACTCATACTATTGTGGAAAGTTCCTGAACTCATAACTTGTGGTAAGTTTGACGAACTGGGGAATAGATAAGTGTGAATGGAGTATTGAGGATAATAGGAATAGATAGAATTATTAAGCAATTGATCTTTAGTGGAAGCATAGGTTTTCCAAATCTACTAGCTATGCTAGACTTCGAAAGTTTTGACATCAAGCTAAATACGCACTATGCGCCTTTTAAAATGAACTTTTGTTCTCAACTCCTGGTGACAAATGTGTATGTGTGGACTTCGGGACACTGACACATCGTTACCTGTTGAGATAATAAAATTAACTTACAATGTTTTTGAACTGTTTAAAGAATAGTCTATGGTACTTGTTTCGGCTAGACGAAAATGATTTGAAATATCAAAATGAATTTTATATATCATTGATGCATCACGTAACCTGGTGCAAAGATGATAAAAAGTTGATGGAGTTGTAAATACAGGAATACTTAGTGTTGAATTCGATCTAAAAATTATTGTCCCACTACTGTATGATGTGTTATGACAAAGTCTCACAATGACGTAATCCTCAAATAGGCTGTAAATACAGTATGGTATCATGACGTCATTTTTAAAATATTATTTTTTAAATTTACTGCCAACGGGGTTTGGCTATACATAAATATTTCGATTGAAATTGATTATTGGTATGAGTCTAAGCTATTTGATTCAGCTAGACCAACATTTATGAAAATTCTAAGTGTTCTTTGAAAATTTTCCCGAACCGAATTATTTTGGTGCGAAATCCGATAAGACTGAGGTAAGCATGCCAAAATTTATGAATTTTTTGTGTGCCTAAAGCGGGTAAGAGGAACATGAATTTTTTTTTTTCGACCAGCAGTACTTGTTCAGTACACGGCATACCGTGCTAATTACCCTCTGTGTCCGTAAGTCATGACGGTTTGCAGATAAATTTATGTATAAACCTTTTCGAAAATGAAAGTTCGTAGTCTATATGACTCCTCCGCATGATTTGAAAAAAAATTAACTCTTGTGAGTGATGTTTTGGGTAGCATGTGGTGATGAGTATGAAAGGTGTAAGGTGTAATGTAAATTTCGAGGACGAAATATTTAGAAGAAGGGGTGAATGTGACAACCCGAGAATTTAGAAAATGTAATAAAATCTTAAAAGATTGAATAAAGGTTGAATAATAGACTTAAACAAAAAATAAGTGTATAGATTTGACATTGTTGTGAAGGATTTTTATGGATTTAAAAAATTTTGGTGAAGACTTATAGGATTAAGTGTATTAGTTTATATGAATCTGATATATGTAATTATATGTGTACAATATTTGGTTAAGGGTCTAGGATTGATCAGATAAATTATATCAGTGACAAACCTTAATGTTATGTTCAGAACTTCAACATTCAGTTAAGAAACCCTAACAAATTGTTAGACACCATACTACCGGCTCTGGAAACCCTAATTTTAGTTCCGGGAATAATAAAACCCTAATTTGCAAGCCTTAATGTTAATTAGGAAACCTAATCCTAATTGGCAAGTCTCAATGTAATTAGGAAACCCTAATTTCTAAAATAAAAAACCTAATTTTCTATTTTAGAATCCTAACTATAAAATCCTTGGAATTAGTTACAAAACCTAAGGGTTAAACCCTAAGGGTTAGTCAAGTTACTAGTTTGCCATTAAAAATGAGAGCAAAATGTCCAAAGTACCCATTTTAGCATCCGTTATTAGTTGGAGTGCAAATCTTGCCATATGATTGGTTGCCCAACTACTCTAGATATCCCATGTGATTTAATTCAACACAAATCATCCAAGTCTTGCAACTTTATCAGCTACAATCATTGCATCAATAATATATATATATATATATAAGAGAAAATCACAAAAGCTAGCTCATTTGTGATCTTGCACTCAACCAAGTCCCTCTCTCTCTAGACTCACAAAATTATTAAGTGGATCAGTCCCTAGAATGGTCTTTAGATTGCGAAGATCAAGTCATAAGGATCAGAATCAAAATTTATTCATTAAAGAGGTACAAACTCTAATTTTTCAAATCCTTGTGATTTCATGTTAATGTTGGTATTTGTTGTTTAGAAGTATGTTTAAGGGTGTTATTTAGTGATCTATGATGTTATATCATAGAACCATAACCTCTACATGCAAGAAAATAACATTTTAAGAACTGATTAAGAACCCTAAAAATATGGCCTGACAGCCATATGGCAGAGCCCATAAATCTCAACCTGTTAGATGTTATGTGTGTTTGATGTTATAGATTTGTTCTCTTCCATGAGGGGAGTAAACTGGAAGTGGAATCAAGTCTATATCATATCTAGATATCAAGTTATGAGTGGTCAAACATGGTTGACCGACCATGGGGACTGATTTTTGGGCAACCCAGAAAATCCCCAGAAACCTAGAATTTTTGACAGTCACTTTTAAGGCCTTTGATCTTACAAGTGTTAAGTAGTTATGCTATGTTGTTGTATTGATGTTATAGTCTGACATATAGACTACACAATCATGCCTCTAGAACACACAGATCTTGCACATAATCAAAATTATGGGTGGTCAAAATAGGGTTGACCATCTGCCAGATGAAGATTATGGAAAACCAAAAAATCTTCAAGAACGTACAGTTTCTGACATCACTTTGACCAGCTTAGATCTTTCATGTGTGATGTTGTAATGCTACAAAAGTGTAATACTTTTGTTCTTTGACATCTCTACTACAATATTATACATTTTAATCATACTGAGTAAGCTTAGAATCAAAGATATGAAGACCCAAAAGTGGACCCTTAGCACTGATAGAGTTTTTGGTCAGCCCAGAAACTCAAGAACATGCCTGACAAGCTTTTAGGTGCTTTATATCTTCTGGTCATGGAGTAGTTTGACACTGTTATTCATTTGTGATTATAGTATTGCATTAGTACTACAACTCTAACATCATTACAAACCGATAAATCAATTGGAACATAGGATTAAGTGTGGTCAAACTAGAAACCCTACACACTGACATGAATGTTCTTGAGGGGCTTAAGAACACCTATAGCGACAATTTTGAAGCTATAGTCCCCCTTTTGCGACAGTTTGTGTAAAATTAAATTATTTTATTAAATAATTAGAATAAATTGATTATTAATTATGAAAAATACATAATTAATTTCTAAAAATTATTGTAAAGCCTAAAAATGGATTTTTTATAATTTGAATATATTTCAATAATATTTTAATATTTTTAAATATTAAAATATTTAATTTATTTAATTATTATATTAAATAAATTACTTAAAAATGGTTTTAATACTTTAAAATCATTTAAAAATATAATAAAGTGTTAGAAAAATATTTGAAGTTATTTTTTAATGACTTTTAATTTTTTGGAATAAATTTCATTAATAATTAATATTAATGATAATTTATTTATTTAATAAATGTATTAAATAAATTATGAAAAAAATAGTTTTAATGTTTTAAAAATTATATAAAAATGATTTAAAGGTTATAAGAATATTTTAAGTTATAAAATATAACTTTTGATATTTTGTCATGCAATACATTAATATTTTAATATTAATGGCGGTTATTTAATAATGGTTTTAATTACTTTAAAATCATTTAAAAGCAATAATAAAATATTAGAAATACTTTGAAATATTATAAATAATTTATAATATTATGTTGTGTATTTCATTAATATTTGACATTAATTAAATATTAATGATAATAGAATATTATGGTATTTAAATAATATAAATATGATAATAAGGATTGAAAAATCATTTTAAATGATAATAATTATTTGAAAAATATTATGAGCCTTTGAAAAAAAAATTGACAGATAAATAAATTATCTAAGATAATTGTGAAGCGTTAAGGCAGAGTCTTGTTGAAATTAGGCTCGATAATTATTCGATTAGGAAATCGGGATGTCAAAATAGTACCGAATTCAACTCAGATTGAAATAGTTTGACTTGAGATTAGGTCTTAAGTGTTTTATTGACAAATAGGATTATGTGTTAATGTGTTTAGATTATTTTATAATTGTGATGATATTATTCTAATTTGTATATCGATATTATTAATATTAGGTATTCAGACAAAGCTAAATAGATTGCGTAGCAGTAGTCGGCGATAAAGGCAAGTTTGTTAACTCAAACTCGAGTTGATTATTTTATAATATGTTCGTGATTAATCATTGTTGATTACATCACATCTTTGATTATTGATTCGCACGTTGTGCATATTGCATATGTTATTCAAGTATGAAAGGCTGATCACCTTCATTATCATTTGGTCCAGTTGATTTAGTCAAGTTCCTTATTGACCATTCATTTCTATTATCTCGGTCTTTTAGCTATATAAATTTGATTCATGCTATTTCATAATTGGTATATTGTTGAAAGTCAGCCAGCTTATTGTTCAATTCTTTCAATCATGATATATCTTTTATTGTTGGACAAACTTGTTGCTCACCCTTGCTATATCATGATAAACATTGCAGATTAGAACGAATACGTCGGATACAGGCAAAGCCAAAGATATTTCCAGCATTGTTTTAGCGTACGGATGAAACTTGTAATAATGTTGTGTGTTAATGACATTGTATGTCAAATAGGATATTGTATTCAGGTAATAAGTTAAGGCTATCGACCTTGAGATTTATGTTGTAAAGTTTAATGTATAAACAATTTATATTTATATCTTCCGCAATAGTTATAGAATGAGTGTACAAGATTCGTGGTGATTGGGACCAGGATCTGGGGCCTTCACAGTTGGTATCAAAGATGTAGGTTATAATCCTTAGGTAGGGTTACCTTAGGCTAATGACTAGAATAAGTTCTTAAACTCATACTATTGTGGAAAGTTCCTGAACTCATAACGTGCGGTAAGTTTGACGAACTGGGGAATAGATAAGTGTGAATGGAGTATTGATGATAATAGGAATAACTAGAATTATTAAGCAATGAATCATTAGTGGAAGCATAGGTTTTCCAAATCTTCTAGCTATGCTAGACTTCAAAATTTTTGACATCAAGCTAAATACGCATTATGCGCCTTTTAAAAATGAACTTTTATTCTCAACTCCTGATGACAAATGTGTATGTGTGGACTTCGGGACACTGACAGATCGTTACCTGTTGAGATGATAAAACTTATTTACAATGATTTTTGAACTGTTTAAAGAATAGTATATGCTACTTGTTTCGGCTAGACGACAATGATTTTAAATATAAAAATGAATTTTATATATCATTGATGCATCATGTAACTTGGTGTAGAGATGATAAAAAGTTGATGGAGTTGTGTACAAGAATTCTTAGTGTTGAATTCGATCTAAAAAACGTTGTCCCACTATTGTATGATGTGTTATGACAAGTCACACAATGACGGAATCCTCAAACAGGCTATAAATACAGTACGGTATCATGACGTCATTTTTAAAATATTGTTTTTTAATTAACTGCCAACGGGGTTTGGCTATACATAAATATTTTTATTGAAATTGATTATTGGTATGAGTCTAAGCTATTTGATTCAGCTAGACCAACATTTATGAAAATTCTAAGTGTTCTTTGAAAATTTTCCCGAAGCGAATTATTTTGGTGCGGAATTCGATAAGACTGAGGTACGCATCCCAAAATTTGGGAAATTTTTGTGCGCCCAAGGCGAATAAGAGGAACAGGAAAAATTGTTCCGACCAGTAGAAATTGTTTAATACAGGGTATACCGGGCTTATTACCCTATATGTTCGTAAGACATGACGGTTTGTAGATAAATTTCTGTATAAACCTTTTCGAAAATGAAAGTTCGTAGTCTATATGACTCCTCAGCATGATTTGAAAAAAATTTAACTCTTGTGAGTGATGTTTTGGGTAGCATGTGGTGATGAGTATGAAAGGTGTAAGGTGTAATGTAAATTTCGAGGACAAAATTTTTAGAAGAAGGGGTGAATGTGATAACCCAAGAATTTAGAAAATGTAATAAAATCTTAAAAGATTGAATAAAGGTTAAATAATAAACTTAAACAAAAAAATAAGTGTATAGATTTGACATTGTTGTGAAGGATTTTTATGGATTTAAAAAATTTTGGTGAAGACTTATAGGATTAAGTGTATGCATATATATGAATCTGATATATGTGTATAGTATGTGGTTAAGGGTCAAGGGTTGATCAGATAAATTATATCAGTGACAAACCCTAATGTTATGTTCAGAACTTCAACCTTCAGTTAAGAAACCCTAACAAATTGTTAGAAACACTAATACCGGCTCTGGAAACCCTAATTTCAGTTCCGAGAATTAGAAACCCTAACCGGGAATATTAAAACCCTAATTTTTAAGCTTTAATGTTAATTAGGAAACCTTAATCCTAATTGGCAAGCCTCAATGTAATTAGGAAACCCTAATTTCTAAATTAGAAAACCTAGTTTTCTATTTTAGAACCCCAACTATAAAATCCTAGGAATTAGTTACAAAACATAAGGGTTAAACCCTAAGGGTTAGTCAAGTTACTAGTTTGCCATTAAAAATGAGAGAAAAATGTCCAAAGTACCCTTTTTAGCATTGTTTATTAGTTGGAGTGCAAATCTTGCTATATAATTGGTTGCTCAACTACTCTAGATATCCAATGTGATTTAATTTAACACAAATCAGTCAAGTCTTGCCACTTTATCAACTACATTTATTACATCAATAATATATATAGATTTAAGAGAGAGAAAATCACAAAAGCTAGCTCATTTGTGATCTTGCACTCAACCAAGTCCCTCTCTCTCAAGACTCACGAAATTATTAAGTGGATCAGTCCCTAGAATCGCCCTTAGCTTGCTAAGAACCGGTCATAAGGATCAAAATAAAAATTTGTTCAATAAAGAGGTATAAACCCTAATTTTTCAAATCCTTATGATTTCATGTTAATGTTGTTATTTGTTGTTTAAAAGTATGTTTAAGGGTGTTATTTAGTGATCTATGATGTTACATCATAGACCCATAACCTCTAGATACAAGAAACTAGCATTTTAAGAACTGATCAAGAACCCTAAAAATATGGTCTGACAGCTATATGTCAGAGCCCATAGATCTCAACATGTTAGATGTTATGTGTGTTTGGTTTTATAGATTTGTTATCTGCCATGAGAGGAGTAGACTAGAAGTGGAATCAAGTCCATACCATGTCTAGATCTAAAGTTATGGTTGACCAACCATTGGGACTGATTTCTGGGCAACCCAGTGACATATAGACTACACAATCATGCCTCTAGAACACACAGATCTTGCACATAATCAAAATAATGGGTGGTCAAAATAGGGTTGACCATCTGTCGGATGAAGATTCTGGAAAACCAAGAAATCTTCAAGAATAGTTTCTGACATCACTTTGATCGACTTAGATCTTTCATGTGTGATTTTGTAATACTACAAAAGTGTAATACTTTTGTTCTTTGACATCTCTACTACAATATTAAACCTTTTAATCAAATTGAGTAAGCTTAGAATCAAAGATAGGAAGACCCAAAAGTGGACCTTTATCACTGATAGAGTTTTTGGGCAGCCCAGAAACTAAAGAACATGTGTAAGACCCCAACTTTTGTGAATAAAGATGAATTTTCTATAAATATCATTTTTGAATATTATGGAATGAATTTGATATAATGTTATAGTTGTGGGTAATATTTATAAATTTTGCAAAGTACGCAAGTTATTATATAATATTCGATTGGTCAGGGAATATTCGTTTTAGCAGGGAATATTCGTACAACGGCACAATCTTTGGTGGACCCCACAACGGAATTATTATCGGAGTGAGAAAACGACAAAAATACTTTATGAAAATAACGACGGAAGTTTTACTGTTAAGTGTTGAAACACCCGGTGTTAAAAGTACAGTAATACGCGTAGTTACACAGTAGCACACAGTATTGATTATTGACGCTTATGTGATAAGTCACTCAGTTTTGTTTTATTAGTATTATTAATATAATTAAACAGAAAAGTTTTTTATATAAAACAGAATACTTTTATAAAGTTATTCGTTTTATTAGGCTAATAGTAAAATCTTTTTATATAAAACATAATACTTTTATAAAGTTATCTATTTTATTAGAGAATAATTAGAATATATTATATTTTATTATGCATAATGTTTGCATAGTAAAATCTTTTATAAAGTTATTCGTTTTATTAAATTATAAATAGAATATATTATATTTTATTTAAAAGATTTTTCTTTAAATATGGACCGTCAGATTAAAGTAAATCAATCTCGACCGTTCATGAGTTAGTTACTATGCAGTCCATTTTTCTATAAATAGAAGCTCATTCCTTCATTATTTCTTACGAATTCACTAAAACTCTAGAGAGAGAAATTATAGAGAAGCTATAGAAAAGTATTCTGCTCTTTCCCTACTCTTATATTCAGTTTCTTTTATGGTAAGGGATATTATTTGTTGTACTCGTAAGGGGTATTATTTCTTTTGTATTCATGAAGAGAACTTCTGTTATTCCAATCTTTATTATTCTTTGGAATAACCAAAGATAATGTGACTACCCTATACTTGGTGACATTCTTCTAATATTTCGTCTTTATTATTATTCATTGGAACATCCACGTAAATGCGTTTATGCCGCACTGGTTAAATCTTTATTATTATTACATGCTGGAATATCACATCATGCGTTTTATGGGACCTTGTTAAAATCTTTATTATTATTCTTTGGAATATCATATTCATGCGTTACGCCAAACACGGTTCCGCTCGTATTATTATTCTCGTTTGAATATCCCGTCTGCAATGCGTTTATGCATTTGTATATGGTTCCGTCTTTATTATTCTCATTGGAACATCTTGTCGGTCGTAATTTCGCTTCGACTTTGGTTCCGTTATTTATTAATCTGTTGGAATAACTTCATACGGCAATACCGCATGCATGGTGATTTCTTTTGTTGTTCCTTTCTTTATTATACTCAATTTGGTTAAAGTTTTGACTTTATACTCCATGAAATTAGTGGAATATCTTTGATATTTGCGCTTCATCCGAAGATCTTTTCATGAAAATATTCTTCCGAGCATTCTTGAAGTTTACTCCACAAAGCGAAGATCGTCTTGACAATTTGGACATTATTTGTTCTCGGATAAATTAATTCTTGAACTTGTTTTATTGAATTCTTATATCATTGTCATCATCCTCATGTTTATATTATGTTGAAAGTCATCTCGTGGCTCGTAGTGCATAGATGGACTTGGTATGATTATGACAAAGGATTATTCGATTGTAATCATGGACCGTAATGTTACAAATGATGTGGAAAAAGTCCTCATTGCCCGTAGTGCATTGATGGATAGTTGTTGGCATGATCATGACCATTAATGAATACGAAAATATCCTTGGTCCGTAGTGCATGGATAATTTATGGTCGTGATACTAAAGAATATCCTTGGCCGTAGTGCAGGGGTTATTCGATGATGTGGATTATTTATTAAGCTGAGTCCCAGCGATAAAGGTCATGAAAAACCTTTTAAATCATAGAAGATAGTAGATTTTATTCTCTACTTGACTCTTCTAATGGATTGCTTGTTCATTCACCGCAGTTAAACTTGATGTTTGTTATATTTTATCGGTTTAACCTTCGTTGAAGGCTAATGATAATTTATTACGCATTGTCTTAGTCATAATATTTCTTCTTTGGGCTAGTTGAGCTCAACCTTTCTTTCACCGTTTCTCTCTGTGAAATGAGAATATAAATTTGGAAGCGAGTCAGGGGAGCGGAGTGATGGACCGGATGATAGTATTAGTAGTCCTCACTATTCATTAAATAGTGTGACAATAAATGTAATGAGGACTTATTCGAGAGTGGATATTTTCTAGAAGGCGATGATTTGTATTAAAACTCATGACTCTCTTGTTGTATATTAAAGATTGTATTTGTATTCGTACCATGTATTTGGCGACACTCGAATAGGTGATGTATACTTATTTTGGGGCGTCACAACATGCCTGACAAACTTTTAGGTGCTTTATATCTTCTAGTTATGGTGTAGTTTGACACTGTTATTGATTTGTGATTATAGTATTGCATCAGTACTACAACTCTAACATCATTACAAGCCCAGAAATCAATTGGAATATAGGAAGTGTGGTCATACTAGACACCCTACACACTGACATGAATGTTCTTGAGGGACTCAAGAACACCTATAGCGAAAGTTTTGTCGCTATAGACCCCCTTTAGCGACAGTTTGTGTAAAATTAAATTATTTTATTAAATAATTAGAATAAATTAATTATTAATTATGAAAAATACACAATTAATTTCTAAAAATTATTTTAAAGCCTAAAAATGATTTTTTTTATAATTTGGAATATATTTCATTAATATTTTAATATTTTTAAATATTAATGATATTTAATTTATTTAATTAATATATTAAATAAATTACTTTAAAATGGTTTTAATAATTTAAAAGATATTAAAGTGTTAGAAAATATTTGAAGTTATTTTTAATGACTTTTAATATTTTGGGATAAATTTCATTAATAATTAATATTAATGATAATTAATTTATTTAATAAATGTATTAAATAAATTATGGAAATATAGTTTTAATGTTTTAAAAATTATATTAAAATGATTTAAAGGTTATAGGAATATTTTAAGTTATAAAATATAACTTTTGATATTTTGTCATGAAATACATTAATATTTTAATATTAATGGCAGTTATTTAATAATGGTTTTAATTACTTTAAAATCATTTGAAAGAAATAATAAAGTATTAAAATACTTTGAAATATTATAAATAATTTATAATATTATGTTGTGTATTTCATTAATATTTGACATTAATTAAATATTAATGATAATAGAATATTATGGTATTTAAATCATATAAATATGATATTAAGGATAAAATCATTTTAAATAATAATAATTATTTGAAAAATATTATGAGCCTTTGAAAAATATTTAGACTGATAAATAAATTATTTAAGATAATTGTGAAGTGTTTAGGCAGAGTCTTATTGAAATTAGGCTCGATAATTATCCAATTAGGCAATCGGGATGTCAAAATAGTACCAAACTCAACTCATATTAAAATAGTTTGACTTGAGATTAGGTCTTAAGTGTTTTATTGAGTAATAGGATTATGTGTTAATGTGTTTAGGTTATTTTATAATTGTGATGATATTATTCTAATTTGTATATCGATATTATTAATATTAGGTATTCAGACAAAGCTAAATAGATTGTGTAGCAGTAGTCGGCGATAAAGGCAAGTTTCCTAACTCGAACTCGAGTTGATTATTGTATAATATGTTCGTGATTAATCATTCTTGATTACATCACATCTTTGATTATTGATTCGCACGTTGTGCATATTGCATATGTTATTCATGTATGAAAGGTTGATCACCTTCATGACCATTTGGTCTAGTTGATTTATTCATGTTCCTTATTAACAATTCATTTCTATTGTCTCGGTCGTTCAACTATATAAATTTTATTCATGCTATTTCACAATTATTATATTGTTGAAAGTCGGCCAGCTTATTGTTCAATTCCTTCAATCATGATATATCCTTTATTGAACTTAAACTTGCTGGGTAAACTTGTTGCTCACCATTGCTATATCATGATAAACATTGCAGATTAGAACTAATACGTCGGATACAGGCAAAGTTAAAGACAGTTCCAGCATTAGTTTAGCGTCCAGATGAAACTTGTAATAATATTATGTGTTCGTAACATTGTATGTCAAATTGGATATTATATTTAAGTAATAAGTTAAGGTTATCGACCTTGGGGTTTATGTTGTAAAGTTTAATGTATAAACAATTTATGTTTATATCTTCTACAATAGTTATAGAATGAGTGTACCAGATTCGCGGTGATTGGGACCAAGATCTGGGGCCTTCACAAATCCAGTTAAGCTAAGGAAAAGATACCTCAGGTGCCTAGAGATGAGGAGCTCCGAGATGTCCATGTGGTTTTGGAGCAGTTGATCCAGAGGGAGCCTTCTCTGTTTGTTTCTGAGGAAGGATATGAGAATGAGACTATGTTTGATCTTGAGGAAGAGGACTCTGAGGAGATAGAGGTGGAGAATGAGAAAGAGGATCCTGTGGAGTTTCCACCAAACTCCATATCAGCTGAGATTTATGATGAGCTGTATGACCGAAACATAGAATTACAGGATAAGATTGAAGAGTTGAAGGAGCAGGTTGACATGCGTCAGGCTACTATAGAGCAGAAGGATGTGGAGATTTAGGAACTCGACTCACGACTTGATGTATAACAACTTTGTTTTACATTTTTGAATCTGTTAACACTGAATTCACAGTTTAAGTTCTTTATTACGCGTGCGTTAAACTTTCGTGAACGTTCATAGCTCGTTTCTTCGTTTTAAGTCGAAATTCGACCATTCTTGAGTATGCAACTCTAAAATGAAAAGTTATACAGTACGCCATCGAAAACTTAAGTTTTTGAGTTAAACGACGACTTATGACTTTCATTCCGAGAATTTCACGATTTCGACGATTATCGTCTAATCTCGTAAATTTTGACATAACTTCGTTATCTGAGATTTTTACACCGTTCAAAATGGATTCATTCCATCTTTTTATCATGTAGCAATCCAGAATTTTAATGATAATTTTTAAATTATTATTGAGTTATATAGATATTTAATGGATGTGTTTATTGTTGAATACATATTTAATTTGATTTAACTTGATTGGTTAATTATTTGTTAAGTAAACAATTAAGGAGTTAAGAAAATTAATTATTATGAGATAACATACTAATTTATTTTAATAATTAAGTTCTGAGTTTATAATGATTAAATGAATTATTATATTTTAATTTGAATTGTAATTAAAATGATGTGTTAGTTGATTAAATAAAATTATAATTATAAAGAAAATTATAATTATGTTGTATTGATTTATATGATGATTTAAATTAATAAATTATTATTTGAATTAATTAAATTGAATATTAGAATTTAATTAAATAAAAATTTGACAAATAACCTTATTATAAAGGAGTTATTAAAATAAATTAAAGGAGTTTAATTCAGTTTTGCCAAACAAGGCTTAATGCATATTAAGTCTTTAATTTAAATATGTTTACCAAACAAGGCGTAAGATTTAATGGGTTATTTTTAGTTAGCTAGCCAAACAAGCCTTATTGGTTTTGATTTTCAAATAAAATTATAACCAATGTCAGTTAAAGTTATAATTATATTATATACTTAATACCTATATTATTATTATACGTTATATTTTAGTACGTAAGTCAGAATAGAGAAGAAAGACTCAGAAGAAGAAAAAGAAGAGAAGAAGAAAATTGACAGAAAACTTTAGAGAATTCTAGAGAATTTTTTAGAGAAGAATTGGGGAAAAGAAAGATTGTTGATCAAAGGGAAAGTTATCATCTTCTAAAACTAAGGTAGCATCTTAATTCTTTTATTTTTAAAGTTTTAGTTTTTCTCTTCCAAGAATTTTCTGTAAAAAAAAACTTTGTGAGGGTGGAATTGTTTGTTGTATATAACTTTATATGATAAATTATTTGTTATAAAGTTATGTGCATAAGTTTATAGATGAATGAATTCATGTTATGTATATTTTTGTGAAAGAAGTCATATTACAGTGAATTAGTATGAATAAATATATGAATATAGCTTAGATTAAAGTAAAATTGAGGTTTAATTCTCTTTATAATATATAAATTGACTATTGAATTTGAAAGAGGATGAATAAACATAAACAATGTATTTTGAATTAACTGTTTTGGTTAAAAAATAAAATCACAATGATGATTTTCACTGAAAATGTCAAAAAGTGAAGTTTTATCTAAAATAGTGAAATTAAATGTTTTAAATTCGATGTTTATGTTGTTATATGGGTAAAATTATGCTAAGAGACCTCAAATTATGTTTGTTTGAATTTTATGTATGTATTATGTGTTAATTCAGTTGTTGGAAAGTAGCTTGTAGGCCAAAATTGGCTTTATTCATGTGATTGCCGAAGTTGGTCGCCGAGGACTATAATTCGGCTACGCAGAGTGCGGCCTCATGATCTGATTCTCGTGCAAAGACCAAATACCACCGCCAGTAAGCGCGCCACTTAGTGGCTTTATTACTCATAAGAATACTTAAAGACTCATCATAAAGAATGAACCACAGTGTTAATCGGAAATGCAGTCATGAAGTTAGCAAAATGGTTTACAATGTGTTTTAGTTACAAAAAGTCTGAAAAAAGTTGTTATAATTTAATGGAAGGACTATTAAGATATGATTTCAGTACTTCTATACTAAGAATGAGTATATTTTAATATGCTACTAGTTTTATTACTAATGTAATTTGATTATGTGATTAAAAATCAAACCTTACATGATGTATATACTTATTTATATATAGAATGTTGGTAGTGACTAATTATGTCATGATGACATCTATATATAGGGTATTGTGATTTGAGTTGTTACGATTTAGCTTACGCTCAAGGCAAGTTCTCTAAATCTATTGTTACATTGAGCAAGGTTATTGTTTCTAGTTCGATTGCAATTATGCAATTTTTCTAACTCTACACTATCGTTGAGTTAGTTCTATTGTTATTATTGTGCAAGTTTAATTATCCTATCTCAATTATAATTACGCAAGTTTCGTGTATCTAGTTCATTTATGATGATGCGAGTTGTCTAAATCTTATTCTGATATTGAACAAGTTATTCTTGTCTTTAACTTGTTATTTAGCATGAAAGTTTACATATTCCGATATACTAATGTTGATCAAGTTTTATCGTTCAATTTACTATTTGTTATGCATGCTTAGTACTCAATTCTAAATAACCTTGGCTTAATATTGTTCAAGCAAGGTACATTATAATTATTCAATGTTTATGCTCTTAGCTTATTCCTAAAGCATGACCTTAGTATAAAATGTTGACTTAGTTATCATTTATTCCATAGCATAACGTTATGAACTTTTTATTTAACTAATCCTTGGTTGATGATCGTTAAACCTAAATTACCTTGAAATGTATCCAACCCAAACTTACTTTGGTGCAGACTTGTACTCTAAATACTGAGATGAACAACCCTATTATTAGGGGATAATTTACGCTTAGCGTTGAAATGTTTTTACACAATACATTGTACGAAGGGCTGATCCCCCTAAGTACGAGGAGTCCCTATAGTCATTGGACTGTTAATGTTTAAGTTGAAAGATTACTTATAACTATGGACATAGTCCATGGTCTTATGACCCTCAGTTAAATATTTCATGATTGATTGTCATTGATAAAGCATTTTGTTCAGTTCTATTGAGCCTATTATTTGGCAGTTATTGTAAAGACTTTATTCATTATCATTTCAAGTGAGCTTTGTTTGCTCACTCTTGCTTATTTAACTATTACAACTAAGGATGAGAAGGTCGATGTACCTAGCACAAGTAAAGGAAAAGAAAAGATGAACAAGTATTGAAGACTTGTAATATGTTGATATTTTATTATCAGACTTTATTTTTAATGGTTGTAATGAAGTTATTTAAAATTTCCGCATATGAATGATTTTTTTAAAAGGTTAGATAACCTGGGAGATTTTTATTAATGTAATCCTTTAATGGGAATGTTTATTATTCAATTTTATTATGATTGGATAATTAGATATGAATGTTTTATTTAAGTTAACACCAAATCTTATGGTAATGAAGTACCCGGATTTGGGGGTGTCACAAGTTAGTATCAAAGCTTTAGGTTATGAACCTTAGGTGGGGGGAAAAGCCTTAGGAAGTAACCTTTGAAAAGATAGTGGTGATAAACTCTTATACAGTTTTAAAGAAGAAGTAATAAAACACTTATGTGCTTATGTGATTACAACTTATGTGCTCGTGAGTGTCGAGTAGTAATGATTAGTAATTAAAACTTAAAATTTTGTTGTCAAGATGACTAATTTCGGAGAATCCAGTCAGGCTAGGGAGGAGGGACCTCAGATGCCTAGAGAGGGGGAGTCTCTTGACATTCAGGTGGTTTGGGAACAACTACTTCCACGGGAGTCAGCCCCGTTGGTCACAGTGGTTGAAGATGAGGATGATGATGTAGAAACGGATGAGTAGGATCCTGTTGAGCTGCCATAGGTGAATGAGGATGACAAGGACGAGGAGGAAGAGGTTCCACTAACCTCGATCGCTGCTCGTATGTACGATGAAGTCTACGACCGCAGTGTGGAACTTCAAGATACCGTCGAGGAGTTAGAGGAGATAGTAGCTGAGCAACAGACCTCGATGACACAGAAGGATGACGAGATCCAGGATCGAGATGAACGTATAACTAATATCGAAGAGAAGCTGGTCCACACTGAAGGCGAGAATGAACAACTGATCGAGGAGATCGCAGAAATGAAGAACAAGCTGCAGGAAGAATCTACTAAGAGGGAAAGAGCCGAAGATGCGTACGAGGAAGCTTTTCAACGAGTCAGGATAGCAGCGAGAGATGTGACGCCCCCAAAATAGGTATACATCACCCATTCTAAGTCACCAAATACATGGTACAAAATTCAAACAAAGACTTAACTTATACAACT
This sequence comes from Panax ginseng, assembly GCA_020205605.1. Classification (NCBI taxonomy): domain Eukaryota; kingdom Viridiplantae; phylum Streptophyta; class Magnoliopsida; order Apiales; family Araliaceae; genus Panax; species Panax ginseng. The sequence continues at coordinate 56,513,483 of CM035138.1, read as the reverse complement.
GTTAAGTATCGTGTAAAATACGACAAAACGTAATATGCGAGTTTTAATACAAATATTATCTTCTAAACAATATTCAAACTCAAATGGAGTCCTCATTACATTTATTATCACACTATTTCACAAAATAGTGAGGACTACTAAAACAACCATCTGGACCACCATTCCCCGACTAGTCCCAGCTATATTCTCATTTCCTAAAGAGAACAATGAAACCAAAGGGTGAACTCAACTAGCCAAGTAAGACGTATTATGACTAAGATAATGCTGAATAAATTATCCTTAGCCTTCAATAGTATAACAACTGATAGAATATAATAGACAACAAGTTTTAGATCAACAACTGCAGCGGAATAGGCAATCCATTAGAAGAGTCAAGTAGAGCATGATATCTACTATCTTCTATGATTTAAAAAGTTTATCATCAATTTTATCGCTGCGACTCAGCTTAATAAATAATGCACATCATCGAATCATCCCTGCACTATGGGCCAAGGATATTCTTTAGTATCACGACCACGAATTATCCATGCACTACGGGCCAAGGATATTCGTGTTTTCATCAACGATCATGATCATGCCATAAAATAATTCATCTTTGCACCCTTGGCAGAAGAGAACCCATGGTCATGATCATACCAAAAACTATCCATCAATGCACTACGGGCCAATGAGGACTTTTACCACATCATTTGTAACATTACGGTCATGATTATACCGAATAATCCCTGGTCATAATCATACCAACTCCATCTATGCACTACGGGCCACATATGACTTTTATCATAATATAAACATGAGGATGATGACAATGATATAAGAATTCAATTAAAAGAAAGCAAATGATAAATTTTTAAAGATTTATAATGTAATTTATCCAAAATTCAATAACGTCCAAATTATCAACATGAAAATTCAAGAATAATATTGTATCAAAATGATTTGGACCAAAAAAAAAAATCAATTTTGGTCATGAATAGTACCCCGAGTGAATAGTAACTGAGTGAATAGTACCCCATAAATAGTACTTCGGGAATAGTAACCCTATGAATAGTACTCCGACATGAAAAAGGTAAAACTTATCAAGAATGCTCAGAATAATATTTCCATGAAAAGATACTGGATGAAGCGCAAATATCAAGGATATTCTACTAATTTCATGAAGTATAGAAGCCAAAACTCTAACAAAATGAGTGTAGAATTCGAAATCTGAAATGAAATATTATTACTTATATACTACAGAGTATGGAAGAAAATATTATTTTATACGAATAATGGAAAAAAAAATAATATCCCTTACGAATATTAAACGAAAATAATATTCTTTTCGAGTATTGAACGAATATAATATTCCTTACGAATATTAAATGAAAATAATATTTCTTGCGAATATTGAACGAAATAATATTCATACGAATACGAAAAATAATATCGTAAGCGAATATAAAATAAATAATACCCCTTACCTTAAAAAGAAGAGTATTCCAACTGGTATAACAGAGATATTCCTGAAGAAAACTTTCACTGTTTTCTACACCCAAAGCTTTCTACAACTCTAAAGAAATACGCTCAATATTATAGAAGAAGAATTCTCTGATTCTGGTGTGATTTTCAATTCTAACGAAGCATCCTATTTATAGGAGAATGGAAAGGATACTATTTGGACGCATAGTAGACAAGGAGTCACGGGCGCAATTTGTCTGAAGAAAAAAATTTCTCAATTTACTATGCCGACACTATGCAGGCACTATGCAAACACTATGCATAATAAAATATAATTTATTCTATTTTTCATAAAAAAACAAAACAATTAAAATATATATTTATATATATTCCTTACCTTTCCTTCCTGCAAACACCCGTGACATTTCCTTCCAAATTCATTTTTCCATACGTGGGCCCCACATGTGGCCCCCACCTTTATTATATTAAATAATTTTCTACCAATTATTTTTGAAAAATACGTAAATGGGGGTCCATAAAATAAGTAAAATTTACATCATATACTTCATAAAAATTCCCCCAATATTTTTAACAACATTTATTCATCATTATTATTATTCGCAATATTTAACAACCAGATCGTTCTCAGGAAAGAGGGGGCTTTCAAATAAGGATTTCTCCCTATTGGCGCGCAATTAGGTGACCAAACCTCTCCTCGACAGAACTTTCTAGATATCGTCAATATTGTAAATAATAATATGAATAACTGTATCGTCTCAATTATTGATTTAAAAATATATAAAATATCGACAATAATTGAATCAAATAACGTGAGATACTATGCATCAATTACTGTAGTAATAATTGAACAAAACTGAGTGACTTCTCACGTAAGTATCAATAATCAATACTGTGTGCTACTATGCAACCACGCGTATTACTGTACTTTTATCACCGGGTGATTCAACAGTTAATGGTAAAACTTTCGTCGTTATTTTCAAAAAAGATATTTTTATCATTTTCTCATTCCGACAATAATTCCGTTGTGGGGTCTACCAATGATTGTGCCGTCGTATGAATATTCTCTGTTAAAATGAATATTCCCCGACCAATCGAATATGTTGGGAGAATGCATATTTTGATTTGATGTTTAAATGTAAATGCTCATGATTATATGTAAAGTCCTTAAAGAAATATATGTACAAGGACTTAGTGATAGATCAAATTTGTTAGGTTGATCTACATCTTGAAGTGTAATAGATAGGCTTCTACAAGAATCGTAGTGTATCAAACTGATCAAGACCACTGAAGCCAAGGCCGAAATGTAATGCTTCAAGGATCGTAGTGTGCCTAACTTAAAGGACCACTTCGGAAATCGTAGAGTGGTCCCAGCATTTGCCGAGCCAACTCAGAGATCGTAGTGTGATCTCGGAAACATAGAGCTTGCAATAACAAGCAAGTAAAGATCGTAGTGTGCAAGTCTTTAAGAGAAATTGTAGTGCACTTATTTGATAGCATCAAACCAAGCACCAAGGTGACAAGACACCACGATCTGGATCATAGAGTATCATCTGCCACTACAAAAAAAAAGGTCATTTCCAACGGGGGCACTACCGACGGCAGTGTTGTCGTCGACAATATGGTTAATGTCGACGGGTTAGCCGTCGTTAATGGGTCCAGTCGGCAATGAGGTATTATTTGGTGGGAAAATTTTGCGGTGGATGGAAAAGTCACTGGCGACATAGACTTGAATCAATGGAGACGAGGTTGACGTCGCTAATGAGTCAATATCGACGGGCTTAATGGCGACGACAGTGCCGTCGAGAATGACATTATATTTTTAGCCCTACCCACGACGGCAATGACTCTCACTTTGTTCCCTCTCTAGTTTGCCCACTTCTCGCCATTGATTATTAGCCTAGCTCAACATAACTTTCAATTGATCGATTTGGCAAATTGATTGTCACCTCCATCGATTATTATTTCACTCATTTCATTTCATCGCTCGCCACTGTCACTGTCATCTCATCGTTTGCCCACTTCTTGCTCGCCATTTCATCATCTGTTCCCACTGTATGTGTGTGTCGAGAGGCGTATTGCTTAGCTTCTAGAGGTAGCGTTCCTCCATTTCTCTATTGTTACCATTTCCTAGTCGCCACTGTCACTTTCGTTGCCTTTCGAGGTACAAAATTTGGTCTCTGAATGGAGTATATTGCATACGGAGTATATTGCATCTGTATGGAGTATATTGCATCTGTATATATATTTACCTGGTAATTATATATGTTAAAACTATTTCCATTATCAATTTGAATCTCTATACTTGCTCTCCTGAAGATTGCATATATTATGACCCAAGAGACGACATTGAATTAGTGATTAGAGTAACCCATGTTTAACATCTGTCATAAGTATATTATTAGGACTATACATGTTTACCATTTGTTCAAACTTCATTTGTTTGGGCCTCAAAAGCATTTAAAGTTATTTCTCCCCTTTTGTAGCTCTCCATGATTAATTAATTAAGATTCAATATTGATTAAAGGTTAATTACACTGTTAAATTCTTTACGGAAAAATATTTTCTTCCATTAAAGGGGTATAAAATTTAGTCACCCACATAATTCTTATCGAAATGTGCACCGATTTCGACTTTTACTAATTCCACCGATAATTCAATCTGAATCTAATAACACTTTAAAGAATTTGTTTTGGTAAGAAATCAACTTCCTTACCAATTTTATCAATTTGGTATCCCTTAACAAGGTTATGATTTTGAGATCCTTATTCTTTATTATTTTAGTTTGATTAGGCAAACAGTAATAAGTACAACTTATTATTTTTTTAATTAGTTACGTGGTATATTTCTATTAGATGGATAGTCTTTATTTTAAATAACTAAAGCATTTGTTCAAGGAAGGCGTTGTTTCAATATATATTGGTTCAGAAAATGGATATACATTCTCAATTTAAACCTTGAACTTCACTCATGTTGCATGCTAATGCACTAATATAATTGCATATTATGATTGACGTGAATAGGCCTGATATCAATGCAAAACTCTTGTACCTACAACAGCCTACTTGCACCAAGTTCATGTTTGGTGCTCTTGGAGGCTAAACTTAGCTTCTTGTTCATTTCACAAACGTAGTTGTATGAAGTCACTAATACAAGGCAACAATTTTAGGTACATTAAGAAGGAAGTATTGAATGCATACATGTGAAGTAGATATTTTAGTTAGTGCACTTATTTACTTTCTTGCTTCCTACATTATTTGTTTGACTTTCCATATATATAGCAGACAGTTGTTCGAGATGTCTGTTGATCGAAGTTGGATGGAATGTAGGGTAGCCAGTGATAGGAGTGGGCTTAGCTCTGAGTATCGTAGTGGGGTTGAACAGTTTATTAACTTCACGTTTGAGCAAGTCAGCGGCGATGAGATCAGATGTCCTTGTAAGAGGTGTGTGAATGAAGTGTGGAAGGAAATGAGTGATGTCATGTGCGACTTATTTGCGTATGGGTTCAAGGAGGGTTATACGACATGGATCTATCATGGGGAAACCTGGTTGGATGAACATGAATCGTAACCTGTAATCCTGAGGTGACGAAACCTTTGGTGTACTAACATGATGATAGTCGGTCTTTGGTTCATACTTCCAATTGAAATACGATGGGATGGAAGTAGCGTCGAGAAAGAGTCGAATGATGGGGCTAAGGGTTTCTATGAGTTATTGCATGAAGCAGCGACGCCATTGTATGACGGGCACAAAAAGCACATCGTCTTATCTGTTGTGACTAAGTTTTTACACTTCAAGAACGAGCATAACTGTAGCGATAGAGGTTTTAATGAACTATTAAGCATTGTGAAGGAGTGCTTACCTGCAAGCAATAAGTTACCGGAGTCGTACTATGATGTGAAGAAAATGGTCAAAAGGCTCAATCTAGGGTATAAGAAGATTGATGCTTGTGAGAATGACTGTATGTTGTATTACGGTGATGTCATTAAAGATAAGAGGTCATGTGATATTTGTGGTACAAGTAGAGATCGTGAGCAGTATGAAGAAAAGGGAAAAGACGTGCCAAGAAAGATCTTACGTTACTTTCCCATTGCCCCGAGGCTTCAGTGGTTGTTCATGTCAACACATACCGCTGAGGATATGAGGTGGCACTCTACACGGGACATAGTCGAAGGTCAACTGACACACCCGGCAGACGGGCTTGAGTGGAAAAATTTTGATAACAAGTACCCCTCGTTTGATGAAGAGGTTCGCAATGTTAGGCTTGGACTTTCTACGGATGGGTTTAATCCGTTTAACGGGCTTTACACAAAGCCCTACTGAACTTGGCCGGTTATTATTGTGGTGTATAACCTCCCACCTTTGATGTGCATGAAAGATCCCTACATGTTCATGCCTTTATTGATTCCGGGTGATAAGAGTCCGAGTAAAGACATCAATGTATACCTCAGGCCGTTAGTTGATGAGTTGAAGATGTTGTGGGAAAAAGGGGTTCAAACTTATGATGTATCTCTTAAGCAGAACTTTGACATGAGGGCAGCTTTACTGTGGATAATAAATGAATTCCCCGGCATTAAGAATGATCAGTGGATGGTCGACTCACGGGGGCTTGTCATGTCCCGTGTGCATGGGGCCAGTTAAAGCTATACGGCTCAAATATGGGGGGAAAATGAGTTTCTTTGCAACATCCAGACAGTTTTTGTCGATTGAACATCGTTATCGACGGATGAGTAGACAATTCAATCGAAAAACAGAGAAACGTCAAGTACCTGGCCGTCTTTCTAGGTCAGCAATGTTGAGTTGGATTAGTCGTTTGAAGTTTCCACCTCTAGGGAAGAATCACAGATTGGAGCGAGATTATGGTTACGACATGGTTCATAACTGGACACACAGATCCATGTTCTTTGACCTACCTTATTGGGCTACACTCTGCATCCGTCATTGTTTAGATCCGATGCATACTGAGAAGAACGTATTTGATAACATTTTTTATACAGTCCTAGATGCCAGTGGTAGAACAAAGGACAACAACAAGTCGAGACTTGATTTGGTAGAAATGAACATTAGGGAAGATCTGTGGTTGTATCAGGAGGGTAGTAAGATGGTAACGCCTAAAGCTGAATATACTTTGACCAGGGAACAGTTGATATTGATATGTAATTGGATTAGTGGACTGAAGCTCCCAGATGGATATTCTTCAAATATAGCAAGGTGTTGTAACGTCGAAGAGCTGAAGTTTCGGGGTCTCAAAAGTCATGATTGTCACGTATTCATGCAGAAGATGATCCATGTGGCATTTATCGACTTGTTACCGAAACGTGTGGTTGAAGCACTGACAGAGCTTTCTAATTTCTTCAGAGATCTATGCTTTTTGAGCTTTAGCTCAAAGACATAGATAAAATGGAGATGCGAGATAGTGGAAATAATGTGCAAGTTAGAAATGATCTTCCTCCATCGTTTTTTGATTCAAGGAGCATTTTCCTATTCACTTGCCATCTGACGGCTAAGTTCAAGGGTCCGTGCAATATAGATGGATGTATCCATTCGAGAGGTAATGACATTAATATTTTTAATACGGTAAAATGTTCATTCTTATTTGTTAATCTATATATCACATAGGTATATGCGACGTCTAAAGCAAAAGGTCAAGAATAGAGCCCGTGTAGAGGGGTCAATTGCTGAAAGGTATGTTATGGAGGAACTTGTTAATTTCTTCTCATTGTACTTTGAGCCGGATGTTCAAACGAAGCACAATCGCTTACGTCGGAATCAGGCTGTTGCGCACGAGGAAAATGGGGAATTAACGGCATTTAGTCATCCTATATACGCCCATTCAGCGGTAAAAAAAGGCGATTCTTGACCGATAGGGAGTATACAGCTGCCACATTGTATGCACTTGTCAACATGAATGAAGTAGCACCATACATTAAGTAAGTAGTCATAACTATATATGTCTGGTGTAACTGTGTCAATTTCCTTTACAAAAACATTGAGTATATAACTGTGATGCAGTCAATATGATGCTTAAGTACGTCAAGCGAATCCGAGTATATCGGACGGGGATTTACAAAATTTGAGAAATGGACAATTTGTGCAATGGTTTAAAGACCATGTAAGTCTAACCTTTACAAGTTCAATGAATCTACCATCATATATTTATTCTTATGGTGTAATTAACTTTAGAATATGTTGTGTTAATGTACATTAGGTCCTCACAGATGAGTAAGCTGACAATCGACTAAAACTTATAGCCGACGGCCCTAAAAGATCTGTAGATACTTATACACATCTTTGCATTGTCAATCGACATCTGATTTAAGTGTTGTGATATTGGGGATGTCGCTTTTACTGATTCTGGTGTTGTGGTGAAAGGTAGCTGCTACGATAACATTTGGGATGACTGGTATGGACGATTGCTAGAAGTTGTTGTTCTCAAATATTGGGGTCATAAAGAATTAGTTTGCTTCAATTGTCATTGGTTTGATGTTGAGAATAGAGTTAAAGTAGATAAAAAAATAAGGACGGGTGACTGTTAATGTGACACCCCCAAATCCGGTACATCCATTTCCACAGGATTTGGTGTTCACTGTACAAACATCATCAATCTATCTACGCATAAATAAAATATAACCATACAATAGATAGAATAAATAATAACTCTCTCCCCTTATGGGGTTACATCAACTACATAACTAAATAAATCCAAGGTTAATCTAACCTTAAAATATCTGTGCGAAAACATAACAATTAAGTCTTAAGTAACATCAATTCTAAATGTCATTACATAACCACATAAACAAATAGTCTTAATTACTTGTTAATCTTGCCCTTTCCTTTACTAGTGGAAGGCTCGTCTGTTCTCTCGTTCTTAACTGCAATGTTATTATTACGCAAGAGTGAGCACGATTGCCCATAAGTATAACAATATAATAAATGAATAATAATAACATGCGAATGAATTAATAACTTTGAATATAAAAGCTCAAGTTTTGAATCAAGAATGAATAACAAGAATCAAAAGAAATTCTGAGGGTCACAACACCTTGAAATATGTCCTAGGTTGTCAAGTGTTTATTCTTGAAACCTTTAACAGTCATAAGAATATGGACTCTTCTTCTCGTACTTAGGGGGATCAGCCCTTAGTACCATACTGTGCACAATATCTTAACGCTAAAGCGTAAATAATCCCCTATTAAAGGGTTGTTCATCTCAGTTTGACATCGGAGTCCGCACCAAAGGAAGTTTGGATTGGGTAAGCTCAATAAAAGTTCTAGAATTTATAACGCTTATCAACTATGGACTAGTTGAATCAATAAGGGCTCACTAGTCTTACAAGGTTCAACAATAATTGATATTCAATTTGAATAATAAAATTCAAGATGTATACAATCGAATAAGTATTGTATAATAGGAATTATGCTTTTAAAGAATGATAAGATCTAATATGAAATCTTGACTTGAACAATAATAAACAAGATAGAATAATGAACTTGCTTTATGTAAAGAATTAAGGTTTAGGAACTTGCCTCGTGTGTAGGCTAAACGATTACTACTTAGTTCACCACAAGTCCTACACACATACCATATATATTCACGAAATTCATTAGTTACATTTTCTCTTAATTATTTAATATAAACTCTACTTTATTTAACAAATCATTACCCTTCTAATTTAATTATTAAATTAGAATATTTTCATTCTCTTACTATTATTACACTCGAATAAATTATTTCATAATAATTTCCATCGAATATTTATTTTATTCCATAAACATCTCAATTAAAATATTTATTTTATTTTATAAATATTTTAATAATAATTTTCATCGAATATTTATTTTATTCCATGAATATCTCAATTAAAATATTTAATTTATTTTATAAATATTTTAATAATAATTTTCATCAAATATTTATTTTATTCCATAAATATCTCAATTAAAATATTTAATTTATTTTATAAATATTTTAATAATACTTTTCATCGAATATTTATTTTTATTTTTTTATTTATTTATTTATTTTTTTTTTTTATTTTTTTATTTTTATTTTTTTGGTAATGTAGTTTCGTGTAATGCACGGGGTTACCTGCAGGCTCATTTTGCTCATTTGATAGCTGTGATTCTGCGATTTCTTGAACATAACAAGGCCAAATTAGGCCAAAAATCAATCACACGTAAAATTATACATGAATATGGCCATAACTTCCAATTTCCTTGTCCATATATTAGTTTAAGCATACCCAAATACTAGAATTTATACATAATCATTACCCAACATTTATAGAGTAATTTAAACCCATTAAAACACATAATTACAGAATTAAAATATGTAAATTATATTGTTCTTGATGCTCTTGAAGGTTTTTGAATAAAAACATAGAATTTACTACTATGGATTCGTTATAAGGTCAAATCCAACCACTCAAGTTTCATTTTGTTCATTTTAGCATGTATAATCATATATAAGTGTAAAATTTAGGGATAATATATGATCAACGCATTAAATTTGTGCGTAAGGGCCATATGGCCATATCACGTACTCTGTAAATTTTTGAAATAACAAGCCAAAATCATACGTCATAATCTTATGAAACCAATGATATGGAAGCACAAATATATATATATATATATATATATATATATATATATATATATATAACATGCCTTACAACTCGAATTATTATATATATTCAAATAACGACATGATTTCCCAATTATAGAGAGTTACAGAAGTAAGAAAGCCATATAAAAACTTTAAAAGACGTAAATAAATAAATTGGGTTGAAGAGATTACCCAAGCATAGATTACTAGAAAGTGAATTTCCCAACAAAAAACTACGAACTCTCAACTCTCTCTTTGTATCTCTCTACGTGTTATGCGGACTTAGAAAAAAAATGAAAAGGAAGAAAATAAAAGGCGTCGATAAATAAGGAGATGAGCCAGACTTAATAATGGTCGATTACCCCATCATGGTGAAGCGCTCATAACTCCCCTTAGGGCCTTGTTTGGTGACAAGAATATGATTTAAACCCATTTAATTTAATAAAGCTTATAATATAGTTTAAGTAATGTCACACTCCTTATAAAATAAATCAATATCTTATTTAATTTATTTTAAATAAAATAATTTCTCATTAATTCACATAGCTACATAATTAAATTCTCATTTAATAATAATATTAAATTATTAAATCTCTAATTAATAATTAAATTAATTAAAATAACATAAGCTTATTAAATACTTCTTTTAATTCAATAAGTTCACATAATCACATACTTCGAATAATAAAAATTCTCCACATTAATTTAATAAATGTAACACATATAATTAAATTAATCTATCACAACTTCATCAATTAATTATTTAATCTAATAATTAATTCATCGAAAAATATTTATTCAATCCAATAAATATTAAAATTAAATTATAAAATTACGGTTGTCACAGTTAACGTTAAGTCAAAACTAAGACTGATGACTGGTATGGAAGAGCCATTTATTTTAGGAAGTCAAGCAACACAGGTGTACTATGGATAGAGTGTTAAGACTCCTGCAAGCCCATGGCATGCTGTTATAACCACCAAAGCCCGTGGTTTTCAAAGGCACAGCTCCTCGTCCAAACGATGAACCTTTACAAGGCGAGTCTACTAGTGTCCCACTGATAAGTGATATTTTTACTCACTTATTGTATATTAATCCATGCGAAGTGTGCCCACCTTGAGTACATTTCATTGTGTTTTAGTCGCATTTCACGTTATTTTGCATTTCATATACTTAAAACTCCTTTTAGTGAATAAGTGCATGAATCGGCGTTATTTTGGTGGAAATTGAGGCATCGGTGAGCGTATGTGTGTAGGCTAGGGGAAAGGCGAGGATGTGCACGACATGGGAGCATAATGAGGCATGGAAATCAAGCAAGCAAGAGGTTAAGGCATGAGCAAAAAAGTAGCAGTAGCAGCAAAGCATAAACCAAACTCGTGGATTTGCGGGATACGAAGTGGTATTGCCGCCGACAATATAAAAAGCGATTTCTCATGGCCATGCATGAAAGTGTGGTCTGACATAAGGAGCATTCTGCAAGTCAAGCGCCCGTGAGGCAAGGACCGCGCGTCCGCGAGAGACCCAGCGCGCGACCGCACGTTAAGACGTCTGGAGGCACTAAGCATACTGTAAGTCTCGTACCATGAGATGAGGATATACTAAGCCGTAGGCGTGGTCGCTAAGCGCGATGTCTTGATGTTGTAATTTGTTTTATTTTTAATTAAACAAATTTGATGATGTGTAATTGGTATAAAATGATTCTGACGTGTGTCAGAGAGGGGACTTGACATTATTTTACGTATTTTCATATTAGAATTAGGGTTAACACAGTGGGGGGAGATCCCAACGGAGAACGAAGCCGCAACGTTTTATTCTCTTCTTCTTCTTGGAGTTCTTAACCATTGTTGATTTTTATTATTATTGAATGGAATTCTTTGGGGTTTTCATAGTTAATCATTGATTACTATTCAGCATTTGGGTTTGATTGTTCTCTACCTCTTACTCTTATTTGTTTGATTATTGATCATGTTTAGTCTTGATCTCATAATGGCTTTTGGTTCCGCCATGAACTAAACTCCATTATGGGATTCTAACGGATTTTAATATGTAGTTTGGTTGCACATCTAAGTGTTAGATTTGTTTTGCATATCATTGGGTTATCTATCATGGTTGGTTTGTATGTATGAATGACTGATAATCTTCATGTTAGTATTTGTATGGAATTAGAAATGAACATATGAATATGGATGAAATCATGATAGCTTGCGAATATGGGGTTAGAGTAAGTCTTGCATATTTTGTGAAACAGATAGGAATATACTGTTTTACCGTATGAGCTAGAGTAAGGGTTGTGCTTAAAATCAATAGGATTGCAATTGCGCATAGGAATATGGTAATTGTGGTGTTATTGGTGATTACATGGATTCTAACATCTGTAGATGATATGTGAGTTGGTTATAGTGCATTGGAAAATGGTTATAACTCACTTTTAAGCCCTTGGCTATTATCCTGTGATATATAAACGCTTCTTGCATGACATATGGCGATTGAATGAAATATTGAATGAAATTAGGATACCATTGTTTCCACATCATATTTAATTCGGTTATATTTTTATTTTTAGTTGGTAATTATAATTTATTCAAATCGACAATTTAGTCTAAAGTCTCAGCATATAAATATAGTGAGTGATTAATGCATAGTAGTCTAAGTTAACAACTTTCTCTGTGGGATCGATACTTTACTTACTCTGTATTACTTGTTGATCTGTGTATACTTGAATGAGTTAGAGCTCTTTTATAAGAACTATAAAAGAGGCAACAAGTTTTGGTAGCTTGAATTCCCTAGGAATCTGGCGTTAATTTAGATAATTATCATTAGTTTAAAGGTTGTATTGTATGACTTAGACAATTACATTTCATTTCTCATTTCTATTTTTATTTTGTTTTTTGGTTACGGTACTTGTAAAGTTTTATGCACACACGATCTTCCAATTTGAGTTAACACCAAAGACAAGATAATATAAGCGGAAAAGGTTGGAAAGCAAGAGTGCGCATAAATTTACAAGCACTGAGTTAGGGTACCATGGATGACTTTGCTTATCAATGGCCTTATGCAAATAGGATTCAACTAAGGGACACAAGACTGAAGGACTCAATGTATTTTCTACATTTCAAAGACTGATTGCAACACTTTCGGAGAGGTTGGATGTTCTTGCACCCAACCTTTTCGAGAGATAGCGATTACATGTGAATCTTTGTCTTTGGCGAGCATCCAAAGTTATCGATTGCAACATCAAGGTTGGACAAGAAGCGGTTTGGGGTGATTACTTCAACAACGATGTTTATCCCGATTATCAACAAGGTTGGGGTATCACCCAGATTATGAAAGGGTTATAACTATCAAGGTCAATATCGCATCTCAAGTTCAACATATCCATCAAATTTCTCATATCCACCTCCATTGCAACAAGAATAAAATGCGAGTTGAAGGAATTCATGTCAAAAAGCATAGCAAACCATGGAGAGCGATGATGAGTCGGGAGTTATCAAGCCAAAATCTTATGACGGATGGAACAACTCATTAACTCCTCGGTGAATGGTCCTCGATACATGGATTTTGGCCCGAACAAGATAATTCAAGATCGGAGGATTTGTGGTTCAAAGTTGTAGCATCAACTGAGGAGAAGATGATTGAGTAAGAGAGGTCAATTCGAAAGCTTCTGAATCATATGGATCAAATGTTCAAAGCCTTGAACAATCGCCCTCCAAACAATTGGTGCTATGACATGGATGATGAAATCGATGGAGAGCCAGAAGTGTACATGCCACTGAATGAACTGAAAGGAGTTGACATTGAGGAGACAACTGGGGGTATGGAAAATAAAGAACATGAGCTGACTTGTATAATACCCAAAGTTCCTTCTCAATTAGAATTGAAAAATTCAGTGAACTTTGCACACCCATGTCCCCTTGGTAGTCACATCCAAAGCAATAATTTCTGTGATTATGAGGCCTCTTACAAACCATGGTGGGCTATGGAAGAGATAATAGAAGAAGAAAATCCCGTTGAATCTTTCATGCCTCAATGCAAAAATCTATTCACAGATACAACAGGAGAAACACCTGGCATTGCAATGGAACTAGGGACATCATGTATAGGAAATATGCTAGGTGGCTTCAATTCACAAATTCTCATGATGGGAAACCTACCAAAGCACATAGCGGTTCTAATGGATGGAGGGTTCTTATCTTATCGTAGAGGAATTGGATAGCGGTGTCAAGAAAAGAGTCCAACTAACGGATTATAAGCCGAGCGCTAGATGGGAGGCACCCCATCCAATCTTTCTCCATCCTTGTTTAATTCTTATTTACATTTCCATATTTAGTAGAGGTTAGATAGTGGTAAGTATTAATAATAGTTTGATTGTTTCTGCTCTCAGGTTCAATCCAATTGCTATAAGCATTCAGGATCAAGCGAAGTCAAAAGCTGAGTCGCGAAAGTAGTACAAGGTCGCTGGCAAAGACGACCCTACTAAAGTTAAAACACTGCTTGGCCATAGCGATAGCTCGATCAAAAAAAAAAAAAAATTGCTGAATTCTTAGAATTTCTGACTAAAGCGTTCGGACAGTTAGAAGCCCACACTCAGTTTCCAACTACAGAATATCTCAAACTTAGCCATCGCCTGATATACTAGCAGATCATGAGGAGGTGAACAGAGATGATATTGCCACTTAGGGGAGTATTCTTTCAATTTTAATTACAATGAGGGCATTGTTTATTTTAAGTTTGGGGGCATTGGTGTACTTGCATAGTAGTTTAGTTGCATTTTATTTTAGCATGTTTAGTTTAATTTTGCATGAATATGTGTTATTTAAATTTTAGCATAAAATTTTTATTTTTTATTCATTGATAGTATGTTTAGTTTAATGTCTCACATAAATTCTTGCGTATAAATAGAAATTTTTGCCTAAGCCAATGATGATAGTAAATTGTGAACGATTTTTGAATATGTTGCATAACACAACGTGGATATAATGTTTTACACAATGCGATTCATGTGGCTGTTTATATGTTTTTGGTTTGCACAATTGTGTTCATATTCACTTGTAAGTCTAAGATGTGTGTCTTGCATTGCTCAATAGAACATGTAGATTTAAAATGAGAAACATTAGGAAAGTGTTGTTGATTGTAGAGTCATTGAGGTACAAATTTTGGGGAAACATGGGTATGCTGTGTATATATATATATATATATATATATATATATATATATATATATATATATATGCAATAACGTGACTAGTCTTAATTAGGGGCCACAGCTACTTGAGTAAAATACCTTGAGGGGATTGTCTCTACACCTAGCGCCTAAGGTCTTTCATGGTGCGGGAATCGTTGGTTGAAAGCTCGCTAAAGGGTAGCAGTGTGCCTAATGGATTGAGACATTGCACGGTCATTTGAAAAAAAAAAGAAGGAAAAGAGCAAAAGAAAGGAATCAATAGCAATAAACACCACGGGAAAGTGCGAAATCGCCCTCGTGAGTAGCAATAAAGCAATAAACCCATTGTTGAAACTTAGTTTGCGGTGAGATGTCAAAATAGTCTATGTGCATGAGTATACATGAATCTTGATTTAGATTATAATTTTCTGTGAAAAGCAATGTAGGATACATAATCTTTGCTTGGATCAAGTTTTTGTGAACAACACACACACAGAGCATTTCTATAGCATTCATGAATTATCTGTGTGTATGATGTTATATCTATGGTTTGGTTTGAAATTATGTCCTGGAATCCGGATAGTTCACTGAGGTAATTTGTGCTGAAATTCTATTATGGTCAAGATTATGTGAGACTAGTTTGCATCATAAAGTAGTTGAATAGTTTTGTAGTTACATTTTCAGTGTTCATGCATATGCATTATTTGAGGGCAAGCAACAGTTCAAGTTTGGGGTATTTGATAAGTGATATTTTTACTCACTTATTGTATATTAATCCATGCGAAGTTTGCCCACCTTGAGTACATTTCATTGTGTTTTAGTCGCATTTCACGTTATTTTGCATTTCATATACTTAAAACTCCTTTTAGTGAATAAGTGCAGGAATTGGCGTTATTTTGGTGGAAATTGAGGCATCGGTGAACATATGTGTGTAGGCTAGGGGAAAGGCGAGGATGTGCACGACATGAGAGCATAATGAGGCATGGAAATCAAGCAAGCTAGAGGTTAAGGCATGAGCAAACAAGTAGCAAATGACAAGACAAAGCATAAACCGGACTCGGGGTTCTTTGGACCACAGCCGCACGCGTCTTGGCAACAAAAAGAGCTCATCGCGCAGTGCCTTGAAAAGTGTGGTTGGACATAAGGAGCATTCTGCAAGTCAAGCGCCCATGAGAAGCAAGGACCGTATGCATGAGAGACCAGCAAGACCATGAGAAGCGTGAAGCCATGTGACCGCACATTAAGACGTCTGGAGGCACTTGAGCATCTTGTAAGTCTCGCGGTGTGAGATGAGATAGATATACTAGAATCGCAGCGATCTTTGATGTTGTAATTTGTTTTATTTTTAATTAAGCAAATTTGATGATGTGTAATTAGTATAAAATGATTCTGACGTGTTTCAGAGAGGGGACTTGACATTATTTTACATATTTTCATATTAGAATTAGGGTTAACATAGTGGGGGGAGATCCCAATAGAGAACGAAGCTGCAACGTTTTATTCTCTTCTTCTTCTTGGAGTTCTTAACCATTGTGGATTTTTATTATTATTGAATAGAATTCTTTGGGGTTTTCATAGTTAATCATTGATTAATATTCAGCGTTTGGGTTTGATTGTTCTCTACCTCTTACTCTTATTTTCTTGATTATTGATCATGTTTAGTCTTGATCCCATAATGGCTTTTGGTTCCGCCATGAACTAAACTCCATTATGGGATTCTAACGGATTTTAATATGTAGTTTGGTTGCACATCTAAGTGTTAGATTTGTTTTGCATATCATTGGGTTATCTATCATGGTTGGTTTGTATGTATGAATGAGTGATAATCTTCATGTTAGTATTTGTATGGAATTGGAAATGAACATATGAATATTGATGAAATCATGATAGCATGCGAATATGGGGCTAGAGTAAGTCTTGCATATTTTGTGAAACAGATAGGAATATACTGTTTTACCATATGAGCTAGAGTAAGGGTTGTGCTTAAAATCAATAGGATTGCAATTGCGCATAGGAATATGGTAATTGTGGTGTTATTGGTGATTACATGGATTCTAACATCTGTAGATGATATGTGAGTTGGTTATAGTGCATTGGAAAATGGTTATAACTCGTTTTTAAGCCCTTGGCTATTATCCTGTGATATGTAAACGCTTCTTGCATGACATATGGCGATTTAATGAAATATTGAATGAAGTTAGGATCCCATTGTTTCCACATCATATTTAATTCGTTTATATTCTTATTTATAGTTGGTAATTATAATTTATTCAAATCGACAATTTAGTCTAAAGTCTCAGCATATAAATATAGTGAGTGATTAATGCATAGTAGTCTAAGTTAACAACTTTCTCTGTGGGATAAATACTTACTTACTTTGTATTACTTGTTGACCCATGTATACTTGCATGAGTTAGAGCTCTTTTATAAGAACTATAAAAGAGGCAACACACACCTGCTGATGTGACAATTATTAGTGAGTCTAGTGAAAAAGAGGATGCTGTTATCGCTGTCGAAAGTGAAGACGATGTTGTTGAGGAGGTAGATATAATTGAAGGAATCGTTGAGGATGACGAAGATGGTGATGACAACGATAGTAAAGATCTACTGCTCGAAGATGACGATTTTGATATTGATGGCTTAGATGATATAAATGATTATGAATATGTACTATTTATGTCCTTTTAGTTGTATTCAAATGTAATAGTTTACTCCTTTTAGTTGTATCTACATGTTGTATTCAAATGGCATAGTTGTTTCTTTTTAGTTATATCTGCATATTGTATCTTTTTAGTTGTATGTGCATGATGATTCTGATATTTATGTTTGTATCCTTTTAGTTTTATTCACATATTATCTTCTTGATGATGATTTGACAGTATATATATAGATATGGCGCGTACACCACACCATGATCGTGGTGGGCGTCTTTGGTAGTTCGGTAGTAGAGGCAAGTGGAGGTAATCTTGGTGATGATCGGTAGGATCATCATGTATAATTACATGTTTTGTTGTTATACATCTTATTGTTTTTAATTTTATATAATATTGACATTATATTCGAGAATATAAATATTGTTGTATTTCAATACATAGGTGATCGACGTAGGCCTCCGCGGGGACTAACACGTGGATTGCTAGGGAATCCCCCCCAGGCGCCGCTTATATGCCGTGTCGGAACTACTAGGTAATATATACATTACATTTGTATTAATTATTTAGTTCTTATATATTCTTTGCAATTTGGAAATTTAACCGCCTTCAATTTTAGTATCCTTGACGCGACGCCAAGGAACACGTTGCTTGGGATTGTCCGCAACCGATTCTCTAGCCTGTGGATGAGGTGAGCGGATGTGGATGACCGCACAAGTGGGCTGATTATTGATGAGTTTAGGGTAAGAAGTCATTCATTCATATTTAGTTTTAATTTATGCTTTTGAATATTTATTTACCGCTTTGCTTTATGTAGTCTACTAATTCATTCATATGTTGTATTGCAGAGATATTATCGCTTCGAGGACGGGCAAGAAGCCCACAACATCACTGTTCTCGGGAAGTATCTCGAGATGAATTGACATAAGTGGGTCTATGACTTGAAGAAGAAGGCCCAGACCAAGATGGCGGATGGACAGACACTTAGAGATGTCCGGCCAGATTTCATTGGTGCTGCGGTGTGGGAGCAGATGTACGATATTTTGGAGGGCGAAGCGTTCAAGAAGATGTTGGCACTGCGTACAGCTGCCCGACAGTAGATTCGTCTCCCACACTGCACTGGGAGTCAGTCGTACGACCTCTATAGGGAGAGACTCGAGCTGAATCTAAAGCACCGACCTTCCACCTTGAGTTTTGGTGGCACGCTCACTAGAAGAAAGGTGACAGTGGGTATATCTCACCTGAGGTAGAGCACATTGCGGTAAGTAATTTAATTATTTTATTTAGTATGTATTTGATGGCTTTGAAATTATTTTGTATTCTTTTAGCAAAATACTTGCTTTTCATCTATTTCTGTGTTTTTTCAGACATGGTTCGAGGACCTTTCTGTGGTCCGGAGCAGCCAGAGAGGTGACACTCCAGTGGCTGATGCTGAGCGTGATGACGAGGAGATGGAGGACTGGCTACAGGCTACAGGGGGGCCGAAGAAGGGTAGAATTGTGGGCATTCCCCGTGTCCCACCGTACACTATAGTCCCTGCTACGAGATCTCGACGTCGCCCACCCACCGGAGGTAGTGGTGCGAGTGGATCAGGCGCCGGCCCTTCATTATCCGATGACTTCTTCAGGCGGATGATTGAGGGGTGCATGGCGAGCAGTGTCGTACAGTCAGGCGCACCATCACGTGAGCGGATCTACCATCTTGCTCGGGAGGTTATCCACGGCTCCATAGTTCCTACAGCTGCCGCTGACGACCTCATGGGTGTAGTCCGGGAGGAGGCCATCCGTGTATGTGCAGTTGTCTTGGCCAACATCTTTCCTCCACATATTCGACAGGTAAAACTCGCCAACACTTAGGCAAAAAGATGAAAAAGAGGTCAAAACCCGCATCGGCAGTCCGAATGACACACAAACACACACATAGCACCGTGTAAGCAATAGACACGCGTTAGAATTTACGGGACTCGATTTTGACATACGGAGACCGAGTTATCACCCAGTTTGCAAAACTCGCCAACACTTAGGCAAAAAGCTGAAAATGAGGTCAAAACTCGTATCGGCCGTCCGAATGACACGCAAACACACACATAGCAC
The DNA here is from genome assembly GCA_020205605.1 of Panax ginseng. NCBI lineage: Eukaryota > Viridiplantae > Streptophyta > Magnoliopsida > Apiales > Araliaceae > Panax > Panax ginseng. The sequence goes on along the minus strand of CM035138.1, from coordinate 56,493,517 downwards.
TGCGTAGGCAATAGACACACGTTAGAACTGACGGGACTCGATTCTGACATATGGAGACCGAGTTATCGCCCAGTTTGCAAAACTCGCCAACACTTAGGCAAAAAGCCAAAAAGGAGGTCAAAACCCGCATCGGTCGTCCAGACGCCACGTAAACACACACATAGCACCGCGTAGGTAATAGACACGTATTAGAATTTACGGGACTCGATTCTGACATACAGAGACCGAGTTATCGCCCAATTCACAAAACTCGTGAACACTTGTAGAACACAAACTAAAATAATTTAAATATGCTATATTTTGGACTTCGTTATTAATATTTTAATTTTGTAGGGTCTTGCTGATGAGACTCGTGGGGGTGGAGATGGCGGCACAGGCGATGCCCGTGGAGGATATGGTGATGATCGTCGGGCTGATGCTGATGAGACTATGGAGGATGAACCGGAGGCGATGGCACAGAGATTCCTGATCTTGGGTAGTAGTTAGTTTATATTTATATTTTGACTTTCATGTATGTATTTAGCTTTTGAGTTGTACAGTCTTGAGTTTGGTATCTGTGACAACCCGAGAATTTTGAATATTTTTAAATTTTTAATTAATTGATTTAAGGTTCAAAAATAGAACCTAGACAGAAAATAAGTGTATTCGTTTGATATTTTTAAGATGGAATTTTGAGGATTTCAAAATTCTGTGAAGGATTTAGGTGAATTATTCAGGATTAAGGAATACGTGAATATGTTATGTGAATATGGTTGTGTATGCGTACAATATGTGGTTGAGGGTAAAGGGTTGACCAGATAAACGATATCTGTAACAAACCCTAGGTATATATTAAGAACGTCAACGTTCGGTTAGAAAACCCTAGCGAATTATAAGATACCCTAGAAACCGGTTCTTAAAACCCTAATTTCAGTTCCGGGAATCCGAAACCCTAATTCAGTGTATGAAATCCTAAATTGGGAACTTAATGGCGTAAGTGTAAATAATTATAAGATTAATTAGGGTTAATCTTAACAAATTGGTTAGAAAACCCTAATTTCAAAATTTGAAACCCTAATTTCGGGATAAGAAACCCTAATTTATAATTCGGAAAAAACCTAAGTGTTAATTTAAAAGTTTTAATGTTAATTAGGAAACATTAATCCTAATTTTAAAGTTATACGTAATTAGAAAATCCTAATCTAATTACAAAATCTAATTTCTAATTTAGAAAAAATTATTTTCTATTAGAAACCCTAATTCGTTGGTTATAAACCCTAATGACCATTTTGACCGTAATTGCTAAATTAACATTTTTAATTAGGAAATACTAATCCTAATTAGCAAGATTTAATTTGTGATTAAGAAATTTTAATATAATTAGAAAAAAATTCTAATTATAATTTAGAAATATTATTTTTTTATTTTTTAAAACCTAATTTTGAAATTCTAGAATTATTTAACCTAAACCCTAAACCCTAAGGGTTTGGCTAATTGACAAAAATGCCCTTGAAATTAAACGTCCTCTCTCTAACAAATTTCTTGTGATTATACTGAGCCCGAGTAGTGGAGGTGGATGGACGTTGTCTTTTGTGTGAAGACATGGTGTTTCTGGTGAAGTTTAGGCTAAACTTTTGGTTCAGGACTTTTATCAAATAGTTGGTGGGCGGAAGGGTTAATTCCCCCAAACTTGGTTGCCTGGTACTATCTCTCTAGCCAAAGTGTGAAATAAGACAACACACTCCTTGGGAAACCAATTCCCAAGGTTTTCTAACCAATTAGTATCAATAAAAGAGAAGAAGAATGAGAATGAAGTAAGTTTGTGCTTACCTTCAACGATTTTTGTGTTTCCCATTTTGTAAAGATGCCCCAATTTGAATGAATTTGTGTAGGGAAGAATTAGATTTAGTGTTGGAGTGTATTGTTTGTATCTGTTATGAATTTGGCTACTTGTTTGGGTAGAGTTCATATAGAAGATGAAAAACCAATGTGTGTTGGGAGTTGTAGAGTTTATGGGTTTAATGGGAGAAGTTGAAAAGGAGAAGAAGAAGTGGTGTAGTGGGAGTTGTGGAAGTTAGAAGAGTTATGGAGTAGTGGGAGAGTTTGAATTGTAGGAGAAGTGGGGGATTTGAATGTAAGGAGGATTGTTTAGATGATTGTTGTCGTGTATGGTTCAATTAGAATTCTTAATTGCCTGGCGTTTCCGAGCGGTGCTACACCGCTGTGTGAAGGCTTGAAACGGTGCACCCCGCGCTGTAGGAGCAATATGTACTAGTATGGTAGCACGCCCCGCGCCATCTGCACGTCTTATATGGCGCGCCCCGCGCCGGGGGATCGACGAATTGGCGCGGCCCGCGTTGGAAGGTCGAGAGGTGATGATGTCTAAAGCGCCCACGCGCTTGAGTGTCTATGTGTTAGGTGGTATGACCCCGCGCTATGGGGGTCGAGAGCTTGGTGACTCTCTTTTTCTTTCATTACATGCGAGCATACCATTATGGAGTCATTATTCTTTGAAAACTAAATATTTAAGTTAGACTATAAACTAAAATATAAAGAATAAATAAGGAAAAAAGGTTTAGAGCTTGGGTTGCCTCCCAAGTAGCGCTAGTTTTAATGTCGTAAGCCTGACGGTGCCTCATGTGTCACTGTGTGTCGGCAAGTGTAATTGCGATGACATCCCAATTTGAATCACCACTCCAATAATGCTTCAACCGTTGACCGTTCACCTTGAAACTCTTCAATGGGTTTCTACTGTAGAGTTAAACGGCGCCATGTGAGAAAACACTTTTGATGGTGAATGGACCAGACAATCTTGATTTTAGCTTGAATGGGAACAACCTCAACCGTGAGTTAAACAATAGAACTGATTGCCCCGGCTCGAACGTTCTTTGTATTATTTTCTTGTCGTGCCATTTCTTGACTTTTTCTTTGTATAATTTAGAGTTCTCGTAAGCTTGGACTCAGAATTCATCGAGTTCATTTAACTGAAGTAGCCTCTTTTCACCTGCAGTTGCTTGATCGAAATTGAGTTTCTGAATAGCCCATTAGGCCTTATGTTGTAACTCGACAGGTAGGTGACAAGCTTTCCCGTATAGTAATTGATATGGTGATATCCCAATAGGTGTCTTGTAACACGTTCTATAGACCTATAGTGCATCATCCAATCTGAGAGACCAATCTTTTCGATTTGGATTCACTACCTTCTCCAAAATTCTCTTTACTTCCCTATTTGAAACCTCAGCTTGCCCACTTGTTTGGGAATAATATGTTGTAGCTACCTTATGGTTGACCCCATATTTTGCCAAAAGAGGTGTGAACGATTTATTTTAGAAGTGACTTCCCTCATCACTTATTATAGAGTTAGGCGTGCCAAATCTTGTAAAAATATTCTTTTGCAAGAACTTAAGAACCACTTTGGCATCGTTAGTGGGAGTGCCACGACTTCAACCCATTTCGATACATAGTCAACCGCAAGCAAGATATACTGATTACTGAATGACGATGGAAATGGCCCCATAAAATTAATGGCCCAAACGTCAAAAATTTCAACTTCTAAGATTGTTTGTAGTGGCATCTCATTCCTTTTTGATATGTTGCCCACCCTTTGACATCTATCACAGCTTTTAACAAAGTGGTAGGCGTCCTTAAATAATGTAGGCCAATAAATCCCAGCTTGAATCACTTTTGCCACTATTCTCTCACTACCATAATGTCCACCATACGCAGATGAGTGACATTCATACAATATGTTCTTCACTTCATTGTATGGTACACACCTTATAATCATCTTATCAGCTCACTGTTTGAATAGGTATGGCTCATCCCATATGTACCACTTGACGTCATATAGGAATTTCTTTTTTGGTTGGCGTGTAAGATCTGGTGGAAGGATGTTGCTCACTAAATAATTAGCGAAGTCCGCGTACCATGGAAATTTTGTATTGATCCCAAACAGCTGCTCGTCTAAAAATCATTCATTAATTACACATCTGTCCTCTTCCTTTTTACCCTGATTTTCCAGCCTAGATAAATAGTCTGCAACCCGATTCTTCGTCCCCTTTCTATCTTTTATTTCCAAATCTCTTAGAGAAAGAGAATCCATCTGATAAGGCGTGTCTTAACATCTTTCTTAGAAATTAGGTATCGAATGGCCTAGTGGTCTGTATAAACTACTACCTTTCTCCCGATCAAGTATGCCCGGAATTTATCAAATTCATATACCACTGCAAGTAATTCCTTTTTCGTAGTTGTGTAATTCATTTGGGTCTCCGTAAGTGTCTTACTTACATAGTATATGGCACGGAATACCTTTTCTCGGCGTTGACCCAAGACAGCCCCAACCGCATAATCACTCGCATCACACATTAACTCGAAAGGTAAATTCCAATCCAGCGCGACGATAACTGGAGTTGTAGTCAATTTTTTTTTAATATCTCGAATGCCCACTTACACTCCTCATCAAACTTAAAAAATGAATCCTTCTCTAAAATACTGCACAATGGTTTTATAATTTTTGAGAAGTCTTTTATAAATCTCCTGTAGAACCCAGCATGTCCCAAAAAGCTTCAAATTCCCTTAACTGAACTTGGGGGAGGAAGCTTTTTAATCGTTTCCAATTTCACTTTATCAACCTCTAATCCTTTAGCCGAGACCTTGTGCCCCAAAATTATTCCTTCTTCAACCATGAAGTGGCACTTTTCCCAGTTAAGTACCAAATTCGTGTATGTGCATCTCTGTAAAACCATCATTAAATTTTCTAGACAAGCATCAAAATCATCCCCATAGATAGAAAAGGCGTCCATGAAGACTTCCACACTTTTCTCCACCATGTCCAAGAAGATGGCCATCATACACCTTTGGAAGGTAGCGAATGCATTACACAAGCCGAATGACATTCTCCTGAAAGCGAATGTGCCATATGGGCACGTAAAAGTAGTCTTCTCTTGATCCTCAGGAGCAATGACTATCTGATTATATCCCGAATACCCATCCAATAAGCAGTAGTACTCGTGTCCCACTAATCTATCCAACATCTGATCAATAAAAGGCAAAGGAAATTGATCTTTACGGGTTACCTTATTCAACTTCCTGTAGTCCATGCAAACCCTCCTTTTTTCCACGGTCATCATTTTTTACCACGGTCATCATTTTTTACCACGGTCATTCCTCCTTTTTTCGGCACACCTTGAACCGGACTGACCCACTTACTGTCTGAAATCGGGTAAATGATACCAGTGTCCAACCATTTCAGGATTTCTTTCTTCACTACTTCTTTCATAATTGGGTTGAACCGTCTCTATTGCTCCACTGTCAGTTTTCCATCGTCTTCCATTAGAATTTTGTGCATGCAAAAGGATGGGCTGATTCCCTTTATATCCGCAATTGTCCATCCCATGGCCGATTAGTGTTCTCTAAGCATTCTCAGCAACTTTTCTTCCTGCAATTCGTTAAGTGCAGCAGAAATAATAACAGGTAAAGAGTTAGAATTGCCTAAATACGCATACTTGAGGTGTTTAGGGAGTGGCTTAAGTTCAAGAGTAGGTGGCTCCTCTAATGAAGGTTTCATCCTTGTTGTGGCTTTTTCATCCGTGTGCAATAGTTCAAAGGGTGCTTTAAATCTGCTAACTCGTGGCAGGGAGTCTAGCATTTGCAAGTAATCTACAAATTATGGATCATCTAAATCTTCATCTCCCAATAATGTTGTTTCCAATGGATCATTAGCCAAACTTTTAACCATTTCTTCGCTGATTATCTGATCAATAACATCCATCCTGAAACACTCCTCTTCATCCATGGGGAATTTCATGGCCTTGAAAACATTGAAGTTTACCTCTTGATCTTGGATTCTCATCGTTAGTTCTCCTTTTTGTACGACAATGAGCGTCCTACCCGTAGCCAAGAAAGGTCTCCCTAGGATAATTGGGATGTTCTTATCTTCCTCAAAGTCCAGATTTATGAAATCCGTGGGGAATATAAATTTGTTAACCTTGACGAAAATGTCCTCCACAATGCCTCTCGGGTACGTGACTGACTTATTCGCCAATTGCAATGAGATGTCCGTAGGTTTTGGAGCTGGCAAACCCAATTCTATATAAACTGATAACGGCATAAGGTTCACACTTGCCCCCAAATCACATAAACACTTATTGAACGCCATGTTCCCAATCATGCATGGAATGGTGAAACTCCCCGGATCGTTCAACTTTGGTGGCAACTTTCACTGTAAAACCACACTACACTCCTCTGTTAATGCCATTGTTTCGAAATCTTCCAACTTCTTTTTCCTAGACAAAATCCCTTTCATGAATTTCGCATAACTTGGAATCTTCTCTAGGGCTTTTGCAAAAAGGATGTTGATCTGAAGTTTCTTAAACACTTCCAAAAATTTTGCAAATTGCTTATCTAATTTCTACTTTTGGACTCTCTGCTGAAACGGCGGTGGAGGATAAACAACCGGTTTGTCATCTAACTTTGTTTGTTCAACTTGCTTTTCCTCACCTTTTTTTTGTCAACCACTTTGTTCTCATCAACTTTTTCATCCGTTCTAACTGAATTTTCTTCACTTCTCCCATCTAGATGTTTTCCACTTCTCAAAGTGATTGCCTGACACTATTCCTGATTTCCCTTCGGATTTCTTTCGGTGTCACTTGGTAGAGTCCCTTGCGGCCTATTGTTCAATGCTAATGCAATTTGTCCTATCTGATTTTCCAAATTCTTGATGGCGATCTCTTGTGATTTCATGACCATTGCATAGTTTTTCATAGCTGCCTCGTTGCTTGTTATGTACTTGGACAACAACTCCTCTAAATCAGATTTTCTCTCTTGATGTTGAGCTGGTTGTTGTTGATTCTGAAATCCTGGGGGATACGATGGGCGTGGAGCTTGCTGATGTTGATTATTACTCCACGAAAAGTTGGATGATTCATATTCCCCGGATTGTATGTATTCTGGTACGTATTATGTGGAATTCTATTGTAGCTACCCACAAATTGTACTGATGCTGGGTTGATTGCACATTGATCTGTAGGATGTTCACCCGTGCACAATTCACAAATAACTGCAACTTGATGTGTCTGTACCACTGACCAAGCATCGAACTTCTTAGCGAGTGCTGAAATCTGTACTATTATTGTCGTCACTCCATCTAACTATAACACTCCAGCTACCGTAGGTTGTGTCATTCTTGCCGTGGGCCACTGATAATTGTTAGCTGCCATTGTCTTTATCAATTGATATGGATCCTCATAATTCTTTGCCATAAAAGCTCCCCCCGACGCTGCATCAATACTAGTCCTTAGATTCCCATTTAGTCCATTGTAAAATGTGTTCATTTGCAACCACTTAGGCAATCCGTGATGTGGGCATTTTCTGAGCAACTCTTTGTATCTCTCCAATGCCTCGTACAATGATTCCCTATATTGCTGATCAAACATAGTAATCTCATTTCTCATCTTTGCAGTCTTCACTGGCGGGAAAAATTTAGCTAGAAACTTTTGAGCTAGGTCATTTCATGTCGTTATTAAACCCGATGGTAAAGAGTGTAACCAACTCTTCGCCTTGTCTAGTAGAGTGAATGGGAACAAGTAAAATTTGACTGCTTCATCCGACACCCCGTTGTATTTGAAAGTGTCACATATCTCCAGAAAGCTGATCAAATGTTCATTCGGATCATCATTTGAAAGTCCCCCAAACTGAACGGAGTTTTGAATCATCTAAATAGTCCCAGACTTAATCTCGAATGTATTCGGAGCTATAGCAGGCCTGGTGATGCTCGACTACAGCTCAGTCACCTTGGGTGTAGCAAAGTCCATCAACGCTTTCTAGTCTTCGACATCCATTGCTTCTTCTTTTTCAAAATTTTTGAAGTCTTCCCTTGTCTCCTTGATCCACTTACTTAACCTTTGAAAGCGTCTCTCAATGTCATCCTCAAAAGGAAGCAAGTCTGGATTTTTGGATCGAGTTTACATAAACCAACTTCAAAAACCTAAAATAAAACGAACAAAACAAAAATAAAAATGTTTAAGTAAAACTAGACTAATTAAACTGATATCGCAAATATTAAAATCTATACTAAAGTCCCCGACAACGGCGCCAAAAACTTGATGGGTAAAATCTAATTACGCACAACACGCAAGTATACGTGGTCAATAAGTAATAAAGTGATAAGTGAAGTATCGTTCCCATAGAGACTAGCAAGAAATTAAAGCTCACAATTACCAATTTCTTATTAATCCAAATCTTACTAAACTAACAAATTTCAAGTTTATAACTAAGAATATTAAAAAAAAAAACAAACAACCAACAAACCCTTAAAACTGAATTGTCAAACAAATATTGGAGAATTAGGCTTACAACTTAAATCTAAACATCACTCTGATTATTACACCTTATTCCAGTTTAATTCATTATCACAGTTTATTAATCAATAACACGTATGTAGAACTAGCCACCTCTCGATGTACTAATACCGTATTAACTCAAATCCACAATTTAGATAGAATCAAGTTAAACACCTTAATCAACTAACTCACTATATCTCTATGTGAATTACAATTAAAGAAGGTTTAAGTTCAAGCCCTTTATTCGATTACATGCGATGTCAAGCATATCTCTACCCTAACATTCATCCAGATTCTGTTCATTCACAAAATTCAAGAACACATGCTATATTAATTAAGTCTAGATTTGTATTTCATCCCTCGAGTTCATACAAGTCCAAATAAAATTATTGATTAGGCAATTCATAAATTCACGCTCAAATTAATATAGGTAAACTGAATAATAGCTTATTAAACTGAAAATCAAAGATTACATAACCATTGTTCCACTTAAAGATCCGTTATAAGCCTAATAAATAATTTAGTTCATAACTAATGAATTAAATACTAAATAAATAAAAGAAATCATCATCCCGATTACACAAATTGAAATTAAAGGAGAATAGTAATACACCACCCTTCTCGTCCCTCAAATCTGCAATCTTCGTGAAATTACTTCTCTTCTTCGTCCCTCCAAGCTCTTGCTTTCAAATCTCACTCTCAGAGTGTGTAAGGTCTCTTTCCAATCTTCATCCAACACTTAGCATAAATTGCTTCACTTCAGCTCCACACCACCAATTTTAATCCATCTCCAACTCATCACATAAGAATTCTAATAGGAGTCCAACTCCTAATTAAACCAAACAACTCTTTAGTCAAAGTATCCCAACTACATGAAATAACCTCCTTGTCAACTCCTAATATAAACATATTACATAAAGAAGTTAACTCTCCCATCACAACTCAAATTCCAAAGCATCTAATAAAAAGACAGCTTTTGCCCCAACCGACCGGCGCGCCCCGACCGGGTTTAGTATTAAGATAGTGCGGCCCGCACTGGATGGTCAGTAAGTTTTTTACGCTGCAGCGCGCCCCACGTCGCTTTGCTCTTCATCATGGCGCGCCCCACGCCGGTCATGCAGAATGTCTAAAATTGCTTGAATTTCCTTCCAATGCTAACATCTTGATAAGCTCGCTAGATATCTTACAACAAGCACAAAACCCATCAAAAGCAACATGAAGTAATCAAAAACTAACAATATAATAAGCTAAATGAAGATAAATCATAGGTTAAAAACCTACCCATCAGACGGCGTGTCGTATTATGAAAGAGCGTAGAGAAGCCTCTAGACGTCTTAATATGCCAAGATAGGAATAATAATAATAATAATAATATGTGATTAATTATGTGATAAATAAATTGTAAATCCATTATTTTGAGATAAATAAAGGGGTAAGATGAGTATGTAATCTTGAAACTTGTCAAGTTCAGGAAAGTTGATGTTGATAGAAGAGATGATATCCTTATTATGTTTTGAAAAGTTATGAATGAATAAAATATCAAAGTTTATTGAAATATTATGTGTTAAAGCTTTAATCTTAGAATGTTTAAGTTAAACTTTAAATATTCAAGGAATTGAATAAATGATCTAATAAGTGTACATTTTAAACAAAAAATGCCTCCTAGAAGAAGACAACCACGCCAACAACCACCTCTTGAGGGGTTTACTAACAATAATAACGAGGCCAACGCTAACCCGGTTCAGCAGTTGGTGAATTTGTTAATGGGAGCACTTGTGAATCAGCCGAAAGCTCAAGTCACGACTTTCAAGGACATCAAAGCGGTTGGACCGCCGGAGTTTCAAGGATTTATGAATCCAGTTGATGCCCAAACCTGGATCATGGAAATGGAGAACGTGTTCGATGTTACCAGAGTTAATGAGGACCAGAAAACTGCCTTTGCAACGTTTATATTGAAGTCTGAAGCTAGATATTGGTGGCAAGCGAATAAGGTTCGTTGGGGACAAGGAATAGTAGCGTGGGATGGGTTTAAAGAAATGTTTTTCGAAATGTACTTTCCAACGAGTTCCCGTAATCAGATGGAAGTTCAGTTTTTGGATTTAAAACAAGGAACCATGACTGTGCCAGAGTATGCCGCAAAGTTTAATGAGCTGGTGAGGTTTGCTCCATACCAAGTCAATACCGATGAGCGTACGGTGAGAAGGTTTGAACAAGGGTTGAAGCCCTGACTATATAGCAAGGTTTCAATGTTTCAGCTAAACACATTTGCATCAGTATTGGAAAAGGCAATTATCGCAGAAGGTGGAAGCGATGCCTTAACCAAATATAATCAAGAACAGAAGAAGAGAAAGAATCAGAATGAAAACAAGGCTGGTGGAAGCAATAATGGAAGTAACAACTAGAAAAGGAAATGGGATGAGAATCCAAATGCGAGAAGACAACAAGGAAGTCAACAAAAGAAGAAGTTTGAAGCTTGTGCTACTTGCAGGAAGAATCACACTAGTGTGTGTCTAAAAGGTAAGCGAGTATGTTCCAATTATGGCCAAGAGGGTCACATTGTGACAAATTGGTTTAGTCTAAAGAAGGGAGCCTGTTTCACTTACGGGTCAAAGGATCATATGGCTCGTGATTGCCCTAGGAAGACAACGGGAGGTGAAAGTGGAGGCAAGGTAAGCAACAGTGGTGGTACGTTAACTATCACTGGGCCAGTGCAATCAAGTTGACCCACTACCAGAACTTTCAAATGACCGTGCAAGATTCTGTACAGTCAAAGGGTGTGGTGTCAGGTATCATTCCGATTAATGGTATTAATTTTAATGTGTTATTTGATTTAGGTGTTACTTGTTCATTTATATCCGATGATTTTGCTCAGAATTTATATTTGCCTCAAGAAGAACTAGATTTTCCTTTAAGCATAGAGATTGTGAATAGGGAAGTGATTCCTGTTAGGTTTATATACAAGAATTGTAGGGTGGATATAAAGTGTCACGAGATGATGGTAGATTTGATACCAATTAAACTTGGGGAGTTTGATGTTATAGTAGGAATGGACTGGTTATTCAATTGCAGGACAGTAATTGATTGCCAAAAGAAATGTGTTAACCTTATGACTCCGTCAAAGGTGGTGTTTTATGGCAGCAAGTCACCTTGACAAGTGATGAGTGAGTTTTATACTCATAATTGAGTGTGTTTGAACTTAATATTTTGGATGTTTTTAAGTGTTTATCTCTATTCATGCATGTTTTATTTTTTTTTTGTAGGAATTGGGACAAACGTTACTTGGATCGATGTTTGGGGTGGCTAGATGCGCGTTTTCGGCTTGCCATTTACACTATAGTCACTTCAGAGCCAATTTGAGTATTGCTCGGGACCTTATTTCGAAAACCTTAAAGAATGAAAGTTGTATATCTACGTCTCCTCTTTTCGGAACATCTTGAATCATCAAAATCAGAGTTCGGACGAAGATGTTATGGCCATTTTCCCAAAGGACGTCTTGAGCGTGAAAATGTCGAACATGTGTGACGCCGGGGCGCCCAAACCAAGCCTATTTGCAGTGCCAGGGTGCTAGGGGGACAGAATCCCCAGCCCGTGCTTAAGCAAAGTGGCCTGAAAAGAGTTTGGTCGAGCTTGGGACGCGTTTTTAGGGGAATTTTGACACCTTTTTGAGTCCAAATTGGATTGGGTTTGTTCCTAAGCTAAAAATTGGACTTGTAACCTATAAATACATGATGTACGGCATAAAATAAAGGGGGATTACATAGATTAGATTAGAGATACACTCCACTAGATTAGAACATAACCCTAATTCTTATTAGTTTTGGAGATTGAAGCAACTTGGAGAACACTGAAGATCAAGAGCAAGAGGGGAGCATCAGATTTGTTGACAATAGATTCTATTCTTTTATCATACTTTTATCTTTTAATGTCTATTCAGTTGTGGATTCTTAGTTTCCGTTCATTAATTATGAAATAACTCTTTTATTAAGATTTCAATTGAACCTTTTATGTCTATAAATTAGTTATTTGATTTATTCCAATTATTTATGTCAAACTGAATTGTTTATCTTGTCTTGAGCTTATTGATTAATTATCTGATCAATAATTACCTTGTTACTCTAGAAGGAATTGAAAGAGGAATTCTAGGGTTAGAACTGGGCATGATAACATGTGACTTAGTTATTTGCATGGTGAATAATTAGGTTTGTGAATTGAATGGAAATATATGTTCACCACATGTAACACATAAGGAATTGGAATTGAAGGAGTTTAATTCAATTGTTTTGCATAGGAATATAACAACATTAATCTAGATTAAATACAAGTTAATTGATCACTTGGAAAAGGACTTTTGGCATTTGAGAATTCATGTTAACAATTCAGTAGGCATAATAATTGGAATAATTGGATAATTGATTTATAGTTCATAATTGGGGATATTGAAGTCTTAATCTTTATTTATCTGAATTTAGTCATAAAGAAATTCAGTTTAATTAGTTAATTTAGTTTTCTTAATTAGAAAAATCACGATTTGAGATTGTTTAAATAAAATTAGTTTGGTTAAGAATTAGTACTTGGTGATTTTTATTAAATAATTCCTCGTGGGAACGATACTTTACTTTCACTTTATTACTTGTTGACCGTGTATACTTGCACGTATTCATTGATTGCGAAATTGATCAACAACAAGCAAGTTGTCTGACGGCAATGCAAGCCAAAAAGTTACTGAGATAACATAATCGATACACATAAAAAGAGGGCGAAGTTAGAAGAGATACCGGTCATTAGAGATTTTGCAGACGTATTTCCAGACGATTTCCCTGGACTTCCGCCAGATCGAGAAATCGAGTTCGTGATCGATTTAGCACTAGGAACGACTCTGATATCTACAGCCCCATATAGAATGGCCCTAGTAGAGATGAAGGGTTTGATGGTACAGCTGCAAGAATTATTAGATAAGAAGTATATCCAGCCGAGCGTATGTGGTGCCCCCAAATCCGGGTATCTTCCAACCCGACAGATGGTGCTACACGGTGCTACAGTTCACACATACATTCAATTGAAATGCCTCAAAAGAATGAATATGTCTTATATATATTCCAAAAATAATATTCCCATTCCCAGGTTCTTTATTACCATTACATAGATCTTTGTCATAATATCAAATAATAACAACAATCATCTTATTCTATTACAAAGGCAACCTATTAGATTGCCTTGGCCTTTCCTTTATCTTTATCAGAACCTTCAGTCCGCTCGATTTTAGCTGCATTCATATGGTTCAAGCAAGAATGAGCATAACTAGCTCATGAAGTATGATAATTTCATTTAACAACATACTTGAATCATAAGAATCGTATATCTTCAATAACAGAAACAATAGTTATGAAGTACTATCGATAATTCAAAATAGTACTTCTCTTTTCTTTAAAACGTTTCACAATGAATATCATTCAGTAAAACATCAATTTCGGTCTAAGACCTTGAGCATTTGATTCTTTCTTACAAGTTCATCATTAGTACAATACTTATAAATGTAGGATTTCCTTATATATGACTTATTAAAGTTTAAGTCCATTGATTAGCCATTTTTATATTTCTTTTCATACATGCTCCATTATTCAACACTTCTCTATCAAGCTACTATTGAAGAGATGAAGATTAATGGACTAAAGGTTTCTTACCCTTGAATGTCACTTGATTCTTCTTCTTTCTTCTCTTGAATATAGCAAGTCTAACTCTTTCTCTTTTCTCTCTCAAATATGTTATGCTAAGGATGTTGGTAGAAATGAACTAGCAAATGACCAATAAGCTCTTGTATTTATAGGAATCCCAAAGTGAGTGTATAATAGTCATTTAGGCCCTCCAGCTCCTTACTCACCTCTTTACTATTCATTACTTGGGCAACACAAATCATATCCCATACTTTCTCTCTAAGATCAGCCATAACTCACCTATGGGGCCCACATGGGATGCCCCATGGGTTTTTCTTACCCGTTTACCCATTGGTTCGATCCATGGATCCGATTCTTAGTTTGGGCTTTTAGGTATAATTACCTTGGGCCTAAAGTTGGGGGCTTGCATTGCATTTCATTGGGCCTTAACATAATACCACTTGGGCTTGCAAAATTCCTACACAAATCCTACAAGTCCAATGTTATAGGATTTAATCATTTAATGTAAAATCCTCGTATCCCTTACGTATACTAATTCATATAATCTTTCGTCATACACGTTATACCATCATTCATATATACTTGAATAATACTTCATATCATACTCGTATTTATTGCCTCGTAGAATACTCGCTATTATACAATCATCATTTATTCCAATCCTTACATTCCTTAACATTCTCAAATTAAGTACGCAGACGAAAAGCTGTGTTTATCATACTTTAATTATTATTACATAATCCATCCTCCCTTAATATTCTATCATTACGTATTTCTCAAAAATTCAAAAATAATTCCCGAGCAGAAATTAGTGAATAGTGTTTTTCGGAAAATTTCTCGAAAAGTTTTTATTTTCGTCTTAGAAATTCAAACACTTTAATTCCTTCACGTAGCCAAAATACTACGATATTCCGACATATTTAGGTTATAGAACAACCTTCATCTTATGAACACATAATAATAACATATAATATAATTTTATTCATTATTTAATCAAATAAAATTATTTTACAATAAATTCGAATTTCTACAGTTCACACATACATTCAATTAAAATGCCTCAAAAGAAAGAATAAGTCTTATATATATTCCAAAAACAATATTCCCATTCCCAGGTTCTTTATAACCATTAAATAGTTCTTTTGTCATAATATCACATAATAACAACATTCATCCTATTCTATTACAAAGTCAACCTATTGGTTTGCCTTGGCCTTTCCTTTATCTTTACCGGAACCTTCAGTCCGCTTGGTCTTAGCTGCATTCATATGGTTCAAGAAAGAATGAGCATAACTAGCTCAGCAAGTATGACAATTTCATTTAATAACAGGCTTGAATCATAAGAATCGTATATCTTCAATAACTGAAACAAAAGTTGTGAAGTATTATCGATAATTCAAAATAGTACTTCTCTTTTCTTTAAAACGTTTCACAGTGAATATCATTCAGTAAAACATTAATTTTGGTCCAAGACCTTAAGAATTTGATTCTTTCTTTAAAAAGGACAACCCGACACTAAGTCCATAAGTCTGGCATATCTTACGAGCACGTCTAGGTGATCAGCCTATAGTACTCTATGTTGTACAACACTACTTTCTTTAAACGTATGTACGTTTAAGGTTTGGAAACCTCACGTGTCTGTCCTTTGATGACAAAACATTTGATTATACATACTCAGTCTTCCTTTGAAAATCATACCAAAATAGTTTGGCAAAACTTAACAACATCTACAATGGTTCGATAGATTATAAGAAATCCATAAAACATCTTAAGTCTAGCCGAAGGAATTGGCTTCGACTTCATCAGTTCATGTGTAAGATACATAAATTACAAAGCTTGTGCAGAATGAACATAGACAAGGGTTAGAACACTTGCCTTTAGCATCTTCTATCGTTAATATAAATTCCCTTTGTCTCTTTAAGGATTCTACAATACATGATCACATAATATACCACATTAAGTCGTATATAATCAAGTAAGGTTAGTGCTATATCTTACCCTTCTTCTCAATCTAATCATGCTTTAGATTATTTAACATTGGTTACAGTTTATCTTATTACATTTTTATTACGTTTACGTAATCATTCATCAATATTTAGTTGTGTTCTAATGTAAGACCCCAACTTTTATGAATAAAGATTAATTTTTTTCGAAATATATTTTTGAATATTATGGTGTGGATTTGATATAGTGTTATAGTTGTGGGTATTATTTACAAATTTTAAAAAGTAAGCAAGTGGTTATATAATATTTGATTGGTCGGGAAATATTCGTTTTAACAAGAAATATTCATACGATGACACAATCATTGGTGGACCCCACAATGGAAGTATTGTCGTAGTTAGAAAATGACAGAATTATCTTTTTATAAAAATAATGGCGAAAGTTTTACCGTTAAACTGTTGAACTATCTGGTAGTAAAAGTACAGTAATACGCGTGGTTGCATAGTAGAAGACGATATTGATTATTGATGCTTACGTGAGAAGTCACTCAGTTATACTCAATTATTGCTACAGTAATTGGTGCATAATATCTCTCATATTATTGATTCAATTATTGTCACGGTATCAATATTTTATATTTTTAAATTAATAATTGAGACGACAAAGTTATTCATATTATTATTTGCAATATTGACGGTGTCTAGAAAGTTCTGTCGATGAGAGGTTTGGTCACCTAATTGCGCGCCAATAGGGAGAAATCCTTATCGGAAAGACCCCTCTTTCTTGGGAATGATCTAGTTGTTAAATATTGTGAGTTATAATATTAATGATGAATAAGTTTGTATTAATTAAAGATGAAATTGATATTTTCATTGTGTTGGGATTATTAGTGTTAATGGAAATCGACATCTATTTCGATAATAAATGATGTCGGGAGGTTATATTGACCAATCGGATAATTAATCGGATAAATGAGCAATTAATTGTTATTAATTCACATGCTTATAACTATTTGTTCACATGTGTGTACTATTGATTCACATACATGTACTATTAGGAGAGGTGGTGCAAGATTGATAATACTTGCATGACTAAATTAAAAATAGAGGTATAGATGAAGGTACTATACTGTAGCTATTTTTTCCACATGTATAGAACTATTTGTTCACATGTGTATACTATTGATTCACATGATGTACTATTAGGGGAGGTGGTGCAAGTTTGATAATACTTGTAGGACTAAATTAAAAATGAAGGAAAAGATGAAGGTATTATAGTGTAATATTTCGAGCCCCAAAACATGCAATTATCGAAACTATATTTTCTATAAATAGAAGCTCATTCTTTTTTCATTCTCACCAATTCACTAAGTCTCACAAGAGCAATTATAGAGAGAGAAGCTATAGAGAGAAAGAAGAAGAGAAGTATGCTACCTCACTATTCCAGTATCCAGTCTTCTTCGGAGGTAAGGGATATTATTTTGTTCAGTATTCATAAGGAATAATATTTTCTTCCATACTTTGTAGTATGTGAGTAATATTATTTCGTCTTGTATTCCTGATTATACCCTCATTTTGATAAATTATTGCTTCTATACTCTATGAAATTAGTAGATTATCCTTAAAATTTGCGCTTCGTCTAGTATCATTTCACAATGATATTTTCTACACATTCTTGTTAAATTTTAAGCTTTTCATGCCGGAGTATTGCCCATGAGTACTATTCATTTATACGGTACTATTCACAAAAGTACTATTCACAGGTACTATTCATAAAGTACTATTCATGAGTACTATTCACAAAATACTATTCACGGGATACTATTCACCTGATTTCTATTCACCCGGAGTACTATTCATGACAAAAATTGAATTCTTTTCGGTCCAAATCATTTTTGATACAATATTATTCTTGAATTTTACTCCACAAAGCAGTATCATGTTGGCAATTTGAACATTATTGAATTCTTGATAAATTAAATTATAAATCTTTAAAAATTTATCCTTTGTTTCTTTTAATTGAATTCTTATATCATTGTCATCATCCTCATGCTTATATTGTGATTAAAGTCATCTTTAGCTTACATGCATAGATGGACTGTTGATTGGTATGATTATAACCAGGGATCATTCGATATAATCATGACCCGTAATGTTACAAATGATGTGGTAAAAGTCCTCATTGGCCTGTAGTGCATTGATGGACAGTTGTTGGTATGATTATGACCAGGGATTATTCGGTATAATCATGACCATTGATGATTACATGAATATCCTTGGTCGTGGTGCAGGGATGATTCGATGATGTGATTTATTTATTAAGCCGAGTCTCAGCCATAAAGTTGATGAAAAACCTTTTTAAATCATAGAAGATAGTAGATATCACGCTCTACTTGATTCGTCTAATGGATTATTTGTTCCACTGAAGTTAAACTTGATGTTTATTGTATTTTATAAGTTTAACACTGTTATGGGCTAACGATAATTTATTTTACATTATCTTAGTCATAATATTTCTTATTAGGCTAGTTGAGCTCACCCTTTTTCTTTCATTGTTCTCTTCAGGAAATGAGAACGTAGCCGGGACTATTCAGGGAACAGAGTGACGGTCCGAGATGGTGGATATAGTAGTCCTCACTATTTTATGAAATAGTGAGATAATAAATGTAATGAGAACTTCATTTGAGTTTGAATACTGTCTATGAGACAATATTCGTGTAAAAACTCTAAGCTACGCAGTTGTCGTATTGTATAAAAGATGTTTGTATTTGATTTATGTACCATGTATTTGGCGACTCATAATGGGTGATGTATACCTATTTTGGGGGTGTCATATCTAATCATACTTAAGGATGTGATTTCAATTTAATTAGATAAGTAATTCATTACTACTTAGCTTCTCCTTTCTTTATACCCTTAAGCCTTCTTCTCTGCCTCTTCCCTATTGCTGTCGCTGCAGTGCCAGCTTTTTACTTTCAACTCGCGTTGCGGCGCAAGTTGGCAGTGCACAAGTCCCAGCCTCGGCTCTGCGGCGCCAAGATAATACACAATGGCAGCGTTGCGGCGCCGGTTTCCAGTGCTTGAGGTCTGGCCTGGTGTTGCGGCGTCGGCTTCACCTCATTGGGTCGCGCTGCAGCGCCGACCCTGTCTTAGGAAAATTTTTGACAATTAAATTTTTTATGTGAATTTCCCAGCTCACTAACTTATTCGTTATCAGGCCGAATTGGCTCGTTCAAAAGCCATTAACTAACAAATCATATGATCTATGATTTCATTAGAAAATATTTCATTTTCGAATCTTTTAACTCAAAATTCATCGATTAGTTCATTATTGCGAAAATGTTAAATGTTCGTGAACGTTCAACGCTCGTTTCTTTATTCTAAGTCAAAATTTGGTCATTTTTGAGTCCACGACACTCAAATACGAGTTGAGACTAAACTCCATCGAAAACCAACGTTTCCAAGCTAAAAATGCTAACTTTTGACTTTCATTCCGAGAATTTAACGATTTCAACGATTATCGTCTAATCTCGCAAATTTTGCCATAACTTCGTTACTTGAGATTTTTACACCGTTCAAAATGGATTCATTCCATCATTCTAACATCCTAACCAAACATATTTCATTTACTCATTTATATGACAAATTCTTACAAGTTCTTCATTAGTCAAATACTTATAAAAGTAGGATTTCCTTACATATGACTTATACTTCTTATCATACATGCTCCATTATTCAACACTTATGTATCAAGCTACTATTGAAGATATGAAGATTAATGGACTAAAGGTTTCTTACCCTTGAAGTTCACTTGATTCTTCTTCTTTCTTCTCTTGAATATGGCAAGTCTAACTCTTTCTCTTTCCTCTCTCAAATATGCTATGCTATGGATGTTGGTGGAAATGAACTAGCAAATGACCAACAAGCTCTTGTATTTATAGGAATTCCAAAGTGAGGGTATAATAGTCATTTAGGCCCTCCACCTCCTTACTCACCTCTTTACTATTCATTACTTGGGCAACACAAATCATATCCCTTACTTGCTCTCCAAGATCAGCCATGACTCACCTATGGGGCCCACATGGGTTGCCCCATGAGTTTTTTTTACCCGTTTACCCATCGGTTGGATCCACGGATTCGGTTCTTAGTTTGGGCTTTTAGGTTTAATTACCTTGGGCCTAAAGTTGGGCTTGCATTCACAATTCCTACACAAATCCTACAAGTCCAATGATATAGGATTTAATCATTTAACGTAAAATTCCTTGTATTCCTTACGTATACTAATTTGTATAATCTTTTGTCATACACGTTATACCATCATTAATATATATTTGCATAATACTTCGTATCATACTCGTATTCATTGGCTCGTAGAATACTCGCTATTATACGATCATCATTTATTCCAATCCTTACATTCCTTAACATTCTCAAATTAAGTACGCAGGCAAAAAATTGCGTTTTCCATACTTGAATTATTATTACATAATTCATCCTCCCTTAATATTCTATCATTATGTATTTCTCGAAAATTCAAAAATAATTCCCGAACAGAAATCAGTGAATAGTGTTGTTCAGAAAATTTCTCGATATTTTTTTATTTTTGTCTTAAAAATTCAAAAACTTTAATTCCTTCACGTAGCCAGAATATTACGATATTCTGACATATTTAGGTTATAGAACAGCCTTCATCTTATGAACAAATAATAATAACATATAATATAATTTTATTCATTATTTATTCAAATAAAATTATTTTATAATAAATCCAAATTTCTCGGTCGTTTATAGCATATCGCCATGGGGAGTGCTGGTGTTGTTTGTAAAGAAGAAAGACGGATCAACGCGGCTCTGCATTGATTACCGAGAATTGAATAAGGTCATGATTAAAAATAAATATTCGTGACCGAGAATCGATGACTTGTTCGATCTATTGAAGGGAGTGAGGTACTTTTCGAAAATAGACTTAAGAAGTGGATATCATCAGTTGAAGGTAAGAAATGAGGATGTACAGAAAACGACATTCAAAACTCGGTATGGTCATTACGAGTTTCTGGTTATGTCATTTGGTTTAACCAATGCAACTGCAGCGTTCATAGATTTGATGAACAGGGTGTTTAAGTAAGACCCCGAATTTTGTGAATAAAGATTAATTTTCTCAAAATGTTTTTTTAAGTATTATGGTGTGTATTTGATATAATGTTATAGTTGTGGGTAGTATTTATAAATTTAGCAAAGTATGCAAGTTGTCATAAAATATTCGATAGGTCGGAGAATATTCGTTTTAATAGGGAATATTTGTACGACAAAACAACAAAAATATATTTTTATAAAAATAACGGCGAAAGTTTTACCGTTAACTGTTGAAATACTCGGTGTTAAAAATACAGTAATACGCGTGGTTGCATAGTAGCACACGGTATTGATTATTAATGCTTACGTGAGAAGTCACTCAATTATACTCAATTATTGCTATAGTAATTGCTGTATAGTATCTCGCGTTATTTGATTCAATTATTGTCAATATTTTTATATATTATTAAATCAATAATTGAGATGATCTGATTATTCATATTATTATTTGCAATATTGATGATGTCTAGAAAGTTCTGACGAGGAGAGGTTTGATCACCTAATTGCGCGCCAATAGGGAGAAATCCTTATTGGAAAGCCCCCTATTTCCTGAGAACGATCTGGTTGTTAAATATTGTAAATTATAATAATGATGATAAATGCTGTTAAAAATATTGAAAGGAATTTTATAAAGTATTTGTTGTAAATATTGGTGTATTATTTGGACCCCCATTTACCCATTTTTCAAAATAATCAGTAAAAATTTATTCTTTTTAATAAAGTTGGGGACCACATGTGGGGCCCACGTGTGGAAGAAATGATTTTGGAAATGGGGGGGAGGGAAGAGTATACGTAAAGGGGAGGGAATATATATAACTATATGATGTGAAACGTGTGTAAGAGTGTAAGATGAGTGTGGTGAAAGTGATGTGTATGTGTATGTTTATAATATTAATGTGGTGGGTGGTGGAGGATACCCAGGAGAAAAAAAAAGGAAGTATGTGTGTATATGTGATGGAATAAAAAGCAGGGTGGGGGAAATGCCTTGGAAGAAAGGGAGTATATATTTATATAATATATATAGCATGTGTGTGTTGGATATATATATATATATATATATATATATATATATATATATATATATATATATATATATATATATATATATATATATGATATGTGTGTGTGTGCATGGCGTGAATTAATGTGTGGGTGTAATGCCATGTCGTATAAGGCATGGTGTGTATATATATAAATGTCGACGTCGGGATTTTTAGATGTCCCTTTTCCGTTACTTGTTCTTTGGTGTTCTCATTTAGGTGATATTTGTTTGAAAAAATAAGTGAAAAAGGTCCGACATGTATAATGTCGACGATGGACTATTAAGAGTCGCTAGTTGGTTTTTTAAATGGTTGTACCAACACAACCGAGAAAAGGGTTGCACATTGACCCGGTGATGTGACATCGCTAAGCGAATTGGTGAAACCGAGATTCATTAGGGTCCGGGGACTTGGTTATGCGGGGGGAAGGTGTTAGGCACCCCCCCGACATCCGTGTTACCACGATGACCACCTCTTTTCACGAAACTATTATCTAAATGTGTGTGTGTGTGTGGGTCAATGTGTTGTTATTTGGAAGTAGTACGAGGCCTCGTTCGAACCTATATACACAGGGTTTGAATTTATGTAAAAATTCAGTTTTTAGTAAGATATAGCAATGATGTTTTATAAAAAAGGTTTTTCAAACCCTAATGCTCAATAGTAATTGAGACCTCTTACACTCCCATTTTATTAAGTGTTTGGCTTGATTAATTTTATTTGACAGATGCGAGGCATCCGTATGAAAATAATGTACAAAATAATGCCGACTTCCTCGTGGGTATGGAAACCATCTGAGAAAATTCGAACCTGCAGAATAATTTACAAAGTCGCTACAATTTGAAAATCTCCATCACGGAACCGAATCTAGATCCAATAGGTTGAATCGTGATCACATAATTCCTAAAGCATATGTAATCGCAATTTATATGAAAGTAGTAACCAGATATATATATAAAAGCTGTAAATATATATATACAGACATGATCACCAACCACGAAGCATCTCCATGGGGGATCACAAATGTAAATAAAGCTGTAAAAGCTATCAACCGCCACATAGGAAACTCCAGGCGGGACAAAACATAAATAAAGTTGTAAATACGGTCAACCACCACGAAGGAAACTCCAAGCGGGACAAAATGTAAATAAAGTCGTACAAAACGATGTCGCCACGTAAGTAAACTCCGGTGTAGGATTTAAACGTAAAGAAATCTATAAAAGCGATCAACCACCACGAAGTAAACTCCAGGTGGGACGAAATATATATATATATAAGCAATAAACGCATAGGATATAAAATCCGAGCTCATCAAGCGAGTTCGACCACGAGTTATATATATATATATATATATATATATATATATATATATATATATAGCGAATAAACGCAGATGTAAAATCCGAGCTCATCGAAGCGAGTTTGACCACAGTTCATATATATATATATATATATATATATATATATATATATATATATATATATATATATATATATATAGTTTAATAAACGCGCACAGTTGTAAAATCCGAGGCTCATCGAATAGAGAATTCGACACACAGTTATATATATATATATATATATATATATATATATAAAAAACAAGAAACGCACTGCATCAAGTCTAGGCTCATCGAACAAAGTTTGACACACAGTTAATATATATAAATGTAGATATATATATATATATATATATATATATATATATATATATATATTAAAGCAAATAAACGCCTGCATCAAGTTTAGGCTCAATCGAGGCATAACTCTATAATGTTAGTCAATATATATGTAAATATATATATATATATATATATATATATATATATATATATATATATATCAGACTGCAATAAAACCACGGACCGAAGTCCGGGCAAAAGCAAGCAACATGACTCTTAACGTGTAGAAGGGTATGTGCAAAGATGAAGAAAAAGACTCTAAAGTGTGTGAGAAGGCTTACAACTTACTGCTAAAGAAGACTTCTATATCTTTAGAGTGGGTAAACACTGACTTTTGTAGGTACAAAAGAGCTATATATGAGCTCACATGTGTTTAAAAGAGGAAAGTACACTGCATGGGGTGAGTGCAGAGCAAATTGGGCAGGGCTTCCTCGCCTTTTTCTCTTTCAAAATGGGATTCCCAAGCCCTCTATTTATAGGCAATTTAGCCACAGGTGTACCAGAGGCAACCCGGGTGGGCTCGAGTTTTTCGGGTCGGGTCGTCTTGAAGTACGTGCACTCAGGTACTGTAATGTCCACTCGAACTTTCAGAAGTGTAATCCGGACATCCGTTTTAGGTATACAGGACCTATTTCGGACCGCCGTTGTCGAGAGTTGAACGATGGCATGGGATTAGAGTTTGTACGAAGTCATTGAAGATGGGACGATGCCCTCCGGTCTTCAAGCTTCAACTTTCATTCGTTACCCCGCACAATAGTCACTCGGGATTGGTCAGTCTTGTGGGCCATTGTTGCGTAGAGACGTGACGTGGCATCGTGTTGACGAGATGACGATGTTGCCCTCACCGGTGTTATCGCCGGATTGGGTCGATGAAGCGACGTTGCTTTCGGACTTCTTTGACCGAGATTGGACTGCTGCAATTGTTGAAGGTCCTCATTGTCACCTTTGAGGTGTGCCTGTCTTCCCGATGTTATTTCTGGGTTGGTGCAGTGTATCTCATTGTGAGCACCGATATTGAAGCTGGTCGCATTTGAAACAAACATTTCCGGGGTTATCGCCGAAACTACATTCCTTGGGGTTATCACCAAGGTTGGTGGCTATTCCCATGGTTAGGACTGAGACTGGATACCTCGGGGTTATCTCCAAGATTAATCGGTCTTCTCCGGTGTGTGTTCCGATATTGGATCTGCATGCCTCGGGGTTACATCCGAGATTGGACTTGTTATTCCCAGAGTGATCTGGGGTTGATGATGCACTTCTGGTAGTATCCGGTATGATTTGGATTGTCTTTCAGGGTTCCCTCTTAAAAGATGAATCTGTCCTCCTGCAATGTTAGTGACAGTGGTATAGAAAATTTTGAGTGTCTACAGATGCCCCTCTTTATCATACTCATGCATGGCGATGCATGGGTAGGATAAAGAATCCTAGACACTTGAAACGCAACAAGACAAATGTTGTACTATGTGTAGAAAAATGATTCAAATGTATGATTTATGTGTACGGGGTTGTAGCCCAACATGCTGGGGATGATTGCTGGATCCCTGTTGCTTCAACTGGGGATTGGCAATACTGACCAGATTTGATATGTAAGCCGAATCTGGTAGGATGTTGATGTTGGAGTTATCACCAAATTCCAGTGTTCTTGATAAGGACTTGATCCTGAAGAGGTACCTCTTATGTGCAAGAGATCCGTGGGGAGAAAGCTTGGTCTGTTTGAGGATGTGTATAACATATTACATCATCTATCCTCTTTGATAACATTGACCTTTCCTAGTTGGTATCGCCAGGACATGTCAAAATTCTGTTGGATTCACTGCCAACAGCAAATGCTGTCAGGGATGCCTGACCTTCGTTGACGTGTATTTCACCGACATGTGAATCAATGACTGAAAAATCCTATAAGATATACTGTCAAGGCTGTTTGAACTTCGTTGACGTGTGAATCAACGGCTGAGACTTTGTGAGTAGATCGTCAAGGTTGCTTGACCTTCACTGTGTTGATCAATGGAGCACCGCGTTGTGACCCCCGTCAGGGATCCGCTGGGGGAATATGAGTAATCGAGCATGAACTCCTCGAATAGCTCTAGATCTCTGATAGGTTTAATTGCTATCGACTGAGATAATGTCAAGGTTGCTTGACCTTCATTGGTATATGTGTCAACGGCTGAGCATGTGTTGTTACTCTCGCTGGAGATATACGTTGTAACCCCCATCGGGGACTCACGTTGTAACCCCCGTCGGGGACTCACGTAGGGTAACGACCTGGAGTCGGCGGCATCAGACCTGTATAAGTTATTGCCGTATGCGATTCGTGACAACTGAGGTCATCGGCAGGGTATACCTAGGTTCAGGAGACTACCAATGAGTGATGGATAGATTCAAAGTCTCATCTTAGAAGACCATGATTGTATGCTGTTTTGCTCAATCGCATGGCATTTTTATTCCCGATTTGACCTTTCTAGTCCATAAGAACTCCTTTGCAACTCGAACTGGATCGAGCCAGAGGGGTGGGGCCCATATAGGGGTGACACAGGTACACCTACTGCAGCCGCAGGTGAGCCTGCGACAAACCGTGGATGATAAAATCCAGCAGGTTGGTCTCACAAGTCATTTTTAACTTTGCGTGCAAAGAGAAATCCATGACCCTCCTTCAGATCTACTGAGTTTGGGCTATTTTCTGTAAATTCTATCACCGTACAAGTGTTCTACACTATCCTGGTAACCTATGCATGTATTTTTTCCAGTTTCTATCCGTTGGATTATGAGTTATCACACGAAATGCATCTAAACACGTAGTAGTGATTATGTATGCACAAATGACTTGATAAAAAATATTCAACATAGTAAATGTTAGTATTAAACCATGTTGAACATAATGATGTAAAAAAATTTGACTTTTGAGACAGTCAAATTGGCACCTTTTTCTACTATTTTTTGTCCTATTTGAGGTCCAATGAGCACACGGTAGCAAGGCAAAGTACTCCTAGTATTGAGGTTGGCCTTATGCATGATGATTTTGATTTTTAATGCATATATTATGTATATGACTTTGGGGCAGGTGTGCTACTGAATGGCCACCTAGACATGCCTATGTGCATGTGGATAGTCCTATTTTCAAAGGGGACTATCGCAAAAAATTTCTAAATGTAGGCATTGGGTAGTCATGCATTTTAACTCTATTATATGTTAAAGTAAATGCATGCATCCATATAATCATAAATGCATTCTAGAAAGCTCCAGGTAAGGAAATACCACACCCTTTCTGAGGTGATTTGGAGACTTGTTATCCAGATATTATGGATCTGGATCAGCCGAGCAGTTCCTATAGGACCACTTCTGACGTATGGCGGAGGGCTTCTGAAGTGCCTCATCCCCGTTCTGTTAGACAGCCTCGTCGGTTGGTGGAGGTCGTGATTCGTCCTGTCCAGGTAGATGTGCCAGACGTTGAGGACGAGGAGGCGGATATTCCGATTGAGGATCCCGCTCCTGCTGCACATGTCCCTCGCAGGGAGATCCCGAGCATTCAGGTGGCAAACCCAGAGTTGCTGGGTGATTTGAGCTGACATCCATCGATGTACTTGCATGCTAACGAGGTATGGTGATAGACTTTGATCTTCCTTCTTTCCTATTGATGAGGATTAAAGGGTTTTGATGCTAATATGCATTTCATTCAGGTTCCTAGTTTTACACAGCCTCGAGGGAACTGGTTTAGCATTCACTCCATGTACCAGGCACTTCATCCTGACTATAGAGCGATAGTGCATGAGTAGGAATTTGGGGAATTCTTCTCCATCCTTCCCCGTCATTGTCCTTGGGGTTACCTCAGGGCATTGTCTGAGCGATGGTTTCATCAGACTCAGTCACTCCATCTGCTGGATTGCGAGGTGATGATGACGCCTATGGACTGACGATTTATCACAGGTATGGAGTTTGGAGGAGAGCCAGTGCCTTGCATGGCGAATATTACCCCTATCATTGTCTCGATCCTTATTAGGAGTTCGGTATGAGGCGCCAAAGCGGGATCGTAGTTTGAGGTCCTTTGAGCGTAGATGCTATGAGTGGGCTTTTGAGTGAGCCCATGCCTGATGATGTCAGAATCAGGGATCGCGTTCTGCGGTGATTGTTCCTGATGATCATTCGAGGCTGCTTCATAGTAGATAACTCTTCTACGGTATCCTTTGCTTTGATCAGTGCCACACGAGATGTGGACCGTATTGGAGATTATGATTGGGGCTCCTATACCTTTGCCTATTTCCTCCGGGGCATGCGTATGCGCTCACAGGGTTTGACTGTGGCTTGGCTAGGATTTTACCCATTTTTACTGGTGAGTATTTCTCTTGTCTTTTCCCATTCATAGGCTAAGAGTGTTTACTGATAGTAGATGTTTTGCCATTGTGTTGGCAGTTTTGGGCCTATGAGAGGCTCCCATGTTTGCATCCTATGAGTGTGTTAGGTTTAAATACCTTTCCACGAGGACAACGATGGCACCATTCTATTTTTCTTGGAGGTCCACTCAGGTGAGGGATTCACTCACCGCCAGTGTCAATAGGAGTTCTTGACAACCTGGTACCATTACATGGATTCCCTATTCAGGGGAACATTTGACCATCGTCTTTGAGGATGGACATCCGACCAGAGTCAAGTATTTGATTTCCACCACGAGAGTTCCTTTCTTCACAAATAGATGTTGGGAGCTCTATTTAGGAGAGCGTGCTATTAGGAGCACCACAGGGGAGATCTGTATACCGATCTTGCCTCCTGCTAGGCATCATTGGCCCGTATCACAGTCACCCGTCACTGGTATCCCATTCTTGGGGGTTGACGATTTTGCATTATTAGAGGGTCCATGTACTCAGGAGACGTTCCGGCGGTGGTGGTCCCCTCGCACTATTGGAGCCCAGTCCCGCGCCACATAGTTTATGGGGGATATGGTTCCAGGATCCTTGATGATGATGGATTGGGTAGCTTGTGTCCGAGCTCCGACTCATATGACCCAGATTGATAGCTTGACTCGGCAGTTGGGCAGAGATCCAGCAAAGGCGGAGTCATTTGTTCCTTCCAGCTCAGGCGCTAGCCCCTCAGACGACCCATTCGGTTTTGCCGGCGCAGATCCTCCACTTTATAGGCCTGACATCCCTGTTGATAGAGATCCAGTGACTCAGGAGGAGTTACATCAGGTGGACAGGATTGAGGACGTAGACATCGAGACCCTGGTTTTCTTCTGATGTATATTGTCGTTATATCTTTTGATAGGCCTCTGTTTAGATATTGGGTGGTTGTTCCCCATTCTCGCTATATCTTTTGATAGGCCTCTATTAGTAGTAGGGCGGTTGTGCCCCATTTCCCTGTATTTGTAGCTGTACAGAGTTAATGTATTATATGATGATATACTTAGGAATGTATACACCATTTTTTCATTCCATATATCATATTGCAATCCATTATCTGTTATGCATGTATCATGTGATGCATATGTATGTATGTCTAAAGATATTCGGCATTGACCCCTGGATGGTATTATGACACGGTCCGCACAGATGTCTTCTTCGACAGTTAGCCGTATAGATCATACCCCACCGTCAGTGGTGGTATTGGGTATGCGATCGTGGTATGATAGCATGTCACCACAAGACAGGGTGACTGTAGATCAGCTGTTGCAGCATACCATGACTTTATTTCCTTTTCAGGTTCCCGTAGGGTTCGTAGACGGGATGCTAGAGCATTGGCTACCGAATAGGCAGGTATTCCGATTTGGCACCCATGAGTTGACTCCTACTCTGGAGGAGTATGCACGTTTGACGATGCTGCCTTTAGACAGACCTTGCGTGTATCTGGCTTTGGGAGACATGAGTAGACAATTCATGACTCTCACATAATTGCAGCGCAGAGTAGTGCAGGACGAGCTGACATCTAGCCACGTGATATCCCGCATTTTTTGTACGACAGATTTAGCTCGGAGGATAGCTACTCATGACATTTCGGGGATTTCACCGTACCGGAGGACCATTGGCATTTGGCCAGGGTCGATGTACTATTGTTGTGCGTACTGTCGTATGTCTATATGCCACGATATATGGACGAGATATACATTGGTGTCATCATGGCTGTGAGAGCTCTTAGAGAGGGTCGTACCATTGTACCTATGATTGTAGCAGAGACCCTGCGGTCAGCATCCTATTGTTGTACGTATCCTATAGGAGTGTTCACTGGGAGTTCGGTCATGTTTTATGTGTGGTTTATGTCACACTTGAGACCGGTTGGTACCCTTAGACGGCATGGATATTGCTTCACCCATGATGTAGCTATGTCATACTCCTTTCAGCCATCAGAGTGTATAGATGCTCTGTCTTGGTCCACATTTTTAGTAGTTATCAGAGATCTATTCAGCATATTGTTGTGCTCGGGGCTTTGCTCACCATACAGCTTCATTACTCACGCTCCGGGCATGGACTTCCTCCCTCTAGCTGGCTTGAGGGGTGTGACTACTTATCACCCACTGGCCGTGATGTCGCAATTTGACCAGTTCCAGGATTTCCATCCTTTTGATGGGGCGAGGGGTCATCGTTCAGCTTCTCGATACCTCTCAGCAGACGACCGATCCCGTGTGTATGCTTGTTGGGATCAGCGTGAGATAGCTTCTTTTTCATCGATCATCCGGTGTAGTTCTGCAGAGTATTCCGCATGGATGGAGACAGAGATTTTGTCGGCTGCAGCAGTATCTGCAGTTCTAGATAGCGAGTCAGACAATGTAGAGCCCATGGAGGACATGGATACCTACATCGAGGAGGAGCCCGCTGCTGGGTTGCCAGCATTTCTTTTGGATTCTCCTAGTACCAGTACTTTTGTGATTCAATACTCGGCACAATACTTAGACCAGAGTCTTCATCTAATGACCTTTGAGAGAGATCATGCTCGATCTATGATGTTAACTACCCTTGAGGGGAGAGACGCAGCTCTATTAGAGAGAGACGAGGCATTACCTCGCAGAGATGCCGCTGTTATTGAGCGAGATGAGGCTAGATCAGCCAGAGATGCAGTGATAGTTGAGCGGGATAGTGCTATATCTGCCTGGGATGTAGCCATCACAAATAGTACTATAGTGAGGTCCCTTACCACTAGCATGATCGCCGAGATAAGCAAATATATTGATGATGATATGGTCACCATACAGATGGCTGCAGATCTTTTAGGTCGTGTGGATATTCTCATACAGGAGACCACAACTTCACCTCCTTCCTCTGAGAGGGACGCCATGTTGGGCTTGTTAACTCGCATATACCCTGACTTGTAGATGAGCTTGTATTTACCTTCACAGACTAGCTTAGCCATTTTGTCATGTACAGTTTACATTGTATATATATCAAAATGACATTATATATGTGAGGAAATATATTTTGGATCACTTCCCTTTTAGATATGCCTTGCTATTTGCTTGATATTTTGCTTCTTTGCTTGGGGCTTGTGGTCTTGATGTATTCTCAATTCCTCCTGGGTGGATGGACCTTTGAGTTGTCTCGTGGGACGATTCGAGAATGGATCATCGATATCTGTGTATCCCTACCATCTTTGGTGTCTTGGGACTGGTTTATGGATGGAAATGTGGAGAGGAGTGTGGACTTCCTCTCTGAGATTGACCGCACCACAGATGGTCGCCAGTACTTCTATTTAGGAGAAGCCTAGTTAATTCCATCTCTTATGGATTGGTGTTTCTCTTCAAGGTATGACCACAGCTTAGATGGTCGTCGAATCTCCTATTTGGGAGGAGTTCAGGTAATTCCATCCCTTTGGTCAGAAGCCGAATGAAATGTAGGGGATCGAAGGATGATCCCAGTACCAACTAACAAGGATTTATGTTTTGGTAGAGGGCGAGACCGCACCATGAATGGTTGCCTACGTACTCCTATTGAAGAGGAGATCAGGTCTGCGTAGTTCGAACCTGGTGTAAGAGGTTCAACGCTGTATATGGCAGAAATGGTGTAGGAAAGTTTTTGTTGTTTTTGTAAGGAAAAGGGCGGAAATGTTTTTGTTGTTTTTGTTTTATTACGACCGGGCCATATGAAATGGTTGCCTACGTACTCCTATTGAAGAGGAGATCAAGTCGACGTAGTTCGCCCCCCAGGGTGAGAAGAAAAGCGTAATCCCATGTACAGGTTAGAGTGTGGAGCAGAGAAAGTTTAATCCTAGGTTGAGGATAAACTGTAGGTATGAGAAGTTTGATCCCAAGTATGGGTAGCCAAACTGCAAACGAAAGAGGTTCAATCCACGGTGGGATGACCCAAGTCGTAGGAACGCAAAGGAGAAAGCCAGGCTGCTGGCTTTGAAAAAGTATGTTTCCCTGAGGGGCAAAGTATAGGAAAGTTATAGGTAAAGGGTTAAAGAACCGAAATAAGTGATGATTCTGCATCAGGGTGTTTGCGAATTACTTCAGACATAATACAGTTTCACGGCATCTGAGTTGATGAGTTGTGGAAATTCATCGTCGTCCATTTCTTGCAATCTGAGATCGCCTCCTGTCAATACTTCCTTGATAATAAATGGGCCTTCTCAGTTAGGAGCGAATTTTCCTTTAGCTTGATCCTGGTTGTCAAGAATCTTCTTCAAAACCAAGTCATGTTATTTAAACAGCCGTAGCCAGACTTTTTTGTTGTAGGATCTGGCGATCCTTGGCTGATATAACTGACCATGGAAGATAGCCGCAGTTCGCCTTTCGTCTATTAGAGATAATTGGTGATACCTGTCTTGTACCCATTGGTCTTCATCTAGCTGAGCGTCTATCAACACTCTGAGGGATTCCATTTCAACTTCTATGGGAAGTACTGCTTCCATCCCATAGGTTAAAGCATAGGGGGTTTCCCCAGTGGAGGTACGTATTGTGGTTCTATAGGCTAACAGAGTCAGAGGCAATAGGTCAGGCCAATCTTTGTGGTTGGCGGACATCTTTTGCATAATCTTCTTGATGTTTTTGTTAGCCACTTCAACAACATCGTTCATCTTCGGACGATAGATGACAGAGTTAAGATGTTTGATGTGGAATTTACTGCATAATTCCTCCATCATTTTATTGTTGAGGTTTTTGGCATTGTTTGACACAATCACCTCTGGTTGTCCATATCGACAAACGACATTGTTTCTGATGAAAGCAATGATGACTTCTTTAGTAACCCTGGGGAAGGAGGCTGCTTCTACCCACTTGGTGAAGTAGTCGATCATGGTGAAGATAAATCGATGACCATTACTGGCTTTAGGCTCAATGGGCCCGATAACGTCCATTCCCCACATCGAGAAGGGCCAAGGTGAACTCATATTGTGGAGTTCTCATGGAGGGGCGTGTATAGCATTCCCATTAATATGGCACTGATAGCATCTCATGACGTGGTCATTGCAGTCAGCTTTGAGAGATAGCCAGTAATGTCCCATCCTGAGGACTTTCTTGACAAGGAGGGGGCCACAGACTCCGCCATGGATTTCATCCATAAGCCTTTGGGCTTGATCTTTGTCTAAACATCTGAGGAAACCTAGTCATGCATCTCTTTTGTAGAGCGCATCTCCACTCAGGTAGAACTTCATAGCAAGTCGATGGATCCGCCTTTTCTCAGTCGAGCTCGCCTCAACGGGTGTAGATCCATCTCGCAAATAATCCTTGATATTCTGATACCAAGGATGCTGGATGGGAGGTAGCTCATCCGATACTTCTCCAACATAATTCCCATAGGTTGGGGCCTTGTGCAGGGAGATCGCGACGCTCGACAAGTGTTCCTTGTCTGATATGCGAATTAAGGAAGCCAAAGGTTCTAATGCGTCCGCAAAGTCATTCCTATTACGAGGAATGTGTAGAAAGGAGATTTCTTCGAACTCCAAAACCATCTGTAAAACCTACCGATGGTAAGGCAGCAAATGTAGTTCCTTGGTTTGATAGATTCCGGTGGATTGTCTGATTACCAGCTCTTAATCTCCAAGGAGAGTTAATCGTCTCGATGCCCATTGAGCGGTCAAGTTTTAGCCCCATGAGGCGACCTTCATACTCGGTAGTATATTATTGGTTGCCAAACTATAACTTCGGCAAGAACGAGATACTGTTCCCGTGCGAGATACACTAAGCGCTCCAGCTCGTAACCTTCCATATTAACGGCTCCATCAAAATACATCTTCCATGATTTGGCCAGATCGATCGATGATGGTGTTCTTTGCATCGTCATTACTCCTTCATCGGGAAATATGTTTCAAGGGTTTGAAATCCCCAGAAGGTGCGGCGGCGGTTGATCCGCAATTCCTTGACTTTTGTGATGGACTTTTGAGTCACATATACGATGTCAAATTATTGTAGGATCAACTGCCATCTGGACAACAGACAATTTAACATGGGTTTATTGAACACGTACTTGAGAGAATCCACGCGGGATATGTGATGGGTGTGTGAGCATGGAGGTAATGCTGTAACCTTATGGAAGCCCATGCTAAAGCACAACACGTCTTTTCGATCAAAGTGTACTTGTGTTCACTGCTGCTGAACCTTTTGCTGAGGTAATAGATAGCTCGTTCTTGGCCTCTAATGTCTTTTTGTCCAAGCATGTAGCCCATGGCATTGTCACTTATGGACAGGTACATAAACAGGGGAACATCATCCCTGGGTGGTACCAACACAGGAGCTTTGACTAGCTGTTCTTTAATTGTAAGGAAGGCATTATGGCATTCATCATTCCATTTCATGGAGGAGTTCTTCCTTAATAGCTTGAAGATTGGCTCACAGGTTGCTGTGAGATGGGAGATAAACCTGCTAATGAAGTTGATTCTTCCAAAAAATCCCCGTATTTCCTTTTTACGTCTTAGGAATGGGCATTTCGGTGATGGCTTGGATCTTGGCGAGATCCACTCAATCCTTTGTGGTCGACTAGAAATCCTAGCAACTTGCACGATTTAACACCAAAGGCGATTTAATTTGGATTCAACTTCAAGTTGTACTTACTTAATCTGTTGAACAACTTTCTGAGATGGTCTATATGGTCATCCTCCTTTTGGGATTTGACAATGATGTCATCCACATAGATCTCGATCTCTTTATGCATTAAGTCATGGAAAAGAGCCATCATAGCTCGTTGATAGGTGGCTCCGGCATTAATGAGGCCGAATGACAACCGTCTATAGCAAAAAGTTCCCCAAGGAGTGATGAAAGCAGTCTTCTCACGATTTTCCTCAGCACCCATAATCTGATGATACCCTGCAAAGCAAACAGCAAAGGAGTACATGTCGTATTGCGCAGTATTGTTAATGAGAATGTGGATAAATGGTATGGAAAAGCTATCTTTTAAGCAAGCTTTATTCAAGTCCCGGTAATCCACGCAAACTCGTACCTTCCCTCCAGGTTTAGGTATGGGTACAATATTGGATATCCACTCAGGATATGTAGACACCATTATGATGCCAGCTTGAAATTGTTTCACAATTTCTTCTTTCATCTTTAAACTCCATTCAGGTTTCAATCGCCTGAGCTTTTGCTTGACTGGCTTAAATCCCTCTTCAATGGGAAGGCAATGAAGGACAATGTCAGTGGACAAACCCACCATGTCTTAATGAGACCATGCAAACACATCCTGGAATTGGGTTAATAGCGTAACCATGTTATTTCATTGGTTTGGGGTAAGGTCTGAACCAATCTGGATTAACTTAGGGCTTTCTAAGGTTCCGAGATTGAAAGAAGTGGTTTGATCAAGGTTGGGTTTGGGTTTGTCTTTGATCCATTCTTGAATTTCTGGAGGCACCTCAATGTCATCCTGTATATCCATCAAGGCTGAATTCATCTCTACATCAAAGGTACAATCCTTGTGGAGAAGAGGCACCGTGACGCAAAGTCTGAGCACATCTAAATTGAGTCTGAAACAAAATATGCTTTCACTTTGTATATATGAAATGTGTTTATCATACACAGTGTTAGCATATACTGGCAAAATAAACTGCTAATACTGTACAGAAAAGTAAGCAGTTATTATATCTATAGGGCAGAAAGAGTTTCTACCCGCTTTACCCTTGACGACCAATGCAAGGAATGTTGTTCCAATTGGCAAGGGCAAAGTCCGGGTGGACCTCAGTGATGGAGGGATTGTCATCATCTTCCCTATCCCGAATGATGGCCATTACGTCTAGGCAATCATCGTTTGGGGTGTATTTGTTGGTATGTTCATCGTGAACGATGATGCGTATACCGGACATCATTTGTATGTCGTCTTGCTTGATTCTTCGTTCCTCTTCTTCCACTGCGGGATTTGGAACAAAGATTTCATTTCCTTTCACCGGTACTGACTTGGAACATAACATAGCCATTACATTGGCTAACACCTTTACGGGAGGTTGTGCAGACTCAGAGTTTGAAGGCGAAGATAAACGCCACATGGTTGAAGCTGAAGGAATCTGCTGATGTTTATGAGGATTCCTGTGACTAGAACTGGCAGAATTGCCTAGCGCAGCTGTTCCAGCTTGCCTTTTTAAGCGAATTGGGTACTTGATACCCTGGAAATCTTTACCCAACCCTTGTCCCGGCTTATGACCCAACGACATCATTTCTTGAGTGGCCGACATTACCTCGACAGAAATCTTGGGTTCAGGCAATGGTGCTCCAATAGCATGGTATTGGGTGTTGCTTATTTCCAAAGCATGAAAACTAACCGGTTCCACATCTACATTGACATTGATGAATGGCATGTCTCCGTGCTGAGGAATCTCTGGTTCAGCGTTGACTGTGACCAGGCAATTGTTGATAATGTATTTCAACTGTTGGTGAAGAGTGGAGGGGACTGCCCCAGCCATATGAATCCATGGTCGTCCCAAGAGTAGGTTGTATCCCGAATCTATCTTTAGCACATGGAAAGATACACAGAATGTGTGAGGACAAATTTTGATTGGCAGCTCAATTACTCCGACCGAATTTCGTCGGGCTCCATCAAAAGCTTTGATGATAGTATGGCTACTCCGAATTTGGTTGAGATTGATGTTCATCTTCACCAAGGTAGCATATGGACAGATATTCAGAGAGGAACCTCCATCTATTAAGACTCCCGCTACCATATATCCGGAGGACAAGACCGCAATGTGCAACGGCTTGCAATGACCGGTCCCTTCGGGTGGTATGTCATCATCCGTGAAGGATATCACATTGTTGTTGAAAATGTGATCAACCAGATGTTGAAACTTTTCTGTATCCACCGATGTTGGGAGATAATCTTCTTCTAAAACCTTTAACAAGACCTTCTGGTGATTCTCGGAAGTTAGGACCAAGTCCAAAATTGATATTTATTGTAGAGCTTCTTTCAAGCTTAAAACCACCGTAACTTCGTTATGACCCACAGCGCGGAGGAATTCTTCAATCTTCCCCATGGGTATTTTCCCCTTTGATTTGGTGGTAGGCTTCATCACACATTGGGGAAGATATAGTGGATTTTCCTTTGACACTGTAGCAGTTGTATGTGAGGTGGATCCTTCACCTTCTCCATAATTCCACGGAATTGTGTGCAAGCTAACAATAGGATATTGTGCTCTACGCGGCAAGTTTATTGGCTCGGGAGCGACCACTTTCAAAGGATTGTTGCCTCCCTTGAGTTGAATTGTTGGCGTTGTGAGTAATGTGTTAATCCCATCGATTTCAGTGGATATGACTGCTACCACACTTTTCTACTTAGTAGGGCCTGCATTCAAACTTGCACGTAACACAGTATCATCGTCCGCTAGGCGCAGGACACCACTGTCGATATGATTTTGAATAAGGTGGCGGAGTGCCCAGTATTCTTCTATGTTGTGACCACGAGACTGGGAATGATATTGACACACTCCATCAGAGTTGTACCATCCTGAACGGGGGTTGATTGGAGGTAGAAGGGAACTAATCATTCCTTCATTGATTAACATATGAAGGATTTCCTCCATAGGTTGGCCTAGATAGGTGAATTCCCTTTTATTGGCGAAATCCCAACGGGCTTTAGCATTTGCTCTCTTTGTCACTTTGTCTTCCAGCATTTCATTTTCTGAAAGTGACGAGGGAATATTCATGACAATAGGTAGGAGACTGGCATGCTCCTAGTTGATTAACTGATGAGTCACTTGATGCTGATAAGTCACCAGTTCCGCCAATTGTTCAACTTGCTTGCAGAGAGCTTTCATCTTTCGTTCCATTGTGAACTGGAACTTGGCATAATCCCATCTATCATCTTTGTCTTTGATGGTCTGGGAGGATTCACAGCTGAAATTGGAACTCTGTCCATTGCTCCAATTAATCATGTTGACGTCTTTTTCTTTGTGTTGAGGAAGAGGATTGTCTTGTACGTGAGGCTGATCTGGTTTGGTAACCACGATCTCTCCGTTGTCTATCAGGTCCTGGATCTTGTGTTTCAAAGCTCAACAATCCTGAGTATCATGTCCAGGTGCCCCGGCATGATAAGCACATTTCCTAGCAGCATTGAAACCCCGTCCATTAGGGTTAGCTGGTGGTAGAAGATGTGTAATTTTCTTCTGTGTTGTCAGAAGATTTAAGATGTTCTTGAGGGTATCCCCTAAGGGTGTAAACACTCGAGGGCGTTTGACTTCTCCACCTTTTGGTATTGGAGAGTTTTGTATTTGTCTTTGGAAAAGGAGTGTAGTTTCTCCTTTGAATAGGCATGTTTTGATTGCCTTTTTGCCCCTGTAGTATCAGGGAAACATCTTCCTCTTTCTTTTTATGGACCCTCCGGGGGTTGTTCCCATAATTTCTAGATTGGATGTGATCGGCAACAGCTTTGAGTGCAGCTAGGTCTTGAATCTTTCCGAACTTCAATCCCATCTCAGCCATCTCCCCATGTTTGACCATTTCAGAAAATGGTTTTCCGATGCCAGCTAAAACTCTCTCATAGAAGGGAGCTTCTTGTATGTCTTTGAAGGTCATGACCATTTCTAATTCTGTCATGGAAGGAATAAAGTGGGCAGCCAGACATCTCCACCTCTAAGCATACTCTCTGAAAGACTCGTTAGACTGTTTCTTGATCTTGGTAATTTGATACCGATCAGGAGCCATCTGAGTTTAAAAGTTGTATTGACTGAGGAAAACATTTGCTTGCTCTTCCCAGCTATGGATTTTGGAGTTGTCTAATCTTGTGTACCACGAACGGGCTTCTCCAGTTAGACTCTTTTGGAATAATTACATTCTGAGCTTTTTGTCCTCTGCATAAGATCCAAGTTCTCCAATAAATACCTTTAAATGTGTGTAAGGATCTCCTAACCCATCATATTTTTCAAAGTCAGGAGTTTTAAATTTTTCTGGATAATGAACACCAGGAAAAATACACAGACCAGAATATGAAACACTCCCGTGTGTTCCAATTCCTTTGATAGCGCGAAGGGTCTCTTCCATTTGGAGGACTTTCTTTTTGATGTCACCAGTGTCTGGATCTCCAGTGGGATGGGAAGCATCATAAGTTTTGGTGGTCATATCCAATTGCAGTTCAGGTATTGTAATGACCTGGGTTCCTCCTTGTGTGGAGGATTCAGCATGTACGGACATTTTCTGACCATGTGTAGACTGGTGTAATTCTTTAAGTAGAACAGCTATATCTGTAATTTATTTGCATAATCCGTCAAATTCTTTGTGAGAAACTGGATTAAGTTCAGTCTGGTCGGATGACGACATGATAGACTGTAGGCCTGTTGCCTTTTTGGACTTTGAACGGGTAGTAGGTCCTATTGATTCCCTGCGAAAGACTTGAATAGTTTAGTCTTTAGGGAATGTATATAATAACATGCTATGTGATGTGTCCATTTTAGGAATTTTATCTTGCAAAACGGATGTCAGCTGTTTTGTAGCATGTTAATATGTATGTGTACACATTTCTTCATATTTCTCATTACATGGAGATAGATATGGAATGAAATTACAAGTAATTGTGTTTACAAGTAATTGAAATGAGAGCATGAAGAGACTTTCCTCCATTTTGGGTTTATCAGAGGCTGACCTATCTTAGGTTACTCTCGCGGCTTTTTGGCATTAAAGTTCCCAAATCATCGCAATCTACTTGACGGGAAGTTAATTCGGTCTTTCAACTAGAGCGAATTTAGGTGGTGCCTTTCTGAGCCTCAGAGAATTAGTCTTCTCATGAGTCCAGTAATCAAACACCGACGGGATAGCCTCCTGGTGGAGGGACCACACAACATACATTCACATACATCGCATCTCACTGTATGAAAATGATTACATGTGCGAAGCACTAATATCACAACCAGATATGGTGTGAAGCACTAATTTCACAAGCAGTTATGGTGCGAAGCACTAAGTGTAATAAGGAAATGCATTCGTACACATTCATTAAATGTAAATGCAACATCCACACACAAGCAGATAATAGTTTTGAAAAGATTGTGATAGCGGCTTAAGTCCTCTTATTGGAGTCCCCAGCAGAGTCGCCACCTGTCGACATCGGGATTTTTAGATGTCCCTTTCCGTTACTTGTTCTTTGGTGTTCTCATTTTAGGTGAGATTTGTTTGAAAAAACAAGTGAAAAAGGTCTGACATGTATAATGTCGACGATGGACTGTTAAGAGTCGTCAGTTGGTTTTTTAAATGGTTGTACCAACATAACCGAGAAAAAGTTTGCACATTGACCCAGTGATGTGACACTGCTAAACGAGTCGGTGAAATCGAGATTCATTAGGGTCCGGGGACTTGGTTATGCAGGGGGGAAGGTGTTAAGCACCCTCCGACATCCGTGTTACCACGGTGACCGCCTCTTTTCACGAAACTATTATATGAATGTGTGTGTGTGTGGGTCAATGTGCTGTTATTTGGAAGTAGCGCGAGGCCTCGTTCGAACCTATATACACAGGGTTTGAATTTATGTAAAAATTCAGTTTTTATCAAGATATAGCAATGATGTTTTATTAAAAAGGTTTTTCAAACCCTGATGCTCAATACTAATTGAGACCTTTTACACTCCCATTTTATTCAATAAACGCACCGAATATAAAATCCAGGCTCATCGAATAGAGTTCGACCACATTTCATATATATAAGTATATATATATATATATATATAAGCGAATAAACGCACCAGATGTAAAATCCAGGCTCATCGAACAGAGTTCGACCACAGTTCATATATATAAGTATATATATATATAAGCGAATAAACGCACCAGATGTAAAATCCAGGCTCATCGAACAGAGGTCGACACACAGTTAATATATATATATATATATATATATACAGACTATAATAAAACAACGGACCGAAGTCCAAGCAAAAGCAAGTAACAAGACTCTCAACGTGTAGAAGGGTGTGCGCAAAGATGAAGAGAAAGGCTATAAAGTGTGTGAGAAGGCTTACAGCTGACTACTAAAAAAGACTTCTATATCTTTAGAGTGGGTAAACACTGACTTTTGTAGGTATAAAAGGGCTATATATGAGCTCACAGGTGTTTAAAAGAAGAAAGTACACTACATGGGGTGAGTGCAGAGCAAATTGGGCAGGGCTTCCTCCCCTTTTTCCCTTTCAAAATGGGCTGCCCAAGCCCTCTATTTATAAGGCAATTTAAGCCTGTGGTGTCTGCTGGCCGAGCCATTGTGAGTGTACAGAGGCAACCCGGGTGGGCCCGGGTTTTTTGGGTCCGGTCGTCTTGAAGTACGTGCACTCAGGTACTGTAATGTCCACTCGAACTTTCAGAAGTGCAATCCGGGCATCCGTTTGAGGTATAAAGGACCTATTTCAGACAGCTATTGTCGAGAGTTGTACGATGGCATGGGATTAGAGTTTGTACGAAGTCATTGAAGATGGGATGATGCCCTCCGGTCTTCAAGCTTCAACTTTCATCCATTACCTCGCACAATAGTCACTCGTGATTGGTTAGTCTTGTGAGCCATTGTTGCGTAGAGACGTAACGTGGCATCGTGTTGACGAGATGATGATGTTGCCCCTCGCCGGTGTTATCGCCGGATTAAATTTGATAAATGACGTTATTCGGACTTATTTGAGATTGAGCTGCCGCAATTGTTGAAGGTCCTCATTGTCACCTTTGAGGTGTACTGTCTTTCCGATGTTATTCTTAGGGTTGGTGCGGTGTATCTCGTTGTGAGCGCTTAGAGATTAAAGCTAATCGCATTTAAACAAGCGTTTAGGGGTTATCATTTGAAACTACATTCCTTGGGGTTATCACCAAGGTTGGTGGCTATTCCCATGGTTGGGACTGAGACTGGATACCTCGGGGTTATCTCTGAGATTAATCGGTCTTCTCTGGTGTGTGTTCCGGTATTGGATCTGCATGCCTTGGGGTTACATCCGAGGTTGGACTTGTTACTCCCAGAGTGATCTGGGGTTGATGATGCACTTCCGGTAGTATCCGGTATAATTTCGATTGTCTTTCAGGGTTCCCTCTTAAAAGACGAATATGTCCTCCTGCAATGTTAGTGACAGTGGTACAAAAAATTTCGAGTGTCTACATATATATATATATATATATATATATATATATATATATTAAAGTTTTTGTTTTATTAGAATATTTTATTGCACATAAATGAATAGTAAAATCAAAGTTTTCTTCAGTTTTTCGCCCGTGAAGTTCGTTCGAATATATATTGTGCAGTCCGTGATTTCTAAATTCAAATAGTATCATTTCCATTCTCCTATAAATAGGATGCTTAGTTAGAATTGAAAATCACACCAAAATTAGAGAATTCTTCTTCTATAATATTGAGCGTATTTCTTTAGAGTTTTAAGAAGCTTTGAGCGTAGAAAACAGTGAAAGTTTTCTTCAAACATATCCCCGCCCTATCAGAATACTCATTTTTTTAAGGTAAGGGGTATTATTTATTTCATATTCTGAAGAGATATTATTTTTTGTATTCCTATGAATATTATTTTCATTTAATATTTGTAAGGAATATTATATTCGTTCAATATTCGAAAGAAATATTAGTTTCGTTTAATATTCGTAAGAGATTTTATTTTTGTTCAGTATTCTTAAGAAATAATATTTTCTTCCATACTCTGTAGTATTTAAGTAATATTATTTCGTTTCAGATTTCGAATTCTATACTCTTTTTGTTAAAGTTTTGGCTTCTATACTCCATGAAATTAGTAGAATATCATTGATATTTGCGCTTCATCTAGTATCTTTTCATGGAAATATTATTCTGAGCATTCTTGATAAATTTTAACTTTTT
The DNA here is from genome assembly GCA_020205605.1 of Panax ginseng. Taxonomy (NCBI): domain Eukaryota; kingdom Viridiplantae; phylum Streptophyta; class Magnoliopsida; order Apiales; family Araliaceae; genus Panax; species Panax ginseng. Next base: position 56,450,564 of record CM035138.1, on the reverse strand, counting down.
CATGTCGGGGTACTATTCATGACAAAAATTGATTTCTTTTCGGTCCAAATTATTTTTGATACAATATTATTCTTGAATTTTACTCCACAAAGCAGTATCATGTTGACAATTTGGACATTATTGAATTCTGGAAAAATTAAATTATAAATCTTTAAAATTTTATCCTTTGATTTCTTTTAAATGAATTCTTATATCATTGTCATCATCCTCATGCTTATATTGTTATGAAAGCCATCTTTGGCCATAGTGCATAGATAGACTTGGTATGATTATTGTAGACACTCGAAAATTTCTTTTCCTGTTACTAACTATGTAGGACAAAATCGTCTTTTTCACACTCTGGAGATAACCCTGGAGAACTACAACATCAATTTTAACCCCGAAGATAGCCACGGGAGATCCAGTTTCCAACCCTGGAGATAACCCCGGGAAAACAATTTCCAACTCCGGAGATAACCCCGGGAAAATCAGTTTCAACCCCGGAGATAGCCCCGGGGGATCAAGATCAAAGCCTGGAGGTAGCCCCATGAGGTCAAGCCAACCTCAGAGATAACCCTGAGGACAGTCAAAGTCAACTCAACTTGCCAACCTCAGAGGATAATCCTGAGAAAATACTGCTACAACTGCGCAAAAATCGGAGATAACCCCGGGAGGGGCAAAATGGTCATTTTGCCAACTCAACTTCAACTCAAATCAAACCAACTCAAAATACTTCAATGGAAGTCCCACAAGAACCATATCTTAACTTTCGAGTGCAAACTACGCAAAATGGCTCAACGGACTACCTGACAGAAACTCGGGAATGCTATTTCAGTCATGGACCCATCTTCCTAGAATCAAAAAGGGCAACTCCTATGTCATTGTGTAGCTCTTGGAAAGAGCTTTTCGGAATGATATGGCACGCTTCCATCGGACTCTCGGATTGAAAGTTATGAACGACCGAGCAAACAACGAGTTATCCGAATGTACGTACTTTGACACGGTGGGACCCACACTACCCGGGGCACCCCGGGTAGCCACAGGTACACCTGCTACTAGGTGTAGTAGGTGAACTGCTGGCTCCCCCTCTATAAATCTGAGGGCTTGGGGTGGCCATTTTGTAAGAGAAAGCAATGAGGAAGCCACGCTTGATTCTCTCTGACTCACCCCATCTGAGTGTACTTTCTCATTTTAAATACATGTGAGCTCATATATTGCCCTTTTGTACCTACAAAAGCCAATGTTTACCCACTCTAAAGATATAGAAGACTTCTTTGGCAGTCAAATGTAAGCCTTCTCACACACTTTAGAGTCTTTCTCTTCATCTCTGCACACACCCTTCTTCACGTTAAGAGTCATGTTGCGCGCATTTGCTCAAACTTTGGTCCAGTAGTTTTATTTAAGCTTATATATATATATATATATATATATATATATATATATATATATATATATATATATATATATATTGACTAACATTATCGAGTTATGCCTCGATTGAGCCTGAACTTGATGCGGTGCATTTATTTGTTTTTCTATATATATATATGAACTGTGTGTCGAACTTTGTTTGATGAGCCTAGACTTTGGTCTGGAGCGTTTATTTGCTTATATATATATATATATTAATTGTGTGTCGAACTTTGTTCGATGAGCCCTGAACTTGATGCAGGCGTTTCTTGCTTTATATATATATATATATATATATATATATATATACATTTATATATATTAGCGTGTGTCGAACTTTGTTCGATGAGCTAGAACTTGATGCAGGCGTTTACTACGCTTTTATATATATATATATATATATATATATATATATGAACTGTGGTTAGAGACTACATTTGATGAGCACAGATTTTATATTGATGCGTTTACTCTGCTTTTATATATATATATATATATATATATATATATATATATATATATATATATATATATATATATATATATCCCACACAGAGTTTACTTCTTGGTGGTTGATCGCTTTTCCCTCTTTCTTTACGTTTCGTATTGCCTAGAGTTCACTTCGTGGCAGTTGATTGCTTTGTACAACTTTCTTTACATTTTTCCCACCTGGAGTTTCCTCCGTGGCGGTTGATAGCTTTTACAGCTTTATTTACATTTCTGATCCCCCATGTAGGTGCTTCGTGGTTGGTGATCATGTCTGTATATATATATTTATAGCTTTTATATATATACATGCTTACTGCTTTCATACAAATTGTAGTATCATGTGCGCCTAGGAATCATGTGATCACAGATTCAGCCTATTGGATCTAGATTCGGTTCCCGTGATGGACATTTTTAGCTGTAAGCAATTATTCTACAGTGTCTAAATTTCCTCAGATGGTTTCCATACCAATGAGGAAGTCGGCATTATTTTTGTACATTATATTAAATACGGATGCCTCGCATCATCAAATAAAATCAATCAAGTAGAACACTTAATAAAATGGGAGTGTAAAAGGTCTCAATTACTATTGAGCATCGGGGTTTGAAAAACCTCTTTTATAAAACATCTTTGCCATATCTTGCTAAAAATTGAATTTTTACATAAATTCAAACCTGTGTATATAAGTGTGAACGAGGCCTCACACTACTTCCAAATAACAAACACATTGACCCACACACACACATTAGGATAATAGTTTCTTGAAAAAGGCGGTCACCTTGGTAACACGGATGTGGGGGTGCCTAACACCTTTCCTTCAAGATAACCAAGTCCCCGGACCCTAATGAATCTCGGTTTCAATTGACCCGTTTAGCGTTGTCACATCTTTGGGTCAATGTGCAAACCTTTTCTCGATTGTTTTGGTACAACCATTTAAAAACCAATGGCGACTCTTAACGATCCATCGTCAACATTATACATGTCGGACCTTTTCACTTATTTTTTCAAACAAATCTCACCTAAAATGAGAACACCAAAGAACAAGTAAACGGAAAGGGACATCTAAAAATCCCGACGTCGACAATTATGACTAGGGATTATTCAGTATAATCATGACCGTAATGTTATAAATGATGTGGTAAAAGTTCTCATTGGCCTGTAGTGCATTGATGGACAGTTGTTGGCATGATCATTACTATTGATGAAAACACGAATATCCTTGGCCCGTAGTGCATAGATAATTCGTGGTCGTGATACTAATGAACATTCTTGGCCGTAGTGCAGGGATGATTCGATGATGTTGTTTAATTATTAAGTTGAGTCTCAGCGATAAAATTGATGATAAATTCTTTTAAATCATAGAAGATAGTAGATATCATGCTCTACTTGACTCTTCTAATGGATTGTTTGTTTCGGTGCATTAAACTTGATGTTTATTATATTTTATCAGCTTAACACTGTTGAAGGCTAACAATAATTTATTCTGCATTATCTTAGTCATAATATTTCTTAATGGGCTAGTTGAGCTTACCCTTTGATTTCATTGTTCTCTTCAGGAAATGAGAATATAGCTGGGACTAGTCGGGGAACGGAGTGACGGTCCAGATGTTTGCAATAGTAGTCCTCACTATTCTGTGAAATAGTGTGATAATAAATATAATGAGGACGTATTTTGAGTTTGAATACTATCTAGACGACAATATTTGTATTAAAACTCGTAGCTCATGTTGTATATTTATGTTTGTATTTGTATTCTGTACAATGTATTTGGCGGCTCAGAAGTGGTGATGTATACCTATTTTGGGGGCGTCACAGTTTGTATCAGAGCTTAGGGATATGATCCCTGGCTGAGATGTGAGACTAGAACTAGGAGGAGAGAGATGGGTAATTCATTCGCTAGTCTGACCTACCTAAGTTTATTTGTTATTCAATTAGTCGGTCAGAATATAGGGATAATATGTTGAATGTCAATTAACCCTTGTTTTGTGGCAGTATTTGAAAATGACATCCAAGAATGTTGAGAATAGCAATGGAGCACATGAGACCGTTGAATCACCAACGATCAATAACCAGGATAATGTGCATCAGGAAGGCAATAATCCTTATGTAAATAACAACACCGACCAAATGATGAACGATAGAATGTTTAGGAGCTTTCTATAATTCGTGCAACATCAAGCAAGAGAGACTCATGTTCAAATTGTAGGTGGAAACACTGGCAACTCTCGGACAGTCATCGCTAAGCAATTCAAGGAACTGGGACCACCAGAGTTTTTGAGAAAGCCAGAACCACTTAAGGCGGAGATGTGGATAAAGTAGATCACCAAGATATTTGATGTATTGGAATGCTCAAAGGAGCAAAAGGTTCCCTTCGCCACCTTTATGTTGCATAAAGAGGCGTGATTCATTGGTGGGAATCAGTAAAAGCATTACTGACTGGCGCTTTTCAAGATGTCTTGGGAGAAGTTCCAAGAATTGTTCAACGACAAGTACTTTCCCAAAAGTATTCGTCACATGAAGGAGGTGGAATTCATCAAGCTAGAGCAAAGCAATATGACCGTGTCGCAGTACAAAGCTAAGTTTGTCGAGTTATCTCGGTTTGTGTCCCACTTAGTTGATAATGAGGAGTGAATGATACGTCAATACTTTATCTCTCACACACTGTGTTTGTATTCAGATGTTATAAATAGGGCTCAGTTATTGGACCGCGATAATGAGCCAACCCAACCAAGAGAGAGCAGCCGACAAATTGATAATACCAATGGTAGTAGTCATCGAAGCGGTGACAACAAACGTGGAGGGAATCAATATGCCAGAAATGGTAACCACTTCGGTGGTAATCATGGCCAGGATAATAGGAAAGGTGAACTAAGTGAGAACAACTTCAAGAAGAGAAGGTTCAATAATGATGGAAAGACAACAGCGCCCATTTCTAAGGAAGAAGAATGACCACCGGTCGTATGTTTCAAATGCGGACATGAGGGACACATCTGTCCAAACTGTATGCAGCAACCCAAAGCGTGTTTCAATTGAGGAAGAGAAGGTCACCTAACTCAATTTTGTCGTGAAGTGAAGTCAAGTCCAGCTGGGATGGTGACGCCGAAGGATGTCTCAGACAAGTCAAAGCCGGTAGTTTAAGTGAGAGCATTTGTCAAGGAACCCGAATAAAGTTATCACGGGTAAGTTAATCATAAACTCTTAGGAAGTCAATACCTTGTTAGATACCGGTTCTACCCACTCTTTTATTTCTTCTACTTGCACTCAACGTTTGAACTTGACTCTTGAGAAATTAGACTTTGACTTATCTGTTGGAACTCCATTGGGAGAAACCTTCATTACATCCAGTGTTTATAAGTCTTGTTTGGTTCAAATAGGTACCCTCACATTACCTGTCGATCTTATTTCATTGAAAATACTTGCATTTAACGTAATTCTAGGGATTAATTGGTTAACTACTCATCATGCAAAAATTGATTATTTTCGTAAGGTTGTTAGCTTTCATATTCCTAACGAACCTATTATGCGGATTCAAGCAACCAAACCATTAAAATCAATCAATGTCATCTCAAGCCATAAAGTTATTTGTTTATTGAAAAATGGATGTCAAGCTTTCTTAGCTCATGTCACGGATTTAAACAAAAATACTTCAGTTTTGAATGATATTTCTATTGTTAATAAATTTCCTGACGTATTCCCTGAAGAACTTTCTGGCCTACCCCCAGAGCGTGAAATCAAATTTTGTATCGACCGTGAACCCGATACAAAAACCCTCAAATATTTTTCACCAAAAAACGAACGTAACATGCGCCAAAGTCGTTAGCTCGAGCTGTTGAAAGATTACCACAATACCATTTAATACCATCTTAGAAAAGCGAACGTCGCAGCTGATGTGTTGAGTAGAAGATCGTATACGTTTACGAGTACGATGTTGTTAACACAAAAACCTATTTGTACAATTTACAAAAGATGGAGATAGAGTTAAAAACTCCAAGAACCTACGTGAAAATAGCGAATATACGATTAGAACCAACTTTAATAGATAAAGTTAAAGCCTCTCAAGCTACAGACTCAAAGCTGATAAATGTGAAGAAGAAGGTTCAAGAGGGCGTTATTCTAGAATCAAGAATCGACAAAGAGAGGAAATCTCAACTGTGGCCTATAGACTCGCCTTACCGCTAAGTATGTCGCGTGTTCATAACATTTTTTTTCACGTATCGATGTTGCGTAAATATGTGGATGACCCGAACCACATTATTTAATTAGAACCGGGCGAGATAACGAAAAATTTAACGTATGAAGAGGTACCTGTTAAAATCTTGGATAAGAAGGAACATATTCTATGCTCTAGGGTTATACCTCAAGAGTTAGAATTTGAAATGAAATCAAGGTATTATGATCTCTTCGAACTACCAGGTACGTAAATTTTGAGGGCGAAATTTCATAAGGAGGGGTGATTGTAAGACCCCGAATTTTGTGAATAAAGATTAATTTTTTCAAAATATTTTTTTTAAAGTATTATGGTGTGGATTTGATATAATGTTATAGTTGTGGGTAGTATTTATTAATTTTGCAAAGTATGCAAGTTGTCATAGAATATTCGATTGGTCGGGGAATATTCATTTTAACAGGGAATATTCGTACGACGGCACAATCATTGGTGGACCCCACAATGGAATTACTTCAGAATAAGAAAATGACAAAAATATCTTTTTATAAAAATAACGGCGAAAGTTTTACCGTTAAATGTTGAAATACTCGGTGTTAAAAATACAGTAATACGCGTAGTTTCATAGTAGCACGCGATATTGATTATTGATGCTTACGTGAGAAGTCACTCAGTTATACTCAATCATTACTACAGTAATTGATGCATAGTTTCTCGCATTATTTGATTCAATTATTGTCAATATTTTTATAAATTATTAAATCAATAATTGAGACGATACAGTTATTCATATTATTATTTGCAATATTGACGATGTCTAGAAATTTCTGTCGAGGAGAGGTTTGGTCACCTAATTAGGCACCAATAGGGAGAAATCCTTATTGGAAGGCCCCCTCTTTTCTGGGAACGATCTGGTTGTTAAATATTGCGAATTATAATAATGATGATAAATGTTGTTAAAAATATTGAAGGAATTTTATAAAGTAGTTGTTGTAAATATTGCTGTATTATTTGGACCCCTATTTACCCATTTTTCAAAATAATCGATAGAAATTTATTCTTTATAATAAAAGTGGGGCCCACATGTGGACGAAATAATTTTGGAAATGGGGGGAAGACTATACGTAAAGGGGAGGGAATATATATAAGTATATGATGTGTGTGTATATATATATATATATATATATAATATAATGTGTGTGTGAGTGAAAAATGGTGGAAAAGGAGTGAAAGTTATAGGTATAAGAAATGTGGAGGTGGGAAGAAAATAAAGGAAGAGAAAATGTGTGTGATAGTGATATGTGTGTGGGTGATAGTGAAATGTGTGAGTGTAAGATGAGTGTGGTGAAAGTGATGTGTGTGTGTTTGTCTGTGTTTGTAATATTAATGTGGTGGGTTATGGAGGATACCCGGGAGAAATAAAAAGGAAGTACGTATGTGTATGTGATGGAATGAAAAGGGGGGGGGGAAAATGCCTTGGAAGAAAGGGAGTATATATTTATATAATATATATATAGCATATGTTTGTTAGATATATATATATATATATATATATATATATGTGTGTGTGTGTGTCTGGTGTGTGGATGGCGTGAATTAATGTGTGGGTGTGGGTGTAATGTCATGCCGTATAAGGCATGGTGTATATATATATATATTATATTTTATTTAAAGTTTTTGTTTTATTAGAATATTTTATTGCACAGTAATGAATAGTAAAATCAAAATTTTCTTCAGTTTTTACTTAGTGAAGTTCGGTCCAAATATATATCTTTATGCGATTCAAGTGATTTCTAAATTCAAATAGTATCATTTCCATTCTCCTATAAATAGGATTCTTAGTTAGAATTGAAAATCACACCAGAATTAGAGAATTCTTCTTCTATAATATTGAGCGTATTTCTTTAGAGTTTTAAAAGGCTTTAAACGTAGAAAACACTGAAAGTTTTCTTCAAACATATCCCCTCCCTACCAGTCAGAATACTCATCTTTCTAAGGTAAAGGACATTATTTATTTCATATTCTGAAGAGATATTATTTTTCGTATTCGTATGAATATTATTTCGTTCAATATTCGCAAGAAATATTATTTTCATTTAATATTCGTAAGGAATATTATATTCGTTCAATATTCGAAAGAAATATTATTTTCATTTAATATTCGTAAGGGATATTATTTTTGTTCAGTATTCGTAAGAAATAATATTTTCTTCCATACTTTGTAGTATGTAAGTAAATATTATTTCGTTTCAGATTTTGAATTCTATACTCATTTTGTTAAAGTTTTGGCTTCTATACTCTATGAAATTAGTAGAATATCCTTGATATTTGCGCTTCATCCAGTATCTTTTCATGGAAATATTATTCTGAGCATTCTTGATAAGTTTTAACTTTTTAATGCTGGGGTACTATTCACGGGGTTACTATTCCTGAAGTTACTATTCATGGGGTTACTATTCCCGAAGTTACTATTCACGGGATACTATTCACTCGGTTACTATTCACCTGGGGTACTATTCATGACAAAAATATTTTTTTTTTCTGTCCAAATCATTTTTGATACAATATTATTCTTGAATTTTACTCCACAAAGCAATATCATGTTGACAATTTGGACATTATTGAATTCTGGATAAATTACATTATAAATCTTTAAAATTTTATCATTTGCTTTCTTTTAATTGAATTCTTATATCATCGTCATCATCCTCATGTTTATATTATGATGAAAGTCATCTGTGGCCCGTAGTGCATAGATGGACTTGGTATGATTATGACCATGGATTATTTAGTATAATCATGACCGTAATGTTACAAATGATGTGGTAAAAGTCCTCATTGGCCCGTAGTGCATTGATGGACAGTTGTTGGCATGATCATGACCATTGATGAAAACACGAATATTCTTGGCCTGTAGTGCATGGATAATTCGTGATCGTGATACTAATGAACATCATTGGCTGTAGTGCAAGGATGATTCGATGATGTAGTTTAATTATTAAGCTGAGTCTCAGCGATAAAATTGATGATAAATTCTTTTAACTCATAAAAGATAGTAGATATCATGCTCTACTTGACTCTTCTAATGGATTGCTTGTTCCGCTGCAGTTGAACTTGATGTTTATTATATTTTATCAGTTTAACACTGTTGAAGGCTAACGATAATTTATTCGGCATTATCTTACTCATAAAATTTCTTATTGGGCTAGTTGAGCTCACCCTTTAATTTCATTGTTCTCTTTAGGAAATGAGAATATAGTTGGGACTAGTCGGGGAACGGAGTTACGGTCCAGATGTTTGCATTAGTAGTCCTAACTATTCTATGAAATAATGTGATAATAAATGTAATGAGGACTTATTTTGAGTTTGAATATTGTCTAGACGACAATATTTGTATTGAAACTCATAACTCATGTTGTATATTTAAGTTTGTATTTATTTTCTGTACCATGTATTTGGCGACTCAGAATGGGTGATGTATACCTATTTTGGGGGTGTCACAGTTTAAACCATTCTTAGATAAATTTGTAGTGGTGTTTATTGACGATATATTGGTGTATTCTAAGACCAAGGAGGAACATGTTGAACACTTAAGGGTGACGTTGGAGACGTTAAGGAGAGAGAAGTTGTACGCTAAATTCTCAAAATGTGTGTTTTGGCTAGAACGTGTGCAGTTTCTTGGGCACGTTATTGATAAGGACGGAATTTTGGTAGATCCATCGAAAGTTGAAGCTGTAATAAATTGGGATCAGTCGAAGACACCGTCATAACTTACAGGCACGGGGGGTGATCAGCCCGTTATGCCCTGTATTGATCAATACTACATACCAGAACAATATTCTCGTTCATTATATCCGCCTCAGGCGCACAAAAGTTTTTGTCAAATTAGGGATGTTCATACTTAGTCGGGATTCCGAACCAAAATAATTTGATTGGATACAAGAAGGTTTTATCATATTCAACGATATTTCTAAATCTGTGTCTAGCTGAAAAAATAGCTTAGACGACTATATATATATATATATATATATATATATATATATATATATATCAACATGTGTTTAACTATAATGATTATCCAAGTGAGGACACTTTTATTATCATATTTCAAAATTAACAAACAGAATATATATATGAGTTATATGATATAATATCATGTTGATAAACAATGATCGGATATAATATATACGACAATATGGTTAATAATCTAGTACAATAATAATATAAATCTGAAACTCTCTTACTCATGTCCATTGCATAAAGAAAATGCAAATGTAAAGATACTTGCTTACGATATCCGTTGAATAAAGTAAAACAAGAGTTTAGGATACTTGCACAACGTAAATGATAGTTTAGATACTTACTCAAATAAAAGAGTAAGAGTTAAGAAACTTGCATGGTCTGCTGCTTACACAACTTAATTATATCTTTAATTCAACGACCTATCATTTATAAGATTGTTCTATTGATTAGAATAACATATAACACATAGTACTGTTATTTACAGTCAACACATATCCTAATTATATTGTCTCATAGTTATATTAATCAATAAGACATAAACAAATACTTATACAGTCAAACTATATAGGTTTGGATCAATTTCGGTAGCATTTCCGTGTACCGACGGCTTTATTGGGTAATTATCGAGTTTAAAACTCTATATGCTTAACACATGAAATTGGCCTTGGCTAGAATAGCTAATAGGCGGGTAGATCGGTTGCCATACCCCTTTATTTCCTCTTTCTTACTTCTGAGTTGGTGAGTCACTTCCTAGTGTCGACATAAGCACTTTCTCGGTTATAACTATTAGTCCTTCTTCCAGTGTAACCATTGGATTCCCAAAAAGAGACGAAAGATACTCGCGAAGAACAGTTAAGTGGATGGAAATAGCATAAATAGAGCAAGCAAGCCTTCTAAAAAAGCAAGTGCAAGTCCCGGAAAGCGGCTACTAGCTAATGTCCAGAAAATCCTCACGCTTCATCGAAATCGAAGAGGACATTCAAATAGTTAATCTTTCCCACTATTATTTTTAAATGACTTATAATAATTTCTAAATAATTATTATAATTTATCTTGATTTTTCAAACTCTAGAATCATTATTACATGATTTAAATATTAGATAATTCTATTATCATTAATATTAAAATATTATCGCAACCATTGCCAAAATATCAAAGTTATTTATAATAACTCAAAATATTTTTAAATTATTAATATTACCCTTAAATGATTTTTAAAACATTTAAAATCATTGTTAAACAATTACCATTAATATTAAAATATTAAGGTATTATCACTAAAATATTAAAAGTCATTTATAATTACTTAAAATATTTTTAAACCACTTATATCCTTTTTAAATGATTTTTAGATCAATGAAGTCATTTTTAATCCATTTATTTAATATAATTATTAAATAAATCTAATATCATTAATATTAAATAATTAATAAAATTTACTTTAAAATATTGAAAGTTACATTTTATAACTTAAAATATTATTAAATACCTTATTATCATTTAAAATGATTTTTAACATAATAAAATCATTTTTAGTTAATTTATTTAGTGCATTTACTAAATAAATAATATTCAAATAATTACTAATATTTATGGAAAATATGCCAAATTATTAAAAGTTAATGTTTATGACTTAAAATAATTTTTAAAACTGATTTTATAATTTTCAGAATTTATTTACTATTTTTAAATGATTTTTAGAATTTATTTCTATTTTTTAAATCATTTTTTGAAAAATAAAAAATAAAAATAATAGAAACCGTCGCTATAGGCTATAGCGACGCTGTCTGTCGTTGTTGGTGTTCTTAAGCTCAAGAACACTGAAAGCCGGCTTTGCTAGGGTCCTACTTTGACCGTTAATTTCTCTCAATGCATTGTGTTTCTGGGCTAGTTTAAACATTGGTTGTGCAGTAGGTATGTAACACTAACATTATCAATCATAACCTAGGTCATAACACATCAAAGCATGTAGATCTGGCCTTGACAAGTCATTGTTAGAGCTTTCTGGGTTTTCCAGAAACCTAGACAGCTTCAACGGTCCATTTTGAGGCTTAAATATCTATAGGGTCTGGTCATTGTTTATGTGTTCGAATGGTTCAGGGTCGTAGTCAACATGTCCTTTGACGCCCCCAAATCCAGGTTCTCTAACCTCAGATTCAGTGCTCACGATCCTATCATCATCATAAGCATTCTATAACTATTTTGAAATAATAAACATACATTGTTCATTATAATAAGGTCTCATAATATGGTCCCAAGGTCTCCATAACCTTAACTTTAAATACACCATTTATAATACAAATAGTTTACTTAAGAAATTCCATTAGATAATAACTAATTTAACATTCATTCTAAAATTACTCCTGGATCTTGCCCTTGCCCTTGTCCTTCACGTTAGATCCTTGGGCTTAAATTTGAAAATAGAGGTCATGATATAGCAAGAGTAAGCAACTAATTTGCTTCACAAGTTTATAAAGACAAAGGATATATATCATGACTTAGAAAGAAATATTGCCTTCAATGTTCAACAATAATATAAGATTGTGGAGGAACATGAATTAATAATCAACAATTGAATATTCGATAATTGAATAACATGAACTGAGTGGTTTTGAATAACCATGAACATTTGCCAAAGTGCTCAGTGATTTAAACTGGACCTTTTAATAAGTTTTGGTATTCAAGGGGATCAACCTTTCATACCCCGTGATTTATGCATAAACACTTAATAATCCGACATTGATATCATGCCTTAATCAAATTTGTCCATTTCTCAGTCAAGAGTTCTTACCATATCAATTAATAAGAACAGTTATTTAAAACCCATTTGATTTAACAAATTTAGACATGCTTGATCTAGTTGATACAATTAGCATAGATCTATCCCATAAACAGTTCATAAATGAAGAACTTTAATTTAATTCACAGTTCAATGGCAGTAGAACGGAATTCGATTGCATAAAGTGCGAATTTCAATAATCAATAAAGACGTGAATAATCATCAATAATTATTCACTAACATGCTTTGAAAATAATAACTCAAGTTGAGTTAGGAAACTTGCCTCGATCGTAGGTTACAACTACGAAATTAAGTTCTATCCACTATGCAGTTAAATTATCTTCATTTGAGAGACCTATAATTAGTCTTTCAATTAGTCAATGCATAACATCAGATTATGTAATCACATAGATATTATACATTACAATAAGTTCTTATAAACATTATCATGTCTAGATAGTGTTATTATTAATTAACGACTACCTTTAATTCACATAATATTATTAACTTAGATAATATTAATTCACCTTCTAGTATTATTGGTTCACTAATAATACTTTAAATCATTTACTAACATTTTATTCACTTACTAATATTATTAATCAATTAATAATATTTTATCCCTTTACTAATATTATTAATCATTTAATAATATTTTATTTAATCTCGAATATTATTATTTAATAATAATACTCTAATCTAATATTTTTATTTACATAACAACATCATATTATAATATTATCAATATTATAATAATATTCCAATGATTTATTAAATTAATAAACAATTTATTCTAATTGTTCATCATTTATTAACCTCTTATTTAATATCCATAAAAGGTCATAAATAATATTTATTATTATAAATTACCAAAATACCCTAAGATAGTCATGATATAATATATTATGAGCATTCAAGCATAAAAATCATATTTTTCTCATTAAAGACATCATTTAACTATTTATTTCCTTTTATTCACAACCTAATCATTTTTAGGAAAAATAGCAAACTGATTCCAAAAATTCTCAGCTTCTGGATTTTAATAGAATATGAACCAACAATGATCCTCTAATTTTTCTAGAATTTTAGAAAATGATTTACTATTTTTAAAGTGTCCAAAACACTCGGATCTTGCTCTATTTTTCATAAATTGAGTTTTACTCAGAAAAATCTGAAATTTTTAGGGTATGCTCCCTTAACACATATGAAGCTACTGTAAAAAGTTTGGAATTTTCCAGTGTATACACAGTGAGATATTCTTAGGATAATATTTATGGAGTCCTTTAAGGAAATAGTCATTACGCACAATATATAACTTGAAACGTGTCCGTTCTTTTTCCTACGCGTAGATAACTTCATAAGGTACCTCTGTAGTATTTTTCCAGATTTTTACAAGATAAGGAACTAACCGAAACAGCCTCATGAAAAACAAGTCAGTAGCTGATTTAGAGTTTCAAAGCTTTAGCATATAAAGTGGACTGTTTTGGGAAAAATAATCTTAAAGGTTCCAAAACATGCTAGATTTGTGTCCTATCACTTGGGTTTACTAGGTAACTCAATTATCTAGCACCCCCCCTTCGACGGATCACAATTCCAAGTTGTACAACTTGAGTTACACAAGATTTAGTGGAAGAAAAACAAGAGTTTTCACCCTTGGAGAACATATGCTCATTTTCATCCTCTAAGTCTTTGATCTAACACTCAAGATACTTAATTTCATGCATGATGATATGTAGAACTAGTGTATCTTGAGTAGTTGTACACAACCCCATCAAAACTCAAGCTAGCAAAACAAAGTAAAAGAAGAAGATGAAGGTACATTATACCTTGACTTAGTTGCTACCCTTCTTGATTTTCCAAAGTAACTAATAAACTTATGGGGGCATAAACAACTAGCACTCCTATATTGTTTTTTCCTATGGGCGAATCCTCTCACTCTTTTCTCTCTTTGAAGTTAGCTAGCTTGGGAGCAAAAGATAGAAGAAAAAGATGAAGAGAGAATGAGATGTTGGAAGAATGAAAACAAAATGAAGTGGGTGATTCACTAATAACCCTCCCACAATTATTTTGTTGCCCATTAGGTAAAAACTTTGTATTATTACTTCCATTAACCTAGAAATGATTAAATGTGCATAATGGAGTGGCAACCAATGAGAGCTTAACAACATTGTCCTTATGTTTAATAATGTCTACTAATGGACAAGTTAGCTTAATTATTCCACTTAGGATCCTCATAATATCCTCCATTTAGCTTTTATTTTAAATGCCCAATTTTGATTAATCAAATGTCTAGAATACCCCTAATCAAGTGGGCTAAGTATTGGATTGTATTTTATTTCCTTTGGGCTTTTCTTTTAATTGATTTGGGCTAGATAATAAACATAGTCTAGCAATTTTAATAATGTTACCCAATTTGATAATTTAGGGCTTTCATTTCCAATCATATGAAGTTTAATTACTTACACATATGATTTTTATCTCATAACCTAATTAGATTTACAAGAATTAGGTTTAGAATTATTAGTCACTTAAAATACAAAGTTTCCCCACTTAAGTTAGTATACATATAAAATACTAACTTTTTCGTATTACCATAACCCTTAGGTTATTTAATAGTCTTACCTAATATATAATTAGGTCACAAGGCTTTCACTTTTAATGAAGTCTATAAATGTATGTATCCATAATTATAATATATATGTTAATTGACCCATGCACCACTTCACATGTGTTGTCACATATTAAATCCTTATGTAACACAAGGTTAAAAAAAAATCCATAATGTACATACATATATAGTGACTTAAATTTTACGGTTATTACATGTCCTAGTACATATATTAACCAACAAATTGGCTTAACTACATCATATACATATTATATGATTCGGTCAAGCATTGTCAGAAAACATGTTCTTATGGTTTCTGGGTTTTCCAGAAACTGTAACCGTGAACGACTGGCCTAGTTTGACCATTAATTACTTTCATTATGTTTGTTAACAAAGTGATATAAGAGCATGAATCCGTAGTACACATACAAGAGTACAATCTAAATACAATAACACAAGCAAAAAGATCAAACACATGCAAGATCTATGGCTTAAAAAAACTTGTCAGAAGCTGTTCTTCATGATTTCTGGGTTTCCCAGATTTTGTGAAAGGCAGTTGGTCAACGGTGGTTTGACCACTTATATATATGATTCTATAAATGATATGGGTGATATAATGACATGATTGTGTAGTCCTTATGTCAGACTACAATATTAAAACAATAACATGGCTTAACTAACAAAGATCGGCAAGATATAGGGGATCAGAAAGCGTTGTCGATTTTTACGGGCAAATCTGAAATTTGCTTAAAAGCAGCTTTTTATGTGATCGGTCAACGTACTTTGACCTTTAATAACTTTCAATATGTAGCAGATATGGACCTGATTCAAGTTCCATATTACAGAACGCATGACATACTACAAGTATAAACACTTAAATAACCAAAAACATAACCAGAGAAAGATCTACAAGGACTGACATTAGGCTGTCAGACACATATTCCCAGATTTTTCCAGATTTCTAAAATCATCAATTTCGAGTATCTAAGTATTATGGATCTGAGTTATAACAACCCAGATCATCTATATGGACTACAAACAACATGTTTAACACACAAAAACTAACATCTAACATGGAATCAAAAATCGAAATTTAGGTTTAGGGTTTTACCTTTCTATGATCAAATTCTGATTCTTGGCCACTGAGTTTGTTGTGGTTGTTAGTGGGGCTGGTCTTGGGGACTGGTCTAGCACTAAAATTCGGAGGTTTGAGTTGAGAGAGAAGTGAGTTGAGTGTTGGTGAAAATTTAAGCAAGTTAGTAGCATTTTTCTCTCTCAATCTATATATAGCATGGTGTGATGCTTATGGCTGAGCATGATTATCAGATTTATGACTGATTAAAGGCTATACTAGACCACATGGCTAGTTAGAGTTGGCCACCAACCACCTACTAGGTCTAGATCTACATCCACCTTAATAAAATATTAAAAAGGGTAGTTTGGTCATTTGGTGTTCACTTTTTGTGGCAATGTTGACATTTCCTCTCACCCATTAGGGTTTAACCCTAGAGCTCCAAAAGTCCAAGTTCTAGGATTTTGAGATTAGGGCTAAAATGGAAATTTTAGTTTCTAAAAATGTGAATTAGGGTTCTCTAATTAAATTAGGTTTACTAATTACCTAGGATTTATAAATTAGGCTTTATAATATATTAATTACTATCAACCTTGCTAAATTAATACCTAAGGTTTATAACTTAGCAATTAGGATTCAAATTTAATAATTAGGGTTTCTAGTTATTAATTAGGGTTTACCTAATTAACATTAAATATAATAATTTCCATAAATTACATTACACAATAACTTAATATTTTTTATAGTCGTAATTGACTTATATACTATAATTTATTAGTAACCCTAGGGTTTGCACTACTTTACTAAAACTGTTCCACACATTAACAGTCGTAATTGACTTATATACTATAATTTATAACCTATAATGATCAATAATTCTTAAAAGAATTTATTTATAATTATTCACATAATAAATAGGTTTTATTTGTCACATAAATACCTATACTTTTCTTTGCACATAATCCCACCTTTATAAAATAAATGCAAAATTTATTATTTAATTATTTTGAAAATACTGGGGGATTACAGCTAACGATAATTTATTCTGCATTATCTTAGTCATAATATTTCTTACTAGGCTAGTTGAGCTCACCCTTTTGCTTTCATTCTTCTCTTCAGGAAATGAGAACGTTGCAGGGACTAGTCGGGGGAAACAGAGTGATGGTCCTAGATGGTGCATTAGTAGTCCTCACTATTCTGTGAAATAGTGTGATAATAAATGTAATTAGGACCCCATTGAGTTTGTATATTGTCTAGATGACAATATTTGTATTAAAACTCTGAAAGATATGTTTAGTCGTATTTTACATTGTTGTGTATAATTAAGTTGTATTTGAATTTTGTACCATGTATTTGGCGACTCAAGATGGATGATGTATACCTATTTTGGGGGCGTCACAGTTGGTATCAAAGCTTAGAGATATGATCCATGGCTAAGATGTGATACTAGAACTAGGAGGGGAGAGATGGGGAATTCCTTCGCTAGTATGACCTACCTAAGTTTATTTGGTATTTAATTGGTCGGTCAGAATATAGGGATAATATGTTACATGTCAATTAACCTTTGTTTTGTGGCAGTATCTGAAAATGACATCCGAGAATGTTGAAATGCAATAAATGCCTAAAACAAACTACATGATATGCAATGCAATGAAATGCAATAACAATCTAAATGCCTAAAAATCCAACAACATCGCATAAACTAAATTATCCCATCGGCCTCAGAGAAAACAAGCAACTCTACAATACAAATTATCAAAACCAATCCAAACTTACATATTAATTCTCAATTCTTGAACAACTATTACTGGTATATCGTGCGTGTGTGATCAACATCTAAGATAACTGATACAGACCCAAATTCAATACATAAACAACTTCTTAAAAGGAATCATACAGTGCAAACTTAAAAATCTCAAAGATAGGCACGATTCAACTAAAATTAAACTCAACCAAATTAAAGGGTACATGCAGGATACTTATACTTTCTTTTCTTCCTTTTTTTTAACACGGGGGCTTTTTGCTCTTTTCCCATGATTATTTCCCTTTTCTTTTTCTTTTGATAGATGGTTGGTGAGTGCGTTTTACGCTCCATCTCACACTTGTGTTTATGGGGAGTGTTTCTCCTCAACCCACCACAAGACTCAACATGTTTCATTCTTTCTCTTTTTTCTTTTTCTTTAAACAAAATTATATATCCCACATGTATTCCCCCAAACTTAGGTTTGTGCCTAAGTTAAGCCTTCACTGCCTATCCTTGTCATTTTCTAGTTCACCCTAGCATTATCCTTTAGAAACTTTTTATGTATCAATTTGAACTAACCGGTCAACAAAGATGTTATTAGTGCTACCCCTTTTATAACAGTTTCAAACAAGTCCAAGAATCGATTCATAACAGAAATTATATCATAGTTCTAATAATCCATACTATATTGGTTAACTTGTTCACAATCTCATCATTAGCCCACAAAAATAACATGAAAAATGCGACACCGTTGGACATATGCAAACACACTATTTAACTAATTTTTTTTATTTTATTTTATTATATATATATATTTTAGATATATGAAAACAATGCAAAATCCTAACTAATATGCAAATACCTATTCTATAATGCAAAAGTAGATATGACAACAAAAAAATTTAAAAATGCATGTATGCAACTAAACAAATTACTCCCCCAAACTTAAATAAGACAATGCCCTCATTGGATAACAATAAAGGGTAATAGGACTTCCCTAGAATCGTCTAAGTCTGGGGTGGTGGTTGGTGCTCTTCCTCATCAGAATCACTAGGAGGAAATCGAGGTAAAGGACCGGGTTGTTGATATGGAAATTGAGCCGCCGGGTTGAAGCTTTGGAGCGTTGTGTTGAATGAGGCGAAAGATGCGTTCATGGAATCAAACATGTGATCTTGGCGCATCGCCAATCGTCGCATTTCCCGGCATGCTGCCCTATTATGTGCATTCATCTGATTTTGGAACTCAAGGAGCTGAGTACTAGAAAATGCCTCAGTCTGTTGAACCTGCTCGGTTCCTTGATCTCCCATTGTTTCATCCTCATCCCCCGAGGTATCTTTGGCATCGACTTCGTCTTCCGACGCCGATGGAAAAATAAAACCCAAACCCCATGGATGTGACTCTCCTCCACCCCACACTGAATACCGCGCTATCATTCATGAATCAAGCAAAGCAAGCAGTAGTTGAGTTGGCTCATCATCAGAATAACGCACCCCGGCGTTGCGGCACAACACACATATAAGTGAAGGGTGTGGCAAACCGCCCAAAAAATTTCCACGTAAGCACCGGCGGATGGAGAAACTGATGATGGCCACGACGTCGATAATGAAATCTTGCACAATGGCGTATAACAGTAACGCCTTCTCTATGGTGATGTCCGAAGTGTGTTGGGATGGAAGCAATTTCGCACATAAAAATGTGTACCATATCTTTCCATACCGGCTTAAGTCCTTGCTATTGAACATTGTTCCTCCCTTCCTACTTTTGGTCCAAGATGTGCCCGGCTTTGTCAAATTTTTAATAACCTCCTCATAATCCAGGTCTAAATCCCTCATTTGGGCATACTGACAATGGCGTGGCACCCGCAACTGATAGTAAGCGTTGATTGCATCGTCACTGAACGGAACCATTCGACCCCGCACAAACGCTTTGAAAGGAGCTTTATCTTCGGCGTTTGCATAGAATTCCTTGACAATATTAATCACGGCGGGTGTCAGATGTTCAGTGAATTTGATCCACCCCTTTTGGTGAATTTGGGACATCATCTCCCCATTGTTCCCCTCGGGGGCCAAACCACGCTCTGGCGTAAGTGCCTTAGATTGCATGTACTCATAATGGTCAGCGGCGGCGGCACTCATAAATTTTCGGCGGTCATAGGTGGTTGGCGGTGGAGCGGTGCTTGAACTCGCCCCCCGTTGGTGTTTGGGTGTCGGTTGAGAAGCCATTGAATTTCAGCAGTGAATTCTTGTTGTTAAACACTACCTTTCCCGAAAACTTGGTTCAGTCAATCTGTCAAACACTTGGCGTGCACATATCGTTCGGATCCCCCAAACTTAGGTTGGTGCTATGGAGTTGAGAAAAGATGAAGACTTGACACTATAGCAACTTACCCTCAAGTGTGTGTATCCCAATTTCTTGAAGAATTCGAGTTTAATGGTGTTGAATATGGGAAGTATGAGGTAGGGTTTATATAGAGTGATGTGGGGGAGATGAAATGGTGGACGAGATTGAAGTCGTGTGGAAGTCATGGGGTAGAAGTTGGGTTTAATTGATTTAGGTAGTGGTAGTGGTGGTAGTAGTTGTTTGGTATCGTGGGTTGCGTTTAGGAGATGAACCAAAGATGGCACCAGTTTTGTATATGAGGGGGATATGGCTGGGGCGTGCGGTCTAAATAAACATGTCTACCCATGATTTAGGACCCCCACCCCGACGGGGGGTGCTAGGCCAAAAAGGCCCGCCCCGGCGGGCATGCCCACTGTTAAAATTTTTGGCCAATAATTTTTGAGATGGAAAATTCTCCGATTTTCCTCCATTTCGTAGTCGTTGTTGCTCTGACTTACGTTGGACCTCTCCTGAAACCAAAAACATGCAATATGTTAAATTAATGACGACTTGGAGTTTCAATGAGATTTTTAGCAAAACTTATAATTGACAAGACCTAACTACTGCTTCATAAACTATATCCTAACAAATTAAACATGAACTATAAAAAATAAAGAAAAATTGGGTTGCCTCCCAATTAGCGCTTGATTTTAAGTCGTTCAGCCTGACTACTCCCTGTTTTACTGTGTATCGATGAGGGTAATGTTGTCGGCGTCCCAATTCGACTCGCCACCCCAGTAATGCTTTATTCGTTGACCATTGACCTTGAACGTTTCTAATGGATTACGACTATAGAGTTCAATGGCACCATGAGGAAATACTCGTTTTATAGTAAATGGTCCCGACCATCTCGACTTAAGCTTTCCTGGAAATAATCGCAGCCGTGAGTTAAACAGGAGGACTGATTAGCCCGGCTCGAATGTTCGTTGCACAATTTTCTGGTCGTGCCATCTTTTAACCTTTTCTTTGTATAGCTTGGCGTTCTCATAGGCTTGGAGTCGGAATTCGTCAAGCTCATTTAGTTGAAGTAGCCTCTGTTCTCCTACCGCGACTTGATCAAAATTCAATTTTTGTATTGCCCAATAGGCCTTGTGATGTAGCTCCACTGGTAAGTGACATGCTTTTTCGTACAGGAGTTGATAAGGTGACATCCCGATTGGTGTTTTGTATGCAGTCTGGTACGCCCATAATGCGTCATCCAACCGAAGTGACCAATCTTTCCGACTCGAATTTACGACTTTTTCCAATATCCTCTTAACTTCTCTGTTCAATTCCTCAGCTTTCCCATTAGTTTGAGGGTGATACGCTGTAGCCACCTTGTGATTGACCTCATACTTGGCCAAAAGAGCTATAAACGACTTATTGCAGAAGTGACTGCCTTCATCACTAATTATTGCTCTTGGCATGCCAAACCTCGTGAAAATGTTTTTCTGTAGAAATTTGAGGACCACTTTGGCATCATTAGATGGTAACGCTGCAGCTTCAACCCATTTCGAGACGTAATCCACCGCGAGCAGAATATACTGATTGCTAAAAGATGACGGGAATGATCCCATGAAATCGATGCCCCATACATCAAAGATTTCCACTTCAAGAATTGTTTGTAGGGGCATCCCACTTCATTTCGATATGTTTCCCACCCTTTGGCATCTATCACATGTTTTCACAAATTGGTGGGCGTCTTTGAACACTGTAGGCCAATAAAACCCAGATTGAAGCACTTTTACCGCGGTGCGCTCACTCCCGTAATGTCCACCGTATGCTGATGAGTGGCATTCTTATAATATGTTGTGGACTTCACTGTATGGGATACATCGTCGAATCATCTTATCGGCGCATTGTTTAAACAGATACGGCTCATCCCACATATACCACTTGACGTCGTGAAGAAACTTCTTTTTCTGTTGTCGTGTAAGATCCGGGGGATGCATCTTGCTTACCACATAATTCGCTAAGTCTGCATACCACGGAAATTATTCATTCAACCCAAATAACTGCTCATCCGGGAATGACTCGTTGATCACGCATTTATCTTCATCCTTTTTCTCCGGATTTTCCAGCCTTGATAAATGATCGGCAACTTGATTCTCCGTCCCTTTCTATCTTTAATTTCTAAATCAAACTCTTAAAGTAGGAGAATCCATCGGATAATGTATGGCTTAACATCTTTTTTCGCTATTAAGTACCGAATCGCCGAATGGTCCATGTAGACTATTATCTTAGTCCCGATCAAGTATGTTTCGAATTTGTCGAACGTGTATACCACTGCAAGCAATTCCTTTTCCGTAGTAATATAGTTCATTTGAGTCTCTGTGAGTGTTTTGCTTGCATAATATATGGCATGAAAGACCTTGTCTCATCTTTGGCCCAAAATAGCCCCGACCGCATAGTCGCTCGCATCACACATAAGTTTGAATGACATTTTCCAGTCCGGTGCGACTATCACGGGGGCTGTAGTTAATTTATTCTTCAATAGGTCAAACGCGGACTTACATTCCGCAGTAAAGCTAAAAGTGGCATCCTTCTCTAAAAGACTGCATGGAGGTTTTGCAATCTTAGAGAAGTCTTTTATGAACCTCCTGTAGAACCCAGCATGCCCCAGAAAACTTCTAATGCCCTTAACTGAGCCCGATGGAGGTAGTTTCTCGATCGTGTCCAACTTTTCCTTGTCCACCTCCAATCCTTGAGCCGACACCTTATGTCCCAAAATTATGCCCTCTTCAAACATGAAGTGGCATTTTTCCCAATTTAGTATGTGGTTTGTATCCTTACATCGCTGCAATACCATGACTAGATTCTCTAAGAAAAATGTCAAAATTGTCCCCATATACTGAGAAATCGTCCATGAAGACTTCAACGTTCTTCTCCACCATATCCGAAAAAATAGCCATCATACACCGCTGGAAAGTTGCAGGTGCATTGCACAGTCCGAATGACATTCTCCTGAATGCAAAGGTGCCGTAAGGGCAATTGAATGTTATCTTTTCTTGATCCTCAGGAGCGATAGCAATCTGATTATATCCCGAATATCCATCCAATAAGCCGTAAAACTCATGTCCCGCTAACCTGTCTAACATTTGATCGATAAAAGGTAGTGGGAAATGATCCTTTCGGGTTTCCTTATTCAATCTCCTATAATCGATGCACACCCTCCAACATGTCACCGTCCTTGTTGGAATTAAATCATTATCCTCATTCTGAATTATCGTCATTCCCCCTTTCTTAGGCACACAATGAATCGGACTTACCCATTTACTGTCGGAAATTGGATATATGACACCGGCATCAAATAATTTTAGAATTTCCTTCTTGACCAGTTCCTTCATGATTGGGTTAAGTCGATGTTGATGCTCCACCGATGGACTTGCATCATCCTCCATCAGAATCTTATGCATGCAAAATGATGGGCTAATGCCTTTTATATCCGCAATCGTCCATCCAATTGCTGATTTGTGATCCCTAAGCACCCTTAGCAATTTTTCTTCCTGCAATTCGTTAAGTGCAGTAGAAATAATTACAGGTAAAGAATTTAAATCGCCTAAATACGCATACCTGAGATGTTTAGGGAGTGGCTTAAGTTCCAATGTCGGTGGCTCCTCCAATGATGGTTTTAATTTTTCTGCAACTGTCTCCTTGGTGTGCAGAGGTTCAACCGGTGCTCTAAATCGGCTAACTCTTGGCAACGAGTCTAGCATCTATAATAAGTCCACAAATTCCGGGTCGTCTTTTTCTTCATCCCCCAATAAGGTTGTTTCTAACGGATCATTGATCAAACTCTTGTTAATATCTTCGCTGGTAATTTGCTCAATTAAATCCATTCGATAACATTCTTCCTCGTCCGTAGGATATTTCATGGCCTTGAACACATTGAATTTTATTTCTTGATCTTGGACCCTCATTGTAAATTCTCCTTTTTACACGTCTATGAGTGTCCTTCCCGTAGCCAAGAAAGGTCTCCCTAGGATGATCGGGATGTTCTTATCTTCATCTAAATCTAGTATGATAAAGTCCGTAGGGAATATAAACTTATCCACTTTTACCAAAATGTCCTCTACAATGCCCCTCAGATATGTGACTGACCTATCCGCCAACTGCAATGAAATATTTGTAGGCTTTGGCGCGGGCAAACCCAATTCTGAATAAATTGATAATGGCATCAGGTTTATACTCGCCCCCAAATCACATAAGCACTTGTTAAACGACATCTTCCCAATCGTGCACGGGATATAAAGCTCCCCGGGTCTTTGAGTTTTGGTGGAAGCTTTTTCTGTAACACTGCACTACACTCCTCTGTTAGTGCCACTGTTTCGAAGTCTTCCCATTTCTTCTTCCTCGACAGAATTCCCTTTATAAACTTTGCATAACTCGGCATTTGTTCTAGGGCCTCTGCGAATGGGATGTTAATCTGGAGTTTCTTGAACACATCTAAAAACTTTGCGAACTGCTTATCTGACTTCTATTTTTAGACCCTCTGCTGAAATGGCGGTGGAGGATAAACAATCGGCTCGTTGTTTAACTTTGTTTCCTCATTTTTGTTAACCTCCATCGTTCTTATCGCTATCAACTTTTTCCTTGATTGTTCTTTGAATTTTTCGCACTATTCCCACCGAGGTGTTTTCACTTCTCAACATAAGCGCTTGACAATGCTCATGATTACCCTTGATTTCTTTCGATGTCGCTTAGGTAATGTTCCTTGTGGTCTATTATTCAATGCCAATGCAATTTGACCTATCTGATTCTTTATATTTTTGATAGGAATAGCTTGATTCTTCATAGCCAAATCGTTGCTAGTCATGTACCTTGCCCATGATTCCTCCCCATCGGATTTCGTCTATTTGTTAAATCATTGTGGATGACTATGAAAACCAGGGGGATATGATGGTCGTGGAGCTTGAGTTTGCTGATTATTGCTCCATGAAAGGTTTGGGTGGTTCCTATTCCCCTGGTTGTAGGTGTTTTGGTAAATATTTTTCAGAATTCTATTGTAGTTGCCTATAAACTGAACGGATGCTGGATTTATTGTACACTGCTCTGTCGGATGATCACCAGCACACAATTCACATACTACCATAACCTGCTGAACTTGTTAAACTTGAGCGCCTGCCATCGTATTTACCCTCTCATTCATCGTATCAAACTTCATGGATAATGCAGAAAGTTGTGCTTGTATAGCTGTTACTCCATCTAAATCCAAGATCCCAGCCGCCTTTGCCTGTGTCATTCATGCTGTGGGCCACTGGTAGTTATTTGCCGACATTGTTTCTATCAAATTGTAGGCTTCCTCGTAACTCTTAGCCATGAATGCACCGCCCGATGCCGCATCAATGCTGGTTCTGACATTTCTATGTAGCCCGTTATAGAAGGTGTTCATTTGTAACCACTTGGGCAATCCATGATGTGGGCACTTTCTGAGTAATTCCTTGTATCTCTCCCATGCCTCATATAGTGACTCCCCATTCTGCTGCTCAAACATTGTGATGTCATTCCTCATTTTTGCAGTCTTCGTCGGTGGGAAAAATTTGGCAAGAAATTTTTGAGCCAAATCCTCCCACGTAGTGATCGAACCCGGCGGTAAAGAATGTAACCAACTCTTCGCCTTGTCCCGTAAAGTGAATGGGAATAAGCGAAGTTTCACAGCCTCATCCGACACCCCATTGTACTTGAACGTGTCGCACATTTCCAGAAAACTAATCAAATGCTCATTCGGATTGTCGTTTGCCATTCCCCCAAACTGACATGAGTTCTGCATCATCTGAATGGTCCCAGGCTTTATTTCAAAAGTGTTCGCAGCTATTACAGGCCTAGTAATGCTCGACTGCAGATCAGTCACCCTAGGTGTGGCGAAATCCCTCAACGCTTTCTGGTCTTCGGCAGCCATCGTTTCTTCCTTATCAGAATTTTTGAATTCGTTTCTCGTTTCCTCAATCCACTTACTCAACTTTTGAAATCGTCTGTCAATGTCGTCCTCAAAAGGAATCAAGTCTGGATGTTTAGATCGTGTTTGCATAAACCAATGTCGAAAACCAAAAATAAAGAAAACAAAATAAAAATATTTAAGTAAAACTGGACTAGTTAAACTGATATTGTAAAAACAAATATTAAAATCTCAGCTAAATTGTCCCCAGCAACGGCGCCAAAAACTTTTTGGTGAAAATCAATACGCTTAAAAACACGCAAGTGCACGTGGTCAACAAGTAATATAGTAGTGAATAAAGTATCGTTCCCACGAGGACAAAATATCAAGAATCTTAACTTCACAATTATCAATTTTGTATTAATTAAACTAATCAATTCAATGGTTTTAAATTATATATAAAAAAAACTAAATTAAAAAAGAAATAAACTATCACAAAACAGTCACTAATAACGAAATTCGAAATTTCAAACAATTAATGGAGAATTAGACTTATGATTTCACCCCGAGCTTCCCTCTGATTTTCCAACCTTTATCCCAACTCAATTCAATATTCCAGTTTATTAATTAAGAACGAACGTAGTAAGAGCCACCTCTCGATGCACTAATACCATATTAACATCAATCCACAATTAAGATAGAAATCTGTTACACACCTAAATTAACCAACTCACTATATCTCTATGTGAACTATAATCAAAAAGGTTGAAGTTTAAGCTCTCTATACGATTACATGCGATGTCGATCGTATCTCTACCTTAACAATTATCACAAATCTGTTATCGACAAAATTCATGACACATGTTATATTAAATAGGTCTAGATTTGAATCTCCTCTCTCGATTCCTTTCAAATCCACAAAAAACTGTTGATCGGGCAATTCATAAATTCACGCTCAAATTAACATAGATAAACTGAAAATATTTTATTGAATTGGAAATCAAAGTTATAGAATCATCGTTTCACCCAAGGATCCATCACAAGTCTAATAAGTAAATTAGTTCATAATGAATAAATTAAAAACTGAATAATTTATGGAAAACATCCTTCCAATTACAAATAGATGAAAGAGAAGAAGAATTATGGAAAACCCCTTCACGTAGCCTCGATTTGCAACCGTCGTGACAATCTCTGAAAATTACTCCTCCAACGTTCGCTCTTC
The DNA here is from genome assembly GCA_020205605.1 of Panax ginseng. Taxonomy (NCBI): domain Eukaryota; kingdom Viridiplantae; phylum Streptophyta; class Magnoliopsida; order Apiales; family Araliaceae; genus Panax; species Panax ginseng. Next base: position 56,422,842 of record CM035138.1, on the reverse strand, counting down.
AATCCTTGAAATCGCTCTTGAATTATGCCTTTGTGTGTTGTAAGATTGTTGTTTTTCTACGTAATAGCAAGCTCCCCTTCTCATCTGGCCAAAAATCCTTTTATTTAGAGTCCAAACGCATCATTCAAGTCCAACAAACCAAGCTCTAGCAGAAGTTGAAACTAAACAGGATAGTTCAGAATCGGGACCCCACTTCCTGACGGGGTACAATACAATAAAACCCCACCCGTGCTGGCTAAGCGAAGAATTCAAGTTTTTCTTACTCCAACTTTTTTTCACTTTTGTTCCAAAAAACCCGTCTTTCATCACCAATAGCATCCATGATCACCCTACACATAAAATAACATGAAACGAGTAAAAACGAACACAAAACATGAAAATAACTACAAATTTAAACTTGAAATGAATCGTGTATATAAAATCCACTTATCAACCTCATTCTTAAATTTTTGAAAATCAACCCATATAAATCGTGAGTAATAATCAACCAAAACTAGAATGTATACAGCACCACCCATGCTATGTTTAGGCATAGGTCCAACAAGGTCCATGTGCAACAATTCTAAGGGTCAAGATGTTGACAGAGTAAATTTAGGTTTATATGATGCATGAATTTGTTTTCCTAATTCGCAAGCTTCACAGATGTGATCTTTAAAGAATTTCAATTTAGGAAGACCACAGACATGTTCTTTAGAAGAAATATTATTTATGAGATTCATATTGATGTGTCCTAGTCTGTGATGCCATAGCCAAGGATCCTCATTTGCATATACAACACATATGTTATCTAAATGAGAGTATGCATCTAAGTCACAAGTATACACATTTTGATATCTAGGACAAACTAAAATCAATTTATAGTTTGATCAAAAATAAAGCAATTATGTGTACTAAAGGATATTTTAAAACCACTATCACATAGTTGACTGATAGATAGAAGATTATACATGAGTCCAGTGACTAACTGAACATTGGAAATGGTTATGTGGTCATTACCCACACATCCTACTCCAATTATTTTACCTTTATTGTTATCTCCGAAGTTACCTCACCAAAGTCTATAGCTTGAAGATTTCTTAATTTGGACTTGTCGCCAGTCATATGTCTTGAGCATCCACTATCAAGATACCATTTCCATTTATTCATATCAGCATCAAGACATACTTATAATATATGTAATAATTTTACAAGTTGGTACCCTTTAAATTGAAGGGTCCTTAGGGTGAGTTTTCCATTTTGTATAAGGAGCACTTGAAGTTTCCTTTACAAAACATGGCATAGGATAATCAATTTTAGTAGAAAAAAGCATTCTATGAGTAACTAGATTGTAAGAAGTATGATAATGCTATTTATGAAATTCTCTTCTTGTGATGGTCGGTGCAGTATATGTTCCTTTGGCAACCAAAATCATTTTTCCTTTATAGTTTCCACTTCAAGTGTAACGACCCCAAATTTCATACAATTCAATTATCGACTTCGGTCGTTAATAACACATCTGAATTTTGACTTTTACATCAGTATTCGATGTCAAACTTAATAAAATGTGGAATAATTTAAACTTTTCTATCTTCTTACTTTAATTCTTTGAATCAAAACCTTTATCATCTACATGTCTTTGAATCATATATAATCCATGATTCACTTTATCAAAGTTAATGTATATATACTTACATAATAAATTGATATCCTTTATACATTGGACAGCTCAAACTTTAACTTTACAACTCAATATAAAATATACATCATAAAACATTGAGTACATCTTCTGAACCCTAATCATGGTTTAAAGAAATAAAAACTTTAGCTAAAGTATCTAAATCTTCATGCATTACACCTGATTCATGTCTTTCAAGTAGCACATAACGTTACCTTGAATCCTTAACCTGCAAAAGTGGTTATTTGCAAGGTTGAGCTCGACAGCCTAGCAAAATCTAACAGTTTTCATGCATCACGTAGCACATAATAACATGCTCAATATTTATCTCATAATCATTGGACTAACATAACATACATGATGCAGTTCACATAACAAGTATAAATATTGAGTTCCTTACTCAATCAACGTTGTTATAAATTGACTTTAATGTTTCACACTTTCAACCTATATTTAACACATCATGCTCTTTTCAATAAAGATTTTAAACAGTTAATCATCAAGTTCACATAGCAAATAGGAACTGAAAGACTTGCCTTGATTGTTGTTTACCAATAACAGTTTAACAGCTTACAGCAATCAGCACTTTACGTGCCCTACACAATTATATAATCATGCACATCAACTATTAGTCATATAGCAATGCGTAGTAGTTGTAATGTAACTTTACTCTACTTCTCATAACCCTTCATATTAATCAATACACAATGTTCAATTTGATTGTGTTAACTTTCGACTTATATCTCACTATACTTCTTCATAGTCATACTGGAAGTTCATTTAAATGTTTAAGTCTTGCTAGGACTACTTATTAGTTTTATATTAACCCCATATCTTATCTTATAATATTCATTTCATTTGACTTAAAACACTTTTTACATTCATTAACACTTGTCACGGCGTTTCGACGGTCATTCACCACACGCCCAATTTGTCTCTCTTGTGTGTGCTTAGTATGCTTATACAACTTATCTAACATATCCTTTATTAATGTTAAGCATCATTATGCTTCATAATATTCATGTTTTATAACTTAGAACAACAACTTTTATCGTCAGAAGCACTACACTTGCATACGTGCATGTCCGACGCCCTCCGATTATCCCTAAAAACATAATAGTCCTAAACATGACAATTTTGACCCCTGCTAACGACCTCAAATTGAAAAATTTAAAGAATAAAAGTTGTAGGCTTGATCATCCCCATTCCGGATCATCTTGAATCGCCTTAATCGGAGTTCGTATGAAAATGTTATATCTATTTTACTAAAATAGGTCAAAACAGTCATACATGACACACTATGGGCACGGCCGCGCCCATTTCCTTCACAAATACAGCGCGTCCGCGCCATCCATCTACGTGCCCGCGCTCCTGGGCAGCGCGACCGCGCTCGACTTCGCCCAGATTATAGTTTTTTGCAATTTTACTTCAAATCTTCATAACTTCTTCATTTTAAGTCAGAATTAGTAGGTTTTCGATTCTATGAACTCGTGAAACACTGAACTACTCATCTACAGAATAATTTTAACATTTCAAAAACTTTAACAAATCAATTTAAGGGTTCCAATTCACTGTTCATGCTATACTTTCATGTTTTAAACATGTTTAGCGAATTCATTCACTACGAATTCGTTTCTTAACCAAATTGATTCATTCAACTTGCGTTCTTTTCATTTTTCAACGTACTAACATATTCTAGACTCAATTTAAAGTTTAGTTTACAAACTAACTACCAATATTTGTACTTTCACAAGCCATATACATAACCATATACACTGTAACCAATTTTCTTTCTTTTTGAACATAATTAGAACACTAATTCCTTGTCTAGCTTCTAATTCTAACATCACAAATACTTACAAACTCAATAATTCAGTTTGTATAACTACAATTCATCAATCATGCAATTACAGAAAATTTTGAAGGTGAAGAACATGAACTCTTTTTATAAACATACAACTCAAGGTTGAGAGGTTATACCTTCAATTTCTTGGAGATAATCCTTGATAAAATACAGTGAATTACCTTGGAATCATAGAAATTATCTTTCAAGTTTTCTCAAACTCTCTCAAACTTCTCTGTAAACTCTCTCTTATCTCTTCTTCTTAGGCTTAGGCCAAACCCTTTTCACGTAAAAATAAAACAGACGCTAAAATAAAAAAAATAAAACTGACGTATAATAATAAGGCTACTAAATACTTATCAGTTATTTATAGCCATAAGGCCTTATTTGGCAAAACCTATTAAAATAATGACTTGATCATTCCTTAAGCCTTGTTTGGCAAAACAAGATTAATATAAGAATTTCAAAAGCTCTAGGGCTTTGTTTGGTAAAACCAAATTAAAACTATTTTAACTTATTTTCATAAGTCATTTATAATATAGTTTATTGTCCCACATTGTTTACTTGGATTTCTATATCCAATCTTAGTTAAATAAACAAAACTAATTACGACAAAATTATAATTTTCATTATAATTTTACTTAGTAAATTAACATATCAACTTAATTACTAAATTAAATTAAAACAACATTCTACCAAACTATATAATCCTTAACAACTCTCTAATTTAGTTATTAAGTTAAATTAGAGTATTATCTCATAATTTTAATTCATCACTCTTTTATATTAATTAAGTTAATTTCTATAACTGATGAATTATTTACTTACTAATAAATAATCCAACAAATATCTACTAAACAACAAACACATCAATTAAAAGTATTTATTTTATTCAATAAATATTTGAAATTACAAATAAAATTCTGGATTGTTACATTTTTCCTACCTTATAAGGATTTCGTCCTTGGAATCACCGATTCCTTACCTTCCTCGGGTTTTCATCAAATCTCTTCGTTGAATAACTTCAACACATTACCTTAATATAAATTTTATACTTTCCTACTTCTACCATTCTTCATAATAAATTCTTGGAAGTTTTATTTCATAATCTTTACTTAGATTCAATCATATTTGAGTATTACATATTCTTTGACCCGTTCATTATCTTTCTTTAAGGATCATTATCATAAACACTCGGGATATTACATCTAGCATTGCACATATAAAAGGAATGACCATTTCTGTTACAATTGGAACATTTCGTGAAGGGAGATATATGACTTTCTTTTTCTTTAATTTTAACGTGATACAGTCCTTTATCTTTTGATTTACTTGTTTCTCCAGTATATCCTAAACCTTCTTTATTAAAACTACATTTTTGTTGATTTAACATGACATCAAGATTTTCCTTTCCTTTTGTAAATTTATAAATTATATTATTTAAATCTTCACGTTCTTTAGTTAAGTTTTCAATTATGAAATTATGGTTTTCTATTTCTAATTTTAAAAGAGAATTTTCATTTCTGATTCCTTCAATTACTACTTGATCTTGTACTTAATTATCTTCATTGATTACAACAAGTGTTGAATTTTCAATTTCAAGATTTTCAATTGAGCTAATAAGTGAGGAATTTTCTATTTCAAGATTTTTGTTTATTTTCTTAAGTTGTTCTAATTCTTCTTTATATTCTAAGTTTATTTTATTTAAACTTTCATTGGTGATAATTAAATTAGCATTTTCAATTTCAAGACTCTTATTTATTTTTCTTAATCTTTCTAACTCTTCATTTAATGATTCATTATTTCCATATAAATGATTGTAAGCATCTTGTAATTCATAATGTTCTTCATTTATATTTTCCAGAGTTTATGCAGAAAATGAGGTGCTAGACAATTGGTGTTCAGAATTTATCTCAGATCTTGGTGATGAGTCATTATCTACCATTAAATAGAGATTTGCAATTTCTTCGGTTTCTTCAGCAGTTTCTTCATCGTCACTTAGATCCCATCCTTCTTCTGCTACAAGAACTTTGTTGTTGGCCAATTTTGGACAATCCTTTTTGAAGTGTCCAGGCTGCTTACATTCAAAGCATGTGTTTGAATTTTCATTTGGGTTGGTACTTCTGAAGTTGTTATTAATGGCTTTGAAATTTCCTTCTTGCGTCTTTGGCTTGAAAAATTGTTTGCCTTTGAAGTTGTTGAAGTTTTTATTTGTCTTCATGAAGCCTTTGCCATATTTTCTTGCCTTTCTTTAAATTACTCTCCTGAGTTGTCTGGACAGTAGAGCTACTTCATTGTTGTCTAGACTAAGGAGTTCTTCATTTAGTTCTTCATCATCATTTTCTTGATCCACCAGAAGGGCTTTGAAGGCGATTCCTTTCTTTTTGAGATCTGTGTGTCTGATCCAGCTTTTTTGACGAGCATATCGACTTCGTGGGAACAAAGATTTCCAATGAGATTATCCATAAGATATGTGGTTAGATCTTGCATTTCTTTTATTACTGTAACCTTCATTTTCCAGATGGATGGAAGGGCTTTGAGAATTCTTCTGTTTTTTCATTTTTAGTGTATGCTTTTCCCAATTGCTCTAGCTCGTCAATGATTTTGGAAAATCGGGTTTCCATATCAATGATATTTCCTCCTTCTTCAAGCTTGAAACTTTCATACTCTTGAATTAGAGCATCTTTTATGGTTTCTTTGATATGATTGGTTCCTTAATAAGTTACAATCAATTTTTCCAAAATTTCTTTCTCATTTTTGCAGTTACTAACTCTTTTATATTCTTTTTCAATCAAAGCACTAGTTAGCACTTGTTCCGCTCGGGATGCAATATTCATGATTTCTTCTTCAGTGGTGAATTCATAGATGTCTTTTGCGACAGTCTTTTCTCCTTCGATTTTGGTTGGAATTTGTACACCTCATTTGATGGCACACCAAATTTTGAATCCTTGGGATTTGGCATAGATTTTGAATCTGTTTTTCCAGGTGGCAAAGTAGGTACCATCAAATAGTGGAGGTCTGGACATATGCAGTCCTTCCTCGCAACCAGTAGCATTGTAGGCCATGGATCTACTCTTAAGTATGCATGTATATACTCAACAAACAAGGTAAAGATCACTACTTTGATACCAATTAAAAGTCCAATAATAATCTAGAAAGGGGGTTGAATAGATTATTACAGGTTAAAAATTTATATTAGGCCTTTTTAAATTTTTAATAGTTAATTTGCAGTTTTAGAAATTAGCATACAAGATAATAAAAATTCAATCACACAATACACAGAGATTTATCTGGTTCAAAACATACACCCCTTGGTATGTTGCTACGTCCAGTTTCAAGTCCCTACTTGTAACTTGAGATTCTATTACGATCAGTAATAAAAACTCCTTTAACAGGCGGAGAAGCCTTTACAAAGTTTTATAGACAAACTTTCAATTATTCCCAACTAATCTATCTTGGACAGCAAGCTCCCCGCCCCTCCTAAAGCTTAGTTGTATTTCTTTTGAGTTTAGTTCTATTCTATGATCTGCTCTTGAAACAACAACCTCTTTCTCACCTCACAAGTACACTAGAGACCCAACTTCCCGCTGACCTCTCTAAGACTCTGGTCTTGGTCGAAGAATTACTCGTCTTTCTCATAGGTACATAAAATAAAATAACTTTGACCTTTTCTCTTTTTATAAATGATTTTACAACAATATGTTTCTTAAATAAATAGATAGGAATTTAGTACAGATGAGTGCTTCTCAAATAAGCAGATCTTAATTACAGAACAAATAAAAGTTCATAGACTTTTATATTTAAAAATAATGCTTCTTTGAAAGCAGATATAGATTTTATGTTTAGATCAAATTATGCTTCTATTTAAGCAAATATATAAAATATGCATAGTTATAAAAGTTCAAGTAACTTTTATATTTTTGATAGAAGCTTCTTAATCAATCAGATAGATTACTTTTAGCTTTAGTTCAACAATGCTTCGGTTTAAGAAGATATAGAAGTTTAAAGCACTTTATATAGTATTATTTACTCTTAAAAAATAAAGAGTGTTATTCTATGGATTATATAAAATTGTTTCTTAGATAATCTTTAACAAGTATTATATGAAAGATGTTTATATATTAATACTTGTATAAAAAGAATAAAATAATTCAAACAATATTTATCAAGTATAATATTTAAATCAGTTAGGCACAAACTAATATATAGCAAATGTTATTTGTTTAACTAAAATAATATATAAGAATATTTTATCTATTATGTGAACTTTTATAAGTAATGTCACTTAGTACTATAAGGAATCATACAGTTCGAATTCCTCTTGGTAGAGGTGTATCTCCGTAGCCTTGCGGCGTCTAAGTGCGACAAAATTTATAATTTTCACAATTGATATTTATATAAATATTTTTAATAGATCACTACGATTCTCAAATCCAGTTCGGATGACTACTCTTTTTGGAGTAGTATCTCAGTGTCGTCCTGAGCTATCAAGTGTCGTATCTATTTTACGATATTTACATAAATAATGTCAATAAAAGGTTACTGAAGACTATAAAGAATTGTACGGTTCAAATTCCTCTCTGTAGAGGTGTATCTCTGTAGCCTTGCGGTGCCCAAGTATCCTTTTATTTGACATATAGATGAAATATATATAAAGAATTGTGTAGAATAATGTATATTTGTATATGTATATCTATATATATAAAGCAAGTAAGAAATAATTCAATAGAGTTTAAACTTAAATGACTTATCTCAATACTTGGACCAATTTTCTCTTCTAAAATAATCAGAACTTTTGTAAGAAGAGATATAAAGCTTTTAGAGAGAATGTAGGCAAGGAGAGTATGCTTTTCTTTTCACTAAATTGGTAAAAACCAAATGAATGAAATACTCCCTATTTATAGAATTTTTGAAGTTGGGCAAAAATATAATTTTGAAAATCTTATTTTTGAATGTACGGTTTAGATGAATAATTTTTGAATTGAACGGTCCAGATCGGCACAGATATTACGCGTAGGTATTTAATTTTTCGCCCGGTCAGATTATTATCTTCCTATCATTTATTTCTCATTTTGACCACATGTTTGAAACCCAAACACACTGTCAGCACACACACGGTTTCAGCACATGCATTCATTATATAAAACATACGGATATACATAATATGCATGCATGAATTATGCTTTCAAACATATACAAGGCTCATGCATTTAATCATTATACATATATATATTTGGTTTATATAATATATACTTATATATATATATATATATATATATATATATATATATAATGTTAATATATATATGCTAATATATATAACGTTTTTACGGTTTTTATATATATATACATATATAAACATATAGTTGTTATACATGTATTTATATATATTATTTTAATACACATAGTGTTATATATATGCATGCATGTAATAAATCATTTTTGCCCATCTTTAATTTTAAACACAAATAGGATCTCCTTGCCTTGAATTTTATATGAATCAATTTATTTAACACTTGATATTTAATTTATCAAGCTCAATAAAAATTAATTCAAGTAAAATAAGAAAATAATTAAATAATTTGATATTTAATTAATATAATTGTTATCATCAAAATATATAAAATAAAATTATACATATCACGACAGTAGCCCCTATCGATGATGAGGAGGAGATGGAGCCATTACCCGAGGAGTCTGATCCAGAGGAGGAGCCTGAGCCCATATAGGACTCCAAGGAGGCTACTTTCGAGGATCGGATGTTGGGGGAGTATGAGGAGAAAATTCTGGAATTAGGATGTAGAGTCGAGGAGCTAGAGGCTGAGGCTCTTGAAAGGGAATTCCACATTGCGATCGTAGACTTCATCGTACATACGAGCGTCTATCGAGTTCAGTTGAACCTCTTCCTCCTCTTTCTCATCATCCTCATTCGACTGTGGCAGCTCAACGGGATCCTCCCCATCCCCACATCATCATCCTCATCTTCAACCACTGTGACCAACGGGGCTGACTCCCGTGGAAATAGTTGTTCCTAAACCACCTGAATGTCACGAGACTCCTCCTCTCTAGGCATCTGAGGTCCTTCCTCCCTAGCCTGACTGGATTCTCCAACATTAGTCATCCTGACAACAAAATTTTAAGTTTTAATTATTAATCATTACTACTCGACACTCACGAGCACATAAGTTGTAAACACATAAGCACATAAGTGTTTTATTACTTCTTCCTTAAAACTCGCTAAGAGTTTATCACCACTATCTTTTTAAAGGTTACTTTCTAAGGCTTTTCCCCCCACCTAAGGTTCATAACCTAAAGCTTTGATAACTTGTGACACCCCTAAATCCCGGTACTTCACTACCTCAAGATTTGGTGTTCACTTTATAAAAATATTCACATCCAACTACCCAATAATAATAAACCTTCCCATTAAGGGATTACATTAATAAAAATCTCTCAGGTTATCTAACCTTTAAACACAATCATTTAAATGCGGAAAAAATTAATATCTTCATTACAATAATCCAAACAAAGTCTGATAATAAAATATCAACATGATTACAAGTCTTCAATACTTGTTCATCTTTCCATTTTCCTTACTGGTATTAGGTACATAGACCTTCTCAACTTTAGCTGTAAGGTTATATAAGCAAGAGTGAGCAAACAAAGCTCACTTGAAATAATAATGAATAAAAAAATCTTTACAACAACTGCCAAATAATAGGCTCAATAGAACTGAACAAAATGCTTTATCAATGATAAAAAAAATCATGAAATATTTATCTGAGGGTCATAAAACCACGAACTATGTCCATAGTTATAATTAATCTTTCAACTTAAACTTTAACAGTCATAAGACTATAGGGACTCCTCATACTTAAGGGGATCAGCCCTTCGTACAATGTATTGTGCACAAACATTTTAACGCTAAGCGTAATTTATCCCCTAATATTTGGGTTGTTCATCTCAGTATTTAGAGTACAAGTCCGTACCAAAGTAAGCTTGGTTTGGATATATTTCAAGGTAATTTAGATTTAACGAACTTCAACTAAGGATTAGTTGAATAAAAAGTCCATAACGTTATGCTATGGAAATAAAGCGTAACTGAATCGACATTGAATATTAAGGTTATGCTTTATGAATAATCTAAAAGCACAAACATAGAATAACAAGTTAAATACAAGAATAACTTGCTCAACATCAAAATAAGGTTTAGAAAACTTGCATCATCATAAACAAACTAGATACAAGAACTTGTGAAATTATAATTGAAATAGGACAAGTAAACTTGTACAATAATAAACAAACTAGCTCAACAAAAGTGTAGAGTTAGAAAACTTGCCTTGAGTAAAAGCTAAACCTTAACAACTCGAATCACAATCCCCTATATATATGTCATCATGACATAATTAGTCACTACCAACATTATAAATATAAATAGTATATACATCATGTAAGGTTTGATTCTTAATTACGTAATCAAATTACATTAGTAACAAAACTAATAACATATTAAAAATATGCTCATTCTTAGTATAGAAATACTAAAATAATATCTTAACAGTCCTTATATTAAAACATACAACTTTTTTAGACTTTGTGTAACCAAAACACACCTTTGTCTCTCACCATTCTCGCTAACTTTCGCGTTCTTGTGCCCATAGTTTACAATGTGGAAATTTGTCTTTACATGAGACACAAGCCAAAGCTTGGCGCTACGGTATATATTTGGCCAGCTCTTATGTAGAATTGTATCTTTGGTTGTGCACATTATGGTTCGAACTCCGGTCCTCGGTGACCAACCCTAAGCAATGATCTAAACAAAAGCCAAATTAGCCTACAAGCTACTTTCTAACAACCTATTTAGCATGTAATACATACCGAGACTTCATATAAACATAATTTAAACACTCTTAACATGTTTTGACCCATATAACAACATAAACATTGAATTTAAAACATCTAATTTCACTATTTTTGATAAAACCTCACTTTTTGACATTTTCAGTGAAAATCGTCACTGTGATTTTGTTTTTCAACCAAAACAGTTAATTCAAAGTACCTTTTTTATGTTTATTCATCCTTTTTCAATTTCAATAGTAAATTTCTAATTTAAACAACTAATTAAACCTTAATTGTACTTTAAACTAAGCCATATTCATATATATTCATATAAACTCAATATAATATGGTTTTCTTCACAAATTACATACATAACATGAATTCATTGACTATAAACTTATGAAAACATTTTCACAACAACTAATTTATCATATAAAATTATATATAACAAATAATTCAACTTCTACAAAGATTTTACAGAGAATTTTGGAAGAGAAAAAAAAAAACTAAAACTTTAAAGAAACTTAAAAAGAGTTTAGATGATACCTTAGTTTTAGAAGATGATGGCTATTCTTTTGATTATCAAGCTTCTTTTCCCCCCCAATTCCTCTCTCTAGACTTCTCACAATTCTCTTTTACTTTTCTCTGTAAGTTTTCTTCTTCTCTTCTTTTTCTTCTAAGTCTTTCTTCCTAACTCTAACTTACGTACTAACAAAATATAACGTATATGATATAATATGTATTGATTATATAATATAATTATATGTATAACTGATATCAATTATTATACTTTTGAAAATCAAAAGTCATATGGCTTGTTTGGCTAACATAAATAAAATTAACCCATTAAATCTGACACCTTGTTTGGTAAACATATTTAAATTAAAGACTTAATATGCATTAAGCCTTGTTTGGCAAAATTGAATTAAACTCCTTTAATTTATTTTAATAACTCCTTTATAGTAAGGTTATTTGTCACACTTTTATTTAATATTCAATTTAATATTCAATTTAATTAATTCTAATAACAATTTATTAAATTAATTCAACACATAAATCAATACCACATAATTATAATTTTCTTTATAATTATAACTTTACTTAATCAACTAACACATCATTTTAATTAAAAATTCAAATTAAAATATAATAATTCATTTAATCATTATAAACTCTCTAATTTAATTATTAAATTAAATTAGAATATTATCTCATAATAATTAATTTCTTAACTCCTTGATTATTTATTTAACAAATAATTAACCAATCAAATCAAATCAAATTAAATATTTATTCAACCATAAACACATCCATTAAATATTTATATAATTCAATAAATATTTAAAATTCTAGATTGTTACAACTTTCCGTCCTTATAAGGATTTGTTCCCAGAATCACAACTCAAACAAATCAATCGTTACATTCTTCCCTACTTACAAAGATTCTGTCCCTAGAATCGAAGACACAAATTAAATAAATAACTCAGGGTAATCTTTCATCATTTTATCTTCGAGTTCCCACGTAGCTTCTTCAACATTGTGGTTCCTCCACATCACCTTCACGGAAGGTGTCACTTTATTCCTGAGCACTTGTTCTTTCTTGTCAACTATCTAAATAGGAATCACTTCATAGGACAAGTCTTTATCGAACTGCAACGGTTCATACTCAATCACGTGCTTGTAATCGGGTTTATACGGTCGTAACACCAAAATATGAAAAATATTGTGAACGTTTTCCAATGCTGGAGGTAGAGCTACCTCGTAAGCCACTTCTCCAACTCTACGTAGCACTTTGAAGGGTCCAATAAACCTCGGGCTTAGCTTTCCCTTTTTACCCAAACGAATTTTCCCCTTCCAAGGAGAAACTTTTAGGAAAACGTAATTTCGTACGTCGAATGTACGATCTTGTCTGTGTTGATCAGTATACTTTTTCTGTCTGTCTTGAGATACTACCAATCTTGTCCTGGTGAGTTTCACAACCTCAGCAGTTTGTTGTATCATCCCAGCACAGTGGAGTTCTGTACTTTCTACCGTATAATGCTTCGTAAGGTGGCATGTCGATGCTCACGTGGTAAATGTTGTTGTAGGCAAATTCCACCAATGGTAAATTTTTATCCCAGCTCCCTTTGAAATCCATGATACATGCTCTCAGCATATCTTCCAATATTTGGATTGTTCGTTCGCTATGGCCATCTGTTTGTGGATGATAAGCTGTGTTATTCACAACTATGTTCCCATACATTCTTGTAGTCTCTTCTAGAAGTTTGACGTGAATCGTGGATCTCGATCTGACAAAATTGACACTGGCACTCCATGTCTCGAGACGATCTCTTTAACGTACAACCTTGCCAACTTATCAAGATTGAACCTAATCTTTATTGCCAAAAAGTGTGTTGATTTTGTCAGTCTGTCCACTATCACCCAAATCTCATATCATTCTCTCTGAGTAGTTGGAAGACCCACTATAAAATCCATTGTGATGTGTTCCCACTTCCATTCTGGTATTTCCAATGATTGAAGTAATTCTCTTGGTATTTGATGCTCGGCCTTGTCTCTTTGGCATGGTAAGAATTTCGTGACACATTCCGCAACATCTCTTTTCATGTTCAGCCACCAGAAATGTCGTCGTAAATCCTGATACATCTTCGTACTTCTTGGATGAATCAAATATCTTGTGTTATGTGATTCAGTCAAGATTTCGTCTTTAATCTCTGGTACTGCTGGAACCCAAATTCTTCCCTCGAACCGTAGTAGTCCTTCGGTATCGATCTTGTATTTCACCTTGTTAGTTCCTAGTAGGCATAATAGTTATCTAGAAGGGGGGGTTGAATAGATATTTAAAAAATCTTTTCGTTTTAAACTTGTTAGTTAATGATGATTAAAACTTAGCAGAATTTATTTTTGTTTTAATCTCTTTTTCAAAGTAGTGGAGTTATGAGAATGAGGCAGTTATAGCAGTTATGACAGATATAGCAGTTATAGTATGAACGTAAAAGACACAGTCGTTTTAAGTGTTTCAGAGCACTTAAAGCTCCTAGTCCATTCTTCTACTCAACGAGTAGGAAATCCACTAAGGATGTCTTTTACAACTTCTGAATCACATAGATTCCTTCTAGACCAGCAGTCTAGGAACTTCTTAGTTCACTCTTGAACTCCTCAAGTCCAGCAGACTTGGCTCTCTTACAGTTCTCTTAGAACTCTTCAAGTCCAACAGACTTGGTACTCTTCTTCAGTTGATTGGTAGATGTTGAGTTCTTGATGGTTGCTACTCAGTTGTTGTTTAAGCACTTGTTCGAAAGAACTGAGTAGCTGAGCAAGCTTTGCTATTTCTCAGATCGTAGAGTTGAACTTTGAGAGTTGTTCATGTTGTTTGTTCAATGCTTGCTTGATCTCGCTCATCTGCTTGATTTGCATATATGTGATCTTGAAAACTATCCGTTGGATCCATCCGTTGAAGCATTAAATGCGTTTGACCTTTCTGTTCTTTGATGGAGACATTTCTGCACATCTTTTGAACTGTATTCTGGCCCACTGACACTGCAGACTACTTTCTCACCTAACACCCGAAAAGGTGTTTCCCCCTTTACCAATGGTACTTTCCTTAGCTTCTTCAATACGCTTCTTTATTACATACTAAGGATATTTCTTATGACTTTGGGACTGGTGAGTACTGCAGCGTTTAGAATCCATTCTTCATATGTTGAAGTTTGTCTTCACACAAATCATGAAGCTTGACGTTTCTGACACAAGACAGATGATACTCTACGATTCATATCATGGTACTCTACGATTCAGATCTTTGTGACTTGTCACCTTGGTGCCTGGTCTGATGCTATCAGCCGAGAGCACTACGATTTCTCTTAAGTCTTTGCATACTACGATCTTCTCTTGCTTGAGTTGTAAACTCTACATTTCTGAGAGCACACTACGATCGTTGACTTGTAAACTCTACGTTTCCGAGAGCACACTACGATCGTTAAGTTGGCTCGGCAAACGTTGGGACCACTCTACGATTTTCGAAGAGGCCCTTCAAGGCAAGGTGCACACACACGATCTTTGAAGCTTCCACGTTTACGCTTTGACTTTCGCAATGTTGATCAGATTTATACACTACGATTTCTTCAAAGCCTATCTATTACATCTCAATATCAACCTAACAACTTTGATCTTTCTATCTATACATTCTATTACAGAATGATACACGTTAAGAGCTTAGATCAACCTAACAAATTTGATCTATTTGATGTTGACATAACCAAGGAGATTTATTGTCATGATTATTAGTGTCTAGATGCATTTGCAGGAAATTTAAACATGACTTAGTATTTTAGTGAGCAGCTAAAATTTCTAGAGGATAAACATGAATTTATTGATGTTCAAGAAATATTACAGTTTAGCTTTACATCAATAAGAATTTAAAGTTTCAACTTATCTCTATTTTTTTGACCTTTTCCTTGGAGGATTGTCATACTCCTCAACCCTTCTATTCCTGCTAGCTTCATCCCTTCTAGCTAACTCTTCCAGCTCACTTGGGTTTACTATCGAGTTGTGATCATGCCTATTCATAAATGCTAGATCTCCAATTGGCATTCTTAGGCCTGTGGTGGTCACATTTAGTGAGCTGGTATTTGGCCCTTGACTCCTTAATGGATGAACCATCAAGACTTCCTGCTGATCAGATCGTTGAGTCTGATTGCTTAATCGTGGAGGCTGTTGGTGGAATTGTCTTGCAGGAGGGCTTCTTGAAAATTGTCATCTTCCCCTTTCTTGGCTTCCCTGACCTCCTCTGCCTCTGCCCTGACCTCCTTGTGCTCCTTGAACTCTTTTCCCTTTATTCTCCCCCTTTATGCAGCATCAAGGGTTCGAATGTCTGCAGAAAGTTGATTTACTCCTTGGACAAGCTCGTTTAGTTAGCTTTGTGTTTGAGCAATGTCCTCTCGACTTTCTTTGATCTGGACTTCAAATATAGCTTCTTTATGTCGGAGGGCAGTTAGAACAATGTCAGTCTGTTGTTCCTGATTTACATAAGCTTTCTAGAATTCTATGACTGAAGCTTTCAAGTTGATGATGTTCTCCAACATAAGTTTATTTTGGACTTCTTGATTTTTCTGCATTTCAAGAACAGCCTCTCTTTACGTGGTGGCTATCTGGAAGTGAATCTCATCTTTGTCCTTCCTGCTTTGAAGAATTTCCTTGATAATTTTCCTCAGCTTCTTTGTAAGCTCAGCGTTTAGAGTGCCAGGGATATTATTTGCAGCAGTGATCATTTGATTCAGCCAGAGATGAATGAGGTCTGAGTGAGTTTCCAGACTTTCTTCTATGTTCTTGACCATGTTCTTGGATGCTTCCTTCAAGTCATCTTTCGTGGGCAGATTTGGGAGAGTATCATTGGTTTGAGGATTATTGAATGGAGGGGATGTTTTCTGGGATTGATCTTGCACGGAGTAGATAGCAAGATCAAGACTAAAATAGTCATTGGAGGAGGAGGATGGTATGTTTGATGGAGGGGCCTGAGTTTTGATGTTTGGAATATGTGGCTCTACGATTTCCATTTGGGACTTTACGATGGGGCTAGAGTCAGGGATCGTAGAGATGGTGGTTTGTGGGAGCAAAATGAAGTTGACTACATTTGGTTCCTCAGTTACAGAATTTTGGGATTCTTCAACTGGAAATTGATTTAGTGGATGAAGTATCACTTCCAACCATCGTGGGAATTTATAAAAATGGCTAAATGAGGATGATGGCAAGTGATTTACTCTGAAGAGGGTTGGGATAGACAGTACCTCAGGTCTTTCCATTGAGGAAGAGTTGTTAGTAAGCAACTTCTTGGCAAAGTTGAGTCTTCTTGGGAATCCATTGGCTAGTACTGAGATGGTTGGATACTCTTTGAAGCTCAAGAAAATGTGAGCCCAAGTGTTTAGGATTTGAGCTTGATGATATGGTATCATGGGTATGTAAGAGAACATCTGATTGTAGAGATAGCTTCTATACCCATCATTGCCTACACCAGTGATCTCAAGGTCATCATCTTCTTCTTCCTCTTCTCTGTTCTTGTTGGAGGATTCCATTATCTCAATGGTCTCCTGATGATCTTGCACTAGTTCTTCTTCATTTCTGGAAGGGACATCTCTTTCTGCCATGGAGATATTATGAGGCTCCCCCTCAACTTGATCATCTTCTTGTAAGCTCAAAAACTCCCCCTCAATTGGAGCATCTTCTTGAGCTTCAAGCATCTCCCCCTCAGCTGGTGTATTCTCTATCATGAGAATCTCAGGGATCTCCCCCTCAGCTGGAGCACTATCCTCTTGACTTGCTTTGGACAGTTCTTCCTTGGAAACCATACTCTTTGCGTCCTTCTTGAGCACTTTTTCATTTTCAAAGATGTACTTCTTGACCAGCTTTCTCTTTGATTTGCTAGGCTTAGCCACAGCTTCAGGACTTTCTTGAACCTCAATTTTGTCCTTTTCAATAGCCACAATGCTTGATGCAGCTATTTACTTACTTGACATATTTGGTCTGGTCTCTACGAACAGTTGAGACTCTACGATCGAGGAGACTGATGGCCTTTTGGACTTATGACCAACTTTGTTCTTCTTCAGGATCTGGGATATGGTAGCTTGATCCTCATCTGCTTCATCTTGCTACTGCTTTCTTCTTAGCATCCTCAGAGTCTCTATATTAGAGGCCTCTACAAGTATATCAGTGGTAGATCCTGTCGACGTCGGGATTTTAAGATGTCCCTTTCCGTTCACTTGTTCTTTGGTGTTCTCATTTTAGGTGAGATTTGTTTGAAAAAACAAGTGAAAAAGGTCTGACATGTATAATGTCAACGATGGACTGTTAAGAGTCGCCATTGGTTTTTAAATGGTTGTACCAACACAACCGAGAAAAGGTTTGCACATTGACCCAAGTGATGTGACATCGCTTGCTAAACGGGTCGGTGAAACCGAGATTCATTAGGGTCCGGGGACTTGGTTATGCGGAGGGAAGGTGTTAGGCACTTCGACATCCGTGTTACACGGTGACCGCCTCTTTTCAAGAAACTATTATCTGAAATGTGTGTGTATGGCTCAATGTGTTTGTTATTTGGAAGTAGTGCGAGGCCTCGTCGCACCTATATACACAGGGTTTGAATTTATGTAAATATTCAATTTTTAGCAAGATATGGCAGTGATGTTTTATAAAAGAGGTTTTTAAAACCCTGATGCTCAATAGCAATTGAGACCTTTTACACTCCCATTTTATTAAGTGTTCGGCTTGATTGATTTTATTTGACAGATGCGAGGCATCCGTACGAAAATAATGTACAAAAATAATGCCGACTTCCTCATGGGTATGGAAACCATCTGAGGAAATTCAGACACTGCAGAATAATTTACAAGCTGCTTACAGCTGAAAATGTCCATCACGGGAACCAAATCTAGATCCAATAAGCTGAATCTGTGATCACATGATTCCTAGGCGCACAGGATACTGCAATTTGTATGAAAGCAGTAAGCAGGTATATATATATATACAGACATGATCACCAACCACGAAGCACCTCCATGGGGGATCAGAAATATAAATACAACTGTAAAAAGCTATCAACCGCCACACAGGAAACTCCAGGCGGGACAAAATGTAAAGAAAGCTGTACAAAGCAATCAACTACCACGAAGTGAACTCCAGTGTGATTTAAACGTAAAGAAAGAGGTAAAAGCGATCTACCACCACTTAAGTAAACTCAAAGTGATTTAAAATATATATATATATATATATATATATATATATATATATATATATATATATATGTTCGACAACAGTCATATATATATATATATATATATATATATATATAAGTAAACGCCGCCATCAAAGTTCTAGGCTCATTGAACAAAGTTCACACACAGTTAATATATATAAATGTATATATATATATTAAAGCGAAAGAACGCTCCTGCATCAAGTTCAGGCTCATCGAACAAAGTTCGACACACGATTAATATATATAAATGTATATATATATATATATATATATAGAGAAACAAATAAACGCACTGCATCAAGTTCAGGCTCAATCGAGGCATAACTCGATAATGTTAGTAATATATATATATATATATATATATATATATATATATATATATATATATATATACAAGTGAAATAAAACTCGGACCAAAGTCCGCAAATGCGCTGTATAACCACGACTCTCAACGTGAAGAAGGGTGTGTACAGAGATGAAGAGAAAGATTCTAAAGTGTGTGAGAAGGCTTACAGTTGACTGCCAAAGAAGACTTCGATATCTTTAGAGTGGGTAAACACTGGCTTTTGTAGGTACAAAAGGGCTATATATGAGCTCACAGGTGTTTAAAATGAGAAAGTACACTGCATGGGGTGAGTGAAGAGCAAATTGGGCAGGGCTTCCTCGCAATTTTCTCTTGAAAAATGGGCAGCCCAAGCCCTCTATTTATAGGAGATTTAGCCGCAGGTGTACCTGCGGCAACCTGGGTGGCCCCGGGTTTTTTGAGTCGTGTCGTCTGGAAGTACGTGCACTCGGGCACTGTAATGTCCACTCGAACTTTAAGAAGTGCAATCTGGGCATCCGTTTGAGGTATACATGAACTATTTTGGACCGCCGTTGTCGAGAGTTGTACGATGGCATGGGATTAGAGTTTGTATGAAGTCATTGAAGATAGGACGATGCCCCCCGGTCTTCAAGCTTCAACTTTCATCCGTTACCCCACACAATAGTCACTCGGGATTGGTTAGTCTTGTGGGACATCGTTGCATAGAGATGTTGAGACGACGTGGCGTGGCATTGCATTGGAGAGATGATGATGTTGCCCCTTACCGGTGTTATCGCCGGATTGGGCTGATAAAGCAGACGTTGCTCAGGCTTCGCTGAGATTGGACTGATGAAATTTGTTGAAGGTCTTCATTATCATATTTGAGGTGTGCCTGTCTTCCCGATGTTATCGCCGGGTTGGTACAGTGTATCTCGTTGTGAGCGCCAAGATTGAAGCTGGTCGCATTTGAAACAAGCATTTCTGGGGTTATCGCCGAAACTGCATTCCTTGGGGTTATCACCAAGGTTGGTGGCTATTCCCATGATTGGGACTGAGACTGGATACCTCGGGGTTATCTCCGAGATTAATCAGTCTTCTTCGATGTGTTTTCCGATCTTGGATCTGCATGCCTCGGGGTTATATCCGAGGTTGGAATTGTTACTCCTAGTGTGTGCTCTGGGGTTGATGCTGAACTCTCGGTAGTATTCGGTATGGATATGGATTGTCTTTCAAGGTTCCCTCTTAAAAGACGAATCTGTCCTCCTACAATGTTAGTGACAGTAGTACAGAAAATTTCGAGTGTCTATAGATGCCCCTCTTTATCATACTCATGCATGGCGATGCATGGGTAGGATAAAGAATCCTAGACACTTGAAACACAACAAGACAAACATGGTACTATGGGTAGCAACATGATGTAACTATATGACGAATGTGTACGAGGTTGTAGCCCAACATGCTGGGGATGATTGCCGGCTTCCTGTTGCTTCAACTGGGGATAGGCAATGCTGACCAGATTTGATGTGTAATCTGAATCTGTTAGGATGTTAATGTTGGTGTTATCACCAAATTCCTATGTCTTCGATTATGACTTGATCCTGAAGATGTACCTCTTATGTGTAAGAGATCTGTGGGGATAAAGCTTGGTCTATTTGAGGATGTGTATAACATATTCCATCATCTATTCTCTTTGATGACGTGGTCCTTTCCTAGTTGGTATCACCAGAATATGTTAAGATTCTGTTGGATTTACTGCCAACAGCAAATGTTGTCAGGGATGCCTGACTTTCCTTGATGTGTACTTCACCGAAATGTGAATCAACGGCTGAAAAACCCTGTGGGGTAGACTGTCAAGGTTGCTTGACCTTCGTTGATGTGTGAATCAACGGCTGAGATTCTGTGGATAAATTGTCAAGGTTGCTTGACCTTCGCTGACGTGTGAATCAACAGAACACTGCGTTGTGACCCCCGCCGAGGATCTATTGGAGAATATGAGCAATCGAGCGTGAAACCCTTGAATAGCTCTAGAGCTCTGATAGGTTTAATCGCTATCGGCTGAAATAATGTCAAGGCTAGTTGACCTTCGTTGATTTGTATGTCAACGGATAAGCACGCGTTGTAACCCCCGCCGGGGATTCACGTTGTAACCATCGCTGATGTGTGTCATAACGGTTGGTCAGCGGATGGCTTCCGATGCTCTGTTGGGTTTGCTTCCAACGGTTATCATGATGTCAAGGCTGCTTGACCTTCGCTGATTTGTGTGTCAACGGATAAGTACGCGTTGTAACCCCCATCGGGGACTCACGTTGTAACTCCCATCGGGGGCTCACGTTGTAACCCCCGTCGGGGATCTACGTTGTAACCCCCATCGGGGATCTACGTTGTAACCACTATGTGGTCAGTTAATCCACATACAAAGCATCCGTGATTTTTCTTCGGATTTGGACAGTTAGGCGAAATGTGCCCTTCCTGTCCACAATTATAACAAACAGCCTTTCCTTTGAGATAGACTCCTAAGTGAGTCTTCCAACAGGTTTTCTGTGCCTCCATCCTCCTCTTAGAGTCCCTTGTTTTACTCCGGTATTCCTGCAGTTAAAGCCCTTCCTCTTCTAACCGCCGCCACTTCCATGGCTCCCCTGGCCTTGGTTCCTCCATCAACCTTGCCTTTGGTCTTCCTATCTTTGTGGTACTGGCTAAGAGCCTCATTCCCACCTTCGAAAATTATTGCCTTTTCTAGTATGGTTCCAAAGGAAGTACTTTGGAACACAGAGATTCGGCTATAGAGCCAGGGTTTCAAGCCCTGCTCGAACCTTCTAGCCTTTTTCACTTCAGTGTCCACTTGATGTGGAGCGAATCGTGCCAGTTGATTAAACTTGGCAAGATCTTTGAACTCATCATATCCCCTTGTCTCAATTCCAGAAACCTCATCTCCATCCTCCCTTGCATAGTCGTGGGAAAATAGTTCTCGAAGAAGATCTCCTTGAACCCCTCCCACATTAGGTTTCCTATATCGACCCTAGCCTGGTTTGCCTCCCACTAGAAATTGGCCTCTCCTTTCATCAAATAGGTTGCAAAGGCAACCTTTTTACCCTCCTCAACATTTGCTATTACAAATGCTTTCTCAATTTCTTTTACCCATGTCTGGGCTTCGATAGGGTCCGTAGTTCCTTTGAACTCCGACGGACGTACACTTTTAAAGTCCTTAAAAGTAGTAGCTTGTACTACTCCAGGAATCACGGGTACATTATCCCCCGTTCTATTAAATGCAGCTGTTAAAAGATTAACGAACTCCTGCATTGGATTAATTGGACCACCCTCCGGTTGGTTAACATTAGCGCCTGATTTCGTTGTCTCCTTCTTGGTGGCATTTTGCTGTTAAGAAAACAACACATCATTATTACTTTATTCTTGTTGGTTTGTTATTATTTGTAATAAAACAACAACTCATACTCATTACTCAACATATTCCATAAAAAGATTTATATTGATTCATAACTTGTAGTATAACACTACATTGTTTACATTACTCAGCCTTAGCTGATTACATTACCATCCCACAATTACTTTCCAAAAATTGGGATTTACAAAAGCCTACCCTTTGTTATACAAAAGAGGGTTTTACGTCACTACTAGATACATAATATTTACATATCTATTCTACTCTAGCTATTGCTAGACTACATCCTGTCAGAGGGCATTCTCGAAATCCTCTTGGCCGCAATTCAGTAATAACATCTCTACCGACAAGTGTGTAAGATGTCCGCCTCGCTTCTATCTGATATCCAGCTACATGCTGTTGGAAATCTATATGAGAACTCCTATGTATATAGGACATCCTCTCCAACTTCCTCTTTTTAGTCTTTAGCTCCTTCTTGAGCTCAAAGACTTCACATTTCAGCTCTCGGACCTTGTCCTTAGCTAAAACTCTATCATCATGCTCCTAATCCCACATTCCCTCCATGCTAGCCTTGTCCTCACGGACAGCTTGGAGTTCCTCTTTCAACTCCTTAACCTCCTGGCAGTAATGGACATTCCTATCCAATACCGACATAAACAAGGCCTTAATTGATTCCCCTGTAGACATTTCCTCTGTAGGTGGAACCTGGTCCTCTGTAGGTGGAACCTGATCAAAGGACATCATGTCCACCTCCTCCTCTAGCATGCCATCAAATATAGATATGTAGTCTAAATCGACTGAGTCTCCCAACTCGATGGTCACCAACTCTGGTTCTACGGCTACGGGATTTGGTAGTATCTCTACCCGATTAACTGAATCCACGCTTACTACATGTATATCTCTATACATATCATTTTCTCCTGACATCTACAATAAAACAATATAGTTTGATTAGTACACGTCAGTAAAATAATAAAAATACATAACATAATATAATGCATTTTTATAAGGCTACTTTTCATCTTTTACTTCTTTATTCTTTCGTAAGGTTATGACTTAAGGTTTTATTTTCCCCCTAAAGTTTTATAACCTATGCTTTGATACCAACTTGTAGCGCCCCCAAATCCGGGTATCTTCCAACCCGACAGATGGTGCTATACTGTAAAACATTTATACATTCATTCAATTGAAAAGTTTCAAAGAACGAACATAACTTCTATATATTTAAAGTAATATTTACATTTCCCAGGTTCTATACCCGTTTCAAAACTTCTTTGTCATAATATCAGTTACATTACAACAATAGACCTATACTATTACAAGACAGTTTAGTAATCTGCCTTAGCTTTTCCCTTATCCTGTTTCGATCCTTTGGGACGTTCAATCTTAGCTGCATTTATATGGTTCAAGCAAGAGTGAGCATAACTAGCTCAGAAAGTATAACAATTTAATAACAACATGCTTGACACATACAAATCGTATATCTTCTATAACTGAACAATAGTTATGAAGTACTATTGATAATTCAAAATAGCACTTCATCTTTTCTTTCAAAATGTTTTACAATAAAAACAATATTTAGTAAAACATTCCCTCTTGTCAAAGACCTCGAGTATTCATTCTTTATTGGAAAAGGACAACCCTAAGCAAGTCCAGAAGTCTCGATATTACTTAGAGAGCACTTATAGGTGATCACCTATTGTACTCTATGTTGATCAACACTACATCCATTAAACGTATGCACGTTTAAGCATTTGGCAACCTCACGCGTTCGCTGCGTTTTACCGACAAAATATTTGTTTAACATTTCAGGTCTTCTTTTGAAAACCATATCAAGTAGTTGACAAAAGATAACAACATTTGATAATACATGAATAGATTATTAATACATCAAGTCTAGCAAAAGGAATTGGCTTCAACTTCAACATACCTCAATTCATGCGAAAGAATACATGAACTTCAAAAACTTGTTCAGATTGAACTGAGACAAGAGTTAGAATACTTGCCTTTAGCGGCGCTGCATAATGATATTAACTTTATGTTCAAGTCGTTCAAGTCTCTACAATACATGATCACATAATGCCTTACATTAGGTCACATATAATCAAGTATGTATATGACTATATCATACCCTTCATTTCAATCTAAGTGTGTATTAGATTCAGTTACTATTCGTTTCGGTTTATCATTATCCTTGAATTTACATTCGACTAGGTTATCTCAACCTTTATACAACATCCTTAAGGTTTAATAAAGTTTAAACAATGTTACATTACATTCCTTAAGTTATGTTTACTTTTCTTTGTACTTAAAAACCTTCATTACTATCTTTGTTTCGAGATCTGGCGCTATGTGCCATGACTTTAGGTTTACATCTGTACCGCAAATATGAGCTTAGCAATATATCTTTGTCCCGGACTTGGCGCTGCGACACGAGTCCTTACTTAATGGGTCATGCACTGTATTTCCACACAGGAGAGGATTTTGTATCTTTGTACATGGTGAAATATGGCGCCACATATTAAACTAAGGTTCGACCGCGATGAACTCTTGCAAGAGGGCTCAAACACTATTAAGCGGGTCCATTTGTTTAGGGTTGAGCCATGGCCAACTCTCGTGCACCGTAAAACAAATTGGGGTTTGTGAATTTTGTGAACTTCCTGGACGCATAACTTCTTCGTTATAAGTCCGAATTGGCTCGTTCAAAAGCCTACAGTTCAAAAATTATGTAATCTACATGTTCATTCAAGATATCTATTTGACTTCGTTCGCTAAAAATTCACCTATTGGTTCATTTTTAACGAAAAAGATAAACGTTCGTGAACGTTCAACGCTCGTTTCTTCGTTCTAAGTCGGAATCCGGTCATTTTCGAGTCTGCAACTCTTAAATGCCAAATATGACTAGTCTCTATTAGAAAACAATGGTTTTGTGATCAAATGATCAAACACAAAATTTGACTTCCATTCCGAGAATTTTATGAATTCGACGTTTATCGTCCAATCGTGCAAATTCCGGCAATTCTTCATTCTTATAATTTGTTCAACCTTACTAATGAACTTCATTCATCATGTGAACATTTTAACATACTTAATACAACAACATATATTCAGTGTTGGATTTTGACTTATTCTTCATGAGCTTATAACTTGTCAAATTATAAACTACTTAAGATTTGATTATTCATGACTTATAACAATTAAGGTTTCTTAATCATCATACTTTACATTTTCTTCACATATAACTTTACTTAGGTATATATGATACATATAATCATATAAGTTCTTAATTCACTTTTCTTACTAAACTCATCATAAGTTCATATTTTCATACTTATCATTCAAGGTTAACTTATAATAAGTTTATAACTTTTATAAGTATAAATGACTTATTGCCAACTTATGTGGCTTAAGTTCAGCACTTATTCATTCTTCTTACTTCTTATCATTCATGTTTCTTAATTCCAACTTTTCTTATCAACCTATCATGGTAGAGATAGAAGATAATTTAGAGAAGAAGTCTTACTTTTTGTTGTCTTGATAAGTAGCTTGCTTCTTCTTCTTACGTATGGAAGTGACTTATTGCTAGCTTATCCTCTCTAACACTTAAGCACTTTAGAAGTGTTGGATTAATTGAATAAGTAACAAATGGCTTGTAAGCCTTCTCTATTTATAGAACTTGCAAAGCTAGGGTAGATTGGTCATTAAATCATCCCACCTCCTTAAGCCACCTCCTTACTATTCATTACTTGCTAACTACTCTCTTATCTCATACTTGGCCATTACTTCAAAGTCTTGGTCATTACTCCTAAGTCTTGGTCATCACACTTACTTGATCACCACATTACTTAGTCACCACAATAACCATATCAATATGGTTTGCCCCATGGGTCATACAACTCATGGATTCTGGCTTAGGATTGCATTAATTCACTCTTTGGGCTTTGCAATAATTCACTCTTTGGGCTTTGCATTAATGAACATCAATTGGTTCATTAATTAATAGTTGTGCCTCTCCCTTTAATTCAATTGGACTTGTACTAATTCAATCAATCTTTACAAGTCCATTAACATTACATAATACACATACATATAGTTTATGTATTATTTTTGTATTCTAATTCCTATAGAGAATATATACAATATTTCATTCTTTATACAAACTCGTATAATACTTCGTATTATACTCATTTTCATTACTTTGTACAATACCTAAGTATCATGCAATTATTACTTATTCACTACTAATTCGCCTTACTTAAAGTTTACAAATTAAGTCCACAAGTGAATTATTACTTTTTTCATAACTAGATTTTTATTACATAATCCATCTTACCTTGTTATTCCATCATTACATATTTCTCGGAAACTCAAAATTATATCCCGAGCAAATACTGATGAATAGTGTTTTTCAAAAAATTTCTCGGAAAACTTTTATTTTTCGTCTTGGAAATTCAAACACTTTAATTCATCCATGTAGCTCAAATACTACGACATTCTCACATCAATAGGTTATACAATGACAACCATCTTGATAACAACAAACGCTCTCCCTTGCACTACCGGCTTTGACTTTTCTAGGACGGCCTTTGGTGCCTCCATCCTAGCTGAACTTGTCTTCGGTGAATGACAAAATCAGGCTAGGTGACCTTCTCTTCCACAATTATAACACGCTTTGGATGGCATCGCGCAGTTTGGACTGATATGTCCCTCCCCTCCGCATTTGAAGCATATGATAGGTGGTCGTTCTCCTTCCTTAACCACGGTTGCTGGTGCTGACGTCTTTCCATCATTGTTGAATCTCCTTTTCTTGAAATGTTCATTTTTACTATCTTGGTTATGATTACCACCGAAGTGGTTACCATTTCTGGGATGTTTATTCCCTCCACGCTTGTTATCACCGTTTAGATGACTGTTACCACCAGTATTTTCATGTTGCCGGCTGCTTTCCCTTGGTTGCGTTGACTCGTTACCGCGCTCCAATAACTGAGCCCTATTTACAATATTTGAGTACAAACACAGTTTGTGAGAAATAAGATATTGACGTATCTCCAGTTTCAAACCTCTTAAAAACATTTGTGTCATTCGCTCCTCATTATCGACCAAATGGGATGCAAACCGGGATAACTCGCAAATTTAGCCTCGACATTGCGATTAATTGTCATATTGTTTTGTTCCAACTTGATAAACTCCACCTCTTTCATGTGACGAATACTTTCGGGAAAGTACTTGTCGTTGAATAGCTCTTGGAACTTCTCCCAAGACATCTTGAGTGCGTTAGGCTGGGTACATTTTATAGATTCTCACCAGTAATCTGCCTCTTCACGCAACATGAAGGTGGCGAAGGGAACCTTTTGCTCCTCGGAGCATTCCAAGACATCAAATATCTTGGTGATCTGCTTTATCCATGCTTCCGTCTTAAGTGGTTTAGGCTCTCCAATAAACTCGGGTGGTCCCAGCTCCTTGAACTGTTTAGCGGTGACCGTCCGAGAGTTTCCTGTGTTTACACCTGTATTTTGAACAGGAGTCGCTCTCGCCTAATGTTACATGAATTGCATGATGCCTCGAAACATTCCATTGTTCATCATTTGGTTAGTGTTATTGTTTGCATGAGGATTGTCGCCTTCCTGATGCACGTTGTCATGGTTATTGATCTGTGGAGACTCAACGGTCTCCTGTGCTCCATTGATGTTCTCAACATTCTCGGATGCCATTTTCATACACTGCCACAAAACAAGGGTTAATTGACATGCAACATATTATCACTATACTCTGACCAACCAATCAAATACCAAATAAACTTAGGTAGGTCATACTAGCGAAGGAATTCCCCGTCTCTCCCCTCCTAGTTCTTGTCTCACATCTTAGCCAGGGATCATATCCCTAAGCTTTGATACCAACTGTGAGGCCCCCAAAATTAGATATACGTCACCCATCTTGGGTCGCCACTTACATGGTACAAAATTCAAATACAACTTAATAATACAACTGTCGTGTACAATACGACAAAACATAAACTTTGAGTTTGAATACAAATATTGTATACTAGAGATTATATAAACTCAAAAGGAGTCCTTATTACAATTATTATTACACTATTTCACAGAATAGTGAGGACTACTAATGATATTATCTGGTCCGTCACTCCGTTCCCCGACTAGTCCCTGCTACGTTCTCATTTCCTAAAGAGAACAATAAAAGTAAAAGGGTGAGCTCAACTAGCCCAGTAGGAAATATTATGACTAAGATAATGCGAGAATATATTATCGTTAGCCTTCAACAAAGTGTTAAACTGATACAATATAACAACCATCAAGTTTAACTGCGGTATGAACAAGCAATCCATTAAAAGAGTCAAGTAGAGAATAAAATCTACTATCTTTTATAATTTAGAAGGTTTTTCATCACTTTTATCATTTGGGACTCAAATTTTAATAAATAATCCATATCATCGAATCACTTCGCACTTCACTACCAAGGATATTCTTTAGTATCACGACCACAATTATCCATGCACTACGGGCCAAGAATATTTGTGTATTCATTAATGGTCATGATTATGCCAACAAGCTCGTCCATCAATGCACTACGGGCCAATGAGGACTTTTACAACATCATTTGTAACATTACGGCCATGATTACACGAATAATCCTCGGTCATAATCATACCAAGTCCATCTATGCACTATAGGCCACAGATGACTTTCAACAAAATATAAACATGAGGATGATGACAATGATATAAGAATTCAATAAAACAAGTTCAAGAATTATTTTATCCAGAACTAATAACGCCCAAATTGTCAACATGATACCGCTTTGTAGAGTAAAATTCAAGAATGCTCGTAAGAATATTTCCACGAAAAGATATGGATGAAGCGCAAATATCAAAGATATTCCACTAATTTCATGGAGTATAGAAGTCAAAACTTTAACCAACCGAGTATAATAAGGAATGGAATAACAAAAGAAATTACAGCATGCGATAGATCCGCACAGCAAAAGTTATTCCAATGTAATAATAAATAACGGAATCAAGTCCCAGAAACGCATGCATGGATATTCCAATGTAATAATAACGACGAAATTAGGTCCTACAGAAACGCATGCATGGGATATTCCACCGAGTAATAATAAAGAGACGGAACCAGTCCCAGATAGAACGCATGTATGTGATGTTCCAATGCAGAATGATAAAGAATGGAACAATAGAAGAATTTCACCAAGTATAGGGTAGCTCAGCGTATCTGAGTTATTCCAACAGAATAATAAGAATGGAATAACAGAAGTTCTCTGCATAGATAAGAAAGAAATAATACTCCCTACCTTGGAAAAACTTGATACTGGAATAGTGAGTAGCAGATTTTTCTTCTTCTGTCTCTCTATAATTTTTCTCTATAATAATCGCTCTAAAGCTTTTGTGAATTGGTGGGAAATGAAGGAAGAATGAGCTTCTATTTATAGGAAAATATAGTTTCGATAATTGCACGTTTTGGGGCTCGAAAATTACAGTACAATACCTCCAACTTTTCTTTCATTTTTAATTTAGTCATGCAAGTATTATCAATCTTGCATCAACTCCCCTAATAGTAAATAATGTGAATCAATAGTTCAATCATGTGAATCAATAGTATAATCATGTGAAAAAATACGAATTACAGTATAGTACCTCCATCTATACCTCAATTTTTAACTTAGTTATGCAAGTATTATCAATCTTGCACCAACTCCCCTAATAGTAAATAATGTGATTCAATAGTACACATATGTGAACAAATAGTTATATAAGCATGTGAATTAGTAGCAATTAATTGCTCATTTATCCGATAAATTACCCGATTTATCAATATAACCCCTAGACATCAATTATCATCGGAATAAATGTCGATTTTCACTAACACAAACAATTCCAACATAATGAAACTATTTTTATCAAAAATATATATTTTGAAATTTCGAAGTTTGACTTTTGACCAAATAGTGAATCCCGAAAAATTTTGTGTTTATAGACTATTTTTACTAATTTCATCGTTCCGGACTCAAATATCACGTCCGCGTCTCCAAATTTAACTCCGAACAACATTCATCATTAATATTATAACTCACAATATTTATCAACCAGGTCGTTCCCAGGAAAGAGGGGGCTTTCTAATAAGGATTTCTCCCTATTGGCGCACAATTAGGTGACCAAACCTCTCCTTGACAGAACTTCTAGACATTGTAAATATTGCAGTTTATAATATGAATAACTTTGTCGTCTCAAGTATTGATACTGACTATAATTGAATCCATAATATGATAGATATGATGCAGCAATTACTGTAGCAATAATTGAGTATAACTGAGTGACTTCTCACGTAAGCATCAATAATCAATACCATGTGCTACTATGCAACCACGCGTATTACTGTACTTTTAACACCGGGTGTTTCAACATTTAACGATAAAACTTCTGCCGTTATTTTCATAAAGTATTTTTGTCGTTTTCTCAATCCGACAATAATTCCGTTGTTGGGGTCCACCAATGATTGTCTTAGTTATACGAATATTCCATGTTAAAACGTAATATTCCCCCAACCAATCGAATATTATATAACAACTTGCGTACTTTGCAAAATTTGTAAATATTACCCACAACTATAACATTATATCAAATCCACACCATAATATTCAAAAATATATTTCGAGAAAATTTAATATTTATTCAAAAAGTTGAGGTCTTACACCTTGATACAGACTTAATTTCGAAGAGGTACCTCTTATGTGTAAGAGATCTACGGGGATGAAGCTTTGTCTGTTTGAGGATGTGTATAACATATTCCATCATCGATCCTCCTTGATGATGTTGACCTTTTCCTGGTTTGTATCTCCAGGATGTGTCAGGATTCTGTTGGATTTACGGCCAACAACATATGTTGTCAGGGCTGCCTGACCTTCATTGATTCGTACTTCACTGATGTGTGAACCAACGGATGAAAACCCTGTGGGGTAGACTGTCAAGGCTTCTTGACCTTCACTGACGTGTGAATCAACGGCTGATACTCTGTGGGAAGATTGTCAAGGTTGCTTGACCTTCGTTGACGTGTGAATCAACGGAATATTGTATTGTGACCCCCGCTGGGGATCCATTGAGGATTCATGAATACCAACGTACGCAATCATCGAACCGTTTTTGATGCCTCAATGAGTTTACTTGCCATCAGCTGAAATAACGTCAAGGCTGCTTGACCTTCGTTGATGTGTGTGTCAACGGATGTGCATGCGTTGTAACCTCATTGATATGTGTATCAACGGCTGATATCATCGAATGGCTTCCGACGCTTCATTGGATTTACTTACCAACGGTCATACTGATGTCAAGGCTGCTTGACCTTCGTTGATGTGTGTGTCAACAGATGAACACGTGTTGTAACCCCCGCCGGGGATCCACTTTTGATACTGTGTTGTAACCCCCACTGGGGAATCACATTGTAACCCCCGCCGGGGATCCACGTTGTAACCCCCGTCGGGGAATCACGTTGTAACCCCCGTCGGGGATCCACGTTGTAACCCCCACCAGGGAATCACGTTGTAACCCCCGTTGGGGAATCACGTTGTAACCCCAGCCGGGGAATCACGTTGTAACCCCCACCGGGGATCCACATTGTAACCCCCACCGGGGAATAACTTTGTAACCCCCGCCGGGGAATCACGTTGTAACCCCCGCCAGGGATTCACGTTGATCTTTAGGGTAATGACCCGAAATTGGCGACATTGGACCTGTACAAGGTATTGTAGAATGTGATTTGTAACAAATGAGATCATTAGCATGGTATACCTCGTGTTTGGACGACTACCAATGAGTGACGTACAGACTCAAACTTCCATCTGCGAAGACTAGGATTGCAGGTTGTTTTGCTCAATCGCATAGCGTTTTTATTCCTGATTTGACCTTTTTAGTCTGCAAGAACTCCTTTGCAACTCGAACTGGACCAAGCCGGAGGGGAGAGGCCCACATAGGGGTGTCGCAGGTACACCTGCTTCAGTCGCAGATGGACCTGCGCCCAACCGTGGATATTAATATCCTGCAGGTTGGTCTCACAAGTCACTTTCAACTTGTTTCGCGAAGAAAAATCCGAGATCTCTCCTTCAGATCTGCTGAGTTCGGGTGATTTTCTGCAAATTCTGTCATCGTACAAGTGTTCTACACTATCCTGGTAACGTATGCATTTATTTTTTCAAGTTTTTATCCGTTGGAAAATGAATTATCGCATGAAATGCATCTAAACACTTTGTAGTGATTATGTATGCTCAAATGACTTGATAAAAAATATTCAACACAGTAAATGTTAGTATTAAACCATGCTGAACATAATGATGTGAAAAAATTTGACTTTTGAGACAGTCAAATTGGCACATTTTTCTGCTATTTTTGTCCTATTTGAGGTCCAATGAACAAAAGGTAAAAATGCAACGTACTCCTGATATTGAGGTTAATCTTATGCATTGATAATTTTGATTTTTAATGAATATATTATGTATATGACTTTGGGGCAGGTGTGCTACTGAATGGCCACCTAGTCATGCCTATGTGCATGTGGATAGTCCTATTTACAAAGGGGACTATGGCAAAAAAATTCAAAATGTAGGCATTTAATTAGTCATGCATTTTAACTTTACTGTAGATGTATGTTAAAGTAATGCATGCATGCATGTAGTCATAAAATGCATTTTGAAAAGTTCCAAGTCAGGAAATACCACACCCTTTCTGAGGTGATTTGGAGACTTGTTGTCCAGATATTATGGATCCGGATCAGCCGAGTAGTTCCCATAGGACCACTTCTGGTGTACGGAGGGGGGCTTCTGAAGTGCCTCGACCCCGTTCGGTTAGACAGCCTCGTCGATTGGTGGAGGCAGTGATACGTCCAGTCTGGGCTGATGTGTCAGACGTTGAGGATGAAGATGAGGACATTCCGATTGAATACCCCGCTCCTGCTGCACATGTTCCCCGTAGGGAGCTCTCTTGTATTCAGGTGGCAAACCAAGAGCTTCTGGGTGACTTGAGCAGACATCCCTCGATGTACTTATATGCTAACGAGGTATGCCGTTAGATCTTGATCTTCCTTCTTTCCTATTGACTATGAGTAAAGGATTTTGATGTTGATCTTCATTTCATGCAGGTTCCCGGCTTTACACAGCCTCGAGGGAATTGATTTAGCATACACTCCATGTATCAGGCTCTTCATCCCAATTATAGAGCGGTAGTGCATGATTGGGGATTCGGGGCATTCTTCTCGATCCTTCCCCATCGTTGTCCCTAGGGTTACCTCAGGGCATTATCTGAGCGATGGTTTCATCAGACTCAGTCACTCCATTTATTGCACTGTGTGGTGATGATGACGCCGATGGATTGGCAGTTTATCACAGGTATGGATTTTGGAGGGGAGCCAGTGTCTTGAATGGCGAATATTACCCCTACTGCCGTCAAATCATTGTTAGGAGTTCCGGCGGAGGCGCTCAAAGGCAGGAATGTCCGTGCAGGTCCTTTGAGCGTAGATGTTATGAGCGGGCTTTTGAGTGAGCCCATGCCTGATGATGTCAGATTCAGGGATTGCATTCTTCGGTGATTGTTCTTGATGATCATTAGGGGCTGCTTCATAGCCGATAACTCTTCTACGGTGTTGTTCGCTTTGATCAGAGCCACTCGTCATGTGGACCATATTGGAGAGTATGATTGGGGTTCCTATACCTTTGCCTATTTCCTCTGGGGCATGCATATGCGCTCACAAGGTTTGACTGAGGCTTAGCTAGGATTCTACCCATTTCTACTGGTGAGTATTTCTCTTGTCATTTCTCATTTATAGGTTAAGAGTGTTTACTGACCGCAGATGTTTTGCCATTGTGTTGGCAGTTTTTGGCCTACGAGAGGCTCCCATGCTTGCGTCCTATGAGTGTGTTAGGTTTAGATACCTATCCACGAGGACGACGATGGCATCATTCCATTTTCGCGGAGGTCCATGTAGTTGAGGGTTTCACTCATTATCGCCTGCAGCTGGAGTTGTTGATAGCTGATATCATCACATGGATTCCCTATTCTGGGGAACATTTGGCCATCGGTTTTGAGGATGGGTACCCGACTGGCGTCGAGTATTTGATCTCCACCCGAAGAGTTCCTCTCTTTACAGATGGAGGATGGGAGCTCTATTTAGGAGAGTGTGTTATTAGGAGCACCACAGGGGAGATTCGTATGCCGATCTTGCCTCCTTTCAGGCGTCATTGGCCTGTATCACAGTCACCTATCATTGATATCCCATTGTTGGGGGTTGACGGCTTTGCTTTATCAGAGGGTCCTTTCACTCAGGAGATATTCCAGCGTTGGTGGTTCCCTCGTACTATTGGAGCCCATTCCCGCGCCACTCTGTTCATGGGGGATATGGTTCCAGGATCCGTGATGATGACGGATTGGATAGCCTGTGTTTGAGATCTGACTCATGTGACACAGATTGATAGTTTGACCCGGCGAGTAGACCAGGCACATTTCTTTATCCGGCAATTGGGCAGAGATCCGGTAGAGGCAGATTCATTTGATCCTTCCAGCTCAAAGGGCCGCCCTCGCACAACCCCTTGGTTTTGCCCAGCAGATCCTCCTCTATATAGGCCTGACATCCCTGTTGAGTGAGATCCAGTAACTCAGGAGGAGTTATATCAGGTGGACAGGATTGATGATGTAGATATTGACACCATTGTCTTCTTCTGACGTGTATTCTCGTTATATCTTTTGATAGGCCTCTGTTAGCTATTGGGTGGTTGTGCCCCATTCTCGCTATATCTTTTGATAGGCCTCTATTAGTAGTAGGGCGTATGTGCCCCATTTCCCTGTATTTGTAGCTGTGTAGAGATGATGTATTAGATGTTGATATACTTAGGAATGTATGCATAGTTTTTTTTTATTCCCTATTTCATATTGCCATCTATTATCTGCAATGCATGTACCATGTTATGCATATGTATATATGTTCAGAGATATTCAGCATTGACCCCTGGATGGTCTTATGACACGACCCGTACAAATGTCTTCTTTGACAGTTAGCCGTATTGATCATACCCAACCATCATTGGTGGCATCGGGTATGTGATTGTGGTATGATAGCAAGTCACCATTAGACAGGGGTGACCGTATATCATTTATTGCAGCATACTATGACCCTGTTGATGTTTCAAGTTTCCACAGGATTTATGGTTAGCATGCTAGAACATTGAGTATCGGAGAGGCAAGTTTTCTGATTTGGGACCCAGGAGTTGACTCCCACTATGGAGGAGTATGCACGGATGACGATGTTGCCGCTGGACAGACCTTGCATGCATATGGCATTAGGGGACATGAGTCGACGGTTCATGACCCTCACTGGATTGAGGCGTAGGGTGGTGCAGGATGAGCTTACATCGAGCCACGTTATATCCCAGCATTTTTTGTTTAACAGATTTGGCTCGGAGGATAGTTATACACGACATTCTGGGGATTTCAACGCACCGGAGGATCATTGGCGTCGAGCTAGGGTTGATGTACTGCTATTGTGCGTACTAGCGTATGTATATATGCCACGGTACATGGATGAGATAGACATTGGAGTCATCATGGCAGTGAGAGCTCTCAGGGAGGGTCGTACCACTACACCGATGATTATAGCAGAGACTCTGAGGTTAGCTACATACTGATGCGCTTATCCGACAGGAGTGTTCACGGGCAGCTCGGTCATGCTATACGTGTGGTTTATGTCACACTTGAGACCGATTGGCACCTTTAGACGGCATGGGTATTGTTTCACCCATGACATAGCCATGTCATACTCCTTTCAGCCATCGGAGTGTACGGACGCTTTGGCTTGGTCTATGTTCTTGGCGGACATCAGGGATCCGTTTAGCATATTGTCGTGCTCGGGGCTTAGCTCACCTTACAGCTTTATTACTCACGCTCTGAGCATGGACTATCTCCCTCTGGATAGCTTAAGGGGCATGACTACTTACCACCCGATGGCCGTGATGTCACAGTTTGACCAGTTTCAGGATTTTCATCCTTTCGAGGGGGTGTCGGGTCAGCCTTCCGCTTCTCGTTATCTTTCAGCAGAAGACCGATCCCGTGTGTATGCTTTTTGGGATCCGCGTGAGATAGCTGCTTTTTGTGTGATCCATCCGGGTTGTTTTACAGAGTATTCCGCATGGATGGAGATAGAGATTGCACCGACTGTGGTAGTATCAACATTGCCGAGTAGTGATTCTGACGATGTAGAGCCTATGGAGGACATCGATTCCTACATCAAGGAGGAGCCAGTTGCTGGGTTGCCAGCATTTCCTTTCGATTCTCCCAGTACCAGCACTGTCGTGATACAACATTCGGCAGAGTACATCGAGCAGAGTCTCCATCTGATAACCTTCGAGAGAGACCATGCTAGAGCCTTGATGTTGACTGCCCTTTATGGGAGAGACGCAGCTCTGTTAGAGAGAGATGAGGCATTTGCTCGCAGAGATGCCGCTGTTGTTGAGCGGGATAAGGCTAGATCAGTCAGAGATGTAGTGATAGTTGAGCGGGATAGTGCCATATCTGCTCGGGATGTAGCCGTTATAGATAGTATTGCAGTGAGGTCCCTTACCACTGGCATGATCGCAGAGATGAGAGCTTACATTGATGATTATATAGTCACCATGCAGATGGCTGCAGATCTGTTGGGTCGTGTGGATATTCTCGTACAGGAGACCACAGCTTTAGCTCCTTCTTCAGAGAGGGACGCTATGTTGGGCTTGTTAGCTCGCATATATCTGGACTTGTAGACGAGTTTGTATTCTACTGCACAACCTAGCTTAGCCATTTTTTCATGTACAATTTACATTGTGTATATCAAACAGCATTATATATGGCAAGGAAATATATTTTTGATCACTCCCCTTTTAGATATGTTTTGCTACTTGCTTGATATTTTGCATGTTGCTTGTGGCTCATGATCTTGATGTATTCTCAATTCCTCCTCGAGGGATGGACATTGAGATGTCTCCGGAAAGTTTAGAATGGATCATTGATATGTATGTATCCCTAACATCTTTGGTGTCTTGGGATTGGTTTCGCATGGAAATGTGGAGAGGAGTTTGGCATTCCTCTCTGAGATTGACCGCACTACGATGGTCGCCAATACTTCTATTTA
Organism: Panax ginseng; assembly: GCA_020205605.1. Classification (NCBI taxonomy): domain Eukaryota; kingdom Viridiplantae; phylum Streptophyta; class Magnoliopsida; order Apiales; family Araliaceae; genus Panax; species Panax ginseng. The sequence goes on along the minus strand of CM035138.1, from coordinate 56,384,888 downwards.
GGAGAAGCCTAGTTAATTCCATCTCTTATGGATTGGTGTTGCTCTTTAAGGTATGACCGCAGCTTAGATGGTCACCGAATCTCCTATTTGGGAGGAGTTCAGGTAATTCCATCCCTTTGGTCTGAAGCCAATGAAATGTAGTGGATTGAAAGATGATCCCAGAACCAATTGACAAGTTTTTGTGTTTTGGTAGGGGGTAAGACCGCACCATGAATGGCTGCCTATGTACTCCTATTAAAGAGGAGATCAGCTCTGCGTAGTTCGAACCTGGTGTAAGAGGTTAAACTCTCTATGTGGCAGAAATGGTGTAGGAATTTGTTTTTGTTTTTGTAAAGAGAAAAGGGTAGAAATGTTTTTGTTGTTTTTGTTTTATTGTGACCGGGCCATGTAACATGGTTGCCTACGTACTCCTATTGAAGAGGAGATCAGGTCGGCGTAGTTCGCCCCTCAGGGCGAGTGGAAAAGCCTAATCCCATGTGCAGGTCAGATTGCGGGGAGGAGAAAGTTTAATCCTACTTTGAGGATAAACTGTAGGTATGAGAAGTTTGATCCCATGTATGGGTAGCCAAACTACAAACGCGAGAGGTTCAATTTGAAATGGGATGACCTAAGTTATAGGAATGCAGAGAAGCCAGGCTGCTGGTTTGAAAAGTATGTTTCCCTGAGGGGAAAAGTGTGGAAAAGTTGTATGTGGTAAAGGGTTGAAGAACCGAAATGACTGGCGATCTGATGATCCAACACCAGGATGTTTGCTTGATGGAAACTTCAGACATAGTACCGTTTCACGGCGTCCAAGTTGATGAGTTGTGGAAATTCATTGCCATCCATTTCTTGCAATCTGAGAGCGCCTCCTGTCAATACTTCCTTGACAACCAATGGGCTTTCCTAGTTAGGAGCAAATTTCCCCTTAGATTGATCTTGGTTGTTAATGATCTTCTTTAAAACCAAGTCATGTTGTTTAAACTGTCGTAGCCGGACTTTTTTGTTGTAGGATCTGGCGATCCTTTGTTGATATAACTGACCATGGAAGGTAGCCGCGGCTCGCCTTTCGTCTATTAGAGACAATTGGTGATACCTGTCTTGTACCCATTGGTCTTCATCCAGCTGAGCATCTATCAACACTCTGAGGGATTCCATTTCAACTTCTATGCTGAGCACTGCTTCCATCCCATAGGGTAATGCGTAGGGGGTTGCCCCAGTAGAAGTGCGCATTGTTGTTCTGTAGGCTAACAGAGTAAGAGGCAATAAGTCAGACCATTCTTTGTGATTGGCGGACATCTTTTGCATGATCTTCTTGATGTTTTTGTTAGCCGCTTCAACATCATCATTCATCTTTGGACGATAGATGACAGAGTTGAGATGTTTGTTTTGGAATTTACTGCATAATTCCTCCATCATTTTGTTGTTGAAGTTCTTAGAATTGTCTGACATAATCACCTCTTGTTGTCCATATCGACAAATAACATTATTTTTGATGAAAGAAATGATGACTTCTTTGGTAACCCTGGGGAAGGAGGCTGCTTCTACCCACTTGGTGAAGTACTCGATCATGGTGAAGATAAATCGATGTCCATTACTGGCTTTAGGCTCAATGGGCCCAATAACGTCCATTCCCCACATTGAGAAGGGCCAAGGTGAACTCATGTTGTGGAGTTCCTGTGGAGGAGCATGTATAGCATTCCCATGAATCTGGCACTGATAGCATCTCCTGGCGTGGTCATTGCAGTCATATTTGAGAGATAGCCAATAATGTCCTGTCCTGAGGACTTTCTTGACAAAGAGGGGGCCACAGACTCCACCATGGATTTCATCCATAAGCCTTTGGGCTTGATCTTTGTCTAAACATATGAGGAGACCTAGTCCTGCATCTTTTTTGTAGAGCGCATCTCCACTCAAGTAAAATTTTATAGCAAGTCGATGGATCCGCCCTTTCTCAATCAGGCTCGCCTCAGCGGGTGTAGATCCATCTCGTAGGTATTCCTTGATAGGTTGATACCAATGATGCTGGATGGGAGGTAGCTCATCCGATACTTCTCCAACGTAATTCCCATAGGCTGGGGCCTTGTGTAGGGAAATTGTGACGCTTGGCAAGTGTCCTTTGTCTGATATGCAAATTAAGGAGGCCAAAGTTCCTATTACGAGGAACGTGTAGAAAGGAGATTTCTTCGAACTCCAGAACCATCTGTAAAACTTGCCGATGGTAAGGCAGCAAATGTAGTTCCTTGGTTTGATATATTCCGGTTGATTATCTGATTACCAACTCTGAATCCCCAAAGACAGTTAACCGCCTGATGCCCATTAAACGGACAAGTTTTAGCCCCATGAGACAGCCTTCATACTCAGTTGTGTTGTTGGTGCTGACAAACTATAATTTGATAGCGACGGGATACTGCTCCCCTGTACCGGATACTAGAACTGCTCTAGCTCCAGAACCTTCCATATTAACAGCTCCATTGAAATACATCTTCCATGCTTGGCGTGTATCATACTGATGGTGTTGCTGAAATGTCATTACTCCTTCATCGGGGAAGTATGTCTCCAAGGGTTTGAAATCCCCTGAAGGTGCAGCGGCCAGTTGATCCACGATTCCTTGACCTTTGATGGACTTTTGAGTCACGTATACAATGTCAAATTGCTGTAGGATCAACTGCCATCTGGATAGCCGATAATTTAACAAGGGTTTATTGAACACGTACTTGAGAGGATCCACACGGGATATGAGTTGGGTTGTGTGACCATGGAGGTAATGTTGTAACCTCATGGAAGTCCATGCTAAAGCACAACACATCTTTTTTATCAGAATGTACTTGTGTTCACTGCTGCTGAATCTTTTGCTGAGGTAATAGATAGCTCGTTCTTGGCCTCTATCGTCCTTTTGTCCCAGCATGCAGCCCATGGTGTCACTTATGGACAGGTACATGAATAGGGGAATATGATCCCTGGGTGGTACCAAAATGGGAGCTTTGACTAGTTGTTCTTTAATTGTGAAGAAGGCATTTTGGCACTCATCATTCCATTTCATGGAGGAGTTCTTCCTTAATAGCTTGAAGATTGGCTCACAGGTTGCTGTGATTTGAGAGATAAACCTGCTAATGAAGTTGATTCTTCCCAAAAATCCCCGTATTTCCTTCTCTGTCTGAGGAATGGGCATTTTTGTGATGGCCTGGATTTTGGTAGGATCCAGCTCAATCCCTTTGTGGCTGACTAGAAATCCTAGCAACATGCCTGATTTACCAAAGGCGCACTTGGCTGGATTCAACTTCAAGTTGTACTTACGCAACCTGTTGAACAATTTTCTGAGATGGTCTAAGTGGTCTTCCTCCTTCCGGTATTTGACAATGATGTCATCCATGTAGATCTCGATCTCTTTGTGCATTAAGTCGTGGAAGAGAGCCTTCATAGCTCGCTGGTAGGTGGCTTCGGCATTGATGAGGCCGAATGACAACCGTCTATAGCAAAAGGTTCCCCAAGGCATGATGAAAGCAGTTTTCTCACGATGTTCCTCAGCAACCATGATCTGATGGTACCCCACAAAGCAATCAGCAAAGGTGTACGTGCAGTATTGCGCAATATTGTCAATGAGAATGTGGATAAATGGCACGGGAAAGCTATCTTTAAGGCAAGCTTTGTTCAAGTCCCGATAATCCACGCAGACTCACACCTTTCCTCCGGGTTTAGGCACGGGAACAATGTTAGATATCCACTCGGGATATGTGGACACCATGATGATGCCGACTTGAAACTGTTTCACAATTTCTTCTTTCACCTTCAAACTCCACTCAGGTTCCAATCGCCTGAGATTTTGCTTAACTGGCTTAAATCCTTCTTTAATGGGAAGGCGATGAAGGACAATGTCAGTGGACAAACCCACCATGTCTTCGTTAGACAATGTAAACACATCTTGGAATTGGGTTAGTAGCATAACCATGTCATTCTGCGGGTTTTGGGTAAGGTCTGAACTAATCTGGATTAACTTAGGGCTTTCTAAGGTTCCGAGATTGAAGGAAGTGGTTTGGTCAAGGTTGGGTTTAGGTTTGTCTTTGACCAATTCTTGAATTTCTAGAGGCACCTCAATGTCCTCATGTACTTCCATCAAGACTGAATTCATCTCTACATCAAAGGTACAATCCTTATGGAGAAGAGGCACCAGATCGTTAAAGCTGTGCATATCTAAATTGTGGTCCTAAAATAAAATATGCTTTCACTTAGTATATATGCAAAGGTTTGATCATACAAAGTGTTAGCATGTACTGGCAAAATGACTGCTAATCTTGCATGTAAAAGTAAGCAGTTATGATATCTACAAGGAAGAAAGAGTTTATGCCCGTTTTACCCTTGTCGACCAGTGCAAGGAGTGTTGTTCCAATTGGCAAGGGCAAAGTCCGGGTGGACTGTAGTGATGGAGGGGTAGTCATCATCCTCCCTATCCTGAATGATGGCCATTACGTTCGAGCAATCATTGTCTAGGGTGTATCTGTTTGTATGTTCATCATGAACAATGATGCGTATGCCCGACTTCATTCGGATGACGTCTTGATTAATTATTTATTTCTCTTCCTCCACTCGGGGATCTGGAACAAAGATTTTTTTCTCCTTCACTAGTACCGGCTTGGGAAATAACATAGCCATTAAGCGGGCTGGCACCTTTACAGGAGGTTGTGCGGACTCAGAGTTTGAAAGCGAAGATAAACGTCGCGTGCTTGAAGCTGAAGGAATCTGCTGATGCTTATGAGGATTCCTATGATTAGAACTGGCAGAATAGCCTAGTCCAGCTGTTCCAGTTTGCTTGGTGAATTGAATTGGGTACTTGATACCCTGGCGATCTTTACCCGTCTCTGCTGATGACCCAATGACATCATTTCTTGAGTAGTCGATATTACCTCGGCAGAAATCATGGGTTCGGGAAATTATATTCCAATAGCATGGTATTGGGTATTGCTTACTTCCAAGGCATAAAAACAGACCAGTTCAACATCTGTATTGGCATTGATGAATGGAATGTCCCCGTGTTGAGGACACTCTGGCTCAGCGTTGACCGTGACTAGACTATTGTTGATAATGTATTTCAACTATTGATGAAGGGTGGAGGGGACTGCCCCTGCCATATGAATCCATGGTCATCCCAAGAGTAGGTTATATCCCGAATCTATCTTGAGTACGTGGAAAGATACGCAAAATGTATAGGGAGCAATTTTGATTGGCAGTTCAATTACTCCGACCGAATTCCAGCGGGCTCCATCAAAAGCTTTGATGACAGTATGGCTATTCTGGATTCGGTTGAGATTGATATTCATCTTCACCAAGGTAGCGTATGGACAGATATTTATAGATGATCCTCCATCTATCAAGACTGCAGTTAGCATGTATTCAAAGGACAAGACCGCAATGTGCAACAGATTGCAATGACCGGTCCCTTTGGGCGATATGTCATCATCAGTGAAGGATATCACATTATTGTTGAAAATATGATCAACCAAGTATTGAAATTTTTCTGTACCAACTGTTGCTGGTAGATAGGCTTCTTCTAAAACTTTCAGCAAGATCGTCCGGTGATCCTCGGAAGTTAGGACCAAGTCCAAAATTGATATTTGGTGTGGAGCTTCTTTTCAGCTTAAAACCACATTGGCTTCATTATGACCCATAGTACGGAGGAATTTTTCAATCTTCTCCATTGGTATTTTCCCCTTTGATTTGATGGTAAACTTCATCACCCGTTGGGGAAGATACAATGGATTTTCCTTTGATACTGTAGCAGTGGTATGTGAGGTGGATCCTTCACCTTCTCCATAATTCCATGGCACTTTATGTAAGCTAACAATAGGATATTGTGCTCGCATGTAAAGTTGATTGGCTGGTGCCACTTTCAAAGGATTGTTGCTTCCCCTGAGTTAAATTGTTGGTATTGTGAGTGATTTGTTAGTCCCATCAGTCTCAGTGGATATGACTGCTACCAAACTCTTCCACTTAGTAGGACATGTATTCTCACTTGCACGTAACACAATATCATCGTCTGCTAGTTGCATGACACCACTGTCAATTAAATTTTGGATACGGTGGCGGAGTGCCCAGTATTCTTCTATGCTGTGACCGCAAGAATGGGAGTGATATTGACATACTCCATCAGAATTGTGCCATCCTGAACGGGGATTAACCGGAGGAAGAAGGGAAGTGATTCTTCCTTCATTGATTAGAATCTGAAGGATTTCCTCCATAGGTTGGCCCAGATATTTGAATTCCCTTTTGTTGGCAAAATCCCGACGGGCTTTGGCATTTGCTCTCTTTATCACTTTGTCTTCCATCATTTCATTTTCTGAAGGTGACGAGAGCATATTTGTGACAAGAGGGAGGAGACTAGCATGCTTCTGGCTGACTAACTGGCGTGTCACTTGATGTTGATAGGTTACTAGTTCTGCCAATTGCTTAATTTGCTTGCATAGAGCTTTCATCTTTCGTTCCATTGCGAACTAACTTGGCATAATCCCATTTGTCAACACCGTCTTTGAGGGTCTGGGAGGATTCACAGTTGAAATTGGAACTATGTCCATTGCTCCAATTGATCATGTTGACCTCTTCTTCTTTGTGTTGAGGAAGAGGGTTGTCTTGAACATGAGGCTGATCTGGTTTGGTGACCACGATCTCTCTGTTGTTTATCAGGTCTTGGATTATGTGTTTCAAGGCCCAACAATCCTGAGTATCATGTCTAGGTGCCCCAGCATGATAAACACATTTTCGAGCAGCATTAAAACCCCGTCCATTAGGGCTGGCTGGTGGAAGAAGATGCGTAATTTTCTTCTGTGTTGTCAGAAGAGTGAGAATATTCTCAAGTGTGTCCCCTAAGGGTGTGAACACTCGAGGGCGCTTGACTTCTACACCTTTTGGTATTGGAGGGTTCGAAGACTGTGCTTGAAAGGGAGTATAGTTTCTCCTTTGAATAGGCATGTTCTGATTGCCTTTTTGACCCTGTAGTATCAAGGAAACATCTTCCTCTTTCTTTTTATGGACCCTCCAGGGGTTGTTTCCATAATTTCTGGATTGGATGTGATCAGCAACAGCTTTAAGGGCAGCTAGGTCTTGAATTTTTCCGGACTTCAATCCCATCTCAGCCATCTCCCCATGTTTGACTATTTCAGAAAATGGTTTGCCGATGCCGGCTAAAACTCTTTCATAGAAAGGAGCTTCTTGTATGTCTATGAAAGTCATGACCATCTCTGATTCTATCATGGAAGGAATAACTTGGGCGTACCAGCATCTCCACCTTTGAGCATACTCTCCGAAAGACTCGTTAGATCTGTTTCTTGATCTTGGTAATTTGATACCGATCAGAGCCATCGAGACCTGAAAAGTCAGATTGAGTGAGGAAGCGCGTGCTAGCTCTTCCCAACTATGGATCTTTGAGTTGTCTAATCTTGTGTACCACGAACGGGCTTCTCCAGTCAGACTCTTCTGGAACAGTTGCATTCTGAGCTTCTCGTCCTTTACATAAGATCCAAGTTCTCCAATAAACACCTTCAAATGTGTGTAAGGATCTCCTAAGCCGTCATATTTTTCAAAGTCAAGAGTCTTAAACTTTTCTAGATAATGAACACCAGGGAAAATGCAAAGGTCAATATATGAAACACTCCCGTGTGTTCCAACTCCTTTGATAGCACGAAGGGTCTCTTCCCTTTGGAGGACTTTCTTTTTGATGTCGTCAGTGTCTTGATCTCCTGTGAGATGGGTGGCATCATGAGTTTTGTTGGTCGTATCCAACTGTAGTTCAGGTATTGTAATGACCTGGGGCCCCCTTGTGTAGAGGATTCAGCATGTACGGGTATTTTTGGACCCTGAGTAGACTGATGTAGTTCTTTAAGCAGAACAGCTAAATCTGTAATTTGTTTTCTTAATCTGTCGAATTCTTTGCGAGAAACTGGATTAAGGTCAGTTTGGTCAGATGATGACATGATTGACTGCAGGCTTGCAGCCTTTTTGGATTTTGACCATGTAGTAGGTCTGATTGGTTCCCTGCGAAAGACTTGCATAGTTTAGTCTTTAGGGAATATGTGTATAATAACATCCTATGTGATGTGTCCATTTTAGGAATTTTATCCTACAAAATGGATGTCAGCTGTTTGTAGCATGTCAATTTGTATGTGTACATATTTCTTCATATTTCTCATTACATGGAGATAGATATGGAATGAAATTACAAGTAATTGTGTTTACAAGTAATTAAAATGAGTAAGCATGAAGAGACTTTCCTCCGTTTAGGGTTTATCAGAGGCTGACCTATCTTAGGTTACCATCACGGCTTTTTGGCATGAAGGTTCCCAAATCATCGCAATTTACTCAACGGGAAATTAATCCGATCTTTCAACTGGAGCGAATTTGTGTGGTGCCTTTCCTGAGCCTCGCGTGAATTAGTCTTCCTACGAGTCCAGTAATCAAACACCGACGGGATAGCCTCCTGGTGGAGGGACCACACAACATACATCGTGTCTCACCATATGGAAATGATGACATGTGAGAAGCACTAATATCACAAGCATATATGGTGCGAGGCACTAAGTGCAATAAGTAAATACATTCGTATACATTCATCATAAATGTAAATGCAACATCCACACACAAGTAGATAACAGTTTTGAAAAGATTATAATAGCGGCTTAAGTCCTCTTACTGACATCCCCAGCAGAGTCGCCACCTGTTGACGTCGGGATTTTTAATTGTCCATTTCCGTTACTTGTTCATTGGTGTTCTCATTTTAGGTGAGATTTGTTTGAAAAAACAAGTGAAAAAGGTCCGACATGTATAATGTCGACAATGGACTGTTAAGAGTCACCAGTTGGTTTTTTAAATGGTTGTACCAACACAACCGAGAAAAGGTTTGCACAATGACCCAGTGATGTGACACTGCTAAACGGGTCGGTGAAACCGGGATTCATTAGGGTCCGGGGACTTGATTTTGCAGAGGGAAGGTGTTAGGCACCCCCCGACATCCGTGTTACCACGGTGACCGCCTCTTTTCAAGAAACTATTATCTGAATGTGTATGTGTGCAGGTCAATGTGCTGTTATTTGGAAGTAGTGCGAGGCCTCGTTCGCAACTATATACACATGGTTTGAATTTATATAAAAATTCAGTTTTTAGCAAGATATAGAAATGATGTTTTATAAAATAGGTTTTCCAAACCCTAATGCTAAATAGTAATTGAGACCTTTTACACTTCCATTTTATTAAGTGTTCGGCTTGATTGATTTTATTTTCGAGATGTAAAGCATCTATAAGAAAATAATGTACAAAATAATGCCGATTTCTTCGTGGGTAGGAAAACCATATGAGGAAATTCAGACACCGCGTAATAATTTACAAGCTGCTTACAGCTGAAAATGTCCATCACGGGAACCAAATCTAGATCCAATAAGCTGAATCTGTGATCACGTGATTCCTAGGCGCACATGATACCGCAATTTGTATGAAAGCAGTAAGCAGGTATATATATAAAAGCTATAAATATATATATACAGACATGATCACCAACCACGAAGCACCTCCATGGGGGATCAGAAATGTAAATAAAGCTATTAAAAGCTATCAACCACCACGGAGGAAACTCCAGGTGGGACAAAACGTAAATAAAGTTGTAAAGCTATCAACCACCACGGAGGAAACTCCAGGCGGGACAAAATATAAATAAACCTGTACAAAGCAATCAATTGCCACGAAGTGAACTCCAGGCAGGACGAAACATAAAGAAAGTTGTAAAAGCGATCAACCACCACGAAGTAAACTCCAGGTGGGATGAAAATATATATATATATATATATATATATATATATATATATAAAGCAATAATCGCATATAGGATGTAAAATCTGTGCTCAAATTTAACAGAGTCCAAATACATAGGTCATATATATAAGTATATATGTATGTATATATATATATATATATATATATATATATATATATAAGCAAATAAGCGCTCAGGATGTAAAACTCTGGGCTCATCGAACATAGTCCAAGACACACAGTTAATATATATATATATTAAAGTAGTAAATGCTCAGATCAAGTTCAGGCTCATCGAACAAAGTTAGACACATAGTTTATATATATATATATATATATATATATATATATATATATATATATATATTGTCGGGATCAAGAGCATTCTCTTAAATAGCATTCCTCTTTAAATAGCATTCTTTTATGAAAACTCATGCGTTTTGGAGGATGGCGGTGGCATTTTTGTAAATACAATGCCACCGCTTATTTACAAAAATGCCACCGCGTCCTTCCAAAACGACGTAGTTTTAATAAAAAAAAATGCTATTTAAGGAGGAATGCTATTTAAGGAGAATGCTCTTGATCCTTACGGTGTATATATATATATATATATATATACAAACTGAAATAAAACCACGGACCGAAGTCCGGGAAAACACACGCAACACGACTCTTAACGTGAAGAAGGGTGTGTGCAAAGATGAAGAGAAAGGCTTTAAAGTGTGTGAGAAGGCTTACAGTGGGCTGCCAAAGGAGGCTTCTATATCTTTAAAGTGGATGAAACTCGGCTCCCGCTGGTACAAAAGTAGCTATATGTGAGCTCACAAGTATTTAAAATGGGAAAGCACTCAGTAAATTGCAAGTACGGAGCAAATTTGACAGGGCTTCCTCGCTCTTTCTCTCTTCAAAATGGCCACCCCAAGCCCTCTATTTATAGAGGGCCACCAATAATGTGTACTCATGACCACCGCAGTGTACACGAATTTGCCCGGGTTGCCCTGGGTTTCTCTAGTCGAGTCATCTCATAGTACGTGCATGTAGGCACGTCAATGTCTGCTTGAACTTTCAGAATTGCAATATGGGCATCCGACTGAGGTATATAGAACCTATTTCGGACCGCCGTTGTCGAGAGTTGTACAATGGCATGGGATTAGAGGTTGTATGAAGTCATCAAGATGGGACGATGCCCTCTGGTCTTCAAGCTTCAAATTATATCTGTTACCCCGCGCAATAGTCACTCGGGATTGGTTTTCCTTGATTCTTGTGGGACATCGTTGTGTAGAGATGTGTGTATGAAATGTTGAGACGACGTGATGTGGCTTTAGAGTGGCGAGATGATGCCTTGGCCCCTCACCGGAGTTATCGCTAGTTTGGGCTGATAAAGCAGACGTTGCTCAGGGTTATTGCTGAGATTGGACTGCTGTAAGTGTTGAAGGTCCTCAGTGTCAACTCTGAGGTGTGCCTGTCCTCCCGGTGTTATCTCCGAGTTGATACTGGGTATCTCGTTGTGAGCGCCGAAATTGAAGCTGGTTACATTTGAAACAAGCATTTCTGGGGTTATCGTCGGAACTGCATTCCTTGGGCTGATCACCAAGGTTGGTAGCTATTCCGATGATTGGGACTAAGACTGGATACCTCGGGGTTATCTCCGAGATTAATCGGTCTTCTCTGGTATGTGTTTCGGTATTGGATTTGCACGCCTTGGGGTTATCTCCGAGGTTGGAATTGTTAATCCCAGTGTACGTCCTGGGGTTGATGCTGAACTTTCGATAGTATCCGGAATGGATATGAATTGTCTTCCAGGGTTCCTTCTTGAAAGACGAATCTGTCCTCCTATAATATTAGTGACAGGTGTGCAAAAAATTTTGAGTGTCTACAATGGGTGCTAGATATTTAAGTTATGTAGTAAACCCAAGTGGTAGCACTCAAAAAGGATGATCTTACAAGTCATGGTGACTGATTTTGTTAAAACAGTCCCGTTTTTGGTAAAAGAAAATAGACTGTTTTGGGGCAGTTTCTGTCAGGAGCATTTTCATCATTTTTTCGACCCTCAAAAATTCTGGAAACATTTGGGAGGATACTATGATAAGTTTTTTAACATCTTCAAGTGGAATCACTAAAAAAGGAGTTGTAGATTTCCGTATGGATTATTTTTAACAAAGCACAAAAAACTATAAAATGACAAAAAGTAAACTACCAAGATTTTGCAAGGGCTGTTTTAGCCACTTAATTTGTGAGAACAATTACAGCCTTTTGGGACATGAAAATATATAGTATTAAGTACCTCCTTTCCAAAAATGAGCTCATTCCGACTTAAAACGACTAAGTAATGACCATTTCAATATTTGTGATTTTCCGACAAAAACGGTTATAACCGGAGTTCTATAACTCCGATGGCAACGAAATTTAAACTGGAGGCTCACGTTAACACGTATAACATTGTTCCAAGAGATGGGAATTTCTGGAGTTGAGCATGATGGGGCTAAATTCTTAAGCAACACACTAATAATAATTTTTGAAAAATACTAAAAGAAATTGAAAAATTACAGAAAAATACTTTTTGTGTATGAAATATATGTATATAAACATGGCCAAAAGATAGAAAAATAATAAGTTGATTTGGTATTTTCATTAAAGGAGATATGGAATCCAACTTGCTGGATTGGAAAATCTGATGAATCCAGCTTGCTGGATTGAAAAGAAGATTACTGAATTAAAGGATTTAGAATCCATCTTGCTGGATTGATGGATTGGTGAATCCAGGCTTGCTGGATTACAATCTAGTTGCTAGATTTGGAATCTAGTTAGCTGGATTGCAGTTTGGGTTATTGGATTGGCCAGCTAAATGCTGGATTTGGAATCCAAGTTGGTGGATTTGGAATCAAGTCTGCTGGATTGGCAATTTGGTTGCTAGATTTAGAATCCAGGTAGTTAGATTAGTATTTAACTTATTAGATGTTAAAGAATAACTTATGAAATGAAAAAGCGAGTGTTAAATCATAATGGATATTATATAGTGATGAAAGAATTATTAAAGGATGATAATAATATTGATATGTTAAGTTGTTAACTAATATTTTATTTTTGTGATTAAGTGTTAGATAATTTATAGATAAAGAAATAGTATAATGAGCTAACAGGTATGTTATGCTAATTGAAAGATCAATCTTATACTGATAGGTCTTTTGTGAGAGATTAAATTAGATTGCTTAGCGGTAATCAGCTGGAACTATCTTTAACCTTTCCTTGTATCCGACGTATTTGTCTTAATCTGCAATGTTTATCATGATATAGCAAGGGTGAGCAATGAATTTGCCCAACAAGTATAATTTTATTTAAGGATATATCATGATTGAAAGAATTTTGAATAATAAGCTGGCTATAATTCAACAATATAGTTGTGAATTAGCATGAACAAATTTTATGACTGAACAAGCATTTAACATGAACAAATATATCTGGACCGAATGGTAATGAAGGTGATCAGCCATTCATACCTAATGAACACATGCAATATGTGACGCCCCCAAAATAGGTATACATCACCCATCTTGAGTCGCCAGAAAATACACTCTGACAACTCCATTTATACAACTGTCATGCAGAAAATGACCACGGTTAAACTGTGAGTTTTAATATAAATATACATAACTCTCGTGGTGCCTTGACCACAAGACCTTACAATGGTACCTTATTTAAAGGTACAGTCAATAACTGTTTTAGAAATTAAAATCTTTGGAAAATACTCAAGGAAACCTTCGTATATGGGAGGCCATTCGTCAAGGTTATGATAGATATCATATGTCCACAGAATTATCCTTGGTTGACCCAATAGTCCCCAAAGAAAAACAAGAAGATTGCTATCATCTTCTCTCCAATGGTGAGTCTTTTCTTGACATATAATTATCTCCATTGTCTCCAATTTAGAATTATATTTCAAGCAAACTCAGAGATTATGTAGGTAGTGCTCGTAGATATACTCAGCAAATTGATGCGCACAACCCTGTCTTATGATAACACGAAGTCGTCTGTCATTTGACATCTTGTATGATAGTGGCAAAAGCGCCCTTCCAAAGTTGGGTTCACCTCACCCTATTTGGTTCACCAAAATCAACGGTTAAATGACGTATAAAATACGACACACTTATCTATAATTCTCAATAAAATTATTTTCGTACTGTTTTAAGGGAAACCTCAACAGCTATAGACCACCGTTCTAATCCCCTATTACCCTTGTGACACCCTCAAATCCGGGTACTTCATTTCCACTGAATTTGGTGCTCACTATTAAAATAATTACATCTAACTACACATAATAAAGGATAAAACATTAAATAACTTTAAACAATAATCTATCCCATTAAAGGGCTACATCATCTCATAAACAATCCCAGGTAATCTAACCTTAAATTATTACATTAGTTTGCGGAATACATTATAAAATAAAATAAGTCTTATAACTTCATGCATTTAAATAAATTTTAATTAATTCTTCAACACTTGGACATCTTGCCCTTTCCCTTGCTAGTAGATGACTCATCACCTCTTTCGACTTTAGCTGCATTGTTTAATTGCAAGAGTGAGCAAACAATTGCTCACTGACATAAAGATGGTATAATAACAACATGAGAGTGAACAACGAATACTGAACAATAATGAACTTGTTCTACGAATCAAAATAGAAAACAAGTTCGAACATTAATTATATGTGGGTCTTAATACCACGAACTATGTCCACGATGTTTAGGTATTATTACCTTAACCTTAACAGTCATTAGACTGTACAGACTCTTCCTAACGTACTCAGGGGGATCATCCCTTTGTACCATGTATTGTACACAAACATCTAAATGTTACACGTACAAAATCCCCTATGTTAGGGTTGTTCGTCTCAGTTTGAATTTAGAATTTCCGCACTAAAGAAAGTTTAGTTTGGAACTAGCTTACCAGTGTTTCTAGAATTTTAGAACACTTATTCAATTTCCGTCAATAAAGGTTTAGTACAAGAATGTATAACTAAACAAGGCTATTAAAGTCAAAGATCGGATATTAACAATATATAACTGAATAAACACAATACACATGCAAAGTACTATGTTCAAAAGAATTAGAACAATCTCATTTGAATCGACGTATTAGAACAATATATGCTTTGTATAATAATTAGAAAAGTGAAACTTGCTCGATGTAACGAATTAGGTTACAAGAGCTTAATCAAACGTATATAAGAATAGAATCAATTATATTGCTCAACGTAAAGAGTTAAAGTTTAGAAACTTGCACAATTATGAAAGTAGAGTTAGAGAACTTGCCTTGTTTGTAAGCTACACAAATGTAATATAATCTTCAATTACCCTACATACATCATTAAAAATCACAACAACAATTAGTTGTATGAACATTAGCTTTAGGGGTTTAAACCATCATTTAGGTCATAACCCTATCCAAGCACCTAACCACGTTGGTTAACACCTTAACGATTCTGAAATCACACTATAAACCTTATCATTTATATTTAACTTTTGAAAACATCACTTTTAGTTTCATTATATAACTCCATTAACAATCACCTAAAACCCTCTTTTACACTTTGTATTACAACGCATGACAATCTGTTATTGTAGTTTATATTGTGCCTTAACATTGTTGACATGCATGCTAAACTAATATAAGTCCATTACACATGACTTACAATTAAGCAGACTTCACATTATTCATGATCGACTACTTACTACTACGCCACATGAGTAAGTAACATCTTCTTGGCCTTCGGCGACGCATTTGCACTCAGGTGTGGCGTGGCGCCCGCAGCGCTTATAATGGCATGGCCGTTGCTTGCTGAATTAATCTTACCATACGATACCTTAGTTCCAGTTTTTAAAAACACGAACTAATACTCTGTTAAAGGCCAAAAATCCCAATTCTACAGAATTTCTCCCAAATTCAACGTCTAAAACTTTGGAATATCCGAGTGAAGCATGTTATACACCATTCCATATACAAAAACACCACATATACATCATTTTGAAGAATCAAAACTATATTTTTTCCAAATTTCTTCATTTTATACTTTTAACAAATTTGATCGCTACGAACTCGTTTCTTAATCAATTTTCATGATTCGAACTACATTGTTTTCGTTTCTTAACATATTAACATAATCCAACAACAAATTTCAAATGACAACACATATGAAAAATAAATTTTTTGTACTTTCTAACCCATACTATATAAACATAACACTGATATTTCATTTTCTTCCTCAAACCCAATTTTACGTGTTTGGTTATTCCAATAAAACTTAAAAATGGCGACTAACAGATTCTACCAAAATATATGTACACATATATACAATCATCCACCGAGACTCAATAATTTACAGAAACTTTTCACAGAGAACTCAAAACATAAAAATTAGAACTATAATATACCTTAATCCTTGTTTATTGAAGCAATTGATATGTAGCGACTTCAATTCCTTCCATAACAAAACCCTCAATCTCCTAGCAATTCTCCCTGTGTTTTTTTTCTCTCTTCTTCCAATCTCTCTCTCTCTCTCTCTCAACTCTGCTCTTCAGTCTTAGGAGAAAAATAAGACGTGAAGCATGAAATAACCCAACTGATAATCGTGGTTATCAGTTAAAAAAACCAATGGGCGTACGTTAAAATAAGCCAAAGGCCACAAGGCCATGTTTGGCTAACCAAAACTCCCAAACTAGATTATTATTATATTATTTATATTATATAGTTCCACTTGTCACACACTAATTAGTTTAAATAACTTAGCTTAATTAATTTAAATAACTTGTAATGGTAATTAAAATAATTTCTATTATAATTATATTTATGAAAAATAAATAATTATATATCTAATTTAATTAATAAATTAGACACATCACTCAGCCACATCCTTCGTTATATTCGGCCACCAAAAATGATGTCTAAGATCCTGGTACATTTTCGTACTTCCAGGGTGAATCGAATATCTTGAGTTGTGAGCTTCACTCAGAATTTCCTCTTTAACTTCCGGTAATGGCGGAACCCAAATTCTCCCTTCGAATCGAAGTAACCCTTTTAAATTGATTTTGAATTTGATTTCCTCCCCTTCAGATATCTTCTGTTTTATCTTTTTGCATTCTTCATCCTGAAGTTGTGCATTTTTTACCTTGTCTACCAATGTTGAATTGTTTCCCATCTGGAACAACTTTTCATCGGATTCTGTCGGATATCTAATTTCCAACTCCGTCTTAGCCATTTTCGACACTAGCTTCTCCTGAGCAGTCAACAACATTAACTTCTCTCGTCCCTTCCTGCTTAAAGCATTAGCAACCACATTCGCCTTTCTGGGATGGTAGAAAATCTTGCAATCATAGTCTTTGATCAGTTCCAACCATCTTCTTTGTCGCATGTTCAAATCTTTTTGAGTAAAGATAAACTTCAGACTTTTATGGTCGGTATATATCTCACACCTCTCTCCATAAAGATAATGTCTCCAAATCTTCAGGGCAAACACCAACGCAGCCAACTCTAAGCCATGAGCCAGATACCCCTTCTTATAATCTTTTAATTGTCGTGATGCATACGCAATAACTCTGTCGTTTTGCATAAGCACACAGCCTAGTCCTTTATGCGATGCATCACTATACACTACAAAATTCCCTTTATCATCAGGCAATGACAACACATGTGCTGTACTTAACCTCTTCTTCAATTCGTGAAAACTTTCCTCACACTTCTCCGTCCAAACAAACTTAACCGCCTTCATGGTTAAATTCGTCAACAGGGTCGCGATCTTAGAAAAGTCCTGAATAAAACGCCTATAGTAACCTGTCAACCCTAAGAAACTTCTTATCTTTGACGGTGTCTTCGGCTGATCCCAGTTTACTACAGCTTCAACTTTTGATGTATATATCAAAATTCTGTCTTTATCAATAACGTGCCCGAGAAACTGTACACGTTCCAACCAAAACTCACATTTTGAAAATTTTCGTACAACTTCTCCTTTCTCAATGTTTCCAACGTCACTCTTAAGTGTTCAACATGTTCTTCCTTGGTCTTAGAATACACCAGGATATCATCAATAAACACCACAACAAATTTATCCATGAATGGTTTAAACACCATGTTCATCAAGTCCATAAACGTTGCAGGTGCATTAGTTAAACCAAATGACATAACCAGAAACTCGTAATGACCATACCGAGTTCTGAATGTCGTCTTCGGTACATCTTCTAGCCTCACCTTCAGTTGATGATAACCACTCCTCAAATCTATCTTAGAGAAATACCTGGCTCCCTTTAACTGGTCGAACATGTCATCGATTCTAGGAAATGGATACTTATTTTTAATCGTGACCTTATTCAATTCTCTGTAATCAATGCAGAGCCGCATTGATCCATCCTTCTTCTTAACAAATAACACTGGCGCTCCCCACGGTGATACGCTCGGCTGAATATACTTCTTGTCAAGCAATTCTTGTAGTTGCACCATCAACTCTTTCATCTCCACCGGGGCCATTCTGTATGATGCCTTAGATATCGGGCCTGTTCCTGGTACTAAATCAATCACAAACTCAATTTTTCAATCTGGCGGAAGACCCGACAAATCATCTGGAAATACGTCTGCAAAATCTCTTATGATCGGTATCTCTTCTAACTTTGCACTTTTCTTTTGTGTATCAACTATGTAGGCTAAGTATTCTACACATCCTTATCTTAACAACTTCTTGGCTTGCATCACCATCAGACAACTTTCTTGTCGAGGTGATTTGCTGCCATAGAACACAACCTTTGACGAAGTCATAAGGTTAACACACTTTCTTTGGCAATCAATTACTGCTCCGTGATTAAATAACCAATCCATTTCCAGGATAACATCAAACTCACCCAGTCTAATTGGTATCAAGTCTACCCTCATCTCTTGACCCTTTATAACCACTTTATAATTCTTATATACGAACCTAACAGAAATCACTTCCTTATTTGTAATCTCTATGCTCAAGGGATAATCTAATACTTCCTGAGGCAAATCTAAGTTCTGAGCAAATTCGTTGGATATAAATGAATAAGTAGCACCCGAATCAAACAGTACATACGCATTAACACCATTTATCAGAATGATACCTGACACCACATCCTTAGACTGAACAACATCTTGCACAGTCATATTGAAAGTTCTTGCAGTAGGTCGGCTTGACTGTGTTGGTCCAGAGATAGTCAATGCACCACCACCGTTGTTGTTTCCTTTTGCTCCACTTGAACTCCCCGCTGGCTTTTTAGGGCAATCACAAGCCATGTGATCCTTCAAACCGCAGGTAAAACATACTCCTTTCTTCAGACTAAAATAGTTCGGTGCAATGTGTCCCTCCTGACCACAGTTGAAACACCCGCTTTCCCTTCAAACATACCCCAGTATGGTTCTTCCTGCACGTCGCACAAGCTTCAAATTATTTCTTCTACCGACTTCCTTGCTGTCCTCCTGTAGTCGAATTCTCGTTCCACTTGCTCTTTTGATTGTTTCTTCCAACATTACTTCCACCAACCTTATTTTCACTATCATTCTTCCTCTTCTTTTATTCTTGATTGTACTTGGTCAAGGCATCGCTTCCACCTTCTGCGATAATTGCCTTTTCCAGTACAGCCGTAAATGTATTCAACTGGAACATTGAAACCTTGCTATACAGCCTGAGTTTCAATCCTTGTCCAAACCTTCTCACCTTATGCTCATCCGTATTAACTTGATAAGTGGCAAACCTTGCCAACTCGTTATGCTTCGCAACATATTCTGGCACCGTCATAGTTCCTTGCTTAAGCTCCAGAAATTGCACTTCCAACTGATTCTGAGAACTTACTGGAAAGTACATTTCAAAGAACATCTCCTTAAATCTCTCCCACATTATCACTCCTTATCCTCCACGAACCTTATTTTCCTGCCATAAGTAGCTAGCTTCTGACTTCAGCATGAACGTCGCGAATGCAGTCTTTTGATCTTTATTAACTCTAGCAACGTCAAACACCTTATCCATTTCCATGATCCAGGTTTGGGCTTCCACTGGATTCATAGACCCTTGAAACTTTGGCGGTCCAACCGCTTTGAATTCCTTTAAAGTCGTAACGTGAGCTTGCGGTTGATTCGTAAGTGCTCCCGTCAACAAAGTTACCAACTGCTGAACCGGATTAGCGTTGGTCTCGTTGTTATTGTTAGTAGACCCCTCAGGAGGTGGTGTTGACGTGGTTGTCTTCTTCTATGAGGCATTTTCTGCTAGAACATTCGCTTATTAGTTCATCACTCCACTTCTTGGGTATTTGAATTTTAACTTAAACATTCCAAGATTAAAGCTATATCACATAATATTTCAAAAAAACTCCAATATTTTATTCATTCATAATGTTTTAAAACATACTAAAGATAGCATAATCGTTAAAAACATCCACTTTCCTGAACTAGACAAGTTTCAGGATTACATACTCATACTATCCCTTTATTTATCTCAAAATAAAGGATTCACAATTTATTTATTCACATAATTAACCACATATTATTATCACTCTTATTCTATCTAAGCATATTAAGATGTCGTAAGGCTTCTCGACGTTCTTCCTCCATGATACGATAAGCCGTTCTACGATCCATCACAAACCACGACGAGTCTTCAAACTGAGGTGGGTAATAATTGTAAGACCCCAACTTTTTTAATAAAGATGATTTTTCTATAAATATCATTTTTAAATATTATGGAATGAATTTGATATAATGTGATAGTTGTGGGTAATATTTGTAAATTTTGCAAAGTACGGGAGTTGTTATATAATATTCGATTGGTCGGGGAATATTCATTTTAATAGGGAATATTCATACAACGACACAATCATTGGTGGACCCCACAACGGAATTATTGTCGGATTAAGAAAACAACAAAAATACTTTACGAAAATAACGGCAGAAGTTTTACCGTTAACTGTTGAAACACCCGGTGTTAAAAAGTACGATGTCTGGCGTGAGTTGCATGATAGCACACTTGTATTGATTATTGATGCTTACGTGAGAAGTCACTTCCGTTTTGTTCAATTATTGCTACGAGAATTCTTTGCATAGTATCTCACGTTATTTGATTCAATTATTGTCAATATTTTATATATTATTAAATCAATAATTGAGGCGACAAAGTTATTAATATTATTATTTGCAATATTAACGATGTCAGAAGTTACATCAAAGAGAGGTTTGGTCACCTAATTACGCGCATGATAGGGAGAAATCTTTATTGGAAAGCCCCCTCTTTCCTGGGAACGACCTGGTCGATTAATATTGTGAATTATAATAATGATGATAAGTGTTGTTAAAAATATTGAGGAAATTTTTATGATGTATTTTGCCTATTATTTGAACCCCCACTTGCTCATTTTTCAAAATCGTTGGGAGAAAGTAATCTCAATTTTTCTTATATATATGTACCACAGGCATGTGATTATATATATATATATATATATATATATATATATATATATATATATTGTTAGTGGGTGTGGTGGATGAAAATTTTGTGTGTATTGGTGAATGTGAGTAGTGTGTGTGTGTCATGGGAATAAGAGAAGAGGAGAAATTATGGTGGTGCACGGGAAGTAGTATTATTATTTATTATTTATATATATATATATATATATAGAGAGAGAGAGAGAGAGAGATTTGACAAAGTTGGCCGAAAGGGAGGCAAATAATTCACGGGGGGGTGGGGGGGGTGGTGTTCTTTTTCAACGAACATGTGATAATTTATATATATATATATATATATTATATAATAAGTTTTATTTTTTATGAAAAATAGAATATATTATATTTTATTTAAAAGATTTTGCTTTAAATCTGGACCGTCCGTTTAAAAGTAAATCAATCTGGACCGTTCATGAATTAGTTACTATTCAGTCCATTCTTCTATAAATAGAAGCTCATTCCTTCATTATTTCTTACGAATTCACTGAAACTCTAGAGAGAAAAATTATAGAGAAACTATAGAAAAGTATTCTGCTACTTCCCAACTCTTATATCCAGTTTCTTTTACGGTAAGTGGTATTATTTCTTTTGTATTCATGAAGAGAACGTCTGTTATTCCATTCTTTATTATTACATTGGAATAACTTGTGTATCTGTGAGCTACCTATACTTGGTGAAATTCTTTACGCTACTCCATTCTTTATTATTACTGTTGGAACATCATGTACGTAATTACGCATGACACAGTTCCGTTATTTATTATTCTGTTGGAACATCACATGCATGCGTTTACGCATGACTGAATTCCGTTGTTTATTATTACATTGGAATATCACATCATGCATTTACGCATGACACTGGTTCCATTATTTATTATTACATTGGAATAAAGTTCATGCATGCGGTCTATATCGCATGCCGGGTGATTTCTTTTGTTATTCCATTCTTTATTAAACTCAGTTGGTTAAAACTTTGACTTCTATACTCCATGAAATTAGTGGAATATCCTTGATATTTACGCTTCATCCAGTATCTTTTCATATAAATATTCTTCTGAGCATTCTTGAATTTTTACTCTACAAAGAAGTATCATGTTGACAATTTGGACGTTATTAGTTCCTGGATAAATTAATTCTTGAACTTATTTTATTGAATTATTATATCATTGTTATCATCCTCATGTTTATATTTTGTTGAAAGTCATATGTGGCCTGTAGTGCATAGATGGACTTGGTATGATTATGACCAGGGTTTATTCGGTGTAATTATGACCGTAATATTACAAATGATGTGGTAAAAGTCCTCATTATCCCTTGATGCATTGATGGACGATTGTTGGCATGATCATGACTATTAATGAATACACGAATGTCCCACTGGTAGTAGTGCATGGATAATTTGTGGTCGTGATAATAAAGAATATCCTTGGCAGTAGTAGTGCGGGGTGATTCGATGATGTGGATTATTTATTAAGTGAGTCCCAATGATAAAAGTGATGAAAAACCTTTTAAATCATAGAAGATAGTAAATTTTATTCTCTACTTGATCTTCTAATGGATTGCTTGTCCTTCTGATTAAACTTGATATTTATTATATTTTATCGGTTTAACTTTGTTTAAAGGCTAACGATAAATTATTACGCATTATCTTAGTCATAGTATTTCTTCTTTGGGCTAGTTGAGCTCACCCTTTTGCTTTCATTGTTCTCTTGGGAAATGAGAGCGTAGCGAGGGACTAGTCGGGGAGCAGAGTGATGGTCCTAGATGGTGCATTAGTAGTCCTCACTATTACGTGAAATAGTGTAATAATAAATGTAATGAGGACCCCATTGAGTTTGTATATTGTCTAGATGACAATATTTGTATTAAAACTCACAGCATATGTTTAGTCGTATTTTACACGACTGTTATATAATTAAGTTTGTATTTGAATTATGTACCATGTATTTGGCGACTCAAGATGGGTGATGTATACCGATTTTGGGGGTGTCACAATAATGGACTCGATCTTGGGCCCTATCAATCGCAGAATTAAAAGCATAATCCATCTCCTTCATCTTGGCTTTCTTCACTTGAACTTTAGCCTCAACACGGTCCGTACGTTGAGTCGCCTTCATCCAAGCGTCCACTGCTCTTGTACGCTTAGTTGTTTCCTCTGTGAAGTCATCTTTCAACTTCTCCATGTTAGTCTTCATCTTCTCGTTCACTGCCAACAGGTCTTCATGCTGACCCTTGGTATGAACTAGATCCCATTCTGTGTTTCCAAGTTTTGAATCATGTTCCTGAATCTCTGCATCCTTCTGTTCCAACGCAACGTGATGCATATCAACCATCTCCTTCAGTTCCTCTAAATTATCCGGTAACTCTATGTTATGATCATACAAAGCATCTTATATCTCAGCCGATACGGAGTTTGGTGGAAACTCCACAGGATCCTCCTCCTCATCATCCTCCTCTATCTCCTCAGGACTATCCTCCTCGGGATCGGTCACAGGCTCATCCTCCTGGATTAACTGTTCCCGCACTACGTGAATATCCCGGGGTTCATCGTCTATAAGTACCTGAGGTATCACCTCTCTAGCTGGACTGGATCCTCCTTCGTCAGACATCCTGACAACAAAATATTTTAAATTTTACTTAACATTATCGATACTCGCGAACACATACGTTGTTAACACATATCACATCATATCTTTTATTATTTAGCTTCAATGGATGCCTTAATCCACTTCTTAAAACTCGATAAGAGTTACACACCTCTATATTTTCTGACTTCTTAAAGGCTACTTCCTAAGGTTTTCCACACCTAAGGTTCATAACCTATAGATTTGATACCAACCTGGGACACCCCCAAATCCGGGTACTTCATTTCCACCGAATTTGGTGCTCACTATTAAAATAATAACATCTAACTACCCATAATAAAGGATAAAACAATAAATAACTTTAAGCAATAATCTTTCCCATTAAAGGGTTACATCATCTCATAAACAATCCCAGGTAATCTAACCTTAAATTATTACATCAGTTTGCGAAATACATTATAAAATAAAATAAGTCTTCTAACCTAATGCATTTAAATAAACTTTAATTAATTCTTCAACATTTGGACATCTTACCCTTTCTCTTGCTAGTAGATGGCTCATCACCTCTTTTGACATTAGCTGTATTGTTTAATTGCAAGAGTGAGCAAACAATTGCTCACTGACATAAAGATAGTATAATAACAACATGAGAGTGAACAACGAATACTGAACAATAATGAACTTGTTCTACGAATCAAAATAGAAAACAAGTTCGAACTATAATTATCTGAGGGTCTTAAGACCACGAACTATGTCCACGGTGTTTAGGTATTATTACCTTAACCTTAACAGTCATTAGACTATACAGACTCTTCTTAACGTACTCAGGGGGATCAGCCCTTTGTACCATGTGTTGTGCACAAACATCTAAATGTTACACGTACAAAATCCCCTATGTTAGGGTTGTTAGCCTCAGTTTGAATTTAGAATTTCCGCACTAAAGAAAGTTTAGTTTGGAACTAGTTTATCAGTGTTTCTAGAATTTTAGAACACTTATTCAATTTCCGTCAATAAATGTTTAATACAAGATTGTATAACTAAACAAGGCTATCAAAGTCAAAGATCGGATATTAACAATATATAACTGAATAAACATAATACATATGCAAAGTACTATGTTCAAAAGAATTAGAACAATCTAATTTGAATCGACGTATTAGAACAATATATGCTTTGTATAATAATTAGAAAAGTGAATATTGCTCGATGTAACGAATTAGGCTACAAGAGCTTAATCAAACGTATATAAGAATAGAATCAATAATATTGCTCAACCTAAAGAGTTAAAGTTTAGAAACTTGCACAATTATGAAACTAGAGTTTGAGAACTTGCCTTGTTTGTAAGCTACACAAATGTAATATAATCTTCAATTACCCTCCATACATCATTAAAAATCGCAACAACAATTAGTTGTATGAACATTAGCTTTAGGGGTTTAAACCATCATTTAGGTCAGAACCCTATCCTAGCACCTAACCACGTTGGTTAACACTTTAACGATTCTAAAATCACACTATAAACCTTATCATTTATATTTAACTTTTGAAAACATCACTTTTAGTTTCATTATATAACTCAATTAACAATCACCTAAAACTCTTTTATACTTTGTATTACAACGCATGACAATCTATTATTGTAGTTTATATTGTTCCTTAACATTATTAACATGCATGCTAAACTAATATAAGTCCATTAGACATGACTGCAATCGCAATTAGCAGACTTCACTTTTACGATATGGATTACTACTCACATGTGCCATGAAAGTAATATCTTAGGTAATCCTGCGCCATGAGCAGACGAGGTGCCCATGGGCGGGCTGCCACGCCCAGCGATGCCTCGGTTCGATTTTTATAGACGCAAACTAATACTCTGTTAAAGGCCAAAAATCCCAAATCTATAGAATTTCTTCCAAATTCAACATCTAAAACTTTGGAATATCCTAGTTAAGCATGCTATACACCATTCCATATACAAAAACACAACATATACATCATTTTGAAGAATCAAAACTATATTTTTTCCAAATTTCTTCATTTTATACTCTTAACGAATTTGATCGCTACGAACTCGTTTCTTAATCAATTTTCATGATTCGAACTACATTGTCCAACAACAAATTTCAAATTACAACACATATGAAACATCAATTTTCGTACTTTCTAACCCATACTATATAACATAACACTGATATTTCATTTTCTTCCTCAAACCCAATTTTAAGTGTTTGGTTATTCCAATAAAACTCAAATATGGTGACTAACAGATTCTACCAAACTATATGTACATGTCAGGAATAAACATGTGAATGATATTCCTATTTAATATATGATTTGATTATGATATATATATAAATGAATATGCAAGTATGCTTGCATTAAGAAAAGCTGTAAAGTCCTTTGTTAGATAATAGAAATAAATATACAAGGACTTAGAATGAATTGATCAAATATGTTAGGTTGATCCAACATAAACAAAACAGCTTTGTAAAGTCCTTAAAAAAGAAATGATGTACAAGGACTATAAATATAGAAAGATCAAGCTTGTTAGGTTGATCTTATGATGTAACAGATAGGCTAGTCTGATCGTCGAGCACTGCACCATAAGTCGTAGTCTGCCGGGTGAGTCAAGGTTAACTCGAGAGCTAACGAGTCAGAATAGGAGTATCCAAGATAGTAGATCTCGGAGTTCGTAGACTTCTAGGGGAAACGAAGAAGGATCGTAGTGTATCGAGTAGAGCTTCCTCGGGATCGTAGTGTGCTGAGGAAGTCATGTTCAGAATCATAGAGACTGACACCGCCTACGAATTGTGGGTCATCCGCTTAGAAGCTAAGGCGGAGGCGTAGACTACACTCAGAGTCGTAGAGTCTACTGATCCCAAAGCCAAGTCAAGGATCGTAGATCACACTCTGAGTTCGTAGAGTTTATTGATTACATGCAGAGATCGTAGTCAAGCAAGATCAAATGAAGACAACAAGTACAAGGCACAAATTGTAGTGTCAAGATCTGATCTCGGGATCGTAGTGTCTGCACAAGCCGAAGTTGAATCGTAGAGTGCAGAACTATGATCTAAGAAGAAGTGCTCACAATGCCAAGGATGAATCGTAGAGCATATACGGTTCTCAACAAATGAGCACTACCAGAATATCCAAAGGAACGAAGCCTCTGGTTCAAGCTGCAAGCTACATCCAAGGAAACCAGAGAGCACTCAACGAATGGCATGCATGCTAATAGAAGATCTAAGCACCAACCCAATCAGCATCAAGATTGAGTTGTAAGGCCATTCATAATGAAGTCTTCCACAAGGAGATCCAAAGAAGACTTGAAGGTCGACTAAGGAAAGTCAGCTAATGCGATAGCTATCAAGTGAACAAAAGACAATGATCTTGGAGACAACCAAGATCGTAGTGTTTGCTAAACAAATAAGGAACTAATGGAAGGTGAACCGAGATACTGGTCAGCCTCTATAGAGCAAGGCTAAAGTGATTAAGTGCGAGGGTCGGTTCATGATGATGATAAGTGAGCAGGAGATCACAAGGAGAAAGCAAAATTTGGGACAGCGCCACAAATCACGAAGTGTCTTGATATTAAGAAGGGACCAGAGCAAGGAATTAGGCCATCAGTATCTAAGAACAGTCGAAGTAAATAGAAGTATTGAAGCACTGCACAATACAAGGAAGAGGTGTTCTACATTGAAGATCCAATCAACACTCTTCAAGATCGTAGTGTTAACTCTGCTAGTCAATGAGCAACACTCAACAAGACACTACGATCAGGCCCTTGAAGACGTGTATCAGAATCGTAGAGTTCGAATAGTTGAAGACTGAAGCATTGGAAAAGGTTAAATCTGAAGGGTAATATTCGGACAAGTGCTTATTGAGAGCATCGATGCAAAAGGACAACCTCTGATCAAGAAATCAGAAGAAATAAAGTCTTCAAACGCCCAAGACAAGAAAGTGATACATCGACAATGTAGGTGAAACAGTGTAGACTGCAACGTCAGAAAAAGTATGACAAGTCACATCAAGCAGTCTACATCAAGCAACTTGAGATCTGTGAAGATATTTGAATAGCCTTCAACGGTTACTTTCCAACGGAAGGATTGGGAAGAAGTATAAATGAGAAAGAGCTTCAAAGATCAATGGTTGCTGGAGTTGCCAAGTTTGGAGAGAAGGCGAACTGATCTAAACCATGTGAAATAGTGAGTCCGAAGGCTCACTCTACGATCCACCAAGAACACTCAGAAGTCAGATAAAGAAAGAAGTAGAAGTATGAGTTCTACTATGTAGAAGTGAGAGTTCTACTACATGAAGAGTGTTCAAAACTGCCGAGAGAAAGAAGAGCATCATGACATCTTGATGTCCATCATGGGAAGACTCTAAGTACAATAGAGAAGAGCCTGCAGTCATCTTAGCAAGTCCATCATGATAAGGCATCAAGTAGCAAAAGGGAGATCACAAAAGCCATCTTGGTGTCAAGCATGAGAAAGCTTCCAAGTACCTAAAAGAAGAGCCTACTGTCAGCTTGGAAGCCTCTCATGTGCATACACCAAGTACCAAGGAGAATGATCTTCAAGGCAGTTCAACAAGGGGTCATACAGAGTAGTTGAGCAACCTAAGAAGCTGAGCATCATGCAACACTCAACTGCTCTTCAAGGATGATCAAGCAAAGCTGCTAAGGATAGAAGATGTTTAGAGCATGAAGACATCTTAGTAGCTCAGCACCGACTCCAATAACAACAAACAAACAACTCAACAAAGCCAGGGCCTGAGGGGTCCTTGTCCAGAGGGACTAAACAAAGCAGGGCCAAAGGGTCCTTGTCTAGAAGGACTAAACAAATCAGGGCCAAAGGGTCCTTGTCCAGAGGGACTAAACAAAGTAGGGCCAAAGGGTCCTTGTCCGGAGGAACTAAATGAAGTTCCAAGCCTGCTGGGCTTGAAGAGTTCCTAAGGAACTAGTGGAGTTCCAAGGCTGCTGGCCTTGAAGAGTTCTTAGTGAACTGAAGTCCCAAGGCTGCTGGCCTTGAAAGAATCTTAGTGATCCAGGGTGCTGCCCTTCCTTAGTGGAAATCCGGCTAGTTGATAGCAGAAGAGTGGATTAGGAGCTTGAGTCTCTGAACCACTTAAAACCCCTTGTGTCTTTTACATTATGTCATTTACATTATGTACTATAACTGCTATAACTACTATGTATGTTTTAACTGCTTACAACTAAACTTACTCTACGAACAATGTATGTATGATTGTGGATATATCAATAAAGGGGATATTTTACTTATTCCGCTGTGCTTGAAAAGATTCTTATGTTTGTCATATGTCAATTATGAACAAAATAATATAAACCAGAAAAGTCTTTAAAAGAAAAAGGATATATTCAACCCCCCCCCCCCCTTCTAGATCTATTGTGCCCTCTAGGAACTAACAATTGGTATCAAAGCAGGTTCTCATGCTATATTCAAAAGCTAATCGCTTTGAGTCTGATCCCAGGCACTAACATTGTTCTAAACTTAGTTTAGTAGTAAGTAACTTGTTATATACAGAAGAGCTCACACGTTGGAAATATTGTGTATAGGTAAAAATGTGTATACACCTGAAGCTGCTCAGATTGGTCCATATCCTCGATTGTTATATCAACAAGACCAATCCTAGCCGGCAGTCAATCTTGTAGTCTGAAGACCAGACGAGAGAGTGAGATCTCAAGAGACATCAATGACAAAGAATAAAGCATCCACCAGTCTGAAAGATGAAGAGGTCATACATGCTAAGAAATGTTGATCAAGAGGAGAAAAGAAGATCTTCTCAAACTTATAAGTGACCAACCAGCAACTAGGTGCTATCTTTGTAAGTTCAAAGATGTCAAAGACCTTAATGCTGAGATTCTCTTGATCTACATCTTCAAGACCATGACTGATTGATTAAAGGCTAACAAGAGCAACAGCTGAAAGGAGCAAAAGTAAAAGCTATGCACATCAATACATGAACTCAGTTTATCTAAGGTAAATGAATGTTAAGTAACTGACAGTAAAAGGTACGGTTCCTCACCATTATAATTGTATACATCATTTGCACCATCTTATGAACTATAAACAGTATTCTGTCACGAAGTTTTAATGACCTTTATGAGAAGTAATCATTGTTGGTGGGTTAGTATGTATGTACAAGCCTATGTTCTCAGTGTTTAACAACACACAGAGTATGATCAGCTCTACAAGAGGATCTTGTTGATTTGTAGAAACTGATCACCTCCATAAATCAACTAGACACTCATAAATCATAGAGTTAATTCCCACTCTATGAACACTTAAACACTGTGAACATAATCTAGTAAATGATGAAGCCATCATTAATAAAGAATGTGTTATTGAATGTCATATCCTACACACACTCACCCTCATGCATCTCAAAATGTATAATCATAAGATAGTTGCATGCATGAATATGTCTGTTGGTGATAAATATGATGATTATCCATATAAGAGGAATAGGGGTTTAGAAAACTAACCTAGCAGGACCCATTTAACTATGGGTACCAAAAATAGAAATATATTTAAACCTGCAGGTACTTGGTCAGTCTGACCACACTAAGGAATGATGAAGCAGGAGACTTCAGTCAAGAAGACTCAACCAGCAGAAGGCTAAGGACTGTTCAGAGCATGCCATTCAAAAGAAGATAAAAGAGGATTCTATATGCTCATATCAAGAAAGACATGCTTTACGAAAAGGATCCTCAAGGGAAGCTCATAACAGAAGATCATTGAGCTTAAGACAAAAGGAGTTCATCAAAAAGCAGAACTTCTCAAATACAAGACTGTCAAAGGAAACTATATTCGTAGTGCTGTCAAATGATCGTAGAGTGATCAATCCTGAAATAATCATCTCTACGATACAAGGAAAACTAAGCAATGATGATGATCCCAGTTAGAAGGAGAAATGTTGGGCAACCTTCAAATGAACATGAAGAAGAGGGAATCACATCTTACTGAGAAGACATCATCAACAATGGGGGAGCACTAATCTGTTAAGGAATAACAGCACCAATAAACCTTGAAGAGATGTACCAGCTATAGAGTCCCAAAACTTTGTGGCTGATGAACCAAATGAAGATCCATAGTCAGTAGGAATGTCTCAAAACGTACTACTGATAACCCTTCAGCCATCCAATCTATAATCATAAAGTGCCTACGATCAAACATATGATCGTAGCGTAAGAGCAGGAGGACACCACGATTTCAGCAATGCAGATATCAAGAGCTAGTAGAACACCTCCCCACCAGAAAAGGTCTAATGAGATGTTATTGCAAAGCATTGCCATAACACTTCATCTGGAAAGCGCCTCAGGGACAAACCTGACCCTTAGCTCACTCTAAGAGGTTGGCCCTTCCTGAGCTACCTTATCCCAGAAGGAATGCTTGATCTAGTTCATCTCAAAAGAACCAAGTCAGTCAACGATCGTAGAGTTGAGTTTGAAGAGAACAAAATGATCGTAGTGAAACCTCAACGATCGTAGAAAAGCCTCAGCGATCGTAGAATACAACTCGACGTAGTCCTACCAAAGGGTACTCCAGTTTACAAAGAGCTTGGAAAATGAGATATTTCCTAAACTATTCAAGTTAAGGAGATAAGTTCGAATACATCAGTGATTGAGCTATGTTGCATCAAAGAAAGGAGAAAAAACAAAGCCATCCACTGTAGCATCTCTTAAAAGTTGATCGTTGAGTCAACAAAGGGAATCGTAGAGTCCACAGCTGACTTATCATGCTACTCTACGAATCAAAAGGTCAACAATCAAAGCCACATCAATTAAACGTCCAATCTTCTGATAACTGAAAAGTTGTGAGGAGTTACAGCTTATTACTGGGCAACGTGTAACCAATGGACAGTTGACACATCACTGAGTGTGCAGAGTTAGAAGGAACTTCTATAAAGACAATTCCAAATCTGTAGATAGTTACCAAGAAATATCGAACCTTTCTCGATCCCATTTTCAAAACCCTAGAAAGCTTTTCAAGAGCAAAATCAGTTAACCCTCCAGAGCCTTACCAAATCACAGACAGCCATTTCACATACACCTCTCTAAATCAAACACTCACAGTCTTCGAACTATTCAAATGGAGAACTGGCAAGTTATCACCGGCATTCAGCTCGGAACCAAATCGTTTGAGAAATATGAGAGGAAGTTCAGGGACATACTTGAACTTATGAAGAAAGCTGAAATCTTCTGACCTAAATCAATGCCTAGGTTTTCCTAACCAAGGGCTAAAGAACCTTGAAGATGTCAACACTAAACAAGCAAAGGAGTTGATGGGGTATTAAAGAAACCCTAGTTTCAAGGACATGAAGAAGAAGGAGTTTCCTGAAGAATATGAGTTCTTAGCTGAAATTGTTGGAAAGTGCATACTGTGCAAAAACACTGCACATGATACAGTGATTGACCAACAATTGAAGATAATGTCAGCTATAGTTCTGAAGAAACAAATTGACTTTGGAGCTATCTTGTTCGATCAAATCTCCAAGTGGGTAGAGAAGGTTGAGAAGAAGAAATCCACTAAAAAGCCCATGACCAAGGTGTTTCATGGTAGGCTGCTGAGTATCATACTAAAGAAGAAGCTAGGAGGGAAAATCAAGGATGATGAGGGAGACGCCTTGAATGTGCACAAAGTGATGTCTCCACAGTTATTTGAGAACTGGAAGAAGAACCCTAAGGAGAACAAAAGACTGACAGGTGGGAACAGCAGTAGAGCCTC
Source organism: Panax ginseng (assembly GCA_020205605.1). Classification (NCBI taxonomy): domain Eukaryota; kingdom Viridiplantae; phylum Streptophyta; class Magnoliopsida; order Apiales; family Araliaceae; genus Panax; species Panax ginseng. The sequence continues at coordinate 56,352,299 of CM035138.1, read as the reverse complement.
TGTAAAGAAGAGGAAGATAGTAGAGGCAGAGAGCTCTGAGTCTGATGACAATGTAGCAGCAGAAATCACACCAGCCAAGAATAAATCAAAAGTTGTGAAGAAAGTTGTTGAGGTGAAGAAAGCCCAGGCCCCACCAAGGAGAGTCTCCTCCCTTAACAAAGATAAAGAAGAAAATGTCCTAACTGCTGAAACAACAAAGAGAAGAAGTAACAGGTTGCTTCAAGGGCAAGTAAGTAAGAAAGCTAAGGTGGAAGACAAACCAACCTTACCTTCCCAAATCAGTACATCTGCTGAAGAAAGGGACGAAGAGTTAGCAAAAGAGGAAGAAACAGAAGTCAAAGTCCAGTCCCCACAGTCAGCATCTAGCAATGAAATTGAAGCTGATGGGATGGAAGAAAGTGCAGCAATTGCTGACAAAGAAGAATGCTCAAGCCCCATGGCCAATCCTCAAAGCAGTAACTCTGATGATGAAAGAGAAAATCAAGATGACCAAAATGCATCCCCAGATGCAACTGCCCCAACAAACTCAGAGAATGGGTCAGAAAATGTTGTTCAAAAAGAAGAAGGGAATGTCCCCTCCAATCCAGAAAGCCCTCATGATGGCTCAGAAAGTGATGAGTCCAAGGAAGAAGAATTTGCCCCTGCCAGTGCTGAACTCCAAAGAAATATATTTGTTGAGCAAGAGGAGTTAGGGCTTGAAGAAGAAGAAGAGTCTGTGTCTCCAATAGTAGAACCTCGACGAAGAAGGAAAAGCTACAGGCTGCAAGCCAAGTTTGCCTTCAAAAGAAGCAGTGGCCAATCAAATGCCATCATTGAATTAAGTGATGATGAGTCTGTATCCCCAATAGAAAGTGTTGAAGATGAAGCCATCAGTGAAGAAGAAGGATCTGAGGAAATACTTGCTGAAGAAGGTTCTTATAATGAAATACAGCAAGAAGAATTCTCTGTTGAAGATGATCAAGAAGGCTCTGGACATGAAATGCAGCTAGAGGAATTCCCTGCTAAAAATAATCAAGAAAGGTCAGGCTCCGAGAGAGAAGATATTGAAGAAGATTCTGGTTCTGCACCTCAGGAAGAAGATGAACAAGAAGATTATCTAGTTCCCTCTCCTGCAAGATTTAGCAGAAGTATCGTAGAGGAAGTGTCAAATGATCTAACAGATGCTTCACCAGAGAGATGGTTCTTCCAGTGGATGCCATGGCTAAAGGCCTTTATTGAAGGAGATGAAAGCTACCTCAGCTGGTGTTACAAGACATTTCTAAGCATGGAACTGGTAGCCTAAAACTTCCCAAGGGTGAAAAGTTATCCCACAAAGATGATAACAAACCAATCTCACTTCAAGGTCTATCGACAAGCTGGAAATCTCTATATCCCCTACGATCGTAGAGTGGATTCTGAAGGAAGAAGGAACATGACCAAGGAGATGATCGTAGAGTCTGTTCACTTTACTACTGATGATGTTCAAGTCCAAAACCAGAAGCCTCCTTATGATCAAGCACTGCTATCAGACACTCCATCATCCTCTCCAAGCAATTGGTATTCCACGATTGTTCAGATTATCCAAACATTTGAAAATCTGTCCAAAGATGACAATCGTAGAGTCCAATCTATTGTTCAACCTGAAGCTGCCAACCAAAAGGATCAAACTACTTTGGAGCAGGAACTACTAAAGAGCTCTGATGATTTAAGCAAGAAGATATCTATGCTCACTGAAGAATCACGAAGCGATGCAATTAGGAGATGAATCGTTCCAAAGACAAGAGCTTGAGCTATCTTGGCTGATGTATCTCTTAAACTCCAAGAGAGAGATAACATCTATCAGAAGGCCATACAAGATCAGAAGACAGAAGCTCTACAAATTCAGAAGGCAAATGCAGGGCATATCGAAGCCCTCTCTGACAAGATTGATGATATGAGGTAGACCTTCTTAGTGCAACTTGAACTAGGTCAGCAAGAACTAAAGTTTGAAGTTGCCAACTCCTCCTACCTGATGGAGCAGCTTAATTCCAACATGGAGCAGCTCTCTCAAATGATTAATGACAAAAAGGGGGAGAAAAAGAGGCATATAAAGAAGATGAGCAAGAGGCACTCGAAGAAAAGTAGAGGGACAAAAGAGAAGAAGTCAAAGAAGAAGACACTAGCTCCTGAAAGAGTATCATCATCTGAGGGGGAGCCAGAAGATGATGATAACAAGATCACAGAGTCTGAGGGGGAGCCAGATCAGAAAGATGATGAAGGGGAGCCAAGCAGAGACAGAAGGTCATCATCTGAGGGGGAGCAAGAGAAAGAAGAACAATCAGATGAGTAGCTGATCAACAAGCATCCTAGAAAACATACATGAAGCCAAGGAGGTACATCTCTAAACTGTTAGGTATGTTCTGGATCTAGGATGTAGAATGTCTGAATATATAAATTTCCATATCAATATAAATGACATTCATGATTAACTGCTTTAGAAATATAGCTGCTCACTGTATATAAGATTCATTCATAAAATGCATATGCACTTATTATTTTTGTCATAATCAAATAGGGGGAGATTGTCAAGAATAAACATGTTAATGATATTCCTATTTAATATATGATTTTATTAAGGTATATATATATATATGAATGAATATGCAAGTATGCTTGCATTAAGAAAAGTTGTAAAGTCCTTTGTTAGATAATAGAAATATATGTACAAGGACTTAGAATGAATTGATCAAATATGTTAGGTTGATCCTACATAAGCAAAACAGCTTTGTAAAGTCCTTAAAAAAGAAATGATGTACAAGGACTATAAATATAGAAAGATCAAGCCTGTTAGGTTGATCTTATGATGTAATAGATAGGCTAGCCTGATCGTCGAGCACTACACCAGAAGTCGTAATCTGTCGGGTGAGTCAAGGTTAACTCGAGAGCTATCGAGGCAGAATAGGAGTATGCAAGATAGTAGATCTCGGAGTTCGTAGACTGCCAAAGGAAATGAAGAAGGATCGTAGTGTATCGAGTAGAGCTTCCTCGGGATCGAAAGTGTCTTTGAGGAAGTCATGTTCGAGAATCATAGAGACGACTGCTATGGTAGCCGAATAAATCCATCAAAGCCAAGATAGAAACCTAGACTACACTCAGAGTCGTAAAGTCTACTGATGCCAAAGCCAAGTCAAGGATTGTAGATCACACTCTGAGTTCATAGAGTCTATTGATTACGTGCAGAGATCGTAGTCAAGTAAGATCAGATGAAGACAACAAGCACAAAGTAGAAATCGTAGTGTCATGATCTGATCTCGGGATTGTAGTGTCTGCACAAGTCGTAGCTGAATCGTAGAGTGTAGAACTATGATCTAAGAAGAAGTGCTCACAATGCCAAGGATGACTCGTAGAGCACATACGGTTGTCAACAAATGAGCACTCCCAGAATATCCAAAGGAACGAAGCCTATGGTTCAAGCTGCAAGCTACATCCAAGGAAACCAGAGAGCACTCAATGAATGGCATGCAGGCTAACAGAAGATCTAAGCACCAACCTAATCAGCATCAAGATTGAGTTGTAAGGCCATTCGTAATGAAGTCTTCCACAAGGAGATCCAAAGAAGACTTCAGAAGATGACTAAGGAAAGTCAGCTAATGCAGTAGCTATCAAGTGAACAAAAGACAATGATCTTGGAGACAACCAAGATCGTAGTGTTTGCTAAACAAATAAGGAACTGATGGAAGGTGAACCGAGATACTGGTCAGCCTCTATAGAGCAAGGCTAAAATGATTAAGTGCAGGGTCAGTTCATTGATGATAAGTGAACGGGAGATCACAAGGAGAAAGCAAGCTGGACGCGCCACAAATCTGAAGTGTCTTGATATTAAGAAGGGGACCAGAGCAAGGAATTAGGCCATCAGTATCTGAGAACTGTCGAAGCAAACAAAAGTATTGAAGCACTACACAATACAAGGAAGAGGTGTTCTACATTGAAGATCCAATCAACACTCTTCAAGATCGTAGTGTTAACTCTGCTAGTCAACGAGCAACACTCAATAAGACACTACGATCAGGTCCTTGAAGACGCATCATCGAATCGTAGAGTTCGAATAGTCAAGCTGAAGCATTGGCAAAGGTTCAATCAAGGGTAATATTGAGACAAGTGCTTATTGAGAGCATCGATGCAAAAAGGACAACCTCGATCAAGAAATCGGAAGAAATAAAGTCTTCAACCCGCCCAAGACAAGAAGTGATACATCCGACAGAGGTAGTGAAACAAGAGAGATCGCAACGTCGAGGAAAAAGTATGACAAGTCACATCAAGCCGTCTACATCAAGTAACTTGAGATCTGTGAAGATATTTGAATAGCCTTCAATGGTTACTTTCCAACGGAAGGATTGGGAAGGAGTATAAATGAGAAAGAGCTTCAAAGATCAATGGTTGCTGGAGTTACCAAGTTTGGAGAGAAGGTGGACTGATCTAAACCATGTGAAATAGTGAGTCCGAAGGCTCACTCTACGATCCACCAAGAACACTCAGAAGTCAGATAAAGAAAGAAGTAGAAGTGTGAGTTCTACTATGTAGAAGTGAGAGTTCTACTACATGAAGAGTGTTCAGAGCTGCCGAGAGAAAGAAGAATATCATGACATCTTGATGTCCATCATGGGAAGACTCTAAGCACAATAGAGAAGAGCCTACAGCCATCTTAGCAAGTCCATCATGAGAAGGCATCAAGTAGCAAAAGGGAGATCACAAAAGCCATCTTGGTGTCAAGCATGAGAAAGCTTCCAAGTACCTAAAAGAAGAGCCTACTGTCAGCTTGGAAGCCTCTCATGTGCAGACATTAAGTACCAAGGAGAATGATCTTCAAGGTAGTTCAACAAGGGGTCATCCAGAGTAGTTGAGAAACCTAAGAAGCTGAGCATCATGCAACACTCAACTGCTCTTCAAGGATGATCAAGCAAAGCTGCTAAGGATAGAAGTTGTTCAGAGCATGAAGACATCTTAGCAGCTCAGCACCGACTCCAACAACAACAAAGAAATAACTTAAAAAAGCCAGGGCCTGAGGGGTCCTTGTCCAGAAGGACAAAACAAAGCAGGGCCAAAGGGTCCTTGTCCAGAGGGACTAAATAAAGCAGGGCCAAAGGGTCCTTTTCCAGAGGGACTAAATGAAGTTCCAAGCCTGCTGGGCTTGAAGAGTTCCTAGGGAACTAGTGGAGTTCCAAGGCTGCTGACCTTGAAGAGTTTTTAGTGAACTGAAGTCCCAAGGTCAGCCGGCCTTGAAGGAATCTTAGTGATTGAGTCTTGCCCTTCCTTAGTGGAAATCCGGCTAGTTGATAGCAGAAGAGTGGATTAGGAGCTTGAGTCTCTGAACCACATAAAACCCCTTGTGTCTTTTACATTATGTCATTTACATTATGTACTATAACTGGTATGTATATTTTAACTGCTTACAACTAAACTTACTCTACGAACAATGTATGTATGATTATGAATATATCAATGAAGGGGATATTTTACTTATTCCGTTGTGCTTGAAAAGATTCTTATGTTTGTCATATGTCAATTATGAACAAAATAATATAAACAGAAAAGTCTTTAAAAGAAAAAGGATCTACTCAACCCCCCCGTCTAGCTCTATTGTGCCCTCTTGGAACTAACAGTACACATATATACAATCATCCACCGAGACTCAATAATTTACAAAAACTTTTCATAGAGAACTCAAAACATAAAAATTAGAACTATAATAAACCTTAATCCTTGTTTATTGAAGAAATTGATATGTAGTGGCTTCAATTCCTTCCACAACAAAACCCTTAATCTCCTAGCAATTCTCTTTGTGTTTTATTCTTCTCTCTTCTTCCAAGCTCGCTCTCTCTCTCTCTCTATCTCTCTCTCTCTACTCTGTTCTTCAGTCTTAGGTGAAAAATAAGACGCGAAGTGTGAAATAACCCAACTGATAATCGTGGTTATCAGTTAAAAAAAATCAATGGGCGTACGGTAAAATAAGCCAAAGGCCACAAGGCCATGTTTGGCTAACCAAAACTCCCAAACTAGATTATTATTATATTATTTATATTATATAGTTCCACTTGTCACACACTAATTAATTTAAATAACTTAGCTTAATTAATTTAAATAACTTGTAATGGTAATTAAAATAATTTCTATTATAATTATATTTATGAAAAATAAATAATTATATATCTAATTTAATTAATAAATTAGACACATCACTTTATTTAATTTATTTATTTCCTTTAAATTAAACAATTCATTTAATTTAATTATCTTCTTAAATATTAAGAAATTCATTTAATTTAATTACTTCCTTAAATTAAATCCATCAAATAAAATTATCATTATTCAATTCAATGAATTAATTTAGTCATCACAATCCATCAATTATTTATTTTCTCAATAAATAAATTATTTAAAATGTTTATTTAATTCAATAAATATTTAAATTAAATTACAAATTTCTCGATCGTTACAACCCCCGCTCGACACAGCTACACTCTTAATACTTGAAAGGAATTGTGAAGCAAAAGGGTGAGCACAACTAGCCCAGTAAAAAATATCATGACTAAAGATAATTAAATTATCAATAGCCTTCGTCAGTGATAAATCAGAGATTTAGAACATATGGTAGATGATAAAACTTTTCAACCATAGTTGCAGCAGAACGAGCAATCAATTAGAAGAGTCAAATAGACCATAAAGTCTATTATCTTCTCCACGTTAAAAATCCACCAACAATGTTTTATCCCTGTAACCTCAGTCAACAATTACTATCCACAATCCGGTGAATAACTCATAATCATAATTGTGGTTCTAAATTCCTCTTCGCACCCAGGACGAAGATAATTTTAATCACATGTCTTTACCTAAAACATCAAAGACCATGGTTATACCAAATAACAATTCTTGTCCATAATCATACTAATAAATTCATCTTTCCACTACGGGCCAACGATATTCATTAACAGTTCATCTTTCCACTCTAGGCCAAAGACATGCAACTGTATTTTAGAAGATTAAAGTAAAGCATGATATCTACTATCTTCTACGAATTAAAAGTTTTTCATAAACTTTATCGCTGAGACTCAACTTAATAAATAAACCACATCATCGAATCATCCATGTACTACAGGCCAAGGATATTCATTCGTATCACGACCACAAATTATCCATGCACTACGGGTTAAGGATAATCGTGTTTTCATCAAAGGTTATGATCATGCCATAAAACAATTCCTCTTTGCACCCTTGGCCGAAGAGAACCTATGGTCATGATCATACCGAAAATTGTCCATCAATGCACTACAGGCCAATGAGAACTTTTATCACATCATTTGTAATATTACGGTCATGATTATACCGAATAATTCCTGGTCATTATCATACCAAGTCCATCTATGCACGTAAGCCACAGATGACTTTCATCACAATATAAGCATGGGCATGATGACAATAATATAAGCATTAATCAAACGAAACCAAAGATAAATATTAAAGACTTTAAATTTATCTAAATATTATAAATCACTTATAAACTCATAATCTAATATTATTAATATTATAACAATATTTTAATCACTTCTTAAACTCATAAATAATTTATTTTAATTGTTTACACTTTACCAAATAATGCATTTAATCATTCAAAAATGCTATACTCATAAGATTTCATCACCAATGATCAAATCCCTCATCAAAAATCTGCATATACCTTATATAGGATTTCCAAGCCATAAAATACTATTTACCAATTTTTCAACTTCACATAACATATTTAATTCATATGTTCGTAACTAAACCATTTTCATGAAAAATAACAAATCAGTCCCAAAAAGTTTTCTTTTCTGCGATTTAGCAGAATATAGTCTCATATTGAACATATATTTTTCTCAAAATTTTTAAAATTAATTTAATATTTTTCATATAGCCAAAACTGCCGAATATTTAGACATTTATCATAAACTGTACTTTTGTCCAAAAATTCTAAAATTTACAAGATATACTCCTGTTATATACATGTACTCCCAATAAATATTTCTTCAATTTTGGAGTTAACCACGACGAATTATAAGGGTTTACTTTTAAAATAGTCTTTTCCCATAAAATTCATAACTCCTAATCTATACATCCAAAAATCGCTATTTTAGGACACAATCTAGAAAACTCAACAAATTATCATTTCCAATTTTTTTAGAATTTTTTAAGGTCAGAAAAATTACGAAACTGCAAATGGATTTTCACCCGCCATGCAGTAATCCACATAGACAGATCATTTCCACAATTTAATAAGGAATGAATACGAAGGGTCATTCACCATGCATGCGGTAGTCCACACAGACAGGTTATTCCAACAAAATAATAAAGAATGGAATAACAGAAGAATTCACCGTGCATGTGGTAGTCCGCGTGAGATGTGGTATTCCAATGAGAATAATAAAGAATGGAATAATGTAAGAATTCACCGAGGCATGCGATAGACCTCACAGCAAGTTATTCTAATGTAATAATAAAGAATGGAATAATGTAAGAATTCACCGTGCATGAGATAGACCTTGCATGCATATGAGTTATTTCAATGTAATAATAAAGAATGAAATAATGTAAGAATTTCACCATGCATACTAGTGAGTCCGCATGGAAAAAGTTATGCCAATGTAATAATAAATAATGGAATAATAGAAGAATTCACCATGCATGCGGTAGTTCACGAGACAAAGTTATTCCAATGTAATAATAAAGAATTGAATAATAGAAGAATTCACCGAGCATGCGATAGACCTTCATGCATGAGTTATTCCAAATGTAATAATAACGAATGTAACAACATAAGAATTCACGGGCATGCGATAGAGCCGATGCAGATGAGGTTATTCCAATGTAATAATAATGAATGAAATAATGAGAAAAATTTCACCATGCATACTAGAAGTCGCATGAGACGAGTTATTCCAACAGAATAATAAAGAATGGAATAGCATAATAATTTCACCATGCATACGGTAGTCCACGTAGACATGTTATTCCAACAGAATAATAAAGAATGGAATAACAACCCTTACGAGTATTGAAAAAAAATAACTCTCTTCATGAATACAAAAGAAATAATACCCTTTACGAATATTAAACGAAAATAATATTCATAAGAATATGAAAAATAATTTCTCTTCAGAATATGAAATAAATAATACCCCTTACCTTAGAAAAACTAGATACTGGAATAGTGAGGTAGCAGACTTTTCTTCTTCTTTCTCTCTATAATTTATCTCTATAATAATTGCACTATAGCTTTAGTGAATTGGTGAAAAATAGTGAAGGAATGAGCTTCTATTTATAGGAAAATATAGTTTCGATAATTGCACGTTTTGGGGCTCAAAATATTATAGTATAGTACCTTCCTCTTTTTTTCATTTTTAATTTAGTCCTGCAAGTATTATCAAACTTGCACCACCTCCCCTAATAGTAAATCATGTGAATCAATAGTTCATTCATGTGACTTAATAGTATAATCATGTGAAAAAACTAATTACAGTATAGTACATTCATCTATACCTCCATTTTTAATTTAGTCATGCAAGTATTATCAATCTTGCACCAACTCCCCTAATGGTAAATCATGTGAATCAATAGTACACACATGTGAACACATAGTTATAAGCATGTGAATTAATAGCAATTAATTGCTCATTTATCCGGGTGAATTACCCGATTGGTCAATATAACCTCCGGACATCAATTATTATCAAAATAAATGTCAATTTCACTAACACTAATAATTCTCACACAATGGAACTATCAATTTTATCTTTAATCAACACGAACTTATTCATCATTAATATTATAACTCACAATATTTAACAACCAGATCATTCCCAGGAAAGAAGGGGCTTTCCGATAAGGATTTCTCCCTATTGGCGCGAAATTAGATTATCTAACCTTTCCTTGACAGAACTTCTAGACATTGTCAATATTGCAAATAATAATATGAATAACTCTGTCGTCTTAATTATTGATTTAATAATATAACATATTATACAGATGATATTATGATAATAATTGAATCAATAATATGAGAGATATGATGCAGCAATTACTGTAGCAATAATTAAGTATAACTGAGTGACTTCTTACGTAAGCATCAATAATCAATACTGTGTGCTACTATGCAACCACGCATATTACTGTACTTTATTATCGGATTGTTCAACAGTTTTAACGGTAACACTTTCGCCGTTATTTTTATAAAAAGATAATTATGTGGTTTTCTAACTACGATAATACTTCCGTTGTGGGGTCCACCAATGATTGTGCCGTCATACGGATATTCTCCGACAAAAAAAAAATTCTCCGACCAAACAAATATTTTATAACAACTTGCATACTTTGAAAATTTTTCATATATCACCCTTAACTTTAACCTTTTATCAATTTAACCATTTATGAAATAAAATAATAATTACAAGAAAATTGAATACTTGCATTTCATAAAATTCGGGGTCTTACACAATACGCACAAAGTGCAATTAAACAATTCTTAAACATGGCAATCAACAATGATTAACCACAAGTTATATTTGAATAAACAACTCAAAGTTGAGTTAAGAAAAACTTGCATGAACCGTTGATTATCGCTATGTAATTTAATAAGCTTTGACTGAACCTAATATATAAATAATATCGATATACAAATTAGAATAATATCATCACAGTATTTAAAATATCCTAAACACATTATCACATAATCCTATCCGTGTATAACACACATAAAACTTAACCTCAAGTCAAACTTTTTTTATAGTTACAAAAGTCGAGTTCTAAGAAAATTCTAACATCCCAGGCGATTGCAATGGACACAATTTCGAGTTTAAGTTCAATTAAACTCTGTCTAAAAACTTAATCGTTATCTAAGATAATTATATTATCAGTCAAAATATTTTTCATAAGCTCGTAATAATTTTTAAATAATTATTACTATTTATCATGATTTTTCAATCATTAATATCATATTAATATGAATTAAATACCACATAATTCCTTTATCATTAATATTTATTTAATACTAAATATTAATGAAAATCATAACATAATATGTATAATATATCAAAGTATTTTTAATACTTTAAAATCATATTTATATAATTTTTAAGCAGTTAAATTCATTATCCGATAATAGCTATTAATATTAAAATATTAATATTTTCATGACAAAATATCAAAAGTTATATTTTATAACTTAAAATATTTTTATAACACTTAAATCATTTTTATATTATTTTAAATAATAAATTCTAATTTTCCATAATTTATTTAATACATTTAGTAAATAAATTAATTACCATTAATATTAATTAATTAATGAAATTCCTCACAAAATATTAAAAGTCATTAAAATAACTTCAAATATTTTACGGTACCATAATATAATTTTTCATGATTTTTCATGTATTAAAATCATTTTAAATAATTTATTTAATATTTTAATTAAATAAATTAAATACCATTTATATTCTAAAAAATTAAATATTTATGAAATATACTCAAAATAGTTAAAAACTAATTTTGAGACTTTTAAAATAATTTTAGGAATTTATTTTGTATTTTTAATAATTAAAATTATTTTATCTATTTATTAATTAAAATAATTATTTTCTAAAATTAACTGTCGCTAAAGGGGCCTATAGCGACATAACTGTCACTATAGGTGTTCTTGGTGTTTTTGGTGTTCTTGAGTCCCAAATTTCGTAAACTCATAGCTTTCTGAGTGGTTAAGTTTGACCGGTTACAACTCTTTGATTCTTACGTTTCTGGGCTTGAAATGAAGTTCATGTGGTAATATTTATGTAATACTATAACCCCAAACAAGTTTCCTGGCTAGAATGTATCATATCAAGAAGTTATAAAGCATCAAACAAGTTGTCAGACACTGTTCTTCATTTCTGGGTTTTCCAGAAATGAAGAACAGCTCCTCGTGCCTATTTTAGATCTCAATAACTTTCATTCCAGGTCTGATTTGGGCGATTTAATGGTTCAATGTTGTAGAAAACATGACAGGGTACAAATATATAACATTACTTCAACCTAACAACATCACCTACGTAAGATCTGGGCCGGTCAAAGTAGCCCATAAAAACTGTCGTTGAACATTTCTGGGTTTTCCAAAAATGTTCTTCGGCAAATGGTCAACCCAAGTTTGACCAGTCGTATCTTTGATCATGTTAACGATCTGGTGGGTCTAATGGCTTAGATGTGTAGCATTCATGTCAGGGTACCCAAATCAAACACTAACATCGTCCTTAACATTAACAAAGAAGAAGATCCAGTGCCCCGCAAAACGCATTTATGGACATCAATTTGGGTTGGGTTGTGAAGCTCACTCTCGTGATCGGTCAACGTTGTTTAACTGATCAAAACATGAATTCTAGAAATGATACAACCCTGATTCAAGTTGCAGAACAAAGACCACATGACATACTACAAATCCATAACATAAAACACACATAACACCTAATACACACGGATCTACGAGTCGTGACATATGGCTATCGAACAACATTTTAGGGTTCAAAGTCAGTTTATAAAAACTTGATTTTCGTGCATCTAGATGTTATAGATCCATGATCTAACAACCCATATAACTTATTAACACATTCTAACACAAGTTTAAACAACAGATCATAACATTAACAACAATCTTTAAGAATTTCTAAAAATTTAGGGTTTTTTACCACTTCTAGCTTTAATCCTTGAATCTGATCATTTGTTTCTGATCATGGAGAGTTATGTGATGATATGAGTTTAACTTCTCACTCCCTTTCACTCTCATTCCCGAATTTAGAGAGAGAGAATGACCTTGGACAAGTTTGGAAAATAAAGTGAGACTTTCTCTTACTTTTAATCTATATAAATCATGATGTAGTGTATATGGCTGGCAATGTTGGCTTAAATAATAGATATAGGCACATGGAATAGCCTTTAGTTGGTCAACAACGCACACTAGGGCAAGATTTGCAAGTTATGTCCAAATAATGCATTAAGGGTATTTTAATCATTTTAATTTTTAATTTAATGGCATACTTGTCTTTTGCTACAACCATTAGGGTTTAGGTTTTAACCCTTAGAGTTTAGGGTTTAACTCTTTAGGTTTTAAAAATAAATTCTAGAATTTCCAAATTAGGTTTCCAAAATTGAAAATTAATATTTCTAAATTATAATTAGGATTCTATAGTTATATTAAAATTTCCTAATCATAATCCAAGCTTGCTAATTATGATTCATTATTCCTAATTAAAATTGCTAATTAAGCAATTAGGGTCATAATTGTACATTAGAATTTATAACCCAAGAATTAGGGTTTAAAAATAGAAAAAAAAATCTTTCTAATTTAGAAATTAGGTTTCCTAATTAGATTAGGGTTTTCTAAATCAATTAGGGTTATCCCTAATTAGGTTGTTATTAATAATGTTTAAACCTTATACTAACATTACATTCCCAAATTAGGGTTTTCTACTTCCGAATTAGGGTTTTGGACTCCCAGAACAGAAGTTAGGGTTTCCATGACCGATTTTAGGGTTTCTTGTTAATCGTAAGAATTTTCTAACTGAACGTTGATGTTCTTAATATAATATTAGGGTTCGCCACCGATATAGGTTATCTGGTCAACCCTTGACCCTTAACCACATTGTAACGCCCCTTTTCCGAAATAGAAAGAGAGGTTACTCAAAACACAACAAAACTAATGAATTTAATAGAAAGGCTCAAAGTCACAAAAGAATAGTCTTAATAACTGATAAATACCACAAGTCAACCATAATAAATCTCCAACTGTCTCAAACCACAATCTAAAATAATTATTATAATTCCAAGTAACTGACACATCAAGTCTAAACAGAATATTTTTAAATCATTGGAATGAATGGAGCACTCATCACACTTGCCCTTGATCCACCTGATTACCTGCCGGAAGAAAAGAACATGAGCCAAATGCCCAGTACGGATATAGAATAAAAGAATGATGAAACGAAATAACTAACACAATTTAATGAACTGAACTGAAACGAACAAAACTAACACAACGAAATAATAGGCTGAATCAAATGGTTGGGTGTTATTTCATACCGAGCTCAAAACAAAATAGAAATATGCATTGCCACACAGGCAAGTCAAATAATGCCACATAGGCAAATCACACACGTTGGACCGCGAATCCAATGCATGTAAAATCAGAAGGTGTGTTTGGCACAAACATCACCAATCTGCAGAACAGAACAGAAAACTAGGGTCGACCCATACGCCCCCCACAACAAAACACCAAATGGCCAACTCTCATCGGAGCACAAAACGGAGATGTAGTGGATTGATCACACCGCCATGGAAGGTGTCATGTTTCGGTGCCAAGAGGACATGCATGTGGTACCCCCACAAGTGGTTATAGCTCAGGTATACCCTACGGTATTCTAATAAAACATCATGTCACAACACATAAGACATAATATTAACACAAAGGGTTCTACTATGTGCATATTAAACTGAAATGAATCATCAACTCAAAGTCTCCAAACATATACTAACATGCACATTACTACAAATATCAAATTAAATTTAGACATGTTGTACTAGTCTAAAGAGTACAAATATGAGTTCCAACTATGAACGCCAAACAAAACTATCACACTGAATTTGATAAGGAATAATTATGAGAGGCAATACTAAATTTCAAAATGAATAACGAAATGAACATCTTAAAAATAAAAGAGTCTCGCTGAAAGAGTATGAAATCCGTACCTGGATTAAGCAATGTAATACCCAAAGTTATTCCAAAAAAACTCGTTTAGACTCTCTCCGTTCAATCTAAAAAAGTTAATAAGATTTTATTACAATCCAATCATTTATAACATAATAATATTAAATTTATTATAAAAATCTTATAACTATGTCAATAAAATTTATTTAATTCAATATAATAAATATAACTTCAATTTAATTTATTAATTACGTTTATAAATTTCATAGCCAAAAATTTTTATTAACATATAATATATATATATATATATAATATAATTTAACGAAATATTATATATAACAATATATATATATATATATATATATATAAAGTAACCTAATGAACAATGTCTGCCAATCAACATGTAAGACTTCTAAAATAAAAATAAAAAGTATAATTCATTATATAATAACTTAAACATGCAATTCTGTTTCCGATTGAAAGAGTACTACCCTGATTTCACTTGACTATTTAAACCAATTAGGTTGATCATATTAGGCGTGATGTTTAAGTGAATTAGGTTTAGTTATTTATTCACAAAAAAAATAGATTTTATTAATTAATATATTTATTAACTCTCCAAATTTTAATAGGATTTTAAATTTTTACACAATTATAAATTTGACCCACTTAATTTAAAGCCTAATTTTACCAATTAATTTATCTACACTAATTAATATTTATTAGCCCATATAATTTAAATAGTAGTTTGACCCAAATAAATGATAAAGTCCAATTAATATGTTTTAAACAAAATAATTTTTATTATACCATATTTATTATTAATTAATTTTTACCAAGTATTACATCACCTACCCCTTAAAAGAATTTTGTCCCCGGAATCAAAAGAATAGAACGTACCTAATTATCAAAAAGATGCGAATATTCCGCTCGAATAAACTCCTCAAGCTCCCAAGTGGCTTCTCGCTCCGAATGGTTCCTCCACAGAACATTAACAAACAGAATAGTCTTCCTCCTCATAATCCTTTCTTGACGATCTAAAATCGCCTCAGCTTTCCCCTCACAAGTAAGATCCTCCCGAATCTTATCGAATGGATATTACACCACATGCAACGGATGATAATGATAACTCCTCAACACCGACACATGAAATACATTGTGCACATGAGCTAGCTGTGGAGGCAAAGCTAACCGATATGCAACCTCATCAATGTTGATTGATTTCGCAATCAAAGAATACGTGCAAGTATACACGGTCAACAAGTAATAAAGTGATAAAATAGAGTGTCGATCCCACGGAGAATTCTAATTAACAAATTCCAACTACTAGCACTATATCAACCCAATTTTATTTAAACAATGATAAATTATGATTTTCTACAATATTGAAACTAAATTAAACAATTAAAGATATTACTCTAAAATAAGAAAATAAATAAACTAAGATTTGAATGAATGATTTCCGATAAATAAAGATTAAGACTTCAATATCCCCAATTTTGAACTATAATTCAATTATCCAATTATCCCAATTACTATGTCTACTGAATTGTTAACATGAATTCTCATTTGTCAAAAGTCCTTTTCCAAGTAATCAATTGACTTCTATTTAATCCAGATTAATCTTGCTATATTCCTATGCAAAACAAGTGAATTAAACTCCTTCAATTCCAATTTCTTATGTGTTACATGCGGTGAACAGATATTTCCATTCAATTCACAAACCTAGTTATTCATTGTGCAAATAACTAAGTCACGTGTTATCAAGCCCAGTTCTAACCCTAGAATTCCTCCTTCAATTCCTTCTAGAGTAACAAGGTAATTATTAGCCAAATAATTAATCAATACAATCAAGGCAAGATAAACAATTCACTTCAACATAAATAATTAGAATAAATTAAATAACTAAATTATAGCCATAAAAGGTTCAATTGAAATCTTAATTAAAGAATTAGTTCATAACGAAAATAAAAACCAATAATCGTTTGCAAATCATCCTTAAAGAATTACAAATTGAAAATAAGGACAAGAAGAAGAAACTCTTGAGCCAATCCTTAGTCTTCAAAATAATCCTTTGTGTAGCCTCCAATGAGTGAATGAATGATAAGCTCCCTAATTTCAGCACTTAATCTCTTTTTATAGCTACCCATAATCCCAATCCAATTAGGCTTCAAATAACCTCTGATGAGTGAGTTTTTATACCCATGAATTGGATACATTCGGGCTTAATTTATTGTTGTTCTTAAGTCTTTTAGGATGTTTTTATGTGTTTGTGTCTATTCATGCATGTTTTATGTTATTTTATAGGAATTGGGACAAAAGTTACATGGATCGATGTTTGGGGTGGCTAGATTCGCGTTTTCGACTTGCCATTTACATAAGAGCTACTTGAGTCACTTTGACTATAGCTCCGACATTATTTCGACAAACTTCAAGAATGAAAGTTGTAGATCTACTTCTCCTCTTTCGGAACATCTTGAATCATCAAAATCGTAGTTGGACGAAGAAGTTATGGCCATTTTCCCAAAGGACGTCGGAGTAGAAAATGTCGGATTTTGGGCAATGGGCGCGATTTTTAGTGTATTTTACAGGCACGGGCGCTAGGGAACTCGGTATGGTGTTGCCCAAATTTGGGGCGCTTAGGGGAAGGGTTTAGTGCGGCTTGGACGTTTTGGCGTAATTTTGACACCTTTTTGACTCCAAATAGGATAGGGGTTGTTCCAAAACTAAAATTGTACTTGTAACCTATAAATACATGATGTAAGGCATAAAATAAAGGGAGATTACATAGCTTAGCCTAGATTAAACACTCCTTTAGATTAGAAAATAACCCTAGTTCTTATTAGTTTTGGAGATGAAGCAACTTGGAGACCATTGAAGATCAAGAGCAAGAGCAAGAAAAGAGGGGAGCATCGAGATTTCTTGACAATGATTCTATTTTCTTCTCTCATCTTACTTTTATCTTTTGATGTCTATTCGATTTGTGGATTCTTGGTTTTAATTCATTAATTATGAACTAACTATTTTTGAAATTTCAATTGAACTTTTTATGGCTATGAATTAGTTATTCATTATATTCTAATTATTTATGTTAAAGTGAGTTGTTTATCTTGTCTTGTGCTTATTGCTTAATTATTTGATCAAGAATTACTTTGTTACTCTAGAAGGAATTGGAAGAGGAATTCTAGGGTTGAAGCGGGCATGATATCATGTGACTTAGTTATTTGCATGGTGAAAAATTAGGTTTGTGAATTGAATGGAAATATCTGTTACACGCATGTAACACGTAAGGAATTGGGATTGGAAAGAGTTTAATTCAATTGTTTTGCATAGGAATATAGCAAGATTAATCTGGATTAAATAGAAGGCAATTGATCACTTGGAAAAGGACTTTTGGCATTTGAGAATTCATGTTAACAATTCAAAGAGGCATAATAATTGGGATAATTGGATAATTGATTTATAATTCATAATTGGGGATATTGAAGTCTTAATCAGATTTATTTGAATTCATTCGTTAAAATCTTAGTTTTAATTAGTTAATTTAGTTTTCTTAATTAGAAAAAACACGATTTGAGATTGTTTAAATAAAATTAGTTTAGTTAAGAATTAGTACTTGGTGATTTTTATTAAATAATTCCTCGTGGGAACGATACTATACTTTCACTTTATTACTTGTTGACCATGTATACTTGCACGTATTCATTGATTGCGAAATCGATCAACAAGTTTTGGGCGCAGATTCTTGGGGAATTAATTTAATAATTAGTTTCAATATTAATTTCAATCAAATTAGTCTTAATTTAAACATTTTATTTTTTATTTTAATTCTCTTTCTATATTTCGTCTTTTCAGTACCATGGATGGCTTTGTGTATCAATGGCCATATACGAACATGACTCAAACCAAGGGGGGGCGGAGATTGAAAGACTCTAGAAACTTTTCTGCATTGTCGTACTGATTGAGACACTTTCGAGGATGTTTGAAGCTTTTGAAGCTCGGCGTCGTCAAAGTATGGCTGATTACTTGTGATTATTGTCTTTGGAAATCATACTGAGTCATCAATGCGCCATCGGGTTTGAGTTGAGTGCAGTATAGTGGTGATTACCCCAATAATTATGTCTATCCCAACAACTATCATCGAGTTGGGGTATCACCGAATTTTTCATGGAGTAACAATCAAGCCGCACTCAACCACTGAGACAACAAAACACCTCCGGATTTCAAAATCCGACTCAACAACCGAGAGGATATCAAGTTTGGAAGAAGCCTTGGAAAAATTCATTAGAGCTTCCGACAAAAAGAACGAGGAACAAGATAAGAAATTGAATCAAGTAGATCTTACTTTGCAATGCCATGGGCATCGTTAAAGAATCTGGAAAATCAAGTGGAGCAGATAGCACATGCATTGAGCAGTAGTCCTCAATACACGGACCTATGACATGGATTAGAGATCGATGGAGCCGAGCCAAATCTACAAAATTGGATGAGCCACGAGATGAAAAAGAGGAGACAAGTGGGGATAATGACAACAAGGTCGGTGAAGAACTAATTGTGAGAACCAATGATGATGAGCCAATGTTATTTATGCCTCAAGTGCCTTCTCCTCCACAGTTCAAGAGTCCCGGTTAGATTTGCAAAACCTTGTCCGATTGGTAGTCATGTCGTCAAGCAATATTCTCTGTGATGTAAAAGCAAGTACACCTTGAAACCATGGTGCGATGAGCTGGAGAAGATAGAAGAAGAAACTGTTGTGTCTGACAAGCTTCAATACCAGAATATATTCGCAGACACAATGAAGAAACCACCTAGATGCTGGACGTTCTTGAATGTGATCTTATCTAAAGAAAGCATGCTAGGTGACTTTAATACAATGGCTATCGTAAATGGGAACCTACCAAAAGCTATATTATTTTCGATGGATGGAGGGTTCCTCAACTTTCGTGAGGGAATTGGATAGAGAATTGAAGAAGTCATTTGAGACTATAAAACAAGCGCTTATCGGGAGGCAACCCAAGTTTAATTTTTATTTTAGTTTTATTAAGTTTTATATTAGTAGTTTTGAATTTGCATTTATTTAGGATTTAATAAAATTGCTTCTATCATGGTTTTCTGAGTTATTCAAGTCAAATTCAAGTGTGGTGCCCAATTTGTTCCATGTACTTAGCCTATTCTCCAAACTTAGCGGGCAAGGAGGAAGATTGCTATATTTTTAGGGAAGTCCTCTGCTTAATTTTTTTCTATTTCACTATTGAGGACAATGTCTAGTTTAAGTTTGGGGCATTTTAGTGTCGTATTGCATATAGTTAGTTATTTACATTGTAGTTCGTTATGTTTTCGGGTTATTTACATTTAGTTGTTGCATTCTTTTTTTTTTTTTTTTAAAAAATTTAAAAATCGCAAAATAGTAGTTAGTTTACTATGTTTGTTGCAGTTAGTTTATATTTGCATGATTCCAACTGTTAGATAGTAAAAGTCTATTTGGCCAATGATGAGACTGGAGTTAAGTAGATAAGTATAGTATTGAATATTCAAGCTTTGATGTGATTTCTTGTTATGAATTGAATCTTTTCCTGTTTGAAACTGGTATAATCAAGGTTAGTACGTTAATAACAGTTATGTTAACTGATTAAGTTTAAATTGATACATAATGGATTTCTTAAGTATAATACTAGTGTGAAGGAATGAAAAAGACATGAATAAGTGAGAGATGGCTAAATTTTGATAAAACTTAAGTTTGGGGGAAATTTTGGGGTATATAAGCTTTAAAAAAACATGTTGAGTCTTGTGGTGGGTTGAGGAGAAACACTCCCCATAAACACAAGCGTGAGATAGAGCGTAAAATGCACTCACCAACCATCTATAAAAAAAAAAAAAAAAAAAAAAATTATCGGCTAGTTTTTGTTTGGGGCCTTTGTTACTTGAGTAAATACGCTCAAGGGGTATCTTAAAACCCTAGCGCTCTAAGGTCTTATATGGTCCGGGAGTCGTTGGTGAAAGCTTCGCTAAGGGGTGACACTTTGTTAGCCTAATGGAATGAGACATCGCACGCTTATGGTTAAAAAAAACAATAAAACAAGAAAAAGCAGCAAAAAGCCCTCAGTAATGAAAAGTAAAGCATAAGTATCCCAGATTGGACCTTGAACTTGGTGGATGTTTGACTTTAGTTGGATATAGCTTGTTCGTGAATTTTGTGAATTTGCACTGTATGATGCCTTCAAAGATATCTATTATGTCTTAAATTTGATTTTATATCAGTTAACATTGTTGTGGAGCACACACGCACTATATCAGTGATAACAGTCTAAGATTTGATGATTGATTGGGAAATTACTGATTTGTTTTAATATGATGTATTATCATGTTTACTTGATTTCTCTAAGGCCGGTTGAATAGACTTGTTTCTGTCATTACTGTTGGATTCGTAGGCATATAGATTAGTTTCATTACATTGCATTGCATAACATTTTTGTGTTTTTGCTTGAGGACAAGCAAAGATTTAAGTTTGGGGGTATTTGATGAGTGAGTTTTATACCCATGAATTGGAATACTTATGCTTTTCTTTTCTCTTTTTTTTTATAACGGGGGCTTTTTGCACTTTTCCCGCTTTATTTGTATTTTTTTTTCTATCTCATGACCATGCATTGTCTTATTCCCTTAGGCTTTTCAATGATACCTTAACGAGCTTTCGACCAACGACTCTCAGACCATTAAGACCTTAGGGCGCTAGGTGTAAAGACAATCCCCTCGGGCTTACTTACTCAAGTAACAAAGGCCACAAAACTAGACAAGCATGCCACGGTGTTTGTTTTTTTTTCTTTTTTTTTAAGCTTATATATTCCAAATATTTTTCCCCCAAACTTGAGTATATGTCTAAATTCAGTCTCCTCTAGCTATTCAAATTGTCCTTGCATTTCACTAGCAATCATCCTTTAGAACTCTATTATCTATCCATTTAAACTATCATAGCCAACATGGTCATTTTTTAAAGTGCTTTCCTATAATATCAGTGTCAAATAGATAAAGATTCAATTCATGTTACGAAAATTATCTCACTAGCTCAACACTCCTTACTAAACTTGTTCATGCAATTCTAATTTCATCATTATTTAGAATAAACGCATTTATCAAAATATTTGGAATTATCATGCAATCCTAAATGCAATGTTTAACTAACAATAACAATCCAAATCCACAAACTAGTAACAAACTACAACTTAGAAATAAAATTTAACTACCCCCAAACTAATCCAGATCAATGTCCTCATGCAAAAAATATAACAAAATAAAATAGAGGACTTCCCTAACGAGCTTATTCCTCGGGTGGAACATCCTCATCCTCGCTCATCTCTTGATCCAAGGGGGAAACCTTTGGCGGAAACAGAGCGAAGAGGGAAGGCTGGTTGAGTGAGAACGCTGGATGTAATTGACTGGTCGATTGCATTCTATGTAGCAAATTGGTCAACTAAAAATTTGAAAATCACGTCTTGATGTTCCGACAAGCGTACATTCTGGGACTCCATGTTGTAAAACCAGCCGTCTATTTCCCGCTGGACAGCTTCGAAAACCACACCACGATGAGTTGCTACAGATGGGCCATAAGTAGGTGGAGCCTGCGGTGGTGGAGCTTGAGAAGCTTCAACTTGGGGTATTATGAAACCCAATCCCCTAGGGTGATTTGCCCCACTTGTCCACACTTTATACCTGCTGATCAACTTGTGGTCCAACACGACCATAGGTGTTTGAATCATCTCATGAGATTTCCATTTGACTCCAAACTTAGCACACAAAACGCAGATGAGAAATGGATGTGGTAACCCTCCTGTGGTCCCTCCTCGGGATGCTCGGAGGATAGACTGCTGAATGACGTGCCCGGCATCTATTTGCAAGCCTTGAATAATGGAATATAGCAGCACCGCTCTTTCTTTGGTGACATGGCTCACATGTGTGCATGGCATGATTTTGGCATAGATAAAGGCATACCACGCCTTCCCATACAGACTAAGGTGAGAATGGGGGAAGGTCATGCTACCACATTCATGCACTGTCCATGTGGTGCCTGGTTGACAAAGCTCACGGATTATTTTCTCATAGTCTGGACCTTGACTCAGAAGACCGGCATACTCATCGTTAAGCTCCTCCAAATCCATTTGATAGCACCCATTGATGTCCTCTTCTCCGATTGCCACGGTTTTTCCTCCCACAAACACTTCATAGTGATCATGTTCTGAAACGTTGGCATAAAATTCTTTCACGACTGTAATAACTGCCAGGTCAGGTTGTTCGGTGAGGGAGAACCAGTTTCTTTCAGCAATCATCACTGCTATTTCTCCATCCTTGGTTTGATCGGGCCTTAAACCACGTTCGGGGACTAATGAACGAGTTGCCATCTTATTGTAGCGATCCTGGGCGGCGGCACTCCCAAACCGGCGGCTATCAAATTTGGGTTGGGATGAAGTTGTTCATGAACCTTCTCCACGTTTTCGCTTGGAAGCCATGTTGGAAAATTCTGTAAAAATTCACAAGCACTTGTATTAGACTTGAGTGTATGGTGAATATGTAAAACTTACCCACCTGACCACCCCCAGACTACAATACAAATAGGTGTGAAGTGCGTGAGATACCCACGAGATGTGGCGTGTAACAATTAGAGCAAGCAAGTACACGTTCACAAGGGATATACATGCCTTAACAAGGGAAATAGCATTCAATTTCATTGAGGCAATACATCAAACATCTAGTATACGTGATGTAAATCTCTGGATTGTCATGTATAGGGGACATCATAAAAACTCATAAGTAGAGTAGCAACAACAATGCAACCACCATCTAATTCAGATCTCAATTGCGTCATACACAAAAAGTGAAATAAATAGCATGCAGAATCCGTATGACAAATCCAGGGCATAGGAATACAATTAAATTGGACATCGCACATTGGAATTGAGACACTTAGAACTTACCTTCAAAGGTTTGTAGCCAAAACAAACATGAGTGGAGGGGAATTTAAGTGCACACCATTCCTTTTTCCTTTAATGAATATTGCAATCAAATATGGAATAGACGTGCTTGACTCAGAATTGATGTCGCTAAGAGATATTAGGAGATGTATCTGGAGATATACGAGTGAACGTGTGTAGTGGTGGAGAGAAATTAGCAGTGTAAAACTTTTGGAGTGTTGGTACATGAGGAGTTTTGTTTTGACACCAGAATCGGTCCAATTTTGAGCGCCCCAGATCTTGGGAACCTTTGGGATATAACCTGAGTATAGCGTCGGGGCGCTATCATGCCGAGACTGGGATGAGCTATATAGTCTTTGGTGTTGTGAACGCGATGGTCGAAAGGCCGGGGCTACTGGATTTGTTTGAACTTTTCGGAAGTCGTGACGGTAGTGACGTGGTCTATGTTGTTTAGGCAAGGGGCGCCGAGGTCATCTTGGAGTTCTTTGCCTCATAGCATCGGTATTCATGACCCTTTGGTCTTGGGCGCCGGGGCGCTAAGACACTTGCTGCAAATCCTGCTAGAATGGGCCGGAGCGCCGTCTTTGCTATTCCTTATGGATTCACCTAGTCGCGTTGCATTGTACTGACTTAGAAAATAGGGAAATGTTAGTCAGCGTATATAAAAATGAAATAACCGCACTACACTAGACTGAATGTGGGCAAATAAAATATTACTAATAACTAATATAAATAACATAAATAATTAAGAATGGGGTTGCCTCCCTCTAGCGCTTTGGTTATAGTCGTCACCGACTTTCTTTGTTGTGCTCATTTGGTCATTTGGATCGGAGAGGTACATACCGTAGAAACAGCGTTCGATGGGTCCACTCAGTAATGTTTGAGTCGTTGACCGTTTACCTTAAATTTTCGTTTAGAAGTTGGTTCTTCGACCTCAATGTTTTCATGTGGAGCGACAGATATAATCATGAATGGCCCGGACCACCGGGATTTTAATTTCCCAGGGAATAACCGCAAGCGTGAGTTGAACAGTAGTACTTGTTTGCCCGGTTCAAATGTTCGATCGAGAATTTTCTTATCATGCCAGGCTTTGACTTTCTCCTTATAGAGTTTTGCGTTTTCATACGCATTGAACCGGAATTCGACCATCTCGTTCAACTGAAGTAACCTTTTCTCATCGGCTGCTTGTAGATCGAAGTTAAGTTTTCTTATGGCCCAGTGTGCACTGTGTTCTAGCTCAATTGGGAGGTGGCACGCCTTTCCGTATACCATCCGATAAGGTGACATGCCTATAGGATTCTTGTAAGTTGTTCGATATGCCCATAAGGCATCGTCAAGACGCATGGACCAATCTTTGCATGACGGATTGGCCACTTTTTCCAGAATTCACTTGACCTCCCTATTCGAGACCTCCGCTTGCCCATTGGTTTGGGGATGATATGCGACAGCAATTTTATGACAAACCCCATACTTTACAAGTAATTTTGTGAACTGCTTGTTACAGAAGTGAGTTCCCTCATCACTTATTATCGCCCTCGGTGTCCCAAATCAAGTGAAGATGTTTTTCTTTAAAAATCGGAGGATAACGTGGGCATCATTCGTGGGTAACGCTGCGGCTTCTACCCATTTGGAAACATAATCGACCGCCAACAAAATGTACTAATTATTGAAAGATGATGGGAAAGGTCCCATAAAATCGATTCCCCATACGTCGAACAGTTCTACCTCCAAAATTGAGTTGAGTGGCATTTCATTGCGCTTGGAGATATTACCTACGCGTTGGCATCGATCACATTTCAGCACATAGAGGTAAGCATCTTTGAATAGAGAAGGTCAGAAGAATCCCGATTGCAACACTTTAGCTGCTGTTCGATCACCAGAATAATGGCCTCCATAATCTGACGAGTCGTAATGACTCAGTATGCTGTCCATCTCTTCATGTGGCACACAACGTCTAATCATTGTGCATGCCTTAAACAGAAATGGTTCGTCCCAATAATATTGCTTCACATCGTGGAGGAACTTCTTTCGTTGTTGTGAGGTCAAATCTGGTGGTAACACTTTGGCAACCACGTAGTTCATATAGTCAGCATACCAAGGAAATATTGTGGTTACCCGGAACAGTTGTTCATCCGAAAATTTTTCATTAATCAATATGTTGTTTTCCTTTTGTACTTCCGCGTTTTCCAACCGAGATAGATGATCCACCACCTGATTTTCGGTACCTTTTCTGTCCCGGATCTCCAGATCAAATTCTTGTAACAACAGTACCCATCGTATTAATCGCGGTTTTGCATCCTTCTTCTCAATCAGATATTTAATGGCAGAATGATCAGTGTAGACAATTACCTTGGTGCCAATAAGATACGCTCTGAATTTGTCGAAGGCAAATACCACTGCAAGTAGCTCTTTTTCGGTAGTTGTGTAGTTCAACTGGGCATCCGTCAATGTCTTACTAGAGTAGTAGATAATGTAAAAAATCTTGTCGTGACGTTGTCCCAACACTGCTCCCACTGCGTAGTCACTGGCGTCGCACATCAGTTCGAACGATAAAGACCAATCGGGCGCCACAATAAAAGGAGCAGAGACCAATTTCTTCTTTAATACCTCAAATGCCTCGATACATGACTGATCCATCTTAAACGGCACATCTTTCTCTAAGAGTGAACATAGGGGTTTCGAGATTTTTGAAAAATCTTTAATGAAGTGTCTGTAGAAACCCGCATGTCCCAAGAAGCTTCGTATTCCCTTCACAGATGATTGAGGAGGCAGCTTCTCAATCGTCTCAATTTTTTCTCTATCAACCTCTAATCCTGATGCCGAAACCTTATGCCCCAGAATAATCCCTTCTTGCACCATAAAGTGGCATTTTTCCCAGTTGAGCACCAGGTTAGTCTCCACGCATCGCTTTAACACTAAAATTAGATTTTTCAAACATAAATCAAAGCTATCCCCGAACACAGAAAAGTCATCCATAAATACCTCCAAATTTTGTTCGACCATATCGAAGAAGATCGCCATCATACATCGTTGAAAGGTCGTCGGCGCATTACATAAACCAAAAGACATACGCCGGAATGCAAACGTACCGTATGGACATGTAAACATGGTTTTTTCTTGATCTTACAGAGCTATGACAATTTGATTATACCCGAAATATCCATCCAGCAGACAGTAGAATTGATGTCCCGCTAACCTGTCCAACATCTGATCAATGAACGACAAGGGAAAGTGATCATTGCGTGTGGCTTTATTTAGCTTGCGGTAATCCATACATACTCTCCAACATGTAACAGTTCTAGTAGGGATGAGCTCATTAGCTTCATTCTTCACCACCGTTATACCCCCTTTCTTTGGTACACACTGTACAGGACTTACCCACGAACTATTTGAGATTGGGTAAATAATACCGGCATCCAACCATTTTATAATCTCCTTTTTCACCACATCTTTCATAATGGGGTTTAGCCTTCTTTGCATCTCAATGGTTGGTTTAGACCCCTCTTCCATTAAAATCTTATGCATACAGAAAGATGGGCTAATACCTCGAATATTCGATATAGTCCACCCAATCGCTGTTTTGAACTCTCGTAAAACCCGTAGCAGTTTCTCCTTTTGCATGTCAGTTAACTCCATCGAAACAATCACTGGTAGAGTCGCATCTTTTCCCAGATAAGCATACTCAAGATGAGACGGTAGTGGCTTTATTCCAACACTGGTGGCTCTTCTATTGAAGGTTTGCACTTTTTACCTTCCGTTTCATACTTATCAAGGGTGTCGAATGGTTTATTGTTTTTCCGGAAGAACGATGTTGTATCTAGCCATTTGATATGCTCAATGTCCTCTTCAATATTGTAGTCGTCTATGCCGAACAACATGGATTCTATCGGGTCCTCTGAGTAGTTTCCGCATAACTTGTGATTAACTAATTCATCCATTATATCCACCCGCAAACACTCACCTTTTTCCTTCGGATAAGACATTGACTTAAATACATTAAAGGTGACCTGTTGATCTTCAACTCGCATTGTCAATTCTCCTTTTTGTACATCAATCAATGTTCTCCCCGTTGCTAAAAATGGTCGCCCGAGAATGATGGGAATTTCCTTATCTGCTTCACAGTCCAAGATAACGAAATCTGCTGGGAAGATGAATTTATCCACTCTTACTAATACGTCTTCAACAATCCCTCGTGGATATGTAACTGATTGGTCTGCCAACAATACACTAATATTTGTCAGTTTTGGTGCCTTAAGTCCAAATTGACTATAGACGGATAATGACATCAAATTTATACTAGACCCCAAATCACACAATGCTCTTCTCGAAAATTGGTTACCAATGTCTCACGGAATAGTAAAACTACCTGGATCTTTTAACTTTGGAGGCAACTTGTTCTGGATAATTGCGCTGCATTCTTCGGTTAGCGCTACTGTTTCAAAATAACCCAATTTCCTTTTCTTTGATAACACATCCTTCATGAACTTAGCGTAGCTCGGCATTTGTTCTAAAGCTTCGGCAAATGGGATGTTGATATGCAATTTTTGAAAATATCCAAAATCTTGGCGCTTATCTAACTTGGATTTCTGAAACCTCTGCGGATACAGTATGGGCGGCATTGTGAGAGTTGGTTCTGGTGCATTCTGCTCTACGATTTCATCTTTATCTTTCCCAGTTTCCACAACTTCTTCTATTTCAACTATTGCGTTGTCCCCCTTTTCCTTATCCCTAACTATTTCTTGCAAGTCCTTCCCACTGCGTAAAGTTACAGCCTTGCAATGCTCATTTCGGCCCAGATTTATTTCTGTATCACTCGGGAGTGTTCCTAGTGGACGGTTATTCAATGCATGTGCTATTTGCCCCACTTGATTCTCCAAATTCTTTATTGATGCACCTTGGCTTTGCATATTCAACTCTATTTGATTCAATTTTTTGTCTTGTTCCTCATTCCTTTTGTCAGATGCTCTAATGAATTTTTCCAAGGCTTCTTCCCAACTCGATTTCCTCTCTGGTTGTTGTTGAGTTTGATTTTGAAATCCGGATGTGTTTTGTTGTCTAGGTGCTTGGGCTGCTGCTTCATTGTTACTCCATGAAAACCCCAGATGATTTCTCCAACCTAGATTATATGCATTTTACGTCGGGTACGGTTGAGTTGATCGATTATAGCTCCCTACGAACTGAGTTGATTCAGAATTTATGGCACATTGATCCGTGGCATGCCCCCAGCACATAATTCACAAACCATTGCTACATGTGTGGATTGTGGATGCCATATTTCCATTGGCTTAGCCATTGCAGCCACTTGTGCTGTTAATGTTGTCATCGCATCCACTTCATACTTTTCCGATGCTTTCGGATGATTAGACCTCGTCATGGGCCACTGATAGTTGTTGGTGGCCATTGTCTCTAACAACTGATATGCCTCATCAAAACTCTTAGACATGATCGCTCCCCCTGCTGCTGCATCAATACTAGCCCTCGTGGACGCGTGCAAACCATCACAAAATATCCCTAATTGCATCCACTGCGGAATTCCATGATGAAGGCACTTATGGAGCATATCCTTAAACCCTTCCCACGCCTCATATAACGATTCTGAATCAAATTATGCGAAAGTGTGAATATCGTTCCGTAGTTTTGCCGACTTTGCTGGTGGAAAGAACTTAGCTAAAAAATCTTTCAAGGTAAACGGAACATTCTCAACCTAAGTGGTGATTGAGCCAGGAGGTAAAGATTGTAACCAACTTCGTGCTTTATCTTTCAAGGTAAACGGGAACATTCTCAACCTTGTAGCATCTTCCGATACATTGTTGAATTTGAAGGTGTCGCAAACTTCCAAGAAACTTAGGATATGCGCATTCGGATCGTCTATTGAATTACCCCCAAACTGACATGTATTCTGTAACATCTGAATTGTCCCTAGTTTTATCTCGAAACTGTTCTCATTGATTGTCGGCCTCCTAATACTCGACTGTATATCCGTGACATTCGGCATGGCGTAATCCCTAAGTGATTTATGTTCGTTCCCTGCCATGTTCATGGGTATTTCCTGGTCTGCCAGTTCTTCTTCCAAATGTATAACCTCATTATTCAACCGCAATTTTCAAAACTTCCTTTCAATGTCGTCTGTATACGGAAAAAGTTCCTTTTTAGCTTTCGATCTAGTGTGCATACACTCACAAGAATTCCAGCCAATTCCAGAAGTAAAATAAGTAACGTTTAAATTAAAATCGAATTGATTATAACTAATATGAAATTAATATTAATAAAAATTCCCCGGCAGCGGCGCCAAAAACTTGTTGATTGATTTCACAATCAAAGAATACGTGCAAGTATACACGGTCAACAAGTAATAAAGTGATAAAATAGAGTGTCGATCCCACAGAGAATTCTAATTAACGAATTCCAACTACTAGCACTATATCAACCCAATTTTATTTAAACAATGATAAATTATGATTTTCTACAATATTGAAACTAAATTAAACAATTAAAGATATTACTCTAAAATAAGCAAATAAATAAACTAAGATTTGAATGAATGATTTCCGATAAATAAAGATTAAGACTTCAATATCCCCAATTATGAACTATAATTCAATTATCCAATTATCCCAATTACTATGTCTACTGAATTGTTAACAGGAATTCTCATTTGTCAAAAGTGTTTTTCCAAGTAATCAATTGACTTCTATTTAATCCAGATTAATCTTGTTATATTCCTATGCAAAACAAGTGAATTAAACTCCTTCAATTCCAATTCCTTATGTGTTATATGCGGTGAACAGATATTTCCATTCAATTCACAAACCTAGTTATTCACTGTGCAAATAACTAAGTCACACGTTATCAAGCCCAGTTATAACCCTAGAATTCCTCCTTCAATTCCTTCTAGAGTAACAAGGTAATTATTGGCCAAATAATTAATCAAGGCAATCAAGGAAAGATAAATAATTCACTTCAACATAAATAATTAGAATAAATTAAATAACTAAATTATAGCCATAAAATGTTCAATTGAAATCTTAATTAAAGAATTAGTTCATAACGGAAATAAAAACCAATAATCGTTTGCAAATCATCCTTAAAGAATTACAAATTGAAAATAAGGACAAGAAGAAGAAACTCTTGAGCCAATCCTTAGTCTTCAAAATAATCCTTTGTGTAGCCTCCAATGAATGAATGAATGATAAGCTCCCTAATTTCAGCACTTAATCTCTTTTTATAGCTCCCCACAATCCCAATCCAATTAGGCTTCAAATAACCTCCAATTGAGTCAGCCGAATAGCCAACGCACGCGCCTCGGTCAACCACTGACACGGCCCAGCGCCCCGACACTGGGATTTATACTAAGTTGAGCGCCCTGGCACTGTAGGTCGAAATAATTACTGTTTGCCATTAAAACCTTGAACTTCCCAGAAATAACCCCTATAGCTCCCAAATCTGCAAAACAAAACATAAACACAGTAAAAGTGCTACTGAAAGCCTCGAGAATACACAAATTTAAGCTCAAGTATATCCGATTCATTGGTATATTACCCAATCATCAATCAACCCTCACCAAAATCTCAAATGGGCCGATATAACGTGGACTAAGTTTTCCTTTCAATCCGAATCGCCGAATGCCCTTCCAAGGAGAAACTTTTAGAAACACATGCTCACCAGGTTCAAACTCTAAAGTCCTCGTATGCTTATCAGCATAACACTTTTGCCGTGATCGAACCGACTTCAATTTCTCCTTAGCCACCGCTACCTTCTCCGTAGTGATTTGAACTAACTCAGGCCCTTCTATGGCCCTTTCGCCAACCTCATCCCAACAAGTTGGTGCTCGACATTTTCTACCATACAGTGCCTCAAACGGAGCCATTCCAATACTTGAATGCCAGCTATTGTTATAAGCAAACTCAACTAGGCTCAAGTAATCATCCCAATTACCCGACCACTCAAGTGCACAAGACCTCAACATGTCCTCTAATGTTTGAATAGTCCGTTCGGATTGCCCATCAGTTTGCGGATGAAAAGAAGTACTAAAGTTGAGCCGAGTACCCCAAGCTCGTTGAAACCATTTCCAAAATTGTGAAGTGAACCGTGGGTCCCGATCTGAAACAATAGACACCGGAGTACCATGAAGTCTAACAATCTCCTGCTGAAAGATATGTGCCAACCTATCCACTAAGTAACCCTCATAGATCGCCAAAAAGTGTGCCGATTTTGTCAACCGGTCCACCACTACCCATATGGCATCATTCTTCCTGAAAGTCTTCGGCAAACCAGTCACAAAATCCATCGTGATATCCTCCCACTTCCACACTGGAATGTCTAACTGTTGCAGCAAACCACTAGCTCGTTGATGTTCTATCTTCACTTGTTGACAAGTAAGACACTTCCCAACATATTCAGCCACGTCTCGTTTCATCCCATCCTTCTTCTTTACAAACAAGACCGGAGAACCCCACGGTGAAATACTCGGGCAAAAAACACCACAATCTAATAGTTCCTGCAACTGCTCTTTCAACTCCTGCAACTCCAATGGTGCCATCCGATACGACGCCTTAGAGATAGGCTTCGCACCAGGAATAAGCTCAACAGCAAACTCCATTTCTCGATGCGGTGGCAACCCTGACAACTCCTCAAGAAACACATCAGAAAAGTCATGAACAATTGGAACATCCTCAATACAAGACTCACCCTTAGAGGTATCTTTCACAAACGCCAAATACCCCTCACAACCCTTTGCCACCAACTTTTCAGCCTTCAAAGCTGAAATCAACTTCACCACCCTACTTGGTTGTGAACCTTGAAACACGAATTCTGGAGACTTTACCTCTCCAAATATAACCTTCTTCGCCTGACAATCGATAGTGGCCTGGTGCTTATCCAACTAGTCCATCCCAAGAATGACATCAAAATCGTGTATACTCATCGGAAGAAGATTGGCCCTACGAATCTTATCCCCAAAACTTATCGGACACCCTCGATACAAATCAGAAATAACAACAAAAAGTCCCCATCGGTAGCAATGAATAGACATAATGAGAATCTAAAGATCGAGATGGCACACCAGTCTTAGAACAAAAAACCTGAGCAACAACGGAATGAGTAGAACTAGTATCAAACAAAATAGAAGCCTCATGATTACCAACTAAAAGAGTGCTAGAAACAATACACGGTGTGCACTGTCTTTGGTTATATGTCAAAGGCAAACACTGACCACCCGACACGACCTCCATTGCCACCATTATCACCACCTCCACCATTACCACGTGGACCTGCACAATCCTTAGCAATATGACCCATCTATCCACACAAAGAAGCATGCACTGTGAGTGCGTGGCCTTCGCCTCCCGGATGAATAGCCCCACAAGTAGCACAAGGAGCTATCGGGATAAGATTTGGGTTACCCCCATCATTTGGTCGGTCCGGATAACGACCACGATTACGCCTTACGATGACGATTCTAACCATTCCAAGGTAGCTGCAGCTGACGATTCTGCCCTATCTAAGGCATCTGCTGATAACCCCTGTTTTGATTCTGGCCATGCCACTGCCCTTGTTGGCCACCACGATTCCTATTCAACTGACCACCCTGACTCCTCCCATGCTAAACTGAAGTTTGACCCTGTTGGTGATCATCTCTGTCCCTCTTTCGACTCCCTTCCGGTTTAGAAGACCAAAAATCATGTCGTTCCATCTCAATATTTTTGGCTGCATTAGCCACTGCTGACACGTCTGCAAACTTGTTGTTAATAAGATGATGACGATACCTATAATGAATCCGCCACTTGAACTTCTCCGCTTGTTCCGCTATAGTCCCTGCAGAAGTTCCCGCAAAGCCTGCCAACCTTGTGAACCTCGTCATAAAATCTGTGATGGACTCATCGTCTTTCTATCGAATAGACAGATACTCTCTAGCATAGGCCTCTTTATCAAGAATCTGGAAAATCTGGCGATAAAAGACCTCTGGCTTCAATAACCAAGTTTTCCAACATAACCATCACCCTTTGTTGTTTTCATCGCTTTCCACCACCTCTGTGCATCCCCTTCCAGTTTGTAAGCAGCTAGCAACACTTTCTGATTATCCGAGCACCCCAGCACATCAAAGATCTTCTCTAGGTGAGCAATTCAATTCTCTGCATCAATTGGAGTCGGAGCTGAACTGAATGTATGTGGTTTCTTCTTCTAAAACCTCTCCAACCATACATACATCGGAACCACCTACTGATCATGACCATCTGTATTCCCTTCCTCAACATTTGCTTGTTGGCCATTATTTCTCGGGTTCTCCTGCTCAGGAATTTCTGGTAGCGGCTGCTGCATTGCCTGCACAACCTGTGCCACCAACTGAGGTAAAGCCTGATTCACTACCTAATTTGCCAAGGTAGCCAATTGAGCATTCATCTGATCATTAGGTTGCTCATTGGGCTGACCCTCACCTCTTCCACTATTGTTACCTCGCCTCCCAACAACTCTAGCTGATCTACAAGCCATCTAAGAAAGAGATCACGAATAGATAACAAAGCAGATTAGAGACAGATTTTAATATAGTTGATATAATAGCTGAACATAAAATCAAACAGAACAAAACCTAACCCAGAAGTCTACCCATAACTCACAGGTCAAACCTAAATAGGCTTTCTACAAGAAAGAACCTAAGCTCTGATACCAACTCTGTAACACCCCCTTTCCAAAATAGAAAGAAAGGTTACTCAAAACACAACAAAACTAATGAATTTAATAGCAAGGCTCAAAGCCACAAAAGAATAGTCTTAATAACTGATAAATACCACAAGTCAACCATAATAAATCTCCAACTGTCTCAAACCACAATCTAAAATAATTATTACAATTCCAAGTAAACTGACACATCAAGTCTAAACAGAATATTTCTAAATCATTGGAATGAATGGAGCTCTCATCACACTTGCCCTTGATCCCCGATTACTGCTTTGGAAGAAAAGCCGCAGATGAGGCAAATGCTCAATCTGCGGATATAGAATAAAAGAATGATGAAACGAAATAACTAACATAATTTCATGAACTGAACTGAAACGAACAAAACTAACACAATGAAATAATAGGCTGAATCAAATGGCTAGGTGTTTTTTTATACCGAGCTCAAAACAAAATAGAAATATACCTTGCCACACAGGCAAATCACACACGTTGGACCGCGAATCCAATGCGTGTAAAATCGGAAGGTGTGTTTGGCACAAACATTACCAATCCGCAGAACAGAACAGAAAACTAGGGTCGACCCATACGCTTCCCACAACAAAACACCAAATGGACAACTCTCATCGGAGCATAAAACGGAGACGTCGTGGACTGATCACACTACCACGGAAGGTGTCATGCCCTCGGTGTTAAGAGGACATGCTGTGGTACCCCACAGGTGGTTATAGCTCAGGTATACCCTACGGTATTCTAACAAAACATCATGTCACAACACATGTGACATAATATTAACACAAAGGGTTCTACTATGTGCATATTAAACTGAAATGAATCATCAACTCAAAGTCTCCAAACATGTACTAACATGCACATTACTACAAATATCAAATTAAATTTAAACATGTTGTACTAGTCTAAAGAGTATAAATATGAGTTCCAACTATGAACGCCAAACAAAACTATCACACTGAATTTGATAAGGAATAATTATGAGAGGCAATACTAAATTTCAAAACGAATAACGAAACGAACAACTTAAAACTAAAAGAGTCTCGCTGAGAGAGTATGGAATTCGCACCTGGATTAAGCAATGTAATACCCAAAGTTATTCCAAAAAAACTCGTTTAGACTCTCTCCGTTCAATCTAAATAATTTAATAAGATTTTATTACAATCCAATCATTTATAACATAATACTATTAAATTTATTATAAAAATTTTATAATTATGTCAATAAAATTTATTTAATTCAATATAATAAATATAACTTCAATTTAATTTATTAATTACGTTTATAAATTTCATATAGCAAAAAAATTTATTAACATATAATATATATAATATAATTTAACAAAAAATATTATATAATAATACATATATATATATATATATATATATATGAAATTTACAAAGACTATCTACTGCAATGACTGCTTTGATCTATATATATATATATATATATATATATATATATATATATATATATATATATATATATATATATATATATATATAAAGTAACCTAATGAACAATATACTTAATCAACATGTAAGACTTCTAAAATAAAAATAAAAGTATAATTCATTATATAATAACTTAAACATGCAATTATGTTTCAGATTGAAAGAGTACTACCACGATTTCACTTGACTATTTAAACCAATTAGGTTCATCATATATATGATATACAACCATTATAAAAGCATTGTTAATTATTAGCAATTTACCTGACAAAATAATAAACTGTGATCCTCCTCCTTTTTGCAAGTCACAACTCAGCCGCTTGCTTCTTCTTTCCCAAACTCGTATTAGGCGTGATGTTTAAGTGAATTAGGTTTAGTTATTTATTCACAAAAAAAAATAGATTTTATTAATTAATATATTTATTAACTCTCCAAATTTTAATAGGATTTTAAATTTTTACACAATTATAAATTTGACCCACTTAATTTAAAGCCCAATTTTACCAATTAATTTATCCACACTTATTAATATTTATTAGCCCATATAAATTAAATACTAGTTTGACCCAAATAAATGACAAAGTCCAATTAATATGTTTTAAACAAAATAATTTTTATTATTAATTAATTTTTACCGAGTATTACACACATCCTGTACACATATCATACCATATACACAGAACATATTCACGTATACCCTTAATCGTGAATAATTCATCACAGAAATTTTAATTTCATAGAATTCCTTCTCGGAAATCTCAAATCTATTCACTTACTTTCTGTCTACGTTTATTATTTAACATTAATTCAATATTTTAAGATTTTATAAATATTCAAATTCTAGGGTTGTCACAATGTTAATGAATAATTGTTGTTGATTATTCATGTCTATACTGATTATTTATTCGCACGTTGTGCATGTTGTAAATGGTCATCAAGTATAAAAGGCTGATCACCTTCATTACCATTTAGTTCAGTTAATCTGTTCATGTTCATGCCTGACCATTCATTTTTATTGACTTGGTCGTTCAGCTAAGAAAATTTGTTCATGCTCTTTCACAATGTTTATATTGTTGAAAGTTAGCTAGCTTATTGTTCAGTTCTTTCAATCATGATATATCCTCAAATTAATTTAAACTTGTTGGGCAAATTTGTTGCTCACCCTTGCTATATCATGATAAAAAATTTCAGATTTAGATGAAAGCTCGAATAAAGACAGAAACAAAGTCAAAGTGCAAGATTAAATTATAATGCAGTTAGATCTATTAAATTTTCTGACGAAAATAGCATTGTAAATCTTCTAACTTATTGAAGGTATGTATTAAGTTAAGGTTGTAAACCTTGGGAATGATGTATAAAAATTTATTGTATAAATAATTTATGTTTATATCTTCGGCAATAGTTATAGAAATGATGTACCAGATCTGAGGTAAAAAGCACCCGGATTTGGGGGCGTCACAACATAAGCTTGCCCCTACAAAAGAAGGGAAGAATTCTTAAGAAAGTCCTTAACTCAAAAGCAGAAGCCCAATGACAAAAGGTCTAGCGAATGAAATCCTCATCATCAAATATGCCAACCGGCGTCGAGTCCTCACAAGTCGAGGCCTCTACACCGAAGTTCAAATCTGGGCATCGAAAGAACAAGTTGCACCCTCCAAGGATATCAGTGGCATTCAGGTCATCAGTTCAGCCGGGTTGCGAATCAAACGCTCAAAGAAATAGGGCACAATCACCCAACAGCGAAAGGAAACTCCAAATCACCTCAAAAAAGGTGAGGTAAAATTCTACTCCAGACAATTTAAAATATGCATCAACCTAGGACAATAGACTCCTTAGGATAAATCTAGATCATCATATCATGCATGATCTGCACATGTGCAAATGCGCTACATCAACGTACATCTCTATCAAAGTTTAGCATGTATCTTCAGTAGATTTAAATATGTGTTCAAGTTAAATGCCTAGATTAGAGAAAAATTTTGTTGTACACATCTGGTGGTTATCATCAATCCAGCGTAACATCAGGCAAAGTCTGGTCAAGCAAACCTTAGAATATCAAGACAATTCAGGGATACCACCGTTTTGTTGGGCTTGTACGCGAAGCACGCACAATGAAATTAAAATTTTAAAGCAATTTAGAAACCCTAAAAGCAGGATCCATGCGAAAATCAATTAATTGAGAGGTTTAGAGATTATACGGATATAAACAAAAACGAGAATCTGAAACCGATTGCGCCTCGAATCTCCAACGCAATACAAGCAAACCGATTGCGTCTGCAGATCCACGAACGTCGCCGCGAACCGTCGAACGATTCTACGCAATAAGAAGGACTTCATGATCTTAGCCACCAAAAGGAATGGATTTTAAAATGTTTTCTCTCTAGTCTCTCTCTAAAGCGGCTAGGGTTTTTCAATTATGATATATTACCCTAAGTATTTGCTATATATCATATATATAGTAGTTAAAAGGAATTAATCAAATCAAAACCTAATTTTATAAAATCCGAATTTATATATATATATATCTCTTAATTAAGTCTTACTTAATTAATATACATATATACAATTATCCTTTTAATTTAAATTAAGTGATTTAAATAATATTAATCATATTAATATATTTAAATCCTTAAAATTTAAATTAATTTCCTTTTAAATAATGTTCTATGTGTGTGTGACCTATAGGTTATTATTACGTTGGCAATAATTTTAAAATCATATTATAAAATTATAAGCGTTGAGCTGCATCTAGTAATGCATCACTGCTACCAAGTAATAATAAGATCGATGATTCGATGCAACCTTTTCGTGACCAATGTTTCAATGTAATTTAATCCTTTTAACCTTAATATCCTAGATTAAACTCAAAGTCATGGAATGTGTCATACTCTTCATAATTTAATCTGAGTTTTCTTGATCAATGAGTAGACTATATGAAACAAATCACTATTTGAGCATGGCCATGCATTTCATAGTCTACTCAATCAAGAGGCCTATGGATATCACCCATAATATATAGGATGGTTAAATTCCATCTAGATCACTCATATTTCTCACGATTATTGATGATGAACCCAATAATCACCTTTATAGTCCACCTATTAAAGGTGACATTTGATGATATCAAAGTACATAAATTCTCGTGTAAGTAATATAGCGATTTCGGTCGGAGGACCATTACATCATTGTCACTATGAGAATTGCTAACGACACTTCGCATAATGCTCCATATAAATTCTCATAGTAGGTGCATCCGATTACATCGTTCTCTAACATGTACCTATGCATCATTGACTTAATATCTCATATATTTATGACCAATGAGATTTGGGTCATCATCGATCCACATACTAGTCTCCATGCATCATTGTTGTCCCATCAACAATGATACTCGAACTAAGGGACATTTAAGAACAACGATACTAATGGTAATATATAATCTCATGTTCAAGTCACATACTTGAAACTATATAATTTGTATCACTATTCTAAGGAATTTTATTATGTTAACAATTATATTACGCAGTAAATAAAACCATAATAAAATCATATATTTATTCAATCAAATATAACATCAAAAGCGTTAAGCAATTATATCAAATAATTGGCCTCTAGGGCATAAACTCTAACACGTTTGAGTGGGAGCCAAAAATAGTTTAGGTTTGTGTCGGTAGTAGTCGACTACCAAATGAGGTAGGCACTTGGTTGTCAAACTACCCGGCAGGTAGGCACTATTATAAATACCAGCGTATGCATCGGGATGGTTCGGTGATTTCAGAACGTCATCCCAGTAGAGATGTAGAAAAAATCTCAACTTATCTTCATCAAACAAGCATCGGCAACACCGATAAAAAGCCAAACCGTTGGAGTCAACACCAACATAGGCATCAACACACTACAAAAAAATGGGCATTTAGCAACGATTTTTCGGGCAACGACTTTATAAGTCGTTGCTAAAAGTATATGTTTAGCAATGAAATTTGTCCTTCGTTGAAGATTGTGTCAGGCTTTCACTTTTTGCAATGAAATTCATAAGTCGTTGCAAATTTTCGTTGCTAATTCATTGGCTGGGAAAAAATTCATTAGAAATTCGTTGCAAAATTTTCGGCCACGTGATTTCCAGTCAACGTGGGCAACGAAAGTTTTTTTGTTGCTAAAAGTGGGGCTTTAATAGCGATTTTTCAAGCAACGACTTTATAAGTCGTTCTTAAAAGTGTATGTTTACCAATGAAACTTGTCCGCCGTTGCAGTATTGTGTTAGGCTTCCACTTTTTTGCCTTGAAATTCATAAGTCATTGTAAAATTTGGAAACAAAATTGTTAGAAATTGTAGCAAAATTTCTAACCACTTGATTTCTCCTCATCGTGATGTGAAATTTTTTTGTTGCTATATTTCGTTGCCTAATATGGACCACATTCATTGGCA
Organism: Panax ginseng; assembly: GCA_020205605.1. Lineage (NCBI taxonomy): Eukaryota > Viridiplantae > Streptophyta > Magnoliopsida > Apiales > Araliaceae > Panax > Panax ginseng. The sequence continues at coordinate 56,312,061 of CM035138.1, read as the reverse complement.
ATAAGTTTTATTTTCGTTACATATCTCATACAACTTTTTGCAACGACTATTAAAATGTTGCCTTAAATTAAGATAATCCCAATAAACATGTTTTTGTAAGACCATATTCGGTATTCGGAGAATTGTCAAAAAATATTCATATTTAGTATATAAAAATTATGTCCAAATGCGAAACATATTCGAACCTGTGACCTATCTTTTGGAACTTTGGTCATTTGACCGCTAGAGCAACACAAGTTATTTGTTAATATCTTACAAGGATTAATATTTATATCAAAACATGAGATTTCCCCCATATATTCATTTCTTCTCTTTTACTACAAACCATTAATATAATCTCAAGAAGTTATATACTACAATAATAATAATAATAATAATAACAACAACAAACAACAACAACAAACAACAACAACAACAACAACAACAACAACAACAACAACAACAACAACAACAACAACAATAACAATAATAATAATAATAATAATAATAATAATAATAATAATAATAATAATAATAATAATAATAATAATAATAATAATAATAATAATAATAATAATAATAATAATAATAACAATAATAATAATAATAATAATAATAATAATAATAATAATAATAACAATAATAATAACAATAATAATAAAGTTGCACCAATGGTTTGTAAATTTTTTTTAACTCCCAATTTTCAAATTCTTCTTTTTCTTGACTTATAATTGTTTTTATAATCAAATATTAATTTCTCTTTATATCTTGTATTAAAGGGTGTTTGACAATGACTTATAAGTTGGTTAAACTAAGTTATAAGTCATTTGTTATTATTTAGTATTTGACAATAACTTAAATTTTAACTTTTTTTTACTTATAAGTCATTATTAATTTTTTTCATGCTTCATGTAGTATATTTTTATTATTATTACTATTACTATTACTATTATTATAATTATTATTATATTTACTATAATTATTATTACTATTAATTTTTATTATTATTATTATTAGAATAATTATTACTAATCTTATAATTATTAGTTTATTATTATAATAATTATAATTATTACTATTATTATAATTTCTATTATTATTATTATTGTTGTTGTTGTTGTTGTTATTATTTTTATTATTATTGTTACTATTATTATAATAATAATTATTGTTACTATTATTATTATTGTTAGTATTGTTATTATTGTTGTTATTATCATTATTATAATAATAATAATAATTATTATTATTATTATTATTATTATTATTATTATTATTATTATAATTATAATTGTTATTATTAATTATAATTATTATTACTATTACTATTACTATTACTATTATTATAACTACTACTATTATTATTATTGTTATTATTAATCATTATTATAATTAGTATTATTATTCCTATTACTATTATTATTATCAATTATTATTATTATTATTATTATTATTATTACAATAATTATAATTGTACTAATAATAAAAAAATCGCTTGAACCATGAGCTTTTTTAAAAATAAAATAAAATAATGCTTTCCTTGAGAATTGAACTCTAGACCTCCCACTCTCCTTAACAAAATTCTCAAACCAACTAAGCTATAAGAATTTTTTTATTATAAATTCGAAGAATTGAAACACTAAAATACTAAAAATACTAATTATATATTTACATCAAATACTAAAAATACTAATTAAAAAAATACTAAAATACTAAAAAAATCAAATTCAAAAATGCTAAAATTCAAAAAAATAATAAAATACTAAAATTCAAATTATTTTGTTAATTAATCAAAAAAAAACAAAAATTCAAATTACATCATTAAAATATTAAATTATAACATATTTACATCATTTACATCTTAACATAACATATTATCATATTTACATCATTTACATCATAATATGTTTACATCATTTAATCAAAATACTAAAATTCAAATACTCAAATACTAAAATTTTATCATAGTTGTATAACATATCAAAATACTAAAAGTCACTTTCAAATTACACTAAAATACTAATTACATATTTACATCAAATACTAAAAATACTAATTAAAAAATACTAAAAACAATCAAATTAAAAAAATACTAAAATTCAAATTATTTTGTTAATTAATCAAAAGAACAAAAATTCAAATTACATCATTAAAAATATTAAAATCATAACATATTTACATCATTTACATCATAACATAACATATTATCATATTTACATCATAACATATTTTTATCATTTAATCAAAATACTAAAATTCAAATACTAAAATAATAAAATTTTACTCAAATACTAAAATTTTACCATAGTTGTATAACATATCAAAATACTAAAATTTGTCATAGTTGTATAACATATCAAAATACTAAAAGTCACTTTTATTACACTAAAATACTAATTACATATTTACATCAAATACTAAAAATACTAATTAAAAAAATACTAAAATACTAAAAAAATCAAATTCAAAAATACTAAAATTCAAAAATCTAAAATACTATAATTCAAATTATTTTGTTAATTAATCAAAAGAACAAAATTCAAATTACATCATTAAAATACTAAAATTATAACATATTTACATCATAACATAACATATTATCATATTTACATCATAACATATTTATATCATTTAATCAAAATACTAAAATACTAAAATTTTACTCAAATACTAAAATTTTACCATAGTTGTATAACATATCAAAATACTAAAAGTCATTTTGCAGACACTAAAATAATAATTACATATTTACATCAAATACTAAAAATACTAATTAAAAAATAATACTAAAAAATCAAATTAAAAAATATTAAAATTCAAATTATTTTGTTAATTAATCGAAAAGAACAAAATTCAAATTACATCATTAAAAATACTAAAATCATTACATATTTACATCATTTACATCATAACATAACATATTATCATATTTACATATTTACATCATATTTACATCATAACATATTTACATCATTTAATCAAAATACTAAAATTCAAATACTAAAATTTTACTCAAATACTAAAATTTTACCATAGTTGTATAACATATCTGTAGACACTCGAAATTTTCTGTACTACTACTATCACTAACATTGCAGGAGGACAGATTCGTCTTTTAAGAAAGAACCCTAAAAGACAATCCAAATCCATACCGGATATTATCGGAAGTTCAGCATCAACCCCGGATCGCAATCTGGGAGTAACAATTCCAACCTCGGAGATAACCCCGAGGCCAGCAGATACAATACCGGAACACACACCGGAGAAGACCGATTAATCTCGGGGATAACCCCGAGGTATCCAGTCTCAGTCCCAACCATAGGAATAGCCACCAACCTTGGTGATAACCCCAAGGAATGCAGTTTCGGCGATAACCCCGGGAATGCTTGTTTCAAATACAACCAGCTTCAATCTCGACGCTCACAACAAGATGCACTGTACCAACCCGGCAATAACATCGGGTAGACAGGCACACCTCAAAGGTGACAATGAGGACCTTCAACAATTGCAGCAGTCCAATCTCAGCGAAGTCTGAGCAACGTCTGCTTTATCAGTCCAATCCGGTGATAACACCGGTGAGGGGCAACATCATCATCTCGTCAACACGATGCCACATCACCTCGTCTTAACATCTCTACGCAACAATGTCCCACAAGACTAACCAATCCCGAGTGACTATTGTGCGGGGTAACTGATGAAAGTTGAAGCTTGAAGATCGGAGGGCATCGTCCCATCTTCGATGACTTCATACAAACTCTAGTCCCATGCCATCGTACAACTCTCGACAACGGCTGTCTGAAATAGGTCCTATATACCTCAAACGGATGCTCGGATTGCACTTCTTAAAGTTCGAGTGGACATTAGAGTGCCTGAGTGCACGTACTTCGAGATGACCCGACCCAAAAAACCCAGGCCCACCCGGGTTGCCTCTGGTACACCTGCGGCTAAATTGCCTATAAATAAAGGGCTTGGGCTGCCCATTTTGAATGAGAAAAAGGCACCCTACCCAATTTTCTCTGCACTCACCCCCATGCAGTGTATTTTCCCCTTTTAAACACCTGTGAGCTCATATATAGCCCTTTTGTATCTACAAAAGTTAGTGTTTACCCACTCTAAAGATATAGAAGTCTTCTTTGGCAGTCAGTTGTAAGCCTTCTCACACATTTTAGAGTCTGTCTTTTCAACTCTGCACACACCCTTCTACACATTGAGAGTCGTGTTGCTTGCTTTTGCGGACTTGATTACGTGGTTTCATTTTAGTCTCAGTATATATATATAGTATATATATATTTACATATATATTGACTAACATTATCGAGTTATGCCTCGATGAGCCTGAGACTTGATGCAAGCGTTTATTGCTAATATATATATATATATATATATATATATATATATATATATATATATATATATATATATATATATATATATATTATCGTGTGTGTCGAACTTTGTTCGATGAGCTGAACTTGAGTCTGGTGCATTTCTTGCTTTATATATATATATATATATATATATATATATATATATATATATATATATATATATTAACTGTGTGTGGGACTTTGTTCAATGAGCACGAATTTTATATCAGAATGCGTTTATTAAGCTTTTATATATATATATATATATATATATATATATATATATATATAATTGTGGTCTAATTACATTCGATGAGCACAGATTTTATATCCTATGGGTTTATTAAACTATATATATATATATATATATATATATATATATATATATATATATATATATATGAACTGTGGTGAATTACATTGATGAGCCTGAATTTTACATCCAGAATGCGTTTATTGTTTATATATATATATATATATATATATATATATATATATATATATATATATATATATATATATATATATATATATATATCATCCCACACAGAGTTTACTTACGTGGTGGTTGATCGCTTTTGACTTTCTTTATGTTTACGTCACCTTACTGAGTTTACTTTCGTGGCAGTTGATCGCTTTATATCTGACTTTATTAACATTTTGTCCACTTTGGAGTTTCCTTAAGTGGCGGTTGGCCAAAATATTCTGACTTTATTTATGTTTCAGTCACTTTGGAGTTCCCTCGTATTGGTTGATTACTAATGACTTTATTTACATTTCTGATCCCCCATGGAGGTGCTTTGTGGTTGGTGATCATATCTGTATATATATATTTACAGCTTTTATATATATACCTGCTTACTGTTTTCATATAAATTGTAGTATCCTGTGCGCCTAGAAATCATGTGATCACAGATTCATCCCATTGAATCTAGATTCGGTTCCCGTGATGGACATTTTCAGCTGTAAGCATCTTGTAAATTATTTTGCGTTGTCTGAATTTCCTCAGATGGTTTCCATACCCACAAGGAAGTCGGCATTATTGTGTACATTACTTTCGTACGGATGCCTCGCATCTGTCAAATAAAATCAATCAAGCCGATCACTTAATAAAATGGGAGTGTAAAAGGTCTCAATTACTATTGAGAATCAGGGTTTGAAAAAACCTTTTTATAAAACATCATTGCTATATCTTGCTAAAAACTGAATTTTTACATAAATTCAAAACCACTGTATATATAGGTTGACGAGGCCTCACACTACTTCCAAATAATGACACATTGACCCACACACACACACATTGAGATAATAGTTTCTTGAAAAGAGGCGGTCAAGTGGTAACACGGATGTCGGGGGTGCCTAACACCTTCCCCCCGCATAACCAAGTCCTCGGACCCTAATGAAAGTGGGTTTCACAGACCCGTATAGCAGTGTCACATCATTTGGGTCGATGTGCAAACCATTTCTCGGTTGTGTTAGTACAACCATTTAAAAAACTAATGGCGACTCTTGCGGTCCATCATCGACATTATACATGTCGGACCTTTTTCACTTGTTTTTTCAAACAAATCTCACCTAAAATGAGAACACCAAACAACAAGTAACGGAAAGGGACATCCAAAAATCCCGACGTCGACAGGTGGCGACTCTGCTGGGGACTCCAGTAAGAGGACTTAAGCCGCTAGTACAATCTTTTCAAAACTATTATCTTCTTGTGTGTGGATGTTGCATTTACATTTGATGAATGTGTACGAATGCATTTCCTTATTGCACTTAGTGCTTCGCACCATAACTGCTTGTGATATTAGTGCTTCGCACCATATCTGCTTATGATATTAGTGTTTCACACCATATCTTCTTGTGATGTTAGTGCTTCGCATATGTCATCATTTTCATACGGTGAGACGCGATGTATGTGAAAGTATGTTGTGTGGTCCCTCCACGGGAGGCTATCCCGTCGGTGTTTGATTACTGGACTCGTGAGAAGACTAATTCTCCGAGGCTTAGGAAAGGCACCACCCAAATTCGCTCCAGTTGAAAGACCAGATTAACTTCCCGTCAAGTAAATTGCGATGATTTGAGAACCTTCATGCCAAAAAGTCGCGAGAGTAACCTAAGATAAAGGTGACCTCTAATAAACCCAAAAGCGGAGGGAAAGTCTCTTCATGCTCTCATTTCAAATTACTTGTAAACACAATTACTTGTAATTACATTCCATATCTATCTCCATGTAATGAGAAATATGAAGAAATGTGTACACATACATATTTTAAAACATGCTACAAACAACTGACATCCGTTTTTAGGATAGAATTCCTAAAATGGACACATCACATAGCATGTTATTATACACATTCCCCAAAGACTAAACTATGCAAGTCTTTCATGGGGAATCAATCGGACTCTACTACCCGTTCAAAGTCCAAAAAGGCAACAGCCTACGATCGATCATGTCGTCATCATCAGTGATCTTAATCCAGTTACTCGCAAAGAATTTGACGGATTAAGCAAACAAATTATAGATTTGGCTGTTCTACTCAAAGAATTACACCAGTCTACACAGGGTCAGAAAATACTCGTACATGCTGAATCCTCCACACAAGGTGGAACCCAGGTCATTACAATACCTGAACTGCAGTTGGATACAACCAACAAGACTCATGATGATGCCCATCCCACTGGAGATCCAGACACTGGTGACATCAAAAAGAAATTCCTCCAAATGGAAGAGACCCTTCGTGCTATCAAAGGAATTGGAACACACGGGAGTGTTTCATATGTTGATCTGTGTATTTTCCCTGGTGTTCATTATCCAAAAAATTTAAAGCTCCTGACTTCTAAAAATATGACGGGTTAGGAGATCCTTACACACATTTAAAGGTGTTTATTGGAGAACTTGGATCTTATGCAGAGGACGAAAAGCTTAGAATGCAATTGTTCCAAAAAAGTCTAACTGGAGAAGCCCGGTCTTGGTACACAAGATTAGACAATTCAAAGATCCATAGCTGGGAAGAGCTAGCACATGCTTTCCTCATTCAATCTGACTTTTCGATGCGAGATGGCTCTGATCGGTATCAAATTACCAAGATCAAGAAACCAGTCTAACGAGTCTTTCGGAGAGTATGCTCAAAGGTGGAGACGCTGGCTGCCCAAGTTAGTCCTTCCATGACAGAATCGAAATGGTCATGACTTTCATGAGACATACAAGAAGCTCCCTTCTATAGAGAGAGTTTTAGCAAGCATCGGCAAACCATTTTGAAATGGTCAAAAATGGGGAGATGGTGAGATGGGATTGAAGTCCGGGAAGATTCAAGACCTAAGCGCACTCAAAGTTGGTGTTGATCACATCAATCTGGAAATTATGGGAACAACCGAATCCATAAAATAAAGAAGAAGATGTCTCCACGATACTACTACGGGAAAAAAGGCAATCGAGAACATGCCTATTCAAAGGAGAAACTACACTCCCTTTTCAAGCACGATCGTAAACCCTCCAATACCAAAAGGTGGAGAAGTCAAACGCCCTCGAGTGTTTACACCCTTAGGGGATACCCTAGATAACATTTTAAATATTCTGACAACACAGAAGAAAATTACGCATATTCTTCCACCAGCCAGCCATAATGGACGGGGTTTCAATGCTGCTAGGAAATGTGCTTATCATGTCGGGGCACCTGGACATGATACTCAGGATTGTTGGGCCTTCAAACACAAGATCCAGGACCTGATAAACAATGGAGAGATCGTGGTCACCGAACCAGATCAGCCTCATGTTCAAGACAACCCTCTTCCTCAACACAAAAAAGAAGAGGTCAACATGATTAATTGGAGCAATGGACAGAGTTCCAATTTCAGCTGTGAAACTTCCCAGACCCTCAAAGATGGTGATGACAGATGGGATTATGCCAAAACATAATCAGACCCCATTTTTTTGTAGTCACTACTACAAAACATTAAATAGATAACGCAGAAAAAACGTTGTAGTTTCAGTCAGAAAAACGTCGTGGTTAAGGGTGTCATCTATTTGACACCCTTACACAACGTTTTTAAAACGTTGTAGTTAAGCTCAATACACAACGTTTTTAGGGAAAAAACGTTGTAGATTTATTTTTCAAAAATTAGCAGATGCTTAAAAACGTTGTAGAATGTATGATTCCACAACGTTTTCTGGATAAAAATGTTGTTGTTTAGTATATCAGACAACATTTAGGAACATTTACACAACGTTTATAATGTGTCATCTATTTAGACAAATTTATATAACGATTTTAAAACGTTGTAGTGCGACTTAAAAATGTTGTAATACATGCATGTAACATTTGTTTTTAAATATCGACCATAGAAAGCAACAACAGACAACGTTTTTAACCAATTTATACAACGTTTAGAAAGTGTCATTTATTTATACAAATATACAACATTTTTTAAATGTTGTAGATAAAAAAAAAGATAAAAAAAAGGTTGTGGTTCACCTATATTACCAATGCACCTGCAATATGCTAATGCCATGATATATAGCCAAAATGTATCAACCATTCAAAATACATCCCAATAATACCATTCGTTTACAGTTTTAAATTACTACATCCACAAAATATATACCAAAATATATCCATATATGCATCTCAAATTACTACTATATTGAATTGTGAATTTGATTACATGCATCCACAAAATAAACCAAACTATTCATAAAATTAAGGGGATAAATAACGTTTTGGTCACTGTACTAGGGTCCGATTTTCATTGTGGTTACTGAAACTTTTTTTGTTACAATCAAATAACTGTACTGTCAAAAAATTACAAAATGGTCATTCCGTTCGATTTCCGTCCAAAAATTTGACGAAAATGCTGACTGTGCATATTGACCAGTTATTTTTGCTGACGTGACCCATTATTTGCTGACGTGGAGGGTTATTTACTGACGTAGAGGGTAGAAGGTTTGCCTTAAAAATTTTCTTAAAGAAAATGTTGCTAACAAGTGTTGAACTCTAGACCTCCCCAAACTAGAACCTTATATTCTAACAAAAACCACTGGACCACTACCTATTATACTAAAATTTATGTAACACTAATATTTAAACCACCTAGCATCGTTTATATGCATGTGAAGATGAGATAATAATAACTGTAATAATAATAATAATTGTAATAATTATTATTGTAATAATAATACTAAATTTTAAATAATAATAATTATTGTAATAATTAAAATAATAATAATTAAAATTTTAAATAATAATAATAATTAAAATAGATAATTAAAACAATTGCATATTAAATCCGACAACTTTACAATTGCTTGTACAATTTTTAAAGCTATATATATATATATACTACAATTATAAAATGAATACTTAAAATAGAACCTTATGTGGGTTGGAGGGCTTGAAGGTGTTTTAATTTCTTTATTAAATTTGGGTTGTGAATTAATAGTCTACGTACTTAATTAACACTAATACTTAAGCATATCAAATATGTGTGCGTGATCAAATTCATGTTAATTAGTAGTAGTAATTAGTACAAGGGATTGACTTTGACTCTATCTCATTAAATTATTTTAAACAATTCTTATCATCTTAATTAATTTGTAGATAGTCATTTTTCCTTGGCTCTCTTTGTGCGTTTGAGTGTACTCTAATTGGAATTATTAAGCAACTTGATTGGAGAATAGATAATTAAAGAAGTCCAATAAGTATGTTATGTATTAGCGGAAGAAACGAAGGAAAAGATATCGTAATTCTTTTTTATTTTATTTCTTTTAATTTTGACATCGCCATCAAAATATTTCTTCAATATTTTTTTAATTATTATTATTATTTTAATTATTACAATAATTATTATTATTTAAAATTTTAATTATTTAAAATTTTAGTATTATTACAATAATAATTATTACAATTATTATTATTATTATTACAGTTATTATTATCTCATCTTCACATGCATATAAACGATACTAGATGGTTTACATATTAGTGTTACATAAATTTTAGCATAATAGTTAGTTGGTCCAGTGATTTTTATTAGAATATAATGTTCTAGTTTGGAGAGGTCTAGAGTTCAACACTTGTTAGTAATATTTTTTTTAAGAAAATTTTTAAGGCAAGCCTTCTACCCTCCACGTCAGCAAATAACGAACCCACGTCGAAGAAAAATAATTAGGTCGATATATGCACGATCAACATTTCAGTCAAATTTTTGACTGAAAATCGAACGGAATGACCATTTTATAATTTTTTGAGAGTACAGTTATTCGATTGTAACAAAAAAAAAATTCGATAACCACAATAAAAACCGGACCCTAGTGCAGTGACCAAAACGTTATTTATCCCTAAAATTAAGCTACTACCTAAGCATATGCAAAAAAGCCTAGTTCTCCCAAAATACGTCCATTCATCTAACATATTCACCGTTAACTCGAGGAAGCTATACGTTGCCCACTCATCCCGTACTTCGTCAATTTGTTCTTGTGTGTACGTTAATTCACATGCCTTATCCCATTGAAATAAAAGAACAACAGATTTAGTATTCAACAAAGATACCAAATCACAAGGATACCAAATCTCATTGTTCTAAAAGTCGCTAGTCGGTCCCATGTCGGTTGGCTACCGATTAGCGACTAGGGGATTAATCGACTAGTCGGATTTTTAATTTTTTAAAAAAAAATATATATTCTCCTTCCTCCTTCATAAGTTTTGAATAAGTAGAATAACATAAGTAACACAAATCATCAAATAAAAACATAAAAACTAAGTAAAATCAAATAGTTCGACGCTCTAAGTTCAAAACATGAAAACAAATTAACCAAATGAAATATAGTGAACTTCTTTGCCCTTTCAATAGTGTTATTATACCTATGCATAAAAATATAAAATCAGTCATTTCTCCAAACCCCAATCTGATTTTAATAATTTAATTTATAATTGAAGTTGAAACAATTTAAAAATTAAAATGAAATATTACAATTAACTAAAAAAATTAACTAATTCTAATTATCCAACCTTTTCTTTAATGCCCACTAAGGAACTAATTAACTAAAACCAAATAAAAATTGTAAAATGTTTACAAAAAAAATAATTAGAGAAACTGTTAAGTGTTAGTATAAGCCTTATATCAATTATTTTATATATAAGAAGTCGAGGAAGAAAGCAGAAGAGAGAATGGCGTGCAAACAGTAGTCGTGGTGAGGCGAGGAGCGCCAGTCGATTGAGGCGAAGAGCAAAGAAGCAGTATTGACGATGGTCGTGCGACCAGACACCGATTCGGCGTGAGAAGCGATGGCGTGTCGTCGTCGACGAGAAGGAGTCGAGGCTCGTCGTCGTCCATCGAAGCATCGTCGTCGATCAGGCGTCGACATCGTCGTCAAAGTCGTCGTCGGTCGAAGCGTCGTCGTCGGTCAGGCGAGAAGGAGTCGAGGCTCGTCGTCGTCCGTCGAAGCATCGTCGTCGGTCAAGCGTCGAAGTCGTCGAAGTCGGAGTCGTCGTCGGTCGAAGCGTCGTCGTCGGTCAAGCGAGAAGGAATCGAGGCTCGTCGTCATCCGATTTGCCCCGACTTTTCTGACTAGTCGCCGACTTGAGGCCGACTAAGTCTGCCAGCGACTAAATCAACTGACTAGGGCCTAGTCGACTCGGCGAGCCTCCGACCCTGACCTAGTCGCCGACTAATCGGCCGACTAGGCCGACTTTTAAAACACTGCCAAATCTGACCTGCTATACTGATGTATACCTGACTAATCACAGGAATGACTTTTTACATAATTCCTAACCAAATTTATATATCCAAATAAACATAATTCTTATGATAACATTGTAACATTGTAAAACATAAGATAACTGCTACTAATCCCATAATTCCTAACCAAATTTATATATCCAAATAAACATAAATATTTGTAAAACAAAGCAGTAATTTGGGAGCTGATGTTGGATGGCCCTGCGTCCTGTGGTTATTTGTTCTTGTCAGTAAAGAAGCAAGCTGCCGTAGATGTTTTACTTAATTACTCAACATTTGTAATGGCATGTATTGGCAATCAGGTGCAGCCATCTGATTTGAGGTGCAGCCATAACTCAAATTAGATTAGTAGTTCTCTATAGAATTTTAAACCCATAACCAATTTGACTAGAGGTGTTTATCAGGATACTCACCATGCCAGTGCTTCTATTTCTCAAGAATAATAAAGAATGCAATCAGGTGCAGCCTCGATCTATTTCTTCTACAATGTCTGTCATAATCAGCATTATCAGCAAGAATTTGACAGCAGAGGGGATTCTTAATTGTAACCAGCTGTTAGTAGGGACAAATGATCTTCTAAGTCCAAATGTTTGATTAAGTTTTTAGTACCATCATTTAGCTAGAATCTAAAGTCATTTGGAATCCAAAGGCTTGGGGGATGCACAATGCTACGGTGCCTTGCCCCATTGACCCTTTGCATAACTAATCACGTGAACCAGACGCTGTCTGCATGATATAGTTCTGAACAAGATTATATAATAACCTTGAAGCAGTCTCAGAAAATGAAAATCAAAATGATTTTCCATCCAATATAGTACATATATTAAAATATTTGCTACATAATATCCAATAAATTACAGCTTCTTAGAGTTCTAAATTCAAAATATATCTAATTATCTTTCTTTGTTTTCACTAGAAAACATTCAGGTTTTCATAAATCAAACAGCAACACATGATGATTCCTGCTAAACAAAAAAATAAATTCACATTTACAGCGAAAAATATACACATACTACAAAAATCTCTAAATTGCATTTGACACCCCTAGTTCTAGTAGATTCTGTTTTAAATTTCAAAAAATCACTGGTGTGTATTCATGATATCAAACCTATTATATTTTCCTGTTAAAGTACATCTACTTTAGGGAAGTTATATGAAACTATGACACTGTTCAATTGAAATTGTAACTGCTAAAAATGTTTCTAATGTTTTTACTATGTATAATAGGTGCCTTTAGGTTTATGTTTTGTTCCAATCAGCTCTAGAACATGTAAAAAATTCTGAATGTGAAAAAATAAAATACAACTGACAATAAAATTAATCAAGATGGAAGAAAAAACAATCTAGTCAGAGATTTCTTTGCTAAATGATTTTGATACCAAGACGGGTAAGTATGACCAAGTACCTTTTTATTTTGGTCGCAATCTTCTTTCCAGTTTGAAGTAGGAAAGGGTTTCTCTAAGTGAAATATATCAACCTGCAAATAATGTAGTAAAATCAGAAGACAATTAAACAGAACCATATTAGAAATGTTCTACTAAAATAATGCTAAATATTCGACATTGCAAACTTACGGTTCCTGAGAAGTAGGTAAGGAATGATAACATGATACCATTCTCAAGGGTTGATTATACACGAGCGTTAACCATCATGCCTGGAATGAGAAGATCAATTGAAATGCCCTTAAGATCCCTGGTCTACAAAGAAATACAACTTCTAGTTAGTAACGAGATAAAAATAAGTAACGGGATAAATTGCCCAAGGAAAAATAGTGTGATTAGTATAAGAGCTTTTACAAGTGGCATACCACACATTTTGATACCAAATCATATTCAAAACTAAGATACACTACTTTACGACTTCTATCAATACTCTTAACAATCCCTTGCAGGAGTTGTCCAGTGTTCATTTTAGTAACCCTGCTTCCTGTTAAGAGATTGGAAAAGGAGCAGAGAAAGATGTGCAAGATGAGATGCAAATTATAAGCTACAAATACTGCAAAAATAATATTCGATATCACAAATTTAGTGACAATCAAAGGAAAAAATATTATGAAAAGGAATATGAATGTTATCAGTTACAATGACAAAATAGCCTGATTTGTGGTTGACAGCCAAACAATTCAAATGATCCATCATTAACCTAAGAATTATAAATGTTTACACATCAGTTCTTTTCCACAACCTGGCAGGATTTCATAAAAGAATTGCAAATTAATTTCAAAGTATGGAATAACTTAACAAAAGGAAAGGAAAAAAAGAATAAAATGAAACCTAGGAAACAATTCTAATGTTATGCCCCTTTCCATTCACTATTTGATAAAGGATCAAGTGCTTCACATGCACAAACTAACCCACGTAGTCCCCCCTGGAAGACTAACCACAATATCTTTCTCGTTCACTTCAGTAATTACGCCCCAAAGCTTTATTCCAGGAGAAACATTCTACAAAAAGAAATGCACAAAGAAGACAACTTTACTTTCAAAGTATAACCTGAAGCAAAAAGTTCATATAATATAGATTATTAACAAAGTTGAGGATAGTTTTGAGATAAATGTAAATCTAGCTGATATGCTCTCCGGATTCCTCAATGGTACAGACAACCATGGGATCATATTTGGCCAATTGTTTCAGTCCTACAACAAGTTTGGGAAGGTCAGATGCAACCTTGCACTGCACCGCAACACACACAACAGGTGACATAAATAAAACTAGTTGATACCAAAAACAAAGAGACGAGATAAGATACCAAAATAAACAAAGTTGATACCAAAAACCAAGTTGCTATCTTGAACATAACCACTAAAAAGAGAGGCAAATAAACAATGAGGGACAGAGAGAAAGAACATATATGTTGAGTAATTGATAGTCACACTAAATCCACAAAAATCTTGATCAATCAAACAACCAAACAAGAAAGTAAAGAAACAACAATAACTGTGATTCCACGCATTGGACAAGAAATTTTAAGAGTCAAAATTTTATTTATCAGAAGTAGCAAAAGTTAGTTCTTATCATATTAAATATACAATACATACACAATTCTAAAAAATAAAAAAAACCCTGAAACTTTGAAGATTTTAAAGTGAAAATGGAAAATTTATTTGACAGGCAATAGTTCATTAACCCACATTGTTAGATACAAGAGCAGTTAAATCTTCAGCCTCAGATAGCAGAACATAATAAACACAAAAATTTAAGAAATGTGCACATATATCTATTACTGACTTTCAAATTCTATCAACCATAACAGCTGAATCTAAAAAATCAAGATTAAAATTTAAAATTCTAAAATTAATTTTAAAGGCTAACTACAGTCCATTAAACTACGTTCAAGCAAATAACACAATTTCAAACCCTAGATAGAGTATCAGAACAAACACAAATACACATATATAGAGATATAGGGATAGAAATTGGTACCAGAAAGAGAGAGAAGGCCATAGAAGGTTGTGATTGGCCAGCCAATCATACAGAACGGGGACGAGATTCTTCCACTGCGTGTACTTCTCATCTACTGCAAGCTTTTTATCACCGACGCCGCCGCCTCTCATCTTCACTGCTACTCCTTTTGTGCCGCTTTCTCTATCCTACTTGGTTTTCGAACCCTTCGGCCTCCCTCTCTTCTTCGGCTGCGAAGCTGGAGATGTTAAATCCATGGAGATTTTTGAGTTAAACCCTCTCTTCACAGGACCTACCAGTCTACCAGTAGTGAGTAGTGTAGAATCCATGGAGATTTCCTTGCTTAGCCGCCGGTTACCTGGATGTACATAGACGTCGACGACTTGAGATGGGTCAAACTTTGGCGGTATTGCAGCAGAGATCCATAACTAGTGTTTTGGTTTTGTAAGCTAAAGAGAGCAAAGAAAAACGTAACTATGCTCCGCGCTCCGTGTTTTAATTTTAAGTTTTCATTAAAGTGCGGTTTTTTGTTCCGTGTTTTTTTAGATAAATAACATTTTTTTTAAAATAACGGTTATTTATTTAAAATTAAAATTTGCCCCATATAAATAGATAACTTTTTTTATATGTATGTACAACATTTTGTTAAAAACGTTGTGAAAAAAAATACTACAACGTTTTTTATAAAAACGTCATCTTTTAAGTGTTGTCTTTTTATAGTTTTGTACTGGCGAGTGACAATGATCAGTAAAGGAAAAGTGATTTGCGAAGTGTGATTTGCAATATGCGATATGCGATATGCGAAATGCGATGTGCGAGTAGCGAAGTGTGATTGGCCAAATGCAAAACTAGAAGTGCGAAGTACAAAATGTGATGTGCAATTTGCGAACAACAATTTGCAAAAACATTTTAAAATTCATCATAACATTCATTACATTTCCATTTGCATCATTAGAAATACATTGCTATATTTCAAGTGTCTAGTAATCTTTATCATGTCCATTCCATTGCATTGCATGAACATGATAAAGAGGGGCATCTATAGACACTCAAAATTTCATTTTCCTGTTACTAACTATATAGGAGGACAAAAACATATTTTTCACACTTCAGAGATAACCCTGGAGGATAACAACATCAATTCCAACTCCGGAGATAGCCCCGGGAGATCCAGTTTTCAACCCTAGAGATAACCCCAAGAAATTAGTTTCCAACCCTGGAGATAACCCCGGGAAAGTCAGTTCTAACCCCAGAGATAACCCCGGGAGATCAAGTTTAATGCCCGGAGTCAAGCCCGGGAGGTCAAGCCAACCTCAGAGATAACCTTGAGGACATTCAGAGTCGACAACATGACAATCTCAGAGATAACCGTGGAAAAAGACCGCTACAACTGCACCAAAGTCAGAAACAACCCTAGAAGGGGTAAACTGGTCATTTTGCCAACTCAAACTCAACTCAAATCAAATGAACTCATTTCAACCCAAATTTCCTCAAAAGAAGTCCCATAAGAACCATATCATAACTTTTGAGCGCAAACTATGCAAACACAACTCAACAGACGGCTTGACACATACTCAGAAATGTTATTTCGGTCATGAACCCTTCTTCCCAGATTCAAAAAAGGGCAAATCCTATGTCATTGCGTAGCTCTCAGAAAAGGGTTTCTGGAATGGTATGTTACGCTTCCATTGGACTCTTGAATTGCACGTTACGAAGGTTCGAGCGAACAGTGCGTTGTCTGAGTGCACATACTTCGATACGACGGGACCCACATTGCCCGGGGAACCCCGGTGTGACGCCCCCAAATCCGAGTATCTTCCAACCCGACAGATGGTGATACACGGAGCTACAGTTCACACAAACATTCAATTGAAATGCCTCAAAAGAACGAATATGTCTTATAATAATCAAAATAATATTAACATTTCCCAGGTTCTTTATAACCGTTACATTTGTCCTTGTCATAATATCAAATATTATTCTTACAAAACTATACTATTACATAAGTAATCTACGGGTTCGCCTTCGCCTTCCCTTTATCCTTGCCAGATACATCGACCCGTTCGATCTTGACTACATTCATATGGTTCAAGCAAAAGTGAGCCTAACTAGCTCAGCAAATACAACAATTCTAATAAAACTAGCATGCTTGAAACATAGGAATCGTATATCTTCAATAATTGAACAATAGTTACGAAGTACTATCGATAATTCAAAATAGCACTTCTTTTCTTTCAAAATGTTTTACAACAACAATATTCAGTAAAACATCAATTCCAGTCCAAGACCAGAAGCATTTCATAAGTACTTTGAAAAGGAAATGTCGGCACTAAGTCCGTAAGTTCGGCATAGCTTACGAGCACGTCTAGGTGATCAGCATATAGTACTCTATATTGATCAACACTACATTCATTAAACGTGTATACATTTAAGTTGTGGCAACCTCACGTGCCTGTCGTTTGACGACAAAACAATTTAGCATACTCAGTCTCCTTTTGAAAACCACAACAATATTAGTTTGGTAAAACCTTATCAATACTTAATAGATTATAAGAAATCCAACATAGCATAAGTCTAGCCGAAAGAATTGGCTTTGACTTCATCAGACATTAACTCATGCGAAGAATACATGAACCACAAAGCTTGTCCAGATCGAATTGGAACAAGGGTTAAAGTACTTGCCTTTAGCGTCTGCTTACAGATATAACACGTGCACTTTAAGTCCTTAAGTCTCTACAGTAGATGATAACATCACATAGCATAGTAGGTCATGAATAATTGTAACATTCCAGAATTTTTAAATGTAATTTTAAATATTTATTGAGTTATATAAATATTTAATGGATGTGATTATCGGTAAATGAATATTTGTTTAATTGATTTAATATTATTTGGAGAATTATTTGTTAAATAAATAATTGATGAATTAAGTAAATGATTATTATATTGATATTTCAATTTAAATGATTAATTATTTGTATTGTGTTATGTGATTAAAGGATTTATTTAATTAATTGTGATTTGCATTAATTAAAATAAATATGAAAACTTGATTAAATATAGTGTGACAAATAACTATATTATAAGGAGTTATTTAAATAAATTAAAGTAGTTTTAATTTAGTGTTTACCAAACAAGGCTTAATATATTAATTCTTTAATATTTTAAATGATTTGCCAAACAAGCCTTATGGCTTTTGAGATTTCTAGATAAATAAAATAAATCAAATAAATCAAATCAAATCAAATAATAAATATAATATATTTATGTTATATACTTTATCCTAATAACTAATGTTACTTATTATGCGTATTAAGCTGTCAGTTTCTTTGACGTATTATGTATATTGTCTAAGCCTAAACCTAAGAAAAACTACAGAGAAAAATTATAGAGAATTATAGAGAGTTTGAGAGTGAAACCTGAGAATTTGTCTGCAATTGCAAGATTGTGCAAGCTATCTTGAAGGTATGTTCACAACTTTGATATTATATATGCATATATGGGTTTCACGGCAAAAATTGCATGTTCTGTGAAAATCAAAATTTGTGAATTATTTCTATATAGTTGGTAATTATGATTATATATGTTTATAATGCTAGAGTTTATGTTCAAACAAGAAATCGCATGCTAAATTCGTTTGACAGTGGAAGAAAAAGTTTTGACAGTGTATGTTTATATATATACTTTCATATGTTCATGAAAAGTATCAATTCTAGTGGCCAATTCGTATGAGAAATTATAAATTGAAGCTTGTATATGTTAGTTTAGTGAGATATGAGCATTATGTAATTTGAATGAGATGATTTGGCCAACTAGTGAGTTTACAGTGATGATTTCTAGAACAATGTCAAGAAAAGTTGAGTTTTTGTGAAAAACATGAGTTTTGAGAAATTAAAATAGTTTTAATTAGTGTTAAATTGTGCTAATTGGTTGTAAATATGAGCAATCATGTTTATGATATTGTTATATTTATTCTACGTGTTAATTTCACTAATTGGTGGGTGAAATTCATGTTTGTTGGGCTAAATTAAACATCTTGTTCATAGCCGAGCTCTGCGTCTGTTCGAACATCGGCAGCAATTGCTTGTAGGTTGTTAAGCTTTTATGTATGTAATTGCACCATACTACGGTTTGAGATTCTAACTTCTACTATTTCAACAGACTTGGGAAAGTGTCACAACATGGTTTGAAATTGTGTTAGCATGTTAAATGTGTAATGTTAAGGTTAAATAACATAGTGAGTTGTGGTTAGTACGATCAAAGTTGCAAAAGTGATTAGTAAATCGAAAATGCGTTATGTGGTAATTAGTATATATAATGAAAGTTAGACAAGTGTTGTGAAGTAAAACACTTAGAGTTTCTGAAATGTGAATGGTAATGAACATGTTATGATATGTTAACATGTCTAATAGGTATTGTGGTTCTAAACAAATGTGTAGGTGAACGTGAGTTTGATATTATAGCTTACGCTCGAGGCAAGTTTTCTAACTCTACACTTTCGTTGAGCTAGTTCGTTTATTACATTGTACAAGTTCTAAACTCTACATTTTTGTTGAGTTAGTTCTATTATTATAAATGCATGCTTCTTATTGAGCAAGTTTTACCTCAACTGTTATTGAATAAGTAAATTATTCCTAAAATCCATTTGAGCAAACTCAAACTCTAATGTTATTGGAAATTCTCCATTTGTTGATTCATTCCAACTTGTTTACAGTTAAGTAAGTTTCTTAAAGTTCGGGAATTTCATTTCTAATATTATAAAACTTGAACCTAGCTTATTTTAATGTTGAAGCAAAGGTTAACCATTTTATTCATTATATTGAATACTTATGCTCTATAGTTATTTCAAGCATGAGTTAGATATGTAGAATCAGTTCACCTATGATTCTCAAATGTTCTAAGTTATGTTCTTATTAAACAACTGTTGTATTATTTAAACATTGTGGATTCAGCTAGTTCCCTAGTTGATGATCATTGAACTTTAATTACCCTTGAAAGCATATCCAAACCAAACTTTCTTTGGTGCGGACTTGTACTCTAAATACTGAGATGAACAACCCTATGTTTAGGTGTTTATGCTTAGCGTTGAAATAGTTGTGCACAATACATTTGTATGAAGGATTGATCCCCCTAAGTACGTGGAGTCCTTATAGTCATACGATTTATTAAAGTTAAAGTTGAAAGATTACTTATAAGCTGTGGACATGGTTCATGGTCATTTGACCCTCGGTAGTTTATTTAAGAATGTTAATAGAACAAATCATTTGATTCTATTGAGCCTATGAGTTGGCAAATGTTGAAATGTTAATAGAACATATCATTCATTCTATTGAGCCTATGAGTTGGCAAGTATTGAAATGTTAATAGAACATATTATTCAGTTATATTGAGCCTATTATTTGGCAAATGTTGCAAAGATATTTATTCTTATCTCAAGTGAGCTTTGTTTGCTCACTCTTGCATATTTATACATTTATTGCAGCTATGAATGAGAAGGTAGATAAACCTACAACTAGCAAAGGAAAGGGAAAAATGTACAAGTGATGAAGACTTGTAATTTTGTTTTATCATTTATGATAGACTTTTAATAATGATGTGATGTAATAATTTTATTTTCGCACTTGAATGATTATATTAAAGGTTAGAGAACCTGGGAGATAATGTTTTTATTAAATTCATCCTGTATGGGCAGGTTTTTATTATTCAATTTATTATAATTGGGTAGCTAGATATGAATTTTTTGATTACGTGAACACCAAATCTTGAGATAATGAAGTACCGAGATTTGGGGGTGTCACAGGTTGGTATCAGAGCTTTAGGTTATGAACCTTAGGTGGGGAAAAGCCTTAGAAAATAACCTTTGAAAAGATAGTGGTGATTAACTCTTATCGAGTTTTAAATAAGAAATAATAAAA
The DNA here is from genome assembly GCA_020205605.1 of Panax ginseng. Taxonomy (NCBI): domain Eukaryota; kingdom Viridiplantae; phylum Streptophyta; class Magnoliopsida; order Apiales; family Araliaceae; genus Panax; species Panax ginseng. The sequence goes on along the minus strand of CM035138.1, from coordinate 56,290,665 downwards.
CACTTATGTGACTATGTGTTTATACTTATGTGCTCGTGAGTGTCGAGTAGTAATGATTAATGATTAAAACTTAAAATTTTGTTGCCAGGATGACTAATGTCAGAGAATCTAGTCAGGCTAGGGAGGATAGACCTCAGATGCCTATAGAAGAGGAGCCTCAAGACATTCATGTTAGTTGGGAACAACTACTGCGCACGGGAGTCAGCCCTGTTGGTCACAGTGGTTGAAGATGAGGATGATGATGATGATGAGGATCCCGTTGAGTTTCCACAGGAGTATGAGGATGATGAGGACGAGGAGGAGGAGACTCCACTAACCTCGATAGCTGCTCGAATGTACGATGAAGTCTACGACCATAACGTAGAACTTCACGATACAGTCGAGGAATTGCAAGAGATAGTAGCTGAACAACAGACTGCAATGACACAGAAAGACGATGAGATCCAAGATCGTGAGGAATGACTGACTAATGTCGAGGAAAATCTAGAACAAACTGAAGGAGAGAAAGACCAACTGATCGAGGAAGTCGCTGAACTGAAGAATAAGCTAAGGGAAGAAGCTACGAAGAGGACAAGAGTCGAGGACGCATATGAGGTAATGTTTCAACGAGCCGGAATAACAGTAAAAGACGCACATGCAAAGAGAATGAAGATGGAAGAGATGAATAGAGTATTCAACACCATGGTTAATCGAGCTCCGGATCGGGTCATGGGATATCCTATTCAGTTCGAGACGCTGCCATCATACATATTAGATCGCAGAACAATATTCTTAGTCATGGAGGAAGAACGTAGTAAGGCTAAGCATTATCTTAGTAGAACATCATAGTTGTTGTACGATGAAGAGAAGGTTAAATAAATTGTAAATCCCAAGTATTATGAAACCTATGGGATATGAGGATGATGTTGTCCTGAAACTTTTGTAGTTCAGGAAAGTAATATAAATGGCAGTAATGCTATTGTTTTATGTTTTCAAAGAGGTTATGAATAAATAAAAGTTGTTATTTTATTCAAAGTGTTATGTGATTTGTGGTTATTTCTTTTGTGGAAGCAAGTTAAGTAGGAATTACTTAAAAGAGTTGAGTAATAATCTAATGGGTGTATTTTTTAAATAGAAAATGCCTCCCAGACGTCAACCACCACGATAGAGAACCAACGAAGGAACCAACAATAACGACAATGTTGATGCTAACCCAGTTCAACAATTAGTGACGTTACTGATAGGAGCGTTGCAGAATCAACCACAGAACCAAGGAACAACGTTTAAGGAGTTTAAGGCGGTTGGACCACCTGAATTTCGAGGGTCAGTGAATTCAGTCGAGGCACAGACTTTGATTATGGAGATAGAGAAGGTGTTCGATGTTGCTAGGGTAGGAGATGATCAGAAGACTGCTTTTGCAACATTCATGTTGAAAGCAGAAGCTAGTTAATGGTGGCAGGCCAATAAAACTCGAGAAGGACTAGGGATGATGACTTGGGATAGGTTTAAGGAGATATTCTTCGAGACCTATTTTCCCGAGAGTTCGAAGGGTTAGCTGGAAGTACAATTTCTGGAATTGAGGCAAGGAACGATGACGGTATCTGAGTATGCCGCTAAATTCAACAAGTTGGCAAGGTTTGCGCCTTATCAAGTCAGCACGAACGAACGCAAGGCGAAGAGGTTTGAACAGGGACTGAAGCCCTGGTTGTATAGTAAGGTTTCCCTATTTCAATTGAAGACTTTCGCAGCAGTAATGGAGAAAGCAATACTCGCTGAAGGTGGAGGCGAGGCAGTGACAATGTTCAATCAGGAACAGAAGAAGAAGAAGAACGAGGTGGAAATCAAGAATAGAGGTGGTAGTGGTGGAAACAACAACAACAACAACAACTTAAAGAGGAAGTGGAATGGAAATGTGGGTGCTGGAAACCAGTAGGGTAACAAGCAGATCAAGAAGTTTGAAGCATGTGCTACATGCGGTAAGTTTCACAAGGGTGCGTGCTTGATGGGGAAACGAGTATGCTTTAATTGTGCCCAGGAGGGTCACATCGCCCCAAATTGCACACAACCTAAGAAGAATGTGTGCTTCACGTGCGGATCCAAGGATCACTTTTCTCGTGAATGCCCTAAGAAGATGGATGGAGTGACAACCAGAAGCAATAGAGGTAACAATGGAGGTACAACATCAAACAAACCCACATCTAGAACCTTCAACATGACTGTGTAAGATGCCGTGCAATCAAAAGATGTCGTGTCAAGTATTATCCCAATCAATGATATTGATGCTTATGTATTATTTGATTCGGGTGCTACTTTGCTCGTTTATCTCTGATGAATTTGCTAAGAGGTTAGAATTGCCTAAAGAAGAACTGAATTTCCTTTTGAACATAGAAATTGTGAATAAATAGATAATCCCTGTTAGATTCGTACACAAGAACTGTAGGGTGAACATTAAGGAGAATATCTTAATGGTGGATTTGATTCCGATTAGACTTGGAGAGTTTGATGTAATTTTGGGAATGGATTGGCTGTTCAAATATGGAGCGGTAATTGATTGCCAAAAGAAATGTGTAAACCTTATGACTCTGTCAAAAATAGTATTCTATGGTAGCAAATCGCCTATACAAATGAAATGTCTGACGATTATGCAGGCCAAGAAATTGTTGAGTCAAGGCTGTATGGGCTATTTAGCTTATATAGTTGATACTCAGAAAAAGAATGTAAAACTGGAAGAGATACTAGTGGTGAGGGAATTTGAGGATGTGTTTCCAGAGGATTTGCCAGGACTTCTGCCTGACAGAGAAATTGAGTTCTTGATCGACTTAGTGCCAGGGACAGCACCGATATCGAAGGCCCTGTACAGAATGGCTCCAATAGAAATGAAGGAACTGATGGTATAGTTGCAAGAATTATTAGACAAAAAGTATATTCAACCAAGCGTATCACCGTGGGGAGCGCCAGTGTTATTCGTGAAGAAGAAGGATGGGTCAATGCGTCTTTGTATTGATTATAGAGTATTAAACAAAGTCACTATTAAAAAAAAATATCCATTACCAAGAATAGATGACTTGTTTGACCAGTTGAAGGGTGCTAAATACTTTTCGAAAATAGATTTGAGAAGTGGGTATCACCAATTGAATGTGAGGAAGGAGGATATACCACGAACGGCATTCAGAACTCGGTATGGACATTACGAGTTTTTGGTGATGTCTTTTGGTTTAACCAATGCACCTGCTGCATTCATGGATTTGATGAATATGGTGTTTAAACCATTCTTAGACAAGTTTGTAGTGGTATTCATCGACGACATTCTAGTGTATTCCAAAACTCAAGAAGAACACGTGGAACACTTATGTTTGACATTGGAAACACTAAGAAAGGAAAAGTTGTACGCGAAATTCTCTAAGTGTGAATTTTGGCTAGATCGTGTACAATTTCCTTGGCACGTGACTGACAAAGATGGGATTTTCGCGGATCCATCAAAAGTGGAAGCTGTAATAAATTGGGAACCAAGAACACCGTCGGAAGTGAGGAGTTTCTTGGGACTGACCGGTTATTATAGACGATTTATTAAAGATTTTTCTAAGATAGCTACTCTATTAACAAATTTGACCAGGAAAGCTGTGAAATTTGTTTGGACGGAGAAATGTGAAGAACGTTTCCAGGATTTGAAGAAGAAATTAAGCATGACACCTGTGTTGTCATTACCAGATAGTACATGTAACTTTGTGGTGTATAGTAATGCCTCACATAAAGGGTTGGGTTGTGTTCTTATGCAGAACGACAAAGTTATTGCGTATGCATCAAGACAACTGAAGGATTATGAGAAAGGTTTTCCGACTCATGATTTGGAATTGGCTGCAGTAGTGTTTGCTCTCAAGATATGGAGACACTATCTCTATGGAGAGAAATGTGAAATCTACATAGATCATAAAAGTCTGAAGTATATTTTCACACAGAAAGACCTGAATATGCGAAAAAGGAGATGGATGGAATTGATAAAGGATTACGATTGTGAGATCTTTTATCACCCGGGCAAAGCGAATGTGGTTGCAAATGCTTTAAGCAGGAAAGGTCGGGAAAAATTAATGCTCATAACTAGGCAGGAAGAGATTATTTCAACAATGGCAAAGCTAGAGTTGGAAATCAAATTTCCAAAGGAATCCGATGAGCGACTATTCCAGATAGATACCAGTCCAACTTTGGTGGACAAAGTGAAGAGTGCTCAACTACAAGATAAAGAATGCAAAACGATCAAAGAGAAGGTGATTGAGGGTAGCGATGTAAAATACAAGATCGATACCGAAGGACTACTATGACTCATGGAAAGAATTTGGGTTCCAGCAGTACCAGAGCTTAAAGAAGAAATCTTGACCGAAGCACATAACACAAGATATTTGATTCATCCAGGAAGTACAAAGATGTATCAAGATTTGCGGCGACATTTTTGGTGGCCGAATATGAAAAGAGACGTTGCAGAATGCGTTGCCAAATGTTTGACGTGTCAGAAAGTGAAAGCTGAACATCAACGACCAAGCGGGTTACTTCAACCGTTGGAAATACCGGAATGGAAATGGGAGCATATCACAATAGATTTTGTGGTAGGACTTCCAACGACTCAGAAAGGATACGATACGATAAGGGTAATCGTGGATAGATTAACAAAATCTGCACACTTTGTGCCAATAAAGATTAGATTTAATCTTGATCAGCTAGCGAGACTGTCTGTTAAAGAGATTGTGTCAAGACATGGAGTTCTAGTGTCAATTGTGTCAGATAGAGATTCAAGGTTCACATGAAACTTCTGAAAGAGACTACAAGAATGTATGGGAACATAGTTGCGAATGAGTACAACATACCACCCGCAAACCGACGGGGCAAAGTGAATGAACAATCCAAACGTTGGAAGATATGCTGAGAGCATGCATCATGGATTTCAAAGGAAGCTGGGATGAACATTTACCATTGGTAGAATTTGCCTACAACAACAGTTACCACGCGAGCATCGGTATGCCACCTTACGAGGCATTGTACGGTAGAAAGTTCAGAACTCCACTGTGCTGGGATGTAGTCGGTGAACGCCAACTGTTAGGACCAGAACTGGTACAATAAACTGCTGAAGTTGTCAAACTCATTAGGACAAGATTGGTAGTAGCCCAAGACCGACAGAAAAAGTATGCTGATCAACATAGGCAGAATCGCAAATTTGAAGTAGGAAATTTTGTTTTCCTAAAAGTTTCTCCTTGGAAGGGGAAAATTCATTTTGGTAAGAAAGGAAAGCTCAGCCCAAGATTTATTGGACCTTTTGAAATACTACGAAGAGTGGGGGAAGTGGCTTATGAGGTAGCTCTACCTCCAGAATTGGAAAACATTTATAATATTTTTCACATTTCGGTGTTACGACCGTATAAACCCGATTACAAACATTTGATCGAGTACGAACCATTGCAATTCGATAAAGATTTGTCTTATGAAGAAGTTCCTATCCAGATAGTTGACAGAAAAGAACAAGTGCTCAGAAAGAAAGTGATACCTTCTGTGAAGGTGATATGGAGAAACCACAATATCGAAGAGGCAACGTGGGAACTCGAAACTGAAATGATGAAAAGTTACTCTGAGTTATTTGTTTAATCTGTGTCTTCGATTCTGGGGACAAAATCTTTGTAAGTAGGAAAGAATGTGACGATTTGGTTGTTTGAATTGTGATTCTGAGGACAGAATCCTTTTAAGGAGGGAATGATGTAACATTCCAGAATTTTTAAATATAATTTTAAATATTTATTGAGTTATATAAATATTAAATGGATGTGATTATCGGTAAATGAATATTTGTTTAATTGATTTAATATTATTTGGAGAATTATTTGTTAAATAAATAATTGATGAATTAAGGAAATGATTATTATATTGATATTTCAATTTAAATGATTAATTATTTGTATTGTGTTATGTGATTAAAGGATTTATTTAATGAATTGTGATTTGCATTAACAAAAATAAATATGAAAGCTTGATTAAATATAGTGTGACAAATAACTATATTATAAGGAGTTATTTAAATAAATTAAAGTAGTTTTAATTTAGTGTTTACCAAACAAGGCTTAATATATTAATTCTTTAATATTTTAAATGATTTGCCAAATAAGCCTTATGGCTTTTGAGATTTCTAGATAAATAAAATAAATAAAATAAAATAAAATAATAAATATAATATATTTATGTTATATACGTTTATCCTAATAACTAATGTTATTTATTATGCGTATTAAGGTGTCAGTTTCTTTTACGTATTATGTATATTGTCTAAGCCTAAACCTAAGAAAAACTACAGAGAAAAATTATAGAGAATTATAGAGAGTTAGAGAGTGAAACCTGAGAATTTGTCTGCAATTGCAAGATTGTGCAAGTTATCTTGAAGGTATGTTCACAACTTTGATATTATATATGCATATATGGGTTTCTCGGCAAAAATTGCATGTTCTGTGAAAATCAAAATTAGTGAATTGTTGCTATATAGTTGGTAATTATGATTATACATGTTTATAATGCTAGAGTTTATGTTCAAACAAGAAATTGCATGCTAAATTCATTTGACAGTGGAAGAACATTTTTTGACAGTGTATGTTTATATATATACTTTCATATGTTCATGAAAAGTATCAATTTTAGTGGCCAATTCGTATGAGAAATTATAAATTGAAGCTTGTATATGTTAGTTTAGTGAGTTATAAACATTATGTAATTTGAATGAGATGATTTGGCCAACTAGTGAGTTCACAGTGATGATTTCTAGAACAATGTCAAGAAAAGTTGAGTTTTTGTGAAAAACATGAGTTTTGAGAAATTAAAATAGTTTTAGTTAGTGTTAAATTGTGCTAATTGGTTGTAAATGTGAGCAATCTTATTTATGATATTGTTATATTTATTCTACGTGTTAATTTCACTGTTTGGTGGGTGAAATTCGTGTTTGTTGGGCTAAAATCGGCTACTGTTCATAGCCGACTCTGCGTCTGTTTGAACACTTGCACAGCATTGCCTTGATCCCAAGTTTTTTGTATGGCGCAATTGCCATATACTACTACTCGGTTTGAGATTCTAACTTCTACTATTTCAGCAGACTTAGGAAAGTGTCACAACATGTTCTAAAATTGGGTTAGCATGTTAAATGTGTAATGTTAAGGTTAACATAACATAGTGAGTTGTGGTTAGTACGATCAAAGTTGCAAAAGTGATTAGTAACTTGAAAATGTGTTATGTGGTAATTAGTATACATAATGAAAGTTAAACAAGTGTTATGAAGTAAAACACTTAGAGTTTCTGAAATGTGAATGGTAATGAACATGTTATGATATGTTAGCATGTCTAATAGGTATTGTGGTTCTAAACCTATGTGTAGGTGAACGTGAGTTTGATATTATAGCTTACACTTAAGGCAAGTTTTCTAACTCTACACTTTCATTGAGCTAGTTCGTTTATTACATTGTACAAGTTCTAAACTCTACATTTTTGTTGAGTTAGTTCTATTATTATAAATGCATGCTTCTTATTGAGCAAGTTTTACCTCAACTGTTATTGAATAAGTAAATTGTTCCTAAAATCCATTTGAGCAAACTCAAACTCTAATGTTATTGGAAATTCTCCATTTGTTGATTCATTCCAACTTGTTTACAGTTAAGTAGGTTTCTTAAAGTTCAGGAATTTCATTTCTAATATTATAAAACTTGAACCTAGCTTATTTTATTGTTCAAGCAAAGGTTAACCATTTTATTCATTATATTGAATACTTATGCTCTATAGTTATTTCAAGCATGAGTTAGATATGCAGAATCAGTTCACTATGATTCTCAAATGTTCTAAGTTATGTTGTTATTAAACAACTGTTGTATTATTCAAACATTATGGATTCAACGAGTTCCCTAGTTGATGATCATTGAACTTTAATTACCCTTGAAAGAATATCCAAACCAAACTTTCTTTGGTGCGGACTTGTACTCTAAATACTGAGATGAACAACCCTATGTTTAGGTGTTTATGCTTAGCGTTGAAATAGTTGTGCACAATACATTGTATGAAGGATTGATCCCCCTAAGTACGTGGAGTCCTTATAGTCATATGACTGTTAAAGTTAAAGTTGAAAGATTACTTATAACTGTGGACATGGTTCATGGTCATTTGACCCTCAGTAGTTTATTTAAGAATGTTAATAGAACAAATCATTCAGTTCTATTGAGCATATGAGTTGGCAAATGTTGAAATGTTAATAGAACATATCATTCAGTTCTATTGAGCCTATGAGTTGGCAAGTATTGAAATGTTAATAGAACATATTATTCAGTTATATTGAGCCTATTATTTGGCAAATGTTGCAAAGATATTTATTCTTATCTCAAGTGAGCTTTGTTTGCTCACTCTTGCATATTTATACATTCATTGCAGCTATGAATGAGAAGGTAGATAAACCTACAACTAGCAAAGGAAAGGGAAAAATGTACAAGTGATGAAGACTTGTAATTTTGTTTTATCATTTATGATAGACTTTTAATAATGATGTGATGTAATAATTTTATTTTCGCACTTGAATGATTGTATTAAAGGTTAGAGAACACAGGAGATAATGTTTTATTAAATTCATCACATGTAAGGTGTTTTATTATTCAATTTATTATAATTGGGTAGCTAGATATGAATGTTTTGATTATGTGAACACCAAATCTTGAGATAATGAAGTACCGGGATTTGGGGGTGTCACAGGTTGGTATCAGAGCTTTAGGTTATGAACCTTAGGTGGGGAAAAGCCTTAGGAAATAACCTTTGAAAAGATAGTGGTGATTAACTCTTATCGAGTTTTAAGGAAGAAATAATAAAACACTTATGTGATTATGTGTTTATACTTATGTGCTCGTGAGTGTCGAGTAGTAATGATTAATGATTAAAACTTAAAATTTTGTTGCCAGGATGACTAATGTCGGAGAATCCAGTCAGGCTAGGGAGGATAGACCTCAGATGCCTATAGAGGAGGAGCCTCAAGACATTCATGTTAGTTGGGAACAACTACTGCGCACGGGAGTCAGCCCCGTTGGTCACAGTGGTTGAAGATGAGGATGATGATGAGGAGGATCCCGTTGAGTTGCCATAGGAGGATGAGGTTGATGAGGACGAGGAGGAGGAGACTCCACTAACCTCGATAGCTGCTCGAATGTACGTTGAAGTCTACGACCATAATGTAGAACTTCAGGATACAGTCGAGGAATTGCAAGAGATAGTAGCTGAACAATAGACTGCAATGACACATTAAGACGATGAGATCCATGATCGTGAGGAATGACTGACTAATGTCGAGGAAAAGCTAGAACAAACTGAAGGAGAGAAAGACCAACTGATCGAGGAGGTCACTGAACTGAAGAATAAGCTAAGGTAAGAAGCTACGAAGAGGACAAGAGTCGAGGACGTATATGAGGTAATGTTTCAACGAGCCGGAATAACAGTAAAAGACGCACATGCAAAGAGAATGAAGATGGAAGAGATGAATAGAGTATTCAACACCATGGTTAATCGAGCTCCGGATCGGGTCATGGGATATCCTATTCAGTTTGAGACGCTGCCATCGTACATATTAGATCGCAGAACAATATTCTGAGTCATAGAGGAAGAACGTAGTAAGGCTAAGTAGTATCTTTGTAGAACATCATAGTTGTTGTATGATGAAGAGAAGGTTAAAAAAAATTGTAAATCCAAAGTATTATGAAACCTATGGGATATGAGGATGATGTTGTCCTGAAACTTTTGTAGTTCAGGAAAGTAATGTAAATGGCAGTAATGCTATTGTTTTATGTTTTCAAAGAGGTTATGAATAAATAAAAGTTGTTATTTTATTCAAAGTGTTATGTGATTTGTGGTTATTTCTTTTGTGGAAGCAAGTTAAGTAGGAATTACTTAAAAGAGTTGAGTAATAATCTAATGGGTGTATTTTTTAAACATAAAATGCCTCCCAGACGTCAACCACCACGACAGAGAACCAACGAAGGAACCAACAATAACGATAATGTTGATGCTAACCCAGTTCAACAATTAGTGACGTTACTGATAGGAGTGTTACAGAATCAACCACAGAACCAAGGAACAACGTTTAAGGAGTTCAAGGCGGTTGGACCACCTGGATTTCGAGGGTCAGTGAATCCAGTCGAGGCACAGACTTATATTATGGAGATAGAGAAGGTGTTCGATGTTGCTAGGGTAGGAGATGATCAGAAGACTGCTTTCGCAACATTCATGTTGAAAGCAGATGCTAGTTATTGGTGGCAGGCCAATAAAACTCGAGAAGGACTAGGGATGATGACTTGGGATAGGTTTAAGGAGATATTCTTCGAGACCTATTTTCCCGAGAGTTCAAAGGGTCAATTTGGAAGTACAATTTCGGGCCGAGGCAAGGAGCGATGATTGTATCTCGAGTATGCCGCTAAATTCAACGAGTTAGCGAGGTTTGTGCCTTATATCAATCAAAGACAGACGATTTAAAAGGCGAAGAGGTTTGAACAGGGATGAAGCCCTAGTTTATGAGTAGAGGTTTCCCTATTTCAATTGAAGACTTTCGCTTGAAGATAATGGAGAAAGAAATACTCATTTGAAGGTGGAGGCGAGCGGTGACAATGTTCAATCAGGAACAGAAGAAGAAGAAGAATGAGGTGGAAATCAAGAATAGAGGTGGTAGTGGTGGAAACAACAACAACAACAACAACTTAAAGAGGAAGTGGAATGGAAACGTGGGTGCTGGAAACCAGCAGGGTAACAAGCAGATCAAGAAGTTTGAAGCATGTGCTACATGCAGTAAGTTTCACAAGGGTGCGTGCTTGATGGGGAAACGAGTATACTTTAATTGTGCCTAGGAGGGTCACATCGCTCCAAATTGCACACAACCTAAGAAGAATGTGTGCTTCACGTACGGATCCAAGGATCACTTTTCTCGTGAATGCCCTAAGAAGATGGATGGAGTGACAACCAGAAGCAATAGAGGTAACAATGGAGGTACAACATCAAACAAACCCACATCTAGAACCTTCAACATGACTGTGCAAGATGCCGTGCAATCAAAAGATGTCGTGTCAAGTATTATCCCAATCAATGATATTGATGTTTATGTATTATTTGATTCGGGTGCTACTTTGCTCGTTTATCTCTGATGAATTTGCTAAGAGGTTAGAATTGCCTAGAGAAGAACTGAATTTCCCTTTGAACATATAAATTACGAATAAATAGATAATCCCTGTTAGATTCGTACACAAGAACTGTAGGGTGAACATTAAGGAGAATATCTTAATGGTGGATTTGATTCCGATTAGACTTGGAGAGTTTGATGTAATTTTGGGAATGGATTGGCTGTTCAAATATGGAGCGGTAATTGATTGCCAAAAGAAATGTGTAAACCTTATGACTCCATCAAAAATAGTATTCTATGGTAGCAAATCGCTTAGACAAATGAAATGTAAAGCGATTATACGAGCCAAGAAATTGTTGAGTCAAGGCTGTATGGGCTATTTAGCTTACATAGTCGATACTCAGAAAAAGAATGTGAAACTTGAAGAGATACCAGCGGTGAGGGAATTTGAGGATGTGTTTCCAGAGGATTTTCTAGGACTTCTGCCTGACAGAGAAATTGAGTTCTTGATCGACTTAGTGCCAGGGACAGTACCGATATCGAAGGCCCCGTACAGAATGGCTCCAATAGAAATGAAGGAACTGATGGTACAGTTGTAAGAATTGTTAGACAAAAAGTATATTCAACCAAGCGTATCACCGTGGGAATGCCAGTGTTATTCGTGAAAAAGAAGAATGGGTCAATGCGTCTTTGTATAGATTATAGATAATTAAACAAAGTCACTATTAAAAAAAAATATCCATTACCAAGAATAGATGACTCGTTTGACTAGTTGAAGGGTGCTAAATACTTTTCGAAAATAGATTTGAGAAGTGGGTATCACCAATTGAATGTGAGGAAGGAGGATATACCACGAACGGCATTCAGAACTCGGTATGGACATTACGAGTTTCTGGTGATGTCTTTTGGTTTAACCAATGCACCTGATGCATTCATGGATTTGATGAATAGGGTGTTTAAACCATTCATAGACAAGTTTGTAGTGGTATTCATCGACGACATTCTAGTGTATTCCAAAACTCAAGAAGAACACGTGGAACACTTACGTTTGACATTGGAAACACTAAGAATGGAAAAGTTGTACGCGAAATTCTCTAAGTGCGAATATTAATACAACAAATCATTCAGTTCTATTGAGCCTATGAGTTGGCAAGTATTGAAATGTTAATAGAACATATTATTCAGTTCTATTAAGCCTATTATTTGGCAAATATTGCAATTATATTTATTCTTATCTCAAGTGAGCTTTGTTTTCTCACTCTTGCATATTTATACATTTATTGCAGCTATAAATGAGAAGGTAGATAAACCTACAACTAGCAAAAGAAAGGGAAAAATGTACAAGTGATGAAGACTTGTAATTTTGTTTTATCATTGATGATAGACTTTTAATAATGATGTAATGTAATAATTTTATTTCCGCACTTGAATGATTGTATTAAAGGTTAGAGAACCTGGGAGATAATGTTTTTATTAAATTGATCCTATATGGGCAGGTTTTTATTATTCAATTTATTATAATTAGGTAGCTAGATATGAATGTTTTGATTACGTGAACACCAAATCTTGAGGTAATGAAGTAGCGGGATTTGGGGGTGTCACAATAATCATACATGGTTCCTAAAGAATCTTACCCTTCTTCTCAATCTAATTACGTATTAGATTTGTTTTTATTGGTTCCGGCTTTCCGTTACGTCATTCTTATGTTCACATGTAATTGCCTTTCTTTAACCCTAAATGATCATACTTAAGGCTTAATTATGTCTTAACAATGTTACATTAAGATCCTTAGTTAATTGTTAATCATTTACCATTAATGCTCAACTTGTAAACCTTCTTTATTATCTAGGTTTTAAATTTGGTATTGCTATACTGGCTATTACACTCTGTCGTATGCTATGGTATCACATGTTAATGCTAGAAACCAAAACTCGAGTCATGACACGAGTCTCCTTTTGTTACGTCCATATTTGTAGCGCCACTCTCCGAGAGGTTTTGGCTTTCTTTGGGCTATTTGGCCTTGAAATTTGGCGCCATGATTACTGACTCTGGCACCGTAAATTTGTTTGACAGATTTTTCAATTTGTGAGATTCCTAGACTCGTAACTTCTTTGTTATAAGTCCGAATTGGCTCGTTCAAGAGCCTACAGTTCACAAATCACATAATTTACGCGTTCCTGCAAGAATTTTATCTATTCGTCTTCGTTTGCTAAAAATTCACCTATTAGTTCATTTTTAACGAAAACGATAAACGTTCGTGAACGTTCAACGCTCGTTTCTTCGTTCTAAGTCGGAATCCGGTCATTTTTGAGTCCGCAACTCTATAATTCCAAATACGACTTGTCTCCCTCGAAAACCAAAGTTTCTGAATTCAAACACAAAATTGGACTTCAATTCAGAGAATTTCACGATTCGACGATTCTCGTCCAATCGTGTGAATTCCGGCAAAACTTCATTACTAACGATTTGTTCATTATTCTGAATGCATTCATTTCATTAACTAATCATCTCAACCTATATATTACAATAACTTATATTCAAATTAGGTTATGACTTATTTCTTATAAGTTCATAACTTAACAATTTCTTCAATACAAGATTTACATTTCCTTATGACTTATTATTAATTAGGTCATTTAAGTTACATCCTTACATCCTATCAATCAAACAAACTTCTTAAGTTCATCATATGACAAGTCCATATATGTACTCCATAAGTTCATAACTTATTTAGATTCAAATTGCTTATTCCTTACTTATTCGGCTTAAGTCTATTACTTATGTACTTCTCATATATTCTTAGCATATATGTTCATTAGGTTACAATTCTCTTATCAAGCTAGTATGGTAGAGATGGAAGAATATAGGATCATAAGATCATTACCTTTGAAGACTAACTTCTTCTTCTTTTGGAAATCTAACAATGGAAGGTTGGGAATCTAACAATAGAAGGTTGGGCTTATAAGTGCTTATTCTCTCTACCAAATAAGTTACTTATCTTGGATGAAATAATAACCAAATAATGAGCCATCTTCTCCTCTATTTATAGGATTTCTAAAGTGAGGTTAAAAGGGTCATTAAGGCATCCCACCTCCTTATGTCACCTCCGTACTATTCATTACTTGTTAACAACAACTCTTATCCCTTACTTGGTCATTAATCAAAGTTCTTGCCCATCAATTCACCCATGGGTTGCCCCATGGATCCTATTTAGCTAATGGATCATAACTTGGGCTTGGTTGTAATTAGTTTAGCTTAGTCTTTGGGCTTTGTATTAAATTACTATGGGCTTCATATCATCAACCCTTGGGCTTAATCATTACTCCCACATGGGTTTACACCTTGGGCTTGCCCCTTAATGCTATTGGACTTGTACTTCATACAATAGTCCACAAGTTTAATTCATTTGGATTTTAAATCCTTAACATTCCCAATTTAAGTCCGCATTCGAAATATTATGTTTTCCATACTTGAAATATTATTACATAATCCCTCTCACCTCAATATTATAACATTATGTATTTCTCGAAAGTTTAAAAATAATTCCTGAGCGATAAAGGATGAATAGTGTTTTTTGGAAAATTTCTCGAAAAGCTTTTATTTTCGTCTTGGAAATTCAAACACTTTAACTCCTTCACACGGTTCAAATACTACGACATTCCGACGTTATTAGGTTATAAAACGACATACTTCTTATTAACACATAATAATAACAAATAATATTATTTTATTCATTATAAACGTATATATAAATGGTTCGATTTTCTGGGGCGTTACACTCTCTCCCCCTTATAAGGATTCTGTCCCCGGAATCTCTCTAAAATAAAAGAAAATTTACACAAATAATTGAGGGTAATTCTTCTTCATCTTTTCTTCCAATTCCCACGTTACTTCTTCGACATCGTGGTTCCTCCATAACACTTTTACAGACGGTATGACTTTGTTCTGAAGAACTTGCTCTTTTTGATCAATGATTTGAATCGGCATCTCCTCATAGGTTAAGTCCTTCTCGATATAAATCGGCTCATACTCTATTACGTGTTTGTAATCAGGCTTATAGGGTCGTAATACAGATACGTGAAACACGTTATGTATTCGTTCTAGGTCTGGAGGTAATGCTACCACGTAAGCTACTCCTCCCAACTTTCCTAATATTTCAAAAGGTCCAATAAACCTGGGACTTAACTTTCCCTTCTTTCCAAAGCGTATCTTTCCTTTCCAGGGAGATACCATTAGAAATACATACGAACTTACCTCGAACTCCCTATTTACTCGATGTAAATCTGTAAACTTCCTTTGTCTGTCTTGAGCTGCTACCAATCGCATTCGTATTAGCTTTACTATATTCGCTCTTTGCTGCACCAACTCTGGTCCTAGCATTTGGCGTTCTCCCACTTCATCCCAATACAATGGTGTTCGACACTTCCTTCCATACAAAGTTTTATAAGGCGACATACCTATACTTTCATGATAACTGTTGTTATACGCAAACACTACTAATGGTAAATGATCATCCCAACTACCCTTGAAATCCATGACGCAAGATCTTAACATATCTTCTAACGTCTGAATGGTCCTCTCGCTCTGTCCATCAGTTTGTGGATGATATGTTATACTCAACTTCAACTGTGTTCCCAACTGTTCTTGAAAACTTCTCCAAAAGTTCGACGTCAATTGTGGGTCACGATCTGACACAATTGAAACTGGTACTCCATGTCCAGAAATAATTTCCTTAACATAAAGTTTAGCTAATTGATCTAAGTTATACTTAACCCAAATCGGCAAAAAGTGAGCTGACTTCGTCAACCAGTCCACTATTACTCAAATCACATCATACCCCTTCTGAGTAGTTGGAAGTCCCACCACAAAGTCCATCGTGATATGCTCCCATTTCCACTATGGAATTTCCAATGATTGTAACAAGCCACTTGGTCGTTGATGTTCGACCTTAACTTTTTGACAAGTCAAGCACCTACTCACATACTCAGCTATTTCTCTCTTCATGTTCAGCCACCAAAACCTCCGTCGAAGGTCTTGATACATCTTAGTGCTTCCAGGATGAATCAAGTACCTTGAACTGTGAGCCTCTTGTAAAACCTGCTCCTTTAATTCTATCTCATTTGGAACCCAAATTCTTCCTTCAAATCTTAATAATCCCTCATTATCAAGACTAAACTTAATATCTTCTTCATTGGTCAACCGCTTCTTCATCTGGTCACATTCATCAGTTTTGAGCTGCACCTCCTTAACTCTCTCTACAATGGTAGATTGGATCGCCATCATAAACAGTCTCTATCCCGCTTCACTTGGCAACTTCACCTCTATCTCCATCCTGGCCATCTCTGTTATTAACTCAATTTGAGCCTTTAACATAGACAACTTTTCCCGACCCTTCCTACTTAAGGCATCGACACCTACATTGGCTTTTCCAAGGAGATACAGGATTTCACAGTCATAATCCTTTATCAACTCCAGCCATCTACTCTGTCTTATATTCAACTCCTTCTGTGTGAAGATATATTTTAGACTCTTGTGGTCCGTGTATATCTCACACTTTTCCCTGTAAAGATAATGTCGCCATTTCTTTAAGGCAAACACTACCGTGACCAGTTCCAGATCATGAGTAGGGTAAACTTTCTCATAATCCTTTAACTTCCGTGATGCATACGTAATGACATTGCCATGCTGCATGAGCACGCAACCAAGTCCTCTATGCGAAGCATCGCTATAGACTATGAAATTTCCCGTGTCATCGGGTAATGACAAAACAGGCGCTTCACTTAACCTCTTCCTCAGTTCCTGAAAACTGTCCTTGCATTTTTCAGTCCACACGTATTTCACTGCCTTTCTTGTCAAATTAGTCAACGGAGTAGCTATCTTCGAAAAATCCTGAATGAATCTCCGATAGTAATCCGCCAACCCTAAGAAACTCCGCACCTCAGTTGGCATTTTCGGTTGTTCCAAATTCATCACGGCTTCCACCTTCGCTGGATCTACTGAAATCCCCTCATGGTCAATGACATGTCCTAAAAATTGTACCCTCTCTAGCCAAAATTCACACTTAGTGAACTTCGCATATAACTTCTCCTTCCCTAGTGTCTCCAACACTATTCTTAGGTGTTCAGCATGATCTTCTGGCGTCTTAGAATAGACTAGAATATCATCGATAAACACCACGACAAACTTGTCTAAATATTTTTTGAACACTCTATTCATCATATCCATAAATACAGCAGGTGCAATAGTCAACCCAAATGACATCACCAGAAACTCGTAATGACCATAACGAGTCCTGAATGCTGTCTTTGGCACGTCTTCATTCCTAACCTTCAGCTGATGGTACCCCGTCCTTAAATCTAGTTTAGAAAAATACTTTGCCCCTTTCAACTGATCAAAAAGATCATCGATCCTGGGCAATGAGTATTTATTCTATATTGTTAACTTGTTCAACTCTCGGTAATCGATACAAAGTCTTAACAATCCGTCCTTCTTCTTGACAAATAGTACTGGTGCTCCCCACGGCGAAACACTCAGTTATATGTACTTCCTATCCAACAGTTCTTGCAACTGCACCATCAAATCCTTCATCTCCACTGGCGCCATACGATACGGTGCCCTGGAAACTGGTGCCACTCCTGGCACAATGTCTATCACGAACTCGATCTCCTTATCTGGCGGAAGACCCGGTAATTCACTTGGAAATACATCCATAAATTCACTTACTATAGGTTTTTGTTCCATGGTCGTTCCCACTCTCTGGGTATCAACCAAATGGCACAAATAACCTACACACCCCTTCCTTAACAGTTTCCTAGTTTGTGTCATGGTAAGACAACACGAACGTCCAGATGACTTATTACCGTAAAATACTATTTGAGGTTGTTTTAGAGTTCTAATATTTACGCATTTCTTTTGACAATCTATAATTTCCCCATGGTTCACCAACCAATCCATTCCGAGAATTACGTCGAATTCTCCTAACTTTATCGGTATCAAATTTACCGATAATTTACAACCCCGTATGTCTACGCAACAACTCCTATGAATATCTTCAACATGAATTATCTCTTCATTTGTTACCTTAATGTTTAAAGGTATATTCAACTTTTTGGGAAGTAATCCTAATCGTCTAGTAAAATCACAAGCGATAAACGAACAAGTAGCACCCGAGTCAAACATCACGTATGCATTTAGGTCGTTGATCGGAATAATACCTGCGACTACGTCCCCTGAGGGCATCGCATCTTCGACGATCATGTTAAAGGTACGGACCATTGGCCTACCTGGCTGCGCTGGACCCCCAATAGTTAACTTACCACTATTGGCGCCCTTATTCCCATCCGTCCCCTTCTTTGGGCAATTCTTTGCCATGTGGTCAGTTGACCCACACACAAAGCATCCGTGGTTCTTCTTCGGACTCGAACAGTTAGGCGCAATATGCCCCTCCTGTCCACAATTGTAACACACGACCTTACCCTTGAGACAGACTCCTAAATGAGTCTTCCCACAGGTCTTGCAAGCCTCCATCCTCCTCTTCGGGTCTCTTTGTTTCACTCCGGTATTCCCAGATCTAACCCCCTTCTTCTTGTACCCTTTGCCACTACCGCTGGCTCCCTCGATCTTTACTCCCCCATCCATTTTCCCCTTATTCTTCTTATCCTTGTGGTACTGGCTCAACGCCTTGCTACCACCCTCGGCAATTATTGCCTTCTCTAAAATGGTTCTAAAGGAAGTACTTTGGAACACTGATATGCGGTTATAGAGCCAAGGTTTCAAGCCATGCTCGAACCATCGTGCCTTCCTAACCTCGGTGTCCACTTGGTGTGGAGCGAACCTTGCCAATTCATTAAACTTGGCGGCGTATTGGGGAACCGTCATGTCCCCTTGCTTCAACTCTAGAAACCACATCTCCATCCTTCCCTACATGCTCGTGGGAAAGTAGTTCTCAAAAAATATCTATTTGAACCTTGCCCACGTTATAACCTCGATCCTGGCCCTATCTTGATTGGCCTCCCACCAAAAGTTGGCTTCTCCCTTCATCATGTAGGTTGCAAAGGCAACCTTCTGGGCCTCGTCGACATGTGCTATCTCAAATGCCTTCTCGATTTCCTTCACCCACGTTTAGGCTTCGATAGGGTCCATAAATACTTTGAACTCCGGCGGACCCACGCTTTTAGAATCCTTAAATGTAGTAGCTCGTACTACACCAGGATTTACGGGGATGTTAGCCCCAGTTCTATTAAACGTGGCTGTTAATAGATTTACGAACTCCTGCATAGGGTTAACCGGACCTCCCTCTAGTTGATTTACGTTGGCACCTTGATTACATGGTACTCTTCTTGGCGGCATTTTACTGTTACAATAAACAACACATCTCGTTATTATTCATTTCCTGTTAGTTAGTTATTATTCCATTTTAAACAAATCTTAAACATTCATTACTCAACATGTTTCGAAAAAGAAAATGTATATTGATTCATTGTAGTCTAACACTACATTGGTTACAATACACAGCCTAAGCTGATTACAGTACTTTCCCGCAATTTCTTTCCAAAAATTGGGATTTACAAAAGACTACCCTTTGTTATACAAAAAAGGGTTTTACGTCACTACTAGATACAAAATATCTATATATCTAACTACTCTAGCCACTAATAGATCACATCTGCCTTAAGGCATTCTCAAAATCCGCCTTGGCAAGACCGGCGATAATATCACGGCTGATAGTATGCCGTATCTGTCCTATTTCCACGGGATAACCAGCTACCTGTAGCTGGAAATCCACATGAGAACTCCTATGGATGTAGGACATCCTCCCTATCTTCTATTTCTTGGTCTTTAGCTCCCCTCTGAGCTCAAAGACCTCCTGTTTCAGCTCGAGGACCTTGTCCTTGGCCAAAATCCACTCGTCATGCTCCTGCTCCCACATGGACTCCACGTCCGTCTTATCTTCTATTACTGCCTAGAGCTCTGCTTTCAGCTCCTTAAACTCCTGACAGTAGTGGATGTTTCTATCCAATACTGACATAAAAAGTGACATCATTGACTCCCCCGGAGCCATCTCCGCTGCTATCGCTACTGGGTTGAAGGACACCACTTCCGCCTGTTCTTCTAGCATGTCTTCGAACATGAATATGAGATCTAAACTCTCTGAGTCTCCAGACTCAACCACTACTACCTCGGGATCTGCTGCTATGGGGTTCGATATAATCTCTACCTGATTAACCGATCCTTCACTAACTACCTGTAAGTCTCTATTTTCTCCTGACATCTACAACAACACAAAAGTTTGATTAGTACACGTCAGTAGAATAATAAAAACACATAACATATATAATGCATTTTTATAAGGTTATTTTCCATCTTTTATTGCTTTAACTTTTCTTAAGGTTATGACTTAAGGTTTATTTCCCCCCTTAAGTTTTAAAACTAATGCTTTGATACCAACCTGTGACGCCCCCAAATCCGAGTATCTTCCAACCTTGAGCGAGATGGTGCTACTGCGGTCTTCTGATTCACACAAACATTTAATTGAAAGCGCCTCAAAAGAAACGAATATGTCTTATATATAATCAAAATAATATTAACATTTCCCAGGTTCTTTATAACTGTTACATTTGTCCTTTTCATAATATCAAATATTATTCTTACAAAACTATACTATTACATAAGTAATCTACGGGTTCGCCTTCCCTTTATCCTTGCCAGATCCATCGGTCCGTTCGATCTTGGCTGCATTCATATGGTTTAAGCAAGATTGAGCCTAACTAGCTCGGCAAGTACAACAATTATAATAAAACTAGCATGCTTGAAACATAGGAATCATATATCTTCAATAATTGAACAATAGTTACGAAGTACTATCGATAATTCAAAATAACACTTCTTTTCTTTCAAAACGTTTTACAACAACAATATTCAGTAAAACATCAATTTCGGTCCAAGACCAGAAGCATTTCATAAGTACTTTGAAAAGGACATGTCGGCACTAAGTCCGTAAGTCCAACATAGCTTACGAGCACGTCTAGGTGATTAGCCTATAGTACTCTATGTTGATCAATACTACATTCATTAAATGTGAATACGTTTAAGTTTTGGCAACCTCACTTGCCTGTCATTTGATGACAAAACAATTTAGCATACTCAGTCTTCTTTTGAAAACCACAACAATATTAGTTTGGTAAAACCTTGTCAATTCTCATTAGATTATAAGAAATCTAACATAACATAAGTCTAGCCGAAAGAATTAGCTTTGACTTCATCAGACATTAACTCATGCGAAGAATACATGAACCACAAAGCTTGCCCAGATTGAACTAGAACAAGGGTTAGAGTACTTGCCTTTAGCGTCTGCACTTTAAGTCTCTACAGTAGATGATAACATCACATAGCATATTAGGTCATGAATAATCATACATGGTTCCTAAAGAATCTTACCTTTCTTCTCAATCTAAATACGTATTAGATTTATTTTTATTGGTTCCGACTTTCCGTTACGTCATTCTTATGCTCACATGAAATTTACTTTCTTTAACCCTAAGTGATCATACTTAAGGCTTAATTATGTCTTAACAATGTTACATTAAGATCCTTAGTTAATTGTTAATCATTTACCATTCATGCTTAACTTGTAAACCTTCTTTATTATCTAGGTTTTAAGGCTGGCGCTGTGGCGCCGGCTATTACACTCTGTGTCGCGCTACGGCGTCACATGTTAATGCTAGAAACCGGACTCGGCGCTGCGGCGCGAGTCTCCTTTGTTACGGTCGCGCTGTGGTGCCACTCTCTAGTAGGTTATGGCTTTGCTCGGCTAAGCTCGGCGCTGCGGCGCGGGCTATTTGGCCTTGGGATGGCGCCGTGGCGCTAGCTCTTTGCACCATAAATATTTTTGACAGATTTTTCAATTTGTGAGATTACCGGACTCGTAACTTCTTCGTTATAAATCCAAATTGGCTCGTTCAAGAGCCTACGGTTCACAAATCACATACTCTACGTGTTCATGCATGAATTTTATCTATTCGTCTTCGTTTGCTAAAAATTCACTTATTATTTCATTTTAACGAAAACGATAAATGTTCGTGAACGTTCAATGCTCGTTTCTTCGTTCTAAGTCAGAATCCGGTCATTTTTGAGTCCGCAATTCTAAAATGCCAAATATGACGTGTCTCCCTCGAAAACCAACGTTTCCGAATTCAAACACAAAATCCGACTTCAATTCTGAGAATTTCACGATTCGAAGATTCTCGTCCAATCGTGTGAATTCTGACAAAACTTCATTACTAATGATTTGTTCATTATTCCAAATGCATTCATTTCATTAACTAAACATCTCAACCTATATATTACAATAACATATATTGAAATTAAGTTATGACTTATTTCTTATAAGTTTATAACTTAACAATTTCTTCAATACAAGATTTACATTTCCATATGACTTATTATTAATTAGGTCATTTAAGTTACATCCTTATATCCTATCAATCATACAAACTTCTTAAGTTCATCATATGACAAGTCCATATATGTACTCCATAAGTTCATAACTTGTTTAGATTTAAATTGCTTATTCCTTACTTATTTGGCTTAAGTCCATTACTTATCTACTTCTCATATATTCTTAGCATATATGTTCATTAGGTTACAATTCTCTTATCAAGCTAGTATGGTAGAGATGGAAGAATATAGGATCATAAGATCATTACCTTTGAAGACTAACTTCTTCTTTTGGAAATCTAACAATGGAAGGTTGGGCTTATAAGTGCTTATTCTCCTTACAAAATAAGTTACTTATCTTGGATGAAATAACAACCAAATAATGAGCCATCTCCTCCTCTATTTATAGGATTTCTAAAGTGAGGTTAAAAGGGTCATTAAGGCATCCCACCTCCTTAAGTCACCTCCTTACTATTCATTACTTGTTAACCACAACTCTTATCCCTTACTTGGTCATTACTCAAAGTTCTTACCCATGAATTCACCCATGGGTTGCCCCATGGATCCTATTTAGCTAATGGATCATAACTTGGGATTGGTTGTAATTAGTTTAGGTTAGTCTTTGGGCTTTGTATTAAATTACTATGGGCTTCATATCATTAACCCTTGGGCTTAATCATTACTCCCACATGGGTTTACACCTTGGGCTTTCCCCTTAATGCTATTGGACTTGTACTTCATACAATAGTCCACAAGTTTAATTCATTTGGATTTTAAATCCTTAACATTCACAATTTAAGTTCGCATGCGAAATATTGCGTATTTCATACTTGAATTATTATTACATAATCCCTCTCACCTCGATATTATAACGTTACGTATTTCTCAAAAGTTTAAAAATAATTCCCGAGCGATAAACGATGAATAGTGTTTTTCAGAAAATTTCTTGGAAAGCTTTTCTTTTTGTCTTGGAAATTCAAACACTTTAATTCCTTCACACGGTTCAAATACTACAACATTCCGACGTTATTAGGTTATAAAATGACATACTTCTTATTAACACATAATAATAACAAATAATTTTATTTTATTCATTATAAACGTATTTACAAATGGTTCGATTTACAGGCGTTACACAGGCGTGTATGAGTAGACCCATAGGCTGCTATGAGTGAACTGCGGCTCCCCCCTCTATAAATAAAGGGCTTGGGGAGGCCATTTTGAAGAGAAGAAAAGGCAAGGAAGCCCTGTCCATTTTGCTCTGTACACACTTAAAACTGAGTGCTTTCTCTTTCCAAACACTTGTGAGCTTGTGTTTTGCTATATTTTACCGGTGGAAACCAAGTATTCAGTCATTTAAAGCTATTTGAAGTCTTCTTGGCAGCCCATTGTAAGACACCTCACCTTTCTTAAAGCTTTTCTCTACTTTTATTCACACACAGTTATTTATGCACACAACATGACTTTAAGTGGAGAAAAGCTTTAAGAAAGGTGAGGTGTCTGATGATGAACTCAAATAGCTTTAAATGAATGAATACTCGTTTCACCGTGTATGCTCACACATTTTAAGTGTGTCAAAAATAAAAGCTTTTGAAATTTTACTGAAATTTTTTTCTAAAATCCGAAAAATGAATAGAATATCGAGGTGAGAATATACTAATAATATTTGAAGTTATGAAGAAAAGCATTTTTTAAAATGGACTTAAAACCTATGATTAGGGAAAGTGATTTAGATATCGAGGAAATGAAATGCGTATAATGAATTAAAGCATTGATGGTAAACCTAATCTGAAAGGTATTTTATGCGATGTAATGAATACGAGTATGATACGAGGTATTATACGAGTATGTATGAATGATGGTATATCATATAGTATGGATTAGTATACAAGTTGGAATACGAGATTAATACGTAAATTATACGTTATAAGGCCTTAAGCAAATGGATTGGACTTATAGGATGTGTTAAGAATTATACAAGCCAAGTATAGGAATGGTTAAGCCTAATAATAGAAATGGTTAAGGTCCAAAGTGAATTAGTGAACAAGCCCATGTGTTTGTTAAATGAAAGCCGAAGGTATGAGATAAGCTAATTAAGCTAAAAGCCCAAAGTGAGAATCCAATGGATTAGGGTGACCCGTGGAGCAACCCTTGATATTATGGTTAATATTGGTGATCAAGGATTTCGTGTGATGACTAAGTAATTTGTGTAGTGAGCAAGAGACTTAAAGGTTAAGTAAAGTACTTGGTGGCTAAACAAAGGATAAGTTAATTAATGATCGAGTAAAGTGCTTATGCTTGGAGGCTAAGTAAATGTGATGTGCAAGCAAGAGATAAGTTAGGTGATTAACAAGTAATTAAAGTAATGAGCAAGTAAAGGATAAGCTAGGTGATTAGCAAGTATACTTGATGGCTAAGTAAGTGTGGAGGCCAAGAATACTTGATGGTTAAGCTTGGAATAGTAAAGAGATGATTGAGGAGGTGGAATGGCTTATTGACCATTAAGCCCTCACTTTAAGATTCCTATAAATAGAAGCTTGGTTAATTCATTTCAGAGTTTACAAATACTATCCAACATATATTAAGAGAGAGAAAGACGTAAAAACAAGTGATCAATCTACTTCAAAGTAAACCATATACGTTTAGTCAAAAACACAAAGAACGACAAAGGTAATAGTTCATAATCATTAATATTCATCTTTTTTGATTTCTTTCTCGTAGAGAATCGTAGATTAGTGGAGCATCGTAGATTAATGGAGCATGATTAGTGAGGAGGAATAAGGATGACTATTAATAATGAAAACATTGATAAGTCATGATCGAATGGAAATCGTAAATGTTTACGTAAGTTCAAACCGTAGAAATCGTTGAATGTTAATATGGTTGTTGATGGACAAATTGAAAACCATCATAGATAAGGTATGTGCATCTTGATTGGTTAGGATGTAGATGGTGAATCAATGGAGTTTTCCATTTAATTCGGCTTGTAGAACACGAGTAACGAAGTTATGGCGAATTTTGCGAAAATAGACGTTAAACGTCGAAAACGTAAAAATCTCGGATTAAAGGTCAAAAGTTGTCGTGTGACTTGAAAACGTTGGTTTCTAATGTCAACACGTGAGATAAGGTAATTAAGAGTCGTTGGCACAAGAATCATCGAATTCCGACTTATAACGAAGAAAACGAGTATTGAACGGTTGAAAACATTAAACGAATGCTCAAAAATGAACTCAAAGGTGAATTCTAAGTTAATGGATTCGAAAGTGTAAAATTCTTATACGAACACGTAAAGGATGTAATTTGTGAGTTGTAGGCTTTCGAATGAGTCAATTCGGATGTAAAACGAATAAATTAGGAAGCCGGGAGTTTCGTTAAGAAAACAAACTGTTTTGGCCAACTGGTACACAGGAGTGGCGCCATAGCGCCAGCCTAGCACAAATGATCCGCGCCGCAATGCCGGATCCGGCCGAGTTCCCTATTAACTGGCGCCATAGCGCCGAGTTTACACTAGGGATGCCGCGCCGCAGCGCCGATAGTGTAAAAATGTTGACCAAGTTAGGTTTTCATTCCTTTTGGATGTAGACCAAAAGTAAGACAATGAAGGTATTTAATATACATAATAAGATTGACTTTAAATCACTTATAAAGTGATAACATTAGAAGATTAAGTATGGTTTTACCATAATTAAATGAAGAACGCAAGAGGGTATTAAGTAAACCGTGTATGATGTTCACCTTTGGTACTTCACCAATGATGATCGGGGGTTGGTTAATAACGTAAGACCGTTAATGAGCCGTAACAAAGCATAGAAAGTCGATTTAACTTTATTAATGAAATAAGGATAATTAAACATACAAGATGAAAGATAGTTAATTGATGCTGAATTAATTAACTTAAAGTAGCATCTTCGATGATGACAATGACATTGAGAGTTACAACTAAAAGTTGTTGAATATTACGTGAAAGTGAACGGTATGCAATAAGTATACATAACCAATGACGATCAAATTTTGATTAATAACGTAAGAACGTTAGTAAGCTGTGAGGAAGGATGATTAATTCGAAACGAGTGGTATTAATGAAGTAAATCCACTTACAACATAGAAGAGAAAGAAGTTGATAAGAAAGTTGTAAACGGCAAGCCGGAACCAATAGTAAATAATCTAATAATTGATTAGATTCAGAAGAAGGGTAAGATTCATTAAGAACCATGTATGTTCGTTCATGACCTAATGTGGTATGTTATGTGGTTATATGTTCTAGAGACTGTAAAGACTCAAAGGGAAGGTAATTATACTGTAGCAGACGCTTGAAGGCAAGTCTTTCTTATCGCTTGTCTAACCTCCGTGTTAGTCAAGTTTTCTGTGATTCATGTTATGAAATGCATGAATGATTTTAAAGAAAGGGTTAATGCAAGTTTTAACTCGGCTAGACTAATTTTGAAAGATTGATTGATTTATTTACAAGTCCTTCAATATAGAACTGTTAGTGTTATCCCATGCCAGGTATTTGGTACGGATGTAAAGATAAGTTTGTCTATGAACAAACAAAAAGTATTTTCATTGATTATTCGATGGGCACGCGAGGTTGCCAAAACTTAAATGTAAATACGTTTAACAGAAGAGTGTTGATCAACATAGGGTACTATAGGCTGATCACCTAGACGTACTCGTAAGTAAAGCCGGATGGATGGTCTTAGTGCCGGAAGTCCTTTTCAAGTATGAAAATGAAAAGAGTATGTTCATGGTCTATTGACCGGTTCAGAATTCCTAAGCTATTATATATACTTTGGAATTGTTATTATGACATGAGAAGTACTAGTCAAATGTTTCACAGTGCTTCGTATTTAATTGTTCAGTTATGGAAGTAAAGTATGTAATTGTTAATGTGATATTCATATGATTCTTTGTTAAGACTTGCTGAGCTAGTAATACTCATTCTTGCTTGAACCATATGTTTGCAGCTAAAGCTGAATGAACTGAGAGTTCTAAGAGAGATAAAGGCAAGGCTAAGATGGACAATTAATCGTTCTGTAATAGATTTGTGTATTTGTATGTAATAAATTTATGAAGAACAAAGAATGTATTCCGTTTATGAACCTGGGAAAGGATTTATTACCAATGTAATATAAAGATATTAATTACACTCATTTTGTTGTTATCTCAATGGAATGATTATATGGATTGTAGTATTGTGGAGCACCATTTGTCAGGTTGGAACATACGCGAATTTGGGGGCGTCACAATGTCAATAATGAAGCAGAAAAGGAAAGAGGTGTTCCTCATCTAGTCATTAATTACAAACCATTAAATAAAGTACTATAATGGATTAGGTATCCCTTACCCAATAAAGAAGATCTCCTTAATAGGTTAAGTTACACCACCATTTTTAATAAATTTGACCTAAAGTCAGGATTCTGGCAAGTTGCCATTCACCCAGATGATAGGTACAAAACAACATCATAATCTATTAAAAGCTTTAACATTGAATATTAAAACTGCCAGAGAGATCACCCAAATGTTTGAGGGTTCTCAAGATATTGCTTTGATCTATAGGATTTATTATAAAACAATGAAAACCAATTTGAATGTTTATGCCCTTAATAAAAGTCCGAAAGACAATAATAACAGTAGACAATTTTCTAATGGTACGGTCAAAATAAGTTTTGAACGAACCAGAAGACCTGTCGTCATAGAAGATTTTACTAGTTCTTCAGCACCATCAGTTCAAACTAGAAGAGATTCTGAAGTACTTAGTAACCCTTCTACTAGGGATATAAAAATGAAAGGTATCCTTAATAAAGGTCAAGCTAGAGACCACTGTTATACTCATAATGATATGGCAGAAGAAGAAGGCTCTTCTTCTCTTACCTCTTCGGAGTTTCCTACTCCATCTGATTTTGAAGCCCCTATTAATAATCAATTAAGAGTCATTAAAAAAGAATTCATTTCCAATTGGGAAAATCTCGTTAATGATTTTAATTCTAAATCTAATAAAGAAAAAAGACATTTATTTTGCTTCAATCCCCCTAATGATAAAGAACGAGATAAAATTATTAATAGGAGGAAAAGTTTTATAAAAAATGAATAAATAAACATTACGTTTTATGATTGGTATGATCAATATCAAGGTAAATGTAATGTTATAACCAAGACTCAATGGATTAAAGAAGATAAGTCAAATGTTTCTTCTAGTCATCCTCCACTTGAAACGATCCTTTTATCTGTAAAAAACACGTCGGTTATTGCCAGCCCATTTAAAATTTTAGATAACAATAATGATGATAAGAAAATTATAGACCAAAATAATTCCACGAATCAATATCTAGCGACCATAGGAAAACAACTAGATAAAATTCAATGAGTCAGTTATCAAAACGCCTTATTCAAAAATTGAACATCCTTTGCTAAAATTACCTGAGAATATAAGTAAATTAGGTTTACCTAATAAAAATGGTGAACTTACCCAAGTTTTTGATAAATTATTTAAAAAATTAAAAACTGAAGTTGGAACAAGTGGTACTATTGCCATCATTGATCAAGTTAAATCTGACAATAAAAGTAGTAGCCAATCAGAGCATTCTGATACTATTTCAATTCCAGATTTTAATGATCAGTTAAATAAATTAACAGTTAATAACACTAGCATTACCAGAAATTGGTACTCTAGACCTACTCCTCTGGACCTACAGTTTGAAGAAAGAAGTCTAGATAAATAATTCTCTATTTCTTCTAATAAAATGTATGAATGGAATATTGATGGTTTCAGTGAACAAGAGATTTTAAATAAGTTAAATCATATGTCGATGGTAGCTAATAGCTATATTACTAAATTCAAAAATCTGACTCAACCAGATATTATTGAGTTAATAGTTAGTGGATTCACTGGTATCCTTAGGTCTTGGTGGGAAAAACATCTCACAAAAGACACTAGGTTATCAATAATCCATGTTGTCCAATTAGATTATGACGGAAATCCCATCTTTGACGAAGATGTTGGTATTGGTCCGCCTGATGGGGTCAACACGTTAATTTTTACCATAATTAAACACTTTGTTGGAACTCCTAGTAACATTACAGAAAGAATTCACGATCAATTAAGTAATCTCACTTGTCCCACTCTAAATGATTTTAGATGGTACAAAGATGTGTTCAATTCTCGAGTTATGATGCGTAATGATAGCAATAAACCATTCTGGAAAGAAAAATTCGTTAATGGTTTACCATCATTATTTGTTCATAAGGTTCGCAAAGAATTAAGTAAAAATTTAGGTTACATTGATTATGATAATCTTACCTATGGTGATATTATTAGTTATATTCAAAAGATTGGTTTAAAAATGTGTATTGATTTTAAACTTGCCAAACTTGCCAGTAAGGATAAGAATAAAGCCAAATACGAGTTAGAGACTTTTTCCGAACAATATGGTTTACCCTATGTTGCTCGCTTTAGAAGAAAACACATGCATAAACATATTGAGTCTCGCAAGAGTCACAAACGTTATAAAATAAAATATAGTCAAAACAAAAATAAATATCAAGATAATTATTATACTAAACTAAAGACATCGGGTAAAAAATCAACTAAAAAACCTATAAAGTTCGATAAAAGTAAAATTGTTTGCCACAATTGTGGGCAGGAAGGACACTATAAAAGTGAGTGCAAAATAAAACAAAAGTTATCTCAGCTAAATGTTTCAATTGAAGATACTGAACAACTATTAGAATTAATGAGAATAGAGAACATTATCCGTAATGATGAAGGTTCTGATATTCCTTATACTTCTAATAGCAGTACTTGCAACGATGAATCAAATAGTGATAATGAAGTTACTATATGTGCTGATAATTGCAATAAAAACTGCTGTGTTAAAAGATTAAATGTCATTACCAAAGAGGATGAAGAAAGCGATTTGTTAATTGATTTAATCAGCAAAATTACTGATCCCGAGTTAAAGGTTCAGTACACAAAATAGTTAAAAGATTTGTTAACAAAGGATAATAGAGTAAAGGACAAGGTTATTAAAGCTAAGGAAAAACCTATATTTAGCCTTAATAAAACTCTTGAAAGGTTAAAAACTCCTGTCAAAGAAATTACCCTCCCTGAGTTAATTCAAGAAGTTAACAAATTAAAAAGAGAAATTTCTAACCTAAAATTAGATATTTCTAACTTAAGAAAAGAAATTGAAAGCAAAAATACGGACCTTCATATTCATGATTTGTCATCTAGCGATGAAAGTCATGATATTCCTTAAGCGTCTAATACTAAAGAGGAAGACCTTTTTATTCAAGGTCTCTCCCTCAAACGTATTAAAGATATCACCATTCAAAAATGGTATATCTTTGTTAACTTAGTCATCGATAAAGCCTTCTCAATACAGCTCCATGCCTTAGTTGATACTGGTGCAAACCTGAATTTTATTCAAGAAGGTCTTATCCCTACTAAGTATTATAAAAAGACTAGTGAAAAATTAAATTCTGCTAACGGAAGTCAGATTGAAATAAAATATAAATTGCCTAAAGTTCATATTTGTCAAGATAATATGTGTTTTAAAACTTCATTTGTTTTAATTCGCAATCTTACAGATAAGATCATCTTAGGATTACCATTTATATATTTATTATATCCTTTCACTACTAGTAATAAAGGATTAAGCTGTAAACATCTAGGCAAGAAGATAACATTTAAGTTTCTTATTAAACCTAAAGAAAGGGATTTAAGATTTATCCAAGATGAATCTATTTCCAGTTCTTTAAATCTATTAAACTGCAAATCCAATTATTTAAACTTCTTAAAAGAGGAGATTAAATATAAGCAAATTGAAGAACAACTTAAGAGTAAAAGGGTTCAAGATCAGATTGCAGATTTAAAAACCTATTTAAGTGTAAATCTGTGTTCTGATTCTCCTGCTGCTTTCTGGCATCGGAAGAAACATGTAGTAAGGCTCCCTTATGCTAAAGAATTTAAAGAACATCTTATCCATACTAAAGCTAGACCCATACAAATAAGTTACGATCAAATGGAGTTATGCAAGAAAGAAATTAATGATCTCCTTAATAAAGGACTAATTAGACATCGTAAATCCCTTTGGTCATGTACTACCTTTTATGTCAATAATGAAGCAGAAAAAGAAAGAGGTGTTCCTCGTCTAGTCATTAATTATAAACCATTAAATAAAGTACTAGAATGGATTAGGTATTCCTTACCCAATAAAGAAGATCTACTTAATAGGTTAAGTTACACCACCATTTTTAGTAAATTTGACCTAAAGTCAGGATTCTGGCAAGTTGCCATTCACCTAGATGATGGGTACAAAACAACATCATAATCTATTAAAAGCTTTAACATTAAATATTAAAACTACCAGAGAGATCACCCAAATGAGTGAGGGTTCTCAAGATATTGCTTTGATCTATAGGATTTATTATAAAACAATGAAAACCAATTTGAATGTTCATGCCCTTAATAAAAGTCGGAAAGATCATACAATTTTAATCCAAAGTTCAACTTCTAATGCCAATGTCCAGATCCTGAGAATAATTCTCTGGAAAGACATTACGTTACCTAGTCAATGGACTTTGCCCAGTGAAATACCTCAACAACCAGTTAATAACAATTTTTTACCTGTTGAAAACATTAGACAATTTTCTGATGGTACGGTCAAAATAAGTTTTTTAACGAACCAAAAGACCTGTCGTTATAGAAGATTTTACTAGTTCTTCAGCACCTTCAGTTCAAACTAGAAGAGATATTGAAGTACTTAGTAACCCTTCTACTAGGGATATAAAAATGAAAGGTATCCTTAAACAAGGTTAAGCTAGTCACCCCTATTATACTCATAATGATATGGCAGAAGAAGAAGGCTCTTCTTCTCCTACCTCTTCGGAGTTTCCTACTCCATCTGACTTTGAAGCCCCTATTAATAATAATTAAGAGTCATTAAAAAAGAATTCATTTCGGATTGGGAAAATCTCGTTAATGATTTTAATTCTAAATCTAATAAAGAAAAAATACATTTATTTCGCTTCAATCACCCTAGTGATAAAGAACGAGTTAAAATTATTAATAGGTGGAAAAGATTTATAAAAAAATGAACAGATAAACATTACGTTTTACGATTGGTATGATCAATATCAAGGTAAATGTAATGTTCTAACCAAGACTCAATTGATTAAAGAAGATAAGTCAAAGGTTTCTTCTAGTTATCCTCCACTTGAAATGGTCCCTTTATCTGTAAAAAACACGTCGATTATTGCCAGCCCATTTAAAATTCCAGATAACAATAAAGATGATAAGAAAATTATAGAACAAAATAATTTCACGAATCAAAATCTAGCGACCATAGGAAAACAGCTAGATAAAATTGAATAAAAATTCGATGAGTCAGTTATCAAAAAGCCTGATTCAAAAATTAAACATCCTTTGCTAAAATTACCTAAAAATAAAAGTAAATTAGGTTTACCTAATAAAAATAGTGAACTTACCCAAGTTATTGATAAGTTATTTAAAAAATTAAAAACTAAAGCTGGAACAAGTGGTACTATTGCCATCATTGATCAAGTTAAATTTGAAAATGAAAGTAGTAGCCAATCAGAGCATTCTGATACTGTTTCAATTCCAGATTTTAATGATCAATTAAATAAATTATTAGTTAATAACACTAGCATTACCAGAAATTGGTACTCTAGACCTACTCCTCTGGACCTACAGTTCGAAGAAAGAAATCTAGAAAAACAATTCTCTGTTTCTTCTAATAAAATTTATGAATGGAATATTGATGGTTTCAGTGAACAAGAGATTTTAAATAAGTTAAATCATATGTCCATGGTAGCTAATAGCTATATTACTAAATTCAACAATCTGACTCAACCAGATATTGTTGAGTTAATAGCTAGTGCATTCACTGGTATCCTTAGGTCTTGGTGGGAAAAACATCTCACAAAAGACACTAGGTTATCAATAATCCATGATGTCCAATTAGATGATGACGACAATCCCATCTTTGATGAAGATGTTGGTATTGGTCCGCCTGATGGGGTCAACACGTTAATCTATACCATAATTAAACACTTTGTTGGAACTCCTAGTAAAATTACAGAAAGAATTCACGATCAATTAAGTAATCTTACTTGTCCCACTCTAAGTTATTTTAGAGGTACAAAGATGTGTTCACTTCTCGAGGTATGATGCGTAGTGATAGTAATAAACCATTCTGGAAAGAAAAATTCGTTAATGGTTTACAATCATTTTTTGCTCATAAGGTTCGCGAAGAATTAAGTAAACATTTTGGTTACATTGATTAGGATAATCTTACCTATGGTGATATTATTAGTTATATTCAAAAGATTGGTTTTAAAAATGTGTATTAATTTTAAACTTGCCAAACAGCCCAGTAAGGATAAGAATAAAGCTAAATACGAGTTAGGGACTTTTTACGAAAAATATGGTTTACCCCCTGTTGCTCCCTTTAGAAGAAAGCACATGCATAAACATATTGAGTTTCGTAAGAGTCACAAACGTCATAAAAGAAAATATAGTCAAAACAAAAATAATGATCAAGATAATTATTATACTAAACCAAAGACATCGGGTAAAAAATCAACTAAAAAACCTATAAAGTTCGATAAAAGTAAAATTGTTTTCCATAATTGTGGGTAGGAAGGACACTATAAAAGTGAGTGCAAAATAAAACAAAAGTTATCTCAGCTAAATGTTTCAATTGAATATACTGAACAACTATTAGAATTAATGAGAATAGAGAACATTATCCGTAATGATGAAGGTTCTGATATTCCTTATACTTCTAATAGCAGTACTTGCAACGATGAATCAAATAGTGATAATGAAGTTACTATATGTGCTGATAATTGCAATAAAAACTGCTGTGTTAAAAGATTAAATGTCATTACCAAAGAGGATGAAGAAAGCGATTTGTTAATTGATTTAATCAGCAAAATTACTGATCCCGAGTTAAAGGTTCAGTACACAAAATAGTTAAAAGATTTGTTAACAAAGGATAATAGAGTAAAGGAAAAGGTTATTAAAGCTGAGGGAAAACCTAAGTTATTGATAAGTTATTTAAAAAATTAAAAACTGAAGCTGGAACAAGTGGTACTATTGCCATCATTGATCAAGTTAAATCTGACAATGAAAGTAGTAGCCAATTAGAGCATTCTCATACTGTTGCAATTCAAGATTTTAATGCTCAGTTAAATAAATTAATAGTTAATAACACTAGCATTACCAGAAATTGGTACTCTAGACCTACATCTTCAGACCTACAGTTCGAAAAAAGAAATCTAGATAAACAATTCTCTATTTCTTGATATAAAATTTATGAATGGAATATTAATGGTTTCAGTGAACAAGAGATTTTAAATAATTTAAATTATATGTCCATGGTAGCTAATAGCTATATTACTAAATTTAACAATCTGACTCAACCAGATATTATTGAGTTAATAGCTAATGGATTCACTGGTATCCTTAGGTCTTGGTAGGAAAAACATCTCACAGAAGACACTAGGTTATCAATAATCCATTCTGTCCAATTAGATGATGACGACAATCCCATCTTTGACGAAGATGTTGGTATTGGTCCGCCTGATGGGGTTAACACGTTAATCTTTACCATAATTAAACACTTTGTTGGAACTCCTAGTAATATTACAGAAAGAATTCATGATCAATTAAGTAATCTCACTTGTCCCACTCTAAGTGATTTTAGATGGTACAAAGATGTGTTCACTTCTCAAGGTATGATGCATAGTGATAGTAATAAACCATTCTGGAAAGAAAAATTCGTTAATGGTTTACCATCATTTTTTGCTCATAAGGTTCGCGAAGAATTAAGTAAACATTTTGGTTACATTGATTATGATAATCTTACCTATGGTGATATTATTAGTTATATTCAAAAGATTGGTTTAAAAATGTGTATTAATTTTAAACTTGCCAAACAGGCCAGTAAGGATAAGAATAAAGCCAAATACGAGTTAGGGACTTTTTACGAAAAATATGGGTTACCCCCTGTTGCTCCCTTTAGAAGAAAGCACATGCATAAACATATTGAGTCTCGTAAGAGTCACAAACGTCATAAAAGAAAATATAGTCAAAACAAAAATAAAGATTAAGACAATTATTATTGAGTTAATAGTCAGGATTCTGGCAAGTTGCCATTCACCCAGATGATAGGTACAAAATAGCATCATAATCTATTAAAAGCTTTAACATTGAATATTAAAATGGTTGGAGAGATCACTCAAATTATTGAGGGTTCTCAACATATTTCTTTGATCTATAGGATTTATTATAAAACAATGAAAACCAATTTGAACGTTCATGCCCTTAATAAATGTCCAAAAGATCATACTGTTTTAATCCAAAGTTCAACTTCTGATAATTATATCCAGATCCCGAGTACAATTCTCTGGAAAGACATTACGTTACCTAGTCAATGGACTTTGCCCAGTGAAATACCTCAACAACCAGTTAATAACAATTTTTTAAATGTTGAAAACATTACATAATTTTCTGATGGTACAGTCAAAATAAGTTTTGAACGAACCAGAAGACCTGTCGTCATAGAAGATTTTACTAGTTCTTCAGCACCTTCAGTTCAAACTAGAAGAGATACTGAAGTACTTAGTAACCCTTCTACTGGGGATATAAAAATGAAAGGTATCCTTAATCAAGGTCAAGCTAGTCACCCCTTTTATACTCATAATGATATGGCAGAAGAAGAAGGCTCTTCTTCTCCTACATCTTCGGAGTTTCCTACTCCATATAATTTTGAAGCCACTATTAATAATCAATTAAGAGTCATTAAAAAAGAATTCATTTTCGATTGGGAAAATCTCGTTAATGATTTTAATTCTAAATCTATTAAAGAAAAAAGACATTTATTTCGCTTCAATAACCCTAATGATAAAGAACGAGATAAAATTATTAATAGGTGGAAAAGACGTATAAAAAATGAACAAATAAACATTATGTTTTACGATTGGTATGATCAATATGAAGGTAAATGTAATGTTATAACCAAGACTCAATGGATTAAAGAAGATAATTCAAAGGTTTCTTCTAGTCATCCTCCACTCGAAACGGTCCTTTTATCTGTAAAAAACACGTCGGTTATTGGCAACCCATTTAAAATTTTAGATAACAATAAAGATGAGAAGAAAATTATGGGACAAAATAATTTCATGAATCAATATCTAGCGACCATAGGAAAATAGCTAGATAAAATTGAAGAAAAATTTGATGAGTCAGTTATCAAAAAGCCTGATTCAAAAATTGAACATCCTTCGCTAAAATTATTTGAAAATAGAAGTAAATTAGGTTTACCTAATAAAAATGGTGAACTTACCCAAATTATTGATAAGTTATTTAAAAAATTAAAAACTAAAGCTGGAACAAGTGGTACTATTGCCATCATTGATCAAGTTAAATCTGACAATTAAAGCAGTAGCCAATTAGAGCATTTTGATACTGTTTGAATTCCTGATTTTAATGACCAGTTAAATAAATTAACAGTTAATAACACTAGCATTACCAGAAATTGGTACTCTAGACCTACTCCTCCGGACCTACAGTTCGAAGAAAGAAATCTAGATAAATAATTCTATGTTTCTTCTAATAAAATTTATGAATGGAATATTGATGGTTTCAGTTAACAAGAGATTTTTAATAAGTTAAATCATATGTTCATGGTAGCTAATAACTATATTACTAAATTCAACAATCTGACTCAACCAAATATTGTTGAGTTAATAGCTAGTGGATTCATTGGTATCCTTAGGTCTTGGTGGGAAAAATATCTCACAGAAGACACTAGGTTATCAATAATCCATGCTGTCCAATTAGATGATGATGGCAATCCAATCTTTGATGAAGATGTTGGTATTGGTCCGCCTGATGGGGTCAACATGTTAAATCTGATAATTATTATACTAAAACAAAGACATCGGGTAAATAAATAACTAAAAAACCTATAAAGTTCCATAAAAGTAAAATTGTTTGCCACAGTTGTCTCAGCTAAATAAAACAAAAGTTATCTCAGCTAAATGTTTCAATTGAAGATACTGAACAACTATTAGAATTATTGAGAATAAAGAACAATGTCAGTAATAATGAAGGTTCTGATATTCCTTATACTTTTAATAGCAGTACTTGCAATGATGAATCAAATAGTGATAATGAAGTTACTATATATGCTGATAATTGCAATAAAAACTGCTGTGTTAAAAGATTAAATGTAATTACCAAAGAGGATGAAAAAAGCTCTTTTTAATTGATTTAATCAGCAAAATTACTGATCCCAAGTTAAAGGTTCATTACACAAAACAGTTAAAAGATTTGTTAACAAAGGATAATAGAGTAAAGGACAAGGTTATTAAAGCTAAGGAAAAATCTATATTTAGCCTTAATAAAACTCTTGAAAGGTTTAAAACTCCTGTCAAAGAAATTACCCTCCCTGAGTTAAATCAAGAAGTTAACAAATTAAAAAGAGAAATTTCTAACCTAAAATTAGATATTTCTAATTTAAGAAAACAAATTGAAAGCAAAAACACAGACCTTCATATTCATGATTCGTCATCTAGCGATGAAAGTCATGATATTCCTAAAGCGTCTAATACTAAAGAGGAAGACCTTTTTATTCAAGGCCTCTCCCTCAAACGTATTAAAGATATCACCATTTAAAAATGGTATATCTTTGTTAACTTAGTCATCGATAAAGCCTTCTCAATACAGCTCCCTGTCTTAGTTGATACTGGTGCAGACCTGAATTGTATTCAAGAAGGTCTTATCCCTACCACTACAAAAAAATCGGTCATTGTCGACGGGAAATGTCGTCGCCTATGACTCTCGTGCCGTCGACATTGAGGTCATTTGGGATGGCGGTGTCGTCCAATGAGCCCAAATCTTCGTCTGTGTCGTCACCCTCAGTCGTCACGTCGGTATCATCATCATTGGCGACGGTACACATTAGCTACGGGATAATGTCACTACCGACGAGACGAGCAATGACAAGGCCGTCGGCAAAGACTTGATGAATTTTTTTTAGAACACCTCATTACCTACGGTAGGACTATTGCCTTTGACTATAGTGCTGTCGGTAATGACTTTGTCCCCATGTCTGTCGCCCGAGGTCATTGACAACGGGCCAACCGTCGCCCTTACCCCCGTCGACAATGACTTTATATTTTTTGAATTTTTTTATAATTTCAAAATTTCCCTGTTCATTTATAAATATAAACATACACCTGTTATAAACTAATAAAAACTATCAAATAACGAGAAAATATCATATAATTCACCATTAAAATAGTAATCGAAATCAAATATATAGATAAAAAATGGCCATTGGTACAACTCTAAAAATGTACAAGTACATACATGAAACTAAGAATATAACATAAACTAACTACAATCCGTCGCCTGTCTCCTCGTCATCGACTTGGCGATCATCACCCTGTACTGGAGGAAGCTGCTCTTCATCAACTCGATGGTCATCACCCTGTACTGGAGGAGGCTGCTCGTCATCAGCTCGACGGTCATCACCAGTGCCTCCACCTCCACGAGTCTTGTCAACAAGATCCTATAAAATTAAAATATTAATAACAATTTCAAAATGATAAAATATTTACATTATTTTAGTTTGGGTTTTCTCAAGTTAGGCGTACGGGACTCGAACTCGGGCTCTGTATATCGGAATCGAGTCCCATCAGTTGGAATGCATGTCTATTGCCTATGCGGTGCTATTGTCTATGTGTGTGTGTCGT
Organism: Panax ginseng; assembly: GCA_020205605.1. Classification (NCBI taxonomy): domain Eukaryota; kingdom Viridiplantae; phylum Streptophyta; class Magnoliopsida; order Apiales; family Araliaceae; genus Panax; species Panax ginseng. The sequence continues at coordinate 56,251,316 of CM035138.1, read as the reverse complement.
TCGGACGACCGGGGCAGTTTTTGGTCTCTTTTTTGACTATTTTTCTAAGTTTTCTGAAGTTAGGCGTACGGGACTCGTACTCGGGCTCGGTATATCGGAATCAAGTCCCGTTAGTTGTAACGCATGTCTATTACCTATGCGGTGCTATTGTCTATGGTTGCGTGTCATTCGGACGACCGGGGTGGTTTTTGGTCTCTTTTCGACTATATTTCTTAGTTTTCTCAAGTTAGGCGTAAGAGACTCAAACTCAGGTTTCGTATATCGGAAATCGAGTCCCGTCAGTTGTAACACGTGTCTATTGCCTATGTGGTGCTATTGTCTGTAGTTGCGTGGCATTCGGATGATCGGGGCGGTTTTTGGTCTTTTTGACGACTATTTTTTTATGTTTTCTCAAGTTAGGCGTACGAGACTCGAACTCGGGCTCTGTATATCGGAATTGAGTCTCGTCAGTTGTAATGCGTGTTTATTGCCTATCCAAAGCTATTGTCTGTGATTGTGTGCCGTTCGGACAACCGGGGTGATTTTTGGTCTCTTTTTTGACTATTTTTCTATATTTTCTCAAGTTAGGCTTATGGGACTCAAACTTGGGCTTCGTATATCAGAATCGAGTCCCGTCAGTTGTAACACGTGCCTACTGCCTATGTGGTGCTATTGTTTGTGGTTGCATGGTATTCGAACGACTGGGGCAGTTTTTGGTCTCTTTTTCGACTATTTTGCTAAGTTTTCTCAAGTTAGACGTACGGGACTCGAGCTCGGGCTTTGTATATTGGAATTGAGTCTCGTTAGTTGTAACGCTTGTCTATTTCCTATGTGGTGCTATTGTTTGTGGTTGCGTGGCTTTCAAACGACTGGGGCGATTTTTGGTCTCTTTTCGACTATTTTTCTAAGTTTTCTCAATTAAGACGTATGGGACTCGAACTCGGGCTCCGTATATCAGAATTGAGTCCCGTAAGTTGTAACGCATGTCTATTGCCTATGCGGTGCTATTGTCTGTGGTTGCATGGTATTCGGACGACCGGAGTGGGTTTTGGTCTCTTTTTCGACTATTTTGCTAAGTTTCTCACTTTAGGCGTACGGGACTCGAACTCGGGCTCCGTATATCGGAATCAAGTCCTGTCAGTTGTATCGCATGTTTATTTCCTATGCGGTGCTATTGTCTATGGTTGTGTGGTGTTTGGACAACCGGGGCGGTTTTTGGTCTCTTTTTCGACTATTTTGCTAAGTTTTCTCAAGTTAGGCGTACGAGACTCGAACTTTGGCTCCGTATATCGGAATTGAGTCCTGTTAGTTGTAACGCGTGTCTATTGCCTATACGGTGCTATTGTCTGTGGTTGCGTGGCATTCAGACAACCGAGGCAGTTTTTGGTCTCTTTTTCGACTATTTTTCTAAGTTTTCTCAAGTTAGGTGTACGGGACTCGAACTCGGGATCGGTATATCGAAATCGAGTCCCGTCAGTTGTAACACATGTTTATTGCCTATGCGGTGCTATTGTCTATGGTTGCGTGGCGTTCGGACGACCTGGGCGATTTTTGGTCTTTTTTCGACTATTTTTTTAAGTTTTCTCAAGTTAGGCGTACGGGACTCGAACTCGGGCTCCGTATATCAGAATCGAGTCCCATCAGTTGTAATGCATTTTTATTGCCTATGCGGTGCTATTGTCTATAGTTGCATGTTGTTCGAATGACCGGGGCGGTTTTTGGTCTCTTTTTTGACTATTTTTCTAAGTTTTCTCAAGGTAGGCGTACGGGACTCGAACTCAGGATCCGTATATCAGAATCGAGTCCCGTTAGTTGTAACGCGTGTCAATTACCTATGCGGTGCTATTGTCTGTGTTTGTGTGTTAACTAGTTATTTAACAGTTTATATAAGCAATATAATTACAAATAAGGAAATACAACAATAATAAGTTTTACCTGTCGAATATTTGGAGGAAAGATGTTGGCAAAGACAACTGCACATACACAGATGGCCTCATCCCGGATTACACTAATGAGGTCGTCAGCAGCAACTGTAGGATTTATGGAGCCATGGACAACCTCCTAAGCAAGCTGGTAGATCCGCTTGCGTGATGGTGTGCCTGACTACACGACAATGCTCGCCATGCACCCCTCTATGTTCCGCCTGAAGAAATCATCATATAATGAAGGGTTGACGCCTGATCCACTCGCCCCACTACCTCTGGTGGGTGGGCGATGACGAGATCTCGCAGCAAGGACTATAGTGTAGGTTGGGACATGGGGAATGCCCACAACTCTACCCTTTTTTGGCCCCCCTATAGCCTGCAGCTAGTCCTCCATCTCCTCGTAGTCACGCTCAGCATCAGCCACTAGAGTGTCACCTCTCTGGTTGCTCCGGACCACAGAAAGGTCCTCGAACCGTGTCTAAAAAAACACAAAAATAGGTGAATAACAAGTATTACACAAAAATATACAAAAGAATTTCAAAGCCATCAAATACATACTAAATAAAATAATTAAATTACTTACCGCAATGTTGTAAGACCCCAACTTTTATGAATAAAGAATAATTTTTTCGAAATATATTTTTGAATATTATGGTGTGGATTTGATATAATGTTATAGTTGTGGGTAATATTTTCAAATTTTGCAAAGTAAGCAAGTGGTTATATAATATTCAATTGGTCAGGGAATATTCATTTTAATAGGGAATATTCGTACGACGGCACAATCATTGGTGGACCCCACAATGGAAGTATTATTGTAGTTAGAAAATGACAGAATTATCTTTTTATAAAAATAACGGTGAATGTTTTACCGTTAAACTGTTGAACTACCCGGTAGTAAAAATACAGTAATACGCATGGTTGCATAGTAGCACACAGTATTGATTATTGATGCTTAGGTGAGAAGTCACTCATTTATACTCAATTATTGCTACGGTAATTGCTGCATCATATCTCTCATATTATTGATTCAATTATTATCACAGTATCATCTGCATAATAATAATTATTAAATCAATAATTGAGACGACAAAGTTATTCATATTATTATTTGCAATATTGACAATGTCTATAAGTTCTGTCAAGGAGAGGTTTGGTCACCTAATTGCGCAACAATAAGGAGAAATCCTTATCGGAAAGCCCCCTCTTTCCTGGGAACGACCTGGTTGTTAAATATTGTGAGTTATAATATTAATGATGAATAAGTTGTGTTGATTAAAGATAAAATTGATAGTTTCATTGTGTTGGGATTATCAGTGTTAGTGGAAATCGATATTTATTTCGATAATAATTGATGTCTGGAGGTTATATTGACCAATTAGGTAATTAATCGGATGAATGAGCAATTAATTGCTATTATTTCACATGCTTATAACTATTTGTTAACATTTGTGTAGTATTGATTCACATTCATGTTCTATTAGGGGAGGTGGTGCAAGATTGATAATACTTGCATGACTAAATTAAAAATGGAGGTATAGTTGAAGGTACTATACTGTAATTAGTTTTTTCACATAATTATACTATTTAGTCACATGAATGAACTATTAATTCACATTATTTACTATTAGGGGAGGTGGTGTAAGTTTGATAATACTTGCAGGACTAAATTAAAAATTAAAAAAAAGAGGAAGGTATTATACTGTAATATTTTGTGCCCCAAAAGGTGCAATTATCGAAACTATATTTTCTTATAAATAGAAGCTCATTCTTCCTTCATTTCTCACCAATTTACTAAAGCTATAGAGCAATTATTATAGAGAGAAATTATAGAGAGAAAGAAGAAGAGAAGTCTGTTATTTCATTATTCTAGTATCCAGTCTTCTTCTAAGGTAAGGGGTATTATTCTTTCGTATTCATGAAGAGGGTTATTTTCTTTCAATACTCGTAAGGGTTGTTATTCCATTCTTTATTATTATGTTGGAATAACCTGTCAATGCGAAGTACCGCATACATGGTGAAATTCTTCTGTTATTCCATTATTTATTATTCTGTTGGAATATCCTGTCTGTGCGGATTACGCATGACCTGGTTCCATTCTTTATTATTCTGTTTGAATAACTTGTCTATGTGGATTACTGCATGCATGGTGAATGATCCTTCGTATTCATTCCTTATTAAATTTTGGAAATGATCTGTCTACGTGGATTACCGCATGGCGGGCAAAAATCCATTTGCAGTTTCATATATTTTATTATACTCAGTTGGTTAAAGTTTTGGCTTCTATACTCCATGAAATTAGTAGAATATCCTGGATATTTGCGCTTCATCCAGTATCTTTTCATGGAAATATTCTTCTGAGCATTCTTAAATTTTACTCCACAAAATAGTATCATGTTGACAATTTGGACGTTATTGATTTCTGAATAAATTAAATTATAAATCTTTAAAAATTTATCCTTGAACTTGTTTTATTGAATTCTTATATCATTGTCATCATCCTCATGTTTATAATATGTTGAAAGTCATTTGTGGCTTGTAGTGCATAGATGAACTTGGTGTGATTATGACCTGGGATTATTCGGTATAATTATGACCGTAATTTTAAAAATAATGTGGTAAAAGTCGTCATTGGCCGTAGTGCATTAATGGACAGTTGTTGGCATGATCATGACCATTGATGAATACACGAATATTCTTGGCCCGTAGTGCATGTATAATTTGTGGTCGTGATACTAATGAATATCCTTGGTCAGAAAAGTGTGGATGATGTGGTCTATTTATTAAATTCGAGTCTCGCCGATAGAAGTGATGAAAAACCTTTTAAATCATAGAAGATAGTAGATTTTATTCTCTACTTGACTCTTCTAATGGATTGCTTGTTCATTACCGCAGATTAAACTTGATGTTTGTTATATTTTATCAGCTTAACACTGTTGAAGGCTAACGATAAATTATTATGCATTATCTTAGTCATAATATTTCTTACTGGGCTAGTTGAGCTCACACTTTCTTTCACTATTCTCTTTAGGAAATGAGAATATAGCTGGGACGAGTCGGGGAATGGATTGACGGTCCAGATGGTTGTTTTAGTAGTCCTCACTATTCTATAAAATAGTGTGTCAATAAATGTAATGAGGACTCCATTGAGTGTGGATATTGTCTAGATGACAATATTCTTATTAAAACTCTTAGATTATGTTTTGTCGTAGTTTATACGACTGTTGTATAATTAAGTTGTATTTTAATTTTGTACCATGTATTTGACGACTCAAGATGGGTGATGTATACCTATTTTGGGGGAGTCACAAATGTGCTCTACCTCAGGTGAGATATAACCACTGTCACCTTTCTTCTGGTGAGCGTGCCACCAAAACTCGAGGCGGGAAGGTCAGTTCTTTAGACTCACCTCGAGTCTCTCCCTGTAGAGGTCGTACGACTGACTCCTAGTGCATTGTGGGAGACGACACTGCTGTCGGACAGCTGTACGCTGTGCCGACATCTTCTTAAACACCTCGCCCTCCCAAATATCGGGCATATGCTCCCACACCACAACACCAATGAAATCTGGCCGGACATCTATAAGTGTCTGTCTATCAGCCATCTTGGTCTGGGCCTTCTTCTTCTAGTCATAGACCCACTTGTGCCAATTCATCTCGAGATACTTCCCAAGAACAGTGCTGCCGTGGGCTTCCTGCCTGTCCTCGAAGCGATAATATCTCTGCAATACAACATATGAATATCAACAATTACTTAATTAGTAGACAACATAAAGCAAAGCGTTAAAAAAAATATTCAAAAGCACACATTAAAAATAACATATGAATGAATGACTTCTTACCCTAAACTCAACAATAATCAGCCCACGTGTGCGGTCACCACATCTGCTCACCTCATCCACGGGCTGGAGAATCGGTTGCGGACGATCCCAAGCAATGTGTTCCTTGGCGTCGCGTCAAGGATACTAAAATTGAAGGCAGTTAAATTTCTGAATTACAAAGAATATATAAGAACTAAATAATTAATTCAAACATAATGTTAAATATGAAATTACCTAGTAGTCCCGACACGGCATATAAGCGGCGCCTGGGGGGGGGGGGGGAGGATTCCCTAGCAATCGACGTGCTAGTCCCCGCGGAGGCCTACGTCGATCACCTATGTAGTGAAATACAACAATATTTATATAAATGAATATAATGTCAATATTATATAAAATTAAAAACAATAAGATGTATAACAACAAAACATGTAATTATACATGATGATTCGGCCTGATCATCACCAGCACTACCTCCACGGCCTGAACTACCAGCACGCCCACCACGATTGCCATGTGGTGTACACGCCATATTTGTATATATACTGTTAAATCATCATCAAGAAGATAATGTGCGGATACAACTAAAAGGATACAACATAAATATCAGAATCGTCATGCACATACAACTAAAAGGATACAACATGCATATATTACTAAAAGGAAACAACTATTTCATTTGAATACAACTAAAAGGACATAAATAACACATACTCCTAATCATTTATATCATCAAAGCCATCAATATCAGAATCATCATCTTCGAGTAGTAGATCTTCACTATCGTTGTCATCACCATCTTCGTCATCCTCAACGATTTCTACAATTATATCTACCTCCTCAACAACATCGTCTTCACTTTCGACAGTGATAACATCATTCTCTTCTTCACTAGACTCACTAATAATTGTCACATCAGTAGGTGTGCACTAGTAGACTTGACTTGTAAAGGTTCACGTCTGGACGAGGAGCTGTGCCTTGAAAACCACGGGCTTTGGTGGTTATAACAGCATGCCATGGGCTTGCAGGAGTCTTAACACTCCGCGTGTAGTACACCTGTTTTGCTTGACTTGCTAAAATAAAAGGCTCATCCATGCCAGTCATTAGTCTTAGTTTTGACTTAACGTTAACAGTCACCCGTCTTGATTTTTTATCTACTTTAACTCCATTCTCAACATCAAACCAATGACAATTGAAGCAAACTAATTCTTTATGACCCCAATATTTGAAAATGATAACTTCTAGCAATCGTCTGCACTCGGTCATCCCAAATGTTATCAGAAGTAACTACCTTTCACCACAACACGAGTAATCAATGTGAGCGACTTCCCAATATCGCAACACTTAAATCAGAATTGACAATGCAACATGTATAAGTATCTACAGATCTTTCAGGTCATTTTACTATAAGCTTTAGCCGATTGTCACTAACTCATCTGTGAGGACCTAATGTACATTAACACAACATATTCTAAAGTTAATTACGCCACAAGAATAAATATATGATGGTAGATTCATTGAACTTGTAAAGGTTAGACTTACATGATCTTTAAACCATTGCACAAATTATCCATTTCTCAAATTTTGCAAATCCCCGTCCGATATACACGGGTTCGCTTCACGTACTTCAGCATCATATTGACTGCAACACAATTATCTACTTAATGTGTTTGTAAAGGAACTTGACATAGTTACACCAGACATATATAGTTATGACTACTTATTTAATGTATGGCGGTACTGTTAGGTTTTGTGAAAATCAAAGTAGCAATCAAATTGCAAAAATAGCGGAAGCAAAATAAAATCAGATTTTAAAATTTTTCACAAACCAATTACCCGGATCATCATTTATGCATATTGTAAGACCCCAACTTTTATGAATAAAGAATAATTTTTTCTCGAAATATATTTTTGAATATTATAGTGTGGATTTGATATAATGTTATAGTTGTGGGTATTATTTACAAATTTTGCAAGGTAAGCAAGTGGTTATATAATATTCGATTGGTCAGGGAATATTCATTTTAACAGGGAATATTCGTACGACGGCACAATCATTAGTGGACCCCACAACAAAAGTATTGTCGTAGTTAGAAAACGACAGAATTATCTTTTTATAAAAATAACGGCAAAAGTTTTCCTGTTAAACTGTTGAACTACCCGGTGGTAAAAGTACAGTAATATGCGTGGTTTCATAGTAGCACACGGTATTGATTATTGATGCTTACGTGAGAAGTCACTCAATTATACTCAATTATTGCTATAGTAATTGCTGCATAATATCTTTCATATTATTGATTCAATAATTGTCATAGTATCATCTGCATAATATTTTATATTATTAAATTAATAATTGAGACGACAAATTTATTCATATTATTATTTGCAATATTGACAATGTCTAGAAAGTTCTGTCAAGGAGAGGTTTGGTCACCTAATTGCGCGCCAATATGGATAAATTCTTATCGGAAAGCCCCCTCTTTCCTGGGAATGATCTGGTTGTTAAATATTATGAGTTATAATATTAATGATGAATAAGTTCGTGTTGATTAAAGATGAAATTGATATTTCCATTATGTTGGGATTATTAGTGTTAGTGGAAATCGACATCTATTTCGATAATAATGGATGTCTGGAGGCTATATTGACCAATCGGGTAATTAATCGGATAAATAAGCAATTAATTGTTATTAATTCAAATGCTTAAAAGTGATGAGTCCCAGCGATAAAAGTGATGAAAAACCTTTTAAATCATAGAAGATAGTAGATTTTATTTCCTACTTGACTCTTCTAATGGATTACTTGTTCCGCTGCAGTTAAACTTGATAGTTATTATATTTTATCAGTTTAACACTGTTGAAGGCTAACGATAAATTATTCTGCATTATCTTAGTCATAATATTTCTTACTGGGCTAGTTGAGCTCACCCTTTCTTTTACTGTTCTCTTCAGGAAATGAGAACATAGCTGGGACTAGTCAGGGAATAGAGTGATGGTCCTAGATGTTTGCATTAGTAGTCCTCACTATTCTGTGAAATAGTGTGATAATAATTGTAATGAGGACTCCTTTTAGGTTTTTATACTCTCTAGTAGACAATATTTGTATTCAAACTCACAATTATGTTTTGTCGTATTGTACACGACAGTTGTATTATTAAGTTGTATTTGAATTCTGTACCATGTATCTGGCGACTCAAGATGGGTGATGTATACCTAATTTTGGGGGCGTCACACATGATGGCTATTTTTTCGGATATGGTGGAACAAAATGTGGAGGTATTCATGGATGATTTCTCAGTTTTTGGGGATTCGTTTGATTTATGTCTTGACAACTTAGAGATGGTTTTGAAAAGATGCATTGAAACAAATTTTGTACTGAATTGGGAAAAGTGCCATTTTATGGTACAAGAAGGAATAATTCTGGGACACAAGGTTTCGAAGAAGGGACTTGAGGTGGATAGGGCTAAACTCGAGACTATTGAGAATTTACCGCCACCTACTTCAGTAAAAGGTGTTCGGAGTTTTCTGGGACATGCAGGCTTCTATCGCAGATTCATAAAAGACTTCTCCAAGATAACTAAACCACTATGCCGTTTATTAGAGAAGGATGCACATTTTAAATTTGACGAGGCATGCGTGTCGACATTTAAGCACTTGAAGGGGAAATTAACTTCAGCACTAGTTATTACTGCACCGGATTGGGACTTGCCGTTTGAACTTATGTGTGATGCCAGTGATTATGATTTGGGGGCTATTTTGGGTCAGCGAAAGGAAAAGCTTTTTCACGTGATATATTATGCTAGCAAGAACCTTACATATGCGCAATTGAACTACACAACCACAGAGAAAGAGTTATTAGCAGTTGTGTATGTTTTTGATAAATTCCGAGCATATCTGATTGGTACGAAGGTGATAGTGTACACAGATCATGCAACGATTCAAAATTTAGTAGCAAAGAAGGATGTAAAGCCCCGTTTGATCAAATGGATAATATTGTTGCAGGAATTTGATTTGGAGATCAAGGACAGAAAGGTCACTGAGAACCAAGTGGCGGACCACTTATCTCGACTAGAGAATCCGGAAAGGGAGGCAGATGACAAAGTTATAATTAAAGAATCCTTTCTAGATGAACAGTTGTTTGTGGTGAAAGGAGAAGTGTCATGGTTTGCAGACTGCACGAACTACTTGGTGAGTAAGATGGTACCTTCTGACTTAGTGGGTCATCAAAAGAAGAAATTCTTGCATGATGTTAAATGGTTTATATGGGATGAGCCATATTTGTTCAAACAATGTGTTGATCAGATGATAAGAAGGTTCATCCCGTATAGTGAGATCGAAGGGATTCTACAGGATTGTCATGCTTCTGTGTATGGGGGTCACTATGGTGGAGAGCGAATAGCGGCTAGAGTGCTACAAGCAAGATTCTAATGGCCGACAATTTTCAAGGATGCGTACAGTTTCGTTCAGAGATGTGACAGATGTCAAAGAGTTGGGAACATTTCGAAAAGAAATGAAATGCCATTGAATACGATCCTCGAAGTGGAAATCTTTGATGTGTGGGGGATTGATTTCATGGGCCCTTTTGTTTCTTCATGTGGGAATCTATATATCTTGCTAGCAGTAGATTATGTGTCAAAATGGGTAGAAGTGGTAGCTCTTCCAACAAATGATGCCAAAGTAGTCCTCAGGTTTTTACAAATAAGTATCTTCACGAGGTTTGGGACTCCAAAGGCCATCATTAGTGATGAAGGCAATCATTTTTGCAATAGGCAGTTCACAGCTTTGTTGGCTAAGTATGGGGTGAATCATCGCATTGCTACAGCGTATCATCCACAAACGAATGGCCAAGCAGAAGTGTCAAATTGGGAAGTTAAAATAATTCTTGAAAAAGTTGTGAACCCCACTAGAAAGGATTGGTCCTTAAAGCTTGATGATGCTGTGTGGGCATATAGGACTGCGTACAAAACTCCATTGGGCATGTCACCTTTTCATCTAGTTTATGGCAAAGCATGTCATCTTCCTATGGAGCTAGAGCATAAGGCATATTGGGCGATTCGGAAGCTCAATTTTGATTTGAAAGCTGCATGAGATAAACGCCTACTCCAACTTAATGAGTTGGATGAATTCTGATTACAGGCGTATGAAAATTCTAAGCTGTACAAGGAGAAGGTGAAGAAATGGCATGATCGAAAGATAATAGAGAGAACATTTGAGCCGAGAAAAAGAGTTTTGCTTTTCAACTCAAGACTTAAACTTTTTCCAGGGAAGCTAAAATCAAAATGGTCAGGGCCATTTACAGTGAAGACTGTCTTCCCACATGGTGCAATAGAAGTGTTTGATAAGTTCCCGGACAAGCCATTTAAAGTGAATGGACAGCGACTGAAGCACTATTTTGGTGGCGAGGTTGACCGACAGAAAGTCACCTCAATTCTTTCTTCAACATGAACAGTCAGAGACAGTCAAGCTAATTGATTATAACTTAGCACTTGATGGGAGGCAATCCATTGTTTCTATCTCTACTTTTTATTTATTTTTATTTTTTTTAGATTATTTTTGTGTTATTTTATTATCATATTTAATTGTGATAGTTTGCCAGCTTTGCATAAACATCTTAGAAAATGAATGTTCATATGATTTTGTTTGTGCATAGCATAGTAATGATGGTGTTAAGATAGACACTCATGCGTATTCAGTAATTCATGCTTTAACAGTGTTTATTGGTATTATTGTAGGTGTATTGGATTAAATTCATTACTTTCTTAAAGTATTGGTAGGAAAAATTGGCGGTATCGAGAACCAGCGCGCTAGCCTGCGTGATGTATGCCTTGAAAAGCTCTGGCTACTTTGTGCGGCATGTCCGAATAGTAACACCAAAGGGCACTTCGTGTGCGCCGCGCATGTCTACATTGAAAAGACACGCGGCCCCGCCCGACACCGGAAGTTGAATTTTTTTTTGGGTTTTAAAGACGTGTTTAAACACATCACTTCTTCATTTGAAATAACAGAAGTTGTATTCCCTTTACTCTCCATTACATCAACGCCTCCTCCTCTCTAGTTAGTTACCAATTGGAGTTATAACGTCTCTTCCCCACTACGTGATTTTCGCATCAAATCTCATACCCACGATCAATAGCTATACTGATAAAAACTAGGGTTTCAGAGTGGGTTGTGCAAAATCAGTTTGGGGGTATTCAGTCATCGACTATCACTCACTATCAGGCAAGTCTTCTTCTTCTTCCTTATCAGTCTCAAATGGGCCCTAAGCGTGCTCGATCTCGCACCCCTGAATCATCATCTTCAAGCATGCAAAGTGGGGATAATGTTAATTTATCAAAGTTTATCAACTTGGATGCTCAAATTGAATACTATCGAATTGTGGGGAAGTTATTTGTTCGTGAACGAGGGTTCAAGCCAGATGCACAGGATGGACAGTTAGTGCAGATGATTAGAGAAAGGTGTTGGCATGGTGTGTGCTCTACGCCGACGGCTACACCTATAGCTGTTGTGCGACATTTTACGCAAATGCGAGGGAAACAATGAATGGGTTTTATTTTGTTCATGGAATTGAAGTGGACTACAGACCGAGAGCTATTTGCCAAGTGTTCAATTTACCTGACCCTCGAGCTGGACGAACGAATTGGGTGGAAAAAGAACGTTTGGAAATAGATTTGGATGTTGTTATCACTGATCTGTGTATTCCAGGGACCCAGTGGACATGCACTCCTGGCACGAATCACCCTAAGACATTTCCGGCTTCCACTCTCAATCGTTATACAAAATCCTGGAATCTCTTTGTGTGTGCCAAACTTTTTCCATCTTCTCACCAGCATGAAATTACAGTGGAGCGAGAAATTATATTATGGGGAATCATTGTTGGAAAATATATCGACGTGGGTCACTTGATGAATCAGAATATGCTGAGATATATGCGGGGAAGTACTATAGGGAGTATTCCACATGCCTCAAAAGTTACCCATTTGTGTGCCAAAGTAGGAATTAGGTGGACAAATGAGCAGATGTAGCTCCCGAGCCAAGACATTACGCATGCCACAATTGCAAGGTTTTAAGATTGGCAAGGGGGTACATCGCATCCAAGAGGAAAGGGCTTTATTCTGCGTCCTGCATCGTCTACACCTTCATCGCAGCCCTCTAAGTCAAATGAAGTAGGCACGTCAACCCAAGCAACTGCTGTTACTAGGGATCGACAGCTCCGAAGGTTGGAGCGTAAGGTCGACGCTATGTACGATAATTTTGCAGCATTTCTACGGGTCTTACGAGGTCGCTCGCGGAGGCGTTTGCACAGCAAGGAACTATGCTTGAGTGGCCACAGTTTGGGACTGCCATGCCATATCCACCACCGGATTCACCACCCGACGAGGGTGGTGCAGCTGAGCAATAGGGGAGTTTCTCTAACCCTATACCTTCTTTCATTGAGATAATGAATATTTTAAGTTTGGGGGTCTTGGGTAGTAAGGTAGTTGCATATACTGTCTGTATGATTAGTTTAAATTTTGCATGTTTATGTGTTAGATAATAATTACAGGAAAATTTTCTGTTCTTAGTCATTATAATTTATGTTAGTATATGTTTAGTTACATTTGATGTTTAGTTGCATGTCTCACAGTTCTAGCTTTATGGAAGTTATGTTTAGCCTATGATGAAAGTGAATTGTGAAGGATTATTGAGTATTTTGGATAACATGAGCTTAGATATAATGTTTTACATAATGTAATTCATGATGCTGTTTAGATGCTTTTGGTTTGCACTGTCGTGTTCATAATTGCTTGTAGGCATAAGAATTATGTGTTGCATTGCTTAATAGGAAATGTGGTTTTAAAAAGAGAATTATGTGGAAAATGGACTGGGACTGTACAAAACATTGATAATCAAACCTTGGGGAACACATGGGTATGCTATATATATAAAAAAAGGAGTAATAATGTGGCTAGTCTTATTTCGGGGTCCTTATTACTTGAGTAAGTACGCTCGTAGGGGTGTCTTAACACCTAGAGCCCTAAGTCTTTTATGGTCTGGGAGTCGTTGGTTTAAAGCTCGCTAAGGGGTAGTATTGTTAGCCTAATGGAATGAGGCAATGCACAGTCATGTGAATAAAAAAGAAAAAAAAAGAAAAATAGCAATAAACACCGCGAGAAAGAGCAAAAATCGCCCTCGTGAGTAGAAATAAAGCATTTAAACCCATTGTTGAACCTTAGATTGTTTTGATATGTTGGAACAGTCTTTGTTTCATAAGTATACATGAATCTTGATTCAGACTGTAATTTTCTGTTTTGAGTAGTTTAGCATGTGTATTCTTGCTGTAATCAAGTTTTAGTGAACACAACACACACACAACATCTTTATACCATATATAAATTATTTGAGTGTATGATATTATGCCTATAATTTGGTTTGAATTTGTATTCTCAAATCTGTATAATTCGTTGAGGCAGTTTGGACTGAAATTCTGTTATAACTGGAGAATGTGAGACTCATTTGCATCATAATCTAGTTACATAGCATGTAGTTGTATTTTTAGTGTTTTAGGTCATATGCATTGCTTGAGGGCAAGCAATAGTTTAAGTTTGGGGGTATTTGATAAGTAGGTTTTATACCTACTTATTGGATATCAATTCACGAGAACTATGCCCATCTCAAGTACATTTTAGTGTGTTTCTAATTGCATTTCGTGTTATTTTGCATTGCATGTACTGAGAACCCCTTTGGTGTAAAAGTTCAGGAAATGGCATACCTCGGCGTTGATAGGTGGCATAAGATTAGTGAAGGCATGACACGATGGTCGAGTGGAAAAAAGGAACAGAACATTGATGGACAAAGAAGCGAAGGCAACTTGTCAAAGGAATAATAGCAGCATGACAAGGAAGCAACAACAGCAGAACTCAAGGATGCAAAATGCAGAAGCCGCGCGGCTACACAAGCTAGAACTCGCGCGCCTGGAACCGGAAAAGATTAATTTGCATGTACGCGCGCCCGCGCCTGTTTAGTATGGGATCGCGCGCGTCATTGACTGCAGTTGTTGACTTTATTGTAATTTTAAAATTTGAAGTTTTTCAGCTGGTATAAACTACTCTAGTTGGTACCAGACGCGATCATCTCTTGTTTTATCAGTTTTTCATAATGTAGAAGTAGGGTTCTACGCTTTGAACGAATTCCAACGAGGATCCAAGCATAGACTTAATTTTTTATACTTCTTCTTTAGAATTCAATCGTTGGTTAAGAACTACATTTATGTTGCTGGAGATTATTGAGGATTTGAACAAAACTCTTGGAATATAATCAGCAATTGGGTTTGATCGATTCTATCTTCTCTCAATTGTTTTTATTTATTTTCCATGTGTTGCTTTAATCCCATAATAGCTTTCGGTTCAGCGATGAACTAAACTCCATTATGGGATTCTAATAGATATTGATATGTAATCTAATATTAATGGCCTGAATGCTTGATTGTGTAGTTATCATGGAAATTATATTATGATTGAATTGATTGCATGAATGTCTGATCACCATTTATTTTATGTACTTATATAGAATTTAAATATGACATGTGAGTATGGTTGTAATCATGATAGCATGTGTTTATGAGGCTGAATTGTTTAGCTCTATATTTCGTGAACCAGATTGAAATATATTGTTTCACCGTGTGTAGTGATATAAAAGCTTATGCTTCAAATCAATATTATTGCAATGTCACATAGAAATATAGTGATGTTGGTTTTATTGATGATTACATGATTTCTATTGCATGTGAAGGTTATGTAAGCAGGTCATAATGCATTAAAAAATGGTTATGTCTAGTTTTGTGCTCTTGGCTAATTTTCCATGATACATGAATGATCTTGAATGAGGGTATTATTTAGATGAAATATGAATTGAAGTTAGAATTCAATTATTTCCAAATTTGATTTATTATTCTATTATTTTTCTTGTGGTCATTATTTGAGTTAGATTAATTAAAAAATTATATCATTCGTTTAAGCATATAAAAATAGTGATATAGTTGATGCATAATAATTTAATTTTGAACCCTTTCTCCGTGGATCGATACTTTACTTACTCTGTATTACTTGTTAACCCATGTATGCTTGCATGAGTTAGAGTCCTTTTCTTAGATCTAAAAAGGAGGCAACAGCGGGTACGAGTGAGATATTGTCAACGCAAAGGACCATTTTGTATGAATTACAAAGTATGGAGATAGAGTTAAAGACTCCAGGAACCCATGTGATGACGGCGAATATACGAGTAGAATCGACTTTAATCGATAGAGTTAAAGCTGCTCAAGCTACAGACCTGGAGCTGATGCGTATGAGGAAGAAAGTGCAAGAAGGTGCTATTCCGGAAGCAAAATTCGATGAATAAGGAATACTTTGAGTCAACTTCAGACTTTGTGTTCCTAACGATTCTAACTTAAAGTATAAAATCATGATAGAGGCGCACAACACACCGTTTGTAATCCATCTTGGGAGTACCAAAATGTATCATGGTCTTCGACATATATTTTGGTGGAACAATATGAAGAGAGAGATAGCAGGGTTTATCTCAAGGTGTCTAACTTGTCAACGAGTCAAGGCGGAACATCAAGTGCCAAAAGGTCCATTGCAACCACTTGAAATTCCAGAATGGAAGTGGGAACACATTACCATGGATTTCGTTACTGGTCTTCCCAAGGTTTCTCAAGGTATAGATGCGATTTGGGTCATTGTTGATAGATTGACCAAGTCTGCTCATTTCCTACCGATACGAGAAACTTATACACTTGAACGTCTTGCTCGTATGTACATAAATGAGATTGTAAGATTGCATGGTATGCCAGTATCCATAGTTTCTGATCGAGACCCAAGATTCACTTCATGATTTTGGGTTAGTTTGCAAAAAGCTATAGGCACGAATTTATGATTTAGTTCGGCATATCATCCTCAAACGGATGGGAAGTCGGAGAGCACTATTCAAACTCTTGAAGATTTATTAAGACTCTGTGTCCTTGACTTCAAAGGAAGTTGGGACAAGTTCTTACCATTGGTGGAGTTTTCCTACAACAACAGTTATCAAGCAAGTATTGGTACGGCTCCATTTGAGGCGTTGTATGGAAGAAAGTGTCGTTCTCCAGTATGCTGGGATGAGGTGGGTGAAGCAATGTTGTTGGGACCGGAGTTGGTACGTATGACTACGGAAAAGATTCAAATGATCCGATAACGTATAAAAACCTCACAAGATCGACAAAAGTGTTATGCTGATCTTCATCGAAAGGACGTGGAATTCAATATTGGAGATCATGTGTTGTTACGAGTTGCTCCATGGAAAGGAGTTAGGAGATTTGGAAAGAGAGGAAAGCTCAATCCTCGATTCATTGGCCCATTTTTAATCCTCGATCGAGTAGGAACCGTGGGCCTATAGACTCAAGACACGCTTAAGTATGTCTCGTGTTCATAACGTTTTTCACGTATCTATGTTATGTAAATATGTGAAAGACTCGAACCACATTATTGAATTAGAACCGGACGAGAGAGCGGAAGATTTAACGTATGAGGAGGTACCTGTTAAAATCTAGGATAAGAAGGATCATATTCTACGCTCCAAGGTTATACCTCAAGTCAAAGTTTTGTGGAGAAACCACGATGTTGAGGAAATGTCCTGGGAGTTAGAATTTGAAATAAAGTCAAGGTATCCTCACCTCTTCGACATACCAGGTACGCACCCTAATTTCGAGGACGAAATTTCATAAGAAGGGGAGGTTGTAAGACCCCAACTTTTATGAATAAAGATTAATTTTTTCTCGAAATATATTTTTGAATATTATGATGTGGATTTGATATAATGTTATAGTTGTGGGTATTATTTATAAATTTTGGAAGGTAAGCAAGTGGGTATATAATATTCGATTGGTCGGGGAATATTCGTTTTTTAACAGGAATATTAGATGACGATTTACACAATCATTAGTGGACCTCTATTAATGAAATTATTGTCGATTTGAAAACGACAAAATTATCTTTTAATAAAAATAACGGCGAAAGTTTTACCGTTAAACTGTTGAACTACCCGGTGGTAAAAGTATAGTAATACGCGTGGTTGCATAGTAGCACACGATATTGATTATTGATGCTTACGTGAGAAGTCACTCAGTTATACTCAACTATTGCTGTAGTAATTGCTGCATAATATCTTTCATATTATTGATTTAATAATTGTCACAATATCATCTGCATAATATTTTATATTATTAAATCAATAATTGAGACGACAAATTTATTCGTATTATATTTTGCAATATTGACAATGTCTAGAAAGTTCTGTAAAGGAGAGGTTTGGTCACCTAATTGCGCGCCAAAAGGGAGAAATCCTTATCGGAAACCCCCCTCTTTCCTGAGAATGATCTGGTTGTTAAATATTGTGAGTTATAATATTAATGATGAATAAGTTCATGTTGATTAAAGATGAAATTGATATTTCCATTGTGTTGAGATTATTAGGGTTAGTGGAAATCGACATCTATTTCGATAATAATGGATGTCTGGAGGCTATATTGACCAATCGGGTAATTAATCGGATAAATGAGCAATTAATTTCTATTAATTCACATGCTTATAACTATTTGTTCAAATGTGTGTACTATTGATTCACATGCATGTACTATTAGGGGAGGTGGTGCAAGATTGATAATACTTACATGACTAAATTAAAAATGGAGGTATAGATGAAGGTAGTATACTGTAATTATTTTTTTCACATGATTGTACTATTGATTCACATGATTGTAGTATTGATTCACAAGATGTACTATTAGGGGAGGTGGTGCAAGTTTGATAATACTTGCAGGACTAAATTAAAAATGAAGAAAAAGATGAAGGTATTATACTATAATATTTCGAGCCCCAAAGCCTGCAATTATTGAAACTATATTTTCCTATAAATAGAATCTCATTCTTCTTTCATTCTCACCAATTCACTAAGACTCACAAGAGCATTTATAGATAGAGAAGCTTTAGAGAGAAAGTAGAAGAGAAGTCTGCTACCTCACTATTCCAGTATCCAGTCTTCTTCTGAGGTAAGGGATATTATTTTGTTCAGTATTCATAGGAATAATATTTTCTTCCATACTCTATAGTATGTGAGTAATATTATTCCGTCTCGTATTCCTGATTATACCATCATTAGGTTAAAGTATTACTTCTATATTCCGTGAAATTAGTAGAATATCCTTGAAATTTGCACTTCATCTAGTATCGCTTCACAAGGATATTTTTTGCACAATCTTGTTAAATTTTAAGTTATTAATGCCGGAGTACTGTCCATGAGTACTACTTATTTATACGGTACTATTCACAAAAGTACTATTCATGGGTACTATTCACAAAGTACTATTCATAAAGTACTATTCATGAGTACTATTCATAAAGTACTATTCATTTTTGAGTACTATTCTCAAGTACTATTCACGAGGGTACTATTCACTCAGTACTATTCACTCTAAGTACTATTCACCACGAGTACTATTCATAACAAAATTGATTTCTTTTCATTCAAATCATTTTTGATACATTATCATTCTTGAATTTTACTCCACAAAGCAAAGATCATGTTGACAATTTGGACAATATTGAATTATGGATAAATTAAATTATAAATCTTTAAAAATTTATCCTTGAACTTATTTTATTCAATTCCTATATTATTGTCATCATCCTCATGTTTATATTATGTTGAAAATCATCCGTGGCCTGTAGTGCATAGATGGACTAGGTATGATTATGACCAGGGATTATTTGGTATAATCATGACCGTAATGTTACAAATTATGTGGTAAAAGTCCTCATTGGCCCGTAGTGCATTGATGGACAGTTGTTGGCATGATCATGACCATTGATGAATACATGAATATCCTTGGCCCGTAGTGCATGGATAATTTATGGTCGTGATACCAAAGAATATCCTTGGCTGTAGTGCAGGGGTGATTCGATGATGTGGATTATTTATTAAGCTGAGTCTCAGTGATAAAAGTGATGAAAAATCTTTTAAATCATAGAAGATAGTAGATTTTATGCTCTACTTGACTCTTCTAATGGATTGCTTGTTCTGCTATAGTTAAACTTGATATTTTGTTATATTTTATCAGTTTAACACTGTTGAAGGCTAACGATAAATTATTCTGCATTATCTTAGTCATAATATTTCTTACTGGGCTAGTTGAGCTCATCCTTTTGCTTTCATTGTTCTATTCAGGAATTGAGAACGTAGCTGGGACTAGTCGGGGAACGGATTGACGGTCCAGATGATAGCATTAATAGTCCTCACTATTTTATGAAATAGTGTGATAATAAATATATTGAGGACTCCATTTGAGTTGAATACTGTCTAGAAGACAATATTCGTATTAAAACTCTCAGTTTATGTTTTGTCGTATTTTACACGACAGTTGTATTATTAAGTTGTATTTGAATTTTGTACCATGTATTTGGTGACTCAAGATGTAAAGTCCCCGAATCCGGATACTTGAAACCCGAACTCGGTACTTCACGATACCATTTCTATGAGCGGAAATATTACTAATAATAATAACAATAATATAAATTTCAAACTTAACTTACATTTATCAGAGTCTAATCCCAAGTACGTAACCTTTACTACATTCTTTACATGATATATAATACATATCATAGTTCTAATATAGTCTAACTATTATAAAAGATACCAATAAGCACATTCTGTTTGCTTTCCTTTTCACTTGTTCTTGTCTGAACCTTCCAGTTGTTCACACTAAGCTGAAAACATTTAAATTAAGCAGGGATGAGCATTTGAGTGCGCAGCAAGTATTATATATTTATATATAAGCTGAAAGAATTTAAATGTTTTCTTTATAATACCCTTCTACAACGAGTCAAAAGTTGTGAAGTAATCTTTACCAATAATAATAACATAACAACCCTCGTTCAAATTTTTGAAACTGTGTATTGTCTATATATAAGGTTTATGTGACATATTATTATTTTCATTTTCGAAAAGGTTTAGCAGAACTTCATTCGCAAACCGTTATAACTTACGGGCTTTAGGTTGTACTTCCCATGGGCCCTGTATTGATCAATACTACATTGCTAGAACGATATTATCGTTCATCCTTTATCCGCCGTAGCACATAAAAATTTTCTCGTGTTCGGGATGTTCATACTTGTCAGGGTTCCAAATAAAAGGTTTTATCTTATCCAACAATAATCTATAATTCAACATATATGTATATCAAAGGTGTATCAACATGTGATTAAACACAATGATTATCCAAGTGGGGACACTTGTATAATCATTTATAGAAATTAACGAACTGAATAAATATCTCGAATTACTATATACTAACATGTTGATAATCAACCAGCGTATATAATATAGGTTTAACAATCATGCAGTAATAATAGTATAATCGAAACATTCTTACACTTGTCCATTGCATAAAGAAAATGCAAAGGTAGGATACTCTTTCGATCGTTACCGCTTACGATTCGCAACTTAGTTTTATCTTTAATACCAAAACCTATCATTAATAAGATCATTCTATCGATTAGAATCACATATCATAACATATAGTACTGCTTATTGCAGTCAGCACATAACCTAATCACATTGTCATACATGTTTCACAGTCATAGAATCATAAACAAACAATCATACATTCAAAATATCTAAGTCCAGATCAATTTCTGAAACGAGTGTCGGTCTACCGACGGCTTTATCGGGTAATTATCGAGTCTAAGACTCTATCATATAGTTCAAATATCCATTTAGACTAATTAAATAATGAAATATATCATTTTTAACTCGACTTTATAATAATTTTCAAACAATTATAATAATTTTATCACAAATTTTTAAACAAGGAATCATTATAAAATGATTTAAATATCAAATAATTCTATTATTATTAATATTTAATTAATATTAAACTATTAATAAAACTATTGCCAAAATATTAAAGTTATTTGTAATAACTGAAAATATTTTTAAAGTACTTATGTTACCCTTAAATGATTTTAAAACAATTAAATTCGTTTTGAATAATTACCATTAATATTAATGAACTATTTATCCAAATATTAAAAGTCATTAATTAAAACTTAAATAATTTTAATTCATTACTACCCTTTTTAAATGATTTTAAATTAATAAAATCATTTTAAAACTATTTATTTAATATAATTATTAAATAAACTTAATATCATTAATATTAAATTATTAATATTTTCATGACAAAATATCAAAAGTTATATATTATAACTTAAAATATTTTTATAATCCTTTAAATCATTTTTTTATAAGATTTTTAAATCATTAAATCTATATTTTCATAATTATTTAATACATTTATTAAATAACTTAAATATCATTAATACTAATTAATTAATGAGATTCATCACAAAATATTAAAAGTTATCAAAATAACTCAAAAATATTTTCTAACACAATAATATAATTTTTCATGAATTAAAACCATTTTAAATAATTTATTTAATATAATAATTAAATAAATAAATACCTTTTATATTGCAAAAATACTAAATATACTCAATGTAACAACCCGATATTTTCTATATAAATAAATCATAAATTTTATGTATAAATTTTTTTTTTTATTTATTAAAATAAATATGAATGATATGTGCCAAGGTAATGTGTAATTATAATTATATGTTTGATAAATAAAATTTAAGTATTACATTATTAATTGTAAATAATTTTATTTTAGAAATATTGGTTATTATAAGTGATATTTTTATAGTAATTAATTCTATATTAGAAATGTTTTATTAATTATTTTCCATGAAATTATATGTTTATATTATTCAAATAATATATGAAATGATTTTAGAATAATTATAATAATTATTTCATTATATAAATTTGTTCAGGATATTAAGTTAATTATTTTAACTTAATGATAACAGATAAATCAGATATGGAATCCAAACCCTAATTTTGGGTTTTGATCAAGGAATGATAATAATATTATAATATTTTGATTTTTGAGTCTTTATAATAATGTAATTGTAAAAATTAGATTTATTGATGGTTGGTCGATTATGGTATATTGACCAAACCCTAGCATTAATTGATTTAACTCTGTTTATCAATTTAAATGGGAAACTTACGACTGTTAAATATTTGGGTTATATGATATATGTTATGTGTTACTTCAGGATATGCTAATTAGAAAACCCTACTTATTAAATTAAAACCCTAATTATATCTGAATTTTTTTATAAACCCTAATCAGGAAATTTAAATAGGAGGTATGATTTGTCAAGAATGTATTTTCTGTGATTAAAGGTCATGTATAATATGTTTTATATCACTTAATAAATAAACCTAATTCGATTTAAAACCATAATGATTAAAACCCTAATTTTGTCGTGAAACCCTAATTGCTATAATTAGTAACCCTAATTTGAAATTAGAGTTTGAGATTGTTGGTGGGTATCGATAATGTGATCAATTAACAAATATTGTGGTTATAATTATTAAATTTAGAAACCCTAAATTGTTAAACCCTAATTACTAAACCAAAACCCTAATTTAGTAATTAAAAACCCTAATAGTAATTTGGTAACCTAATTACCAAAAGAATAAACCCTAATTGCTAAATTAGCAAAGTCAATGATAATTATATGATCTAAACCCCTAATGTTCTTTGTATAAAGTAATTAGAAAATTAATCTAATTAACAAACCTAAATTGTCAAATTTTAGAAACAAAAATTTAGTTATTTTATATTATTATTTTTTGTAATAAACCATAATTGTTAAATCCTAAATTTGGAATCCTAGACTTTTGCTAAAATTGGCTCAAACCCTAAACCCTAAACCAAACCCTAACCCTAAGGGTTTGGCAATTACCCAAAATGCCATTAATTTGTCAGCCCAAAATGACCATTTTGCCCCTAAGTGTATTATTTTGGCTACATTAGTAGGTTTTGACAATAGGTTGGAGTTGGTAACCAACTATGTTGACAAATGGTGACATACAATCTCAAAGAACACTACAAATCTCAAAGATACATGCATCCAACACATTATATATATAGTATTGAGAGAGAAAATCTCATTTGCCCACTTATTTTTGCAATAACACTCCACTTATCTCTCTCACTTAAAACCTACGAAATTCTCTCCTAAAATCGAACCAAGAAACAAGCCCCACGATCACCATACCAAATCAAAGAACACAAAATCGAGAATTTGGACATTAAAGGTATAAAACCTTAGCTTGAATCATCAAAATTTTGTTGTTAGATGTTAGAATTTATTGTTAGAACATGTTGTTTATAAGTTATTATGACGATCTGGGTTGGTTTTAGATAGATCCATATCATCAAAATCTTGATTTGAGTTTTTTGAAAAATCGGAAATTTTTTGTCGATTGACAAGCAAATGTCGAGCCTCTTTAATCTTTTGTATGGTAACTTTTTTTGTTGATTAAAGCTTGAATCTCAGTAGCATGTTATGTTCCCGTAATCCGGAACTTTTATCTAGCTCAGATCGTGCTCGTAATGAAAGTTATGGGTGGTCAAACCTCATTGATGACCATGACTTTCAATTTCTGAAAAACCAGATCATGCCCGAAGGGCTCACAAGATCTTCGTGGCCTTAGATCTGATCGTGTTATGATTTTATGTAATGATCTATGTATCTATGATATAGTACATTGTTTGGACTATAATATTATTGCACTATATTACTAATATATAGATCGGTGTAGATCTCGGTGGGCGGTCAACTAGGCCGGACGTTTCATGAAATGCATTTTCCGGGTAACCCGGAAAGCGCATGATCATGACGTCGACAAGGTTTAATAGGGCCTAGATCTCTGTCGATTGTGTTGTTATTTAGTTAATGTTTTGGGATAAATATATTCTCTTACATGTTGGCTACACACTTCACGCATTATATCATAAAAATATCTCGCGATCGCAAGTTGTGGAAGCCCAAAGTAGTTATCAGAATCGTTCTTCATTTTCGGGAAACCCGTAAATGAAGAACATGTCTGATGTACCACTTTGAGGCTTTATATCTTCGGATTGTGATGTTATTTGATCATATTTCTTGTTGAATGGTGTAGTGTTGCATGTATACTACATAATATGTACAAAAGCATACCCTCAAACATCATGATCCAGAATTCGTGTGCTTGGTCAAAGTAGGCAAGTTGAATCGAAGTTATGAATGTTCTTGAAGGCTCAAGAACACCTATAGCGACGAGAAAGTGTCATTTATAGCCCTTTAGCGACGAGCTTTATTTATAATTTCCGAAAATTAAAACAAAATTGATAAAAGGGTTTTTAATTATTAAGAATACAAAATAAATTATTAAAAATAATTTTAAATTTGAAAATTATATTTTAATTATTTTAAATATATTTCATAAATATTTAATATTTTTGGAATATTAAAAGTATTTAATTTATTTAATTATAATATTAAATAAATTATTTAAAAATGATTTAAATACATGAAAAATCATTAAAAATTATATTATGATATATGAAAATATTTTAAGTTATCTACAATGACTTTTAATATTTTATGATAATTTTCATTAATAAATTAATATTAATGATAGTTAAGTTATTTAGTAAATGAATTAAATAAATAAATTAAAAATGATTTTATTATATTAAAATCATTTTAAATAATAATAAGGTATTTAAGAATATTTTAAGTCATAAAATATAACTTTTAATATGTAATGGTTAATTTCATTAATTAATAATGATATTAAAAATTATTTAATTATATTAAATAAATTAGTTTAAAATGATTTTATTATTTTAAAAATTATTTTAAATGAAAATAAAGTGTTTAAAAATATTTTAAGTTATAAAATATAACTTTTAATATTTAAAAGAATAATTTCATTAATAATTTAATATTAATGATATTTATTTAATAATTAATGATATTAAATTTATTTAATAATTATATTAAATAAATAGTTTTAAAATGGTTTTATTAATTTAAAAATTATTTAAAAGGGATAAAAATGAATTAAAAGTATTTTAAGTTATAATTAATGACTTTTAATATTTAGATAAATAGTTCATTAATATTTAAATATTAATGGTAATTATTTAATAATGATTTTAAATGTTTTAAAAATCATTTAAAGGTAATATAAATGTTTTAAAAATAGTTTAAGTTATAACTTAATATTTTGGCAATGGTTTCATTAATAATTTATTATTAATTAAATATTAATGATAATAGAATTGTTTATTATTTAAATCATTTAATAATGATTCTGATATTTCAAAATTTATGATAAATGGTAATAATTGTTTAAAAATTTTTATAAGGCAATGAAAAATAGTGCGGCGGGTGTTTGAAATATCCAAATGAATATTGAACAATGTTTAGAGTCTTAGACTCGATAATTACCCGATAAGGTTGTCGGTAGACCGATATATTTCAGAAATTGATATGGATTTAGATAGATTGACTTGATAAGTGAATTATTTGTGATTCAATGGTGTTAAAATTATGTGACAATGTGATTAGGAATGTGCTAACTGTAAGCAATAAGCAGTATTATATGATATATTATTCTAATCAGACAATGATCTATTTAATGATAGGACTTGATAGAAAAGATATATCTAAGTTGTGTAAGCAGCAGACAAGGCAAGTATCTAAACCTTTGCATTTACTTTATGCTAAGGACATGCGTAAGATAATATCTAAACTATTCATTTCAATTGTTCAAATATTTTAACCTTTGTATATACTTATGCAATGATTCTGTATAAGTAAGCTATTAAACAATAATTGTTGTACAATTTCCTTTATTCTGTTAATAGTGATCAAGTTATTTATTCTGTTCGTTAATTTCTATAACATGGTTAGGCAAGTGTCCTCACTTGGATAATCATTATATTTTATCACATGTTGATACATACTTATAGTTGCTTAGTATGTATACCTTGAAATAAAGGTCGTCTAAGCTATTTGATCCAGCTAGACATATATTTAAAGTTGTTGTTGAACAAGATAAAACTTATCCAACCGAATTGTTTTGGTATGGATTCAAGACTGTTATGAACATCCCAATCATGGGAAATATTTATGCGCTACGGCGGACAAAGGATGAACGATAATATCGTTCTAGCAATGTAGTATTGATCAATACAGGGCATAACGGGCTGATCACCCCCGTGCCCGTAAGAAATGACGGTTTACAGATGAAGTTCTGCTTAAACCTTTTCAAAAATATAAAACAATGTTCACAGTCTGTCAAATGATCATCATTTATATTCTGTACGTAGTTTCAAAAATTTAAAATTTAAAATGACATGTTATTGATTATCGGTCCAGTTTACTTCACAACTATTGATCCGTTGTAGAAGTTTCGTTCAAAGAAAATATTTAATCTTTTCAGTTAACTGATATTGTTGATATTACTTGCTGGGCACTCAAATGCTCATTCTTGCTTAATTTAAATGTTTTCAGCTAAGTGTGAGCAAACCGAAGGATCTGCCAAGAACAAGGGGAAAGGGAAAGTTGCTGAATGAATGTTTAAGCTATTCTATGTAATAGTCTAACTTTATGATAAGGATGATAAGTACTACTATTATTATCATGTAACGAATGTTTAAAGGTTTCGTACTTGGGAATTAAACTCTGATAATATGTAAATAAAATTTGAAAATCTATATTATTGTTAATATTATTAGTATTATTCCGCTCATAGAAATGGTATCGTGAAGTACCGAAGTTCGGGTTTCAAGTATCCGGATTCGGGACTTTCTGTAATGGTATCGAGCTATAGGGTTAGAAACCTTAGGTGGGATAGACTTTAGGCTATAACCTTAGAACATAGGGAAATTGAAAATATAAATAACTCATATAGAGTTTAAAAGTAGATGAATCAGATAAATTCATCGTCAAACAAACTAAAAGATAACTTATATGAAACCCTTATGTGTTATGTGTATATATTTTATGCTAATCAGGATAATTTATATGTGTAGATGTCAGGTGAAAAAGGATTAGGATACCCTTGGATCATAAAGAAGAAGCCGATATCAAAGCCAATAGCTGAAATAGAGGCTCAAAGTGAAAGCAACCTCGATGAGGTGGTTATAGTGGAGAATATCGTACCAGATCCGGAAATGGTGGAACTAACCGACAGTGATTCAGACACTAAAGTTGGAGCTGATCAAGCATCAATAGAAGTGCGAGAATCATGGACCGAGTTTCCTCTTTGGAACAGTTGTGGGAAATAGAAAAATTATTAAATAGTCAACTGCAGAAAGCATTAATTGAAACCATGGAAGAACAAGATAAGCTTAAAATCCAAATTGACCAACTAGGAGCTAAAAGCAACAAGTCGTATGCAACTCTCTAAACCAAAAGGGAAAAAAGAAAATAAATGATCGTGATCCCGATAACAACCAAAGGAACTTTAAACACATAGAAAAGTGTACAAATTGTGACAAGAAGCATGATGAAGGCGCAGTGTGAAAGGGAAAATGTTTGCTACAATTGCGGTCATGGGGGACATTTTTCTCTTCAGTGTCCCAATCCAAAGCAGTGTGTCTGTTTTATTTGTGGAATAGAAGGTCATCAGGCAAAGGGATGTCCACAATCAAGAAAAAGGCGTAGTGAATAGGTAGTATAGGTTCTGTGGTGTAGGTTTGTTTAATATTATATGTGTGCTTAGTATGTTTGTGTAATATAATATTCTCCCCTTTGTGTTAATCAAAGTTGTAAATCCCGACTCTTGTGGTCACAAAGGGATAGTATTGTGGGCTATATTATGTAAATTACTTTGAATTAATGAAAATGAACTCATGTTTGGGTAATGAAACAAGTTTAATATATTAAACTTATATGATAAGGTTTAGAATGTAAGTTAAATTATGTTTTATTTAACCAGATAATGCCGCCTCGACGACAAACTCGAAATCAAAGGGCAGAAGAATCTGTCAACAACGTTGAAGGACAACCACAACCAGATCCAATGCAGCAATTCGCAAACATGGTAGCTCAAGCCATGCAACAGGGAACGACGACATTATTTGGGAACCAACGGGACAATCGCTAGCAAACTTCAAGGACTTTAAAGTCAGTAGGACCTCCCAATTTAGAGGTACTGTTGACCTGTAGAAGCCCAAACTTGGGTTAAAGAAATAGAAAAGGCGTTTGTAATAGCTAGGGTGGTGAGGGCAAAAGACCTCTTTGCCACCTACATGATGAAGGGAGAGGCAAATTTTGGTGGAAGCGAATCAAAAGAAATTTGGGGAAGGTGTAGTTGCTTGGGAAAGGTTTAAAACATTTTTTTTTGAAAACTACTTTTCATCTAGCATGCAAAGCTAGGATGGAAGTAAAATTTCTTGAATTAAAACAAGAGAATATGATCGCTATGGAATATGCCGCAAAATTTAATGAATTTGGCTAGGTTCGCCCCTCATCAAGTCGATCTGAGGCTAGAAAGCGCGAAGGTTTGAGGTGGGATTAAAACCCAGCGGCTCTACAACAAGGTGGCGATGTTGCAAATCCTACATTTGCAAAAGACTCATGGAGAAAGCACTTATCATTTGAGGAGGAAGTGAGGCCATGAGCCTTTACAACAAAGAAAGGAGGAACAAGGAAAAGTTGAGGAACCGGGAAGGTGGAAGCAAACATCTGGGAATAGGAGGGATAAGAGGAAGGTGAACAACTTTGGAAGGTGCAGTAAAACAAGAAGGTGTAAATAAGAGAAGTTGGTGCAATGTGGGAATTGTGGGAAAAATCATTTGGGGAATGTCTAAAAGGGAAAATTAGCATGTTTCAGTGTGTGGGGGGAGGGCCATATCTCTCCAAGCTGCCCCAATTCTAAGACAATTGGTGGGTGTTTTACATGCGGATCAAAGGATCATAGGGTGAAAGGCTGTAGAAAAGGAAAGCGGAGGTAGAAGTGTGAACATGGGGAAAAGCTAGCGGAACTTTGGCAATCACAGGACCAACTTCATCCAAAGAAGTTTAATTTAAATCTACTACAAGGGTCTTCAACATACGAGTCCAAGACACGGTGGCGGTGGCGGTGGGACTCTGTGTACTTTTCAGATAACTTTTATTTTCATATATATGATTTTTCTAGTTATAGTAAATAATTTTATAATAAAATTTGAAGGAAGAATTTGAGTTCTTTTAGAAATCAAATTTCAGATAATCGAAAAGACAAGCTTTACGTAAATAGTTAAAGAACGACCGATCGAGAGTGATCAAGATCTACCGCAACGATTGAGAATGTCATGTACCCTCGTGAGGTATAGGTTTTAAAGTGGTGATTGATTAGGGACGGAATCTTTATATAAAGGGAGGTGAATGTAACAACCCGATATTTTCTATATAAATAAATCATAAATTTTATGATAAATTTTTTTTTTTTTATTTATTTATTAAAATAAATATGAATGATATGTGCCAAGGTAATGTGTAATTATAATTATATGTTTGATAAATAAAATTTAAGTATTACATTATTAATTGTAAATAATTTTATTTTAGAAATATTGGTTATTATAAGTGATATTTTATAGTAATTAATTCTATATTAGAAATGTTTTATTAATTATTTTCCATGAAATTATATGTTTATATTATTCAAATAATATATGAAATGATTTTAGAATAATTATAATAATTATTTCATTATATAAATTTGTTGAGGATATTAAGTTAATTATTTTAACTTAATGATAATGAGATAAATCGGATATGGAATCCAAACCCTAATTTTGGGTTTTGATCAAGGAATGATAATAATATTATAATATTATAATATTTTGATTTTCGAGTGCTATAATAATGTCTTTGTAAAAATTGTATCTTTGTTGATGGTTGGTCAATTATGGTATATTGACCAAACCCTAGCATTAATTGATTTAACTCATTTATCAATTTAAATGGGAAACTTACTTAATCGTTAAATATTTGGGTTATATGATATATGTTATGTGTTACTTGAGGATATGTTAATTAAAAACCCTACTTATTAAATTAAAACCCTAATTATATCTCGAATTTTTTTATAAACCCTAATCCAGGAAATTTAAAGGAGGTATGATTTGTCAAGAATTGTATTCTTTGTGATTAAAGGTCATGTATAATATGTTTTATATCACTTAATAAATAAACCTAATTACCGATTTAAAACCATAATGATTAAAACCCTAATTTTGTCATGAAACCCCTAATTGCTATAATTAGTAACCCTAATTTGAAATTAGAGTTTGAGATTGTTGGTGTGGTATCGATAATGTGATCAATTAACAAATATTGTGGTTATAATTATTAAATTTAGAAACCCTAAATTGTTAAACCCTAATTACTAAACTAAAACCCTAATTTAGTAATTAAAACCCTAATAGTAATTTGGTAACCCTAATTACCAAAAGAATAAACCCTAATTACTAAATTAGCAAAGTCAATGATAATTATATGATCTAAACCCTAATGTTCTTGTATAAAGTAATTAGAAAATTAATCTAATTAACAAACCTAAATTGTCAAATTTTAGAAACAAAAATTTAGTTATTTTATATTATTATTTTTTGTAATAAACCATAATTGTTAAATCCTAAATTTGGAATCCTAGACTTTTGCTAAAATTGGCTCAAACCCTAAACCCTAAACCAAACCCTAACCCTAAGGGTTTGGCAATTACCAAAATGCCATTAATTTGTCATGCCAAATGACCATTTTGCCCCTAAGTGTATTATTTTGGCTACATTAGTAGGTTTTGACAATAGGTTGGAGTTGGTAACCAACTATGTTGACAAATGGTGACATACAATCTCAAAGAACGACTACAAATCTCAAAAGATACATGCATCCAACACATTATATATATAGTATTGAGAGAGAAAATCTCATTTGCCCACTTATTTTTGCAATAACACTCCACTTATCTCTCTCACTTAAAACCCTACGAAATTCTCTCCTAAAATCGGTCAAGAAACAAGCCCCACGATCACCATACCAAATCAAAGAACACAAAATCGAATTTGGACATTAAAGGTATAAAACCTTAGCTTGAATCATCCAAAATTTTGTTGTTAGATGTTAGAATTTATTGTTGTAACATGTTGTTTATAAGTTATTATGACGATCCGGGTTGGTTTTAGATAGATCCATATCATCAAAATCTTGATTTGAGTTTTGAAAAATCTGGAAATTTTTTGTTGTCGATCGACAAGCAAATGTCGAGCCTCTTTAATCTTTTGTATGGTAGCTGTTTTTGTTGATTAAAGCTTGAATCAGAAGCATGTTATGTTCCTCGTAATCTGGAACTTTTATCTAGCTCAGATCGTGCTCGAATGAAAGTTATGGGTGGTCAAACCTCATTGGTGACCATGACTTTCAATTTGGAAAAACCAGATCATGCCCGAAGGCTCGACAAGATCTTCGTGGCCTTAGATCTGACTGTGTTATGATTTTATGTAATGATCTATGTATCTATGATATAGTCTGTTGTTTGGACTATAATATTATTGCACTATATTACTAATATATAGATCAGGTAGATCTCAGTGGGCGGTCAAACTAGGCCGGACGTTCATGAAATGCATTTTCTGGGTAACCCAGAAAACGCATGATCATGACGTCTGACAAGGTTTGACCGGTCTAGATCTGTCGATTGTGTTGTTATTTAGTTAATGTTTTGGGATAAATATATTCTCTTACATGTTGGCTACACACTTCACGCATTATATCATAAAAATATCTCGCGATCTGCAAGTTGTGGAAGCCCAAAGTAGCCATCAGGAACTGTTCTTCATTTCTGGGAAACCCAGAAATGAAGAACATGTCTGACAGCCACTTTGAGGCTTTATATCTTCGGATTGTGATGTTATTTGATCATATTTCTTGTTGAATGGTGTAGTGTTGCATGTATACTACATAATATGTACAAAAGCATACCCTCAAACATCATCATGTCATTGCGTGTGCTTGGTCAAAGTAGGCAAGTTGGAATCGGTTATGAATGTTCTTGAAGGCTCAAGAACACCTATAGCGACGAAGAAAGTGTCGCTATAGCCCTTTAATGATAGCTTTTATTTATAATTTAGAAAATTAAAACAAAAATTGATAAAAGGGTTTTTAATTATTAAGAATACAAAATAAATTATTAAAAATAATTTAAATTTCGAAAATTATATTTTAATTATTTTAAATATATTTCATAAATATTTAATATTTTTGGAATATTAAAAGTATTTAATTTATTTAATTATAATATTAAATAAATTATTTAAAAATGATTTAAATACATGAAAATCATTAAAAATTATATTATGATATATGAAAATATTTTAAGTTATCTTCAATGACTTTTAATATTTTATGATAATTTTCATTAATAAATTAATATTAATGATAGTTAAGTTATTTAGTAAATGAATTAAATAAATAAATTAAAATGATTTTATTATATTAAAATCATTTTAAATAATAATAAGGTATTTAAGAATATTTTAAGTCATAAAATATAACTTTTAATATGTAATGGTTAATTTCATTAATTAATAATGATATTAAAAATTATTTAATTATATTAAATAAATTAGTTTAAAATGATTTTATTATTTTAAAAATTATTTTAAATGAAAATAAAGTGTTTAAAAATATTTTAAGTTATAAAATATAACTTTTAATATTTAAAAGAATAATTTCATTAATAATTTAATATTAATGATATTTATTTAATAATTAATGATATTAAATTTATTTAATAATTATATTAAATAAATAGTTTTAAAATGGTTTTATTAATTTTAAAATTATTTAAAAGGGATAAAAATGAATTAAAAGTATTTTAAGTTATAATTAATGACTTTTAATATTTAGATAAATAGTTCATTAATATTTAAATATTAATGGTAATTATTTAATAATGATTTTAAATGTTTTAAAAATCATTTAAAGGTAATATAAATGTTTTAAAAAATAGTTTAAGTTATAACTTAATATTTTGGCAATGGTTTCATTAATAATTTATTATTAATTAAATATTAATGATAATAGAATTGTTTATTATTTAAATCATTTAATAATGATTCTGATATTTCAAAATTTATGATAAATGGTAATAATTGTTTAAAATTTTTTATAAGGCAATGAAAAATAGTGCGGCGGGTGTTTGAAATATCCAAATGAATATTGAACAACTGTTTAGAGTCTTAGACTCAATAATTACCCGATAAGGTTGTCGGTAGACCGATATATTTCAGAAATTGATATGGATTTAGATAGATTGACTTGATAAGTGAATTATTTGTGATTCAATGGTGTTAAAATTATGTGACAATGTGATTAGGAATGTGCTAACTGCAATAAGCAGTATTATATGATATATTATTCTAATCAGACAATGATCTATTTAATGATAGGACTTGATAGAAAAGATATATCTAAGTTGTGTAAGCAGCAGACAAGGCAAGTATCTAAACCTTTGCATTTACTTTATGCTAAGGACATGCGTAAGATAATATCTAAACTATTCATTTCAATTGTTCAAATATTTCAACCTTTGTATATACTTATGCAATGATTCTGTATAAGTAAGCTATTAAACAATAATTGTTGTACAATTTCCTTTATTACATTAATAGTGATCAAGTTATTTATTACGTTTCGTTAATTTCTATAACATGGTTAGGCAAGTGTCCTCACTTGGATAATCATTATATTTTATCACATGTTGATACATACTTATAGTTGCTTAGTATGTATACCTTGAAATAAAGGTCGTCTAAGCTATTTGATCCAAACCTAGACATATATTTAAAGTTGTTGTTGAACAAGATAAAACTTATCCAACCGAATTGTTTTGGTATGGATTCAAGATCATTATGAACATCCCAATCATGGGAAATATTTATGCGCTTACTACGGACAAAGGATGAACGATAATATCGTTCTAGCAATGTAGTATTGATCAATGAGGCATAATAACGGGTGATCACCTGCGTTCGTAAGAAATGACGGTTTATAGATGGAGTTCGCTTAAACCTTTTCAAAATATAAAACAATGTTCACATCGTCAAATGATCATCATTTATATTACATACGTAGTTTCAAAATTTAAAATTTAAAATGACATGTTATTGATTATCGGTCAGATTTACTTCACAACTATTGATCCGTTGTAGAAGTTTCGTTCAAAGAAAATATTTAATCTTTCAAATTTAAGCGATATTGTTGATATTACTTCTTTGGGCACTCAAATGCTCATTCTTGCTTAATTTAAATGTTTTCGACTAAGTGTGAGCAAACCAGGAAGGATCTCGCCAAGAACAAGGGGAAAGGGAAAGTTCTTTGAATGAATGTTTAAGCTATTCTATGTAATAGTCTAACTTTATGATAAGGATGATAAGTACTACTATTATTATCATGTAACGAATGTTTAAAGGTTTCGTACTTGGGAATTAAACTCTGATAATATGTAAATAAAATTTGAAAATCTATATTATTGTTAATATTATTAGTATTATTCCGCTCATAGAAATGGTATCGTGAAGTACCGAGTTCGGGTTTCAAGTATCCGGATTCGGGGACTTTACACTCAAAATAATTAAAAACTATTTTTCGGACTTTAAAATAATTTTTCAGAATTTATTTTGAATTTATAATAATTAAAAACCATTTTTATAATTTATTTCCTATTTTTAAGTAATTTTCGGAAAATATAGAAATTAAAAATAATAGAAACCGTCGTTGTAGGTCTTTAGCGACAAAAAGCGTCGTTGTTGGTGTTCTTGAGCCTCAAGAACACCGATATGACTCGATGGTTAAGGGTCACGCGTTTGACCGCATTTATAATTTCATTTATAGATCGTTTCTATCCAATATAAAACCTAATTATTGTAGGTTTGATGTAACTCTACAAATTTCATAACTTAATATGATCAAACAACAACATAACAAGTCGATCTATGCCAGCAAAGTAGCTGTCAGACGGTTTCTGGGTTTTCCCAGAAACCCAGATGTCGACTGAGCACTTTCATGCTCAAATTAATAGTAGTTCTGATCATGGTTCATGCGATTTGAAGGTTTAAATCTGTAGTACTCGTGTCAAGGAACAACACTACATCAACAGATAAGCTTAACATTAACAGATTTACAAGATCTAACTCGGTCAAACCCTGTCAGAAATAAGACCAACAATTTTTTGGAAATTTCCCAAAAACAGAATTCGTGATCGAGGGACTAGGTTTGACCACATGCTACGTTCGATTTATTGAAGAATTAAGATATCTAGAGGCACTTAGCTATAAATACGGATAATGAGCTACAACTTTAATACAATAACAATATCAAACAATCATTAAATCACGGATCAAAGCCGATTCAACATCTTTGTCGGACGCTAAAAATTTTCCGGGTTTACCAGATTTCTTCCGATCATGGCTCATTAACGACCTTTGACCATCAATATCTTTGATCTAGACATCCAATGACAAAGTGAATCCACTTTCCGATTAAAGATCTCATACAAGGCTACAAATGTAAACACTTAAACAACAATACAGCCCCTGACATTTGATGTCGGACAACAGAAATACATTTTCCAGATTTTTGAAAATCATTGATTTGAGTATTTAGATGTTATGAACTTGCAATATACCAACCCAGATCATTAATTTAGACTACAAACAACATATTACAACATCAATTCACAAGATCTAACAACAAATTTTGGACAGAAATTCAAGGTAGGGTTTTATACCTTTCTTGGTTTGATTTCTGATTTTTGGCTATTGATGTTGTTATGATAAACGTGAAATGGATTTTGGGGAATTTGATTTGTTTGATATTTTCGAAGATTTTAGTGAGAGAAAGGATTGGTTGAGTATTGGACAAATGTTAGTGAACAAAATGAAATAATTCTCTCTCCAATCTATATATAAACAATTTAGATGCATGTATTGGTCATTCTAGAGGTTGTTCATCATTAATATTATAACTCACAATATTTAACAACCAGGTAGTTTCCAGGAAAGAGGGGGCTTTCTGATAAGGATTTCTCTTTATTGGCGCGCAATTAGGTGACTAAACCTCTCCTTGACAGAACTTCTAGACATTGTCAATATTGCAAATAATAATATGAATAACTTTGTCATCTCAATTATTGATTTAATAATAATAATTATTATGCAAATGATATTGTGACAATAATTGAATCAATAATATGAGAGATATGATGCAGCAATTACTGTAGCAATAATTGAGTATAACTGAGTGACTTCTAACGTAAGCATCAATAATCAATACCGTGTGCTACTATGCAACCACGTATATTACTGTACTTTTACTACCGGGTAGTTCAACAGTTTAACAGTAAAACTTTCGCCGTTATTTTTATAAAAAGATAATTTTGTCGTTTTCTAACCACAACAATACTTCCGTTGTGGGGTCCACCAATGATTGTGCCATCGTACGAATATTCCCTATTAAAACGAATATTCCCCGACCAATCGAATATTATATAACCACTTGCTTACTTTGCAAAATTTGAATATATTACCCATAACTATAACATTATATCAAATCCACACCATAATATTCAAAAATATATTCCGAGAAAATTAATCTTTATTCATAAAAGTTGGGGTCTTACAACCTCCCCTTCTTATGAAAATTCATCCTCGAAATTAGGGTGCGTACCTGGTATGTCGAAGAGGTGAGGATACCTTGATTTCATTTTAGATTCTAACTCCCAAGTCATTTCCTCAACATCGTGGTTTCTCCACAAATCTTTAACTTGAGGTATAACTTTAGAGCGTAGAATATGTTCCTTTTTATCCAAGATTTTAACAGGTAACTCTTCATACGTTAAATCTTCCTCTATCTCGTCTGGTTCTAAGTCAATAATGTGGTTCGGGTCTTTCACATATTTATGTAACATAGATATGTGAAAAACGTTATGAACACATGACATACTTGGCGGTAAGGCGAGTCTATAGGCCAAAGTTCTTACTCGATCGAGGATTATAAATGGGCCAATGAATCGAGGATTGAGCTTTCCTCTCTTTCCAAATCTCGTAACTCCTTTCCATGGAGCAACACATAACAACACATGATCTCCAATATTAAAATCCACGTCCTTTCGATGAAGATCATCATCACTCTTTTGTCGATCTTGTGAGGTTTTTATACGTTATCGAATCGTTTGAATCTTTTTCGTAGTCATACGTACCAAATCCAGTCCCAACAACGTTGCTTCACCCACCTCATCCCAGCATACTGGAGAACGACACTTTCTTCCATACAACGCCTCAAATGGAGCCATGCCAATACTTGCTTGATAACTATTGTTGTAGGAAAACTCCACCAATGGTAAGAACTTGTCCCAACTTCCCTTGAAGTCAAGGACACGGAGTCTTAATAAATCTTCAAGAGTTTGAATAGTCCTTTCTGACTGCCCGTCCGTTTGAGGATGATATGCCGAACTAAATCGTAAATCCGTGCCCATAGCTTTTTGCAAACTAACCCAAAATCTTGAAGTGAATCTTGGGTCTCGATTAGAAACTATGGATACTGGCATACCATGCAATCTTACAATCTCGTTTATATACATACGAGCAAGACGTTCAAGTGTATAAGTTTCTCGTATCGGTAAGAAATGAGCAGACTTGGTCAATCTATCAACAATGACCTAAATCGCATCTATGCCTTGAGAAACCTTGGGAAGACCAGTAACGAAATCCATGGTAATGTGCTCCCACTTCCATTCTAAAATTTCAATTGGTTGCAATGGACCTTTTAGCACTTAATGCTTCGCCATGACTCGTTGACAAGTTAGACACCTTGAGATAAACCCCGCTATCTCTCTCTTAATATTGCTCCACCAAAATGTATGTCAAAGATCACGATACATTTTGGTACTCCCAGGATAGATTGTAAACGGTGTGTTGTGCGCATCCATCATGATTTTATACTTCAAGTCAGAATCGTTAGGAACATAAAATCTAGATTTGACTCGAAGTATTCCTTCTTCATCGATTATTGCTTCTAGAATAATGCCCTCTTGAACCTTCTTCTTCGTATTTATCAACTCCGGGTCTGTAGCTTGGGCGGACTTTAACTTTATCGATTAAAGTCGATTCTACTCATATATTTGATATCACCACGTGGGTCCCTATAGTCTTTAACTCTATCTTTATCATTTGTAAGTCTTACGAAATGGGTCTTTATGTTAACAATATCGTACTCATAAATGCATACGATCTTCTACTCAATGCATCAGCTACTACGTTCGCTTTTCCAGGATG
Organism: Panax ginseng; assembly: GCA_020205605.1. Lineage (NCBI taxonomy): Eukaryota > Viridiplantae > Streptophyta > Magnoliopsida > Apiales > Araliaceae > Panax > Panax ginseng. The sequence continues at coordinate 56,212,289 of CM035138.1, read as the reverse complement.
ATATTGAATGGTATGATCGTAATCTTTCAATAGCTCAAGCCATCGTCATTGCTGCATGTTAAGTTCCTTTTGAGTGAAGAAATATTTGAGGCTTTTATGATCTATATAGATCTCCATCTTCTCTCCATACAAGTAATGCCTCCAAATCTTAAGCGCAAAAACGATAGCTGCCAACTCTAGATCATAAGTAGGATAATTCCTCTCATATTCTTTGAGTTGTCGTGAGGCATAGGCTATGACTTTCCCTTGTTTCATGAGAACACATCCTAACCCTTTGCCTGAAGCATCACTGTAGATGACAAATCCCTCCGAGCTAGATGGTATTATCAGAACAGGTGCTGAAAATAAGCCTCCTCTTGAGTTCTTGAAAACTCTTCTCACATTCCTTGCTCCAACCGAATTTTGTATCTTTTCGAGTCAGCTGAGTTAATGGAGTAGTGATTCGAGAAAACCCTTCTACGAATCTCCGATAATAACCAGCTAAGCCGAGAAAACTACGTACTTTAGTCACTAACTTAGGTTTCTCTCAACTTTGAGTTTCTTTAATCTTTGTCGGGTCAACAGATATTCCATGATTTGATATCACGTGCCCAAGGAATGCTACTTCCTCAAGCCAGAACTCGGATTTCTTCAACTTGGCATATAACTTGTTTTCACGAAGCTTTTGGAGTATCAGCCTCAAGTGTTGCTCATGATCTTCACGACTTTTGGAGTAAATGAGGATGTCATCAACAAAGACGACCACAAAGTGATCCAAATATTCATTGAATACTCGGTTCATCATATCCATAAAGGCAGCCGGAGCATTAGTCAATCCAAAAGACATGACTAGGAATTTGTAATGCCCATACCGAGTTCTGAAAGCAGTCTTTGGAATGTCATCAGTTTTAATCTTCAACTGATGATATCCGAAACGAAGATCAATCTTTGAAAAGAATTTGGCTCCTTGCAACTGGTCAAACAGGTCATCAATGCGAGGCAACGAGTACCTATTTTTGATGGTGACATGATTTAACTCCCGATAATCAATACAAAGTCGCATACTTCCTTCTTTCTTCTTCAAGAATAGAATAGGAGCACCGCAAGGAGACGTACTAGGACAAATGAAACCGATGTCTAACAATTCCTGTAGTTGGGTTTTTAACTCCTGAAGTTCAATAGGAGCCATTCGATATGGGGCTTTGGAAATGGGTTCTGTACCGGGTTCAAGGTCAATACCAAACTCGATTTCACGCTCCGGGGGTAGGCCAGGAAGTTCTTCGGGGAATACGTCAGGGAATTTATTAACAATAGAAATATCATTCAAATCTGACATGTTTTTGTTTAAATCTGTGACATGAGCTAAGAAAGCTTGACATCCATTTTTCAATAAACGAATAACTTTATGGCTTGAGATGACCGTGATTGATTTTAATGGTTTGGTCGCTTGAAATCGCATAATAGGTTGATTAGGAATATGAAAGCTAACAATCTTACGAAAACAATCAATTTTAGCATGATGAGTAGTTAACCAATCAATCCCTAGAATCACGTCAAATGCAAGTATTTTTAAGGAAATAAGATCGACAGGTAATGTGAGGGTACCGATTTGAATCAAACAAGACTAATAAACAGTGGATGTAATGAAGGTTTCTCCCAACGTAGTTTCAACAGATAAGTCAAAGTCTAATTTCTCTGAAGTCAAATTTAAACGTTGAGCGCAAGTAGGAGAAATAAAAGAATGGGTAGAACCGGTATCAAATAAGGTATATACTTCGCTAGAGTTGATGATTAGCTTACCCGTGATGACCTCGTTCGGGTTCCTTGCTTTCTTGGAGGTCATAACAAACGCTCTCTCTTGAACTACTGGTTTTAACTTGTCTGGGATGGCATTTGGTGTAACCGTTCCAACTGGACTTGGATTCCAAGTACGACAAAATCTAGCTAGGTGACCTTATCTTCCATAATTATAATACGATTTGGACTGCTGCGCACAGTTTGGACTGATATGTCCCTCCCCTCCGCATTTGAAGCATATGATAGGTGGTCGTTCTCCTTCCTTAACCACGGGTGCTGATGCTGACGTCTTTCCATCATTGTTGAATCTCCTCTTCTTGAAATGTCCATTCTTATTATCTTGGCCATAATTACCAGCGAAGTGGTTACCATTTCTGGCATGTTGATTCCCTCCACGTTTGTTGTCACCGCTTCGATGACTGCTACCACTAGTATTATCATTTTGCCAGCTGCTTTGTCTTGGTTAAGTTGACTCGTTAACGCGCTCCAATAACTGAATACAAACACAGTTTATGAGAAATTAGATATTGACGTATCTCAAGTTTCAAACCTCTTAGAAACATCCGCGTCATTCTCTCCTCATTGTCAACCAAGTGAGACGCAAACCGGGACAACTCGGCAAACTTAGCTTCGTACTGCGACACGGTCATATTGTTCTGTTCCAACTTGATGAACTCTACCTCTTTAATGTGACGAATACTTTCGGGAAAGTACTTGTCGTTGAATAGTTCTTGGAACTTCTCCCAAGACATCTTCAGTGCAGTAGGTTGAGTACGCTTTACCGATTCCCACAAGTAATCTGCCTCTCCTCGCAACATAAAGGTGGCAAAGAGAACCTTTTGCTCCTCGGAGCATCCCAAGACATCAAATATCTTGCTGATCTGCTTTATCCACGTCTCCGCCTTAAGTGGTTTTGGCTCTCCAATAAACTCCGGTGGTCCCAGCTCTTTGAACTCTTTAGCGGTGACCGTCCGAGAGTTGCCAGTGTTTCCACCTGCATTTTGGACATGAGTCACTCTTGCCTGATGTTGTATGAATTGTAGAAAGCTCCTAAACATTCTGTCGTTCGCCATTTGGTCGGTGTTGTTGTTCACCTGAGGATTATTGCCTTCCTGATGCACATTATCTTGGGTGTTGATCTGTGGTGACTCAATGGTCTCTTGTGCTCCGTTGCTATTCTCAACATTCTCGAATGTCATTTTCAAATACTGCCACAAAACAAGGGTTAATTGACATGTCACATATTATCCCTATACTCTGACCGACCAATTAAATATCAAATAAACATAGGTAGGTCATACTAGCGAAGTAATTCCTCGTTTCTCCCCTCCTAGTTCTTGTCTCACATCTCAGCTAGGAATCATATCCCTAAGCTTTGATACCAACTGTGACGCCCCCAAAATAGGTATACATCACACATCTTGAGTCACCAAATACATGGTACAAAATTCAAATATAACTTAATAATACAAATGTCGTGTAAAATAGGACAAAACATAAACTGAGAGTTTTAATACGAATATTGTCTTCTAGACAGTATTCAACTCAAATGGAGTTCTCAATACATTTATTATCACACTATTTCATAGAATAGTGAGGACTACTAATGCTATCATCTGGACCGTCACTCCGTTCCCCGACTAGTCCCATCTACGTTCTCATTTCCTGAAGAGAACAATAAAAGCAAAAGGGTGAGCTCAACTAGCCCAATAAGAAATATTATGACTAAAGATAATGCAGAATAATTTATCGTTAGCCTTCAATAGTGTTAAAACTGATAAAATATAACAAACATCAAGTTTAACTGTAGCGGAACAACCAATCCATTAGAAGAGTCAAGTAGAGCATAAAATCTAGTATCTTCTATGATTTAAAAGGTTTTTCATCACTTTTATCGCTGAGACTCAGCCTAATAAATAATCCACATCATCGAATCACCCCTGCACTATGGCCAAGCATATTCTTTAGTATCACGACCACAAATTATCCATGCACTACGGGCCAATGATATTCGTGTATTCATCAATGGTCATGATCATGCCAACAACTATCCATCAATACACTATGGCCAATGAGGACTTCTACCACATCATTTGTAACATTACGGTCATGATTATACCGAATAATCCCTGGTCATAATCACACCAAGTCCATCTATGCACTACATGCCACAAATGATTTTTAACATATTATAAACATGAGGATGATGACAATGATATAAGAATTCAATAAAACAAGTTCAAGGATAAATTTTTAAAGATTTATAATTTAATTTATCCGAAATCAATAACGTCCAAATTGTCAACATGAATACTGCTTTGTGGAGTAAAATTCAAGAATGCTCAGAAGAATATTTCCATGAAAAGATACTGAATGAAGCGCAAATATCCATGATAGTCTACTAATTTCATGGAGTATAGAAGCTAAAATTTTAACCAACTGAGTATAATAGAATTTATGAAACTGCAAATGGATTTTTGCCTGCCATGCGGTAATCCACGTAGACAGATCATTTTCATAATTTAATAAGGAATGAATACGAAGTATCATTCACCATGCATGTGGTAATCCACATAGACATGTTATTCCAACAGAATAATAAAGAATAGAACCAGGTCATACGTAATCCGCATAACATTGATATTCCAACAGAATAATAAAGAATGGAATAACAACAGAATTCACCAGGCATGCGATAGACCACACAGACAGGTTATTCCAATAGAATAATAAAGAATGGAATAACAGAAAAATTTCACCATGTATGCGGTACTTCGCATAGACAAGGTATTCCAACATAATAATAAAGAATGAAATAACAACCGTTACGAGTATTGAAAGAAAATAACCCTCTTCATGAATACGAAAGAATAATACCCCTTACCTTAGAAGAAGACTGGATACTTGAATAGTGAGGTAGCAGACTTCTCTTCTTCTTTCTCTCTATAATAATTGCTCTATAGCTTTAGTGAATTGGTGAGAAATGGAGAAAGAATGAGCTTTTATTTATAGGAAAATATAGTTTTGATAATTGCACATTTTGCGGCTCAAAATATTAAAGTATAATACCTTCCTCTTTTTCTTCATTTTTAATTTAGTCCTGCAAGTATTATCAAACTTGCACCACCTCCCCTAATAGTAAATAATGTCAATTAATAGTTCATTCATTTGACTTAATAGTATAATCATGTGAAAAAACCAATTCTAGTATAGTACCTTCATCTATACCTCTATTTTTAATTTAGTCATGCAAGTATTATCAATCTTGCACCACCTCCCCTAATAGTACATGAATGTGAATCAATAGTACACACATGTGAACAAATAGTTATAAGCATGTGAAATAATAGCAATTAATTGCTCATTTATCTGATTAATTACCCGATTGGTCAATATAACCTCTAGACATCAATTATTATCGAAATAAATGTCGATTTCCACTAACACTAATAATCCCAACACAATGGAGCTATCAATTTCATCTTTAATCAACACAACTTATTCATCATTAATATTATAACTCACAATATTTAACAACTGGTCATTTCTGTGAAAGAGGGGCTTTCAGATATGGATTTCTCCTTATTGGCGGCGCAATTAGGTGACCAAACCTCTCATTGACAGAACTTCTAGACATTGTCAATATTTCAAATAATAATATGAATAACTTTGTCATCTCAATTATTGATTTTATAATAATAATTATTATGCAGATGATACTGTGACAATAATTGAATCAATAATATGAGAGATATGATGCATCAATTATTGTAGCAATAATTGAGTATAACTAAGTGAGTTCTCACGTAAGCATCAATAATCAATACCGTGTGCTACTATACAACCACGCGTATTACTGTACTTTTAATACCGGGTAGTTCAACAGTTTAACGGTAAAACTTTTGCTGTTATTTTTATAAAAAGAAAATTCTATCATTTTCTAACTATGACAATACTTCCGTTGTGGGGTCCACTAATGATTGTGTTGTCGTATGAATATTCCATGTTAAAATGAATATTCTCCGACCAATCGAATATTATATAACCACTTGCTTACTTTGCAAAATTTGAAAATATTACCTACAACTATAACATTATATCAAATCCACACCATAATATTGAAAAAAATATTTCGAGAAAATTATTCTTTATTCATAAAAGTTGGGGTCTTCTACAGTTCATATATATATATATATATATATATATATATATATATATATATATATATATATATATATATATACATGGACTAACATTATCGAGTTATGCCTCGATTGAGCCTAGACTTGATGCGAGCATATATATAACTCGATAATGTTAGTCCATATATATATATATATATATATATATATATATATATATATATATATATAGGAGCCCCTTCCATAGCAGTAGGTTGCTTTATGAGTAATCTGTGCAACACCCCTTTTGGACCGTTGATAAATTGAATTGATGGATGCGATTAACTTTTTATTTGATAAGCTACACATGTTGTCAGTTGTTGTGCCTAATTATTCGCATCTTAGGATTCTATTTTAATAAGTGAGGCCCACGTAAAATTAAATTGTCGATTATAATTATAAAAATGAATATTTATTATTAAAATAAATGCAAAGAAGAAAGAGCTTCATAAACTTACATACATAATTTTTTTTATTTCTCCATTATATGTCATGACTCATCACATTAAAGTGGAATAAAAAAATAAAATAAATTAAATACGCAGACAAATGATACTACTGGTGGCATAATAAAAAAATTCAGTAGAAGCAAGTCGATACTGGTGGCATTAAAATAATATTAAAATGCTTAAATTTGGTATGATCGATATCTGACTTGGTAATAAAAATTGAAAAATAATAGCAATGCAGTAAATTTTGTCGACATCACATCGACAATAAAAATTGAAAAAAATGATTTTATTCAAGCAATTCGCTGCTAAACAGATTCGAACTCGCAACCTCAAACTCCATACACTCGTCATATGACCACCCGAGCACCAACTGCCTAAACATTAATTTCAACCAAGGATATATCTTTATATTAAAACTTCACCATCCCCAAAATCTATATTCTTGTATTATTATTATATTACGATTTATTATTATTAATAAGTCTATATAATACATATGAGGGTTTTCTATTTAGAAATAAGTTAATATCCATATTTATTATTATTCCCTTTAATATTTTTTCTTATTTTTGTAATAATATCAATAAAAGGATCATTAATATATTAAAAAAATATCATTCTTTAATAAAATATCGTTGATCATTATAAATCTTGCATTATTAGTATTAATAATTTTATTATTAAGCAATGATTATTAGTAATGATTTTATATATTAAGCAATGATTTTATTATTAATAAAATTAGTTCAATTAGTCTAATAAGTAATGATGATAATTTTTCAAGTCATTTCAGAAATTAATTTACTTATCGAATTTATAAAAGTAGTGAAGTATTATTATTATAATAATCTGTGATTATCAATATTAGAAGTCTGATTATACCAATACTAGTCTTTGCATAACATTAAGAGGAATAGTACATATTACATGTTCATTTTCATAAAATAAAAAAACATAGCATGATTAATACAAGTTGGCCTATTTTTTGGCTCAGAATCCCTAGCACTTTCGATAGTGATTTCGCTTATCGGGTTTCGGTTTCAAAGCCACAAATTGCACATTTTCAATGAGTCTTAGAAGGAATGATTTTCTCGAGTGCACTCTTGAATCTAGATTGTTTTTTGCGGCCCTATGTTTGAGAAATATTAGGCGGCAAAAACTCTTCTTCTTCTTCCACCTCTGCATCTTCATCATCATTATCGTATCCCATATCATGATTTGGATCTCCAATGCGTGCAATCAATGTCGTCATCACGCCGATTCGGTAATATTCTCATTCGGATCATCTTGGTCAACCAACTCTTTTCCTCGTGCATTCGGGGTTTAAAACAGTTTTGTAACCTCGAATTCGAAAGCAAGCCGCTTTCTTTCGCTAACTCCTGGTAATCACCCATCAAATGATTATAGCGCATTGCTTATTTTGTTGAAGTCGTGAGATGTGGAGTTAAAGAGTAAGTCTTCACCATTGCTTTTGTTAAGCGTCTCTTGTTACCAATAGATGAAGGATCATGTCATTCGGTATTTGTGAAATACTCTTTGCTATGAAATATCTCAAGATGTGTACTGCATAATTCACGAGTGAGAAAACATTTGGCGATTACATGTTCCGATCCCAATTGTCGATTGTTGACAACTTCTTTATATCTTCCACCACTTTCGATTGCATCGCATTATACCTTAATCGCATAAACCTTAGTATCGGTGACACACAACTCACTAAGTTTATGAACATTGTATTTCATGGAATCGACAATTGGCGTTGGAAGCGTCTAAACATCTCTTTGTGTACACTTATGCAAAGATGAACTTCTAAAGATGAACCGAGTACCATAATCCTTTTACGATGTTTTGTTATGTAGTCAGCCTTCCTCTCCCTTATAAACTGTCTTTCTACAGCCTTTTGACTCTGCAGTACAAAACATAGCATACCTGTTGATGCATTAACATACTCATCAAATAAGGCATTCATGCTCTCTCTTCTTCCAGTGGTAGTCATTCCCGCGACAAAATATCTCTTTGTATATGCTGGAATCCATTTCTGTCATACATCATACAAACTTCCAAGCCATTCATTAGTATAGAATTCATAGGAACTTATCAGAATATGCCAACGCTCTTCAAATTCCTCGATGAATAATGAGTTATACACGCAGTTGTTAAAATCATTTTTGAATGATGGGTGCTCAGAATAAACATGATGCAATTTTTCAGGAAATTTATTGCTAATATGCTAAGAACACAATAAATGATAACTAGTTGGAAGTACTATAGCAATAGCATTACTCATGGCTCTGTCTTGATCAGTGATGATGGTTGTAGGTGCCTTAGGAAGGAGAAAAAGTTTAAATTTATTGATGTCGAGGATTGCATGGCCTTGAGAGGGGAATATATTTCGAGGTGGGAGGCATACATGGATAATCTCGAAGGACAACAAACTAAAATTTCTGATTATGTCCCAATAGATGATTACATGGTCTGGTATAGGAAAATTACACGTTGGAAAATCCACCGACCTCGACAGGCAAGCGACCTCGACAGTTGTTATGAGCCTCGGGCCATTTACAACCAACAACACCTTATTCAAATGGTATAAAATTATATTCTTCTTTAATAAATCATGTATTGGAGTAAATACTTAATATTACATTTATTCATATTTATTGTTAATAATATTTGTTTGTGTTTATCTTACATGACAGGTTGAGAGTGAAAAGTCATTACTTGATAAATTTTCAGTACTTACTCAGCTGCCTCCCGAGTTGGTTTTGCAAAAAAATAATTGGGATTTCAATCGCCTATCGACTTTTGAAGCAAGAGGTAAACAAATACCTCGACGAGGGGTCCCACAAATTTTGGACCACAGTCCCAATACACACAACTTAATGAAGGGCTTGGGAAACAAACTGATTATGTTGTACAAGAGAGCTACATACCCACCCCACAAGTAATCGAGGAGAGCTCCATTCCCACCACCCAAGCCTACGAAGAGTGTTACATTCCAACCTTCCAAACCTATGAGGAGTGTTACATTCCAACCAACTCTTCATTTGTGGAACTTTTCGACGCCTTGAGGATCTAGTTCACAAAAGGTATATATAGTTATGTTAATAGTGATGGTTTTAATTATTATTGCTATATAATAATAATGTACATTTGGGTCTCAATCAGGTACAAGATGCGGGAGACCACATCTCTTATGGACCAAAAGGGTCCTTATCCAAAAGACTTAAAGATTGGAAGGAGACATTTATAAATAAACATATGTTTGGAAACGTGGTGGCACAAGAAGAGGATTTATATCCTTTATCACATCCGCGCCAGTTATATGAATTAGAACACAATGCAGTGCAATCCTTAGGGCCTGGGAGTTGGATATTCGAGCATGTCATTGACGCTTATATGTTGTTGCTACGAGACAGAGAGGAATACTACAGGTCGCGAGGAATACAAAGGTGGTCCCAATTTGGTTTCATGAATTCATTCTTCATGCATCTTGGGTAGGGATATGTGCCCTGCACTAACGTGAATACTGCATGAAGTTTTTGCAATCCGTATGTTAACCAAGATATTGGTCCACCTTTACACGAATGCAAATACATATTCATGCCAGTGTGTAGTGCCAATCAACGCCATTTTGTCTTGTTCTATTCGCAGTTGAAGATTGGATGGTTACCATAATTGACTACTTTTCAATGACACACTTATGTATATTAAGTTACATGAAATGTACTCGAATTCGTTAAAGTTGCGGTATGTTTAGTTTTAAAATATTTTAATTTTATAATGTCCTTTAATATTAAAAATTATTAACCAACTACTTTGTACATGCAGTACATTTGATACCATTTTGTTTTGAAATGGTAATCCGATCGTGAGTGGCCCAAATGGTAATCCCACTTGTCTGAGACCTTAAAGATTAAATAGAAACAACACAACAACTCGTCGATGTGGCATTTTTGTATGCAAGTATGTTATTTATTTCGTTAGGGCTAATGGTAATATTTCTCAAGAGAAGTGGTCCTTGGAAGATGTCACGATCTTTTCGTTCTGCGTCGCATGGGAGCTCTACAAGAAATCCGCAAGATTACTTAGGCCTACCGAGATATAGAACTTATCCAACGTTATCTAATGTACATATTAATTAATAAGAATGTCTATTTGGTTGAACTTTATGGGATTTTCAAATTCATAACTTAGTAATATGAATATTATTGAATCACATAAAACCACTTCATATTATTAATACAAAAAAAATTTATCTATTTTGTTGAACTGTATGGATATTTTTATTCGGACTAATATTAATAATCACATTATTTATATTAATATTAAAAATCATTATTAATAGTATTTTTAATAATAGTAATACATGAATATAATAATAATAGTAATACATGAATATAAAATCATTATTTATATTTTATTAAAGAATGATATTTTTTAATATATTAATAATCCTTTTATTGATATTATTACAAAAATAAGAAAAAAATATTAAAGGGATAATAATAAATATAGATATTAACTTATTTCTAAATAGAAAACCCTCATATGTATTATATAGACTTATTAATAATAATAAATCGTAATATAATAATAATGCAAGAAAATAGATTTTTGGGGATGGTGAAGTTTTAATATAAAGATATATCCTTGGTTAAAATTAATTTTAGGCCGTGGTGCTCGGGTGGTCATATAGCGAGTGTATGGAGTTTGAGGTCATGAGTTCGAATCATTTAGCAAATGAATTGCTTGAATAAAATCGCTTTTTTCAATTTTTTATTGTCGGTAGTGACAAAATTTGTATCGGTATGGCTATTTTTTCAATTTTTTATTAGTCAGTAGTATCGACTGTCTTAGTGACATTTTAATATTATTTTAATGCCGGTAGTATCACTTTGTCTTAAGTAGAAATTTTTTATTTTTTATTCCATTTTAATGTCTTTGAGTCATGACATATAATGGAGAAATAAAAATAAAATAAAAAAAATATGTGTAAGTCGGTACAAACTCTTCCGGCCATATTATTTTAATAATAAATATTCATTTTTTATAACTATACTGACAAGTTAATTTTACGTGGGCCTCACTTATTAAAATAGAAATAGGTGCGGGTAAATAATTAGGCACAACAACCTATGAAACTTATCAAATAAAAAAGTTAATCGTGACCATCAATTCAATTTATCAACCGGTCAAAAAGGGTGTGTTGACAAGATCTAATCATATAGCAAAAATTTGCTATGGAAGGGCTCCTATATATATATATATATATATATATATATATATATATATATATATATATATACAAACCGAAATAAAACCACAGATAGGAAGTCAAAGGCAAACAACGCAACACGACTCTCAACGTGAAGAAGGGTGTGTGCAAATATGAGGAGAAAGGCCTTAAAGTGTGTGAGAAGGCTTAAAGTGGGCTGCCAAAGAAGACTTCTATATCTTTAAAGTAGATGAATACTCGGCTCCCACCGGTACAAAAGTAGCTATATGTGAGCTCACAGGTGTTTAAAATGAGAAAGCACTCAATATAAGGTGAGTACAAAGCAAATTTGATAGGGTTTCCTCGCCTTTTTTCTCTTACAAATGGCCACCCCAAGCCATCTATTTATAGAGGGGGGAGCCGCAAGTGTACCTACGGCTAGGCCGTAGATGTACTTCTGCTACCCGAAGTTGCCGAAAGCCATTGATCGCATCGTCTCATGATGATGTGCATTTAGCACCGCAATGATGTCGCTTTCGAACTTTTAGAATTGCAATCCGGACATCCGATTGAGGTATTTAAGACCTATTTCAAACTGATGTTGTCAAGAGGTACGTAATGGCATTGGATTTGAGGTTATACGAAGTCAGGAAGATGGGACGGTGCCCTCTTGTCTTCAAGCTTTAAATTCAATCAGTTACCCTGCGTAATAGTCACTCGGGATTGGTTTTCCTTGATTCTTATGGGACATTGTTGTGTAGAAATATATGTATGAGATGTTGAGACGGCGCTAGATGGCGTCAAGGTGGCGAGATGATGACTTTTCCCTTCACCGGGGTTATCACTAGTTTGGGGTGGTAAAGTAGACGTTGCTCAGGGTTATCTTTGAGATTAGACTGCTACAAGTGTTGAAGGTCCTCAGTGTCCTCTATGAGGTGTACCTGTCTTCCCGGTGTTATCTCCAGGTCTTGTATTGAGTGCCTCGGTGTGAGCGCCGAGGTTGAAGTTGATGGCAAGCATTTGAAACAAGAATTTCCGGGGTTATCGCTAGAACTGCATTCCTTGGGGTTATCACCAAGGTTTGTACATGTTACTCCCAGTGTTGGGACTAAGACTTGATACCTCGGAGTTATCTCCGAGATTAATCTGTCTTCTCCGGTGGATTTCCCAATATTGGATCTGCATGCCTTGGGGTTATCTCCGAGGTTGGAACTTTTACTCCTGGTGTGTGTTCCGGGGTTGAGACTTGAACTTTCGGTAGTATCCGGACTGGATGTGAGCTGTCTTCCAGGGTTATCTCTAAAAGACGAATCTGGACTCCTGCAAAGTCAGTGATAGGTGTGTAGAAAATTTTGAGTGTCTACAAATGCCCCTCTTTATCATATTCATGCAATGTAATGCATGGGTAGGATTAAGAATCCTAGACACTTGAAATGAAATATGATGCAAATGTATGATGCATGTGTGCGGGGTTCTTGCCTAACATGCTGGGGATGATTGCTGACTCCTTGTATCTTTTACCGGAGATTAGCAACTATGACCAGATTGGATGCGTGATCCAAATCTTTTAGGATGTTGACGTTGGGGTTATCACCAAAGTACTTAATCCTTGATACATAATTGATTTCGAATAAATGCCTCTTATGTGTAAGAGATTTATGGGGATAAAGCTTTGTGTATTTGAGGATGTGTATAACATATTCCATCATCAATCCTCCTCGATGATGCTAACCTTTCTTGGTTTGTATCGCCAGGATATGTCAAGATTCTGTTGGATTTATTGCCAACAACATATGATGTCAGGGTTGGCTGACCTTCATTGATGTGTACTTCACCGATGTGTGAATTATTGGATGAAAACCTTGTGGGGTAGACTGTCAAGGCTGCTTGACCTTCGCTGACGTGTGAATCAACGGCTGATATGCGTTGTAACCCCCACCGGGGATCTGATGGGGAATATGAATACCAAAGTACGAAATCATCGAATAGCTTTCGATGCCTCGATGGGTTTACTTGTCATCGGCTGAAATAACGTCAAGGCTGCTTAACTTCATTGATACATACATCAATGGATGACAATGTGTGGTGACCCCCACCGGGGATTTCTTTTCATAAGTCTGCGTTGTTACCCCCGCCGGGGATTGTTTGAAAATTGTTGATGTGTATATCAACAGCTGTTCATCGGGTGGCTTCCGATGCCTCGTTGAATTTACTTGCCAACGGTTATGATGATGTCAAGGCTGCTTGACCTTCGTTGATGTGTGTGTCAACGGATGAACACGCGTTGTAACCCCCGTCGGGGATCGACTCATGTGACACAGATTGACAGTTTGACCCAGCGACTAGACTGGGCACATTTCTTTATCTGGCATTTGGGCAGAGATTCTGTAGAGGCAGATTCGTTTGATCCTTCCAGCTCAGGCACTGGCCCAACAGATGACCCATTTGTCTTTGCCGGTGTAGATCCTCCTTTGTATAGGCCTGACATCCTTGATGATAGAGATCTAGTGACTCATGAGGAGTTACATCAGGTGGACAGGATTGATGATATAGACATTGACACCATTGCCTTCTTCTGATGTGTATTCTCATTATCTCTTTTGATAGGCCTCTGTTCTCTATTGGGTGGCTGTGCCCCATTCTCGCTATATCTTTTGATATGCCTATATTAGTAGTAGGGAGTATGTGCTCTATTTCCCTGTATTTTTAGTTGTACAGAGATGATGTATATAGATGATGATATACTTAGGAATGTATGTACAGTTTTCCATTCCCTATATCATATTGCCCTCTATTACTTGTAATGTATGTATCGTGTTATGCATACAGATGTATTTCCAGAGATATTTAGCATTGACCCCTTGATAGTTTTATGACACGGCCCGTACAGATGTCTTCTTCGACAGTTACCTGTATTGATCATACCCCACCATTATGGGTGGCATCTCGTATGCGATCGTGGTATGACAGCATGTTACCATCAGACAAGGTGATAATAGATCACTTGTTGTAGCATACTATGACCCTATTGATGTTTCAGGTTCCCACAAGATTCATGGATGGCATGCTGGCGGAGTATGCACGGGTGACGATGCTACTACTGGACAGACCTTGCGTGCATATGGCTTTGGGGGACATGAGTCGACGGTTTATGACCCTTACTAGATTGAGGCGTACGGTGGTACATGATGAGCTTACATCTGGCCATGTTATATCCCAGCATTTTCTGTTTGACAGATTTGGCTCTGAGGATAGTTATACACGACATTCCGGGGATTTCACCACACCGGAGGATCATTGGCGTCTAGCCAGGGTGGATGTACTGCTATTGTGCGTACTGTCATATGTATATATGTCACGGTATATGGATGAGTTGGACATAGGAGTTATCATGGCAGTGAGAGCTCTCAGGGAGTGTCATACCATCATACCGATGATTATAGCAGAGACTCTGAGGTCAGCTACATACTGCACTTATCCTATAGGAGTGTTTACAGGCAGCTCGATCATGCTGTACTTGTGGTTTATGTCATACTTGAGACCGATCGGTACTTTTAGACGGCATGGATATTGTTTCACCCATGATATAACCATGCCATAATCCTTTCAGCCTGCAGAGTGTTTTGACGCTATGTCTTGGTCGGTATTTTTGACGGTGATCAGTGATCCGTTTAGTATATTACCGTGTTCGGGGCTCAGCTAACCTTACAGCTTTATTACTCATGCTCCGGGCATTGATTACCTCCTTCTGGCTGGTTTGAGGGGCATGACTATATATCACCCGATGGTTGTGATGTCGTAGTTTGACCAGTTTTAGGTTTTTCATCCTTTTGAGGGGGCGTTGGGCCAGCGTTTAGCTTCTCGCTATCTTTCAGCAGAGGATCAATCCCGTGTGTATGCTTGTTGGGATCAGCGTGAGGTAGCTGCTTTCTTTGTTAGCCATCCTGGATTTTTTCCAGAGTATGCTGCGTGTATGGAGACAGAGATTTCATTGGCTGCGATAGTTTCCACAGTACCGGACAGTGATTCAGACGATGGAGAGCCCATGTAGGACATTGATTCCAACATCGAAGAGGAGCTACTTGCCGGGTTGCCAGCATCTCCTTTAGATTCTCCCAATACTAGCACTGTTATGATACAACATTCGGCACAGTACTTTGAGCAGAGTCTTCATCTGATGACCTTCAAGAGAGACCAGGCTAGAGCCTTGATGGGAGATATGAAACTCTGTTAGAGAGAGATGATGCATTAGCTCGTAGAGACGCTACTGTTGTAGAGCGGGATGAGGCTAGATCAGCCAGAGATGTAGTGATAGTTGAGCGGGATATTGCCATATCTGCCCGAGATGTAGCCATCATAGATAGTACTACAGTGAGGTCCCTTACCACTGGCATGATTGCAGATATGACCACTTACATTGATGAGCATATGGTCACCATGCAGATGGCTGCAAATCTGTTGGGTCATGTGGATACCCTCGTACAAGAGACCACAGCTTCACCTCCTTCTTCTGAGAGGGATGCCATGTTGGGCTTGCTAGCTCGCATATACCCTGACTTGTAGATGGGCTTGTATTTTCCTGCACAGACTAACATAACCATTTTGTCCTGTATAGTTTACATTGTGTATATCAAACATCATTATATATAGCAGGGAAATATATTTTTGATCACTTTCCTTTTAGATATACTCTGGTACTTGCTTGATATTTTGCCTGCTTCTTAAGGACTTGTGATCTTGATATATTCTGAATTCCTCCTAGATGGATGGATATTGAGTTGTCTCTGGATAGTTCAGAATGGATCATTGATATGTGTGTATCCCTACCATCTTTGGTGTCTTGGGACTGGTTTCTGTATGGAAATGTAGAGAGGAGTGTGGTTTTCCTCTCTAAGATTGATCGCACCACAGATGGTCGCCCGTACTTCTATTTAGGAGAAGCCTAGTTAATTCCATCTCTTATGGATTGGTGTTTCTCTTTGAGGCTCAACCGCAGCTTAGATGGTCGCCGAATCTCCTATTTAGGAGGAGTTCAGGTAATTCCATCCCTTTGGTCTGAAGCCGAATGAAATGTGGTGGATTGAAGTTTGATCCTAGTACCGCTAACAAGTATTTGTGTTTTTGTAGGGGGTAAGACCGAACCATAAATGCCTGCCTATGTACTCCTATTGAAGAGGAGATCAGGTCTGGTGATACCTGTCTTGTACCCATTGGTCTTCATCTAGCTGAGCGTCTATCAACACTCTAAGGGATTCCATTTCTACTTCTATGGGAAGTACTGCTTCCATCCCATAGGTTAATGTGTAGGGGGTTGCCCCAAAGGAAGTGCGCATTGAGGTTCTGTAGGCTAACGGAGGAAGAGGAAATAAGTCAGGCCATCCTTTGTGATTGGCGAACATCTTTTGCATAATCTTCCTAATGTTTTTATTAGTCGCTTCAACATCACCATTCATCTTCGGACGAGAGATGACAGAGTTAAGATGTTTGATATGGAATTTACTACATAATTCCTCCATCATCTTGTTGTTGAGGTTCTTAGCATTGTCTGATACAATCAACTTGGGTTGTCCATATGGACAAATGACATTGTTTCTGATGAAAGCAATGATGACTTCTTTGGTAACCCTGGGGAAGGAAGTCGCTTCTACCAACTTAGTGAAGTAGTCGATCATGGTGAAGATAAATCGATGCCCATTACTGGCTTTGGGCTCAATGGGCTAGATCACGTCCATTCCCCACATTGAGAAGGGCCAAGGCGAACTTAAATTATGGAGTTCCCGTGGAGGGATGTGATAGCATTCCCATGACTAATAACATCTCCTGACGTGGTCATTGCAGTCAGCTTTGAGAGAGAGCCAGTAATGTCCTGTCCTGAGGATCTTCTTAACAAGGAGGGGGCCACTCATGTGTGGGCCACAGACTCCACCATGGATCTCATCCATAAGCCTTTGAAATTGGTCTTTGTCTAAACATCTGAGGAGACCTTGTCCTGCATCTCTTTTATAGAGGGAATCTCCGCTCAAATAGAATTTCATAGCAAGTCGATGGATCTGCCTTTTCTCAGTCGGGCTCGCCTCAGTGTGTGTAGATCCATCTCGTAGGTACTCCTTGATATATCGGTACCAAGGATGATGGATGGGAGGTAGCTCATCCGATACTTCTCCAACGTAGTTGACATGGGCTAGGGCCTTGTGTAGGGAAATTGTGACGCTTGACAAGTGTCCCTTATCAGGTATATGAATCAAGGAGGCCAAAGTTGCTAATGCGTTAGCAAAGTCATTCCTATTACGAGGAATGTGTAGAAAAGAGATTTCTTTGAACTCCAAAACCATATGTAAAACTTGCCGATGGTAAGGAAACAAATGTAACTCTTTGGTTTGATAGATTCACGTGGATTGTCTGACCACTAACTCCGAATCTCCAAAGACAGTTAATCGTCTGATGACCATTGAACGGGCAAGTTTTAGCCCCATGAGACAGCCTTTAGACTCAGCTGTGTTGTTGGTTCTAACAAACTGCAATTTAACGGTGACGGGATACTACTCCCCCATCCTGGATACTTGAACTGCTCCAGCTCCAGAACCTTCCATATTAACAGCCCCATCAAAATACATATTCCATGTTTGGAGTGTATCGTACGGATGGTGTTGCTAAACTGTCATTACTCCTTCATCGGGAAGTATGTCTCCAAGGGTTTGAAGTTCCCTAAAGGTGTGGCAGCTAGTTGATCCGCAATTCCTTGATCTTTGATGGACTTTTGAGTCACGTAGACGATGTCAAATTGTTGTAGGATCAACTGCCATCTGGACAGCCAAAAATTTAACATGGGTTTATTGAACACGTACTTGAGAGGATCCACGTGGGATATGAGATGGGTTGTGTGACCATGGAGGTAATGTTGTAACCTCATGGAAGCCCATTTTAAAGCACAACAAGTCTACTCAATCATAGTGTACTTGTGTTCACTGCTGCTGAATCTTTTGCTGAGGTAATAGATAGCTCGTTCTTAGCCTCTATCATCTTTCTATCCCAGCATGTGGCCCATGGCATTGTCACTTATAGACAGGTACATGAACAAGGGAACATTATCCCTGGGTGGTACCAAAACGGGAGCTTGGACTAGCTGTTCCTTGATTGTGATGAAGGCCTTTTGGCACTCGTCATTCCATTTCATGGAGGGAGTTCTTCCTTAATAACTTAAAGATAGGCTCACATGTTGCGGTGAGTTGAGAAATGAACCTATTAATGAAGTTGATTCTTCCCAAAAATCCCCATATTTCCTTCTCTGTCTGAGGAATGGGCATTTCTGTGATGGCCTGCATTTTGGTAGGATCCAGCTCAATCCCTTTGTGGCTGATTAGAAATCCTAGCAACTTGCCTAATTTAACGCCAAAGGCGCACTTGGCTGGATTCAACTTCAAGTTGTACTTACGCAACATGTTGAAGAGCTTCATGAGATGGTTTAAGTGGCCTTCCTCCTTTCGGGATTTAACAATGATGTAATCCATGTAGATCTTGATCACTTTATGCATTAAGTCGTGGAAGAGAGCCATCATAACTCGCTGATAAGTGGCTCCGGCATTGATGAGGCCGAATGACAACCGTCTATAGCAAAAAGGTTCCCCAAAGCATGATGAAAGTAGTTTTCTCACGATCTTCCTCAGCAACCATGATCTGATGGTACCCCGCAAAGCAATCAGCAAAGGAGTTCATGCAGTATTAAGGAGTATTGTCAATGAGAATGTGGATAAATGGCACGGGAAAGCTATCTTTAAGGCAAGCTTTGTTCAAGTCCAGATAATCCATAAAAACTCTCACCTTTCCTCAAGGTTTAGGCACGGGAACGATGTTAGATATCCACTCAGGATATGTGGACACCATGATGATGCCAGCTTGAAATTGTTTCATAATTTCTTCTTTCACCTTTAAACTCCACTCAGGTTTCAACCGCCTGAGCTTCTGCTTGACTAGCTTGAATCCCTCTTTAATGGGAAGGCGATGAAGGACAATTTCACTGGACAAACCCACCATGTCTTCATGAGACCATGCAAACACATCCTGGAATTGGGTTAGCAGCGTAACCATGTCATTCCGCTGTTTTGGGGTAAGGTCTGAACCAATCTGGATTAACTTAGGGCTTTCTAAGGTTCCGAGATTGAAGGAAGTGGTTTGATCAAGGTTAGGTTTAGGTTTGTTTTTTTACCCATTCTTGAATTTCTGGAGGCACCTCAATGTCCTCATGGATTTCCATCAAGGCTGAATTCATCTCTACATCAAAGTTACAATCTTTATGGAGAAGAGGCACCATATCAGCAAGTACAGGCACATCTAAATTTAGGGTCCTGAAATAAAATATGTTTTCACTTAGTATATATGAAAAGGTTTGATCATATAATGTGTTAGCATGTATCGCAAAAGCATCGCTAATATCTTGTCTGAAAAAGCAAAGCGATTATGATATCTATAGGGCGGGAAGAGTTCTCGCTCATTTTACCCTAATCGACTAATAAGAGTCTTTGCTCCAATTTGCAAGGGCAAAGTCCAGGTGGACTGCAGTGATGGAGGGGTGGTCATCATCCTCATTTTCCCGAATGATGGTCATTACGTCTGGCCAATCATCGTCTCAGGTGTATTTGTTTGTATGTTCATCATGAACGATGATGCATATACCTGACATCATTCAAATGATGTCTTGTTTGATTCTTCGTTCCTCTTCTTCCACGGTGGGATCTGTAATAAAGACTTCTTTTGTCTTTACCGGTACCAGCTTGGGAAATAACATAGCCATTACGTTGGCTGGCACCTTTACCGGAGGTTGTGTGGACTCAGAATTCAAAGATGAAGATAATCGCCATGTGGTTGAAGCTCAAGGAATCTGCTGATGTTTATGAGGATTCCTATGACTAGAACTGGCAGAATATCCTAGTCCAGTTGTCCCAGTTTGACTAGATACTTGAATGGGGTGTTTGATACCCTGATGATCTTTACCCAGCCCTTATCCCGGCTAATGACCCAATGACATCATTTCTTGAGTAGCCGACATTACTTCGGCAGAAATCTTGGGTACGAGAAATGGCGTTCCAATAGCATGGTACTGAGTGTTGCTTACTTCCAAGGCATGAAAACTGACCGGTTAAACATTTTAATTGACATTAATGTATGGTATGTCACCATGTGGAGGACATTCCGATTCAGCGTTGACCGTGACTAGGCTATTGTTGATAATGTATTTCAGTTGTTGATGAAGGGTGGAGGGGACTACCCCGACCATATAAATCCACGGCATTCCCAAGAGCAGGTTGTATCCTGAATCTATCTTGAGTACGTTAAAAGACACGCAGAATGTATAGGGACCAATTTCAATTTGCAGCTCAATTACTCCGACCGAATTCCGTTGGGCCCCATCAAAAGCTTTGATAACCGTATGGCTGCTCCGGATTCGGTTGACATTGACATTCATCTTCACCAATGTAGTGTATGGACATATATTTAGAGATGAACCTCCATCTATCAAGACTCCAGCTAGCATATATCTGGAGGACAAAATCGCAATGTGCAACGGCTTGCAATGACCTGTCCCTTCGGGCTGTATGTCATCATCAGTGAAGGATATCACATTGTTGTTAAAAATGTGATCAACCAAATGTTGAAATCTTTCCACATCCACTAATCTTGGCAAATAGGCTTCTTCTAAAACCTTCAGTACAATCTTCCGGTGATCCTCGGAAGTGAGGACCAAGTCCAAAATTAAAATTTGGTGTGGAGCTTCTTTTAAGCTTAAAACCGCCTTGGCTTCGTTATGACCCATTGTGCGGAGGAATTTTTCAATCTTTTCCATGGGTATTTCCCCCTTTGATTTGATGGTAGACTTCATCACCCGTTGGGGAAGATATAGTGGATTTTCCTTTGACACTGCAGTAGTTGTATGCGAGGTGGATCCTTCACCTTCTCCATAATTCCATGGAACATTGCGTAAGCTGACAATATGATATTGTGCTCTACATGGTAAGTTGATTTGCTCTAGAGCGGCCACTTTCAAAGGATTTTTGCGTCCTCTGAGTTGAATTGCTGGTATGGTGAGTGATTTGCTAGTCCCATCAGTCTCAGTGGATATGACTACTACCAATCCTTTCCACTTAGTAGGACATGTATTCTCACTCTCACGTAGCACAGTATCATCGTCTTCTAGTTGCAAGACACCACTGTCAATTAGATTCTAGATAAGGTGGCGGAGTGCCCAACATTCTTCTGTGCTGTGACCGCGAGAATGGGAGTGATATGGACATACTCCATTAGAATTAAACCGTCCTGAACGAGGATTAATTGGAGGAAGAAGGGAAGTGATTCTTCCTTCATTGATTAGCATCTGCAGGATTTCCTCCATAGGTTGGCCCGGGTATGTAAATTCCCTTCTGTTGGCAAAATCCTGATGGGTTTTGGCATTCGCTCTCTTTGTCACTTTGTCCTCCAGCATTTCATTTTTTGAAGGTGACGAGGGAATATTCATTACAAGAGGAAGGAGACTAGCATGCACCTGGATGACTAATTGGCGTGTTACTTGATGTTGATAAGTCACCAGTTCTGCCAATTGCTCAATTTTCTTGCATAGAGCTTTCATCTTACGTTCCATTTCGAACTGGAACTTGGCATAATCCCATTTGTCAACACCATCTTTGGTGGTATGAGATGACTCGTCGTTGAAATTTGAACTCTGTCCATTGCTCCAATTAATCATGTTGACCTCTTCTTCTTTGTGTTGAAGGAGAGGATTGCCTTGTACGTGATGTTGATCTGGTTTGGTGACCACGATCTCACTGTTGTCTATCAGGTCTTGGATCTTGTGTTTCAAGGCCCAACAATCTCGAGTATCATGTCCAGTGCCCTCAAGCATGATAAGCACATTTTGAGCAGCATTGAAACCCCTTCCATTAGGGCTGGCTGGTGGAAGAAGATGCGTGATTTTCTTCTGCATTGTCAAAAAAGTGAGAATATTCTCGAGTAAGTCCCCTAAGGGTGTGAAAACTCGAGGGCATTTAACTTCTCCACCTTTTGGCATTGGAGGGTATAAAGACTGTGCTTGAAAGGGAGTGTAATTTCTCCTCTGGATAGGCAAGTTCTGATTGCCTTTTTAACCCTATAGTATCAGGGAAACATCTTCCTCTTTCTTTTTATGGACCCTCCGGGGGTTGTTTCCATAATTTACGGATTGGGACGTGTTTCAAAGAATGACTTTAAAGGCGACTAGGTCTTGAATTTTTCTGGACTTCAATCCCATCTCAGCCATCTCCCCATGTTTGACCATTTCAGAAAATGGTTTATCGATGCCGGCTAAGACTCTTTTATAGAAAAGAGCTTCTTGTATGTCTATGAAAGTCATGACCATTTCTGATTCTGTCATGGAAGGAATAACTTGGGCAGTCAGGCGCCTCCACCTTTGAGCATACTCTCTAAAAGACTCGTTAGACTGTTTCTTGACCTTGGTAATCTGATACCGGTCAGGAGTCATCTGAGACTGGAAGCTGTATTGTGTGAGGAAGGCGTGTGCTAGCTCTTCCCAGTTATGGATCTTTGAGTTGTCTAATCTGATATACCACGAACGAGCTTCTCCAGTCAAACTCTTCTGGAACAACTGCATTCTGAGCTTCTCGTCCTTTGCATAAGATCCGAGTTCTCCAATAAACACCTTCAAATGTGTGTAAGGATCTCCTAACCTGTCATATTTTTTGAAGTAAGTAGTCTTAAACTTTTCTAGATAATGAACACCAGGGAATATGCATAGGTCAGCATATGAAACACTCCCGTGTGTTCCAATTCCTTTGATAGCACGAAGGGTTTCTTCCATTTGAAGGACTTTCTTTCTGATGTCACCGGTGTGTGGATCTCTTGTGAGATGGATGGCATCATGAATTTTGTTGGTCGTATCCAACTGCAGTTCAGGTATTGTAATGGCTTGAGTTCCCCCTTATGTAGATGATTCAACATGTATGGGTATCTTTGGACCCTAAGAAGACTGGTGTAGTTCTTTAAGCAGAACAACCAAATCTGTAATTTGTTTGCTTAATCCGTCGAATTCTTTGCGAGAAATTGGATTAAGGTCAGTTTGGTCAGATGATGGCATGATTGACTGTAGGCTCGCGGCTTTTTTGGATTTTGACCGGGTAGTAGGTCTGATTGTTTCCCTGCGAAAGACTTGCATAATTTAGTTTTTAGGGAATGTGTAAAAATAACATGCTATGTGATGTGTCTGTTTTAGGAATTTTATCCTGCAAAACGGATGTTAGCTGTTTGTAATACATGATAGCATGTTAAATTAAATATGTATGTATACACATTTCTGCATATTTCTCATTATATGGAGATGAATATGGAATGAAATTACAAGTAATTAATTTTACGAGTACTTAAAAATTAGAAAGCATAAAGAGACTTTCCTCCGTGTTGGGTTTATCAGAGGCTGACCTATCTTAGGTTACTCTCGCGGCTTTTTTGCATGAAGGTTCCCAAATCATCGCAATTTACTCAACAGGAAATTAATCTGGTCTTTCAACTGGAGCGAATTTGGGTGGTGCCTTTCCTGAGCCTCGTTGGAATTAGTCTTCCTACGAGTAAAGTAATCAAACACCGACAGGATAGCCTCCTGGTGGAGGGACCACACAACATACATTCACAAACATCGCGTCTCACCGTATGGAAATGATGACATTTGCGAAACACTAATATCATAAGCAGATATGGTGCGAAGCACTAAGTGCAAATAAGTAAATGCATTCGTACACATTCATCATAAATGTAAATGCAACATCCACACACAAGTAGATAATAGTTTTGAAATTTTTGAAATAGCGGCTTAAGTCCTCTTACTGGAGTCCCCAGCAGAGTCGCCACCTGTCGACGTCGGGATTTTTAGTTGTCCCTTTTCGTTACTTGTTCTTTGGTGTTCTCATGATAGGTGAGATTTGTTTGAAAAAAACAAGTGAAAAAGGTCTGACATGTATAATGTCGACGATGGACTGTTAAGAGTCACCAGTTGATTTTTTAAAGGGTTATACCAACACAACCGAGAAAAGGTTTGCACATTGACCCAATGATGTGACACTACTAAACGGGTCGGTGAAACCGATATTCATTAGGGTCCGGGGACTTGATTATGCGGAGGGAAGGTGTTAGGCACCCCCCAACATCCGTGTTACCACGGTGACCACCATTTTTCAAGAAACTGTTACCTAAATGTGTGTGTGTGTGTGTGTGAGTCAATGTGTTGTTTATTTGGAAGTGGTGCGAGGCCTCGTTCGCACCTATATACACATGGTTTGAATTTATGTAAAAATTCAATTTTTAGCAAGATATGGCAGTGATGTTTTATAAAAGAGGTTTTTCAAACCCTTTTGCTAAATAGTAATTGAGACCTTTTACACTTCCATTTTATTAAGTGTTCGGCTTGATTGCTTTTATTTTCGAGATGTGAAGCATCTATAAGAAAATAATGTACAAAATAATGCCGACCTCCTCGTGGGTATGAAAACCATCCGAGGAAATTCAGACACCGCAAATAAATTTACAAGCTGCTTACAGCTAAAAATATCCATCACGGGAACCAAATCTAGATCCAATAGGCTGAATCAGTGATGACATGATTCATAGGCTCACATGATGCTACAATTTGTATGAAAGCAGTAAGCAGATATATATATATATATATATATATATATATATATACAGACATGATCACCCACCACGAAGCACCTCCATAGGGGATCAGAAAATGTAAATAAAGCTGTAAAAGCCATCAACCGCCACGGAGGAAACTCTAGGCGGGACGAAGCGTAAAGAAAACTGTAAAAGCGATCAACCGCCATGGAGAAAACTCCAGGCAGGACGAAATGTAAAGAAAGCTGTAAAAGCGATCAACCACCACGAAGTAAATTCTAGGTGGGACGAAATATATATATAATCGATAAATGCACTAGATGTAAAATCCAGGCTCATCGAACAGAATTCGACAATAGTTAATATATATAAATATATATATATATATGAACTTTCTGGAGCGTAGACTGCTTTAATATATATATATATATATATATATATATATATATAGAGAGAGAGAGAGAGAGAGTAGGTTCGGTCACCGGACGAATATTATCCCGTCAGGAGTTTTTTTTGCTTTTTTTTTAAAACAACTAAAAAAAATATTTAATATTTTATGGAATTGAATTTTTTTTTCATAATAAAGTGTTTTGGGGGTGATTTGGGTACGTATAACAAAACATGGTGGTACAGTCTGTGCAGACTGTACCACCATTTTTTGGTATAGGTATTCAAATCACCCCCAAAACATTATATTATGGAAAAATTTCAGTTCCATAAAATATTAATTATTTTTTTTAGTTGTTTTAAAAAAAAAAAGCAAAAAAAAAAAAAAAATTTGGTCCGTCTTTTACTCCAAATTCCAAGGCGTATAGGGATCTGAATCATTAACACATATATATATATATATATATATATATATATATATATATATATATATATATATATATATGTATATACAAATTGAAATAAAACCACGGATCAAGTCAGGAAAACACACGCAACACGACTCTCAACGTGAAGAAGGGTGTGTGCAAAGATGAAGAGAAATGCCTTAGGGTGTGTGAGAAGGGTTACAGTGGGCTGCCAAAGAAGACTTCTATATCTTTAAAGTGGTTGAACACTCGGCTTCCGCCGGTACAAAAGTAGCTATATATGAGCTCACAGGTGTTTAAAATGAGAAAGCACTCAATATAGGGTGAGTACGGAGCAAATTTGACAAGGCTTCGTCGCCTTTTTTCTCTTACAAATGGCCACCTCAAGCCCTCTATTTATGGAGGGGGGATGCGGCTCGGACGCAGATGTACCTGCGGCTACCCGGGTTGCCCCGGGCTTCGCAGGTCGCATCGTCTCATAATACGTGCACGTAGGCACTGTAATATCCGCTCGAACTTTCAAAATTATAATCCGAGCATCCGACTGAGGTATGTAAGACCTATTTCGAACCGCCGTTGTCAAGAGGTACGCAATGGCATTGGATTAGAGGTTGTACAAAGTCAGGAAGATGGGATGGTGCCCTCCGGTCTTCAAGCTTCAAATTCTATATGTTACCCTGCGTAATAGTCAATCGGGATTGGTTTTCCTTGATTCTTGTGGGACATTGTTGTGTAGAAATATATGTATGAGATGTTGAGATGGCGCTATGTGGCGTCAAGGTGGCGAGATGATGACTTTTCCCCTCATCGGGGTTATCGCCGGTTTGGGCTGTTAAAGCAGACGTTGCTCAGGGTTGTCTTTGAGATTGGACTGCTGCAAGTGTTGAAGGTCCTCAGTGTCCTCTCTGAGGTGTGCCTGTCTTCCCGTTGTTATCTCTGGGTCTTGTATTGAGTGCCTCGGTGTGAGCGCCGAGGTTAAAGTTAATGGCATGCATTTAAAACAATCATTTTTAGGGTTATCACCGGAACTGCATTCCTTGGGGTTATCACCAAGGTTGGTACATACTACTCCCAGTGTTGGGACTAAGACTGGATACCTCGGGGTTATCTCCGAGATTAATTTGTCTTCTCCAGTGGAATTTCTGATATTGGATCTGCATGCCTCGGGGTTATCTCTGAGGTTGGAACTGTTACTCCCGGTGTGTGTTCCGGGGTTGAGACTTGAACTTCTGGTAGTATCCGAACTGGATGTGAGCTGTCTTCCAAGGTTATCTCTGAAAGACGAATCTGCACTCCTGCAAAGTCAGTGATAGGTGTGCAGAAAATTTTGAGTGGCTACAATATACATTTTTGTGGAGCAATATGAAGAGAAAGATCGCAAAGTTTATCTCAAGGTGTCTAACTTGTCAACGAGTCAAGGCGGAGCATCAAGTACCAAAAGGTCCATTGCAACCACTTGAAATTCCAGAATGGAAGTGGGAGCACATTACCATGGATTTTGTTATTGGTCTTCCCAAGGTTTCTCAAGGCATAGATGCAATTTGGGTCATTGTTGATAGATTGACCAAGTCTGCTCATTTCTTACCTATATGAGAAACTTATACACTTGAACGTCTTGCTCGTATGTAAATAAACGAGATTGTAGGATTTCATGGTATGCCAGTATCCATAGTTTCTAATCGAGACCCAAGATTCACTTCAAGATTTTGGGTTGGTTTGTAAAAAGCTATGTGCACGGATTTACGATTTAGTTCGGCATATCATTCTCAAACGGACGGGCAGTCGGAGAGGAATATTCGAACTCTTGAAGATTTATTAAGACTCCGTGTCCTTGACTTTAAGGAAAGTTGGGACAAGTTATTACCATTGGTGGAATTTTCCTACAACAACAGTTATTAAGCAAGTATCGGCATGGCTCCATTTAAGGCGTTGTATGGAAGAAAGTGTCGTTGAAGCAACGTTGTTGGGACCGAAATTAGAACGCATGACAACGAAAAAGATTCAAATGATCCGATAACGTATAAAAACCTCACAAGATCGTCAAAAGAGTTATGATGATCTTCATCGAAAGGACGTGAAATTCAATGTTGGAGAACATGTGTTGTTACGTGTTGCTCCATGGAAGTGAGTTACGAGATTTGGAAAGAGGAAAACTCAATCCTCGATTCATTGGCCCATTTTTATTCCTCGATCGAGTAGGAACTGTGGCCTATAAACTCGCCTTACCGCCAAGTATGTCTCGTGTTCATAACATTTTTCAAATATCTATGTTACGTAAATATGTGAAAGACCCGAGCCACATTATTGAATTAGAACCAAACGAGATAGCAGAAGATTTAACATATGAAGACTGTTAAAATCTTAGATAAGAAAGAACATGTTCTACGCTCCAAGGTTATACCTCAAGTCAAAGTTTTATGGAGAAACCACGATGTTGAGGAAATGACCTGGGAGTTAGAATCTGAAATGAAATCAAGGTATCCTAACTTATTCGTCATACCAGGTATGTACCCTAATTTCGAGGGTGAAATTTCATAAGAAGGGGAGGTTGTAAGACCCCAACTTTTATGAATAAAGATAAATTTTTCTATAAATATCATTTTTGAATATTAAGGTTTGAAATTGAAATAATGTTATAGTTGTGGATAATATTTATAAATTTTGCAAAGTAAGCAAGTTGTTATATCATATTCGATTGGTCGAGAAATATTCGTTTTAACAAGTAATATTCGTACGACGACACAATCATTGGTGGACCCCACAACAAAATTATTGTCAGAATGAGAAAACGACAAAAATATCTTTTAATAAAAATAACGGCGAACGTTTTACCGTTAACTGTTGAAATACCTGGTGTTAAAAAATTACATTAACGCTGGCGTGGTTATAGTAGTACTGCGGTATTACTACAAAGAATTACTACATAGTATCTCACGTTATTTGATTCAATTATTGTCGATATTTTATATATTAGTAAATCAATAATTGAGACGACAAAGTTATTCATATTATTATTTGCAATATTGACAATGTCTAGAAGTTCTATCAATGAGAGGTTTGGTCACCTAATTGCGCGCCAATAGGGAGAAATCCTTATTGGAAATCCCCCTTTCCTGGGAACGACCTGATTGTTAAATATTGTGAATTATAATAATGATGATAAATGTTGGTAAATATATTGAAGGAATTTTTATGAAGTTTTGATGTAAATGTTGCTTATTTTATGGACTCCCATTTACCATTTTTCAAAATAATCGGTAGAAAGTTATTCAGTATGGTAGGACCCGCCTGTGATGGTGACATGTTGGTGGGAGGGGAACACGTGGGTTCCACATTGAAAGAAAAAATGAGGGGGGGATCTTGCAAAAATTGTCATGGAGGAGGAAATTTTTTTAATGGAACATGTGTTTATATATATATATATATATATATATATATATATATATGTATTATATTTTTGTTTTTTGTTTTACTTGAGGTTTTCTTAGAAAATTTAGTAGCCTGTGATATTTGTAAGACGTCTGTGAATAATTTTTAAAAAATAATTGTGCGTTCATGATTTTATTTTTAAATAGTATCCTTCCATTCTCTTATAAATAGTATGCTTAGTTAGAATTGAAAATTACACCAGAATCAGAGAATTCTTCTTCTATAATCTTGAGCGTATTTCTTTAGAGTTTTAGAAAGCTTTGAGCGTAGAAAATAGTGAAAGTTTTCTTCAAGAATATCCCCGCTGTGCCAGTTGGAATACTCTTCTTGTCAAGGTAAGGGATGTTATCTTTGTTCAA
This sequence comes from Panax ginseng, assembly GCA_020205605.1. Lineage (NCBI taxonomy): Eukaryota > Viridiplantae > Streptophyta > Magnoliopsida > Apiales > Araliaceae > Panax > Panax ginseng. The sequence goes on along the minus strand of CM035138.1, from coordinate 56,182,412 downwards.
TATTCGCTTGAAATAATATTTTCTTCCATACTCTGTAGTATGTAAGTAATATTATTTCGTTTCAGATTTCGAATTCTATACTCGTTTAGTTAAAGTTTTGGCTTCTAAACTCCATGAAATTAGTAGAATATCCTTGATATTTGCATTTCATCCAGTATCTTTTTTCATGCCATAGTACTATTCATGAGGTTACTATTCTCGAAGTACTATTCACAGGATACTATTCATTCGAGTACTATTCACCCGGGGTACTATTCATGATAAAAATTGATTCATTTTCGGTCCAAATTATTTTTGGTACAATATTATTTTTGAATTTTACTCCACAAAGCAGTATCATGTTGACAATTTGGACGTTATTGATGTTTGAATAAATTAAATTATAAATATTTAAATATTTATCCTTGAACTTGTTTTTATTGAATTCTTATATCATTGCCATCATCCTCATGTTTATAATGTGTTGAAAGTCATTTGTGGCCTGTAGTGCATAGATGGACTTGGTATGATTATGACCAAGGATTGTTCGGTATAATCAAGACCGTTATGTTACAAATGATGTGGTAAAAGTCCTCATTGGCCTATAGTGCATTGATGAAAAGTTGTTGGCATTATCATGACCATTGGTGAATACACGAATATCCTTGGCCCGTAGTGCATGGATAATTGTGGTCGTGATACTTAAGAATATCATTGGCCGTAGTGCAAAGGTGATTCGATGATGTGGATTATTTATTAAGCTGAGTCTTAGCGATAAAAGTGATGAAAAACCTTTTAAATCATAGAAGATAGTAGATTTTATACTCTATTTGATTCTCCTAATGGATTGCTTATTCCGCTGTAGTTAAACTTGATGTTTATTATATTTTATCAGTTTAACATTGTTGAAGGCTAACGATAATTTATTCTGCATTATCTTAGTCACAATATTTCTTACTGGGCTAGTTGAGCTCACCCTTTTGCTTTCATTGTTCTCTTCAGGAAATGAAAACGTGGCCGGGACTAGTTGGGGAACGGAGTGACGGTCCAGATGATAGCATTAGTAGTCCTCACTATTCTATGAAATAATATGATAATAAATGTATTGAGGACTCCATTTGAGTTGAATACTGTCTAGAAGACAATATTTGTGAGAGCCCCAAATCCGAGGTCCCAAATCACCGCAGATCTGGTTCAATCATTCTATCACTATTACTATTTGCGGAAGATATAAACATAAATTGTTTATACATTAAACTTACACACTTTTTCCCAAGGTCGAGTAACCTTAACATAATACACAATACATAACTTATTTAACTTATAATTACATTAATATACAATACTTATACAAATCTAATCGCACACATTAACTTTAAGCTGGAACTGTCTTTAACCTTTCCTTGTATACGACGTATTCGCCTTAATCTGCAATATTTTATCATGATATAGCAAGGGTGAGCATAAGATTGCCCAGCAAGTTTAAGTTCAATAATTTAACGATATATCATGATTGAAAGAATCTGAATAATAAGCTGGCTATAATTCAACAATATAATTGTGAACTAGTAGGAACAAAATTTTGACTGAACAAGTATATAACATGAACAAATATATCTGGACCGAAGGGTAATGAAGGTGATCAGCCTTTCATACCTGACTTATACATGCAATATGTATAGAGTATAATTCTACAATGGCAATCAGCAATGATTAACCATAAGCATATCTGTATGAAACAACTCTTAGTAGAGTTAAGTAAAACTTGCCTGAACCGTTGATTACCGCTACACAATTTATAATGCTTTATTCGACGATCTAATATTAGTAATATAGATCTCCAATATTAGAATAATATCATCACAGTATAATACTACTATATATATAAATATAGAATAACCTAAACATATAACACATAACCCTATCAGTCTATAACACATATAAGGATCAGTATCAGGTCAAACTATTTTAGTTTGACTTGGATCTGACAAAATTCTAACTTCCCGACGGTCTAGTCGAAAAATTCACGAGTTTAAGTTCAATTAAACTTTGTCTAAACACTTAACCATTGTCTAAGATAATTTATTAACAGTCAAAATAATTTTCATAAACTCGTAATAATTTTCAGATAATTATTATCATTTATCGTGAATTTTCCATCATTAAAAACGTATTTATATAATATAAATACCACAATATTCTATTATCATTAATATCTATTTATTAACAAATATTAATAAAATACATGTCATAATATTATAATATATTTATAATATCACAAAGTATTTTAATACTTTAAAATCACCTTTATATGATTTTTAAACAATTAAATTCATTTTCCGATAATTGCTATTAATATTAAAAATATTAATATTTTCATGACAAAATATCAAAAGTTATATTTTATAACTTAAAATATTTTTATAACTCTTAAATCATTTTTATATGATTTATTAAACATTAATTCTATTTTTCCACAATTTATTTAATATATTTATTAAATAAACTAATTATCATTAATATTGATTAATTAATAAAATTCATCACAAAATATTAAAAGTCACTAAAAAACTTAAAATATTTTCTTTTACCATAATATATTTTTTTTATGATTTTTCATGTATTTAAATAATTTATTTAATATTATAATTAAATAAATTAAATATCATTTATATTCCAAAAATATTAAATATTTATGAAATAAACCCAACATAATTAAAAACTATTTTTCAGACTTTAAAATAATTTTTTAGAATTTATTTTGTATTTTTAATAATTAAAAATCATTTTTTTCTATTTATTTAATTAATTAATAATTTTCATTAATTAATTATCGCTAAAGGACCTATAATAAGATGCATCCGCCGCTATAGGTGTTCTTGAGCCTGTTCTTCATCAACCCAAAAACGCATGGCTAGTTCGCAGGGTGTATGTTTGACTAATGTTAGATCTGTGATCCTTAGGTTTTCTGGGCTACTAATGTGATATTGTTGTAGAACTAATGTAGTACCACAATCATAAACAAGTTCCAAGGTCATTAAATATCATAACAGAGAGAATCAAGCTTCAAAAAAGTCTGACAACGCTGTTCTTCATTTCTGGGTTTTCCAGAAAATGAAGAACAAACGATGATACAATATCTCGATCCTTATAACTTGAGTTCTGGGTTTTGTTTGTGTAAAGTAATGGTTTCATCTTGTAGTGGAGATGTCAGGCTTCATTTATATAACAACATATCATCCTAACAACATTACACATGACAGATTAAAGCTAGTCAACCCTTGTCAGAAAATTCGGCCTTTGAAGATTTTGGGTTTTCCAGAACTTCTACAAAGCAGACAGTCAACCAAGGTTTGACCAAGATTAATTCTTATTCTGGTCATGATCTAAGTAAAATAAAAGCATTATTGTGTAGAATACATGTCATACAAGAACCTTACAACAACAACATGGCTAAAACACGTAACAGCAGTAAGATCAATGACCTTAAAAATCTTGTCAGATCGGTTCTGGGCTGCCCAGAAACCAGTTTTTTGTGAACGGTCAACGACCTTTGACTGCCTATAACTTTCAATCGACACGTGATCTAGGCTTGATTCAAGTTCCAGAACACAGTCCTTACAACATACTATAAGTACAAACTCTTAAAACACAAAAACAAATAACAGGTAATGATCTATGAGCCCTGACATTCGGCTGTCAAGCCATGTTTTAGGGTTCATAGATCAGTTTTGAAAAACTTAATTTCGAGCATCAAAATGATATGGATCTAAGTTTTAGCAACCCAGATCATCAAGTGACACCCTCTATCACATATCTAACCAACAAACAACAACCTTTAACATCAAATCATCGAATTTCTAGGATTAGGGTTTTATACCTTTAAAACTTTGATCTTGGTTTTCTGACTTTTGATTCTGATTATGGAAAGCTATACAATGATCATGGCTCAATATTTCACTCTCTCTTACTATAGATTTCAGATTTTGTAGAGAGAGAAAGGGTTGAATAGAATGAATCATAAAAGTAAGATTTTTATTACTTTAGTCTTCCTACTTTTTGATTCCATGGTGTAGTGGGACACTTGCCAAGTCCCCTTGGTGAAACACCCCACAAATAAGCAAAATATCTTATATTTACAAAATAGTACAAAAAGGGAAATATAGTCTTTTCACAATTAATTTTAATGGCATACAAGTCTTTTGACCAAACCCTTAGGGTTTAGGGTTTGAGCCCTTAAGGTTTAGGATTTGAACCCTTAGGTTTTAAAAAAAATAATTTCTAGAATTCCCAGGTTTTCAAAATAGAAAATTAATATTTCTAAATTATAATTAGAATTTTCTAATTATATTAAAATTTCTTAATCATACCTTAAATCTTGCTAATTAGGATTAGTATTTCCTAATTAAAATTGCTAATTTAGCAATTAGGGTCAAAATCATGCATTAGGGTTTACAACCCAAAAATTAGGGTTTCTAATGGAAAAATAGTTTTCTAATTTAGAAATTAGATTTCGTAATTAGATTAGGATTTTCTAAATAATTATAACTTGAAAATTAGGATTACTATTTCCTAATTAACGTTAAAATTAGTAAACTAACAATTAGGTTTTCCCTAATTATAAATTAGGGTTTCAAATCCAAAAATTAGGATTTTCTAAATCAATTAGGGTTTCTAGTAAATCTTCAGGGTTTTCCCTAATTAGATTATATTTAATAACTTTAAACCTTATACTAACATCGCATTCCCGAATTAGGGTTTTCAACTTCCGAATTAGGGTTTCGGATTCCCGGAACTAAAATTAGAGTTTTAGAACCGATTTTTAGGGTTTCTTATAATTCGCTAGGGTTTTCTAACCGAACGTTGACGTTCTTAATATATACATAGGGTTTGTTACAGATATCGTTTATTTGGTCAACCATTGACCTTTAACTGTAACATTCCAGAATTTTAAAGTGTAATATTAAATATTTATTGATTTATATAAGTATTTAATGGATTATGTTTATTGTTGAATAAATAATTGTTCAATTTGAGTTCATGTGATTTAGTTAATTATTTGTTGAATAAATAATTAAATATTAAATATTTATTTGCAATATTAAATATTTATTGAATTATATACGTATTTAATGATAATTTGAGTTGATGTGGTGTAATTAATTATTTGTTGAATAAATATTTAAGGAGCTAAGAAAATTAATTGTTATGAGATTATATACCGATTTAATTTAATAAGTAAGCTAGAGAGCTTATAAGGATTAAATGAATTATAATATTTTAATTGGAATTGTGATTAAAATAAAGTGTTAGTTGGTTGAATAAAATTATAATTATAAAGAAAATTATAATTATGTGATAATGATTTATGTGTTAAAATAATTTAATAGATTAATATTTTAATTGATTTAAATTGATTATTTAATTTAAATAGAAGTGTGACAAATAACCTTGCTATAAAGGAGTTATTAAAATAAATTAAAAGAGTTTAATTTAGTTTTGCCAAACATGTCTTATTACATAATAAGTCTTTAATCTAATAGTGTTTTAGCAAATAAGGTATAAGGATTAATCCATTTGTTTTCATTCAGTTTACCAAACAAGGTGTAAGGGTTATGGGTTATTTTTATTAAGCTTAGCCAAACAAACCTTATGGCTTTTGATTTTCAAAAAGTTTATAACTGATGTTAGTTAAATCCTATACTTAATATCTATATTATTATTATTATACGTTATAATATTCTACGTATGTTAGAGTTAGGGAGAAGAAAGACTCAGTTGAAGTTTACAGAGAGAAAAGATGAGAAGAAGAAAACTAGAGAGAAATTTAGAGAAACTCTAACAGGTTTGAGAAATGAATTGGAGAAAAGAAATTGATAATCAAACTCTAGCCATTATCTTCTTAATCAAAGGTAGGGGATTAACCTTTTCTTCAAAAAGTTTAGTTTTTCTTCTTCCCAAAAAGTTCTCTGTAAAATATTTTATAGGATGAATTGTTGATATATATATATATAACTTGGTATGATAATTGTTTGTAAAAGGTTTTTATGAGTTTATATATGATTATAGATATACTAGTTCATGTATGTATGTATTTTATGAAGAAAATATATCACAGTGTTCATATGAAGATATATATGAATATGGCTTAATTTAAAATAAAAATTTAAGGTTTTATTAGTTGTTAAATTGATTAATTGATTATGGAAATTGATAGAGTAGGTATGACCATAACTATGATGTTTTCAAATTTCTATTTTGATTGAAAAACAAAATCACAGTGTTGATTTCCATTGAAAATATCAAAAATAGAGTTTTTGCCAAAAACATTGAAATTGGGTGTTGTATATTTGATGTCTATGTTATTTTATGAGTAGGAACATGTTAGAAGTCTTCACAATATGATTATATGAACTTTATATGTGTATTACATGATAATCAGTCTATTAGATTCGAGCTTTTAGGCCAATTTGGCTTTTTTGTTCATGTTATTCTTAGAGGTCGTCGTCGGATTACGGACTCTGGGCTTGTATGCCGCCCAAAGAATGACAAACAAATCTCGCAAGCCTTGGCGCTGCTGCGCCTAGCCAGCGCGCCAACCAATGGCTGTGTGACCCTCAATACTTGTAGCACATAGTATGAACCATAGTGTAAAGCGTGGCCAAGAACGCATGAGTGAGTTAGCGAAGGATTCGACATTTTTGTTTAATTACACAAACTTTGAAAATAAATGTTATGTGTTAATAATAGTAACGTTAAATGATAATTTCAGTAGTATTAAACTATTAATGATCATGTTATTAAGTGTTACCTACTTGTAACATAGTTGATTATGTGAATGGGTAATTTAACCCATATGATGAATATATTTGTTTATATAATTATACAATGTTGGTAATGACTAACTATGTCAATATGGCATATGTATAGGGTATTAATTCAAGTGGTAAGGGTTTAGCTTGTGCTAAAGGTAAGTTCTCTAACTCAAAACTTCATTGTGCAAGTTTTCTAACTCTATTTTATAATTGAGCAAGTTTTCTAATCCTTTGTCTTATTGAGCTAATTATTGTTTTCAATTCGATTACCTTATAATGATGTAAGTTGTCTAAACTTTGGTTTGATGTTGAACAAGTCATTCTTGTATTTAAATTATTGATTAACATGCTAACTGAATTGCCATGTATGTTTAGTATTCAATTCTAATTAACCTTGGCTTAATATTGTTCAAAGCAAGGTATGCTATAGTTATTCAAATTGTATGCTATTAGATTATTCCTAATGCATGACTTTAGTTACTATGATTGATTTAATCACTATTATTCTGTAGTATAGTGTTATTGGTCTTATTCAACTACTCCTTTGTTGATGTTCGTTCAATTCCAAATTTTCTTGAAAACTTATCCAAACCAAACTTACTTTGGTGCGAACTTGTACTCTAAATACTGAGATGAACAACTCTTTTATTAGAGGTTTACGCTTAGCGTTGAAATGGTTGTGCACAATTCATTGTAGGAAGGGTTGATCCCCCTAAGTACGTAGAGTCCTTATAGTCTTATGACTGTTAAAGTTAAAGTTGAAAGATTACTTATAACTGTGGACATGATTCGTGGTCATTAGACCCTCAGTGAATGTTATAAATTTTCAGAAAGTTAATAGAATATATTGTTCAATTCTATTGAGCCTAATATTGGCAATTGATGTAAAAGTCTAAAGATTTACTTATTGTTATTTATAGTGGGCCTTGTTTCCTCACTCTTTCCTGTAAAATTTCTTACAGCTAAAGTTGAAACTGGTGACGTACCTAGCACCAGTAAAGGAAAAGGAAAGATGAACAAGTACTGAAGACTTGTAATAGTTTGATAGTTTTATTTTCAGACTTTGGTTTTAAAGATTGTAATGAAGTTTATTTACTTTCTGCATTTGAATGATTGTTGTTAAAGGTTAGATAACTGGGAAGATTTTTATTTAAGTTTATTCCTGTATGTGCAGGTTTTATTATTCAATTTTATTATAATTGGGTAGTTATAAATGAATGTTTTGATTAAGTGAACACCAAATCTTGAGGAAATGAAGTACCAGGATTTGGGGGTGTCACAGGTTGGTATCAAAGCTTTAGGTTATGAACCTTAGGTGGGGGAAAAGCCTTAGGAAGTAACCTTTGAAAAGATAGTGGAGATAACTCTTATCGAGTTTTAAGAAAGAAGTAATAAAACACTTATGTGCTTATGTGTTTATAGTTTATGTATTCGTGAGTGTCGAGTAGTAATGATTAATAATTAAAAATTTAAAACTTTGTTGTGAGGATGACTAATGTCGGAGAATCCGGTCGGGGGCTAGGGAGGAGGGACCTCAAATGCCTATAGAGGAGGAGCCTCATGACATTGAGTGGTTTGGGAACAACTCATCGCCACGGAGTCGGCCAGATTGGTCACGATGAGTTGAAGATGAGGATGGTGACGTGGAAGCGGATGAGGAGGATCCCATTGAGTTACCACAACATGATGAGGATGATGAGGACGAGGAGGAAAGGATTCCACTTAACTCGATGGTGGCCATATATATCAATGAGGTGCATGGTAGTAACGTAGAACTTCGAGGATCTGATTGAGGAGTTGCGAGGAGATAGTGGTGAACAATGCAGATGTGTAATGACACAAAAAGAGGGCGAGATCCGAGGATCGTGAGGAACAATGACAAACGCCGAGGAGAGACTAATCTGCATGAAGGAGAGAAAGAACAATTGATCGAGATGGTTCTTTGAAGCTGAAGAACAATTTGAGAGAAGAAGGCGCTAAGAGGGCAAGAGTGAAGATGCATACGAGGAAGCTTATCAAGCGAACTGGAAGAGCAATAAGGAACTCACAGGCGAAAAGGATGAAGATGGAAGAGATGGATAAAGTATTTGACACCGCAATTAATCGAGCTCAAGATCGGGTCATGGGATACCCGATTCAGTTCGAGACGCCGCCATCATATATATTAGATCGCAGGACAATGTTTCGAGTCCTGGAGGAAGAACGTGATAGGGCTAAGAAGTATCTTAATAGATCATCGTAGAAAATGTGCCTGTAAAGCATGTAATAAGTATTAAATAATGTGTAAATCCCTAGTGTTAAGTAACCATGGGATATGATAATAATGATGTTGTCCTGTAACTTTGGTAGTTCAGGAAAGGAATGTAAATAGCAGTGATGCTATTATTTTTATGTTTTTTAAAGTAATGATGAATAAATAAAAGTTATTATTTTATTCAAAGTGTTATGTGTTATGTGGTTATTTCTTTTATGGAGGCAAGTTAATTAGAAATACTTAAAGAAGCTGAGTAATAGTCTAATAGATGTTTTGTTTTAACAGAAAATGCCTCCCAGACGTGAACCACCCCGACAGAGAAACAATGAGAGAACTACCAATAACGACAATGTTGACGGTAACCCCGTTCAACAACTAGTGACACTACTGACAGGAGCATTGCAGAATCAACCACAAAACCATGGTACAACGTTTAAGGATTTCAAGTCAGTTAGACCACCTGAATTCCGTGGGTTTATGAATCCAGTTGAAGCACAAACCTGGATTATGGAGATAGAAAAAGTATTCGATGTCGCTAGGGTAGGGGATGATCAGAAGACGGCTTTCGCAATGTTCATGTTGAAAGCAGAAGTTAGTTATTGGTGGTAGGCCAATAAAACTCGTGAAGGGCCAGGAGTGATGACCTGTTATAGGTTCAAGGAGTTGTTCTTCGAGACCTATTTCCCGGAAAGTTCGAAGAGTCAGCTGGAAGTACAGTTTTTGGAACTAAAACAAGGGACGATGACGGTATCCGAGTATGCTGCAAAATTCAATGAATTGGCGAGGTTTGCGCCATATCAAGTCAATGATGATTTGAGCGTAAAGGCAAAGAGATTTAAATAGGGATTTGAAGCCTGGTCATCTGATGAAGCGTATCCTGTTCGATTGAAGACATTTGCAATGATGATGGAGAAAGCGATTACTTCGTTGAAGGTGGAGGCGAGGCAATGACAAAGTTCAACCAGGAACAAATGAAGAAGAAGAATGAGAATGAGATTAAGAATGGAGGTGGTAGCAGTGGAAACAACAACAACAACAACAACAATAACAACAACAACAATAGCAGCAACGACATGAAGAGGAAGTGGAATGGGAACGTGGGTGCTAGAAACCAGCAGGGTAACCAGCAAAATAAAAAGTTTGAAGCATGTGCGACATGCGGGAAATTCCATAAGGGTGTGTGCTTGATAGGGAAGCGAGTATGCTACAATTGTGGCCAGGAGGGTCATATCGCCCCAAATTGCACTCAATCAAAGAAGAATGTATGCTTCACGTGCAGATCCAAGGATCACTTTTCTCGTGAATGCCCTAAGAAGAGGGAAGGAGTGACAACCAAAAGCAATGGAGGTAACAATGGAGGTACATGGGCCATTGCAGGACCTCTGACATCAAACAAACCCTGGCCGAGAACCTTCAACATGGTATGCAAGATCTTTGTGCAATCAAAAGATGTAGTGTCGGTATTATCCCAATCAATGATATAAATGCTTATGTATTATTCGATTCGGGTGCTACTTGTTCGTTTATATCTGATGAATTTGCTAAGAGGTTAGAATTGCCTAGAGAAGAACTGAATTTTCCTTTGAACATAGAAATTGTGAATAAAGAAGTAATCCCTGTTAGATTCGTATACAAGAACTGTAGGGTGAACATAAAGGAGAACATCTTGTTGGTAGATTTGATTAGATTAGACTGGGGAATTTGATGTAATTTTGGGAATGGATTGGTACATTCAAACATGGGCAAAGAATCGATTGTCACAAGAAGTGTGTAAACCTTATGACTCTATCAAAGGAAGTATTTTATGGTAGCAAGTTGCCTAGACAAATGAAATGTAAAAGCGACTATCATGAGCCAAGAAATTGTTGAGTCAAGGTTGTGTGGGCTATTTAGCTTACATAGTCGATACTCGGAAGAAGAAGGTGTGAAACTAGAATAAATCCGGTAGTGAGAGAATTGAAGGCGTGTTTCGGAAGATTTGCGGGACTTTCACTTTGACGGAGAAATTGAGTTCGTGATCGACTTAGCGCGAGAAGAATAACACCGATATCGAAGGCCCCGTATATAATGGCTCGGTAGAGAAATGAAGGAACTAATGAATACGATTGCAAGAATTCTTTGGACAAGAAATATATTCAACCAAGCGTATCATAGTGGGGGGGCGCCAATTTTATTCGTTAAGAAGAAGGGACGAATCAATGCGTCTTTGCATTGATTATAGGGAGTTAAACAAGGTCACTATTAAGAATAGGTATCCGTTGCCTAGAATAGATGACTTGTTTGACCAGCTAAAGGATGCTAAATATTTCTCGAAAATAGATTTGAGAAGTCGGTATCACCAATTGAAGGTAAGAAAGGAGGATATACCTAGAACGGAATTCAGAACTCGGTATGGACATTACGAGTTTTTGGTGATGTCTTTTGGTTTAACTAATGCCCCTGCTGCGTTCATGGATTTGATGAACAGGGTGTTTAAACCATTCTTAGACAAGTTTGTAGTGGTATTTATTGATGACATTCTGGTGTATTCCAAAACTCAAGAAGAACACGTGGAACATTTACGTTTGACATTGGAAACACTGAGGAAGAAAAAGTTGTACACGAAATTCTCTAAGTGCGAATTTTGGCTCGACCGTGTACAATTTTTGGGTCATGTTATTGACAAAGATGGGATTTCAGTGGATCCGTCAAAAGTGAAAGCTGTGATCAATTGGGAACAATCAAGAACACCATCAGAAGTGAGGAGTTTCTTGGGACTGGTCGGTTATTATAGAAGATTCATTCAAGATTTTTCTAAGATAGCCACTCCGCTAACAAATTTGACAAGGAAAGCTGTAAAATTCGTTTGGATGGAGAAATGTAAAGAGTTTCCAAGATTTGAAGAAGAAGTTAAGTATGGCTTTTTGTGTTGACATTACCGGATAATCTGAAATTTTATGGTGTATAGTGATGCCTCGCATAAAGGGTTGGGTTGTGTTCTTATGCGAGGAAGGGCAAAGTTATTATGCGTATGCATCAAGACAACTAAAGGATTATGAGAAAGGGTATCAGGACTCATGATTTGGAATTAGGCTGCGATTGTATTTGCTCGAAGATATGGAGATACTATCTTTATGGAGAGAAATGTGAGATCTACACGGACCACAAAAAAAGTGAAGTATATTTTCACTTAGAAGGATTTGAAACATCGTCAAAGAAGGTGGATGGAATTGATAAAAGATTATGATTGTGAAATCTTTTATCATCCGAAAGCGAATGTGGTTGTAGATGCTTTTAAGGGAAAGGTCGAGAGAAGGTGATCTTGATAACAACTCGGGAGGAGCTCATTTCGTGAATGACAAAGCGGAGTTGGAAATCAAATTTCAAAAGAATCGACGAACAATTATTCGGATAGTAAATTTGGTCCAACTTTAGTGGACAAAGTGAAGAATGCTCAACTACAAGATGAAGAATGTTGGAAAATCAAAGAGAATTTGGTTGAAGGCGGTGATGTAAAATACAAGGTCAATACTGAAGGATTACTATGGTTTGAGGGAAGAATTTGGGTTCCAGCAGTGCTAGAATTGAAAGAAGAAATTTTGACCGAAGCTCATAGCTCAAGATATTCGATTCATCCAGGAAGCACAAAAATGTATCAAGATTTGTGCCGACATTTTTGGTGGCCAAACATGGAAAGGGATGTTGCTGAATGCATAACGAAATGCTTGATATGTTAGAGAGTAAAAGCCGAACATCAAAGACCCAGCGGATTACTCCAACCGTTGGAAATACCGGAATGGAAGTGGGAACACATCACGATGGATTTTGTGGTGGGTCTTCCAACTACTCAAAGAGGATGCGATGCGATTTGGGTGATAGTGGACAGACTGACGAAATCAGCACACTTTCAACCAATAAAGATTAGATTCAATCTTGATCAGTTGGCAAGATTGTACATTAAAGGGATCGTTTCGAGGCATGGAGTGCCAGTATCAATTGTGTCCGATAGAGATCCGCGATTCACATCAAATTTCTGGAAGAGACTACAAGAATGCATTGGGACACAGTTGCGAATGAGTACGGCTTATCATCCACAAACAGATGGCCAAAGCGAACGAATAATTCAGACATTAGAAGATATGTTGAGAGCATGTGTCATGGACTTTAAAGGAAGCTGGGAAGAATAATTACCGTTGGTGGAATTTGCTTACAACAACAGTTATCACGCGAGCATCGACATGCCACCTTACGAGGCATTGTACGGTAGAAAGTGTGAGAACTCATTTGTCTCTTGGGGATGAAGTCGGTGAAGCATAACCGTTAGGACGAAGCTGGTAAACAAAAAGCTGGACGCGTTTTTAAACTCGGCGGGACAAGGTTAATGCTTGACCAAGGCAGAACAGAAAAAGTATGATTATCAACACAGACAAGATCGTGCATTCGACGTAGGAACTTTTGTATTTTTAAAAGTTTCTCCCTAGAAGGGGAAAATTCGTTTTGGTAAAAAGGGAAAGCTAAGCCCGAGGTTTATTGGACCCTTTGAAGTGCTGCGAAGAGCGGGAGAAGTGGCTTACGAGGTAGCTCTACCTCCAGAGTTGGAAAACATTCATAATATTTTTCACATTTCGGTGTTACGACCATATAAACCTGACTACAAACATGTGATCGAGTATGAACCGTTGCAGTTCGAGAAAGATTTGTCTTATGAAGAGGTTCCTATCCAGATAGTCGACAGGAAAGAACAAGTGCTCAGGAATAAAGTGATACCTTCTGTGAAGGTGATATGGAGGAACCACAAAGCTGAAGAAGCTACGTGGGAACTCGAAGAGAAAATGTTAAAAGAATATCCTGAGTTATTTGTTTAGTCTGTGTCTTCGATTCTGGGGACAGAATCTTTGTAAGTAGGGAAGAATGTAACGAATGATTTGTTTGAGTTGTGATTCTGAGGACAAAATCATTGTAAGGAGGAAATGATGTAACATTCCAGAATTTTAAAGTGTAATATTAAATATTTATTGATTTATATAAGTATTTAATGGATTATGTTTATTGTTGAATAAATAATTGTTCAATTTGAGTTGATGTGATTTAGTTAATTATTTATTGAATAAATAATTAAATATTAAATATTAAATATTTATTTGCAATATTAAATATTTATTGAATTATATCGTATTTAATGACAATTTGAGTTGATGTGGTGTAGTTAATTATTTGTTGAATAAATAATTAAGGAGCTAAGAAAATTAATTGTTATGAGATTATATACCAATTTAATTTAATAAGTAAGCTAGAGAGCTTATAAGGATTAAATGAATTATAATATTTTAATTAGAATTGTGATTAAAATAAAGTGTTAGTTGGTTGAATAAAATTATAATTATAAAGGAAATTATAATTATATGATAATGATTTATGTGTTAAAGTAATTTAATAGATTAATATTTTAATTGATTTAAATTGATTATTTAATTTAAATAGAAGTGTGACAAATAACCTTGCTATAAAGGAGTTATTAAAATAAATTAAAAGAGTTTAATTTAGTTTTGCCAAACATGTCTTATTGCATAATAAGTCTTTAATCTAATAGTGTTTTAGCAATTAAGGTATAAGGATTAATCCATTTGTTTTAATTCAGTTTACCAAATAAGGTGTAAGGGTTATGGGTTATTTTTATTAAGCTTAGCCAAACAAACCTTATGGATTTTGATTTTCAAAAAGTTTATATATGATGTCAGTTAAATCCTATACTTAATATCTATATTATTATTATTATACGCTTAATATTCTACGTATGTTAGAGTTAGGGAGAAGAAAGACTCAGTTGAAGTTTACAGAGAGAAAAGAAGAGAAGAAGAAAACTAGAGAGAAATTTAGAGAAACTCTAACAGGTTTGAGAAATGAATTGGAGAAAAGAAATTGATAATCAAACTCTAGCCATCATCTTCTTAATCAAAGGTAGGGGATTAACCTTTTCTTCAAAAAGTTTAGTTTTTCTTCTTCCCAAAAAGTTCTCTGTAAAATATTTTATAGGATGAATTGTTGATATATATATATAACTTGGTATGATAATTGTTTGTAAAAGGTTTTTATGAGTTTATATATGATTATAGATATACTAGTTCATGTACGTATGTATTTTATGAAGAAAATATATCACAGTGTTCATATGAAGATATATATGAATATGGCTTAATTTAAAATAGAAATTTAAGGTTTTATTAGTTGTTAAATTGATTAATTGATTATGGAAATTGATAGAGTAGGTATGACCATAACTATGATGTTTTCAAATTTCTATTTTGATTGAAAAACAAAATCACAGTGTTGATTTCCATTGAAAATATCAAAAATAGAGTTTTTGCCAAAAACATTGAAATTGGGTGTTGTATATTTGATGTCTATGTTATTTTATGAGTAGGAACATGTTAGAAGTCTTCACAATATGATTATATGAAGTTTATATGTGTATTACATGATAATCAGTCTATTAGATTCGAGCTTTTAGGCCAATTTGGCTTTTTGTTCATCTTATGTTAGAGGTTGTCGTTTCGGATTACGGACTCTGGGCACTTGCATATGCTACCAAAGAAGACAAAACTCAGCGCATGTTGTTGTGCGCTTGCCAGTAGCGCCAACCAATGGCTCATGACCGGCCACATGCCTTAACTCATGGCATGCATATGAACCATAGTGTAAATCGGGCGCATGAACGCGAAAGTTAGCGAGAAGGTTCTGACAGTTTTGTTTAATTACACAAACTTTGAAAATAAATGTTATGTGTTAATAATAGTAACGTTAAATGATAATTTCAGTAGTATTAAACTATTAATGATCATGTTATTAAGTGTTACCTACTTGTAACATAGTTGATTATGTGAATGGGTAATTTAACCCATATGATGAATATATTTGTTTATATAAATATACAATGTTGGTAATGACTAACTATGTCAATATGGCATATGTATAGGGTATTAATTCAAGTGGTAAGGGTTTAGCTTGTGCTAAAGGTAAGTTCTCTAACTCAAAACTTCATTGTGCAAGTTTTCTAACACTATTTTATAATTGAGTAAGTTTTCTAATCCTTTGTCTTATTGAGCTAATTATTGTTTTCAATTCGATTACCTTATAATGATGTAAGTTGTCTAAACTTTGGTTTGATGTTGAACAAGTCATTCTTGTATTTCAATTATTGATTAACATGCTAACTGAATTGCCATGTATGTTTAGTATTCAATTCTAATTAACCTTGGCTTAATATTGTTCAAAGCAAGGTATGCTATAGTTATTCAAATTGTATGCTATTAGATTATTCCTAATGCATGACTTTAGTTACTATGATTGATTCAATCACTATTATTCTGTAGTATAGTGTTATTGGTCTTATTCAACTACTCCTTAGTTGATGTTCGTTAAATTCAAAATTTTCTTGAAAACTTATCCAAACCAAACTTACTTTGTTGTGGACTTGTACTCTAAATACTGAGATGAACAACTCTTTTATTAGAGGTTTACGCTTAGCGTTGAAATGGTTGTGCACAATACATTATACGAAGGGTTGATCCCCCTAAGTACGTAGAGTCCTTATAGTCTTATTTCTGTTAAAGTTAAAGTTGAAAGATTACTTATAACTGTGGACATGATTCGTGGTCATTAGACCCTCAGTGAATGTTATAAATTTTCAGAAAGTTAATAAAATATATTGTTCAATTCTATTGATCCTAATATTGGCAATTGATGTAAAAGTCTAAAGATTTACTTATTGTTATTTCTAGTGGGCCTTGTTTACTTACTCTTGCCTGTAAAATTTCTTACAGCTAAAGTTGAAACTGGTGACGTACCTAGCACCACTAAAGGAAAAGGAAAGATGAACAAGTACTGAAGACTTGTAATAGTTTGATAGTTTTATTTTCAGACTTTGGTTTTAAAGATTGTAATGAAGTTTATTTACTTTCCGCATTTGAATGATTGTTATTAAAGGTTAGATAACCTGGGAGATTTTTATTAAATTTTATTCCTGTATGGGCAGGTTTTATTATTCAATTTTATTATAATTGGGTAGTTATAAATGAATGTTTTGATTAAGTGAACACCAAATCTTGAGGAAATGAAGTACCAGGATTTGGGGGTGTCACATTAACCACATATTGTACACATATAAAACCATATACACAGAACATATTCTTTTATACCCTTAATCCTGAATAATTCACCTAAATCATTCACAGAATTTTGAAATCCTCAAAATTCATTCTCAAAAATAGAAAACGCATACACTTATTTTCTGTCTAGGTTCTAATATTGAACCTTAAATCAATTAATAAAAATTTTACAAATATTCAAATTCTCGGGTTGTCACAATATTCGTTTTAAAACTCACAATTTAAGTTTTGTTGTATTTTACACGACAATTGTATTATTAAGTTGTATTTGAATTTTGTACCATGTATTTGGCGACTCAAGATGGGTGATGTATACCTATTTTGGGGGCGTCACAATACATATATAGAATCAAAATAATTAATAATTCGCATAAAGTTTGGCTCTGATACCACTGTTAGGTTTTGTGAAAATCAAAGTAGCAATCAAATTGCAAAAATAGCGGAAGCAAAATAAAATTAGATTTTAAAATTTTTCACAAACCAATTACCCAGATCATCCTTTATGCATATTATTAATTAAAACGAAGAACACGAAGTTATGGAATCATACCATTGTAGATACGAGCTTCCACAAGTACTAGTTCACCTCCTACTTCTCGGTGATCTCCTTGAATCTCCGGGTAGATTCTTTCCTTTGATCAATGTTAGCCACCCAAGTGTATGGCCTTTAGAGGTGATCCACCAAGGAAGAACAATTTTCAAGAAGAAGGGTGTATTGGCTCAAACCCTAGTTTTTCCTCTCTATAGAAAAAGGGGCGTACTCTCAAACCACTTGGAATTATGTATATCTGATATCTGATATAAAACTCCTTTTATAAAGATATCAGGTAACTCTATTTAATTAAAAATAAGGTATTATTTATTTAATTAAACTATTTTAATTAAATGGGATCCCTAATCTTATTAGGGAAATTAATTAAACTCCTTTAACTAATTTTCCCTCCTAATCCTATTAGGAATAAACGAGAGTACTTATATTAAATTAATTCCTAAACTCTTTTAGAAATTAAAATAATAATAATTTTAATAATATTAATAAGTCTCCTCTTATTAATTTATATTTAATATCTCTAAAATATTAAATAATAAATATTAAGCTATTTAATTTATTCTATCACCATAGATTAAATTAAATATATTTTATATTATTACGATTATGCCATTAACTTCTTAAATAATTATTCTTCCTTTTATGGTGTGATCCTTTAGGTTCTCCATATTAAACCGGTTGTGAATAAATCAATTAGAATAATTCTAATCTTATTTAAATAAATAAATTAAACGATTAATTTATTTAAATAAATAATATTTATTCTACAATAGGGATAAGCCTCTCTAGCGATCAACGACTTTCCAGATAATATATATTTCAACATTAATCATAAAAGAACACTTGAGTTAATATTTACCGTACAATTCAATCCTTCCGCCATACAATGTCCCAATTAAAATATAAGACATTGAATTACTGTCAATTCTTATTTTATTTAATTATATGTATTTTGATTCCTAAATGCACAACTCCTAATGAATGCAAATTAGAAACTACTTTTCAATTTCATTCCACCTTGGCCAATGATTCTTGGGTTGTTATTTATCGAATCACATAGGACATTTCTCTTCTTTTACTAGAAGTGGTAGATTCTTTATTGATCATTCATTATCTTCATATATAACTTATTACACCCAAGCATACCCTTTGACATACTCTAAGAGTCTTAAGGAATAAGTCAAAGTGTAATTCATTATATATAAGATACTATGATGATCTCAAGTCTAAGGATCATTTGTACTACTATCACTACAGGAATTCCTATTAACAGGCAAGTAAAACTCCATTAGGTATTCCTTAGCGAGTCACGTTTAGTGAACGTATTCTCTAATAAGCACCTACATACTTGCTTTAGTGTCTCCACACAAATGATCATGAGATCAATCATCCTCATCCAATGAGCAAGCAACGTACGTACCAATCTATCCGGATTCACTAATCCCCTTTTTAGTAATCCATTGATTGGGAACATTTTAGTTTTAAGCTATCTAAGACGTACCAATCTATTGGGAACGTACGTACCAATCTCATCATGATTCTAATAGCATTGCTTAAAACTATGGGTTTATCACAGATTA
Organism: Panax ginseng; assembly: GCA_020205605.1. Lineage (NCBI taxonomy): Eukaryota > Viridiplantae > Streptophyta > Magnoliopsida > Apiales > Araliaceae > Panax > Panax ginseng. The sequence goes on along the minus strand of CM035138.1, from coordinate 56,163,090 downwards.
TTAAAACAACACCATGTAGATAATAAATGCCTTTAATAAATAATTCTTTTATTAATAAATAAATAAGATTGATTGCAAAGCATATGTTTTATCATCATACATGATTGGCTTGTATGTATACTACTTTCAGCTACATCATTCATGTTTGTAAGACCCCAACTTTTATGAATAAAGATGAATTTTCTATAAATATCATTTTTGAATATTATGGAGTGAATTTAATATAATGTTATAGTTGTGGGTAATATTTATAAAATTTTAAAAGTACGCAAGTTGATATATTATATTCGATTGGTCAGGGAATATTTGTTTTAACAGGGAATATTCGTACGACGGCACAATCATTGGTGGACCCCACAATAGAATTATTGTCGGATTGAGAAAACGACAAACAATATCTTTTTATTAAAATAACGGCGAAAATTTTACTGTTAACTGTTGAAACACCCGGTGTTAAAAGTACATTAATACGCGTGGTTGCATAGTAGCACACGGTATTGATTATTAATGCTTACGTGAGAAGTCACTCATTTTTTTTTAATTATTGCTACAGTAATTGCTGCATAGTATCTCACGTTATTTGATTCAATTATTGTCGATATTTTATATATTAGTAAATCAATAATTGAGACGACAAAGTTATTAATATTATTATTTGCAATATTGACGATGTCAGAAGTTACATCAATGAGAGGTTTGGTCACCTAATTCATGGCACCAATAGGAGAAATTCTTATTGAAAGCCCCTCTTTCCAGGAAACGACCTGGTTGTTAAATATTGTGAATTATAATAATGATGATATATGTTGTTAAAAATATTGAGGGAATTTTTATGAAGTATTTGTTGTAAATTTTGGCGTATTATTTGGACCACCATTTATCCATTTTTCGAAACTGTCGGTAGAGGTTATCTCAATTTTTGTTTTATATATATATATATATATATATATATATATATAAAGTTTGGCATGGTGGGGGGGGGGAATTCACGGGTGGAATTTTGGTGGAAAAGTGGAAGTTTGGTGGAAAAGTGGAAATGGTGGATTGAGGTATTAGTATTATATATTAAATAGTGTGTGGGTGATAATGTGTGCCCATGAGGTAGCATGTGAAATGGGGTAGATTATGAACAAATGTTGGCCAAATATTTTCCAAGTATGCTTCCTATTCAATACTTTATAAATGAGGGTGTTCCCGCATTGGTCAATATCTTGAAATTAGCATTCCCCTCAGATGGAGGTAGTCTCTGATTGGTCAGTATAATATTTGTTGGAAGCATTTGTTTCAAAAATGTGGGAATTATTTTAAAGGGTACTCCCTTATTGGTTCAAAGTGTTAATTAGTGTACTAATACGTTGCAAGCCCGTGATTCCACTGTTGCGTCCGTGATTTCTTTTTCAAATAGTATCCTTTCCATTATCCTATAAATAGGATGCTTAGTTAGAATTGAAAATCACACCAGAATCAGAGAATTCTTCTTCTATAATATTGAGCGTATTTCTTTCGAGTTTTAGAAAGTTTTGAGCGTAGAAAACAGTGAAAGTTTTCTTCAAGAATATCCCCGCTCTACCAGTTGGAATACTCTTCTTTTCAAGGTAAAGGATGTTATTTTTGTTCAATATTCACTTGAAATAATATTTTTTTTCCATACTCTGTAGTATGTAAGTAATATTATTTCGTTTCAGATTGCGAATTCTATACTCGTTTTGTTAAAGTTTTGGCTTCTAAACTCCATGAAATTAGTAGAATATCCTTGATATTTGCACTTCATCCAGTATCTTTTCATGAAAATACTATTCAGAGCATTCTTGATAAGTTTTAACTTTTTTCATATTGGAGTACTATTCACGGGGTACTATTCATTCGAGTACTATTCACCCGGGGTACTATTCATGATAAAAAAAAATTGATTCGTTTTCAGTCCAAATTATTTTTGGTACAATATTATTCTTGAATTTTACTCCACAAAGTAGTATCATGTTGACAATTTGGACGTTGTTGATTTCTGGATAAATTAAATTATAAATCTTTAAAAATTTATCTTTGAACTTGTTTTATTGAATTCTTATATCATTGTCATCATCCTCGTGTTTATAATATGTTGAAAGTCATATGTGGCCTGTACTGCATAGATGTACTTGGTATGATTATGACCAGGGATTATTCAGTATAATCATAACCGTAATGTTACAAATGATGTGGTAAAAGTCCTCATTGGCCTGTAGTGCATTGATGGACAGTTGTTGGCATGATCATGACCATTGATGAATACACGAATATCCTTGGCCCGTAATGCATGGATAATTTGTGGTCGTGATACTAAAGAATATCATTGGCCGTAGTGCAGGGGTGATTCGATGATGTGGATTATTTATTAAGCTGAGTCTCAACAATAAAAGTGATGAAAAACCTTTTAAATCATAGAAGATAGTAGATTTTATGCCCTACTTGACTCTTATAATGGATTGCTTGTTCCACTGCAGTTAAACTTGATGTTTGTTATATTTTATTAGTTTAACACTGTTGAAGGCTAACGATAAATTATTTTGCATTATCTTAGTCATAATATTTCTTACTGGGCTAGTTGAGCTCACCCTTTTGCTTTCATTATCCTCTTCAGGAAATGATAACGTAGTCGGGACTAGTCAGGGAACGGAGTGATGGTCCATATGATAGCATTAGTAGTCCTCACTATTCTATGAAATAGTGTGATAATAAATGTATTGAGGACTCCATTTGAGTTGAATACTGTCTAGAAGACAATATTCGTATTAAATCTCTCAATTTATGTTTTGTCATATTTTACACGATAATTGTATTATTAAGTTGTATTTGAATTTTGTACCGTATATTTGGCGACTCAAGTTGGGTGATGTATACCTATTTTGGGGGCATCACAGTTGGTATCAAAGCTTAAGGATATGATCCCTGTTTGAGATGTGAGACAAGAACTAGGAGGGGAGAGACGGGGAATTCCTTCGCTAGTATGACCTACCTAAGTTTATTTGGTATTTAATTAGTCGGTCAGAGTATAGGGATAATATGTGACATGTCAATTAACCCTTGTTTTGTGGCAGTATTTGAAAATGACATCCGAGAATGTTGAGAATAACAATGGAGCACAGGAGATCGTTGAGTCACCACAGATCAACACCCAGGATATTGTGCATTAGGAAGGCAATAATCCTCAAGTGAACAACAACACCGACCAAATGGCAAACGACGGAATGTTTAGGAGCTTTCTACAATTCGTGCAACATCAGGAAAGAGAGACTCATGTCCAAAATACAGGTCGAAACACTGGAAACTCTCGGACGGTCACCGCTAAGCAGTTCAAGGAGCTGGGACAACCGGAGTTTATTGGATAGCCAAAACCACTTAAGGTGAAGACGTGGATAAAGTAGATCACCAAGATATTTGATGTCTTGGGATGCTCCGAGGAGAAAAAGGTTCCCTTTGCCACCTTTATGTTGCGAGGAGAGGTAGATTATTGGTGGGAATCGGCAAAGCGTACTCAACCTGGCGCACTAAAGATGTATTGGGAGAAATTCCAAGAACTGTTCAATGACAAGTACTTTTCCGAAAGTATTTATCACATGAAAGAGGTAGAGTTCATCATGCTGGAGCAGAACAATATGACCGTGTCGTAGTACGAAGCCAAGTTTGCCGAGTTATTTCGGTTTGCGTCCCACTTGGTTGATAATGAGGAGAGAATGATGTGGATGTTTCTAAGAGGTTTGAAACAAGAGATATGTCAATATCTAATTTCTCACAAACTGTGTTTGTATTCAAATGTTGTAAATAGGGCTCAGTTATTGGAGCGCGATAACGAGTCAACCCAACCAAGAGAAAGCAGCCGACAAAATGATAATACCAGTGGTAGCAGTCATCGAAGCGGTGACAACAAACGTGGAGGGAATCAATATGCCAGAAATGGTAACCACTTCGGTGGTAATCATGGCCACAACAATAAAAGTGGACATTTCAAGAATAGGAGATTCAACAATGATGGAAAGACGTCAGCACCAACACCCGTTGTTAAGGAAGGAGAACGACCACCTATCATATACTTCAAATGCTAAGGGGAGGGACACATTAGTCCAAACTGCGCGATGCAGTCCTAAGCGTGTTACAATTATGGAAGAGAAGGTCACCTAGCCCGATTTTGTCATACAGGAAAACCAAATCAAGCTGGGATGGAGGCACCAAAGGCCGTCCCAGAAAAGTCAAAGCCGGTAGTTCAAGGGAGAGCGTTTGTCATGACCTCCAAAAAAGCAAGGAACCCAAACGAGGTCATCACGGGTAAGCTTATCATAAACTCTAGCGAAGTCTATACCTTATTTGATACCGGTTCTACCCATTCTTTTATTTCTCCTACTTGCGCTCAATGTTTAAATTTGACTCCAAAAAAATTAGACTTTAACTTATCTATTGAAACTCTGTTAGGAGAAACCTTCATTACATCCACTGTTTATAAGTCTTGTTTGGTTCAAATCGGTACCTTCACATTACCTGTCGATCTTATTTCATTGAAAATACTTGCATTTGACGTAATTCTAGGGATTGATTGGTTAACTACTCATCATGCAAAAATTGATTATTTTTGTAAGGTTGTTAGCTTTCATATTCCTAACCAACCTATTATGCGAATTCAAGAAACCAAACCACTAAAATTATTCACTATCATCTCAAGCCATAAAGCTATTCGTTTATTGAAAAACGGATGTCAAGCTTTCTTAGCTCATGTCACGGATTTAAACAAAAATACGTCAGTTTTGAATGATATTTCTATTGTTAATAAATTTCCTAACGTATTCCCTGAAGAACTTCCTGGCCTACCCCCAGAGCGTGAAATTGAATTTTGTATTGACCTTGAACCCAATACAAAACCCATTTCCAAAGTCCCATATCGAATGGCTCCTATTGAACTTCAAGAGTTAAAGACCGAACTGCAGGAATTATTAGACATCGATTTCATTCGTCTTAGTACTTCTCCTTGGGGTGATCTTGTTCTATTCGTGAAAAAGAAAGATGGGAGTATGCGACTTTGTATTTATTATTGGGAGTTGAACCATGTCACTGTCAAAAATAGATTTCTGTTGCCTCGCATTGATGACCTGTTTGACCAGTTGCAAGGCACCAAATTTTTTTCAAAAGTCGATCTTCATTCCAGATATCATCAGGTAAAGATTAGAATCGATGATATTCCAAAGACGGCTTTCAGAACTCGGTACGAGCATTATGAATTCCTAGTCATGTCTTTTTGATTGACTAATACTCATGCTGCCTTCATGGATATGATGAACCGAGTATTCAAGGAATATTTGGATCACTTTGTGGTCGTCTTTATTGATGACATCCTCATATATTCCAAAAGCCATGAAGATCATGAGCAACACTTGAGGCTGATACTCCAAAAGCTTCGTGAAAACAAGCTTTATGTCAAGTTGAAGAAATGTGAGTTCTGGCTTGAGGAAGTAGCATTCCTTGGGCACGTAATATCAAGTCATGGAATATCTGTTGACCCGACAAAGATTGAAGCTATTCAAAGCTAGGAGCAACCTAAATCAGTGACCGAAGTACGTAGCTTTCTCGGCTTAGCTGGTTATTATCGAAGATTTGTAGAATGGTTTTCTCGAATTGCTACTCCATTAACTCAGCTGACTCGTAAAGATATAAAAATCGGTTGGAGCGAGGAATGTGAGAAGAGTTTTCAAGAACTCAAGAGGAGACTCATTTCAGCACCTATTCTGACAATACCATCTGGCTTGGAGGGATTTGTCATCTATAGTGATGCTTCGGGCAAAGGGTTAGGATGTGTTCTCATGCAACATGGGAAAGTCATAGCCTATGCCTCTCGGTAACTCAAATAATATGAGACGAATTATCCTACTCATGATCTAGAGTTGGCAGCTGTTGTCTTCGCACTTAAGATTTGGAGGCATTACCTGTATGGGGAGAAAGTGGAGATTTATACGGATCATAAAAGCCTCAAATATTTCTTCACCCAAAAGGAACTCAACATGCGGCAACGACGTTGGTTCGAACTATTGGAAGATTATTATCATACCATTCAATACCAACCTGCAAAAGCGAACATTGTAGCTGATGCATTAAGTAGAAGATCATATACAGGTACGAGTGCGATATTCTCAACGCAAAGGCCCATTTTATATGACTTGCAAAGGATGGAGATAGAGTTAAAGACTCTAGGGACCAACGTGATGATGGCAAATATACGAGTTGAGCCAACTATAATCGATAAAGTTAAAGTTGCTCAAGATACAGATCTGGAGCTAATTCGTATGTAGAAGAAAGTGCAAGAAGGTACTATTCCAGAAGCAAGAATCGATGATGAAGGAATACTTCGAGTTAACTCCAGACTTTATGTCCTTAACGATTCTGACTTGAAGTATAAAATCATGATAGAAGCATACAACACATGCAATCCATCCTGGGAGTACCAAAATGTATCGTGATCTTCAACATACATTTTGGTGGAGGAATATGAAGAGAGAGATCGCGGAGTTTATCTCAAGATGTTTAACTTGTCAACGTGTCAATGCGGAGCATCAAGTGTCAAAAGGTCCATTACAACCACTTGAAATTCCAGAATGGAAGTGGGAGCACATTACCATGGATTTCGTTACTGGTCTTCCCAAGGTTTCTCAAGGCATAGATGCAATTTGGGTAATTGTTGATAGATTGACCAAGTCTGCTCATTTCTTACCTATACGAGAAACTTATACACTTGAACGTCTTGCTCGTATGTACATAAACGAGATTGTAAGATTGCATGGTATGCCAGTATCCATAGTTTCTGATCGAGACCCGAGATTCACTTCGAGATTTTGGGTTAGTTTGCAAAAAGCTATGGGCACGAATTTACGATTTAGCTCAGTTTATCATCCTCAAACGAACGGGCAGTCGGAGAGGACTATTCAAACTCTGGAGGATCTATTAAGACTATGTGTCCTTGACTTCAAAAGAAGTTGGGACAAGTTCTTACCATTAGTCGAATTCTCCTATAACAACAGTGTATGGCTCCATTTGAGGTGTTGTATGGAAGAAAGTGTCGTTCTCCAGTATGTTGGGACGAGGTGGGTGAAGCAACATTTTTGGGACCGGAATTGGTACGCATGACAATGAAAAAGATTCAAATGATCCGACAACGTATAAAAACCTCACAAGATCGTCAAAAGAGTTATGATGATCTTCATCAGAAGGACGTGGAATTCAATGTTGGAGAACATGTGTTGTTTCGTGTTGCTCCATGGAAGGGAGTTATGAGATTTGGATAGAGAGGAAAGCTCAATCCTCGATTCATTGGTCCATTTGAAATCCTTGACCGAGTAGGAACTGTGGCCTATAGACTCGCCTTACCGCCAAGTATGTCTCGTGTTCATAACGTTTTTCACATATCCATGTTACATAAATTTGTGGAAGACCCGAACCACATTATTGAGTTAGAACCGGATGAAATAGTGGAAGATTTAATGTGACGCCCCCAAATCCGGGTATCTTCCAACCCGATAGATAGTGCTCCACGATACTACAATCCATACAATCATTCCGTTGGGATAACAACAAAATGATTGTAATTACTATCATTTTATTACATTTGTAATAAATCCTTTCCCAGGATCATAACCCAATACATTCATTGTTCTTCATGAGTATATTACATACAAATATACTAGTTTATTATAGGATGATTAATTGTCCATCTTAGCCTTGCCTTTATCTCTCATAGAACTCTCAGTTCGTTCGGCTTTAGCTGCAAACATATGGTTCAAGCAAGAATGAGCATAACTAGCTCAGCAAGTCTTAACAACAAAACATATGAATATCAGAACAATTATTTACGAAGCATTCTGAATCATTTGACTAATACTTCTACTACAACAATTCCAGAGCATATATAATAGCTTAGGAATGATGAACCGATCAATAGACCATGAACATACTCTTTTCATTTTCATACATGAAAAGGATATCCGGCACTAAGGCCATCCACCCGTCTTTACTTACGAGCACTTCTAGGTGATCAGCCTATTGTACTCTATGTTGATAAACACTCTTACGTTAAACGTATTTACGTTTAACATTTGGCAACCTCGCGTGCCCATCGAATAATCGATGAAAATACTTTTGTTTGTTCATAGAAAAACTTACCTTCTCATCCGTACCAAATACATGGCATAGGATAGCGTTAACAGTTCTATATCAACAGACTTGTAAAAATTCAATCTATCCTTCAATACTTGTCTAGCCCGGATAAAACAGGCATCGACTCTTTTTCTATTTACCATCCATGCATTTTATATCATGCATCACGTAAAAACTTGGCTAACACAAAGGTCAGACAAAAGTTAAGAAAGACTTGCCTTCAAGCGTCTTCAAATATATATTCCAACTATTTTCAGTCTTTACAGGATTTACATGAGATATTCACATAGTACACTGTAATTAGTTATCACATAAACTATCTTTATGGTACTAACCAACTTCTTTCTCTTCTATGTCTTACTTGTTTTAACTTCGTTATTAAAGTCGATTCGACTTTCTATACTTCGTTACATTTCATTAACGTTCTTACGTTCTTAGCCGACATTCGATCATTAATGGTTAGTTACCAACGTTGAATGTCGTTTACGGTTCACTCATTATGTATTTGTGTTCTTCGTTTAATTTACATTAAACCTTACCCGTTCTTCTTACATTAACATCTTATAAGTATTTTAAAGTAAGTCTCATTATGTACTTTAAGTACCTTTAACATCTTACTTTAGGTCTACATTCAAAATGGAACTAAACCTAACTTGGTCAACTTTTTCCCACTCCGGCAATTGCACTGTATTTGGCATCCCTTATATTTTAGTAGTGAGCATGTTTGAGTTAAGGTGGTACTCGGCTAAGTCCTGGAGTCATGGCGCGCCACCACTTTGTCTTGGTTTTTGGTCACTGCACGCCGAAGTCTCATGCACCGAGTTAGCCAAAATAGATTTGGTTTCTTAACGAAACTCCTGGCTTCCTAATTTGTTCATTTTACATACGAATTGACCCATTCAAATTCCTACAAGTCACAAATTACATCCTTTACGTGTTCGTATAAGAATTTCACCTTTTCGAATCCGTTAACTCGGAATTCACCTTTAAGTTCGTTTTTTAAGCGTTCGTTTAACGTTTTCGCCCGTTCAATACTCATTTTCTTTGTTATAAGTCGGAATGCGACGATTCTTTCGCCAACGACTCTTAATTACCTTATCTCACATGTTGACATTGGAAACCAACGTTTTCAAGTCACACAACAACTTTTAACCCTTAATCCGGACTTTATACGTTTTCGACGTTTATCGTCTATTTCCGCAAAATCCGTCATAACTTCGTTACTAATGTTCTCTAAGCCAAATCACATGGAATACTCCATGGACTTCATATTTACTTCTTAACCAAATCAAGATGCACATACCTTAGCTACAACGATTTCCAAAACGTTCAATTATAACTAAGTTTACGTTCATGACTTTTTATAGTTTTAACTCACATAATCATTTACAATTTCTTATTTGGTCATGACCTATCCATGATTTGGTCATTAATAGGCATTCTTATATCTTCTCAATAAACACTCTCTACTCATCTACGATTCTTCTATGAGAAAGAAATTAAAAAGGATGAAGATTACGGTTTATAGGAATTTACCTTTGAAGTAGTTAACATTCTTGATAAACGTCTAGTGGTTTTCTTGGAAGTAGAAAGATTATAAGTTTCTAGCTCTTTTCTCTCTCTCAAATATGTTAGACAACTTTGTAAAACAACAAAAATCCAACTCTTAGCTTTCTATTTATAGAAAACCAAATGAGGGGCAAAATGGTCAAATTTAACACCTCCTCACTTATTTATAACTTTGTCACCAAGCAAAATACTTGGTGACCAAGTGACTCACTTGCCTTGCACACCAAGTGGCCGGCCCACCCCATGGGTTGCCCCATGGGTTTTACCCATCCCTTGACCCGCCGGTTCGACCCACGGTTTAATTCTTTGGATTGGGTTTGACATTAATAAACATTGGGCTTTCATACTTAATTCATTGGGCTTGTTATTAATCCAAGTCCAATTGGATTGGATAAAATCCTTAGCTCATACTCTAATAATACAATTCGTATTCTACGCGTATTATTCACGTATTCTCTTCGTATAATATTCATATAATACTCGTATTATATGTCGTACTATTCTTCATATCATACTCGTATACATACTAGTATAATACTCATATTCCATATGTATAATACTCGAAACGACTATATGCATTACATTTCCCTTTCGGAAACCTCTTTCACAAACCCTTAGGTTTTAAGTCCGTAGGCAAAAACTTCGTTTGCCATAATGGTAATATTATTGGATTTTCCATAATATCATCATATTCTAACATTATGCGTTTCTCAGAATTTCAAACCCTAGCTCCGAACGTCATCGAATGAATAGTGTTTTTACGCAAACAATCTCAGAAAACCTTCGTTCTCGTCTTGATAATTCACAACAATTAATTCTAGCACAAAGCCAGAATACTAACCTCATCTACACATTCTAGGTCATAGAACGACCTTCGAACATCTTACTCACATAATAGCTCAATTAAATTCATTTAATCCACATAATCAAATAAAAATTTAATTCATTGAAAATTCAAAATTCTTGGGCGTTACATTCTTCCCTCCTTATAAGGATTCTGTCCCCAGAATCTCGTTACTCTTACATAAACAAATGAGGAAACTTTTCCTTCATTTTACTTTCGAGCTCCCACGTTGCTTCTTCAGCATCGTGGTTACTCCAAATTAGCGTTTCTCAGAATTTCAAACCCTAGCTCCGAACGTCATCGGATGAATAGTGTTTTTACGCAAACAATCTCAGAAAACCTTCGTTCTCGTCTTGATAATGAACAATTAATTCTAGCACAAAGCCAGAATACTAACCTCATCTACACATTCTAGGTCATAGAACGACCTTCGAACATCTTACTCACATAATAGCTCAATTAAATTCATTTAATCCACAAAATCAAATAAAAATTTAATTCATTGAAAATTCGAAATTCTTGGGCGTTACATTCTTTCCTCCTTATAAGGATTCTGTCCCCAGAATCTCGTTACTCTTACATAAACAAATGAGGAAACTTTTCCTTCATTTTACTTTCGAGCTCCCACGTTGCTTCTTCAGCATCGTGGTTACTCCAAATTACCTTTACGGAATGTATTACTTTATTTCTCAAGACTTGTTCCTTCCTATCAATAATCTGAAACGGAAGTTCTTCATACGTTAAGTCTTTTTCTACCTGAATAGACTCATACTCTATTACATGCTTATAGTCCGGTTTATAAGGACGCAACATAGACACGTGAAACACATTGTGTATTCTTTCCATTTCTGGAGGTAAGGCTACTTCATAAGCTACCTCTCCTATCCTTCTTAAAATCTCAAAAGGTCCTACAAACCTCGGACTTAACTTCCCTTTCTTTCCAAAACGTATATTCCCTTTCCAAGGTGATACTTTTAGCAAGACATAAGACCCTACTTCAAACTCCCTCTTCTCTCGATGAGGATCTGCATACTTCCGTTGTCTATCTTGAGCCGCTACTAATCGAGCTCTTATCAGCTTTACCATGTTTGCCCTTTGTTGTACCATCTCAAGTCCCAACATTCGACGTTCACCCACTTCATCCCAACAAAGTGGTGTTCTACACTTCCTTCCATATAACGCTTCGTAAGGCGGCATGCCTATACTAGCATGAAAACTATTGTTGTAAGCGAATTCTACCAATGGTAGATGTTCATGCCAACTCCCCTTGAAATCAATAACGCAAGATCTTAACATATCTTCTAGCATTTAAATTGTTCGTTAGCTTTTCCCATCCGTCTATGGATGATGCACCGTACTCAATCTCAATTGTGTTCCCATTTGCTCTTCCATACTCCTCCAAAAGTTCAACGTGAATCGTGGATCACAATCAGACACAATCGAAACAGGTACTCCATATCTAGAAATGATTTCTTTGACATAAAGCTTAGCTAACTGTTCTAGGTTATACCTAACTCCTATTGGTAGAAAATGAGCCGATTTAGTTAACAGATCCACTATTACCCAAATAGCATCGTATCCTTTTTTGTCATTGGAAGTCCCACCACAAAGTCCATGGTGATATGCTCCCATTTCCACTCCCGAATCTCTAGTGGTTGTATCAGTCCACTCGGTCTTTGGTGTTCAGCCTTAACTTTCTGACAAGTTAAGCACTTACTAATATATTCTGCAATCTCCCTCTTCATGTTCGGCCACCAAAAGTTCTGACGAAGGTCTTGATACATCTTAGTACTACCAGGATGTATCGAGTACCTCGAACTATGAGCCTCGCACATAATCTCTTCCTTCAACTCGGAATTATTTGGAACCCAAATTCTTCCTTCAAAATGAAGTAAACCTTCTTTATCAAGGTTATACTTAGTCTTCACTTCATCCTTCATTATCTTCTTCATCCGCTCGCATTCTTCAGTACTCAACTGTACTTCCTTAACCCGTTCCACTATCGTTGGTCGAGTTTCTATTGCAAATAACATCTCCTTCGTTTCCCTTGGTAACTTAACTTCTAATTCCATCCTCGCCATCTCTATTATTAACTCATTCGGATTCGTTAACATTGACAGTTTCTCTCTACCCTTCCGACTCAACGCATCTGCTACTACATTCGCCTTTCCCGGATGATAAAAGATATCACAATCATAATCTTCTATTAATTCTAACCACCTTCTCTGCCTCATGTTCAACTCCTTCTGTGTGAAGATATATTTCAAACTTTTATGGTCCGTGTATATCTCACACTTCTACCCGTATAAGTAATGTCTCCATATTTTTAAAGCAAACACCACAGCTACCAGTTCTAGATCATGAGTAGGATAGACATTCTCATAATCCTTTAACTGACATGACGCATACGCAATGACCTTGCCATGTTGCATAAGCACGCAACCTAGTCCTCTATGCGAAGCATCGCTATAAACTACAAAATTCCCCGTATCATCTGGTAAAGATAATATAGGTGCCTCACTCAACCTCCGTTTTAGTTCTTGAAAACTATGCGCACACTTTTCTGTCCACTCATACTTCACCGACTTCCTTGTCAGATTTGTCAGCGGAGTAGCTAATTTAGAAAAGTCCTGAATGAACCTTCTATAGTATCCCGCTAACCCCAGAAAACTCCTAACCTTGGTTGGCATTTTCGGTTGCTCCCACTCATTCACCACTTCTACCTTCGTTGGATCTACGGATATGCCATCTTTGTCTATAACATGTCCTAGAAACTGCACTTTTTCGAGCCAAAATTCACACTTAGTGAATTTCGCATACAACTTCTCCCTCCGTAGGGTTTCTAACACTATTCTTAGATGTTCAGTATGATCTTCTGGCGTCTTAGAATAGAATAGAATATCATCAATGAACACTACTGACATTTAACTGGTCCAAATCTTTGTTTGAACACTTTGTTCATCATATCCATGTAGTGTAATAACCGCAAATTTTATGACTTAATATTAATATTTATATAAATAGAGCTGTGATTATTATTTTATAAATGCTTGCATGGCATGAGGTGAGTAATTTCTTGAATTAATTGAACTTTTAATAATTGATAAGATGAGGAGAATTGTGATAAGTTGATGAAATGTCTTGTGGGACTCAATGACGGAATTAGTAAGGAATAAATTCTTTGAAGGAATGCATTACTAAGTAAAAGATGTCAATAAGAGAGGTGGTGTATAATTAATTTATTTAATTATACCAGAGTAATAATAAATCCTTTGAATTGGTTTGAAGGCTTATCGGGATAGACTAAATCTTTTATTATTATTTAAGTGGGTAACTTAAATTATGTGCAATAACCCAACTTATTAATAATTATTAAGGTGGTGTATAATTTAGTGTTATTTGGGTAAATTAAATTAATTAGTCTACTGCCATAATAATTAAGTATTTACATGATAGAACCTAGCCATGTGAATTATTTTACCCACCCATTTAATTTTCGGCAACCTCATGTTATTATTCCTCATTTAATATTTTTTTTTTGCAAGCCATGTGACATTTTGTCTACCCATTATATTTTTTTTTTTTATTTCATGAGATTTTTACCCATTATTTTTAAATGACCTCATGTCATTTCCCTACCCAATTGATTTTTTTAAGCCATGTTAAGTCTCAATTTCGGCATTGACCTTAGAAACTTTTCCATTTTCGGCAATTGCATGGTGACTAAAAGCTATTAGTCTTGAGAAAAATTCTAACAAGCTTAGTTTAGTGAATGGGGTACAAAAAAAGTGGGGTGGCGTGTGTATTGGGTGGTGGTTGGTAGTACTCTAGCATGTGAGGGATGGGATATATTGAGTACTAGGTAGCTATAAAGTTGTTATAGGTAATGGCCAAAGAATACTTTTAATAAATGCAAACACTTTTCCTTGGTCTATATATAACCCTTGCTCTAGAGTTCCTTTAAAAAAAAAAAAAAAAAAGCAAGACCCAAGTAGAGAAGGTGGTGTAATTGGCGGTAGCATTGTTGTTCTTGGCAACCCATTTCTTTTCTTCAACTAAGGTATATAGAAATTAATTAGTTAAATAAAATTCTTTCTATTTAAATTCTAGCATACATTTTCTTCTTTTTTGAAGTAATGTGGATATATTGTATTGCTTGAAAATTTGTATGCTAAATTAATATTTACCATGTGCTTCAAAATAAATAAATTATATTACATGAATGCATAATGATTTTTGTATAGAAAAAAAAAAAAACTTCTTTCCATTTAATTTCTAGTAGACACACTTTTTTTTTCTTTTAAGGGTAATATGATTTTATATGTTGTTAGTATGTTAATGTTTGTATGCTAAAACATTGGTTTTGTAGTATGTCCTTAAACTAGATAAATTAATTTTTGCAAGAGTACATAATTTTTGTTGTGCGTAGAAAAAAAAAAAAAGAAAAGCTAGTAATCATGCATAAATGTAGTTGGTGGGGGCGGGTAGGTGCATATATATATTAAGGTGATATATGATTTTGTTGCTTGTGTGTATATCTTGCTAAAAAAAAGAAAGAAACAAGCTCAAGCATGTATGTAATGAGACATAGGTTTATGGATTTTAAAGATGTTATATATGTTTTTTTTCTCTTCTTTTGTACATAGAAGCCAATCGCTAGTATAAAAAAAAAAAAAAGAAGAAGCAAGCAAGCTAGCATGTAATGAATTGATGTGGGGCCGGTTAGGTGGTTATTAAGAGGATTTATGTGATTTTGTTACTTGTGTATACAAGTACTACTAAGCATAAAAATAATAATAATAATAAATAAAATAAAATAAATAAATAATAAATAATAATAATAAAATGAAATAAAATAAATTGTTACTCCATAATGGTCATGGAGGATAAATAGAGTAATATTTAAATGCAACAAGAAGAGTGTTTCTGCAAAGTGGGATGTGTATGTTTATATTTGTGTAATGTCATGTAAAACTCCAAATTAATAAAATTAGTTCGGATAACTAAATTGAGCAATAGTTTAATAAATAAATGTTATGTGCTTAGTTTTCTTATTTGTGAGCATAAATGTGTAGCAAGTAAGAAATGTAGTATTTTATTTTATGAGAGACTTGTACCTTGAACTAGGATGGCATGCGATTAACAGCTTAAGTGAGTTGGTTTCAACAATCACTAATTTATGCGACTATATTATTATATTATAGGCGTTATCGTGACAAGGTGTCAAAGGTAACATAATCGACGAACGAGGCAAGTTCCTACTTCTTACACTATATACCTTCGAATTGTTGTCTCAAGCAAATATCTGTTTTTATTCGGAAATCATTTATATACCTTGACGTTGTTGCAAGCATTGGACTTATCGTTCTTAAATGCATTATAAAAATTGTCTAAGACTTTGATTCGACTAGACTATTATTTTGTGTTAAAGCTATCCAAACTAATTGACTTGGTGCGGACTATCGTAATCTACTGAGATGAACAACCCTCATTGAAGGGGAAATTATATATGGTCGGGAAATCGACGTGCGCACACAAGTATGATTAAATGTTATGCATAACGTAGGGTACTTTTAAGGTGATCACTGTTGTACTTTCGTTTATATTGGATTCTGATTGTATATCGTTAATAATTAGTAAGAGTTCTTAGTCCTTAGTGATTTTCGGTACTCATTCATGTTGAACTTGAAATAAATCACGAAATTATCGATATGCTTCAGTCTATAACGACACCTATTGAATACTCTTGATATTTCTTGATATCCTTGAATTACTTATTGTTATTATACCCTTGAAAGATTTAAATGCTATAAGCGCTTGTCCTTACGGCTATATTACTTCTTTGGGCAAACTTGTTGCTCATTCTTGCTTCCTAAAACATTATTTAAAGTTAAGCAAGAGCAAGGCGGTACTTGAGACGGAGACAAGGGAAAGGGCAAGGCGATATAATAACTTAGTCCTTAAGACTAGAAAGTATTATTATTGTTATGCTTGTTATGATGTATTCAAGAATGACTAAGTTATGTTTATGTTAAGCCTTTGAATTGTCGTAGTAATGGTTACTATGACCTTGGGACGCGAATATTTATATTATATCAATGTAAATTATTCTATTATTTTCGTTGTTAATGATTTAGTAAGATATTCATAGTTATGCGTGATGCATAGAATTAGAGATATGGGTGTCCAAAATTTGGGGGGGCGTCATAGGTTGGTATCAAAGCTATAGTTATAAACCTTAGGGAGCGAGAGCCCTTAGATTATAACTTAGGAGAACTTGGAAGATAGAAAGGGATGAAACTCATATAGAGTTTTCAGAGAGAGAGACTTAGCATGTTATAGAATATAACTTCATTCTATACAATGAACTTATGTTATTTAACATTCTAATGGAGTTGTTGTTTTGTTTTGTCTTGTGTTGGTGATTGTAGGATGATGGTGACATGGGAGGACCTAGTAGAGTAGTAGAAGAAGGAGCCGCGTGACATACACGTGGTATATGAGGCACCATTGATAGCGGAGCCTATATCAAGCTGTAGTCCCTATCGATGATGATGATGATGAGGAAGAGGAGATGGAACCAATACGAGGAGTCGATCACGAGGAGGAGCACTGTGGAGGCGTATGGTGGGCGAGCCCATGGAGGACTCAAGCGAGGCTACTTTCGAAGATAGGATGTTGGGGGAGTATGAGGAGGCAGATTTTAGAGTTAGGGTGAGAGTTGAGGAGTTAGAGGTGAGGCTAGGGACAAGGAGTATGAGTTCCAAAAGTTGAGGGACGAAGACCACCGAGAGAAAGTTAGTGATGCGGGGAGATGGAGGTGGAGATTGCTCACCGTAAGGAGGCGAGGATCGAGATGGGGCTTTGTTTCACAGGCGGTGGCTAGGAATGTAGAAGCTGGCGGGGAAGTTGGAAGAGATGGAGCGAGAGAGGAGTTTGAGCGAGAGGACGAGAGAAGGAGGCTATCCGTACTTAGTTAGAGATGGAGGTAATGGATAGGATCCATTTCGAAGAGAAGTGGGAAGGGGCCAATGATAGGGCTAACGATCTAGAAGATGAAGTGAGGTGCAAAAGGAGGAAGATGAATAGGATGGGCTATGCGGTGCGCTTGCGGCCATGGGGGAGACCGATTGATGGGGTGAATCACTACCCGGCAGAAAGCGAGGATAGACTCGCACACACCATAAGCCGAGATTTGGTGGTACACATGACTCGGAGGAGTACCAGAGAGCGCTGTGGATCGCGGGATGATGGATTTAGTCTAGGCGTTAAAGTTATTAGTTGTAGTTCATTATGTGGTGTATTATCTGTTGTTGTAAATTCAGTCTTTTATGTAGAATGTGAAATAGTTGTAAGCCCCAAACTTTTGAGTTAGAGGGGTAGTATGTTAATGGTTGTCCCCATCTTTTGTGATATTAGGGGATAAGTTGTGTCATTTATAGAAGTATGCTAGAGATAAACATGTAATGTAACAATTTGGCATATGAATATAAATGACCTTGTTCTGAAATGTATTCTAAAATCTTATTCCTTTTATGGAGAATTATTTAAGTAATATAATTAGATAATAAAAATGGAAGTTTTGTGATGCAGAAAAATGCCGCCCAGACGTAGACTAACTGCACCGGAAGAGTCGGTTAATGATGAGAGAGGACAAGTAGATCCCATTAGGAGGCTTGTAGATTTGTTGGGGAGGCTCTTGGGGAAGAAATGAACAAGTACCACCCGTTCCCCAAGTAGCTCGATTTGCAAACTTTAAGGACTTTAAGAGTGTAGGACCTCTCAAGAATTCATGGGTACTACCTGACCCCTATCGTAAGCGCAAACGTGGATCAAGGAAATGGAGAAAGCCTTCGCCATTGCTCGTGTGGGTGAAGACGAGAAAACCGTGTTCGCTACATACACATGATGAGGGGTGAAGCAAACTCTTTGGTGGGAAGCAAATAAATCAAGAGAGCGGGAGAAGGGACTATAACACAGGAAAGGTTTAAGACCTTGTTCTTCGAGAATTACTTCGAAGAGCATGAAGAATAGGATGGAAGTAAAGTTCTTAGAACTAAAACAAGGGAGATAGCGGTGGCACGATATATGCCAAGTTTAATGAACTCGCACGATTCACAATGCATCAAGTGAGACTTTGAAGAAAGGAAATCTCGGACGCTTGAACTTGGACTAAAACCTTGGTTGTTCAACAAGGTGTCGGTCCTTCAAATCGACTCGCTCGCCACATTATTGGAGAAGGCGATAATTCTTTGAGGGAGGTAGCGAGGCATTGAGCCAATACAACAAAGAAGAAGAAGAACAAGAATGTTGGGGAGAAACTTCGTGGAGGTAGTAGCGGTGGTGGAAGTTATCCGGGAAAGAGGAAATGGGATAACAACAACAACAACAACAACAACAACAACAACAACAACCACCAAAAAACATCAACGATCGGGGAAGTTATCAAGGAGGGTTTAAGAAAAGAAGTGAAGCTTGCTCGAAATGAGGGAAAAACCATCAGGGGAATCTTTGGAAGGCGCGACGTCTGCTACAAGCTATGGCCCAAGAAGGGCACATTTCATCCAACCGCCCAAAACCAAAAAAAGATCAAGGATGTTTGGCGTGTGTGGCTGTTGAGCATCAAATCGAGGATTGCCCAAAGAAGGGAAGCAACGGAGGAAGCGGCCAGCGAGGGGGGGGCGACAAGTCGATGATCGGCGGACCAACGCAAATCAAACAAACCATTGCCCGAACCTTTAACATGGTCGCCCCGGGGACGCAATGGCTGCAAGGGACGTGGTGTCAGGTATTCTCCCAATCAATAATATAAATGCATATGTATTATTTGATTCGGGTGCTACCTATTCCTTTGTGTCTGAAGAATTTGCTAATCGACTAAACATACCTCCTGAACATTTAAAAAACTCATTGAACGTAGAGATTGCGAATAAGGAAGTAATTCCCATAGAGTTTGTTTACCAAAACTGTTGTGCAAACATTAGAGGTCACGAACTAAACGTAGACTTAATTTCGATTAAATTGGGAGAGTTTGATGTGATATTAGGAATGGATTGGTTATCCGCTCACGGTGCAATAATTGATTGTCAGAAGAAGAGTGTGAACCTTCAGACCTCAAATCGGCCTAAGGTAGTGTTTTACGGTAGCTCATCGCTCAAGCAATCGTGTTGCCTTACGATGATGCAGGCTAAGAAATTGTTAAAGAAAGGATGTGTAGGTTATTTAGCCTATATAGTGGACATTCATCAAAGGGAATAGAAATGAAAGATATATTAGTGGTAAAAGATTTCCAAGGCGTGTTTCAGAAGAAGCTGCTGGCCTTCCGCTGCACGGAGAAATTGAATTCATAATAGACTTAGCAGGGAACCGCACCAATTTCGAAAGCCCCCATATCGAATGGCGCCAGTAGAAATGAAAGAATTAATGATTCAATTGCAAGAGTTACTAGATAAGGGTTACATTCGGCCAAGTGTGTCTCCTTGGGGAGCACTAGTGTTGTTTGTAAAGAAAAAGGATGGATCGATGAGGCTCTATATCGATTATCGGGAGTTGAACCGAGTGACAATTAAGAATAGATATCCATTGCCAAGGATAAACGACCTTTTCGATCAACTGAAGGGAGATAAATGTTTTTCCAAGATAGATTTACAAACGGGTTATCATCAGTTGAAAGTGCGAGAGGAGGACATACCAAAAAGGCGGCGTTTTGAACTCGCTTACGGACATTACCAATTTCTAGTGATGTCATTTGGGTTAACCAATGCTCGTGACATTCATGGACTTGATGAACCGGGTTTTCAAGCCATACTTAGATAAGTTAAGTAGTAGTATTTATCGATGACATTTTGATTTATTCAAAAGGCGAAGGAAAACACGTCGAACAACTGAAGATGGTATATGGAAGCATTGAGAAGGGAAAAGATGTACGCTAAATTTTCAAAATGTGAATTTTGGATGGAAAGGGTTCAATTTCTAGGACACGTGATAGATCAAAATGGAATTTCCGTGGATCCCGCAAAGGTGGAAGCGGTAAATAATCGGGAGCGACCAAAGGCGCCAACAGAAGTTAGGAGTTTCTTAGGTTTAGACGGGTACTATCGAAGATTTATCCAAGATTTTTCTAAGATAGCAACCCCGCTGACCAATCTAACAAGGAAGAAAGAGAAGTTCGTGTGGACGGAGAAATGCGAGGAGAGTTTCAAAGAATTTAAGAGGAGGTTGAGTGAGGCGCCTGTATTATTATTACCAGACGATACGGGAGGATTTGTGGTGTAGAGTGTGATGCATTGCATAGAGGACTTGGTTGTGTGCTAATGCAACATGGCAAGGTCATTGCATATGCCTCACGACAGTTGAAAGATTTCGAAAAACGATACTCTACCCATGACTTGGAGTTAGCGGTGGTAGTCTTTGCATTGAAGATTTGGAGGCATTATTTGTATGGAGAAAAATGTGAGATATATACGGATCACAAGAGTCAAAATATATCTTCACACGTAAGGAGTTGAACATCGACAAAGAAGATGGTTGGAATTAATCAAGGATTACTGACGGTGAAATTCTTTATCACCGGGAAAAGAAAAGCGTTGTGGCCGACGCTTTGAGTAGAAAAGGAAGGAGAAGTTATTCAAATTGACAACTCAAGAGGAATTAATAAGAGAAATGGAAAAGTTGGAATTAGAGGTGGAGGAACAAAAAGAAGCGGAAGGAAAATTACTCATGATGAGAGCTCACCCGGCGTTATTGGATAGAATAAAGGAAGCACAAGAGAAAGATGAAGAATGTGAGAAGATAAAGAAGAGAATAGTAGAAGGTAAGGAAGAAAGGTTCAAAGTAGATAAGGACGGTATATTGAGGTTTGAAGGTTGAGTATGGGTGCCACCAGAATCGAATCGAGAGAGGAAATCTACTACGAAGCACACAATCGCCCGTGATACGTTTCATCAGGAGGCACAAAAAATGTACGGGATCTTGACACCATTTTGGTGGCCTAATTTGAAAAGAGAGGTTGCAGAGTGTGTTAGCGGATGTCTTACTTGTCAAAGAGTCAAAGCGGAACACGGAGAGGCAAGTGGACTACTTCAACCATTTGGAAATACCGAGAATGGAAATGGGAGCACATTACGATGGACTTCGTGGTTGGACTTAGGTTACACGAGAAGGGTTATGATGCCATTTGGGTTATTGTGGACCGACTAACAAAAGGCGACTCATTTTCTACCCATCAAGATTTGATTCAATTTGAACCGTTAACAAATTTGTATGTAAAGGAAATCGTATCGCGACATGGAGTGCCGGTGTCGATTGTCTCCGATCGAGATCCGCGTTTCACGTCAAAATTCTGGAAAAGTTTGCAAGAACGAATGGGAACTCAATTGAGATTAAAATCTTGCTTATCACCCTCAAACCGACGGGCGAGTGAGCGAACCATACAAATGTTGGAGGACATCTTTGAGAGCTTGCGTGATGGACTTCAAGGGTAATTGGGACGACCATTTACCATTGGTAGAATTAAGCTTACACAATAATAGCTATCATGCGAGTATCGGTATGCCGCCATATGAAGCTCTTTATGGGAGGAAGTGCGAACACCATTATGTTGGGATGAAGTGGAGAACGACATTTGTTGGGACCGAATTAGTCCAAACAAATGGTCGACGTGGTAACAACAATAAGGAGTGATTAGTAGTAACTCAAGATCGCTAAAAAGAAGTATGCCGATTTTCATCGCCTTGAAGCAAGAGACTTTGAAGTCGGTAGTTTTGTATTTATGAAGGTATCTCCTTGGAAGGAAAGATCAGATTCGGAAAAGAAAGGAAAATTGAGTCGAGGTTCATAGGGCCATTCGAGATATTGAAGTGAGTGGGGTGAAGTGGCATACAAAGTTGCCTTGCCACCCAAACTGGAACACATCCACAACGTGTTTCACATTTCGCATTACTACGTCCGTACAAAGTCGACTATAGACACGTGATTTCCTATGAGCCCATTCAAGTAGAGAAGAATCGGCATATGAAGAAATTCTGTTAGGATAATAGATAAGAAAGAACAATCGCTAAGAAACAAAGTTATATCTTACGTAAAGGTTGTTTGGCGAAACCCACGATGTCGAGGAGGCCACATGGGAATTAGAAGATAGGATGAGGAAAGACTATCCCCATCTTTTTGTGTAACCTTGTATCAATTCCAGGGACGGAATTTTTATAAGGGGGGAGGATGTAATAACTTATAAATTTTATGACTTAATATTAATATTTATATAAATAGAGAGCTTGTGATTATTATTTTATAAATGCTTGCATGGCATGAGGTGAGTAATTTTCTTGAATTAATTGAACTTTTAATAATTGATAAGATGAGGAGAATTGTGATAAGTTGATGAAATGTCTTGTGGGACTCAATTACGGAATTAGTAAGGAATAAATTACTGAAGGAATGCATTACTAAGTAAAAGATGTCAATAAGAGAGGTGGTGTATAATTAATTTATTTAATTATACCAGGGTAATAATAAATCACTGAATTGGTTTGAAGGCTTATCGGGATAGACTAAATCTTTTATTATTATTTAAGTGGGTAACTTAAATTATGTGCAATAACCCAACTTATTAATAATTATTAAGGTGGTGTATAATTTAGTGTTATTTGGGTAAATTAAATTAATTAGTCTACTGCCATAATAATTAAGTATTTACATGATAGAACCTAGCCATGTGAATTATTTTACCCACCCATTTAATTTTCGGCAACCTCATGTTATTATTCCTCATTTAATTTTTTTTTTTTGCAAGCCATGTGACATTTTGTCTACCCATTATATTTTTTTTTTCGGCAGCCTCATGAGATTTTTACCCATTATTTCGGCAGCCTCATGTCATTTCCCTACCCAATTGATTTTTTAAGCCATGTTAAGTCTCAATTTCGGCAGCCTTAGAAACTTTTCCATTTTCGGCAATTGCATGGTGACTAAAAGTTATTAGTCTTGAGAAAAATTCTAACAAGCTTAGTTTAGTGAATGGGGTACAAGAAAAAGTGGCTGGCGTGTGTATTGGGTGGTGGTTGGTAGTACTCTAGCATGTGAGGGATGGGATATATTGAGTACTAGATAGCTATAAAGTTGTTATAGGTAATGGCCAAAGAATACTTTTAATAAATGCAAACACTTTTCCTTGGTCTATATATAACCCTTGCTTTAGAGTTCCTTTAAAAAAAAAAGAAAGCAAGACCGAAGTAGAGAAGGTGGTGTGGTCGGCAGTAGCATTGTTGTTCTTGGCAACCCATTTCTTTTTCTTCAACTAAGGTATATAGAAATTAATTAGTTAAATAAAATTCTTTCTATTTAAATTCTAGCATACATTTTCTTCTTTTTGAAGTAATGTGGATATATTGTATTGCTTGAAATTTTGTATGCTAAATTAATATTTACCATGTGTTTCAAAATAAATAAATTATATTGCATGAATGCATAATGATTTTTGTATAAAACAAAAAAAAAACTTCTTTCCATTTAATTTCTAGTAGACACTTGTTTTTCTTTTAAGGGTAATATGATTTTATGTGTTGTTAGTATGCTAATGTTTGTATGCTAAAACATTGGTTTTGTAGTATGTCCTTAAACTAGATAAATTAATTTTTGCAAGAGTACATAATTTTGTTGTGCGCGTAAAAAAAAAAAAAAGAAAGCTAGTAATCATGCATAAATGTAGTTGGTGGCGGGTAGGTGCATATATATATTAAGGTGATATATGATTTTGTTGTTGCTTGTGTCTATCTTTGCTAAAAAAAAAAAACAAGCTCAAGCATGTATGTAATGAGACATGGTGGGGGTAGGTTTCGGTGGATTTCTAAAGATGTTATATGTGTTTTTTTTTTCTCTGTCTTTGTACATAGAAGCACTGCTAGTATAAAAAATAAAAAAAAGAGAAGCAAGCAAGCTAGCATGTAATGAATTGATGTGGGGCCGGTTAGGTGGTTATTAAGAGGATTTATGTGATTTTGTTACTTGTGTATACAAGTACTACTAAGCATAAAAAAATTAATAAATAAAATAAAATTAATAAATAATAAATAATAATAATAATAATAAAATGAAATAAAATAAATTGTTACTCCATAATGGTCATGGAGGATAAATAGAGTAATATTTAAATGCAACAAGAAGAGTGTTTCTGCAAAGTGGGATGTGTATGTTTATATTTGTGTAATGTCATGTAAAACTCCAAATTAATAAAATTAGTTTAGATAACTAAATTGAGCAATAGTTTAATAAATAAATGTTATGTGCTTAGTTTTCTTATTTGTGAGCATAAATGTGTAGCAAGTAAGAAATGTAGTATTTTATTTTATGAGAGACTTGTACCTTGAACTAGGATGGCATGCGATTAACAGCTTAAGTGAGTTGGTTTCAACAATCACTAATTTATGCGGCTATATTATTATATTATAGGCGATATCGTGACAAGGTGTCAAAGGTAACATAATAATCGATTGAACGAGGCAAGTTCTACTTCTTACACTATATACCTTGAATTGTTGTCTCAAGCAAATATACATTTTTATTCGAAATCATTTATATACCTTAGCGTTGTTGCAAGCATTGGACTTATCGTTCTTAAATGCATTATAAAAATTGTCTAAGCCTTTGATTCGACTAGACTATTATTTTGTGTTAAAGCTATCCAAACCAATTGACTTGGTGCGGATTATCGTAATCTACTGAGATGAACAACCCTCATTGAAGGGGAAATTATATATGGTCGGGAAACCAACGTGCGCACACAAGTATGATTAAATGTTATGCATAACGTAGGGTACTTTAGGCTGATCACCTGTTGTACTCGTTTATATTGGATTACAGTGTAATACTGTTAATTCTAGTAAGAGTTCTTAGTCCTTAGTGACTGCTCAGTACTCATTCATGTTGAACTTCGAAATAAATCCTGAAATTGTCGATATGCTTCAGTCTATAACGACACCTATTGAATACTCTTGATATTTCTTGATATCCTTGAATTACTTATTGTTATTATACCCTTGAAAGATTTAAATGCTATAAGCGCTTCATTTGTCCTTACGGCTATATTACTTGTTGGGCAAACTTGTTGCTCATTCTTGCTTCCTAAAACATTACGATTAAAAGCGAGAAGCAAGCGGTACTTTGAGACGGGACAAGGAAAGGGCAAGGCGACATAATAACTTAGTCCTTAAGACTAGAAGTATTATTATTATTATTATGCTTGTTATGATGTATTCAAGAATGACTAAGTTATGTTTATGTTAAACCTTTGAATTGTCGTAGTAATGGTTACGGTACCTTGGGACGCGAATATTTATATTATATCAATGTAAATTATTCTATTATTTCGTTGTTAATGATTTAGTAAGATATTCATAGTTATGCACGTGATGCATAGAATTCGAGATATGGGTGTCCGAATTTTGGGGGCATCACAGATAATCGATCTTATGTCATGGTTAGACAACAAGAACGTCCTGGTGATTTATTTCCATAAAACACAACCTCAGGTTTCTTAGGAAGCCTTAGGTTCACACTCTTTCTATGACAATCTATTATTGCTTTATGGTTAATTAACCAATCCATACCGAGAATCACATCAAATTCTCTTAACCTTATCGGTAAAAGATCTACCGATAATCTATTACCCCTGATATCTACGAAATAATTCCTATGAATGTGTTCAATGGGAATTATCTCCTCATTTGCTACCTTAACGTCTAAAGGTATTTCTAACTTTTTGATTTAATCCCAATTCTTTGTGCAAATCCACATGCTATAAAAAAGAACAAGCTTTTAGAAGTTAAATAACACGTAAGCATTTATTTCGTTGACTGGAATGATACATGCTACTACATTCGTTGATGCAACCGCATCTTGGACTGTCATATTAAACGTTCGGGTTGAGGGTCTACCCACTGATGGTGTTGGTCTAGTAATGACTAAATTACCACTACCCGAACCCTTACTACCTTCTGCCCCTTTCTTTGGGCAATTTCTTGCCATGTGGTCTACCGACCCACAAATAAAACATCCTCAGCTTTTCTTAGGATTAGGACAGTTGGGAGATATATAACCCCTCTGCCCACAATTATAACAACCAGTCTTCCCTTTCAGATAGACTCCTAGGTGAGTCTTACCACATGTCTTACTTGCCTCCATCCTCCGCTTAGGATCCCCTTGTTTTGCCACAGTATTCCCAGCGTTAAAATTCTTCCTCTTAGGCATATCGCCACTTCTACTGGCAACCTCTGCCTTATTTCCTCCATCTCCCTTACTCTTATTCTTCCTATCCTTGTGGTACTGGGTCAACGCCTCGCTACCACCTTCCGCTATTATCGCCTTTTCTAGAATGGTCCCGTAGGAAGCACTCTGAAAAACCGATATCCTACTATAGAGCCAGGGTTTTAGGCCCTGTTCAAATCTACGAGCCTTCCTCTCCTCCGTGTCCACTTGGTGTGGAGCGAACCTTGCCAATTCATTGAATTTGGCCGCATATTGGGGAACAGTCATGTCCCCCTGCTTAAGTTCTAAGAACTTAATCCCCATTCTTCCTTGCATGCTAGTAGAGAAATAGTTCTCGAAGAATACTTTCTTAAACTATTCCCATATAACAGCTTCCGCTCCAGCCCCACCCTGGTGAGCCTCCCACCAGTAGTTGGCTTCCCCCTTCATCATATAGGTCACACAAGAGGTCTTTTGCACCTCAGCTACGTTTGTAATAACAAACGCCTTCTCTATTTCCTTGACCCATGTATGGGCCTCAATTGGGTCTGTTGTTCCCTTAAATTCGGGTGGACCTACACTTTTAAATTCCTTAAAGGTAGTCGTTCAGGCTACCCTAGGTCATGCGGGTGCTCTACCCACGGCTTGGTTAAATGCAGCCATTAATAAATTAATGAACTCTTGCATTGGGTTATTAGGACCCCCCCCCCTCGTTCTCATTATGCGATTCCGCCTCATGGTTATGTTGTCTTCTTCTTGGCGGCATTTCTGATTAAATAAATAAAGTTCCATTATTACTTATTTACTTACTTCGTTATTAGTCGTCAAATAATTGGACAATAACTCATACACAACAAAGCAAATTTAAAATAAAAACTTCCTTATATTAAAATGCTTCTTTATAGTTCAAAACTATTTACAAGTTGCTTTACATTGCCCAAAAGCTATTACATATACATCCCGCGATTGAATTCTACAAAAATTGGGATTTACAAAAAAACTACCCTTTAATTATACAAAAGAGGGTTTTACGTCACTACACAAAAGTATTCACTATACTACTCCTAATATTGCTTAACAGCATTCTCATGCTTCTGGTTTGCCAAAATCGACACAATATCCCGACTTATAGTAAGTCGAGTCTGTCCCGACTCAATAGAATAACAAGCTATCTTAAGCTTGAAATCCTCGTACGCACTGTCATTTATATATGACATTCGTGTTATCTTCTTGTCTTTTTCAACTAGTTTCTTGCAAAGTTCGATGACCTCGTTCTTATAGTCCTGGGCCTTGTCAATCATGAGCACTTTTTCATCATGCTCTATCTCATAGTCTGACTCTGTAGACTCTTTCGCCCCATAGAGATCACTGATCTCTTCCTTCTGGTGCTGCACCATATTGTGCAGTTGCACGTTATGGTCAAGCACTGAGAGGTACATTACCCTCATAGTCTCGGTAGGTGTAGACTCTAGGATAGGCATCACCGTATTAATCGATGTTACCTCCATGTCATCCTCCACATCAATCATCATATTCAAATATGATGTTATCCCCATGGTCTCCTCCGAATAATCCTCCTCCAAGTAATATTCCTCAGGCTCTAACTCTTCTAGAATCACTACAGGTATGTCTGCTATGGGCACATGTACTGTCTCAACTCGATTCACGGACTCCTCGCTGATCACATGTATATCCCTATACATCAAGCTATCAACTGACATCTACAATAACACATAACAAATTGATTAGTACATAATACACAATAATATAAGCATGAATCACATTTAATCCATTTAGGGTTACTTTCCATCTTTTAAATCTTTTGGTACAGAGTTTCCTCAATACCTTATTAACTCATTTGACTCGAGTTAACTTTCTTCGGACTCTTCCTTTCCTACAAGGTTATTAGCCTATGGTTCTTCCCCCCTTAAGTTTTATAACCTAATGCCTTGATACCAACCTGTGATGCCCCCAAATCTGGGTATCTTCTAACCCGATAGATGGTGCTCCACGATACTATAATCCATACAATCATTCCATTGGGATAACAACAAAATGATTGTAATTACTATCTTTTTATTACATTTGTAATAAATTCTTTCCCAGGTTCATAACCGAATACATTTGTTGTTCTTCATGAGTATATTACATACAAATATACTAGTCTATTATAGGACGATTAATTGTCCATCTTAGCCTTGCCTTTATCTCTCATAGAACTCTCAGTTCGATTTCGGCTTTGTCGCAAAACATATGGTTCAAGCAAGAATGAGCATAACTAGCTCAGCAAGTCTTAACAACGAATCATATGAATATCACATCAATAAATACATGCTTTATTTCCATATCTAAACATTTATCTACGAAGCATTATGAAACATTTGACTAATACTTCTCCTACAACAATTCCAGAGCATATATAATAGCTTAGTAATGATGAACCAGTCAATAGACCATGAACATACTCTTTTCGTTTTCATACATGAAAAGGATATCCGGCACTAAGGCCATCCACCCGTCTTTACTTACAAGCACTTCTAGGTGATCAGCCTATTGTACTCTATGTTGATCAACACTCTTACGTTAAACATATTTACGTTTAACATTTGGCAACCTCGCGTGCCCATCGAATAATCGATGAAAATACTTTTGTTTGTTCATAGACAAACTTACCTTCTCATCCGTACCAAATACTTGTCATAAGATAGCGTTAACAGTTCTATATCAACAGACTTGTAAACAATTCAATCTATCCTTGAATACTTTTCTAGCCCAGATAAAACAGGCATCGACTCTTTTTCTATTTACCATTCATGCATTGTATATCATGAATCACGTAAAAACTTGGCTAACACAAAGGTCAGAAAAGAGTTAAGAAAGACTTGCCTTCAAGCGTCTTCGAATATATATTCCAACTATTCTCAGTCTTTACAGGATCTACATGAGATATTGACATAGTACACTGTAATTAGTTATCACATAAACTATCTTTATGGTTCTAACCAACTTCTTTCTCTTCTATGTCTTACTTGTTTTAACTTGGTTATTAAAGTCGATTCGACTTTCTAAACTTCGTTACATTTCATTAACGTTCTAACGTTCTTAGCCGACATTCGATCATTAATGGTTAGTTACCAAAGTTGAATGTCGTTTACGGTTCACTCATTACATATTTGTGTTCTTCGTTTAATTTCCATTAAACCTTACCCGTTCTTTTTACATTAACATCTTATAAGTGTTTTAAAGTAAGTCTCATTATGTACTTTAAGTACCTTTAACATCTTACTTTAGGTCTACATTCAAAATGGAACTAATCCTAACTTGGTCAACATTGGAAACTAACGTTTTCAAGTCACACGACAACTTTTGACCCTTAATCTGGACTTTATTAGTTTTCGACGTTTAACGTCTATTTTCGCAAAATCCATCATAACTTCGTTACTAATGTTCTCTAAGCCAAATCACATTGAATACTCCATGGACTTCATATTTACTTCTTAACCAAATCAAGATGCACATACCTTAGCTACAACGATTTCCAAAACGTTCAATTATAACTAAGTTTACGTTCAAGACTTTTTATAGTTTTAACTCACATAATCACTTACGATTTCTTATTTGGTCATGACCTATCCATGATTTGGTCATTAATAGGCATTCTTATATCTTCTCAATAAACATTCTCCACTCATCTACGATTCTTCTATGAGAAAGAAATCGAAAAGGATGAAGATTACGGTTTATAGGAATTTACCTTTGAAGTAGTTAACGTTCTTGATAAACGTCTAGTGGTTTGCTTGGAAGTAGAAATATTATAAGTTTCTAGCTCTTTTCTCTCTCTCAAATATGTTAGACAACTTTGTAAAACAACAAAAATCCAACTCTTAGCTTTCTATTTATAGAAAACCAAATGAGGGGCAAAATGGTCCAATTTAGCACCTCCTCACTTATTTACAACTTTGTCACCAAGCAAAATACTTGATGACCAAGTGACTCACTTGCCTTGCACACCAAGTGGCCGGCCCACCTTGCCCATGGGTCATCCCCATGGGTTGTCCCATGGGTTTTACCCATCCCTTAACCCGCTGGTTCGACCCACGGTTTAATTCTTTGGATTGAGCTTGACATTAATAAACATTGGGCTTTCATACTTAATTCATTGGGCTTGTTATTAATCCAAGTCCAATTGGATTGGATAAAATCTTTAGCTCATACTCTAATAATACAATTCGTATTCTACGCGTATTATTCACGTATTCTCTTCGTATAATATTCATATAATACTCGTATTATATGTCGTACTATTCTTCATATCATACTCGTATACATACTAGTATAATACTCATATTCCATATGTATAATACTCAAAACGACTATACGCATTACATTTCCCTTTCGAAAACCTCTTTCACAAACCCTTAGGTTTTAAGTCCGCAGGCGAAAACTTCGTTTGCCATAACGGTAATATTATTGGATTTTCCATAATATCATCATATTCTAACATTATGCGTTTCTCAGAATTTCAAACCCTAGCTCCAAACGTCATCGGATGAATAGTGTTTTTACGCAAACAATCTCAGAAAACCTTCGTTCTCGTCTTGATAATTCACAACAATTAATTCTAGCACAAAGCCAGAATACTAACCTCATCTACACATTCTAGGTCATAGAACGACCTTCGAACATCTTACTCAAATAATAGCTCAATTAAATTCATTTAATCCATATAATCAAATAAAAATTTAATTCATTGAAAATTCGAAATTATTGGGCATTATATTTAATGTATGAAGAGGTTTCTGTTAAAATCTTGGATAAGAAGGAGCATATTTTACGCTCCAAGGTTATACCTCAAGTAAAAGTTTTGTGGATAAACCACGATGTTGAGGAAATGACTTGGGAGTTAGAATCTGATATGAAATCAAGGTATCCTCACCTATTCATCATACCAGGTATGTACCCTAATTTCGAGGGCGAAATTTCATAAGAAGGAGAGGTTGTATGACCCCAACTTTTATGAATAAAGATGAATTTTCTATAAATATCATTTTTGAATATTATGGAGTGAATTTAATATAATATTATAGTTGTGGGAAATATTTATAAATTTTGTAAAATACGCAAGTTGTTATATTATATTTGATTGGTCAAGGAATATTCGTATTAACAGAGACTTCGTACGACGGTACAATCATTGGTGGACCCCATAACGGAATTACTGTCGAATTGAGAAAATGACAAAAAAATATCTTTTTAGAAAAATAACGGCGAAAGTTTTACCGTTAACTGTTGAAACACTAGGTGTTAAAAGTACAGTAATACGCGTGGTTGCATAGTAGCACACGGTATTGATTATTGATGCTTACGTGAGAAGTCACTCAGTTTTTTTTAATTATTGCTACAGTAATTGCTACATAGTATCTCACGTTATATGATTCAATTATTGTCGATATTTTATATATTAGTAAGTCAATAATTGAGACGACAAAAGATATTATATTATTATTTGTAATATTGACGATGTCTAGAAGTTCTGTCAAGGAGAGGTTTGATCACCTAATTGCGCGTCAATAGGGAGAAATCCTTATTGAAAGCCCTCTTTCACAGGAACGATTTGGTTGTTAAATATTGCGAATTATAATAATGATGATATATGTTGTTAAAAATATTGAGGGAATTTTTATGAAGTAATTGTTGTAAATTTTGGCGTATTATTTGGACCCCCATTTACCCATTTTTCAAAACTGTCGCTAGAAGTTATCTCAATTTTTGTTTATATATGTATATATATATATATATAAAGTTTGGCATTGGGGGGGAATTAATTCGGGTGGAATTTTGATGGAAAAGTGGAAGTTTGGTAGAAAAGTGGAAATGGTGGATTGAAGTATTAGTATTATATATTAAATAGTGTGTGGGTGACAATGTGTGCCCATGAGGTAGCATGTGAAATGGAGCATATTATGAACGAATGTTGGCCAAATATTTTCCAAGTATGCTTCCTATTCAATACTTTATAAATGAGGGTGTTCCCTCATTGGTCAATATCTTGAAATTAGCATTCTCCTTAGATGGAGGTAGTCTCTGATTGGTCAGTATAATATTTATTGGAAGCATTTGTTTCAGCAACGTGGGAATTATTTTAAAGGGTACTCCCTTATTGGTTCAAAGTATTAATTAGTGTACTGATACATTGCAAGCCCGTGATTCCACTGTTGCGTCCGTGATTTCTTTTTCAAATAGTATCCTTTCCATTATCCTATAAATAGGATGCTTAGTTAGAATTGAAAATCACACCAGAATCAAAGAATTCTTCTTCTATAATATTGAGCGTATTTCTTTCAAGTTTTAGAAAGTTTTGAGCGTAGAAAATAGTGAATGTTTTCTTCAAGAATATCCCCGCTCTACCAGTTGGAATACTTTTCTTTTCAAGGTAAGGGATGTTATTTTTCTTCAATAATATTTTTTTCCACACTCTGTATTATGTAAGTAATATTATTTCGTTTCAGATTGCGAATTCTATACTCGTTTTGTTAAAGTTTTGGCTTCTAAACTCCATGAAATTAGTAGAATATCCTTGATATTTGCACTTCATCCAGTATCTTTTCATGAAAATACTATTCAGAGCATTCTTGAGAAATTTTAACTTTTTCATGTTGGAGTACTATTCGCGGGGTACTATTCATTCGAGTACTATTCACCCGGGGTACTATTCATGATAAAACAAATTGATTCGTTTTCGGTCCTAATTATTTTTGGTACAATATTATTCTTGAATTTTACTCCACAAAGCAGTATCATGTTGACAATTTGGACGTTGTTGATTTCTGGATAAATTAAATTATAAATCTTTAAAAATTTATTGTGATAACTCGAGAATTTGGACAATTTATTAAAATCTTAAATGATTGATTTAAGGTCAAATATTAGACCTAAACAGAAAATAAATGTATGCGTTTGATGTTATTGGAATGGAATTTTGAGGGTTTCAAAATTCTGTGAAGGATTTAGGTGAATTATTCAGGATTAAGTGTTTATGTGATTAAGTTCTGTGAATATGGTTATGTTCTGTGTACAAAATGTGGTTAAGGGTCAAGGGTTGACCAGATAAATTACATATGTAACAAACCCTAAGAATATATTAAGAACAACAATGTTCGGTTAGAAAAGCCTAACGTCGATAAGAAACCCTAGAAATCGGATTACTCGAAACCCTAGTTTCAGATTAAGGAATCCAAACCCTAATTTAGGTGCATAAAACCCTAAATCGGGAACTTAATGGCATAAGTGTAAATAACTATAAGATTAATTAGGGTTAATCTTAACAAATTGATTACAAAACCCTAATTCCAAATCTGAAACCCTAATACTTGATCTGAAAACCCTAGTTTCAGATTCTGATAAATTGAAGCCCTAACTGGGAAATTAATGGAGAATTATAATGCTCTCTCGCTATTTTTATAATATTAATTATTAGGTAGCGCTTAATTAATTAGCAAACCCTAATTTTAAATTATCGAACTTAAACTTTTCCGTCAGAAACCCTAATGATGGATTTGAAACCCTAATTTATAATTAGGAAAAATGAAAGTGTTAATTGAATATTTTAATGTTAATTAGGATATATTAATTCTAATTTAATGTTAAGTAATTAGAAAACCCTAATCTAATTACGAATATTTAATTTCTATATTAGAAAATTATTTTCTATTTAGAAACCCTAAATTGTGGGTTGAAAACCCTAATGACCATTTTGACCCTACTTGCGTGATTAGCAATTTTAATTAGGAAATGTCAATCCTAATTAGCAAGATTTAATTTGTGATTAAGAATTTTTATTATAATTAGGAAATACTAATTATAATTTTGAAATATTTAATTTTCTATTTTTGGAAAACCTAAATGGGAAATTTTAGAAATTTAATTTGCTAAAGTTAAGGGTTAAAATCTAAACCCTAAATGCTCCATACCCTAAACCCTAACAAACCCTAAACCCTAAAGGTTTGATCAAATACCAATTTTGGAATTAAAATTTTGTGGAAAATGACATTTATGCCCTTTTTAGATTTTTAGACAACTTGCAAATCTTGCTAAGTCAAGAGTTGTTCACCAAACCCTAGCCTAATCTAGCTCTAGCATGTGATAAAATCCAGCCAACTAGCCGAAAATGATCAGATCATAAGCAACATGTCAATTTTTTTTATAAATTAAAGAGAGAGAGAGAGATGCTACTTTATTTTTTTATTTGAGCCAAAACTTTCTCTCTCTAAGATTTCGAAATTTGAAAGAGAAATGGAGAGATAAGTTAAGATGGTATCATATCTCAACTTAGCAAGAACAGATTCAAAGAATCAGATTCAAGAAATCAAGCTCAAAGGTAAAGAACCCTAAATTTTTGAAATCTATGATTCTGATGTTAAATGTTGTAATTGATTGTTCAAAGTTGTGTAATAGGGTGTCAATTGATGTTCTGGGTTGATAAATCATGAACCCATAACATCAAAGTGCACGATTTTAAATTTTTAGCAAATCTGGAAAATGAGAAAATTTGTGTCTGATAGCCATATGTCAGAGGCTCTAAATCCGTGTGTGTTATGTGTTTTTAATGTTTAAAGCTTGTAACATGTAGTTTGTTATGTGGTCTTTAAGATGCAAAAGAATCAAGTCCATATCCGTGTAGATTAAAAGTTATAGATGGTCAAACATGGTTGTGGTTTCACGTTCTGGATTTACGGGCAAACCTGAATTTCGGTCGACACAATGACTTTTGAGGTCTTTAATCTGCTTACATTATGATGTTTGGTCATGTTGTTGCTTTAAAGTTGTATTACGACATGAGATATACACTATAAAAGCTTTAGATCACCCCGGATCCGTATATGAGGATCGTAGTAATTATCGGTCGAACATGCGTTGACCGAAGACGACGATGAATGTTTTGGAAAACCCGGAAAATTCAAGACCCGGTTCCTGACCCTTACTTTGACCATCTTGAATCTTGTGAATTATTTGTTGTTAGACTAGATTGGTAATATATTATAGTACCACGACATGTTGTCTAGTATTGAACCAATGGTTCATCAAAACAAGTTTTAGGATTCACGTTATAAGGATCGAAAACTAGTACCCTCATTATTCTTCATTTTACGGAAAACCCAAAAATGAAGAAACGGTGTTATCGATATTTTGGAGGCCCGGATCTTTCACGTGTGATGTTGTATAACATAGTTGATGGTGATATATGTAGTATTACATATACACTACATGATTGATGCTTAAGGCGCTGAAAACCATATAATCACTGATCAAAGTATGGTCAAAGTGGTAACCTCGAACTTTGACATGAAGTTCTGGGAATTGGCCAAGAACACAATTAGAGACACTTTTGTCGCCTAAGAACCCTTTAGCGACAGTTTATTTTTATTTTCAGGAAAATGATTAAAAAATTAGAAAAAAATGGTTTTTAATTATTAAAAATACATATTAAATTATGAAAAATTATTTTAAAGTCTGAAAAATAGTTTTTAACTATTTTGAGTATATTTTGAAAATATTTAATATTTTTGGAATATAAATGGTATTTACTTATTTAATTATAATATTAAATAAATTATTTAAAAATAGTTTTAATTCATGAAAAATCATGAAAAATAATATTATGGTAAAAGAAAATATTTTAAGTTATTTTTATGACTTTTAATATTTTGTGATAAATTTCATTAATAATTTATTATTAATGGTAATTAGTTTATTTAATAAATATATTAAATAAATTAAGGAAAAATAGAATTAATGTTTTAAAAATCATATAAAAATGATTTAAGTGTTATAAAAATATTTTAAGTTATAAAATATAACTTTTGATATTTTGGCATGAAAATATTAATATTTTAATATTAATATTAATTATCGGATAATGGATTTAAGTGTTTAAAAATCAAATAATTATGATTTTAAGATATTAAAAATATCTTGTGATATTATAATTAAATTATAATATTATGTTATGATTTTTATTAATATTTTATATTAAATGGATAATAATGATTAAGGAATTATGTGGTATTTAATTCATATAAATACGATATTAATAATTGGGAAATCATGATAAATGGTAATAATTATCTGAAAATTATTACGAGCCTAGGAAAAATATTTTGACTGCTAAGGAAATTATCTGTGATAATTGTTAAGGGTTAGGCAGAGTTTAACTGAACTTAAACTCGAGTATTGTCCGACTAGATCGTCGGGATGATAGAATTGCGTCATTTTTAAGTCAGACTGAAATAGTTTGACCTGATGTTAAGTCTTATGTGTTGTATAGACTTATAGGGTTATTTGTTATGTGTTTAGGTTATTCTGTGTATTTAGATATAACAATATTATACTGTGATTCTAATATTGGAGATCTATATTATTAATATTAGGTCTTCGGGTAAAGCGTTATAAATTGCGTTGCGGTAATCAACGGTTCAGGCAAGTTTGTATTTACTTAACTCTAATAAGAGTGTTTTATTCAAGCTTATGGTTAATCATTGCTGATTGCCATGAAAATTGTACTCTGTACATCTTGCATGTATAAGTCAGGTATGAAAGGCTGATCACCTTCATTACCAGTTGGTTCAGAAATGTTTGTTTATGTTTAAAACTTGTTCAGTCAAAAGTTTGTTTCTGCTAGTTCTCAATTATATTGATGAATTATAGCCAGCTTATTATTCATACTCTTCAATCATGATATATCCTTATATTGTTGTATTTAAACTTGCTGGGCAACTTTCATGCTCACCCTTGCTATATCATGATAAACATTGTAGATAAGGCGAATGCGTTCGGATACAGGAAAAGGTTAATGCCAAGTTCAACTTGGGATAAATTGTGCGGCTATTTTGTAATAGTATAGTTTGATAAATGTTAGATCATTTATGATTGATGTATAAGTTAAGGTTACTCGATTTTGGGGAAAGTGTGTAAATTTAATGTATAAACAATTTATGTTTATATCTTCCGCAAACAGTTATAGAATGTTTAGTGTGTACCTGAATTCATGGCGATTTGGGGCGGATATGGGGATGCTACTGATTGGTATCGAAAGGCATTGGTTATGAAGCTTAGGTAGGAATACGAGACCAATAATCGCGATGATTAAGATAAGATCTAACTCATAGAGTTAGTTGGTCGATAAGATTCAAAGATGAATCTCGGTAAGTTGTTAAGATCTGAGTTCCCTAACTACGGTGGTAATGAGTAGTGGTGAATGATAAGTGGTGAACAAAAGTTCGATGATAGGAGATCGTAAAACAAAGCGATCATAGTCATAGAATTGAATCGTAATATATACGATGAGATCACCCGTGATCTGTTAAGGTTATAATGACCCGGAAAGAATCAATCTGATGATTGAAAAGTTTAAAGCATGATTGTTGTGTGAATGGTACAGATTCAAAAAAGGATTATGAATATGGATTAAATGAAATTCGTATTGAGAAGGGGGTTAAGTATTAGGTGGGGATTTCAATGAGGACTCGTGTCAACAATTGAGTTGTATGATTTCTTGTATGGGCGGGAAATTGTACTTGGTGTAAAAACTACGTAGTTGGTGGCATTGGTAATAATTGAAATGTTGTGTCACGCTAGTTGTTATATACAAATAAATAGGTCATAGGTAGAGAATATAGGACTAAGTACGAGTTCTTAGAACTCATACTTATGTGACATTCTTGACTCATAGTTATATGAAATGTTTATGAGCCCCTCAGCGAACGGACGCCAAAGGTCAGACTAGGGTAAGTTCGTAAACTCATATAATTGTGGCCAGGTTATGAACTCTTAAGTGTGGTTTTATGAACTGGGTATAGTTGTGTGTGAATGGAGTGTTAAGGATTATAGGAACAGATAGATTGCTAAGCAAATGATCATTAGTGGAGACTTAGGTTTTCCTAAACTCCTAGCTATGCTAAACTCGATATTTTGACATCAAGATAAATCGCACTATGTGCCTTTTAAAAAAAAAAAAAATTTGTTTTTATTTATCACTTATGTACCATTTGACCTAGTCGAGAGATGATAAAAATGATGGAGTCATCAATGCGATTATTACTTAGTGTGAATTTGACTCAAAGTCACTATTCCATTATGGTATAATGTAGTATGACAAAATCACCAAATGCCGAAATCCTCGGCGAATTTTGTATATCATAGATGCGGCATCACGACGTCATTCTCAAAAATATTTTCAAAAACTCCAAGTGTTTATCGAAAGAAATTTCCCGAACCAAATTGTTTTTCACTGCGGAATCAAATAAGGAAAGCGAGAACAACCTTTTATATAAAGGAATATTTTAATTTGAGTATCTTTGATAGATATGCAGAAATTTGAGTATCTTTGATAGATACGAGAAATTTGAGTATCTTTGATAGATACCCGAGAGTATCTTTGATAGATATGCAGAAATTTGAGTATCTTTGGTAGATGCAGAAATTTGAGTATCTTTGATAGACACCAGAAAATAAGTTCATGATCTTATATGACCCCACAACAAAATTTTAAACCTTTTTTTACTCTTGTGAGTGGTGAATTGGGTAGTATGTGATATGTGTGAATGGTGTAAGCTATTTGGTATACGGTGTAAGGTGTAAGGTGAATTTGGGGGACGAAATTCTTAGAAGGAGGGTGAATGTGATAACAGAGAATTTGGACAATTTATTAAAATCTTAAATGATTGATTTAAGGTCAAATATTAGACCTAGACAGAAAATAAATGTATGCGTTTGATGTTATTGGAAAGGAATTTTGAGGGTTTCAAAATTCTGTGAAGGATTTAGGTGAATTATTCAGGATTAAGTGTTTATGTGATTAAGTTCTGTGAATATGGTTATGTTCTGTGTACAAAATGTGGTTAAGAGTCAAGGGTTGACCAGATAAATTATATTTGTAACAAACCCTAAGAATATATTAAGAACAACAATGTTCAGTTAGAAAACCCTAACGTCTGATAAGAAACCCTAGAAATGGGATTACGAAAACCTAGTTTGAGTTAAGAATCCGAAACCCTAATTCGGTGCATGAAACCCTAAATCGGGAACTTAATGGCATAAGTGTAAATAACTATAAGATTAATTAGGGTTAATCTTAACAAATTGATTACAAAACCCTAATTCCAAATCTGAAACCCTAATACTTGATCCGAAAACCCTAGTTTTGATTACGATAAATTGAAGCCCTAATGGGAAATTAATGGAGAATTATAATGCTTTCTCTGCTATTTTTATAATATTAATTAGAGGTAGCGCTTAATTAATTAGCAAACCCTAATTTCAAATTATCGAACTTAAACTTTTCCGCCGAAACCTAATAATGATGGATTTGAAACCCTAATTTATAATTAGGAAAAATGAAAGTGTTAATTGAATATTTTAATGTTAATTAGGATATATTAATTCTAATTTAATGTTAAGTAATTAGAAAACCCTAATCTAATTACTTAATATTTAATTTCTATATTAGAAAATTATTTTCTATTTAGAAACCCTAAATTGTGGGTTGAAAACCCTAATGACCATTTGACCCTACTTGCGTGATTAGCAATTTTAAATAGGAAATGCCAATCCTAATTAGCAAGATTTAATTTGTGATTAAGAATTTTTATTATAATTAGGAAATACTAATTATAATTTTGAAATATTTAATTTTCTATTTTTGAAAAACCTAAATGGGAAATTTTAGAAATTTAATTTGCTAAAGTTAAGGGTTAAAATCTAAACCCTAAATGCTCCATACCTAAACCCTAACAAACCCTAAACCCTAAAGGTTTGATCAAATACCAATTTTGGAATTAAAATTTTGTGGAAAATGACATTTATGCCCTTTTTAGATTTTTTAGACAACTTGCAAATCTTGCTAAGTCAAGAGTTGTTCACCAAACCCTAGCCTAATCTAGCTCAGCATGTGATAAAATCCAATGACTAATAGAAAATGATCAGATCATAAGCAACATGTCAATTTTTTTTATAAATTAGAGAGAGAGAGAGATGCTACTTTATTTTTTTATTTGAGCCAAAGCTTTCTCTCTCTAAGATTTAGAAATTTGAAAGAGAAATGGAGAGATAAGTTAAGATGGTATCATATCTCAACTTAGCAAGAACAGATTCAAAGAATCAGATTCAAGAAATCAAGCTCAAAGGTAAAGAACCCTAAATTTTTGAAATCTATGATTCTGATGTTAAATGTTGTAATTGATTGTTCAAAGTTGTGTAATAGGGTGTCAATTGATGTTCTGGGTTGATAAATCAGGAACCCATAACATCAAAGTGCACGATTTTAAATTTTAGCAAACTGGAAAATGAGAAAATTTGTGTCCGATAGCCATATGTCGAGGCTCTAAATCCGTGTGTGTTATGTGTTTTTAATGTTTAAAGCTTGTAACATGTAGTTTGTTATGTGGTCTTTAAGATGCAAAAAGAATCAAGTCCATATCTGGTGTAGATTAAAAGTTATAGATGGTCAAACATGGTTGACCGTTCACGTTTTCTGGATTTCTGGGCAAACCCAGAATTTCGGATTCTCGCAAATGACTTTTGAGGTCTTTAATCTTGCTTCTGTTATGATGTTTGGTCATGTTGTTGCTTTAAAGTTGTATTCTGACATGAGATATACACTATAAAAGCTTTAGATCACCCAGATCTGTAACAGGATCGTAGTAATTATCGGTCAAACATGCGTTGACCAGCACGCTGATGAATGTTTCTGGAAAAACCCAGAAAATTCAAGACCCGGTTCCTGACCCTTACTTTGACCATCTTGAATCTTGTGAATTATTTGTTGTTAGACTAGATTGGTAATATATTATAGTACCCTGACATGTTGTCTACCGTATTGAACCAATGGTTCATCAAAACAAGTTTTAGGATTCACGTTATAAGGATCGAAAACTAGTACCCTCGACTGTTCTTCATTTTCTGGAAAACCCAAAAAATGAAGAACAGTGTTATATCGAATATTTTGGAGGCCCGGATCTTTCACGTGTGATGTTGTATAACATAGTTGATGGTGATATGTGTAGTATTACATATACACTACATGATTGATGCTTAAGACCGCTTTTGAAAACCATATAATCAACGATCAAAGTATGGTCAAAGTGGTAACCTCGAACTTTGACATGAAGTTAAGGAATTGGCCAAGAATACAATTAGAGACACTTTTGTCGCCTAAGAACCCTTTAGCGATAGTTTATTTTTATTTTAGGAAAATGATTAAAAATTAGAAAAAAATGGTTTTAATTATTAAAAATACATATTAAATTATGAAAAATTATTTTAAAGTCCAAGAAAATAGTTTTTAACTATTTTGAGTATATTTTGAAAATATTTAATATTTTTGGAATATAAATGGTATTTACTTATTTAATTATAATATTAAATAAATTATTTAAAAATAGTTTTAATTCATGAAAAATCATGAAAAATAATATTATGGTAAAAGAAAATATTTTAAGTTATTTTTTATGACTTTTAATATTTTGTGATAAATTTCATTAATAATTTATTATTAATGGTAATTAGTTTATTTAATAAATATATTAAATAAATTAAGGAAAAATAGAATTAATGTTTTAAAATCATATAAAAATGATTTAAGTGTTATAAAAATATTTTAAGTTATAAAATATAACTTTTGATATTTTGGCATGAAAATATTAATATTTTAATATTAATATTAATTATAGGATAATGGATTTAAGTGTTTAAAAATCAAATAATTATGATTTTAAGATATTAAAAATATCTTGTGATATTATAATTAAATTATAATATTATGTTATGATTTTTATTAATATTTTATATTAAATGGATAATAATGATTAAGGAATTATGTGGTATTTAATTCATATAAATACGATATTAATAATTGGGAAATCATGATAAATGGTAATAATTATCTGAAAATTATTACGAGCCTAGGAAAAATATTTTGACTGCTAAGGAAATTATCTGTGATAATTGTTAAGGGTTAGGCAGAGTTTAACTGAACTTAAACTCGAGTATTGTCCGACTAGATCGTCGGGATGATAGAATTGCGTCATTTTAAGTCGATTTGAAATAGTTTGACACGATGTTAAGTCTTATGTGCTGTATAGACTTATAGGGTTATTTGTTATGTGTTTAGGTTATTCTGTGTATTTAGATATAACAATATTATACTGTGATTCTAATATTGGAGATCTATATTATTAATATTAGGTCTTCGGGTAAAGCGTTATAAATTGCGTTGCGGTAATCAACGGTTCAGGCAAGTTTGTATTTACTTAACTCTAATAAGAGTGTTTTATTCAAGCGTATGGTTAATCATTGTTGATTGCCATGAAAATTGTACTCTGTACATCTTGCATGTATAAGTCAGGTATGAAAGGCTGATCACCTTCATTACCAGTTGGTTCAGAAATGTTTGTTTATGTTTAAAACTTGTTCAGTCAAAAGTTTGTTTTCGCTAGTTCTCAATTATATTGATGAATTATAGCGACTTATTATTATTCATACTCTTCAATCATGATATATCCTTATATTGTTGTATTTAAACTTCTTTGGGCAACTTTCATGCTCACCACCCTTGCTATATCATGATAAACATTGTAGATAAAGGCGAATGCGTTCGGATCTGAGGAAAAGGTTAATGCCAAGTTCAACTTGGGATA
Source organism: Panax ginseng (assembly GCA_020205605.1). Taxonomy (NCBI): domain Eukaryota; kingdom Viridiplantae; phylum Streptophyta; class Magnoliopsida; order Apiales; family Araliaceae; genus Panax; species Panax ginseng. The sequence continues at coordinate 56,119,578 of CM035138.1, read as the reverse complement.
AATTGTCTAGACTATTTTGTAATAGATATAGTTTGATAAATGTTAGATCATTTATGATTGATGTATAAGTTAAGGTTACTCGATTTTGGGGGTGGGGGAAAGTGTGTAAATTTAATGTATAAACAATTTATGTTTATATCTTCCGCAAATAGTTATAGAATGTTTAGTGTACCGAATTCGCGGCGATTTGGGGCCCGGATATGGGGATGCTACAGTTGGTATCAGAGCTGTTGGTTATGAAGCTTAGGTAGGAATACCGAGACCAATAATCGCAGGTGATTAAGATAAGATCTAACTCACATAGAGTTAGTTGGTCGGTAAGATTCAAAGATGAATCTCGGTAAGTTGTTAAGATACAGAGTTCCCTAACTCTGGTAATAGTGGTGAACTGAAGTGGTGAACAAAAGTTCAGTGATAGGAGATCGTAAAACAAAACGATCATAGTCATAGAATTGAATCGTAATATATACGATGAGATCACCCCGTGATCTGTTAAGGTTATGACAACCAGAAAGAATCAATCTGATGATTGAAAAGTTTAAAGCATGATTGTTGTGTGAATGTGCAGATTCAAAAAGGATTATGAATATGGATTAAATGAAATTAGATTATTGAGAAGGGGTTAAGTATTAGGTGGGGATTTCAATGAGGACTCGTGTCAACAATTGAGTTGTATGATTTCTTGTATGGGTGGGGAAATTGTACTTGGTGTAAAAACTACGTAGTTGGTGGCATTGGTAATAATTGAAATGTTGTGTCACGCTTAGTTGTTATATACAAATAAATAGGTCATAGGTAGAGAATATAGGACTAAGTACGAGTTCTTAGAACTCATACTTATGTGACATTCTTGACTCATAGTTATATGAAATGTTTATGAGCCCTCAAATGAATCTGGACGCCAAAGGTCGACTAGGGTAAGTTCAGAACTCATATAATTGTGGCCAAGTTATGAACTCTTAAGTGTGGTTTTATGAACTGGGTATAGTTGTGTGTGAATGGAGTGTTAAGGATTATAGGAACAGATAGATTGCTAAGCAAATGATCATTAGTGGAGACTTAGGTTTTCCTAAACTCCTAGCTATGCTAAACTTCGATATTTTGACATCAAGATAAATACGCACTATGTGCCTTTTAAAAAAAAAAAAAAATTTGTTTTTATTTATCACTTATGTACCATTTGACCTAGTGCAGAGATGATAAAAATGATGGAGTCATCAATGCAGTATTACTTAGTGTGAATTTGACTCAAAGTCACTATTCCATTATGGTATAATGTAGTATGACAAAATCACCAAATGACGAAATCCTCAACGGACTGTAAATACAGTGCGGCATCATGACGTCATTCTCAAAAATATTTTCAAAAACTCCAAGTGTTTATCGAAAGAAATTTCCCGAACCAAATTGTTTTGCTGCGGAATCAAATAAGACTGAGCAGAACAACCTTTTATATAAAGGGAATATTTTAATTTGAGTATCTTTGATAGATACCCGAGAAATTTGAGTATCTTTGATAGATACCTGAGAAATTTGAGTATCTTTGATAGATACCCGAGAAATTTGAGTATCTTTGGTAGATACCCGAGAAATTTGAGTATCTTTGATAGATACCCGAGAAAATAAGTTCATGATCTTATATGACCCCACAACAAAATTTTAAACCTTTTACTCTTGTGAGTGGTGAATTGGGTAGTATGTGATGATATGTGAATGGTGTAAGCTATTTGGTATACTGATTGTAAGGTGTAAGGTGAATTTTGGGGACGAAATTCTTAGAAGGAGGGTGAATGTGATAACCCGAGAATTTGGACAATTTATTAAAATCTTAAATGATTGATTTAAGGTCAAATATTGACCTGCATGTAAAATAAATGTATGCGTTTGATGTTATTGGAAAGGAATTTTGAGGGTTTCAAAATTTCGTGAAGGATTTAGGTGAATTATTCAGATTAAGTGTTTATGTGATTAAGTTACGTGAATATGGTTATATTCGTGTACAAAATGTGGTTAAGAGTCGAGGTTGACGGATAAATTATATTTGTAACAAACCCTAAGAATATATTAAGAACAACAATGTTGATTAGAAAACCCTAACGTCTCGATAAGAAACCCTAGAAATCGGGTTCGAAACCCTAGTTTCAGATTAAAGAATCCAAACCCTAATTTCGGTGCATGAAACCCTAAATCGGGAACTTAATGGCATAAGTGTAAATAACTATAAGATTAATTAGGGTTAATCTTAACAAATTGATTACAAAACCCTAATTCCAAATCAAAACCCTAATACTTGATCCGAAAACCCTAGTTTTGATTCGATAAATTGAAGCCCTAATCTGGGAAATTAATGGAGAATTATAATGCTCTCATCGCTATTTTTTATAATATTAATTAGGTAACGCTTAATTAATTAGCAAACCCTAATTTCAAATTATCGAACTTAAACTTTTCCGCCGTAAACCCTAATAATGATGGATTTGAAACCCTAATTTATAATTAGGAAAAATGAAAGTGTTAATTGAATATTTTAATGTTAATTAGGATATATTAATTCTAATTTAATGTTAAGTAATTAGAAAACCCTAATCTAATTACGAATATTTAATTTCTATATTAGAAAATTATTTTCTATTTAGAAACCCTAAATTGTGGGTTGAAAACCCTAATGACCATTTTGACCCTACTTGCGTGATTAGCAATTTTAAATAGGAAATGCCAATCCTAATTAGCAAGATTTAATTTGTGATTAAGAATTTTTATTATAATTAGGAAATACTAATTATAATTTTGAAATATTTAATTTTCTATTTTTGAAAAACCTAAATGGGAAATTTTAGAAATTTAATTTGCTAAAGTTAAGGGTTAAAATCTAAACCCTAAATGCTCCATACCCTAAACCCTAACAAACCCTAAACCCTAAAGGTTTGATCAAATACCAATTTTGAATTAAAATTTTGTGGAAAATGACATTTATGCCCTTTTTAGATTTTTAGACAACTTGCAAATCTTGCTAAGTCAAGAGTTGTTCACCAAACCCTAGCCTAATCTAGCTCTAGCATGTGATAAAATCCAGCCAACTAGCCGAAAATGATCAGATCATAAGCAACATGTCAATTTTTTTTATAAATTAAAGAGAGAGAGAGAGAGAGATGCTACTTTATTTTTTTATTTGAGCCAAAGCTTTCTCTCTCTAAGATTTAGAAATTTGAAAGAGAAATGGAGAGATAAGTTAAGATGGTATCATATCTCAACTTAGCAAGAACAGATTCAAAGAATCAGATTCAAGAAATCAAGCTCAAAGGTAAAGAACCCTAAATTTTTGAAATCTATGATTCTGATGTTAAATGTTGTAATTGATTGTTCAAAGTTGTGTAATAGGGTGTCAATTGATGTTCTGGGTTGATAAATCAGGAACCCATAACATCAAAGTGCACGATTTTAAATTTTTAGCAAATCTGGAAAATGAGAAAATTTGTGTCTGATAGCCATATGTCAAAGGCTCTAAATCCGTGTGTGTTATGTGTTTTTAATGTTTAAAGCTTGTAACATGTAGTTTGTTATGTGGTCTTTAAGATGCAAAAAGAATCAAGTCCATATCTCGTGTAGATTAAAAAGTTATAGATGGTCAAACATGGTCGATCGTTCACGTTCTGGATTTCGGGCAAAAACCTGAATTTCCGATTCGACAATGACTTTTGAGGTCTTTAATCTTGCTACATTATGATGTTTGGTCATGTTGTTGCTTTAAAGTTGTATTACGACATGAGATATACACTATAAAAGCTTTAGATCACCCAGATCCGTGTAATAATGATCGTAGTAATTATCGGTCAAACATGCGTTGACCAAAGACGACGTTGATGAATGTTTCTGGAAAAACCCAGAAAATTCAAGACCCGGTTCCTGACCCTTACTTTGACCATCTTGAATCTTGTGAATTATTTGTTGTTAGACTAGATTGGTAATATATTATAGTACCACGACATGTTGTCTCATCAGATTGAACCAATGGTTCATCAAAACAAGTTTTAGGATTCACGTTATAAGGATCGAAAACTAGTACCCTCGACTGTTCTTCATTTTCTGGAAAACCCAAAAAATGAAGAACAGTGTTGTCAGATATTTTGGAGGCCCAGATCTTTCACGTGTGATGTTGTATAACATAGTTGATGACTGATATGTGTAGTATTACATATACACTACATGATTGATGCTTAAGACTGCCTAGAAAACCATATAATCACTGATCAAAGTATGGTCAAAGTGGTAACCTCGAACTTTGACATGAAGTTCTGGGAATTGGCCAAGAATACAATTAGAGACACTTTTGTCGCCTAAGAACCCTTTAGCGACAGTTTATTTTTATTTTCCGGAAAATGATTAAAAAATTAGAAAAAAATGGTTTTTAATTATTAAAAATACATATTAAATTATGAAAAATTATTTTAAAGTCTGAAAAATAGTTTTTAACTATTTTGAGTATATTTTGAAAATATTTAATATTTTTGGAATATAAATGGTATTTACTTATTTAATTATAATATTAAATAAATTATTTAAAAATAGTTTTAATTCATGAAAATCATGAAAAAATAATATTATGGTAAAAGAAAATATTTTAAGTTATTTTTATGACTTTTAATATTTTGTGATAAATTTCATTAATAATTTATTATTAATGGTAATTAGTTTATTTAATAAATATATTAAATAAATTAAGGAAAAATAGAATTAATGTTTTAAAAATCATATAAAAATGATTTAAGTGTTATAAAAATATTTTAAGTTATAAAATATAACTTTTGATATTTTGGCATGAAAATATTAATATTTTAATATTAATATTAATTATAGGATAATGGATTTAAGTGTTTAAAATCAAATAATTATGATTTTAAGATATTAAAAATATCTTGTGATATTATAATTAAATTATAATATTATGTTATGATTTTTATTAATATTTTATATTAAATGGATAATAATGATTAAGGAATTATGTGGTATTTAATTCATATAAATACGATATTAATAATTGGGAAATCATGATAAATGGTAATAATTATCTGAAAATTATTACGAGCCTAGGAAAAATATTTTGACTGCTAAGGAAATTATCCGTGATAATTGTTAGGGTTAAAAGAGTTTAACTGAACTTAAACTCGAGTATTGTCCGACTAGATCGTCGGGATGATAGAATTGCGTCATTTTTAAGTCAGACTGAAATAGTTTGACCTGATGTTAAGTCTTATGTGTTGTATAGACTTATAGGGTTATTTGTTATGTGTTTAGGTTATTCTGTGTATTTAGATATAACAATATTATACTGTGATTCTAATATTGGAGATCTATATTATTAATATTAGGTCTTGGTAAAAGCGTTATAAATTGCGTTACAGAATCAATCTGTTGTGCAAGTTTGTATTTACTTAACTCTAATAAGAGTGTTTTATTCAAGCTTATGGTTAATCATTCTTTGATTGCCATGAAAATTGTACTCTCATACATCTCAGATGTATAAGTCGGTATGAAAGGTCGATCACCTTCATTACCAAATTGGTTCGTAAATGTTTGTTTATGTTTAAAACTTGTTCACCAAAAGTTTGTTTCGCTTAGTTCTCAATTATATTGATGAATTATAGCCGACTTATTATTCATACTCTTCAATCATGATATATCCTTATATTGTTGTATTTAAACTTGTCGGGCAACTTTCATGCTCACCCTTGCTATATCATGATAAACATTGTAGATATAAGGCGAATGCGTTCGGACACTGAGAAAAGGTTAATGCCAAGTTCAACTTGGGATAAATTGTGCGGCTATTTTGTAATAGTATAGTTTGATAAATGTTAGATCATTTATGATTGATGTATAAGTTAAGGTTACTCGATTTTGGGGGGGGGGGGGAAGTGTGTAAATTTAATGTATAAACAATTTATGTTTATATCTTCCGCAAACAGTTATAGAATGTTTAGTGTACCGAATTCGCGGCGATTTGGGGCCCGGATATGGGGATGCTACAGTTGGTATCAGAGCTGTTGGTTATGAAGCTTAGGTAGGAATACCTGAGACCAATAATCGCAGTGATTAAGATAAGATCTAACTCACATAGAGTTAGTTGGTCGGTAAGATTCAAAGATGAATCTCGGTAAGTTGTTAAGATACAGAGTTCCCTAACTCTGGTAATAGTGGTGAACAGAAGTGGTGAACAAAAGTTCAGTGATAGGAGATCGTAAAACAAAACGATCATAGTCATAGAATTGAATCGTAATATATACGATGAGATCACCCCGTGATCTGTTAAGGTTATGACAGCCAGAAAGAATCAATCTGATGATTGAAAAGTTTAAAGCATGATTGTTGTGTGAATGGTACAGATTCAAAAAAGGATTATGAATATGGATTAAATGAAATTCGTATTGAGAAGGGGGTTAAGTATTAGGTGGGGATTTCAATGAGGACTCGTGTCAACAATTGAGTTGTATGATTTCTTGTATGTATGGAAATTGTACTTGGTGTAAAAACCACGTAGTTGGTGGCATTGGTAATAATTGAAATGTCAGGTCACGCTAGTTGTTATATACAAATAAATAGGTCATAGTAGAGAATATAGGACTAAGTACGAGTTCTTAGAACTCATACTTATGTGACATTCTTGACTCATAGTTATATGAAATGTTTATGAGCCCCTCAGCGAACGGACGCCAAAGGTCAGACTAGGGTAAGTTCGTAAACTCATATAATTGTGGCCAGGTTATGAACTCTTAAGTGTGGTTTTATGAACTGGGTATAGTTGTGTGTGAATGGAGTGTTAAGGATTATAGGAACAGATAGATTGCTAAGCAAATGATCATTAGTGGAGACTTAGGTTTTCCTAAACTCCTAGCTATGCTAAACTTCGATATTTTGACATCAAGATAAATACGCACTATGTGCCTTTTAAAAAAAAAAAAAATTTGTTTTTATTTATCACTTATGTACCATTTGACCTAGTGCAGAGATGATAAAAATGATGGAGTCATCAATGCAGTATTACTTAGTGTGAATTTGACTCAAAGTCACTATTCCATTATGGTATAATGTAGTATGACAAAATCACCAAATGACGAAATCCTCAACGGACTGTAAATACAGTGCGGCATCATGACGTCATTCTCAAAAATATTTTCAAAAACTCCAAGTGTTTATCGAAAGAAATTTCCCGAACCAAATTGTTTTTTTCGGAATCAAATAAGGTGAAAGCGTAACAACCTTTTTATATAAAGGAATATTTTAATTTGAGTATCTTTGATGAGATGCCGAGAAATTTGAGTATCTTTGATAGATACCTGAGAAATTTGAGTATCTTTGATAGATACCCGAGAGTATCTTTGATAGATACCCGAGAAATTTGAGTATCTTTGGTAGATACCCGAGAAATTTGAGTATCTTTGATAGATACCCGAGAAAATAAGTTCATGATCTTATATGACCCCACAGCAAAATTTTAAACCTTTTACTCTTGTGAGTGGTGAATTGGGTAGTATGTGATATGTGTGAATGGTGTAAGCTATTTGGTATACGGTGTAAGGTGTAAGGTGAATTTCGGGGACGAAATTCTTAGAAGGAGGGGTGAATGTGATAACCCGAGAATTTGGACAATTTATTAAAATCTTAAATGATTGATTTAAGGTCAAATATTAGACCTAGACAGAAAATAAATGTATGCGTTTGATGTTATTGGAAAGGAATTTTGAGGGTTTCAAAATTCTGTGAAGGATTTAGGTGAATTATTCAGGATTAAGTGTTTATGTGATTAAGTTCTGTGAATATGGTTATGTTCTGTGTACAAAATGTGGTTAAGAGTCAAGGGTTGACCAGATAAATTATATTTGTAACAAACCCTAAGAATATATTAAGAACAACAATGTTCAGTTAGAAAACCCTAACGTCTCGATAAGAAACCCTAGAAATCGGATGCTCGAAAACCCTAGTTTCAGCTTCGGAATCCAAACCCTAATTGATGCATGAAACCCTAAATCGGGAACTTAATGGCATAAGTGTAAATAACTATAAGATTAATTAGGGTTAATCTTAACAAATTGATTACAAAACCCTAATTCCAAATCAAACCCTAATACTTGATCGAAAAAACCCTAGTTTTGATTCGATAAATGAAGCCCTAATCTGGGAAATTAATGGAGAATTATAATGCTCTACTGCTATTTTTATAATATTAATTAGGGTAACGCTTAATTAATTAGCAAACCCTAATTTCAAATTATCGAACTTAAACTTTTCCGTCAGAAACCCTAATAATGATGGATTTGAAACCCTAATTTATAATTAGGAAAAATGAAAGTGTTAATTGAATATTTTAATGTTAATTAGGATATATTAATTCTAATTTAATGTTAAGTAATTAGAAAACCCTAATCTAATTACGAATATTTAATTTCTATATTAGAAAATTATTTTCTATTTAGAAACCCTAAATTGTGGGTTGAAAACCCTAATGACCATTTTGACCCTACTTGCGTGATTAGCAATTTTAAATAGGAAATGCCAATCCTAATTAGCAAGATTTAATTTGTGATTAAGAATTTTTATTATAATTAGGAAATACTAATTATAATTTTGAAATGTGAAAAACCTAAATGGGAAATTTTAGAAATTTAATTTGCTAAAGTTAAGGGTTAAAATCTAAACCCTAAATGCTCCATACCCTAAACCCTAACAAACCCTAAACCCTAAAGGTTTGATCAAATACCAATTTTGGAATTAAAATTTTGTGGAAAATGACATTTATGCCCTTTTTAGATTTTTAGACAACTTGCAAATCTTGCTAAGTCAAGAGTTGTTCACCAAACCCTAGCCTAATCTAGCTCTAGCATGTGATAAAATCCAGCCAACTAGCCGAAAATGATCAGATCATAAGGAACATGTCAATTTTTTTTATAAATTAAAGAGAGAGAGAGAGATGCTACTTTATTTTTTTATTTGAGCCAAAGCTTTCTCTCTCTAAGATTTAGAAATTTGAAAGAGAAATGGAGAGATAAGTTAAGATGGTATCATATCTCAACTTAGCAAGAACAGATTCAAAGAATCGATTCAAGAAATCAAGTTTCAAAGGTAAAGAACCCTAAATTTTTGAAATTTATGATTCGATGTTAAATGTTGTAATTGATTGTTCAAAGTTGTGTAATAGGGTGTCAATTGATGTTCGTGTTGATAAATCAGAACCCATAACATCAAAGTGCACGATTTTAAATTTTTAGCAAACTGGAAAATGAGAGAAAATTTGTCCGATGACCATATGTCGAGGCTCTAAATCCGTGTGTGTGTTATGTGTTTTTAATGTTTAAAGCTTGTAACATGTAGTTTGTTATGTGGTCTTTAAGATGCAAAAGAATCAAGTCCATATCCGGTGTAGATTAAAAGTTATAGATGGTCAAACATGGTTCGACTGTTCACGCTTCTGGATTTCGGGCAAACCTGAATTTTCGGATTCTCGACAATGACTTTTGAGGTCTTTAATCTTGCTTCTGTTATGATGTTTGGTCATGTTGTTGCTTTAAAGTTGTATTCTGACATGAGATATACACTATAAAAGCTTTAGATCACCCAGATCTGTAACAGGATCGTAGTAATTATCGGTCAAACATGCGTTGACCAGCACGCTGATGAATATTTCTGGAAAAACGCAGAAAATTCAAGACCCGGTTCCTGACCCTTACTTTGACCAGCTTGAATCTTGTGAATTATTTGTTGTTAGACTAGATTGGTGATATATTATAGTACCCTGACATGTTGTCTACCGTATTGAACCAATGGTTTATCAAAACAAGTTTTAGGATTCACGTTATAAGGATCGAAAACTAGTACCCTCGACTGTTCTTCATTTTCTGGAAAACCCAGAAAATGAAGAACAATGTTGTCAGATATTTTGGAGGCCAAAATCTTTCACGTGTGATGTTGTATAACATAGTTGATGACTGATATGTGTAGTATTACATATACACTACATGATTGATGCTTAAGACTGCCTAGAAAACCATATAATCACTGATCAAAGTATGGTCAAAGTGGTGACCTCGAACTCTGACATGAAGTTCTGGGAATTGGCCAAGAACACAATTAGCGACACTTTTGTCACCTAAGAACCCTTTAGCGACAGTTTATTTTTATTTTCTGAAAAATGATTAAAAAAATTAGAAAAAAATGGTTTTTAATTATTAAAAATACATATTAAATTATGAAAAATTATTTTAAAGTCTGAAAAATAGTTTTTAACTATTTTGAGTATATTTTGAAAATATTTAATATTTTTGGAATATAAATGGTATTTACTTATTTAATTATAATATTAAATAAATTATTTAAATATAGTTTTAATTCATGAAAATCATGAAAAATAATATTATGGTAAAAGAAAATATTTTAAGTTATTTTTATGACTTTTAATATTTTGTGATAAATTTTATTAATAATTTATTATTAATGGTAATTAGTTTATTTAATAAATATATTAAATAAATTAAGGAAAAATAGAATTAATGTTTTAAAAATCATATAAAAATGATTTAAGTGTTATAAAAATATTTTAAGTTATAAAATATAACTTTTGATATTTTGGCATGAAAATATTAATATTTTAATATTAATATTAATTATCGGATAATGGATTTAAGTGTTTAAAAATCAAATAATTATGATTTTAAGATATTAAAAATATCTTGTGATATTATAATTAAATTATAATATTATGTTATGATTTTTATTAATATTTTATATTAAATGGATAATAATGATTAAGAAATTATGTGGTATTTAATTCATATAAATACGATATTAATAATTGGGAAATCATGATAAATGGTATTATTAATTTGTATTTGAATTTTGTACCGTGTATTTGGCGACTCAAGATGGGTGATGTATACCTATTTTGGGGGCGTCACAATGTTGACAAGTGCATACAATGTGGTAGCTGCATACTCACTATCGGTCAAGAACCGCCTTTTGTTACCGTCAAAAGAGCATACAGGATGACTAAAGGCCATTAATTCTCCATTTTTCTCTTGCGCAACAGCCTTATTCCGACGTAGGCGATTCTTGTAAGACCACAACTTTTATGAATAAAGATTAATTTTTTCTCAAAATATATTTTTGAATATTATGGTGTGGATTTGATATATTGTTATAGTTGTGGGTATTATTTACAAATTTTGCAAAGTAAGCAAGTGGTTATATAATATTCGATTGGTTTGGGAATATTTGTTTTACAGGAATATTCAGACGACAAGACAATCAATGGTGGACCCCAAAACGGAAGTATTATCGTAGTTAAAAAAATGTAATTATCTTTTATAAAAATAAACGAAAAGTTTTACCGTTAAACCTGTTGAACTACCCTTGGTAAAAGTACAATAATACGTGTGGTTGCATAGTAGCACACGGTATTGATTATTGATGCTTACATGAGAAGTCACTCATTTATACTCAATTATTGCTACAGTAATTGCTGCATAATATCTCTCATATTATTGAGTCAATTATTGTCACAGTATCATCTGCATAGTATTTATTATTATTAAATCAATAATTGAGATGACAAAGTTATTCATATTATTATTTGGAATATTGACAATGTCTAGAAAGTTCTGTCAAGGAGAGGTTTGATCACCTAATTGCGCGCCAATAGGGAGAAATCCTTATCGGAAAGCCACCTCTTTCCTAGGAATGATCTTGTTGTTAAATATTGTGAGTTATAATATTAATGATGAATAAATTCGTGTTGATTAAAGATGAAATTGATATTTCCATTATGTTGGGATTATTACTGTTAGTGAAAATCTACATCTATTTCGATAATAGTGGATGTCTGGTGGTTATATTGACCAATTAGGTAATTAATCGGATAAATGAGCAATTAATTGCTATTAATTCACATGCTTATTACTATTTGTTCACATTGTGTACTATTGATTCACATGCATGTACTATTAGGGGAGGTGGTGCAAGATTGATAATACTTGCATGAATAAATTAAAAATGGAGGTATAGATGAAGGTACTACACTGTAATTATTTTTTTCACATGATTGTACTATTGACTCACATGATTGTACTATGATTCACGAGATGTACTATTAGGGGAGGTGGTGCAAGTTTGATAATACTTGCAGGACTAAATTAAAAATGAAGGAAAAGATGAAGGTATTATACTGTAATATTTCGAGCCCCAAAATGTACAATTATCGAAACTATATTATTAATTTGTATTTGAATTTTGTACCGTGTATTTGGCGACTCAATATGGGTGATGTATACCAATTTTGGGGGCGTCACAATGTTGACAAGTGCATACAATGTGGCAGCTGCATACTCACTATCGGTCAAGAATCGCCTTTTGTTACCGTCGAAAGAGCGTACAGGATGACTAAAGGCCGTTAATTCTACATTTTCTCGTCATGCAATAAAACCTCATTCGACGACGTAAGCGATTGTTGTAAGACCACAACTTTTATGAATAAAGATTAATTTTTTCTCAAAATATATTTTTGAATATTATGGTGTGGATTTGATATACTGTTATAGCTGTGGGTATTATTTATAAATTTTGCAAAGTAAGCAAGTGGTTATATAATATTCGATTGGTGGTGGACCCCACAACGGAAGTATTGTGGTAGTTAAAAAATGACATAATTATCTTTTTATAAAAATAACGGCGAAAGTTTTACCGTTAAACTGTTGAACTACCCGGTGGTAAAAGTACAATAATATGTGTGGTTGCATAGTAGCACGCGATATTGATTATTGATGCTTACGTGAGAAGTCACTCATTTATTCTCAATTATGGCTACAATAATTACTGCATAATATCTCTTATATTATTGATTCAATTATTGTCATAGTATCATCTTCATAATATTTATTATTATTAAATCAATAATTGAGATGACAAAGTTATTCATATTATTATTTTCTATATTGATAATGTCTAGAAAGTTCTGTCAAGGAGAGGTTTGGTCACCTAATTGCGCGTCAATAGGGAGAAATCCTTATCGGAAAGCCCCCTCTTTCCTGGGAATGATCTGGTTGTTAAATATTGTGAGATATAATATTAATGATGAATAAGTTCGTGTTGATTAAAGATAAAATTGATATTTCTATTATGTTGGGATTATTAGTGTTTGTGGAAATCGACATCTATTTCGATAATAATGGATGTATGGAGGTTATATTGACCAATCGAGTAATTAATCGGATAAATGAGCAATTAATTCCTATTAATTCACATGCTTATTACTATTTGTTCACATTGTGTATTATTGATTCACATGCATGTACTATTAGGGGAGGTGGTGCAAGATTGATAATATTTGCATGACTAAATTAAAAATGGAGGTATAGATGAAGGTACTACACTGTAATTATTTTTTTCACATGATTGTACTATTGATTCACAAGATGTACTATTAGGGGAGGTGGTGCAAGTTTGATAATACTTGCAGGACTAAATTAAAAATGAAGGAAAAGATGAAGGTATTATACTGTAATATTTCGAGCCCCAAAATGTGCAATTATCGAAACTATATTATTAATTTGTATTTGAATTTTGTACCGTGTATTTGGCGACTCAAGATGGGTGATGTATACCAATTTTTGGGGCATCACAATGTTGACAAGTGCATACAATGTGGCAGCTGCATACTCACTATCGGTCAAGAATCGCCTTTTGTTACCATCGAAAGAGTGTACAGGATGAATAAATGTCGTTAATTCTCCATTTTTCTCGTGCGCAACAGCCTCATTCCGACGTAAGCGATTGTTGTAAGACCACAACTTTTATGAATAAAGATTAATTTTTTCTCAAAATATATTTTTGAATATTATGATGTGGATTTGATATACTGTTATAGCTGTGGGTATTATTTACAAATTTTGCAAAGTAAGCAAGTGGTTATATAATGTTCGATTGGTGGGGTATATTTGTTTTTACAGGAATATTTAAATGACGATGGCACAATCATTGGTGGACCCCAAAATGGAAGTATTGTCGTAGTTAAAAAATGACAGAATTATCTTTTTATAAAAATAACGGCGAAAGTTTTACCGTTAAACTGTTGAACTACCTGGTGGTAAAAGTACAATAATACGTGTGGTTGCATAGTAGCACACGGTATTGATTATTGATGCTTACCTGAGAAGTCACTCATTTATACTCAATTATTGCTACAGTAATTGCTGCATAATATCTCTCATATTATTGATTCAATTATTGTCACAAAGATCATCTCGTGATAGTATTTATTATTATTAAATCAATAATTGAGATGACAAAGTTATTCATATTATTATTTGGAATATTGACAATGTCTAGAGAGTTCTGTCAAGGAGAGGTTTGGTCACCTAATTGCGCGCCAATATGGAGAAATCCTTATCGGAAAGCCCCTCTTTCCGGGAATGATCTTGTTGTTAAATATTGTGAGTTATAATATTAATGATGAATAAGTTCAGATTGATTAAAGATGAAATTGATATTTCCATTATGTTGGGATTATTACTGTTAGTGGAGATCGACATCTATTTCGATAATAGTGGATATCTGGTGGTTATATTGACCAATCAGGTAATTAATCGGATAAATGAGCAATTAATTGCTATTAATTCACATGTTTATTACTATTTGTTCACATTATGTACTATTGATTCACATGCATGTACTATTAGGGGAGGTGGTGCAAGATTGATAATACTTGCATGAATAAATTAAAAATGGAGGTATAGATGAAGGTACTACACTGTAATTATTTTTTTCACATGATTGTACTATTGACTCACATGATTGTACTATTGATTCACAAGATGTACTATTAAGGGAGGTGGTGCAAGTTTGATAATACTTGCAGGACTAAATTAAAAATGAAGGAAAAAATGAAGGTATTATACTGTAATATTTCGAGCCCCAAAATGTGCAATTATCAAAACTATATTATTAATTTGTATTTGAATTTTGTACCGTGTATTTGACGACTCAAGATGGGTGATGTATACCTATTTTGGGGGCGTCACAATGTTGACAAGTGCATACAATGTGGAAACTGCATACTCACTATTGGTAAAGAATCGCCTTTTGTTACCGTCGAAAGAGCGTCAAGGATGACTAAAGGCCGTTAATTCTCTATTTTTCTCGTGCGCAACAGCCTCATTCCGACGTAAGCGATTGTTGTAAGACCACAACTTTTATGAATAAAGATTAATTTTTTCTCAAAATATATTTTTGAATATTATGGTGTGGATTTGACATACTGTTATAGCTGTGGGTATTATTTACAAATTTTGCAAAGTAAGCAAGTGGTTATATAATGTTCGATTATTGTGGGTATATTTTGTTTCTGAGAGGAATATTCGACGATGGCACAATCATTGGTGGACCCCAAAATGGAAGTATTGTCGTAGTTAAAAAATGATGTAATTATCTTTTATAAAAATAACTAATGAAAGTTTTACCGTTAAACCGTTGAACTACCGGTGGTAAAAGTACAATAATACGGTGGTGGTTGCATAGTAGCACACGGTGATTGATTATTGATGCTTACGAGAAGTCACTCATTTATACTCAATTATTGCTACACGAGAATTCACGCATAATATCTCTCATATTATTGATTCAATTATTGTCACAGTATCATCTGCATAGTATTTATTATTATTAAATCAATAATTGAGATGACAAAGTTATTCATATTATTATTTGGAATATTGACAATGTCTAGAGAGTTCTGTCAAGGAGAGGTTTGGTCACCTAATTGCGCGCCAATAGGGAGAAATCCTTATCGGAAAGCCCCCTCTTTCCTGGGAATGATCTTGTTGTTAAATATTGTGAGTTATAATATTAATGATGAATAAGTTCGTATTGATTAAAGATGAAATTGATATTTCCATTATGTTGGGATTATTACTGTTAGTGGAGATCGACATCTATTTCGATAATAGTGGATATCTGGTGGTTATATTGACCAATCAGGTAATTAATCGGATAAATGAGCAATTAATTGCTATTAATTCACATGTTTATTACTATTTGTTCACATTATGTACTATTGATTCACATGCATGTACTATTAGGGGAGGTGGTGCAAGATTGATAATACTTGCATGACTAAATTAAAAATGGAGGTATAGATGAAGGTACTACACTGTAATTATTTTTTTCACATGATTGTACTATTGACTCACATGATTGTACTATTGATTCACAAGATGTACTATTAAGGGAGGTGGTGCAAGTTTGATAATACTTGCAGGACTAAATTAAAAATGAAGGAAAAGATGAAGGTATTATACTGTAATATTTCGAGCCCCAAAATTTGCAATTATCGAAACTATATTATTAATTTGTATTTGAATTTTATACCGTGTATTTGGCGACTCAAGATGGGTGATGTATACCTATTTTGGGGGCGTCACAATGTTGACAATTGCATACAATGTGGCAGCTTCATACTCACTATCGGTCAAGAATCTCCTTTTGTTACCGTCGAAAGAGCGTACAGGATGACTAAACGCCGTTAATTCTACATTTTTCTCATGCGCAACAGCCTCATTCCGATGTAAGCGATTGTTGTAAGACCACAACTTTTATGAATAAAGATTAATTTTTTCTCAAAATATATTTTGAATATTATTGTGTGGATTTGATATATCTTTATTACGATTGTGGGTATTATTTATAAATTTTGCAAAGTAAGTAAGTGGTTATATAATATTCGATTGGCCTGGGAATATATTCGTTTTAATAGGAATATTCGCGATTTACTTATACACAATCATTGGTGGACCCCACAACGGAAGTATTGTCGTAGTTAAAAAATGACATAATTATCTTTTTATAAAAATAACGGCGAAAGTTTTACCGTTAAACTGTTGAACTACCCGGTGGTAAAAGTACAATAATATGTGTGGTTGCATAGTAGCACACGATATTGATTATTGATGCTTACGTGAGAAGTCACTCATTTATACTCAATTATGGCTACAGTAATTACTGCATAATATCTCTCATATTATTGATTCAATTATTGTCATAGTATCATATTCATAATATTTATTATTATTAAATCAATAATTGAGATGACAAAGTTTTTCATATTATTATTTTCTATATTGATAATGTCTAGAAAGTTCTGTCAAGGAGAGGTTTGGTCACCTAATTGAACATCAATTGGGAGAAATCCTTATTGGAAAGCCCCCTCTTTCTTGGGAATGATTTGGTTGTTAAATATTGTGAGTTATAATATTAATGATGAATAAGTTCGTGTTGATTAAAGATAAAATTGATATTTCTATTATGTTGGGATTATTAGTGTTTGTGGAAATCGACATCTATTTCGATAATAATGGATGTCTAGAGGTTATATTGACCAATCGGGTAATTAATCGGATAAATGAGCAATTAATTGCTATTAATTCACATGCTTATTACTATTTATTCACATTGTGTATTATTGATTCACATGCATGTACTATTAGGGGAGGTGGTGCAAGATTGATAATATTTGCATGACTAAATTAAAAATGAAGGTATAGATGAAGGTACTACACTGTAATTAATTTTTTCACATGATTGTACTATTAATTCACAAGATGTACTATTAGGGGAGGTGGTGCAAGTTTGATAATACTTGCAGGACTAAATTAAAAATGAAGGAAAAGATGAAGGTATTATACTGTAATATTTCGAGCCCCAAAATGTGCAATTATCGAAACTGTATTATTAATTTGTATTTGAATTTTGTACCGTGTATTTGGCAACTCAAGATGGGTGATGTATACCAATTTTGGGGGCGTCACAATGTTGGAAAGTGCATATAATGTGGCAGCTGCATACTCACTATCGGTCAAGAATCGCCTTTTGTTACCGTCGAAAGAGTGTACAGGATGACTAAAGGCCGTTAATTCTCTATTTTTCTCGCATGCAATGACCTCATTCCGACGTAAAGTTATTGTTGTAAGACCACAACTTTTATGAATAAAGATTAATTTTTTCTCAAAATATATTTTTGAATATTATGATGTGGATTTGATATACTGTTATAGCTGTGGGTATTATTTACAAATTTTGCAAAGTAAGCAAGTGGTTATATAATGTTCGATTGGTCGGGGTATATTTGTTTTACAGGGAATATTCGTACGATGGCACAATCATTGGTGGACCCCAAAATGGAAGTATTGTCGTAGTTAAAAAATGAAAGAATTATCTTTTTATAAAAATAACGGCGAAAGTTTTACCGTTAAACTGTTGAACTACCCGGTGGTAAAAGTACAATAATACGTGTGGTTGCATAGTAGCACACGGTATTGATTATTGATGCTTACATGAGAAGTCAGTCACTTATACTCAATTATTGCTACAGTAATTGCTGCATAATATCTCTTATATTATTGATTCAATTATTATCACATTATCATCTCCATAATATTTATTATTATTAAATCAATAATTGAGATGACAAAGTTATTCATATTATTATTTATAATATTGACAATGTCTAGAAAGTTCTGTCAAGGAGACATTTGGTCACCTAATTGCACGCCGATAGGGAGAAATCCTTATCGGAAAGCCCCCTCTTTCCTGGGAATGATCTGGTTGTTCAATATTGTGAGTTATAATATTAATGATGAATAAATTCGTGTTGATTAAAGATGAAATTGATATTTCTATTATGTTGAGATTATTAGTGTTAGTGGAAATCGACATCTATTTCGATAATAATGGATGTCTGGAGGTTATATTGACCAATCGGGTAATTAATCGAATAAATGAGCAATTATTAATTCACATGCTTATTACTATTTGTTCACATGTGTGTACTATTGATTCAAATGCACGTACTATTAGGGGAGGTGGTGCAAGATTGATAATACTTGCATGACTAAATTAAAAATGGAGGTATAGATGAATGTACTACACTGTAATTATTTTTTTCACATGATTGTAATATTGATTCACACGATTGTACTATTGATTCACATGATTGTACTATTGATTCACAAGATGTACTATTAGGGGAGGTGGTGCAAGTTTGATAATACTTGCAGGACTAAATTAAAAATGAAGGAAAAGATGAAGATATTATACTGTAATATTTCGAGCCCCAAAATGTGCAATTATCGAAACTATATTATTAATTTGTATTTGAATTTTGTACCGTGTATTTGGCGACTCAAGATGGGTGATGTATACCTATTTTGGGGGCATCACAATGTTAACAAGTGCATACAATGTTGCAACTGCATACTCACTATTGGTCAAGAATCGCCTTTTGTTACCGTCGAAACAGCGTCAAGGATGACTAAAGGCCGTTAATTCTCTATTTTTCTCGTGCACAACAGCCTCATTACGACGTAAGCGATTGTTGTAAGACCACAACTTTTATGAATAAAGATTAATTTTTTCTCAAAATATATTTTTCAATATTATGGTGTGGATTTGATATACTGTTATAGTTGTGGGAATTATTTACAAATTTTTAAAAGTAAGCAAGTGGTTATATAATATTCGATTGGTTGGGGAATATTCGTACGACGGCACAATCATTGGTGGACCCCACAACGGAAGTATTGTCGTAGTTAAAAATGGCAGAAATTTGGAATGAGAGAGAAGATCGAGTCGCTTCCGCCTGAACTTACTTTACTTTACTTTACTTTACTTTAAAAGGGCTTGGTCTTCCCCCTTTTTATAAAAATAACGACGAAAGTTTTACCGTTAAACTGTTGAACTACCCGGTGGTAAAAGTACAATAATACGTGTGGTTGCACAGTAGCACACGGTATTGATTATTGATGCTTACGTGAGAGTCACTCATTTATACTCAATTATTGCTACAATAATTGTTGCATAATATCTCTTATATTATTGATTCAATTATTATCACAATATCATCTGCATAATATTTATTATTATTAAATCAATAATTGAGATGACAAAGTTATTCATATTATTATTTGCTATATTGGCAATGTTTAGAAATTTTTGTCAAGGAGAAGTTTGGTCACCTAATTGCGCGCCAATAGGAAAAAATCCTTATCGGAAAGCCCCTTCTTTCCTGGGAATGATCTGGTTGTTAAATATTGTGAGTTATAATATTAATGATAAATAAGTTCGTGTTGATTAAAGATGAAATTGATATTTCTATTATGTTGGGATTATTAGTGTTAGTGGAAATCGACATCTATTTCGATAATAATCGATGTCTGGAGGTTATATTGACCAATCGAGTAATTAATCGGATAAATGAGCAATTAATTGCTATTAATTCACATGCTTATTACTATTTGTTCACATGTGTGTACTATTTTATTCAAATGCATGTACTATTATGGGAGGTGGTGCAAGATTGATAATATTTGCATGACTAAATTAAAAATGGAGGTATAGATGAAGGTACTACACTGTAATTATTTTTTTTCACATGATTGTACTATTGATTCACATGATTGTACTATTGATTTATAAGATGTACTATTAGGGGAGGTGGTGCAAGTTTGATAATACTTGCAGGACTAAATTAAAAATGAAGGAAAAGATAAAGGTATTATACTGTAATATTTTGAGCCCCAAAATGTGCAATTATCAAAACTCTATTTTCCTATAAATAGAAGCTCAGTCTTCTTTCATTCTCACCAATTCACTAAGACTCACAAGAGCAATTATATAGGAGAGAAGCTATAAAGAGAAAGAAGAAGAGAAGTCTGCTACCTCACTATTCCAGTATCCAGTCTTCTTCAGAGGTAAGGGATATTATTTTGTTCAGTATTCATTGGAATAATATTTTCTTCCATACTCTGTAGTATGTGAGTAATATTATTTTGTCTCGTATTCCTGATTATACCCTCATTTTGTTAAAGTATTGCTTCTATACTCTGTGAAATTAGTAGAATATCCTTGAAATTTGTGCTTCATCTAGTATCGTTTCACAAGGATATTTTCTACACATTCTTGTTAAATTTTAAGCTTTTCATGTCGGAGTACTGTCCATGAGTAGTATTCATTTTTACGGTACTATTCATAAAGTACTATTCACGGGATACTATTTGTAACACCCGAGAATTTCAAATTTTCAATGAATTAAATTTTTATTTGATTATGTGGATTAAATGAATTTAATTGAGTTATTATGTGAGAAAGATGTTCGAAGGTCATTCTATGACCTAGAATGTGTGGATGTGGGTAGTATTCTGGCTTTGTGCTAGAATTAATTGTTGTGAATTATCAAGAGGAGAACGAAGGTTTTCTGAGATTGTTTGCGTAAAAACACTATTCATCCGATGTTGTTCGAAGCTAGGGTTTGAGATTTTGAGAAACGCGTAATGTTAGAATATGACGATATAATGGAATATCCAATAATATTTCCGTTATGGCAAACGAAGTTTTCGCCTGCGGACTTAAAACCTAAGGGTTGGTGAAAGAGGTTTCCGAAAAGGAAATGTAAGGCATATAGTCGTTTTAATATTATACGTATGAGATACGAGTATTATACTAGTACGTATACAAGGATGATATAAAGAATAGTATGAAGTATAATACGATTATTATATGAGTATTATACAAAGAGAATACGTGAGTAATACGCATAGAATACGAGTTGTATTATTAGAGTATGAGTTAAGGATTTTATCCAATCCAAGTGGACTTGGATTAATAAAACAAGCCCAATGTTAATTAATGTCAAGCCCATTCCAAAGAATTAAATCGTGGGTCGAACCGGCGGGTCAAGGGGTGGGTAAAACCCATGGGGCAACCCATGGGCAAGGTGGGTCGGCGACTTGGTGTGCAAGGCAACTGAATCACTTGGTCACCAAGTACTTTGCTTGGTGACAAAGTTGTAAATAAGTGAGGAGGTGCTAAATTGGACCATTTTGCCCCTCATTGTATTTTTTATAAATACAAGGCTTAGGTTGAGCTTTTGTGGTTTTACAAAGATTGACCAACATATATTGAGAGAGAGAAAGAGCTAGAAACACTAAATTCTTCTACTTCCAAGCAAACCAAGAGACGTTTATCAAGAACGTTAACTACTTCAAAGGTAAATTCCTATAAACCGTAATCTTCATCCTTTTCGATTTCTTTCTCATAGAAGAATCGTAGATGAGTGGAGAATGTTTATAGAGAAGATTTAAGAATGCCTTTTAATGACCAAATCATTGATAGGTCATGACCAAATAGAAATCGTAAGTGGTTATGTGAGTAAAAACCATAGAAAGTCTTGAAAGTTAACTTAGTTATAATTAAACGTTTTTGAAACCATTGTAGCTAAGATATGTGCATCTTGATTGGTTAGGATGTAGATATGAAGTCCATGGAGTATTCTATGTGATTTGGCTTAGAGAACATTAGTAATGAAGTTATGACGGATTTTGCGGAAATAGACGTTAAACGTCGAAAACGTATAAAGTCCGGATTAAGGGTCAAAAGTTGTCGTGTGACTTGAAAACGTCGGTTTCCAATGTCAACACGTGACATAAGGTAATTAAGAGTCGTTGGCGAAGGAATCGTCGCATTTTGACTTATAACAAAGAAAACGAGTATTGAACAGGCAAAAACGTTAAACGAACGCTTAAAAACGAACCTAAAGTGAATTCCGAGTTAACGAATTCGAAAATGTTGAATTCTTCTACGAACACGTAAAGGATGTAATTTGTGACTTGTAGGAATTCGAATGGGTCAATTCGGATGTAAAACGAACAAATTAGGAAGCCGAGAGTTTCGTTAAGAAACCAAATCTGTTTTGGCTAATCGGTATTGACAGACTTTGTGCCGCAGTCACCAAAACCAAAGACAAAGTGGTGGCGCCAGACTCCAGACTCTACCGAGTAACCGTTAACTTTCACTACAAACGCCATTAAAACATAAGGAATATCGCGTCGCAGCGCCGGCAATGGGAAAAAGTTGACCAAGTTAGGTTTAGTTCCCTTTTGAATGTAGACCTAAAGTAAGATGTTAAAGGTACTTAAAGTACATAATGAGACTTACTTTAAAACACTTATAAGATGTTAATATAAGAAGAACGGGTAAGGTTTAATGGAAATTAAACGAAGATCATAAATACGTAATGAGTGAACCGTAAACGACATTCAACGTTGGTAATTAACCATTAATGATCGATTGTCGGCTAAGGACGTAAGAACGTTAATGAAACGTAACGAAGTATAGAAAGTCAAATCGACTTTAATAACGAAGTTAAAACAAGTAAGACATAGAAGAGAAAGAAGTTGGTTAGAACCGTAAAGATAGTTTATGTGATAACTAATCATAGTGTGCTATTTGAATATCTCATGTAGATCCTCTAAAGACTAAGAATAGTTGGAATATATATTCGAAGATGCTTGAAGGCAAGTCTTTCTTAACTCTTGTCTGACCTTAGTGTTAGTCAAGTTTTTACGTGATGCATGATATATAATGCATGAACGGTAAATAGAAAAGAGTCGATGCCTATTTTATCTGGGCTAGACAAGTATTGAAGGATAGATTGAATTGTTTACAAGTCTATTGATATAGAACTGTTAATGTTATCCTATGCCATGTATTTGGTACGGATGCGAAGGTAAGTTTTTCTATGAACAAACAAAAGTATTTTCATCGATTATTCGATGGGCACGCGAGGTTGCCAAATGTTAAACGTAAATACGTTTAACGTAAGAGTGTTGATCAACATAGAGTACAATAGGCGGATCACCTAGAAGTTCTCGTAAGTAAAGACGGGTGAATGGCCTTAGTGCTGGATATCCTTTTCAAGTATGAAAACGAAAAGAGTATGTTCATGGTCTATTGACCGGTTCATCATTCCTAAACTATTATATATGCTCTGGAATTGTTGTAGTAGAAGTATTAGTCAAATGATTCAGAATGCTTCGTAAATAATTGTTTTGATAGTGATATAAAGCATGTACTTATTGATGTGATATTCATATGTTTCGTTGTTAAGACTTGTTGAGCTAGTTATGCTCATTCTTTCTTGAACCATATGTTTGTAGCTAAAGCCGAACGAACTGAGAGTTCTATGAGAGATAAAGGCAAGGCTAAGATGGAAAATTAATCGTCCTGTAATATACTAGTATATTTGTATGTAATATACTTATGAAGAACAACGAATGTATTCGGTTATGAACCTAGGAAAGGATTTATTAAAAATGTAATACAAAGATAGTAATTACATTTATTTTGTTGTTATCTCAATGGAATGACTGTATGGATGATAGTATCGTGGAGCACCATCTGTCGGGTTGGAAGATACCCAGATTTGGGGGCGTCACAGGTTGGTATCAGAGCATTAGGTTATAAAACTTAAGGGGGGAAGAACCTTAGGCTAATAACCTCGTAGGAAAGGAAGAGTCCGAAGAAAGTTAACTCGAGTCAAATGAGTTAATAAGGTATTGAGGAAACTCAGTACCAAAAGATTTAAAAGATGGAAAGTAACCCTAAATGGATTAAATGTGATTTGTGCGTATATTGTAACGACCCCAAAATTCATACAATTTAAATCTCAACTTCGGTCGTTAACCATACATTAAATCTCTAATTTTACACCATTATTCGATATTAAAAACACTAAAATTGCGGAATATTTAAAACGTTTATACATTTCCTTCTTTCTTGCCCTGAATCACAACCTTGACATTACATCTCTTTGATTCAATCTTATATCATGAATCGTTACAACAAAATGACTATACAAAGTCTTACATCATAACTACATATCCATATACATTGGATGGCTCAACTTACAATTCAACAACATGTTACGTTCAAAATATGAAATACATTTCTCATAAAACATAAGTAATCTTCGTGAATATAGATCTCTATAACTCACTTAGCACATATCTTTACCTTAAAATCTTGACCTGCAAAAGTGGTTATTTGCAAGAGTGAGCTCGACAGCCCAGTAAAGTCTAACAGTTTTCATGCATCACATAGCACATAATAACATGCTCGATATACATCTCATTAAAGTAACATGGCATACATGCTTTTAATTCACATAACAAATATAAAAATTGAGTTCCTTACTCAATCATCATTACTTAGCCAAAACAATGCAGTAATATATCGACTTTAACATTTCATGATTTCAACATACATAACATATCATGCAATTTAAAACAGTTCATCAAGTCCACGTAGAAAATAGGAACCGAAAGATTTGCCTTGATCGTTGTTTACCAATAATAGTTTAACAGCTTACAGTTATCTGCACTTCACGTGCCCTAAAAAATTATATAATCATACACATCAACTATTAGTCACATAACAACACATAGTAATTGTAATGTAAACTCTACTCCACATCTCATAATCTTTCTTATTAATAAATACACAATGTTCAACTTAATTATGTTAACTTTCAACTTATATCTCACTGTATTTCATATTCGCAGTTCATTCAAGTGTTTAAGTCTTGATATGGCTACTTATTGGTTTTATATTAAACCCATTTCATATCCTATAATATTCATTTCAATTGAATTGATACATTTTTTAAGTTCATTAACACTTGCACCTGCTGTTTCGACGCTCATTCATTCACACGATTTCGATTTGTCTCTCTTGTGTATGCTTACTATGCTTCTATAACTTATCTAATACATCATTTATTAATGTTAAATATCATTATATTACTAATATTCATGTTTTATAACTTAGGACATCATCTTTTGTCGTCAGGAGCACTACACATGCATATGTGCATGCCCGACGCCCTCCAATTGCCCCCTAAAACACAACAGTCCTAAAGATGACCATTTTGACTCATCATTATGGACCTCAAATAAAAACACTTCAAAGCATGAAAGTTGTAGGACTATTCGTCCTCGCTCGTTAGGATCATCTTGAATCACCTCAATCGGAGTTCGTATGAGAAAGTTATGGTCATTTTACTATAGGAGGCCAAATCGTCCGACTAGGATTTTTGTTCGCACGAGGCGCAAGAACTAAGTCATACATGTTGGTCTTCTGAACATGAGATTGGTATTTGGGGAATGAACGCCTAACGTGGGGCGCAATTTTGGTGTTGGGGCTCCATTTTTGCACTGGGCGCCAAAAACTAATGAGCCGAAAGCACGAAGACCATTTTGGTCTGCATTTAAGAAATTCTAGCTACTAATTACATACATATAATTGATGCAATTTTACATAAATGTTAACAATCATCTATATACCAATTACCCACCACTAATCAACAATATCATAAACTAATTCTTTGAAAACACTTTTTAAAACAAAACTCCATCATTGATATATTTCTTGACACATGTTGAATCGAAATTCTCTTGGTAGCAACCAAATTGATTTCTTTGTACTACGTGATCTTACATTCATGACCAAATACCCATTCTCAGTTAAATTTCACAATTTCATAATTAGCATATATTAATTTTGATATCTCTACAAATCATATACGTGCGTATATACTCACTGTAAAACCAATTTCTTCCTTTAGCCTGTAATTAGCATACAGTCGTATATATATATATATATATATATATATATATATATATATATACACATGCTAGTGATAACAATTAAAATTACATATATTATCACAATTCTCTAACTAATTATACAAACATGGTTTTTCAAGAGATTTTTGGTAACATTCTGATACACAGTGATTTTTAAGAAACTGAGACCTACAATTTCATAGAGACTATATACTGTAAAACATATATGATAAGGTTTATAGAACATACCTTTAATTTGTTCAAACGATACTTTTAAATCACTGATAAAAGTTAAAGAATTCAAAGACATATCTTTCTCTTGTTTCTCTCTTTCAGACTCTCTCTTTTCCTACTTAGGCTTAGGTTTAGACAAATGCTTAAACTAAAAATCAAATGATAATCTATGCGTACTCTAAAACTGATAAGCCAACGTAAATAAAAGAAACGCATGTGGTCATTATAATACTACTAAATACTATCAGTTACCAAAAACACATAACTTATATAACATATAACTTATAAATATAAATATATTTTATTTATATATATTTTTTATTTTATTAATCATTTAAATTCAAAAGAAACCCAAAAGCCATAAGGCTTCGTTAAAAATTAAGGATTAATACTTAAGCCTTGTTTGGCAAATAGCTAAATTAAACTACTTTAATTTAATTTAATAACTCTTTATAACATAGTTATCTGTCACTCTTTATGAAATAACAATTTATTAAATAATTCACTTAATCACATAAGTCACATTAATTATTTAACAAATAAATAATTAACTAAATCAAATTGAACAATTATTTATCCAATAATAACCACATCCAATAAATATTTATATAAATCAATAAATATTTATTATTTACATTTAAAAAAATCTGGAATGTTACATTTCAAGCATGCTTTAAAAATGAAATTGTTGTACTTGATGAGCTTGTTATGCTCACTCTTGCTTGAACCATATGAATGCAGCTTAGACCGAATGGACCGAAGGATTCGTCAAGGATAAAGTGAAGGCTAAAGCGAACTTGTAGATTACTTATGTAATAGTATAGGTTTGTAATGATAATATTTGATATTATGACAAGAACAAATGTAACGGTTATAAAGAACCTGGGGAATGGTAGTATTGTTTTGGAATATATATAAGACATATTCGTTCTTTTGAGGCATTTCAATTGAATGTTTGTGTGAACTGTAGCACCGTGGAGCACCATATGTCGGGTTGGAAGAGACCCGAATTTGGGGGCGTCACAGGTTGTTATCAAAGCATTAGGTTATAAAACTTAAGGGGGGAAGAACGTTAGGCTAATAACCTCGTTAAGGAAGGAGAAGTCCGAAGAAAGTAAACTTGAGCTTTACTTAAGTCGAATGAGTTAATAAGGTATTGAGAAAACTTAGTACCAAAAGATTTAAAAGATGGAAAGTAACCCTAAATAAATTAAATGTGATTTGTGCTTATACTATTGTGTGTTATGTACTAATCAACATGTTATGTGTTATTGTAGCATGTCGATCGATAGCTTGATGTATAGAGATATACACGCGGTGAGCGAAGAGCTTGTGAACCGAGTAGAGCCTGTACCCATGCCAGTGGCGGAGGTACCATTAGTAATTTTAGAGTCAGAGACAGAGGAGTACTTTTCTAAGGAAGACTACTCCGAGGGAGATATGGATATATCGTCATACCTTAGTATGATGAACGATGTGGAGGAAGGAATAGAGGTAACATCAGTTGAAACAATGGTACCTGCACTAGATTCATCACCTTCAGATGTAATGAGATCATTATATCTGGCAGAGCTTGACAAAATGTGCAAAATGAGGGGTTATGAGTAATCGTAATGAAGAGATTAGTGCTCTTTACATAGCAAAGGAGTCTGCAGAAATAGATTTTGAGTCAAAGCATGATGAGAAGGTGCTCATGATAAATAAAGCTAGAGACTATAAGAATGAGGCCGATGAGCTTCGTAAAGAACTGGGGGAGAAGGATCAGAAGATAGCACGGATGTCTTACATCCATGAGAGTGCTCATAAGGATTTCAAGCTGAAAGTTGCTTGTTATTCCAATGAGTCAGGACAAACCTGTCATACTATTAGTCGGGATACTGTAGTGGCGATTGCGAATGAGAAGCACGAGGATGCTGTTATACATTACTAGAAGTCTAGAGTTATAAGTATGTGTGTAGTGACGTAAAACCCTCTTTTGTATAACAGGGTAGTCTTTTGTAAATCCCAACTTTTGTGAGGTACCATTTCGGGATAAAAATGTTATAGCTTTTGGTTATGAGAACAAATTGTAAATAGTTTAAACTATGAAGAAGCATATAAATATAAAGAAGTTTTCATTTAATATGCTTTGTTATGGTATAAGTTGATATGTGGCGAATAATAACGAAGTAAGTAAATAGATAATAATAAAATTCTAATGATTTAATTTGAAAATGCCGCCAGGGAGAAGATAACGTAATCAAGAAGAGAAATCACATAAATAAAACCAAGGGGGTCAAAACAACCCTATGCAAGAGTTCGTTAATTTATTAACAGCTGTATTTAACCAAACCGGGGGAAGAGTACCCCGAAACCTAGAATAGTTAGAACGACTACCTTTAAAGAGTTTAAAAGCATAGGTCCGTTGGAGTTTAAAGGAACGACGTACCCAATAGAGGCCCAGACATGGGTAAAAGAAATAGAGAAGACGATTATTATTACAAGCATACGTGAGGCGTAAAAAACTTCTTTTGCGACTTACAGGATAAAAGGTGAAGCCAACTTTTGGTGGGAGGTTCACCAAGGTGGGACTAGAACAGATGTGGTAACATGGGAACAATTCAAGAAGGTTTTCTTTGAGAATTATTTCCCTACAAGCATGCAAGAGAGGATGGAGATTAAGTTCTTAGAACGTAAACTAGGGGACATGACGGTTCCCCAGTACACGGCCAAATTCAATGAATTGGCAAGGGTTTCTCCACACCAAGTGGATACTAAGGAGAAGAAGGCTCGTAGGTTTGAGCAGGGCCTGAAACCCTGGCTCTATAGTGGGATGTCGGTGTTCTAGAGTGTTTCCTATGGGACCATTCTGGAGAAGGTGAGTATAGTAGAGGGTGGTAGTGAGGCGTTGACTCAATACCACAAAGAGAGGGATAATAAGATTAAGGGAGAGGGAGGAACCAAGTCAGAGAATGCCAATGGCAATATGACAAGAAGAAAGAATTTTAACTCTGGGAATACTGGAGAGTAGGACAAGGGGATCCTAAACTTAGGATCGAAGTGTGTAAGACATGTGGAAAGACTTGTCTAGGAGTCTGTCTGAAAGGGATTATAAGTACCTTTAAAACATTAAGGTAGAGGAGGAGGAAATAACTTTCGTTAATTTATCCATGGAAAATTTGTTTCATGAATAATTCAGGTAAACAGGTATCAGTAGATAAGCACTGTTAATGTTGAGAGAATTTGAAGAAATTCTCGGTATAAATGGGTTGATTAACCATAGAGCTATAATAAATAGTTATAAGAAAAGTGTGAATCTTCAGTTTTTCAGAAAACCCAAGATAGTAATTTATAGTAATAAAGCACCGAGACGCTCTTGTCGTCTAACCTTGACGTAAGTTAGGAGGATGTTAAGGAAGAGGATGAGTCGTTACAGTTGCGTATCGACTATCATAATAAGAGTAAGTTAGCAGTTAAGAATAAATACCCAGGGCCCAGGATAGATGATCTATTTGATCAGTTGAAGAGGGCAAAGAATTTTTCTAAGATAGATTTGTGTACGAGGTATCGTCGGTTGAAAATAAGGAAGAAGGAGGAGTTACCTAAGGTGATGTTCAGAACTCTTTATAGTTACGATGATGCCCCCAAATTCGGGTATCTTCCAACCCGACAGATGGTGCTCCACTGTACTAACATCCATACAATCATTCTATTGAAATACAACAAAATGAAGGTAATTACTATCTTCTTATTACAATCAAAGTATAATCCTTCCCAAGTTCATAAACCGGGTCCATCGTTCATTGTTCATTATGTATAATACATACAAACTTACTAAACTATTACACAATGCCTAAGCATCCATCTTAGCTTTGCCCTTATCTCTCTTGGCATTCACAGTACGTTCATCTTTAACTGCAGTTATATAATTCAAGCAAGAAGTGAGCATGACAGCTCAGCAAGTTTAATCAAGGATAACAAGAATACCACATTCATGAATTATATAACAATTCCAACATAACAGAATAATAGTTATGAAAATATTATGAATCAATAATACTTTAATAGTTCATAACATCAATTCCCAAAGTATAGAATATGTTAGGAATTCCGAACCGGTCGATAGACCATGAACGGTAAATTTTAGTTTTCATATTTGAAAAGGAGTCCGCAGCACTAAGGTCGTTCATCCGTATAACTTACGAGCACTTCTAGGTGATCAGCCTATAGTACTCTATGTTGATCAACACTCATTCATTAAACGTATTTACGTTTAATATTTTTGGCAAACTCGTGTGCCCATCGAATAATCGATGAAAAATACTTTTGTTTGTTCATAGACAAACCCTACCTTCATGTCCGTACCAATTACTTGGCATAGGATAGCGTTAACATTTTTATATAGAATGATATGTATAATAATCAATCTATATATTTCGAATAGTCTAGCCGAGTTAAAATCTGGCATCGACCCTTTCTTTAAAACAAGTCTTTCAATTTAGTTCAACGAATCACATAAAACTTGGCTAACATGGAAGTTAGACAAGTGTTAAGAAAGCTTGCCTTTCAGCATCTTCAAATAACTTACTCGACTGACCACAGCCTTTACGGAATCTACATGATATATTCACATAGCACACTGTAATTAGCTATCAAACCACTATTCACATTGTTCTTACAAGCTTCTTTCTCTTCTATGTCTTGGTTAACTTAATATCTTTATTAAAGTCACATGACTTATTAACCTTCGTCCCAGTTTATCACTCAACTGATGTGTATTAACCGGACTCAAACATTGTTGATAAGGTACCAACTTTGTTTATCGTACATATCTTGTTAACATCTATTACATTCCTAAGTTTCATACCACATACCTTAGTATAGGTAATATATGATTACTCTTAGTACATTCATTGAGTATATAAACTCAACTCAGGTAGGTCTCGAAACAACTGAAGTTTAAAACCTAAATTACTATCACAAGCCACGACCTCATGTGCAACAAGTACGATATCCTAAAAGTTTCTAGTGGTGTCATGTATTTCACTCTCCAGAGGTTTTGCGGACTTGGTATTTGTGGCGCGAGTCCATGTATAAACTCTCGTATGACTGTATTTGAGTCTCTGCATTTCTTTTTTTTTTTCAAATATAATCAATGGCGTCACTTGGTATTTACTTTTTTACACTCTGCACCCATGGCGCGCAAACCTCGAGACAGATTCTCACCAGTTTTGAAAATCTGTGTGAAATTCCCGGGGCCGTAACTTCTTCGTTATAAGCCCGATTTGGTCCGTTCAAAAGCCTACACGTCATAAATGACATACCCTAAGCGTTCGTATAAGAATTCGACACTTTCGAATCCGTTAACTCAGAATTCACTATCGAGTTCATTTTATATACATTCATAAACGTTAATGAGCATTCAATGCTCGTTTTCTTCGTTCTAAGTCGGAATCCGACATTCTCGAACCCACAACTCTTAATCACCCTATCTCACGTGTTGACCTTGAAAACTAATGTTTTCAAGTCTCACGGCAACTTTCGACTACCATTCCGGAATTTTTACGTTTTCGACGTTTAACGTGTATTTTCGTAAAATTCACCATAACTTCGTTACTAATGTTCTCTAAGCCAAATCACATGGAATGCTCCATGGATTTCATATCTACATCCTAACCAAACAAGATGCATATACTAACGTATTGATGGAGCTCAATTGTTTATCAACAATCGATCTCAACTATCAATATTTTCATTGTTCAAAACTATATTAAACCCTATGATTCTGATAGTCTCATGACTTATAGAGATTGAATCTATGGTAAGTCATCTTTAAATCTTCACACAAGACATATACCACCCATTCTATGATTCTCTAAGATGAAAGAAAATCTAAAAGGGATGGAAATGAGAAGCAAGAAGTATTACCTCAAGAACTCTTAAACAATCTCTTGGAAGAATACAAGTTAAAGCTTCCAAAGTGTATAATTTATGAGTCTAGCTCTCTTTCTCTCTCAAATAATCTAAGGTTAGCAAGTTGAAAACTCCCAAATGAATCAACCTAGCTTTCTATTTGTAGAAAACTAGAATGGAGGGCAATTTGGACTTTAAACCACCACCTCCTTACTATTCATGTGTGGTCACGAAGTAAAACACTTGGTGACCAAGCCTTATGCTTGGCTTCCACGCCAAGGTGGCCGGCCCACCACCCCATGTGACATCCCATGGGTTTCCCCATGGGTTTTACCCATTCGGTGACCCACTAGTTCGACCCACGGTTCGGTTTTAATGAATTGGGCTTAACTAAATTAACATTGGGCCTTGATCATTCAAATGATTAGATTAATTTATAATCCAACTCAAATGAATTAGCCATTAAGTCTTAACTTAACACTAAATTCTGGATAATCCAAAATTCTGGGTTGTTATACAAGGTCCCAACTTTGTTTATCGTACATATCTTGTTAACATCTATTACAATTTTGAAAATCTGTGTGAAACCCACAACTCTTAATCACCCTATCTCACGTGTTGACATTGAAAACTAACATTTTCATATCTCACGGCAACTTTCGACTACCACTCCGAAATTTCTACGTTTTCGACGTTTAACGTCTATTTCCGTAAAATTTGCCATAACTTCGTTACTCATGTTCTCTAAAAGCCAAATCACATGGAATACTTCATGGATTTCATATCTACATCATAACCAAACAAGATGCATATACTAACGTATTGATGCAGCTCAATTGTTTATCAACAATCGATCTCAACTATAATATTTTCATGGTTCAAAACTATATTAAACCCTATGATTCTTATAGTCTCATGACTTATAGAGATTAAATCTATGGTAAGTCATCTTTAAATCCTCACACAAGACATATACCACCCATTCTATGATTCTCTAAGATGAAAGAAAATCTAAAAGGGATGGAAATGAGAAGCAAGAAGTATTACCTCAAGAACTCTTAAGCAATCTCTTGGAAGAATAAAAGTTAAAGCTTCCAAAGTGTATAATTTATGAGTCTAGCTCTCTTTCTCTCTCAAATAATCTAAGGTTGGAAAGTTGAAAACTCCCAAATGAATCAACCTAACTTTCTATTTATAAAAAACTAGAATGGAGGGCAATTTGGACTTTAAACCACCACCTCCTTACTATTCATGTGTGGTCACCAAGTAAAACACTTTGTGACCAAGCCTTATGCTTGGCTTCCACACCAAGGTGGCCGGCCCACCACCCCATGTGACATCCCATGGGTTGCCCCATGGGTTTTACCCATTCGATGACCCACCGGTTCGACCCACCAGTTCGGTTTTAATGAATTGGGCTTAACTAAATTAACATTGGGCCTTGATCATTCAAATGATTGGATTAATTAATAATCCAACTCAAATGAATTAGCCATTAAGTCTTAACTTAATTCTATAATACTAATCGTGCCACATACGTACAATTCACGTATTATCTCCGTATACTACTCGTACAATAATCGTATTGTACTTCGTATTTACTTAACGTATTATACATAGATACTAAATAGTATCACCTAATGTACAACACTCGCATTAACCCTAATGCCATTCGTTCTACGCATATTATTTCCTTCTCGGGAATCAATATACTCAACCCTTAGGTTTTAAGTCCGCAGGCGAAAACTGTGTTTGCCATAAATGAAATATTATCAGATATTCCATCTTATCACGATATTCTATCATTACGCGTTTCTCGGAATTTCAACATAATTCCCCGAACAGAAACGGATGAATAGTGCTTTTACAAAAATTTCTCAGAAAACAATTATTTTCGTCTTGGAAATTCTGAACAATTATTTCTAACACGTAGCCAGAATATTATCCATGTTAGCACATTCTAGGTCATAGAACGACCTTCACATAGCTTACTCACAAAGAAATCAATTAAATTTATTTAATTCACATAATCAAATAAAAATTTAATTGTCATAAAAATCCAATTTTCTCGGGCGTTACATTCTCTCCCCCCTTATAAGGATTTTGTCCCCATAATCTTAGCTTATAATTACATAAACAAATGAGAAAAATCTTCCTTCATTTTACTTTTGAGCTCCCACGTTGCTTCTTCAGCATTGTGGTTTCTCCATAACACCTTCACTGAAGGTATTACCTTATTTCTTAAAACTTGTTCCTTCCTATCAATAATTTGAATTGGAAGTTCCTCAAAGGACAAGTCCTTCTCTATCTGAATAGATTCATATTCTATCACGTGTTTATAGTCCCGGTTTATAAGGACCTTAACACAAACACATGAAACACATTATGAATGCGTTCCATCTCCGGAGGTAAGGCTACTTCATAAGCTACCTCCCTATTCTTCTTAAAATCAAAAGGTCCTACAAACCTTGAACTTAACTTCCCTTTCTTCCCAAAACATATCTTCCCTTCCAAGGCGATACTTTCGGAAAAACAAAAGATCCTACATCGAATTTCTATTCTCTCTATGAGGATCTGCAGATACTTCCTTTCACGGCCTTGAGCCGCGCAACTAATCGAAAGTACGATATTAACTTTACCATATCTCGTCATCTATTTGAACCATTTCAGTCCCAACATCCACGCGTTCACCCACCTCATCCCAACACAATGGAGTTCGGCACTTCCTCCATACAACGCTTCGTAAGGCGGCATGCCTATACTAGCGTGAAAACTATTGTTGTACGAAAATTCCACCAAAGGTAGATATTCGTCCTAACTCCCTTTGAAATCCATAACGCAAGATCTTATCATATCTTCAAGCGTTTGAATTATTCGCTCACTCTGACCATCCGTCTGAGGATGATACGTCGTACTCAATCTTAACTGCGTTCCCATTTGCTCTTGCAAACTCCTCCAAAAGTTCGATGTGAATCGTGGGTTACGATCTAACATAATCAAAACAGGCACTCCATGTCTAGAAATAATTTCCTTGACATACAGCTTAGCTAACTGATCTAGGTTATACCTAACTCCTATTGGTAAAAAATGAGCCAATTTTGTCAATCGATCCACTATCACCCAAATAGCATCGCATCCTTTTCTTGTTGTTGGAAGTCCCACCACAAAGTCCATAGTGATGTGCTCCCATTTCCACTCTGTAATTTCTAACGGTTGTAACAACCCGCTCGGTCGTTGATGTTCAGCCTTAACCTTTTGACAAGTTAAGCACCTACTAACATATTCTACTATTTCCCTCTTCATATTCGGCCACCAAAAGTTCTGACGAAGGTCTTGATACATCTTCGTACTACCGGGATGTATCGAGTACCTCGAACTATGGGCCTCTATCATAATTTCTTCTTTTAATTCGGGATCACTAGGAACCCAAATTCTTCCCTCAAAATGAAGTAATCCCTCCTTATCGAGGTTATACTCAGTCTTTTCTTCATCTTCTATCCTCTTCTGCATCTGCTTGCACTCCTCATTGCTCAGTTGTACTCCCCTAACCCGCTCCACTATGGTAGGTTGGGTTTCCATGGAAAATAACATCTCTACTGCTTCCTCCGGTAACTTAACTTCTAGCTCCATTCTTACCATCGCTGTTACCAACTCATTCTGAGTCGTTAACATTGATAATTTCTCTCTACCCTTCCAACTTAGCGCATCGGCTACTACATTTGCTTTCCCCGGATGATATAAAATATCACAGTCATAATCTTTTATTAACTCTAACCACCTTCTCTGTCTCATGTTCAACTCCTTCTGTGTGAAGATATATTTTAGACTTTTGTGGTTTGTGTATATCTCACATTTCTCACCATAAAGATAATGCCTCCATATCTTTAGGGCAAAAACTACAGCTGCCAATTCCAGGTCATGAGTAGGATAGACCTTCTCATAATCCTTTAATTGACGTGACGCATACGCAAAGACCTTGTCGTGCTGCATGAGCACGTAACCCAGTCCTTTATGTGAAGCATCGTTATACACTAAAAAAATTCATGTATCGTCTGGTAAGGACAATACCGGTGCCTCACTTAACCTCTTCTTCAACTCTTAAAAACTATTTTCACATTTTTCAGTCCACACATACTCCACCGACTTTCTTGTCAGATTTGTTAATGGATTAGCTATTTTAGAAAAGTCCGGAATGAACCTTCTATAGTATCCCGCTAACCCCAGAAAACTCCGAACTTCAGTTGGCGTTTTCGGTTGTTCCCATTCGTTAACTGCTTCTACTTTTGCCGGATCTACGGAAATGCCATCCTTATCAATAACATGCCCTAGAAACTGCACCCTCTCAAGCCAAAATTCACACTTTGTGAATTTCGCATACAACTTCTCCTTAGTAGTGTCTCCAACACTATTCTTAAATGTTAGAATGATCTTCTGGCGTCTTTGAATAAACTAGAATATCATCAATGAACACTACGACAAACTTGTCCAAATATTGTTTGAACACTCTGTTCATCATATCCATAAATGCGGCTGGCGTATTAGTCAACCCAAACGACATTACCAGAAACTCGTAATGACCATAACGAGTTCTGAACGCCATCTTAGGTACATCTTCCTTCCTCACCTTTAACTGATGATACCCCGTGCGCAAATCTATTTTAGAAAAATACTTTGCCCCTTTCAACTGATCAAATAGATCATCGATCCTGGGCAAAGGGTATTTATTCTTAATCGTTAACTTGTTTAACTCTCGATAGTCGATACAAATCCTTAACGGCCCATCCTTCTTCTTTACAAACAACACTGGTGCTCCCCAAGGAGACACACTTGGTTGAATGTACTTCCTATCTAATAGTTCTTGTAATTGAACCATTAACTCCTTCATTTTGACTGGCGTCATTCGATATGGTGCCCTTAAAACTGGTGTCATTCCCGGTAACAGATCAATAACAAACTCCACCTCCCTATCTGGTGGAATGCCCGGTAACTCCTCCGGAAATACATCCGCGAACTCTTGCA
Organism: Panax ginseng; assembly: GCA_020205605.1. NCBI lineage: Eukaryota > Viridiplantae > Streptophyta > Magnoliopsida > Apiales > Araliaceae > Panax > Panax ginseng. The sequence continues at coordinate 56,081,944 of CM035138.1, read as the reverse complement.
TAATAGGTATCTGATCCAAGGATGTTCCCACTCTTTGGGTATCCACAACATGGCATAGATAACCTACACACCCTTTTCTCAACATCTTCCTAGCTTGTGTCATAGATAGACAACAAGAGCGTCTCGGTGAATTACTACCAAAGAACACTACCTTGGTTTTCTTAGAAAGCCGAAGGTTTACACTTTTCCTATGGCAATCTATAATCGCCTTATGGTTAACCAACCAATCCATACCAAGAATTACGTCAAATTCTTTTAGCCTTATCGGTACCAAATCTACCGATAACTTATTCCCTCTAATTTCCACGCAACAATCCTTATGAATATGTTCAATGGGGATTATCTCCTCGTTTGCTACCTTAATGTCTAAAGGTAAAGGTAACTTTTCAGGGATTAAACCTAATTGAGAAAATTCACATGCTATAAAAGAACAAGTAGAACCCGAGTCAAATAGCACATAAGCATTTATTTAATTGACCGGAATGATACCTGCTACCATATCTGTTGATGCAACCGCATCTTGAATAGTCATATTAAACATACGAGCTGAGGGTCTACCCACTGATGGTGTTGGTCCAGTAATGGCTAATTTACCACTACCAGAACTCTTATTACCCTCTAAACCCTTCTTCGGGCAATTTATTGCCATGTGGTCCATTGACCCACAGAAAAAACACCCCTGGTTCTTCTTAGGGCTAGGACAGTTGGGTGACAAATGCCCCTCCACGCCTTACAGTTGCCAGTAGATCTTGCTTTCCTCTTTAAATGATCTCCCATGTGAGATTTTTCGCATGTCTTACATGCTTTCGTCCTCCGTTTGGGATCTCCCTGCTTTACCACGGTATTCCCAGGGTTAAAACTCTTCCTCTTTAGCAAGTTGTCGCTTCTACTGTCAACTTCAGCCTTATTACCTCCTTCTAACTTACCCTTAATCTTCCGCTCTTTGTGGTACTGAGACAAAGCCTCACCACCACCTTCAACTATTATTTCCTTCTCTAGAATGGTCCCGTAGGAAGCACTCTGGAAAACCGATATCCTACTATAGAGCCATGGTTTTAAGCCCTGCTTTCAAATCAAGGCATACGCCTTTCTTTCCTCTCAGATCCACGATGTGGAGCAAATCTCGCCAATTCGTTAAACTTGGCAAAGATCTTTGGGGCTCATCATATCCCCCTGCTTAAGTTCTAGGAACTTAATCTCCATTCTACCCTGCATGCTAGTAGGGAAATAGTTCTCGAAGAAAACCTTCTTAAATTGTTCCCACGTAATGACCTCTACGTCCTAGTCTGCATACAGTGAGCTTCCCACCAAAGATGTTGGCTTCCCCCTTCATCATGTAAGTCGCAAAAGAAGTCTATTGCGCCTCACCTACGTTTGTTATCACAAACGCCTTTTCGATCTCTCTAACCCATGTATGGGCTTCTAGTGGATCCGTCGTTCCTTGGAACTCGGGAGGACCCACACTTTTAAAGTCCTTAAAGGTAGTTGTTCTTACTACCCCAGGAGCTACAGGAATCCCAACCCCCACTTGGTTAAATGCAGTCATTAATAAATTAACGAACTCTTGCATAGGGTTGTTAGGACCCCCCTGATTTTCATTATGAGACTCGGCCTCTTGGTTTCGTTGTCTCCTTCTCGGCGGCATAATTCTGATTAAATAAATAAAGCTTCATTATTATGTATTTAACTACTCGTTTATCATTTTAAATCAACAACAACCATTCATACCACAATAAGCATGTTAAATAAAAACTTCATTATATAAATATGCTTTCATAGTCAAAACTATTTACATCATGTTCCATTAGCCAAAAGCTATTACATACTATCCCGAGATTGCCTTCTATAAAAATTGGGATTTATAAAAAGACTACCCTTAGTTATACAAAAGAGGGTTTTACGTCACTACTTATATACATAAAGATCTAATGATCTACTAACACTGCTTTGTAAGCGGCATTCTCATATTTCGATTTGCGTAATCGACACTATATCTCAACTTATGGTATGTCGAGTCTGCCCGGACTCAATAGAATAACAAGCAATTTTCAGCTTGAAATCCTCATGAGCGCATTCATGGATGTATGACATCCTAGTTATTTTGTGGTCTTTCTCAACCAATTTCTTTTGTAGCTCAAGGACCTCATCCTTATAGTTACGAGCCTTATCAGTCATAAGCACTTTCTCATCGTGCTCTGACACAAAGTCTGCCTCTGCAGATTCTTTCGCCTTATATAAGGCAGTTATTTCCTCAATCTATGCCTCTACCATAGTACGCAAATGCACATTCCTATCCAACACTTCTAGATACAATGCTCTAGTTGCATCCAAAGATGTTGGCTCCTGAGTAGGTAACACTGTGTTAATCGATGTCACCTCCATCTCCTCCTCCACATCTAGCATCTCATTAAGGTATGATGCTAATCCCATGGTTTCCTCAGAGTATTCCTCCTCAGAGATGTACTCCTCAATGTTTGAGTCTTCTAGTACAACTATCAGTACCTCCACCACTGGCATTGGTACAATCTGAACTTGGTTAACTGAGTCCTCACTTATCATTTCCACGTTTCTAAACATCAAGCTATCGGTTGACATCTACAAATACATAACACATTGATTAGTACATAATACACAATAGTATAAGCACAAATCACATTTAATATCTTTAAGATTAATTTTCATCTTTTAATCCTTTTGATACTGAGTTATCTCAATATCTTTTTTTTAAGTCAATGGACTTGAATTTCATTCCTCGGACTTTACCTTCCTTAGGAGGTTATTAGCCTAAGGTTTTCCCCCCTTAAGTTTTATAACCTAAGGCTTTGATACCAACCTGTGACGCCCCCAAATTCGGGTATCTTCCAACCCGACAGATGGTGCTCCACTGTACTAACATCCATACAATCATTCTATTGAAATACAACAAAATGAAGGTAATTACTATCTTCTTATTAAAATCAAAGTATAATCCTTCCCAGGTTCATAAACCGGTTACATCGTTCATTGTTCATAATGTATAATACATACAAACTTACTAAACTATTACACAATGCCTAAGCATCCATCTTAGCTTTGCCCTTATTTCTCTTGGCATTCATAGTACGTTCATCTTTAACTGCAGTTATGTAATTCAAGTAAGAAGTGAGCATGACAGCTCAGCAAGTTTAATCAAGGATAACAAGAATACCACATTCATGAATTATATAACAATTCCAACATAACTGAACAATAGTTATGAAGTATTATGAATCAATAATACTTTAACAGTTCATAACATCAATTCCCAAAGTATAGAATAGATTAGGAATTCTGAACCGGTCGATAGACCATGAACGGTAAATTTCAGTTTTCATATTTGAAAAGGAGTCCACAGCACTAAGGTCGTTCATCCGTATAACTTACGAGCACTTCTAGGTGATCAGCCTATAGTACTCTATGTTGATCAACACCCATTCATTAAACGTATTTATGTTTAATATTTTTGGCAAACTCGCGTGCCCATCGAATAATCGATGAAAAATATTTTTGTTTGTTCATAGACAAACCTTACCTTCACGTCCGTACTAATTACTTGGCATAGGATAGCGTTAACATTTTTATATAGAATGATATGTATAATAATCAATCTATATATTACGAATAGTCTAGCCGAGTTAAAATCTGGCATCGACCCTTTCTTTAAAACAAGTCTTGCAATTCAGTTCAACGAATCACATAAAACTTTGCTAACATGGAAGTTAGACAAGCGTTAAGAAAACTTGCCTTTCAGCGTCTTCAAATAACTTACTCGACTGACCACAGCCTTTACAGAATCTACATGTTATATTCACATAGCACACTGTAATTAGCTATCAAACCACTATTCACATTGTTCCTACAAGCTTCTTTCTCTTCTATGTCTTTGTTAACTTAATATCTTTATTAAAGTCAAATGACTTATTAACCTTCGTCCCGGTTTATCACTCAACTGACGTTTATTAACCGGACTCAAACATTGTTGATAAGGTGTAACGCCCCGAAATCCGGTCTTTCTTCACACCTGGATTCCGTACGTCACGAGTACATCCTTCATCCAAACATACATCATTATATACTTAAATATAATAACATACATTCTAAATTCCCAAGTTCTCAAAACCTTATAACCTCTTTCATTACAAATAATGATAATTACATTATTCTTTACATCTTGCACGAGTGACTTTTATCTGCCACCAAGGATACATAATCGTTCATTAAACTAGTCTATAGTTTAATTTTTCATCTTTCTACATTACAAGTCTTCACTTGATCTTCTCGCTCATTCACATTCTGAATGACACTTCATCTGGATACTGTCAGCTTGATCTATACGGGATCCTTAAGTTCTTCTGACATCATTCGCTAAAAATGTTTTTCTTTAAAGCAAGTGTGAGCATTCAATTGCCCAGCAAGTCATAACAGTTGAACAAACAACTTCAAGAATTTAAACATTCTTTTCAGACTTCAATAACCGAACAAGGTTACGAAGCGGTTTGAATAATGAGGAATAGTCTTGATTCCTATCATCTTAGTACATTAGTTACATGCACTTTGAAATACTTTCATTCTCTACTTTCTTTCATGCACAATCTGTCTGGCTAGAATCAATAGCACAGACTTAACAATAACGGTTCATGTATAAACAGAATAGTCTTTTATTGAACAGTTCAAACATAGAACAGTTCATCTCACGTAAACAACAAAGTGTTCACATTTTGCATGCACAAGGCCTCATACGTTCTACCACCTTGTACAAATATCGCACATTCGCACATAGACAAAACTTCTCAAGTTCAACATCTGAGAAGTTTAAGAAACTAGCATTCATTTAAAATATGAATGAAGTTAGGAAACTTTCCTTACTGTATGACTACGACTTACATTAAAGCGCTCATTCCAATCCCTATAACACATAAGGAAATAACAAATACACCAATTAGTCATATACTTGACTTACGCATTGGTTTACTTAACTTTACTTCTTAAGGTTCGCGTTCTTACAATATAATTTTACTCGACTGACTTTCATTACCGGTTTACGGTTTCATGACATACGGAGATGTCTTACTCAAAACTTTCATCATCTTTTGATGATTTACATTCTTATCTTCTTCTTATTCTTCTCTAGGACACAGCACACATCGCTTCTCTGCTAGTAGTTCATATGGTACTCTGACTGGTTTCCCACAAACAACCAACAAACAAGTTCTCGTCTCGTCTACACTGCCCACATAGTGAGTTAGATCGGTTACCAGTTTCGTATATACCTTCGCTCTCTGAAGGAATTGTTTAGCCCAGCTCCCATATGTCAACCATCAAAGGTTACGATTGTACCACAACCTAACTTTCTCTTAACGTATACGAACTATTAAATTATAGTGTTCGTTAAGTTAATTTCTTATTCCTTATGGCTTTCTGTCAAGTAATTGCCATACCTCAGGATTCATTCTTATCCGATTCACATTCGGCTTTCATTAATCTCTTTACCGTTCGATACGGCTTTCTTGATACCATTCATATCTTACTTACTACATTCATCAACGTCTAAGTCATACAACCAGGGTATACTTAGCACGTTCGTCAAACGCGAATACGATTCACGAGGATCGTTTACGTATTCAACGTTCACGTTGCTCATCTCTTAATCTCTCATTCAACCTTTACTCAAGGTTTTAATTTCTTTCGATCGTTATCCATCCCATGAACCCCATGTTCATTATTCTTTCTTAATGTCAAAGCCATACGGTCCGCTGTATGCTAAGACCGATCGTTCATCGCAACAACGTTGCGTTCACAGCGTCTAAATGTTTTACATTCATCTCTCAATGCTATGTCATAACATAAAAATGTTATACATTAACATCGTCAACCAATGTCTAAGTAATCACAACCATAGCAATCCCTCACGTTCGTTTATCGTGCATATGGTCCCTGGACATCGGTTCCGTAACTCGCATCCACATTCTTTATCTTTTAAATCTCGTTTAATCTTTTCATTCAACCTTTATTAAGGTTTTAAAAAAAACACTTGACTAAGCGTTACATTAGTTGAACATTATGTTCATACTTTTTTCTTGCACATCCCCCGAGAATTTGAACAATTAAAATCTCATTTCTGGGTATTTCCACCTTGCTTTGCCTGCTTATTTCATGCCTTTCCTCTCTTTCTCAGATCTGGTGCGACCTACGTCTCCTTCTTCCTTGGTCTGGTGTTGTGGCGCCAAACCTTTTGTTATCTCTCGCACTGCGACGCCTTAATTATGACAGACTCAAGGCCGAAAGCTCATGCGTGGCGCCACTTCTCTGGCTGCGGCTACTGAGCCAAAACCCTAGAAAAATTTTCTAAGTCTTTTACAAGCTTGAGACACTAATTTCGAAATCTCATAATTTCTTCGTTATAACTCAGAACGAGGTCGTTCCAAAGCCATTTTCTTCCTTATATTACATACTTTAATATGACTCAGACAGAACTTCATTCTAAATCCGTTAACATGCCATTCAATTGGCTTAATCTTAACCCTTTATTCATTTTTACGCTTTTAACGTTCTTCGCTCGTTCGTCCGTAATTCGGTCATCCGAACTCGGAATTCGTTCGTTCTTGAGTCCACGACTCACGTTTTATATGTTCTCTTACATTCTTATGAAACGCTACACGTTCGGGTTCATTTACTAACTTTCAAATTTTTCGTTCTTCTTTTATTAAAATTTTCGCCATAACTTCGTTATAGCTTAGTTTTAATCCGTTCTTCATGAACGCTTCTACCGTTCCTAACCAAGCAATAATCATCTAACTTATACGCGATGGTTTTAAACTTGTCCATCAACAACAATTATACTACGATGGTTTTAAATTTGTCCATCAACAACGTTCTTCGTGTTCTTCGCGTTCTTCGTTCGTTCTTCATTTTTAATCGATATTTTGGATTACGATTTCACTTTTTCTTGGAATTTGATGTTATAGAACATCATTCCTTACTTAATTCACCTACTCGTTCATAATATTCATTCGGATCGCTCAAAATCCTCACGAATCTTATACTTGCTTAAGAAATTTATAAACTAAATTTCTTATTTTTATTTCATCATTTTCTTACGATTTCAACCATATGAAATCATTTCTAACTTAATCTACTTCTTATCTTCATTAAGTTATGTTTTTGAACATAAAAACTTAAAGAAAATTTAGAAGAACTAGTGTTAGGATTCTGTTCTTCTTTATTTCTATTCCAGTTATAAAAATCCGTGATTTATGAGCTTTTCATTTCTCGATCACTTTTGATCCGAACATTCATGCTCATTCTCTTCATTCTCCTCTCCCAGCAAGAGCTCTCTCTCTCTCTCTCTCAAGTTATAGGATTTTCAAAATCCTAAAAATGAAAAATTAGCTTTCTATTTATAGAAAACCAAAGCTAGGGGCAAAATAATCATTTCGCCCCTAAAATCACTATTCCCACCTCCTTAACAACTTAGCCACCAAGTTAACTTGGCCACCACCCTTACTTGGTGGCCAAGTGGCCGCCCCTTATACCCATGGGTCATCCCCATGAGTTGCCCCATGGGTTTTACCCATCCGGTGACTCATCGGTTCGATCCGCAGTTAATTTCTTTGGATCGAGCTTAATCCTAATTCTTCTTGGGCCTAACTTGGGCTTAACTTCACAAATCATTGGGCTTGACATAATCCAAGTCCAATTGGATTCTACAAAAGTCTATGAACACAAAGTCCATTAAGACTAATCGTATTCTGCGCATTCCTTTCTCGTAATCTCGTCTTCTCTTCGTATATTGTTCGTACGATATTCGTATTATACGTCGTACTAATCTTCGTAATATACTCGTATAATAACTCATATCATACTCGTATTTCTCACGCATAATAACCCTAGTTATTATACGTACTCATTACATTCTCAGAACTCACTTTCCCTAACCCTTAGGTTTTGAGTCCGCTGGCAAAAACTTCGTTTTTGTCATAACTGAAATATTATTGAATATTCCATCACGTCTCAAGATTTCACGCAATCAATAACTTCTCGGAATTTCAAAATAAATATCCGAGCAGAAACGGGTGAATAGTACCTATTTCATCTTTTTCCCCAAAAATATTTTTGTTCCCGGAAATATTTTATCTTCGTCTTGAAAATTCATACTCGTTCAGTCTAGCTCGTAGCCAGAATCCTCCCGATTAATAATCATTCTAGGTTATAAAACGATTAATAAACACATAGCACAGAATAGTATTAATAAAAAAAATTATTTTATTAATAACTAATTCTTTAAACCTAAATTCTGGATAATCCAAAATTTCGGGTTGTTACATTCTTCCCTCCTTATAAAAATTCCGTCCTCGGAATTTCTTAAAACCAAACCCTTACCCGGGTCCTCACATTCTCCCCTTCTTCAAAGAATTTTGTCCTCGAAATTTTAGCTTACCCTTCTTCTCAACTTCTCTTCAAAGAAGTTCTTATCTTTCATACATTCCCTACCCTTCATAACTTATCAAGAATAATGAAGCGAAAGGAATAACGAGGAATATTAAGATTCCTTTAAAACATTTCATACTTTTCTTTGAGGGTCAAATTGACCATGAACTCTTGCTAGGTTAAGCAAAGACATGACAGTAACCTTTCTTTCCACGGTGGGTTTACAATCACAAAGAAAGTAACTACCTCTTCCTGTTCTCCTCGTGGGTAAATCATTAGATTCCGCTTCAAAATAATTTGGCACAAATTTCAAAGAAAGCTCGATTTTCTTTTAATCATGACATACCATACGTCTTAGCCAAATCAAGTAGCTTAGACCATATCAATAATTTTGATATCAACTTGAAACATTAGTCAGTCAACTCACTTGACATCGACTACTTCTTTAAATTCTTTTACAATACATCAAAAGCGTTTTATGGCGTCATGATACCGCATACTCTTCACGATACATTGAGGACTTGATCGGTTTATGACTTCGTCATTATATATCATACCATAGCGAGTTGTTGATCCTAAGATCAAATCAAACACCGAGTTTAATTGCATTAATAACTCCATCCTTTTACCATCTTTGCATCAATTGCAGCGATGATATAAAATTCATTTTGATATTTCAAATCAATTTACATCTAGCCGAAACAATTAGCATAGACATACCAAGATAGTTCTTTTAAAATCCATTGGTTCCAAAAAGTCGAACCAATTCTTTCATTTTTCAAAAGCAGCGCATATTAGCTTACGATTTCAAGAAATTTCGAAATCTAGCATAGCTAGATGACTTGGAATATCTTATTCTCCATCTTCCGTTATTGTCTTACTGCGACAATACTTAATCTTCTCTAGCACCTTCAATGCTAAGTCTACTGAAAATACTTCGTTTTCAGTCTAAACATTCTTATTTCTTAGTACAGTCCATCAACTTACCACACATTATGAGTTCAGGAACTTTCCACAATAATATGAGTTTAAGAACATCCAGACAGACCTTAGGCGTCCATTCGGTGAGACATTCAAAAACATACCATATTATTATGAGTCACGAACTTACCATAAGTTTGAGTTTCAAGAACTCGCACCTAATCTTATCGTTCTCTACCTACCAAGTATATTCATGAGAAAAGATTCACCTTCTCGTCATATATATCTTAATAGCGCGACCAATTTCAATGATTATCACTGTAATAAAGCGAGTGGTTGTTACACCAAGCACAAACCTCTGTCCATACAAAGATTCATACAACTCAGCCATCACATGAGTCCTCAATTGAAATCTTACAACTTCTAACTTCCTCTTTACTTAATACGAATTTTCTTTAATTCGTATACTATCCTTTACGACTCAATTTGAGTTCTTCTTCCCATACTACTTTGTAGTACCATTCATTCATAGCATTAGCTATAAATCATTCATCGTTTAACAGCTCATCTATTACTACGATTCACTATGATCACGTGGTGATCTTCTGATCCTTCTCTTTACGATTATAGTCTTAGGTACTCATACCTAAGGTTTATAACCTATCATCTCTGATACCAACCTGTAACGCCCCAAAATCCGGTCTTTCTTCACACCCGGATTCCGTACGTCACGAGTACATCCTTCATCCAAACATACATCATTATATACTGAAATATAATAACATACATTCTGAATTCCCAAGTTCTCAAAACCTTATAACCTCTTTCATTACAAATAATGATAATTACATTATTCTTTACATCTTGCACGAGTGACTTTTATCCACCACCAAGGATACATAATCGTTCATTAAACTAGTCTATAGTTTAATTTTTCATCTTTCTACATTACAAGTCTTCACTTGATCTTCTCAATCATTCACATTCTGAATGACACTTCATCTAGATACCGTAAGCTTGATCTATACGGGATCCTTAAGTTCTTCTAACATCGTTCGCTAAAAATGTTTTTCATTTAAAGCAAGTGTGAGCATTCAATTGCCCAGCAAGTCATAACAGTTGAACAAACAACTTCAAGAATTTAAACATTCTTTCGGACTTCAATAATAACCGAACAAGGTTACTGAAGCGACTTGAATAATAGGAATAGTCTTGATTCCTATCATCTTAAACATTAGTTACATGCACTTTGAAATACTTTCATTCTCTACTTTCTTTTTCATGCACATTACATGCGGCTAGAATCAATATACAGACTTAACAATAACAGTTCATGTATAAAGCAGAACAGTCTTTTTATTGAGCAGTTCAAACATAGAGCAGTTCATCTCACGTAAAAACAAAGTGTTCACATTTTGGCACAAGGCCTCATACGTTCTACCACCTTTTACAAATATCGCACATTTGCACATAGACAAAACTTCTCAAGTTCAACATCTGAGAAGTTTAAGAAACTAACATTCATTTAAAATATGAATGAAGTTAGGAAACTTGCCTTACTGCACACTACGACTACATTTGAAGCTGCTCATTCAATCCCTATAACACATAAGGAAATAACAAATACACCAATTAGTCATATACTTGACTTACGCATTGGTTTACTTAACTTTACTTCTTAAGGTTCGCGTTCTTACAATATAATTTTACTCGACCGACTTTCATTCTGGGTTTACGGTTTCATGACACATCTGGAGATGTCTTACTCAAAACTTTCATCATCTTTGATGATTTACATTCTTATCTTCTTCTTATTCTTCTCTAGGACACGACACATCGCTTTCTCGCTAGTAGTTCATATGGTACTCTGGTGGTTTCCCACAAACAACCAACAAACAAGTTCTCGCCTCTATCTGCCGCCCCCACATAGTGAGTTAGATCGGTTACCCGGTTCAGTATATACCTTCGCTCTCTGAAGGAATTGTTTAGCCCGACTCCCATATGTCAACCATCAAAGGTTACGATTGTACCACAACCTAACTTTCTCTTAACTTTATACGAACTATTAAATTATAGTGTTCGTTAAGTTAATTTCTTATTCCTTATGGCTTTACGGTCAAGTAATTGCCATACCTCGAGATTCATTCTTATCCAGATTCACATTCGGCTTTCATTAATCTCTCATTCGCTCGATTCGTCGGCTTTCTTGATACCATTCATATCTTACTTACTACATTCATCAACGTCTAAGTCATACAACCAGGGTATACTTAGCACGTTCGTCAAACGCGAATACGATTCACGAGGATCGTTTACGTATTCAACGTTCACGTTGCTCATCTCTTAATCTCTCATTCAACCTTTACTCAAGGTTTTAATTTCTTTTCGATCGTTATCCATCCCATGAACCCCATGTTCATTATTCTTTCTTAATGTCAAAGCCATACGGTTCATTTGTATGCTAAGGCCGATCGTTCATCGCAACAACGTTGCGTTCACGCGGCAATCTAAATGTTTTACATTCATCTCTCAATGCTATGTCATAACATAAAATGTTATACATTAACATCGTCAACCAACGTCTAAAGTAATCACAACCATAGCAATCCCTCACGTTCGTTTATCGTGCATATGGTCCCTGGACATCGGTTCCGTAACTCGCATCCACATTCTTTATCTTTTAAATCTCGTTTAATCTTTTCATTCAACCTTTATTAAGGTTTTAAAAAAAACACTTGACTAAGCGTTACATTAGTTGAACATTATGTTCATACTTTTTTCTTGCACATCCCCCGAGAATTTGAACAATTAAAATCTCATTTACAGGTATTTTCACACCTTGGTATTCTTGCGTTCATGCCTTTTCTCTCTTTCTCGTCTTTGTGCATGGCGCGACCTCTCGTCTCCTTCTTCCTTGGTCTGGTGTTGTGGCGCCAAACCTTTTGTTATCTCTCGCACTGCGACGCCAATTAACAGCACCTCAAGCCCGAGCTCACGCTGCGGCGCCACTTCTCGGCGCTGCGGCGCTGAGCCAAAACCCTAGAAAAATTTTCTAAGTCTTTTACAAGCTTGAGACGCTAATTTCGAAATCTCATAATTTCTTCGTTATAACTCAGAACGAGGTCGTTCCAAAGCCATTTTCTTCCTTATATTACATACTTTAATATGACTCAGACAGAACTTCATTCTAAATCCGTTAACATGCCATTCAATTGGCTTAATCTTAACCCTTTATTCATTTTTACGCTTTTAACGTTCTTCGCTCGTTCGTCCGTAATTCGGTCATCCGAACTCGGAATTCGTTCGTTCTTGAGTCCACGACTCACGTTTTATATGTTCTCTTACATTCTTATGAAACGCTACACGTTCGGGTTCATTTACTAACTTTCAAATTTTTCGTTCTTCTTTTATTAAAATTTTCGCCATAACCGTTTATAGCTTAGTTTTAATCCGTTCTTCATGAGCGTTCTACCATTCTAACCAAGCAATAATCATCTAACTTATCGCGATGGTTTTAAACTTGTCCATCAACAACAATTATACTACGATGGTTTTAAATTTGTCCATCAACAACGTTCTTCGTGTTCTTGGCGTGTTCTTGGCGTTCTTCGTTCGTTCTTCATTTTTAATCGATATTTTGGATTACGATTTCACTTTTTCTTGGAATTTGATGTTATAGAACATCATTCCTTACTTAATTCACCTACTCGTTCATAATATTCATTGGATCGCTCAAAATCCTCACGAATCTTATACTTGCTTAAGAAATTTATAAACTAAATTTCTTATTTTATTTCATCATTTTCTTACGATTTCAACCATATGAAATCATTTCTAATAATCTACTTCTTATCTTCATTAAGTTATGTTTTTGAACATAAAACTTAAAGAAAATTTAGAAGAACTAGTGTTAGGATTCTTGGTTCTTCTTTATTTCTCTTATTTATACAAAGCCGGCGATTTGCGAGCTTTTCTATTTCTCGATCACTTTTGATCCGAACATTCATGCTCATTCTCTTCATTCTCCTCTCCCAACCGAGCTCTCTCTCTCTCTCTCTCTCAAGTTATAGGATTTTCAAAATCCTAGAAAATGAAAAATTAGCTTTCTATTTATAGAAAACCAAAGCTAGGGGCAAAATAATCATTTCGCCCCTAAAATCACTATTCCCACCTCCTTAACAACTTAGCCACCAAGTTAACTTGGCCACCACCCTTACTTGGTGGCCAAGTGGCCGCCCCTTATACCCATGGGTCATCCCCATGAGTTGCCCCATGGGTTTTACCCATCCGGTGACTCATCGGTTCGATCCGCAGTTAATTTCTTTGGATCGAGCTTAATCCTAATTCTTCTTGGGCCTAACTTGGGCTTAACTTCAAAAATCATTGGGCTTGACATAATCCAAGTCCAAATGGATTCTACAAAAGTCTATGAACACAAAGTCCATTAAGACTAATCGTATTTTACGCATTCCTTTCTCGTAATCTCGTCTTCTCTTCGTATATTGTTCGTACGATATTCGTATTATACGTCGTACTAATCTTCGTAATATACTCGTATAATAACTCATATCATACTCGTATTTCTCATGCATAATAACCCTAGTTATTATACGTACTCATTACATTCTCAGAACTCACTTTCCCTAACCCTTAGGTTTTGAGTCCGCTGGCAAAAACTTCGTTTTTGTCATAACTGAAATATTATTGAATATTCCATCACATCTCAAGATTTCACACAATCAATAACTTCTATGAATTTCAAAATAAATATCCGAGCAGAAACGGGTGAATAGTACCTATTTCGTCTTTTTCCCCAGAAATATTTTTGTTCCCGGAAAAATTTTATCTTCGTCTTGAAAATTCATACTCGTTCAGTCTAGCTCGTAGCCAGAATCCTCCCGATTAATAATCATTCTAGGTTATAAAACGATTAATAAACACATAGCACAGAATAGTATTAATAAAATAATTTATTTTATTAATAACTAATTCTTTAAACCTAAATTCTGGATAATCCAAAATTCTGGGTTGTTACACAAGGTACCAACTTTGTTTATCGTACATATCTTGTTAACATCTATTACAATTTTGAAAATCTGTGTGAAATTCCCGGGGCCGTAACTTCTTAGTTATAAGCCCGATTTGGTCCGTTCAAAAGCCTACACATCATAAATGACATACCCTACGCGTTTGTATAAGAATTCGACACTTTTGAATCCGTTACCTCAGAATTCACTATCGAGTTCATTTTATATACGTTCGTAAACGTTAATGAGCGTTCAATGCTCGTTTTCTTCGTTCTAAGTCGGAATCCAACGATTCTCAAACCCACAACTCTTAATCACCCTATCTCACGTGTTGACATTGAAAACTAACGTTTTCAAGTCTCACGGCAACTTTCGACTACCATTCCGAAATTTCTACGTTTTCGACGTTTAACGTCTATTTCCGTAAAATTTGCCATAACTTCGTTACTCATGTTCTCTAAAAGCCAAATCACATGGAATACTCCATGGATTTCATATCTACATCATAACCAAACAAGATGCATATACTAACGTATTGATGCAGCTCAATTGTTTATCAACAATCGATCTCAACTATCAATATTTTCATGGTTCAAAACTATATTAAACCCTATGATTCTTATAGTCTCATGACTTATAGAGATTGAATCTATGTTAAGTCATCTTTAAATCCTCACACAAGACATATACCACCCATTCTATGATTCTCTAAGATGAAAGAAAATCTAAAAGGGATGGAAATGAGAAGCAAGAAGTATTACCTCAAGAACTCTTAAGCAATCTCTTGGAAGAATAAAAGTTAAAGCTTCCAAAGTGTATAATTTATGAGTCTAGCTCTCTTTCTCTCTCAAATAATCTAAGGTTGGAAAGTTGAAAACTCCCAAATGAATCAACCTAGCTTTCTATTTATAGAAAACTAGAATGGAGGGCAATTTGGACTTTAAACCACCACCTCCTTACTATTCATGTGTGGTCACCAAGTAAAACACTTGGTGACCAAGCCTTATGCTTGGCTTCCACACCAAGGTGGCTGGCCCACCACCCCATGTGACATCCCATGGGTTGCCCCATGGGTTTTACCCATTCGATGACCCACCGATTCGACCCACGGTTCGGTTTTAATGAATTGGGCTTAACTAAATTAACATTGGGCCTTGATCATTCAAATGATTGGATTAATTAATAATCCAACTCAAATGAATTAGCCATTAAGTCTTAACTTAATTCTATAATACTAATCGTGTCACATACGTACAATTCACTTATTATCTCTGTATACTACTCGTACAATAATTATATTGTACTTCGTATTTACTCAACGTATTATACATAGATACTAAATAGTATCACCTAATGTACAACACTCGCATTAACCCTAACGTCATTCCTTCTACGCATATTATTTCCTTCTCGGGAATCAATATACTTAACCCTTAGGTTTTAAGCCCGCAGGCAAAAACTGTGTTTGCCATAAATGAAATATTATCAGATATTCCATCTTATCACGATATTCTATCATTACGCGTTTCTCGAAATTTCAACATAATTCCCCGAACAGAAACGGATGAATAGTGTTTTTACAGAAATTTCTCGGAAAACAATTATTTTCGTCTTGAAAATTCAAAACAATTATTTCTAACACGTAGCCAGAATACTAACCACGTTAGCACATTCTAGGTCATAAAACGACCTTCACATAGCTTACTCACAAAGAAATCAATTAAATTCATTTAATTCACATAATCAAATAAAAATTTAATTGTCATAAAAATCATATTTTCTCGGGCGTTACAGTTAGGACAAGTTTCTGGTTATGTCATTGGGTTGACTAATGTACTGAAGTTAGATTTTTTTCGTAAGGGGCGCCGAGCAAGTCAGTGGCAAATTGATAGGTACCCTTGTGAGACGCTATGGTTGAAGGTATCATTAGCGTCACAGTTAGAGGAAGGTCAAGCAAAGCACCTGTATTATCTTTATCAGATGATATGGGGAATTTTGTAGTGTATCTCGATGTTTCGTAGGGATGACGGAGTTGCGTGATCATGTAGCATGGAAATGTCATTGTGTATGCATCACTCCAGTTAAAGGATTATGAGAAGGTGTATCCTACTTATGATCTAGAATTGGCAGTTGTAGTTTTTGAATTAAAAATCTGAAGATAGTATTTATACGGGGAGAAAGGTGAGATATACACGGACTCTAAGAGTCTGAAATATATCTCCACACAGAAGAAGTTGAATATGCATTAGAGAGAGGACTGAGATATCTTATATCATTCAGGGAAGGTAAACGTTGTAGCCGACACGTTAAGTAGTAAGGGTAAGGAAAGTTATCGATGTTAACAACTCAGAATGAGTTAACAACGGAGATGGCAAGAACGAAATTAGAAGTTAAATTACGGAAGGAAAGGGTAGAAATATTATTCACAAGGTAGACTCAATCCATGATAATGGAACGAGTTAATTAAGTATAACTAGGTAACAAGGAATGCAAGCAGATGAAGAAGAGGACGCAGGATAAATAGAAGACTAGGTATAGTCTTGTTTTGAGGGAGGAATTTGAGTTTCCAATAATTACGAGTTAAAAGGACTAATAAAAGGAAGATAGTGTAATATTTTAGTAAGTGTTTAACTTCCAACTCATATTGTTAATATGAAGTGATAAGTCATGTGAGATAAGATAATACCTTCGGTGAAGGTGAATGTAAGAACCACAATGTCAAAGAAGCATTATGGGAACTCAAGATTAAAATGAAGAAAACTTTTCCTATTTGTTTATATAATGATTAGCGAGATTATGGGGACAAAATCCTTATAAGGAGGGAAGAATGTAACGCCCGAGAAAATTGGATTTTTAGGAGAATTAAAATTTTATTTAATTATAAGGATTAAATGGAATTAATTGATTATTTATGGGAGCAAGCTAATTGAAAGTCGTTCTATGACCTAGAAATGTCAAAATGTCGTAGGATTTTGGCTACGTTATAAAATTAAAGTGTTTGAATTTCCAAGACAAAAATAAAATATTTCCGAGAAATTTTCCAAAAAACACTATTCACGCATTTCTGCTCGGGAATTATTTTTGAACTTCCGAGAAATACGTAACGATAGACTATCGAGGTGAGATGGAATATCCAATAATATTTCAGTTATGGAAAACGTAATATTTCGCATGTGGACTTAAAACCTAACGTTTAAGGAAAATGATTTACGAGAAGGAAATGAATATGATTAATGAATTAACTAAATGATCGTATAATATGTAGGTATTATACGAAGTAACGAATACGAGGTGGAATACGAGATTAATATGTAAATTATATGTTATAAGGCTTTAAGCCAAATGTATTGAATATGTGGGATTGTGTAGGAAATATTAAAGTCCAAAGGGAAGTGTGACAAGGCCCAAATGTAAGAATGGTTAAGTCCAATGTTAATTAATATACAAGCCTAAGTGTTTGTAATGTGAAGCCCAAAGTAATATAATGCAAGACCAAATGATATAAGTTAAGATCAATTAAGTTAAAGGCCCAAAGTAAGTAACCAATGGATTATGGATGGTTTAAACCCATGGGGCAACCCATGGATGATCCATGTGACAACCCGAAAATTTAGAAGATCTTGAATGATTATATCAAGGGCTAAAGTTTAAAGCCTTGAGTGAAAATAAAGGATTTATTTAAAATCTTTAAGAAAAATATAAGGAAATGGAACGCTGAAATGATTCAACCATAAGGTTACGAGAAAGGATAAGATCTAAACCGATTAAGAATGATTTAAGTATTATAATTAGGGGACGGAATCCTTATAAGGGGAAAGAATGTGATAACCCAAATTTTTGGTAATATTAAAATAAGAATTAAATAAATAAAATTCTTATTAGATAATATGTTGTATGATATTATATTGCATAAGTAGGTATGAACTATGCAATATGTGATGTTTATACTTAATAAATATATTGGTATTATATATTTATTATATGTAAATAAGTTGTAGGGGTAATTTATTAAAGAAAATTAGATGAGATCCAATATATAAAATATGTATATTGGTATCAACTAGTTAGTAAATTAAATTCATATTTGAATAAATTTAAATATATTAAATTAAATATTTAATATATAAATAAATGGGATTAAAATAATTTATGGAAAGGAGGAAATTGAATTTAATTATACAATATAGATTGTATAATTTAAATAAGTTATTTAAATTAGGTAATGGGGAGTTAATAAATATATATTACGCATGGAAATAAAATTATGGGAACAATTTGTGTAATGAGGTAAAAAGAGGCGGGTTAAGCATATAATATTTGTATATACTTTACCCAAGAGTATTAGAATAAATTCTTATATAAAATTAATTTAATAAAGAAAAGATATTATATTTATCGTAATATACGTAAAAAAAAGTAAATAAATTCTTAATTGAATTTATGATAATGAGAAAAGAGATATTATATTATAATATCTTGGGTATGTAAATAATTGTATTTACATAAGAAATTATGTGTAGTATATTTATTTTACAATTATAAAATAAATATGTAATTTGAGTATGTTATGTTATATTTTATATAATTTATATATCAAAGATGGGTTATGTAAATTATATGATTTCAAGAGGGTAAAATAAATTAAGGAGATTTATGTATCAACTTATTTAATTAAATTAAGTTACTAAGATTGAGTAATTAAATAACTTAATAAAAGCCAGCTAAAGATAAGAGAGGGAGAATTGTGCGAGTTACGAAAATCTTAGGGTTGAAAACCTAATATTTGAAACTTAAAAAAATATCTTAAGGAATATGCTAAGGAATAAAGAATATTCCGAGAATATGCTAAGAATATGTCAGGGGGTGATTTGCAAGCTTTTAAAGACGAGAGGGGAGACTAGAAAAGACTTAAGTTGGGTGACCAACTTATAAGAAATTGAAAGTAGTTTTTATAAAAGCAAAATTGATGGAAATCAAGTTAGCAAAAATTTGAACCAATAAGAATGTAGAAGGGTGAAAGAGGCGAAAGATGTTTCAGACAATTATGGAACATTAAAGTCTCCGTAGTTGGTATATAGAAATCCTCAATGTACCAACTCTTCCTTTTTTTTGTGCCAGATTTTTAGGGAGTTGGTAAGTTATTACCCCCACTTCATTTACTCACTCCCATCCGTTCATTTTCATTCTCCTCGACAAACTTCTTCCTTCCCATATTGCAAAACAAAAACAGAGAGAGTGAAGAGGGAGCAAGAGAAGAGAGATTCATATGGCTTGAGCAAGATTGAAGCAAGCAAACAACAGAACAAACTCCTACAAACCTCCATACTCATCCTACTTCATCCTCTCCACCCAAAACATTCATATTTTCTAGTGAGAGAAAGAAATGGGTGGACTGATTTTACTTGATTTAAGCTACGGGAGTGTTCAAGGAGAAAGGAAATCAGATTCTAGCAGGTCCTAGCACATCATCTAACATCTTAGAGGAAGGAAATCCAAGAAGTAAGCTCTTAAAACTCTAACCTTCCATTTTAGCTCTTAAACTCATCATATCTTGTTGTTATTTTGAGTTTACAAGTTGTGAAACATCCTAAGAGTGATGAAGTTAGAGATATGGAGCTAGTATGTGGTGTGGAGTTATAAGGAGGAAAAATATGGGCAAATACCGAACTCAATGGCTATGAAATCAACCCACAATTTTGACGCACCCATTATGTTCGATTAAATTACTAGAAGAGTAATTTTTGCCTAAAAACCCATAGTTAGGTGAAGCTAAGACTTGAGTTTGATTCATACATGTTATATATAACTAATTAAATGATATGAGCGAAGAAAATCAAGAGAGGAAGCAATTTTGAGACAAAACAAAAGTTGAAAGATGTGTGTGTGACTGCTGACCCTAAAACATAAATTCGTGGATAGCTAGAGTTTTCAAAAACTTTTGGGCTTTTGGGATATTATAGTACACTAAATAAGCTTTCCATAGACTCCGGAACGGACTAATTCCGACTTCGGAGCAAGGAGTTATGACATTTCAAAGTAGTTGCGTCAAATCTGTCCAAAAATTCGGAGCAGTCCCCTTTGCACGATATTCTGGAATTCTGTGTTTTGAATTTGGAAATGGTCAAAGAATGAAAGTTGTAGCCCCAGAAGTTATCTTCGCGTGGGCTCAAGAATCGCTCAAAAATGTTTTGAAACAAAAAAGTTATGATTGTTTTAGCAAGAGAGGTTAAAGCTGAAATGAAATTAAAAATTTTTATGAACGTCCACTTTTGGCGAAATGTTTGGGCTGCCTATCGAACCCGGAATGGGTGTTTAATATTTTTCAAAAATAGTCTCATATGATACGAAAAGCATATTAAAGTTTGAAAATGATCCGATAAGCGAGCAAAGCGTTTCAAAGTGGCTAAGTCGTTAAGTCTTTGTGATGAGTATGCCAAGCGACTTAGCGGGCTTCGGCGTGCTCGAAGCGACTCTTCTTCTTCTTCTTTGGCATACTTGATCTTTAATATACGACATGAATTTTGAGATCTGTTTTGATTAGTTTTAGTGATCCGTTTTATTTGTGTGTGAATTTTTCTATAATACTATGCCATGAGGTCTTTAACATACAAAAAAATCATTTGTTATATGAGACTTATGAGTTGAAAATAAAAAAAAGTGAACACGAGCATGTCGAACAATTTAATTGACGCGATAGAATGTAGTCATGATGAAATTTTTTTTGACATTAAATCGTTCCAAAGTGTGTTTGGGCTAAATTTAAGACAATATTATATCTAATAAAAGTTCAAGAGAAGATATTTGACTGTATGTGATATGTTACGTCATGAAATTTTCTTTCGGACATAAATAATGCAATAAAAATATTATATAAATGTGAATTTGCATATTTAAGCAAATGTAAGCCGGAATTGACATGAAAAATGATTTTATAACGAAACAAAAAGTATAGAACCATTAAAAAGTTGTAATAATCATAAAAGTGATGCAATGAAGATTTGCGGGGATCAAAATGGAGTTTGGAGCTAAGATTTATATATACTTAATATATAAATATATATAGTGAAAATGTGAATATTTGCGAAACGAAAAATGCAGTAAGTGTGTTAGCGGGATAGAATGTTTATAAATGAGACAATGGTCCGAGTTGACTCATGAGTGGGCAAAATAATAATATAAAAATTATTTATATTAAAGGAATAATATAGTAAATTGAATTTTACTATAAAGCTATTTATTAGCTGTTTAAGTCCCGAATTAATGAGTAAAGGCATAAGATATTCCTAAAGTGGAATATAAACGATTGATGCTTCAAAGTGTAAAATATTTACATACTAAAATATGAGGGACCTTTATTTGGTGTAAAAATGTTAAAACGAATTAAGTTTCTAAATAAACTAATATTCGTTTTGAGTAAGAATAAATAATAGTAGTTTGTCTAAAACTAATAATTGTTATTGATGAATATACATGCATGTTTTTGTAACATATTCAATTATCTAATATGTGTGTACATGTAAATATAATTCTGTAGGAATTGTGGAGAAATTCTAGGTTAACTTTTGTGGTAATCTCCAATCAAGACAAGTTTTTCAGTTCTATTATGTTTGTGGATTAAATGTGATTATGTGGTGAGTTACATATCATGCTTTATGAATTGTTAAAGTCTAAATATGACTAAGTTAATTGGGTTATGGAACTCAATTTATATGTGATATGTGATAGCACATGTTGTATGATGTAACTCAATAAATTAGAAATGTATAATGCATGAATGTATGTTTTGTAAGAAATTATTGACGCATGTAGGATATGCATAGTAAAGAATATATGTTTTATGCGGATATGCATAGTAAAGGAAATATAGTGCATATGGAATTGTGTGCTATGTGAAACATGATAGGTATTAAATTTCTTTGAAATTGTCGAGCTCAATCTTGCAAACACAAACTTTTGCGGAGTTAATGATGTTAGACAATATTATTTGCTATACGGATGATGAAGATTGAACGATGCACAAAATGAATACATTTTCTTGAATTAGAAATGGTATAAATCTATGATTGATAGTTTTGTCAAATGTAATTGGCAGTTATGTATAGTTTGAAATGTTGAATGGATAAAGAATGTTTATTCTGAAATGAGAATATAAATGATTCTAAAACAAATGAATCATCGATAGAAAAGATATGAATTATTGAGACTTAAGCTTTTAATACATTTGCACAGATTATACAAATCATATAATAAATATGATTCTAGTATAAGAAGAATTGTAAAGGTTGCGATTCAGGGAAGGAATGACTGGAAAGAAAGAAAAATAAATTTATTCCGCATTTTTTTAGCTATTTTAACATTAAATAATGTTTTAAAGCTAGAACAAGATAATATTAACGCACAAGACCGGGGAGAGTAATTGTCCCAATTTTGGGGTCGTACAATCCAAGGTGATGAATAAGCAAACTTAGAGGCTAAGTGTTGTGATTGGACAAGTAATTTATTTGGAGAGCAAGTTTACTTGATAGCTAAGACATAAATAGTAAGGAGGTGGAATGGTTTGTTGACCATTGTGCCCTCATCTAGGATTTCCTATAAATAGAGGACTTGTGCATTCATTTGTTGGTTGTTTCATTTCATCCCACTTATAAGTTGAGAGCTTATTTGGTTGAAAGAATAAGCACATATGAAGTTAGACTTTCCTTGTTAGCTTTTTCACCAATAACTTACAGTTTATTGGTTAGAGAGAATAAGTTAGAAAAGCTAGAAAGCTAGTCTTTCATATTTCAAGAAGCAAGAAGGAGATCAAAGGTTAAGCAAGTAATCATCAAAGAGTAAGTATTCATTAACCATGATTCTCTTTCTCTTTCGTTGTTAGAGAAAGGGGTATTGGTAGAACTAGCATGCTAAGGAATGGTAAATAAAAGGACTTAAGTCTTAATAAGACGTATAAGTCATAAATAAGTAATTCAATCATAAATAAGTTATTAACTTATAATAAATGTATAAGAACTTGTAACATGTTTACATTAATAAAGTGAGTATGATAATAAGAAGTAAGAAGAATGGTTAAACGTCATTAACCATAATGATTCTTATGAAAAGAAGACATAAGTCATGAGTAATGAAAATATAAGTAATTTATATTTGTATAAGTTATAAACTCACAATGAACTAGTAATAACTTATCATGTTTATAAGTTAATAAAGCATGTATGTCAAGATGTAAGTATGTTGGAAAGAATCCATTTAGAACGACGAACAAATATTAAGTAATGAAGTTTTGCCGGAATTCAAACGATTAGATGATAATCGTCGAATTCGTGAAATTCTCGGAATGGAAGTCATATTTTGTGTTTGAGCTTGGAAACGTTGGTTTTCAATGGAGACAAGTCTAATTTGGCATTATAGAGTTGCGGACTCTAAAATGGCCGGATTCTGACTTAGAACGAAGAAACGAGCATTGAACGTTCACGAACGTTTATCGTTTTCGTTAAAAATGGACTAATAGGTGGAATTTTAGCAAACAAAGTCGAATAGATAAAATTCTTGCATGAACACGTAGAGTATATAATTTGTGAACTGTAGGCTCTTGAACGAGCCAATTCAGACTTATAACGAAGAAGTTACGAGCCCAGGATCTCACAAAATAAAAAAATCATCAAAATTATTCGATACGAGTCCGCATTGCCATGTATGACTCAAGACATAAAGTCAGTATGCATCACAAGATAGGACCTTAACCCCATTAATCGTGGTATTGCCATGCAATGAATACACTAGGTATGGCGTCGCAGCGCCGTGACCAAATTTTAGGAACCAAAAGGCCACGTCGCAGCGCGAGGTGCAGAGTAAAATCTGGCGCCGCAGAGCCAACACTAAAATGTAGATAGAGAGGAATGTTTTAAAATGTAAAGAGAAGGAGAAGCATATGAATAGTAAATTGAATTCTTAATGAACTTAATGCAATATCATTAAGGATGTTATAAACCTTAAGTATAACACTAAAGGTATGAGTTAAGTCAATTGACTGTGAACGTGAACGATATGCAATAAGCGTACTAAAACAATGACGATCGAGTTTCGATTAATAATAAAGTTAGTAAGCCGTGATGAAAGTTGTTTAACTCGAAACGAGTTGTATTAATGAAATAATTTCACTTAAGTTATAGAAGAGACAGAAGTTGGTAAGAACGATATAAAAGAATGACGGCAAGCTGGAACCAATAAATAACAAATCTAATATATGATTAGATTGCGAAGAAGGGTAAGATTCTTTAGGAACTATGTATATTCATTCATGACCTAATGTGGTATGTTATGTGATTATGTGTTGTAGAGACCGTAAGGACTCAAAGGGAAACGTAATTATACTGTAGCAGACACTGAAGGCAAGTTTTTCTTAAACGCTTGTCTGACCTTCGTATTAGTCAATTTTTCAAATGATTCAAGTTATGAGATGCATGAATGGTTTTACGAAAGATTTGATTGATTTCTTTATAAGTTTTCCGTATAGAATTGATAACGCTATTCTATGCCAATTGTTGGTACTGATTCAAGGTAAGCCTGAATATAAATAACAAATATATCTTCATCGAGTATTCGATGGGCACGTGAGGTTGCCACAACATAAATGTATACACGTTTAATGAATATAGTGTTGATCAACATAGAGTACTATAGGCTGATCACCTAGAAGTGCTCGTAAGATATGTCGGACTTACAGACTTCGTGTCGGGTTGTCCTATTTAAAGAAATTATAAAACACTCATGGTCTTGGACCATAATTGGTGTTTTACTGAATATTGCTAGAAAACTTTTAAGAAAGGGTTGTGTAGGTTACCTATGCCATGTTGTGGATACCGAGAGAGTGGGAGCAACCATGGAACAAATACCTATAGTAAATGAATTCATGGATGTATTTCCAAGTGAGTTACCGGGTTTACATGCACGGATAGGAGATCGAATTTTGATGATAGACACTGCGCGCCAGAATGGCAATTGCATCGTCAGTATGGGCGCTGTGGAAATGAAAGAACTAATGGTTCAAATTCTGAGGAACTATTGGACAAGAAGTACATTCAATCAAGTGTTTTTACCGTGGGGAGAACCTTTGGTGTGTTTGTCAAGAAGAAAGACGGATCGTTAAGGCTTTGTATCGACTATCGGGAGTTGAACAAGTTAACGATAAAGAATAAATACCCATTGCCCAGGATCAATGATCTCTTTGATCAATTGAAAGGGGCAAAGTATTTTTTCTAAAATAGATTTGCGGATGGGGTATCATCAGTTGAAGGTTAGGAAGGAAGATGTACCAAAGACTGCATTCAGGACTCATTATGGTCATTACGAGTTTCTAGTGATGTCATTTGGGTTGACGAATGCACCTGCTGCATTTATGGATATGATGAACAGAGTGTTCAAATTATATTTAGACAAGTTCGTCGTAGTGTTTATCGATGATATTCTATTCTATTCTAAGACGCTAGAAGATCATGCCGAACACTTAAGATTAGTGTTGGAGACACTAAGGAAGGAGAAATTATATGCGAAATTCACCAAATGTGAATTTTGGCTAGAAAAGGTTCAGTTTTTAGGTCATGTCATTGACCAAGAGGGGATTTCAGTGGATCCAGCGAAGGTGGAAGCAGTAATGAATTGGGAACAACCGAAAAAGCCGAATGAGGTGCGGAGTTTCCTAGGGTTAGCAGGATCAAATATTTATCCAAGATTTTTCGAAGATAGCTACCTCGTTGACTAACTTAACAAGGAAGACGGTGAAATACGTATGGACGGATAAATGTGAAGACAGTTTTCAAGAACTGAAGAAGAGATTAAGTGAAGCTCTTGTTTTGTCATTACTAGATGACAAGGGAAATTTGTAGTGTATAGTGATGCTTCGCATAAAGGACTTGGTTGTGTGCTTATGCAGCATGGCAAAGTCATTGCGTATGCATCTCGGCAGTTGAAGGATTATGAGAAAGTTTACCCTACTCATGATCTGGAACTGGCCGCGGTAGTGTTTGCTCTAAAGATATGGAGACATTATCTTTATGGGGAAAAATGTGAGATATATACGGACCATAAAAGTCTAAAGTATATCTTCACTCAGAAGGAGTTGAATATGAGACAGAGAAGATGGCTGGAGTTGATAAAGGATTATGATTGTGAAATCCTATATCACCGTGGAAAGGCCAATGTAGTTGTCAACGCCTTAAGTAGGAAGGGTCGGGAAAAGTCATCTATGTTAACGGCTCAAAATGAGTTAATAATAGAGATGGCTAGGATGGAAATAAAAGTGAAGATGCCGAGTGATTCGGGGCAGTTACTCTTTACGACGGAGATGCAATCTACCATCCTAGAAAGAGTCAAGGAGGTACAACTCAAGACGGATGAGTGTAACAAAATGAAGAAACGGTTATCCGAGAAGGAAGAGGTTAAGTATAGTCTTGATAATGAGGGATTATTAAGATTTGAGGGAAGAATTTGGGTTTCGAATGAGACGGAATTAAAGGAGCAAGTGTTACAAGAAGCTCATAGTACGAGGTACTCAATACATCCTGGTAGCACTAAGTTGTATCAAGACCTTCGACAGAGTTTTTGGTGGCCAAACATGAAAAGAGAAATAGCAGAGTATGTGAGTAGGTGTTTAACTTGTCAAAAAGTTAAGGCCGAACATCAACGACCCAGTGGTTTACTACAGTCATTGGAGATTCCAGAATGGAAGTGGGAGCATATCATGATGGACTTCGTGGTGGGACTTTCGACGACGCAAAAAGGGTACGATTCGATTTGGGTAATAGTGGACCGGTTGACGAAGTCGGCTCACTTTTTGCCAATTAGGGTCAAGTATAACTTAGACCAGTTAGCTAAACTTTATGTTAAGGAAATCATTTCCGATATGGAGATGCAGATCGATTGTGTCAGATCGTGATCCACGATTCACATCGAACTTTTGGAGTAGTTTGCAAGAGCAGTTGGGAACACAGCTGAGGTTAAGCACCGCTTATCATCCACAAACTGATGGGCAGAGCGAAAGGATAATTCAGACGTTAGAAGACATGTTGAGGTCTTGCGTCATGGATTTCAAGGGTAATTGGGATGATCACCTACCACTAGTAGAGTTTGCATATAGCAACAGTTATCATGCAAGCATAGGAATGACGCCGTATGAAGCTCTGTATGGGAGAAAGTGCAGAACACCTTTGTGTTGGGATGAGGTGGGAGAACGCCGGATGCTAGGGACCGTAATTGGTGCAAAGCAGACAAATGGATGTGGTAAAGTTAATTGATTAGGATCGTCTCGTCACATTTCGGAGATGTAAAGAAGAAGTATGCGGACTCACATAGACTAAGTCGAGAGTTTGAGGTGGGATCGTATGTGTTTCTAAAGGTATCTCCCTGGAAAGGAAAGATACGCTTTGGAAAGAAGAGAAAGTTAAGTCCAAGGTTTATAGGACCTTTTGAAGTATTAAAGCGGGTGGGAGAGGTAGCGTATATGATAGCATTACCTCCAGACCTAGAACAAATACATAACGTGTTTCACGTATCTGTATTACGTCCATATAAGCCGGACTATAAGCATGTAATCGACTATAAGCATGTAATCGAGTATGAGCCGATTCATATCGAGAAAGACTTATCATATGAAGAGTCGCCGATGCAGATCATTGATAGAAAGGAACAAGTTCTGAGGAACAAGGAAATACCATCAGTGAAGGTATTATGGAAGAACCACGATGTTGAAGAAGCAACGTGGGAACTAGAAGAAAAGATGAAGAAAAATTTTCCTCATCTATTTGAGTAAAGTAAGACGAGATTCTGGGGACAGAATCTTTATAAAGGGGGAAAAATGTAACGACCGAGAAATTCGGATCATATTGTAAAATGATTTTATTAAGTTAAATAATAATAAAATCATATTCCATGTGTTATCAAGATGGTTGTCATTGTATAACCTATTGATGTTAGAATATCGTAGTATTTGAGCTACGTGGATGAATTAAAGTGTTTGAATTTCCAAGACAAAAATAAAAGTTTTCCGAGGAATTTTCCGAAAAACACTATTTATCGGTATTTGTTTGGGATATAATTTTGAGTTTCCGAGAAATACGTAATGATGGAATAACAAGTTAAGATGGATTATGTAATAAAAATCTAGTTATGAAAAAAGTAATAATTCGCTTGTGGACTTAAATAATACACGTTAAGTAAAGCGAAGTGTTAAGGAATAAGTAATAATTGTATGATACTTGGTATTGTACGAAGTAATGAAAGCAAGTATAATACGAAGTATTATACAAGTTTGTATGAAGGATGAAATACCGTATATAAATTCTATAAGAATTAGAATACGAAAAATAATACATCAACAATATGTATTAAGAAATGTTAATGGACTTGGATGATTGGTTAACAATTATATACAAGTCCAAGTGAATTAGAGAGAGAAGCCCAACCATTGAATTAATGAACCAACTAGTGTTTGTTAATGTAAAGCCCAAGGATAATTAATGTAAGCCCAAGATGGAATCCATGAGTGGTATGATCCATGGGGCAAACCATATTGATATGGTTGAAGGTGGTGACCAAGTAATGTGGTGAGAAAGTTAATGTAATGACCAAGACTTATGAGTGGTTGTCAAGCATAAGATAAGTGTTGTGTTAGACAAGTAATGAATAGTAAGGAGGTGGCTTAAGGAGGTGGGATGTTTTAAAGACCAAACTACCCTAACCTTGGAAAGTCTATAAATAGAAGAGCTTTGCTAGCCATTTGTTGGTTGATCAATTAATCCAACACATCTAAAGTGCTTAAGTGTTAGAGAGAATAAGCTAGAAATAAGTCACTTCCATAAGTCAAGAAGAAGAAGAAGCTATTTATCAAAGACTTCAAGAGTAAGACCTCTTCTCCAATTATCTTCTATCTCTATTCATGATAGGATGATAAGAAAAGTTGGATTAAGAAACATGAATGAATAAGTAATGAACTTAAGCCAATTAAATTGGCAATAAGTCATTTGAACTTATAAAAGTTATAAACTTATTATAAGTTAACCTTGAATGTTAAGTATAAAAATATGAACTTGTGATGAGTTTAGTAAGAAAAGTGAATTAAAGAACTTATATGATTATATGTATCATGTATATCTAAATAAAGTTATATATGAAGAACATGTAAAGTATGATGATTAAGAAACCTTAATTGTCATAAGTCATGAATAATCAAATCTTAAGTAGTTTATAAAATAACAAGTTATAAGCTCATGAAAAATAAGTCCAAAATCCAACGATGAATATAAGTTGTTGTATTAAGTATGTTGAGATGTTCACATGATGAATGAAGTTCATTTGTAATGTTGAACAAATCATAAGAATGAAGAAATGCCAGAATTTGCACGATTGGACGATAAACGTCAAATACGTAAAATTCTCGGAATGGAAGTCAAATTTTGTGTTTGAACTCGGAACCATTGTTTTCCAATAGAGACAAGTCATATTTGGCATTTAAGAGTTGCGGACTCAAAAATGACCGAATTCCGACTTAGAACGAAGAAACGAGCATTGAACGTTCACGAACATTTATCGTTTTCGTTAAAAATGAACCAATAGGTGAATTTTTAGAAAACAAAGTCAAATAGATAAAATTCTTAAATGATCATGTAGATTACGTAATTTGTGAGCCGTAGGCTTTTGAACGAGCCAATTCGGACTTATAACAAAAAAGTTATGCGTCCGGAAAGTTCACAAAATTCACAAACTGAATTTAGTATCTGGTGCACAGAGTTGCCATGCATTGAATAAAGAATAGCAAACCCCTGCAAGAAGAATTCTCACTTGTTGTATAACCTTAGTTCAATAAGTGGTACCAGCAAAGACCATGAATAAGTAACAAAATCCTCTGAGGTGTAAAGGCAACATTGCCCATTAAATAAGGACTCATGCATGAATGCCAAGTCCGGGACAATGACATGAAGCTTGTGCCGCAGCGTGAGATGTAAGCATAAAGTTGGCGCTACAGCGCCAGTCTCAGAACAAAGATAGTAATGAAGGTTACTAAGTACAAAGAAAAGAAAAGGAAGTGAACACAACTTAAGGAATGTAATGTAACATTGTTAAACCTTAAGGATGTTGTATAAAGGTTGAGATAACCTAGTCAAATATAATGCAAGTACAGTGATAAACCAAAATGAATAGTAACTAAATCTAATACACAATTAGATTGAAATGAAGGGTATGATATAGTCATATACATACTTGATTATATGTGACCTAATGTAAGGCATTATGTGATCATGTATTGTAGAGACTTGAACGACTTGAACATAAAGTTAATTTACCGTAGAAGACGCTAAAGGCAAGTATTCTAACTCTTGTCTCAGTTCAATCTGAACAAGTTTTTGAGATTCATGTATTCTTTCGCATGAATTGAAGTATATTGAAGTTGAAGTCAATTCCTTTGGCTAGACTTGATGTATTGATAATCTATTCATGTATTATCAAATGTTGCTATCATTTGTCAACTACTTGATATGGTTTTCAAAAGAAGACTGAAATGTTAAACAAATGTTTTGTTCGGTGAAACAGCGTGCACACGTGAGGTTGCCAAATGCTTAAACATGCATACGTTTAATGGATGTAGTGTTGATCAACATAGAGTACAATAGGTTGATCACCTAGAAGTCTTCGTAAAGAGATATCAAGCTTCTGAGACTTGCTTTCGGGTTGTCCTTTTCAATAAAGAATGAATACTCGAGGTCTCTGACCAGAGTGAATGTTTTACTAAATATTGTTGTTATTGTAAAACACTTTGAAAGAAAAGATGAAGTGCTACTTTGAATTATCAATAGTACTTCATAACTATTGTTTAGTTATTGAAGATATATTATTTGTATGTGCCAAGCATGTTGTTACTAAATTGTTATACTTGCTGAGCTAGTTATGCTCACTCTTGCTTGAACCATATGAATGCAATTTAAGACCTAACGTCCAAGGATCGAAACAGGATAAGGGAAAAGCTAAGGCAGATTACTAAACTGTCTTGTAATAGTATAGGTCTATTGTTGTAATGTAAATGATATTATGACAAAGAACCTTTGTAATGGGTATAGAACTTGGGAAATGTAAATATTACTTTAAATATATAGAAGTTATGTTCGTTCTTTGAGACTTTTCAATTGAATGAATGTATGAATGTTGTACAGTATAGCACCATCTGTCGGGTTGGAAGATACCCGGATTTGGGGGCGCTACATTGCCCCTCAGGGAAACATACTTTTCAAGCCAGCAGTTTGGCTTCTCTGCGTTCCTACGACTTAGGTCGTCCCACTACGGATTGAATCTCTTGCGTTTGCAGTTTGGCTACCCATACATGGGATCAAACTTCTCCTACCTACAGTTTATCCTCAACCTAGGATTAAACTTTCTCCTCCCCGCACTCTGACCTACACATGGGATTACGTTTTTCATTTCGCCCTGAGGGGCGAACTACGCCGACCTGATCTCCTCTTCTATAGGAGTACATAGACAACCATTTCATATGGCCCGGTCGCAATAAAACAAAAACAACAAGAACATTTCTACCCTTACAAAAACAAAAACAACCAAAAACATTCCTACACCATTTCTGTAATATACAGCATTGAACCTCTTACACCAGGTTCGAACTACGCAGACCTGATCTCCTCTTCAATAGGAGTATGTAGGCAGCCATTCATGGTGCGGTCTCACCCCCTACCAAAACACAAACCATTGTCAACTGGTACTGGAATCATCCTTTAATCCACTACATTTCATTCAGTTTCAGACCAAAGGGATGGAATTACCTGAACTCCTCCCAAATAGGAGATTCGGCGACCATCTAAGTTGCGGTCATACCTTGAAGAGCAACACCAATCCATAAGAGATGGAATTAACTAGGCTTCTCCTAAATAGAAGTACTGGCGACCATCTGTGGTGCGGTCAATCTCAGAGAGGAAAGCCACACTCCTCTCCATATTTTCATTCAGAAACCAGTCCTAAGACACCAAAGATGATAGGGATACATACTGATCGATGATCCATTACGGCGTCGAGAGACAACTCAATGTCCATCCACCCGGGAGGAATTCGAATACATAAAGATCACAAGCCTCAAGCATCGGGAAAATATCAAGCAAGTAGCAAAGCATATCTAAAAGGGAAGTGATCAAAAATATATTTCCCTGCTATATATATAATGTTGTTTGATATATACAATGTAAACTGTACATGACAAAAAGGCTAAGCTAGTCTGTGCAGGTAAATACAAGCTCATCTACAAGTCAGGGTATATGCGAGCTAACAAGCCCAACATGGCGTCCCTCTCAGAAGAAGGAGGCGAAGTTGTGGTCTCTCATGACGAGAATATCCACACGACCCAACAGATCTGCAGCCATCTGCATGGTGACCATATGCTCATCAATGTAAGCTCTCATCTCTGCGATCATGCCAGTGGTAAGGGACCTCACTGCAGTACTATCTATAACGGCTACATCCCAGGCAGATATAGCAATATCCCGCTCAACTATCACTGCATCTCTGGTTGATCTGGCCTCATCTCGCTCAACAACAGCGATATCTATGCGAGCTAATGCCTCGTCTCTCTCTAATAGAGCTGCGTCTCTCCCATCAAGGGCAGTCAACATCAAGGATCGAGCATGATCTCTCTCAAAAGTCATCAGATGAAGACTCTACTCAAGCCATCGTCTCGAAAGTCTTTGAATCACAACAAAGATCTTGGGCATTGGGAGAATCTAGAGGAAATGCTGGCAACCCAGCAGCGGGCTCCTCCTCGATGTGGGAATCGATGTCCTCCATGGGCTCTACATCATCTGACTCACTATCCGGTACTATGGATACTGCTGCAGTTGATAAAATCTCTATCTCCATCCATGCGGAATACTCTGCAGAACAACCTAGATGACTGATAGAAAAATCAGTTATCTCACGCTGATCCCAACAAACGTACATCCGAGATTGGTCCACTGCTGAAAGATATCGAGAAGCTGAACACTGACCTATCGCCCCCTCGAAAGGATGAAAATCCTAAAACTGGTCAAACTGCGACATCACAGCCAGCGAGTGATAAGTAGTCACGCCCCTCAAACCAGCCAGAGGGAGGTTGTCCATGCCCGGAGTATGAGTAATAAAGTCGTATGGTGAGCTAAGCCCGAACACGCAATATCTTTGAACGGATCTCTGATATCAGCCAAAAATGTGGACCAAGATAGAGCATCTGTACACTCTGATGGCTGAAAGGAGTACGACATGGCTATATCATGGGTAAACCAATACCCATGCCGTCAAAAAGTGCCAATCGGTCTCAAGTGTGACATAAACCACATATATAGCATGACCGAGCTACCCGTGAACACTCCTGTCGGACAAGTGCAGCAGTAAGATGCTGACCGCAGGGTCTCTGCTATGATCATAGGTATAATGGTGCGACCCTCCCTGAGAGCTCTCACTGCCATGATGACATCAATGTCTATCTCATCCATGTATCGTGGCATATAGACATACGACAAGACGCATAATAAATGAGACATCATCCCCGACCAAAGCGGTGATCCTCCTAAGTGCGGTGAAATGCCCGGAATGTCGTGAATAACTATCCTCAGGGCCAAATCTGTCGAACAGAAAATGCTGGGATATCACATGGCCTGATGTCAGCTCATCCTGCACTACTCTGCGCCGCAATCTAGTGAGAGTCATGAACCGTCTACTCATGTCTCCCAAAGCCATATGCACGCAAGGTCTATCTAATGGCAGCATCGTCAACCGTGCATACTCCTCCAGAGTAGGAGTCAACTCATGGGTCCCAAATCAGAAAACCTACCTCTCCGATACCCAATGCTCCAGCATGCCATCCACAAATCATGTGGGAACCTGAAACATCAACAGGGTTATAGTATGTTGCGATAAATGATCTACAGTTGTGACCCCCCCAAATCCGGGTATCTTCCAACCCGACAGATGGTGCTCCATGATACTACAATCCATACAATCATTCCATTGGGATAACAACAAAATGATTGTAATTACTATCTTTTTATTACATTTGTAATAAATCCTTTCCCAGGGTTCATAACCGAATACATTCATTGTTCTTCATGAGTATATTACATACAAATATACTAGTCTATTACAGGACGATTAATTGTCCATCTTAGCCTTGCCTTTATCTCTCATAGAACTCTCAGTTCGTTCGGCTTTAGCTGCAAACATATGGTTCAAGCAAGAATGAGCATAACTAGCTCAGCAAGTCTTAACAACGAAACATATGAATATCAGAACAATTATTTACAAAGCATTTTGAATCATTTGACTAATACTTCTACTACAACAATTCCAGAGCATATATAATAGCTTAGGAATGATGAACCGGTCAATAGACCATGAACATACTCTTTTCATTTTCATACTTGAAAAGGATATCTGGCACTAAGGCCATCTACCCGTCTTTACTTATGAGCACTTCTAGGTGATCAGCCTATTGTACTCTATGTTGATCAACACTCTTACGTTAAACGTATTTACGTTTAACATTTGGCAACCTCGCGTGCCCATCGAATAATTGATGAAAATACTTTTGTTTGTTCATAGACAAACTTACCTTCTCATCCATACCAAATACTTGGCATAGGATAGCGTTAACAGTTCTATATCAACAGACTTGTAAACAATTCAATCTATCCTTCAATACTTGTCTAGCCCGGATAAAACAGGCATCGACCCTTTTTCTATTTACCATTCATGCATTGTATATCATGCATCACGTAAAAACTTGGCTAACACAAAGGTCTGACAAGAGTTAAGAAAGACTTGCCTTCAAGCGTCTTCGAATATATATTCCAACTATTCTCAGTCTTTACAGGATCTACATGAGATATTCAAATAGCACACTGTGATTAGTTATCACATAAACTATCTTTACGGTTCTAACCAACTTCTTTCTCTTTTATGTCTTACTTGTTTTAACTTCGTTATTAAAGTCGATTTGACTTTCTATACTTCGTTACGTTTCATTAACGTTCTTACGTCCTTTGCCAACATTCAATCATTAATGGTTAATTACCAACATTGAATGTCGTTTACGGTTCACTCATTACGTATTTGTGATCTTCGTTTAATTTCCATTAAACCTTACCCGTTCTTCTTACATTAACATCTTATAAGTGTTTTAAAGAAAGTCTCATTATGTACTTTAAGTACCTTTAACATCTTACATTAGGTCTACATTCAAAAGGGAACTAAACCAAACTTAGTCAACTTTTTAACACTACCGGCGTTGCGGCGAGGCATTGTGACAACCCGATATTTTCTATATAAATAAATCATAAAGTTTGCGTATAAATTTTTTTTTTATTAAAATAAATATGAATGATATGTGTCAAGGTAATGTGTAATTATAATTATATGTGTAATAAATAAAATTTATTTATTACATTAAGTATTGCAAATAAATTTATTTTAGAATTGTTGACTATTATCAATTATATTTTTATACTAACTAATTCCTTATTGGGAATGTTTTATTAATTATTTTCAAGGAAAATATAATCTTATATTATTTAAATAATATATGAAATGATTTTAGAATATTTATTTATTTTAAAGATAAGAATGCGTGAAAGATATTATGTAAGTAATTATGTGATGAATATAAAATATATTTATTACATGAATGCTTATGAATAATTTTCATTATAAATTATATTCTTATAATAATTAATTTTATAGTAAAAATGTTTTTAATGTTTATTTTCCAAAGAAATAGGATAATTATATTATTTTATATGATATGATTATATAATTTTTATAATACTTATTTTATTATATGAAATTATTTCGAATAGTTAAGTTAATTATTTTAACTTAATTATTAAGGTTATATATGAAAGATAAATCGGATATGGAATCCAAACCCTAATTAGGGTTTTGATCAAGGAATGAGAATAATAATATTATATTATTATTTGTCGATTATTCTGTATATGTATGATTATATGTGTAATGTTAATGTGTGGAACAATTTTAATATATTACGATAAAACCCTAATTTGAAATTCAATTTGTGAGTTCAAAAGCTGTTGTTTAAGCGTGTTATATGGTATATGGTATGCATTATATAATTTTAATATTAAACCCTATTTAATATTTAGAAACCATAATTTAAAAATAGAAACCCTAGTTTCAAACGGTGAAACCCTAATGCGAAAGTCGAGTCTACGACTTTGAGAATTTGTTAAGTCATTATGTAATCACGATAATGTGATTAACGATAAGTGTTATATGTATTAACCCTAATTGGGGAGAATCGTAATTATTCAAAATCCTTATTATTTTCTATATATTCTAAAAAAAAAAAAAAAAAAAAAACCTAATTTCTAAATTAGTAACCTATTTTGTAATTGAAAACCCTAATCCAAAACCTAAATAGGAGGTTTGATCTATCAAGAATTGTGTTATTATGATTAATAACACGTGTGATAGATTTTAATTGCTAATTAAAATAAATCTAATTAGTAAATTAAAACCTAAAATATAGAACCCTAATTTAATTTCTAGAAACCCTAATCATATTATGAAAACCCTAATTATCGATATTATAAACCCTAATTGCTTTATTAGCAAGGTTAATTGTGATTAAGGGTAATAAACCCTAATATCCATGTATAAGATAATTACAAACTTACTTTAATTAACAAAGTTATTATTTTCAAAATTTTAGAAACTAAAATTATTTTATTTTATTTTCTTTATAAACCCTAGTTGCTAAATCCTAATTTTGGAAATCCTAGAATTTTGCTAACTTGACTCAAACCCTAAACCCAAGGGTTAACAAGGATTACATGGTTGCCATTAAAATTACAAACTAAATGACCATTATACCCCTAGTTGTATTATTTAGGCTAAATACTAGGTTTTGACATTTAGGTTGAGTTGTTAACCAACTCATACTAACTCCACCAACTCCACATGCACGATTTTGCCAGCAACAAGCCACTAGATCAGCAATACATTGCATTTAAGACATATATATATAAATTAGAGAGAGAAAAGTCTCATTTATTTGCCCATTTTATCACAATCTCATCCTAGACCCTCTCTCTCTAAAAGTCACGAAATTTTTCAAGTATTATTAGTCATAAACATAGCCCCACTAACACCACAAACAAATCAGCAACACAAGATCAAGAATCGTTCATCAAAGGTATAAAACCCTACCTTGAATTTCTCATCCAAAAGTTGTCATTAGATCTTGTGAATTGATGTTAAAATATGTTGTTTGTAGTCTAACATGATGATGCGGGTTGGTATATTACAAGTTCATAACATCTAAATGCTCAAATCAATGATTTTTAAATTTCGGAAAAATTTCATGTTATGGTCGACAACGAATGTCAGACCTTGTAGATCCATTTCTGTAATTGGGTTTTGTGTTTTAAAAGTTAATATGTGTAGCCTGTAGTGCTTTCTTTAATCTGCAAAAACAATTAGAGTCATTGAAGGTGTAGATCTGTAGATATTAATGGTCAAATGTCGCTCATTTGCGGATTGACACACTACTTCGGGCAACCTGGAAGGTCATTTCCCGAGTCTGACAATGATTTCAACTACTTTAATCTGTCAGGTGTTGTAGGATCTGTTGGTATTTTTGTAACTGGATTGTTGTATGTTGCATATACTTTAGATTTATACCTCTAGATTCCTCAATATATCATCAGAATCGTTGTAATTGATGGTCAAAGTAGACCATCCGGTAACATTTTCAATTTTCTGGAATTTCCAGAATTTTTACGAACGAGTTTTCTGGCAAGGGTTGACCGATCAATATTTTGCTATGTGTTTGTTGTCATGGTGATTTTGTGTATTATATCTGTAGTTCTACATGTGGTCTATAGTATTGAAGTTTTAGATCACTAAAACATTAAATTATCTGCTTGTATTGTAAGCTCAAAAGTGCATATTGAATGTTCTTCTTCATTTCGGGTTTCGAGAAATGAAGAAACGACTTTCGACAACTAGTTGTTTGGCTCGAGATCTTCTTTGTTATGAGTTTTATGATCTTGTTTATGGTTTTATCTTGTAGTCTTGCATTAGCACTACACGATCTGAGTAACAAAATGTCAAAAAACACTTTGTGTAAGAAATTAATAGCGGTCAAACAAGCCACCATGAAGCTGGCCATGTCAGTGTTCTTGAGTTCAAGAACACCAACAGCGACGGTTACTATCGCTAAAGACCTACAGCGACGGTTCCTATTATTTTTAATTTCTGAAATTCCGAAAATTAGCTAAAAATAGAAAATAAATTATAAAAATTACAAAATTAGTTTTAAAAATTATTTTAAATTATGAAAAATAACTTTTAATTATTTGGGATATTTTTCATTAATATTTATAATTATTTGAATATTAATGATATTTAATTTATTTAATTAGTATATTAAATAAATTAGAGAAAATGATTTTAATTATTTAAAAATTATTTTAAATAAAGATTAATGTATTATAATATATTTTAAGTTATAAAATGTAACTTTTAATATTTTTGGAGAAATTTCATTAATAAATTAATATTAATGATATTAGATTTATTTGATTATTAAACTAAATAAATAAGATAAAAAAAATGATTTTATGATTTAAAAATCATTTTAAATGAAAATAAAGTATTTAAAAATATTTTAAGTTATAAAATATAACTTTTAATATTTAATGGTTAATTTCATTAATTAATGATTAATAATGATATTAAAGTTATTTAATATTTGTATTAAATAATTTAGTTTAAAAATGATTTTAATAATCATTTTAAATGAAGATAAAATGTTTAAAGATATTTTAAGTTATAAACTATAACTTTTAATATTTAAAGGATAATTTCATTAATAAATTAATATTAATGATAATTATTTAATGATTAATGATATTAAATTTATTTAATAATTATATTAAATAAATAGTTTAAAAATGGTTTTATTAATTTGAAAATCATTTAAAAGAGATATAAATGAATTAAAAATATTTTTAATGACTTTTAATATTTAGATAATGGTACATTAATATTTAAATATTAATGGTAATTATTTAATAATGATTTTAAATATTTTAAAAATTATTTAAGGGTAATATTAATACGTTAAGAATATTTTGAGTTATTATACATAACTTTAATATTTTGGCAATGGTTTCATTAATAATTTAATATTGATTAAATGTTAATAATAATAGAATTATGTGATATTTAAATCATTTAATAATGATTCTGATATTTCAAAAATTATGATAAATGATAATAATTATTTAAAAATTATTATAAGGTCATGACAAATGTTATAACTGGTGTTTAAGTTATCCAACTGAATATGTAATTACTGTATAGAGTCTTAGACTCTATTAGTACCCAAATAAAGTTGTCGATAATAGGCGTGGTTCGGAAATTGATCTGGACATAGATAATATAATTAGTTAACGGTTTATTTGTGATTCAATGGTTGTTAAGGTTATATGATAATGTGATTAGGAATGTGTTGATGATTGTTTGTGAAACCATGATTGTTGAACATGTGTGATAAGGTGATTAGGTTATGTGCTGACTGCAATAGGCAGTGTTATGTGTCACGTTATGATATACTAATCAGTAAAATGATTTGATTAATGATAGGTCGTGATAGAAACGATAAATCTAATTTGCGTAAGTGTAAGCAGCGCATCAGGCAAGTATCCTAACTTTGCATTTTCTTTATACAATGGACAAGTGTAAGAATGTTTCAAAATTATATTATTATTATTAATGTACAGATTGTTAAAGCTATATTATATAAGCCCATTGATTATCAACATGTTAGTATATGATAATTCGGATAAATATATTCTGTTCGTTAATTTCTATAAATGATTATACAAGTGTCCCCACTTGGATAATCATTATAATAATCGCATGTTGATACACCTTTGATATACATATATGTTGAATTATATAAGACCTTTGTTATGAAAATCCGACAGAAATGAACATCCCGATAATGGGAAAATTTTTATGCTTGCTACGGCGGACAAAGGATGAACGATAATATCGTTCTAGTAATGTAGTATTGATCAATCTGAGGGCCCATGGATTGTACACCCTCAAAGTTCGTAAAAGCAATCAATAGGTTTCTGAGATGAATTTCTGTTTAACCTTTTCAAAAATGAAAACAATGTTCATGATATGTCACGAAACCTTATAAATAGACAATACACGATTTCAAAAACTTGAGCGAGGGTTATTATGCTATTATTATTGGTACTGATTACTTCACAACTATTTGGTTGTAGAAGAATATTATAAAGAAAACATTTAAATTCTTTCAAACTTATATATATATATAATACTTCTTTGGGCACTCAAATGCTCATCCTTGCTTAATTTAAATGTTTTCGACTAAGTATGAAAAGCTAGAAGGCTCGGCCAGAACAAGTGAAAAGGAAAGCAAGCAGAATATGTTATTGGTATCTTTTGTAATAGATAGTATCGTATTAAGTTAATGATATGTATTATATATCATGAAAAGAATATAGTAAAGGTTGCGTACTTGGGATTAGACTACGATAAATGTAAGTTAAGTTTGAAATTCATATTATTGTTATTATTATTAGTAGAATTCGCTCATAGAAAATGGTATCGTAAAGTAACCAAGTTTGGGTTTCAAGTATCGGGATTCGGGACTCTACAGGCATTCCTTATGTTTTAGTGGTATTTGCTTGGCATGATTTGAGTTAGCAGGTACTCGGTACCGAGTCCGGGCGCTCTGGTGCCACCACTTTGTATTGGTTTTTTGGCAATCATGACACCGAAGTCTCGTGCACCAGTTAGTCAAAACAGATTTTGTTTCTTAACGAAACTCCCGGCTTCCTAATTTGCTCGTTTTACATCCGAATTGACCCATTCGAATTCCTACAAGTCACAAATTACATCCTTTACGTGTTCGTATAAGAATTCAACCTTTTTGAATCCGTTAACTCAGAATTCACCTTTAGGTTCGTTTTTAAGCGTTCGTTTAACGTTTTCACCCGTTCAATACTCATTTTCTTCGTTATAAGTCGGAATGCGACGATTCCTTCACCAACGACTCTTAATTACCTTATCTCACGTGTTGACATTGGAAACCGACGTTTTCAAGTCACACGACAACTTTTGACCCTTAATCCAGACTTTATACATTTTCGACGTTTAACATCTATTTTCGCAAAATCCGTCATAACTTCGTTACTAATGTTCTCTAAGCCAAATCACATGGAATACTCCATGGACTTCATATTTACTTCCTAACCAAATCAAGATGCACATACCTTAGCTACAACAATTTCCAAAACGTTCAATTATAACTAAGTTTACGTTCAAGACTTTTTATAGTTTTAACTCACATAATCACTTACAATTTCTTATTTGGTCATGACCTATCTATGATTTGGTCATTAATAGGCATTCTTATATCTTCTCAATAAACACTCTCTACTCATCTACGATTCTTCTATGAGAAAGAAATTAAAAAGGATGAAGATTACGGTTTATAGGAATTTACCTTTGAAGTAGTTAACATTCTTGATAAACGTCTAGTGGTTTTCTTGGAAGTAGAAAGATTATAAGTTTCTAGCTCTTTTTTCTCTCTCAAATATGTTAGACAACTTTGTAAAACAACAAAAATCCAACTCTTAGCTTTCTATTTATAAAAAACCAAATGAGGGGAAAAATGGTCCAATTTAGCACCTCCTCACTTATTTACAACTTTGTCACCAAGCAAAATACTTGGCGACCAAGTGACTCACTTGCCTTGCACACAAAGTGGCCGGCCCACCTTGCCCATGGGTCATCCCCATGGGTTGCCCCATGGGTTTTACGCATCCCTTGACCCACCGGTTCGACCCACAGTTTAATTCTTTGGATTAGGCTTGACATTAATAAACATTGGGCTTTCATACTTAATTAATTGGGCTTGTTATTAATCCAAGTCCAATTGGATTGGATAAAATCCTTAGCTCATGCTCTAATAATACAATTC
Source organism: Panax ginseng (assembly GCA_020205605.1). Taxonomy (NCBI): domain Eukaryota; kingdom Viridiplantae; phylum Streptophyta; class Magnoliopsida; order Apiales; family Araliaceae; genus Panax; species Panax ginseng. Next base: position 56,039,488 of record CM035138.1, on the reverse strand, counting down.
GTATTCTACGCGTATTATTTACGTATTCTCTTCGTATAATATTCATATAATACTCGTATTATATGTCGTACTATTCTTCATATCATACTCGTATACATACTAGTATAATACTCATATTCTATACGTATAATACTCGAAACGACTATACGCATTACATTTCCCTTTCGAAAACCTCTTTCACAAACCCTTAGGTTTTAAGTCCGCAGGTGAAAACTTCGTTTGCCATAACGGAAATATTATTGGATATTCCATAATATCGTCATATTCTAACATTATGCGTTTCTCAAAATCTCAAACCCTAGCTTTGAACAACATCGGATGAATAGTGTTTTTACGCAAACAATCTCAGAAAACCTTCATTCTCGTCTTGATAATTCACAACAATTAATTCTAGCACAAAGCCAGAATACTACCCACATCCACACATTCTAGGTCATAGAATGACCTTCGAACATCTTACTCACATAATAACTCAATTAAATTCATTTAATCCAAATAATCAAATAAAAATTTAATTCATTGAAAATTCAAAATTCTCGGGCGTTGCATTCTTCCCTCCTTATAAGGATTCTGTCCCCAGAATCTCGCTATTCTTACATAAACAAATGAGGAAACTTTTCCTTCATTTTACTTTCGAGCTCCCACGTTGCTTCTTCAGCATCGTGGTTACTCCAAATTACCTTTACGGAAGATATTACTTTATTTCACAAGACATGTTCCTTCCTATCAATAATTTGAATCGGAAGTTCTTCATACGTTAAGTCTTTTTCTACTTGAATAGACTCATACTCTATTACATGCTTGTAGTCCGGTTTATAAGGACGCAACACAGACACGTGAAACACATTCTGTATTCTTTCCATTTCTGGAGGTAAGGCTTGTGCCGACCCCAAATTCGGATACTTGAAACCCGAACTCGGTTCTCCACGATACCATTTCTTTAAGCTGAATAATACTAAATAATAATATAATTCGAACTTAATTTACATACATCAAAGTTTACTTTCCCCAGGTACGTGACCTTCAAAATACATTCCTTACAATACCTGACAATAGATTCCATTGTCTTACTAACTATAACCATTAACTCATACTAATTCTCATTCGATGACTTTTTTTTTTCCCTTTATGCGTGCTGAACCCTTGAGGTTGCTCATACGAATCGAAAACATTTAATTTAAGCAAGGATGAGCATTTGAGTGCCCAACAAGTAATAGCAATTATATATATAAAATTTGAAGGAATATAAGTATTCTCTTTACATAACACTTCAACAACGAATCGAAAGTTGTGAAGTAATGCATCTTGATAAAAATTCACATAACAACTCGCCCAAATTATTTAAATTTGGCTCTGCTTCTACCCATAAATAGGGTTTAAGAAACATACTATGAACATTGTTTTTCATTTTCGAAAAGGTTTGGCGAAATCCATCCATGGCCGTTTCTAGCTTTACAGCACGGAGGGTGATCACCCGGTGTACCTGTATTGATCAATACTACATAACTTGAAGCGAAATTCATCGCTCACTCTATCCGCCTTGGCGCAAAAATCTTCCCATATAGGGATGTTCATACATGCCTGGTTCCAAACCCGAAGGTTTTTAATCTTGCTCAACAATAATATGTAATTCAACATATATATATATATATACGGGTAATTGACAAAAGTGTATCAACATGTGAATAAATGCCATGATTATCCAAGTGGGGACACTTGTATAACCATTTAGAAATCAACTTAATGAGAATATATATACGAGTTAACATTTGATAATCAAAGCGCATATAATACATGCGGGAATAGAATAATTCGAAACTCTCTTACTCATGTCCATTGCATAAAGAAAATGCAAAGGTAGGATACTTGCACTGATTCTTTGATTACAAATCTCAACTTAGGTTTTATCTCTTTTCACAACCTATCAATAATCGGATCATTCGTTCGATTAGAACAATATATCATAACACATAGTAATTGTCTATTACGATTAAAGACATAGTCTAATCACGTCATCACATAATCGTTGAGTGATCATACTTTTAGTTCATATTCTATACATTTTTCAAATATTTCATTCATGTTCTACAAGAGCCTTTTCTTTCTTTTATAAGATCGACATTTGTTTGCTGCATCGGCTGACTTTTTATCGGTAATTCTTGAGTCTAAGACTCTTATTACGTATCTCAACATCGGTCATTTTATTTTTAAATGACTTAAAATAATTTTAAAGCTTTTATGATATTTTATCATGCATTTTCAAACATCGGAATCATAATTAAATAATTTATCAAACAATTCTATTATCATTAATAATTAATTAATATTAAATTATTAATGAAACCATTACCAAAATATAAAAAGTTATTTATAATAACTCAAACTATTTTTAAAACATTTATATTACCCTTAAATGATTTTTAAAATAATTAAAATCATTTTAAATAATTACCATTAATATTTAAATATTAATGTACTATTTATCAAATATTAAAAGTCATTAATTATAACTTAAAATATTTTTAAATCCATAATATCCTCTTTAAATAATTTTTAAATAAATAAAACCATTTTTAAACTATTTATAAATATTAAATAAACTTAATATCACAAATCATTAACTAAATATCATTAATATATAATTATTAATGAAATTATCTTCTAAATATTAAAAGTTATATTTTATAACTCAAAATATCTTTAAATACTTTATTTTCATCTAAAATAATTTTTAAAATATTAAAATCATTTTTAAACTAATAAATAACTTTAATATCATTAATATTAATTAATTAATGAAATTCATCACAAAATATTAAAAGTCATCACAAATAACTTAAAATATTTTCTTATACCATAAAATAATTTTTCATGAATTAAAACTATTTTTAAATCATTTATTTAATATTATAATTAAATAAATAAATACCTTTTATATTCAAAAATATTAAATATTTATGAAATATACTCAAAATAATTAAATATTATTTTAGGACTTTAAAATAATTTTTTCGAATTTAAAATCTAATTTTCTAATTTTTAAATCATTTTTGAATTTTTTGAAATTAAAAATTTTAAAATAATTCAAATCTGTCATGTAAAGGGCCTATAGTAATGAGAACTGTCATTTATAGGTGTTCTTCATCTCAAGAACAACTTTGTCGAGGAAAGCGTGTGAGGGGACTACTTTGTAGTGAATAACTTTATACTCTTAACGAATGGGAAATCTATGACTTGGATCTTGTAGAAGAAATACCAGACTACAATAACCAACAATCATTACTTCTAAACAACATCGGATCGGGAGAATTAGCCATCAAAGTAGTTATCGGAGTTTCATTCTTCGTGAAGAAACGATTCGTGATGCCTACTTTGGGCCTCTATAAACAGCGATCGTGTAGCGTTTATGTGATCTATCAACTCCGATTGTGTAGACAACATATAGGAATACAACTTTAACACTTAACATCATCATAACAACAAGAAATCAAGCGACTAAAGTATGGTCAAACCTTGTCGGAAAAATCGACACTTAGAAAATAGAAATTTGCGCTTGAAATTTTCCGGTCAAATCTTACAACAACACTTTGACCTTAAATAACTCTTAATCCATAATATATATGGACTGATTCTTTTGGAGGTTAAATACCACATAACAAGCTACATAACAACCTTTAAACAACAAAACGCATGATCGAACAAAGAGTTATAGCCTCACGACATTTGGTGAAAAATAATGTAATTCGGTTTTTCCAACTTGCTTAAATCTTCAAATTCGTGCACTTTGATGTTATGGGTTACGTGTTTTTACAACCCGAACATTAATAGACTCCTATTACACTACTTTAAACAATCAATTGCATCAATTAACATAGAATCGAAAGATTTCAAAATTAGAATTTCGTACCTTTTACAACCCGATTTACGATTTTTTTTGGCTTTGATGCTTCTAATTTGTTGTTTGTAATGGTTGGGATTTGATTAGGAGCTTATGGGTAAGAGAATTTGGAGGTTTGGTCTAGAGAGAATGAAGCTAAGTGTTGTGCATAATTTTAGTGTATAATGAGGACTTTCTCTATCTCCAATCTATATAAATCATGTAGCAATCATGTAATGGTTGATTGATGGTAATAATCTGATCCATAAGTGAATTCTAGATTGAATGGCGGATTTGTGGTGATTGGTAACACAATAATGCACAAATAATTCACTGATAATGCACTAAAGTGGAAAAAGGGTAAAATGGTAATTTCCCTCTAATAATTGATTTCTTCCTTTAATAATGCACAAGGGCATTTTGGACTTCTCTCTTTCACTAGTAAGGGCATTATAGACATTACCCATAACCATTAAGGTTTATCACTTTAGATTTTAAAATTCCATAAATAATATAACTAATAATACACTAAAAGGGTATTTTGGTAATTTCACATATAATTTCATTTGCATTTTTGTACATAGCAATTAAATGTAGTATTTAATCACTAGATGGTAATTCTTATCATTTACCAATTACTTTCTATCTTTGGTAAATTAAAACACATGTACATTAACATCGTAATTAAACCTATTAATTTAAAATTAGGGTTTTGATTGAAAAATTAGGGTTCTATAATTAGGGTTTCTTAACGCCATCAATTAGGGTTTCTAATTGACCATTAGGGTTCTCTAATTATACGTGTATGTTACAAACACAGTCATTACAATCTCTAACTTCAACCGATTAAGGTTATAATAATTAGGGTTTGTCTAATTATCGGTAAGTAAAAATAGTAATTAGAGTTTTCTTCTAATTACAGAGCATTCGATATTACCAAGTAACTTCATATACACAGTCACCACTCGGTCATTTCTCATAAGCGAGTTTAATAATTAGGGTTTCATTAAAGACAAGATCTTGTCTTTGTGACCTAATCAACCGTCATCGCTTTCGATATTATCTGTCAGCATACATACACGATTACATAATTATTGTCTTTGTAAAATCATTATAACAATAATATATTATTATTATTCTCATCTCTTGATCACAATCCCAATTCGAGGTTTGGATCTCATATCGACTTATTCTTCGTTACCCACAACATCGATAATCAAGTTAAAATAATTAACTTAAATATTACGAACAATTCATATAATAAAATATTTATTATATAAATCTAATTGTCACTTCATATATTATTTCAATCATGTTTTCATGAAAAATAATTAATAAAAACATTTAAACTACGAGAATTAATTACCATAACAATATAATTTGTGGTAATTAATTACTCCAAAATTATTTCTAATTTTTCAAGTAATAAATATATTTGTATCTATCGTTCACATTACTAGACACTTATTCTCGTCATTAAATAATAAAAAAAAAATTTATATGTAAAATTTCTTATTTATTTTTATAGAAAATTTCGGGTTGTCACAAGTCTACTTCATAAGCTACCTCTCATATCCTTCTTAAAATCTCAAAAGGTCCTACAAACCTCGGACTTAACTTCCCTTTCTTTCCAAAATGTATCTTCCCTTTCCAAGGCGATACTTTTAGAAAGACATAAGACCCTACTTCAAACTCCCTCTTCTCTCGATGAGGATCTGCATACTTCCGTTGTCTATCTTGAGCCGCTACTAATTGAGCTCTTATCATCTTTACCATGTCTGCCGTTTGTTGTACCATCTCAGGTCCCAACATTCGACGTTCACCCACTTCATCCCAAAAAAGTGGTGTTCTACACTACAACGCTTCGTAAGGCGGCATGCGTATACTAGCGTGAAAACTATTGTTATAAGTAAATTCTACCAACGGTAGATGTTCGTCCCAACTCCCCTTGAAATCCATAACGTAAGATCTTAACATATCTTCTAGCGTTTGAATTATCCGTTCGCTTTGCCCATCCGTCTGTGGATGATACGTCGTACTCAATCTCAACTGTGTTCCCATTTGCTCTTGCAAACTCCTCCAAATGTTCGACGTGAATCGTGGATCACGATCAGACACAATCGAAATAGGTACTCCATGTCTAGAAATGATTTCTTTGACATAAAGCTTAGCTAACTGTTCTAGGTTATACCTAACTCCTATTGGTAAAATGAGCCGATTTAGTTAACCGATCCACTATTACCCAAATAGCATCGTATCCTTTTCTGGTCATTGGAAGTCCCACCAGAAAGTCCATGGTGATATGCTCCCATTTCCACTCCGAAATCTCCAGTGGTTATATCAGTCCACTCGGTCTTTGGTGTTCAGCCTTAACTTTCTGATAAGTTAAGCACTTACTAACATATTCTGCAATCTCCCTCTTCATGTTCGGCCACCAAAAGTTCTGACGAAGGTCTTGATACATCTTAGTACTACCAGGATGTATCGAGTACCTCGAACTATGAGCCTTGCACATAATCTCTTCCTTCAACTCGGAATTATTTGGAACCCAAATTCTTCCTTCAAAATGAAGTAAACCTTCTTTATCAAGGTTATACTTAGTCTTCACTTCATCCTTCATTATCTTCGTCATTCGCTCGCATTCTTCAGTACTCAACTGTACTTCCTTAACTCGTTCCACTATCGTTGGTCGACTTTCTATTGCAAATAACATCTCCTTCGTTTCCCTTGGTAACTTAACTTCTAATTCCATCCTCGCCATCTTTGTTATTAACTCATTCTGAGTCGTTAACATTGACAGTTTCTCTCTACCCTTCCGACTCAACGCATCTGCTACTACATTCGCCTTTTCCGGATGATATAAGATATCACAATCATAATCTTTTATTAATTCTAACCACCTTCTCTGCCTCATGTTCAACTCCTTCTGTGTGAAGATATATTTCAGACTTTTATGGTCCGTGTATATCTCACACTTCTCCCCGTATAAGTAATGTCTCCATATTTTTAAAGCAAACACCACAGCTGCCAGTTCTAGGTTATGAGTAAGATAGACCTTCTCATAATCCTTTAACTGACGTGACACATACGCAATGACCTTATCATGCTGCATAAGCACGCAACCTAGTCCTCTATGCGATGCATCGCTATAAACTACAAAATTCCCCGTATCATTTGGTAAAGATAATACAGGTGCCTCACTCAACCTCCTTTTTAATTCTTGAAAACTATGCTCACACTTTTCTGTCCACTCATACTTCACCGAATTCCTTGTCAGATTTGTCAGTGGAGTAACTAATTTAGAAAAGTCCTGAATGAACCTTCTATAGTATCCTGCTAACCCCAGAAAATTCCTAACCTCGGTTGGCATTTTCGGTTGCTCCCACTCATTCACCGCTTCTACCTTCGCTGGATCTATGGATATGCCATCTTTGTCTATAACATGTCCTAGAAACTGCACTTTTTTGAGCCAAAATTCACACTTAGTGAATTTTGCATACAACTTCTCCCTCCGTAGGGTTTCCAACACTATTCTTAGATGCTCAGCATAACCTTCTAGCGTCTTAGAATAGACTAGAATATCATCAATGAACACTATGATGAACTGGTCCAAATACTGTTTGAACACTCTGTTCATCATATCCATGAATACGGCTGGCGCATTTGTCAACCCAAACGACATAACCAAAAACTCATAATGCCCATAACGAGTTCTGAACTCCATCTTAGGTATATTTTCTTTCCTCACTTTCAGTTGATGATACCTCGTGCACAAATCTATTTTAGAAAAATACGTTGCCCCTTTTAACTGATCAAAAAGATCATCGATCCTGGGCAACGGGTATTTATTCTTAATCGTTAACTTGTTCAACTCCCGATAGTCGATACAAAGTCGTAACGATCCGTCCTTTTTCTTTACAAACAACACCGGTGCTCCCCACGGTGACACACTTGGTTGAATGTACTTTCTATCTAATAGTTCCTGTAACTGAACTATTAACTCCTTCATCTCAACTGGTGCCATCCTATATGGTGCCTTTGAAACCGGTGCCATACCTGGAAACAAATCAATCATAAACTCTACATCCCTATCCGGCGGAATACCCGGTAACTCCTCCAGAAATACATATACAAATTCTTGTACCACCGCTATTTGTTCTAATGATGTTCCCACTCTCTGGGACCACGTGACACAGATAACCCTTACACCCCTTCTTCAGCATCTTCCTAGCTTGTGTCATGGTTAGACAACAAGAACGTCCCGGTGATTTATTTCCATAAAACACCACCTCAGGTTTCTTAGGAAGCCTTAGGTTCACACTCTTTTGTATGACAATCTATTATTGCTGTATGGTTAATTAACCAATCCATACCGAGAATCACATCGAATTCACTTAACCTTATCGATAAAAGATCTACCGATAATCTATTACCCCTGATATCTACGAAACAATTCCTATGAATGTGTTCAATGGGAATTATCTCCTCGTTTGCTACCTTAACGTCTAAAGGTATTTCTAACTTTTCAGGATTTAATCCCAATTGCTGAGCAAATCCACATGCTATAAAAGAACAAGTAGCACCCGAGTCAAATAACACGTAAGCATTTATTTCGTTGACTGGAATGATACATGCTACTACATCCGTTAATGCAATCACATCTTGGACTGTCATATTAAACGTTCGGGCTGAGGGTCTACCCACTGATGGTGTTGGTTCAGTAATGACTAAATTACCACTACCCGAACCCTTACTACCCTCCGCCCCTTTCTTTGGGCAATTTCTTGCCATGTGGTCTACCGACCCACAAACAAAACATCCTCGGCTTTTCTTAGGATTAGGACAGTTGGGAGATATATGACCCTCCTGCCCATAGTTATAACAACCAGTCTTCCCTTTCAGGCAGACTCCCAGGTGAGTCTTACCACATGTCTTACATGCCTCCATCCTCCGCTTAGGATCCCTTTGTTTTGCCCCAGTATTCCCAGGGTTAAAATTATTCCTCTTAGGCATATTGCCACTTCCACTGGCAACCTCTGCCTTATTTCCACCCTCTCCCTTACTCTTATTCTTCCTATCCTTGTGGTACTGGGTCAACGCCTTGCTACCACCTTCCGCTATTATCGCCTTTTCCAGAATGGTCCCGTAGGAAGCACTCTGAAAAATCGATATCCTACTATAGAGCCAGGGTTTTAGGCCCTACTCAAATTTATGAGCCTTCCTCTCCTCCGTGTCCACTTAGTGTGGAGCGAACCTTGCCAATTCATTGAATTTGGCTGCATATTGGGGAACAGTCATGTCCCCCTGCTTAAGTTCTAAGAACTTAATCTCCATTCTTCCTTGCATGCTAGTAGGGAAATAGTTCTCGAGGAATACCTTCTTAAATTGTTCCCATGTAACAGCTTCCGCTCCAGCCCCACCCTGGTGAGCCTCCCACCAGTAGTTGGCTTCCCCCTTCATCATATAGGTTGCAAAAGAGGTCTTTATGCGCTCACCACGTTGTAATAACAAACGCCTTCTCTATTTCCTTGACCCATGTCTGGGCCTCCATTGGGTCCATTGTTCCCTTAAATTCGGGTGGACCTACACTTTTAAATTCCTTAAAGGTAGTCGTTCGGGCTACCCTAGGTCCTGCGGGTGCTCTACCCCCGGCTTGATTAAATGCAACCGTTAATAAATTAACGAACTATTGCATTGGGTTATTAGGACCCCCCTCGTTCTCATTATGCGATTTCGCCTCTTGGTTACGTTGTCTTCTTCTTGGCGGCATTTCTGATTAAATAAATAAGGTTCCGTTATTACTTATTTACTTACTTCGTTATTAGTCGTCAAACAATTGGACACTAACTCATACACAACAAAGCAAATTTAAAATAAAAACTTCCTTATATTAAAATGCCTATTCATAGTTCAAAACTATTTACAAGTTGCTTTACATAGCCCAAAAGCTATTACATATACATCCCGCGATTGACTTCTACAAAAATTGGGATTTACAAAAAGACTGCCCTTTAATTATACAAAAGAGGGTTTTACGTCACTACACAAAAGTATTCACTATACTACTCCTAATATTGCTTAACAGCATTTTCATATTTTTGGTTTGCCAAAATTGACACAATATCCCGACTTATAGTATGTCGAGTCTGTTCCGACTCAATAGAATAACAAGTTATCTTAAGCTTGAAATCCTCGCATGACCTTTGTCATTTATATATGACATCTGTATATATCTTCGTCTTTTTCAACCAGTTTCTTGCGAAGTTCTATGACCTTGTTCTTATAGTCCTGGGCCTTGTCAGTCATGAGCACTTTCTCATCATTCTCTATCTCATAGTCTGACCCTGCAGACTCTTTCGCCCTATAGAGATCACTGATCTCTTCCTTCCAGTCTTTGCACCATATTGTGCGGTTATTTGCGTTCTGATCAAGCTTCGAGAGGTACATTGCCCTCATAGTCTCGGTGAGGTGTAGACTCTAGGCGGGCATCACCGTATTAATCGATGTTACCTCCATGCCATCCTCCACATCAATCATCATATTCAAATATGATATTATCCCCATGGTCTCCTCCGAATAATCCTCCTCCGAGTAATATTCCTCAGGCTCTGACTCTTCTAGAATCACTTCTGAGTGTAAATGCTGCGCTATAAGCGCAGTCTTCATCTCAACTCGGTTCACGGACTCCTCATTGATCACATGTATATCCCTATACATCAAGCTATCAACAGACATCTACAATAACACATAACAAATTGATTAGTACATAATACACAATAATATAAGCACAAATCACATTTAATCCATTTAGGGTTACTTTCCATCTTTTAAATCTTTTGGTACTGAGTTTCCTCAATACCTTATTAACTCATTTGACTCGAGTTAACTTTCTTCGGACTCTTCCTTTCCTACAAGGTTATTAGCCTAAGGTTCTTCCCCCCTTAATTTTATAACCTAATGCTTTGATACCAACCTGTGACGCCCCCAAATCCGGGTATCTTCCAACCCGACAGATGGTGCTCCACGATACTACAATCCATACAATCATTCCATTGGGATAACAACAAAATGATTGTAATTACTATCTTTTTATTACATTTGTAATAAATTCTTTCCTAGGTTCATAACCGAATACATTCGTTGTTCTTCATGAGTATATTACATACAAATATACTAGTCTATTACAGGACGATTAATTGTCCATCTTAGCCTTGCCTTTTATCTCTCATAGAACTCTCGGTTTGTTAGGCTTTTAGTCGCAAAACATATGGTTCAAGCAAGAATGAGCATAACTAGCTCAAAGAAGTCTTAACAACGAGACATATGAATATCAGAACAATTATTTATGAAGCATTTTGAATCATTTGACTAATACTTCTACTACAACAATTCCAGAGCATATATAATAGCTTAGGAATGATGAACCGGTCAATAGACCATGAACATACTCTTTTCGTTTTCATACTTGAAAAGGATATCCGGCACTAAGGCAATCCATCCGTCTTTACTTACGAGCACTTCTAGGTGATCAGCCTATTGTACTCTATGTTGATCAATACTCGTACGTTAAACGTATTTACATTTAACATTTGGCAACCTCGCGTGCCCATCGAATAATCGACGAAAATACTTTTGTTTGTTCATAGACAAACTTACCTTCTCATCCGTACCAAATACTTGGCATAAGATGCGTTAACAGTTCTATATCAACAGACTTGTAAACAATTCAATCTATCCTTCAATACTTGTCTAGCCCGGATAAAATAGGCATCGACTCATTTTCTATTTACCATTCATGCATTGTATATCATGCATCACGTAAAAACTTGGCTAACACAAAGGTCAGACAAGAGTTAAGAAAGACTTGCCTTCAAGTGTCTTCGAATATATATTCCAACTATTCTCAGTCTTTACAGGATCTACATGAGATATTCACAAAGCACACTGTGATTAGTTATCACATAAACTATCTTTACGGTTCTAACCAACTTCTTTCTCTTCTATGTCTTACTTGTTTTAACTTCATTATTAAAGTCGATTTGACTTTCTATACTTCGTTAAGTTTCATTAACGTTCTTACGTCCTTAGCCGACCTTCGATCATTAATGGTTAATTACCAACGTTGAATGTCGTTTACGGTTCACTCATTACATATTTGTGATCTTCATTTAATTTCCATTAAACCTTACCCGTTCTTCTTACATTAACATCTTATAAGTGTTTTAAAGTAAGTCTCATTATGTACTTTAAGTACCTTTAACATCTTACTTTAGGTCTACATTCAAAAGGGAACTAAACCTAACTTGGTCTACTTTTTTCCCCTTGCATCGTCAGTATTGTATTTGGCATTCCTTATGTTTTAGTGGCCTTTGCTGCGAGCGAGTTAGAAGGTGGTACTCTGGCCGTTCGGTCAATATTGCTATGACACCACTTTGTCTTGGTTTTGGCATTGCGGTACCGAAGTCTCGTGCACCGATTAGCTAAAATGATTTGGTTTCTTAACGAAACTCCTGGCTTCCTAATTTGTTCGTTTTACATCCGAATTGACCCATTAGAATTCCTACAAGTCACAAATTACATCCTTTACGTGTTCGTATAAGAATTCAACCTTTTTGAATCCGTTAACTCAGAATTCACCTTTAGGTTCATTTTTAAGCGTTCGTTTAACGTTTTCGCCCGTTCAATACTTGTTTTCTTCGTTATAAGTCGGAATGCGATGATTCCTTCGCCAACGACTCTTAATTACCTTATCTCACGTGTTGACATTGGAAACCAACATTTTCAAGTCACACGACAACTTTTGACCCTTAATCCGGACTTTATACGTTTTTGACGTTTAACATCTATTTCCGCAAAATTCGTCATAACTTTGTTACTAATGTTCTCTAAGCCAAATCACATGGAATACTCCATGGACTTCATATTTACTTCCTAACCAAATAAAGATGCACATACCTTAGTTACAACAATTTCCAAAACGTTCAATTATAACTAAGTTTACGTTCAAGACTTTTTATAGTTTTAACTCACATAATCACTTACAATTTCTTATTTGGTCATGACATATCCATGATTTGGTCATTAATAGGCATTCTTATATCTTCTCAATAAACACTCTCCACTCATCTACGATTCTTCTATGAGAAAGAAATCGAAAAGGATGAAGATTACGGTTTATAGGAATTTACCTTTGAAGTAGTTAACGTTCTTGATAAACGTCTAGTGGTTTGCTTGGAAGTAGAAAGATTATAAGTTTCTAGCTCTTTTCTCTCTCTCAAATATGTTAGACAACTTGGTAAAACAACAAAAATCCAACTCTTAGCTTTCTATTTATAGAAAACCAAATAAGGGGCAAAATGGTCCAATTTAGCACCTCCTCACTTATTTACAACTTTGTCACCAAGCAAAATATTTGGTGACCAAGTGACTCACTTGGCTTGCACACCAAGTGGCCGGCCCACCTTGCCCATGGGTCATCCCCATGGGTTGCCCCATGGGTTTTACCCATCCCTTGACCCGCCGGTTCGACCCACGATTTAATTCTTTGGATTGGGCTTGACATTAATAAACATTGGGCTTTCATACTTAATTCATTGGGCTTGTTATTAATCATAGTCCAATTGGATTGGATAAAATCCTTAGCTCATACTCTAATAATATAATTCGTATTCTACGCGTATTATTCACGTATTCTCTTCGTATAATATTCATATAATACTCGTATTATATGTCGTACTATTCTTCATATCATAATCGTATACATACTAGTATAATACTCATATTCCATACGTATAATACTCGAAACGACTATACGCATTACATTTCCCTTTCGAAAACCTCTTTCACAAACCCTTAGGTTTTAAGTCCGCAGGTGAAAACTTCGTTTGCCATAACGGAAATATTATTGGATATTCCATAATATCGTCATATTCTAACATTACGCATTTCTCACAATCTCAAACCCTAGCTTCGAACAACATCGGATGAATAGTATTTTTACGCAAACAATCTCAGAAAACCTTCGTTCTCGTCTTGATAATTCACAACAATTAATTCTAGCACAAAGCCAGAATACTACCCACATCCACACATTCTAGCTCATAGAATGACCTTCGAACATCTTACTCAAATAATAACTCAATTAAATTCATTTAATCCACATAATCAAATAAAAATTTAATTCATTGAAAATTCGAAATTCTGGGGCGTTACAACGGTCACCCTGTCTGATGGTGACATGTTATCATACCACGATCGCATACCCGATGCCACCAATGATGGTGGGGTATGATCAATACGGCTAACTTTCGAAGAAGACATCTGTACGGGCCGTGTCATAAGACCATCCAAGGGACAATGCTGAATATCTCTGGACATATGATAAGTAGGATTTACACCTACTTATAGAGTACCAATTCATGCGAACTATGCCCATCTCAAGTACATTTTAGTCTGTTTTAGCTGCATTTTATGTTTATTTTTTATTTCGCATACTTAAAACTCCTTTTGGTGAATAAGTGCAGTAATTGGCCTAATTTGGTGGTGATATCGGGCACGAGGCTAATGGATGCGTGGGGCGAGGCAAAAAGATAGGATGTGCATGGCTAGGATTGAGTGGACCATGGATGGACAAGTATGGATACACATAGGACATTTCAGTAGCAGCAGCAACATTGCAGAACCAAGCTGAGGAGCAGGATCGGAAGGGCAAAGAAATGCAAATACTTGTGCTACAAAAAAAAGAGAGCTTGAGGCGCGCCCGCCATGAGTACCCAGCCAAACCAAGAAACCTACTGCAAGTTACGCAGCCGTGAGAAGGACAAGCCCAAGGAGCGCATGCCCATGTGAGAGATCGGCTGAACAGACAAACTTACTACAAGTCTCGAGGCCGCGAGAATATCAAGCTGGAGGAGCGCGCGGCCGCGCGTGAGGCCTGAAGCTGCTGACTTGTTTTATTTTATTTCCAATTTTTAACTGTTGTAATTGATTTAAAAACAATTCCTGACTGGTGTCAGGGGTATCACTTGACATTTTATTAAGTTTTTCACGTATCTTTACATCGTAATTGGGCTTTACTCTCTGGGGGAGAGATTCCAACGTAGAAGGAGGCCACAACTCTACTTTTCTACTCCTTCTTGGGATTTTCTATCAGAGTGGATTATTATTATTAGTTTTGTTGGATTCTTATGAGGATCTGAATATTGATTTATATTCAGCAATTGGGTTTGATAGTTTTATCTTTCATCTTTCAATTGTCGTTTATTGACCATGTTTAGATTTGATCCCATAATGGCTTTTGGTTTAGTCATGAACTAAACTCCATTATGGGATTCTAACGTATTTTAATATGTAGTTTGATTGCATGCTTAAATGCTGGTTTGTTTTGCATATCATATGGAATGTCTGTCGTGATTGTTTTGCATGTATGAATGCTTGATCACCATTTGTTTCAGTATTTGTATGGAATTGACAATGAACATGCAAATATGGACTGTAATCATGATAATATACGTATATAGGGCTGTGTTATATGGCTTATGTATTTCGTGAACCAGATAGACATATACTGTTTCACCGTATAAGTTAGAATAAGGGCTTAAACTTAAAATCAATATAGTTGCAATTTCACATAGACATATAGTGATTTTGGTTATATCGGTGATTACATAGAGTCTATCATTTATGGATGTTGTGTAAGTAGGTCTTAGTGCATTACAAAATGGCTAATACTCTTTTAGTGCTCTTGGTTACTTTTCTGTGATATGTGAGCAAGTCATGCATGATAGTGGCCATTGAATGAAGTATTAAATGAAGTTAGGATCCCATTAGTTCCAATATCATTTATTCCATCGTTATTATTGTTTTAGTTGTATTTGCAATTCAAGAACAAACCAAGTTCAATCATTAGTTTGAGTATATAAATATAGTGAATTAATTAATGAATAGTAGTTTAAGTTAAACAACTTTCTCTGTGGGATCGATACTTTACTTGCTCAGACATTTGTTGTTGGCATGTATGCTTACATGAGTTAGAGCTCTTTTGTTAAGACTAAAAAAGAGGCAACAAGTTTTTGGCGCCATTGTGACGAACGAGATTTTTGTAATTTAATTTTAATATTTTTTGAAGTAAATAAATATTTTTAATGATATAATTATTAGATTAAATAATTAATTGATGTAATTGTGATAAATTAATTTAATGATATGTGTTATATTTATTGAATTAATGTAGAGAATTTAATTATTCAAAGTATGTAATTATGTGTGTGACGCCCCCAAAATTAGGTATACATCACCCATCTTGGGTCGTCAGATACATGGTACAAAATTCAAATACAACTTACTAATACAACTGTCGTGTACAATACGACAAAACATAATTGTGAGTTTAAATACAATTATTGTCTACTAGAGATTATACAAACTCAAAAGGAGTCCTCATTACAATTATTAACACACTATTTCACAGAATAGTGAGGACTACTAATGCTATCCTCTGGACCGTCACTCCGCGTTTCCGACTAGTCCTCGCTATATTCTCATTTTTCAAGAGAATAAAGTGAAAGAAAGGGTGAGCTCAACTAGCCCAAAGAAGAAATATTATGACTAAGATAATGTAGAATAAATTATCGTTAGCCTTCAATGAGTGTTAAAGCGATAAAATATAACAACATCAAGTTTAGCTGCATGAATGAACAAGCAATCCATTAAAAGAGTTAAGTAGAGAATAAAATCAACTATCTTTTATGATTTAAAAGGTTTTTCATGACTTTTATCATTTGGGACTCAAATTTTAATAAATAATCCACATCATCGAATCACCCCGCACTATGGCCAAGGATATTCTTTACTATCACGACCACAAATTATCTATGCACTACAGCCAAGGACATTCGTGTATACATTAATGGTCATGATCATGCCAACAACTGTCCATCAATGCACTACGGGCCAATGATAACTTTTACCACATCATTTGTAACATTACGGTTATGATTACACCGAATAATCCCTGGTCATAATCATACCAAGTCCATCTATGCACTACAGGCCATAGATGACTTTCAACATAATATAAACATGAGGATGATGACAATGATATAAGAATTCAATAAAACAAGTTCAAGAATTAATTTATCCAGGAACTAATAATGTCCAAATTGTCAACATGATACTGCTTTGTAGAGTAAAATTCAAGAATGATCAGAAGAATATTTCCATGAAAAGATACTAGATGAAGCACAAATATCAAGGATATTCTACTAATTTCATAGAGTGTAGAAGTCAAAACTTTAACCAACTGAGTATAATAAAGAATGGAATAACAAAAGAAATCACCATGCATGCGGTACTTCGCATAGACAGGTTATTCCAATAGAATAATAATAACGGAACCAGGTCAGAAAAAATTTGCACCGACTGTATGTTCCAACAGAATAATAAAGACGGAACCAGGTCCGGTGTAAAACACACAGACAAGATGTTCCAACAGAATAATAATAAAGACGGAACCAGGTCCGGTGTAAAACACACAGACAAGATGTTCCAACAGAATAATAATAAAGAGGGAACCAGGTCCGGTGTAAAACACACAAACAGGATGTTCTAATAGAATAATAGAAGAATGTCACCAAGTATAGGGTAAACCGCGTATACAAGTTATTCCAACAGAATAATAAGCAATGGAATAACAACAGTTCTCTTCATGAATAAGAAAGAATAACACCCTTTACATTAGTAGATTCAATACTGTAGTAGTGTAGTAACAGAATACTCTTCTTCTTTCTCTCGTATTCTCTCTATACTTTCTCTCTCTATAGCTTGAATGAATTCGTGAAAAATAATGAAGCACTAGGCCTCTATTTATAGAAGATTTCTAGCTTAGCAATTGAAATGTGAAAAGGCAAGTGGCTTGACGACTGATGATGTGAAAAGAAAAGTGGTTTGACGCCTGTAATGGGAAACGACAATTGGTTCGACGCCTGTAATATGAAACGGCAAGTGGTTTGACGTCTGGTAAAGGTAGTTACTATTGTCGAAGGTAATTACTATTGATGAAGGTAATTACTATTGACGAAGGTAATTATTATTGACGAAGGTAATTATTATTGACAAAGAGACTCTTAGATGATGACATATGGGCCCCCCATAAAATAACCAAACTTACCACAAACGTCTCATAATGGACTCATTATATACATCAAGGATTGAATAAATATTACCACAAATTATTTTATTTTTAATCAACACATATTTAATCTTTCAACAATTATTAATCATTTATAATTTGTCATCTCAATTATTGATTTAATAATATAACATATTATCTGATGATGATCTTTGTGACAATAATTGAATCAATAATATAAGAGATATGATGCAAAGCATTTACGTAGTAATAATTGAGTATAATCGAGTGACTTCTCACGTAAGCATCGAGAATCAATACTGGTGTGCTACTATGCAACCACGCGTAGACATCGTACTTTTACTACTAGGGTAGTTCAACAGGTTTTAACAGTAACACCTCCGTAGTTATTTTCATAAAGTATTTTTGTCGTTTTTCTCAATCGCATAATAATTTTGTTAGACTGGTCCATTAATGATTTTGCCGTCGTCATGCGAATATTTCCGACAAAAAAGAATATTCCCCGACCAAATGAATATTTTATAACAACTTGCTTACTTTGCAAAGTTTATAAATATTACCCATAACTATAACATTATATCAAATTTACTCCATAATATTCAAAAATAATATTTATAGAAAATTCATCTTTATTTATAAAAGTTGGGGTCTTACAACCTCCCCCTTCTTATGAAATTTCACCCTCGAAATTAGGGTACGTACCTGGTATGTCGAAGAGGTAAGGATACCTTGATTTCATTTCAGATTCTAACTCCCGAGTCATTTTCTCAACATCGTGGTTTCTCCAAAAACTTTTACTTGAGGTATAACCTTGGAGCGTAGAATATGTTCCTTCTTATCCAAGATTTGAACAGGAACCTCTTCATACGTCAAATCTTCCGCTATTTCGTCCGGTTCTAACTCAATAATGTGGTTCGGGTCTTTCACATATTTACGTGACATGGATATGTGAAAAAAGTTATGAACACGAGACATACTTGGCGGTAAAACGAGTCTATAGGCCACAGTTCCTACTCGATCGAGGATTAAAAATGGGCCGATGAATCGAGGATTGATTTTTCCTCTCTTTCCAAATCTCGTAACTCCTTTCCATGGAGCAACACGCAACAACACATGATCTCCTATATCGAATTCCACATCCTTTCGATGAAGATCAGCATAACTCTTTTGTCGATCTTGTGAGGTTTTTATACATTGTCGGATCGTTTGAATCTTTTCCGTAGTCATCACGTCTCGACTCCCGGTCCCAACAACGTTGCTTCACCCACCTCATCCCAAAGATCTTTGGAAACGACACTTTCTTCCATACAACGCTTCGAATGGAGCCATGCCAATACTTGCTTGATAACTGTTGTTGTAGGAAAACTCCACCAATGGTAATAACTTGTCCCAACTTCCCTTGAAATCAAGGACACAGAGTCTTAATAGATCTTCAAGAGTTTGAATAGTCCTCTCCGACTATCCATCCGTCTGAGGATGATATGCCGAGCTAAATCATAAGTCTGTGCCCATAGCTTTTTGCAAACTAACCCAAAATCGTGAAGTGAATCTTGGGTCTCGATCAGAAACTATGGATATCGGCATACCATGCAGTCTTACAATCTCGTTTATGTACATACGAGCAAGACGTTCAAGTGTATAAGTTTCTTGTATCTGTAAGAAATGAGCAGACTTGGTCAATCTATCAACAATGACCCAAATCTCATCTATACCTTGAGAAACCTTAGGAAGACCGGTAATGAAATCCATGGTAATGTGCTCCCACTTCCATTCTGGAATTTCAAATGGTTGCAATGGACCTTTTGGTACTTGATGCTAAGCTTTAACTCGTTGACAAGTTAGACACCTTGAGATAAACAACGCTATCTCTCTCTTCATATTGCTCCACCAAACTGTATGACGAATATTATGATACATTTTGGTACTCCCAGGATGGATTGCAAAAGGTGTGTTGTGCGCCTCCATCATGATTTTATACTTTAAATCAGGGTCGTTAGGAACACAAAGTCTGGAGTTGACTCGAAGTATTCCTTCTTCATCGATTCTTGCTTCTGGCATGGCACCTTCTTGCACTTTCTTCCTCATACGCATCAGCTCTGGGTCTATAAATTGAGCAGCTTTAACTTTATCGATTAAAGTCGGTTCTACTCGTATATTCGTCATCATCACATGGGTTCCTGGAGTCTTTAACTCTATCTCCATCCTTTGCAAGTCACACAAAATGGGCCTTTGCGTTGACAATATCGCACTCGTACTTGCATATGATCTTCTACTCAATGCATCAGCTACAACGTTCTCTTTTCCAGGATGGTATTGGATGGTATGATCATAATCTTTCAATAGTTCAAGCCAACGTCGTTGTCGCATGTTGAGTTCCTTTTGAGTAAAGAAATATTTGAGGCTTTTATGATCCGTAAAGTTCTCCACCTTCTCCCCATACAAGTAATGCCTCCAAATCTTTAGTGCGAAGACAACAGCTGCCAACTCTAGATCATTAGTAGGATCATTCCTCTCATATTCTTTCAGTTGTCTTGAGGCATAGGCTATGACTTTTCCATGTTGCATGAGAACACATCCCAACCCTTTGCCCGAAGCATCACTGTAGATGACAAATCCCTCCGAGCCAGATGGTATTGTCAGAACAGGTGCTGAAATGAGTCTCCTCTTGAGTTCTCGAAAACTCTTCTCACATTCTTCGCTCCAACCGAACTTTGTATCTTTTCGAGTTAGCTGAGTTAATGGAGTAGCGATTCAAGAAAATCCTTCTACAAATCTCCGATAATAACCAGCTAAACCGAGAAAGCTACGTACTTCGGTCACTGATTTAGGTTGCTCCCAGCTTTGAATTGCTTCAATCTTTGCTAGGTCAACAGATATTCCATGACTTGATACTACGTGCCCAAGGAATGCTACTTCCTCAAGCCAGAATTCGCATTTCTTCAACTTGGCATAAAGCTTGTATTCACGAAGTTTTTGGAGTGTCAGTTTCAAGTGTTGCTCATGATCTTCACGGCTTTTGGAATAAATAAGGATGTCATCAATAAAGACGACCACAAAGTGATCCAAATATTCCTTGAATACTTGGTTCATCATATCCATGAAGGCAGCAGGAGCATTAGTCAATCCAAAGGACATAACTAAGAATTCATAATGCCCGTACCGAGTTCTGAAAGCCGTCTTTGGAATGTCATCGGTTCTAATCTTCAATTGGTGATATCCGGAATGAAGATCAATCTTTGAAAAGAATTTGGCTCCTTGCAACTGGTCAAACAGGTCATCAATACGTGGCAATGGATACCTATTTTTGATGGTGACATGATTCAACTCCCGATAATCAATACAAAGTCGCATACTCCCATCTTTCTTCTTCACGAATAGAACAGGAGCACCCCAAGGAGAAGTACTAGGACGAATAAAGCCAATGTCTAACAATTCCTGCAGTTGGGTCTTTAACTCCTGAAGTTCAATAGGAGCCATTCGATATGGGGCTTTGAAAATGGGTTTTGTATCGGGTTCAAGTTCGATACAAAATTCAATTTCACGCTCAGGGGGTAGGCCAGGAAGTTCTTCGGGGAATACGTCAGGAAATTTATTAACAATAGAAATATCGTTCAAAACTGAAGTATTTTTGTTTAAATCTGTGACATGAGCTAAGAAAGCTTGACATCCGTTTTTCAATAAACGAATAGCTTTATGGCTTGAAATGACCGTGATTGATTTTAATGGTTTGGTCGCTTGAATTCGCATAATAGGTTGATTAGGAATATGAAAGCTAACAACCTTACGGAAACAATCAATTTTTGAATGATGAGTAGTTAACCAATCAATCCCTAGAATCACGTCAAATGCAAGTATTTTCAATGAAATAAGATCTACAGGTAATGTGAGGGTACCGATTTGAACCAAACAAGACTTATAAACAGTGGATGTAATAAAGGTTTCTCCCAACAGTGTTTCCACAGATAAGTCAAAGTCTAATT
The DNA here is from genome assembly GCA_020205605.1 of Panax ginseng. Lineage (NCBI taxonomy): Eukaryota > Viridiplantae > Streptophyta > Magnoliopsida > Apiales > Araliaceae > Panax > Panax ginseng. Next base: position 56,017,482 of record CM035138.1, on the reverse strand, counting down.
TCTCCGGAGTCAAATTTAATCGATGAGCGCAAGTAGGAGAAATAAAAGAATGGGTAGAACCGGTATCAAATAAAGTATCGATTTCGTTAGAGTTTATGATAAGCTTACCCATAATGACCTCATTCGGGTTCCTTTCTTTCTAGGAGGTCACAACAAACGCTCTCCCTTGCACTACCGGTTTTGACTTTTCTGGGACGACCTTCGGTGCCTCCATCCTAGTTGAATTTGTCTTCGGTGAATGACAAAATTGGGCTAAGTGACCTTCTCTTCCACAATTATAACATGCTTTGGACGGCATCGCGCAGTTTGGACTGATGTGCCCCTCCCCTCCGTATTTGAAACATATGATAGGTGGTCGTTCTCCTTCCTTAACGATAGGTACTGGTGCTGACGTCTTTCCATCATTTTTGAATCTCCTCTTCTTGAAATGTCCATTCTTATTATTTTGGCCCTAATTACCACCGAGGTGGTTACTATATCTGGCCTGTTGATTCCCTCCACGCTTGTTGTCACCGCTTCGATGACTGCTCTCGCTGGTATTATCATTTCTGCAATTGCCGCTCTTTTTAGTTACGTTGACTCGTTATCGCTCCACTAATCGAGCCCTATTTACAACATCCGAATATAAACACGGTTTATGAGAAATAAGATGTTGACGTATCTCGACTTCAAACCTCTTAAAAACATCCGGTGTCATTCTCTCTTCATTATCCACCAAGTGGGGACTTAATTGGGATAACTCATAAATTTAGCCTCGTATTACGACACGGTCATATTGTTTTGTTCCAACTTGATAAACTTCACCTCCTTCATATGACGAATACTTTCGGGAAAGTATTTATCGTTGAATAGCTCTTGGAACTTCTCCCAAGACATCTTCAATACGGCAGGTTGAGTACGCTTTACCGATTCCCACCAAAGAATCGCCTCTTCACGCAACATAAAGGCGTGAAGGGAACCTTTTGCTCCTCGGAGCATCCCAAGACATCAAATATCTTGGTGATACGCTTTATCCATGCTTCCGCCATAAGTGGTTTTGGCTCTCCCTTAAACTCCGGTGCTCCCAGCTCCTTGAATCATTTAGCGGTGACCGCCGAGAGTTTCAAAGTGTTTCCACTGCATTTTGGACAGAGGAGCTTTCTGCTTTCTTTGTTGCATCAATTGCATAAAGCCCCTGAACATTTGATCATTCATCATTTGGTCAGTGTTGTTGTTTGCATGAGGATTGTTGCATTCCTGATGCACATTATCCTGATTATTGATATGTGGTGAATCAACGGTCGTTTGTGCTCCATTGCTATTCTCAACATTCTCGGAAGTCATTTTCAGATACTGCCACAAAACAAAGGTTAATTGACATGTAACATATTATCCCTAAATTTTGACCGACCAATTAAATACCACATAAACTTAGGTAGGTCATACTAGCGAAGGAATTCCCTGTCTCTCCCCTCCTAGTACTATTCTCACATCTTAGCCAGGGATCATATCCCTAAGCTCTGATACCAACTGTGGTGCCCCCAAAATTATGTATACATCACCCATCTTAGGTCGTCAGATACATGGTACAAAATTCAAATACAACTTACTAATACAACTGTCGTGTACAATACGACAAAACATAACTGTGAGTTTGAATACAATTATTGTCTACTAGAGATTATACAAACTCAAAAGGATTCCTCATTACAATTATTAACACACTATTTCACGAGAATAGTGAGGACTACTAATGCTATCCTCTCGGACCGTCACTCCGTTCCCCCGACTAGTCCATGTTATGTTCTCATTTCACAAAGAGAGCAGTGAAAGAAATGGTGAGCTCAACTAGCCCCAAGAAGAAATATTATGACTAAGATAATGTAGAATAAATTATCGTTAGCCTTCAACAGTGTTAAACTGATAAAATATAACAACATCAAGTTTAACTGCAGAGGAACAAGCAATCCATTAAAAGAGTTAAGTAGAGAATAAAATCAACTATCTTTTATGATTTAAAAGGTTTTTCATGACTTTTATCATTTGGGACTCGACTTAATAAATAATCCACATCATCGAATCACCCCGCACTATGGCCAAGGATATTCTTTAGTATCACGACCACAAATTATCTATGCACTACTGACCCGAGGACATTCGTGTATTCATTAATGGTCATGATCATGCCAACAACATCTGTCCATCAATGCACTCTGTGCCAATGATAACTTTTACCACATCATTTGTAACATTACGGTAATGATTACAACCGAATAATCCACGGTCATAATCATACCAAGTCCATCTATGCACTCTGGTGCCACGAGATGACTTTCAACATAATATAAACATGAGGATGATAACAATTATATAAGAATTCAATAAAACAAGTTCAAGAATTAATTTATCCAGGAACTAATAATGTCCAAATTGTCAACATGATACTGCTTTGTAGAGTAAAATTCAAGAATGATCAGAAGAATATTTCCATGAAAAGATACTGGATGAAGCACAAATATCAAGGATATTCTACTAATATCATGGAGTGTAGAAGTCAAAACTTTAACCAACTGAGTATAATAAAGAATGGAATAACAAAAGAAATCACCATGCATGCGGTACTTAGATAGGCAAAAGTTATTCTAAGAATAATAATAACGGAACCAGTCGGTCAAAATTTGCAATCGGCGACGGGATGTTCCAACAGAATAATAATAAAAAGAGCGGAACCGGTCCGATGTAAAAACATACGCATGGGATGTTCCAGCAGAATAATAATAAAGGCGGAACCGGGTTAGGTGTAAAACACATGCATGGATGTTCCAACAAAATAATAATAAAGACGAAACCAGTCGGTGTAAAACACACGCAGCAGGATGTTCCAATGAGAATAATAGAAGAATGTCACCAAGTATAGGGTAAACCAAGCGTATACTGAGTTATTCCAATGAATAATAAGCAATTGAATAACAGCAGTTCTCCTCATGAATAAGAAAGAATAACACCTTACATTAGTAGATTGAATCTGCGCAGTAGTGTAGTAATGTGAGAATACTCTTCTTCTTCTCTCTTATTCTCTCTATACTTTCTCTCTCTATAGCTTGAATGAATTCGTGAAAATAATGAAGAACTAGGCCTCTATTTATAGAAGATTTCTAGCTTAGCACTTGAAATGTGAAAAGGCAAGTGGCTTGACTTATTCGGTGATGTGAAAAGAAAAGTGGTTTAACGCTTTGTAATGTGAAAACGACAATTGGTTCGGACGCTTTGTAATATGAAACGGCAAGTGGTTTGACGTCTGGTAAAGGTAGTTACTATTGTCGAAGGTAATTACTATTGACGAAGGTAATTACTATTGACGAAGAGACTCTTAGATGATGACATATGGGCCCCCCATAAAATAACGAAACTTACCACAAACGTCTCATAATAGACTCTTTATATACATCAAGGATTGAATAAATATTACCACAAATCATTTTATTTTCAATCAACACATATTTATTCTTTCAACAATTATTAATCATTTATAACTTGTCGTCTCAATTATTGATTTAATAATATAACATATTATACAAATGATACTGTGACAATAATTGAATCAATAATATAAGAGATATGATGCAAACAATTATCGTAGCAATAATTGAGTATAATTGAGTGACTTCTCACGTAAGCATCAATAATCAATAACGTAGTGTGCTACTATGCAACCACGCCAGATATTCTTTGTATTTTTTTACTTAGGGTAGTTCAGCGGTTTTAACGGTAACACCTCATAGTTATTTTCATAAAGTATTTTTATTGTTTTCTCAATCCGACAATAATTACATTGTAGGGTCCACTAATGATTTGTAATCAATAAATACGAATATTGCCGACAAAAAGAATATTCCACGACCAAATGAATATTTTATAACAATTTGCTTACTTTGCAAAGTTTATAAATATTACCCACAACTATAACATTATATCAAATTTACTCCATAATATTCAAAAATAATATTTATAAAAAATTCATCTTTATTTATAAAAGTTTGGGTCTTACAATGTGAGTTTATTAAATTTAATGAAATATTTAATAAGCCTAATATTATTTCATAATTAATGAGAAAATTAATTATATGATTATTTGAATTTATGATAATTATTATATTTAATTTAATTTAAATTAAATAAATTAATTGAGTTATTTTATAAAGGGTGTGACACTAATTAAACTATATGATGAAAGAGTTATTAAATTAAATGGGATTAAGTCTTTTAAAGCTAGCCAAACATGGCCTTAATGGGAGTTGAGGACAGTTAACCCATGACTGGGTAACTGACCACAACTGCGCCAGTTTATAAAATATATGCGTATTCTTTTAGTTCATTTTCTTAAGTCTGATAAACTAGTCAGAGAGAAATTTATATTTGTTGAGGAGAATTATGAGTCTGTGATTGAAGAAGAATTTGAGAAGGAATTCATCTCCTATTAAAATCTACACTACGCTTTGGGTAATCTCCTCCTTCCCAAATTTTAAAGTTACGTTGTTTAATTTTCATAAAAATGGCTTTCAAAGCTTTTGTAAAGTCTCTGTAATTGGGAAAGGGTATGATTATGAGTTTATATATGTGTTAAATGTTATCAAATCGTATTCAATTATATATTATGTAAGTTACCATGTCATTAGTTTCATGAAAATACGTCGTATATGTTGCTCAAAACTTAAGAGTATGGGTTTTGGCCATATGGCCCTTATACGTAATTTTAATGTGTCAAACATAAATGGTTTTGTAAAATTTATACTCGTACATTATTATGCATGTTAATATGAAGAGACCAAACTTTAAATGAACGGATTCGGTGTTATAACGAATCCGTAGTGTTAATTTTCATGTTTTGTATTCAAAACCTTCAAGAACATCAAGAACAGTGAAAAAAATTACATATTTAATTCTGTAATTATGTGTTTAATGGGTTAAATTCATTCTGTAATTGTTGGGTAATGATTATGTATGAATTCTAGCATTTGGGTATGTTAAATTAGTGAAATTAAGGATCATGTAATGTTTATTTTATTTGAACTCGTGTTCTTCATGAATCGAGAATCGAGAATCTGGAGTTTCATGGCCAGCGACGCCAACTCCGAACTCAAGTCTTCTTCTTATAGCCAGCCAAGTCTCAAGTCAGTAAGCGCCAAGACCTAGTATAAAAAGTGAGCGTGCTTAACCACTCTGTAGAATGGTCCAGAAATGAATTTTAAATCTGTTTAAGTCTAGCAATGTGATATTAACCTAATTTAATGAACATAGAAATATGTTAAAAGTATAATGAGATGTTAAAATAGATACTTAGCATGTAAATAACATAATTGCATGTAGATTGAATTATTGAATACATAATTAACTTGTTATTCGTGAAGTGTAAATTATGTGACAATAAGTGTAATAAATTGATTAAGTATAGTCATAATTCGAGTTAGACAAAAAGAATGAACGTTTGATGATTAGTTAAGTTATAATTAACTAGTTTTGTGAATGTAAATGGTATGTAGGATTAAATTCAAGGAACGTGTTTAATTAACATGTAATCTACGCACGAGGCAAGTTTCCTAACCCTACTTGTTATCATTATTCAAGTTATAAATCAAGTTCATTAGTTATGTTAAAGATTTACTATCTTTTTAAAGTATAAATCTGTTATACAATAATTGTTCTATTGTATACCTATTGAGATTGTTATTCATTATAAATATCATTTATTGTTGAACCTTGTTAGACTAGCGAATCCTTATCTATTCAACTAGTCCTTAGTTGATGAACGTTCTAAATTCAGAACCCTTATTGAATTATCAAAACCAAACTTCCTTTGGTGCGGATTCGAATGTCAAACTGAGATGAACAACCCTGTATAGGGATTTCTTATGCGTTAGCGTTAAGATATTGTGCACGGTATGGTACTAAGGGATGATCCCCCTAAGTACGAGTAGAAAGGTTCATAGCCTTATGACTGTTAAAGGTTTCAAGTACAATCCTTGATAACCTAGGACATAGTTCAAGGTCTTATGACCCTCAAAAATCTTTTGATTCTTGTTATTCATTCTTGATTCAAAAGTTGAGCTTTTATTTCAGAAGTCTTTGATTCCCTCGCATGTTATTATACATTATTATTTCATTATTTTATTTGTGGGCAATCATGCTCACTCTTGCGTAATAATAACATTGCAGTTAAGAACGAAAGAACTGACGAGCCTTCTACTAGTAAAGGCAAGGGCAAGGTTAACAAATGTTGAAGACTTGTAGTTTTATATGATGATGTATTTCTATTTAGACTTAAATGAATGATGTTGTTAAGTCTTATAAATTGTTTATATTTCCGCACAGACGTTTAAGGTTAGTTTAACCTGGGATTGTATTTATTATTCGGATATTGTAACCCCATAAGGGGAGGATTTTATTTCTATCTATTGCATGGTTTGCATTTATTATGGGTAGATAGATAGATGATATTTGTATAGTGAACACCGAATCCCGTGGAATTGAAGTACACGGATTTGGGGGTGTCACAAGTTGGTATCAAAGCTGGAGGTTATGAACCTTAGGTGGGGGAACAACCTTAGGTAGTAGCCTTATAGGAAGAACATAGAGGTGGAAAACTCTTATCGAGTTCTAGGAAATGAATTTTTTGTAATTCATTGAAGATAAAAAAGACTTTATGTGCTTATTTGTTAAATTATGTGCTCACTAGTACGACTTAGTAACCAAAACTCGAAATTTTGTTGTCAGAATGTCTGACGTTGGAGGAACTAGTCGAGCTGGGGAGGAGGAACCCCGAGTACCTACAGTACCTACAGAGGAGGAACCCCGAGACATTCATGTCGTTAGGGAACAGTTGGTACAGAGGGAGTCATCTCTATTGATCACCGTTGTTAGTCAGGAGCATGAACCTGAGACTGATCCTGAGGAGGATCCTGAGGAAGAATTTGACGAGGAAGAGGTAGAAGAGGAGTTTCCACAGCACTCCATTGATGCTGAGATGTACGACACATTATACGACCGTAACGAGGAGTTATGAGATGAGGTCCAGGATCTGACTGAGCGGGCTATTATTCAGCAGATTACTCTAGAACAGAAGGAGAAGGAGATTTTGACTCTTCACTCACGACTGGGAAATGTAGAATGGGATTTGGTCCACGAGAAGGGTCAAACCGAAGATAAGACCGACGAGATAGAGAAGCTGAAGAAGGAACTGAAGGAAAGCTCCGAAAGGTTGATCATATAGAGAGGAAATTTGGGTAAGAGAGTCGCGTCGTCTTGATCTTGCGAAGAGGATGGTCGTCTGAAAGGCTAAGCTTGGTGAGACATACTCTACACTTAATCATGCAATGGATGAGGCCACAGGATCGAAGTTTTGAGGTACCCCATCCAGTTGAAGGACTTCCATCGTATATCTTTGGATCGCAGGACGATGTCTCACATCATGGAAGAGGAGCGTAGCAAGGCTATTCAGCGCCTTGACAGACAGTGATAGAATTTGTTTAATTATGTGATAAACTTATTTGGTATCTAAATGTAAATTCCGATGTTGTTATGAACAAAGGAATAGTTTAATATTAAATCCTGTGGATTCTTTATCTCAGGATAGTTGAAGTAAATAGCAGTGATGCTATCATTTGATGTAAAACTCTTGATTTGAATTAAATATATTAACTTGTTTGAGATGATGTGTTAAATAATTATATTAAATTGTTGAGTTAAGTCTTAACTATGTAGAGAATTTAATAGAGATTTAATAAGCATATATTTTAACAGAATTATGCCGCCAAGAAGAAGACAACAACGTCAACAAGCTCGGGAAGAGTCAACAAATAACAACAATAATGCCAATGATAATCCCATTCAGCAGTTGGTTAACTTACTGACTGGAGCAATGACTAATCAACCTCAAGCTCCACCAAATACTAAGTTTAAAGATTTCAAGGCAGTGGGACCGCCAGAGTTTAAATGTTCCATGAACCCGATCGAGGTTCAAACGTGGGTTATGGAGATGGAGAAGGTTTTCGATATTGCTAGGGTTAGAGAAGACCAGAAGACCGCTTTTGCAACATTTATGCTGAAGTCTGAAGCTAGCTATTGGTGGCAAGCAAATAAAGTTTGTGGAGGTGAAGGTGTAATTACTTGGGAGAGATTCAAAGAGATGTTTTTCGAAATGTATTTCCCGACCAGCTCACAGAACCAGATGGAGGTTCAATTTTTGGAATTGAAGCAAGGGAATATGACCGTACCTGATTATGCGGCTAGATTCAACGAGTTGGCGAGGTTCGCCCCGTATCAAGTACACACGGACGAGAGAAAAGCCAGAAGATTCGAACAAGGACTAAAGCCTTGGGTATACTGAAGAAAGTATCAATGTTTGAGATAAACACTTTTCTTTGGAGTCTTTGGAAAAGGTCATCCTCACTGAAGGTGGAAGCGATGCGGTGACCAAGTACAATCAAGATCAGAAGAAGAAGAAGAAGAGTGAAGGTGAAGGAAATAACAAGACTAGTGCAAGTGGCACAGGAGGTGGTAATTTTAATCAGAAGAAAAGGTGGAATGAAAACTCATCATCGGGGAATCAACAAGGAAGTCAGAAGAAAAGAATCGAAGCATGCCCGACCTGCGGGAAAGCTCATCTGGGAGTTTGTATGAAGGGAAAAAGAGTGTACTGCAATTGTCGTCAGGAAGGCCACATAACACCTAATTGTCCTAACCCAAAGAAGGGTGCTTGTTTCACTTGTGGTTCGAAGGACCATCTGGAAAGAGGCTGTCCTAAGAAGGGATCGGGAGGGTCAGGACCATGAGGAAATCGGGGAAACAACAGTGGAAACATCTTGACTATCACCAGACCAACCGCAACAAACTGACCGACCGCCAGGACTTTCAACATAACGGTGCAGGATGCAGTTCAGTCTCGTGATGTGGTGTCAGGTATCATTCCGATCAATAAAATTAATGTTTATGTTTTATTTGATTCAGGTGCTACTTGTTCCTTTATATCCGATGACTTTGCTAATAGTTTAGATTTGCTTAAAGATGGGTTGGAATATCCCATGAACATAGAAATTTCGAATAGAGAGATAATCCATGTTAAGTACGTGTATAAGAACTGTAGAGTGGATATTAAGGGTAATATTATGAACGTAGATCTTATCCCTATTTGACTTGGGGAATTTGACGTTATATTGGGAATGGACTGGTTATTCAATTACGGGGCTGTAATTGATTACCAAAAGAAGCGTATTAACCTTATGACTCCGTCAAAGGTTGTGTTTTATGGTAGCAAGTCGCCTAGACAAACGAGTTGTCTGGCAATGATTCAGGCCAGGAAGTTATTAAGACAAGGCTGTGTAGGATACTTAGCTTACATAGTCGACAATCGAAAAGAGAATCCGAAGGTAGAAGAAATACCGATTATGAAGGACTTCGTCGACGTATTTCCAGACGATTTGTCAGGACTTCCACCAGATAGAGAGGTAGATTTCGTGATCGATTTGGCACCCGAAACTACTCCAATATCGAAGGCACCATACCGAATGGCACCAGTAGAGATGAAAGAATTAATGGTACAACTACAAGAATTACTGGACAAAAAGTACATTCAACCGAGCGTATCGCCGTGGGGAGCGCCGGTGTTATTTGTGAAAAAGAAGGACGGATCGATGCGGCTCTGCATTGACTACAGAGAACTGAATAAGGTCATGATTAAGAACAGATATCCATTACCGAGGATCGACGACCTGTTTGATCAATTGAAGGGAGCGAGATACTTTTCCAAGATAGACTTGAGAAGCAATTATCATCAACTGAAGGTGAGGCTAGAGGATGTACCAAACATAGTGTTCAGAACGCGTTATGGTCACTACGAATTTTTAGTAATGTCGTTTGGTCTTACGAATGCTCCTGCAGCATTTATGGGACTAACGAATGGTGTGTTCAAGTCGTTTTTGGACAAGTTCGTAGTGGTATTTATAGATGACATTTTGGTTTATTCGAAAACCAAGGAAGAACATGAAGAGCATTTGAGATTAACATTGGAAGTATTGAGAAGGGAAAAGTTGTATGCCAAGTTTTCAAAATGCGAATTTTGGATTGAACGAGTGCAATTTCTTGGGCACGTGATCGATAAAAACGGAATTTCGGTAGATCCATCCAAAGTTGAAGCCGTGATTAACTGGGATCAGTCGAGGACGCCGTCGGAAGTATAAAGTTTTCTTGGATTGGTAGGGTATTATAGAAGGTTCATACAAGACTTTTCCAAGATCGCAACTTCGTTAACGAATTTAACTCGAAAAGCTGTGAAATTTGTTTGGACGGATAAGTGTGAGGAAAGCTTTCAAGAATTGAAGAAGAGGTTGAGTACAACACCTGTGTTGTCTCTTCCAGATGATACAGGAAATTTTGTTGTTTATAGTGATGCGTCGTATAAAGGACTTGGCTGTGTGCTGATGTAAAACGGCAAAGTCATTGCGTATGCATCACGATAATTGAAGGATTACGAGAAGGGGTACCCGACCCACGACTTGAAGTTAGCTGCAGTTGTTTTTGCTTTGAAAATTTGGACTATCTCTACGGGGAGAAGTGTAAAATATATACAGACCACAAGAATATGAAATATATTTTCACACAGAAGGATTTGAATATGCATCAAAGAAGATGGTTGGAATTAATTAAGGATTACGACTGTGAGATTTTATACCATCTGGGTAAAGCAAATGTGGTTGCCGACGCCTTAAGTAGAAAAGGTCGTGAGAAATTGTTGATGTTGACTGCTCAGGATGAGCTAATTGCAGAAATGGTGAAACTAGAGTTGGAAGTAAAGTATCCTATGGAGATTGAAAAGAGGCTATTTCAGATGCAATCTGGTATAACCCTACTAGATAAAGTTAAAGAGGCTCAACTTCAGGATGATGAATGCAAAAAGGTGACAAAGAAAATATCTAAAGGAACTGAACCAAGATTCAAGCTGGATAAGGAAGGAATACTGAGATTCGAGAGTAGAATTTGGGTACCACCAGTCACAGAGATTAAGGAAGACATTTTGAGCGAGGCTCATAATTCACGATATTCGATTTACCCTGGTAGTACCAAGACATATCAAGATCTTCAACAACATTTCTGGTGGCCAAATTTGAAACGTGATGTTGCAGAATGTGTTGCCAAGTGTCTTACCTGTGAGAAAGTGAAAGCAGAACATCAGAGACCAAGTGGATTGCTTCAACAATCCCAGAATGGAAATGGGAACATATTACAATGGACTTCGTGGTTGGCATTCCGACCACTCAGAAAGGCTACGACGAAGTATGGGTTATCGTTGACCGACTAACGAAATCCGCACACTTCCTTCCGATCAAAATTAGATTTAACTGAGATCAGTAAGCGAGACTATACGTAAAAGAGATTGTTTTGAGGCACGGAGTGCCGGTGTCAATTGTTTCTGATAGTGATTCGCGCTTCACATCGAATTTCTGGAAACGTCTTCAGGAATGCATGGGTACGCAATTGCGAATGAGTACAGCATACCACCCTCAAATAGACGGACAGAGGGAAAGAACGATTCAGACATTATAAGATATGCTAAGAGCCTGTGTGATGGACTTTAAAGGAAATTGGGATGATCACCTACCGTTAATCGAGTTCGGCTACAACAACAGTTACCACGCTAGTATAGGCATGCCACCTTATGAAGCGTTATACGGCAGAAAGTGCAGAACTCCACTTTATTGGGATGAAGTTGGCGAAAGACAATTACTAGGCCCAGAATTGGTACAGCAGACAGCAGAAATAGTCAAAGTGATCCGAACACGCATGGTAGCATTTCAAGATAGAGCGGAAGAAATATACCGATCCACATCGTAAAAATATCGAATTTGAATTAGGTAGTTATGTTTTATTGAAGGTCTCTCCCTGGAAGGGAAAGATCAGGTTCAGAAACAAAGGAAAATTAAGCCCAAGATTCATTGGACCATTTGAAGTACTGCGAAGAATCGGAGAAGTTGCGTATGAGGTAGCCTTACCTCCAACACTCGAGAATGTCCACAACGTCTTTCATGTTTCTGTTTTACGACCCAACAAACCCGATTACAAGCATGTAATTGAATACGAACCCCTGCATTTTGAAAAAGACTTATCTTACGAGGAGATTCCTGTTCAAATTGTCGACAAAAAAGAACAAGTTCTCAGAAATAAAGTAATACCTTCTGTTAAGGTAATTTGGAGGAACCACAACGCTGAAGAAGCTACATGGGAAGTCGAAGAGAATATGATGAAGAATTACCCTCATTTATTTACTTAAATTATGTGTAAGCGATTCTGGGGACAGAATCTTTGTAAGGGGGGAGAATGTGACGGGTTGAATTTATTTAGTCGTGATTCTAGGGACAGAATCCTTTTAAGGGGGGAAAGATGTGACGAACGAGATTTTTGTAATTTAATTTTAATATTTATTGAAGTAAATAAATATTTTCGATGATTTAATTATTAGATTAAATAATTAATTTATGCAATTGTGATAAATTAATTTAATGATATGTGTTATATTTATTGAATTAATGTAGAGAATTTTATTATTCAAAATATGTAATTATGTGAGTTTATTAAATTAAATGAAATATTTAATAAGCCTAATATTATTTCATAATTAAAGAGAAAATTAATTATATGATTATGTGAATTTATGATAATTATTATATTTTATTTAATTTAAATTAAATAAATTAATTGAGTTATTTTATAAAGGGTGTGACATTAATTAAACTATATGATAAAAGAGTTATTAAATTAAATGGGATTAAGTCTTTTAAAGCTAGCCAAACATGGCCTTAATGGGAGTTGAGGACAGTTAACCCATGACTGGGTAACTGACCACAACTGCGCCAGTTTATAAAATATATGCGTATTCTTTTAGTTCATTTTCTTAAGTCTGATAAACTAGTCAGAGAGAAATTTATATTTGTTGAGGAGAATTATGAGTCTAACTTGGGATTGTATTTATTATTCGGATATTGTAACCCCATAAGGGGAGGATTTTATTTCTATCTATTGCATGGTTTGCATTTATTATGGGTAGATAGATAGATGATATTTGTACAGTGAACACCGAATCCCGTGGAATTGAAGTACCCGGATTTGGGGGTGTCACAGCTGTTGCCGGGGAAAGGCATTTAATTTAGTGTTATTATCATTAGTTTTAAGCTATATTGTATGACTTAGACAATTCTAGTCTTATCTCATTTCAGTTTTTTGTTTTTGTTTCAGGAACTTGGATAAATTTTTATGCGCACACGGTCAGCCAACTCCGATTTAACACCTGTTCAGGATAACATAAACGGGAGAGGTTGGAAAGCGGGTGTACGTAGAAATTTACAAGAACAGTTGGAAAACACGACAGCTAACATGGCAGCCGAGGCACAAGGAGAAGAGCAAAGAGAAGAGCATAGAGCTTTGAAGGAGTATTCAATGCCCAATATTAATGGACTACAGTCTAGCATAGTCAGACCAGCGATAGTAGCAAATATATTCGAGATAAAAACTGGCACTATTCAAATGGTGCAGAATACAGTTCAGTTTGGGGGTGCTGCTACAGATGATCCGAATGAACACCTGTTAAGTTTCATCGAAATTTATGATACATTCAGATACAATAGTGCGACGGAGGATGCTATTAGACTAAGGTTGTTCCCATTCTCATTAAGGGATAAAGCAAAAAGTTGGCTTCATTCTCTGCCAGCAGGATCTATAACTACATGGGAGGATTTAGCACAGAAATTATTAGCTAAGTTCTTCCCAATGGCTAAGACTGCTAAGATGAGGATGACTATATCTCGGATTTGAGCAACAACAAGGGGTGAGTCAATATATGAAGCATGGGAGAGATACAAAGAAAATCGAGAAAGTGCCCACATCACGGTATGCAGATTGGATGGTAATCAACACGTTTTATAATGGATTGGGATGGCAGTCGAGATCGATTGTAGATGCAGCTGCAGGAGGGGCATTATGGGCAAAGAACTATGAGGAATCCTATGACCTTATCGAGACAATGGCATCGAATGATTTTCAGAATCCTATATCTCGAATGCCACAAACTAAAGTTGTAGGTGTGTTAGAGGTTGATCTTTATTACTCGGCTTGTCAAAGACAGATGGCAGCCATGGCAAAGAAGATAGATACTTTGGCGGAAGGAAAAGCAAAGACGGTTGCCTTCGTATGTGAGATTTGTGAGGGGTCACACTCGACGGATCAATGTGATATCAGCTCTGAATCAGTGCAATATGTGAGCAACTATAGAAAAGACCAAGGTCAATTTCAGAACACATACCACCCCAACAACAAAAATCATCCAAACTTTAGTTGGTTGAATAATCAAGGGAATCAGCAGAATCAGTTTCAACCAAATAATCAATTTCAGGCACAACCAGCGCAACCACAGTTTAATCCTAGACCACCCTTTCCGCCAGGATTTTCTCAACAACAATAGCAGCAACATCACACTCCAGCTGCACCTTAGCAAGAAAAGAAATCAGAAGTGGAGGAGATGATGATGAAATAGATGGCAAACACAGAAGTTATGATCAAGACCCAAGTAGTGGCTATAAAGAATCTGGAAACTCAAATGGGGCAGATGGCAAATATGCTTACTAACAGGCCCCATGGTTCATTGCCAAGTAATACAGAGATAAATCCAAGAAAAGAAGGGAAGGAACAGTGTCAAGCGATCACATTGAGATCACATTGAGACAAATCCAAGAAAAGAAGGGCGCGCGGCCGCGCGAGGCAGAGGAGCCAGCTACTGAGAAAGAAAATTTGGAGAAATCTGAGGGTCAGCAGGATGAGAAAGACAAAGCAGGTCCAGAGGAGACGTTTAAGAGTCCAGTTCCACCAATTCACATTCAAGTTCTGTATCCGCAGAGATTAAATAAGAAAAGGGAAGATAAATAGTTCAGCAAATTCCTAGAGGTATTCAAAAAGCTGCAGATCAACATACCATTCGCCGAGGCATTGGAACAAATGCCAAGCTACGCAAAATTTATGAAGGGTATATTGTCAAGGAAGAGGAGATTAGATGATTTTGAAATGGTAGCACCTTGACAGAGGAATACAGTACAGTGCTTCAGTAGAAATTACCTCCAAAGCTGAAGGATCCAGGCAGCTTCACAATTCTATGCACCATTGGAAAGATGAACTTCAGTAAGTGTTTATGTAATCTTGGGGCAAGCATAAATTTGATGCCCTTGTCAGTGTTTAACCAGTTGGGATTACCGGATCCAAAATCGACAAACATATCATTACAGCTAGCTGATAGATCGATCACGTATCCACGAGGAATTGTTAAAGATGTGTTGGTTAAGGTGGACAAGTTTATTTTTCCAGCTGACTTCATTATCCTAGACTACGAGGAAGACAAAAATATACCAATCATATTGGGAAGACCATTCTTAGCCACAGGAAAGACTCTGATAGATGTACAGAAGGGGGAACTCACTATGCGTGTTCATGATCAAGGGGTCACCTTTAATGTCTTCAAAGCTATGAAGTTTCCAGCAGATGAAGAGGAATGTTTCTTGGTTGATTTGATGGATTAGGTCATAAATGATGAAGTACAAAGTCGGGTGGATGACAAACCTTTTAGGAATGTAATTGCTGAAAATCTAGATTTGGAGGACGAGGAACTTGACGAACTTGTGCAATATTTGGATACCACTCCACAAGTCAGGAAATTCAGGATACCTGTTGAGCCGTTGACAAAAGCAGGAGAAACCTCCATAAAATTAAAGCCATCTCTGGAGACACCTCCAGAACTTGAATTAAAACCACTTCCAGATCATCTCAGGTACGCATTTTTAAATAAAGATTCGAAGCTACCTGTGATTATTTCTTCTGCATTAACATCCTTTCAGGAAGAAAAACTGCTACGAGTGCTTCGAGAGTTCAAATCAGCGATTGGATGGACCATAGTGGATATCAAAGGGATCAACCCTTCATTTTGTATGCATAAAATCCTGATGGAAGATGAAAGTAAACCATCGGTTGAGCAACAAAGGAAACTTAATCCGATAATGAAAGAAGTGGTTAACAAAGAAGTGCTAAAATGGTTGGATGCAGGAATAATCTATCCAATCTCAGATAGCTCATGGGTGAGCCCAGTGCAGTGTGTACAGAAAAAGGGTGGCATGACAGTAGTGACTAATGAGAACAACGAGTTGATTCCAACACGAACAGTGACAGGGTGGAGAATTTGCATGGACTATCACAGGCTCAATAAGCTACAAGGAAAGATCATTTTCCACTACCATTCATTGATCAAATGTTGGATAGATTAGCAGGTCATGAGTACTATTGCCTACTGGACAGATATTCGGGCTATAATCAAATAATGATAGCTCCAGAAGACCAAGAAAAGACAACTTTCACATGTCCATACGGCACATTTGCCTTCAGAAGGATGTCTTTTGGGTTGTGCAACGCTCTAGCCACTTTTCAGAGATACATGATGGCTATATTTTCAGATATGGTAGAGCAGAACGTGGAAGTATTTATGGATGACTTCTCAGTTTTTGGGGACTCGTTTGATCTATGCCTCGAGAATTTGGTGATGGTTTTGAAGCGATGTGTTGAAACAAATCTGGTACTGAACTGGGAAAATGCCATTTTATGGTACAGGATGGAATCATACTTAGACACAAAGTATCGAAGAAGGGACTCGAGGTAGATAGGGCAAAGTTAGAAACTATAAAAAAATTGCCACCACCTACTTCGGTAAAAGGTGTTCGCAGCTTTTTGGGCCATGCAGGTTTTTACCGCAGATTTATCAAAGACTTCTCCAAGATAACTAAACCACTATGCAGTTTATTGGAGAAGGATGCACATTTTATCTTTGATGAAGCTTGCGTGTCGGCATTTGAGCATCTGAAAGGGAAATTAACATCAGCACCAATTATTACTGCACCAGATTGGGAATTGCCATTTGAGCTGATGTGTGATGCCAGTGATTATGCCGTAGGGGCTGCTTTGGGATAGAGGAAAGAGAAGATGTTTCATGTTATTTATTATGCCAGCAAGACCCTTACAGACGCACAGTTGAACTACACCACCACGGAGAAAGAATTATTAGCAGTAGTGTACGCATTTGATAAATTTTGAGCATATTTGATCGGCACAAAGGTGATAGTGTATACGGATCACGCTGCTATTCGACATTTAGTGGAGAAAAAGGATGCAAAGCCTCGGTTGATCAGATGGAATTTATTACTGCATGAATTTGATTTGGAAATCAAGGACAGGAAGGGCACTGAAAACCAAGTGGCGGACCACTTATCTCCATTTGAGAATCCAGAAAGGGAAACAGATGACAAGGTTTTAATCAATGAATCTTTTCCAGATGAACAGTTATTTGTGGTGAAAGGGGAAGTGCCATGGTTTGCAGATTATGCAAACTATTTGGTAAGTAAGATGCTACCTTCCGATTTGGTGGATTATCAAAAGAAGAAATTTCTGCATGATGTCAAATGGTATATATGGGATGAGCCTTATTTGTTCAAATAATGTTCTGATCAAGTTATACGAAGGTCTGTTCCATATAGCGAGACCGAGGGGATTCTACAGGATTGTCACTCTACTGTGTATGGTGGACACTATGGTGGTGAAAGAACAGCGGCGAGAATACTACAAGCAGGATTCTACTGGCCGACAATTTTCAAGGATGCGTACAATTTTGTCTAGCGGTGTGATAGATGTCAGCGAGTGGGGAACATCTCTAAAAGGAATGAAATTCCATTGAATACAATCTTGGAAGTCAAAATTTTTGATGTATGGGGAATTGATTTCATGGGGCCTTTTGTTTCTTCTTGCAAGAAATCTCTCAGACTCGCTTTGTCAGAGACTATGTCTCGAAATGGGTAGAAGTGGCAGCTCTTCCGACAAATGATGCCAAGGTTGTCCTCAGATTTTTACATAGAAGTATCTTCACGAGGTTTGGGACTCCAAGGGCTATCATCAGTGACGAAGGCAGTCACTTTTGCAACAGGCAGTTTATAGCTTTGTTGGCTAAATATGGGGTGAATCATCGCATTGCTACAACATATCACCCACAAACGAATGGCCAAGCTGAAGTGTCAAATCGAGAAGTCAAGAGATTCTTGGAGAAAGTTGTGAATCCCACAAGGAAGGATTGGTCATTGAAGTTAGATGATGCGGTATGGGCTTATAGGACAGCGTATAAAACACCATTAGGTATGTCCCCTTTTCATCTCATATATGGAAAAGCATGCCACCTTCCCATGGAGCTAGAGCATAAAGCTTATTGGGCCATTCGAAAGCTAAATATTGATTTGACAGCTGTCAGGGAGAAATGCCTATACCAACTCAATGAGTTGGATGAATTCAGACTGCAGGCATACGAGAATTCAAAGCTTTATAAGGAGAAAGTGAAGAAATGGCATGATCGAAAAATCATTGAGAGAGCATTTGAACCAGGACAAAGGGTTTTGCTTTATAACTCCAGACTTAACTTTTTCCTGGAAAACTGAAATCGAGGTGGTCAGGACCATTCACAGTGAAAACTATTTTTCTGCATGGTGCAATTGAAATATTCGATACGTCGCCCGACAAGCCTTTTAAGGTGAATGGACAGCGCTTAAAACATTACTTTAGTGGGGAGGTAGACAGACATCAAGTCGCCTCAATTCTTTCTTCAAAATGAACATCAGAGACAGTCAAGCTAATTGACTATAACTTAGCGTTGGATGGGAGGCAACCCATTATTTTTCTTCTCTAAAATCTATCTTTCACTCTTTGTTTATTTCGTTAAGTTATTTCAACCTAAGTTAACACATGAACGTAATAGCTGATAGTATAGGGGAGTGTGTATATGCATTGGATAAAATGAGGATATACAATAGACATTCATGTTTATGTAGTAAACCCTGTTTTGATAATGTCTATTGATGAATTGCAGGTGCAATGGAGAACACACATTTCTATCTTGCCGCACCTACAATTAAATACAGCAGTGCAGAATGCAGAATCATACATGCCACAAGCACACAAGATACTATTTGCATGCGCCCACACGCATGTATCAGACCATTATAATACCACTCATACCGCTACCGAAATCCATTATAAGAACGCGAGGCCGCGCGTTCTCGCAGACGTGGAAAAATTTTTATATGTCCAAAATCCGAGTTGCGGTCTGATTGGGTCTTTCCTCTACTATAACAAAAGAGTATTATTATGTCTCCTATATTCATAAGGCTAATCAACTCTCATCAAAGTTCATACCCACACATCACGTTCCTGGCATAATTTTAGGGTTCCACTTGTGTTGTGTAGCAATAAGTTTGGGGAAACAATCATCAACAATTCCTCCGCATTCTCTCTATCATCCCCACATGGGCCCAAAAAGAGCACGTGCAATTTCACTCTCCTCTTCATCAGAATCTTCTTCCGATCACCACGAAGAGGAGGTCTTGGACGAGAGTAAATTTATCAGTTTGGAAGCCCA
Source organism: Panax ginseng (assembly GCA_020205605.1). Lineage (NCBI taxonomy): Eukaryota > Viridiplantae > Streptophyta > Magnoliopsida > Apiales > Araliaceae > Panax > Panax ginseng. The sequence continues at coordinate 55,997,975 of CM035138.1, read as the reverse complement.
GAAAGACTATTATCGGAGTGTGGCCAAATCTTTTGTGAAGGAACGGGGACTTCTACCTGTGAAGTAGGATGGCCAACTATGGCATATAATACGCGAACGAGACTGGGTTGGCTTAACTGCATCTCCTATGCCTATCCCCATAGGGATTGTTAGAGATTTTTATGCTAATGTTACGGAGTTGATAACAAGAGGCATAACGATAGTTCGAGTAGAACAGGTGAGTTTTCGCCCTTCTGCGATCAGAGAAGTATTCAACATATATGATGCACCACCCATCGGGTCTGACAATTGGTTAGAAGGCGACTATTTAGAGACGGATCTCGTAGTTGTGATTATTAATTTGTGTATTCCGGGCACCAAATGGAAGTATAAGACAGGAGCAACTGAACCAAAATCGTTTCCGTCGTCAGCATTGAATCGATATGCCCAGGCTTGGAACCTGTTTATTTGTGCTAAGCTAGTTCCGTCAGCTCATTACAATGCAATAACCACTGAGCGTGCGATTATTTTGTAGGGGATCATCAAAGGTAAGTACATTGATGTCGGCCTTTTAATCCATAGAAACATGCTAAGTTATATGTGTGGGAATAGAAATGGGACTATTCCGCATGCATCGGTGGTAGCTTTGCTCTGTACTCAACAAGGAGTCCAATGGAATAATGAGCAGCTGCAGTACCCAAACCATGCAATCACTCATACAGCTATTGCAAATTTTAAGGAGTGGACAGGAGGTGTACCGCACCCACGCGCACTAGAATTCTTCCTTTAGCCCATATTTCCAGAGCCGCCACAACAACCCCCGTAAACTGACGAGGCGGGCCCGTCCACGCACGCGCGTGTCACCCATGGCAATCGCCAGCTCCGAAGGTTGGAGCGCAAGTTCGATGCCATATACGATAATTTGGGCACATTTACGATGGGACTCACAAGGGCTTTAGCCGAAGCGTTTGCGCAAAAAGGAATAACACAAGAATGGCCTCAGTTTAGAACCGCAGCACCATATCCACCACCAGATTCACCACCCGAGGAGGGTGGCACCACCGATAATTAAGGGAGTTTTCGTATCCTTTACCTCCATTCAATTTGGACATTGAATATTTTAAGTTTGGGGGTATTGGGTAGTAGTATTTTTAGTGTTGCATATAGTTTTGCATGATTAGTTTAATTTTTATTGCATGTTTAGATTACATTTTAGCATATAGTTGCATGTTATAATTGCATACCTCACAGCTTCTACCTAGTATAGAAAAAATTTTGTCTAGCCAATGATGAGAGTGAAGTTTTTAAATGATTTCTGAATATTTTGGATAACATGAGCTGAGATATAATGTTTTATACAATGAAATTCATAATGTTGTTTAAATGCTTTCGGTTTGTACAAATGTGTTCACAAGCACTTGTAGGTATAAGAAGTACGTTGTGCATTGCTCGATAGCAAAATGTAGTGTTAAAAAGAGAAATATGTGAAAACTGACTTTTAGACTGTATAAAACATCGATTTTTAAACTTTGGGGAAACATGGGTATCTGTGTATTAAAAAAAAGTAGAAATAACATAGCTAGTCTTATTTCGGGGCCCTGGCTACTTGAGTAAGTACGCCCGAGGGGATTGTCTCTACACCTAGCGCCCTAAGGTCTTTCATGGTCTGGGAGTCGTTGGTCGAAAGCTCGCCAAGGGGTAGTAGTGTGCCTAATGGAGTAAGACATTGCACAGTCATGAAGAAAAAAAAATTAAAAAAATAAAATAAAATAATAGCAATAAACACCGCGGGAAAGTGCAAAAGTCGCCCTCGTGAGTAGAATAAAGTAGTTAAGCCCATTGTTGAACCTTAGTTTATTTTAAGATGTTGGAATAGTCCGAGTCGCATATATATACATAAGTCTTGATTTAAGCTATAATTTTTCTGGTTTGAGCAAGATAACATGAGCATTCTACACCTAAATCAAGTATTGGGCGAACACAACACACACACACAGCATCTGTATAGCATTTTTGAATTATATGAGTATATGACATTATGCCTGCAGTTTGATTTGAATCCGTATTCTCAAATCTAGAAAAATTCGCTAAGGCAAATTGGACTAAATTTCTATGATGGTTGGGACAATGTGAGAATTAGTTGCATAGTAATATAGTTGCATTTTTATTATTCATTAGTATGCATTGCTTGAGGGCAAGCAATGGTTCAAGTTTGGGGGTATTTGATAAGTAGAATTTACACCTACTTATGGAGTACCAATTCATGCGAACTATGCCCATCTCAAGTATATTTTAGTCTGTTTTAGCTACATTTAATGTAAATTAGCATTTCGCATACTTAAAACTCCTTTTGGTGAATAAGTGCAGGAATTATCCTAATTTGGTGGTGATATCGGGCACGAGGCTATTGGATGTGTGAGGCGAGGCAAAAAGATAGGATGTGCATGGCTAGGATTGAGTGGAGCATGGATGGACAAGCATGGATACACATAGACATTTTAGTAGCAGCAGCAACATTGCAGAACCAAGCTCAGGAGCAGGATCGAAGACAAAGCAATTGCAAGTCGCTGCTGACAAAGAGAGCTTGAGGCGCGCTACCGCAGTGAAAGTACCCACCAAACCAGAAACCCATCGCAACTTCAGTGCGCCACGAGAAGGACAAGCCCAGGGAGCGCGCGCCCATGCGAGAGATCGGCTGAACAGACAAACTTACTACAAGTCTCGAGGCCGCGAGAATATCAAAATTTGGAGGAGAGTGTTACGTGCATGAGGCCTCAAGTCATTGATTTGTTTTATTTTATTTCCAATTTTTAAGGGTTGTAATTGATTTAAAAACGATTCCTGACTGGTGTCAGGGGTATCACTTGACATTTTATTAAGTTTTTCACGTATCTTTACATCGTAATTAGGTTTTACTCTCTGGGAGGGAGATTCCAACGTAGAAGGAGGCCACAACTCTACTTTTCTAGTCCTTCTTGGGATTTTCTACCATAGTGGATTATTATTATTAGTTTTGATGGATTCTTATGAGGATCTGAATATTGATTTATATTCAGCAATTGGGTTTGATAGTTTTATCTTTCATCTTTCAATTGTCGTTTATTGACCATGTTTAGATTTGATCCCATAACGGCTTTTGGTTCAGTCATGAACTAAACTCCATTATGGGATTCTAACGGATTTTAATATGTAGTTTGATTGCATGCTTAAATGCTGGTTTATTTTGCATATCATATGGAATGTCTGTCATGATTGTTTTGCATGTATGAATGCTTGATAACCATTCGTTTCAGTATTTGTATGGAATTGACAATGAACATGCAAATATGGACTGTAATCATGATAATATACGTATATAGGGCTGTGTTATATGGCTTGTGTATTTCGTGAACCAGATAGACATATACTGTTTCACCGTATAAGTTAGAATAAGGGCTTGAACTTAAAATCAATATAGTTGTATTTTCACATAGACATATAGTGATTTTGGTTATATTGATGATTACATAGAGTCTACCATCTGTGGATGTTGTGTAAGTAGGTCTTAGTGCATTGAAAAATGGTTAATACTCTTTTAGTGCTCTTGGCTACTTTCCTGTGATATGTGAGCAAGTCATGCATGATAGTGGCGATTGAATGAAGTATTAAATGAAGTTAGGATCCCATTAGTTCTAATATCATTTATTCCGTCGTTATTATTGTTTTAGTTGTATTTGCAATTCAAGAACAAACCAAGTATAATCATTAGTTTGAGCATATAAATATAGTGAATTAATTAATGAATAGTAGTTTAAGTTAAACAACTTTCTCTGTGGGATCGATACTTTACTTGCTTTGTATTATTTGTTGACGCATGTATGCTTGCATGAGTTAGAGCTCTTTTGTTAAGACTAAAAAAGAGGCAACAACATACATACATATGCATAACGTGATATATGCATTGCAGGTAATAGATGGCAATATGATATAGGGAATGGAAATACGTACATACATTCCTAAGTATATCATCATCTACATACATCATCTCTGTACAGTTAAAAATACTGGGAAATGGGTCACATACACCCAACAAACACCTGCGACACCCCTATGTGGGCCCCACCCCTCCGGCTCGGTCCAGTTCAAGTTGCAAAGGAGTTCTTGCGGACTGGAAAGGTCAAATCGGGAATAAAAATGCCACGCGATTGAGCAAAATAGCATCCAATCCTGGTCTTCTCGGATGAAACTTTGAGTCTGTATATCGCTCATTGGTAGTCACCCGAACACGAGGTATACCCTGCCAATGATCTCATTTGTTACAAATCACATCCAGCAATACCTTGTACAGGTCCAATGCCGCCAACTCCGGGTCATTACCCTAAAAGATCAACGTGATCCCCGACGGGGGTTACAACATGGATCCCCGACGGGGGTTACGTGAAGTCCTGATAGGGGATTAAAAATGCACATTTTAGTCGTTGACACACATATCAACGAAGGTCAAGTAGCCTTGACGCTACCTCAGCGGATGGCGATTAAACCTATCAGAGCTATAGAGCTATTCGAGGATTTCATGCTCGATTACTCATATTCCCCAGCGGATCCCCGGCGGGGGTCACAATGTAATATTCCGTTGATTCACACATCAGCGAAGGTCAAGCAACCTTAACAATCTACCCACAAAATATCAGTCGTTGATTTACATGTCAGCGAAGGTCAAGCAACCTTGACAGTCTATCCCACGGGATTTTTTAGCCATTGATTCACATGTCGGTGAAGTACACGTCAATGAAGGTCAGGCATCCCTGACAGCATTTGTTGTTGGCAGTAAATCCAACAGAATCTTGACATGTCCTAGCAATACCAACCAAGAAAGGACAATGTTATCAAAGAGGATAGATGATGGAATATGGTATACACATCCTCAAACAGACCAAGCTTTATCCCCACGGATCTCTTACACATAAGAGGTACATCTTCAGGATCAAGTCGTTATCAAGGACATAGGAATTTGGTGATAACTCCAACATCAACATCCTAACAGATTCAGATTATACATCAAATCTGGTCATCATTGCCAATCCCCAGTTGAAGCAACAGGGAGCCAGCAATCATTCCTAGCATGTTGGGCTACAACCCCGTACACATGCATCATACATTTGCATCATGTTGCTACATATAATACCATGTTTGTCTTGTTGCGTTTCAAGTGTCTAGGATTCTTTATCCTACCCATGCATCGCCATGCATGAGTATGATAAAGAGGGACATCTGTAGACACTCAAAATTTTTTGTACTACTGTCACTTACATTGCAGAAGGACAGATTCGTCTTTTAAGAGGGAATCCTGAAAGACAATCCATATCCATTCCGGATACCACCGGAAGTTCAACATCAACCCCGAAATACACACTGGGAGTAACAATTCCAACCTCGGATATAACCCCGAGGCGTGCAGATCCAATACCGGAACACATACTAGGGAAGATCGATTAATCTCGGAGATAACCCAGAGGTATCCAGTCTCAGTCCCAACTATGGGAATAGCCACCAACATTGGTGATAACCCCAAGGAATGCAGTTTCGGTGATAACCCCGGAAATGCTTGTTTCAAATACGACCAGCTTCAATCTCGGCATTCACAACGAGATATTTCATTCCAACCCGGAGATAACACCGGGAGGATAGGCACACCTCAGAGATGACACTGAGGACCTTCAACAATTGCAGCAGTCCAATCTCAGCGAAGCCCTGAGCAACGCAACGCCGCATTATCATTTAATCCGGCGATAACACCGGTGAGGGGAAACATCGTCATCTCACGAACACGATGCCACGCCACGTCATCTCAACATTTTATACACACATCTCTATGCAATGATGTCCCACAAGAATCAAGGATAACCAATCCCGAGTGACTATTATGCGGGGTAACAGATGGAATTTGAAGCTTGAAGACCGGAGGGCATCGTCCCATCTTCAATGACTTCGTAAAAACTCTAATCCTATGCCATTGTACAACTCTCGACAACAGCGGTCCAAAATAGGTCCTGTATACCTCAATCGGATGCCCGGATTGCACTTCTGAAAGTTTGAGCGGACATTACAAAGGTTCGAATGCACGTACCACGAGATTTCATCTGACCGACGAGAGAAACCGGGCCCACCCGGGTTGCCTCTGCACACACTATGGCCCACCAATTAGCAGTACTGTAACTCCACCATCTATAATAGAGGGCTTGGGGTGGCCATTTTGCAAGAGAAAAGCATGAGGAAGCCACCGCCCAATTTTCTCTGTGACTCACCCCATCTGATGTACTTTCTCATTTTAAACACTGTGAGCTCATATAGCTACTTTTGTACCTATAAAAGCCAGTTTTTACCCACTTTAAAGATATAGAAGTCTTCTTTGCAGTTAACTGTAAGCCTTCTCACACACTTTAAAGCCTTTCTCTTCATCTTTGCACACACCCTTCTTCACGTTGAGAGTCGTGCTGCGTGCGTTTACCCGGACTTCGGTCCGTGGTTTTATTTTAGTTTGTATATACATATATATTATATATATATATATATATATATATATTGACTAACATTATCGAGTTATGCCTCGATTGAGCCTAGACTTCGGTATGGAGCATTTATTTGCTTTTATATATATATATATATATATATATATATATATATATATATATATATATACTTATATATATTAAGCGTGTGTATTGGACTTTGTTTGATGAGCACGAATTTTACATCCAGGCGTTTACTTGTTTTAATATATATATACTTATATATATTAGCGTGTTTGGACTACATTCGATGAGCCCGGATTTTATATTCTATATGCGTTTATTCGCTTTTATATATATATATATATATATATATATATGAACTCATTCATCGAACTCATTCGATGAGCCTAGATTTTACATCCAGTGCGTTTATTGCTTTTGTATATATAAATATATATATATATATATATATATATATATATATATTCGCCCCACACGGAGTTCACTTCGTGGTGGTTGATCGCTTCTGACTTTCTTTACGTTTCATTCCGCCGGAGTTTACTTGCGTGGCGCTTGATCGCTTTATGACTTTTCTTTACATTTTGTCCCTTTGGAGTTCCTCCGTGGCGGTTGATACTTTTACTGACTTTATTTACGCTTTTGTCCCACCTGGAGTTTCCTCCGTGGCGGTTGATAGCTTTTACAGCTTTATTTATATTTCTGATCCCCCATGGAGGTGCTTCGTGGTTGGTGATCATGTCTGTATATATATTTTTACAGCTTTTATATATATACCTATTTACTTCTTTCATACAAATTGCGGTATCATGTGCGCCTAGGAATCATGTGATCATAGATTAAACCTATTGGATCTAGATTCGGTTCCCGTGATGGAAATTTTCAGTTGTAGGCAGCTTGTAAATTATTCTGCGGTGTCTGAATTTCCTCAGATGGTTCTCATACCCACGAGGAAGTCGGCATTATTTTGTATATTATTTTTGTACGGATGCCTCGCATCTGTAAAATAAAATCAATCAAGTCGAACACTTAATAAAATGGGAGTATAAAAGGTCTCAATTACTATTGAGCATCAGGGTTTGAAAAACCTCTTTTATAAAATATCACTGCCATATCTTGCTTAAAATTGAATTTTTACATAAATTCAAACTCTGTGTATATAGGTGTGGATGAGGCCTCGCACTACTTCCAAATAACAGCATATTGACTCACACACACACACACACACACACACACATTCAGATAATAGTTTCTTGAAAAGAGGCGATCGCCGTGGTAACACGGATGTCGGGGGGTGCCTAACACCTTCCCTCCGCATAACCAAGTCCATGAACCCTAATGAATCTCAGTTTCACGAACCCGTTTAGCAGTGTCACATCACTGGGTCAATGTGCAAACCTTTTCTCGATTGTGTTGGTACAACCATTTAAAAAACCAACTGGCGACTCTTAACAGTCCATCGTCGACATTATACATGTCGGACCTTTTTCACTTATTTTTTCAAACAAATCTCACCTAAAATGAGAACACCAAAGAACAAGTAACAGAAATGGACATTCAAAAATCCCGACGTCGACAGTGATCTATTCTAGGGATTGTCTATTATGATTTGTGCATAATTGATTAATTGTCTAATTAACTATTACTATGATAATTTATATGAATTCGGGAGACAAAATATAGATTTAGATCTGATCATAATAGCATGTGATTGTGTTTTCTGCATGGTGATGAAATTCATGATTTGTGTTTAGGATAAAGATATACCTTTACGCCACATGTAATCTAATAGGGAACATGTGCTTTAAATCTTTTTTAATTGTAATTCACATAAGAATATAGTGAATTAGTTAATTAGGGTTTTTGATTCAATTCTATCAATTGTGCGTTTGGATTAATATATTTGTGATGCATCGGAAGGTGGTTATAAATACTAATAAGTTCATGATTAACAGTCTAGAATAGTGAGCATAATTAATAAGACGTGTATTAATATAATTGAGCAATAAGTGAAGTTGTTATCCATAACTTGATTTTAATCTAGTGCTATTTAATAGTAATTTTATTAATTATTTTAATTTACAATCCTAAATTATTTGTTTAAATAAAATTAATTTGGTTACGAGTTAGTATTTGGTACTTTTTATTAAATAATTCCTCGTAGAAACGATACATTTCTTATCACTTTATTACTTGTTGGCCGTGTATACTTGCACGTATTCATTGATTGTGAAATCGACCAACATAATCATATTATCAAATGATGAGGAATTTATTTTCCTCGAGTAATTTCATTTATTCCATATAACTATTGAGTCAACCTATATTAACTAGAACCAAATGAGTTGATTAACTATTTTTATTTATTTAAATTAGATAAAGTTTAAACCCTTATTTCTAAAATAAAATATAGATTGTGGGGCTTAACCTAAAGCTAAAGGCGGGGGACACATGCCCCCCACTAGATTTTCAACCTTTTCATATATATATATATATATATATATATATATATATATATATATATATATATATAAAATAATAATAAGTAAGTACTCTAAATATATTAGTACACTACTATTATATTCTTGGAAAAAGAATGGTTACTATCTTGTTAAAATAAAATACTACTATAAGAACTTAAGTATTTTATTGTCTTGGTCAATTTACTTCTCTTGAATACCAAGAAGGTAAAAAACAAAGAAGTTACAGTTATTAAAAAATTGTGAAAGATTTCGTTTAGAGTTTTTATAATTTACCCGAATTTTTCAAGAAAAAAATAGTGCCTAGTAAATATTCCTATATTATGCAGATGGGTGTTGTCATTTCATTAGTAGTAGTAGTAGTAGTAGTATAAAATTGGAGATCAACATCATTATATTTATTTTCTCCCAATAATGTCACCGGCTGTTGTGGAACAATCTACCAGTCACTTAATCAAATTTAAACATTTTAATATATATTAAAATGTTTATCTATATATCATATTAACAAGATAGTAATAGTAGCATACTTTTTTCAGTAACATAATAGTAGGGTACTAATATTACTTTATTACTCTACTTATTTTGTTCTACTAAGTCTTAAAATTTGTGAATATATTAATAAGCGTAGTGTGTATATATATATATATATATATATATATATATATATATATATATATATATATAGGGTTTGGATCTAGTCGGGGATCCCGGACTTTATTAAAATACGGAATTTTTATTTTTTTTGCCTTTTTTTTTAAAACAACTAAATTTTTTTTTTTAATATTTTATGGAACTGATATGAAGATATGATATGAAGAGGCAGAGGAATGAAAAAAAGGCACGTTGAAAGAAGTGTACACCGTATGTATGTCCCGTTACTACTACAACCGTTGAAAATAATTTTTTAACCATGAATATCGTGAAAACTGAACTCCGTAACCAAATGAGAGATGAATGGATGATTAACTGTACATTGAGCATAATATTTTTGTAACTATTAAAAATGAGGCTATATATCATGTAACAATTTCAAGCAATAAAACCAAAAAATGTTATTGTTAACAATATTTGAAGATTATTTAGTTTTGTGATTCATTTTATTAAAAAAAAAATCTTAAATTTTTTTTTTAAAAAAAATTTGACCTCATTGAACTTTCAAGCAGAATCCGAGCCTGTATAGACCCAAACTGATTACTATTTTTTTCGACTCATATTTTATTGTATTCCTTATCTGATGTTGGCGTTGGGTGGTGAAAGGTATGAAGGAGACCCCACTGATCCAGTTCGGTCTACATTCCTATTACCTCTGGTCTGCTAATGGTTAAAAGTAAGGTAACGATACATGTATTTATATTATTTTTAATTAATAAGATGCTAATTAATATATTTATCACTTATTTATTATAATTCAAAGTTTTTTTTAAAAACACAAGTCTAAATAATTTTTATTTTCTTAGAATTTTTATTTTTATAAATTTTTTTTAGTCAAAATAATATATTTTGAATTAAATGGACCAATAATGGTTACTTTAATAAAATAGCAATGTAAATTTATTTTCTTTGATTTTTATTTTTGTAAATTTATTTTAATACTTTTGTTTCCTTTTAATTTTTTTTTTTTTGTAAATTTATTTTAAGTCAAAATTATTTTTTTGAATTAAATGGACTAATAAACTATATTATGGTTACTTTAATAAAATAGCAAGCTAAATTATATATCATATCTAAAGAACACAAAGGTTTACAATTTTTTTAAATGTTTTCTAATATCTAAATTATATATCATGTCTAAAGAACACAGGTTTATTCTTATAATTTTTTCTAATATTTTTTGTGTTCTGATTTTTAATTCAAAATTTTAATAAATTATATTATAAATATCTCAAATAAAAAAAGAATGTTATTAAGTAACAAATGTTTATTTCAAAAATTGAACACCCAAATCTAATAGAAAAAAGCAATGCTAGGCCTTACAGGTGTCCAACACCATTTTTTTGGCCTCATTTATTAGTATAATTTTTTAGTATTTTATTGTTTATATTAATAATTTTTTTATCATATTATAACTTAATTAATTTAATTATGTCGGTCACAATTTCAGTTTTTCAAAATTCGGCTAAAAAGTCAAAATTGAGTCATATATATACTGGATATATCTAATAATAATTTTAATTTAATAATTTATTTAATTAGACCATACTAATGGTAAGTTTAAAATTTAAAATATGGATTAGCCTATATTTTGAACCATAACTATATATGATTTTAAAACACAACATATATTAAAAATAATTAATGTGATTTTAGTTCTTAAATAGAACCATAACTAAATTTTGTAAACCAAAATCAACTAATAACTATATTTTGCCACGCCTAATTCCATAGAAAGATGTAATTTCTGCTCCCTTCACCATTATCTTTGCTATAAAACCTGCTAGAAAAAAGGGAAAAAACTAAGTTTTAGAATCTCATCCTGCAATAGGATCATGTAGCGATGTAATTTCTGCTCCCTTCACCATTATCTTTACTATAAAACCTGCTAGACAAAAGGGAAAAAACTAAGTTTTAGAATCTCATCCTGCAATAGGATCATGTAGCGTTCAAGACATGCAAACACAATTTTATGTAGGCTTAAAAACACTTTTGACCCCGTAAATTTTCTAACTTTAAAAGTAAACTCAATGTTTAATGTTTAAGACCTCAAATATTAAAGTTTTAGGATTGGAGACAAAAAAACCTTACAATCACCAGAAACTGACGTAGCAGCATCATGTAGCAGCCACATCAGTTTTCAGTGACCGTGAGATTTAATGTCTCAAAATTCAAAAACATTGAGGCACAATGTCTTCAACATTTTACTTTCTAGAATCAGTAAAGTAAAGGGTCAAAAGTGTTTTTACGCCTTTAAACCTATTGTACAAGAACAGAGGATAAGACTTTTTAAGAAATCCAACCTCAATAAAGTGTGTTATCAAACACCCATGGTTCATGCAAGAAAAGTTCCCGGCCATTCATTTGCACTGTTCCTGCAGCTATATCCTCATCACGTTTTCTGGAGGCATCAGCTTTTCTAGTTGATGCTGCAGCATCCTGCAAAACAAGAGAAGGGTTTGTTACTTTACAAGACAGCTGTAGCTAATGCAGTGGTAGTTGCGGTTTGTAAATGCAGCTTTTACTACGTTGCAGCTGCAGTTGCATTTGAAAACTTGGAATCTTGTTCGGTTATCTCATGCTTATGTGGCTGAAAATAATTATTGTTCAGCTGGAATTGTGGCTGACTGGCTGTTGCAGCTGAAAGTGTACCAAATGACCAAAAAGCACATGAATTATATGGTCATAAATTAATTATGTGTTCATACCAATATAATAATTTAAGGAAAAATTAATATGTAATAGTATTTCTCATTTGTAATTCTATTACACACTTGTGTTATCCTCTGATTTTGTGTTGGATTTTCTAACATGGAATCGAAGCTAGATTCTTGTAGGCCCATGGGTCATGTCTCTCAAAAGTTAGAATTGTCCATATTTGAATGTTTGCACCTTAATCTGTTCCATTTATTTTATGTTAAACAACGAACATGTGGGAGGTTGTGAAGGGAATTTTTAGGTCATTAAAACTATTAGATTTGAGTTGAGAACAAGTTTGGTCCTATCAGAATGCGCTGCCTTCTAATTCATATCTCTCTTCTGTTAATCAAGTCTCTGGAATTTTCTCTCTGGGTTGGAGAAGGCAAGTCTATTCACTTTTGGGAGGATGTAAAGTTTGGGGGATTGATGATGTACAAGCCTGCAAAATATGGCTGGATCAATTCAAAAGGAATTGAATATGGAAGTTCATGCCATAATGTCGAAAGGGTCCAACAAGGAGAATGTTTTGGAATGTAATTTTATTTTAGGGTAACGTTCACATGACCACCTAAGGTTTCACCAATTTCCAACATGACCATTTCTAGTTTAGAAAACTACACTTAAACACCTAAGGTTTTGAGGTAAAGGGAAAAGGTTATATTTTCCTTTCAAACTAAATGTGGTATAGTTGGTATTGTTGGCAGTAGATGTATTTCAATGAATGAATAGATGTTGTTCATTTGATACTTCCAACAATACCAACTATACCACAGTTAGTTTAGAAGAAAAATGTAACTTTTTCACTTCACCTCAAAACATTAGATGTTTAAGTGCAACTTTCTAGACTACAGGTGGTCATGTGAAAAATTGGTGAAACCTCATGTGATCATATGAAATTTATCCTTTATTGTATTTATATGATTTGTAAGTTCATTAGTTATCATATTAGAGTTCTAGTTGGTTCAAGAAAGTTTAATACGTTATAATATATAGCAATGTATTCTCCCCTCTTGGAAAGAAAGAGAAATAAGATGAGTTTTTAGTTTTGAGTATATTTCTTGTGCGTTTTCCCTTCCACAATTATTCTCCCAAAAAGATGGAATAGAATTTGACGGTCAGAATTTTAGTCCAACTTTGAGAGCAAATTAAAACTGTAATTTCACAGAAAGATCCAGCACATATGACATACATGGTTGGAAAGCTCTGAAAGTCTAGTTTCCAACCATAAAAATGTGTTTCATTTAGATTTCTCAAGAAGTTATGGACAATTTAGTACAGACTGCAGAATAGCATCTTCTACTCTATGTTGGGTCATGATACTTTATGCACTGGGCCTGACCGAATGGGCTCATCGAATGGGCTCATCCCTTGGGTTATATTTATTGTGTCTTGAATGTGTTGGGCCGGATCGTTGGGCTGACCCATCAGGCAAATAATATCTTGGCTTGGGCTTGGGCTTTGACCGATAATGATGAATAAGATAACAGTTAACTGTTATTTCTGTCACCGCCTGCATGACATTAATGAGGATGAGACTGTATTTGCCGGCGGTAGACAAAGGTGATGGAGTAGCAGGTGAGCTATCGGTAGTAGGTGGTGTCAGGGGAGTCGGTGGCACAAAAAACCGGACCGAGAGTATATGAGGCAAGGATCATGCAAAGGATAAAGGTAACTGAATTATTTTCTCTCTCAAGGCTCTAGATATTTTATTCCTCCATTGTTAAACCTTGTGATCGCCTGTACTCTCACGTCGGAGCTATCCCCCGACGGTCAAAGCCGTCAAGCTTTTGGTGTTGTCGTGTTTACTGTGCAGGATTGGACGTGTCTTACGTGATTGGGGCGCATGGAAAGATCTTGGTGTTAACATTGGCGCTAGAAGGAGGGCTTTTTCTAGTGTTCTTGAAGTTTTCAATCACAAACCATAGTTGTTCTACGTCGGAATCCATGGTGAAGAGTAGAACAGTTACCCCGGAAGGACAGCCGATGGCTGTGAGTTCGTCTACACCACGAGTATCTGTCAAGAATCGATTGAGTCCTACGAAGAGTGCTCATGATAGTACGGCCTCCAAGCATGTGTCTGAAGGTTCTCGTTCGAGAGCCCTTAGTGATGCTAAAAGAAGACTGATTTTTGCTGCCGAGAAAGGACTTGATCATGGTCGGAAACGGGTAGAAGGCACACTGCCTAGAACCCGACACCGAGATGGTCAGGCAGATAAGACCTCCAAGTTGGCCAAGATGGCAGATGAAGCAGATAAGGCTTTGGAGGTGCTTTTGAAACAGAGGCAAGATATTGCCGAACAGATGCTTCGTATGGCAAAATTGAAGGACAAGGTGTCTAGCTATGCACAGTCTGAATAGCATAGTGGGCACACAGATAGAAGACATAGGAGAGGAAAGGAGCATGTGCCCTCTGGTTATGAATCTCGAGGCCGACCTCGGGAGCGAAGAAGATCAAGAAGCCCTACTCCTCAGAGATCGAAGAGGGGACTCCACCCTATCAGTTCTAGGGAGCAGGGTCGAAGCAGACAAAGAGGCAGGTCCAGGGAGCACACGCCTGAAAATACAAAGAAGGTACCCCGCCTTGAGTATTCTCACCACAATGACAGGGCCCTACACCGAAGTAGATCCAGAGGTCGCACTCTTGAGAATCCACTGAGGGCACACCACCCTGTGGACACTCGTCGTCAGAAAAGTCCCTCGAAGGTTGAGGGTTCGAATGATAAAGGTCGGTCTACTCAGAAGAAGAGAGATTCTCCGGAGAAAGAAGTCTCTTCACAGCCAGAAGGAGTAGAGTTTCTGGTCAAGGAATTGAAGGAGCTTCGAAAACAGCTGGCCGAAGTCCAACAAGTAAAGGATATTTCGGGAAAGAAGGCATCTCCTTTTTCTGCGGATATTCTTAAAGAGAAAGCTGACACAACCATGAAGTTGCTCAATATGGAGAGTTATGATGGGTCTGGGGATCCTTATAACCATAGTCAGACATTCGACAGACTGATGGACTACGATGACTTTAGTGATGCTACTAAATGTCATACCTTCGTTACGACACACCGAAAGGACGCCAGATTCGGATTCGGTTTCATCCTGGGCAGATTTGTGTAGTAAATTCCATGCTCGATTTGGGAGCAACAAGAGAAGGGGGGAAGCCTACGGGTTCATTGGTTGAGCCAATACGTGAAGCGCTTCCGGGAAGCAGTTGGCCAGGTAACTGACCTTAACGATCTTCAAGCCGTTGGACTATTTCAGAACGGTTTAGATCTGGTGAAGTCAGAGAAGTTGGTGAAGAAGTTAATGTTTCACCATCCGAAGAGTTTAGCCGAAGCTTTTGATAAGGCTGAGGGCTACATCGTAGTAGAAGAAGCTATGAATAGCTTAAAGCGTCCTTCTTCCGACAGGCTGAAGGAGACGGATCAGGATAAAACCGAGGCAAGTCAGAAGAAGGGCGAGGGGAATAATGATCGTTATGATGGAGGGTCCAAGAAGTACAACAACAATTGGCGACAGGGAGGAGGTCGTTCGTCTGCTCCGACCTAGAAGGTGAACAGGACGTATACCCAACTTAACACTGATAGGGCTGTTATTTTAGATCAGATCAAAAATCAACCCATTTTTGAACCACCTCGGGACAACCTTAAGCCCGGAGCCGGTAATTCTCGCAATTACTGTGATTACCATCAGGCTTCGGGTCATGATACAAATGATTGATGCAGTCTGAAGGACTTTATTGAGAGGAAAGTTCAAGGTGGTGCCCTGGTTCAGTACGTCGTAGCAAGAACAACTCCACAAACCCAATGAAGGAGAGGGACACGCCACGTCACTCAAATTAACTCAACTGCATTGTGACTCTGAGCGACCCGGTGAGACATGTCGTCGATGTTATCACTGGAGGTACCTCTGGCAGAATTGTTGGAAAAAAGCGTCGAGGATAATTGGATTCGGTTATGTCAGTGGCGGGTACACTCCCGAAGACTGACAGACCTTATCCAGGTACGGTAATCTCCTTTACTAACGAGGATTACCCTTCGGAGCCCATCGAACCCCATGAAGGAGCGTTGGTGATAAATGCACAAGTGGGTTCGGTGGACATGAAGAGGATGATGATTGACAATGGGTCTTCTGTGGATATTCTGTACGCCCATGCTTATCAGAGAATGCATTTGGATGGGCGAAAGATGGAGGTCAAACATGAGGCTCCTTTATATGGATTCAGCAACGATCCAGTCAAAGTAGCCGAAACTATTGAGTTACCGATTATCTTCGAAACAGCTCCACAACAAGTAGAAATAATGTGTTAATTTTATGTTGTGCATGTAGATTCTGCCTACAATGCTATTCTGGGGAGACCTACTCTGACTGCTCTACAAGCTGTGACCTCAATTCCTCATTTCAAAATCAAATTTCCAACGGTTCATGGAGTTGGTGAGGTGGCTGAGGATTTGGATCTAGCCAGACGTTGCTATAGGAATGTCGTGATTGCTTCTGGAGTAGGGATATCGATCGAAGCAGAAACAGACTATGGCGATAGAGATCGAGCCCTTTCTTTGAGAAGCGATTCAGAAGCGGTTGGCCGTGCCACCGGAGAGAGAGAAGAGTTGAGCTAATTCTCGGCAAAAGGACGAGCGATAAAGATAGGTTCGGGTCTGCCGGAACCTCTCCGGACGAACCTTATGGAGCTTCTACGCTGTTATGCAGATATCTTCGCATGGGAGCCCAATGACATGCCTGGAGTGAGTCGAAAGATTGCAGAGCATAGATTGGAGGTGGACCCGTCCAAGAAGCCAGTTCGACAAAAGAGACGAATTTTTGCACCAGAGCGACAACGGATCATTGATGAGGAAATCGCCAAGTTGCTGGCCGCAGACTTCATTTTTGAGATAGACTACCCAAAATGGATGGCGAAAGTGGTGTTGGTCCAGAAGTAGAATGGGAAGTGGTAGATGCATCGACTATTACGGATTTGAATAAAAGGTATGCGAAGGACTTCTTATCCTTGACTCACATCGATCGGTTCATCGATGCAACTTGTGGTAAAGGTGGTAAGCAAGTAGGCGGGCCTGCCAAGGCCGTGGGTAAGTGAGGCCAAAAGGCCCTAATTTTCATGGTGAAAATGTGAGGCCGGGTTTATTTTACCATGAACTTCTTCCCTATTTTTTTATTTTTTTTGCAAAATTTTGCTACACCAAAAATAGTAATAATAATAAATATTAAAATAATAAAATAATTTATAATAAACAATAATTCTAATACATATAAACATTGTAAAAGCTTAATATAAACAATAATTCTACTTATTCATAACTTCATATAATAATTCTATCGATAATTGATGCGATGCATGTTAAGTCTGCTATGTTTGATAATTGATCTTAAACTTTGAAATTAGGATTGAGACCAAATTTTAACTAAAATTGATTTCAATTTTATGAAATAACAAAAGTAGTTAAGTATAATTTTAATTCTAAAATTTTGAGTTGAGTATCAAACGTATAACGTTAAATATATAGTGTCTCAAAACAATATGAAATATATATTGTCAACCTTATAAATACTCCATAAGGGTAAAGTAAGCGTAATTTATATATATATATATATATATATATATATATATATATATATATATTTTATTTATAAATATATGAAATTATGTGCTTGTGTTTGATATATAAGAAAATTTGAAGTACGTAGTTTAACATTTTACTATTAAGTTTTTGTGATTGTATAAAATAAATAATAATAATAATAATAATAATAATAATAATTGTAACATTTTACATAATGTAGTGTTGATTATTATCATTTGATATAACAACAACATAAATTGCTCCAACCTTAATTCTTTCTACTGAATTTTTTTTATTTCTACTATATAATCAATTGTAAATGGTGGGTGTTGCTAATCAATATAACTTTCAAATGGTTTGAACTCTTATTTATTTATTTACAAGTCTTGTGTTCAAGTATCATAACCCACAAGTATCAAAATTTTGCAAAAAAAATAAAAATAAAAATAATTCATTGGTAGGCGGGGCTTCACTTGTAGGGCCAAAACGCCTCACTCCGCATTTTCATGGGCTAAACAACTGAAGCCCAACGCTTGACCCGTAGTAGTGGTAAGGCGGCTTACCAAATTGGGCTTGGTCCTCTTTTGCCCGCATTTTCATGGATGCATTCTCTGGTTACCATCAAATTTCCATGTGCAAAGAGCATATACCGAAGACGACGTTCATTACGCATCGTTTGGTATATGCTTATAAGAAGATGACATTTGGCTTGCTCAATGCGGGAGCCACGTACCAGAGAATGATGAACTTCGTATTCCGACACCAGCTAGGCAGGAATATGGAAGTATACGTCAATGACATGATCGTCAAGAGCATGATTGTACAGAAGCACTTGGACGATTTAGAAGAATGCTTTCAGACGGTGTGTCATCACAATTTGAGACTAAATCCGACCAAGTGCACCTTCGGTCTTGGTGCTGGTAAATTTTTGGGTTATTTGGTCAGTTATAGGGGTATTGAAGTCAATCCAGAGAAGATCCAGGCTATCCTGAACATGAAGACTCCTCAGTCATTCAAAGATGTCCAATGTCTGACAGGGAGGATTGCAGCTTTGAGGAGGTTCATGTCCAAATCGGCAGAAAGGTGTTTGTCGTTCTTTGAAACGTTGAAAGGGCCGAAGAATGCGAAGACGTTCCAGTGGACTTCGGACTGTGAAGACGCCTTATAGGGAATCAAGATGTATTTGTCTTCGACGCCTTTGTTGGTGAAGCCCGCTCCTGCTGAGCCCTTGTATTTGTACTTAGCAGCTAGTTCGTTGGCAGTGGGAGCAGTTTTGGTGCGAGAAGTTGGGGGTATGCAGCACCCGGTTTACTATGTAAGCCATGTCCTTAGGGATGCTGAAACAAGGTACCCGAATATTGAGAAATTTGCCTTTGCTTTGATGATAGCTAGTCAAAAGCTAAGGCAATATTTTCAGGGTCGGTTGTTGGTGGTATATACGGATCAGCCTCTGAAGAAGGTTCTGGGCAAACCTGAGGTTTCGGGGAGATTAGCTGCTTGGACAATGGAGTTGTCTCAATTTTTCATTGAATATCATCCCCGGACAACTATTAAGGGGCAGGCCTTGGCTGATTTTGTGGTCGAATGCTCGTTTTCTGAAGTTGATGATGGCTTGGGAGAAGCCGAAGGGTCTGACAGAGCGGTTGCGGTTCTTCAAAGCAGGCTAAAGCTCGTGGGACGTTATATGATATGGGTCTTCCGCCGGACATCGGTGGGCGAGGATCATCAAACAAGTCCGGAGGGGTTCAAAGTGCAACAGACCATCAGATTTGGGTTCAAATGCGGTGCTCGCAGGGTTACAAATGGCTAAGAGTCTCGAGGTGCAGAAGATAATCATTTTCAGTGACTCTCAATTGGTCGTCAAGTAAGTCTCAGGTGAATACGAAGCTCGAGGTTCGAGAATGATCAAGTATATGGCAGAGTTGAAAGATCGGCTTCAGTACTTCCTATCATATGAGTTTCAAGGGGTCGAACGTAACGATAACTCTATTGCTGATGCGAATATTTTTGATGGATCTGTTTATTTGGAAATTTTGCAGCATTATAGTGTTTAGCACGAATCGGTAATGTGTGTTGACCGTTCCAACTGCTGGTTGAATTCATATCTGGAGTATCTGGCAGATGGCGTCCTTCTTTCGGATCAGATGCTTGCTAATAAAGTTAAGTACAAGAGTGCTAACTTCATTCTTATTGATGGGGATCTTTACCGAAGGGCCTTTTCACCTCCATTGCAGAAGTGTTTGACTCCGTCCGAAGCTGAATATGCTTTTCGGGAGGTTCACGAAGGCATCTGTGGTGACCATATGGCTGCAAAGTCGTTAGCCTACAAAGTACTTCGTCAAGGTTACTACTGGCCTACAATTTTCAAGGAAGATACGGAGTATGTAAAGAAGTGCGAGAAGTGTCAACTTAATAGTCCGATCCCACATCAGCCACCAGAAGAGCTATATTCGATCTTATCTCCTATACCCTTTGCTGTCTGGGGGGGTAGATATACTGGGTCCTTTGCCGAAAGCTAAAGGTTAGGTCAGTTTTGTTATAGTCGTCATTGATTATATGACCAAATGGGTTGAAGCGAAGCCACTTAGGTTGATAACGGAACAAGAATGTTTGAAATTTATGAAGGAGTCAGTAGTGTTTCGTTTCGGGATTCCTAAGGTGTTGATATCGGACAACGGACGCCAGTTCGTGGGATCGAAGTTTGAAGCATTTTTGAATGAGCTGGGGGTTCAACATAGGAAGACTTCGGTAGCTCATCCACAGTCTAATGGACAGGTGGATGTAACCAACAGAACGTTGCTGAATGGGATCAAGCGTAGATTGGATGAAGCTAAGGAAAGATGGCCAAAGGAGCTGCTCAGCGTGTTATGGGCATATCGGACTACACCGAGGACTACAACGGGAGATTCACCTTTCAGGCTGGCCTATGGTACTGATGCCTTGGTCCCAGTTGAAATTGGATCTACAAGTCTTCGGGTCAGTCAGTTTAAGGAGATATACAATGAAGAAGGGCTGAAAGTTAATCTGGATTTACTTGAAGAAGTCAGGGAAACAGCTTTGATAAAGTTGGCAACCTACCACCGAAGAGTGGCTAAGCATTACAATAAGGGGGTAAAGCTTCGTAGATTTGAAGTGGGAGATTTCGTCCTCAGAGAAGTCGAAGCATCTATGCCTCAGAATTTGGGAAAGCTGATGCCGAACTGGGAAGGACCTTATAAAGTTGTTGAGGTACCGAAGCCAGGGACTTATCGGTTGAGGGCATTGGATGGATCAGAGATAAAGAATACTTGGCATCTTTGGCGGGGCTTTGGAAGTATTTTCGATGAAATCTGATGTCGATGATTCGGAAGTCTCAGTAAATATTTGAATCATCATCAATAAAAGATTCTTGTTCTCAATGGGTCTTCTGTTTATTGCTGTTCAGTTCATCTGTGTAAGGAGGTTCGGGAGGACTCGCTGACCATTCGATGGTAGTCTATTTGGCAGGTGGTCCTTATGAATTTGTTAGGCCCTGTGCGGTAAACAAACTTCATCGGTGTAAGGAGGTTCGGGTGGACTCGCCTGACCATTCGATGGTAGCCTTATCGGCAGGTGTGTCTTTATGAATTTGTTAGGCCCTGCGTGGTAAACAAACTTCATCGGAGTAAGGAGGTTCGGGTGGACTCGCTGACCATTCGATGGTAGCCTATCTGGTCGGTGGAATCTCGTGGGTTTGTTAGGCCCTTCGTGGTAAACAAATTCTCTATGATGCAGATCTACCTCACACTTCGGTAACAATAAGTATTGCATTACTTTATTACCTGATTTTGTTTAAGTGTTGAGTTCTGGTTGCATTATACTTAATCTTATCTGTTATATGACTTGCTTAGTTGTTTACTAACATTTTAAGTTAAGTTTAAAAGACAAAGAGCTTGTACATTTTTCAAGTTGATTGATATTGAAGTATTGACAAGAAATAACTACAAAGGAGTAATAAGGAAAGACGTCAATGTTTCATTAATATGATATTGTTTACAAAAAGACAGAAATCTTCACAGAGATCCTAAAGCTAAAAGCATCTTCAAGCTTCGTCTTCGGAGGAGTCGAGGATGGTTGGATCTACCTTGGTTATGATAAGTTTTGCTTTGTCTTTGCTTCGGCATTCATCATACCCATCTGAGAACATCTGAACGATCTCCTCATTCAACTCAGTTGATTTCCGGTAGTCTTGTTGGATTTCTTTGCAAATATCTTCGGTCAAAGGTGGACCTAGATCTCTCAGAGCGCGAAGCTCTCGAAGCTCCTCTTCGAGCTTTCCTCGTTCTTTCAGATGTCGCAGCTCCCTAGTTTCGAATTCGTTTACCTGAAGTGCCAGACTTCTGTTGGTTTTGGCGAGAGTTTTGCTTTTTTCAACAAGGACTTCATTCCTATGAATCAAATCTATATTCATATTGATTGTGACTCGGTGAGTGGCCTCAGCTGTCTCCATTTTTTCTTTTAGCTTATTCAGATTATTTTGGAGGCACTCATTATTGTAGAGAGCAGTACCGTGGTCACTTCTCTCTTTATTCAAGGCCGACTTCAGAATAGCATTCTCTCGTCGGTTGCGTCTTCTTGACTTGACTTCTTTATATTTAGGGACTAAGGCGCCTCAAGACGACGTTTTTCGCACGTATTCAGTATTAGTCAAAAAGATTCACAGTATAAAGTAAAGGTATAAATGACTGAGTTTTGATGAGGTTACCTTGGCCTGGTACATCATTCCTTCATCAACCAAGTCCGCGAGAGAGCTGTTCACGAACCGATGATCATCGATATCGCGGACAAATGAATCAAAAAGTTGAAAAGGGAAATTTTCGTTGAATTTGGGCCATATTGTAGGTGATGCCATGGTTTCACGCCTGAACTCTGCAGAAGAGGGCCTCGATGGAGAAGGCGTGGGTGTATCCGAAGGAGGTGGAGGTTGAATAGGAGTAGGTCCTGTAGGTGGGGGCGGCTGGCCATCCGAAGGCTGTTTTCTTTTACAAGACAGAGTTGAAGATTCGGTTTATTCTTCAAACTCTTCTTCAGAAACATAGATTTCCACAGGGATGATGATTGGAGGATCAACTTCGGTAGTAGGTACTCGAAGTTCGTCAATGGAGGTAGGGATTATCTTGGTTCTCCTCTTCTTGACACGAAGGGCTTGTATCCGTTCGTTTAGAGGCATATCAATCAGACTTGCGGTGGAGGTTGGTTGAGGATCTTGAGGAATTGATTTGGGTTGTCGGCTAGCCCTCTTCTTCTTGCGAGGTCGGCTAGATTCCTCTACAAATGATGACCATAGTTGTCTTGCCACTATGAGTCATGGTGAGTCGATCGCTGGACTGGACGCTTTAAGCGACAAGGCGACCGCCGTAGCTTCCGTGCATCTGCAATGACAAGTCATTTATAATGTACAATTTATATATTATTTATTTTACATAACTATATTAGCAATAAAATTTCATATACATTAAAACTCAAAACATAACACTATGGAATAACATTAAATATATTTCATTATCATTTTCATAGTTATTTTTTATGTATTTATTTCATTATCATTAAAATTATTTTTTAGTATTTATTTTATTTTTATTATTTTTGTTTATTTAAATATATGTGTATAATATTATTTTATTTTATCTTATTTTTATGGTATCATAATTATTTAATTAATAACTATAGAAATTTATATAAATTTAATTATTTTTAACATTTTATTTGTTGTTTATTTAAATATATATTAATTTTTTTTTAATATATATGATATATATTAAATATAATATTTTTATTTTTATTTTTATTATATATATATATATATAAATAAATTTAAACGTGTATAAATATATATATATCTATATATAAATTTATATATATATATATATATATATATTTATATGTATAAATTTATACATATATAAATTTATATTATATATAGAGATTAAATACACGTAACTGTGAGCAAAGCGAGATACTGAAGTCGAAAGCAAAACTCTTGAGAAGATGTCGGCGGATTTGAGCAGATCATGTGATGATGAGGCTCTCGGGAGTTGTAGGAGAAGAAGGTCGCGTGGGTTCGCGATGAGGGTTGTTCCTGCCGAACTGCTTGAATCGTCGAACGAAGCTGCCGACTGCCGACTCCTCGAACGCCGACTGTCGATCGACTCTCTTGGTCGGTCGCGTCTCTCTGTCTCTTTTCTCTCGAGCTCGATCGATCTGTTTTCTCTCCTTTCTCTCGCTGCCGATTTGTTCGACTAGGTTGGTTTTCTCTATCCTTCGACGTCGTTTTTTATTTTTAACCCAGTTAAGTTTTGGGTAGATCCATACTCGTCCGAACCAAGTTTGGCCGATTTCACATTAGTCGTCGGTCGTTAAATATTGCGGCCCCAGCGACGCCTTTTTTTTTTTTGGTCGTCTTTTCTTTCCACCATCGAAGTCGATCGTCGCTTCGATCGCTTGTTATCGCTTGGACTCCTTGGCATCGCTGGCGAGCGTATGCCTTAACAACTACGATGTGATCGGGTCTCGCATGTGAGACCTCTAAAGTCTCTTGAGCATCGAAGTCAAGGCTCCTCATTTGGAATTTTAGTAGAAGGTGATGAAGGTTTGCCTAAGAGGAATCATTGTTCAGTCCTTTCGATTCGATTGATGTCGGTTTGATAAGAGATACTGTATGGATAAAAAAGCAGTTTAAACATTACTAGTAGAAATCGATAAAACTATGCAATAAATCAAGATTCGGGACTTAACATTTGTGGCCATATAACCATGCGTGTTTGCTTAGGAGTCCGAAGCTCCATTCCTTCAGGGGGATCTTCTTTATAATACTTGCCATTTCTCTCACACGTTCCTCGGAGTCTGCAGAGACACGCTCAGAAGTGGTCCAGTCTGGAATAGAGGAGATTTCGGGTCCATTGATAAAAAACAATCTATTGTGCCATCCTTTGTTGCTTGAAGGAGTGTCCATTAAAGGTCGCTTCTCGAATTTGGCATTTGGTTTGGGGGCTTGTTTGCTCAACATCTTGAAGCCTCGCTCCCGAGACTTCCCAGCTGAGAAGAGGGTGAAGAAAGAATCAACAGTGGGAGGAATTCCTATTTCATAACAGAATGCCATGTAGGCCAGAATGTGGATATACGAATTCGGCACCAATTGGGCGAACCCAACTCCAATAAACCCTAGGAGGGTAATCGAAAAAGTGTGAAGGGAAAACCTAACCCCTTGTCGGAAGTGTTATATCGACTATGGCATCCAAACCATTGGGTATTTGGTACATTCGTTCAATGGGATCTGCGACCCTCACTATGTGAGTATCCCAGATCGATAACGAATCCAATGCTACTCTAAGCTTCGGTCTCGATAATTGGTTGAAGGGTATTAGCATGGGGAACTATTCTTCACTCTTAAAGAATTGGAAGGAGTGAGTGGGGGTTTTGGAAGGGGATTCTTGTTGGGAGAGGCGGCATTTTTGGGGTCTGAACCCGAAGCCGTCTTGGTAAGACTTGGAGAATGAGGAACAGTGGTGATGGGAATGGCGACAATGGGGGTTGTATTATAAGAACTTTGGGACGCCATTGCTGAGAATTTGCAGGTAGAAAAAGAAATTGGGAGGAAGAAGAAGGCAAAAGGCGCTCAATTTCAAATTGGCGAGTAAAACCGCCAAATTTGGGGGAAAGGGCTTTATATTGGTGGTCTTTTCAATTTTTCACTTAAAACTGAAATGACACATTAAATGCAGGCAATGATGGTGAATTTGAAGAGGTGGTGTACGGTTTTGGTCTTAATTGTTAACCAAATTGGGCCTCTCCATTGGACTTCAGGTTTTAATTCATATTGTTATGTGAGATCATTAATTGGGCCTCGGTGAGTTTCATTTTGGGCCTTTGATGATCCTATCATATTCTTTTTTGTCATGGACCGAGGACCTTTATACTTTTTCATTAAATGATCTATTTAATAAAAAGAGGGGCAAATGTTGGGCCGTGATACTTTTTATGTTTTGGGCTTTGACCGAATGAGCTCATCCCTTGGGTTATATTTATTGTGTCTTGAATGTGTTGGGCCAGATCGTTGGGCTGACCCATCAGGCAAATAATATCTTGGCTTGGGCTTTGACCGATAATGATGAATAAGATAACAGTTGACTATTATTTCTGTCACCGCCTGCATAGCATTAATGAGAATGGGACTGTATTAGTCGGCGGTGGACAAAGGTGATGGAGTAGCAGGTGAGCTATCGGTAGTTGTATCGCCCCCAAATTCGGGTATCTTCCAACCCGACAGATGGTGCTATACTGTACAACATTCATACATTCATTCAATTGAAAAGTCTAAAAGAACGAACATAACTTCTATATATTTAAAGTAATATTTACATTTCCCAAGTTCTATACTCATATAAAGGTTCTTTGTCATAATATCAGTTAAATTACAACAATAGACCTATACTATTACAAGACAGCTTAGTAATCTGCCTTAGCTTTTCCCTTAGCCTTTTTCGATCCTTCGGGACGTTCAGTCTTAGCTGCATTCATATGGTTCAAGCAAGAGTGAACATAACTAGCTCAGCAAGTATAACAATTTAATAACAACATGCTTGACACATACAAATCGTATATCTTCGATAACTGAACAATAGTTATGAAGTACTATTGATAATTCAAAATAGCACTTCATCTTTTCTTTCAAAATGTTTTACAATAACAACCATATTTAGTAAAACATTCACTCCGGTCAAAGACCTCGAGTATTCATTCTTTATTGGAAAAGGACAACCCGGAAGCAAGTCCGTAAGCCCGATATCACTTACGAGCACTTCTAGGTGATCAGCCTATTATACTCTATGTTGATCAACACTACATACATTAAACGTATGCACGTTTAAGCATTTGGCAACCTCACGTGCCTGTCGTTTTACCGACAAAACATTTGTTTAACATTTCAGTCTTCTTTTGAAAACCATATCAAGTAGTTGACAAAAGATAGCAACATTTGATAATACAAGAATAGATTATCAATACATCACGTCTAGCCAAAGAAATTGGCTTAAACTTCATCATAACTCAATTCATGCGAAAGAATACATGAATCTCAAAAACTTGTTCAGATTGAACTGAGACAAGAGTTAGAATACTTGTCTTTAGCGTCTGCTACGGTAAATTAACTTTATGTTCAAGTCGTTCAAGTCTCTACAATACATGATCACGTAAGGCCTTACATTAGGTCACATATAATCAAGTATGTATATAACTATATCATACCCTTCATTTCAATCTAATTGTGTATTAGATTCAGTTACTATTCGTTCCAGTTTATCATTGTACTTGCATTATTTTGACTAGGTTATCTCAACCTTTACATTACATTCCTTAAGGTTTAACAAAGTTTAAACAATGTTATCTTACCTTCCTTAAGTTATGTTTACTTTGAATCCATTAGGTTTTCTTTTCTTTGTACTTAGAAACCTTCATTACTATCTTTGTTACGAGAGGCAATGCTGCCAGCTTTATAATCTTACATCTCATACATACAACATGAAGCTTAATCTATAATCGTCTCTTGGACTTGGCTGCTGCAAGACGAGTCCTTATTTAATGGAGTCGTATTGCGACGCCACACCTCTGAGGATTTTGATATCGTTTATGGTACATGGCGCCACATAATGAACTAAGTTTTTTCGCTACTGGCGAACTCTTGCGCAGAGGGCTCGATTATTATTCCGCAATGGCCATGTGTTATTTTACTAGTAGGGTTGGCTGCTGTGGCCAACTCTGTGCACCGTAAAACAATTTCAGCTTTTGAAATTTTGTGAACTTCCCGGACGCATAACTTCTTCGTTATAAGTCCGAATTGGCTCGTTCAAAAACCTACGATTCACAAATTACGTAATCTACATGATCATTCAAGAATTTTATCTATTTGACTTCGTTTGCTAAAAATTCACCTATGGTTCATTTTAACAAAAGCGATAACTAGATTCGTGAACGTTCGGCCTTTCGTTTCTTTGTTCTAAGTCGGAATCCGGTCATTTTCGAGTCCACAACTCTTAAATGCCAATTATGACTTGTCTCTATTGGAAAACAATGGTTTCGTGATCCAACACAAAATTTGACTTCCATTCCGAGAATTTTACGGATTCGACGATTATCGTCCAATCGTGCAAATTCCGGAAATTCTTCATTCTTATGATTTGTTCCACATTATAAATGAACTTCATTCATCATGTGAACATCTTAACATACCTAATACAACAACTTATATTCGTTTGTTGGATTTTGACTTATTCTTCATGAGCTTATAACTTGTCAAATTATAAACTACTTAAGATTTCATTGTGAATGACTTATGACAATTAAAGTTTCTTAAACATCATTTCTTATATGTTCTTAACATATAACTTAACTTAGGTATACATGATACATATGATTATATAAGTGTTTAATTCGCTTCTCTCGATAAACTTATTACAAGTTCATATTTTCATACTTAACATTAAAGGTTAACTTATAATAAGTTTATAACTTATATAAGTTCAAATGACTTATCGCTTGACTTATGTGGCTTAAGTTCATGACTTATTCATTCTTCTTACTTCTTAACATCCATGTTCCTTAATTCCAACTTTTCTTATCAACCTATCATGGTAGAGATAGAAGATAATTTAGAGAAGAAGTCTTACTTTGTGTAGTCTTTGTAAAGTAGCTTCCTTCTTCTTCTTTCTTATGAAATGACTTATTGCTAGCTTATTCTCTCTAACACTTAAGCACTTTAGAAGTGTTGGATTAATTGAACAACCAACAAATGGTGTTTTCGGTGTCCTGAGCTGTGACGAGACGCATCCGTATTAACTTTACCACATCCGCTGTCTGCTGCACCAATTCTGGTCCTAGCATCCGGCGTTCTCCCACCTCATCCCAACACAAAGGTGTTCTGCACTTTCTTCCATACAGAGCTTCATACGGCGGCATACCTATGCTTGCATGATAACTGTTGTTATACGCAAACTCTACTAGTGGTAGATGATCATCCCAACTACCCTTGAAATCCATAACGCAAGACCTCAACATGTCTTCTAACGTCTGAATTGTCCTTTCGCTCTGCCCATCAGTTTGTGGATGATAAGCCGTGCTTAACCTCAGTTGTGTTCCCAATCGCTCTTGCAAACTCCTCCAAAGTTCGATGTGAATCGTGGATCACGATCGACCTAATCGATCCGATACTTCATGTCCGGAAATGATTTCCTTAACATAAAGTTTAGCTAATCTGGTACAAGTTATACTTGACCCTAATTGGCAAAAAGTGAGCCGACTTTCGTCAATGGGTCCTTTATTACCCAAATCGAATCGTACCCTTTTCTGCGGCCGTCGGAAGTCCCACCACGAAGTCCATCGTGATATGCTCCCACTTCCATTCCGGAATCTCCATGATCGTAATAAACCACTAGGTCGTTGATGTTCGGCCTTAACTTTTTGACAAGTTAAGCACCTACTCACATACTCGCTATTTCTCTCTTCATATTTGGCCACCAAAAACTACGTCGAAGGTCTTGATACATCTTAGTGCTACCGGGATGTATCGAGTACCTCGAACTATGAGCTTCTTGTAACACTTGCTCCTTTAATTCCGCCTCATTTGAACCCAAATTCTTCCTCAAATCTTAATAATCCCTCATTATCAAGACTATACTTAACCTCTTCCTTCTCGGGATAACCGCTTCTTCATTTTGTTACACTCATCCGTCTTGAGTTGTACCTCCTTGACCTTCTATGATGGTAGATTGCATCTCCGGCATGAAAGAGTAATTGCCCCGAATCACTCTCAAGATCTTCACTTCTATTTCCATCCTAGCCATCTCTCGTTATTAACTCATTTCGAGTCATCAACATAGACAATTTTTCCCGACCCTTCCTACTTAAGGCGCTTAAGAACTACATGGCCTTTCCAGGGGTGATATGTGATTTCACAATCATAATCCTTTATCAACTCCACCATCTTCTCTATCTCATATTCAACTCCTTACGGTGAAGATATACTTTAGACTTTTTATGGTCCAGATATATCTCACATTTTCCCCATAAAAATAATGTCTCCATATCTTTAGAAAGCGAACACTATCATGACAGGTTCGGATCATGAGTAGGGTAAACTTTCTCATAATCCTTCAATTTGTCGAGATGCATCTGTAATGACTTTGCCATCTTTGCATAAGCACACACTCAAGTCCTCTATGCGAAGCATCACTATACACTATAAATTTCCCGTATCATCCAGCGCAATGACAAAGCAGAGCTTCACTTAATCTCTTCTTCGGTTCTGAAAATCGTCTTCACATTTATCCGTCCATACGTATTTCACCGTCTTCCTTGTTAAGTTAGTCAACGAGGTAGCTATCTTGAAAAATCTTGGATAAATCCTCGATAGTACCTTGCTAACCCTAGGAAACTCCCGTACCTCGATCGGCGTTTTCGGTTGTTCCCAATTCATTCTTCGCTTCCACCTTCATTTGGATCCATCGAATCCCTCGTCAATGACATGACCTAAAAAGCGCACCTTTTCCGGCCCAAAATTCACATTTGGTGAATTTCAGATATAACTTCTCCTTCCTTAAGTGTCTCAACACTAATCTTAGTGTTTAAGATGATCTTACGGCGTCTTAGAATAGACTAGAATATCATCGATAAACACTCTGATTTAACTTGTCCAAATATAATTTGAACACTCTGTTCATCATATCCATAAATGCAAGTAGTACATTCACAACCCAAATGACATCACCGTAAACTCGTAATGACCATAACGAGTCCACGAATGCGATCTTTGGTACATCTTCCTTCCTAACTTTCAACCTGATGATACCCGTCGCAAATCTATTTTAAAAAATACTTTGCCCTTTTAATTGATCAAAGAGATCATTGATCCCGGCAATGGGTATTTATTCTTTATCGTTAACTTGTTGAACTCCAGATAGTCGATATACAAAGCCTTAACGATCCGTCTTTCTTCTTCGACAAACAACACACCGGTGCTCCCCACTATGAAACACTTGGTTGAATGTACTTCTTGTCGATAGTTCCTGCAATTTGAACCATTAGTTCTTTCATTTCCACAGCGCCATACTGAGACGATGCCCTTGAGACCGGTGCCGTTCTTGGCACAGTGTCTATCACAAATTCAATCTCCTTATCGTGCCAGTAAACCCTTAGGTAACTCACTTGGAAATACATCCATGAATTCGTTTATTATAGGTATTTGTTCCATGGTTGCTCCCACTCTCTCGGGTATCAACAACATGGCATAGGTAACCTACACAACACTTCCTTAAAAGTTTTCTAGTTTTGTAAATACGTCATCGTAAGGCAACACGGACGTCCCGCAATTTACTATCACCGTAAAATACTACGGAGAGGTTGCTTCAACGTCCCGATGCTCTCACACATTTCTTTTGGCAATCTATAATTGCTCCATGGTTAATCAACAATCCATCCCGAGAATTACGTCGAATTCTCCTAACTTTATTTCAGTATTAAATCTACCGATAACTTACAACCCCGTACATCTACATAACAACTCCTATGAATATCTTCAACAGGAATTATCTCTTCGTTTGCTACCTTAATGTTCAAAGGTATAGGCAATTTTTCGGGAAATAATTCTAATCGTCTAGCAAACTCACATGCTATAAACGAACAAGTAGCACCCGAATCAAATAGCACTTATGCATTTATATTGTTGATCGGAATTATACCTGCAACTACATCCCCTGATGCCACCGCATCTTGGACCTTCATATTAAAAGTGCGGGCCATTGATTTCCCCGGCTGAGCTGGACCACTAATAGCTAACTTCCATTATTAGGTCCCTTTATTTCCTTCTATCCCTTCTTGGGCGGTTCTTTTTGCTATGTGGTCGATTAATCCACATACAAAGCATCCGTGATTCTTCTTTTGGATTGGGACAAGTTAAGCGAAATGTGCCCTTCCCGTCCACAATTATAACATACCGCCTTACTTTGCATGCATGACTCTAAATGAGTCTTCCGCAAGTTTTCTGAGCCTCCATCCTCCTCTTCGAGTCCCTTGTTTCACTCCGGTATTCCCAGAGTTAAAGCCCTTCCTCTTCTGACCGTCGCCACTTCCACTGGTTCCCTCGGTCTTGTTTCCCCCATCAGCCTTGCCTTTGGTCTTCTTATCTTTGTGATACTAGCTAAGAGCCTCATTCCCACCTTCGGCAATTATTGCCTTTTCTAGTATGGTTCCAAAGGAAGTACTTTGGAACACAGAGATTCGGCTATAAAGTCAGGGTTTCAAGCCCTGCTCGAACCTTCTAGTCTTTCTCACTTCAGTGTCCACTTGATGTGGAGCAAATCGTGCCAGTTCATTAAACTTGGCAAAGATCTTTGAGGAAACCGTCATATCCCTTGTCTCAATTCCAGAACCTCATCTCCATCCTCCTCAGATACTCGTGGGAAAATAGTTCTCGAAGAAAATCTCCTTGAATATCTCCCACGTTAGGTTCCCTATATCGGCCCTAGCCTGGTTCGCCTCCCACCAGAAGTTGGCCTCTCCTTTCATCAAATAGGTTGCAAAGGCAACCTTTTGACCCTCCTCAACATTTGCTATTACAAATGCTTTCTCAATTTCTTTTACCCATGTCTCGGGCTTCTATAGGTCCGTAGTTCCTTTGAACTCTGGCGGACCTACACTTTTGAAATCCTTAAAAGTAGTAGCTCAGATTACTCCGTGAATTACTGGTAGATTAGCCTCGTTTCTATTAAATGCAAATAGATTGCAGATTAATGAACTCCTGCATTGGATTAACAGGACCACCCTCTAGGTTAGTTAACATTAGCGCCTACCGATTTCGTTGTCTCTTCTTGGCGGCATTTTTTGTGTTAAGAAAACAACACATCATTATTACTTTATTCTCATTGGTTTGTTATTATTTGTAATAAAACAACAACTCATACTCATTACTCAACATATTCCATAAAAAGATTTATATTGATTCATAACTTCTCAGCCTTAGCTGATTACATTTCCATCCCGCAATTACTTTCCAAAAATTGGGATTTACAAAAGACTACTCTTTGTTATACAAAAGAGGGTTTTACGTCACTACTAGATACATAATATTTATATATCTATTCTACTCTAGCTATTGCTAGATTACATCTGTCGTAAGGCATTCTCAAAATCTGCTTCCGCCAAACGAAGCAATAATAACATCTCACCGATGGTACGACGGGTGCGTCTCGCTTCACCGATATCATTACTGCTGTCACTGCTTTGAAATCTACATGAGAACTCCTATGAATATAGGACATCCTCTCCAACTTCCGCTTCTTAGTCTTTAGCTCCTGCTTGAGCTCAAAGACTTCACCTCTCAAATCTCGGACTTTGTCCATAGCTAGGACTCTATCATCGTGCTCCTCATCCCACATTCCTTCCATACTAGTCTTGTTCTCACGGACAGCTCGGAGTTCCTCTTTCAACTCCTTAACCTCTTGGCAGTAATGGACATTCCTATCCAATACCGACATAAACAGTGCCTTCATTGATTCCCCTGTAGACATTTCCTCTGTAGGTGGAACCTGGTCAAAGGACATCACGTCCACCTCCTCCTCTAGCATGCCATCAAATATAGACATGTAGTCTAAGTCGTCTGAGTCTCCCGACTCGATGGTCACCAACTCTGGTTCTATGGCTACGGGATTTGGTAGTATCTCTACCCATTAATCGAATCCTCACTTACTACATGTATATCTCTATACATATCATTTTCTCCCGACATCTCAATAAAACAATATAGTTTGATTAGTACATGTCAAGTAAAATAATAAAATACATAACATAATATAGTGCATTTTTTATAAGGTTACTTTTCATCTTTTACTTCTTTATTCTTTTCGTAAGGTTATGACTTAAGGTTCTACTTTCCTCCTTAAGTTTTATAACCTAAGCTTTGATACCAACTTGTGGCGCCCCCAAATCCGGTATCTTCCAACCCGACAGATGGTGCTATATCTCATGACAACACTCATTGCATTCATTCAATTGAAAAGTCTCAAAAAGAACGAACATAATTTCTATATATTTAAAGTAATATTTACATTTCCCAAGTTCTATACCGTTATCTAAAGGTTCTTTTTGTCATAATATCGTTAAATTACAACAATAGACCTATACTATTACAAGACAGCTTAGTAATCTGCCTTTAGCTTTTCCCTTATCCTTTTTCGATCCTTCGGACGTTCAGTCTTAGCTGCATTCATATGGTTCAAGCAAGAGTGAGCATAACTAGCTCAGCAAGTATAACAATTTAATAACAACATGCTTGACACATACAAATCGTATATCTTCGATAACTGAACAATAGTTATGAAGTACTATTGATAATTCAAAATAGCACTTCATCTTTTCTTTCAAAATGTTTTACAATAACAACCATATTTAGTAAAACATTCACTCCGGTCAAAGACCTCGAGTATTCATTCTTTATTGGAAAAGGACAACCCGGAAGCAAGTCCGTAAGCCCGATATCACTTTACAGTACTTCTAGGTAATCAAACTATTGTACTCTATGTTGATCAACACTACATACATTAAACGTATATGCGTTTAAGCATTTGGCAACCTCACGTGCTGTCGTTTTTACCGACAAAACATTTGTTTAACATTTCGGTCTTCTTTTGAAAACCATATCAAGTAGTTGACAAAAGATAGCAACATTTGATAATACAGGAATAGATTATCAATACATCAAGTCTAGCCAAAGGAATTGGCTTAAACTTCATCATAACTAAATTCATGCGAAAGAATACATGAATCTCAAAAACTTGTTCAGATTGAACTGAGACAAGAGTTAGAATACTTGCCTTTAGCGTCTGCTACGGTAAATTAACTTTATGTTCAAGTCGTTTAAGTCTCTACAATACATGATCACATAAGGCCTTACATTCGGTCACATATAATCAAGTATGTATATGACTATATCATACCCTTCATTTCAATCTAATTATGTATTAGATTCAGTTACTATTCGTTCCGGTTTATCATTGTACTTGCATTATATTTTGACTAGGTTATCTCAACCTTTGCATTATATTTCGCCTGGACGCCTTGGCGTCGCCTAGGCGACGCCTTAACAACTATGACAGTGACTGGGTCTGCATGTGAGACCTCGGCGTCTTGAGCATCAGAAGCTGAAGGCTCCTCATTTGGAATTTTAGTAGAAGGTGATGAAGGTTTGCCTAAGAGGAATCTGTTCAGGTCCTTTCGGTCGATTGATGTCGGTTTGATAAGAGATACTGTATGGATAAAAAAGCAGTTTAAACATTACTAGTAGAAATCGATAAAACTACGCAATAAATCAAGATTCGGGACTTAACATTTGTGGTCATATAACC
The DNA here is from genome assembly GCA_020205605.1 of Panax ginseng. NCBI lineage: Eukaryota > Viridiplantae > Streptophyta > Magnoliopsida > Apiales > Araliaceae > Panax > Panax ginseng. The sequence goes on along the minus strand of CM035138.1, from coordinate 55,962,687 downwards.
ATGCTTGTTTGCTTAGGAGTCCGAAGCTCCATTCCTTCAGGGGGATCTTCTCTATAACTTGCCATTTCTCTCACACGTTCCTCGGAGTCTGCAGAGACACGCTCAGAAGTGGTCCAGTCTGGAATAGAGGAGATTTCGGGTCCATTGATGAAAAACCATCTATTGTGCCATCCTTTGTTGCTTGAAGGAGTGTCCATTAGAGGTCGCTTCTCGAATTTGGCATTGGGTTTGGGGGATTATTTGCTCAACATCTTGAAGCCTCGCTCCCGAGACTTCCCGGCTGAGAAGAGGGTGAAGAAAGAATCAACAGTAGGAGGAATTCCTATTTCATAACAGAATGCCATGTAGGCCAGAATGTGGATATACGAATTCGGCACCAATTGGCCGAACCCAACTCCAATAAACCCTAGGAGGGTAATCAAAAAAGTGTGAAGGGAAAACCTAACCCCCTTGTCCAGAAGTGTTATCGGGACGGCAGTCCAGCCATTGGGTCGCTGGTACATTCGTTCATGGGATGCTGCAGCCCTCACTATGTGAGTATCCGGAATCTGATAACGAATCCGAATGCTACGAAGCTCGGTCTCAGTAACGGTGGAAGGGGTATTAGCATGGGGGAACTATTCTTCACTCTTAAAGAATTCAGAAGGAGTGAGTGGGGGTTTTGGAAGGGGATTCTTGTCGGGAGAGGCGGCATTTTTGGGGTCTGAACCCGAAGCCGTCTTGGTGGGACTTGGAGAATGAGGAACAGTGGTGATGGGAATGGCGACAATGGGGGTTGTATTATAAGAACTTTGGGACGCCATTGCTGAGAATTTGCAGGTAGAAAAAGAAATCGGGAGGAAGAAGAAGGCAAAAGGCGTCTGAATTTCAAATTGGCAGGTAAAACTGTCAAATTTGGGGGAAAAGGGCTTTTATATTGGTGGTCTTTTCAATTTTTCATGAAATACGAAGGCAGCACATTAAATGCAGGCAATGATGGTGAATTTGAAGAGGTGGTGTACGGTTTTGGTCTTAATTGTTAACCAAATTGGGCCTCTCCATTGGACTTCCGGTTTTAATTCATATTGTTATGTGAGATCTGTTAATTGGGCCTCGGTGAGTTTCATTTTGGGCCTTTGATGATCCCATCATATTCTTTTTGTCATGGACCGAGGACCTTTATACTCTTTCATTAAACAGTCTTTAATAAAAGACTGGGGGCAATGTTGGGCCATGATACTTTATGCACTGGGCCTGACCGAATGGGCTCATCCCTTGGGTTATATTTATTGTGTCTTGAATGTGTTGGGCCAGATCGTTGGGCTGACCCATCAGGCAAATAATATCTTGGCTTGGGCTTTGACCGATAATGATGAATAAGATAACAGTTGACTATTATTTCTGTCACCGCCTGCATGGCATTAATGAGAATGGGACTGTATTAGTCGGCGGTGGACAAAGGTGATGGAGTAGCAGGTGAGCTATCGGTAGTTGTAGCGCCCCCAAATTCGGGTATCTTCCAACCCGACAGATGGTGCTATACTGTACAACATTCATACATTCATTCAATTGAAAAGTCTAAAAGAACGAACATAACTTCTATATATTTAAAGTAATATTTACATTTCCCAAGTTCTATAATTGTTACAAAGGTTCTTTGTCATAATATCGATTAAATTACAACAATAGACCTATCTTTATTACAAGACGACTTAGTAATCGCCTTAGCTTTTCCCTTAGCTTTTTTCGATCCTTGGGACGTTTGATCTTAAGTTGCATTCATATGGTTCAAGCAAGAGTGAGCATAACTAGCTCAAAGAAGTATAACAATTTAATAACAACATGCTTCGACACATACAAATCATTATATCTTCGATAAGCGAACAATAGTTATGAAGTACTATTGATAATTCAAAATAGCACTTCATCTTTTTTTCAAAATATTTTACAATAACAACCATATTTAGTAAAACATTCTCTCCGATCAAAGACCTCGAGTATTCATTCTTTATTGGAAAAGGACAACAGGAAGCAAGTCCAGAAGCGATATCACTTACGAGCACTTCTAGGTGATCAAACTATTATACTCTATGTTGATCAACACTACATACATTAAACGTGACGTTTAAGCATTTGGCAACCTCACGTGTTCGCTGCGTTTTACCGACAAAACATTTGTTTAACATTTCATCTTCTTTTGAAAACCATATCAAGTAGTTGACAAAAGATAGCAACATTTGATAATACAGGAATAGATTATCAATACATCACGTCTAGCCAAAGGAATTGGCTTAAACTTCATCATAACTCAATTCATGCGAAAGAATACATGAATCTCAAAAACTTGTTCAGATTGAACTGAGACAAGAGTTAGAATACTTGCCTTTAGCGTCTGCTACGGTAAATTAACTTTATGTTCAAGTCGTTCAAGTCTCTACAATACATGATCACATAAGGCCTTACATTAGGTCACATATAATCAAGTATGTATATGACTATATCATACCCTTCATTTCAATCTAATTGTGTATTAGATTGATTATTATTCGATTACGGGTCATTATCAGACTTGCATTATATTTTGACTAGGCTATCTCAACCTTTACATTCCTTAAGGTTTAACAAAGTTTAAACAATGTTATCTTACCTTCCTTAAGTTATGTTTACTTTGAATCCATTAGGTTTTCTTTTCTTTGTACTTATTAGGTTTTCTTTTCTTTGTACTTAGAAACCTTCATTACTATCTTTGTTCTGAGACTGGCGTTCTGGTTTATCTTTGTTCTTTGTACTTAAGGTAACTGAATTATTTTCTCTCTCAAGGCTCTAGATATTTTATTCCTCCATTGTTAAACCTTGTGATCGCCTGTACTGACTCTCATGCCGGAGCTATCCCCCGACGGTCGAAGCCGTCAAGCTTTTGGTGTTGTCGTGTTTACTGTGCAGGATTGGACGTGTCTTACGTGATTGGGGCGCGTGGAAAGATCTTGGCGTTAACACTCTAGTTTTTAAGTGGCTTTTGATATTTTTGAGGTACTATCTGAATTTAGTCCTTTTGTTAGTTGAAAAGTATTTTGTAGTTCCCTATAAATACATGATCATGTAACTGGAAAAATCAGAGATTGATTGAATGAAATTCTAATTTAGTGTTTGGTTTAACAAAAAAGATTTCTTCTTGTTTTCTACTCGTATCTCTTTGGTAGATTCCATCGAGTGGCGAGTTACAATCCTTTTGTTGTTCACTTTTTCTAACTCCTATTTCTCCTATATTTTTTGGCATCAAACCTTCAACACAAACCCAATAGTTTGAATCCCAAAGGGATAAGGAAGAAAGAAAAAAGGAAACAGGTTGCAATCACATTTTCGAACACAAAGGTTCTCCCCAAAATTTAAGTTTTTGTTTGGTCTTTGGTACTTTGACAGTCTTAATACAAATATGCTTCAGCAATACAAGCTTAATACTAATAATATGCTTACAAGGCTTTGTCCCAGATATTTGTCTGATGTGCATGCAAGTTAACAATGACATCCCTCATTTATATTTGGCTAAATATGGATTAATACCGTGAATCTTTAATGTTTTTCCACTTTGGGGATTGTCTTCTCAATTTTTTCAATTAGGGGATTAAACTTTTAATTTTTTTTCATTTTGGAGATTGTCTTCTCAATTTTTTCAATTAGAGGATTAAAATTTTAATTTTTTTTCCACTTTGAGAATTGTCTTCTCAATTTTTTTATTAGGAGATAAAACTTTTAAATTTTTCTAATTACGTCTACATTGATAATGTCACATCAGAAAATTGATGACATGACAACGACACGTAACTAAAAAATACTTATGTGTAATAATGAGTCTCATTTTAACATTTATTCAATTAATTTTTTATACCAAAAAGAGTAAATATAAGACCATTATTAATTTTAGTTTAAAAAATTGTCATTAATTGAATAAATGTTAAAATAAAAAATTAATTGAATAAATGTTAAAATAAAACTCAATATTACACATAATTATTTTTTTTGACACATGTCGCTGTCATGTCATCAATTGTAAAATTGATGTGACATTATCAATTTAGACATAATCAGAAAAATTTAAAAGTTTAATTCTCTAATGAAAAAAATCTAGAAGACAATCCACAAAGTGGAAAAAAATTAAAATTTTAATTCCTTAATTTAAAAAATTGAGAAGACAATCCCCAAAGTGGAAAAAAATTAAAAGTTTAATCTCCTAATTGAAATAAATGAGAAGCTTTAGGAAAAATATTAAAAGTTCAGGGTATTAATCCATATTTAGCCATTTATATTTGTACAATCCCAAAGGTTTTCATTAGTTTCATCGTATTTCATCTTCTCTTAGGTTAGTACTAAGCATCCAGAGGATACATACAAATGAGATAGTTTTAATTAATAAATCCTGAAACCTTCATGAAGATCCCCAAATCTATATGAAACTAGAAATTCCATAAAATTAAATAGCATGCACGCACGCACACAGACATGTAACACTTCAATAGCCATTGAACAAAACCAATTCCAATTGTACAACTGAACCCAATTATCACATCACCCAAAATCAGCTTCTGCTTTTAGCAACAATTGGATTGCAATTAAATAAATTTTAAAATATATTACACCAATAATTTTGCCTCCGAACTAATAATAGCATATGTTGATGTCATAAATTGACCTTTAGTAAAATCGAATTGATGCAACAGAAAGAAGGAAAGAGAAATAATACCTTCTGGCGTTTCCAGGAGAGAAATTGGGACTCCGTTAGGGTTCCGACACTCGCGGAAAGGGTGGAGGTGGGATTAGACCGAGGTTTTTGGTCAGCTTCGTGTTGCTGTTCTTCCGCACCCATTTCTCCTCTTTCGTTTTCTCAATAATTGCGTCTGCTTGATTTGGTTGACTTGAGCCTGTTTGGGAGAGAACCGGACATAACTTTATTTGGACTAAAATGCAAAAGTATACCATGTATTGTGTCAATATAATTTAACTAATTAGCAAACACAAGAATTAGTAAATTTCTCCCGATTGTATTTGTAGACACTCGAAATTTTGCTCTTTTTTATCTAAAATGCACGCCTCTTGTATGCTTGATTAATTACTGTGGACAACTAGTCGAGAGCACGAAAGTGAAACATGGCCATCTTTCGATGTACCATGTCCAAATCACACAAAATCCACAAAATGATAGAATTCATATGAGCATCAATATTACCTAACTCACTATATGTCTGTGAATTACAAGCAATACAAATTTAAGCACAAGCTCTCTTAAAGACTACACATGGCAAACCGATATATGTCTATCCGGGTCACGAATCACAAAACCTAACACATGTAAGTCTTATGAACACATGCTAACATGGTCTAATATGCACTTATATTTCCTTTTTCAATTCCATATAAGCTATTAGGGTGAATGGTGATCAAACATTCAACAATTGAGCACAACCAAATTAGGCAATCCAATATAACCATACAAGCAATCACAAATAGGCATACAAGTCTGAACTACGCAATAAACTTCATTAGAATCCCATAATGGAGGTTAGTTCATTTCTGAATCAACACCCATTATGGGATTTAAGCCAAGCATTGAAATAAACAAAGAGAGCAAAGAGATTTAAGAGAAATGAGAAAGCAAATATGATAAAACCCTGCTTCACAATGATCCTTCAAGCTTGTTCAGGTCCAAAATCATAACCAAAATAAAACCCAATATTCACAAGATGTTCAATCTAGAGAGAGAAGCTAAAAATAGTAAAAAAAAGCTATGGATTCTCTTTAGACAATGAAACCCTAATATAGTAATATAAAACTAATAGAATAGAATACGTCTTTTCAAACCAGCAAATACACCCTAATATAGAAATCACGCTCTAGCATTACAAAATGGAAAGTCAATAATTTAAAGATTCACGATTGGCGCGGCAACACGACAATGTAATACAAAACTAGTGGGCGCAAGCGGCTTTAGATCAGTAGTTAATTTTCCTCCCACAGCGGTAGCTTGGTAATCCTCAATGCTAAATGGTATGGTCATTACCGCCTCAAGTCTGCGTCTGGATTACTTTATGGCGTGGTAAGGCGTGTGTGTCACGCCCTAGTGTTGGTACTGGCATATGGCATTTGGTGCTTGGATTCTAACATCTTCTTTGGTGTTTTGTTGTTGTGTTCTTTCACTGTAATTCTTCTTTTTTTCTTCACTTCTTTCTTCTTCATTTGATCACTTCAAAGACCCTCTTCCATTGCTTGAGCTCAGCTACCTTTTTCATCCTAGCCACTGCTATGCCATATAGTGCCATGCCATTCCATTTCCATGCCTTAGGAATTTCCTCTATGCAAACTGTAAAACAAACACAAAAAGCAATAAAAACACTAATGTGACGCCCCCAAAATAGGTATACATCACCTATTCTGAGTCGCCAAATACATGGTACAGAATACAAATACAACCATAAATATACAACATGAGCTGTGAGTTTTAATACAAATATTGTCTTCTAGATAGTATTTAAACTCAAAAATATGTCCTCAATACATTTATTATAACACTATTTCATAGAATAATGAGGACTACTAATCTATTATCATCTGACCGATCACTCTGGTTCCCCGACTAGTCCCTGCTACGTTCTCATTTCCTAAAAAGAACAATGAAAGCAAAAGGGTGAGCTCAACTAGCCCAGTAAGAAATATTATGACTAAGATAATGCAGAATAAATTATCATTAGCCTTCAATAGTGTTAAACTGATAAAATATAACAAACATCAAGTTTAAGCTGCTAGATGAACAAGCGATCCATTAGAAGAGTCAGTAGAGAATAAAATCTACTATCTTACATGATTTAAAAGGGTTTTCATTACTTTTATCGTGAGACTCGACTTAATAAATAATCCACATCATCCCCGCACTATTTACATTTAAGGATATTGATTAGTATCACGACCACAAATTATCCATGCACTACGGGCGAGGATATTCGTGTATTCATCGATGGTCATGATCATGCCAACAATCATCCATCAATGCACTACTACCGATGAGGATTTTTTACCACATCATTTGTAACATTACGATCATGATTATACAAGAATAATCCACAGTCATAATCATACCAAGTCCATCTATGAACTACGGGCCATAGATGACTTTCAACATATTATAAACATGAGGATGATGACAATGATATAATAATTCAATAAAACAAGTTCAAGGATAAATTTTTAAAGATTTATAATTTAATTTATCCAACGTCCAAATTGTCAACATGATTTGTGGAGTAAAATTCAAGAATGCTCAGAAAAATATTTTCATGAAAAGATACTGGATGAAACACAAATATCAATGATATTCCACTAATTTCATAGAGTATAGAAGCCAAAACTTTAACTAACTGAGTATAATAGAATATATGAAACCGCAAATGGATTTTTGCCCGCCATACGGTAATCCACGTAGACAGATCATTTCAACAGAGTAATAAAGAATGGAACCAGGTCATGCGTAATCCGCACAGACAGGATATTCCAACAGAATAATAAAGAATGAAACTAGGTCATGCGTAATCTGCATAGACAGGATGTTCCAACAGAATAATAAAGAATTGAACCAGGTCATGCGTAATGCATAGACAGAATGTTCCAACATAATAATAAAGAATGAAATAACAACAGAATTCATCAGGCATGCGATAGACCGCACAGACAGATTATTCCAAGAAAATAATAAAGAATGGAATAACAACCCTTACGAGTATTGAAAGAAAATAACTCTCTTCATGAATACGAAAGAATAATACCCCTTACCTTAGTAGGAGATTGGATACTGCAATAGTGTAGTAACAGAATACTCTTCTTATTTCTCTCTTATTCTCTCTATACCTTCTCTCTCTATAGCTTGAATGAATTGGTGAAAAATAATGAAGAAATGAGTTTCTATTTATAGGCTTGGCAGAGTAAGGGTAAAACAGTCTTTTCGCCATAATTTATGACATCACCGACGTCATTGATCATAATACATCATTGCATACCTCATCGTTCGATGACATCATCGCTTACCTCATCGTCCGATGACATCATCGCTTGCATCACAGGAATTCAAATTCAATTTGTTCTCTTCCACCTCCTTTTACTTTTATACTATGAATTTACTATAATAATGCTACCATTCAAATTATAAAAAAAAACGTACTATTATAGAATCACATCATACTACTATAATGTAATATTATAATAATATATTTGAATGAATTATTTTATCGAAAAAGATAAAATACCAACTTTCAACAAATGTCACATGCTAAAAATTCCTCAGTTTAAATCCACTTTGAATATATATTTTCTTATTTATCATTTGTGTCCACATAAAATAAATATTTTCTTATCATATAAATCAATAATTAATTATTCACAAATAATATTACAGAATCACAATAATGATAACGGTAGCCGCTCCTGGAAAGAGGGGCTTTCAATAAGGATTTCTCCTTCTTAATAGCATGAATTAGGTGACCAAACCTCTCCTTGACAGAGCTTTCTATACATTGCCAATAATGATATCTAATAATATTATTCAAATAATATGAATTATTGATCTGATAATGGGAAATACTGTGCAGTGACAATTATTGAAACAACAATAATATAAAATATCAATGCAGTAATTATTGAACCAATGAAATAAAATATTGAACAGTAATTACTGTAACAATTATTGAGTAGTGCCTTCTTATGTAAGAATTAATAATTCAAAATACATCGCAATACTGGTAGATGCCATCGTGCAACAACGCGTAGACATCGTATTTTAACCACGTGTATTCCAACAGTTGTTAAGCGGTAAAACTTTCGTCGTTATTTTATAAAAGATATTTTTGTCGTTTTCTCAATCCCACAATAATTCCGTTGTAAGGTCCACCAATGATTGTGCCATCGGATACGAATATTCCTGTTAAAACGAATATTCCCTGACCAATCGAATATTATATAACAAACTTGCGACTTTTGCGAGAATTTATAAATATTACCCACAACTATAATATTATAACAAATTCATTCTATAATAATCAAAAATGATATTTATAGAAAATTCATCTTTATTCATAAAAGTTGGGGTCTTACAACTAAGTTGAGCAAAATTCTAGTAAATTGGTAATCAATAAGTAGGTATAAAACCTACTTATCAAATACTCCCAAACTTGAACTATTGATTGCCCTCAAGCAATAAACACAAATACGAATTAAGAAATGCAAACTACATGATATGCAATTACACTATCATGCAAATGAATCCCAAGATTTACAGCCATGCTAGAATTCCAAAAAGATATGCCTTAGAGAAATATCCAGATTCAAGAACAAAGCATCAAAGTAAGCCATATGCATAATGACATACAATCAGATAATTCAAATCTGCTATAAAGATGTTGTGTTTGTGTGTGTGTGTTGCGTTCACAAATAAGCTTGACAAAGGCAAAGATTACACATGCTCTATTGCTTAAGAAAGAAAACTGAGGTTCAAATCAAGAACTATGCATACAAATGAAACAACAACTACTCCAACACATCAATACAAACTAAGGTTCAGTAATGGGTTTATTCTGCTTTATTTTTACTCACGAGGGCAATTTTCGCACTTTCCCGCGGTGTTTATTGATTTTTTTTTCTCTTTTTCCCATGACTGTGCAATGTCTCATTCCATTAGGCTAATAGTGCTACCCCTTAGCAAGCTTTCAACCAACGACTCTCAGACCATAAAGACCTTAGGGTGCTAGGTGTACAGACAATCCTCTCGGGTGTACTTGCTCAAATAACAAAGGCCCCAAAACAAGACTAGCCACGGTGTTTATTCATTTTTTTCTTTTTCTTTTCTTTCTTTCTCTTTTTTTATATAGCAAGTATACACATACGTTCCCAAAACTTGAGTTCAAGTGTTTTCATAGCCATTGCTTACTTCCTACACAATTCTATCTTTAAAATAGTGTTTTCCTCTCAGCAGATAAGTAAACTAATCTTTAACCAATAAGCAAACATGAACACTGACGTGCTACCTGGTAGCATCTAAACAACATGCATAAAATTATATCATGTATAACATTATAACTCAGCTCAAGATATCAACCAAGTTCACGAATCTATCAAATTTCTAAATTTATCATTGGCCAAATTAGAATTCAACTAACTAGATACTTGGAATTATGCAATGTTATGCAACTAAACAAATATTAAGTAAAAAAATGAAAATTTTTTACTTCAAAAGTAAACTAATACTACTAATATTTAATATGTATATGAAACATGGATAAATGATGCAATTTAAACTACATGAATGAAGGTAAAGCGCACAAAAAACTCCCCTAAGTGTCAGCATGGCCACCCTCCTTGGGTGGTGAATCTGGCGGTGGGTAAGGCACGACTGAACCGAATATAGGCCACTCTAACATAGTCCCTTGTTGTGCGAAGGCTTCGGTTAATGACCTAGACAACCCATTTGCAAATGCCAAAAAGTTATCATACATGGCGTCCACTTTCCTCTCCAGCCGCCTTAGCCTGCGATCATCCATCTCTGAAGTGGCATGGGGAAAGGCGGCTGCCTCAGTCGACTGCGGAGACGGCACAGATGATGGAGCTGCCAAAATAAATCCTTGTCCCCTCGGGCGTGGTGTGCCTCCTGCCCAGTCCTCAAATTTCGCGATAGTAGCATGGGTAATGTCTTGGCTAGGCAACTGCAACTGCTCATTTGCCCAAGTAACTCCAGCTTTTGCACATAGATGGGCTACCACTGAGGCGTGTGGGATGCTGCCTGTGGTGCTCCCCCTCATGTAATGAAGCATGTTTTGGTGGAGGAGGTGGCCCACATCAATGTAATTTCAAGTGATAATTCCCCACAATATGATAGCTCTCTCAGACGGGATGTTATGCTGGTGCGAAGATGGAAGTAACTTGGCACATATGAACAGGTTCCATGCCTTTGCTTAGTGGTTAAGTGCTAAACTTTAGAAATTGGTGGGCTGACTCGTGCCTTGTTTATAGTTCCACCGAGTGTCAGGCACGCACTGTAATAACCCGATATTTTTTATATAAATAAATAAGAAATTTTGCATATAAATTTTTTTTAAAGTGGGAATATGTGCCAGGTAACGTGTATGTATATATGTGATAAATAAAATTTATTTATTACATGAATAATTTCAAATAATTTTATTTTAGAATTATTGATCATTATAAAGTATATTCTTATAATAATTAATTTTATAGTAGAAATGTCTTTATTATTTATTTTCTATAAAATATGATTTTTATATTATTTAAATAATATATGAGATGATTATTGGAATTATTATAATTACTATTTTATTATATGAATTTTAGTTGATTATTAAGTTAATTATTTTAATTTAATTAATAATGTTATATATGAAAGATAAATCAGATATGGAATCCAAACCCTAATTTTGGATTTTGAGCTATGAATGAGAATAATAATATTATATTAAATATAATATTATTTTTTTCAGTGTTATAAATATATACTGTATGTGTTGGTCAATTATGGTGTTTAATGTTAAAACCTTATATCAATTTGTTAAAATCTATTTTGAAACTCAATTATGAGTTCAAAACTGTGTAGTATTGGTGTTATAGGATTTATGTTGTGTATTATTATATTTAATGTTAATTAGAGAAAACCTTCATTAATATTTGAAAATCCTAATTGTTAAAAACCCTAATTTCTAAATTAGTAAACCTAATTTACTAGAATGAAACCTTAGGGTTAAACCCTAAGGGTTTGCCAAGTTTACAAGAATGCCATTAGAATTGTTTGCAAAATGACCACTAAATACCCTTTTTGTCCCATTCATGCATTATTGCTAGCAAATCTTACCAAATCTTGGCAAGTCATTACCCTAGTCTAGCTATGAGCTATAGCATTCCACCAAATCAGATTCAATTCACCAGCCATATGCCTTGTACCATTATTTGTATAGATCAAGAGAGAAAAAAAGTCACATTTATGCTAATTTGTCCACAACTCTCATCCTAGAACTTCTCTCTCTAAAACCTCCGAATTTCATTGCTAATATCAGTCACAAACCAAGCCCCACTAATACATATAACCAAATCAGAAGTCAGAATCAAGATTTTCTTAGAAAGGTATAAAACCTAATCCTAGAAGTTGATCTTTAATCTTATGTTAGATTTTGTGTTTTAGAGTTAAATAATGTAGTATATAGTGTTAATAGATGATCTGGGTTGATAAATGTTAGATCAATAACATCTATAGGCTCGAATTTAATGATTTACAAAATCTGGAAAATTTTAAAACTGTGGTCTGACAACAAATGTCAGAGCCCCTAAATCTTTCTTTGTTTAGTGTTATGTGTATTTTATGTTATGGATATGTTCTTTGTTATGTGGACTATGATTTGGAACTGGAAACAGGGTTAGATCGTGTCTAAAACTCAAGATATTCGTGGTCAAACCACGTTGACCGTCATTAATGAAGTATGAAATGGCAATTATGAACTTGCCTGAAAGCTCGGCAATGACAAGTTCACGGGCCCGAGATCTTTACATTGTTAGTTGTTTTGGTCTTGTTGATGTAATAAGGTTGTAATCTAGTATATGGACTGTAAGACCCCAACTTTTTATAAATAAAATCAAATTTCTTTTATTTATTATTGTGAATAATAATGTGTTAATTTGATATAATGCTTTGGTTATGGGTGAAATGTGCAAATTTTGCAAAATAAGCAAGTGGTTATAAAATGTTCATTGTTGTCGGGGAATATTCATTTGGTCCTAGAATATTCCTACTGTCGGAGAATATTCGTACGATGGCGCAGCCATTTGTGGGCCCCATAACAGATAATTGTCGGAAGAAGAAAATGACAAGTTTGAGTTTTTATAAATAACGACGTAGCTATTACCATTAACACTGTTGGAATACCATTATTTAAAATACTGATGTCTGGCGTGGATTGTGAGTGGCACACCAGGTATTGCAGTATTATTGAATTATTATGATTCTTACGTAAGAAGGCACTACTCAATAATTATTACGAGAATTCTTTATTCAACATTTTATTTTATTGATTCAATAATTGCTGCGTTGATATTTTATATTATTGTTGTTTCAATAATTATCATTGCACAGTTCTCAATTATCAGATCAATAATTCATATTATTTGAATAATATTGTTAGATAGCATTATTGGCAATGTCTAAGGAAGTTCTATCTAGGAAAGGAGTTTGGTCACCTAATTGCGCGCCAATAAGGAGAAATCTTTATCGGATAGCCCCCTCTTTCCTGGGAACGACCTGGTTGTCATAATTGTGATTATGTAATATTATTTATGAATAATTAATTATTGATTTATCTGATGAGAAAATATTTATTTTATGTGGATATAAATGATGGATATATTTTATGTGGACATAAATGAAGGAATTAATACTGAGGTGTTTTATCAGTATTTTGTCAGAATGGAGGTTTTGAAAATCGTCCGTATATTGATTTCGGTCATTTTTCGTTTGGAATTTGGAAAAACTTAAACATACAAAGTTGTAGAGAATTTAATTTCCTATGGAATAGACATGAGATTCAAAATTTTCTGATAAAAGGGCTATTTATTATGAATTATTGAAGTTTCGAAAAAAAATATTTTTATTAAAAATATAGTGGGCCCCACTTTTGGTTGGTGAGAAATAAAATGTGCTGGAATTTATTTTCAAAAGTGGTGGGCTTGAATAATGCAGTAAAGCCATCAGTAGCGAGTTAAATATCATGTATGGCGTTCTAAGCATTTTCCTATAAATAGGGTGCTTAGTTAGAATTGAAAATCATACCAGAAATAAGTTTTCTCTCTTTCTCTCTCTATATTATCGAGCGTATTTTGTGAGTATTTAGATACTTTGTGAGGTTCTATTCATCAGTGCAAGTTTCCTTGACCTTATATACGATATTTTTATATTTGTAAATCTTTGTTCTTTTGAGGTAAGGGATGTTATTTTCTTCCTAATGATGTTATTCTTTCAATATCATTATACCGAAATATTGGTATAAATTTTATTGTGGAATTTCTACCTTTTTGTGTCGGGGTTACTATAAGACCCCAAATTTTATGAATAAAGATGAATTTTTCTATAAATATCATTTTTGAATATTAAGGTTTGAAATTGAAATAATGTTATAGTTGTGGGTAATATTTATAAATTTTGCAAAGTAAGCAAGTTGTTATATTATATTTGATTGGTCGGGGAATATTCATACGACGACACAATCATTGGTGGACCCCACAACATAATTATTGTCGGAATGAGAAAACGATAAAAATATCTTTTTATAAAATAACGGCGAATGTTTTACCATTAACTGTTGAAATACCCGGTGTTAAAAGTACAGTAATACGCGTGGTTGCATAGTAGCACACGATATTGATTATTGATGCTTACGTGAGAAGTCACTCAGTTTTTTTCAATTATTGCTATAGTAATTATTGCATAGTATCTCATGTTATTTGATTCAATTATTGTCGATATTTTATATATTAGTAAATCAATAATTGAGACGACAAAGTTATTCATATTATTATTTGCAATATTGACAATGTCTAGAAGTTCTGTCAAGGAGATGTTTGGTCACCTAATTGCATGCCAATAGGGAGAAATCCTTATTGGAAAGCCCCTTTTTCTTGGGAACGACCTGGTTGTTAAATATTGCGAATTATAATAATGATGATAAATGTTGTTAAATATATTGAAGGAATTTTGATGAAGTTTGTCGACGTCGGGATTTTTGGGTGTCCCTTTTCGTTACTTGTTCTTTGGTGTTCTCATTTTAGGTGAGATTTGTTTGAAAAAATAAGTGAAAAAGGTCCGACATGTATAATGTCGACGATGGACTGCTAAGAGTCGCCAGTTGGTTTTTTAAATGGTTGTACCAACACAACCGAGAAAAGGTTTGCACATTGACCCAACGATGTGACATCATTATCTGGTCGATGAAACCGAGATTCATTTAGGGTCCAGGGGACTTGGTTATGCGGGGAAGGTGTTAGGTTTCGACATCCGTCATTACCACGGTGACCACCTCTTTACAAGAAACTATTATCCGAGTGTGTGTGTGTGTGGGTCGATGTGTTTGTTATTTGGAAGTTATGCGAGGCCTCGTTTTAACCTATATATATTGTGAAGTGCGAATTTATGTCAAAATTCAGTTTTTAGCAAGATATGGCAGTGATGTTTTATAAAAGAGGTTTTTTTAAACCCTGATGCTCAATAGGAATTGAGACATTTTACACTCCCATTTTATTAAGTGATCGGCTTGATTGATTTTATTTGATGGATGTGAGGCATCCGTATAAAAATAATGTACAAAGATAAAGCCGACTTCCTCGTGGGTATGGAAACCATCTGAGGAAATTCGACACCATGAGAATAATTTACAAAGTCGCTTACAATTTGAAAATGTCCATCACGGAACCGAATCTAGATTCAATGGGATGAATCTGTGATCACATGATTCTAGGCTCACAAAAAATCGCATTTTTATATGAAAGCGATAAGCATGTATATATATAAAAAGCGTAAATATATATATATCTGAGGCAGGATCACCAACCACGAAGCACCTCTATGGGGAATCGAAATGTAAATAAAAAGTCGTAGATACGGCCAACCGCCACGAAGGAAACTCTGTGGGATGAGAATGTAAATAAAGTCGTAAATGCGGTCAATCGCCACGAAAGTAAGCTGCAGAGGCGAGGCGAAATGTAAAGAAAGTTGTAAAAGCGATCAACCACCACCAAGTAAACTCCGAGGTGGGACAAAAAATATATATATGTATATATATATATATATAAAGCAATAAACGCACCGGATGTGAAATCCAGGCTCATCGAACAGAGTTCGACCATAGTTTATATATATATATATATATATATATAAGCAAATAAATGCTGGGATGTAAATTTGGGCTCATCGAACAAAGTCCGACCATAGTTCATATATATATATATATATATATAAAAAGCGATAAACGCACTGAATAGAAGTCTCAGGCTCATCGAACAAAGTCAGACCACATTCATATATATATATATATATATATATATATATATATATATATAAAGAGAGTAAGTAAACGCACTGCATCAAGTCTCAGCTCAATCGAGGCATAACTCGATAATGTTAGTCAATATATATGTAAATATATATATATATATATCTGAGGATGAAATGAAACCACAGATAGAAATGCAGGCAAAAAACAAGCAACACGACTCTCGGCGTGTAGAAGGTTGTGTGCAAAGATGAAGAGAAAGACTCTAAAGTGTGTGAGAAGGCTTACAGCTGACTGATAAAGAAAACTTCTATATCTTTAGAGTGGGTAAACACAGGATTTTGTAGGTACAAAAGAGGCTATATATGAGCTCACAGGTGTTTAAAAGTGGGAAAATACACTTTATGGGCGAGTGCAGAGCAAATTGTGCAGGGTTTCCCCGTCTTTTTCTCTTAGAAAATCAGCACCCCAAGCCCTATATTTATAGAGGGGGGAGCCGCAGGTCTACCTGTGGCTCCTAGTAGTGAGTGTACCCTCGGGTGCTGGGGTGCCCCAGGCGGTGTGGGTCCCGCCAGGTGTCAAAGACGATCTGCGTTGTTTCGCTTCGGTCGCTCATAACTTTCAATCCGGGAGTCCGATGGAAGTGTGCCATACCATTCCGGAAAGCTCTTTCCGAGAGCTACACAATGATATATGATTTGACCTTTTTTTGATTCCAGGAAGATGGGTCCATGACCGAAATGGCATTCCTAGGTTTTCGTTAGGCAATCCGGTGAGCCGTTTTGTGTAATTTACGCTCCGGAGTTAAGATATCGCTCTTGTGGGACTTCCTTTGAAGTATTTTGAGAGTATTTGATTTGAAGTGAAGTTGAGTTGGCAAAATGACCATTTTTCCCCTCCCGGTTATCTCGATTTCAGCAGATTGTAGCGATGCGTTTTCGTGGTTATCTCTCTAAGGTTGGCATGCTGTTGACTTTGACTATCCTCAGGGTCATCTTTGAGGTTGGCTTGACCTATTCCCATGGTTGGGACTGAGACTGGATACCTCGGGGTCATCTCCAAGATTAATCGGTCTTTCTCGGGTGTGTGGTCCGTAGATGTATCTCCTGAGCCTTGGGGTTATCTTCGAGGTTGGATTTGGTTACTCCCAGATTGCGATCCGGGGTTTGATGATGAACTTCCAGTAGTATCCGGTATGGATTTGGATTGTCTTTCAGGGTTCTCTCTTAAAAGACGAATATGTCCCCCTACAATGTTAGTAACAGTAGAAGAAAATTTCGAGTGTCTACAGATGCCCCTCTTTATCATGTTCATGCAATGCAATGGAATGGACATGATAAAGATTAGTAGACACTTGAAACATGACAAGGTATTTTCAAATGATGTAAATTGCAATGTAGTGAATGTTTATGATAAATGTGACAATGTTTTCGCAAATCGCAGTTCGTAAATCGCACATCGCATTTCGCACATCGCTTTTCGCATTTGGCCAAATCGCACATCGTATTTCGCATATCGTATTTCGCATATCGCATCCCAAATCGCATATCGCAAACCGCATATCGCATATCGCAAATCGCAATGTAATGAATATTTATGATGAATGTTAAAATGTATTCGCGAATCGCTTTACCTTTTACCGATCATTGCTGCTGCAGATGCTGGTGTTGACTCCAATGGTTTGGCATTTTAATAGCTGATGCTTGTTTGATAAAGATAAGTTGAGATGTTTTCCACATCTCTTATGGGGATGACGTTTTGAAATCACCAGACCCTCCCGATGTATTCGCTGGTAGTTGCAATTGTGACTATCCTGCTGATCGCCAAACTTTTCGATTCCCCTTTGGAATGGTGGTATCTGAAGCTTTCATCATTTGAACTGTGTTGATGTCGCATGTATTGATTGATGGCAATGGTTTAGAATACCGAGATCTTCCGATATCTTCACCAAGTAATATTCCATGATTACTTCACTAGACTTCACCGATGTTACGTTAGATTGATGACAACCACCGGATGTCTCATCCTTTTTGAGGTGATTTGGAGTCTCATTTCTTTGTTGGTACTTGTGCCCCATTTTTAAGCGTTTGATTCGCAAATCATTTGAATGATGGCACGAATGTCACTGATATCCCTGAGAGGTGTAATTCATTCTTTTGTTGCCCATATTTGAACGTCGGTGTAGAGGCTTCAACTTGTGAGGGCTTAACGCATGTTGATGGTGTAGATTTCATTCACTAGGCCTTTCATCATTGACCTTCTACTCCTGAGTTAAGCACTTTTTGAGAATTTTTCCCTTCTTTCGTAGGGGCACGCTTATGTCGCTATGATTTCTTTCAGGAGTTCACCCCTTTCTTTTTGATGAGAAGCTTGATCTAAATCTTAAGCTCCTTTCATTTCTTGGAATTGGAAAAATGCCCCAGTCCTTTCGCATGTTGATGCCGAGGGTTCATATGAGAAACTCTCTTTGTTGATGAAGTCTCGAGTGAATAATACCTGAATCGTCACTAAGATGATGATGGACCATGCTGATGGCGCTAATTGGTGCATTTTCCATTTTAGGATGATTGATAAATGCCCCAGTGTTGAGTTGTCCCTGCTTCCGAGATTGCCCCCAATCTTGTTGTAAGGGATCCACTATCCGGTTGTCATTAATTTTGAAATTGCTTTGACCTCGCTTGTTATGCAGGATAGTTTCTTTGATAGATGAGCTGATAAGACGTCGAGATCGCAAGAGGCTTTTACATCTGTACCATCTGGTGAACAGGTAGTGGATGTGGGCTTTGATGTTGACAACTCTTTCTGGTAAAGATGTCGCTTTATTAGAGAGATGATGCTCTAACTCATAGGGATATCGTTGTTGCTGAGCGGGATAACATTATACCCACCCGAGATATCGCATGTAGTTGGCAGTGGATCTGTTGGCTCGTGTAGAAACCCTTGGGTAGGAGATCACAGTATTACCTCCTTCTTCTGAGAGGGAATTCATGTTGGACTTGATAGCCCGCATATACACTGATTTGTAGATGGGCTTGTATTCTCTACATGCAGTTAGCTTAGCCATTTGTCATGTACAATACACATTGTATTTATCAAGATTATATATATATGGGGAAATATATGTTGATTCACTTCCCTTTTAGTTATGCCTTGCTACTTGCTTGATATTCGCTTATTTCTCCGAGATTTTGTGATCCGGATGTATTACGAACTCCTCCTTGATGGATGGACGTTGAGATGTCTCGGGATTTTTAGAATGGATCGTCGATCTGTGTGTATCCCTACCATCTTTGGTGTCTTGGGACTTGTTTACGTATGTGGTTATGGATAGGAGTATGTTTGTTTTGTTTTTACGTGGTGAGGCGGGACCATATAACATGGTCGCCACGCATCTCCGTGTATTGGGGAGATCGGTCGACGTAGTTCGCCTGTAGGGCGAGTTGAAAACGTGATGATCCCATAAGCGGTGCGGTGCATGGGAAGAGAAAATTTGATCTAGGTTGAGGATAAACCGAAAGTGTGAAAAGTTTGATCCCATGTATGGGCGTGACCAAATGCAAGAACGAAGAGGTTCAATTCAGCGGTGAATTGACCTAAGTGGTATGATCATAGTGAAGCCAGGCTGATGGCTTGAAATGATGTTTCCCTGAGGGGCAAAGCGTGGAAATGAGTTGTATGTGGTAAAGGGTTAAAGAACCGGAATGGCTGGTGATCTGATGATCCAAAACCAGGATGTTCACTTGATGGTAACCTTAGACATAGTACCGTTTCACGGTGTTCGACATGATAAGCTATGGAAATTCATCGCCATCCATTTCCTGTAATCTGAAAGCGCCTCCTGTCAATACCTCCTTGACAATAAACGGGCCTTCCTAATTTGGATCGAATTTTCCTTTAAACTGAGCTTGGTTGTCAATGATCTTCTTCAAAATCAAGCTGTGTTGTTTGAACTGCTGTAGTTGGACTTCTCTGTTGTAGGATCATCTTTACAAGTAGAGGGCCGCTTATGTCTGGCCCACATACTACACCATGGATCTCATCCATGAGTCTATGAGCTTGGTCTTGGTTCAGACATCTGAGGAGACCTAGTCCTGCATCTTTTTTGTAGAGTGCATCTCCGCTTAGGTAGAATTTCATAGCGAGTTGATGGATCTGCCTTTTCTTAGTCAGGCTTGCCTCAACGGGTGTAGATCTATCTTGTGAGTGCTCATTGATATATTGATATCAACGGTGTTGGATGGGAGGTAGCTCATCTGATACTTCTCCAATGTAATTCCCATAGGCTGGAGCCTTTTGTTGGGCAAATGTGAGGGTTGGCATGTCTTCCTTGCCATGTATATTGACCAAGGAGGCCCAGGTTGCTAGAGCATCCGCAAAATCATTCCTATTCCGAGGAATGTGGAGGAAGGATTTTTCTTCAAACTCCGAGGCCATCTGTAGAACCAGCCGATGGTAAGGCAGCAACTGTAGAAACTGTTGAAGAGATTTTTTCTTTTTTCTCCTTTTATTTTCTTTTTTCTTTTTTCTTTTTTTTCTATTAGATCATGGAAAAGAGCCATATGGCTCACTGATAGGTAGCTTCGGCATTGATGAGGCCGAATGACAATTGTCTGTAGCAAAGGGCTCCCCAAGGCGTGATGGATGAAGTTTTTTCATGATCATCTTCAGCAACCATGATTTGATGGTACCCCGCGGAGTAATCAGCAAAGGAGTACATGTCGTATCGAGTTGTATTGTCAATGAGTATGGCACATGAAAGCTATCTTTGAGGCAAGCTTTATTCAAATCTCTGTAATCCACACAAACTCGTACCTCCCTTCCCGGTTTCGGCACGGGGACTATGTTGGATAGCCATTTAGGGTATGTTGACATCATGATGATGCCAGCTTAAAATTGTTTCACAATTTCTTCTTTAACTTTTAACTTCCACTCAGGTTTCAATCGCCTGAGCTTCTGCCTGAATGGCTTGAATGCCCCTTTGATGGGAAGGCGATGAATGATAATGTCCGTGTATAAACCGACCATGTCTTCGTGAGACCATGCAAACACATCCTGGAATAGGGTCAATAGAGTAACCATGTCATTCCTTTGGTTTTGAGTGAGGTCTGTACCAATTTGGATTTGTTTGGAGTTTTCTAAGGTTCCGAGGTTTAAAAGAGGTGGTTTGATCAAGATTTCGCTTGGGTTTGTCTTCGACCCATTCTTTGATCTCCTGAGGTATCTCATAGTCCTCTTGTATTTCCATCAAGTCTGAGTCTAACTTTACATCAAAATTATAGTCCTTGTGGAGAATAGGCACCTCATCAACAAGTACATGCACATCTAAATTCAGAGTCCTGAAATAAAATATATTTTCACTTAGTATATAACACTGTTCAATCACACAAAGTGTTAGCCTATAATGACAAAAAAAGTAATCGCTATCTTTGTTCGTAAAAAGTAAGCAGTTATTGCTATCTACAAGATAGAGAGAGTTTCTTTCCTTTTTACCCTCGTCGGCTAATGCAAGGAGTGCTGCTTCAATTGTCGAGGGCAAAGTCTTGGTGGACTGTAGTGATGGAGGGGCTATCATCAACCTCCTTCTCCCGAATGATGACCATTATGTCTGGGCAATCATCGTCTGGGGTGTATCTGTTTGAGAAGGGTTTGTTTGGGTTTTTGTTTGGTTTGACCGCACCATTGATGGCTGCCTACGTACTCCTATTGAAGAGGAGATCAGGTCTTTCGTAGTTCAGGCTTTGGTTTGAAAAGGTTCAAAGGGGTAAGTGGTGAGAAGAGTGTAGAGATGTTTTTTTTATTTTTTTTATTCACATGCATGGAAAATAAAAGGCATACTACGAAGAAAGTGATCTGCTTCAACATTTTGGAACTCACAACTTTATCCCTGGATCTACATCTTCTGGCTAGTTGAGGCACGATAGTCCGGTTGTCGATTGGTTATGTTGCCTTGTGGCTCGTGATAGAGGTTACCCCTTGATTCTGAATGTCTTCGCTTGTGGCCATAACTTGATTGCTTCCTGATTTAGTACATTCCTCAGGGACGTTTGCAATGGACGTATCGCAAAAAGGGATGAACTCTTGATTCTCTAATGGGTTGGATTCCCCGACAATCTCACCACCTTTTCCTTCATCTATTCCTTCGCCTTCTTCATGGGTTTCAAAGGATTCAACCATGAAATCTCCCTCGAACGGTTGTGGCATTTCTTGCAAAGAACTTTCCTTTTTGGCTTTTTCTTCCTTGGAAAGGATTAGTATTTCCTCCGCATCATCCAAGGTGATAAAATCAGGAACGTGGTTTATATCTTGGAACCATAGGACGTTTAATGTTGGCGGGGGAATCTCCTTTAGGGATGCCTTTGTCTCTTCTGTCATTTCTTGAATTAGGATCAGTCCACCTTGTATTCTGGAAGAATTGTCGCTCATAGTCTTCACCTCATTTGAACTTCCTGTCTCAAATGGACATCTTAAGCTTTTTATTTCTTTTTCGCCTTTTTTGGTCATGGGAAATTCTATCTCCAGCTCTCCATTTTCAATGAGATCCTGGATTGTATGTCGTAAAGACCAGCATTCTTCAGTTGTATGTCCAAGTGAGTTAGAATGGTAGAGACATATCTTGGTGGAATCATAACTCTTTATCTTGGGTTTTATAGGAGGCAGCAACTCAGTAATCCTTCCTCCGCTTATCAGAAAGTGTAGCATTTCTTCTTTGGATTTGCTCAAAGGGGTGAATTTTCGGACTCTTTTAGAGGTTGTCTGATCTTTCATCTTTGAGAATTCGCATTCCCTCGATCGATTCTTTCGCTGGTGAGATCTTCTAACAATTTTATCATCCCCATTTTCTTGTATTTTTAGCCTGCTTTGATCTTCTTCATTTAGCTGGCTCATCGTGGAGTCCTTTTTCTCTTGGCTTTACGATAGTTGAGTGAAAAAATTGCCTTGTTTTCTCGATGTTGGGTACACTTATCGACTTAACTTGGTGAGTTCACTTGATTACGGATCGCATCCAATTTTTGCATTCTTGGCATACCCTCCTCCGAGTTTTCCCACTCTAGGACATTTGTTATGTGCTTTTGGGGGTATTCCTCCATCCTTCGTATGTACTTACGAATTGGATACATTTCAGCACTTCATGACCCGATCATGTTTACTTCTTCCATATCATGTCGCAACGGAAGGTTGGTGTTGACATTTTGTTGGTCAGGTTGTTCGACCACAATACTGCAACTTTCGATCAGATTTTGAATCTTATGTTTTAAGGACCAACAATCCTGTGTTTCGTGTCCTAGAGACCCTGAGTGGTAAGCACATCTCTGGCTTGGATTGTATCTTTTGCTCCCTGGTTCCAGAGGTGGAGCTAGTTCGGTAATTTTCTTGTGATCCATTAATATCGCCAATACATGTTCAAGGGAATCGCCCAGTGGAGTGAATACCCGATTTTCCGTTCTTTCAAATTTTCTTTTCCTGTCTGGGTATTCGTTGAATGCAGTCTTTTGTTGAGATGGCAGATTGTCTTGCATTTTCCAAATGGGGGGACTGTAGTTTGGCATCCTAGCTAGCCCCTGTACAACAAGGGATACGTCCTCATTGCCTTTATCGGATACCCCCTTGGGATCACTCGCATACTTGCCAGTTTGTATATGTTTTGCGACTGCTTCCAAGGCAGTGAAGTCTTTAATCTTGCCTGCCTTCAGGCCCATCTCTGCCATTTCGCCGTGTTTGATCATTTCTGTAAATGGCTTTCCTATGCCTGCTAGGATCCTCTCATAGTAAGGAGCCTCTTGGATATCAATAAATGTCATTACCATCTCAGTTTCTGTCATTGATGGAATGACTTTATACTGCTAGATGTCTCCACCTTTGGGCATATTCTCGGAAAGATTGATCTTTGCTTTTTTACTTTAGTCACTTGATATCGATCTGGTGCCATTTGTGTTGAAAAATTGTATTGATTTAGAAAGGTGTGGCCAATTCTTCCGGTTGTGGATTTTGGCATTGTCAAGTCGGGCATACCAGGCTTTAGCTTCTCCAGTGAGACTCTTTTGAAAAAGTTGCATTCTGAGGCTTTCATTTTCAACATAAGACCCCAGTTCGCCAATGTACACTTTTAGGTGCGTATAGGGATCGCCTGCCCCATTGTACTTTTCAAACTCTGGGACTTTGAATTTGGTAGGATATTGAGCCCCTGGGAATTTACAGAGATCTGAATAGGTGACACTCCCATAATTTCCAGTCCCTTTAATTGACCGGATGGTATCCTCCATTTGTTGGACTTTCTTTCTTATATCCCCAATTTCTCGATCATCCCTGAGATTTGTGATTTCTTTATTGGAATGAGGTTTAGGTATTTGGGTTTCCATCTTTTTACCAATGCCCTGACTGCCCCCTAGTGTGAAGGACTCTGGTTGAGTAGGCATTGTCTGGCCCTGCGTATTTTTACTTTGTTCTTTTAGAAAGACAACCAATTCTGCTATCTAATTCCTTAATCCTTTAAACTCCTCTCGGGAAACAGGAGTAGGATCAGGCTGGCCTGGTGTAGCCATGCCTAATGGTGGGATCAGTGCCTTCTTGGACTTTAAACGGGTAACGGGACCGATTGCTTCCCTGCGAAAGACTTGCATAGTTTAGTCTTTAGGGAATGTGTATAATAACATGCTATGTGATGTGTCCATTTTAGGATTTTTATCCTGCAAAACGGATGTCAGCTGTTTGTAGCATGCTAAATATGTATGTGTACACATTTCTTCATATTTCTCATTACATGGAGATATATATGGAATGTAATTACAAGTAATTGTGTTTACAAGTAATTGAAATGAGAGTATGAAGAGACTTTCCTCCATTTTGGGTTTATCAGAGGTTAACCTATCTTAGGTTACTCTCGCGGCTTTTTGGCATGAAGTTTCCCAAATCATCGCAATCTACTTGACGGGAAGTTAATTCGGTCTTTCAACTGGAGCGAATTTGGGTGGTGCCTTTCCTGAGCCTCGGAGAATCAGGCTTCTCACGAGTCCAGTAATCAAACACCGACGGGATAGCCTCCTGGTGGAGGGACCACACAATATACATTCACATACATCGCGTCTCACCGTATTGAATGATGACATGTGCGAAGCACTAATATCACAAGCAGTTATAGTGCGAAGCACCTAGCATCACAAATAGTTATGGTGCGAAGCACTAAGTGCAATAAGGAAATGCATTCGTACACATTCATCAAATGTAAATGCAACATCCACACACAAGCAGATAACAATTTTGAAAAGATTGTAATAGCGGCTTAAGTCCTCTTACTGGAGTCCCCAGCGGAGTCGCCACCTGTCGACGTCGGGATTTTTGGGTGTCCCTTTCCGTTACTTGTTCTTTGGTGTTCTCATTTTAGGTGAGATTTGTTTGAAAAAACAAGTGAAAAAGGTCCGAGCATGTATAATGTCGACGATGAATCGCTAAGAGTCGCGATTGATTTTTAAATGGTTGTACCAACACAACCGAGAAAAGGTTTGCACATTGACCCGGTGATGTGACCAACATTATCTGGTCGATTGGGCGAGATTCATTTAGGTGCAGTGACTTGGTTATGCGGGGAAGGTGTTAGGCACCCAGACATCCGTGTTACTACGGTGGCCTCTTTACAAGAAACTATTATCTGAGTGTGTGTGTGTGTGTGGGTTGATGTCTTTGTTATTTGGAAGTTGTGCGAGGCCTCGTTCGAACCTATATACGGTCCGAATTTATGTAAAAATTCGGTTTTAGCAAGATATGGTAGTGATGTTTTATAAAGAGGTTTTTAAACCACGATGCTCAATAGGAATTGAGACCTTTTACACTCCCATTTTATTAAGTGATCGGCTTGATTGATTTTATTTGACGGATGCGAGGCATCCGTATAAAAATAATGTACAAAGATAATGCTGACTTCCTCGTGGGTATGGAAACCATCTGAGGAAATTCAGACACCGCAGAATAATTTACAAGCTGCTTACAGCTGAAAATGTCCATCACGGGAACCAAATCTAGATTCAATGGGATGAATCTGTGATCACATGATTCTTAGGGTCACAAAATACTGCATTTTTATATGAAAGTAGTAAGCAAGTATATATATAAAAGCTGTAAATATATATATATATACAGACAGGATCACCAACCACGAAGCACCTCCATGGGGATCGAAATGTAAATAAAGTTGTAGAATACGATCAACCGCCACGAAGGAAACTCAGGTGGGATGAGAATATAAATAAAAGTCATAAATGCGATTCAACCGCCACGAAGTAAACTCAAGGTGGGACAATATATATATATATATATAATAAAATATAAGCATTCCGGATGTGAAATCCGAGCTCATCAAGCGAGTTCGACCACGGTTCATATATATCAATATATATATATATATATATATATATATATAGCGAATAAACACACTTGGGATATAAAATTGGGCTCATCGAACAAAGTCAGACCATAGTTCATATATATATATATATAAGCGAATAAAACACAGGATATAAAATTAGGGCTCATCGAACAAAGTCCAAACCATAGTTCATATATATATATATATATATATATATATATATATATAATGAGTAAGCGCACTGAATCAAAGTCTAGGCTCATCGCAATGATTGTAGCGATCGTTTCTCAAGGTTATCTACGAGGTTGGCTTCTTTGTTGACTTTGACTATCCTCGGGGTCATCTACGAGGTTGGCTTGACCTATTCCATGGTTGGGGTGGCCCTGGATACCTCGGGGTCATCTCCGAGATTAATCGGTCTTCTCCGGTGTGTGGTCGGGTATTGTATCTGCAGGCCTCGGGGTTATCTTCGAGGTTGGATTTGGTTACTCCCAAATTGCGATCCGGGGTTTGATGATGAACTTAGGTAATATCCGGTATGGATTTGGATTGTCTTCGAGATTCCTCTTAAAAGGCGAATCATCCTCCCGCAATGTTAATGTGATGAAGAAAATTTCGAGTGTCTGCAAAGTTTTGTTGTAAATGTTGATTATTTTATGGACCCCCATTTACCATTTTTCAAAATAATCGGTAGAAGTTATTCAGTATGGTAGGACCCACCTGTGATGGTGACATGTTGGTGGGAGGGGAACACGTGGGGCCCACGTTGAAAGAAAAAAATGACGGGGGGGATCTTGCAAAAATTATCATGGAGGAGGAAATTTTTTCAATGGAACATGTGTTTATATAAATATATATATATATATATATATATATATATATGTATTATATTTTTGTTTTTTTGTTTACTTGAGGATTTCGTAGAAAATTTAGTAGCCCGTGATATTTGTAAGACGTCGGTGAATAATTTTTAAAAAACAACTGTGCGTCCATGATTTTATTTTCTAAATAGTATCCTTCCATTCTCCTATAAATAGGATGCTTAGTTAGAATTGAAAATCACACCAAAATTAGAGAATTCTTTTTCTATAATATTGAGCGTATTTCTTTAGAGTTTTAGAAAGCTTTGAGCGTAGAAAACAGTGAAAGTTTTCTTCAAGAATATCCCCGCTATACCAGTTGGAATACTCTGCTTGTCAAGGTAAGGGATGTTATCTTTCTTCAATATTCGCGTGAAATAATATTTTCTTCTATACTCTGTAGTATGTAAGTAATATTATTTCGTTTCAGATTTCGAATTCTATACTTGTTTTGTTAAAATTTTGGCTTCTAAACTCAATGAAATTAGTAGAATATTCTTGATATTTGCGCTTCATCTAGTATCTTTTCATGGAAATATTATTCGGAGCATTCTTGATAAGTTTTAACTTTTTCGTGCCGGAGTACTATTCACGGGGTTACTATTCCCGAAGTACTATTCACAGGGTACTATTCATTCGAGTACTATTTACCCAAGGTACTATTCATGATAAAAATTGATTTGTTTTCGGTCCAAATTATTTTTGGTACAATATTATTCTTGAATTTTACTCCACAAAGCAGTATCATGTTGACAATTTGGGCGTTATTGATTTACGGATAAATTAAATTATAAATCTTTAAAATTTATCCTTGAACTTATTTTATTGAATTCTTATATCATTGTCATCATCCTCATGTTTATAATATGTTGAAAGTCATATGTGACCTGTAGTTCATAGATGGACTTGGTATGATTATTACCAGGGACTATTCAGTATAATCATGACCGTAATGTTACAAATGATGTGGTAAAAGTCCTCATTGGCCTGTAGTGCATTGATGGATAATTGTTGGCATGATCATGACCATTGGTGAATACACGAATATCTTTGGCCCGTAGTGCATGTGTGACAACCCCAAAATAGGTCCATTCCATCCAACCCATTCTGAGTCGCCAAATACATGGTACAGAAAACAACTACAACTTTATTACAACAATTGTCGTGCAAAATACAACAACACATATCTTTGTGAGTTTGGATACAAATATATATACCAACTGTGACTCTCATCCCAACCTTGGATAGCACGTCACAATGACACCTTACATAAATGTATAGTCAAAAACTGTTTTAGAAATTAGAATCTTTGGGAAGTGCTCAAGGAAACCTTCGTACATGGGAGGCCATGCTTCTAGGTTATTATAGATATCATATGGCCACAGAATTATCCTTGGTTGACCCAATAGACCCCAAAGAAAAACGAGAAGATTACTATCATATTCTTCCTAATGGTGAGTCTTCTCTTGACTTATCATTATCTCTACTGTCTCAAATTGAGAATTATACTTCAAACAAACACCAAGATTATATAGGTAGTGCTCGTAAATATACTCAGCAAGTGGATGAGCACAACCCTGTCTTATGATGACACGAGGTTGTATGCCATTAGACATCTTGTATGATAGTGGCAAAACACCCTTCCAACGTTGGGTTCGCCTCTCCCTATATGATTCACCAAATATAACTACTAAAAGATGTATACAACACACTTGTCTATCTTTGTTTAGGAGAACTCCACGACTAGAGACCATGATTCTATTCCCTTGTTACCCCCAGCTCGACCAAATTTACACTTTTATTACCCGAAAGGAATTGTGAAGCAAAAGGGTGAGCACAACTAACTTCAATAAAGAATATCATGACTAAAGATAATTAAATTATCAATAGCCTTCATCAATAACAAATCGTAGATTTAGAACATATGGTAGATGATAAAATTTCAACCATAGTTGCAATGAACGAAGCAATCCATTAGAAGAGTCGAATAGACAATCGATTCTATTATCTTCTCCATGTTAAAAGTCCACCAACAATGTTTTATCCACTGTAACATCAATCAACAGGTTCCTTTCCACAATTATATGAATATCTCATAATCATAATTGTGATTCTAAATTCCTCTTCGCACCCGGGGCGAATATAATTTTCATCACATGTCTTTACGAAACATCAAAGATCATGGTTATACCAAATCACGATTTTACATTCATAATCATACTAATAAATTCATCTTTGCACTACGGGCCAAAGATATTCATCCTGATTCATCTTCGCTTAATGGCCAAAGATATTCAACAACAGGTCATCTTTGCACTACGGGCCAAAGATATTCATTAATAGTTCATCTTTGCACTACTGGCCAAAGATATTCATCAACAGTTCATCTTTGCACTACAGGCCAAAGATATTCTTCAACAGTTCATATTTACACTACAAGCCAAATATATTAATATCTCAAAGAAATATATAATCATTTCAGAATTTATATAAACAATAATTATAACCATGTTGATCAATTCACCTTTGCACTTAAGCTAAAGATATTCAATTATAAATTCAATGGTCATGATCATTGTAAGACCCCAAATTATTAATAATTAAAATTTAATTTCCTCTATTTATCATTTTGAAATAGTAAGGGTTGATTTGATTAAATGTGGTTAGTTATGGGTAAAATGCGCAAATATTTCAAATAAGCAAGTGGTTATAAAATACTCATTGTTGTCGGAGAATATTCGTTTGGTCGTGGAATATTCTTATTGTCGGGGAATATTTTATACGTACGGTGCTGACCTTGTGTGGGCCCATGTGAAAGCGATTGGATGAAGAAAACGACAAGTATAAGTTGTTTATAAATAACGGCAGTAGTTATTCAGAATTATCTTGTTGGAATACCCGATGGTTAAAACACACGATGTCTGGCGTTGTTGCGGTGAAGAGCTTTGCAGTATTGCACCAATTATTGATTCTTACGTAAGAAAGCACTACTCAATAATTGTTACGAGTGAATTCTTATTCGATATTTTATTTTATTGATTCGATAATTCTTTGCGTTAATATTTTATATTCTTGTTGTTTCAATAATTGTCACTACACAATATTTTCCATTATCGAAGCAATAATTCATATTATCTGAATAATATTATTAGAAAACATTATTGGCAATGTCTAGAAAGTTACATTCAAGGAGAGGTTTGGTCACCTAATTCAAGCGTCGATGAAGGAGAAATTCTTATTGGAAAGTCCCCTCTTTCCTGGGAAGGATTCTGTAATATTATTTGTGAATAATTAATTATTGATTTATATGATGAGGAAAATATTGATTTTATGTGGATATAGATGGAGAAAATTTTTAAAGTGACAATTGTTGAAAATCGATATTTTATCTTTTCTAATAAAATAATATTTTATTATATTATTATAATATAATAATGATGTTATTTTTTACAATGAATGTGGGATATATGAGTATATGAGGAAGAAGAGTATTTTTGTTGCAAAAGTTGTTTAACACATGTTTTGTGTGTCGGTGGACCCCATTTCTTGAATGAAATTTGATTATAGCCTGTAAAATCGCCCGTTTATGGATTTCGGTCAATTTCTGTTTGGAATTTGGAAAATCTTTCTTCTGCAAAGTTGTAGAGAATTGAATTTCCTATAAGAAGTCGTGAGATTCGAATTTTCTGATAAAGGGCTATTTATTATGAATTATTGAAGTTCTGAAATAATTGATTTTTGGAAGTTTTAATTATTTTTATTAAGAAAAATGTTTTTATTATTTTTGGCACATGTGTGGCTGAAGTTTGGACCAGATTTATGTGCGTAAGAAATTTTAATATATATATATATATATATATATTAATATTATATTAAATTTTCTGCTTTGGTGTTCTAAGCATTTTCCTATAAATAGGGTGCTTAGGTTAGAATTGAAAATCACACCAGAAACTACAGATTTCTCTCTCGATATATTGAGCGTATTCTTGTGAGTATTTTAGTACTTTGAGTATTGCTATACGGTGCAAGTTCTTTCAGCACTATATCCAGTATTCCAGTCATAAGTACTATTCTTTCTGAGGTAAGGGATGTTATTTTATTCGAAAATGATATTATTTCTTCAATATCATTATGCCGAAATATTGGTTAGAAATTTTTATCAAATTTGGAACTTTTTCATGTCGGGGTTAGTATTCATGAGTTACTATTCACGAGTTACTATTCACGAGTACTATTCACGAAGCGTGATGATGTTTTTTTTGTGAAATTTCTATCTTTTGAGGTCGAAGTTACTATTCACCTATACGACACTATTCACGTATACGACACTATTCACGAATACGACACTATTCACAGAAAAATTAAATTTTCTTTTCTGTGTCCAAGATTGTCTGTTATGATTCCTATCTTTGATTGGATCTATGTTTTGATCTTCATTCTTGAATTTTACTCCAATCTGATTATTTATGAAGTATTTTTGAACTTGGATTATTTAAAGTACGAATCCTTAATACTTGTTCTTTTGTTTCCTTTGGATTCGTTTTCTTTAAAATATTTTTCATCATCCTCAATCCTAAATGATGATATTACTGAATATCTTTGGCCTGTAGTGCAAAGATGAATGATTTCTTGATGAATATCTTTGGCCCGTAGTGCAAAGATGAACATGTGTTGAGATGAACATGACCGACTGATTAATATCTTTGGCCCGTAGTGCAAAGATGAACAGGTGTTTAGATGAACATGACCAACTGATGAATATCTTTGGCCTGTAGTGCAAAGATGAATATTTGATTCCAGATATATATTGATTGATGTTACAAGGATAAAATATCGACGATGAACTTTTAAATTCATATATAGAAGATAGTAGTTTGCATTCTCTACTTAACTCTTCTAATGAATTATTATTTCCGCTGCGAAGATTGATTTAAAACTGGTTGTCTATTGTATTCTATTAGATTTTTCCCTGTTGAGGATTAACGATAATTTGATCTATATTATCTTAGTCATAATGTTCTTTACTGGCTAGTTGAGCTCACCCTTTTCCTTGTTGTTCCATTTTTCTTCTCAGGAGGCGAGAATGTAGCGAGTACTAGTCGGGGTGTGGAATGATGGTTCTAGAAGTGGTTCTAGTAGTCCTCACTATTCTATAAAATAGTGTATCAATAATTGTAATGAGGACTTATTTGAGTGTGGATATTTTCTAGATGACAATATTTGTATTTAAACTCATAGTTTTTATGTTGTATTAATAAAGTTGTAGTTGTTTATGTACCATGTATTTTGACGACTCAGAATGGGTGTTGTATACCTATTTTGGGGGCGTCACAATCATACCAGTCACAATTCAACTTTTCACTACTGGCCAAAGAGAACCGTAGTCATGATCATACCAATAATCTACTCATCTTTACACTCCAGTGAAAGGGAATTTCAACATCAGGATTATAAAAATATTATATATGATAATAAAATCAATATAATCAATATATAGTTTTAATCTCCAGAGTAATATTCATAAATCAACTATAATTTGGTTAGAAAAAGAAACCAATTTTGTAGTGAATAGTACCTGTGAATAGTAACTCGTGAATAATAACTCGTGAATAGTAACTCATAAATAGTAACTCTGACACAAAAAGGTAGAAATTCCACAATAAAATCCATACCAATATTTCGGTATAATGATATTGAAAGAATAACATTTCTTAAACTTATAAATAATTTATTTTAATTGTTTACTCTTTACTAAATAATGCATTTAATCATCATAAAATACCAAACTTATAAGATTTCATCACCAATAACCAAAACCCTCATCAAAAATCTGCATATACCACATATATGATTCTCAAGCCATAAAATCATATTTTCCAATTTTCTTCCTTCACATAACATATTTAACTCATTTATTCATAACTAGTCCATTTTCATGAAAAATACCAAATCAGTTCCAAAATTATTTCTTTTCTAGGATTTAGCAGAATATAGTCCCATATTGAACATATATTTTCCTTAGAATATTTAAAATTCATTTACTATTTTTCATATTGCCAAAACCGCCGAATATTTAGACATTTATCATGAATTGTACTTTTATCTAAAAATTCCAAAATTCACAGAGTACACTGATATTATATAGATGTACTCCCAATAAAAATTTCATCAATTTTGGAGTTAACCATAAGGAGTTATAAGCGGTTACTTTTAAAATAGTCTTTTCTCATAAAATTCATAACTCTTAATCTATACATCCAAAAATCACCATTTTTGGACACAATCAACAAAACTCATCAACATATCATTTCAAAATTTTCCAGAATTTTATGAAGGTCAGAAGAAGTACGAACTGAAAAACATAATAACCCTTAAAATTCCTTACCTCAAAAGAGCAATACTTCTGACTGGAATATCAGATGAAAAACCGAAGGAAACTTCTACTAAATAGCAATTCTCAAAGTATCTAAATACTCTCAAAAATATGCTTGATAATATAAAGAGAAAGAAAACTTGTTTCTGGTGTGATTTTCAATTCTAACTTAGCCCTCTATTTATAGGAAAATTTTAGCAGACTTGACCTGCAATCTGATGGCTTTATCTGCTACTATTCCCACCCACCACATTTGAAATAAAATTCAGCATATTTCTTCACCAACCACAAGTGGGGCCCACTCAATTCTAGAATTTTCCACCAAAATGCTAAATTCGGATATTTCAACAATTTCTGAACCATTCACCTCTTAAAATTCATAACAAATCATACGTTCATTTTTAATGGTTTAAAATTTGTGGACATATACTCAACTTATATATGTATAACATATCCAAAAATTACAATGATCCAACGGTCGAATTAAAAATTATATGTCACGCAATATATCTCAAAAACCTTTGGTTTAATTTTTAATACCTTCATTCAAAGCAAAAATCTTGATAAAATACCTCAACATTAATTCCTTAATTTATAACCACATAAATAAATCCATCATTTATATCCACATCAAATAAATATTTCCTTATCATATAAATCAATAATTAATTATTCACAAATAATATTACGAGAATCACAATTATAATGACCGGTAGTTCCGAGAAAGAGGGGCTTTCAATAAGAATTTCTCCTTCTTGGCGCTTATTAGGTGACCAAACCTCTCCTTGATGAGAACTTTCTAGACATTGCCAATAATGCTATCTAATAATATTATTCAAATAATATGAATTATTGATCTGATAATGAGAAATATTGTGCAGTGATAATTATTGAAACAACAATAATATAAAATATCAACGAGCAATTATTGAATCAATCAAATAAAATATTGAATAGTAATTACTGTAACAATTATTGAGTAGTGCCTTCTTATGTAAGGATCAATAATTCAAAAATCTTGTGTAAAGCAGGTAGTATGTCTTCTTTGTGTAAACACGCGTATTCATCGTATTTTAACCACCGGTATTCCAACGATGTTAGCACTTCGTGAACGATTACGCCGTTATTTATAAAAACTTAATTTTGTCTTTTTCTTCATCTGACAGTTATTCTGTTATGGGTCCCACAAATGGTTGCGCTGTCTTACGAATATTCCCCGACAGAAAGAATATTCCACGACCAAACGAATATTCCCCGACAACAATGAATATTTTATAACCACTTGTGTATTTTGAATTTTTTTTTTTCATATATCACCCTTAACTTTAACTTTTATCAATTTAACCATTTACTGAATAGTAATTATAAGAAAAATTGAATAATTTTATTTCATAAAATTCAGGGTCTTACAGTATGGATAAATTTGGTCGTGATACTTAAGAATATCCTTGGCCGTAGTGCAAGGGTGATTCGATGATGTGGATTATTTATTAAGCTGAGTCTCAACGATAAAAGTGATGAAAAACCTTTTAAATCATAGAAGATAGAAGATTTTATACTCTACTTGACACTCCTAATGGATTGCTTGTTCTGCTGTAGTTAAACTTGATGTTTATTATATTTTATCAGTTTAACACTGTTGAAGGATAACGATAATTTATTCTGCATTATCTTAGTCATAATATTTCTTACTGGGCTAGTTGAGCTCACCCTTTTGCTTTCATTGTTCTCTTCAGGAAATGAGAACGTAACCGGGACTAGTCGGGGAACGGAGTGACGATCCAGATGATAGCATTAGTAGTCCTCACTATTCTGTGAAATAGTGTGATAATAAATGTATTGAGGACTCTATTTGAGTTGAATCATCATCTAGAAGACAATATTCGTATTAAAACTCTCAGTTTATGGTTTTGTCGTATTTTACACGACAGTTATATTATTAAGTTGTATTTGAATTTTTGTACCATGTATTTGGCGACTCAAGATGGGTGATGTATACCTATTTTGGGGGCGTCACAGTTGGTATCAAAGCTTAGGGATATGATCCTGGCTGAGATGTGAGACAAGAACTAGGAGGGAGGCGGGAATTCCTTCGCTAGTATGACCTACCTAAGTTTATTTGGTATTTAATTGGTCGGTCAGAGTATAGGAATAATATGTGACATGTCAATTAACCCTTGTTTTATGGTAGTATTTGAAAATGACATCCGAGAATGTTGAGAATAGCAATGGAGCACAGGAGACCGTTGAGTCACCATAGATCAACACCCAGGATAATGTGCATCAGGAAGGCAATAATTCTCAGGTGAACAACAACACCGACCAAATGGCGAATGAAGGAATGTTTAGGAGCTTTCTGCAATTCGTGCAACATCAGGCAAGAGAGACTCCTGTCCAAAATGCAGGTGGAAACACTGGTAACTCTCGGACGGTCACCGCTAAGCAGTTCAAGGAGCTGGGACCATTAGAGTTTTTGGGAGAGCAAAAACCACTTAAGGCGGAGACGTAGATAAAGCAGATCACGAAGATATTTGATGTCTTGGGATTCTCCGAGGAGGAAAAGGTTCCCTTTGCCACCTTCATGTTGCAAGGAGAGGCATATTCTTTGGTGGGAATCAATAAAAGCGTACTCGACTATCTGCTTGAAGGAATCTTTGGAGAAATTCCAAGAAGCATTCAACGACAAGTACTTTCCCGAAAGTATTCGTCACATGAAGGAGGTGGAGTTTATCAAGTTAGAGCAAAACAAATATGGCTGCGTCATTTATCGATGTCGGGATTTTAGATGTCCCTTTTAGTTACTTGTTCTTTGGTGTTCTCATTTTAGGTGAGATTTGTTTGAAAAAACAAGTGAAAAGGTCGACATGTATAATGTCAACGATGGGTATTAAGAGTCGCCATTTGGTTTTTTAAATGGTTGTACCAACACAACCGAGAAAAGGTTTGCACATTGACCCAGTGATGTGACACTGCTAAACGGGTCCGTGAAACTGAGATTCATTAGGGTTCAGGGACTTGGTTATGCGTAGGGAAGGTGTTAGGCACCCCCCGATATCCGTGTTACCACGGTGACCACCTCTTTTCAAGAAAATTATCTGAATGTGTGTGTGTGTGGGTCAATGTGCTGTTATTTGGAAGTGGTGCGAGGCCTCGTTCGCACCTATATACAAAGGGTTTGAATTTATGTAAAAATTCAATTTTAAGCAAGATATGGCAGTGATGTTTTATAAAAGAGGTTTTTCAAACCCTGATGCTCAATAGTAATTGAGACCTTTTACACTCCCATTTTATTAAGTGTTCGGCTTGATTGATTTTATTTTACAGATGCGAGGCATCCGTATGAAAATAATATACAAAATAATGCCGACTTCCTCGTGGGTATGAGAACCATCTGAGGAAATCCAGACACCGCAGAATAATTTACAAGCTGCCTACAGCTGAAAATGTCCATTACGGGAACCGAATCTAGATCCAATAGGTTGAATCTGTGATCACATGATTACTAGGCGCACATGATACCACAATTTGTATGAAAGCAGTAAGCAGGTATATATATAAAAGCTGTAAATATATATATACAGACATGATCACCAACCACGAAGCACCTCCATGGGGGATCAGAAATGTAAATAAAGCTATAAAAGCTATCAACCGCCACGGAGGAAACTCCAGGCAGGACAAAACGTAAATAAAGCTGTAAAGCTATCAACCACCACGGAGGGAACTCCAGGCGGGACAAAATGTAAAGAAAGTTGCACAAAGCGATCAACTGCCACAAAGTAAACTCCAGGCAGGACGAAACATAAAGAAAGTTGTAAAAGCGATCAACAACCACGAAGTGAACTCCAGTGTGGGACGGATATATATATATATATATATATATATATATATATATATATATATATATATATATATATATATACAAAAGCAATAAATGCATAGGATGTAAAATCCGGGCTCATCGAGCGAGTTCGACAACAGTTCATATATATATATATATATATATATATATATAAAAGCGAATAAATGCAGGATATAAAATCCGGGCTCATCAAAAGTAGATCGACACACAGTTAATATATATTAGTATATATATATTAAAGCAAGTAACGCCTTTCGGATGTAAAATCCAGGCTCATCGAGCAGTCGACACACAGTTAATATATATAAGTATATATATATTAAAGCGATGGCGCTCGAGACTAAAGTTCAGCCTCATCGAACAAAGTTACACACAGTTCATATATATATATATATATATATATATATATATATATATATATATATATATATATAAAAGCAAATAAACGCCTGCATCAAGTTTAGGCTCAATCGAGGCATAACTTCGATAATGTTAGTCGATATATATATATATATATATATATATATATAATATGTATATACAAACTAAAATAAAACCACGGGAATAAAAGTAAGGGCAAACACACGCAACACGACTCTCAACGTGAAGAAGGGTGTGTGCAAAGATGAAGAGAAAGGCTTTAAAGTGTGTGAGAAGGCTTACAGTTGACTTCCAAAGAAGACTTCTATATCTTTAAAGTGGGTAAACACTAGCTTTTGTAGGTACAAAAGAAGCTATATATGAGCTCACAGGTGTTTAAAATGAGAAAGTACACTGTATGGGGTGAGTGCAGAGCAAATTGGGCAGGGCTTCCTTGCTGTTTTCTCTTGCAAAATGGCCACCCCAAGCCCTCTATTTATAGAGGGTGGATCCGCAGGGGCCGCAGGTGTACCAGAGGCAACCCGTGTGGGCCCAAGTTTCTCGGGTCAGGTCGTCTCGTAGTACGTGCACTTGGGCACTGTAATGCCCGCTCAAACTTTCAGAAGTGCAATCCGGGCATCCGATTGAGGTATACAGGACCTATTTCAGACCGCTGTTGTCAAGAGTTGTACAATGGCATAGGATTAGAGTTTGTACGAAGTCATTGAAGATGGGACGATGCCCTCCGGTCTTCAAGCTTCAAATTCCATCCGTTACCCACACAATAGTCGCTCGAGATTGGTTATCCTTGATTCTTGTGGGACATCGTGGCGTAGAGATGTGTATGAAATATTGAGATGACGTGGCGTGGAATCGTGTTGGCGAGATGATGATGTTGCCCCTCACCGGTGTTATCGTCGGATTGGGCTGATAAAACAGACGTTGCTCAGGGCTTCGCTGAGATTGGACTGCTGCAATTGTTTAAGGTCCTCAGTGTCATCTTTGAGGTGTGCCTGTCCTCCCAGTGTTATCTCCGGGTTGGTACGAAATATCTCGTTGTGAGTGCCGAGATTGAAGCTGGTCGTATTTAAAACAAGTATTTCCGGGGTTATCGCCGAAACTGCATTCCTTGGGGTTATCACCAAGGTTGGTGGCTATTCCCATAGTTGGGACTGAGACTGGATACCTCGGGGTTATCTCTGAGATTAATCGGTCTTCTCCGGTGTGTGTTTCGGTATTGGATCTGCACGCATCGGGGTTATCTCCGAGGTTGGAATTGTTACTCCTAGTGTGTATTTTGGGGTTGATGGTGAACTTCCGGTAGTATCTGGAATTGATATGGATTGTCTTTCAGGGTTCCCTCTTAAAAGACGAATCCGTCCTTCTGCAATGTTAGTGGCAGTAGTATAGAAATTTTCGAGTGTCTACAGATTCCCCTCTTTATCATACTCATGAATGGCGATGCATGGGTAGGATAAAGAATCCTAGACACTTGAAATGCAACAAGACAAACATGGTACTGTATGTAGCAACATGATGTAAATGTATGATGCATGTATGCGGGGGTTGTAGCCCAACATCTTTGGGGATGATTCTTTGGCCCTGTTGCTTCAACTCGGGATTGGCAATGATGACCAGATTTGATGTGTAATCCGAATCTGTTAGGATGTTGATGTTGGAGTTATCACCAAATTCATATGTCATTGATAACGACTTGATCCTGAAGATGTACCTCTTATGTGTAAGAGATCTGTGGGGATAAAGCTTGGTCTGTTTGAGGATGTGTATAACATATTCCATCATCGATCCTCCTTGATAACATTGACCTTTCATGATTGGTATTGCCAAGATATGTCAAGATTACATTGGATTTCTTGCCGGTGACAAATCTTTGTCGAGGATGCACGACCTTCGTTGATGTGTACTTCATCGACATGTGAATCAACGGCTGAAAAACCCTGTGGGATATATTGTCAAGGTTGCTTGACCTTCGCTGACATGTGAATCAACGACTGATATTCTGTGGATAGATTGTCAAGGTTGCTTGACCTTCGCTGATGTGTGAATCAATGGAATATTCCGTTGTGACCCCCGCCGGGGATCCGCTGGGGAATATGAGTAATCGAGCATGAAATCCTCGAATAGCTCTATAGCTCTAATAGGTTTAATCGCCATCGGCTGAGGTAGCGTCAAGGCTGCTTGACCTTCGGTCATATATGTGTCAACGGTTGTATGTGCGTTTTAATCCACTTCCGGGGCTCTACGTTGTAACCCCCATCACGGATCTACGTTGTAACCCCCGTTGGGGATCTACGTTGATCTTTTAGGGTAATGACCCAGAGTTGGTGGCATTGGACCTGTATAAGGTATTACCGGATGTGATTTGTAACAAATGAGATCATTGGCAGGGTATACCTCGTGTTCGGGTGACTACCAATGAGCGATATACAGACTCAAAGTTTCATCCTAGAAGACCAGGATTGCATGCTATTTTACTGAATCACGTGGCATTTTTTTTTTCTGATTTGACCTTTCCAGTCCGCAAGAACTCCTTTGCAACTCGAACTGGACCGAGCCGGAGGGGTGGGGCCCACATAGGGGTGCTGCAGATAGTTGTTGGGCGATTATACCCCATTTCCCTATATTTATAGCTGTACAGAGATGATGTATTAGATGATGATATACTCAGGAATGTATGCACAGTTTTTCATTCCCTATATCATATTGCCATCTATTATTTTCTATGCATGTATCATGTTATGCATATGTATGTATGTCC
Source organism: Panax ginseng (assembly GCA_020205605.1). Lineage (NCBI taxonomy): Eukaryota > Viridiplantae > Streptophyta > Magnoliopsida > Apiales > Araliaceae > Panax > Panax ginseng. The sequence goes on along the minus strand of CM035138.1, from coordinate 55,922,044 downwards.
AGAGATATTTAGCATTGACCCCTGGATGGTCTTATGACACGGCCCGTACAGATGTCTTCTTCGATAGTTAGCCATATTGATCATACCCCACCATCATTGGTGGCATTGGGTATGCGATCGTGGTATGATAGCATGTCACCATCAGACAGGGTGACCGTAGATCGTTTGCTATAGCATACCATGACCTTATTGATGTTTCAGGTTCCCACAGGGTTTGTGGATGGGATGCTAGAGCATTGGGTATCGAATAGGCAGGTTTTCCGATTCAGGACCCATGAGTAAAGACGGGTAGATGGCCTTAGTGCCAGATATCCTTTTCAAGTATGAAAATGAAAAGAGTATGTTCATGGTCTATTGACCGGTTCATCATTCCTAAGCTATTATATATGCTCTGGAATTGTTGTAGTAGAAGTATTAGTCAAATGATTCAAAATGCTTTGTAAATAATTGTTACGATATTCATATGTTTCGTTGTTAAGACTTCTTTGAGCTAGTTATGCTCATTCTTGCTTGAACCATATGTTTTAAAGACTAAAGTTTCTAAAACAATAACCGAGAGTTCTATGAGAGATAAAGGCAAGGCTAAGATGGACAATTAATCGTCCTGTAATAGACTAGTATATTTGTATGTAATATACTCATGAAGAACAATGAATGTATTCGGTTATGAACCCTGGGAAAGGATTTATTACAAATGTAATAAAAAGATAGTAATTACAATCATTTTGTTGTTATCCCAATGGAATGATTGTATGGATTGTAGTATCATGGAGAACCATCATCGGGTTGGAAGATACCCCGGATTTGGGGCGTCACAATCTTGTAGATCATTTATCGCAACATACTATAACCCTGTTGATGTTTCAGGTTCCCACATGATTTGTGGATGGCATGCTGGAGCATTGGGTATCGGAGAGGTAGGTTTTCTGATTTGGGACCCATGAGTTGACTCCTACTACCGGAGGAGTATGCACGATTGACGATGTCGCCATTAGATAGACCTTGCGTGCATATATGGCTTTGGGAGACATGAGTAGAGCGGTTCATGACTCTCTTTGGATTGCGGTATGAGTAGTGCGAGGATGGTGACATCTGGCCATGTGATATCCCAACATTTTTTACATTCGTGATTTGGCTCGAGGATAGTTATTCATGACATTAAAGGGATTTCACCGCATACCGGAGGATCTTTGGCGTTAGCTTGGGGTTGATGTCTGCATTATGCATCGTTTTGTCGTATGTCTATATGCCACGGTACATGGATGGGATAGACATTGGTGTCATCATGGCAGTGAGAGCTCTCAGGGAGGGTCGCACCATTATACCTATGATCATAGCAGAGACCCTGCGGTCAGCATCTTACTGCTGCACTTATCCGACATGAGTATTCATGGGTAGCTCGGTCATGCTATATGTGTGGTTTATGTCACACTTGAGACCGATTGGCACTCTTAGACGGCATGGGTATTGGTCACCCACGATATAGCCATGTCATACTCCTTTCAGCCATCGGAGTGTACAGATGCTATGTCTTGGTCCGCATTTTTGGCAGATATCAGAGATCCATTTGTCATATTGCCGTGCTCGGGGCTTAGGTCACCATACATGTGACAACCCGGAAATCCGGATTGTCCAGAAATTAAGATTTAAAGAATTAATTATTAATAAAATAAATTTTTATTAATACTATTCTGTGTTATGTGTTTATTAATCATTTTATAACCTAGAATGATTATTAATCGGGAGGATTCTGGCTACGAGCTAGATTTAACGAGTAAGAATTTTCAAGACGAAAATGAATGTTTTCAGGGAACAAAATATTTTCGGGGAAAAAAGGCGAAATAGGCACTATTCACCGTTTACGCTTTCGGAGATTTATTTTGAAATTCGAGAAGTTATTGATTACGTAAAATGTTGAGATGTGATAGAATATTCAATAATATTCAGGTTATGGCAAAACGAAAAGCTGCGGACTCAAAACCTAAGGGTTAGGAAAAGTGAGTTCATGATTGTAATGAGTACGATATAATAACTAGGGTTATTATGTGAGAAATCTGAGTATAATCTGAGTTATTATCTGAGTATAGAAATAAGAATAGTACGACGTATAATCTGAACATCGTCACGAGTTAAATCTGAAGAGATTACGAGAATTCGAGAAAAGAATCGTAGAATACGATTAGTCTTAATGGACTTTGTGTTCATGGACTTTGTAGAATCCAATTGGACTTGGATTATGTCAAGCCCAATGATTTGTGAAATCAAGCCCAAGTTAGGCCCAATAAGAATTAGGGTTAAGGCCCAAACCAAGAAAAAAAACCATGCGGATCGACGATGGGTAAACGGATGGGTAAGAACCATTGGGGCAACCCATGGTGTGACCCATGGGCATGTGGGCCGGCCACTTGGCCAACAAGTAAGGGTGGTGGCCAAGTTAACTTGGTGGCAAAGTTGAAGAGGAGGTGGGAATAGTGACTTTAGAAGTGAAATGACTATTTTGCCCTAGCTTTGTTTTCTATAAATAGAAACCTAGAATTTCATTTTCTAGGATTTTTGAAAATACTACACTTGAGAGAGATAGAGAGAGAGCTCGGTTGGGAGAGGAAGAGGAAGAGCGTGAGAATGAATGCTCGGATCAAAAGTGACCGTGAAATAGAAAAGCTAGCGAATCGCCGGCTTTGTATAACGGAAGAGAAATAAAGAGAAGCAGTAATCAAGAACACTAGTTTTTTCTAAATTTTCTTTAAGTTTTTATGTTAAAAAACATAACTTAATGAAGATAAGAAGTAGATTAAGTTATAAAAGATTTCATATGGTTGAAATCGTAAGAAAATGAAGAAATATGAATTAAAAATTTAATTTATAAATTTCTTAAGGAAGTATAAGATTTGGAAGGATTTTGAGCGATCCGAATGAATCTTATGAATGAGTAGGTTAAATAAGTAAGGAATGGTGTTCTATAAAATCAAATTCCAAGAAAAAGTGAAATCGTAATCCAAAATATCGATTAAAAATGAAGAACGAACGAAGAACGCGAAGAACACGCGAAGAACACGAAGAACGTTGTTGATGGAAAGATTTAAAACCATCGTAGTGTAATTGTTGTTGATGGACAAGTTTAAATCCATCGTGTATAAGTTAGATGCTTATTGCTTGGTTAGGAACGTTAGAAACGTTCATGAAGAACAGATTAAAACGGAGCTATAACGAAGTTATGGCGAAAATTTTGTAAAAGAAGAACAAAAATTTGAAAGTTAGTAAATGAACCCGAACGTGTAGGGTTTCATAAGAATGTAAGAGAACGTATAAAACGTGAGTCGTGGACTCAGGAACGAATGAATTCCGAGTTCGGATAACCGAATTACGGACGAACGAGCGAAGAACGTTAAAAGCGTAAAAATGAATGAAGGGTTAAGATTAAACCAATTAAATAGCATGTTAACGGATTCAGAACGAAGTTTTGTCTGAGGCATATTAAAGTACATAAGATAAGGAAGAGAATTGCTTTGGAATGACCTCGTTCTGAGTTATAACGAAGAAGTTATGAGATCGTAAAGTACGCGTCTCAAACTTGACTTAACACTTAGGAAAATTTTCTAGGGTTTTGGCTCGGCGGCCATGTGCTTGACGAGAAGAAAAGGCCAGCAAGTCATGACTCAGAGCCTCAAAGTTGTTAATTGGCACCGCATGACATGAGAGATAACAAAGGGTTTAGCCATGCACTGACCAAGGAAGAAGGTGAAGTAGGTCCGCAGCATGGTAGAGAGAGAGGGGAGGAATGGCATGCAATGCCGGTGCGAGACAATGCCCAGAAATGAGATTTTATTTCTCAAGTACTGGAGGATGTGCAAGAAAGAAGTATGAACATGTAGTTCAAGTAATGTAACACTTAAGTAAGTGTGTTAAACCTTTAGTGAAGGTTGAACAGAAAGATTAAACGAGATTAAAAGAAGGTGAACGCGAGTTACGTAACCGATGTTCGAGGACCGTAGTCGCGATAAACGAATATGAGGGATTGCTATGATTGTGATTCCATAGACGTTGAGTAATGAAGGTAATGAATAACATTTCGATGTTATGTCATGGTAATGGGAGATAAGTGTAAAGCGGATAGACGCTGTGAATGCAACGTCGTTGCGATAAACGATTAGTCGTAGCATAAAAAGAACAGTATGGCTTCGACATTAAGAAAGAATAATGAACATGGGGTTCATGGGATGGATAACGATCAAAAGTGATTAAAACCTTGAGTAAAGGTTGAATGAGAGATTAAAAGACGAGCAACATGAACGTTGAATACGTAAATGATCTTCGTAAATCGTATTCGCGTTTGACGAACGTTCTAAGTATACCCTGGTTGTATGACTTAGACGTTGATGAAAGTAGTAAGTAGATACAAATGGTATCAAGAAAGCCGTATCGAACCGTAATAAGATTAATGAAAGCCGAATGGGAGTTGGATAAGAACGAGTTCTGAGGTATGGTAATTACTTGCCAGAAAGCCATAAGGAATAAGAAATTAACTTAACGAACCTTATAATTTAATAGTTCGTATAAGTTAAGAGAAATTTAGGTTATGGTACAATCGTAACCTTTGATGGTTGACATATGGGAGCTGGGCTAAACAATTCCTTCAGAGAGTGAAGGTATATACAAAACTGGCAACCGATCTAACTCACTGTGTGGGTAGTATAGATAAGACGGGAACTTGTTTGTTGGTTGTTTGTGGGAAACTACTCAGAGTACCATATGGACTACTAGCAGAGAAGCGTTGTGTGCTGAGTCCTAAAGGAGTTAGAAGAAGAAGATAAGAATGTTAATCATCAAAGATGATGAATGTATTGAGTAAGACATCTTCGTATGTCATGAAACCGTAAACCGGTAGTGAAAGTTAGTCGCGTAGGATTATATTGCCATGACTAATTGGTATATGTGTTATTTTCTTATGTGCTACATAGGAATGGGAATGAGCAGTTCAGCGTAAGCTATTGCTGTGCGTAAGGCAAGTTTCCTAATTTCATTCATATTTTAAATGAATGCTAGTTTCTTAAAACTTCTCAGATGTTGAACTTGAGAAGTTCTGTCTATGTGCAAATGTGTGATATTTGTGCAAGGTGGTAGAATGTATGAGGCCTTGTGCCACAATGTGAACACCTCGGTGTTTCTGTGAGATGAACTGTTCTATGATTGAACTGTTCAATAAAAGAATGTTCTGTTTATACATGAATCATTATTGTCAAGTCTGTGCTATTGATTCTAGCCAGACGGAATGTGTATGAAAGAGAGTAGAGAATGAACATATTTCAAAGTGCATGTAACTGATGTTTTAAGATGATAGGAATCAAGACTATTCCTATTATTCAAGCTGCTTCATAACCTTTGTTCGGTTATTGAAGTCTGAAAAGAATATTTAAATTCTTGAAGTTGTTTGTTCAACTGTATGACTTGCTGGGCAATTGAATACTCATACTTGCTTTAAATGAAAAACATTTTCAGGGAGCGATGTTAGAAGAACTTAAGGATCCCGTATAGATCAAGCTAATGGTATCTAGATGAAATGCCATTCAGAATGTGAATGAGCGAGAAGATCAAGTGAAGACTTGTAATGTAAAAAGATGAGAATTAAACTATAGAATAGTTTAATGAATGATTATGTATCCTTGGTGGCGGATAAAAGTCACTCGTGCAAGATGTAAAGAATAATGCAATTATCATTATTTGTAATGAGAAAAGCTATAAGGTTTTTAGAACCTGGGATTTGAGAGTGTATGTTGTTATATTTCAGTATATAATGATGTATGCAGAATGAATGATGTACTCGTGACGTACAAAATCCGGGTGTGAAGTTAGACCGAATTTTGGGTTGTTACAATACAGCTTTATTACTCATGCTCCGGGCATGGACTACCTCCCTCTGGCTGGTTTGAGGGGCGTGACTACTTATCACCCGTTGGCTGTGATGTCACAGTTTGACCAGTTTCAGGATTTTCATCCTTTTGAGGGGGTGATAGGTCAGCGTTCAGCTTCTCGATATCTTTCAGCAAAGGACCGATCCCGGGTGTATGTTTGTTGGGATCAGTGTGAGATAGCTGATTTTCCTATCAGTCATCCAGGTTGTTTCGTAGAGTATTCCGCATGGATGGAGACAAAGATTTTATCGGCTGCAACAGTATCCACAGTACCAGATAGTGAGTTAGATGATGTAGAGCCCATGGAGGACATCGATTCCCACATCGAGGAGGAGCCCGCTGTTGGGTTGCTAGCATTTCCTCTAGATTCTCCCAGTACCAGTACTATTGTGATTCAACACTCGGCACGGTACCTTGAGCAGAGTCTTCATCTGATGACTTTTGAGAGAGATCATGCTTGATCCTTGATGTTGACTGCCCTTGATGGGAGAGATGTAGCTCTATTAGAGAGAGACAAGGCATTAGCTCTTAAAGATATCGCTGTTGTTGAGCGGGATGAGGCCAGATCAGCTAGAGATGCAGTGATTGTTGAGCGGGATATTGCTATATCTGCACAGGATGTTCTTGAATTCTGAGATAATCTTTGCTTGGTGAGGTCCCTTACCACTGGCATGATCGCAGAGATGAGCGCTTACATTGATGAGCATATGGTCACCATGCAGATGGTTGTAGATCTGTTGGGTCGTGTGGATATTCTCGTCTGAGGAGACCACGGCCGCCTCCTTCTTACGAGAGGGCGCCATGTTGGGCTTGTTAGCTCACATATACCCTAACTTGTAGATGAGCTTGTATTTACACCTTATGGACTAAGCTTAGCCATTTTGTCATATACGATTTACATTGTATATATCAAACATCATTATATATATATAGGGAAATATATTTTGATCACTTCCCTTTTAGATATGCTTTGCTACTTGCTTGATATTTTGCCTGATGCTTCAGGGCTTGTGATCTTGATGTATTCTAAATTCCTCCTGGGTGGATGGACATTGAGTTGTCTCTGGATAGTTCAGAATGGATCATCGATCTGTATGTATCCCTACCATCTTTGGTGTCTTGGGATTGGTTTTTGAATGAAAATATGGAGAGGAGTGTGGCTTTCCTCTCTCCGATTAATACTTTTCCACGGATGGTCGCGATACTTCTATTTAGGAGAAGCCTAGTTAATTCCATCTCTTATGGATTGGTGTTGCTCTTCAAGGTATGACCGCAGATTAGATGGTCGTAGAATCTCCTATTTGGGAGGAGTTGGGTAATTCCATCCCTTTAGTGCGGGCCAAGAATGAAATGTAGTGGATTGAAGGATGATCCCGATTACCGATTGACAATGGTTTATGTTTTGGTAGGGGTGAGACCCAGAACCATGAATGGTGGCCTACGTACTCTATTGCAAGAGGAGATTAGGTCGAATATATAGTAGAAATGGTGTAGGAATGTTTTTGGTTGTTTTTTTTTGTATGGGTAGAAATGTTTTTGTTGTTTTTGTTTTATTACGTAGGGCCATATGAAATGGTTGCCCTCGTACTCTATTGAAGAGGAGATTAGGTGGTGTGATTCACCCCTCAGGGCGAGATGAAAAGCATAATCCCATGTGCAGGTCAGAGTGCGGGGAGGAGAAAGTTTAATCCTAGGTTGAGGATAAAATGTAGGTAGGAGAAGTTTGATCCCATGTATGGGTAGCCAAACTGCAAACACAAGAGGTTCAATCCGTAGTGGGATGACCTAAGTCGTAGGAACGCAGAGAAGCCAGGCTGCTAGCTTGAAAAGTATGTTTCCCTGAGGGGAAAAGTGTGAAAGAGTTGTATGTTGTAAAGGGTTAAAGAACTAGAAGGACTGATGATCTGATGGTCCAACACCAGGGTGTTTGCTTGAGGGAAACTTCAGACATAGTACCATTTCACGGTGTTCGAGTTGATGAGTTGTAGAAATTCATCGCCATCCATTTCTTGCAATCTGAAAGCGCCTCCTGTCAATATTTCCTTGACAACAAACGGTCCTTCCCAGTTAGGAGCGAATTTTCCCTTAGATTGATCTTGGTTGTCAAGGATCTTCTTCAAAACCAAGTCATGCTGTTTGAACTGCCTTAGCCAGACTTTTTGGTTGTAGGATCTGGCGATCCTTTGTTGATATAACTGACCATGGAAGATAGCCGCGGTTCGCCTTTCGTCTATTAGAGACAATTGGTGATACCTGTCTTGTACCCATTGATCTTCATCCAGCTGAGCATCTATTAACACTCTGAGGGATTCCATTTCAACTTCTATGGGGATCACTGCTTCAATTCCATAGGTTAACGCGTAGGGGGTTGCCCTCGTGGAAGTACGCATTGAGGTTCTGTAGGCTAACAAAGTAAGAGGCAATAGGTCAGGCCAATTTTTGTGGTTGGCGGACATCTTTTGCATGATCTTATTGATATTCTTGTTAGCCGCTTCAACAGCACCATTCATCTTTTGACGGTAGATGACGGAGTTAAGATGTTTGATGTGGAATTTACTGCATAACTCTTCCATCATTTTGTTGTTGAGGTTCTTGGCATTGTCTGTCATAATCACCTTTGGTTGTCCATATCGACAAACGACATTATTTCTGATGAAAGCAATGATGACTTCTTTAGTAACCCTGGGGAAGGAGGCTGCCTCTACCCACTTGGTGAAGTAATCGATCATGGTGAAGATAAATCGGTGACCATTCTTGGCTTTAGGCTCGATGGGCCGATAACGTCCTCCCACATTGAGAAGGGCCAAGGTGAACTCATGTTGTGGAGTTCCGTGGAGGGCGTGTATAGCATTCCCATGAATTTGGCATCGATAGCATCTCTGGCGTGGTCATTGCAATCGACTTTGAGAGATAGCCGAGTAATGTCACATCACGAGGACCTTCGACAAGGAGGGGGCAACTCGTGTGGGGGCCACAGACTCGCCATGGATTTCATCCATAAGCCTTTGGGCTTGATCTTTGTCTAAACATCCGAGGAGACCTAGTCCCGCATCTCTTTTTGTGAAGCGCATCTCCACTCTAGTAGAATTTCATAGCAAGTTGATGGATCGCCTTTTCTCGGTCGGGCTCGCTTTTGTGGTGTGGATCCATCTCGTAGATATTCCTTGATATCTTGATATCAAGGATGTTGGATGGGAGGTAGCTCATCCGATACTTCGCAATGTAATTCCCATAAAAGGTGGGGCCTCGTCTGAGAAATTGTGACGATTGGCAAGTGTTCCTTATGCGATATAAGAATCGAGGAGGCCAAAGTTGCTAATGCGTCCGCAAAGTCATTCCTATTACGAGGCGATGTAGAAATGAGATTTCTTGAACTCCAAAGCCATCTTCAAAACACAGGTGGTAAGGCAACAAATGTAGTTCCTTGGTTTGATAGATTCCGGTGGATTGTACGATTACCAACTCTTAATCTCAAAGCGTTAATTTGGCTTGATGCCCATTGAGCGGACAAGTTTTAGCCCCATGAGATAGCCTTCATACTCAATTTGTGTTGTTGGTCTTGACAAAGCTGCATTTGAATGACTGACGGATATCTTGCTCCCGTGCGGATACTAGAAGCTGCTCGACTCAGAACCTTCTAGATTAACAGCTCCATCAAAATACATCTTCCATGATTTGCGCGTATAGTACTGATGGTGTTGCTAAACTGTCATTACTCCTTCATCTGGGAAATATGTTTCCAAGGGTTTGAAATCCCCTGATGGTGCGGCGGCCAGTTGATCCGCAATTCGTTGACCTTTGATGGACTTTTGAGTCACATATACGATGTCAAATTGTTGTAGGATCAACTGCCATCTGGACAGCCGACAATTTAACATGGGTTTGTTGAACACGTATTTGAGAGGATCCACACGGGATATGAGATTGGTTGTGTGACCATGGAGGTAATGCTGTAACCTCATGGAAGCCCATGCTAAAACACAACACGTCTTTTTGATCAGAGTGTACTTGTTTTCACTACTGCTGAACCTTTTGCTGAGGTAATAGATAACTCATTCTTGGCCTCTATCGTCTTTCTGTCCCAGCATGCAACCCATGACATTGTCACTTATGGACATGTATATGAACAAGGGAACATCATCCCTGGGAGGTACCAACACGGGAGCTTTGACTAGCTATTTCTTGATTGTGAGGAAGGCATTTTGACACTCATCATTCCATTTCATGGAGGAGTTCTTCCTTAATAGCTTGAAGATTGGTTCACAGGTTGCTGTGAGTTGAGAGATAAACCTGTTAATGAAGTTGATTCTTCCCAAAAATTCCCGTATTTCCTTTTCTGTCTAAGGAATGGGAATTTCCATATGGCCTGGATTTTGGCAGGATCCAGCTCAATTCCTTTGTGGCTTACTAGAAATCCTAGCAACTTGCCTGATTTAACGCTAAAGGCGCATTTAGCTGGATTCAACTTCAAGGTGTACTTACGCAACCTGTTGAACAACTTTTTCCTTTCAGGATTTGACAATGATGTCATCCACGTAGATCTTGATCTCTTTGTGCATTAAGTCGTGGAAAAGAGCCATCATAGCTCATTGATAGGTGGCTCCGACATTGATGAGGCCGAATAACAACCGTCTATAGCAAAAGGTTCCCCAAGGCGTGATGAAAGCAGTTTTCTCACGATCTTCTTCAGCAATCTTGATCTGGTGATACCCTGCGAAGCAATCAACAAAGGAGTACATGTCGTATTGCGCAGTATTGTCAATAAGAATGTGGATAAATGGCACAGGAAAGCTGTCTTTTAAGCATGCTTTGTTCAAGTCCCAGTAATCCACACAAACTCGCACCTTCCCTCCGGGTTTAGGCACGGGCACAATGTTGGATATCCACTCAAGATATGTAGACACCATGATGATGATAGCTTGAAATTGTTTCACAATTTCTTCTTTCACCTTTAAACTGCATTCAGGTTTCAATCGCCTCAGTTTTTGCTTGACTGGCTAAAATCCCTCTTTAATGGGAAGGCGATGAAGGACAATGTCAGTGGACAAACCCACCATGTCTTCATGAGACCATGAACACATCCTGGAATTGGGTTAATAGCGTAACCATGTCATTCCTTTGGTTTGGGGTAAGGTCTGAACCAATCTGGATTAACTTAGGGCTTTCTAAGGTTCCGAGATTGAAAGAAGTTGTTTGATCGAGGTTGGGTTTAGGTTTGTCTTTGACCCATTCTTGAATTTACGGAGGCACCTCAATGTCATCCTGTATTTCCATCAAGGTGAATTCATCTCTATATCAAAGTCTACAATCCTTGTGGAGAAGAGGCACCGTATCATCAAATCTGATACACATCTAAATTGAGTCTGAAACAAAATATGCTTTTACTTAGTATATATGAAACGTTTGATCATATCTGGTGTTAGCATATCTTGACAAAATAAAGCGCTAATCTTGCATGAGAAAAAGTAAGCAGTTATTATATCTATAGGGCATAAAGAGTTTCTGCCCGCTTTACCCTTGACGACCAATGCAAGGAGTGCTGTTCCAATTGGCAAGGGTAAAGTTTGGGTGGACCGCAGTGATGGAGGGATTGTCATCATCTTTCCTGTCCCAAATGATGGCCATTACGTCTGGGCAATCATCGTATGGGGTGTATCTATTGGTATGTTCATCATGAACGATGATGTGTATACCTGACATCATTCGGATGATGTCTTGCTTGATTCTTCATTCCTCCTCTTCCACTGCGGGATTTGAAACAAAGACTTCTTTCTCCTTTATCGGTACTGACTTGGGAAATAACATAGCCATTACATTGGCTGGCACCTTTACAGGAGGTTGTGTCGACTCAGAGTTTGAAGGCGAAGATAAACGCCACATGGTTGAAGCTGAAGGAATCTGCTGATGCTTATGAGGATTCCTATGACTAGAATTGGCAGAATAGCCTAGCCCAGCTGTTCCAGTTTACTTGGTTAATCGAATTGGGTACTTGATACTCTGGTAATCTTTACCCAGCCCTTGTCCTGGTTTATGACCCAATGACATCATTTCTTGAGTAATGACATTACCTTGATGAAATCTTGGGTTCGGGTAATGGCATTCCAATAGCATGGTATTGGGTATTGCTTACTTCAAGGCATGAAACCCGTAGGTTCAACATTTGCATTGGCATTGATTAATGGCATGTCCCGTGTTGAGGACACTCACTGGTTCGGCGTTGACCGTGACGAGCTATTGTTGATAATGTATTTCAACTATTGATGAAGAGTGGAGGGACCGCCTTGACCATATGGATCCAAGGTCGTCCCAAGAGCAAAGTTGTATCCCCGAATCTATCTTGAGTACATGGAAAGATACTTGAGAATGTATGGGGACCAATTTAGATTAGCGGTTCAATTACTCGACCAAATTTCGATGGGCTCCATCAAAAGCTTTGATGATAGTATGGCTACTCGAATTGGTTGAGATTGATATTCATCTTCACCAAGGTAGCATATGGACGAGATATTAAGAGATGAACCTCCATCTATCAAGACTCAACTAGCATGTATCCAGGAGGACAAGACCATGATGTGCAACGACTTGCAATGAAAGCGGTCCCCTAAGTGATATGTCATCATCAGTAAAGGATATCACATTGTTGTTGAAAATGTGATCAACCATATGTTGAAATTTTTCCGTATCAACGAATATCGGTAGATAGGCTTCTTCTAAAACCTTTAACAAAACCTTCCTGTGATTCTCGAAAGTTAGGACCAAGTCCAAAATTGATATTTGTTGTGGAACTTTTTTAAGCTTAAAACCACCTTGGCTTCGTTATGACCCATAGTGCGGAGGAATTTTTCAATCTTCTCCATGGGTATTTTCCCCTTTGATTTGGTGGTAGACTTCAACACCCGTTGGGGAAGATACAACGGATTTTCCTTCGACACTGTAGCAGTTGTATGTGATGTGGATCCTTCATCTTCTCCATAATTCAACGAAACCTTGCACAACCTAATAATAGGGTATTGTGCTCTGTATGACAAGTTGATTGGCTCGGTAGCGGCCACTTTCAAAGGATTGTTGCTTCCCTTGAGTCGAATTATTGGCATTGTGAGTAATCTATTAGCCCCATCAGTTTCAGTGGATATGACTGCTACCACACTCTTCCACTTAGTAGGACCTGTATTCTCACTTGCACGTAACACAATATCATCATCCGCTAGGTGCAGAACACCACTGTCAATTAGATTTTGGATAAGGTGGCGGAGTGCCCATCATTCTTTTGTGTTGTGACCGCGAGACTGGGAGTGATATTGACATACTCCATCAGAATTGTACCATCCTGAACGGGGGTTGATTAGAGGTAGAAGGGAACTGATCCTTCCTTCCTTGATTAACATCTGAAGGATTTCCTCCATAGGTTGGGCCAAATAGGTGAATTCCCTTTTGTTGGAAAAATCCCGACGGGCTTTGGCATTTTCTCTCTTTGTCACTTTGTCTTCCAGCATTTCATTTTCTGAAAGTGACGAGGGAATATTCATGACAAGAGATAGGAGACTGGCATGCTCCTGGTTGATTAATTGACGAGTCACTTGATGCTGATAAGTCACTAATTCTGCCAATTGTTCAATTTGCTTGCCTAAAGCTTTTATCTTTCGTTCTGTTGTGAACTGAAACTTGGCATAATCCCATTTGTCATCACCGTCTTTGAGGGTCTGGGAGGATTCACAGTTGAAATTGGAATTCTGTCCATTACTCCAATTGATCATGTTGACCTCTTCTTCTTTGTGTTGAGGAAGAGGGTTGTCTTGAACGTGAGGCTGATCTGGTTTGGTGACCACGATCTCACTGTTGTCTATCAGGTCATGGATCTTGTGTTTCTAGGCCCAACAATCCTGAGTATCATGTCCAGGTGCCCCGACATGATAAGCACAGTTCTGAGCAGCATTGAAACCCCATCTATTAGGGCTGGCTGGTGGAAGAAGATGCGTAATTTTCTTTTGTGTTGTCAGAAGATTGAGAATGTTCTCGAGGGTGTCCCCTAAGGGTGTGAACACTCGAGGGCGTTTAACTTCTCCACCTTTTGGTATTGGAGGGTTTGCAAACTGTGCTTGAAAGGGAGTGTAGTTTCTCCTTTGAATAGGCATGTTCTGACTACCTTTTTGACCCTGTAGTATCAGGGAAACATCTTCCTCTTTCTTTTTATGGACCCTACGGGGGTTGTTTCCATAATTTCCGGACTGGATGTGATCAACAACAACTTTAAGGGCAGCTAGGTTTTGAATCTTTCTGGACTTCAATCCCATCTCAGCCATCTCCCCATGTTTGACCATTTCAGAAAATGGTTTACCGATGCCGGCTAAAAATCTTTCATAGAATGGAGCTTCTTGTATGTCTATGAAAGTCATGACCATCTCTGATTCTGTCATAGAAGGACTAACTTGGGCAGCCAGACATCTCTACCTTTCAGCATACTCTCTGAAAGACTCGTTAGACTGTTTCTTGATCTTGGTAATTTGATACCAATCAGAAGCCATCTGAGATTGAAAGTTGTATTGAGTGAGGAAAGCATGTGCTAGCTCTTCCCAGCTATGGATCTTTGAGTTGTCTAATCTTGTGTACCACGAATGGGCTTCTACAGTTAGACTTTTCTGGAACAATTGCATTCTTAGCTTTTCGTTCTCTGCATAAGATCCAAGTTCTCCAATAAACACCTTTAAATGTGTGTAAGGATCTCCTAACCCGTCATATTTTTCGAAGTTAGGAGTTTTAAACTTTTCTGGATAATGAACACCAGGGAAAATGCAAAGATCAGCATATGAAGCACTCCCGTGTGTTCCAATTCCTTTAATAGTACGAAGGGTCTCTTCCATTTGGAGGACTTTATTTTTGATGTTACCGGTGTCTGGATCTCTAGTGGGATGAGTAGCATCATGAGTTTTGTTGGTCGTATCCAACTGCAGTTCAGGTATTGTAATGACCTGGGTTACCCCTTGTGTGGAGGATTCAGTATGCACGGGTATTTTTGGACCCTGATTGGATTGGTGTAGTTCTTTGAGTAGAACAGCCAAATCTGTAATTTGTTTGCTTAATCCGTCGAATTCTTTGCGAGAAACTGGATTACGTTCAGTTTGGTCAGATGACGACATAATTGACTGTAGGCATGTAGCCTTTTTGGATTTCGACCGGGTAGTAGGTCCGATTGGTTCACTGTGAAAGACTTGCATAGTTTAGTCTTTAGGGAATATGTGTATAATAACATGCTATGTGATGCGTCCATTTTAGGAATTTTATCCTGTAAAACGGATGTTAGCTGTTTGTAGCATTAAAAATATGCATGTGTACACATTTCTTCATATTTCTCATTACACGGAGATAGATATGGAATGTAATTACAAGTAATTGTGTTTACAAGTAATTGAAATGAGAGAGCATGAAGAGACTTTCCTCCGTTTTGGGTTTATCAGAGGCTGACCTATCTTAGGTTACTCTCGCGGCTTTTTGGCATGAAGGTTCCCAAATCATCGCAATTTACTCAATGGGAAATTAATCCGGTCTTTCAACTGGAGCGAATTTGGGTGGTGCCTTTCCTGAGCCTCGGGGAATTAGTCTTCCCACGAGTCCAGTAATCAAACACCGATGGGATAGCCTCCTCGTGGAGGAACCACACAACATGCATTCACATACATCGCGTCTCACCGTATGAAAATGATGACATGTGCGAAGCACTAATATCACAAGCAGATATGGTGCGAAGGACTAAGTGCAATTAGTAAATGCATTTGTACACATTCATCAAATGTAAATGCAACATCCACACACAAGCAGATAATAGTTTTGAAAAGATTGTAATAGCGGCTTAAGTCCTCTTACTGGAGTCCCCAGCAGAGTCGCCACCTGTCGACGTCGGGATTTTTAGATGTCCCTTTCCGTTACTTGTTCTTTGGTGTTTTCATTTTAGGTGAGATTTGTTTGAAAAAACAAGTGAAAAAGGTCCGACATGTATAATGTCGACGATGGACTGTTAAGAGTCGCCAGTTGGTTTTTTAAATGGTTGTACCAACACAACCGAGAAAAGGTTTGCACATTGACCCAGTGATGTGACACTGCTAAACGGGTCCGTGAAACCGCGATTCATTAGGGTCCGGGGACTTGGTTATGCGGAGGGAAGGTGTTAGGCACCCCCCGACATCCGTGTTACCAAGGTGACCGCCTCTTTTCAAGAAACTATTATTTGAATGTGTGTGTGTGTATGGGTTAATGTGTTGTTATTTGGAAGTAGTACGAGGCCTCGTTCGCACCTATATACACAGGGTTTGAATTTATGTAAAAATTCAATTTTAAGCAAGATATGGCAGTGATGTTTTATAAAAGAGGTTTTTCAAACCCTGATGCTCAATAGTAATTGAGACCTTTTACACTCCCATTTTATTAAGTGTTCGGCTTGATTGATTTTATTTTATAGATGCGAGGCATCCGTATGAAAATAATATACAAAATAATGCCGACTTCCTCGTGGGTATGAGAACCATCTGAAAAAATTCAGACACCGCAGAATAATTTACAAGCTGCCTACAGCTGAAAATGTCCATCACGGGAACCGAATTTAGATCCAATAGGTTGAATCTGTGATCACATGATATGAAAGCAGTAAGCATGTATATATATAAAAGTTGTAAATATATATATACAGACATGATCACCAACCATGAAGCACCTCCATGGGGGATCAGAAATGTTAATAAAGCTGTAAAAGCTATCAACCGCCATAGAGGAAACTCCAGGCAGGACAAAACGTAAATAAAGCTGTAAAGATATCAACCGCCACGGAGGGAACTCCAGGCGGGACAAAATGTAAAGAAAGCTGTACAAAGCGATCAACTGCCACGGAGTAAACTCAGGCGAGCGAAAGCGTAAAGAAAGTCAAAAGCGATCAACCACCACGAAGTGAACTCCAGTGGGACGAATATATATATATATATATATATATATATATATATATATATATATATAAGAAATAAACGCACCGGATGTAAAATCCAGGCTCATCGAACAAAGTTCGACACCAGTTCATATATATATATATATATATATATATATAAAAGAGAATAAACGCACCGGATGTAAAAATCCAGGCTCATCAAATAGAGTCCGACACACAGTTAATATATATAAGTATATATATATTAAAGCAAGTAAACGCTCTGGATGTAAAATCCAGGCTCATCGAAACAATCGACACACAGTTAATATATATAAGTATATATATTAAAGCGAGAAGCGCTCGCATCAAAGTCTTGGCTCATCGAACAAAGTTTGACACATAGTTCATATATATATATATATATATATATATAAAAGAAAATAAACGCTCCAGACCGAAGTCTAGGCACAATCGAGGCATAACTCGATAATGCTAGTCAATATATATATATATATATATATATATATAATATATGCATATACAAACTAAAATAAAACCACGGACCGAAGTCCGGGCAAACGCACGCAGCACGACTCTCAATGTGAAGAAGGGTGTGTGCAAAGATGAAGAGAAATGCTTTAAAGTGTGTGAGAAGGCTTACAGTTGACTGCCAAAGAAGACTTCTATATCTTTAAAGTGGATAAACACTGACTTTTTTAGGTACAAAAGAAGCTATATATGAGCTCACATGTGTTTAAAATGAGAAAGTACACTGTATGGGGTGAGTGCAGAGCAAATTGGGCAGGGTTTCCTCGCCGTTTTCTCTTGCAAAATGGCAACCCCAAGCCCTCTATTTATAGAGGGTGGAGCCATGAGTACCTGCTTGGTGTCAAGCATATGTACTGCAGAGGCAACCGGGTGGCCCAGTTTTTCGGGTTGGGTCGTCTCGTAGTACGTGCACTTGGGCATTGTAATGTCCGCTCGAACTATCAGAAGTGCAATCCGGGCATCCGATTGAGGTATACAGGACCTATTTCGGACCACCGTTGTCAAGAGTTGTACAATGGCATAGGATTAGAGTTTGTACGAAGTCATTGAAGATGGGACGATGCCTTCCGGTCTTCAAGCTTCAAATTCCATCCGTTAGCCCGCACAATAGTCACTCGGGATTAGTTATCCTTGATTCTTGTTGGACATCGTGGCGTAGAGATGTGTATGAAATGTTGAGACGATGTGGCGTGGCATCGTGTTAGCGAGATGACGATGTTGCCCCTCACCGGTGTTATCATTTGGATTGAAATGATGTCAGCGAGAGCGTTGCTTTCGGGCTTATTTGAGATTGGACTGCTGCAATTGTTGAAGGTCCTCAGTGTCATCTTTGAGGTGTGCCTGTCCTCCCGGTGTTATCTCCGGGTTGGTACGAAATATCTTGTTGTGAGTGCCGAGATTGAAGCTAATCGCATTTGAAACAAGCATTTCTGGGGTTATCGCCGAAACTACATTCCTTGGGGTTATCACCAAGGTTGGTGGCTATTCCCATAGTTGGGATTGAGACTGGATACCTCGGGGTTATCTCCGAGATTAATCGGTCTTCTCTGGTGTGTGTTTCGGTATTGGATCTGCACGCCTCGGGGTTATCTCCGAGGTTGGAATTGTTACTCCCAGTGTGTATTTCGGGGTTGATGCTGAACTTCCGGTAGTATCTAGAATGGATATGGATTATCTTTCAGGGTTCCCTCTTAAAAGACGAATCTGTCCTTCTGCAATGTTAGTGACAGTAGTATAGAAAATTTCGAGTGTCTACAGTCGCAGTACGAGACTAAGTTTGCCGAGTTGTCCCGGTTCGCATCCCATTTGGTTGATAATGAGGAGAGAATGACGCGAATATTTTTGCAAGGTTTGAGACCCAAAATACGTCAATACCTCATTTCTCACAAATTGTGTTTGTATTCAGATGTAGTGAATAGGGCTCATTTATTGGAGCGCTATAATGAGCTAACCCAACCAAAAGATAACGAGCAACAACACGATAATAATTGTACCGGTGGCAATGACCATTGGAACAATGATAACCATCGTGGAGGAAATTATCATGCCAGAAATGGTAACCACTTCGGTGGTAATCATGGCCAAGATAATAGAAAAAATGATTCAATTGGAAAATTCAAGAAGAGAAGATTTAACGATGATGGGAAGACGTCGGCACCAACACTAGAAACAAATTCTAGGGGAGGAGAATGACCGCCAATTAGATGCTACAGATGTGGAGAGGAGGGACACATAAGTCCAAACTGTTCATAGCCTTCCAAGGTATGTTTAAGTTGTGGAAAAGACGGTCACATAGTTCAATTTTGTCCTGTAGCGAAATCAAGTCCAGCTGGGACGGTGGTACCAAGGGCGGATACGGACAAAACAAAGTCAGTGGTTTCAGGAAGAGCGTTTTTCGTGACTTCTCAAAAAGCGAGTAACCCGAACGAAGTTAGCACGGGTTAGTTAATTAAAATTTTTTCGAAGTCTATACCTTATTAGATACCGGTTCTACCCACTCTTTTATTTCTCCTACTTGCGCACAACGTTTAAATTTAACTCCGGAGAAATTAGACTTTGACTTATCTGTTGAAACTCTATTAGGAGAAACCTTCATTACATGTGCTATCCAAGTCTTGGATGAGAGTCACAATTTTGAATGATATTTCTATCGTTAAAAAATTTCCTGACGTATTCCTTGAAGAACTTCCTAGCCTACACCAGAGCGTGAAATCAAATTTTGTATTGACCCCAGTACAAAACCTATTTCTAAAAACCCCCAAATAGTTCTTCACCCAAAACGAACGTAACATGCGCCAAAGACGTTGGCTCGAGCTGTTGAAGATTACGATAATACGATTCAATACCATCATGGTAAAGCGAATGTAGTAGCTGACGCATTGAGTAGAAGATCATAAGCGGGTACGAGTGCTATATTGTCAACGCAAAGGCCCATTTTATATGACTTGCAAAGGATAGAGATAGAGTTAAAGACTCCAGGGACCCACGTGATGATGGACAATATACGAGTAGAACCAACTTTAATCGATAAAGTTAAAGCTGCTCAAGCTATAGACCTGGAGTTGATGCATATGAGGAAGAAAGTGCAAGAAGGTACTATGCCGGAAGCAAGAATCGATGAAGAAGGAATACTTCGAGTCAACTCCAGACTTTGTGTTCCTAACGACCCTAATTTAAAGTATAAAATCATGATGGATGCGCACAACACACCGTTTGGAATCCATCTTGGGAGTACCAAAATGTATCGTGATCTTTGACATACATTTTGGTGGAGCAATATGAAGAGAGAGATCGCGGAGTTTATCTCAAGGTGTCTAACTTGTCAACGAGTCAAGGCAGAGCATAAAGTACCAGAAGGTCCATTGCAACCACTTGAAATTCTAGAATAGAAGTGGGAGCACATTACCATAGATTTCGTTACTAGTCTTCCCAAGGTTTCTCAAGGCATAGATGCAATTTGGGTCATTGTTGATAGATTGACCAAGTCTGCTCATTTCTTACCTATACGAGAAACTTATACACTTGAACGTCTTGCTCGTATGTACATAAACGAGATTGTAAGATTGCATGGTATGCCAGTATCCATAGTTTTTGATCGAGACCCAAGATTCACTTCAAGATTTTGGGTTAGTTTGCAAAAACCTATGGGCACAGATTTACAATTTAGTTTGGCATATCATCCTCAAACGGATGGGCAGTCGGAGAGGACTATTCAAACTCTTGAAGATTTATTAAGACTCTGTGTCCTTGACTTTAAGGGAAGTTGGGACAAGTTCTTACCATTGATGGAATTTTCCTACAACAACAGTTATCAAACAAGTATCGGCATGGCTCCATTTGAGGCGTTGTACGGAAGAAAGTGTCGTTCTCCAGTATGCTGGGACGAGGTGGGTGAAGCAACGTTGTTGGGACCGGAATTGGTATGCATGACAATGAAAAAGATTCAAATGATCCAACAACGTATAAAAACCTCACAAGATCATCAAAAAAGTTATGCTGATCTTCATCGGAAGGACGTGGAATTCAATGTTGGAGAACATGTGTTGTTACGTGTTGCTCCATGGAAGGGAGTTACGAGATTTGGAAAGAGAAGAAATCTCAATCCTCGATTCATTGCTCCATTTTTAATCCTCGATCGAGTAGGAACTGTGGCCTATAGACTCGCCTTACCGCCAAGTATGTCTCGTGTTCATAACGTTTTTCACATATCTATGTTACGTAAATATGTGAAAGACCCGAGCCACATTATTGAATTAGAACCAGACGAGATAGCGGAAGATTTAACGTATGAAGAGGTACCTATTAAAATCTTGGATAAGAAGGAGCATGTTCTACGCTCCAAGGTTATACCTCAAGTTAAAGTTTTGTGGAGAAACCACGATGTTGAGGAAATGACCTGGGAGTTAGAATCTGAAATGAAATCAAGGTATCCTCACTTATTCGTCATACCAGGTATGTACCCTAATTTTGAGGGCAAAATTTCATAAGAATGGGAGGTTGTAAGACCCCAACTTTTATGAATAAAGATGAATTTTTCTATAAATATCATTTTTGAATATTAAGGTTTGAAATTGAAATAATGTTATAGTTGTGGGTAATATTTAAAAATTTTGCAAAGTAAGCAAGTTGTTATATTATATTCGATTGGTCGGGGAATATTCGTTTTAACAAGGAATATTCGTACGACAGCACAATCATTGGTGGACCCCACAACAGAATTATTGTCGAAATGAGAAAACGACAAAAATATCTTTTTATAAAAATAACGGCGAACGTTTTATCGTTTACTGTTGAAATATCCGGTGTTAAAAGTACAGTAATACGCGTGGTTGCATAGTAGCACACAGTATTGATTATTGATTCTTACGTGAGAAGTCACTCAGTTTTGTTCAATTATTGCTACAGTAATTACTACATAGTATCTCACGTTATTTGATTCAATTATTGTCGATATTTTATGTATTAGTAAATCAATAATTGAGACGACAAAGTTATTCATATTATTATTTGCAATATTGACAATGTCTAGAAGTTTTGTCAAGGAGAGGTTTGGTCACCTAATTGCGCGCCAATAGGGAGAAATCCTTATTAGAAAGCCCCCTCTTTCCTGGGAACGACCTGGTTATTAAATATTTCGAATTATAATAATGATGATAAATGTTGTTAAATATATTGAAGGAATTTTTATGAAGTTTTGTTGTAAATGTTGCTTATTTTATGGACCCCCATTTACCATTTTTCAAAATAATTGGTAGAAAGTTATTCAGTATGGTAGGACCCACCTGTGATGGTGACATGTTGGTGGGAGGGGAACACGTGGGGCCCACGTTGAAAGAAAAAAATGAGGGGGAGGGGGATCTTGCAAAAATTGTCACGGAGGAGGAAATTTTTTCAATGGAACATGTGTTTATATAAATATATATATGTATTATATTTTTGTTTTTTGTTTTACCTGAGGATTTCTTAGAAAATTTAGTAGCCCGTGATATTTGTAAGACATCCGTGAATAATTTTTAAAAAACAACTGTGCGTCCGTGATTTTATTTTCCAAATAGTATCCTTCCATTCTCCTATAAATAGGATGCTTAGTTAGAATTGAAAATCACACTAGAATCAGAGAATTCTTCTTCTATAATCATGAGCGTATTTCTTTAGAATTTTAGAAAGCTTTGAGCGTAGAAAATAGTGAAAGTTTTCTTCAAGAATATCCCCGCTATACCAGTTGGAATACTCTTCTTGTCAAGGTAAGGAATGTTATCTTTGTTCAATATTCGCTTGAAATAATATTTTCTTCCATACTCTGTAGTATGTAAGTAATATTATTTCATTTCAGATTTCAAATTCTATACTCGTTTTGTTAAAGTTTTGACATCTAAACTCCATGAAATTAGTAGAATATTCTTGATATTTGCGCTTCATCCAGTATCTTTTCATGAAAATATTATTCAGAGCATTCTTGATAAGTTTTAACTTTTTCATGCTGGAGTACTATTCACGGGGTTACTATTCCCGAAGTACTATTCATAGGGTACTATTCATTCGAGTACTATTCACCTGGAATACTATTCATGATAAAAATTGATTCGTTTTTGGTCCAAATTATTTTTGGTACAATATTATTCTTGAATTTTACTCCACAAAGCAGTATCATGTTGACTGTGACGCCCCCAAATTCTGACCTCCACTTGGTCACCCGAATTCGGTTCCTCACGTTCTCAGGGAATCACCATAATAACTAAAATCATATATTTACAACGAAAGATCTAATTTAGAATAATATACAACGATTATTATAATTATTCCCCCAAGTCTCGCAACCTACAGTACTTAATAGATTACATAATAATATCGAATAAAGATTTATTACGTAATTCTACTTAAGTTTAAACATAGTCTGCAAATAGTCTTAATACAACATGATTAATTTAAACATAAAGGGACAAGCTAGTCGGTAGCCTTGCCCTTGCCCTTGTCTTTCCCAGATACACCTCCATGTTCCGCCTTAACTGAAAGGTTTTAAAATAAGCAAGAATGAGCGCAAATTGCCCTGAAAGTAATATACAACAAGGGTAATAGTTTTATAACACGAGTGTAAAATATCGAAGTATCATCTCTAAGATAGTTCAGAGTTTCAGAATAATACCATAAATAATGAATATCAACAATTCTTGGAATAAGAATGATAATTCAATATAAATGAACAGAGATATATGAATTCAAAGGCTATCAATGTATCCGACTGGATAACAATTTATACTGAGCAATCACTAAGGACTATTGAACATCTACTAGAATTACCAATATTAAACTGATAACCCAAAAGAACAAGTACTATAGAGGATCAGTCTATAATACTCTAAGTTATGCATAACACCACAGTAATAATATACTCATGTGTTGGGGTTTCCAACAACATACAATCCCCTTACCTTAAGGGTTGTTCAACTCAGTTTCAAGATTTCCGCACCAATCAATTGGTTTGGATAGTTTTATAAACATTCATATAATCTAGCCGAATCAAATGGCATAGATACTTTTACAATATTCAAGAAAAATACTAAGTTCACATGAATAATAGTTTTTCTCAAGAGTTTAACAAATGAGCTCAATTGAACGCATAAGTAGGTTAACTTATATTCAAAGAGGTAAGTTTACGATATTCACTGGAATAAAGTAATGCAAGAGTTTAGAATACTTGCACAATGTAAAGTAGGGTTCAAATACTTGCTCAATAAAGACTTGAGTAAGGTTAGAGAAACTTGCCTTACACGTAGTTTATCCTCATTTAATAACCCAACACTTTCGAATCCTATTTATAACGTATTATATGTTCAAGATGTTCATTAGCTAACATTTTCTTTAATCAAGCTTGACATGATACAAGTAAGCACATATGGTACACAATCAGTTTATAAGTCATCACAATTACAATGACGTCCTTATTTCTTGAAGATATTCTTTGGA
This sequence comes from Panax ginseng, assembly GCA_020205605.1. Classification (NCBI taxonomy): domain Eukaryota; kingdom Viridiplantae; phylum Streptophyta; class Magnoliopsida; order Apiales; family Araliaceae; genus Panax; species Panax ginseng. The sequence goes on along the minus strand of CM035138.1, from coordinate 55,897,714 downwards.
CTTAACATCCGGAGGTTATGATAAACACTTGACCCTGTCACTTAGCATGCTGCTTAACACATTAACTATCACATTAGTCATATAAGATAAGTTAAAGTAATCATGTAGGCATGCTTCAAACATCAGACCAAAAATAGAAACTATTTATGATTATACTATATTTGACGCAGTTTATGCCATGTCTAGAAGCTTAGGGACGTCAGCATATTTCTTATTTGTCCCCTGCCGAACCAGATCGAAATTTGTTGCCTTGCGGTTTACATTCGACTTGCTCAAAACAATCATACATGATGTATTTGCCATGTTAAGGGTCTTTTCATGTTTCTCAAGTAAATCTAGATTCCCTTTTATAACATATTCCTAAATTGACCATTTCAATAGTTTAAGGCCATTCGAGGTCATGAAACCACAAAGTCTATCATGCTAGCCTTCTAAACATACAAGATGGTTATAAAACTCATATTAGGCATGCTCGCGAGTATCCATAACACATATGTTAAACTAACACCAATTTGGTTGAAAATATGCTTTGGTTATACTTTTCTTGAAATATGATACATAAGTACGATATGTATACGTTTATACTACATGAATGAGTCTATGGGTGTCACTAAACATGATCACAAATGTCAGATTCTAGTCCTCAAGGTAGTTTGACAATATTCACATTCAAAGCTTACTAGTAGATTTAAGATGTTCATTCTTGCTTACTAATCATATAAACACAATCTAAAGGTTTATTCATGCATTTCTAAGTCAAACTAACATGCTTGCAAAGTCAGTATACATACATGTCATACATACACAATAAGTTCGTTTCTAAGTCCTTAAATCCATTTTAAGCTACACAATCTTTTTAATCATGTTAAACTAGTCTAACATGCTCACATTAGGTCCACATCTCTAAATATACTCCTTACATATGCTTGCATGCTATCCTAAGTCATGGTACTATAACAGAATTTCAAAACAGAACTTAAAACAAACTTGAGGTAAGTGGCAAAGTTAACTTTACTGCTACTCGGTGTAAATCTGGCAATTACTTGCTACTATACTGGTTCGAGCAAGAACGATAAACATCCAAGAATTGTTTAGCCCAAACATAAAATTTACTCACGAAATCATTCATAAACACTTATGTATCAGTTTAAACATGCTTGTAAGGTCATATAACAATCATATGTACATTACTTAACCACACTAACATCCATTTCCATGAATTCAAGAAATTGAACTTTCAACACTTATGAACTCTGTTAACAGAAATGAAAATGGAAAGCATGGAATGGAATTATACCTTCGTAATGTGCAATGAACTTGCTACTACTTGGACTCTTAAGCTCCTAGAATGCTCTCACTCTACTACTTAGCAATTTATTAGACAATTCTCAGCAACAAGAAATGAAGAATTATAACTGCCATTTATAGAAGAACACAAAACCAGACATTGCATTTTTCCATTGAATCAAACCCATGGATTGTAGGATTGCATGAAGGTTATGGAGGAGTTGGTAATTAGTGGTTGGTTTGCATAATGAACACCACTCCCCCCATGATCATTAGCTAGAAGCTTGGAAGAAATATGCTTAGCCTTTTGAAAACATACGTATTATAGCTTGTAGTCACTATTCATGTCCTTGTGCCACTCCTTTTGGAACAAAAGAAATTCTCAGCAACACTTAGTCTACACACTTGTACACATTTTTACTCTTATGCTATATCAACCATATAATATAACCTAAGGTCACCATATGACTAAACATTTCAAGTTAGTAGGTGCTATGTAATATACATATAATCCATGTACATTCTATTTTAAGGTCTACTCACACGTATATGGCTACTTACATATTTCATGATATATATATACTATATAGTTTCAATATGCATAATCACATTGCTTCATTTATAAAACTTAATATATAGTCACATAATGTCACACTACACTATATAGTATAGTTGAATTATGGCTCACATGCACATAACTCTCAATATAATATTTCTATATTAATAACTTACTTATTTATGTCAATTAAATAATTTATTCACATTCTTGATTAATTACCACCAATATTAATTAATCCATTTATTATTGATATAATTCTTATTATAGATATATTGCACATGATTATAACCGTATATTATGAATTAATCACCAAGTAACCCATATTCCACCACAATTAATATTAATTAATGGTTTAATAATTCTGTTGTCGGACATAACATATTTCATTGCAATATACTCCTATCATTTGATTTCATCCATGTCACATATATAACATTAATGTCCCCAATTTTGTGTTACAATATAAAGTAACCAACTCAATTAGCGATGGCGCTTGATTCTTGATTTGTATTCTTTGGACTAGCCTTCATTGTAAATGCCATAACTAAGATCTGCTAAGCTGGTTTAGCTTGACGTGCCAATCTCCACCGCTAACTTCGTTATATATGACATGAATTGATCTCCACAAGAGTGTTACTACGAGTCTACGAGTGTATTGATTACTTATATAAAATCTCATGAACATATACGATTAACCTTCTTAATTCCCGGTTTAACTCACTTAGTGAATTTTCTCGTTTCGCATTAGGCCACACAAGGCATTTCACAAATCCCATTGTCACTTCACACATCTTAATACACATCGATCAAATCCGAATCAATTGTATTAGCCAACTCATAAAACAATACACTTATATTCACATAAATATTATTTCCATTAATATATTCATTTAGTAATACGTGGAAGTTCTCGGGTATTACATCCTCCCCCCCTTATAAAAATTCTGTCCCGGAATTGCTATAAGGTTACACAAATAGATGAGGATAATCCCTCATCATCCTATCTTCTAACTCCCACGTAGCCTCTTCGACATCGTGGTTACGCCAAAGTACTTTTACAGAAGAAATGATTTTATTTCTCAAGGTTTGCTCTTTCCTATCCAGAATTTGGACAGGAATCTCTTCGTACGTTAAATTCTTCTCCACTTGAATGGGTTCATAAGAAATCACATGTTTGTAGTCAGGCTTGTACGGATGCAACACGGATATGTGAAACACGTTATGGATGTGCTCCAACTCAGGTGGTAGTGCAACTTTGTATGCTACTTTGTAAGACCCCAACTTTTATGAATAAAGAATAATTTTCTCGAATTATATTTTTTAATATTATGGTATTGATTTGATATAATGTTATAGTTGTGGGTAATATTTATAAATTTTGCAAAGTACGCAAGTTATTATATAATATTCGATTGGTCGGGGAATATTCATTTTAACAGGGAATATTCGTACAACGACACAATCATTGGTGGACCCCACAACGAAATTATTATCAGATTGAGAAAACGACAAAAATACTTTATGAAAATAACGGCGGAGGTGTTACGAATTAAAAGCTGTTGAACTACCCTTAATAATAAAAGTACGATGTCTGGCGTAGTTGCACAAGATGGCACTACAGTATTGATGCTTACGTGAGAAGTCACTCAGTTATTCTCAATTATTGCTACAGTAATTGCAGCATCATATCTCTCATATTATTGATTCAATTATTGTTACAGTATCATCTGCATTCTATGATATATTATTAAATCAATAATTGAGACGACAAAGTTATTCATATTATTATTTGCAATATTGTCAATGTCTAGAAGTTCTGTCAAGGAGAGGTTTGGTCACCTAATTGCGTGCCAATAAGGAGAAATCCTTATCGGAAAGCCCTCTCTTTCATGGGAACGACCTGGTTGTTAAATATTGTGAATTATAATATTAATGATGAATAAGTTCGTGTTGATTAAAGATGCATTTTATAGTTTCATTGTGTTGGACTTATTTGTGTTAGTATAATTGATGTCTGGAGGATATATTGTTTAATTGGGTATTCAGGACACTTTTTGTGTCGGAGTACTATTCACGAGTTACTATTCATGAGTTACTATTTATGAGTTACTATTCACGAGTTACTATTCACTAGTTACTATTCACGAGTTACTATTCATGGGGTACTATTCACCCGTAAGATATATTTCTTTTCGATCCAAATTATTTTTGGGTACAATATTATTCCATGAGGAGATGTGCTAATTTTTCAGACCATTGGTTGAAGATATAATAGTAAATCAATATGGACCGCTGGTGGAAGTTATAATAGTAAATCAATATGGATAGCTGGTTTAAAGTTTTAATAGTAAATCAGTATGGACCGTTGTTTTAAGTTTTAATAATAAACCAATTTGGATCGTCCATTTAAAGTAAATCAATCGGGACCGTTCATAAGTTAGTTACTATGCAGTCCATTCTTCTATAAATAGAAGCTCATTCCTTCATTATTTCTTACGAATTCACTGAAACTCTTGAGAGAGAATTACAAGAGAACCTATAGAAAAGTATTCTGCTACTTCCCTACTCTTATATTCAGTTTCTTTTAAGGTAAAGGATGTTATTTGTTGTACTCATAAAGAGAACTTCTGTTATTCTATTATTTATTATTCTGTTGGAATAACCTGTATACGCGGGCTACCCTATACATGGTGACATTCTTCTAATATTCCGTTCTTTATTATTCTGTCGGAATATCTTGTCTCGTATAACGTTTTCTGGGACTGGTTCCATTATTTATTATTCTGGCCGAAATATCACGTGCGTGCGTTTCTGGCTGGGACTGGTTCCATCCTTTATTATTATGTTGGAATAACCTGCATGTGCGGTCTATCGCATGCATGGTGATTTCTTTTATTATTCCATTCTTTATTATACTCAGTTGGTTAAAACTTTGACTTCTATACTCCATGAAATTAGTGGAATATCCTTGATATTTGCGCTTCAACCAGTATCTTTTAATGGAAATATTCTTCTGAGCATTCTTGAATTTTACTCTACAAAGAAGTATCATGTTGACAATTTGGACGTTATCATTTCCTAGATAAATTAATTCTTGATCTTGTTTTATTGAATTCTTATATCATTGTCATCATCCTCATGTTTTTGAAAGTCATCTGTGGCCTGTAGTGCATAGATGGACTTGGTATGATTATGACCAGGGATTATTCGGTGTAATCATGACCGTAATGTTACAATTGATGTGGTAAAAGTCCTCATTGGCCGTAGTGCATTGATGGACAGTTTTTGGAATGATCATGACCATTAATGAATACACGAATGTCCTTGGCCCGTAGTGCACGGATAATTTGTGGTCGTGATACTAAAGAATATCCTTGGCCGTAGTGCAGGGGAGATTCGATGATGTGGATTACTTATTAAGCTGAGTCCCAGCGATAAAAGTGATGAAAAACCTTTTAAATCATAGAAGATAGTAGATTTTATTCTCTACTTGACTCTTCTAATGGATTGTTTGTTCTGCTGCAGTTAAACTTGATGTTTGTTATATTTTATCAGTTTAACACTGTTGAAGGCTAATGATAACTTATTCTGAATTATCTTAGTCATAATATTTCTTATTGGGCTAGTTGAGCTCACCCTTTTACTTTTATTGTTCTCTTCAGGAAATGAGAACGTAGCAGGGACTAGTCGGGGAACAGAGTGATGGTCCTAGATGTTTGCATTAGTAGTCCTCACTATTACGCGTGAAATAGTGTGATAATAATTGTAATGAGGACTCCTTTTGAGTTTGTATACTCTCTAGTAGACAATATTTGTATTCAAACTCACAGTTTATGTTTTGTCGTATTGTACATAACAGTTGTATTTGAATTCTGTACCATGTATTTGGCGACTCAAGATGGGTGATGTATAACTATTTTGGGGGTGTCACAGTTGGTATCAAAGCTTAGGGATATGTTCCCTGGCTAAGATGTGAGAATAGAACTAGGAGCGGAGAGACGGGGAATTCCTTCGCTAGTATGACCTACCTAAGTTTTTGGTATTTAATTGGTTGGTCAGAATATAGGGATAATATGTTACATGTCAATTAACCTTTTATTTTGTGGCAGTATCTGAAAATGACATCCGAGAATGTTGAGAATAGCAATGGAGCATAGGCGACAGTTGATTCACTATATATCAATAATCAGGATAATGTACATCAGGAAGGCGATAATCCTCATGCAAACAACAACACTGACTAAATGATGAATGATGGAATGTTCAGAGGCTTCATGCAATTCATGCAATAGCAGGCGAGATCAGCTCCTGTCCAAAATGTAGGTGGAAACACTGGAAACTCTCGGACGGTCACCGCTAAACAGTTCAAGGAGCTGGGACCACCTGAGTTTATTGGAGAGCCAAAACCACTTAAGGCGGAAGCATGGATTAAGCCAGATCACCAAGATATTTGATGTCTTGGGATGCTCAGAGAGAGCAAAAGGTTTCTTTTGCCCGCTTTTATGTTGCGAGGAGGCTGATTCATTGGTGGGAATCGGTAAAGCATACTCAACACCGCCTGATCTTGAAGATGTCTTGGGAAAAGTTCCAAGAACAATTCAACGACAAGTACTTTCCCGAAAGTATTCGTCATATAAAAGAGGTAGAATTCATCAAGTTGGAGCAAAATATTATGACCGTGTCGCAGTACGAAGCCAAGTTTGCCGAGTTGTCCCAGTTTGCGTTCCACTTGGTGGATAATGAAGAGAGAATGACACGGATGTTTTTAAGAGGTTTGAAGCCGAAGATACGCCAACATCTTATTTCTCATGTGTTTGTATTCAGATGTTGTAAATAGGGCTCAGTTAGTGGAGCGCGATAACGAGTCAACGCAACCAAAGGAGAGCAGTCATCGAAGCGGTGACAATAAGCGTGGAGGGAATCAACATGCCAGAAATGGTAACCACTTTGGTGGTAATCAGGGCCAAAACAATAAGAATGGACATTTCAAGAAGAGGAGATTCAACAATGATGGAAAGACGTTAGCACCAGCACTCGTTGTTAAGGAAGGAGAACGACCACCTATCATATGCTTCAAATGCGGAGGGGAGGGACACATCAGTCCAAACTGCGCGATGCCGTCCAAAGCATGTTATAATTGTGGAAGAGAAGGTCATTTAGCCCGATTTTGTCGTTCACCGAAGATAAGTTCAGCTAGGATGGAGGCACCAAAGGCTGTCCCAAAAAAGTCAAAGCCGGTAGTGCAAGGACGATCATTTGTTGTGACCTCCCAGAAAGCAAAGAACCCGAATGAGGTCATCGCGGGTAAGCTTATCATAAACTCTAGCGAAGTCTATACTTTATTTGATACCGGTTCTATCCATTCTTTTATTTCTCCTACTTGCGCTCAACGATTAAATTTGACTCCAGAGAAATTAGACTTTGACTTATCTGTGGAAACTCCGGTTGGGAGAAACCTTCATTACATCCACTAGTTATAAGTCTTGTTTGGTTCAAATTCCAGAATCGCACATTACTTGTCAATCTTATTTCTTTAAAAATACTTGCGTTTGGACGTAATTCTAGGATTGATTGGTTAACTACTCATCATGCAAAAATTGATTGTTTTTCGTAAGGTTGTTAGTTTTCATATTCCTAATCAACCTATTATGCGAATTCAAGCGACCAAACCATTAAAATCAATCACGGTCATTTCAAGCCATAAAGCTATTCGTTTATTGAAAACGGGTGTCAAGCTTTCTTATCTCATGTCACAGATTTAAGCGTAAATACGTCAATTTTGAACGATATTTACATTGTTAATAAATTTCTGACGTATTCACGAAGAACTTCTGGCCTACCCCAGGCGTGAAATTGAATTTTGTATCAACCTTGAACTGGTACAAAACCCATTTCCAAAGCCCCATATCGAATGGCTCCTATTGAACTTGAGGAGTTAAACACCCAATTGCGAGAATTGTTAGACATTGGTTTCATTCGTCCTAAGACGTCTCCTTGGGGTGCTCTGCTCTATTCGTGAAGAAGAAATATGGGAGTATGCGACTTTTGTATTGATTATCGGGAGTTGAATAATGTCACCATCAAAATAGGTAACCATTGCCACGTATTGATGACTTTTGTTTGACCCGATTGCAAGGAGCCAAATTCTTTTCAAAGATTGATCTTCATTAGGATATCACCAATTGAAGATTAGAACCGATGACATTCCAAAGGCGGCTTTCGTAAACTCTAAGACGGGCATTATGAATTTCTAGTCATGTCCTTCGGATTGACTAATGCTCCTGTTGCCTTCATGGATATGATGAACCGAGTATTTAAGGAATATTTGGATCACTTTGTGGTCGTCTTTATTGATGACATCCTTATTTATTCCAAAAGCCGTGAAGATCATGAGCAACACTTGAGGCTGACACTCCAAAAGCTTCGTGAATACAAGATTTATGCCAAGTTAAAGAAATGGGAGTTCTGGCTTGGGGAAGTAGCATTCCTTGGGCACGTAGTATCAAGTCATGGAATATCTGTTGACCCGACAAAGATTGAAGCTATTCAAAGTCGGGAGCAACCTAAATCGATGGATAGAAGTCGTAGCTTTCTCGGTTTAATTTGGTTATTATCGGAGATTCGTGGAAGGATTTTCTCGAATCACTACTCCATTAACTCAATTTGACTCGTAAAGATACAAAGTTCGGTTGGAGCGAAGAATGTGAGAAGAGTTTTCAAGAACTCAAGAGGAGACTCATTTCAAAGACTGCTCGACAATACCATCGCTCGGAGGGATTTGTCATCTCTGGTGATGCTTGGGCAAAGGGTTGGGATGTGTTCTCATGCAACATGGGAAAGTCATAGCCTATGCCTCAAGACAACTCAAAGAATATGAGAGGAATTATCCTACTCATGATCTAGAGTTAGCAACTGTTGTCTTCGCACTTAAAATTTGGAGGCATTACTTGTATGGGGAGAAAGTGGAGATCTTTACGGATAATAAAAGCCTCAAATATTTCTTCACTCAAAAGGAACTCAACATGCGACAATGACGTTGGCTTGAACTGTTGAAAGATTATGATCATACCATCCAATACCATCCTAGAAAAGCGAACGTGGTAGCTGACGCATTGAGTAGAAGATCATATGCAAGTACGAGTGCGATATTGTCAACGCAAAGGCCCATTTTGTGTGACTTGCAAAGGATGGAGATAGAGTTAAAAACTCCAGGGACCTATGTGATGATGGCGAATATACGAGTAGAATCGACTTTAATTGATAAAGTTAAAGCTGCTCAAGCAGACCCAGAGCTGATGCGTATGAGGAAGAAAGTGCAAGAAGGTGCTATGCCGGAAGCAAGAATCGATGAAGAAGGAATACTTCGAGTCAACTCCAGACTTTGTGTTCCTAACGACCCTGATTTAAAGTATAAAATCATGATGGAGACATACAACACACCGTTTGTAATTCAATTTGGGAGTACCAAAATGTATCATGATCTTCGACATACATTTTGGTGGAGCAATATGAAGAGAGAGATAGCGTTGTTTATCTCAAGGTGTCTAACTTGTCAACGAGTTAAAGCGGAGCATCAAGTACCAAAAGGTCCATTGCAACCACTTGAAATTCCAGAATGGAAGTGGGAGCACATTACCATGGATTTCATTACCGGTCTTCCTAAGGTTTCTCAAGGCATAGATGTGATTTGGGTCATTGTTGATAGATTGACCAAGTCTGCTCATTTCTTACCGATACGAGAAACTTATACACTTGAACGTCTTGCTTGTATGTACATAAACGAGATTGTAAGACTGCATGGTATGCCGGTATCCATAGTTTCTGATCGAGACCCAAGATTCACTTCACGATTTTGGGTTAGTTTGCAAAAAGCTATGGGCACAGACTTACGATTTAGCTCGGCATATCATCCTCAGACGGACAGACAGTCGAAGAGGACTATTCAAACTCTTGAAGATCTTTTAAGACTATGTGTCCTTGATTTCAAGGGAATTTGGGACAAGTTTTTATCATTGGTGGAGTTTTCCTACAACAACAGTTATCAATCAAGTATTGGCATAGCTCCATTCGAAGCGTTGTATGGGAGAAAGTGTCGTTCTCTAGTATGTTGGGATGAGGTGGGTGAAGCAACGTTGTTGGGACTGAAGTTGGTACGTATGACTACAGAAAAGATTCAAACGATCCGACAACGTATAAAAACTTCACAAGATCGACTAAAGAGTTATGCTGATCTTCATCGAAAGGAAGTATAATTCGATATTGGAGATCATGTGTTGTTACGTGTTGCTCCATGGAAAGGAGTTACGAGATTTGGAAAGAGAGGAAAGCTCAATCCTCGATTCATTGACCCATTTTTAATTCTTGAGCGAGTGGGAACTGTGGCCTACAGACTCGCCTTACCGCCAAGTATGTCTCGTGTTCATAATATTTTTCACATATCTATGTTACGTAAATATGTGAAAGACCCGAACCACATTATTGAGTTAGAATCAGACGAGATAGAGGAAGATTTAACGTATGAAGAGTTACCTGTTAAAATCTTGGATAAGAAGGATCATGTTCTACGCTCCAAGGTTATACCTCAAGTCAAAGTTTTGTGGAGAAACCACGATGTGGAGGAAATGACTTGGGAGTTAGAATTTGAGATGAAGTCAAGGTATCCTCATCTCTTCGACATACCAGGTGTGTACCCTAATTTCGAGGACGAAATTTCATAAGAAGGGGAGGTTGTAAGACCCCAACTTTTATGAATAAAGAATAATTTTCTCGAATTATATTTTTTAATATTATGGTATTGATTTGATATAATGTTATAGTTGTGGGTAATATTTATAAATTTTGCAAAGTACGCAAGTTGTTATATAATATTCGATTGGTCGAGGAATATTCGTTTTAATAGAGAATATTCGTACAACGGCACAATCATTGGTGGATCCCACAACGGAATTATTGTCGGATCGAGAAAAGCGTAAATACTTTTTATGAAAATACTTGGCGGAGGTGTTACCGTTAAAACCGTTGAACTACACGGTAGTAAAAAAATACGATGTCTAGCGCAGTTGCAGAAAGAATATTGCAGTATTGATTATTGATGCTTACGTGAGAAGTTACTCGGTTATACTCAATTATTGCTACAATAATTCACGCATCATATCTCTCATATTATTGATTCAATTATTGTTACGAAGATCATCCGCATTATATGATATATTATTAAATTAATAATTGAGGCGGCAAGAAAGTTATTCATATTATTATTTTCAATATTGACAATGTCTAGAAGTTCTGACAAGAAGAGGTTTGGTCACCTAATTGCGTGCCAATAAGGAGAAATCCTTATCGGAAAGCCCCCTCTTTCTTGGGAACGACCTGGTTGTTAAATATTGTGAATTATAATATTAATGATGAATAAGTTCGTGTTGATTAAAGATGAATTTTATAGTTCCATTGTGTTGGACTTATTTGTGTTAGTATAATTGATGTCTGGAGGATATATTGTTCAATTGGGTATTCGGGACACTTTTTGTGTCGGAGTACTATTCACGAGTTACTATTCACGAGTTACTATTCATGGGGTACTATTCACCCGTAAGATATATTTTTTTTCGGTCCAAATCATTTTTGGGTACAATATTATTCCATGAGGAGATGTGCTAATTTGGTTAAAACTTTTGTTATTATTTTTGGGTACAATTTATTTTTTTTCGGTCCAAATCTTTTGTTATTCCATTCTTTATTATACTCAGTTGGTTAAAACTTTGACTTCTATACTCCATGAAATTAGTGGAATATCCTTGATATTTGCGCTTCATCCAGTATCTTTTCATGGAAATATTCTTCTGAGCATTCTTGAATTTTACTCTACAAAGCAGTATCATGTTGACAATTTGGACGTTATCATTTCCTAGATAAATTAATTCTTGAACTTTTTTTATTGAATTCTTATATCATTTTCATCATCCTCATGTTTTTGAAAGTCATCTGTGGCCTGTAGTGCATAGATGGACTTGGTATGATTTTGACCAGGGATTATTCGGTGTAATCATGACCGTAATGTTACAATTGATGTGGTAAAAGTCCTCATTGGCCGTAGTGCATTGATGGACAGTTGTTGGCATGATCATGACCATTAATGAATACACGAATGTCCTTGGCCCGTAGTGCAGGGATAATTTGTGGTCGTGATACTAAAGAATATCCTTGACCGTAGTGCATGGGTGATTCGATGATGTGGATTATTTATTGTCGAGTCCCGAGTGATAAAAGTGATGAAAACCTTTTAAATCATAGAAGATAGTAGATTTTATTCTCTACTTGACTCTTCTAATGGATTGTTTGTTCACCGCAGATTAAACTTGATGTTTGTTATATTTTATCAGTTTAACATTGTTGAAGGCTAATGATAACTTATTCTGCATTATCTTAGTCATAATATTTCTTACTGGGCTAGTTGAGCTCACCCTTTTATTTTTATTGTTCTCTTCAGGAAATGAGAACGTAGCAGGGACTTGTCGGGGAACAGAGTGATGGTCCTAGATGTTTGCATTAGTAGTCCTCACTATTCTGTGAAATAGTATGATAATAATTGTAATGAGGACTCCTTTTGAGTTTGTATACTCTCTAGTAGACAATATTTGTATTCAAACTCACAGTTTATGTTTTGTTGTATTGTACACGACAGTTGTATTATTAAGTTGTATTTGAATTCTGTACCATGTATTTGGCGACTCAAGATGGGTGATGTTGTAAGACCCCAACTTATTATTAATGAAATTTAATTTTCTCTATTTATTATTTTGGAATAGTAAGGGTTGATTTGATTAATGTGGATAGTTATGGGTAAAATACAAAAATATTTCAAAATAAGCAAGTGGTTATAAAATATTCATTGTTGTCGGGGAATATTTGTTTGGTCGTGAAATATTCGTACTGTCGGGGAATATTCGTACGATGGCGCAGCCATGTGTGGGCCCCATAATAGAAAGCGATTGGATGAAGAAAACGACAAATATAAGTTGTTTAAAAATAACTGGCGTAGTTATTCTGAATTATCTTGTTAAAATACTTGGTGGTTAACACACAAGAGTTACACACGATATTGCACCAATTATTGATTCTTACGTAAGAAGGCACTACTCAATAATGGTTCTGAGTAATTCTTATTCGATTATTTTATTCTATTGATTTAATAATTGCTGCGTTGATATTTTATATTCCTTGTTGTTTAAATAATTGTAATTACACGTATTTTTCATTATCGAAGCAATAATTCATATTATCTGAATAATATTATTAGATAACATTATTGGCAATGTCTAGAAAGTTCATACAAGGAGAGGTTTGGTCACCTAATTGCTTGGCGCCAAGAAGTGAGAAATTCTTATTGGAAAGTCCCTCTTTCCTAGGAACTGACTGGTTGTCAATATTTTGATTCTGTAATATTATTTATGAATAATTAATTATTGATTAATATGATGAGGAAAATATTAATTTTATGTGGATATAGATGGAGAAAATTTTTAATGTGACATTTGTTGAAAATTGAAATTTTATCTTTTTCTGAAAAAATAATTCATTTAAATATATTATTATATTTTAATAATATAATAATGATGATATTTTTACGATGAATGTGGGATATTTAAAGCATGTTTTATGTGTCGGTGGACCCTATTTCTTGACAAAAATTTTATTATAGCCTGTAAAATCGTCCGTTTGTGGATTTCGGTCAATTTCTGTTTGGAATTTGGAAAAACTTTCTTCTGCAAAGTTGAATTGAATTTCCTATAAAAACTCACGAGATTTTAATTTTCTGATAAAAGGGATATTTATTATGAATTATTGAAGTTCCGAAGCTCCGAAATAATTGATTTTTGGAAGTTTAAAATAATTTAAATAAGAAAAACATTTTTTTGTGTTTGGTGGGTATCTTTAACATGTGATAGAGACTGAATTCAGATGCTTGGATGCGTAGGAAGATGTGGAAAACTAAATAATATTAATTTATTAAATTTTCTACTTTGGTGTTCTAAGCATTTTCCTATAAATAAGGTGCTTAGGTTAGAATTGAAAATCACACCAGAAACTGAAGTTTTCTCTCTCTATATTATCGAGCGTATTCTTGTGAGTATTTTGAGTATTGCTATACGGTGCAAGTTCAAGTCATAGCCTATATCCGGTGTTTCAGCTAGAAGTACTGATCTTTCGAAGTAAGGGATATTTTTTTTTGTAATGATATTATTTCTTCAATATCATTATGCTGAAATATTGATCTGAAATTTTTATCAAATTTAGAACTTTTGGTGTTAGAGTTACTATTCACGTATACGACACTATTCACGAATACGGCACTATTCATCGAAAAATGAAAATTTTCCCTTTTCGTCTAAAATATCTATTGTGGATATTAGCTTTGATTGTATCCATGTTTTGATCATTCTTGAATTTTACACCACTATGATTATTTTTGAGGTATTTTTGGACATGGATAAAACAAAGTACGAATCCTTAATCTTTAATCCTTGTCATTTTGTTTCACTGGATTCGTTTCTTTAAAAATATTTTTCATCATCCTCAGTCTTAAATGATGATATTATTGAATATCTTTGGCCTGTAGTGCAAAGATGAATGATTTCTGATGAATATCTTTGGCCCGTAGTGCAAAGATGAACAGGTGTTTAGATGAACATGACCAACTGATGAATATCTTTGGCTTCGTAGTGCAAAGATGAATATTTGATTCCGGATATATATTGATTGATGTTACAAGGATACAAGATAGGCGATGAACTTTTAAATTCATACATAGAAGATAGTAGTTTGCATTCTCTACTTAACTCTTCTAATGAATTATTATTTCAGCTGCGAATATTGATTTAAAACTTGTTGTCTATTGTATTCTATTAGATTTTTTCTGTTGAAGACTAATGATAATTTGTTGTATATTATCTTAGTCATAATATTCTTTATCGGGCTAGTTGAGCTCACCCTTTTCCTTTTTTGTTCCATTTTTCTTCTCGGGAGGCGAGAATATAGCGAGTATGCAGTCTGGGGTATGGAATGAAGGTTCTAGAGAGAGTTGTTTAGTAGTCCTCACCATTTTTTGTAAAATAATGTATCAATAAATGTGATGAAGATTTATTTGAGTATAGATATTGTCTAGAAGATAATATTTATATTCAAACTCACGCTTTTCTTGTTGTAATAATAAAGTTGTAGTTGTTTACGCACCATGTATTGACAACTCGAATGGGTGATGTATACCTATTTTGGGGGTGTCACGGTTGGTATCGAGCTTAGGATATGATCTCTGGCGGAGATCGGGGAATAGAACTAGGAGGGGAGAGCGAGTAAATCCTTCGCTAGTGTGTCTTACCTAAGCTTATTTGTTAGTTGGTCGATTATATAGGGATATTATGTGATATATTGATTTCCTTAATTAACCCTTATTTATGGCGAAGATTTGAGAATGTCGATCGAGAATATTAACAGTGGAAATGAGACCGTGGAGACGCCTGTACTCACCAACGAGGAGAACGTACAACAGGCTGACAATGTTCCTCCTGTGAACAACACCACTGAGGAGATGATGAACAAGGGGATGTTTAGCAGCTTTTTGCAGTTCATGCAAAATCAGACGAGGGAGACTCGTGTTCAAAATATAGGAGGAAATGATAGCAATTCACGGGTTGTCATAGCCAAGCAGTTCAAAGAGTTGGGACCACCAGAATTTAAGGGAAAGCCAGATCCGATCATGGTGGAAACATGGGTCAAGCAAATTACCAAGATATTCGATGTCTTGGGATGCACAGAGGAACATAAGGTTCCATTCGCTACCTTTATGTTCCATGGCGAGGTAGACTCTTGGTGGAGTCTCAGAAGCGTACATCCATCCAAACCAAGACTCGGCATGTCTTGGGAGACATTTCAGAAACTTTTTAATGACAAATACTTTCCTGAAAGTGTTCATCAAATGAAGGAAGTGGAATTCATCAGATTAGAACAAAACAACACGACGGTGTCTCAGTACGAGACAAAGTTTGTAGAGTTATCCAGGTTTGCACCTCATTTGGTGGAGAACGAGGAACGTATGATGCGGATGTTTCTGAGAGGTTTGAAACCCGGCATATGACAAAAGCTCATTTCTCATAAATTTTCTCTCTATTCAGATGTTGTAAACAGGGCTCAATTATTAGAGCGAGATAACGAGTACGGTCAACCGAGGGACCACAATCAGGATCATTCCGGAGATAGCAGTCAACAAAACAACGATAACTAGCGGAGAAAGAAAAAGACAGACAAAAATGGTAACCACTCTGGTGGTAATCATGGCCATGAAAATAGAAGAAGCGAGTCAGGAGGAGATTTTAAAAAGAGGAGATTTAATAACGACCATGTGAAGACGAGCAGTCTTAAGCTGACAAGAATCGGTTCTAAGGGAGGAGAACGACCACCGGTCATATGCTATAAATGCTAGAAAGAGGGACATATCAGTCCAAACTGCCCACAACAGTTCAAGGTATGCTATAATTGTGGAAAGGAAGGACATATCGCTCGAGATTGTATGGTAGTGGAATCTAGTTCAGCGGGGACGGTGACTCAAAAGACTGTCCCAGAAAAGTCAAAGTCAACGGTTCCTGGAAAAGCGAACGTGGTAGCTGACGCGTTGAGTAGAAGATCATATGCAGGAATGAGTGCGATGACGTCAAGTATACGCATAGAGCCAACTTTAATAGAAAAAGTTTAGGTTTCTCAAGCCACCGACCCGGAGCTGATGCGTATGAAGAAGAAAGTACAAGAAGGTGCTATTCCGGAATCGAGAATTGATGAAGAAGGAATACTTCGAGTCCAGACTTTGTGTTCCTAACGACTCTAATTTGAAGTACATGATTATGATGGAGGCACACAATACACCATTTGCAATCCATCCTGGAAGTACTAAAATGTATCGTGATCTTCGACATACATTTTGGTGGAACAATATGAAGAGAGAGATTGCAAAGTTTATCTCGATGTGTTTAACTTGTCAACGTGTAAAGGCGGAGCATCTAGTACCTAAGGGTCCGTTGCAACCACTTGAGATTCTGAAATGGAAGTGGAAACACATTACCATGGATTTCGTTACGGGTCTTCCTACGGTTTCTCAAGGCATCAATGCTATTTGGGTTATTGTTGATAGATTAACAAAGTCTGCTCATTTCTTTCCGATACGGGAGACTTATTCCCATGAACGTCTTGCTAGTATATATGTAAATGAGATTGTGAGGTTGCATGGCATGCCAGTATCCATAGTTTCGGATCGTGACCCAAGATTCACTTTAAGATTTTGGGTTAGCTTGCAAAAAGCTATGGGCACGGATTTACGATTGATTCTAAGCATACCATCCTCAAACAGACGGACAATCAAAGAGGACTATTCAAACTCTTGAAGATTTATTAAGACTCGTGTCCTAGACTTCAAGGGCGATTGGGATAAGTATTTACCATTGGTGGAATTCTCCTACAACAACAAGTTATCGTAAGTATAGGTGTGGCTCCATTTGAAGCATTATATGGACGAAAGTGTCGCTTTCAATATGTTGGGATGAGGTGGGTGAAGCAACATTGTTGGGACCCGAAGTTAAGACGTATATGATCACCGAAAAGATCCAAATGATTCGACAACGTATACAAACGGCACAAGATCGACAAAAGAGTTATGCGGATCTTCATCGAAAGGACGTGGAATTTAGTATAGGGGATCATGTATTGTTGCGAGTTGCTCCATGGAAGGGAGTTACAAGATGTGGGAAGAGAGGAAAGCTCAATCCACGATTTATTAGTCCATTTCAAATTCTTGACCGAGTAGGAAATGTAGCCTATAGACTCGCGTTACCTCCGAGTATGTCTCGTGTTCATAATGTGTTTCACATATCTGTACTTCATAAATATGTGAAAGACCCGAACCACGTTATAGAGTTAGAACCGGACGAGATAGTCGAAGACTTAACGTACGAAGAGGTACCTGTCAAGATCTTGGATAGGAAGGAGCATGTCCTACGCACAAAGGTCATACCACAAGTTAAAGTTCTGTGGAGGAATTATGTTATAGAGGAAATGACCTGGGAATTGGAAACGGAAATGAAAGCCAGGTATCCTCATGATGAGTGAGTTTTATACCTATGAATTGGATACATTCGGGCTTAATTTATTGTTGTTCTTAAGTCTTTTAGGATGTTTTTATGTGTTTGTGTCTATTCATGCATGTTTTATGTTATTTTATAGGAATTGGGGCAAAAGTTACATGGATCGATGTTTGGGGTGGCTAGATTCGCGTTTTCGGCTTGACATTTACACAGCAGTCACTTCAGAGCCAATTTGACTATAGCTCCTGACATTATTTCGAAAAACTCAAAGAATGAAAGTTGTAGATCTAATTCTCCTCTTTCCGGAACATCTTGAATCATCGAAATCGAAGTTCGGACGAAGAAGTTATGGCCATTTTCCCAAAGGACGTCGGAGCAGAAAATGTCGGATTTTGGGCGTGGCCTTCGGGCGCCCATTTTAGGTTTACCTTGCCCAGGCAAGGGGCGCTGGGAGCAGAGTTTGAGCTTGAGTTTGCCGTTATTTGGGGCCAAGGAGGGAAAGAACTTGGTGATGGCCGGACGCGTTTTGGGTAATTTTGACACCTTTTGACTCCAAATAGGATTGGGTTTGTTCTAAGCTAAAAATTGGACTTGTAACCTATAAATACATGATGTAAGACATAAAATAAAAGAGAATATATAGCTTAGCCTAGATTAAACACTCCTTTAGATTATAAAATAACCCTAGTTCTTATTAGTTTTGGAGATTGAAGCAACTTGGAGACCATTGAAGATCAAGAGCAAGAAGCAAGAGGTGAGCATCGATTTTGCGACAATGATTCTATTCTCTTCTCTCATCTTACTTTTATCTTTTGATGTCTATTCAGGTTGTGGATTCTTGGTTTTAATTCATTAATTATGAACTAACTATTTTTGAGATTTCAATTGAACTTTTATGGCTATGAATTAGTTATTCATTATATTCTAATTATTTATGTTAAAGTGAGTTGTTTATCTTGTCTTGTGCTTATTGCTTAATTATTTGATCAAGAATTACTTTGTTACTCTAGAAGGAATTGGAAGAGGAATTCTAGGGTTAGAGGCGGGCATGATATCATGTGACTTAGTTATTTGCATGGTGAAAAATTAGGTTTGTGAATTGAATGGAAATATCATTACACGCATGTAACACGTAAGGAATTGGGATTGGAAAGAGTTTAATTCAATTGTTTTGCATAGGAATATAGCAAAATTAATCTGGATTAAATAGAAGGCAATTGATCACTTGGAAAAGGACTTTTGGCATTTGAGAGTTCTGTTAACAATTCAAAGAGACATAATAATTGGGATAATTGGATAATTGATTTATAATTCATAATTGGGGATATTGAAGTCTTAATCTTTATTTATTTGAATTCATTCGTTAAAATCTTAGTTTTAATTGTTTAATTTAGTTTTCTTAATTAGAAAAATAACGATTTGAGATTGTTTAAATAAAATTAGTTTGGTTAAGAATTAGTACTTGGTGATTTTTGTTAAATAATTCCTCGTGGGAACGATACTCTACTTTCACTTTATTACTTGTTGACCGTGTATACTTGCACGTATTCATTGATTGCGAAATCGATCAACACCTCACCTTTTCGAAACACCAGGTACGTACGTCAATTTCGAGGACGAAATTTCATAAGGAGGGGAGGTTGTAAGACCCCAACTTATTATTAATGAAATTTAATTTTCTCTATTTATTATTTTGAAATAGTAAGGGTTGATTTGATTAATGTGGATAGTTATGGGTAAAATACGAAAATATTTCAAAATAAGCAAGTGGTTATAAAATATTCATTGTTGTCGGGGAATATTTGTTTGGTCGTGAAATATTAAATCTGTCGGGGAATATTAAATGCGATGGCATGACCATGTGTGGGCCCCATAATAAAAGCGATTGGATGAAAAAAACGACAAATATAAGTTGTTTAAAAATAATTGGCGTAGTTGTTTCACAAGATTATCTCGTTAAAATACTTGGTGGTTAACACACAAGAGCACACGATTGCACCAATTATTGATTCTTACGTAAGAAGGCACTACTCAATAATGGTTATAGTAATTCTTTATTCAAATATTTTATTTTATTGATTTAATAATTCTTTGCGTTGATATTTTATATTGTTGTTGTTTTAATAATTGTCATTTACAAGATTTTTCATTATCGAAGCATAATTCATATTATCTGAATAATATTATTAGATAACATTATTGGCAATGTCTAGAAAGTTCTGTCTAAGGAGAGGTTTGGTCACCTAATTGCGCCCCAGTAAGGAGAAATTCTTATTGGAAAGCCCCCTCTTTCCTAGGAACTGTCTGGTTGTCAATATTGTGATTCTGTAATATTATTTGTGAATAATTAATTATTGATTAATATGATGAGGAAAATATTGATTTTATGTGGATATAGATGGTTAAAATTTTTAATGTGACAATTGTTGAAAATTGAAATTTTATCTTTTTCTGATAAAATAATTCATTTAAATATATTATTATATTTTAATAATATAATAATGATGATATTTTTATGATGAATGTGGGATATATAAGTATATGTGGAGGAGGAGTATTTTTGTTACCAAAAATATTTAAAGCATGTTTTATGTGTCGGTGGACCCCATTTCTTGACTGAAATTTGATTATAGCTTGTAAAATCGTCCGTTTGTGGATTTCGGTCAATTTTTGTTTGGAATTTGGAAAATCTTTCTTCTGTAAAGTTGTAGAGAATTGAATTTCCTATAAAAACTCGCGAGATTTGAATTTTCTGAGTAAAGGGATATTTATTATGAATTATTGAAGTTCTGAAGCTCCGAAATAATTGATTTTTGGAAGTTTAAAATAATTTAAATAAGAAAAATGATTTTTTATGTTTGGTGGGTATCTTTAACATGTGATAGAGACTGAATTCAGATGCTTGGATGCATAGAAAGATGTGGAAAAATAAATAATATTAATTTATTAAATTTTTTACTTTGGTGTTCTAAGCATTTTCCTATAAATAGGGTGCTTAGGTTAGAATTGAAAATCACACCAGAAACTGAAGTTTTCTCTCTCTATATTATTGAGTGTATTCTTGTGAGTATTTTGAGTATATTTTGAGTATTGCTATACGGAGCAAGTTCAAGTCATAGCCTATATCCGGTGTTTCAGCTAGAAGTACTGATCTTTCGAAGTAAGGGATATTATTTTTTTTTCGTAATGATATTATTTCTTTAATATCATTATGCTGAAATATTGATCTGAAGTTTTTATCAAATTTAGAACTTTTGGTGTCGGAGTTACTATTCACGTATACGGCACTATTCACGTATACGACACTATTCACGAATACGACACTATTCATCGAAAAATAAAAATTTTCCCTTTTCGTCTAAAATATCTATTGTGGATGCTAGCTTTGATTGTATCCATGTTTTGATCATTCTTGAATTTTACACCACTATGATTATTTTTGAGGTATTTTTGGACATGGATAAAATAAAGTACGAATCCTTAATCCTTAATCCTTGTCATTTTGTTTCCTTTGGATTCATTTCTTTAAAAAATATTTTCATCATCCTCGGTCTTAAATGATGATATTATTGAATATCTTTGGCCCGTAGTGCAAAGATGAACAGTGTTTAGATGAACATGACCAATCGATGAATATCTTTGGCACAGAGTGCAAAAGATGAATATTTGACTCAGATATATATTGATTGATGTTCTGAGGGATAAAAGATAGACAATGAACTTTTAAATTCATACATAGAAGATAGTAGTTTGCATTCTCTACTTAAATCTTCTAATGAATTATTATTTCGCTCTGAATATTGATTTAAAACTTGTTGTCTATTGTATTCTATTATATTTTTCCTGTTGAAGGCGAATGATAATTTGTTGTATATTATCTTAGTCATAATATTCTTTCTTTGGGCTAGTTGAGCTCACCCTTTTCCTTTTTGTTCCATTTTTCTTCTCGGGAGGCGAGAATATAGCGAGAGTAATTAGGTCTGGGGTATGGAATGAAGGTTCTAGAGAGAGTTGTTTAGTAGTCCTCACCATTTTGTAAAATAATGTATCAATAAATGTGATGAGGATTTATTTGAGTATAGATATTGTCTAGAAGATAATATTTGTATTCAAACTCACAATTTTACTGTTGTAATAATAAAGTTGTAGTTGTTTCTGTACCATGTATTGACAACTCAGAATGGGTGATGTATACCTATTTTGGGGGCGTCACATGATGTATACCTGTTTTGGGGGCGTCACATACTTCGCACACTCGTTTGAGTATCTCGAACGGTCCTATGAAAGTTGGACTCTGTGACACCCCCAAATCCTGGTACTTCATTTCCTCAAGATTTGGTGTTCACTTAATCAAAATATTCATTTATAACTACCCAATTATAATAAAATTGAATAATAAAACCTGCCAATACTGGATTAAATTTAAATAAAAATCTCCCAGGTTATCTAACCTTTAACAATAATCATTTAAATGCGGAAATAAAATAAACTTCATTACAATCTTTAAACCAAAGTCTGATAATAAAACTATCAAATCTATTACAAGTCTTCAGTACTTGTTCATCTTTCCTTTTCCCTTACTGGTGCTAGGTATGTCACCAGTTTCAACTTTAGCTGTAAGAAATTTTACAGGCAAGAGTGAGCAAACAAGGCCCACTTGAAATAATAATAAGTAAATCTTTAAACTTTTACATCAATTGCCAATATTAGGCTCAATAGAACTGAACAATATATTCTATTAACTTTCTAAAAATTATAACATTCACTGAGGGTCTAATGACCACGAATCATATCCACGATTATAAGTAATCTTTCAACTTTAACTTTAACATCCATAAGACTATAAGGACTCCACGTACTTAGGGGGATCAACCCTTCGTACAATGTATTGCGCACAACCATTTCAATGCTAAGCGTAAACCTCTATTAAAATTAGTTGTTCATCTCAGTATTTAGAGTACAAGTCCGCACCAAATGAAGTTTGGTTTGGATAAGCTTTCAAGGAAATTTGGAATTTAACGAACATCAACTAAGGAGTAGTTGAATAAAACCAATAACACTATACTATAGAATAATCATGATTGAATCAATCATAGTAAACTAAAGTCATGCTTTAGGAATAATCTAATAACATACAATTTGAATAACTACAGCATACCTTGCTTGAACAACACTAAGCTAAGGTTAATTAGAATTGAATAATAAGCATGCATAGCATATATAGTGGTGCATGCTAAACAACAAGTTAAATACAAGAATAACTTGCTCCAAATAACTTACATCATTATATTGTAATCGAATTGAAAACAGTAATTAAATTAACAAGGTAATAGATTAGAA
This sequence comes from Panax ginseng, assembly GCA_020205605.1. Classification (NCBI taxonomy): domain Eukaryota; kingdom Viridiplantae; phylum Streptophyta; class Magnoliopsida; order Apiales; family Araliaceae; genus Panax; species Panax ginseng. The sequence continues at coordinate 55,874,404 of CM035138.1, read as the reverse complement.
AACTTGTTCAAGATTAAACTATAAGATTTGGGATACTTGTATCGTCATGAGCAACTAGATACAATGACTTACTCAATAATAGGCAACCTAGCTCTACGAAAGTGTAGACGTAGCAACTTACAACAATTGTAATTGAATTTGAAAACAATAATGTATCAAATGAAATTAAACTCGCACAATTAAGTTTTGAGTTAGAGAACTTGCTCAATTATAAAATAGAGTTAGAAAACTTGCCTTGCTCGTAGGCTAAACCGAATCAATTTGAATCACAATATCCTATATACATATGTCATCGTGACATAGTTAGTCATTATCACATAACTAATACATTCATCATGTAGGTTAAATTACCAATTCACATAATCAAACTACGTTAATACTAATTAACTCTTGATAACATGCTCATTCATAGTTTAATACTACTGAAATCATCATTTAACATTCATATTATTAACACATAATATTTATTTTCAAAATTTGTATACTTAAACAAAAGCGTAGAACATTACGCTAACTCTGGCATGGCATAGGCCACGATTTAAAGCGTAGGTCGTATTTACAATAATCAGTTATTATTTTATGATGCGGTGAATATACTACTGGTTGTACATTGCAGTGATGATGATGATATTGTATGGCGCCACTAACATACTTTGTTGGGTATATACATGCATGCGAAACTCCAAAGATTTGGCGGCTTGACAAGCGAAGACAAGAAAAAGCCAATTTGGCCTACAAGCTCGTTTCTAACAGACTAATTCACATGCAATTCATACAAAAACTTCATGTAAACATAATTCAAGAACTTCTAACATGTTTCTACCTATACATCAACATAAACAACGAATTTAAAACATCCAATTTCACTATTTTTGACAAAAACTCCATTGTTGACATTTTTTTAATGAAAATCAACACTGTGATTTTGTTTTTCAATCAAAACAGAAATTTCAAAACATCATAGTTATGATTATACATACTCTATCAATTTCCATAATCAATTTATCAATTTAACAACTAATTAAACCTTAATTTCTATTTTAAATTAAGCCATATTCATATATATTTTCTTGTAAACACTGTAATATGCTTTTCTTCACAAAACACATATATACATGAACTAGTTCCTCTATAATAATATATATAAACTCATGTAATCATCTTATAATCAATAATTTATCATATAACCATAAACACCATCAATTTATCCTTTATAAAATTTCATAGAGAATTTTTTGGGAAGAGGAAAACTAAACTTTTAAAGAAAATGTTAAGCTCCTACCTTTGATTAAGAAGATGATGGCTACTGTTGATTATCAAACTTCTTTTCTCCGATTCCTTTCTCAAACATGTTAAGATTTCTCTCTTCTTTCTTCTCTCTAACATACGTACTAGAAAATATAACGTATATAGTAATAATATATATTAATTATATAATATAACTCTAGATATCAGTTATGTAAGTTTTGAAATTTAAAAGCCATAAGGCTTGTTTGGCTAATCTTAATAAAAATTAATTCATTAACCCTTACACCTTGTTTGGTAAACCTAATTAAAATAAATGGATTAAATCCTTATACCTTGTTTGCTAAAACATCATTAGATTAAAGACTTATTATGCAATAAGACATGTTTGGCAAAAACTAAATTAAACTCTTTTAATTTATTTTAATAACTCCTTTATAGCAAGGTTATTTGTCACACTTCTATTAAATTAAATAATCAATTTAATCAATTCAAATACTAATCTATTAAATTACTTTCACACATAAATCATTATCACATAATTATAATTTTCTTTATAATTTTATTCAACCAACTAACACTTTATTTTAATCACAATTCTAATTAAAATATTATAATCCATTTAATCCTTATAAGCTCTCTAGCTTACTTATTAAATTAAATTAGTATATAACCTCATAACAATTAATTTTCTTAGCTCCTTAATTATTTATTCAACAAATAATTAACTAAACCACATCAACTCAAATTGCCATTAAATACTTATATAATTCAATAAATATTTAATATTACAAATAAATATTTAATATTTAATTATTTATTCAACAAATAATTAACTAAATCACATCAACTCAAATTGAACAATTATTTATTCAACAATAAACATAATGCATTAAATACTTATATAAATCAATAAATATTTAATATTACACTTTAAAATTCTGGAATGTTACATCATTCCCTCCTTACAAGGATTCTGTCTTTAGAATCACAACTCAAACAAATCATTCGTTACATTCTTCCCTACTTATAAAGATTCTGTCCCCAGAATCAAAGACACAGATTAAACAAATAACTCAGGGTATTCTTTCAATATTTTCTCTTCGAGTTCCCACGTAGCTTCTTCAGCGTTGTGGTTCCTCCATATCACCTTCACAGAAGGTATCACTTTATTCCTGAGCACTTGTTCTTTCCTATCGACTATCTGGATAAGAACCTCTTCATAAGACAAATCTTTCTCGAACTGCAACGGTTCATACTCGATCACATGTTTGTAGTCGGGTTTATATGGTCGTAACACCGAAATGTGAAAAACATTATGAATGTTTTCCAACTTTGGAGGTAGAGCTACCTCGTAAGCCACTTCTCCCACTCTTCGCAGCACTTCAAAGGGTCCAATAAACCTCGGGCTTAGCTTTCCCTTTTTACCGAAATGAATTTTCCCCTTCTAAGGAGAAACTTTTAAAAATACAAAAGTTCTACGTCGAATGCACGATCTTATCTCGTGTTGATTAACATACTTTTACATCTATCTTGGGGTGCTACTAATCTTGTCACGATGAGTTTAATAACGCAATGATTTGTTGTACCGATTACTGGTCCTAACGGTTGGCGTTCATCGACTTCATCCGGCCCGATGTGGAGTTCGCACTTTACTGCCGCATAATGCCTCATAAGGTGGCATGTCAATGCTCGTGTGATAAATGTTGTTGTAAGCAAATTCCACCAACGGTAATTGTTCTTCCCAGCTTCCTTTAAAGTCCATGACACATGCTCTCAACATATCTTCCAATGTCTGAATTTTTCGTTCGCTTTGGCCATCTATTTGTGGATGATAAGCCATACTCATTCGCAACTGTGTCCCCATGCATTCTTGTAGTCTCTTCCAGAAATTTGATGTGAATCGCGGATCTCTATCGGATACAATTGATACTGGCACTCCATCCCTCGAAACGATCTCTTTAATGTACAATCTTGCCAAATGATCAAGATTGAATCTAATCTTTATTGGTAGAAAGTGCGCTGATTTCGTCAGTCTGTCCACTATCACCCAAATCGCATCGCATCCTCTTTGAGTAGTTGGAAGACCTACCACAAAATCCATCGTGATGTGTTCCCACTTCCATTCCGGTATTTCCAACGGTTGTTGTAATCCGTTGGGTCTTTGATATTCGGCTTTTACCCTTTGATATGTCAAGCATTTTGCTACGCATTCAGCAACATCCCTTTTCATATTTGGCCACCAGAAATGTCAGCGCAAATCTTGATACATTTTCGTGCTTCCTGGATGAATTGAATATTTTGAGCTATGAGCTTCGATTTGAATTTCTTCCTTCAGTTCTGGTGTTGCTGGAACCCAGATTCTTCCCTCAAATCGTAGTAGTCCTTCGGTATCGATCTTGTATTTTACATCACTACTCTCAATCAGTTTCTCTTTGATTTTCCCACACTTTTCATCTTGTAGTTGAGCATTCTTCACTTTGTCCACTAAAGTTGGACCCGCTTCTATCTGGAATAGTTGTTCGTCAGATTCTTTTGAAATTTGATTTCCAACTCCAGCTTTTGTCATTCTTTGAAATGAGCTCCTCCACGAGTTGTTATCAAGCATCAACTTCTCCCGAACTTTCACGCTTAAAGCATACGCCACCACATTCGCTTTGCGGGATGATAAAAGATTTCACAATCATAATCTTTTATCAATTCCATCCACCTTCTTTGACGCATGTTCAAATCTTTACGAGTGAAAATATACTTGACCTTTTGTGGTGCGTGTAGATCTCACATTTTCTCCATAAAGATAATGTCTCCATATCTTCAGAGCAAACACAACTGCAACCAATTCTAAATCATGAGTCGGATACCCTTTCTCATAATCCTTCAACTTTAACATTCACTGAGGGTCTAATGACCACGAATCATGTCCACAGTTATAAGTAATCTTTCAACTTTAACTTTAACAGTCATAAGACTATAAGGACTCTACGTACTTAGGGGGATCAATCCTTCGTACAATGTATTGTGCACAACTATTTCAACGCTAAGTGTAAACCTCTAATAAAAGAGTTGTTCATCTCAGTATTTAGAGTACAAGTCCGCACCAAAGTAACTTTGGTTTGGATAAGTTTTCAAGGAAATTTGGAATTTAACGAACATCAACTAAGGAGTAGTTGAATAAGACCAATAACACTATACTACAGAATAATAGTGATTGAATCAATCATAGTAACTAAAGTCATGCATTAGGAATAATCTAATAGCATACAATTTGAATAACTATAACATACCTTGCTTTGAACAATATTAAGCCAAGGTTAATTAGAATTGAATACTAAACATACATGGCAATTCTGTTATGCATGTTAATCAATAATTGAAATACAAGAATGACTTGTTTAACATCAAACCAAAGTTTAGACAACTTACATCATTATAAGGTAATCGAATTGAAAACAATAATTATCTCAATAAGACAAAGGATTAGAAAACTTGCTCAATTATAAAATAGAGTTAGAAAACTTGCACAATGAAGTTTTGAGTTAGAGAGCTTGCCTTTATCACAAGCTAAACCCTTACCACTTGAATTAATACCCTATACATATGCCATATTGACATAGTTAGTCATTACCAACATTGTATATTTATATAAACAAATATATTCATCATATGGGTTAAATTACCCATTCACATAATCAACTATGTTACAAGTAGGTAACACTTAATAACATGATCATTCATAGTTTAATACTACTGAAATTATCATTTAACATTACTATTATTAACACATAACATTTATTTTCAAAGTTTGTGTAATTAAATAAAGCTATCGAGAACCTTACGCTAACTTCGTATTACTTATTTCCTGATTTTACACTATGGTTTCTTGGTATTTGAGTTAGTATTCATGCCACCTGGTCATGAGCCATTGGTTAGCCTTTTCACGTGCACCGGTCTTTGCGGTAGCATGAGATTTGTCTTCTTTGGACCATACTGCGGCGCCAGAGTCGAAATCCGTGATGACCTCGAGAATAACATGAACAAAAAGCCAAATTGGCCTAAAAGCTCGAAGCTAATAGACTGATTATCATGTAATACACATATAAACTTCATATAATCATATTGTGAAGACTTCTAACATGTTCCTACTCATACAATAACATAGACATCAAATATACAACACCCAATTTCAATGTTTTTGGCAAAAACTCCATTTTTGATATTTTCAATGGAAATCAACACTGTGATTTTGTTTTTCAATCAAAATATAAATTTCAAAACATCATAGTTATGGTCATACTTACTCTATCAATTTCCATAATCAATTAATCAATTTAACAACTAATAAAACCTTAAATTTCTATTTTAAATTAAGCCATATTCATATATATCTTCATATGAACACTGTGATATATTTTCTTCATAAAATACATACATACATGAACTAGTATATCATTAATCATATATAAACTCATAAAATCCTTTTACAAACAATTATCTTACCAAGTTATATATATATATATATCAACAATTCATCCTATAAAACATTTAAAGAGAACTTTTTGGGAAGAAGAAAAACTAAACTTTTTGAAGAAAAGGTTAAGCCCCTACCTTTGATTAAGAAGATGATGGCTAGAGTTTGATTATCAATTTCTTTTCTCCAATTCCTTTCTCAAACCTGTTAGAGTTTCTCTAAATTTCTCTCTAGTTTTCTTCTTCTCTTCTTTTCTCTCTGTAAACTTCAACTGAGTCTTTCTTCTCCCTAACTCTAACATACGTAGAATATTATAACGTATAATAATAATAAAATAGATATTAAGTATATGATTAAATACGTATATAATTCAATAAATATTTAATATTGCAAATAAATATTTAATATTTAATATTTAATTATTTATTCAACAAATAATTAACTAAACCACATCAACTCAAATTGAACAATTATTTATTCAACAATAAACATAATGCATTAAATACTTATATAAATCAATAAATATTTAATATTTAATATAAATCAATCAATTATTTATTCTGGAATGTTTCATCATTCCCTCCTTACAAGGATTCTGTCCTTAGAATCACAACTCAAAAAAATCATTCGTTACATTCTTCCCTACTTATAGAGATTCTGTCCCCAGAATCGAAGACACAGATTAAACAAATAACTCAGGGTATTCTTTCAACATTTTCTCTTCGAGTTCCCACGTAGCTTCTTCAGCGTTGTGGTTCCTCCATATCACCTTCACAGAAGGTATCACTTTATTCCTGAGCACTTGTTCTTTCCTGTCGACTATCTGGATAGGAACTTCTTCATAAGACAAATCTTTCTCAAACTGCAACGGTTCGTACTCGATCACATGTTTGTAGTCGGGTTTATATGGTCGTAACATCGAAATGTGAAAAACATTATGAATGTTTTCCAACTCTGGAGGTAGAGCTACCTCGTAAGCCACTTCTCCCACTCTTCGCAGCACTTCAAAGAGTCCAATAAACCTCGGGCTTAGCTTTCCCTTTTTATCGAAACAAATTTTCTCCTTCCAGGGAGAAACTTTTAAAAATACAAAAGTTCCTACGTCGAATGCACGATCTTGTCTGTGTTGATTAGCATACTTTTTTTACATGCGTCTTGGGTCGCTTAACCTTGTCTGATGAGTTTAACAACGTCGGCCAGGTTTGTTGCACCGATTCGGTCCTAACGATTGGCGTTCACCGACTTCATCCCAACACATTGGAGTTCGCACTTTCTGCGTCTGATAATGCCTCATGGAATGGAATGCCGATGCGTGTGATAACTGTTGTTGTAAGCAAATTCCACCAACGGTAATTGTTCTTCCCAGCTTCCTTTAAAGTCCATGACACATGCTCTCAGCATATCTTCCAATGTCTGAATTGTTCATTCGCTTTGGCCATCTATTTGTGGATGATAAGACGTACTCATTCGCAACTGTGTCCCCATGCATTCTTGTAGTCTCTTCAAGAAATTTGACTTGAATCATAGATCTCTATCGGACACAGTTGATACTGCACTCCATACCTCGAAACGATCTCTTTAATGTACAATCTTGCCAACTGATCAAGACTGAATCTAATCTTTATTGGTAGAAAGTGTGCTGATTTCATCAGTCTGTCCACTATCACCCAAATCGCATCGCATCATCTCTGAGTAGTTAGAAGACCCACCACAAAATCCATCGTGATGTGTTCCCACTTCCATTCCGATATTTCCAATGGTTGGAGTAATCCGCTGGGTCTTTGATGTTCGAATTTTACTCTCTAACATGTCAAGCATTTCGCTACGCATTCAGCAACATCATGTTTGGCCACCAAAAATGTTAGCGCAAATCTTGATACATTTTCGTGCTTCGTGGATGAATCGAATATCTTGAGCTATGAGCTTCGGTCAAAATTTCTTCTTTTAATTCTAGCACTGCTGGAACCCAAATTCTTCCCTCGAACCGTAGTAATCCTTCGGTATCGACCTTGTATTTTACATCACCGCCTTCAACCAAATTCTCTTTGATTTTCCCACATTCTTCATCTTGTAGTTGAGCATTCTTCACTTTGTCCACTAAAGTTGGACCAGCTTCTATCTGGAATAATTGTTCGTCAGATTATTTTGGAAATTTGATTTCCAACTCCAGTTTTGTCATTGCTGAAATGAACTCCTCCTGAGTTGTTATCAGCATCAGCTTCTCTCGACCTTTCCTGCTTAAAGAATCTGCAACCACATTTGCTTTTCCCGGATGATAAAAGATCTCACAATTGTAATCTTTTATCAGTTCCATCCACCTTCTTTGACGCATGTTCAAATCTTTCTGAGTGAAAATATACTTCAAACTTTGTGGTCTGTGTAGATCTCACATTTTTCTCCATAAAGATAGTGTCTCCATATCTTTAGAGCAAATACAACTGCAGCCAATTCCAAATCATGAGTCGGATACCCTTTCTCATAATCCTTTAGTTGTCTTGATGCATACACAATAACTTTGCCGTTATGCATAAGAACACAACCCAACCCTTTATGTGAGGCATCACTATACACCACAAAATTTCCTGTATTATCTGGTAATGTCAACACTGGTGCCATACTTAACTTCTTCCTCAAATCTTGGAAACTCTCTTAACAATTCTACGTCTAAACGAACTTTACAGCTTTCCTTATCAAATTTGTTAGCGGAGTGGCTATCTTAGAAAAATCTTGAATGAATCTTCTATAATAACCTACCAAATCCTAAAAACTCCTCACTTCGATGGTGTTCTTGGTTGTTCCCTAATTGATCACGACTTCCACTTTTGACGGATCCAATTGAAATCCCATCTTTGTCAATAACATGACCCAAAAAATTGTACAGTCGAGCTAAAATTCGCACTTAGAGAATTTCGCGTACAACTTTTCCTTCCTTAGTGTTTCCAATGTCAAACATAAATGTTCCACGTGTTCTTCTTGAGTTTTGGAATACACCGTAATGTCATCAATAAATACCACTACAAACTTGTCTAAGAATGGTTTAAACACCTCGCTCATCAAATCCATGAAACGCAGCGGGGCATTAGTTAAACCAAACGACATCACCGTAGCTTCGTAATGTCCGGTACCAAGTTTCAATGCCGTTCTAGGTATATCCTCCTTTCTTACCTTCAATTGGTGATACCCACTTCTCAAATCTATTTTTGAGAAATATTTAGCACCCTTCAGGTGGTCAAACAAGTCATCTATTCTAGGCAACGGATACCTATTCTTAATAGTGACCTTGTTTAACTCCCTATAATAAATGCAAAGACGCATTAATCCGTCCTTCTTCTTAATGAATAAAACTGGTGCTCCCCACGGTGATACGCTTGGTTAAATATATTTCTTGTCCAGCAACTCTTGAACTGTACCATCAATTCCTTCATTTCTATCGGAGCCATTCTGTACGGGGCCTTCGATATCGGTGTTGTTCCCGGCGCTAAGTCAATCACGAACTCAATTTCTCTGTCAGGCGGAAGTCCTGGCAAATCTTCTGGAAACACGTCTTCGAATTCTCTCACTACCGGTATTTCTTCTAGTTTCACACCCTTCTTCTGAGTATCGACTATGTAAGCTAAATAGCCCACACAACCTTGACTCAACGATTTCTTGGCCTGCATAGTCGTCAGACATTTCATTTGTCTAGGAGACTTGCTACCATAAAATACTACTTTTCACGGAGTCATAAGGTTTACACACTTCTTATGACAATCGATTACTGCTCCATGTTTGAACAGCCAATCCATTCCCAAAATTACATCAAATTCCCCGAGTCTAATCGGAATCAAATCTACCAACAAGATATTCTCCTTAATGTTCACCCTACAGTTCTTGTATACGAATCTAACAGGGATTACTTCTTTATTCGCAATTTTAATGTTCAAAGGAAAATTCAGTTCTTCTCTAGGAAATTCTAACCTCTTAGCAAATTCATCAGATATAAATGAACAAGTAGCACCCGAATCGAATAATACATAAGCATTTATATCATTGATTGGGATAATACCTGACACTACATCTTTTGATTGCACAACATCTTGCACAGTCATGTTGAAGGTTCTGGCTGTGGGTTTGTTTGATGCTGTAGGTCCTGCAATGGCCCATGTACCTCCATTGTTACCTCTATTGCTTCTGGTTGTCACTCCTTTCCTCTTCTTAGGGCATTCACGAGCAAAGTGATCCTTGGATCCGCATGTGAAGCATCCATTCTTCTTCGGTTGAGTGCAATTTGGGGCGATATGACCATCATGGCCACAATTGTAGCATACTCGCTTCCCTATCAAGCACGCACCCTTATGGAATTTCCCGCATGTCGTACATGCTTCAAACTTTTTGTTTTGCTGGTTACCTTGCTGGTTTCCAGCACCCACGTTCCCATTCCACTTCCTCTTCATGCCGTTGCTGTTGTTGTTGTTGTTGTTGTTGTTTCCACTACTACCACCTCCATTCTTAATCTCATTATCATTCTTCTTTTTATTTTGTTCCTGGTTGAACTTTGTCACTGCCTCGCCTCCACCTTCAGCGAGTACTGCTTTCTCCATCACCGCTTGCAAATGTCTTCAATGGAACAGGATACCCTCTTGTATGACCGGGGCTTGGTCCCTATTCAAATCTCTTCGCGCTTTACGCAACAAATGCATGTTAACTTGATATGGCGCAAACCTCGCCAATTCATTGAATTTTGCGGTATACTCGGATACCGTCATCGTCGCTTATTTTAGTTCCAGAAACTTTACTTCCAGCTGACTCTTCAAACTCTCCGGGAAATAGGTCTCGAAGAACAACTCCTTGAACCTATCCGTGTCATCACTCGGGCCCTTCACGAGTTTTATTGGCTCGCCACCAATAACTAGCTTACGCTTTCAATATGAACGCTATGAAAGCGATCTTACGATCATCCCTACCCTAGCAACATCGAATACTTTTTCTATCTCCATAATCCAGGTTTGTGCTTCGACTGGATTCATAGACCCATGGAATTCAGGTGGTCCAACCGCCTTGAAATCCTTAAACGTTGTACCATGGTTTTGTGGTTGATTCTGCAACGCTCCTTTCAGTAGTGTCACTAGTTGTTGAACGGGGTTACCGTCAACATTATCATTATTGGTAGTTTTCTCATTGTTTCACTGTCGGGGTGGTTCACGTCTGGGAGGCATTTTCTGTTAAAACAAAACATCTATTAGACTATTACTCAGCTTCTTTAAGTATTTCTAATTAACTTGCCTCCATAAAAGAAATAACCACATAACACATAACACTTTGAATAAAATAATAACTTTTATTTATTCATCATTACTTTGAAAAACATAAAAACAATAGCATCACTGGTATTTACATTCCTTTCCTGAACTACAAAAGTTACAGGACAACATCATTATTATCATATCCCATGGTTACTTAACACTAGGAATTTACACATTATTTAATACTTATTACGTGCTTTACAAGCACATTTTCTACGATGATCTATTAAGATACTTCTTAGCCCTATCACGTTCTTCCTCCATGACTCGAAGCATTGTCCTGCGATCTAATACATATGATGGCAGCGTCTCGAACTGAATCGGGTATCCCATGACCCGATCTTAAGCTCGATTAATTGCGGTGTCAAATACTTTATCCATCTCTTCCATCTTCATCCTTTTCGCCTGCGAGTTCCTTACTGCTCTTCCAGTTCGTTGATAAGCTTCCTCGTATGCATCTTCAGCTCTTTCCCTCTTAGCAGCTTCTTCTCTCAGCTTGTTCTTCAGTTCAGCAGCCATCTCGATCAATTGTTCTTTCTCTCCTTCAGTCTGTATTAGTCTCTCCTCGGCGTTTGTCAGTCATTCCTCACGATCCTGGATCTCGCCGTCTTTGTGTCATTGCAGTCTGTTGTTCAGCTACTATCTCCTGCAACTCCTCAACTGTATCCTGAAGTTCTACGTTACGGTCATGCACCTCATCATCGTATGCTCTGGCCACATTATCGAGTTAAGTGGAATCCTTTCCTCCTCGTCCTCATCATCCTCATCCTTCTGTGGTAACTCAATGGGATCCTCCTCATCTGTTTCCACGTCATCATCCTCATCTTCAACTACTATGACTAACGAGGCTGACTCCCGTGGCAGTAGTTGTTCCCAAACTACCTGAATATCGCTTCGCTCCTCCTCTATAGGCATTTGAGGTCCCTCCTCCCTAGCCTGACTGGATTCTCCGACATTAGTCATTCTGACAACAAAGTTTTAAAGTTTTAATTATTAATCATTACTACTCGACACTCACGAATACATAAACTATAAACACATAAGCACATAAGTGTTTTATTACTTCTTTTTTAAAACTCGATAAGAGTTATCTCCACTATCTTTTCAAAGGTTACTTCCTAAGGCTTTTCCCCCCACCTAAGGTTCATAACCTAAAGCTTTGATACCAACTGTGACACCCCAAATCTCGGTACTTCATTTCCTCAAGATTTGGTGTTCACTTAATCAAAACATTCATTTATAACTACCCAATTATAATAAAATTGAATAATAAAACCTACCCATACATGAATAAACTTAAATAAAAATCTCCCAGGTTATCTAACCTTTAACAACAATCATTCAAATGCGGAAAGTAAATAAACTTCATTTCAATCTTTAAAACCAATGTCTGAAAATAAAACTATCAAACTATTACAAGTCTTCAGTACTTGTTCATCTTTCCTTTTCCTTTACCGGTGCTAGGTATGTCACCAGTTTCCACTTTAGCTGTAAGAAATTTTACAGGCAAGAGTGAGCAAACAAGGCCCACTAGAAATAACAATAAGTAAGTCTTTAGACTTTTACATCAATTACCAATATTAGGCTCAATAGAATTGAACAATATATTCTATTAACTTTCTGAAAATTTATAACATTCACTGAGGGTCTAATGACCACGAATCATGTCCTCAGTTATAAGTAATCTTTCAACTTTAACTTTAACAGTCATAAGACTATAAGGACTCTACGTACTTAGGGGGATCAACCCTTCATACAATGTATTGTGCACAACCATTTCAACGCTAAGCGTAAACCTCTAATAAAAGAGTTGTTCATCTCAGTATTTAGAGTACAAGTCTGCACCAAAGTAAGTTTGGTTTGGATAAGTTTTCAAGGAAATTTGGAATTTAACGAACATCAACCAAGGAGTAGTTGAATAAGACCAAGAACACTATACTAAAGAATAATAGTGATTGAATCAATCATAGTAACTAAAGTCAGGCATTAGGAATAGTCTAATAGCATACAATTTGAATAACTATAGCATACCTTACTTTGAACAATATTAAGCCAAGGTTAATTAGAATTGAATACTAAACATACATTGCAATTCAGTTATGCATGTTAACCAATAATTGAAATACAAGAATGACTTGTTCAACATCAAACAAAAGTTTAGACAACTTACATCATTATAAGGTAATCGAATTGAAAACAATAATTAGCTCAATAAGACAAAGGATTTGAAAACTTGCTCAATTATAAAATAGAGTTAGAAAACTTGCACAATGAAGTTTTGAGTTAGAGAACTTGCCTTTAGCACAAGCTAAACCCTTACCACTTGAATTAATACCCTATACATATGCCATATTGACATAGTTAGTCATTACCAACATTGTATATTTATATAAACAAATATATTCATCATATGGGTTAAATTACCCATTCACATAATCAACTATGTTACAAGTAGGTAACACTTAATAATATGATCATTCATAGTTTAATACTACTGAAATTATCATTTAACATTACTATTATTAACACATAACATTTATTTTCAAAATTTGTGTAATTAAACAAAGCTATCGAGAATCTTTTTGCTAACTTTCATAGATGCTTGGCTACCACAATTTACAACGTGGTTCGTCTTGAGGTATTTGAGTTAGCGTTATGGTATGGTCACAGCCATTGGTTGGTATTTATGACGTGTACCACCGGCTATGTACATGAGATTTTCTTCTTGGACCATGCACTGCTGGCCAGAGTCGAGAATCCGTGACGATTTCTAAGAACAAACATGAACAAAAAGCCAAATTGGCCTAAAAGCTCGAAGCTAATAGACTGATTATCATGTAATACACATATAAACTTCATATAATCATATTGTGAAGACTTCTAACATGTTTCTACTCATAAAATAACATAGACATCAAATATACAACACCTAATTTCAATGTTTTTGGCAAAAACTCCATTTTTGATATTTTCAATGGAAATCAACATTGTGATTTTGTTTTTCAATCAAAATAGAAATTTCAAAACATCATAGTTATGGTCATACCTACTCTATCAATTTCCATAATCAATTAATCAATTTAACAACTAATAAAACCTTAAATTTCTATTTTAAATTAAGCCATATTCATATATATCTTCATATGAACACTGTGATATATTTTCTTCATAAAATACATACATACATGAACTAGTATATCTATAATCATATATAAACTCATAAAAACCTTTTACAAACAATTATCATACCAAGTTATATATATATATATATCAACAATTCATCCTATAAAATATTTAAAGAGAACTTTTTGGGAAGAAGAAAAACTAAACTTTTTGAAGAAAAGGTTAAACCCCTACCTTTGATTAAGAAGATGATGGCTAGAGTATGATTATCAATTTCTTTTCTCCAATTTCTTTCTCAAACCTGTTAGAGTTTCTCTAAATTTCTCTCTAGTTTTCTTCTTCTCTTCTTTTCTCTCTGTAAACTTCAACTGAGTCTTTCTTCTCCCTAACTCTAACATACGTAGAATATTATAACGTATAATAATAATAAAATAGATATTAAGTATATGATTTAACTGACATCAGTTATAAACTTTTTGAAAATCAAAAGCCATAAGGCTTGTTTGGCTAAGCTTAATAAAAATAACCCATAACCCTTACACCTTGTTTGGTAAACTGAATTAAAACAAATGGATTAATCCTTATACCTTGTTTGCTAAAACACTATTAGATTAAAGACTTATTATGCAATAAGACATGTTTGGCAAAACTAAATTAAACTCTTTTAATTTATTTTAATAACTCCTTTATAGCAAGGTTATTTGTCACACTTCTATTTAAATTAAATAATCAATTTAAATCAATTAAAATATTAATCTATTAAATTACTTTAACACATAAATCGTTATCACATAATTATAGTTTTCGTTATAATTATAATTTTATTCAACCAACTAACACTTTATTTTAATCACAATTCCAATTAAAATATTATAATTCATTTAATCCTTATAAGCTCTCTAGCTTACTTATTAAATTAAATTGGTATATAATCTCGTAACAATTAATTTTCTTAGCTACTTAATTATTTATTCAACAAATAATTATCTACACCACATGAACTCAAATTGTCATTAAATATGTATATAATTTAATAAATATTTAATATTGCAAATAAATATTTAATATTTAATATTTAATTATTTATTCAACAAATAATTAACTAAATCACATCAACTCAAATTGAATAATTATATATTCAACAATAAACATAATCCATTAAATACTTATATAAATCAATAAATATTTAATATCACACTTAAAATTTTGGAATGTTACAGAGCCATTCTGTATGGGGCCTTCGATATTGGTGCTGTTCCCGGCGCCAAGTCGATCACGAAGTCAATTTCTCTGTCAGGCGGAAGTCCTAGAAAATCTTCTGGAAAAACGTCTTTGAATTCCCTCACTACTGGTATTTCTTCCAGTTTTACATTCTTCTTCCAGTTTACCTTTGTGGGTATGACAAAGACATGGTTATAAGTAATCATGGCGCGGTGAATATCTAAGCGGCATTACACTGTATGGTGGTGATCTACTGGCTCCACTAACGTCTTTCTTTGAAAGGCTGCGCCATGACGCTGAAACTCCGATGTCATTGTGCGGTAAACAACGAGACATGAAAAAGCGATTTGGCCTACAAGCTCGTTTCTAACAGACTAATTCACATGCAATTCATACAAAAACTTCATGTAAACATAATTCAAGAACTTCTAACATGTTTCTACCCATACATCAACATAAACAACGAATTTAAAACATCAAATTTCACTATTTTTGACAAAAACTCCATTGTTGACATTTTTTTAATGAAAATCAACTTTGTGATTTTGTTTTTCAATCAAAACATAAATTTCAAAACATCATAGTTATGATTATACATACTCTATCAATTTCCATAATCAATTTAACAACTAATTAAACCTTAATTTCTATTTTAAATTAAGCCATATTCATATATATTTTCATGTAAAAACTTTGTAATATAGTTTTCTTCACAAAACACATACATACATGAACTAGTTCCTCTATAATCATATATTTAAACTCATGTAATCATCTTATAATCTATAATTTATCATATAACCATAAACACCATCCATTTATCTTTTATAAAATTTTCACGAGAGAACTTTTTTTGGGAAGAGGAAAACTAAACTTTTAAAGAAAAGGTTAAGCTCCTACCTTTGATTAAGGTGATGATGGCTACTATTGATTATCAAACTTCTTTTCTCCAATTCCTTTCTCAAACTTTGTTAGGATTTCTCTCAAATTCTCTCTAGTTTTTTCTTCTTCTTCTTCTCTTTTCTTCAATTGAGTTTTGAAATTTAAAAGCCATAAGGCTTGTTTGGCTAATCTTAATAAAAATTAATTCATTAACCCTTACACCTTGTTTGGTAAACCTAATTAAAACAAATGGATTAAATCGTTATACCTTGTTTGCTAAAACATCATTAGATTAAAGACTTATTATGCGATAAGACATGTTTGGCAAAAACTAAATTAAACTCTTTTAATTTATTTTAATAACTCCTTTATAGCAAGGTTATTTGTCACACTTCTATTAAATTAAATAATCAATTTAATCAATTCAAATACTAATCTATTAAATTACTTTCACATAAATCATTATCACATAATTATAATTTTCTTTATAATTTTATTTAACCAACTAACACTTTATTTTAATCACAATTCTAATTAAAATATTATAATCCATTTAATCCTTATAAGCTTTCTAGCTTACTTATTAAATTAAATTAGTATATAACCTCATAACAATTAATTTTCTTAGCTCCTTAATTATTTATTCAACAAATAATTAACTAAATCACATCAACTCAAATTGCCATTAAATACTTATATAATTCAATAAATATTTAATATTACAAATAAATATTTAATATTTAATATTTAATTATTTATTCAACAAATAATTAACTAAACCACATCAACTCAAATTGAACAATTATTTATTCAACAATAAACATATCCATTAAATACTTATATAAATCAATAAATATTTAATATTACACTTTAAAATTACGGAATGTTACATCATTCCCTCCTTACAAGGATTACATCCTCGAGAATCACAACTCAAACAAATCATTCGTTATATTCTTCCCTACTTACAAAGATTACATCCCCGAATCGAAGACACAATTAAACAAATAACTCGTGGTACTCTTTCAACATTTTCTCTTGAGTTCCCACGTAGCTTCTTCAGCGTTGTGGTTCCTCCATATCACCTTCACAGAAGGTATCACTTTATTCCTGAGCACTTGTTCTTTCCTGTCGACTATCTGGATAGGAACCTCTTCATAAGACAACTCTTTCTCAAACTGCAACGGTTCGTACTCGATCACATGTTTGTAGTCGGGTTTATATGGTCGTAACACCGAAATGTGAAAAACATTATGAATGTTTTCAAACTCTGGAGGTAGAGCTACCCCGTAAGCCACTTCTCCCACTCTTCGCAGCACTTCAAAGAGTCCAATAAACCTCGGGCTTAGCTTTACCGAAACAAATTTTCCCCTTCCAGGGAGAAACTTTTAAAAATACAAAAGTTCCTACGTCGAATGCACGATCTTGTCTATGTTGATTAGCATACTTTTTCTGTCTATCTTGGGCTACTACTAACCTTGTTCTGATGAGTGTAACAACGTCAGCAGTTTGTTGCACCAGTTCTGGTCCTAATAGTTGGCATTCACCGACTTCATCCCAGCACAGTGGAGTTCTGCACTTTCTGCCGTACAATGCCTTATAAGGTGGAATGCCGATGCTCGCGTGATAACTGTTGTTGTAAGCAAATTCCACCAACGGTAATTATTCTTCACAGCTTCCTTTAAAGTCCATGACACATGCTCTCAGCATATCTTCCAATGTCTGAATTGTTCGTTTGCTTTGGCCATCTATTTGTGGATGATAAGCCGTACTCATTCGCAACTGTGTCCCCATGCATTCTTATAGTCTCTTCCAGAAATTTGACGTGAATCACGAATCTCTATTGGACACAATTGATACTGCACTCCATGCCTCAAAACGATCTCTCTAATGTACAATCTTGCCAACTGATCAAGATTGAATCTAATCTTTATTGGTAGAAAGTGTTCTAATTTCGTCAGTCTGTCCACTATCACCCAAATTGCATCGCATCCTCTCTGAGTAGTTGGAAGACCCACCACAAAATCCATCGTGATGTGTTCCCACTTCCATTCCGATATTTCCAACAGTTGGAGTAATCCGCTGGGTCTTTGATGTTCGGATTTTATTCTTTGACATGTCAAGAATTTCGCTACGCATTCAGCAACATCCCTTTTCATGTTTGGCCACCAAAAATGTCGGCGCAAATCTTTATACATTTTCGTGCTTCCTGGATGAATCGAATATCTTTGGCTATGCGCTTCGGTCAAAATTTCTTCTTTCAATTCTAGCACTGCTAGAACCCAAATTCTTCCCTCGAACCGTAGTAATCCTTCGGTATCGACCTTGTATTTTACATCACCGCCTTCAACCAAATTCTCTTTGATTTTCCCACATTCTTCATCTTGTAGTTGAGCATTCTTCACTTTGTCCACTAAAGTTGGACCAGCTTCTATATGGAATAATTGTTCGTCAGATTATTTTGGAAATTTGATTTCCAACTCCAGTTTTGTCATTGCTGAAATGAACTCCTCCTGAGTTGTTATCAGCATCAGCTTCTCTCGACCTTTCCTGCTTAAAGAATCTGCAACCACATTCGCTTTTCCCGGATGATAAAAGATCTCACAATTGTAATCTTTTATCAGTTCCATCCACCTTCTTTTGACGCATGTTCAAATCCTTACGAGTGAAAATATACTTCAAACTTTGTGGTACGTGTAGATCTCATTTTTTCTCCATAAAGATAGTGTCTCCATATCTTTAGAGCAAATACAACTGCAGCCAATTCCAAATCATGAGTCGGATACCCTTTCTCATAATCCTTTAGTTGTCTTGATGCATACGCAATAACTTTGCCGTTATGCATAAGAACACAACCCAACCCTTTATGTGAGGCATCACTATACACCACAAAATTTCCTGTATTATCTGGTAATGTCAACACTGGTGCCATACTTAACTTCTTCCTCAAATCTTGGAAACTCTCTTCACAATTCTACGTCCAAACGAACTTTACAACTTTCCTTATCAAATTTGTTAGCGGAGTGGCTATCTTAGAAAAATCTTGAATGAATCTTCTATAATAACCGGCCAGTCCTAAAAAACTCCTCACTTCTGATGGTGTTCTTGGTTGTTCCCAATTGATCAAAACTTCCACTTTTGACGGATCCACTGAAATCCCATCTTTGTCAATAACATGACCCAAAAATTGTACACGGTCGAGCTAAAATTCGCACTTAGAGAATTTCGCGTACAACTTTTCCTTCCTTAGTGTTTCCAATGTCAAACATAAATGTTCCACGTGTTCTTCTTGAGTTTTGGAATACACCAGAATGTTATCAATAAATACCACTACAAACTTGTCTAAGAATGGTTTAAACACCCTGTTCATCAAATCCATGAACGCAGCAGGGGCATTAGTTAAACCAAAAGACATCACCAGAAACTCGTAATGTCCGTACCAAGTTCTGAATGCCGTTCTAGGTATATCCTCCTTTCTTACCTTCAATTGGTGATACCCACTTCTCAAATCTATTTTTGAGAAATATTTAGCACCCTTCAGGTGGTCAAACAAGTCATCTATTCTAGGCAACGGATACCTATTCTTAATTGTGACCTTGTTTAACTCCCTATAATCAATGCAAAGACGCATTGATCCGTCCTTCTTCTTAACGAATAAAACTGGTGCTCCCCACGGTGATACGCTTGGTTAAATATATTTCTTGTCCAGCAACTCTTGCAACTGTACCATCAGTTCCTTCATTTCTATCGGAGCCATTCTGTACGGGGCCTTCGATATCGGTGTTATTCCCGGCGCTAAGTCGATCACGAACTCAATTTCTTTGTCAGGCGGAAGTCCTGGCAAATCTTCTGGAAACACGTCTTCGAATTCTCTCACTACCGGTATTTCTTCTAGTTTCACACCCTTCTTCTGAGTATCGACTATGTAAGCTAAATAGCCCATACAACCTTGACTCAAAAATTTCTTGGCCTGTATAGTCGTCAGACATTTCATTTATCTAGGCGACTTGCTACCATAAAATACTACCTTTGACGGAGTCATAAGGTTTACACACTTCTTGTGATAATCGATTACTGCTCCATGTTTGAACAACCAATCCATTCCCAAAATTACGTCAAATTCCCTGAGTCTAATCGAAATCAAATCTACCAACAAGATATTCTCCTTAATGTTCACCCTACAGTTCTTGTATACGAATCTAACAAGGATTACTTCTTTATTCGCAATTTTAATGTTCAAAGGAAATTTCAGTTCTTTTCTAGGCAATTCTAACCTCTTAGCAAATTCATCAGATATAAATGAACAAGTACTACCCGAATCGAATAATACATAAGCATTTATATCATTGATTGGGATAATACCTGACACTACATCTTTTGATGGCACAACATCTTGCACAGTCATGTTGAAGGTTCTGGCTGTGGGTTTGTTTGATGCTGTAGGTCTTGCAATGGCCCATGTACCTCCATTGTTACCTCCATTGCTTCTGGTTGTCACTCATTCCCTCTTCTTAGGGCATTCACGAGCAAAGTGATCCTTGGATCCGCACGTGAAGCATACATTCTTCTTCGGTTGAGTGCAATTTGGGGCGATGTGACCCTCCTGGCCACAATTGTAGCAAACTCGCTTCCCTATCAAGCACGCACCCTTGTGAAATTTCCCGCATGTTGCACATGCTTCAAACTTTTTGTTTTGCTGGTTACCCTGCTGGTTTCCAGCACCCATGTTCCCATTCCACTTCCTCTTTAAGTTGTTGTTGCTTTTGTTGTTGTTGTTGTTGTTGTTTTTTCCACCGCTACCACCTCCATTCTTAATCTCATTCTCATTCTTCTTCTTCTTTTTGTTCTGATTGAACTTTGTCACCTTTTTCGCGCCTCCACCTTGGTAAGTCTTGCTTTCTCCATCACCGCACTGTAAATGTCTTCAATGGAGCAGGAAACCCTCATTTGTCTGTACCTGGGCTTGGTCCTGTTCAAATCTCTTCGCCTTACGCTCGTCTGTGCTGACCTGATATGGTGCAAACCTCGCCAATTCGTTGAATTCGCGGCATACTCAGATATCGCCATCGCTCTCGTTCCTGCTTTAATTCCGAAGCGCACTTCGGTGACTCTTGAACTTTTAGGAAATAAGTCTCGAAAAACAACTCCTTGAACCTATCCCAGGTCATCACTCCTGGCCCTTCCCGAGTTTTATTTGTCTGCCACCAATAACTAGCTTCTGCTTTCAACATGAATGTTGCGAAAGCAGTCTTCTTGTCATCCCCTACCCTAGCGACATCGAACACTTTTTCTATCTCCATAATCCAGGTTTGTGCTTCGACTGGATTCATGGACCCATGGAATTAAGGTGGTCCAATCGCCTTGAAATCCTTAAACGTTGTACCATGGTTTTGTGGTTGATTCTGCAATGCTCCTGTCAGTAATGTCACTAGTTGTTGAACGGGGTTATCGTCAACATTGTCGTTATTGGTAGTTCTCTTATTGTTTCTCTGTCGGGGTGGTTCACGTCTGGGAGGCATTTTCTGTTAAAATAAAACATCTATTAGACTATTACTCATCTTCTTTAAGTATTTCTAATTAACTTTCCTCCCTAAAAGAAATAACCACATAACACATAACACTTTGAATAAAATAATAACTTTTATTTATTCATCATTACTTTGAAAAACATAAAAACAATAGCATCACTGCTATTTACATTCCATTCCTGAACTACAAAAGTTAAAGGACAACATCATTATTATCATATCCCATGGTTACTTAACACTAGGGATTTACACATTATTTAATACTTATTACGTGCTTTACAGGCACATTTTCTACGATGATCTATTAAGATACTTCTTAGCCCTATCACGTTCTTCCTCCATGACTCGAAACATTGTCCTGCGATCTAATACATATGATGGCAGCGTCTCAAACTGAATCGGGTATCCCATGACCCGATCTTGAGCTAGATTAATTGCGGTGTCAAATACTTTATCCATCTCTTCCATCTTCATCCTTTTCGCCTGTGAGTTCCTTACTGCTCTTCCAGTTCGTTGATAAGCTTCCTCGTATGCATCTTCAACTCTTGCCCTCTTAGCAACTTCTTCTCTCAGCTCGTTCTTCAGTTCAGCAACCATCTCGATCAATTGTTCGTTCTCTCCATCAGTCTGTATTAGTCTCTCCTCGGCGTTTGTCAGTCGTTCCTCATGATCCTGGATCTCGCCGTCTTTTTGTGTCATTGCAGTCTGTTGTTCAGCTACTATCTCCTGCAACTCCTCAACTGTATCCTGAAGTTCTACATTACGGTCATGCACCTCAACGTATATACGACCAGCTATCGAGTTAAGTGGAATCCTTTCCTCCTCGTCCTCATCCTCATCATCCTCATCCTCCTATGGTAACTCAATGGGATCCTCCTCATCTGTTTCCACGTCAACATCCTCATCTTCAACTACTGTGACCAACGGGGCTGACTCCCGTGGCAGTAGTTGTTCCCAAACTACCTGAATATCGCTTCGCTCCTCCTCTATAGGCATTTGAGGTCCCTCCTCCCTAGCCTGAATGGATTCTCCGACATTAGTCATCCTGACAACAAAGTTTTAAAGTTTTAATTATTAATCATTACTACTCGACACTCACGAATACATAAACTATAAACACATAAGCACATAAGTGTTTTATTACTTCTTTCTTAAAACTCGATAAGAGTTATCTCCACTATCTTTTCAAAGGTTACTTCCTAAGGCTTTCCCCCCCACCTAAGGTTCATAACCTAAAGCTTTGATACCAACCTGTGACACCCCCAAATCCTGGTACTTCATTTCCTCAAGATTTGATGTTCACTTAATCCAAACATTCATTTATAACTACCCAATTATAATAAAATTGAATAATAAAACCTTCTAATACAGGAATAAACTTAAATAAATATCTCCCAGGTTATCTAACCTTTAACAACAATCATTCAAATGCGAAAAGTAAATAAACTTCATTACAATCTTTAAAACCAACGTCTGAAAATAAAACTATCAAACTATTACAAGTCTTCAGTACTTGTTCATCTTTCCTTTTCCTTTACTGGTGCTAGGTACGTCACCAGTTTTAACTTTAGCTGTAAGAAATTTTACAGGCAAGAGTGGGCAAACAAGGTCCACTAGAAATAACAATAAGTAAATCTTTGGACTTTTACATCAATTTCCAATATTAGGCTCAATAGAATTGAACAATATATTCTATTAACTTTCTGAAAATTTATAACATTCACTGAGGGTGTAATGACCACGAATCATGTCCACAGTTATAAGTAATCTTTCAACTTTAACTTTAACAGTCATAAGACTATAGGGACTCTACGTACTTAGGGGGATCAACCCTTCATACAATGTATTGTGCACAACCATTTCAACGCTAAGCGTAAACCTCTAATAAAAGAGTTGTTCATCTCAGTATTTAGAATACAAGTCCGCACCAAATTAAGTTTGGTTTGGATAAGTTTTCAAGGAAATTTGGAATTTAACTAACATCAACTAAGGAGTAGTTGAATAAGACCAATAACACTATACTACAAAATAATAGTGATTGAATCAATCATAGTAACTAAAGTCATGCATTAGGAATAATCTAATAGCATACAATTTGAATAACTATAGCATACCTTGCTTTGAACAATATTAAGCCAAGGTTAATTAGAATTGAATACTAAACATACATGACAATTCAGTTATGCATGTTAATCAATAATTGAAATACAAGAATGACTTGTTCAACATCAAACCAAAGTTTAGACAACTTACATCATTATAAGGTAATCGAATTGAAAACAATAATTAGCTCAATAAGACAAAGGATTAGAAAACTTGCTCAATTATAAAATAGAGTTAGAAAACTTGCACAATGAAGTTTTGAGTTAGAGAGCTTGCCTTTTTCACGAGCTAAACCCTTACCACTTGAATTAATACCCTATACATATGCCATATTGACATAGTTAGTCATTACCAACATTGTATATTTATATAAACAAATATATTCATCATATGGGTTAAATTACCCATTCACATAATCAACTATGTTACAAGTAGGTAACACTTAATAACATGATCATTCATAGTTTAATACTACTTAAATTATCATTTAACATTACTATTATTAACACATAACATTTATTTTCAAAGTTTGTGTAATTAAACAAAAGCCGATGCGAACCTTACGCTTAACTTTCGCGTTATGGCGCGCCACGATTTACATTGTGGTTCGGCTCTACTTGTGTTGAGTTAACCATCATGTACGTGGGTCACATGCCATTGGTTGGTTGCTTATTACGAGATTTTATCTTCTTTGGGCAGGCATGCTTCGCCGGAGGCGAGAATCTGGGACGACCTTGAGAACAAGCATGAACAAAAAGCCAAATGGGCCTAAAAGCTCGAATTTAATAGACTGATTATCATGTAATACACATATAAACTTCATTAATCATATTGTTAAGACTTCTAACATGTTCCTACTCATAAAATAACATAGACATCAAATATACAACACCCAATTTCAATGTTTTTGGCAAAAACTCCATTTTTGATATTTTCAATGGAAATCAACACTGTGATTTTGTTTTTCAATCAAAATATAAATTTCAAAATAGCATAGTTATGGTCATACCTACTCTATCAATTTCCATAATCAATTAATATATTTAACAACTAATAAAACCTTAAATTTCTATTTTAAATTAAGCCATATTCATATATATCTTCATATGAACGCTGTGATATACTTTCTTCATAAAATACATACATACATGAACTAGTATATCTATAATCATATATAAACTCATAAAATCCTTTTACAAACAATTATCTTACCAAGTTATATATATATATCAACAATTCATCCTATAAAATATTTAAAGAGAACTTTTTGGGAAGAAGAAAAACTAAACTTTTTGAAGAAAAGGTTAAGCCCCTACCTTTGATTAAGAAGATAATGGCTAGAGTTTGATTATTAATTTCTTTTCTCCAATTCCTTTCTCAAACCTGTTAGAGTTTCTCTAAATTTCTCTCTAGTTTTCTTCTTCTCTTCTTTTCTCTCTGTAAACTTCAACTGAGTCTTTCTTCTCCCTAACTCTAACATACGTAGAATATTATAACGTATAATAATAATACTATAGATATTAAGTATAGGATTTAACTGACATCAGTTATAAACTTTTTATAAATCAAAAGCCATAAGGTTTGTTTGGCTAAGCTTAATAAAAATAACCCATAACCCTTACACCTTATTTGGTAAACTGAATTAAAATAAATGGATTAATCCTTATACCTTGTTTGCTAAAACACTATTAGATTAAAGACTTATTATGCAATAAGACATGTTTGGCAAAACTAAATTAAACTCTTTTAATTTATTTTAATAACTCCTTTATAGCAAGGTTATTTGTCACACTTCTATTTAAATTAAATAATCAACTTAAATCAATTAAAATATTAATCTATTAAATTACTTTAACACATAAATCGTTATCACATAATTATAGTTTTCGTTATAATTATAATTTTATTCAACCAACTAACACTTTATTTTAATCACAATTCCAATTAAAATATTATAATTCATTTAATCCTTATAAGCTCTCTAGCTTACTTATTAAATTAAATTGGTATATAATAATCTCGTAACAATTAATTTTCTTAGCTACTTAATTATTTATTCAACAAATAATTATCTACACCACATGAACTCAAATTGTCATTAAATATGTATATAATTTAATAAATATTTAATATTGCAAATAAATATTTAATATTTAATATTTAATTATTTATTCAACAAATAATTAACTAAATCACATCAACTCAAATTGAATAATTATATATTCAACAATAAACATAATCCATTAAATACTTATATAAATCAATAAATATTTAATATCACACTTAAAATTTTGGAATGTTACAGAGCCATTCTGTATGGGGCCTTCGATATTGGTGCTGTTCCCGGCGCCAAGTCGATCACGAAGTCAATTTCTCTGTCAGGCGGAAGTCCTAGAAAATCTTCTGGAAAAACGTCTTTGAATTCCCTCACTACTGGTATTTCTTCCAGTTTTACATTCTTCTTCTAAGTATCGACTATGTAAGCTAAATAGCCCACACAACCTTGACTCAACAATTTCTTGGCCTGCATAGTCGTCAGACATTTCATTTTTCTAGGCGACTTGCTACCATGAAATATTACCTTTGATGGAGTCATGAGGTTTACACACTTCTTTTGGCAGTCAATTACCGCTCCGTATTTGAACAGCCAATCCATTCCCAAAATTACATCAAATTCCCCGAGTCTAATCGGAATCAAATCTACCAACAAGATATTCTCCTTAATGTTCACCCTACAGTTCTTGTATACGAATCTAACAGGGATTACTTCCTTATTCGCAATTTCTATGTTCAAAGGAAAATTCTGTTCTTCTCTAGGAAATTCTAACCTCTTAGCAAGTTCATCAGATATAAACGAACAAGTAGCACCCGAATAAAATAATGCATATGCATTAATATCATTGAATGGGATAATACCTGACACCACATCTTTTGATTGCACAGCATCTTGCACAGTCATGTTGAAGGTTCTGGCTATGGGTTTGTTTGATGCTGCAGGTCCTACAATGGCCCATGTACTTCCATTGTTACCTCCATTGCTTCTGGTTGTCACTCCGTCCTTCTTCTTAGGGCATTCATGAGCAAAGTGATCCTTGGATCCGCACGTGAAGCACACATTCTTCTTCTGTTGAGTGCAATTTGGGGCGATGTGACCCTCCTGGCCACAATTGAAGCAAACTCGTTTCCCCATTAAGCATGCACCTTTGTGAAATTTCCCGCATGTCGCACATGCTTCAAACCTTTTGTTTTGCTGGTTACCCTGCTGGTTTTCAGCACCCATGTTCCCATTCCACTTCCTCTTTAAGCTGTTGTTGCTGTTGTTGTTGTTGTTTTTTTTTTCCACCGCTACCACCTCCATTCTTAATCTCATTCTCATTCTTCTTCTTCTTTTGTTCCTGATTGAACTTTGTCACTGCCTTGCCTCCACCTTCAGCGAGTACTGCTTTCTCCATCACCACTGTAAATGTCTTCAATTGGAGCAGGAAACCATCTTTGTCTGACCCAGGCTTAGGTCCTGTTCAAATCTCTTCTCCTTACGCTCGTCTGTGCTGACCTGATATGGCGCAAACCTCGCCAATTCGTTGAATTTCGTGGCATACTCAAATACCATCATCGTTCCCTGCTTTAATTCCAGAAACTGCACTTCTAGCTGACTCTTCGAACTTCGCGGGAGATAAGTCTCGAAAAACAACTCCTTGAACCTATCCCAGGTCATCACTCCTGGCCCTTCCCGAGTTTTATTGGTCTTCCACCAATAACTAGCTTTTTCTTTCAACATGAAGGTTGCGAAAGCAGTCTTCTGGTCATCCCCTACCCTAGCGACATCGAACACTTTTTCTATCTCCATAATCCAGGTTTGTGCTTCGACTGGATTCATGGACCCATGGAATTAAGGTGGTCCAACCGCCTTGAAATCCTTAAACGTTGTACCATGGTTTTGTGGTTGATTCTGCAACGCTCCTGTCAGTAATGTCACTAGTTGTTGAATGGGGTTATCGTCAACATTGTCGTTATTGGTAGTTCTCTCATTGTTTCTCTGTCGGGGTGGTTCACGTCTGGGAGGCATTTTCTGTTAAAACAAAACATCTATTAGACTATTACTCAGCTTCTTTAAGTATTTCTAATTAACTTGCCTCCCTAAAAGAAATAACCACATAACACATAACACTTTGAATAAAATAATAACTTTTATTTATTTATCATTACTTTGAAAAACATAAAAACAATAGCATCACTGCTATTTACATTCCTTTCCTGAACTACAAAAGTTAAAGGACAACATCATTATTATCATATCCCATGGTTACTTAACACTAGGGATTTACACATTATTTAATACTTATTACGTGCTTTACAGGCACATTTTCTACGATGATCTATTAAGATACTTCTTAGCCCTATCACGTTCTTCCTCCATGACTCGAAACATTATCCTGCGATCTAATACATATGATGGCAGCGTCTCGAACTGAATCGGGTATCCCATGACCCGATCTTGAGCTCGATTAATTGCGGTGTCAAATACTTTATCCATCTCTTCCATCTTCATCCTTTTTGCCTGTGAGTTCCTTACTGCTCTTCCAGTTCGTTGATAAGCTTCCTCGTATGCATATTCAGCTCTTGCCCTCTTAGCAACTTCTTCTCTCAGCTTGTTCTTCAGTTCAGCAACCATCTCGATCAATTGTTCGTTCTCTCCATCAGTCTGTATTAGTCTCTCCTCGGCGTTTGTCAGTCGTTCCTCACAATCCTGGATCTCGCCATTTTTTGTGTCATTACAGTCTGTTGTTCAGCTACTATCTCCTACAACTCCTCAACTGTATCCTGAAGTTCTACGTTACGGTCATGCACCTCATCGTATATACGGCCAACTATCGAGTTAAGTGGAATCCTTTTCTCCTCGTCCTCATCATCCTCATCCTCCTGTGGTAACTCAATGGAATCCTCCTCATCTATTTCCATGTCAACATCCTCATCTTCAACTACTGTGACCAACAGGACTGACTCCCGTGGCAGTAGTTGTTCCCAAACTACCTGAATGTCGCGAGGCTCCTCCTCTATAGGCATTTGAGGTCCCTCCTCCCTAGCCTGACTGGATTCTCCGACATTAGTCATCCTGACAACAAAGTTTTAATTATTAATCATTACTACTCGACATTCACGAATACATAAACTATAAGCACATAAGCACATATGTGTTTTATTACTTCTTTCTTAAAACTCGATAAGAGTTATCTCCACTATCTTTTCAAAGGTTACTTCCTAAGGCTTTTCCCCCCACCTAAGGTTCATAACCTAAAACTTTGATACCAACCTGTGACACCCCCAATCTTGGTACTTCATTTCCTCAAGATTTGATGTTCACTTAATCCAAACATTCATTTATAACTACCCAATTATAATAAAATTGAATAATAAAACCTGCCAATACAGGAATAAATTAAATAAAATTCTCCCAAGTTATCTAACCTTTAACAACAATCATTCAAATGCAGAAAGTAAATAAACTTCATTACAATCTTTAAAACCAACGTCTGAAAATAAAACTATCAAACTATTACAAGTCTTCAGTACTTGTTCATCTATCCTTTTCCTTTACTGGTGTTAGGTACATCACCAATTTCAACTTTAGCTGTAAGAAATTTTACAGGCAAGAGTGAGCAAACAAGGCCCACTAGAAATAACAATAAGTAAATCTTTGGACTTTTACATCAATTGCCAATATTAGGCTCAATAGAATTGAACAATATATTTTATTAACTTTCTGAAAATTTATAACTTTCACTGAGGGTCTAATGACCACGAATCATGTCCATAGTTATAAGTAATCTTTCAACTTTAACTTTAACAGTCATAAGACTATATGGACTCTACGTACTTAGGGGGATCAACCCTTCATATAATGTATTATGCACAACCATTTCAACGCTAAGCGTAAACCTCTAATAAAAGAGTTGTTCATCTCAGTATTTAGAGTACAAATCCGCACCAAAGTAAGTTTGGTTTGGATAAGTTTTCAAGGAAATTTGGAATTTAACTAACATCAACTAAGGAGTAGTTGAATAAGACCAATAACACTATACTACAGAATAATAGTGATTGAATCAATCATAGTAACTAAAGTCATGCATTAGGAATAATCTAATAACATACAATTTGAATAACTATAGCATACCTTTCTTTGAACAATATTAAGCATGGTTACCCTACTGGTTTCCAGCACCCATGTTCCCATTCCACTTCCTCTTCAAGCGGTTGTTGCTGTTGTTGTTGTTGTTATTGTTGTTGTTGTTTTTTCCACCGCTACCACCTCCATTCTTAATCTCATTCTCATTCTTCTTCTTCTTTTGTTCTTCATTGAACTTTGTCCTTTCGCCGCGCCACCTTCCTTAGTACTCCTTTTTCTCCATCCTGCATTGCAAATGTCTTCAATCTGAGCAGGGAAACCCTCTTTGTCAAGCCGTGGCTTGGTCCTGTTCAAATCTCTTCGCCTTACGCTCGTCTATGCTGACCTGATATGGCGTAAACCTCGCCAATTCGTTGAATTTCGCGGCATACTCAGATACCGTCATCGTTCCCTGCTTTAACTCCAGAAACTGCACTTCTAGCTGAATCTTCAAACTTTTCGGGAAATAAGTCTTGAAAAACAACTCCTTGAACCTATCCCAGGTCATCAGTCCTGGCCCTTCCTGAGTTTTATTGGTCTGCCACCAATAACTAGCTTCTACTTTCAACATGAATGTTGCGAAAGTAGTCTTCTGGTCATCCCCTACCCTAGCGACATCGAACACTTTTTCTATCTCCATAATCCAGGTTTGTGCTTCGACTGGATTCATGGACCCACGGAATTCAGGTGGTCCAACCGCCTTGAAATCCTTAAACGTTGTACCATGGTTTTGTGGTTGATTCTGCAACGGTCCTGTCAGTAGTGTCACTAGTTGTTCAACGGGGTTACCATCAACATTATCGTTATTGGTAGTTCTCTCATTGTTTCTCTGTCGGGGTGGTTCACGTCTGGGAGGCATTTTCTGTTAAAACAAAACATCTATTAGACTATTACTTAGCTTCTTTAAGTATTTTCTAATTAACTTGCCTCCATAAATGAAATAACCACATAACACATAACACTTTGAAGAAAGTAACAACTTTTATTTATTCAAAACTTTTTTGGAAAACATAAAACAATAGCATCACTGCTATCTACATTACTTTCCTGAACTACAAAAGTTTCAGGACAACATCATAGTCATATCCCATAGGTTACATAACACTTGAGATTTACAATTTATTTAACCTTTAACTCATTGTACAACAACTACGATGTTCTATTAAGATACTTCTTAGCCCTATCACGTTCTTCCTCCATGACCCAAAACATTGTTCTGCGATCTAACACGAATGATGGCAGCGTCTCAAACTGAATCGGATATCCCATGACCCGATCTTGAGCTCAATTAATTGCGGTGTCAAATACTTTATCCATCTCTTCCATCTTCATCCTTTTCGCCTGTGAGTTCCTTATTGCTCTTCCAGTTCGTTGATAAGCTTCCTCGTATGCATCTTCAGCTCTTGCCCTCTTAGCAGCTTCTTCTCTCAGCCTGTTCTTCAGTTCAGCAACCATCTCGATCAATTGTTCTTTCTCTCCTTTAGTCTGTATTAGTTTCTCCTCGGCGTTTGTCAGTCGTTCCTCATGATCCTGGATCTCGCCGTCTATTTGTGTCATTGCAGTTTGTTGTTCAGCTACTATCTCCTGCAACTCCTCAACTGTATCCTGAAGTTCCACGTTATGGTCGTGGACTTCATCGTATATACGACCAGCTATCGAGTGAAGTGGAATCCTTTCCTCCTCGTCCTCGTCATCCTCATCCTCCTGTGGTAACTCAACGGAATCCTCCTCGTCTGTCTCCACATCATCATCCTCATCCTCAACTTCTGTGACCAACGGGGCTGACTCCCGTGGCAGTAGTTGTTCCCAAACTACATGAATGTCGCGAGGCTCCTCCTCTATAGGCATTTGAGGTCCCTCCTCCCTAGCTTATTTGGATTCTCAGAGCATTAGTCACCACGACAACAAAGTTTTAAAGTTTTAATTATTAATCATTACTACTCGACACTCACGAGTACATAAACTATAAACACATAAGCACATAAGTGTTTTATTACTTCTTTCCTAAAACTCGATAAGAGTTATCTCCACTATCTTTTCAAAGGTTACTTCCTAAGGCTTTCCCCCACCTAAGGTTCATAACCTAAAGCTTTGATACCAACTGTGACACCCCAAATCCACGGTACTTCATTTCCTCAAGATTTGGTGTTCACTTAATCCAAACATTCATTTATAATTACCCAATTATAATAAAATTGAATAATAAAACACGCTTATCTGAGATTAAATTTATATAAAATCTCCCAAAGTTATCTAACCTTTAACAACAATCATTCAAATGCGAAAATGAAATAAACTTCATTACAATCTTTAAACCAAAGTTTGATAATAAAACTATCAAATCTATTACAAGTCTTCAATACTTGTTCATCTTTCCTTTTCCCTTACTGGTGCTAGGTACGTCACCAGTTTCAACTTTAGCTGTAAGAAACTTTACAGGCAAGAGTGAGCAAACAAGGCCCCTTGAAATAACAATAAGTAAATCTTTAAACTTTTACATCAATTGCCAATATTAGGCTCAATAGAACTGAACAATATATTCTATTAACTTTCAAAAAATTATAACATTCACTGAGGGTCTAATGACCACGAATTATATCCACAGTTATAAGTAATCTTTCAACTTTAACTTTAACAGTCATAAGACTATAAGGACTCCACGTACTTAGGTGGATCAAACCTTCGTACAATGTATTGTGCACAACCATTTCAACGCTAAGCGTAAACCTTTATTAAAAGAGTTGTTCATCTCAGTATTTAGAGTACAAGTCCACACCAACGGAAGTTTGGTTTGGATAAGCTTTTAAGGAAATTTAGAATTTAACGAACATCAACTAAGGAGTAGTTGAATAAAACCAATAACACTATACTATAGAATAATCGTGATTGAATCAATCATAGTAAACTAAAGTCATGCTTTAGGAATAATCTAATAGCATACAATTTGAATAACTACAACATATCTTGCTTGAATAACACTAAGCTAAGGTTAATTAGAATTGAATAATAAGCATGCATAGCATATATAGTGGTGCATGCTAAACAACAAGTTAAATACAAGAATAACTTGCTCCAAATAACTTACATCATTATATTGTAATCGAATTGAAAACAGTAATTGAATTAACAAGATAATAGATTAGAAAACTTGTTCAAGATTAAACTATAAGATTTGGGATACTTGTATCGTCATGAGCAACTAGATATAATGACTTACTCAATAGTAGGCAACCTAGCTCTACGAAAGTGTAGAGGTAGCAACTTACAACAATTGTAATTGAATTTGAAAACAATAATGTACCAAATAAAATTAAACTCGCACAATGAAGTTTTGAGTTAGAGAACTTGCTCAATTATAAAATTGAGTTAGAAAACTTGCCTTGCTCGTAGGCTAAACCGAATCGATTTGAATCACAATATCCTATATACATATGTCATCGTGACATAGTTAGTCATTATTACATAACTAATACATTCATCATGTAGGTTAAATTACCAATTCACATAATCAAACTACGTTAATACTAATTAACTCTTGATAACATGCTCAGTCATAGTTTAATACTACTGAAATCATCATTTAACATTCATATTATTAACACATAATATTTATTTTCAAAATTTGTATACTCAAACAAAACTGTCAAAACATTTTGCTAACTTCATGCATACCACGATTTACATCGTGGGTAGCGTACTGAAGATGGTTATGGTTATAACGCTTCATGGCGGTGAATATACAACAAAAATGTTATGGTGGTGTGATGATCTGGCTCCACTCCACTAACGTCTTTCTTTGGTCAGTACACTGACGCTGAAACTCCGATGTCATTGCGACAAATAAACAGCGATAACAAGACATGAAAAAGCCAATTTGGCCTACAAGCTCGTTTCTAACAGACTAATTCACATGCAATTCATACAAAAACTTCATGTAAACATAATTCAAGAACTTCTAACATGTTTCTACCCATACATCAACATAAACAACGAATTTAAAACATCAAATTTCACTATTTTTGACAAAAACTCCATTGTTGATATTTTTTTTTAATGAAAATCAACACTGTGATTTTGTTTTTCAATCAAAACATAAATTTCAAAACATCATAGTTATGATTATACATACTCTATCAATTTCCATAATCAATTTAACAACTAATTAAACCTTAATTTCTATTTTAAATTAAGCCATATTCATATATATTTTCATGTAAACACTGTAATATAGTTTTCTTCACAAAACACATACATATATGAACTAGTTCCTCTATAATCATATATTTAAACTCATGTAATCATCTTATAATCTATAATTTATCATATAACCATAAACACCATCCATTTATCTTTTATAAAATTTTCACAGAGAACTTTTTGGGAAGAGGAAAACTAAACTTTTAAAAAAGGTTAAGCTCCTACCTTTGATTAAGGTGATGATGGCTACTATTGATTATCAAACTTCTTTTCTCCAATTCCTTTCTCAAACCTGTTAGGATTTCTCTCAAATTCTCTCTAGTTTTCTTCTTCTTCTTCTTCTCTTTTTCTTCAACTGAGTTTTGAAATTTAAAAGCCATAAGGCTTGTTTGGCTAATCTTAATAAAAATTAATTCATTAACCCTTACACCTTGTTTGGTAAACCTAATTAAAACAAATGGATTAAATCGTTATACCTTGTTTGCTAAAACATCATTAGATTAAAGACTTATTATGCAATAAGACATGTTTGGCAAAAACTAAATTAAACTCTTTTAATTTATTTTAATAACTCCTTTATTGCAAGGTTATTTGTCACACTTCTATTAAATTAAATAATCAATTTAATCAATTCAAATACTAATCTATTAAATTACTTTCACACATAAATCATTATCACATAATTATAATTTTCTTTATAATTTTATTTAACCAACTAACACTTTATTTTAATCACAATTCTAATTAAAATATTATAATCCATTTAATCCTTATAAGCTTTCTAGCTTACTTATTAAATTAAATTAGTATATAACCTCATAACAATTAATTTTCTTAGCTCCTTAATTATTTATTCAACAAATAATTAACTAAATCACATCAACTCAAATTGCCATTAAATACTTATATAATTCAATAAATATTTAATATTACAAATAAATATTTAATATTTAATATTTAATTATTTATTCAACAAATAATTAACTAAACCACATCAACTCAAATTGAACAATTATTTATTCAACAATAAACATATCCATTAAATACTTATATAAATCAATAAATATTTAATATTACACTTTAAAATTCGGAATGTTACATCATTTCCTCCTTACAAGGATTACATCCTCTAATCACAACTCAAACAAATCATTCGTTATATTCTTCCCTACTTACAAAGATTACATCCCCGTAATCGAAGACACGATTAAACAAATAACTCTGTGGTACTCTTTCAACATTTTCTCTTGAGTTCCCACGTAGCTTCTTGGCGTTGTGGTTCCTCCATATCACCTTCAAGGAAGGTATCACTTTATTCCTGAGCACTTGTTCTTTCCTGTCGACTATCTGGATAGGAACCTCTTCATAAGAAAACTCTTTCTCAAACTGCAACGGTTCGTACTCGATCACATGTTTGTAGTCGGGTTTATATGGTCGTAACACCGAAATGTGAAAAACATTATGAATGTTTTCCAACTCTGGAGGTAGAGCTACCTCGTAAGCCACTTCTCCCACTCTTCGCAGCACTTCAAAGGGTCCAATAAACCTCGGGCTTAGCTTTCCCTTTTTACCGAAATGAATTTTCCCCTTCTAAGGAGAAACTTTTAAAAATACAAAAGTTCCTACGTTGAATGCACGATCTTGTATGTGTTGATCAACATACTTTTTATGTCTGTCTTGGGGTGCTACTAATCTTGTCCTGATGAGTTTAACAACGTCAGCAGTTTGTTGTACCAGTTCTGGTCCTAACCGTTGGCGTTCACTGACTTCATCCCAGCACAGTGGAGTTCTGCACTTTCTGCCGTACAATGCCTCATAAGGTGGCATGTCGATGCTCGCGTGATAAATGTTGTTGTAAGCAAATTCCACCAACGGTAATTGTTCTTCCCAGCTTCCTTTAAAGTCCATGACACATGCTCTCAACATATCTTCCAATGTCTGAATTGTTCGTTCGCTTTGGCCATCTGTTTGTGGAGGATAAGCCGTACTCATTCGCAACTGTGTCCCCATGCATTCTTGTAGTCTCTTCCAGAAATTTGATGTGAATCGCGGATCTCTATCGGACACAATTGATACTGGCACTCCATCCCTCGAAACGATCTCTTTAATGTACAATATTGCCAAGTGATCAAGATTGAATCTAATCTTTATTGGTAGAAAGTGCGCTGATTTCGTCAGTCTGTCCACTATCACCCAAATCGCATCGCATCCTCTCTGAGTAGTTGGAAGACCTACCACAAAATCCATCAACTCAAATTGCCATTAAATACTTATATAATTCAACAAATAATTAACTAAACCACATCAACTCAAATTGCCATTAAATACTTATATAATTCAATAAATATTTAATATTACAAATAAATATTTAATATTTAATTATTTATTCAACAAATAATTAACTAAACCACATCAACTCAAATTGAACAATTATTTATTCAACAATAAACATATCCATTAAATACTTATATAAATCAATAAATATTTAATATTACACTTTAAAATTCTGGAATGTTACAGACTCAGTTTCCCTTTCTTGCCGAAACGGGTCTTTCCCTTCCATGGAGATACCTTCAGGAATACAAAACTGCTAATTTCAAAATCTCGGTCTTGCCGATGCAAATCTGCATACTTTTTCTGGCGATCTTGAGCTACAACTAGTCTAGCCTTTGTCATTGTCACCACATCCGCGGTTTGTTGTACTAACTCTTGTCCGAGTATTCGTCGTTCTCCGACTTCATCCCAACATAATGGCATTCTGCACTTTCTTCCGTAAAGAGCTTCGTATGGTGGCATGCCGATACTCGCATGGTAACTATTATTTTACGCAAATTCGACTAAGGGTAGATGGTCATCCCAATTCCCCTTGAAGTCCATCACACAATTCTTAAGCATGTCCTCTAGTGTTTGTATTGTTCGCTCACTTTGTCCGTCTGTCTGAGGATGATAAGCAGTACTTAACCTTAACTGTGTTCCCATCCTCTCTTGCAAGCTTTTCCAGAATTTTGATGTGAAACGCGGGTCTCGGTCAGAAACTATCAATACCGGCACTCCATGTCGTGAAACAATATCCTTTACGTATAGACTCGCTAACTGATTCAAACTGTAGCTGATCTTAATCGGTAGAAAATGTGCGATCTTCGTAAGTCGATCCACGATAACCCAAATGGCATCCAACCTTTTCTACGTGACCGGAAGTGTGACACCCCCAAATCCGGGTACTTCATTTCTACTGAATTTGGTGCTCACTATCAAAATAATTACATCTAACTACCCATAATAAAGGATAAAACATTAAATAAATAACTTAAACAATAATCTCTCCCATTAAAGGGTTACATCATAATCTCAACATAAATCCCAGGTAATCTACCTTAAAATTATTACATCAGTTTGCGGAATACATTATAAAATAAAACAAGTCATAAAACTTCAAGCATTTAAATAAACT
This sequence comes from Panax ginseng, assembly GCA_020205605.1. Taxonomy (NCBI): domain Eukaryota; kingdom Viridiplantae; phylum Streptophyta; class Magnoliopsida; order Apiales; family Araliaceae; genus Panax; species Panax ginseng. The sequence goes on along the minus strand of CM035138.1, from coordinate 55,836,741 downwards.
TTATCTAATTCTCCATCACTTAGACATCTTGCCCTTTCCCTTGCTAGTAGATGGATCATCACCTCTTTCAACTTTAGCTGCATTATTTAATTGCAAGAGTGAGCAAACAATTGCTCACTGACATAAAGATAGTATAATAACAACATGAGAGTGAACAACGAATACTGAATAATAAAGGACTTGTTCTACGAATCAAAATAGAAAACAAGTTCAAACTTAATTATCTGAGGGTCTTAAGACCACGAACTATGTCCACGGTATTTAGGTGTTATTACCTTAACCTTAACAATCAATAAAGGTTTAATACAAGAATGTATAACTGAACAAGGCTATCAAAGTCAAAGATCGAATATCAACAATATATAACTGAATAAGCATGATATATATATGCAAAGTATTATATTCAAGGAATTAAAACAATCTCCTTTGAATCAATGTATTAGAACAATATATGTTTTGAATACTAATAACAAGAAATGAGAATGTGAAACTCATTCGATGTAACAAATTAGGTTACATGAGCTTATTCAATAATTCATCAGAATAGAATCAATAGTCTTGCTCAATGACAAAGATAAGGCTTAGAAGCTTGCACAATTATTATAAGAGTAGAATTAAAGAACTTGCCTTGATTGTAAGCTACACAAATGTAAAACAATCTCCAATTACCCTACATTTATCATTGAAATCGCAACAATAATTAGTTATACGAATATTAGCTTTCGGGTTTAAACCATCATTTAGGTCATAACCTTAACTTAGCATCTAACCATATAGGTTAACACACTTAACGAATCTGAAATCTCACTACGAGCCAATATAACTTAATCATTCACCTCTAACTTTGAAAACACCACATTTGGTTTCATTTTATAACTTATTTAACAATTATTTAAAAATATTTTTCACTTTGTATTACAACGCATAACAACACGTTATTGTAGTCTATATTATGTCTTGACATAATTAACATGCATGCTAGACTAACATAAGTCCGATACACATAACCTGCAATTAGGCAGAAGTCACCACTCTGGGCTCGGAACGCAGCAGCGCTTCTGTCATCCCTTGTCTTAGTACCCGTAGCAATTTGTCTTTGGTGCTCATCGCAGAAAACCCAATGGCTCACCACGCTTTGAATTTGGCGCAAATGCATAGCTTTTTGCCTTAGCGCGGTAGCATATTTCTTTAGACCGGTGCACGTACGCACGAACAGCACTTCGGCATGAACAGTAGCCCTTTTTAGCCCAACTAACACAAATTTCACCCACCAAACAGTGAAATTAACATCTACAATTGGTACAGACTATTACCAACATGATTGCTAACACTTACAACCAATTAACACAATTTATCATCAACTAAAACTAGTTTAATTTCTCAAAATTTCATATTTTAATATAAAACTCTATTTTTGAACTTCTTCCACAAAAATCACCACTGACATCTCAAAACTTGGCCAAAACACTTAATTCAAATTACGTTATGCTCGTTTCTTAATAAACTAACATATACAAGCGTTAATTTAAAGTTTAACATCCAAATTGGCCACTAAAGTTGGTACTTTTCACAAGTCATATAAGAAACACAAACACTGTCATATTTTTTTCGTTTTTAAACTATAATTCTCATACGAACTCTTGCTTTTCATACAAACTCAAACATCATAACTATATATAATCATCATTCACAGGTTATATAACAACAATTTATAGAAATTAGAATTCACACACACACACACACACACACACACACACATATATATATATATATACAATATCAAATTATAGAGAATTACCTTCTTATGCTTAGACAATCCTTGCTAACCAACTGAAATTACTGTGAATTTCTTAGGTTTCTCTCAATCTCCTCTCCTCTGTGTTTTCTGTATTGTCTAGTCTTAGCAAAACAAATAAGACGCGTAGGAAAAATATAAACTGACTCCCACTAACGTCACGTACAAAACCAATAGGTAGCGTCAGTTGAAAAAAACCAAAGGCCACAAGGTCATGTTCGGCTAACCATCTATTTCCCAACCAAATTATTATTCTATTATTCTATTATATAGTTTCCACTTGTCACACTTTATTTAAATAATTTTAGTTTAACTAATTTAAATAACTAGTAATAATAATAAAAACCTTATTATCATTATACTTATAATAAATAAATAATTATATATATCTAATTTAATTAATAAATTAGAAACATCACTTTATTTATTTATTTGTTTCCATTAAATTAAACATTTCATTTAATTTAATTATTTTCTTAAATATTAAACTATTGATTTAATTTAATTATTTCTTAAATTAAATCCTTCAATAAAATTATCATTTTTCAATTTAATTACTAAATTAATTCACCACAATTATCAATTATTTATTTTCCTTAATAAAAAAATTATTTAAAATATTTATTTATTTTAATAAATATTTAAATTAAATTACAAATTTCTCGATTGTTACATCCTTCCCTCCTTAAAAGGATTATGTCCCCAGAATCACAACTCGAAAAATTCATTCATTACATTCTTCCCTCTTTAACAAGATTTTGTCCCCAGAATCGCTATACAAAATCAAGCAAACAACTGAGGATAATTATTCATCATAACATTTTCAAGTTCCCACATAGCTTCCTCAGCATTGTGGTTCCTCCAGATTACCTTAACAGAAGGTATCACCTTATTATTCTCAAGATTTGCTCTTTTCTCATCAACAATTTGAGCAGGACTTCTTCATATGTTAAGTCTTTCTCAAACCGTAAGGGCTCATATTCTATAACATGCCTATAATCGGGCTTATACGGTTGGCCTCAATACCGAGATGTGGAAAACATTATGGATATGCATTAACTCACGGAGGTAAGGCTACTCGTGACGCCACTTCGCCAACCCGTCGAAGAACTTCAGAAGGACCTATAAACCTAGGGCTTAATTTCATTTTCTTGCCATATTGAATTTTCCCCTTCCAGGGAGATACTTTCAAGAAAACATAACTACCAACATTGAATTCACGATTTTGTCGGTGCTGATCGGCATATTTCTTCTGTCTATCTTGTGCAGCTATCAATCTTGCTCGAATCACCTTGATGATTTCGATGATTTGTTGCACCAACTCTGGACCAATTAGCTGACGTTCACCTACCTCATCCCAGTACAACATAGTTCTGCATTTTCTGCCGTATAACGCTTCGTAAGGCGGCATGCCAATACTCGCGTGATAACTATTATTATAGGATAATTTAACCAACGGTAAATGATCATCCCAATTTCCCTTGAAATCCATAATACATGCCCTGAGCATATCCTCTAGTGTTTGGATAGTTCTCTCGCTTTGTTCGTCGATTTGAGGATGGTACGTTGTGCTCATTCTCAGCTGTGTTCCCAAACATTCTTGCAATCGTTTCCAAAAATTAGATGTGAAACGTGGATCTCTGTCTGACACAATGGACACAGGTACACCGTGTCTTGAAATAATTTCCTTCACGTACAGTTTTGCTAACCGATCTAGGGTAAATCTAATCTTGATTGGTAAGAAGTGAGCCTACTTTGTCAATCGATCGACAATCACCCAAATAGTATCGTAACTTTGTTGGGTCGTTGGAAGACCTACCACAAAATCCATTGTTATATGCTCCCACTTCCATTCTGGTATCTCTAACGGTTGCAGTAATCTGCTTGGTCTTTGATGTTCAGCTTTAACTTTCTGACATGTTAAGCATTTCGCCACACACTCAGCCACATCCTTCTTCATATTCGGCCACTCAGAACTTCGTCTTTAACTTCTGGTACTGGCGGAACCCATATTCTCCCTTCGAATCGAAGTAAACCTTCCGAATCGATTTTGAATTTATTTTCCTCACCTTCAGATATCTTCTATTTTATCTTTTCGCATTCTTCATCCTGAAGTTGTGAATTCTTCACTTTATCTACCAATGTTGAATTATTTCTTATCTGGAACAACTTTTCATCGGATTCTGTCGGATATTTAATTTCCAACTCCATCTTAGCCATTTTCGACACTAGCTTCTCTTGAGCAGTCAACAACATTAACTTCTCTCGACCCTTCCTACTTAAGGCATCAACAACAACATTCGCTTTTCTGGGATGATAGAAAATCTCGCAGTCGCAGTCTTTAATCAGTTCCAACCATCTTCTTTGTCGCATGTTTAAGTCTTTTTGTGTAAAGATATACTTTAGACTTTTATGGTCAGTATATATCTCACATCTCTCTTCGTAAAGATAATGTCTCCAAATCTTCAAGGCAAACACTACCGCAGCCAACTCTAAGTCATGAGTCGGATACCCCTTTTCGTAATCTTTTAATTGACGTGATGCATACGCAATAACTCTGCCGTTCTGCATAAGCACACATCCTAGTCCTTTATGTGATGTGTCACTATACACTACAAAATTCCCTGTATCATCAGGCAATGACAACACAGGTGCTGTACTTAACCTCTTCTTCAATTCGTGAAAACTTTCCTCACACTTCTCCGTCCAAACAAACTTATCCGCCTTCCTAGTTAAATTCGTCAACGGGGTCGCGATCTTGGAAAAGTCCTGAATAAAATGCCTATAGTAACCTGCCAACCCTAAGAAACTCCTTATCTCTGACGATGTCTTCGGCTGATCCAAGTTTACTATAACTTCAACTTTTGATGGATCTACCGAAATTCCGTCTTTATCAATAACATGCCCGAGAAATTATACATGTTCCATCCAAAACTCACATTTTGAAAATTTTGCGTACAACTTCTCCTTTCTCAATGTCTCCAATGTTAATCTTAAGTATTTTACATGTTCTTCCTTGGTCTTAGAATAAACCAAGATATCATCAATAAACACTACCACAAATTTATCTAAGAATGGTTTAAACACCCTTTTCATTAAATCCATGAACGCTGCAGGTGCATTGGTTAAACCAAATGACATAACCAAAAACTCGTAATGACCATACCGAGTTCTGAATGCCGTCTTCGGTACGTCTTCTGGCCTCACCTTCAATTGATGATAACAACTCCTCAAGTCTATCTTTGAAAAATATCTCGCCCCCTTCAGTTGATCAAACAGGTCGTCGATTCTTGGTAACAGATACTTATTTTTAATTGTAACCTTATTCAATTCTCAATAGTCAAGGCAAAGCCGCATTGATCCATCCTTCTTCTTAACAAATAACACGGGCGCTCCCCATGGCGATACGCTCGGCTGGATATACTTCTTGTCGAGCAATTCTTGTAGTTGCACCATCAACTCTTTCATCTCTACCGGGGCCATTCTGTATGGTGCCTTAGATATCAGACCTGTTCCTGGTACTAAATCAATCACGAACTCAATTTGTCGATTTGGCAGAAGACCCGGTAAATCGTCTGGAAATACGTCTACAAAATCTCTTATGATCGGTATCTCTTCTAACTTTGCACTTTTCTGTTGTGTATCAACTATGTAGGCTAAGTATCCTCGTCTTGACAACTTCTTGGCTTGCATCACCGTTAGACAACTTGCTTGTCGAGGTGATTTGCTGCCATAGAACACAACCTTTGATGGAGTCATAAGGTTAACATACTTTCTTTGGCAACCAATCACTGCTCCGTGATTGAATAACCAATCCATTCCCAGTATAACATCAAACTCCCCCAGTCTAATTGGTATCAAAACTACCCTCCTCTCCTGACCCTTTATAACCACTTTACAATTCTTATATATGAACCTAACAGGAATCACTTCCCTATTTGCAATCTCTATGGTCAAGGGATAATCTAATTCTTCCTGAGGCAAATCTAAGTTTTGAGTAAATTCATTAGATATAAATGAACAAGTAGCTTTTAATCAAGCAAAGACATAAGCATTAATACCATTAATCAGAATGATACCTGACACAACATCCTTAGACTGAACAACATCCAGTACAGTCATATTGAAAGTTCTTACAGTAGGTCGGCTTGACTGAGCTGGTCCAGTGATAGTTAATGCACCACCACCATTGTTGTTTCCTTTTCCTCCACTTGCACTCCCCACTGGATTTTTAGGACAATCACGAGCCATGTGATCCTTCGAACCGCAGGTAAAACATGCTCCTTTCTTCGGACTGAAACACTTTGGTGCAATGTGTCCCTCCTGACCATAGTTGAAACACACTCGCTTTCCCTTCAAACATACCCCATTATGAATCTTTCCACACGTCGCACAAGCTTCAAACTTTTTCTTCTGCTGACTTCCCTGCTGTCTTACCATAGTCGAATTCTCGTTCCATTTCCTCTTCTGATTGTTGCCTCCAACATTACTTCCACCAGCCTTATTCTCGTTATCATTCTTCATCTTCTTCTGATCTTGGTTATACTTGGTCAAGGCATCGCTTCCACCTTCCGCGATAATTGCCTTTTCCAGTACAGCCGCAAATGTATTTAACTGGAACATTGAAACCGTGCTATACATCCAGGGTTTCAATCCTTTTTCGAACCTTCTCGCCTTACGCTCATCAGTATTGACTTGATATGTGGCAAACCTTGCCAACTCATTCAACTTCGCAGCATATTTTGGCACCGTCATAGTTCCTTGCTTAAGCTCCAGAAATTGCACTTCCAACTGATTCCGAGAACTCGCTAGAAAGTACATTTCAAAGAACATCTCCTTAAATCTATCCCACGCTACCACTCCTTATCCTCCACGAACTTTATTTGTTTGCCACCAGTAGCTAGCTTCGGACATAAGCAGAAATGTCGTGAATGCAGTCTTCTGATCTTCATTAACTCTAGCAACGTCGAACACCATCTCCATTTCCATGATCCAGGTTTGGGCTTCCACTGGATTCACAGACCCTTGAAATTCTAGCGGTCTAACCGCTTTGAATTCCTTGAAAGTCGTAACTTGAGCTTGCGGTTGATTCGCAAGTGCTCCCGTCAACAACGCTACCAACTGTTGAACTGGATTAGCGTTGGTCTCATTGTTATTGTTAGTAGACCCCTCAAGAGGTACTTTCTGACGTGGTTGTCTTCTTCTAGGAGGCATTTTCTGTTAAAATATACGCTTATTAGCTCATTACTCAACTTCTTAGGTATTTAAAGTTTAACTGAAACATTCCAAGATTAAAGCTATAACACATAACAGTCCAAATAAAATCTAATATTTTATTCATTCATAAAGTTTTAAACATACTAAAGATAGCATATCTGCTATAAACATCCACTTTCCTGAACTAAACCAGTTTCAGGATTACATACTCATACTATCCCTTTATTTATCTCAAAATAAGGGATTTAAAACTTTATTTAGTCACATAATTAATCACATATTATTATCATCACTCTTATTTTCTATCTATTCATATTAAGACGTCGTAAGGCTTCTCGACGTTCCTCTTCCATGATATGATACGCAGTCCTACGATCCATCACGAACCACGACGAGTCTTCAAATTGAGGTGGGTAATAATGAACTCGATCCTGGGCCCTATCAATCGCCGAATTAAAAGCATAATCCATCTCCTTCATCTTGGCTATGTTCACTTGGACCTTAGCCTCAGCACGGTCTGCACGTTGAGTCGCATTCATACAAGCATCCTCTGCTCTTGTCTGCTTAGCTGACTCCTCTTTGAAGTCATCTTTCAGCTTCTCCATGTCAGTCTTCATCTTCTCGTTCACTGCTAACAAGTCTTCATGCTGACCCTTGGTATGAACTAGATCCCATTCCGTGTTTCCAAGTTTTGAATCAAGTTCCCTTGGTATTTTAGTGGCGCTGCGGCGCCACCCCTTTGTACTGGTTTTGGCGCTGCGGCGCCGAGTCTATGCATCAGTTGGCCAAACCAGTTTTGGTTTTTTAACGAAACTCCCGGCTTCCTAATTTCTTCGTTTTACATCCGAATTGACCCATTAGAATTCCTACAAGTCAGGAATTACATCCTTTACGTGTTCATATAAGAATTCAACACTCTCAAATTCATTAACTTTGAATTCACTATTGAGTTCATTTTATATACGTTCGTAAACGTTAATGAGCGTTAAATGCTCGTTTTCTTCGTTCTAAGTCGGAATCCGACGATTCTCGAACCCACAACTCTTAATTACCCTATCTCACTTGTTGACATTGAAAACCAATGTTTTCAAGTCTCACGGCAACTTTCGACCACCAATCCGGAATTTCTACGTTTTCGACGTTTAACGTCTATTTCCGTAAAATTCGCCATAACTTCATTACTAATGTTCTCTAAGCCAAATCACATGGAATACTCCATGGATTTCATATCTACATCCTAACCAAACAAGATGCATATACTAACGTATTGATGGAGCTCAATCGTTTATCCACAATCGATCTCAACTATCAATATTTTCATGGTTCAAAAACTATATTAAACCTTATTATTTTTATAATCTCATGACTTATAGAGATTGAGTCTATGGTAAGTCATCTTTAAATCCTCACTCATGACATATACCACCCCTTCATGATACTCTAAAATGAAAGAAAATCTAAAAGAGATGGAGATGAAAGGTAAGGATTATACCTTAAGAACTCTTGGTTTTCTTTCTTGGAAAACTTTAAGATCAAGCTTCCAAAGTGTATGTTTTGCAAGTGTAACTCTCTTTCTCTCTCAAATAATCTAGGTTGGCAAATTTAAAAACTTTCAAATGAATCAACCTAGCTGCTTATTTATAGAAAACTAGAATGGAGGGCATTATAGACTATAAACCACACCTCCTAACTATTCATGAGTGGTCACCAAGTAAAACACTTGGTGACCAAGCCTTATGCTTGGCTTCCACACCAAGGTGGCCGGCCCACCTCCTTTTGTGACATCCCATGGGTTGCCCCATGGGTTTTACCCATGCGGTGACCCATCGATTCGACCCATGGTTCGGTTTTAATGAATTGGGCTTAACTAAATTATCATTGGGCCTTGATCATTCAAATGATTGGATTAATTAATAATCCAACACAAATGAATTAGTCATTAAGTCTTAACTTAATTCTATAATACGAATCGTATCACATACGTATAATTTACGTATTATCTCCGTATACTACTCGTATAATAATCGTATTGTACTTCATATTTACTCAACATATTATACATAGATAATAAATAGTATCACCAAAGGCATAACACTCTCCTTAACCCTAACGCCACTCCTTCTACGCATATTATTTCCTCCTCGGAAATCAATATACTCAACCCTTAGGTTTTAAGTCCACAGGCAAAAACTACGTTTTCCATAAATGAAATATTATCAGATATTCCAACTCATTATGATATTCTATCATTACGCGTTTCTCGGAATTTCAAAATAATTCCTCGAACAGAAATGGATGAATAGTGTTTTTACGGAAATTTCTCGGAAAACCATTATTATTGTCTTGGAAATTCCAAACAACTTTTTGTAAGACGTAGCCAGAATACTAACCACGTTAGCACATTCTAGGTCATATAACGACCTTCACATAGCTTACTCTCAAAGAAATCAATTAAATTCATTTAATTCATATAATCAAATAAAAATTTAATTGTCATAAAAATTCGATTTTCTCGGGCGTTACAACTGGTGCTCCCCAAGGAGACACACGCGGTCGAATGTACCCCTCATCCAGTAACTGTTGAAGTTGTATCATTAATTCCTTTATTTCTATTGGCGCCATACGGTATGGAGCTTTCGAAATCAGTGTTGTTCCCGGTGCTAAGTCTATTACGAATTCAATTTCTCTGTCTGGCAAAAGTCCAGGCAAATCGTCCGGAAACACGTCTCGAAATTCATTCACTATGGGTATATCTTTAATCTCTACTCCCTTTTTCTGAGTATCTACGATGTAAGCTAAATAACCTACACATTCTTTCCTTAACAACTTCTTGCTCAGATCATCGTAATTACACGATTGCTTAAGCGATGAGCTAGCATGAAACACTACCTTAGACTTACTCGGAGTCTGAAGGTTCACACACTTGTTCTGACAGTCAATTATCGCTGCATGGTTATATAACCAATCCATTCCCAATATTACGTCAAATTTTCCCAATCTAATAGGAATCAAGTCTACGCTCAGTTCATGTTCTCTAACGTTTGCGCGACAATTTCGATAAACGTATTCTACAGGGATTATTTCCTTATTCGCAACTTCTATGTTTAAGGAATCTTCTAAACGTTCTCAGGGTGTACTAAATTTACTAGCAAATTCTTCAGATACAAAAGAGCAGGTGGTACCCGAATCAAATAATATATAAGCATTTATATTATTGATTGGGATTATACCTGACACCACGTCCTTTTCAGCCACTGCGTCCTGGACGATCATGTTAAAGGTTCGAGCGGTCCATCGGTTGGGTTGTGTAGGTCCACCAATCATTAACTTGCTCCCTCCTCCCTGGCCTCCGCCAGCTCCACTGCTTCCTTTCTTCGGGCAATCCTTTATCTGGTGCTCTGTCGATCCACAAGAAAAACATCCTCTGATCTTCTTTGGCTTTGGGCAATTTGGCGAGATGTGCCCCTCTTGGTCGCAATTATAGCATGTGGTCTTTCCTTTCCAGCATTCTCCCTGATGGTTTCTTCCACATTTGTTGCAAGCTTCGGTCCTTTTCTTGAAGTTTCCCTGGTGACTCCCACCTTGGTTGTTGTTTTCCCATTTCCTCTTGCCCGGTTTACTCCCTCCGCTACTGCTTCCTCCACGATGCTCATTACCAGTGTTCTTGTTCTTCTTCTCCTTATGATATAGACTTAAGGCCTCACTGCCACCTTTCGCAATGACTGCCTTCTCCAACAAGGTAGTAAAGGAATCAATCTGAAAGACTGATACCTTATTATACAACCATGACTTCAATCCTTGCTCGAAGCGTCTCGCCTTCCTTTCTTCATCCCCAACTTGGTGCTCCGCAAATCGCGCTAGTTCATTAAACTTAGCAGCGTATTGCGCCACAGTCATATCTTCTTGTTTCAACTCTAAAAACTACACTTGCATCCTACTCTTCATACTCTTTGGAAAATAATTCTCAAAAAACAGCGTCGTAAACCTCTCCCATGTTATCGTTCCTCCCCGCTCTCTTGGTTGGTTAGTTTCCAATAGTTAGTTCGCGCCCCTTATCATGTATGTTGCGAATACTGTCTTCTGGTCTTCACCCACGCGTGCTATAGTGAAGGCCTTCTCGATCTCCTTGATCCAGGTTTGCGTAACTATCGGGTCAGTAGTTCCCGTGAACTCTGGGGGTCCTACACTCTTAAAATCTTTGAAGGTTGTTACTGGGACAACTTGGGGAACGGGTGGTACAGTTTCATTTTTTCCCCTCAGAGCTTCTCCCAATAAATCTACCAGTCATTGTATAGGATCTACGGGTCCTCTCTCATCATTAACTAACTCTTCTTGGACAATTATTCTACGTCTGGGCGGCATTTTCTACATCACAAAATTTTCATCTTATTATCTAATTATCATATTAGACATTTCTGAAATGAAAAGAACTAAAAGTTTATAACATGTTTCTGAAATAAGATCATTTATATTCATATACGAAATGGTTACAATACACGTTCTTTTCTAGCATACTGCTATAAATGAAAATACATATCCCCTAACATCACAAAAGACGGGAATAACACTAGCTTACTACCCATCTAACATTTTAAAAAAGTTTGGGGTTTACCACTATCTCACATCTTACACAAAAGATTACAACAACATATTAACAACACATAAATAAAACCACTATACCCCTCTAGACTCAATCTAACATTCCACACTCCATGGCGCTCTGATACTCGTTCTGTGTGATGTGTGCCACCATATCCCAACTTATGGTGTGCCGGGTCTGTCCTTGCTCAGCGGGGTAGTGATTTACCGGATCGATCAACCTCTCCATGGCCGTGCGTAAAGCATAACCCATCTTATTCATCTTCCTTCTCTTGCACCGCACCTCATCTTCTAGATCACCCACTCTGTCATTAGAATCCTCCCACTTTTCCTCGAAGTGGATCCTATCAATCACTTCCATATCTAACTGAGTTCAGAGAGTCTCCTTCTCTGTTTTCTCACTCAACACCCTCTGCTCCAATTCTTCTAACTTTTCTGCCAAGTCAACGTTCCTCGCCACCGATCGGTGAAACAAGGCCCCCATCTGGATCCCTGCCTCCTTACGGTGAGCAATTTCCACCTCCATCTCCTGCATCACTAGCTGCCTCTCAAGAGTCTCAGTCTCTAGCTCCTCGACTCTACATCCTAATTCCAAAATCGGTTCTTCATACTCTCCTAACATCGGATCCTCAAAAGTAGTCACGTCGGAGTCCTCCATGGGCTTGGGTTCCTCCTCCACAGGTTCCTCCTCCATAGGCTCCTCCTCCGGATCAGACTCCTCAGGTAGATGCACCATCCCCTCCTCATCATCATCATCACTAATAGGGACAACTACCGATATATGCTCCACTATCACGGGTGCCTCATAAACTACGTGGATATCACACGGCTCCTCCTCAACTACTCGGCTAAGTCCTTCCATTTCAGTCATCCTACAATCACCAACATAAGACAAGACAACCAACAACTCCATCAGAATGTTAAATAAACATAAGTTCATTATATAGAATGAAGTTACATTTCATAACACACTAAGTCTCTCAGGGAAAACTCTGCATGAGTTTTATCCCTTCCTAACCTCTAAGTTTTCTTAAGTTATAATCTAAGGATTCTCGTTCCTAAATTTTATAACTATAGCTTTGATACCAACTTGTGATGCCCCAAAATTCTGACCTCCACTTGGTCTCCCGAATTTGGTTCGTCACGTTCTCAGGGAATCACCATAATAACTAAAATCATATATTTACAACGAAAGATCTAATTTAGAATAATATACAACGATTTATTATAATTATTCCCCCAAGTCTCGCAACCTAAAGTACTTAATAGATTACATAATAATATCGAATAAAGACTTATTACATAATTCTACTTAAGTTTAAACATAGTCTGCAAATAGTCTTAATACAACATGATTAATTTAAACATAAAGGGACAAGCTAGTCGGTAGCCTTGCTCTTGTCTTTCCCAGATACACCTCCTTGTTCCGCCTTAACTGAAAGGTTTTAAAATAAGCATGAATGAGCGCAAATTGCCCAGCAAGTACTATACAACAAGGGTAATAGTTTTATAACACGAGTGTAAAATATCGAAGTATCATCTCTAAGATAGTTCAGAGTTTCAGAATAATACCATAAATAATGAATATCAACAATTCTTGGAATAAAAACGATAATTCAATATAAATCAACAGAGATATATGAATTCAAAGGCTATCAATGTATCCGACTGGATAACAATTTATACTGAGCAGTCACTAAGGACTATTGAACATCTACTAGAATTCCCAATATTAAACTGATAACCCAAAAGAACAAGTACTATAGAGGATCAGTCTACAATACTCTAAGTTATGCATAACACCACAGTAATAATATACTCATGTGTTAGGGTTTCCAACAACATACAATCCCCTTACCTTAAGGGTTGTTCAACTCAGTTTCAAGATTTCTGCACCAATCAATTAGTTTGGATAGTTTTATAAACATGCATATAATCTAGCCGAATCAAATGGCATAGATACTTTCACAATATTCAAGAACAATACTAAGTTCACATGAATAATACTTTTTCTCAAGAGTTTAACAAACGAGCTCAATTGAACGCATAGGTAGGTTAACTTATATTCAAAGAGGTAAGTTTACGATATTCACTAGAATAAAGTAATGCAAGATTTTAGAATACTTGCATAATGTAAAGTAGGGTTCGGATACTTGCTCAATAAAGACTTGAGTAAGGTTAGAGAAACTTGCCTAACGCGTATTTTATCCTTGTTTAATAACCCAACACTTTCGAATCCTATTTATAACGTATTATATGTTCAAGATGTTCATTAGCTAACATAGTCTTTAATCAAGCTTGACATGATACAAGTAAGCACATATGGTACAAAATCAGTTTATAAGCCATCACAATTACAATGACGTCCTGATTTCTTGAAGATATTCTTTGGACTTAACATCCGGAGGTTATGATCAACACTTAACCCTATCACTTAGCATGCTCCTTAACAGATTAACTAGCACATTTGTAATGCCCTGAAATTCGGTCTATCTTCACACCCAGATTCCGTACGTCGCGAGTACATCATTCATCCAACATACATCATTATATACTAAAATATAACGACATACACTCTCAAATCCCAGGTTCTGGACACCTTATAACCTTTTTCATTACAAAAAATAATAAATACATTATTCATTTTATTTTACAAGAGTGACTTTTATCCGCTACCAAGGATACATAATAGTTCATTAGACTAGTCTATTGTTCAGTTTTATCTTTCTACATTACAAGTCCTTACTTGATCTTCTCGCTCATTCACCTTCTAAATGGTACTTCATCTGGATACCGTCAACTTGATCTTTACGGGATCTTTAAGTTCTTCTAACCTTGTTCGCTGAAAATTGTTTTTCATTTAAAGCAAGTGTGAGCATTCAATTGCCCAACAAGTCATAACAGTTGAACAAACAACTTCAGAATTAAAACATTTCTTTAGAACTTCAATAACCGAACAAAGGTTATGAAGCAGCTTGAATAATAGGAATAGTCTCGATTCCTATCATCTTAAAACATCAATCATTTTCACTTTGAAATACTTTTATTCTTCTACCTTTTTCATACACATCCTATCTGGCTAGAATCATTAGCACAGACTTAACAATAACGGTTCATGTATAAACATACCATACTTGTATTGAATAGCTCAATCACAGAACAATGCATATCATAGAAACACCAAAGTGTTCAAATTGTGGCTCAAGGCCTCATACGTTCTACCACATTGTACAAATATCGCACATTCGCACATAGACATAACTTCTCAAGTACAACATCTGAGAAGTTTAAGAAACTAGAATTCATGTAATATGAATGAAGTTAGGAAACTTGCCTTACATGACTACCATACTGACTTACATTTGAACTACTCATTCCAATTCCTATATAACACATAAGGAGAAAACATAAACACCAATTAGTTATATATTGAACTTACGCATTGGTTTACATAACTTTACTTCTTAGGGTTCACGTTATTCCAATATAAGTTTACGCGACTAACTTCCTTTACCAGTTTACGACTTTATGACATACGGAGATGTCTTACTCAAAACGTTCATCATCTTGGATGATTTATATTCTTATCTTCTTCTTATAACTTCCCTAGGACTTAGCACACATCGCTTCTCTGCTAGTAGTCCATATGGTACTCTGAGTGGTTTCCCACAAAAAACCAACAAATAAGTTCCCGTCTCATCTACACTGCCATCACAGTGAGTTATATCGGTTGTCAGTTTCTTATATACCTTTGCTCTTTGAAGGAATTGTTTAGCCCAACTCCCATATGTCAACCATCAAAGTTACGATTGTACCACAACCTAACTTCTCTTAACTTATACGAACCATTAACTATAACGTTCGTTAAGTCAATTTCTTATTCCTTATGGCTTTCTGGCAACTAATTGTCATACTTCAGGATTCATTCCTTATCGACTCACATTCGGCTTTCAATAATCTTATTACTGTTCATTACGGCTTTCTTGATAATTCATATCTTATTAATACTTTCGTTATCCATTACATGAACCCCATGTTCATTACCCTCGTCACTCAACCTCTAAGGAATCACAACCACAGCAATCCCTCACGTCCATTCATCGTGACTACGGTCCCCGGATATCGGTTACGTAACCCGCATTTATATTCTTTGTCATTAATCTTGTTTAATCTTTACGATCAACCTTTAATAAAGGAATACATCACTTGATTAAGTGCTATATTACGTGAAATACATGTTCATTATCTATACGTACACTTTCCACCAGAGTTTAGTAGTTAAACTCTCCTCACTGGGCCTTGCCCTGCACTGGCGCTGCGGTACCGTGCCCCTTCCTTTACCTCGCGCTGTGGTGCGCCCTACCTCTCCCTCTTCCTTTGTTCTAGCGCTGCGGCGCCAAACCCCCTGTTATCTCTCGTGCTGCGGCACCACTCTCCAGGAGTTGATGGCCGAGCTCATGCTGCGGTGCCACCACCCAAAGCTCAGCCGGCGCTGTGGCGCCGAGCCTAAACCCTAGAAAATATTCTAAGTCTTTAATCAAGTTTGAGACGCTTACTTCCCGATCTCATAACTCCTTCGTTATAACTCGGAACGAGGTCGTTCCAAAGCCATTCTCTTCCTTATCTTACGTACTTCAATACCCCTTGGACAGAACTTTGTTCTGAATCCGTTAACATGCCCTTTGATTGTCTTGATCTTCACCCTTTATCCATTTTATGTTTTTAACGCTCTTCGTTTGTTCATCCGTAATTCGGTCATCCGAACTCGGAACTCGTTCGTTCTAGAGTCCATGACTCACGTTTTCTATGTTCTCTTACTTTCTTATGAAACCCTACCCACTCAGGTTCATTTACTAACTTTTTAATTCTCGTTTGTCTTTTATGAAGTTTTTTTCCATAACTTCGTTATATCTAAGTTTTAATCTGTTCTTCATGAATGTTTCTACCGTTCCTAACCAAGAAATACACATATAACTTATACGCGATGGTTTTAAACTTGTCCATCAACAACAATTATCCTACGATGGTTTTAAATTTGTCCATCAACAACGTTCTTTATGTTCTTCGCGTGTTCTTCGTGTTCTTCGTTCGTTCTTCATTTTAATCGATATTTTGGATTACGATTTCACTTTTTATTGGAATTTGATGTTATAGAATATCATTCCTTACTTATTTCACCTACTCATTCATATAATCCACTCGGATCGTTCTAATTCATTACGAATCTTATACTTCCTTAAGAAATTTATTTACTAAACTTTAAATTATTATTTCTTTATTTTCTTATGATTTCAACCATATGAACTCATCTCTCACCTTATCTACTTCTTATCTTCATTAAGTTATGTTTTTAAACATCGAAACTTAAAGAAAAATTATAAGAGATTAGGTTCCGGATTACCGTTTTCCTTTAATCTTCTCCCGTCAGACAAAGTTTGCACATGAGCAAGCTCTTCCTCCTCCTTCTCCTTCCCATCCGACCTCTCTCTCTCTCTCTCTATGTTGTAGGATTTTCAAAATCCCAAAACAATTGAATTTAGCTTCCTATTTATAAAATTTCCAAGCTAAGGGTATTTTAGTCATTTCGTCCCCCAACCCCCTTACTATTAACACCTCCTTACTATTCCCACCTCCTTAGTACACCTCCTTACTATTCACGAGACTTCCCTTGGAAGTTTCGTGATTCCGTCTTTCGGTTTTCGTTCGACAGTTTTATAAACTGCGATTCTCGGAATACAAATATTTTTGGATATTTCGTCTTTCCTTTACCAATTAACTTTTACGTATTCTTTGGATATTCAAAAAACTGAAAAACACTTTTCGATGTTAAGCGTTTTCCTTCACGTTTTACCCTAACGGAGCTAAACGTATGTATTAAGTTAAGGTTGTAGACCTTGGGAATGATGTGTAAAAATTTAATGTATAAAAAATTTATGTTTATATCTTCCGCAATAGT
The DNA here is from genome assembly GCA_020205605.1 of Panax ginseng. Classification (NCBI taxonomy): domain Eukaryota; kingdom Viridiplantae; phylum Streptophyta; class Magnoliopsida; order Apiales; family Araliaceae; genus Panax; species Panax ginseng. The sequence continues at coordinate 55,819,174 of CM035138.1, read as the reverse complement.
TATAGAAATGAAGTACCTAGATTTGGGGGATGTTACATGTGACACCCCCAAATCTCAGTACTTCATTACCTCAAGATTTGGTGTTCACGTAATCAAAACATTTATTTATAACTACCCAATCATAAATAAAATTGAATAATAAACACCTATACAGAATTACATAAAATAAAATCTCCCAAAAGTTATCTAACCTTTACAAACAATCATTCATGCGGAAAATTTAAATAAACTTCATTACATTCTTTAAACCAAAGTCTGATAATAAAACTATCAAAACTATTACAAGTCTTCAGTACTTGTTCATCTTTCCCTTTCCTTTACTGGTGCTAGGTACGTCACCCTTTCTATCTTTAGCTGTAAGGATTTTAAAGGCAAGAGTGAGCAAACAAGGCTCACTTGAAATAACAATGAATAACTTTTACATTGTCTGCCCATTCAGGGGTTCAATAGAACTGAACAATAGGTTTTATTAACATCTTAAACATTCCTTGCCCATTCAGGGGCTCAATAGAACTAAATAATAAGTCCTATTAACATCTTAACATTCACTGAGGGTCTAATGACCACGAACCTTGTCCACAGTTATAAGTAATCTTTCAACTTAAACTTTTACAGTCACACGACCATAATGACTTTAAGGTACTTAGGGGGATCAACCCTTCGTACATGTATTGTATACAAACATTTCAGTGCAAAGTACAAAACTAAGTGTAACCCCTATAAATAGGGTTGTTCATCTCAGTATTTTAAGTACAAGTCCGCCCCAAAGATAGTTTAGTTTGGATACACTTCAAGGTAATTTGGAATTCAACGGACATCAATTAAGGATTAGTTAAATGAAAGATAATAACACTATGTTATTGAATAATCATAACTGAATAAATATTTCGTTCTAAGTTAATGCTTTAGGGATAATCTAAAAGCATAACTATTGAATAACACATCATACCTTGCTTTGAATAACATTAAGCTAATGTTACATCTTAGAATTTAATATAAAGCATGCACAACAAATAATAACTTGAACGATAAACTAAAGGTACTTGAATGTTAATATAACAAGTTTAGAGTGAAGAAAACTTGCATAATCATAATAACTATCTCAACGAAAGTGTGGAGATGGAAAACTTGTATAATCATGAATAACTGGATACAATGAAGTTGCTTAATGGAAATAATTTACTCAATAAAGTATACCATATGAAATTTGCATAACGAAGCTTTAGAATTAGAAAACCTGCTTAAACACAACAAACTAACTCAACGAGAGTATGGAGTTAGAGAACTTGCTTAATGTAAAAAGATAGGTTTAGAAACTTGCACAATTATAAAATTAGAGTTAGAGAACTTGCTTACTGTAAAAAGATAGGTTTAGAAACTTGTACAATTATAAAAATAGAGTTAGAGAACTTGCCTCGTGCGTAGGTTAAACAATTACTATTCACGTTCACCCCAAGTCCTACATATACCATATGTATTGACAATACACATTAGTTACACTAACATTACCTTTATGAGTTACTTTATTACTCTTAGTATAGCTACTAACTAAGTTTAAGTTTAAACAACATCACATCTTTTCATGAACATTACTTTTTAGCTTTATTACAACTACTTAAGTGATCATGTCATTGCACCACATGCACATTAACAACTTGATACAACATCTTATTACATGTCCAACATGTTATCATTAAGTTATACTAATACCCAAAGGGTTGCACTTGCATTTGTGCATCCCGACGCCCTCTGATTGGCTCCAAATACATAATAGTCCTAAAGATGGCCATTTTGACTACTGTTATAGACCTCTAATTAAAATACGTAAAGCATAAAAGTTGTAGGTCTATTCGTCCTCATTCCGGATCATCTTGAATCAACTCAATCGGAGTTCGTATGAGAAAGTTATGACAGTTTTACTATAGGAGGTCAAAGCGTCGGTCCTGCACCACTTTTCGGTGTTGGGGCGCGAGGCGAGAGCTTGGGCGCTGAATTCTAGTCTTTGGGGCACGAAATTTATATTTGGTGCGTGAATTTTGACGCTGGGGCGTCGAAACTCACAGAACCAAAACGAAGAACAGAGCCAAAGCTACTGTCTTAAATTTGTAACAACAATTCACCCCAAACAACATATATAACTAATATAAACTACACATAATTGCTAACAATTATCCATATACCAATTCCCAACAATTGAACAACAAATTTAAAAGACTTAAATCACTAAAATAATATTTGGTTAAAACTCAAAACTCCATTGTTGATATCTAAAGTACAGTAAACGAAATTTTCACTTTTATCAACCAAATTTGATTCCTTTGAAATACAAGTATACCAACATATAACAAATTAACATGTATAGTTCAATTCCTCAGTTAGCATACATAACTTTTGATATTTCTACAAAACATATATTCGTATATATATACTTCACTAAACAAATCAATTTCTTCCTTTAGCCTATAATTATATACATATATATATATATATATATATATATATATATATATATATATATATATATATATATATATATGATACACATGCTAGTGATAACAATTGCAACTATACATATACATGCTTCTCTAACCAATTATACAAACATAGTTTACAGAGAGTTTTGTAAAAATCTTATACATCGTAAAGTTGAAGAACACAGAGACATTAGGCATCATGAAACCACAAATATATATATGTACATAAATTAAGGTGAGAGAAACCCACCTTTTTGCTTGCTTACGAATCTTTGTTAACGGACTTGCTTTGAAAATCACATTCTCTCTCAAACTCTGAACTTCTATCTTTTTCTCAAAACTCTCTCTAGCCCTTCTTTCTTTTCTCAGTAATAATTTAGACTACTAACCACGTAACTCAACTGATATCCAATACGCGTAACATAAAACGGATATGGCCATAATAAGCCTAATGAATAAAATCATCAGTTATAAAAATATAGAACGTACCATTTATAAATATATATATATATATATATATATATATATATATATTATTTAGTTTATTTTATAAACAATTTAAATTTCAAAAATCCAAAAGCCATAGGGCTTTGTTTGGCAAATCCCTTTAAAATAAAATAGTTTATATCCTTAAGCTTTGTTTGGGTAAAACTAAATTAAAATTACTTTAATTTATTTTAATAACTCTTTATAACATAGTTATTTGTCACTCTTTAAGAAATAACAATTTTTATTAAATAAATTACTTAATCATATAACTCAATCCACATAACACATTAACTATTTAACAAATAAATAATTAACTAATCACATTAATTATTTAGTAAATAAATAATTAACTAAATCAACTCAATCAATTTAAACAATTACTTATTCAATAATAAACACATCCAATAAATATTTATATAAATCAATAAATATTTATAACTTACATTTAAAAAATATGGAATGTTACATCGATTCTTGGCCATGAGTTCTAAGCGTTACTAAGACTGCCATGACATGAAACTCTAGTGGTTTATGGCCTTTTCGACGCTGCGGCGTCACCTATTTGGCCTTGGGCTGGCGTCGCGGTGCCAAATCCGTGCACCAGAAAACTTTTACAGACTTTTTCTTTTGTGAGATTCCCGGGCTTGTAACTTCTTCGTTATAAGTCTGAATTGTCTCGTTCAAAAGGCGCTAGCTCACAAATCACATACTCTACATGTTCATGCAAGAATTTTACACTTTCGACTTCGTTAACTAAAAATTCACCTATTAGTCTGTTTTTAACGAAAACGATAAACGTTCGTGAACGTTCAATGCTCGTTTCTTCGTTCTAAGTCAAAATTCAGTCATTTTCGAGTCCGCAACTCTATAATTCCAAATAAGACTTGTTCCCATCGAAAACCAATGTTTCTGAGCTCAATATCAAAATTCGACTTCCATTCCGAGAATTTCACGAATTCGACGATTATCGTCCAATCGTGCGAATTTCGGCATAACTTCGTTACTTAAGATTTGTTCATCGTTTTAAATGGATTTTATCCAACATATTAACATCTCAATCTACTCCTTTCATTAACTTATTTTCATGATAAGTCATTACTTATTCGTCGTGAGCTTATAACTTATTAAAGTATAAAATACATACACTTTCATTTCTCATGATTGATAATGATTTATGTCTTCTAACCATAACTCTTACATCTCATTATCATACTAACTTCATTCATGTAAACATATGACAAGTTCATATATGTTCTTAATAAGTTCATAACTTATTTAAGTTTGAATTACTTATTCATGACTTATACGGTTTAAGTCCATTGATTATTCATTCTCTTATTAACCTATCATAGAGGAGATGGAAGATTATGACATAAGAGGCTTACCCTTGATGATCAAGCTTGTTCTTCTTCTTTTCTAATAATGGAAGTCTAGCTTATTCTCTCTAACACTTGAGCACTTAACTTGTTAAAAGTTGTTGGATGAAATATAATAAACAACTAGTGAACAATCTAGCTCTCTATTTATAGGAAATGCTAGATTAGGGTAGTTTAGTCATTTAGGCCAATCCCACCTCCTTACTATTGAATACTTATGCACTAAGTAAACTTGGTCATCACACTACATACTTGGCCATCACATAAAGTTCTTGGTCACAAAGATTACCCATTAGGCCATGGGTTGCCCCATGGGTCACCCTAACCCATTGGATCATAGCTTGAGCTTAGGTTTAATAACTTATCCCACGCTTGGGCTTGTACAAACAAACTCCAATGGACCTTATAGAATCAACACATGGGCTTTAACAATAGGTTATATTGGCTTAACATAATCCCAATTAAACTATACACTTCCTACTCAATCATACAAGTTTATTCACAAATGGCTTAAAGCCTTAAAACGTATTCTCTACGTATTATTCTCGTATTCTCACTCGTATACTAATTCATAATATATGATATACCATTATTCATACTTACTCATATAATACTTCATATCATACTCGTATTCATTACCTAGTACAATACATACATATCATACGATCATCGCATTAGCTTCTAACACTTTACTTTTCCTAACTTCTCAAATTAAGTCCGCATGCGAAAAATTACGTATTTCTCGGAAGTTCAAAAATATTTCCCGAGCAGAAATCGATGAATAGTGTTTTTCGGAAAATTTCTCGGAAAGCTTTTATTTTCTTCTTGGAAATTCAAACACTTTAATTCCTTCACGTAGTTAAAATACTACGATTTTCCAACATTTCTAGGTTATAGAACGACATTCATCTTACTAACACATAATAAAAACAAATAATATAATTTTATTCATTATTTAATTTAATAAAATTATTTTACAATGGATCCGAATTTCTCGGTCATTACAGACATCCTAGATTAAACTCGAGTCATGGAATGTGTCATACTCTTCATAATTTAATCTGAGTTTTCTTGATCAATGAGTATACTATATAAAACGAATCACTATTTGAGCATGGCCATGCATTTCATAGTCCTACTCAAGCAAGAGGCCTATGGATATCACCCCTATTATATAGGAGGGTTAAATTCCATCTGGATCACTCATATTCCTAACACGATTCATGATGTACCCAATAATTACCTTTATAGTCCACCCTATTAAAGGTGACCTTTGATGATATAAAAGTACATAAATTCCGGTGTAGTAATATAGTGATTTCAGGTCGGAGGATCATTACATCATTTTCACTATGAGAATTGCTAATGACACTTCGCATAATGCTCCACATAGAATTCTCATGGTGGGTCTGTCCGGTACATCATTCTCTAACATGTACCTATGCATTGACTCAATATCTCATATATTTATGACCAATGAGATTTGGTCATCAGTCAGTCCACATACTAGTCTCAATGTATCATTGTTGTCCCATTAACAATGATACTCGACTAGGGACATCTAAGAGCAATGATACTAATTGTAATTATATAATCTCAAGTTTAAGTCATTTACTTGAAGCTATATAATTTGTATCACTATTCTAAGGACTTTTATTATGTTAACATTTATATAACACAGTAAATAAAACCATAATAAAACCATTCATTTATTCAATTAAATATAGTATCAAAATGTTAAACGATTATAAAAAATAATTGGCCTCTAGGGCATAAACTTTAACACAAAGAGTTGGCCACTATAAGTACTTGCTAAGAGGTATGACTTAATCTTTAATGTTATCTGATACACCTTGGTATATCAAAGTAAATATTTGATAGTTACTCAAGAAGAGAAGTTCAAGATCTAAATTAAAGGATCGCTCAGCATAAATCTGAAGAACATTCCACTTTGTTATTGCGTAGAATTGATTCTTGATTATTCATTAGAATATTGTAGAAACTTTGAAAGCGTTGTACTCTTTCATTATCAGATTATTGTGTTGCATAGAATGCGAGAAGACTTGTTAGTGATAGCGAATTGTTCAGCTATTCCAAAGTTCCCCGAACTTTGGTTTCATTTGCTCAACCTTGCTAAATAAAATATTTTAGCTAGGAACGAAGAGGCTGGAGGGGCAAAGAAGAACAAAGGCAAAGACATTTTGCTGGAATAATTATGTTGAACAATATTGTTATGTTGTTTTGTAAACCCTTTTTGTATATCTAAAGGGTATGCTTGTAAAGTTATGGTTATAAAACCTAGAACATTGTTTTAACAATATCAGTTAATGAAGTGTGTATTTATATTTATTAATAAATGTGTAGTTAGATGTTATTTATATTGTGGATTGTGAGCACCAAACTCGGGGGTCAGGTAACCCGGATTTGGGGGTGTCACAAGGTTGGTGGGGCACGAATTTTACTTCTTATTGGATGGTTATTCGAGGTATAATCAAATAGTCATTGCTCCTTAAGATCAAGAGAAGACCACTTCAACGTGCCCATACAACACCTTTGCATTCAGGAGAATGACTTTTGGCTTATGTAATGCACCCGCAACTTTCCAAAGATGCATGATGGCTATCTTCTCAGACATGGTGGAAAAAGAGGTAGAAGTATTCATGGATAACTTTTCAGTCTATGGAAACAATTTTGATAAGTGTTTGGAAAATTTGGTCATGGTATTAAAGCGGTGTGTGGAAACTAATTTGTCACTCAACTGAGAGAAGTGCAACTTTATGGTCGAAGAAGGAATAATGTTGGGGGACAAGGTCTTTGCAAAGGGATTAGAGGTTGATAGCACAAAATTGGAAACAATTGAAAATCTACCACCACCAACTACAGTCAAGGGAATTTGTAGTTTTCTAGGACATGCGGGATTCTAATGAAGGTTCATTAAATATTTCTCTAAGATTGCAAAACCATTATGCAGTCTCTTAGAGAAAGATTCAATTTTCAAGTTTGATGAAGATTGTAAGCCAGCTTTTGAGAAGTTCAAGAAAAAGTTAACTACAACTCCAGTGATCATTGCACCGGATTGGACTATGCCCTTTGAATTAATGTGTGATGCAAGCAACTATGCAGTAGGGGCTATTTTGGGTCAATGACGAGAGAAGATATTCCACGCCATATACTATGCAAGTAAAACTCTTATGGATGCACAATTGAACTATACAACTACAGAGAAAGAGTTGTTTGCAGTGGTATATGCCTTTGACAAATTCTGGGCATATTTAATTGGAACAAAGGTGGTGGTTTACACAGATCACTCAACAATTTGATACTTAATTTCAAAGAAAGATGCTAAGCCTAGACTTATCAGATGGATACTTCTCCTACCGGAATTTGATTTGGAAATAAAAGATAGAAAGGGGACAAAGAATCAAGTTGAAGATCATCTTTCAAGGTTAGAAAATCCAGACAAAAATGGGGAAGATAAGTGTTTAATAAACGAGTCGTTCCCGGATGAGCAGCTGTTTGGAGTCAACGTGGAATTTCCATGGTATACAGATTTTGCAAACTACTTGGTGAGTAACATCATTCCCCTTGATCTTTCACGTCAGCAAAAGAAGAAGTTCCTACATGACGTCAAGTGGTACATGTGGGACGAACCATATTTATTCAAACATTGTGCAGATAAAATAATTCATCGATGCGTGCCATACAGTGAAGTAAAGAATATATTGCACGAGTGTCATTCGTCTACATACGAAGGACACTATAGGAGTGAGAGGACAATGATAAAGCAATGCCACATGTCAAAGGGTGGGCAACATCTCAAAAAGGAATGAAATGCCACTCAACACAATCATGGAAGTAGAAGATTTTGATGTTTGGGGAATGGACTTCATGGGACCTTTTCCTCCCTCATTCAATAACTTATATATTATAACGCCCCGGAAAATCGAACCTTTTGTAAATACTTTTATAATGAATAAAATAATATTATTTGTTATTATTATATGTTAGTAAGATGAATGTCATTCTATAACCTAGAAACGTCGAAAAGTTATGGTATTTTAACTACGTGAAGGAATTAAAGTGTTTGAATTTCCAAGACGAAAATAAAAGCTTTCTGAAAAACACTATTCATCATTTTCCGTTCTGGAATTATTTTTGAACTTCCGAGAAATACTTAACGTTAGAATAACATGGTGAGATGGATTATGTAATAATAATTCAAGTCTGGAAAATGCAATATTTTGCATGCGGACTTAATTAGAGAACGTTAAGGATTAATGTCAAATGAAATGGAATTGTGGAATCTTGTATGAAGTACAAGTCCAATAAGAAGTAAAGTGCAAGCCCAAGAATTAGTAGTGTTAAGCCCAAGTGTTTGTTAATATGATGCCCGAAGTAAATTAATGCAAGCCCAAAGGAATAAGTAAAGCTAAGTGGATTAAAGCCCAAACTATGATCCATTGGGTAATTAGGATCCATGGGGAAACCCATAAGAGATCTTGGTGACCAAGATATTAATGTGGTAGCCAAGTAAAGTGAGTGGTTAGCAAGTTTACTTAGGGGTTAAGTAGTAAATAGTAAGGAGGTTTGTTAATGAGGTGGCCAAGTAAAGTGAGTGGTTAGCAAGTTTACTTAGGGGTTGAGTTTTACTTGAGTTGAATGAGTCAATAAGGTATTGAGAAAACTCAGTTTCAAAAGATTTAAAAGATGGAAAGTAACCCTAAATAAATTAAATGTGATTTGTGCTTATACTATTGTGTGTTATGTACTAATTAACATATGTGTTATTGTAGGATGTTGATCGATAGTTTGATGTATACAGATATACACGCGGTGAGCGAAGAGCTTGTGAACCAAGTAGAACATGTATCTATGCCGGTGGCGAAGCTACCATTAGTGATTCTAGAGGAGTCAGAGGCAGAGGAGTACTTTTCTGAGGAAGACTACTCCGAGGGAGAGATGGATATAGCGTCATATCTTAGTATTATGAATGATGGGGAGGAAGAAAGAGAGGTAACATCGATTACTACGGTGGTACCTACACTGGAGTCATCACCTCCAGATGCAATAGAAGCATTGTATCTGGCAGCGCTCGACAGGAATGTGCAACTGTGTACAGTTGTGCATAATCAGAGTGAAGAGAGTAGTTATCTCCATGAAGCTAAGATGTATGCAAAAGTAGATTTTGAGTTAGAGCATGATAAGAAGGTGTTTATGGTAGAGCAGGCTAGGAATTATAAGGCAGAGGCCGATGAGCTTCGTAGAGAACTGGGGGAGAAGGATCGGAAGATAGCACGGATGTCTTACATCCATGAGAGTGCACATAAGGATTTCAAGCTATAGGTTGCTTGTTATTCCATTGAGTCAAGACAAACCCGTCATATGATTAGTCGAGATACTATAGCAATGATTGCGAATGAGAAACACGAGGATGTTGTTATGCATTATTAGAAGTCTAGAGTTATAAATATGTGTATAGTGACATAAAACCCTCTTTTAAAGGGTAGTCTTTTTGTAAATCCCAACTTTTGTGAAGTTCAATTGCGGGATAGAAAATGTAATAGCTTTTGTCTATGAAAAAAAATTGTAAATAGTTTCAAACTATGAAGAAGCATATGAATATAATGAAGTTTTCATGGAAATGATTTGTTATGATGCGATTTGGTATGTGGCGATTAATAACGAAGTAAGTAAATAGATAATAATGAAATTTTATTTAATCTAAAAATGTCACCAGGGAGAAAATAACGTAATAAGGAAGCGGAATCACATAATCATAATTAATGGGGTCAAAACAACCCTATGTAAAAGTTCGTTAAGTTATTAACGGCTGCATTTATCCAAATTGGGGGTAGAGTACCTGCGAAACCTAAGGTAGCTAGAACGATTACCTTTAAAGAGTTTAAAAGCATAGGTCCGTCGGAGTTCAAAGGAATGACGGACCCAAACGAGGCCCATACCGTGGTAAAAGAAATAGAGAAGGCGTTTGTTATTACAAGCGTAGGTGAGATGCAAAAGTTTTCTTTTGTGACTTACACGAGGAAGAGTGAAGCCAACTTTTGGTAGAAGGCTCACCAGGGTGGGGTTAGAACAGATCTTGTAGCGTGGAAACAATTCAAGAAGGTTTTCTTTGAGAATTATTTCCCTACAAATATGTGAGGAGGATAGAGATTGAATTCTTAGAACTTAAGCAAGGGGATGATATTTTTCCCAAAGACTGTGACCAAATTCAAATGAATTGGCAAGGTTTGTTTCACATCAAGTGGACACGGAGGAGGTGAAGGCTCGTAGGTTGGAGCAGGGCCTGAAACCCTAGCTCTATAGTGGGATTTGGGGGATCTAGAGTGTTTCCTATGGGATCATTCTGGAGAAGGTGATTATAGCATAAGGTGATAGTGAGTTGTAGACTCAATACCACAAAGAGGGAAAATAGGGGAGCAAGAGAGAGGGAGGAACCAAGGTAGAGAATGGTAGTGGCAGTATGCCAAAGAGACAGAAATTTTTAACTCCGGGAATACTGAAGTGGAACAAGGGGATCCTAAGTGAAGGATCAAGGTGTGTAAGATATGTGGAAAGACTTATCTAGGAGTCTGTCTAGAAGGGATTATAAATTCCTTTAAAACATTAAGATAGAGGAGGAGGGATTAATTTTCGTTAATTATATTCGTGGAAATGGTTTCATGAATAATAGAAATAAGCAAGTATCGGTAGATAAGTTCTGATTATTGTCGAGAGGATTTGAGGAAATTCTCGGTATGAATGAGTTGATTAACCATAGAACTATAATAAATTGTTATAAGAAAAGTGTGAACCTTTAGTTTTCTCAGAAAATCTAAGGTAGTAATTTACGGTAATAAAATATCGCGACATTATTATTGTTGAACCATGACGCAAGTTAGGTTGGTGTTAAGGAAGAGGAGGAGTCGTTACGGTTGCGTATCGACTATCGTAGCAGGAATACGTTAGCAGTTAATAATAAATACCCATAGCCCAGGATCGATGATCTATTTGGTTAGTTGAGAGGGGCAAAGAATTTTTCCAAAGATAGATTTCTGTACGGGGTATAGTCGGTTGGAAGTAAGAAAAAAAGAGGAGGTACCATTAGCGTGACAGGATTTAAGAGAAAGGTTAATTGCGGCACCTGTATTGTCTTTATCAGATGATACGGGGAATTTTGTAGTGTATCTCGATGTTCGCATAGATGACATGATTGCGTGCTCATATAGCATGGCAATGTCATTGTGTATGCATCATGCCAGTTAGAGGATTATGAGGAGGTATATCCTACTTATGATCTAGAATTGGCAATTGTAGTTTTTGAATTAAAAATCTGAAGATAGTAATTATACGGGGATAAAAGTGAGATATACAAGGAATCTAAGAGTCTGAGATATATCTCCACACAGAAGGAGTTGAATATGCAGTAGAGAGAGGACTGGGATATCTTATATCATTCAAGGAAGGTAAACGTAGAAGCCAACGCGTTAAGTAGGAAGGGTAAGGAAAACCTATCGATGTAACGACTCCAGAATGAGTTAATAACGGAGATGGCGGGAGTGGAGTTAGAATTTAAATTACAGAATGAAACGATAGAAATGTTATTCAAAACATAGACTCAATCCACAATAATGTACCGAGTCAATTAAGTACAATTAGGTAACGAGGAGTACAAGTGAATGAAGAAGATGATGCATGATAAGTAGAAGACTAAGTATAGTCTTATTTCGAGGAAGGAATTTGAGTTCCATATAAGTCCGAGTTAAAAGGATAACTGAGATGATATAAAGATAGCTAAATGTGTTAGTAAGTGTTTAACTTCCAACTCAAATTGTTAATAGGAAGTGATAAGTTATATGTGAAAAGATAATACGTGCGATGAAGGTAAAATGGAAGAACCCCAATGTTAAAGAAGCATTGAGGGAACTCGAGATTAAAATAAAGGAAAATTATCCTCTGTGGTGTAGGTATTATTAACGAGATTCTGGGGATAGAATCCTTATAAGGAGGGAAGAATGTAACGCCCGAGAAAATCGGATTTTTGAGAATTAAATTTTTATTTTTATTAAATGAATTTAATTGATTATTTACGGACAAACTAATTGAAGGTCGTTATATGACCTAGACATGTCAGAACATCGTAGGATTTTGGCTACGTGGTAGATTTAAAGTGTTTGAATTTCCAAGACGAAAATAAAAGCTTTCTGAGAAATTTTCTGAAAAACACTATTCACGCATTTCTGCTCAGGAATTATTTTTGAACTTCCGAGAAATATGTAACGATAGAATATCGAGGTGAGATGTAATATCCAATAATATTTTAGTTATGGAAAACGTAATATTTCGCCTGTGGACTTAAAACCTAACGTTTGAGGAAAATGATTTATGAGAAGGAAATGTAATGAGATTAACGAATTAAGCGATTATCGTATACTATGTAGGTATTATACGAAGTAATGAATACAAGTATGATATGAGGTATTATACGAGTACGTATGAATGATGGTATGTTGTATGTATTAAAGAAGTATACGAATTAGAGTACGAGAATTATACGTATAATATATGTTATAAGGCTTTAAGCCAAAAGAAAGGAATTGGTAGGTTTTGTTAAGTATTATGTGAACCCAAGTATTGGATGGTTAAGTCCAATGTGAGTTTATTAATGCAAGCCCAATGTTTGTTTAATTACAAGCCCAAGGTAAAATTATGCTAGAAGCCCAAATAATTAAGTAAGTTAATTAAGCTAAGGCCCAAAGTAATTATCCAATGGGTACGAACCATGGAGCAAACCATGGATAGTTCAAAGTGGTGGACAAGAAATTGATGTGATGAACAAGCAAACTTAGAAGCTATGTTAGTGTGGTGATCACACAAAGTGCATAAATGTGATGACTGTTGCCTCTTTTTTATGACTAACAAAAGAGCTCTAACTCATGCAAGCATACATGCGTCAACAAGTAATACAGAGCAAGTAAAGTATCGATCCCACAGAGAAAGTTGTTTAACTTAAACTACTATTCATTAATTAAATCACTATATTTATATGCTCACACTATGGATTAAACTTGGTTTGTTCTTGAATTGCAAATAACAACTAAAACAATATAAATGATATTGGAAATAATGGGATTCTAACTTCATTCACTATTTCATTCAATCGCCACCATCATGCCTGACTTGTTCACATATCATAGGAGAGTAGTCAAGAGCACTAAAAGAGTATTAGCCATTTTTCAATGCACTAAGACCTACTTACACAGCATCCACAGCTGATAGACTCTATGTAATCATGAATATAACCAACATCACTATATGTCTATGTGAAATTGCAACTATATTGATTTTAAGTTCAAGCTCTTATCTTAACTTATACGGTGAAACATTATATGTCTATCTAGTTCACGAAATACATAAGCCATATAACACAGCCCTATATACGTATACTATCATGATTACAGACCATATTTGCATGTTCGTTGTTAATTCCATACAAATACTGAAACAAATGGTGATCAAGCATTCATGTATGCAAAACAATCATGACAGACACCCCATATAATATGCAAAACAACCCAACATTTAAGTATGCAATCAAACTACATAATAAAATCCGTTAGAATCCCATAATGGAGTTTAGTTCATGACTGAACCAAAAGCCATTATGGGATCAAAGTTAAACATGATCAATAAACAACAATTGAAATATGAAAGATAAAACTATCAAACCCAATTGCTGAATACACATCAATATTCAATCCTCATAAGATTCCAACAAAAACTAATATTAATAATCTGCTCTCATAGAGAAATCCCTAGTAGGAGTAGAAAAGTAGAGTTATAGCCTCCTTCTACGTTGGAATCCTCTCTAGAGAGTAAAAACCCTAATTACGATGTAAGATACGTCAAAAACTAATAAAATATTGAATGATACCCCTGACACAAGTCAGGAATCGTTTTCAATCAAATACAACTTTTAAAATTTGGAAATAAAATAAAACACATCAAGAAAGATCGGACATCAGCGGCGGCGCAAGGCTTCTTCCAAGATGATAGTCTCGCGATCGCGAGACTTGCAGTAGGTTCATATGGTTGGTCGATCTCGCATGGCAAGGCAGCCCATATGCTTGTCTTTCTCGCAGCCACGAGACTTACAGTAGCATCCAAGATCTGGCTGGGTAATCAGCATGGCGCGTTCTTAAGGCTATTTGTGTCATGTGACTTGAAATTTCTGAGATCCTGGTTCCTTTTTTTCTCATCACTTTTCTTGCTTTCGATCATGCTTTATCTCCTTGCACCAATGCACCTTCATGCCATGCATATCCCATCCTTTTACCTCGTTTCAAGCATCCATTTGCCTTATGCTCCATAACACCACCAAAATAATTTGATTCTCGCACTTATTCACCAAAAGGAGTTTTAAGAACGTGCAATGCAAATTAACATGAAATGCAGCTAAAACAAACTAAAATGTACTTGAGATGGGCATAGTTCGCATGAATTAGTACTCCATAAGTAAGTAAAAATCCTACTTATCAATGACCAAGTAAAGGAAGTAAGGATCAAGTAATATTAAGTGCTAAGCAAGAGATAAGTTAAGTAATAAGCAAGTAGCTTAATAGTTAAGTAAGTATGGTGGACAAGGAAAGTACCTTTATGTGGTGAGCAAGTAGACTTAAGGATTAAGCAAGGAATAAGTTAAGAAAACTTAATGGCTAAGTGTTGTGATGATCAAGTATATGTGGGGAGCAAGTTTACTTGATTAGTAAGCTTGGAATAGTAAGGAGGTGGAGGGATTAATGACCCTTATGCCCTAACTTTGGTTTGTCTATAAATAGCAAGCTTAGATTTCATTTGTTAGTTGTTAGTTTTTCATCCAACAACGCATAAGTTGAGAGCTTAGTGGCTTGAGAGAATAAGCACTTATAAAAGCTAGACTTCCTTTGTTAGATATTCAAGAAGCAAGAAGAAGATTAAGGCTTATCAAGTGAACATCAAAGAGTAAGTATTCATAAACCTTGATTCTCTTTCTCTTCCATTGTTAGAGAAGGGGGTATTAGTAGAACTAGTATGCTAAGAAATGATAAACCAAATGGCTTAAGTCTTAATAAGCCGTAATAAGTCATGAACAAGTTATTTCTACTTATATAAGTTATGAACTTATGAAGATCTTGTAAGAACTTGTCATATGATAATGGTGACGAAGTTAGTAGGAACTTAATAAGAAATTATAAGAACTTGTAACATGTTTACATTAATGGCACTAGTATGATAATAAGATGTAAGAATGATGGTTAAAAGATTAAAGCCATGATAAATCATAAGAAATAGAATTATAAGTAGTTTATGAGTTTTGAACTTATTAAGAACAAGTAATAACTTATCATGTTTATAAGTTAATGAAGCATGTATGTCAAGATGTTAGTATAATTGATTGAATCCAAGTGAAATGGTTTAAAAATCTCAAGTAACAAAGTTTCGCCGGAATTTACACGATTGGACGACGATCGTCGAATTCGTGAAATTCTCAGAATGGAAGTCGAATTTTGATATTGAGCTTGGAAACATTGGTTTTTAATGGAGACAAGTCTTATTTGGCATTATAGAGTTGTAGACTCGAAAATGGCCGGATTCCGACTTAGAACGAAGAAACGAGCATTGAACGTTCACGAACGTTTATCGTTTTCGTTAAAAATGGACTAATAGGTGAATTTTTAGCCAACGAAGTTGAATAGATAAAATTTTTGTATGACCATGTAGAGTACATGATTTGTGAACCGTAGGCTCTTGAACGAGCCAATTCGGACCTATAACGAAGAAGTTACGAAGCCGGGAATCTCACTAAAAGAAAATTCTGTAAAACAATTTACAGTGTTGAGAAGCCTTTGAAATACAGCCATAGACCATCAAGGCAAAATAAGCCATGCCGCAGTGCCGATCAGCGCCAAGTCCGGTTTTCAAGCCCTAATGGGCGACGCCGCAGTGCGACATAGCAAAGGAACACCTGCGCCGCAAAGCCAACCCTAAAACTTAGACAATGAAAAATGTTTACAAGTGGAACGTAAATGGGAATTGTTAACAATGAGTTAAGGAACTTAATCAAACATTGTTATGTTATAATTAAACCCCAAGTATGATCACTTAGGGTTAAAGAAAGTCAATTGAAGATGAACGTGAACTATACGTAATAAGTGTACATAACCAATGATGATCGAGTTTCGATAATAACGTAAGGACGTTAGTAAACCGTGAGGAAAGATGTTTAACTCAAAATGAGTTGTATTAATAAAATAATTTCAGTTAAGAGAATGAAGTTGGTAAGAATGATGTAAAGAATGACGTAAAACCGGAACCAATAAATAAAAAATCTAATATGGGAGTAGATTGAGAAGAAGGGTAAGATTCTTTAGGAACTATATATGTTCAATTATGACCTAATGTGGTATGTTATGTGGTTATGTGTTGTAGAGACTGTAAAGATTCAAAAGAGAAAGTAATTATACTGTAGCAGACGCTGAAGGCAAGATTTTCTTAAACGCTTGTCTAACCTTCGTGTTAGCCAGGTTTTCAAATGATTCAAATTATGAGATGCATGTATGGTTTTGAAGAAAGAGTCGATGCCAGTTTTAGCTTGGCTAGACTAATCTTGATAGATTGATTGAACTGTTTACAAGTCTTTCAATATAGAATTACTAACGCTATCCTACGCCAACTAATTAGTACGGATTCAAGGTAAGCCTGAATATGAATAAACAAATATATTTTCATTGAGTATTCGATGGGCACGTGAGGTTGCCACAACTTAAACGTACACATGTTTAATGGATGTAGTGTTGATCAACATAGAGTACTATAGGTTGATCACCTAGAAGTGCTCGTAAGCTATGCCGGAGTTACGAACTTCGTGCCTGGTTGTCCTTTTCAAAGAACTATAAGATGTTCATGTCTTGAACCAGAATTGATGTATTAATGAATATGGTTATGGTAAAATGTTTTGAACGAAAAGGAAATCTATTTTGAATTATTGATAGTACTTCGTAACTATCATCCAGTTACTGAAGATATACGATTCCTATATTTTAAGCATGCTTTTAAAAATGAAATTGTTGTACTTGCTGAGCTTGTTATGCTCACACTTGCTTGAACCATATGATTGCAGCTTAGACGATATGACCAAAGGATTCGATAAGGATAAAGTGAAGACTAAAGCGAACTTGTAGCGTACCTATGTAATAGTATAGGTTTGTAATGATAATATTTAATATTATGACAAGAACAAATGTAACGGTTATAAAGAACTTGGGGAATGGTATTATTGTTTTGGAATATATATAAGACAAATTCATTCTTTTGATGCTTTTTCAATTGAATGTTTGTGTGAACTATAGCACCGTGGAGCACCATCTGTCGGGTTGAAAGAGACCCGGATTTGGGGGCGTCACAGTGCCTCCCATCGAGCGCTCGGTTTATAGTCCATTAGCTAGACTCTTTTCTTGACATCGCTATTTGATTCCTCTACGATAAGATAAGAACCCTCCATCCATTAGAACCGCTATGTGCTTTGATAGGTTCCCCATCATGAGAGTCTTCGGATTGAAGTCACCTAGCATATTTCTTGTACATGATGTCTCCATTTCTATTGCATCGCCAGGTGCTTCTCCCGTTCTATCTGTGAATAGATTTTTGCATCGAGGCATGACAGATACAACATGATTTTCTTCTTCTATTATCTCTTCCTCAGCCCACCATGGTTTGTAAGAGGCCTCATAATCGCAGAAATTGTTGCTTTGGATGTGACTACCAAGGGGACATGAGTGTGCAAATTTCACTAAAATTTTCAACTCTATCTTAGAAGGCACTTGGGGTATTATACAAGTCAGCTCATGATCTTCATTTTCCATACTCCCAGTTGTCTCCTCAATGTCCACTCCTTTCAGTTCATTCAGTGGCATGAACACCTCTGGCTCTCCATCAGTTTCATAGTCCATGTCATAACACCAATTATTTTGAGGGCGATTGTTTAAGGCTTCGAGTATTTGATCCATTTGATTCTGCAAATTCTGAATTGACCTCCCTTGCTCAATCATCTTCTCCTCAGTTGATGCTACAAACTTGAACCACAAATCCTCCACTCTTGAATTATCTTGTTTAGTTTCAAAATCCATGTATTGAGAACCATTCATTGAGGAGCTAATGAGTTGTTCCGTCTGTTTGTTAAGATTTTGGCTTGATAACTCCTGACTCATCATCATCTCGTCATGGTCTGCTATGCTTTTTGACATGAATTCCTTCAACCTTGAATTTTCCTCTTGTTGCGTTGAAGGTGGATATGAGAAATCTGATGGATGTGTTGGACTTGGGATGCAGTATTGGTTGGGATAGTTATAACTCAATTCATAATCTGGGTGATACCCCCAACCTTGTTGATAATCAGGATAAATATCGTTGTTAAAGTAATCACCCCCAAACCGCACTTGTCCAACCTTGATGTCAGACCCGATAACTTTCAGATGCTCGCCAAAGACAAGATTCACATGTAACTACTATCTCGAAAAGTGCGTTCAATGCAAGAATATCCAACCTCTCCGAGAAAGTGTTGCAATTTGTAGCCGACAATGTAGAAAATACATCGAGTCCCTCGATCTTTCGTGTCCCTTAGTTGAATCATATTTGCATAAGGCCATTGATAAGCAAAGTCACCCATGGTACCTGAAAATAGAGAAATATAAGAAGATAATTAAAAAAAATGTTTAAATTAAGACTAATTTGATTGAAATTCATGTTGGCAGAAATTTATTAAGCTAATTCCCCGGCAACGGGGCCAAAAACTTGTTGGGTAAATTCTAGTTACGCACAACACGCAAGTATACGTGGTCAACAAGTAATAAAGAGTAAGTAAAGTAACGTTCCCACGAAGAATTAACTAACAAAGTTCACTAAGCATTAACCCATAACCATCTCAGTCTTATTTAAACGAATGATATTATAGTTTATATTTAAACTACAAAATTAAATAAACCTAACTATTTCCAGAGTGAGACTAGATAATGAAGACCTGAGATTACAATTTCATCTATTGACTCATTCAAATCCACACACTTCATGTTAGGCCAAACTAATTATACCGGATTGTTAATCGAGAACACGAAAGTAAAGTATAGCCATCTCTCAATGTACCATACCCATATCACGTATAATCCACAATTGATAGAATACACATGAACACCCACATTACCTAAACCACTATATGTCTATGTGATTTACAAATAATTAGGGTTTAAGCCCAAATTCTCAATTGACTACGAATGGTGCTTCGATATATGTCTATCCTAAGCACAAATCATACATCCCAACACAATGTAGAATATACAATCATACGCTATTAAGATCAGATCCAAACCCATACTTCATCTTTCAAGTTCATATGAGTTATCACAGTAATTGATGGCCAATCAACTAAGCAAATAAGCATAAATCTTAATAGACAATCCCATAGCAATCAATAAGGTCAACAATGAAGTATATCAGATTAAACTAAGCAATAGAATCCATTGCAATCCCAAAATAAAGTTTAACTCATCATAGAATCAAAATCCATAATCCACAATTGATTATACATTGAGAAATAAAGATAGAAGTAAAGAGAAGTTAGGGAACTAGGAATGCAAATATGAGATTCTCCTCTTGCACCAATTCTGAATTTCCAATGCTCTTCGATTGCTTCAATCTTCAACTCTAACCTAATCTAGGGTTCTAATCTAATCTAAAAAGAAAGAGAAGAAAAGAAAACAATAGTAGCTTTAGCCCCCAAGGGGTGGAATGTCTCTTACATAATGAAAGTATGTCTAATATATAAGCCCTAATTGAACCCCTCTCTTCGTTACGCTTTAATTGCACTGTTTAATGAAAAGTCAACTTTGGTCAAAACCCGAAGTCGCGCAGCCACACAAGAATTGAAGTAAAGTTGGGCGCGGCCGCGCGCAAGTATTAAATCGCGTCTTTTTGATTTTCTGTTGCACTGTGCTCTGGTAAAATAGCCATAAATTTTGATCCGGGAAGAATTATGGGATCTTCCACCTATCAAATCGAAGCTATCGACAAGCTCTACAACTTTTATTCTTTGATGATTCAGAAATTCGGGATGGATGAAGGCTGAAAGTGGTCTGGAAGTGACTGCTATGAAACTGGCTAACCAAAACAGCGAAGTTCGACGTTCGTTGGTACAAAGATCATAACTCTTGCATCCGAACTCCGATTGGAATGATTCAAGATGTTACGGAAAGCTTAGAAGAAGTTCTACAACATAGTCCAAGTTCCAAGCCAAGAACATAAAATGAACACGATAGCCCAAATGATATCCGGATTGCTTTTCTTTGCATTTCCTTTGCTTTTCCTTACTAATAGTCGCTCACACCGCTCCCAAATGTATAACCTACAAAATGAACACAAAATGCATGAAAAGTAACTAAGACACATAAATATAAACAACTAATTTAAATAAAAGATACCAGATATGTGTATATAAAATCAACTTATCAGCCACCAAGTAAGGGTGGTGGCCAAGTAAACTTGGTGGCTAAGTTTGGAATAGTAAGGAGGTTAAGGGGGCGAAATGACTAAATTACCCTAGCTTTGGTTTTCTATAAATAGGAAGCTAGATTTCATTATTTTGAGATTTTGAAAAATCCTACACTTGAGAGAGAGAGAGAGAGCTCGGATGAAGAGGGAGAAAGAAGAGTTTGAGCATGAATGCTCGGATCAAAAGTGATCGTGAAATAGAAAAGCTTGCAAATAGCCGGCTTTGTATAACGGAAGAGGATTAAAGAAGAACGGTAATCCGAACCCGAATTTCTTCTAATATTTTCTTTAAGTTTAATATGTTAAAACATAACTTAATGAGAATAAGGAGTAAAAGAATTTAGGAATGATTTCATATGGTTGAAATCATGAGAAAACGAAGAAATAAGAATTAGAAGTTTAGTTTGTAAATTTCTTAAGGAAGTATAAGATTCGTAAGGGTTTTGAGCGATTTGAATGAATCTTATAAACGAGTAGGTGAAATAAGTGAGGAATGATGTTCTATAACATTAAATTCCAAGAAAAAGTAGAATCATAATCCAAAATATCGATTAAAATGAAGAACGAACGAAGAACGCGAAGAATGTTGTTGATGGACAAATTTAAAACCATCGTAGGATAATTGTTGTTAATTGAAAAGTTTAAAACCATCGTGTATAAGTTAGCTGCATATTGCTTGGTCAGGAATGGTAGAAACGTTGATGAAGAACAGATTAAAACTTAGCTATAACGAAGTTATGACGAAATTTTCGTAAAAGACGAACGAGAATTAGAAAGTTAGTAAATGAACCCGAATGTGTAGGGTTTCATAAGAAAGTAAGAGAATCTAGAAAACGTGAGTCATGGACTCAAGAACAAATGAGTTCCGAGTTCAGATGACCGAATTACGGACGAGCGAGCGAAGAACGTTAAAAACGTAAAAATGAACGAATGGTTAAGATTAAGCCAATTGAATGGCATGTTAACGGATTCAGAATGATGTTTTGTCCAAGGAATATTGAAGTACGTAAGATAAGGAAGAGAATGGCTTTGGAACGACCTCGTTTTGAGTTATAACAAAGAAGTTATGAGATCGTAAAGTACGCGTCTCAAACTTGATGCAAGACTTAGAAAAATTTCTAGGGTTTTGTCTCGGCGCCGCAGTGCCGGATAGACTATGAGAAGTGGCGCCACAGCACGAGCTCGGCCATAATCATCTGGAGAGTGGCGCCGCAGCGCGAGAGATAACAAAGGACTTGGCGCCGCAGCGCCAGCCCGGGAAGAGAGGAGAGAGAAGTAGGTCGCGCCGCAGCGCGAGAGAGAGGAAGGGGCACGGCGCCGCAGCGCCGGTGCAGGGCAATGCCCAGAAATGAGATTTTTATTTCTCAAGTACTGGGGGATGTGCAAGAAAGAAGTATGAACACGTAGTTCACATAATGTAACACTTAAGCAAGTGTGTTAAACCTTTAGTGAAGGTTGAACAGAAAGATTTAACGAGGTTAAAAGATAGAGAATGTAAATGCTAGATTACGTAACCGATAGCCGGGGACCGTAGTCGTGATAATGAACGTGAGGGATTACTGTGATTGTGATTCCTTAGACGTTGAGTGACAAAGGTAATAAATAACATTCCGATGTTATGTCATGGTAATGAGAGATAAGTGTAAAGCGTATAGACGCTATGAACGCAACGTTGTTACGATGAACGATCTGTCTTAGCATATAACGGACCGTATGGCTTTGACATTAAGAAATAATAATGAACATGGGGTTCATGGGATGGATAACGATGAATGCAATTGAAACCTTGAGTAAAGGTTGAGTGAGAGATTAAGAGACGAGCAACGTGGACGTCAAATACGTAAACGATCCTCGTGAATCGTAGTTGCGTCGGATGAACGTTCTAAGTGTACAATGGTTGTATGACTTGGACGTTGACGAAAGTAGTAAGTAAGATATGAATGGTATTAAGGAAAGCCATAGAGAATGGTAATGAGATTAATGAAAGTCCGAGGGTGAGTCGGATAGAGAATGTAAGAATGAATGTAAGCGTTAGACACTTAAGCCAACGTAAGGGTTGAGTGTACGCGATTATTAAATGTGCAGAACCTACACTCCGTGTATGGTTTGACCGTAAGGTAATGGAGAATGTTATTTAATCATGAACGGTGAAGAAACTAAATTGAAGACAATAATGTATAACGTTAAGAAGCCGAGTTAATAAGTATAATTTGGACAACGTTCCGAGTTGAATGAACCGGACGTTGTAAGGTATGAATAAGTTAATATGAAATGTTTAACGCTATGACCTCATAGTATTGACATTGAATGATCGTTCTGAGTATACAAAACATTGTATGAGTTAGACGATAAAGAATGAATCCTGAGGTATGGCATTTAGTTGCCAGAAATCCGTAAGGAATAAGAAGTTAACTTAACGAACATTATAGTTTTAGGGTTCGTATAAGTGAAGATAAGTTAGGTTGTTGTATAATCGTAACTTTGATAGTTGACATATGGGAGCTGGGCTAAACAATTCCTTAAGAGAGCGAAGGTATATACAAAACTGGCAACCGATCTAACTCACTGTGTGGGCAGTGTAGATGAGATGGGAACTTGTTTGTTGGTTGTTTGTGGGAAACTACTTAGAGTACCATATGGACTACTAGCAGAGAAGCGATGTACGCTGTGTCCTATAGAAGTTATAAGAATGCAAATCATCAAAGAGGATGAATGTTTTGAGTAAGACATCTCTGTATGTCATGAAGCCGTGAACCGGTAATGGAAGTTAGTCGCGTAAACTTATTTTACAAGAGTGCGAACCTTAAGAAGTAAAGTTAAGTAAACCAATGCATAAGTCAAGTATATGACTAATTGGTGTACGTATTACTTCCTTATGTGTTATATGGGGATTTCGAATTAGCAGTTTAGCGTAAGCTGTAGCTGTGAATAAGGCAAGTTTTCTAACTTCATTCATGTTATATGAATGCTAGTTTCTTAAACTTCTCAGATGTTGAACTTGAGAAGTTCTGTCTTTGTGCGAATGTGCGATATTTGTACAAGGTGGTAGAACATATGAGGCCTTGTGCCATAATTTGAACACTTCGGTGTTTCTTTGAGATGAACTGTTCTACGATTGAGCTGTTCAATACAAGTATGCTCGATTTATACATGAACCGTTATTGTTAAGTCTGTGCTAATGATTCTAGCCAGACAGAATATGTTTGGAAAAAGGTAGAAGAATGAAAGTAGTGTAAAGAGTATGTCATGAATGTTTTAAGATGATAGGAATAGAGACTATTCCTATTATTCAAGCTGCTTCATAACCTTTGTTCGGTTATCGAAGTTCTAAAAAATATTTAAACTCTTGAAGTTGTTTGTTCAACTGTTATGACTTTCTAGGCAATTGAATGCTCACACTTGCTTTAAATGAAAAACATTTTCAGCGAACGATGTTAGAAAGAACTTAAGGATCCCGTAAAGATCAAGTCGAAAGCGGTATTCGTATCGAAGTGTCATTCAAGATATGAATGTGCGTGAACAGAAAGTGAAGACTTGTAATATAGAATGATAGAATTAAACTATAGATTAGTTTAATGAACAGTTATGTATCCTTGGTGGCGGATGAAAGTAACTCGTGTAAGATGAATAGAATAATGTAATTAATCATTATTTGTAATGAAAGAGGTTATAAGGTTTCGAGAACCTATGATTTGAGAATATAAGTCATTATATTTAGCTATATAATGAAGTATGTTTGGAAGGAAATGGAATAGTGATGCACGGAGTCCGGGTCTGAAAGTAGGCCAGATTTTGGGGCGTCACAGCGTTGGTTAAACCAAATGACATAACCAGAAACTCGTAATGACCAGACCAAGTTCTGAATGCCATCTTTGGTACGTCTTCTGGCCTCACCTTCAGCTGATGATAACCACTTCTCAAATCTATCTTCGAGAAATATCTCGCTCTCTTCAACTGATCGAATAGATCATCGATTCTAGGTAATGGATACTTATTTTTAATCATGACCTTATTCAAATCTCGGTAATCAATGCAGAGCTGCATCGATCTGTCTTTCTTCTTCATAAACAAGACTGGTGTTCCCCATGGCGAAACACTTGGCTGAATATACTTCTTATCGAGTAATTCCTGCAATTGCACCATCAACTCTTTTATCTCTACCGGGGCCATTCTGTATGGTGCCTTAGATATCGGGCATGTTCCTGGTACTAAATCAATCACGAACTAAATTTGTCGATCTGGCAGAAGACCTGACAAATCATTTGGAAATACGTATTCAAAATCTCTTATGATCGGTATCTCTTCTAACTTCGCACTTTTCTTCTGTGTATCAACTATGTAGGCTAAGTATCCTACACATCCTTGCCTTAACAACTTTTTGGCTTGCATCATCGTCAGACAACTTGCTTGTCGAGGTGATTTGTTACCATAGAACACAACCTTTGATGGAGTCATAAGGTTAACACACTTTCTTTGGCAATCAATCACTACTCCATGATTGAATAACCAATCCATTCACAGTATAACATCAAACTCCCCCAGTCTAATTGGTATCAAGTCTACCCTCATCTCTTAACCCTTTATAACCATTTACAATTCTTATATACGAATCTAATAGGAATCACTTCCTTATTTGTAATCTTTATGTTTAAGGGAAATTCTAATTCTTCTTGAGGCAAATGTAAGTTCTGAGCAAATTCATTTGATATAAATGAACAAGTAGCACCCGAATCAAATAGTACATAAGAATTAATACCATTAATTGGAATGATACCTGACACTATATCCTGCACGGTCATATTGAAAGTTCTCGCAGTAGGTCGACTTGACTGAGCTGGTCTAGTGATAGTTAATGCACCACCACCGTTGTTGTTTCCTTTTCCACCACTTGCACTTCCTACTGGCTTCTTGGGACAATCACGAGCCATGTGATCTTTCAAACCGCAGGTAAAACATGCTCCTTTCTTCGGACTAAAATAGTTCGGTGCAATGTGTCCCTCCTGACCACAGTTGAAACACACTCGCTTTCCCTTCAAACATACCCCAGTATGGTTCTTTCCACACGTCACACAAGCTTCAAACTTTTTCTTCTGCTGACCTCCCTGCTGTCCTCCCGTAGATGAATTCTCGTTCCACTTCCTCTTCTGATTGTTACTTCCAACATTACTCCCACCAGCCTTATTTTCACTATCATTCTTCCTCTTCTTCTGTTCTTGATTGTACTTGGTCAAGGCATCGCTTCCACCTTCTGCGATGATTTCCTTTTCCAGTACAGTCGTAAATGTATTTAACTGGAACATTGAAACCTTGCTATACAGCCAGGGTTTCAATCCTTGTTCGAACCTTCTCACTTTACGATCATTCGTATTGACTTGATAAGTGGCAAACCTTGCCAACTCGTTAAACTTCGCAGCATATTCTAGCACTGTCATAGTCCCTTGCTTAAGCTCCAGAAATTGCACTTCCAACTGATTCTGAGAACTCGCTGGAAAGTACATTTCAAAGAACATCTCCTTAAATCTCTCCCATGTTATCACTCCTTGTCCTCCACGAACCTTATTTGCTTGTCACCAGTAGCTAGCTTCAGACTTCAGCATAAACGTTGCGAACGCAGTCTTCTGATCTTCATTAACTCTAGCAACGTTGAACACCTTCTCCATTTCCATGATCCAGGTTTGGGCTTCTACTGGATTCATAGACCCTTAAAATTCTGGCGGTCCAACCGCTTTGAATTCCTTGAAAGTTATGACTTGAGCTTGTGGTTGATTCGCAAGTGCACCCGTCAATAGAGCTACCAACTGCTGAACCGGATTAGCGTTGGTCTCGTTGTTATTATTAGTAGACCCCTCAGGAGGTGCTTGCTGACGTGGTTGTCTTCTTCTATGAGTCATTTTTTGTTAAGATATACGCTTATTAGCTCATTACTCAACTTCCTGGGCATTCAAAGTTTAACTTAAACATTCCAGATTGAAGCTTTAACACATAACATTTCAAATAAACTCTAATATTTTATTCATTCATAATGTTTTAAAACATACTAAAGATAGCATAACCGCTAAAAACATCCACTTTCCTGAACTAGACAAGTTTCAGGATTACATAGTCATACTATCCCTTTATTCATCTCAAAATAAGGGATTCATAATTTATTTACTCACATAATTAACCACATATTATTATCACTCTTATTCTATCTAGGTATATTAAGACGTCGTAAGGCCTCTCGACGCTCTTCCTCCATGATACGGCATGCCGTCCTACGATCCATCACGAACCACGGTGAGTCTTCAAACTAAGGTGGGTAATAATGGACTCGATCCTGGGCCCTATCAATTAGAAAATAAAAGCATAATCCATCTCCTTCATCTTGGTTTCCTTCACTTGAACTTTAGCCTCAGCACGATCTGCACGTTGAGTCGCCTTCATACAAGCGTCCTCTGCTCTTGTACGCTTAGTTGTTTCCTCTTTGAAGTCATCTTTCAACTTCTCCATGTCAGTCTTCACCTTCTCGTTCACTGCCAGCAGGTCTTCATGTTGACCCTTTGTATGAACTAGATCCCATTCTGTGTTTCCAAGTTTTAAATCAAGTTCCTGAATCTCTACATCCTTCTGCTCCAACGCAACATGATGCATCTCAACCATCTCATTCAGCTCCTCAACATTATCCTGTAACTCTATGTTACGATCATACAGAGCGTCATACATCTCAGCCGATACGGAGTTTGGTGGAAACTCCTCATGATCCTCCTCATCATCATCCTCCTCTATCTCCTCAGGACTATCCTCCTCGAGATCGGTCACAGGCTCATCCTCCTGGATCAACTGTTCCCGCATTTATATGAATATCCGGGGTTAAATCATGTCTAGGTACCGAGGTATCATCTCTAGTAGCATCTTTGGATCCTCCTTCGTTAGACATCCTGACAACATAATATTTTAAGTTTTACTTAACATTATAGAAACTCGTGAACACATAAGTTATTAACACATAGCATAAAATGTCTTTTATTGTTTTGTTTCAATGGATGCCTTAATCCATTCCTTAAAACCCGATAAGAGTTAAACACCTCTATGTTTTTTGACTTCTTAAAGGCTTCTTCCTAAGGTTTTCCCCACCTAAGGTTCATAACCTAAAGCTTTGATACCAACCTGTGACACCCCCAAATCTGGGTACTTTATTTCAACCGAATTTGGTGCTCACTATTAAAATAATTACATCTAACTACCAATAATAAAGGATAAAACATTAAATAACTTAAAACAATAACCTTTCCCATTAAAGGGTTACATCATCATAAACAATCCCAGGTAATCTAACCTTAAAGTTATTACATCAGTTTGCGGAATACATTATAAAATAAAACAAGTCTTATAACTTCAAGCATTTAAATAAATGTTAACTAATTCTTCATCACTTAGACATCTTGCCCTTTCCCTTGCTAGTAGATGTATCATCACCTCTTTCGGCTTTAGTTGCATTGTTTAATTGCAAGAGTGAGAAAACAATTGCTCACTGACATAAAGATAGTATAATAACAACATGAGAGTGAACAACGAATACTGACTAATAAAGAACTTGTTATACGAATCAAAATGGAAAACAAGTTCAAACTTTAATTATCAAAGGGTCTTAAGACCACGAACTATGTCCACTGTGTTTAGGTATTATTACCTTAACCTTAACAGTCATTAACCTGTACAAACTCTTCTTAACGTACTCAGGGGGATCAGCCCTTTGTACCATGTATTGTGGACAAACATCTAAATGTTACACGTATAAAATCCCCTATATTAGGGTTGTTCGTCTCAGTTTGAATTTAGAATTTCCGCACTAAAGAAAGTTTAGTTTGGAACTAGCTTATCAATGTTTCTAGAAGTTTAGAACACTTATTCAAATTCCAACAATAAAGGTTTAATACAATAGTGTATAACTGAACAAGGCTATTAAAGTTAAAGATCGGATATCAATAATATATATAATTGAATAAACATGATATACATGCGAAATACTATATTCAAAGGAGTTTAGAACAATCTTCTATGAATCAATGTGTTAGAACAATATATGCTTCAAATGATAATAAGGAAAGTAAAGCTTGCTCAATTGTAAGGAGTTAAGGTTTAGGAACTTGCACAATTATTATAAGAGTAGGATTAAAGAACTTGCCTTGTTTGTAAGCTACACAAGTGTAAAATAATCTCCAATTACCCTACATACATCATTAAAATTGCAACAACAATTAATTGTATGAATATTAGCTTTGGGGTTTAAACCATCATTTAGGTCATAACCCTAACCTAGAACCTAACCACGTTGGTTAACACCTTAACGATTCTGAAATCACACTATAAGCCTTATCATTTATATTTAACTCTTGAAAACATCACATTTGGTTTCATTTTATAACTTATTTAAATAATTATTTCAAATCTCTTTACTTTGCATTACAACACATTGACATCTGTTATTATAGTTTATATCATATTTTAACATCATTAACATGCATGCTAAACTAACACAAGTCCGTTATTATACATGACCGCAATTAAGCTGCACTTCACTGCTCATGATTAGCTACTCGCACTACGGCCACATGAGTAATATACAAGGCTATCGCATACCAAGACATACATCGCAAGACCTGTGTCCAAAATGTTCATACCGCATGATATATCGGCAAGCACCATGCAAACAAGACCCACGCGATGCACTAGACTCGATTTTCTGAAGCTCAAAAATGTACTGTTTTGGCCAAAAATACCCAATTCTTAAACTTCTCCCAAATTCATCGTCTACACCTTGTCATACTATAGTTATACATTCTAAACACTATTTTATATACAAAAACATTACATAAACATCATCTTGAAGAATCAAAACCATATTTTCCCCAAATTTCTTCATTTTTATACTTTTAACGAATTTGATTGCCACGAACTCGTTTCTTGATCAATTGTCATGATTCGAACTACATTATTTTTGTTTCTTAATATATTATCATAATCCACCAACAAATTACAGATTACATCACACATTGGACAAGAAATTTGGTACTTTCTAAGGCTATTTTTCAAATATGAACACTTTTAGTTATATTTCCTTCTTACAATTCAATTTAACGTGCATGATTGCTACCCCTTTTATATATACATGCCAATACCAAACTCTACAATACTATCACACACCCACAATCAACAATTAGCAACCCTTCTCTTTCTCTTGACAATCTCAGAACAACTACCTTCTTCTCTAAATTCTCTGTGATTCTCCTTTCTCAAATTCTATGTGTTTTTCTCTCTTGTTCCCAAGTTCCCTCTCTAAATTCTTGTGCTTTGGCTTAGAAGAAATAAGACGTGAAGTAGAATAACCCAACTGATAATCGTGGTTATTAGTTAAAAAAACCCAATGGGCGTACGTTAGAATAAGCCAAAAAGGCCACAAGGCCTTGTTTGGCTAACCAAAAACTCCCTCAAATTAAATTATTATTATTATATTATTTATATTATATAGTTTTCAATTGTCACACTTTAGGTAATTTAAATAACTTAGTTTAGTTAATTTAAATAACTCATACAATAATAATAAAAATCTTTTTATCACTATACTTATAATTAATAAATAATTATATATCTAATTTAATTAATAAATTAGACACAACACTTTATTTAATTTATTTATTTCATTTAAATCAAACAATTCATTTAATTTAATTATCTTCTTAAATATTAAGCAATTGATTTAATTTAATTATTTTCTTAAATTAAATCCTTCAAATAACATTATCATTATTCAATTTAATTAACACTAATTAATTTAGTTACTAAATTAAATCACCATAATTCATCTATTATTTATTTTTCTTAATAAATAAATTATATAAAATATTTATTTAATTCAATAAATATTTAAATTAAATTACAAATTTCTCAATCGTTACAAAAGACTAAAGCATTATTGGGGTGGCGACACCAAACATGATGTCATCGCAATCACACTTGCCGACGTGCTATGAATAGGGAGTAGTTAGGCTGAAATACTTAAAATAAAGCTCTAATTGGGAGGCAACCCAATTTTATTTTTATTCTCAGTATTTTTTAAGCATGCTAAGTAATTCATAGTTTAAAGTATCAGTTTAGCGATTTATTAGGTAGTTAGTCGAGTCATGCTATATAGTAACTTCACCCTTCAACGTTCAATGTTCATGTTATTATCTTAAATCTATCAATGTTTGGTGTTTCAGGTACTTGAAAAGCTCATGGTGTTTATGGTACTTGAAAAGCTCTATGTTGATCAACACTACATTCTTTAAACATGTGTACGTTTAAGTTGTGGCAACCTCACGTGCCCATCGAATAATCGATGAAAAATACATTTGTTTATTCATACTCAGGTTTACCTTGAATCCGTAGCAAACAATTGGCGTAGGATAGCGTTATCAATTCTATATGGAAAGACTTATAAAGAAATTAATCAATCTTTCAAGAATAGTCTAGCCGAGTTAAAACTGGCATCGACCCTTTCGTAAAACCATTCATGCATCTCATAACATGAATCACTGAAAACCTGGCTAACACGAAGGTTAGACAAGCGATAAGAAAAACTTGCCTTCAGCGTCTGCTATAGTATAATTACTTTTCCTTTTAAGTCTTTACGGTCTCTACAACACATAACCACATAACATACATGGTTCCTAATGAATCTTACCCTTCTTCTAAATCTAATCATGTATTAGATTTGTTATTATTGGTTCCGGTTTGCCGTCATTCCTTACATCGTTCTTACCAACTTCTTTCTTAATTGAAATTATTTCATTAATACAACTCGGTTTGAGTTAATCATCCTTCCTCACGGCTTACTAATGTTCGTATGTTATTAATCGAAACTTGATCGTCATTGGTGACGTACCAACGTTAAATACCATTCACGGTTTAATTAATTACCCTTCACGTTCTTCGTTTAATTATTCTTAATCCATACTTAAATTCATACCGTTACTACTATAAAAGTGATTTAAAGTTAGTCTAATCATGTAAATTAAGTACATATACATTCTACTATTCGTTTTAATCAATTGGAATTACAAAACCTAATTTGGTCAACAAACTTTCACTACCGGCGTTCCGTTACGTCGTTCTTACGTTCATATGCAATTGACTTACTTTAACCCTAAGTGATTATACTTAAGGTCTAACCATGTCTTAACAATGTTGCTTCATGTTCATTAAGTTGTATTATCTCATTATCTTTCTTTTTATCTTCATAACCTTTCATCTCTATGTAAACTCCAAGGATGGTGACTGCGGCATTTCAAACTTTCCTTCTTTCTTGGATTCGTATTGCCATTGGCCATTCCCTCTTATTCACGATCGTGCCGAGGCGCCAACTAATCTGTAATCGTGATCTTGTCCTCTTGTTGCATGGCTGAGCCTTTATGCCTTGAGTCGTACATTGCCACGGACTCTGTGCCTCGTAAAAAATTTGATGATTTTCTTTTAGGTGAGATTCCCGGGCTCATAACTTCTTCGTTATAAGTCTGAATTGGCTCATTCAAAAGCCGTTAGCTGACAAATCACATACTCTACGTGTTCATGCAAGAATTTTACAATTTTGAATCCGTTAACTCAAAATTCACCTTTTAGTTCTAAGTCAGAATTCGGTCATTCTCGAGTCCCGCAACTCTATAATACCAAATTAGACTTGACTCCATTGAAAACCAATGTTTCTAAGCTCAATATCAAAATTCGACTTCCATTCCGAGAATTTCACGAATTCGACGATTATCGTCCAAACTCATGAATTTCGTCTTAACTTCGTTTCTTATGATTTTTTCTTCGTTTCAAATGGATTCAATGCCTCATACTAACATTTTGACATACATATTTCATTAACTCATAAACATATTAAGTTCTTACTTTTTTTATATAAGCTCAAAACTTCATTTAAATATACATGACTTATTGCGACTTAAGTCCTTTGATTAATCATTCCTACTCCTTCTTCGCATACATGTTCTACCACTACTCACTTCTTTAACAATGGAAGAAAAAGAGAAACATGGTTTAAGCTCTTACCCTTGAAGATTACTTGACTATGCCTTGTTCTTCTTCTTGATTTTTGAACTATGAAATCTAGCTTATTCTCACTTATTCTCTCTAACCAATAAGCTGCAAAGTGTTGGATGAAATGAATAAGCAACAAAAATGAAATCCAAGCTCTCTATTTATAGGCATTACTTGGTTAGGGTAGTTTAGTCATTTAGGCTATCCCACCTCCTTACTATTAATTACCTAGATATTAAGTTAACTTGGCCACCACAACATTTATCCAATACTTGGGCACCACATTTACTTAACCATTAAGTATACCTGCTAATCACATAACTTAGCCTTTAAGTTTATTTGTTAATCACCTAGCTTATCCTTTACTTGCTCATCTCTTTTACTTAGCCACCAAGTACTTTACTTGGCCACCACTTTGGGCCATCCATGTGATCATGGGTTGCCCCATGGATCAACCTTGCTTTGGACTTTAATTTTAATTCATCTCATCTTATACTTTGGGCTTGTATTAACAAATCTTTGGGCTTTACCATTAGCTTGCATTAAGCCTGCACCTTAATCGCTATTGGAATTACCCTTCCCACATTTGGGACTTATCATAATTCACATTAGACAATACAATTTCCTACACAATTCAACAAATCCATTACATATGTCTTAAAGCCTTATAATGTATAATATACGTATTAATCTCGTATTCTAACTCGTATACTTGTTTAACATATATTCCATACCATCATTCATACATACCCGTATAATACCTCGTATCATACTCGTAATCATTACCTCATACAATATCTACGTATTACATGATCATGACTTTAATTCATTATACACATTTAAATTCCTTCTCGGAAATCACTTTCCCTAACCGTTAGGTTTTAAGTCCACAGGCGAAAAACTGCATTTGCCATAACTGAAATATTATTGGATATTCCATCTCACCTCGATATTCTATCGTTACGTATTTCTCAGAAATTCAAAAATAATTCCCGAGCAGAAATGCGTGAATAGTATTTTTCAGAAAATTTCTCGGAAAGCTTTTATTTTCGTCTTGGAAATTCAAACACTTTAATTCCTTCACGTAGCCAAAATACTACGACGTTTCGACATTGTTAGTTTATAGAACAACCTTCATTTTATTATCACATATAATATAATTTTATTCATTATAAAAAAAATTTATTTAAAATTTGCTCGATTTTCTGGGGCGTTACACTTTCCCCCCCTTATAAGGATTATGTCCCCAGAATCTCGCTATAATTATATAAACAAATGAGGAAAAGTTTTCTTCATTTTAATCTCGAGTTCCCATAATGCTTCTTCGACACTGTGGTTCCTCACATTAACCTTTACTTAAGGTATTATCTTAATTTACATGACTTGTCACTTCCTATCAATAATCTGAGTTGGAAGTTAAATACTTATTAACATATTACGCTATCTTCTTTTTATTAGTCCTTCTTTTAACTCGGAATTATATGAAACTCAAATTCCTCCTTTAAAACGAGATGATACTTGATCTTCTCTTCATCATGTATCCTCTTCTTCATTCGCTTGCACTCCTCATTATGTAGTTGTACTTATTTAACTCGTTCTATTATCGTGGATTGAGTCTACGTTGTGAGTAACATTTCTACCCCTTCATTTCGTAATTTAACTTCTAACTCTGTTCTTGCCATCTTCGTTATTAACTTATTCTGAGTTATTAACATCGATAGCTTTTCCCTACCCTTCTTACTTAACGCGTTGGCTCCTACGTTTACCTTCCCTGTATGATATAAGATATCACAGTCCTTCTCTACCGCATATTTCACTCCTTCTGTGTGAAGATATATATCGAGACTCTTAGAGTCCGACAACCCGATATTTTCTATACAAATAAATTATAAATTTTGAGTAATTTTTTTACCAAGATAATGTGTATATGTATTTATGTGATAAATAAAAATATGAATGGGAATTATAAATTATATTCTTATCATAATTAATTTTATAGTAGAAATGTTTTATTATTTACCTCTATTCCATAATATTTGTCTTTTTTAGCTTGATATACTTATAGATTAACTGATTTAAATAATATCATTTAGAATTAAAATTGTAGGAAATTCCATCATTATGGGAAACTAAAACTATAATCTTTCTCATAATTAAAAGTTTATAGGAAAATAAATAATTTATTCTCCTAATTGAAATTTTCCAAATAAATTGGAATATAATCATATATTATTTATATAATATATGAAATGATTTTTGGAATTATTATAATAATTATTTTATTATATGAATCTTTGTACAGATTATTAAGTTAATTATTTTAACTTAATTACATAATGTTAGGTATGACAGATAAATCAAATATGGAATCCAAACCCTAATTTTGGATTTTGATCACGAAATGAGAACAATAATATAATATCATTTATACTTTGATTTTTCAGTGGTATAATTATATACTATATGTATAATATTGATTGACAATGATTGGTCAGTTATAGTGTATAATGTCAAACCCTAGTTTACTGTGGGAAACCCTAATTTGAAACTCAATTGTGAGTTTAAGTCTATTATATAACTGTGTTGTATGATTTTGCGATTAACTAGGTTAACCCTAATTATCATTTATATATTAAGTTCTTGAAATCCTAATTATTAAGTATAAACCCTAATTGTGATTTGGTAACCCTAATTACCAAAATTATAAACCCTAATTGCTAAATTAGCAAGGATAATTATAATTATTATATAATACCCTAATGTTCATGTATAATTAAAACCCTAATCAAATTAAGAAAACCCTAATTATAAGTTTTGCAAACTAATTGTATTTTATTTTTAAAACCTAAATAAATAATTTGGGTAACATATATTAAAATTGTTAGACTATGATTATTACACGGCCCAAAACAATTATGGGAGAAGCCCAAAAGAAATAAAATACAAGCCCAAACTTAGTCCACTTGATTAAGGGTATTTTAGACCTTTGATTTATTTAATTTAGGCATTAAAATAAAAGCTAAATAAAGGAATTAGTGGGATATATATGGCTGGCCACAATAAGCCTTTTAAGGCAAGAAATTAGGCTAATCAATTTTCCTTAAATAGCTAATCACCTTACTTTTCCTAATCTATTACGCAAAGGACATTGTTGTCCACTCCTCATTGGTTGGGAATCTCATTAAGCATACTTAAAGATAAGATAAGGGTTTTGTCTAATGGACAACACAAATATATGGGGGATAATAGCTAAATCCACATACATTTGCACATAAGTTCTATAAATAGATTAGAGAGAGAAACTAAGTCATTTGCTAGCTCATTTTGTATCAACTCTCAACCTAGACTCTCTCTCTCTTAAACCAACGAAATTTCTTAGCATATCGGGTCCCAAATTCAAGCCCCACTAACACCACAATCAAATCGTAAAGCTAGAAACAAGAATTGATCAAAGAAGGTATAAAACCCTAACTCAAATCGACCATAAATACATTTGTTAGATGTTATGATTCTGTGTTTTAATATGTTGTTAGTAGGGAATAATGATGATCTGGGTTTCTATATGTTCGATCCATAACATCTAGAGGCTCGGATTTGAAGATCTACAAAATCTGGAAAATTTGTGTTTGGTGGTCTGACAACGAATGTCAGGCCTTCTATCTTTGTGATCTTTAAAGATTTTTGTGTTTTGAAAGCTTATAGTTGTAGTCTGGTATGTACACTTTGATCTGTAGCAAGAATAAAGCTTATATCAGTTCTAGATTTCAAGTTATTCTGGGTCAAACTTGGTTAACAGAGCATGACTGGGCAATTCTGAGTAACCCAGAAATTGCTAAGATCATGTTCGACAAGTTTTGTTGGCCTTTGATCTTTCTATTTGTTGTTTGTTTGTTGTTTATGTTGCATCTAGATTGTAGTCTGGTATATGAAGTCCATGGTTATGCCTTGTAAGCTTCTAAGCATTAAACTGGATGAAAAAGTGGTGGCCGGTCAAAGTAGCATGGTCAAGCTTGAAAATGGTTTTCTGGGTAACCCAGAAAACCTATGAACACTGCCTTTGACATGCTTTGACCGAGCTATATCTTCTTGATCTGTTGATATTTTGTTGATATTTTGTGTTAGATCTCTTCATTTACATTCTGGTTACACACTGCAGCTTATAGATCATAAAATCAATACACTATCAGCATGTAGTGGGAGCTCAAAGTGTGACCCTCGAACTGTTCTTCATTTTTGGGTAACCCAGAAATGAAGAACAGCCTCTAACAACTATTTTAGGTCCATAGATCTCCTTTGTTATGCATGATATGATTCTATTTGTTGTTGGATCTTGTAGTATTGTATTAGTACTACACAATCTGACCAAAAACAAGTCCAGAAACAAAACACAATTTGACCGCACTTTTCGTCAAACGTACCCCCTCGTTAATCGCTTTCATCGTTGTTCTTGAGCTCAAGAACACCTAAGGCGACAGATTTTGTCGCTATAGCCTATAGTGATGGTTCCTATTATTTTTATTTTCTAATTTCAGGAAAATGATTTAAAAATAGAAATAAATTCTAAAAATCATTTAAAAATAGTAAATAAATTAAAGAAAATTATAAAATCGCTTTTAAAAATTATTTTAAGTCATAAACATTAACTTTTAATAATTTGGCATATTTTCCATAAATATTAGTAATTATTTGAATATTATTTATTTGATAAATGCACTAAATAAATTAACTAAAAATGATTTTATTATATTAAAAATCATTTTAAATGATAATAAGGTATTTAATAATATTTTAAGTTATAAAATGTAACTTTCAATATTTTAAAGTAAATTTCATTAATTACTTAATATTAATGATATTAGATTTATTTAATAATTATATTAAATAAATTAGTTTAAAATGATTTTAATATTATAAAAATCATTTTAAATGAAAATAAAGAGTTTAAAGATATTCTAAGTTATAAAACATAACTTTTAATATTTTGAGATAAATTTCATTAATTATTTAATATTAATGATATTAGATTTATTTAATAATAAAATTAAATAAATAGTTTTAAAATAGTTTTATTGATTTAAAATCATTTAAAAAGGATATAAATGGTTTAAAAATATTTTAAGTAATTATAAATGACTTTTAATATTTTAGTGAATAATACCTTAATATATTAATATTAATGGTAATTGTTTAAAAATGATTTTAAATATTTTAAAAATCATTTAAGGGTAATATTAATACTTTAAAAATATTTTGAGTTATTATAAATAACTTTGATATTTTGGCAATGGTTGCAGTAATATTTTAATATTATTTTAATATTAATGATAATAGAATTATCTAATATTTAAATCATTTAATAATGATTCTAAAGTTTGAAAAATCAAGATAAATTATAATAATTAATTAGAAATTATTATAAGTTATTTAAAAATAATATGACTGGTATTTAAAATATCCAGGATAGTATTGAACTGCATGAGAGAGTTTTAAACTCGATAATTACCCGATAAAGCTGTCGGTACACCGACATATTTCAGAAATTGGTCTAGACTTAGATATTTTGACTGTATTAATGTTTGTTTGTGATGCAACGATATTTATTGAACATGTGTGATAATGTGATTAGGTTATGTGTTTGTCGATCATGAAATGCAAAGACTATATGTTATAGTATGTTGTTCTAATCGAATGAATGATCCGATTAATGATAGGTCGTGATATAAGAGATAAAACTAAGTTCACAGATTATGTAAGCGGTAGCATCGATCAAAAGTATCCTACCTTTGCATTTTCTTTTGCAATGGACATGAGTAAGAATGTTCAAAAATATATTATTATTATGTATAAATTATTAACCCTATATATATATACGCTCATTGATTATCAAAATATTAGTATATGGTAATTCAGATATATATTCATTCGATAATTTCTATAAATGGTTATACAAGTGTCCCCAGTGATAATCAATACATTGGATAATCATTTCATTTAATCACATGTTGATACACCTTTGTCAATTATATATATATATATATATATGAATTATAGATTATTGTTGAACAAGATAAAACCTTATTATTATCCAACCGAATTGCTTTGGTTTGGAACCCCGACAAGTATGAACATCCCTTACACTGGGAAAACTTTTATGCGCCCAAGGCGGACAGAGTGAACGATCTTATCGTTCTTGTAATGTAGTATTGATCAATACAGGGTCCATGGGATGTACACCCTCGTGCCCGTAAGTTATGACGGTTTACAGATGAAGTTCTGTTTAACCTTTTCAAAAATGAAAACAATGTTCATAGTATGTCCCCTTAACCCTATTTATAGTCAGTACGTAGTTTCAAAATTTTGAAAGAGGGTTGTTATGTTATTATTATCGGTTCAGATTACTTCACAACTATTGATTTGTTGTAGAAGGGTAGTATAAAGAAAACATTTAAATTATTTCAGCTTATATATATATATAATTGTTATTACTTGCTGGGCACTCAAATGATAATCCTTGCTTAATTTAAATGTTTTCGACTAAGTGCGAGCAAATCAAGGCTCTGCTAGAAACAAAGGAAAGGGAAAGGTTCTTTGAATGATTTCAATGTTATCTTGTGGGATAGTTTAATATTATTAAGACAATGTTATATATTTATTATCATGTATTGTAAGGAATGATTAAAGGTTACGTACTTGGGAGCTAGACTTTGATAGATATGTAAATTAAGTTTAATATTTATATTATTGTTATTATTATTAGTATTATTCCGCTCATAGAAATGGTATCGTGAAGCAATCGAATTTGGGTTTCAAGTACCGGATTTGGGGACTTTAGGTGTTGGTATCAAAGCTTTAGGGTTAGAAACCTTAGGTGGGATAGACCTTAGGCTATAACCTTAGAACAGAGGGAAACGTTGAAAATATAAATAACTCATATAGAGGTTATAAAGAGATGAATTGACTGAATTCATCGCCAAACAAAATAAAAGATAACTTATATAAAACTATTAATTGTTGTGTGTATATACTATATGCTTATCAGGATAATTTATGTGTGTAGATGTCTGGTGGAAAAGGCTTGTTATATGCTTATAACATGAAGAAGGATCAAATCCATACCCCCGAGCTAATATCGAAGCCAATAGCTGAAATAGAGGCTCACAATAAAAATAACTCAAACGAAGTTGTTATTGTAGAAAACGTAGTACCAGATCTGGAGATGGTGGAGCTGACAGATATTGATTTGGACACTAAGGTTGAAGCTGAACAAGCATCAACAGAGGTGCAGGATCTGAGGAACAAGTTTTCTTCTCTGGAAAAGCTGTGGGAAATAGAAAAGCTGTTAAATAGTCAACTACGACAGGCGTTAATAGAAATAATGGAAGAACAAGATAAGCTTAAAACCCAAATAGATCAGATGGGAGGCACATGCAACACATCGTGTGCATCTCCTAACAAAGAGGGGGAAAAGAAAGATAGAAGACCATGACTTAGGAAAATCCGATAAGAAGAAAGGGAAAAGAATGTGTTACCTTTGTGGCTATGAGGGACATACCACTCTGTATTGTCCCGACTATAAATCAGGAGCATGTTTTATCTATGGGATAGAAGGTCATCAGGCGAGAGGTTGTCCAAGAAAAAGACGTAGTGAATAGGTAATATAGGTTCTGTTGCGTAAGTTTGTTTAAGGTTAAGTATGTCTGTGTAATGAAATGTTCCCAACTTTTGGTATTAGTCAAGGCTGTAAATCCTGACTTTTGTAGTCACAAAGGGATGAATGATGTTTAAAGCAGTATGTGCTATGCTATGTAAAGTATTCGCTAAATGAATATGAATCTAAGTTTGAGTAATGAAATGAGTTAATATACTAAACTTATATGATAAGATTTAGAATGTAAAGAATAATTTATGGTTTTATTTAACGTATAATGTCGCCAAGACGTCAAACTCGAAACCAAAGGGCGTAAGAATCTATCAATAACGTTGAGGGACAACAACAAGGCATCTGATGCAAAGACTTTGCAAATATGGTAGCACAAGCTATGCAAAGAAGGAATTCCGATCGTAGGGAACCAAAGGACAACCAACTAGCTAACTTTAAAGATTTTAAGGCTGTGGGACCGCCCGAATGCAAAGGGACAACTGACCCTGTTGAAGCCCAGACGTGGGTTAAAGAGATTGAAAAAGCATTCGTGGTAGCTAGGGTAGATGAGGGGCAAAAGACCGCTTTTGCCATTTATATGTCAAGGGTGAGGCAAATTTTTGGTGGGAGCGAATCAAAGTAAAGGTGAGAGGTGTTGTTACTTGGGATAGGTTTAAGACACTGCTCTTCGAAAACTATTTTTCATCTAGTATGTAGGCTAGGATGGAGGTAAATTTTTTAGAGTTGAAGCAGGAGAATATGACGGTGTCCAAATACGCCGCAAAATTTAATGAGTTGGCTAGGTTTGCTCCGCATCAAGTTGATACGGAGGCTAGGAAAGCTAGAAGGTTTGAGCTGGGATTTAAACTCTGGCTCTATAACAAGGTGGCGGTGTTGTAGATTCCTACATTTGCAGCACTCATGGAGAAAGTTATTATAGCTGAGGAGGGGAGTGAGGCCATAAGCCTCTGCAACAAGGAGAGAAAGAACAAGAGTAAGGTCGAAGAAACTAGGAAGGTGGAAGTTAATAGTGGGAGTAGCGGTGGTAGTAGCAAAAGGAAGGGAAGCAATTTTGGGAGTGTTCAGGTAAAATAGGAAGGAGTTAAGAAGGAAGCTGTGCAGTGTGGGAACTGTGGAAAGAACCACTCTAGGGAATGTTTGAAGGGGAAGTTCGTGTGCTAGCAAGTGCAAGGCGGAGAGGGCTATATCTCCCAACCGCCCCAATCCTAGGATGAATACAGTGGGTGTTTTCGTGTGGATCAATCGAGCACAAGGTGAAGGATTGTTCAAGAGGAGGACGGAGTAAGGAAGTGTGAATACTCGGCAATGACAAGTGGAACTCGCAATCACGGACCAACATCATCCAAAGCAAGTTTAGCAATTTAAATCAACAGAAGGGTCTACAAACATGACGGTCCAGGATACCATAGCAAATTGGTGGTGCAATTCCAGGTATTATTCGTATAGCTTTTATTTTCTTTGGCATGATTTTCATATATATAGTAAATTATTTTATAAAGAAATTTTGAAGAAGGAATTTGAGTTCTTTTAGAAATCAAATTTTCGTTTAATCCGATGACAAGCTTAACGTGAATAGGTTAAAGATCAGTACGATCATTTATGATCAAGATCTACTTGTAATGATTGTATATGCTACGTACACTTGTATGTGTAGATTTTAAAACGGTGATTCCGGGGACAGAATCTTTATAAGGGAGGGTGAATGTAACAACCCAATATTTTCTATACAAATAAATTATAAATTTTGCGTATAATTTTTAAAAAAAAATATTGGGAATATGTGCCAAGATAATGTGTATATGTATTTATGTGATAAATAAAAATATGAATAATTACATATAATTTTATTTTAGAATTATTGATCATTATAAATTATATTCTTATCATAATTAATTTTATAGTAGAAATGTTTTATTAATTATTTTCCATAAAAATATAATCATAAATTATTTATATAATATATGAAATGATTTTTGGAATTATTATAATAATTATTTTATTATATGAATATTTGTACAGATTATTAAGTTAATTATTTTAACTTAATTAAATAATGTTAGGTATGACAGATAAATCAAATATGGAATCCAAACCCTAATTTTAGATTTTGAT
The DNA here is from genome assembly GCA_020205605.1 of Panax ginseng. Taxonomy (NCBI): domain Eukaryota; kingdom Viridiplantae; phylum Streptophyta; class Magnoliopsida; order Apiales; family Araliaceae; genus Panax; species Panax ginseng. The sequence goes on along the minus strand of CM035138.1, from coordinate 55,776,428 downwards.
CAAGGAATGAGAACTGTGACGTCCCCAAATCCGGGCCTCTTCCAACCCGACATATGGTGCTCCACGGTGCTACAGTTCACACAAACATTCAATTGAAATGCCTCAAAAGAACGAATATGTCTCATATATATTCTAACACAATATTACCATTCCCCAGGTTCTTTATAACCGTTACATTTGTTCTTGTCATAATATCAAATATTATCATTACAAACATATACTATTACATGGGTAATCTACAACGTCGCTTTAGCCTTCTCTTTATCCTTGTTGAATCCTTCGGTCCATTCGGTCTAAATTGTATTCATATGGTTCAAGCAAGAATGAGCATAACAAGCTTAGCAAGTACAACAATTTCATTTTAAAAGCATGCTTGAAACATAGAAATCGTATATCTTCAATAACTGGATGATAGTTACGAAGTACTATCAATAATTCAAAATAGCTTTCCTTTTCCTTCAAAATATTTTGCAATAACAATATTCCGTAAATCATCAATTCTAGTTCAAGACGTGAACGTCTTATAGTTTCTTTGAAAAGGACAACCCGACACGAAGTCCGTAAGTCTGGCATATCTTACGAGCACTTCTAGGTGATCAGCCTATAGTACTCTATGTTGATCAACACTACATCCATTAAACGTGTGTACGTTTAAGTTGTGGCAACCTCACTTGCCCATCGAATACTTGATGAAAATACATTTGTTTATTCATATTCAGGCTTACCTTGAATCCGTACCAAATAGTTGGCGTAGGATAGCGTTAGCAATTCTATATTGAAAGACTTGTAAACAGTTCAATCAATCTATCACGATTAGTCTTGCCGAGCTAAAACTGGCATCGACTCTTTCTTTAAAACCATACATGCATCTCATAACTTGAATCATTTGAAAACCTGGCTAAAACGAAGGTTAGACAAGCGTTTAAGAAAAACTTACCTTCAAGTCATTCTGCACAAGATAATTATGTTTCCTTTGTGTCTTTACAGTCTCTACAATACATAATCACATAACATACCACATTAGGTCATGAATGAACATACATAGTTCCTAAAGAATCTTACCCTACTTCTCAATCTAATCCCGTATTAGATTTGTTATTATGGGTTCCGGCTTTTCGTCATTCTTTTACATCATTCTTACCAACTTCTTTATCTTCTATAACTAAAGTGAAATTATTTCATTAATACAACTCGGTTCGAGTTAAGTGTCCTTCATCGCAGCTTACTAACTTTATTATTAATCGAAACTCGATCATCATTTGTTTAGTTCACTTATTGCGTATTGTTCACATTCATCTCTAATTGACTTTCTTTAACCCTAAGTGATCATATTTAAGGTTTAATTATAACTTAATAATGTATGATTAAGTTCCTTAGTTCGTTACTAAACAATTTCCTTCATCTTTACTTGAAACCATTCTTTTTTCGCTTAGTTTTTAAGGTTGGAAGCCATGGCCTACGGTTGTTTTTTGTTATGTCACACAACTGCATGTCGCCTTATTAGGGTTGAAGACCGGACTCGGCGTTGCGGCGCGAGTCCCTTTGATAATTGTCGCGCCACGACGCAACTCTCTAGTAGGTTTCACCTTTGCCCGACCATGCTTGGTGCTGCGGCGTGACCTATTTTCCCTTGATTGGCCATGGCAGCTTGATTGTTTCAAAGACCGTAAAATTTTTACAAACTTTTCTTTTGGTGAGATTCCCGGCTTCGTAACTTCTTCGTTATAAGTCTGAATTGGCTCGTTCAAGAGCCTACGGTTCACAAATCACGTACTCTACGTGGTCACGGAAGAATTTTATCTATTCGACTTTGTTTGCTAAAATTCCACCTATTAGTCCATTTTTAACAAAAATGATAAACGTTCGTGAACGTTCAACGCTGGTTTCTTCGTTCTAAGTCAGAATTTGGCCATTTTCGAGTCCAACTCTATAATGACAAATACGACTTGTCTCCATTGAAAACCAATGTTTCCAAGCTCAATATCAAAATTCGACTTCCATTCCGAGAATTTCACGAATTCGACGATTGTCGTCTAATCGTGTGAATTCCGGCAAAACTTCGTTACTTAAGATTTTTAAACCGTTTCAAAAGGATTCCTTCCAACGTACTAACCTCTTGACATACATACTTCATTAACTTATATTCATGAGAAGTTATTACCTATTCTCGATGATTTTGCAACTTATTAAAGTATAAAATACTTATTTTCAATTTCATGACTTATGTCTTATTTTTATATGACTTAATAATGAGTTAAGTCTTTTAATCATTATTCTTACATCTTATTATTCATACTAATTTTATTAAGGTAAACATGTTACAAGTTATAACAAGTTTCTATACTTCCATTATAAGTTCATAACTTATTTACAAATGAATTTCTTATTCATGACTTATCCGGGCTTATTAAGACTTAAGCCCTTTGATTCATTATTCCAACCTCTTCTTAGCATGCTTGTTCTACCAATACCCCCGTCTCTAACAATGGAAGAGAAAGAGAAACATGGTTCAAGAACACTTACTCTTTGATGATATCTTTCTTAATCTTTAATCTCCTTCTTGATTCTTGAACTTCAAAGGTTAACTTGGTAGCTTATTCTCACTTATTCTCTCTAACCAATAAGCTATAAGTCATTGGTGGAAAAGCTAACAAAGAAAGTCTAACTTTATAAGTGCTTATTCCCTCAACCAAATAAGTTGTTTAGCTTGAGAGGAGTTGGATGAATTTTGAACAACCAACAAATGAATGCAAAGCTCTCTATTTATAGGCATCTCAAACTGAGGGTAGATTAGTCATTAAATCATCCACCTCCTTACTATTCATTACCTAGCCCTTAAGTAAACTTGGCCACCACAACACTTAGCCTCTAAGTTAGCTTGCTCCCCACTTAAAATACTTGGTCATTACATTTACTTAACTACTAAGTAAACTTGATTATTACATTAATCACTTTGTGTGCTCACCACTCTTACTTAGCCTCTAAGTTTACTTGTTCATCACCTTGGATCATCCATGGTTTGCTCCATGGTTCTTACCCATCCCCTAACCCATTGGATATTTACCTTGGGCCTTATCTTAATTAATCTTAGCTTAAATCATTTGGGCTTCTAGCATAATTTGCTTAACTAATATTAACGTATACATTGGGCTTGCAATTAAACAAACACTTGGGCTTGATCATTAACTCTATTGGACTTAACCATTTCCTACACAATCCTACTAATTCCATTCTTTTGGTTTAAAGCCTTATAACATATATTATACGTATAATTCTTGTATTCCCCTCGCATACTTATTCATCGTATTCAATATACCATCATTCATACACATTCGTATAATACTTCGTATCATACTCGTATTCATTACTTCGTATAATACCTACATAGTATACGATCATCGCTTAATTCATTAATCTTATTACATTTCTTTCTCATAAATCATTTTTCTTAAACGTTAGGTTTTAAGTCCACAGACGAAATATTACGTTTTCCATAACTGAAATATTATTGGATATTCCATCTCACATCGATATTCTATCGTTACGTATTTTTCGAAAGTTTAAAAATAATTCCCAAGCAGAAATGCGTGAATAGTGTTTTTCGGAAAATTTCCCGGAAAGCTTTTATTTTCGTCTTGGAAATTCAAACACTTTAATTCTACCACATAGCCAAAATACTACGACGTTCTGATATGTTTAGGTCATATAACGACCTTCGATTAGCTTGCTCCATAAATAATCAATTAAATCCATTTAATAAAAATAAAAATTTAATTCTCAAAAATCCGATTTTCTCGGGCGTTACAAGAACAATAATATAATATCATTTATACTTTGATTTTTCAGTGGTATAATTATATACTGTATGTATAATATGGATTGACAATGATTGGTCAGTTATAGTGTATTATTGTTAGAGTTTATGCCCTAGAGGCCAATTATTTGATATAATTGCTTAACGTTTTGATATTATATTTGATTGAATAAATATATGATTTTATTATGGTTTTATTTACTGCGTAATATAATTGTTAACATAATAAAATTCCTTAGAATAGTGATACAAATTATATAGTTTCAAGTATGTGACTTGAACATGAGATTATATATTACCATTAGTATTAGTGTTCTTAAATGTCCCTAGTCAAGTATCATTGTTGATGGGACAACAATGATGCATTGAGACTAGTATGTGGATCGATCGATGACCAAATCTCATTGGTCATAAATATATGAGATATTAATTCAATGCATAGGTACATGTTAGAGAACGATGTCTTCGGATGAGACTCCACCATGAGAATTTATATGGAGCATTATGCTGAAGTGTCATTAGCAATTCTCATAGTGACAATGATGTAATGGTCCTCCGACCGAAATCGCTATATTACTACTAAAATTTATGTACTTTGATATCATTAAATGTCACCTTTAATAGGGTGGACTATAAAGGTGATTATTGGGTTCATCATTAATCGTGTGAGAAATATGAGTGATCTAGATGGAATTTAACCATCCTATATATTATGGGTGATATCCATAGGCCTCTTGATTGAGTAGGACTATGAAATGCATGGCCATGCTCAAATAGTGATTTGTTTCATATAGTCTACTCATTGATCAAGAAAACTCGATTAAATTATGAAGAGTATGACACATTCCATGACTCGAGTTTAATCTAGGATATTAAGGTTAAAAGGATTAAATTACATTGAAACATTTGTCACTTAAAAGGTTGCATCGAATCATCGATCTTATTATTACTTGGGTAGCATAAAGTGATGCATTACTAGATGCCGCTCAATCGCTTATAATTTTATAATATAATTTTAAAATTATTGCCAACGTAATAATAACCTATATAGGTCACACACATAGAACGTTATTTAAATGGGAATTAATTTAAATTTTAAGGATTTAAATATATTAATATGATTAATAGTATTTAAATCACAATTTAAATTAAAAGGATAATTTGTATATATGTATATTAATTAAGTAAGACTTAATTAAGAAGATATATATATATATATATATATATATATATATATATATATATATATTCTGATTTTATGAAATTAGGTTTTGATTTGATTAATTCCTTTTAACTACTATATATATGATATATAGCAGACTACTTAGGTAATATATCAAAATTGAAAAACCCTAGCTGGCTCTTAGAGAGACTAGAGAGAAAACATTTAGTAAAAATCCATTCCTTTTGGTGGCTAAAGACCAAGTCCTTCTTATTGCAAAATCGTTCACGATTGGTTAAATGCTGCGTTAAGTGTGGATACTGTAGAGGCGCAATTGGTTTGTATTGCGTTGGAGATTCGAGGCGCAGTCGGTTTCAGATTCTCATTTTTTATATCTGGTATAATCTCTAAACCTCTGAATTAATTGATTTTTTGCATGGATCCTGTTTTAGGGTTTCGAAAATTGCTTTAAAATTTTAATTTCCGCTATGCGTTTCTGTGCCAAGCCCAACAATTATGTCAAACCCTAGTTTACTGTGGGAAACCCTAATTTGAAACTCAATTGTGAGTTTAAGTCTATTATATAACTGTGTTGTATGATTTTGCGATTAACTAGGTTAACCCTAATTAGCATTTATATATTAGGTTCTTAAAATCCTAATTATTAAATATAAACCCTAATTGTGATTTGGTAACCCTAATTACCAAAATTATAAACCCTAATTGTTAAATTAGCAAGGATAATTATAATTATTATATAATACCCTAATGTTCATGTATAATTAAAACCCTAATCAAATTAAGAAAACCCTAATTATAAGTTTTGCAAACTAATTGTATTTTATTTTTAAAACCTAAATAAATAATTTGGGTAACATATATTAAAATTGTTAGACTATGATTATTACATGGCCCAAAACAATTATGGGAGAAGCCCAAAAGAAATAAAATACAAGCCCAAACTTAGTACACTTGATTAAGGGTATTTTAGAACTTTGATTTATTTAATTTAGGCATTAAAATAAAAGCTAAATAAAGGAATTAGTGGGATATATATGGCTGGCCACAATAAGCCTTTTAAGGCAACAAATTAGGCTAATCAATTTTCCTTAAATAGCTAATCACCTTACTTTTCCTAATCTCTTACGCAAAGGACATTGTTGTCCACTCCTCATTGGTTAGGAATCTCATTAAGCATACTTAAAGATAAGATAAGGGATTTTGTCTAATGGACAACACAAATATGGGGGATAATAGCTAAATCCCACATACATTTGCACATAAGTTCTATAAATAGATTAGAGAGAGAAACTAAGTCATTTGCTAGCTCATTTTGTATCAACTCTCAACCTAGACTCTCTCTCTCTTAAACCAACGAAATTTCTTAGCATATCAGTCCCAAATTCAAGCCCCACTAACACCACAATCAAATCAGAAAGCTAGAAACAAGAATTGATCAAAGAAGGTATAAAACCCTAACTCGAAATCTGACCATAAATTTGTTGTTAGATGTTATGATTATGTGTTTTAATATGTTGTTAGTAATGTATAATGATGATCTGGGTTTCTATATGTTGGATCCATAACATCTAGAGGCTCGGATGTGAAGATCTACAAAATCTGGAAAATTTGTTTGGTGGTCTGACAACGAATGCCAGGCCTTCTATCTTTGTGATCTTTAAAGATTTTTGTGTTTTGAAAGCTTATAGTTGTAGTCTGGTATGTACTCTTTGATCTGTAGAAAGAATAAAGCTTATATCAGTTCTAGATTTCAAGTTATTCTGGGTCAAACTTGGTTGACCGAGCATGACTGGGCAATTTTGGGTAACCCAGAAATTGCCCAGATCATATCTGACAAGTTTTGTTGGCCTTTGATCTTTCTATTTGTTGTTTGTTTGTTGTTTGTGTTGCATCTAGATTCTAGGCTTGTATATGAACTCCATGGTTATGCCTTGAAAGCTCCTAAACATTAAACTGGATGAAAGTAGTGGCCGGTCAAAGTAGCATGGTCAAGCTTGAAACTGGTTTTCTGGGTAACCCAGAAAGCCTATGAACACTGCCTCTGACATTCTTTGACCGAGCTATATCTTCTTGATCTGTTGATATTCTGTTGATATTTTGTGTTAGATCTCTTCATTTACATTCTAGTTACACACTGCAGCTTATAGATCATAAAATCAATACACGATCAGCATGTAGTGGGAGCTCAAAGTGAGACCCTCGAATTGTTTACCCAGAAATGAAGAACAGCCTCTGACAGCTATTTTAGGTCCATAGATCTCCTTTGTTATGCATGATATGATTCTGTTTGTTGTTGGATCTTGTAGTATTGTATTAGTACTACACGATCTGACCAAAAACGAGTCTAGAACCACAACACACGCGGATTGGCACCTGGTCAAACGTATTCTCCTAATTAACTACTCTCACAAGTGTTCTAAAGCTCAAGAACACCTATATGACGAGAGATTTTGTCGCTATAGCCTATAGCGATTTGTTCCTATTATTTTTATTTTCTAATTTTCGGAAAATGATTTAAAAATAGAAATAAAATCTAAAAATCATTTAAAAATAGTAAATAAATTCAAAATTATAAAATCAGCTTTTAAAAATTATTTTAAGTCATAAACATTAACTTTTAATAATTTGGCATATTTTCCATAAATATTAGTAATTAGTTGAATATTATTTATTTGATAAATACACTAAATAAATTAACTAAAAATGATTTTATTATATTAAAAATCATTTTAAATGATAATAAGGTATTTAATAATATTTTAAGTTATAAAATGTAACTTTCAATATTTTAAAGTAAATTTCATTAATTACTTAATATTAATGATATTAGATTTATTTAATAATTATATTAAATAATTAGTTTTAAAATAATTTTAATATTATAAAAATTATTTTAAATGAAAATAAAGAGTTTAAAGATATTCTAAGTTATAAAACATAACTTTTAATATTTTGAGATAAATTTCATTAATTATTTAATATTAATGATATTAGATTTATTTAATAATAAAATTAAATAAATAGTTTTAAAATGGTTTTATTGATTTAAAATCATTTAAAAAGGAAATAAATGGTTTAAAAATATTTTCAAGTAATTATAAATGACTTTTAATATTTTAGTGAATAATACCTTAATATATTAATATTAATGGTAATTGTTTAAAAATTATTTTAAATGTTTTAAAAATCATTTTAGGTAATATTAATACTTTAAAAATATTTTGAGTTATTATAAATAACTTTGATATTTTGGCAATGGTTGCGATAATATTTTAACATTATTTTAATATTAATGATAATAGAATTATCTAATATTTAAATCATTTAATAATGATTCTATAGTTTGAAAAATCATGATAAATTATAATAATTAATTAGAAATTATTATAAGTTATTTAAAAATAATATGACTGGTATTTAAAATATCCAGGATAGTATTGAACTGCATGAGAGAGTTTTAAACTCGATAATTACTCAGATAAAGTCGCTTCAAGATAATGCACATATATTTTAGAAATTGGTCTAGACTTAGATATTTTGACTGTATTAATGTTTGTTTGTGATGCAATGACTGTTGAACATGTGTGATAATGTGATTAGGTTATGTGCTGACTGCGAAATGCAGTACTATATGTTATAGTATGTTGTTCTAATCGAACGAATGATCTGATTAATGATAGGTCATGATATAAGAGATAAAACTAAGTTGTGTATGTAAAGCAACAAGATCGTCAGTAAGTATCCTACCTTTGCATTTTGTTTATGCAATGGACATAAGTAAGAATGTTTCAGAATTATATTATTACTGTATAAATTATTAACCCTATATTATATACGCTCATTGATTATCAACATGTTAGTATATGGTAATTCAGATATATATTTTGTTCGATAATTTCTATAAATAGTTATACAAGTGTCCCCACTTGGATAATCATTGCATTTAATCACATGTTGATACACCTTTGTCAATTACCCGTATATATATATATGTTGAACTATAGATTATTGTTGAACAAGATAAAACCTTATTATTATCCACCCGAATTGCTTTGGTTTGGAACCCCGACAAGTATGAACATCCCTTACACGGGAAAACTTTTATGCACCCAAGGCGGACAGAGTGAACGATCCTATCGTTCTTGTAATGTAGTATTGATCAACACAGGGTCCATGGGATGTACACCCTCGTGCCCGTAAGTTATGACGGTTTATAATTAAAGTTTTGTTTAACCTTTTAGAAAATGAAAAAAATGTTCATAGTATATCCCCTTAACCCTATTTATAGTCAGTACGTAGTTTCAAAATTTTGAAAGAGGGTTGTTATGTTATTATTATCGGTTCAGATTACTTCACAACTATTGATTTGTTGTAGAAGGGTAGTATAAAGAAAACATTTAAATTCTTTTCAAATTTATATATATATATATATATATATATATATATATATATATATAATTTTTATTATCATTGGGCACTCAAATGCTTATCCTTGCTTAATTTAAATGTTTTTTTCAAGTTAAGTCAAAGCAATCAAGGCTCGCTAGAAACAATGGAAAGGAAAAGTTTTTGAATGATTTCAATGTTATCTTGTGGGATAGTTTAATATTATTAAGACAATATTATATATTTATTATCATGTATTGTAAGGAATGATTAAAGGTTACGTACTTGGGAGCTAGACTTTGATAGATATGTAAATTAAGTTTAATATTTATATTATTGTTATTATTGTTAGTATTATTTCGCTCATAGAAATGGTATCGTGAAGCACTGAATTCGGGTTTCAAGTACCTGGATTTGGGGGCTTTACAGACCTTCTCATAATCCTTTTACTGGCGTGATGCATACACAATGACCTTGTCATGCTACATGATTATGCAATCTCGTCATCTAAGAAAAGCTTCGAGATACACTACAAAATTCCTCGTATCATCTAATAAAGACAATACAGGTGCCTCATTTAACCTTCTTTTTAGTTCCTGGAAACTATTTTCTCACTTCTCATTCCCAACATAGTTTATCAATAACAAACCCGTATATCTTTTAAGCTAAAATTCACACTTTGTGAATTCCATATCCAACTTATCCCTCCGTAGTGTTTCTCACACTATCTTCAAAGGTTCAATGTGATATCTCTTAAAATAGACTAGAATATCACCAATGATCATTACGACACACTCGTCCAAATATTATTCGAACACTATATGACATTAATGGTACTTTCAACCATAGCATCTCGCAAGAGTACCTATCAATTTTCCACATTCTTCCTTATTTTCTACCGACGATAACCCGTACACAAATATATCTTAAAAAATACTTTGCCCCTTTCAACTGATCAAATAGATCATCGATCACGGGGCAATGGGTATTTATTCTTAACTGCTAACCTACTCCTCTTACGATAGTCGATACGCAAACATAACAACTCATTCTCTTCCTTAACATACTCCTAACTTGCGTCAAGGTTAGACAACAAGAATGTTTTGGTGATTTATTACCGTAAAATACTACCTTAGGGTTTCTTAGAAAACTGACTATTCATACTTTTATTCTAACAATTTATTAAAGTTCTATGGTTACTTAACTCATTCCTACCGAGAATTTCTTCAAATTCTCTCAACTTTATCGGTACTTATCTATCGATACTTGCTTACCTCTATTATCTATGAAACAATTTCCATGAATATAATCAACGAAAGTTATTTCCTCATTCTCTACCTTAACGTGTAAAGGTATTTAAAATCCCTTTCAGGAATGAACTTAATCACTTAGCAAATTCACATGCTACAAAAAAAAATAGCAATCCTATCAAACAACACATAAACATTCATTATATTTACTAACCCAACAAATGGTGGTCTAGTAGTGGCTAACTTACCACTACTAACACCCCCTTCTTTGGCAATTTCTTTCCATGTGGTTCAACGACCCACATACAAAACAGCCATGGTTTTTCCTAGAATTAGGACAATTAGGTGACATATGACCCTCCTGTCCACAGTTATAATAAACCGATTTTCCCTTCAGACAGACTCCTAGATGAGTCTTTCCACATATCTTACACACTCCGATCCTACGCTTAGGATCCTCTTGTCTTACTCCAGTATTCTCGGAGTTAAAATTCTTTCTTTTTGGCATACTGCCATAACTACTGGCACTCTCTTCCTTCGTTACTACCTCTCCCGTGCTCTTATTATTTCTCTCTTAGTGGTATTGAGTCAACGCCTCACTAAAATATTCTGATATAATCTCCTTTTCCAGAGTGGTCCCATAGGAGGCACTCTAGAACATAGAAATCCTACTATAGAGCCAGGGTTTTAGGCCCTGCTCCTCAGTGTCCACTTAATGTGGAGCAAACCTTGCTAATACATTGAATTTGGCCGCGTACTGGGGAACCGTCATGTCCCTTTGCTTAAGTTATTCTCCATTCTCCCTTGCATGCTTATAGGAAAAAAATTCTCGAAGAAAACCTTCTTGAACTATTCCAACGTTACCACATCTGTTCTAGCCCCACCCTGGTGAGCCTCCCACCAAAGGTTGGCTTCCCCTTTCATCATGTAAGTCGCAAAAGAAATCTTTTGCGCCTCACCTACGTTGATAATAACAAACGCCTTCTCTATTTCCTTCACCCCTGTCTAGGCCTCTAATGGGTTCGTCATTCCTTTGAACTCCGGTAGACCTACGCTTTTAAACTCTTTAAAGGTAGTCGTTCTGGCTACCCTAGGTCCCGCAGGTGATCTACCCTCGGTTTGGTTAAGTGCAACTGTTAATAAATTAACGAACTCTTGCATACGGTTATTCTGACCCCCTTGATTTTCATTATGTGATTCCGCTTCCTGATTACGTTGTCTTCTCTGTGGCGGCATTTTCAGATTAAATAAATAAAATTTCATTATTATCTATTTACTTACTTCATTATTATTCGCCACATAAGAACTCATACCATAACAAAATATATTAAATGAAAATTCATTATATTCATATGCTTCTTCATAGTTTGAAACTATTTACTATTTATTTCCATAGCCAAAAGCTATTACATTTCTATCCTGCAATTGAACTTCACAAAAGTTGGGATTTATAAAAAGACTACCCTTTTATAAAAAAGAGGGTTTTACATCACTACACACATATTTATAACTCTAGGCTTCTAATAATGCATAACAGCATCCTCATGTTTCTCATTTGCAATCATCGCTACAGTATCTCGACTAATCATATGACGGTTTTTCGTCCTGACTCAATGGAATAACAAGCAACTTTCAGCTTGAAATCGTTATGAGCACTCTTATGGATGTAAGACATCCGTGCTATCTTCTGGTCTTTCTCCCCCAGTTCCCTACGAAGCTCATCGGCCTCTTCCTTATAGTCCCCAGCCTGCTCTGTCATAAGCAAATGTTTATCGTGCTCTGACTCAAAATCTGATTCTGCAGACATCTTAGCTTCATGGAGATAACCAATCTCTTCACTCTGATTCTGCACAACTGTACTCAGTTGTACATTCCTATTAAGCACTGCCAGATACAATGCTCTCATTACATCTGGAGGTGATAACTCTAGTGTAGGTACAACCGTATCAACCGACGTCACCTACATTTCTTCCACCTCATCGATCATCATATTAAGATATAATGCTATATCCATATCTCCCTCGGAGTAGTCTTCCTCTGAAAAGTACTCTATCTTCGACTCCTATAAACTCACTAATGGTACCTCCGCCACTAGCATAGGTACAGGCTCTACTCTGTTCACAAGCTCTTCGTTCACCGCGTGTATATCTCTATACATCAAGCTATCGATCGACATCCTACAATAACACATAACATATTGATTAGTACATAACTCATAATAGTATAAGCACAAATCACATTTACTTTATTTAGGGTTACTTTCCATCTTTTAAAACTTTTGATACTGAGTTTCCTCAATACCTTGTTAACTCATTCGACTTAAGTAAAGCTCAAGTTTACTTCCTTCGGACTTTTCCTTCCTTTACGAGGTTATTAGCCTAAGGTTCTTCCCCCCTTAAGTTTTATAATCTAATACTTTGATACCAACCTGTGACGCCCCCAAATCTGGGTCTCTTCCAACCCGACATATGGTGCTACACGGTGCTACAGTTCACACAAACATTCAATTGAAATACCTCAAAAGAACTAATATGTCTTATAAATATTCCAAAACAATACTACCATTCCCAAGTTCTTTATAACCGTTACATTTGTTCTTGTCATAATATCAAATATTATAATTACAAACCTATACTATTACATAGGTAATCTACAGGTTTGCCTTAGCCTTCCCTTTATCCTTGTCGGATCCTTCGGTCCATTCGGTCTTAACTGCATTCATATGGTTGAAGCAAGAGTGAGCATAACAAGCTCAACAAGTACAACAATATCATTTAAATAACATGCTTGAAACATAGGAATCATATATCTTCAATAACTAGGTAATAGTTATGAAGTACTATCGATAATTCAAAATAACACTTCTTTTCCTTCAAAATATTTTACAATGACAATATTTAGTCAAACATCAATTCTGGTCCAAGACCATTAGCATTTCATAATTTATTTGAAAAGGACAACCCGACACTAATTTCGTAAGTTCAACAAAGCTTACGAGTACTTCTACGTGATCAGCCTATAGTACTCTATGTTGATAAACACTACATTCTCTAAACGTGTGTACGTTTAAGTTGTGGCAACCTCACGTGCCCATTGAATAATCGATGAAAAATACATTTGTTTATTCATACTCAGGCTTACCTTGAATCCGTACCAAACAATTAGTGTAGGATAGCATTATCAATTCTATACGGAAAAACTTATAAAGAAATCAATCAATCTTTCAAGAATAGTCTAGCCGAGTTAAAACTGGCATCGACCCTTTCGTAAAACCATTCATGTATCTCATAACATGAATCACTGAAAACCTGGCTAACATGAAGGTTAGACAAGCGATAAGAAAAACTTTTCTTCAGCGTCTGCTACAGTATAATTACTTTTCCTTTTGAGTCTTTACGGCCTCTACAACACATAACCACATAACATACCACATTAGGTCATGAATGAACATACATGGTTCCTAATGAATCTTACCCTTCTTCTCAATTTAATCATGTATTAGATTTGTTATTAATATTTCCGGCTTGCCGTCATTCTTTACATCATTCTTACCAACTTCTTTCTTAATTGAAATTATTTCATTAATATAACTCAGTTTGAGTTAATCATCCTTCCTCACAGCTTACTAACGTTCTTACGTTATTAATCAAAACTTGATCGTCATTGGTGACGTACCAACGTTGAATACCATTCACGGTTTAATTAATTACCCTTCACGTTCTTCGTTTAATTATTCTTAATCCATACTTAAATTCATATTTTTATTACTATAAAAGTGATTTAAAGTTAGTCTAATCATGTACATTAAGTACATGTACATTCTACTATTCGTTTCAATCAATTGGAATTACAAAACCTAATTTGATCAACCAACTTTCACTGTCGGCATTCCGTTACGTCGTTATTACATTCATATGTAATTGACTTACTTTAACCCTAAGTGATTATACTTAAGGTATAACCATGTCTTAACAATGTTACTTCATGTTCATAAAGTTGTATTATCACATTATCTTTCTTTTTATCTTCATAACCATTTATCTCTATGTAAACTCCAAAGAAACTGCAGCTGACTTTCCTTCTTGGACTCGAAGTCATGCGGGCATGGTTTGCAGAAGGCACAAGACCGAGCCTTTAGCGTATGCAAGGCGCATTGCTTCCTCTTCATCGTGTCGTGGTTGTGGCGCCAACTAATGAAGCAGCACTATGATCTTGGCCTCGTGCTATGGGCGCACGAGTCCTTGAGTTGAGTCATTGCATGGCTGAACTCGCGTGCCTCAAGAAAAATTTGTGATTTTCTTTTAGGTGAGATTCTCAGGCTCATAACTTCTTCGTTATAAGTCAGAATTGGCTCGTTCAAAAGCCGTTAGCTCACAAATCACATACTCTACGTGTTCATGCAAGAATTTTACAATTTCGAATCCGTTAACTCAAAATTCACCTTTTAGTTCATTTTAATGAAAACGATAAACGTTCGTGAATGTTCAATGTTCGTTTCTTCGTTCTAAGTTGAAATTCAGTCATTCTCGAGTCTGCAACTCTATAATACCAAATAAGACTTGACTCCATTGAAAACCAATGTTTCCAAGCTCAATATCAAAATTCGACTTCCATTCCGAGAATTTCACGAATTCGACGATTATCATCCAAACTCGTGAATTCCGCCTTAACTTCGTTTCTTATGATTTGTTCTTCATTTCAAATGGATTAAATCCCTCATACTAACATCTTGACATACATATTTCATTAACTTATAAACATAATAAGTTCTTACTTGTTCCACATAAGCTCAAAATTTTATTCAAGTATACATGACTTATTCATTACTTATTACGGCTTAAGTCCTTTGATTAATCATTCCTACTCCTTCTTTGCATACATGTTCTACCACTACTCACTTGTTTAACAATGGAAGAGAAAGAGAAACATGGTTTAAGCTCTTACCCTTGAAGATCACTTGACTATGCCTTGTTCTTCTTCTTGATTCTTGAACTATGAAATCTAGCTTATTCTCACTTATTCTCTCTAACTAATAAGTTGCAAAGTGTTGGATGAAATGAACAACAAACAAAAATGAAATCCAAGCTCTCTATTTTATAGGCATTGCTAGGTTAGGGTAATTTAGTCTTTTAGGCTATCCCTGTAATATCCCGAGTGTTTATGATAACGATCCTTAGAAAAGGAAATGAATGGGATAAAGAATATATAATACTGAAAATATAATTGAGTTCAAGTGAAAGTTATGAAATAAAACCTAAAATTTGTTGAAGTAATGAATGTAGTAGGAAATATAAAACATATATTAAGGTAATGTGTTGAAGATATTCAACGATAAATTTTGAAAAGAGATTTGGTAAAAACCGAGTAAGGGAGGTTTCTTTGATTCCGAGGACGTAATCCTTATAAGGAGGGAAGAATGTGACAACCCGAATTTTCATAAGTTGGAGAATGTGAGATTTCCTTATGAGGTGTATATATTTTGAATTATGTGATTTGGTGTGAAGAGAATTATATATTATATGTTGGAGAATGTGAGATTTAATAGTTAATTAAACTATTAAAAAAATTAAATAATATTAGTTAATTGAATTAAGTTGAAATTATGTTATGATATAATATAATTTTAATTGTTATGCCTTGTGGGCAATAAAAAATATTATGAGTTAAGTTTCATAAATAGTGTGAATAATTCACTTAATTAAAATAGTGAATTAATACAAGTATAATTGATTTAATAAAGTGAGAAGGTAATATATTGTATGAAAATGTAAATGTTAGTATAATGCGAGTAAAATATTTATTAAGTACATTAATTATTTTAGTTGGAAACTTTATAGAATAAAATAAATATTTACGGTATTAAATAAATATTTGATGAAAATTATTATGGGATAATTTATTTAAGTGTGATAAAATAGATGGGATTTATACGTATTTTATTACGCGAGTATAATGGTGATATTAGATTGTATGAATTTTGGGGTCATTACAATCCCACCTCCTTACTATTCATTACCTAGCTATTAAGTTAACTTGGCCACCACAACATTTATCCAATACTTGGGCACCACATTTACTTAACCATTAAGTATACTTGCTAATCACATAACTTAGCCTTTAAGTTTACTTGTTAATCACGTAGCTTATCCTTTACTTGATCATCACTTTTACTTAGCCGCCAAGTACTTTACTTGGCCACCACTTTGGGCCATCCATGTGATCATGGGTTGCCCCATGGATCAACCTTGCTTTGGACTTTAATTTCAATTAATCTCATATTATACTTTGGGCTTGCATTAACAAATCTTTGGGTTTTACCATTAGCTTGCATTGGGCTTGCACCTTAATCCCTATTGGAAGTACCCTTCCCACATTTGGACCTTATCATAATTCACATTAGATAATACAATTTCCTACACAATTCAACAAATCCATTACATATGGCTTAAAGCCTTATAACGTATAATCTACGTATTAATCTCGTATTCTAACTCGTATACTTGTTTAACATATATGCCATACCATCATTCATACATACCTGTATAATACCTCGTATCATACTCATATTCATTACCTCGTACAATATCTACGTATTACACGATCATTACTTTAATTCATTATACGCATTTAAATTCCTTCTCGGAAATCACTTTCCTTAACCGTTAGGTTTTAAGTCCACAGGCGAAAAACTGCATTTGCCATAATTGAAATATTATTGGATATTCCATCTCGCCTCAATATTCTATCGTTACGTATTTCTCAGAAATTCAAAACTAATTCCCGAGCAGAAATGCGTGAATAGTGTTTTTCGGAAAATTTCTCGAAAAGCTTTTATTTTCGTCTTGGAAATTCAAACACTTTAATTCCTTCATGTAGCCAAAATACTACGACGTTCTGACATTGTTAGGTTATAGAACAACTTTCATCTTATTATTACATATAATATAATTTGATTCATTATAAAAAAAAAATTTAAAATTTGCTCGATTTTCTAGGGCGTTACACTTAGCTTGAAGTTCAACCATTCTAGTACCATGTCACCAAAGCCAGTAGCGAAGCGACAACGAGGCGAGAGTTCAGAGT
Source organism: Panax ginseng (assembly GCA_020205605.1). NCBI lineage: Eukaryota > Viridiplantae > Streptophyta > Magnoliopsida > Apiales > Araliaceae > Panax > Panax ginseng. The sequence goes on along the minus strand of CM035138.1, from coordinate 55,758,712 downwards.
CCACACCACCGACGAGAGCCTTTAACAGACGAAAGTTTGTCAGTGCCAACGTCGCCGACCATTATGACTATCTAGTGACTAAAGCACTAACCCCAGAGCGCGGCTTGGCACTCGACAACAATATGGATGGTGAAATGAAAAGGCAAATCTATGAAAAAGGATGGGATAGGTTCACTAACGAGCCGAAGCTAGTGATTGTTAATATGGTAAAGGAATATTATGCCAACGCGGAGGATAAGGCCCCTTTCATAGCATTCGTGAGGGGCAAGCAAGTACCCTTCAGCGCGGAAGCCATTAATGAGTACTACCAATTGCGCGTTCCTAGAGAGTGCCAGTATGCCTATTAGCGTGACCATGATCCCGACTATGAGGCCATGAGACGTAAATGTGGCACCATCTTCTGTAATGACCGAGAAATTCGAATCTTATTGTAAAATGATTTTATTAAATTAAAAAAAATAATAAAATCCTATTCTTTGTGTTATCAAGATGGTTGTTGTGACACCCCCAAATCCAGGTACTTTATTCCCACAGGAGTCGGTGTTCACTTAATCAAAACATTCATTTCTAACTACCCAATTATAATAAAATTGAATAATAAAAACCTGCCCATACAGGATTAAACTTAAATAAAAATCTCCTAGGTTATCTAACCTTTAACAACAATCATTCAAATGCGGGAATTAAATAAACTACATTACAATCTTTAAACCAAAGTCTGATAATAAAACTATCAAATCTAGTACAAGTCTTCAGTACTTGTTCATCTTTCCTTTTCCCTTACTGGTGCTAGGTACGTCACCAGTTTCAACTTTAGCTGTAAGAAATTTTACAGGCAAGAGTGAGCAAACAAGGCCCACTTGAAATAACAATAAGTAAATCTTTAAACTTTTATATCAATTGCCAATATTAGGCTCAATAGAACTGAACAATATTTTTTATTAACTTTCTGAAATATATTACTGAGGGTCTAATGACCATGAATCATGTCCACAGTTATAAGTAATCTTTCAACTTTAACTTTAACAGTCATAAGACTATAAGGACTCCACATACTTAGGGGGATCAACCCTTCGTACAATGTATTGTGCATAACCATTTCAATGCTAAGCGTAAACCTCTATTAAAAGAGTTGTTCATCTCAGTATTTAAAGTACAAGTCCGCACCAAAGGAAGTTTGGTTTGGATAAGCTTTCAAGGAAATTTGGAATTTAACGAACATCAACTAAGGAGTAGTTGAATAAAACCAATAACACTATACTATAGCATAATCGTGATTGAATCAATCATAGTAAACTAAAGTCATGCTTTAGGAATAATCTAATAGCATACAATTTGAATAACTACAGCATACCTTGGTTGAACAACACTAAGCTAAGGTTAATTAGAATTGAATAATAAGCATGCATAGCATATATAGTGGTGCATGCTAAACAACAAGTTAAATACAAGAATAATTTGCTCCAAATAACTTACATCATTATATTATAATCGAATTGAAAACAGTAATTGAATTAACAAGATAATAGATTAGAAAACTTGTTCAAGATTAAACTATAAGATTTGGGATACTTGTATCGTCATGAGCAACTAGATACAATGACTTACTCAATAATAGGAAACCTAGCTCTACGAAAGTGTAGAGGTAGCAACTTACAACAATTGTAATTGAATTTGAAAACAATAATGTACCAAATGAAATTAAACTCGCACAATGAAGTTTTGAGTTAGAGAACTTGCTCAATTATAAAATAGAGTTAGAAAACTTGTCTTTAGCATAAGCTAAATCTTACAACTTGAATCAATACCCTATACATATGTCATCATGACATAATTAGTCATTACCAATATTTTATATCTATATAAACAAAATATATACATCATGTAGGTTAAATTACCAATTCACATAATCAAACTACGTTAATACTAATTAACTCTTGATAACATGCTCATTCATAGTTTAATACTACTGAAATCATCATTTAACATTCATATTATTAACACATAACATTTATTTTCAAAATTTGTATACTTAAACAAAAGCTGTAGAACATTACGCTAACTTTCGCATGACGCCATACGATTTACATCATGGTCGTATGCATGGCAGTGATAATGAATATATGTTGCGATGAATATATTTCACGCCGTGACTGCGGCAACAGTGATGATGGAGTCGACATACCACTAACGATCTTTGGTCGGCGTACTTGCGACGCTAAACTCCGAGATCGACTAATGACTTGACAGCGAGACAAGAAAAAGCCAATTTGTCCTACAAGCTCGTTTCTAACAGACTAATTCACATGCAATTCATACAAAAACATCATGTAAACATAATTCAAGAACTTCTAACATGTTTCTACCCACACATCAACATAAACAACGAATTTAAAACATCCAATTTCACTATTTTTGATAAAAACTCCATTGTTGACATTTTTAATGAAAATAAACACTGTGATTTTGTTTTTCAATCAAAACAAAATTTTTAAAACATCATAGTTATGATTATACATACTCTATCAATTTCCATAATCAATTTAACAACTAATTAAACCTTAATTTCTATTTTAAATTAAGCCATATTCATATATATTTTCATGTAAACACTGTAATATGGTTTTTTTCACAAAACACATACATACATGAACTAGTTCCTCTATAATCATATATATATAAACTCATGTAATCATCTTATAATCAATAATTTATCATATAACCATAAATACCATCAATTTATCTTTTATAAAATTTCACAGAGAACTTTTTGGGAAGAGGAAAACTAAAATTTTAAAGAAAAGGTTAAGCTCCTACCTTCGATTAAGAAGATGATGGCTACTATTGATTATCAAACTTCTTTTCTCCAATTCCTTTCTCAAACCTGTTAGGATTTCTCTCAAATTCTCTCTAGTTTTCTTCTTCTTCTTCTCTTTTTCTTCAACTGAGTTCTTTCTTCTCTCGAACATACGTACTAGAAAATATAACGTATATAGTAATAATATATATTAATTATAGAATATAACTCTAGATATCAGTTATGTAAGTTTTGAAATTTAAAAGTCATAAGGCTTGTTTGGCTAATCTTAATAAAAATTAATTCATTAACCCTTACACCTTGTTTGGTAAACCTAATTAAAACAAATGGATTAAATCCTTATACCTTGTTTGCTAAAACATCATTAGATTAAAGACTTATTATGCAATAAGACATGTTTGGCAAAAACTAAATTAAACTCTTTTAATTTATTTTAATAACTCCTTTATAGCAAGGTTATTTGTCACACTTCTTTTAAATTAAATAATCAATTTAATCAATTCAAATACTAATCTATTAAATTACTTTTACACATAAATCATTATCACATAATTATAATTTCCTTTATAATTTTATTCAACCAACTAACACTTTATTTTAATCACAATTCTAATTAAAATATTATAATCCATTTAATCCTTATAAGCTCTCTAGCTTACTTAATAAATTAAATTAGTATATAACCTCATAACAATTAATTTTCTTAGCTCCTTAATTATTTATTCAACAAATAATTAACTAAACCACATCAATTCAAATTGCCATTAAATACTTATATAATTCAATAAATATTTAATATTACAAATAAATATTTAATATTTAATTATTTATTCAACAAATAATTAACTAAACCACATCAACTCAAATTGAATAATTATTTATTCAACAATAAACATATCCATTAAATACTTATATAAATCAATAAATATTTAATATTACACTTTAAAATTCTAGAATGTTACATCATTCCCTCCTTACAAGGATTCTGTCCTCAGAATCACAACTCAAACAAATCATTCGTTACATTCTTCCCTACTTATAAAGATTCTGTCCCCATAATCGAAGACACAGATTAAACAAATAACTCAGGGTACTCTTTCAACATTTTATCTTCGAGTTCCCACGTAGCTTCTTCAGCGTTGTGGTTCCTCCATATCACCTTCACAGAAGGTATCATTTTATTCCTGAGCACTTGTTTTTTCCTGTCGACTATCTGGATGGGAACCTCTTTATAAGACAAATCTTTCTCAAACTGCAATGGTTCGTACTCGATCACATGTTTGTAGTCGAGTTTATATTGTCGTAACATCGAAATGTGAAAAACATTATGAATATTTTCCAACTCTGGAGGTAGAGCTACCTCGTAAGCCACTTCTCCCACTCTTCGCAACACTTCAAAGGGTCCAATAAACCTCGGGCTTAGCTTTCCCTTTTTACCAAAACGAATTTTCCCCTTCTAGGGAGAAAATTTTAAAAATACAAAAGTTCCTACATCGAATGCACGATCTTGTCTCGTATTGATCAAAGATACTTTTTTTGTCATCTTGGTCATTGCTAATCTTGTCGATGAGTTTAACAACGCCGCTAGATTTGTTGTACAGATTCGGTCCTAACAGATTGGCGTTCACGACTTCATCCCAAAGACAATGGAGTTCTACACTTTTCCGTGCATAATGCCTCGTAAGGTGGCATGCCGATGCTCGTGTGATAACTGTTGTTGTAAGCAAATTCCACCAATGGTAATTGTTCTTCCCAGCTTCCTTTAAAGTCCATGACACATGCTCTCAGCATATCTTCCAATGTCTGAATTTTTCGTTCGCTTTGGCCATCTGTTTGTGGATGATAAGCCGTACTCATTCGCAACTGTGTCCCCATGCATTCTTATAGTCTCTTTTAGAAATTCGATGTGAATCGTGGATCTCTATCGGACACAATTGATACTGGCACTCCATGCCTCGAAATGATCTCTTTAATGTACAATCTTGCCAACTGATCAAGATTGAATCTAATCTTTATTGGTTGAAAGTGCGCTGATTTCGTCAGTCTGTCCACTATCACCCAAATCGCATCGCATCCTCTCTTAGTAGTTGGAAGACCTACCACAAAATCCATCGTGATGTGTTCCAACTTCCATTCCGGTATTTCCAATGGTTGGAGTAATCCGCTGGGTCTTTGATGTTTGGCTTTTACTCTCTGACATGTCAAGCATTTCGCTACGCATTCAGCAACATCCCTTTTCATATTTGGCCACCAAAAATGTCGGCGCAAATCTTGATACATTTTCGTGCTTCCTGGATGAATCGAATATTTTGAGCTATGAGCTTCAGTCAAAATTTCTTCTTTCGCCTCGTGTTCATTGGACCCAGATTTTTCCCTCAAACGTAGTAGTAGTCCTTCTCAGATCGATCTTGTATTTTACATCACTACTCTCAATCAGATTCTCTTTGATTTTCCCACACTCATCATCTTGTAGTTGAACATTCTTCACTTTGTCCACTAAAGTTGGACCAGCTTTTATCTGGAATAGTTGTTCATCAGATTCTTTTGGAAATTTGATTTTCAACTCCAGTTTTGTCATTGCTGAAATGAGCTCCTCTTGAGTTGTTATCAGCATCAACTTTTGTAACGACCGCAAAATTCATACCATTTAAATCTCGACTTCGGTCGTTAACCATACATTAAATCTCTAATAAAACATCATTATTCGATATTAAAAACACTAAAATCGCAACATTTACATTACATCTCTTTGATTCAATCTTATATCATGAATCGTTACAACAAAATGACTATACAAAGTCTTACATCATAACTAAATATCCATATACATTGGATAGCTCAACTTACAATTCAACAACATGTTACGTTCAAAATATGAAATACATTTCTCATAAAACATAAGTAATCTTCGTGAATATAGATCTCTATAACTCACTTAGCACATATCTTTACCTTAAAATCTTAACCTGTAAAAGTGGTTATTTGCAAGAGTGAGCTCGATAGCCCAACAAAGTTTAACAATTTTCATGCATCACATAGCACATAATAACATGCTCGATATACATCTCATTAAAGTAACATGGCATACATGCTTTTAATTCACATAGCAAATATAAAGATTGAGTTTCTTACTCAATCATCATTACTTAGCCAAAACAATGCAGTCATATATTGACTTTAACATTTCATGATTTTAACATGTATAACATATCATGCAATTTAAAATAGTTCATCAAGTTCACGTAGAAAATAGGAACCGAAAGACTTGCCTTGATCGTTGTTTACCAATAATAGATTAACAACTTACATTTATCAGCACTTCACATGCCCTACACAATTATATAATCATACACATCAATTATTAGTCACATAACAACACATAGCAATTGTAATGTAAACTCTACTCCACATCTCATAATATTTCCTATTAATTAGCACACAATGTTCAGTTAGATTGTGTTAACTTCTCGACTTATGACTCACTATATTTCTTCTTAGTCAAACTCGAAGTTCATTCAAGTTCTTAAGTCTTGCTAGGACTACTTATTGGTTTTATATTAAACCCATTTCATATCCTATAATATTCATTTCAATTGAATTGAAACACTTTTTAAGTTCATTGACACTTGGCATGGCGTTTCGACGTTTATTCGTCACACGCCCGTTTTGCCTCTCTTGTGTATGCTTACTATGTTTCAATAACTTATCTAATACATTATTTATTAATGATAAGCATCATTATATTTACTAACATACATGTTTTGTAATTTAGGACATCAACTTTTATCGTCAGGAGCACTACACATGCATATGTGCATGCCTGACGCCCTCCGATTGCCCCCAAAAACATAACAGTCCTAAAGATGACCATTTTGACTACTGTTACAGACCTCAAATTAAACAACTTAAAGCATGAAAGTTGTAGTTCTATTCGTTCTCGTTCCGGATCATCTTGAATCAACTCAATCGGAGTTCGTATGAGAAAGTTATGGTCGTTTTACTATAGGTGGCCAAAACTGTTTGACTCAGACTTTTGTCCATGTAACATGGCAAGGCGAACTAAGGCTAAATAAAGCAGCCATTGTTGTCATGAGATTGGCGCTGAAAAGAATTTCAATATTTGGGTATGAATTTTAGCTATCAAGCGAATTTTACATTGGGCTCCATTTTTGGCACTAGTATGTATAGAAACTTGCAGAACCCAACCACGAAGAACAGAATAACTAAATTCTGTACTAATTACTACTGCTAAAATCTAAATTAAGACGTAAAACTTATAAAGATTACTCATAACATTTACTTATCATACATATACCAATTTAAAGTAGTTAAATAATAATTTAAATCCTTGAAACCATAGTTTAAACCTAAAAACTCCATTGTTAACATTTGTTAACACAGTGAGCACTGTAATCATAGTTATAAAACAATTTGATTTATTCTTACTATATTCTATTAAATTCTTACCCAATTCATATAATCATAGTTCAATTTCATGATTATCATACAATACAAGTATAATATTTGGTACTCTGCAAACCACGTTTATACATATATGTTCACTGTAATTCCACTTCCTTTTTCTTTAACACGTAATTAACATGAAATCTTATAAGCATACTACACATACAATCACATATCTATATATGCCAATATAACAATTACAAAAACATAGTTTTACAAGAATTTTGTAAAAACCTTCTACTCAGTGAAAAAGAAATACACAAAGACATATAAATTATATGTGTATCTAGTATTAAGGTCATAGACATACCTTTTGTTGTTAAGAAATTCGTGTTAAACTCTTATAATAGCTTGAAGAACTCAGCTCTTGTTGCTTCTCTTTCTCAGACTCTCTCAAAATCTCTGCACCCTTCTTTTAGCAGACAACTCTTTTCTTAGACTCAAGTTTAACAATAAGACGTAAACCCAAAACCCCACTGATAACTCAGTCGTAAACACAAGAACGGTTATGGTCATAATAAGCCTAATAATTGACATCGGTTATAAAACGTATAACTTATAAATATATATATTTTATTTATTAATAATTTAAATTTCAAAATCCAAAAGTCGTAGGGTTTTGTTTAGTAAAAACCATTTAAAAGTTAAACACTTAATACCAATAAGTCTTGTTTGGCACAAATCAAATTAAACTACTTTAATTTATTTTAATAACTCCTTATAACATAGTTATTTGTCACACTTTATTTAAGTAAGTTTTCATACTTAATTTAATTACTTCTAATAACAATCCATTGCATAATATAATAATTTATTTAATCATTATAAACTCTCTAACTTAATTATTAAATTAAATTAGATTTCTATTTCAAAATAATTACTTTTCTTAACTCATTAATTATTTATTAAACAAATAAATAATCAAATCACATCAAATCAAATCAATTAAACAAATACTTATTCAACGATAAACACATCCATTAAATATTTATATAATTCAATAAATATTTAAATATTATAATTAAAAATCTGGATTGTTACATCATTCCCTCCTTATAAGGATTCTGTCCTCAGAATCACAACTCAAACCACTCATTCGTTACAATCTTCCCTACTTACAAAGATTTTGTCTCCAGAATCGAAGACAGGTTAAACAAATAACTCAGAGTAATCTTTCATCATTTTATCTAAATATAGGTTTTATATTTCCTACTACATTCATTACTTTAACAAATTCTAGGTTTTATTTCATAACTTTCACTTGAACTCAATTATATTCTGAGTATTATATATCTTTTAACCCATTCATTTCCTTTTCTAAACACTCGGGATATTACATTTACCCTTTCTTCTAAGAATTTCGTCCTCAAAATTTTATTTATTAATCTTTATTCATTCAATCTATCAAAGTAGATTTTTACGTCACTACTATATTCATTCCTTGGGTTTTATAACCACTTCTTTCCACAAAGATCTTTCTGCAATTATTAACTTTTCTATTAAAAGTTTCACATTATTCTTTGATAACTCATATCCTTCTCACTTCAAATTCTCCTTTCCCACTTATTCAACATATTCATCATTCGATGTCGTATTCTACGACTTACTTCTTTCTAAGGAATATTTCCCTTTTTCAGTTCCATCTTGCAGAATAACAAGAATCTTCCACAATTGTTCAATAATTTGGAAGTAGTATGAATAACTGAGGAATTTAAAAGATTCCAAGTCATGTTGAGGGTCACAAGACCTTGAACTCTATTTTCTAGGTTTAATAGTGCTTCACCCCCGGTTCTTCACACTTTAAACCTTCTTTGGCAGAATGTTTATCAATCACAAAGATTGGAAACACCCTCCACTCGTAGACTAGGTGATCAACCTATTGTACATGTATTGTGCACAAACATTTCAGCGCAAAGTATAAACTAAGTGTAACCTCTAATAAAAGAGTTGTTCATCTCAGAATTTAGAGTACAAGCATTCAACTGAGGGTCTAATGACCACGAACCTTGTCCACAGTTATAAGTAATCTTTCAACTTTAACTTTTATAGTCATACGACTATAATGACTTCAAGGTACTTAGGGGATCAATCCTTCGTACAAGCATTGTGCACAAACACTTCAGCACAAAGTATAAAACTAGGTGCAACCCCTAAATAATAGGGTTGTTCATCTCAGCTTTTCAACATCTGAATCCGCACCAAAATAATTTGGTTTGGCATAACTTCTCAAGAAACTCAGCTTTTCAACATCTGAATCCTATCGCATCTTACCTAGATAAATAGGGTACTTTGCTTTGGCAAACCTACATCTATTGATCAAGGTCTTGATGAGTGTTATTCATTGGAAGGCATCTGATTTAGACTTAATAATTTAATGAGGGATTTTATTAATTTAGATCTCACCAATTTTAATCTTATTAAGCATGCACATTATTAATCATATCATATCGCATACAAGCATAAATAAAGTGCAAAATTAAATGTGTCACTTGTTATGGCCCAATCCATCGTCAATCTTTTCAAGTTAATGAAAGATTGAAGGTCAATCTAAGGTGGTAAAAGATCTTAAAATAAATAACTTCCTTGGATCTTCCTCTAGCATCGCGCCTCCTCTCCATCATCATCTTTCCATTGTGTTCTCCATCTTGACATCTTCATCAATTCTGATTATTACATGACATAAAGAAACCTCGAGTTACATTCGAGGGGATTTAGATGAGAGAGAATATTACATTAGAATTTATAGAAAGGCACGACATGCAAGCCGTATTTCAAAACCAAAACCACTAACCTATGGGTCAAAAGGCCATAATCAGGCACCATGCATATCACAATAAGCACATAACAATTAATATATAATTAAAGAAAACTATATATAAAATATAGGGGACACGACCACCATCGCAAGCACTACGACGGGGGTCCAAGTGGGGGTCTTCAAGCGGTGGTCCATACTGAATCTCTCAAAAGCTTTTAGAATCATACATTTTAATCCACCAAAACACCCATAATAACAAATCATATATGTCCGGTTCGATTTAATCATATTAAAACGAATAACAAGACACCCGTAATTTATCATATATTTCCAGATTTCAATTTAATCATATTAAAACGAATAACAAGGTACCCGTAATTTATCATATATTTCCGATTTCGATTAATCATATTAAAACGATTCTTCATGCTTCTAATCCGATTAGAATAGTTATATTGTTATTCCACCGATTAAAGATACGATTAAAGATATCATCATATATATTACCGTAATACACATACAACGGAATATCATATATTCAATTTTATATTGGTAAACATGCATCATCATATATCATATATATTGAATACAATTAAAACACGAATCTGAATTAATCTTTTCGCAAGTAGCTCGATACCCCACCGCTGGCTTATGACGCGAACGCACAAATGAAATTAAAATTTTAAAGCAATTTTCAAACCCTAAAACAGGATCCATGCGAAAAATCAATTAATTCGAGAGGTTTAGAGATTATACCGAGATATAAAAAACGAGAATCAAACCGATCATACTCGAATCTCCAACTTAATACAAACCGATTGCGCCTACTACAGTATCCACATACTAACGCCGCAGCACGAACCATCAAACGATTCTCGCAATAAGAAGGACTTCAACAGATTAGCCACCAAAAGGAATGGATTTTTCAAACTGTTTTTCTCTCTAAGAAGCGACTAGGATTTTTCAATTATGATATATCCTAAGTAGAGTCGCTATATATCATATATATAGTAGTTAAAAGGAATTAATCAAATCAAAACCTAATTTCATAAAATCCGAATTTATATATATATATATATATATATATATATATATATATCTTAATTAAGTCTTACTTAATTAATATACATATATACAAATTATCCTTTTAATTTAAATTCGTGATTTAAATACTATTAATCATATTAATATATTTTCTTAAAATTTAAATTAATTCCCTTTTAAATAGCGTTCTATGTGTGTGACCCTATAGGTTATTATTACGTTGCCAATAATTTTAAAATCATATTATAAAATTATAAACAGTGAGCGGCATCTAGTAATGCATCACTGCTACCCAAGTAATAATAAGATCGATGATTCGATGCAACCTTTTCATGACCAATGTTTCAATGTAATTTAATCCTTTTAACCTTAATATCCTAGATTAAACTCTAGTCATGGAATGTGTCAAACTCTTCATAATTTAATCTGAGTTTTCTTGATCAATGAGTAGACTATATGAAACAAATCACTATTTGAGCATGACCATGCATTTCATAGTCTTACTCAATCAAGAGGCCTATGGATATCACCCATAATATATAGGATGGTTAAATTCCATCTAGATCACTCATATTTCTCACACGATTAATGATGAACCCAATAATCACCTTTATAGTCCACCCTATTAAAGGTGACATTTGATGATATCAAAGTACATAAATTCTCGTGTAGTAATATAGCGATTTCGTGTCGGAGGACCATTACATCATTGTCATTACTATGAGAATTGCTAATGACACTTCGCATAATGCTCCATATAGAATTCTCATGGTGGGTCCATCCAAAGACATCGTTCTCTAACATGTACCTATGCATTGACTTAATATCTCATATATTTATGACCAATGAGATTTGGTCATCAGTCAATCAACATAGTAGTCTCAATGCATCATTGTTGTCCCATCAACAATGATACTCGACTAGGGACATTTAAGAACACTGATACTAATGGTAATATATAATCTCATGTTCAAGTCGCATACTTGAAACTATATAATTTGTATCACTATTCTAAGGAATTTTATTATGTTAACAATTATATTACGCCGTAAATAAAACCATAATAAAATCATATATTTATTCAATCAAATATAATATCAAAACGTTAAGCAATTATATCAAATAATTGGCCTCTAGGGCATAAACTCTAACAGTCTCCCACTTGCACTAGAGCCAATCACTCATGTATCTAATACCCATGGAACTAGTGTGACCGTCGTGCTTCTGCTCATGCGATAAAGCCTTGGTTAGTGGATCGCAACATTATCATCTGTTGGCACTCTTCCTATATGTATATCTCTCTATCAATGATTTCACGGATGAGATGGTACCGCCCACGTATATGCTTGGATCGTTGGTGAGATCCGGGTTCCTTAGCTGCGTGCAATGGCTCCATTATTATCACGATATAGAGCAACCGGATCAACAATGGTTGAACAACACCAAGTTCATTGATGAACTTTTAATCCATACAGCCTCCTTGGCTGCACTAGAAGCAGCAATATACTCAGCCTCTATTGTAGAATCGACATCATCTCTTGCTTGAACTTTTCCGCCTAACAAACACCACCATTAAGGCAAAACACAAAACCCGACCGAGACTTATAGTCATCATTATCGGTCCCGAAACTAGCATCTGTGGTAACCTTACTCGCTAGTTCGTCTTCACCTCCATATACCAAGAATGAATCCTTAGTCCTTTTCGTGTACTTCGAGGATATTCTTGGATCGCCATCGATGACCTTCACCGGATTCGACCGGTATCTCGCTTGTTATGCTCAAAGCATACGAGACATCCGGACGAGTACATATCATTGCATACATGATAGATCCACCATCAAGCATAAGGGATCTTTCTCATACGCTCCTCATCATCTTGTGATTTAGGACATTGGGCCTTAGAGATCTTTACACCATGAGTCACGAGTAAGTTTCTTCTTTTTGCCTCTTGCATGCTGAACCGTTTCAACACTTTATCAATACATGTACTTTGACTTCAGTCGAGAGCATTTTTCTTGATCTATCTCTATAGATCTTGATACCTAAAATGTAGGCAAAGATCGCCCAAATCTTTCATGGAGAAACATTTTCTTAACCATGTTTTTACAGCCTGTAAGGAAGGAATGTCATTCCTAATAATTAATATGTCATCAACATATAATACTAGGAATACAATGTGACTCCCACTAACCTTCTTATATACACAAGGTTTATCTTCATTTTAATAAAGCCAAATTCTTTGATCGCTTCATCAAATCGAAGATTCCAACTCGAGAGGCTTGCTTCAATCCATAAATGGATCATTGCGGTTTACATACCTTTCCAAAGATCCTTTGAGTGACAAAACCCTCAAAGTTGTGTCATATACACATCCTCAAGGAGATTTCCGCTAAGGAAAGCAATTTTGACATCCATCGCGATTTCATAATCATAAAAAGTCGCAAATAGCAAGTAAGATCCTCGATGGATTTAACCATTGCCCTTCGGAGAGAAGGTTTCATCATAGTCAACACCTTGAATTTGTTTGAAACCTTTTGCTACCAATCGGCCTTTATAGGTTTGTACATTTCCATCCATGTCGGTTTTCTTCTTGAAAACCCACTTGCACCCGATTGGTTTTACCTTGGGTGGATCAACCAGAGTCCATACTTGGTTAGTATACATGGAGTCCATCTCGCATTTCATGGCTTCAAGCCATTTCTCGTAATCTGGTCCATTCATAGCTTCTTGGTAGGAAGCGGGCTCATCTTGATCTATGAGCATCACATCGCCGCTTTTGAGTCACAAGATATCCATAATATCTCTCGTGCTCTTGGCGTGTCCTACCAGATCTACGAATGACTTGTGTAATTTGAGCGAGTTCACTTTCCACAATTTCTTGTGGTTCCGCTCATGTTCCAACTCAGTTCAATGATATTTTGTGGTTCTCGAATTTCTTGAGTTCTACTTTCCTCCATCTGTTTCCTTTAGAGACAAATTATCTTTCTAGAAAATACTAGTTCGAGCAACAACCACTTTGTTCTCAGAAGGTTTGTAGAAATAATACCCTTTTGTTTCCTTTGGGTATCCCACAAAATTACATTTGTTAGATTTGGGTCCGAGCTTGTCGAATTCGGGACGCTTTTTACTTAACGCCTCGCAACCCCAAATCTTCATGAACGACATACTAGGACGTTTCCCAGTCCACATTTCATATGGTGTCTTCTGAACCGTCTTTGTAGGAACACGGTTAAGTGTGAATGCAGTTGTCTCTAGGGCATGACCCCAGAAGCTTATTGGAAGATCTGCATGACTCATCATTGATCGTACCATGTCCAACAAGGTTCGATTCCTCCTCTCAGATACACCATTCCATTGCGGTGTTCCAGGTGGAGTGAGCTATGATATAATACCACACTCCTTTAGAAGGTCATCAAAGTCTTGGCTTAAGTATTCACCTCCTCGATCGGATCGAAGGGCTTTTATGCTTTTGCCAAATTGGTTTTGAACTTCATTCTTGAATTCCTTGAACTTTTCAAAGGATTCGGATTTGTGTCTCATAAGATACACATATCCATATCTACTAAAGTCATCAGTAAATGTAATGAAGTAATAAAACCTACCTCTTGCTAATGAACTCATGGGTCCACATACATCACTATGTATAAGTCCCAATACATCGCTAGCCCGTTCACTGTGTCCAGTGAAAGGGGCTTTAGTCATCTTGCCTAATAAACAAGACTCGCATTTCTCATATGATTCAAAATCAAATGAATCCAAGAACCCATCTTTATGGAGTTTGGATATGCGTTTCTCATTTATATGGCCTAAACGACAGTTCCAGAGATATGTCGGATTTGAATCATTTGATTTAAATCATTTTGTATTTATGTTATAGATAGGCATTTCTAAATCAAGAATATAGAGACCGTTAAACAATTGTGCAACACCATAACAAATATCATTTAAGTAAAACAAACAACGATTGTTCTTTATTATAAATGAAAAACCTTTCTTGTCCAAACAAGAAACAAAAATAATGTTTTTGCTTATAGCAGGCACCAAATAACAATCTTCTAATTCTAAAACTAGCCCAGTGGGCAAAGATAAATGATAATTTCCTACGGCCAGTGCAACAACTTTTGCTCTATTTCCAACTCGTAGGTCAACCTCTCCTTCGCCAAAGTTCTACTCCTTCGGAGTCCCTGCACATTAACACAAATGTGAGAACCACATCCAGTATCCAATACCCATGATGTAGAAGTAGATAAGTTGACTTCTATAACATATATACCTGAATCAGAAGTCGTACTTCCTTTTCTTTTCTTTACTTCTTCCAAATAAGCATGACAGTTCCTTTTCCAATTGTCTGTGTTTTCCATGTAGTGACATTCACCTTCTTTAGCCACCCCACCTTTAGGTTTTAAAGCTGTTTGGTTTTGGAATTGGGTTTGGCAAAAGATTTAGATCCTATCTTCTTCTTGCCTTTCCAATTTCCCTTAGCATTCCCCTTTTGCACCATCATTATGGGAGCGGGTCCTGCCTTTTTCATGTTGTTCTCGGCAGTTCTTAACATACTCAACAACTCAGTAAGGGTTTTCTCAATTTCATTCATAAGATAGTTCATAACAAATTGAGAGTAGCTGTTGTTCAAAGATTGCAAAACAAGGTCAGTTTGGGCTTCCGGAGTGATTGGAAAACCCAACCTATCAAGGTACTCAATATGCCCAATCATTTTCAGCACATGTGGACCAACTGGATCACGTTCACCCATTTTGCAGTGATACAACGCCTTGCTTGTATCATAACTCTCCTATTGAGCATGCCCTTCGAAAAATTTCTTGAGATGCTCGATCATCTCATAAGCATCCATCAACTCATGTTGCTTCTGAAGCTCAGCGTTCATGGTTGCTAGCATGACACAACTCACATCCAGAGCATCATCTTGATGCTTCTTATAAACATTGTGTTCATGACGCAGTGCAATGGATATTTGGTCTTTGCAGAATGGGCCCATCAAGGACATATAGCTTACGCTCTTGTTTGAGGACAATCCTCAAGTTCTATGCCGATGAAGGAAATTAATTCCACTTAGCTTGTCCTTTTCAAGGGTGATCGTAATGAAAGACTATTTGTGTTGTTGTTGTTTGCCATTTGATATCTACAATTTATAAGTGCAACAATAATAAGTCAAATTCTGAGTTGATATTATATAATTGATAATAGTACATTCAAAAAATATACCTCCCACTATTTTATTCAAATTAATAGCCCTCACCATTAATTAGGAAAGCATTTTCTATTAAATCTTTCTAGTGAGCCAAGATCCATATTTCATTATGCCTTAAGTTAGCTTTGGCTATTCTCTCAAAACATAATTATTTAGGTAGACAACCCTTTGTCAATTATATCATATATAACTCTGGATAGTTTGGTAAACAACATTTGTTTCTAGTCCATCTAATGGTACCAACCAAACTCTATGCCTCTAAGTCCACAATCCTATTGAGATAACTTAGTTAAGTCGGGCCCAATGATTTTAATAGTTTGGATATCACAATTATCCTATCGCATCTTACCTAGATAAATAGGGTACTTTGCTTTGGCAAACCTACATCTATTGATCAAGGTCTTGATGAGTGTTATTCATTGGAAGGCATCCGATTTAGACTTAATAATTTAATGAGGATTTTATTAATTTAGATCTCACCAATTTTAATCTTATTAAGCATGCACATTATTAATCATATCATATCGCATACAAGCATAAATAAAGTGCAAAATTAAATGTGTCGCGATTATGGCCCAATCCATCATCAATCTTTTTCAAGCTAATGAAAGATTGAAGGTCAATCTAAGGTGGTAAAAGATCTTAAAATAAATAACTTCCTTGGATCTTCCTCTAGCATGCGCCTCCTCTCCATCATCATCTTTCCATTGTGTTCTCCATCTTGAAATCTTCATCAATTCTGATTATTACATGACATAAAGAAACCTCGAGTTACATTCGAGGGGATTTAGATGAGAAGAGAATATTACATTAGAATTTATAGAAAGGCATGACATGCAAGTAGTATTTCAAAAACCAAAACCACTAACCTATGGGTCAAAAGGCCATAATCGTGCACCATGCATATCACAATAAGCACATAACAATTAATATATAATTAAAGAAAACTATATATAAAATATAGGGACACGACCATCGTATGCGCTACTACTTGGGGTCAAAGGGGGTCTCCCTCTGGTGATGGTCTCCCCTCAGCGGTGGTCCATACTGAATCTCAAAGCAGTTTGAATCATACATTTTAATCCACCAAAACACCCATAATAACAAATCATATATGTCGCCGATTTAATCATATTAAAACGAATAACAAAGACACCTGTAATTTATCATATATTTCCAGTTTCAATTTAATCATATTAAAACGAATAACAGTACACCCAGAATTTATCATATATTTCCAGTTTCGATTAATCATATTAAAACGATTCTTCATGCTTCTAATCCGATTAGAATAGTTATATTGTTATTCCACCGATTAAAGATACGATTTAAAAGATCATCATATATATTACCAGAATACACATACAACGGAATATCATATATTCAATTTTATATTGGTAAACATGCATCATCATATATCATATATATCGAATACAATTAAAACACGTAATCTGAATTAATCTTTTCGCAAGTAGCTCGATACCTTTGTTGGGCTTGACGTAAACGCATTATCGGAAGTTAAAATTTTAAAGCAATTCCAAACCCCTAAAAGCAGGATCCATGCGAAAAATCAATTAATTCAGAGGTTTAGAGATTATACCGGATATAAAAATGAGAATCGAATCTGATTGCGCCT
Organism: Panax ginseng; assembly: GCA_020205605.1. Classification (NCBI taxonomy): domain Eukaryota; kingdom Viridiplantae; phylum Streptophyta; class Magnoliopsida; order Apiales; family Araliaceae; genus Panax; species Panax ginseng. The sequence continues at coordinate 55,740,783 of CM035138.1, read as the reverse complement.
CGAATCTCCAATATAATACAAACCGATTGCGCCTTACCAGATCCACATCGAACGCCGCACGAACAATCAAACGATTCTCGCAATAAGAAGGACTTTGCGGTACTAGCCACCAAAAGGAATGGATTTTACAAGCTGTTTTTCTCTCTAAGAAGCGGCTTGGATTTTTCAATTATGATATATCCTAAGTAGGCGCTATATATCATATATATAGTAGTTAAAAGGAATTAATCAAATCAAAACCTAATTTCATAAAATCCAATTTTATATATATATATATATATATATATATATATATATATATATCTCTTAATTAAGTCTTACTTAATTAATATACATATATACAAATTATCCTTTTAATTTAAATTCGTGATTTAAATACTATTAATCATATTAATATATTTAAATCCTTAAAATTTAAATTAATTCCCTTTAAATAACGTTCTATGTGTGTGACCCTATAGGTTATTATTACGTTGGCAATAATTTTAAAATCATATTATAAAATTATAAAGCAAAGTGAATGACATCTAGTAATGCATCATCGCTACCCAAGTAATAATAAGATCGATGATTCGATGCAACCTTTTCGTGACCAATGTTTCAATGTAATTTAATCCTTTTAACCTTAATATCCTAGATTAAACTCGAGTCATGGAATGTGTCATATTCTTTATAATTTAATCTGAGTTTTCTTGATCAATGAGTAGACTATATGAAACAAATCACTATTTGAGCATGGCCATGCATTTCATAGTCCTACTCAATCAAGAGGCCTATGGATATCACCCATAATATATAGGATGGTTAAATTCCATCTAGATCACTCATATTTCTCACACGATTAATGATGAACCCAATATTCACCTTTATAGTCCACCCTATGAAAGGTGACATTTGATGATATCAAAGTACATAAATTCTCGTGTAGTAATATAGATATTGAAGTCGAGGACCATTACATCATTGTCACTATGAGAATTGCTAATGACACTTCGCATAATGCTCCATATAGAATTCTCATGGTGGGTCCATCAAAGACATCGTTCTCTAACATGTACCTATGCATTGACTTAATATCTCATATATTTATGACCAATGAGATTTGGTCATCAATCGATCCACATACTAGTCTCAATGCATCATTGTTGTCCCATCAACAATGATACTCGACACTAGGACATTTAAGAACACCGATACTAATGGAAATATATAATCTCATGTTCAAGTCACATACTTGAAACTATATAATTTGTATCACTATTCTAAGGAATTTTATTACATTAACAATTATATTACGCAGTAAATAAAACCATAATAAAATCATATATTTATTCAATCAAATATAATATCAAAACGTTAAGCAATTATATCAAATAATTGGCCTCTAGGGCATAAACTCTAACAATCATACCATAGTGGGCTGACGATCCTTAGATCACATCCAACACTAGGTAATACTGCATTGATGACTCCATCGTTTTTATCATCTTTGCACCAGGTTACATGATGCATTAATGATATAAAATACATTTTGATATATTGCAAATCATTTTTGTCTAGCTGAAGCAATTAGCATAGACATACGAATAACAATATTGTTGTTAAAACTCATTGGTTCCATCATTTGATTTAATGTTTTTCAAGAAAATAAAAGTGTAAACATCAGCACGAAGTCAATAAATTTCGAAAGTCTAGCATAGCTAGTAGATTTAGAATACCTAAGCTTCCACCATCAACTCCACTTTCTATAATGATCCATTGCTTAATAGGTTTATCTATTCCTATCATCCTCAATACTCCATTTACATTTATCTATACCCAGTTCGTCAAACTTACCACATGTTATGAGTTCAGGAACTTGCCACAATCATATGAGTTTAAGAACTTATCCTAGTCAGACCATAGGCGTCCATTCTCTAAGGGGTTCAAAAACATACCATATAATTATGAGTCACGAACCTACCATAAGTATGAGTTTTAAGAACTCGCACTTAACCTTATAATATTCTCTAACTATACTCTACCTACCTGTTATACACATGAGAAAAGAATCACCTTCTCAACAGTGTATATAGCAAATAGCGACACAAACATTCCAATGATTATCAATCGATAAACCGAGTGCAAGCACAAAACCCTCGCTTTATACAAAGATTTGTACAACTCAACCATCACAAGAGTCCTCAATTGAAACCCCACCTAACTCTATCTTGCTCTTAACTTGCTTTTTGCTCGATCTGAATTTCTCAGTATCACATCATCTATAACTCCTCATGAGTTATCTCGCATTATTTCATATTACACCATCTTCATAGCATTAAGCTATAATCATTCAAACATTACAGACCATCTTTCTTTTATAACTTAAACAGACCACGTCGTGATCTTATTCTATAATCAGCTCCCTTAAAATTCTTTTCTTAACTCGTGATCATTTTGTTTTACGATCCTCTTTCTTTCTCTTTTTCATCATTTACGACATTATTCGTTATCTTGGCTTTTGGAGTTAGGAAACTCCCATTTCTTATCTTTATATATCTTCAAGATTATTCATTGAATCTTCTTGTTTATATAACAATTCTTCCTTTAAGAATTTCTAACTTCATTTACATTGCTCAACATTTCATTCAAGTTCTACACTTTCATCATACGTATCCACTTTTTATACTTGGTACACATCGAGTCTCTAACAGTTTCAATATGGTACGCTGAGTGGTTTCCCACAAACAACCAACAAACTAGGTTTCGAGTTACTAGTTTGTATATACCTCCGCTCTATGAAGGAATCGTTTAGCCCAGATACCATACATCAACTACTAAAGAGTACAATTGTACCATACTTAAATATAACTCTCTATTCTTAACTTCCTTACCATTCTCTTCTTATAGACATTGTCTATTTGTTATCACCTTACATCCTTATTATTGGAGTTGGGTAACCCCACATTCATATTCCTTATAACTCTGCGAGATTCCTCTTTGACTCCTTTCATGCAAGTTTTAATCCCTTATTGTTCAAACTCTATTTGAGCTTATTCGTTCCTTATTTTCACCTCTCTTCTCTAAGGTTATAGCCTAAGGTACTCTTACCTAAGGTTTCTAACCTATCAGCTTTGATACCAACTTGTAACGACCCTAAAATTCATACCATTTAAATCTCGACTTCGGTCGTTAACCATACATTAAATCTCTAATAAAACATCATTATTCGATATTAAAAACACTAAAATTGCGGAATAAATAAAACGTTTATACATTTCCTTCTTTCTTTCCCTGAATCGCAACCTTTACATTACATCTCTTTGATTCAATCTTATATCATGAATCGTTACAACAAAATTGCTATACAAAGTCTTACATCATAACTAAATATCCATATACATTGGATAGCTCAACTTACAATTCAACAACATATTACGTTCAAAATATGAAATACATTTCTCATAAAACATAATTAATCTTCGTGAATATAGATCTCTATAACTCACTTAGCACATATCTTTACCTTAAAATCTTAACTTGCAAAAGTGGTTATTTGCAAGAGTGAGCTCGACAGCCCAACAAAGTCTAACAGTTTTCATGCATCACATAGCACATAATAACATGCTTGATATACATCTCATTAAAGTAACATGGCATACATGCTTTTAATTCACATAGAAATATAAAGATTGAGTTCCTTACTCAACCATCATTACTTAGCCAAAATAATGCAGTCATATATTGACTTTAACATTTCATGATTTCAACATGTATAACATATCATGCAATTTAAAACAGTTCATCAAGTCCACGTAGAAAATAGGAACCGAAAGACTTGCCTTGATCGTTGTTTACCAATAATAGATTAACAGCTTACATTTATCTGCACTTCACGTGCCCTACACAATTATATAATCATACACATCAATTATTAGTCACATAACAACACATAGCAATTGTAATGTAAACTCTACTCCACATCTCATAATCTTTCCTATTAATTAGGACACAATGTTCAATTAGATTGTGTTAACTTTTCGACTTATGACTCACTATATTTCTTCATAGTCAAACTCGAAGTTCATTCAAGTTCTTAAGTCTTGCTAGGACTACTTATTGGTTTTGAATTAAACCCATTTCATATCCTCTAATATTCATTTCAATTGAATTGAAGCACTTTTTAAGTTCATTAACACTTGGCATGTCGTTTCGACGTCCATTCGTCACACGCCCGTTTTGCCTCTCTTGTGTATGCTTACTATGCTTCAATAACTTATCTAATACATTATTTATTAATTTTAAGCATCATTATATTTACTAACATACATGTTTTTTAATTTAGGACATCAACTTTTATCGTCAGGAGCACTACACATGCATATGTGCATGCCCGACGCCCTCCGATTGCCCCCAAAAACACAACAGTCCTAAAGATGACCATTTTAACTACTGTTACAGACCTCAAATTAAAACACTTAAAGAATTAAAGTTGTAGGTCTATTCGTCCTCATTCCGGATCATCTTGAATCAACTCAATTGGAGTTCATATGAGAACGTTATGGCCATTTTACTACAGGAGGCCAAAACTGTCCGACTCAGACTATTGTCCCCGCGTTGCAAGCCATACTAACTAGGCTAACTAAATTGGTGCCGCAATGCAAGATTGTCATTGTATAATTTCATATTTGGTAGCGAATCAAGCGTTAGGCGTGAATTTTTAGTATTTGAAGGCTGAAATTTGTATTTGAAATGGCAAAACTTATGAGAACCCAACCACGAAGAACAGAATAACTAAATTCTAGACTAATTACTACTGCTAACATCTAAATTAAGACGTAAAACTTATAAGGATTACTCATAAACATTTACTTATCATACATATACCAATTTAAAGTAGTTAAATAATAATTTAAATCCTTGAAACCATAGTTTAAACCCAAAAACTCCATTGTTAACATTTGTTAACACAGTGAGCACTGTAATCATAGTTATAAAATAATTTGATTTATTCTTACTATATTCTATTAAATTCTTACCCAATTCATATAATCACAATTCAATTTCATGATTATCATACAATACAAGTATAATATTTGGTACTCTGCAAACCACGTTTATGCATATATGTTCACTGTAATTCCACTTCTTTTTTCTTTAACACGTAATTAACATGAAATCTTATAAGCATACTACACATACAATCACATATCTATATATGCCAGTATAACAATTACAAAAACATAGTTTTACAAGAATTTTGTAAAAACCTTCTACTCAGTGAAAAAAGAAATACAGAGACATATAAATTATATGTGTATCTAGTATTAAGGTCATAGACATACCTTTTGTTGTTAAGAAATTCGTGTTAAACTCTTATAATAGCTTGAAGAACTCAGCTCTTGTTACTTCCCTTTCTCAGACTCTCTCAAAATCTATGCACCCTTCTTTTAGTAGATAACTCTTTTCTTAGACTCAAGTTTAACAATAAGACGTAAACCAAAAACCCCACTGATAACTCAGTCGTAAACACAAGAACGGTTATGGCCATAATAAGCCTAATAATTGACATCGGTTATAAAACGTATAACTTATAAATATATATATTTTATTTATTAATAATTTAAATTTCAAAATCCAAAAGTCGTAGGGCTTTGTTTGGTAAAAACCATTTAAAAGTTAAATGTAGCATCCCCGAATCCGGGTCCCAAATCGCCACGGATCCGGTATACTATTTCTATCACTATTTCGGAAGATATAAACATAAATTGTTTATACATTACATTACACACTATTCCCCAAGGTCGAGTAACCTTAACTTATACACATTTCATAAACTATTTATTACATAACAATATTTATCACAATACGCTTATTACAAACTAGTTTGACTTTATAACCCAAATTTGAACTTGGCTTTAATCGTTTCTCAGATCCTCAACGCTTTCGTCTTATCTCGCAATGTTTTATCATGATATAGCAAGGGTGAGCATGAAAGTTGCCCAAACAAGTTTAAATACAACAATATAAGGATATATCATGATTGAAGAGTATGAATAATAAGTGGCTATAATTCATCAATATAATTGAGAACTAGCGAGAGAACAAACTTTTGGTGAACAAGTTCTAAACATGAACAAACATTTCGAACCAACTGGTAATGAAGGTGATCGACCTTTTCATACCTGACTTATACATGCAAGATGTACAGAGTACAATTTTCATGGCAATCAGCAATGATTTAACCATAAGCTTGAATAAAACACTCTTAGTAGAGTTAAGTAAATACAAACTTGCTCGAACCGTTGATTCTGTAACGCAATTTATAACGCTTTACCCAAGACCTAATATTAATAATATAGATCTCAATATTAGAATAATATCATCACAAGATAATAATCTTTGTTATATTTATATACACGTAATAACCTAAACACATAACACATAAGCCTATCAGTCTATACAACACATAAGACTTAGTATCAAGTCAAACTATTTCAGTCTGACTTAAAATTTAACACCATTCTATCATCCCGACGGTCTAGTCGGACAATACCCGAGTTTAAGTTCAATTAAACTCTTCCTGAACACTTAACAATTATCACAAATAATTTTCTTATCAGTCAAAACATTTTTCCTAGGCTCGTAATAATTTTCGAATAATTATTACCATTTATCATGATTTTCCAATCATTAATATCGTATTTAAATGAATTAAATACCACATAATTCATTAATCATTAATATTCATTTAATATAAAATATTAATGAAAATCATTATATAATATTATAATGTAATTATAATATTTCAAAATATTTTTAATATCTTAAAATCATATTTATATGATTTTTAAACACTTAAATCCATTATCCGATAATTAATATTAATATTAAAATATTAATATTTTAATGACAAAATATCAAAAGTTATATTTTATAACTTAAAATATTTTATAACACTTAAATCATTTTTAAATGATTTTTAAAACATTAATTCTATTTTTTCTTAATTTATTTAATATATTAATTAAATAAATTAATTACCATTAATATTAAAATATTAATGAAATTTATCATAAAATATTAAGTCATCAAAAATAACTTAAAATATTTTCTTTTACCATAATATTATTTTTCACTTAATTAAAACTATTTTTAAATAATTTATTTAATATTATAATTAAATAAATAAATACCTTTATATTCCCAAAAATATTAAATATTTTCAAAATATACTCAAAATAGTTAAAAACTATTTTTCGTAATTTAAAATAATCTTTCATAATTTATTTAGTATTTTAATAATTAAAACCATTTTTTCTAATTTTTTAATCATTTTCCGAAAATATAAATAAATTGTCGCTAAAGGGTCCTTAGGCGACAAAAGTGTCGCTAATTGTGTTCTTGGTGTTCTTGGCCAATTCCCAGAAACGCATGTCAGAGGTTGAGGGGCTTAGTTTGACCGGATCTAAAACAGTGTTCCATACGTTTTCTGGGCTTGTAAAAACTTTGATGTTGTAGTACTAATGTAGTACTACAAGTATATACCAATCCCATAACTAAACCACAACAGATCTGTGAGATCTAATTGAGAAAACCATGTCAGACATGTTCTTCAATTTTCTGGGTTTTCGAAATTGAAGAACAGTCGAGGTACTATATCTGAGCCCCTAAATCGTTGCTTTACAGGCTTATTTTATGTCATATAAAGGTTCAAATCTGTAGCAAAGATGTTAGGCTATAATTCTATTTCATCATATCATCAAATTAGCACCACAAACAAAAGATTTAGCTCGGTCAATCTAGGGGTCAAAACGTGTTCTTAAAAATCTAGGTTTTTCCAGAAACATTCATCAGCGTGCTGGTCAACGCATGTTTGACCGATAATTACTACGATCCTGTTACAGATCTGGGTGATCTAAAGCTTTTATAGTGTATATCTCATGTCAGAATACAACTTTAAAGCAACAACATGACCAAACATCATAATGAAGCAAGATTAAAGACCTCAAAAGTCATTGTCGAATCGGAAATGCAGGTTTGCCCAGAAATCCAGAACGTGAAACGATCAACCATGTTTGACCATCTATAACTTTTAATCTACACGAGATATGGACTTGATTCTTTTTGCATCTTAAAGACCACATAAAAACTACATGTTACAAGCTTTAAACATTAAAAACACATAACACACACGGATTTAGAGGCACGACATATGGTCATCGGACACAAATTTTCTCATTTTTCATTTGCTAAAATTTAAAATCGTGCACTTTGATGTTATGGGTTCATGATTTATCAACCCAGAACATCAATTGACACCCTATTACACAACTTTGAACAATCAATTCTAACAATTAACAATAAATTGAAGGATTTCTAGAATTAGGATTTTATACCTTTTATGCTTAATTTTGATTTTTTGATCTATGGATTACGATTTTGGTTTCTTTGATTCTTGATCATGGCTTTGATTCTTACTCTCTCTCACACTAAAACCGAATTTCTAGAGAGAGAATGGGCTTGGACAAAAATGAAAATAAGTGAACCTTTTCTCTTTCTTAATCTATTTATATTATGTAATAATGCAAGGTATGTGGCTGGCTATATGGCTGATTGCTGGTAATTTGTCAAATGCTATGCTAGGTTTAGGCTAGGGTTGGTGAACAACCAAAGATAAGGCAAGATGCACAAGTTACTTAATAAATAAAAATGTAAAAAGGGGCATTTTTGTCATTTCCTTAATTTTCTAGAATTTGCCAAATGATAAAACCCTTAGGGTTTAGGGTTTGAGCCTACTAAGATTTAGGGTTTGGACAAATTTAGGGTTTAGGTTTTAACCCTCAAATATTTAGCAACTTGGATTTCAAAAATTTTCTAAATCAATTTTAAAATAGAAAATTTTGATTTCTAATTATAATTAGGGCTTCCTAATTATATCATAATTTCCTAATCATGAATCATTATTTGCTAATTAGGAAAAAATTTATCCTAATTAAAATTGCTAATTAAGCACTTAGGGTCAAATTTGTACATTATACTTTATAACCCAAAAAAATTAGGGTTTTAAATATAAAAATAATATTTAAATTTTAGAAATTAGATTTCCCACTTAAATTAGGGTTTCTAATAACTTGACAATTAGGATTTATATTTCCTAATTAACATTAAAATATTCAATTAACACTTTCATTTTTCCTAATTATAAATTAGGGTTTCAAATCCATCATTAGGGTTCCTGACGGAAAAGTTTAAGTTCGATAATTTGAAATTAGGGTTTGCTAATTAATTAAGCGTTACCATAATTAATATTATAATAATAGCGATGAAGCATTATAATTCTCCATTAATTTCCCAGATTAGGGCTTGATTTATCGAATCAAACTAGGGTTTTCGGATCAAGTATTAGGGTTTCAGATTTGGAATTAGGGTTTTGTAATCAATTTGTTAAGATTAACCCTAATTAATCTTATAGTTATTTACACTTATGCCATTAAGTTCCCGATTTAGGGTTTTTGCACCTAGAATTAGGGTTTTGATTCGGAAGCTGAAACTAGGGTTTCCAGAACCGATTTCTAGGGTTTCTTATTATATATTAGGGTTTTCTAACCGAACGTTGACGTTCTTAATATATTCTTAGGGTTTGTTACAGATATAATTTATCTGGTCAACCCTTGACCATTAACCACATTACGAACACATCATTAACCATATACACGAACTTAATCACAAAATCCTTAATCTGAATAATTCACCTATAAGCCTTCACGAAATTTTGAAATCCTCAAAATTCCATCCTAATAACATCAAATGCATACACTTATTTTCTATCTAGGTCTATTATTTGACCTTAAATCAATCATTTAAGATTTTTATAAATTGTCTAATTTCTCGGGTTGTCACATTAAACACTTAATACCAATAAGTCTTGTTTGGCACAAATCAAATTAAACTACTTTAATTTATTTTAATAACTCCTTATAACATAGTTATTTGTCACACTTTATTTAAGTAAGTTTTCATACTTAATTTAATTACTTCTAATAACAATCCATTGCATAATATAATAATTTATTTAATCATTATAAACTCTCTAACTTAATTATTAAATTAAATTAGATTACTATTTCAAAATAATTACTTTCCTTAACTCATTAATTATTTATTAAACAAATAAATAATCAAATCACATCAAATCAATTAAACAAATAATTATTCAACGATAAACACATCCATTAAATATTTATATAATTCAATAAATATTTAAATATTGTAATTAAAAATCTGGATTGTTACAACTTTTCCCGACCTTTTCTGTTTAAAGCATCTACAACCACATTCACTTTGCCCGGATGATAAAAGATCTCACAATCATAATCTTTTATCAATTCCATCCACCTTCTCTGACGCATGTTCAAATCTTTCTGAGTAAAAATATACTTCAGACTTTTGTGGTCTGTGTAGATCTCACATTTTTCTCCATAAAGATAATGTCTCCATATCTTGAGAGCAAATACAACTGCAGCCAATTCCAAATCATGAGTCAGATACTCTTTCTCATAATCCTTCAGTTATCTTGATGCATAGGCAATAACTTTGTCGTTCTGCATAAGAACACAACCGAACCCTTTGTGTTAGGCATCACTATACACCACAAAATTTCCTGTATTATCTGGTAATGTCAACACAGGTGCCACACTTAGCTTCTTCTTTAAATCTTGGAAACTCTCTTCACATCTCTCCGTCCAAACGAATTTTACAACTTTCCTTATCAAATTTGTTAGCAGAATGGCTATCTTAGAAAAATCTTGAATGAATCTTCTATAATAACCGGCCAGTCCCAAGAAACTCCTCACCTCCGAAGGTTTCCTTGGTTGTTCCCAATTTATTACAGCTTCCACTTTTGATGGATCCACTGAAATCCCATCTTTGTCAATAACATGACCCAAAAATTGTACACGGTCGAGCCAAAATTCGCACTTAGAGAATTTCGCATATAACTTTTCCTTTCTTAGTGTCTCCAATGTCAAGCGTAAGTGCTCCACGTGTTCTTCTTGAGTCTTGGAATACACTAGAATGTCGTCAATAAATACCACTACAAACTTGTCTAAGAATGGTTTGAACACCATGTTCATCAAATCCATGAACGCAGCAGGGGCATTAGTTAAACCAAAAGACATCACCAGAAACTTGTAATGTCCGTACCGAGTTCTGAATGTCGTTATAGGTATATCCTCCTTTCTTACCTTCAATTGGTGATACCCACTTCTCAAATCAATTTTCGAGAAATATTTAGCACCCTTCAACTGGTCAAACAAGTCATCTATTCTAGGCAATGGATACCTATTCTTAATAGTGACTTTGTTTAACTCTCTATAATCAATGCAAAGACGCATTGATCCGTCCTTCTTCTTCACGAATAATACTGGTGCTCCCCACGGTGATACGCTAGGTTGAATATATTTCTTGTCCTGTAGCTCTTGCAATTGTACCATCAGTTCCTTTATTTCTACCGGAGCCATTCTGTACGGGGCCTTCGATATTGGTGTTGTTCCCGGTGCCAAGTCGATCACGAACTCAATTTCTCTGTCAGGCGGAAGTCCTGGCAAATCTTCTGGAAAAACGTCTTCGAATTCCCTCACTACTGGTATTTCTTCCAGTTTTACATTCTTCTTCTGAGTATCGACTATGTAAGCTAAATAGCCCACACAACCTTGACTCAACAATTTCTTGGCCTGCATAGTCGTCAGACATTTCATTTGTCTAGGCGACTTGCTACCATGAAATACTACCTTTGACGGAGTCATAAGGTTTACACACTTCTTTTGGTAGTCAATTACCGCTCCGTATTTGAACAACCAATCTATTCCCAAAATTACATCAAATTCCCCGAGTCTAATCGGAATCAAATCTACCAAAAAGATATTCTCCTTAATGTTCACCCTACAGTTCTTGTATACAAATCTAATAGAGATTACTTCCTTATTCGCAATTTCTATGTTCAAAGGAAAATTCAGTTCTTCTCTAAGCAATTCTAACCTCTTAGCAAATTCATCAGATATAAACGAACAAGTAGCACCCGAATCAATAATACATATGCATTAATATCATTGATTGGGATAATACCTGAAACCACATCTTTTGATTGCACAGCATCTTGCACAGTCATGTTGAAGGTTCTGGCTGTGGGTTTGTTTGATGCTGCAGGTCCTGCAATGGCCCATGTACTTCCATTGTTACCTCCATTGCTTCTGGTTGTCACTCCGTCCTTCTTCTTAGGACATTCACGAGCAAAATGATCCTTGGATCCGCACGTGAAGCACGCATTCTTCTTTGGTTGAGTGCAACTTGGGGCGATGTGACCCTCCTAGCCACAATTGAAGCATACATGCTTCCCCATTAAGCATGCACCCTTGTGAAATTTCCCGCATGTCGCACATGCTTCAAACTTTTTGTTTTGCTGGTTACCCTGCTGGTGTCCCGCACCCATGCTCCCATTCCACTTCCTCTTCAAGCTGTTGTTGTTGTGTTGTTGTTGTTGTTGTTGTTGTTTCAACCACTACCACTCCCATTCATACTCTTATTCTCATTCTTCTTCTTCTTTTGTTCCTGGTTGAACTTTGTCACTGTCTCGCCTCCACCTTCAGCGAGTACTATTTTCTCCATCACCGCTACAAATGTCTTCAACTGGAACAGAGAAACCCTACTGTACAGCCAGGGCTTCAGTCCCTGTTTAAATCTCTTCGCCTTACACTCGTTTGTGCTGACCTGATATGGCGCAAACCTTACCAATTCGTTGAACTTCGCGGCATACTCAGATATCATCATCGTTCCTTGCTTTAGTTCCAGAAACTGTACTTCCAGCTGACTCTTCGAACTCTCTGGAAAATAGGTCTCGAAAAACAACTCCTTGAACCTATCCCAGGTCATCACTCCTGACCCTTCCCGAGTTTTATTGGCCTGCCACCAATAACTAGCTTTTGCTTTCAACATGAATGTTGTGAAAGCAGTCTTCTGGTCATCCCCTACCCTAGTGACATCGAACACTTTTTCTATCTCCATAATCCAGGTTTGTGCTTCGACTGGATTCATGGACCCACGGAATTCAGGTGGTCCAACCGCCTTGAAATCGTTAAACGTTGTACCACGGTTTTGTGGTTAATTCTGCAACGCTCCTGTCAGTAGTGTCACTAGTTATTGAATGGGGTTACCGTCAACATTTTCGTTATTGGTAGTTCTCTCATTGTTTCTCTGTTGGGGTGGTTCACGTCTGGGAGGCATTTTCTGTTAAAACAAAACATCTATTAGACTTTTACTCAGCTTCTTTAAGTATTTTCTAATTAACTTGCCTCCATAAAAGAAATAACCACATAACACATAACACTTTGAATAAAGTAACAACTTTTATTTATTCAAAACCTTTTTGGAAAACATAAAATAATAGCATCATTGCTATCTACATTACTTTCGTGAACTACAAAAGTTTCAGGATAACATCATAGTCATATCCTATAGGTTGCATAACACTTGGGATTTACAATTTATTTAACCTTTCACTCATCGTACAATAGTTATGATATTCTATTAAGATACTTCTTAGCCCTATCACGTTCTTCCTCCATGACCCAAAACATTGTTCTGCAATCTAACACGAATGATGGCAGCGTCTCGAACTGAATCGGATATCCCATGACTCGATCTTGAGCTCGATTAATTGCGGTGTCAAATACTTTATCCATCTCTTCCATCTTCATCCTTTTCGCGTGTGAGTTCCTTACTTCTCTTCCAGTTCGTTGATAAGCTTCCTCGTATGCATCTTCAGCTCTTGCCCTCTTAGTAGCTTCTTCTCTCAACTTGTTCTTTAGTTCAGAAACCATCTCGATCAATTGTTCTTTCTCTCCTTCAGTCTGTATTAGTTTCTCCTCAGCGTTTGTCAGTTGTTCCTCACGATCCTGGATCTCGCCGTTTTTTTATGTCATTGCAGTTTGTTGTTCAGCTACTATCTCCTGCAACTCCTCAACTGTATCCTAAAGTTCTACGTTACGGTCATGTACCTCATCATATATACGGCCTGCTATCGAGTTAAGTGGAATCCTTTCCCCCTCATCCTCGTCATCCTCATCCTCCTGTGGTAACTCAACGGGATCCTCCTCGTCTGTCTCCACATCATCATCCTCATCTTCAACTACTGTGACCAACGGGGTTGACTCACGTGTCGCGAGGCTCCTCCTCTATTGGCATTTGAGGTCCCTTCTCCCTAGCCTGACTGGATTCTCCGACATTAGTCATCCTGACAACAAATTTTTAATGTTTTAATTATTAATCATTATTACTCGACACTCACGAGTACATAAACTATAAACACATAAGCACATAAGTGTTTTATTACTTCTTTCCTAAAACTTGATAAGAGTTATCTCCACTATCTTTTCAAAGGTTACTTCCTAAGGCTTTTCCCCCCACCTAAGGTTCATAACCTAAAGCTTTGATACCAACCTGTGCCACCCCCAAATCCAGGTACTTTATTCCCACAAGATTCGGTGTTCACTTAATCAAAACATTCATTTCTAACTACCCAATTATAATAAAATTGAATAATAAAAACCTGCCCATACAGGATTAAATTTAAATAAAAATCTCCCAGGTTATCTAACCTTTAACAACAATCATTCAAATGTGGAAATTAAATAAACTTCATTACAATCTTTAAACCAAAGTCTGATAATAAAACTATCAAATCTATTACAAGTCTTCAGTACTTGTTCATCTTTCCTTTTCCCATATTGGTGCTAGGTACGTCACCAGTTTCAACTTTAGCTGTAAGAATTTTTACAGGTAAGATTGAACAAACAAGGCCCAATTGAAATAATAATAACTAAATCTGTAAACTTTTACATCAATTGCCAATATTAGGCTCAATAGAACTGAACAATATATTCTATTAACTTTCTGAAATATATTAGTGAGGGTCTAATGACCATGAATCATGTCCACAGTTATAAGTAATCTTTCAACTTTAATTTTAACAGTCATAAGACTATAAGGACTCCACATACTTAGGGGGATCAACCCTTCGTACAATGTATTGTGCACAACCATTTCAACGCTAAGCGTAAACCTCTATTAAAAGAGTTGTTCATCTCAGTATTTAGAGTAAAAGTCCGCACCAAAGGAAGTTTGGTTTGGATAAGCTTTCAAGGAAATTTGGAATTTAACGAACATCAACTAAGGAGTAGTTGAATAAAACCAATAACACTATACTATAGAATAATCGTGATTGAATCAATCATAGTAAACTAAAGTCATGCTTTAGGAATAATCTAATAGCATACAATTTGAATAAGTACATCATACCTTGCTTGAACAACACTAAGCTAAGGTTAATTAGAATTGAATAATAAGCATGCATAGCATATATAGTGGTGCATGCTAAACAACAAGTTAAATACAAGAATAACTTGCTCCAAATAACTTACATCATTATATTGTAATCGAATTGAAAACAGTAATTGAATTAACAAGATAATAGATTAGAAAACTTGTTCAAGATTAAACTATAAGATTTGGGATACTTGTATCGTCATGAGCAACTAGATACAATGACTTACTCAATAATAGGCAACCTAGCTCTACGAAAGTGTAGAGGTAGCAACTTACAACAATTGTAATTGAATTTGAAAACAATAATGTACCAAATAAAATTAAACTCGCACAATGAAGTTTTGAGTTAGAGAACTTGCTCAATTATAAAATAGAGTTAGAAAACTTGCCTTTAGCACAAGCTAAAACTTACAACTAGAATCAATACCCTATACATATGTCATCATGACATAATTAGTCATTACCAACATTTTATATCTATATAAACAAAATATATACATCATGTAGGTTAAATTACCAATTCACATAATCAAACTACGTTAATAATAATTAACTCTTGATAACATGCTCATTCATAGTTTAATACTCTTTGAAATCATCATTTAACATTCATATTATTAACACATAACATTTATTTTCAAAATTTGTATATTGAAACAAAAGCGTCGAACATTACCTTTAACTTCATGGCGTGGCTACGATTTACTTTGTGGGTCGCGTTATTACGTCAGTGAATATATATACTGGTGACGTGTATTATGGTGATGGCGTTTGGTATGCCACTAACGTCTTCTTTAACGTCATCTTTGCATGGCGTGAAACTCGATGTCATTGATGACTTGAACAAAGACAAGAAAAAGCCAATTTGGCCTACAAGCTCGTTTCTAACAGACTAATTCACATGCAATTCATACAAAAACTTCATGTAAACATAATTCAAGAACTTCTAACATGTTTCTACCCATACATCAACATAAACAACGAATTTAAAACATCCAATTTCACTATTTTTGACAAAAACTCCATTGTTGACATTTTTAATGAAAATCAACACTGTGATTTTGTTTTCAATCAAAACAGAAATTTCAAAACATCATAGTCATCAATTTATCAATTTAACAACCAATTAAACCTTAATTTCTATTTTAAATTAAGCCATATTCATATATATTTTCATGTAAACACTATAATATAGGTTTCTTCACAAAACACATACATACATGAACTAGTTCCTCTATAATCATATATATAAACTCATGTAATCATCTTATAATCAATAATTTATCATATAACCATAAACACCATCAATTTATCTTTTATAAAATTTCACAAAGAACTTTTTGGGAAGAGGAAAACTAAACTTTTAAAGAAAAGGTTAAGCTCCTACCTTTGATTAAGAAGATGATGGCTACTATTGATTATCAAACTTCTTTTCTCCAATTCCTTTCTCAAACCTGTTAGGATTTCTCTCAAATTCTCTCTAGTTTTCTTCTTCTTCTTCTTCTCTTTTTCTTCAACTGAGTTATTTCTTCTCTCTAACATACGTACTAGAAAATATAACGTATATAGTAATAATATATATTAATTATATAACATAACTCTATATATCAGTTATGTAAGTTTTGAAATTTAAAAGCCATAAGGCTTGTTTGGCTAATCTTAATAAAAATTAATTCATTAACCCTTACACCTTGTTTGGTAAACCTAATTAAAACAAATGGATTAAATCCGTATACCTTGTTTGCTAAAACATCATTAGATTAAAGACTTATTGTGCAATAAGACATGTTTGGCAAAAACTAAATTAAACTCTTTTAATTTATTTTAATAACTCCTTTATAGCAAGGTTATTTGTCACACTTCTATTAAAATTAAATAATCAATTTAATCAATTCAAATACTAATCTATTAAATTACTTTCACACATAAATCATTATCACATAATTATAATTTCCTTTATAATTTTATTTAACCAACTAACACTTTATTTTAATCATAATTCTAATTAAAATATTATAATCCATTTAATCCTTATAAGCTCTCTAGCTTACTTATTAAATTAAATTAGTATATAACCTCATAACAATTAATTTTTTAGCTCCTTAATTATTTATTCAACAAATAATTAACTAAACCACATCAACTCAAATTGCAATTAAATACTTATATAATTCAATTATTTAATATTACAAATAAATATTTAATATTTAATATTTAATTATTTATTCAACAAATAATTAACTATACCACATCAACTCAAATTGAACAATTATTTATTCAACAATAAACATATCCATTAAATACTTATATAAATCAATAAATATTTAATATTACACTTTAAAATTCTGGAATGTTACAGTTGTCATTGTATAACCTATTGATGTTAGAATGTCGTAGTATTTGAACTACGTGGATGAATTAAAGTGTTTGAATTTTCAAGACGAAAATAAAAGTTTTCCGAGAAATTTTCCGAAAAACACTATTCATCGGTATTTGCTCGGGATATATTTTTGAATTTCCAAGAAATACGTAATGATGTAATAACAAGGTAAGATGGATTATGTAATAAAAATCTAGTTATGGAAAATGTAATATTTCGCTTGCGGACTTAATTTATAAATGTTAAGGAAGGCGAAGTGGTAATGAATAAGTGATAATGGTATGATACCTTGGTATTGTACAAAGTAATGAAAATGAGTATAATACGAAGTATTATACGAGTTTGTATGAAGGATGAAATATCGTATATAAATTCTATATGAATTAGAATACGAAAATAATACATAAACTATATGTATTAAGTAATGTTAATGGACTTGTAAAGGTTGATTGAATTAATACAAGTCCAAGTGAATTAAAGGGAGAGGCCCAATTATTAATTAATGAACCAACTAGTGTTTATTAATGCAAAGCCCAAGTTTGATTTAATGTAAGCCCAAACTAGAATCCATGAGTTGTATGACCCATGGGGCAAACCATATCAATATGGTTAATATGTGGTGACCAAGTTAATGTAATGATCAAGTATTAGAAGTAATGACCAAGTATTAAGAGTAATGACCAAGTTAAATGAGTAATGACCAAGTATAGGATAAGTGTTGTGCTAGCCAAGTAATGAATAGTAAGGAGGTGGCTTAAGGAGGTGGATTGATTTAATGACTAATCTACCCTAGCTTTGTAATTTCTATAAATAGAGGAGGCATACAAGCCATTTGTTAGTTGTTCAAATAATCCAAAGTTTATAAAGTGCTTAAGTGTTAGAGAGAATAAGCTACAAATAAGTCATTTCATTTGTAAGAAGAAGAAGAAAGCTACCTTACCAAGAATTCAAAAGTAAGACTTCTTCTCAAAATTATCTTCTATCTCTACCATGATAGGTTGATAAGAAAAGATGGATTAAGAAGCATGAATGATAAGAAGCGAGAAGAATGTGTAAGTTATGAACTTAAGCCACATAAGTTAGCAATAAGTTATTTGAACTTATAAAAGTTATAAACTTATTATAAGTTAACCTTGAATGTTAGTATGAAAATTATGAACTTGTAATGAGTTTATTAAGAGAAGTGATACAAGAACTTATATGATCATATGTATCATGTATATCTAAGTAAATTTATATGTGAAGAACATGTAAAGTATGATGATTAAGAAACTTTAATTGTCATAAGTCATGAATAATAAAATCTTAAGTAGTTTATAATTTGACAAGTTATAAGCTCATAAAGAATAAATCAAAAATTCAACAATGAATATAGGTTGTTGTAATAAGTATGTTGAGATGTTCACATGATGAATGGAATTAATTTGTAGTGTTGAACAAATCATAAGAATGAAGAATTGCCGTAGTTAGACACTTTGTATACCAAAGTTTAGAAAACACTATTACTGTTAGGCATTTTATCGAGCACGTTATGTGCACACATTAACTTATCTAAACTCTTGATCTTAAATGGTTAATTATGCATAGAATATGATAACTCATATCTATACTCATTACATATGTCAAAATATATTTTTAATCATCAAAATATATCATCACCCAAAATCTTAATTCAAACAGAATTATAAAAATCATCTTCAAAATTTCTTTAACAAAATGTTGTTTTCGTTTTTAACGTAACTCGTTCGTTACATGTCCGTTTTTGTTCCTTCTTATATAGAATTAACCCTTACTTAGTGTACTACAACCTCATCTATGCCTTAAAGTCAGACCCTTATCCATCTAAACCAGATTATGTAATTCATCAACTAGTCTAGAAAATTTCATTTTCAGGACATCCTTACTAAACAATTTATTTCGGACATGATCCGGTCCATAAAATGGCTCAATCTCGCGAGTCTAGCTATTAAACTTCCTTATCTACAACTTTACAGTTTTAACCGTAACAGTTTTGATTTTCTGGACAGATTATTTTCCATTCGGACCAGCCTTACTAAAACAGACATTGCAAGAAATCTACAAAGAGTTTTCATGTGATTCCACTTTTAGAATATAGCTTACTTCCATATCTTCGATTTGATATAAGGCTCACTTTCTAATTCATTATACCCAAAGAGGTATGAATTTCATAAGATATGTCCACAATTACTAAAAACCTACGAATTTTGTTCTTCAAATTTTCTTTCCATTTCATTTTCTTTCTTGAATCCTCTTGTTTGATTCTTGATAATCCAAGATTAAACCAATACAAACAGATTAAGCATGATCTACTACCCTAGAACATAAATCTACCCAAAAAAAAATCAAGGATTA
The DNA here is from genome assembly GCA_020205605.1 of Panax ginseng. Classification (NCBI taxonomy): domain Eukaryota; kingdom Viridiplantae; phylum Streptophyta; class Magnoliopsida; order Apiales; family Araliaceae; genus Panax; species Panax ginseng. Next base: position 55,720,670 of record CM035138.1, on the reverse strand, counting down.
AATAAGAGTTTAGAAGTTACCTTCTTCTAGCTTTTTTTTCTTCTTCTTCTTCTTCTAGCTCATCTCAATTCCTCTATTTCTCTCTATCTCTCTCAATTTCTCAATACAACTTCTACATAACAATTATCTACATTATGAAGAACATAAAAATATAATTAAAACAAGGAATTTAGATTATAACTTTATTAGTATGAATTTAAGAGAGAGATGGAGATGATGATGATGGGGCTTGTTTTGTCTTCTCAAAGCTTTCCTTTCTTCTTCTTTTTCTTCCTCTTCTTCTTCTCCTACAACTCTCTATAACTCTCTTCTTCTTTCTTTGGTTTGTTTTCTAAATCTAACATACTAACTTGTAGTATATACATATAATATACAATACTAGTAATATATATATATATATATATATATATATATATATATATATATATCTTCTAGTAATTATTAGATATACTAATTACTAGTTAATACATAGGTTACACCAATTTGAACTTGAAAAGCCTAAGACCATGTTTGACAAATACTCATTATTTTAATTAATCAATAGCTTAACATCAATCAATCTCATCAAATTGTCACATAATTATATTTACTTGTTAATTATAATTTTATGTAACAATCATCACATAACTCATCTAATTTAATTATCTCAATTAAATTAGAACTATAACATAAAATTATTATATTAATTAAATTAAATACTAAATATTTATTTAATTAATCTGCTACACTTAATTACATTACTCTATAATCAAAACAAACTTTATTTATTTAACTCAATAAATAATTTAATTAAATATTTATATATATTAAAATTAATATATCAATTCACATATTCTACAATATAGGACATACACATACTCACACCCAACATATCTCATAAATAATACTTTTATTTATAAAATTCTCATTTATAATTTCTAAAAATCTGGGATGTCACAGGCAGGCTATTAGTGAAGTAAAACCCCCGCCGGGGCGGTGGTACGGGTAAAGTCAGAGGTCTATTCCAATTGTAATACTGCAGAAGCGTGAAGGATAATGTTGGCATGGTTAGGAACTCCATTGGGTGTCGAATAATTGTCTGAAGACGTGTCTTAGGCTGGTTATTAACAAAAAACAACAACATACAATTAATGAGACAATGAATTAACGAATTCTAAGCCCTAATTTGAGGAAGAGCATTGGAGGAAGATTTGAAGGTCTACATCACGAAAATTACAAGATTGGAGCTAAGAAGAAGGGTGGTTCTGGATTCATTCTTTTTCCTTAATTCATTACTTGTAATTGGGATGATGAATTCTTTAATAATTTCAATTTTTAACTCATTTGTGATGAACTAAATTCTTTATTAGGCTTATGACGGATCTTATAGTTGAACGATGATATGTAGCTTTGAATTTTAGTTTAACATTCTATCTTTCAGTTTATCTATATTGATTTGTGTTTGAATTTATGAATTGCTTGATCACCAATTTTGTGTGGAATTGTATGGACTCGAGAGAGGAAATACGAATCTAAACTTAGCCATTATAGTATGTGTTCTTGAATTCTGTGAATGAATGGAATCTTGATGTATGTTAGGGTAGAGATATGCTTAACATCGCATGTAATCGGATAGAGAACTTGAATTTAAACCTTCTTTGATTGTAATTCTCATAGAGATTTAGTGAATTAGTAGATTAAGGTGTTTAGCTTAATTCTATCTAATTTGTTGATTTAAGTTATATGGTATTAGTGCATCGAGAGGTGGCTAGTTCTACTTGAGTGTTCTTGATTAATAAAATGAGATAGTGAATTGAACTGAAATAAGGTGTAATAATCAGAGTGATACCTAAAGTGAAGCCGTAAACCTAATTCTCCATCATTTGCTTGAAATTACAGTTTTTGAGTTTGTTGATTGCTTATTATTTTTAAGTTTTTAGTTTTTAATAGTTATAATCATTGAATTGGATAGTTTAATAAAATTTGGATTAATATAAAGATGGTAATTCTTAGACTTAATTTCTTATTAAGTGTATGTGGGAATGATACTTGACTTATCATTATATTACTTGTTGACCACGTACACTTGCGTGTGAGCGTATATAAATTTTACCCAACAACAACCCCGAGGGATGCAGTTGCAGTTCCGGAGATAACCCCAGAAAAGTTCATTCTGTAACGCCCGAGAATTTCGAATTTTGAATGAATTAAATTTTTTATTGATTATGTGAATTAAATGAATTTAATTGATTTATTATGTGAGTGAGATGTTCGAAGGTCGTTCTATGACCTAGAATATACGGATGTGGTTAGTATTCTGGCTTTGTGCTAGTATTACCGGTTGTGAATTATCAAGACAAAAACAAAGGTTTTCTGAGAAGGTTTGCGTAAAAACACTATTCATCCGATTTCGTTCGGAGCTAGGGTTTGAAATTTCGAGAAACGCGTAATGATAGAATACGAAGATAGTATGGAATATCCAATAATAATTCTGTTATGGCAAATGAAGTTTTCGCTTGTGGATGTAAAACCTAAGGGTTTGTGAAAGAGGTTTCCGAAAGGGAAATGCAATGCGTATAGTCGTTTCGGGTATTATACGTATGAAATACGAGTATTATACTAGTATAAATACGAGTATGGTATGAAGAATAGTACGACGTATAATACGATTATTATATGAGTATTAGACGAAGAGAATCGTGAGTTATACGTGTAGAATACGAGACGTATTAATGGAGTATGAGTTAAGGGTTTGGTATAATCTAATTGGACTTAAACCAATAGAAAGCCCAATGAATTAAGTGTTCAAGCCCAAGTTAAGGCCCAACGTTAATTTATGTTAAGCCCAATCAGAAAAGTAAACCGCAGGTCGAACCGGTGGGTCATGGGATGGGTAAAACCCATGGGGCAACCCATGGGATGAACCACAAGAGAGTGGGCCGGCCACTTGGTGGTTAAGCCAAGTAATCAACTTGCTCACCAAGTACTTTACTTGGTGACAAAGTTGATAAAAGGAGGTGGAATAGTAAGGAGGTGCTATGTTGACCATTTTACCATTCATATTGGTTGCCTATAAATATAAGGCTTGTGTTAGTCATTTGGTGTTTTTACAAAGCTTGACCAACTATATTGACAGAGAGAAAGAGCTAGAAACATGTAATCATTCTACTTCCAAGAAAAACAATAGACGTTTATCAAGAACGTTAATTGCTTCAAAGGTAAATTCTCATAAACCGCAATCTTCATCTTTTTCGATTTCTTTCTCGTAGAAGAATCATAGATTGGTGGAGCATGTTTATTGAGGAGATATAATGATGTCTATTAATGACCAAATCATTGATAGGTCATGACCAAATAGAAATCGTAAGTGTTTACGCGAGTTAAAACCATAGAAAGTCTTGAACGTGAACTTAGTTTTGGGATGAACGTTTTGAAAACCAATATAGCAAAGGAATGTGCCTATTGGTTGGTTAGGATGACTATGATGAATCAATGGAGTTTTCCATTTGATTTGGCTTATAGAACACAAGTAACGAAGTTATGGTGAATTTTGCGAAAATAGACGTTAAACGCCAAAAATATAAAAAGCCCGAATTAACGGTCAAAAGTTGTCGTGTGACTTAAAAATGATGGTTTCCAATGTCAACACGTGAGATAGGTAATTAAGAGTCGTTGGAGAATGAATCGTCGCATTCCGACTTATAACGAAGAAAATGAGTATTGAAGGGTCGAAAATGTTAAACGAAAGCTTAAAAATGAACTCAAAGGTGAATTCCGAATTAATAGATTCGAAAATGTGAAATTCTTATACGAACACATAAAGGATGTAATTTGTGAGTTGTAGGCTTTCGAATGGGTCAATTCGGATGTAAAACAAACAAATTAGGAAGCCGGGAGTTTCGTAAGAATAACAAAACTGTTTTGGCCAATCGGTGCATTGAGACTTCAGGCGGCCACAAGATAAACCAGTGTAAAGTGGTGGTGCCGCATTGCAGACTTCGGTAGTAGTACCTAACTAACTTCATGCAAAGACCACTAGAATACAAAGGATGTCGCATCGCATCAAATACTTTAAGAAGAAAAATGTTGACCAAGTTAGGTTTTGTTCCATTTGAATGTAGACCTAAGGTAAGACATTGAAGGTACTTAATATACATAATAAGACTGACCTTAAATCACTTATAAGGTGTTAATGTAAGAAGATCTAGTAAGGTTTAATAGAAATTAAACGAAGAACGCGAAGACATAATAAGTAAACCGTGAATGACGTTCAACGTTGGTATTTAGCCAATAATGATCGAATGTCGGTTAATCACATAAGAACGTTAATGAGACGTAACAAAGTATAGGAAGTCGAATCGACTTTAATAATGAAGTTAATTCAAATAAGACATAGAAGAGAAAGAAGGTAGTTATAGACCCTAATGTTAGTTTGTTTAATAACTAATTACAGTGTGGTATGTGAATATATCATATAGATCCTGTAAAGACTGAGAATTGTTGAATTGTTTATTTGAAGACGCTTGAAGGCAAGTCTTTCTTAAACGCTTGTCTAACCTTCGTGTTAGCCAAGTTTTACGTGATGCATGTTATATAATGCATGAATGGTTATAAAGAAAGAGTCGATATCTGTTTTAACTCGGCTAGACAAGTATTGAAGAATGAATGGATTTGTTTGCGAGTCCTGTGATATAGAACTGTTAACGCTTTCCTAGTCCAAGTATTTTGTACGGATGAAAAATGTAAGTTTGTCTATGTACAAACAATAAGTATTTTTCATCGATTATTCGATGGGCACGCGAGGTTGCCAAATTTTAAGCGTAAATACGTTTAACGTAAGAGTGTTGATCAACATAGAGTACAATAGGCTGATCACCTAGAAGTGCTCGTAAGTAAAGACGGATAGATGGCCTTAGTGTAGGATGTCCTTTTCAAGTATGAAAATAAAAAGAGTATGTTCATGGTCTATTGACCGGTTCATCATACCTAAGTTATTATATATACTTTGGAATTGTTATTATGACATGAGAATTACTAGTCAAATATTTCATAGTGCTTCGTAGATAATTGTTCAAATATGGAAATAAAGTATGTAATTGTTAATATGATATTCATATGATTCTTTGTTAAGACTTGCTGAGCTAGTTATGCTCATTCTTGCTTAAACCATATGTTTGCAGCTAAAGCCGAACGAACTGAGAGTTCTAAGAGAGATAAAGGCAAGGCTAAGATGGACAATTAATCGTTCTGTAATAGATTAGTGTATTTGGTTGTAATATACTTATGAAGAACAAAGAATGTATTCGGTTAATGAACTTGGGAAAGGATACAAATGTAATACAAAGATAGTAATTACACTCATTTTGTTGTTATCTCAATGGAATGATTGTATGGATTGTAGTATCGTGGAGCACCATATGTCGAGTTGGAAGATACCCGGATTTGGGGGCGTCACAGGTTGGTATCAAAGCATTAGGTTATAAAACTTAAGGGGGGAAGAACCTTAGGCTAATAACCTCGTTAGGAAAGGAAGAGTCCGAAGAAAGTTAACTCGAGTCAAATGAGTTAATAAGGTATTGAGGAAACTCAGTACCGAAAGATTTAAAAGATGGAAAGTAACCCTAAATGGATTAAATGTGATTTGTGCTTATATTATGGTGTATTATGTACTAATCAATTTGTTATGTGTTATTGTAGATGTCAGTCGATAGCTTAATGTATAGGGATATACATGTGATCAGCGAGGAGTCTGTGAACCGAGTTGAGCCAATATCTGTGCCTATAGCAGACATACCTGTAGTGATTCTAGAAGAGTCAAAACCCGAGGAATATTACTCGGATGAGGACTATTCTGAGGAGACCATGGGAATAGCATCATATCTGAATATGATAATAGATGTGGAGGATGACATGGAGGTGACATCGATTAATACGGTGATGCCTGCCCTAGAGTCAACACCTACAGAGACTATGAGGGCAATGTACCTCTCAATTGCTTTGATCAGAACGTGCAATCGCACAATATGGTGCAAAGACCGGAAGGAAGAGATCAATGATCTCTATGGAGCGAAGGAGTCTGCAGAGTCAGACTATGAGATAGAGCATGATGAGAAAGTGCTCATGACTGACAAGGCTAAGGACTATAAGAACGAGGTCATAGAACTTCGTAAGAAACTGGCTGAAAAAGACCAGAAGATAAGACGAATGTCATATATAAATGGCAGTGCGCACGAGGATTTCAAGCTTAAGATAGCTTGTAATTCTATTAAGTCGGGATAGACTCGACATACTATAAGTCGAGATATTGTGTCGATTCTAGCGAATGAGAAGCATGAGAATGCTGTTAGGCAGTAATAGGAGTTAGTATGGTACATACTTTTGTGTAGTGACGTAAAACCCTCTTTTGTATAATTAAAGGGTAGTCTTTTTGTAAATACCAATTTTTGTAAAAGTCAATCGCGGGATATATATGTAATAGCTTTTGGGCTATGGAAAGCAACTTGTAAATAGTTCTGATCTATAAAGAAGCATTTTAATATAAGGAAGTTTTTATTTTAATTTTCTTTGTTATGTATGAGTTATTGTTCAGTTGTTTGACGACTAATAACGAAGTAAGCAAATAAGTAATAATGAAACTTTATTTATTTAATCAGAAATACCTCCAAGAAGAAGACAACGTAACCAAGAGGCGAAATCACATAATGATAACGAGGGGGGTCCTAATAACCCAATACAAGAGTTCATTAATTTATTAACGGCTGCATTTAACCAAGCTGGGGGTAGAGCACCCGCATGACCTAGGGTAGCCTGAATGACTACCTTTAAGGAATTTAAGAGTGTAGGTCCACCCGAATTTAAGGGAACGACGGACCCAATGGAGGCCCAGACATGGGTCAAGGAAATAGAGAAGGCGTTTGTTATTATAAACATATCTGAGTCGCAAAAGACTTCTTTTGCGACCTATATGATGAAGGGGGAAGCCAACTACTGGTGGGAGGCTCATCAGGGTGGGGCTGGAGTGGAGCTGTTACATGGGAACAGTTTAAGAAGGTATTCTTCGAGAACTACTTCCCTACTAGCATGCAAGGGAGGATGGAGATTAAGTTCCTCGAACTTAAACAGGGGGACATGACTTTTCCCAATATGCGGCCAAATTCAATGAATTGGTAATGTTCACTCCACACCAAGTGGACACGGAGGAAAGGAAGGCTCGTAGGTTTGAGCAGGGCCTAAAACCCTGGCTCTATAGTAGGATATCGGTTTTTTAGAGTGCTTACTACGGGACCATTCTGGAAAAGGCGATAATAGCGGAGGGTAGTAGTGAGGCGTTGACCCAATACCACAAGGATAGAAAGAATAAGAGTAAGGGAGAGGGAGGAAATAAGGCAAAGATTGCCAGTGGTAGCGGAAATATGCCTAAGACGAAGAATTTTAACCCTGGGATTACTGGGGTGAAACAAGGGGATCCTAAACGTAGGATGGAGGCATGAAAGACATGCGGTAAGACTCATCTAGGAGTCTGTCTGAAGGGGAAGACTGGTTGTTATAACTGTGGGTAGGAGGGTCACATATCTCCTAACTGTCCTAATCCTAAGAGAAGCCGGGGATGTTTTGTTTGTGGATCGGTGGACCACATGGCAAGAAATTTCCCGAAGAAAGGGGCAGAGGGTAGTAAAGGTTCTGGTAGTGACAATTTAGTCATTACTAGACCAACACCATCATTGGGTAGACCCTCAGCCCGAACGTTTAATATGACAGTCCAAGATGCAGTTGCATCAACGGATGTAGTAGCAGGTATCATTCCAGTCAACAAAATAAATGCTTACGTGTTATTTGACTCGGGTGCTACTTATTCTTTTATAGCATTTGGATTTACTCAACAATTGGGATTAAATCCTAAAAAAATAGAAATAGCTTTAGACGTTAAGGTAGCAAACGAGGAGATAATTCCCATTGAACACATTCATAGAAATTGTTTAGTAGATATCAGTGGTAATAGATTATCGATAGATCTTTTACCGATAAGGTTAAGGGAATTCGATGTGATTCTCGATATGGATTGGTTAATTAACCATAGAGCGATAATAGACTGTTATAGAAAGAGTGTAAACCTAAGGCTTCCTAAGAAACCTGAGGTGGTGTTTTATGGAAATAAATCACCGAGACGTTCTTGTTGTCTAACCATGACACAAGCTAGGAAGATGTTGAAGAAGAGGTGTAAGGGTTATCTGTGTCATGTGGTGGATACCCAAAGAGTGGGAACATCATTGGAACAGATAGCGGTAGTTCAAGAATTTACGGATGTGTTTCTGGAGGAGTTACCCGGTATTCCGCCAGATAGGGATGTAGAATTTGTGATTGATTTGTTGCCGGGTAAGACACCAGTTTCAAAGGCACCATATAGGATGGCACCAGTTGAGATGAAGGAGTTAATGGTTCAGTTACAAGAACTATTAGATAGAAAGTACATTTAACCGAGTGTGTCTCCGTGGGGAGCACCGGTACTGTTTGTAAAGAAGAAGGATGGATCGTTATGACTTTGTATCGACTATCGGGAGTTGAACAAGCTAATGATTAAGAATAAATACCCGTTGCCCAGGATTGATGATCTATTTGATCAGTTGAAAGGGGAAAAGTATTTTTCTAAAATAGATTTGCACACAGGGTATCATCAACTGAAAGTGAGGAAGGAAGATATACCTAAGACGACATTCAGAACTCGTTATGGGCATTACGAGTTCTTGGTTATGTCGTTTGGGTTGACAAATGCGTCAGCCGCATTTATGGATATGATGAACAGAGTGTTCAAACAGTATTTGGACAAGTTTGTTGTAGTGTTCATTGATGATATTCTAGTCTATTCTAAGACGCCAGAAGATCATGCTGAACATCTAAGAATAGTGTTGGAAACACTACGGAGTGAGAAGTTGTATGCAAAATTCACTAAGTGTGAATTTTGGCTCAAACGAGTGTAGTTTCTAGGACATGTTATAGATAAAGATGGCATATCCGTAGATCCAGCAAAGGAGGAAGCAGTGAATGAGTGGGAGCAACCGAAAATGCCATCCGAGGTTAGGAGTTTTCTGGGGTTAGCGGGATACTATAGAAGGATCATTCAGGACTTTTCTAAATTAGCTACTCCGTTAACGAATCTGACAAGGAAGTCGGTGAAGTATGTATGGACAGAAAAGTGTGAGTATAGTTTTCAAGAACTAAAAAGGAGGTTGAGTGAGGCACCTGTATTATCTTTACCAGATGATATGGGGAATTTTGTAGTTTATAGCGATGCTTCGCTTAGAGGACTAAGTTGCGTGCTTATGCAGCATTGGAATGTCAATGCGTATGCGTCACGTAAGTTAAAGGATTATGAGAAGGTCTATCCTACTCATGACCTAGAATTGGCAGCTGTAGTGTTTGCTTTAAAAATATTGAGACATTATTTATACGGGGAGAAGTGTGAGATATACACGGACCATAAAAGTCTAAAATATATTTTCACGCAGAAGGAATTGAATATGAGGCAGAGAAGGTGGTTAGAGTTGATAAAAGATTATGATTGTGATATCTTATATCATTAGGGGAAAGCGAATGTAGTAGTCGACGCGTTAAGTCGAAAGGGTAGAGAAAAGCTATCAATGTTAACGACTCAGAATGAGTTAATAACAGAGATGGCAAAGATGAAATTAGAAGTTAAGTTGCCAAGTGAAACAATAAAGATGTTATTCTCAATAAAGACTCGACCAACGATAGTGGAACGGGTTAAGAAAGTACAGATAAGTACTGAAGAATGTGAACGTGTGAAGAAGATAATGAAGGATGACGTGAAGACTAAGTATAACCTTGATAAAGAAGGTTTACTTCGTTTTGAAAGAAGAATTTGGGTTCCAAATAATTCTGAGTTGAAAGAAGAGATTATGTGTAAGGCTCATAGTTTGAGGTACTCGATATATCCCGGTAGTACTAAGATGTATTAAGACCTTCGTCAGAACTTTTGGTGGCCGAACATGAAGAGAGAGATCGCAGAATATGTTAGTAAGTGCTTAACTTGTCAGAAAGTTAAGGCTGAACACCAAAGACCGAGTGGATTAATACAGCCACTGGAAATTCTAGAGTGGAAATGGGAGCATATCACCATGGACTTTGTGGTGGGACTTCTAACAACGAGAAAGGGGTACGACGCTATTTGGGTAATAGTGGATCGGTTAACTAAATCAGCTCATTTTCTACCAATAGGAGTTAGGTATAACCTAGAGCAGTTAGCTGAACTTTATGTCAAGGAAGTCATTTCTAGACATGGAGTACCTGTTTCGATTGTGTCTGATCGTGATCCACGATTCACATCGAACTTTTGGAGGAGTTTACAAGAACAAATGGGAACGCATTTGAGATTGAGTACGGCATATCATCCACAAACGGATGGACAAAGTGAACGAATAATTCAAATGATAGAAGATATGTTAAGATCATGCGTTATGGATTTCAAGGGGAGTTGGGACGAGCATCTACCTTTGGTAGAATTCGCTTACAACAATAGTTTTCACGCTAGTATAGGCATGCCGCCATACGAAGCGTTGTATGGAAGGAAGTGCAGAACACCACTTTGTTGGGATGAAGTAGGTGAACGTCGAATGTTGGGACCTGAGATGGTACAACAAACAGCAGACATGGTGAAGCTGATAAGAGCTCGATTAGTAGCGGCTCAAGATATACAACAAAAGTATGCAGATCCTCATCGAGAGAAGAGGAAGTTTGAAGTAGGTTCATATGTTTTTCTAAAAGTATCTCCTTGGAAAGGGAAGATGCATTTTGGAAAGAAGGGGAAGTAAAGTCCAAGGTTTGTAGGACCTTTTAAGATTTTAAGAAGGGTAGGAGAGGTAGCTTATGAAGTAGCCTTACCTCCAGAAATGGAACGAATACACAATGTGTTTTCACGTGTCTATGTTGTGTCCTTATAAACCGGACTACAAGCACGTAATAGAATATGAGTCTATTCAAGTGGAATAAGACTTAACGTATGAAGAACTTCCGATTCAAATTATTGATAGGAAGGAACTAGTCTTGAGAAATAAAGTAATACCTTCAGTAAAGGTAATTTGGAGTAACCACGATGCTGAAGAAGCAACGTGGGAGCTCAAAAGTAAAATGAAGGAAAAGTTTCCTCATTTGTTTATGTAAGAATAACGAGTTTCTGGGGACAGAATCCTTATAAAGGGGGAAGAATGTAACGCCCGAGAATTTCGAATTTTGAATGAATTAAATTTTTTTTATTGATTATGTGAATTAAATGAATTTAATTGATTTATTATGTGAGTAAGATGTTCGAAGGTCGTTCTATGACCTAGAATATACGGATGTGGTTAGTATTCTGTTTGTGCTAGTATTAGTGGTTGTGAATTATCAAGACGAAAATGAAGGTTTTCCGAGAAGGTTTGCGTAAAAACACTATTCATCTGATTTCGTTCGGAGCTAGGGTTTGAAATTTTGAGAAACACGTAATGATATAATACGAAGATAGTATGGAATATCCAATAATAATTTCGTTATGGCAAACCTAATGCAATGTGTATAGTCGTTTCGAGTATTATACGTATGAAATACGAGTATTATACTAGTATAAATAAAAGTATGGTATGAAGAATAGTATGACATGTAATACGATTATTATATGAGTATTAGACGAAGAGAATATGTGAGTTATACGTGTAGAATACGAGACGTATTAATGGAGTATGAGTTAAGGGTTTGGTATAATCTAATTGGACTTAAACCAATAGCAAGCCCAATGAATTAAGTGTTCAAGCCCAAGTTAAGGCCCAACATTAATTTATGTCAAGCCCAATCAAAAAAGTAAACCGCGGGTCGAACCGGTGGGTCATGGGATGGGTAAAACCCATAGGGCAACCCATGGGATGAAACACAAGAGAGTGGGCCGGCCACTTGGTGGTCAAGCCAAGTAATCAACTTTCTCACCAAGTACTTTACTTGGTGACAAAGTTGATAAAAGGAGGTGGAATAGTAAGGAGGTGCTATGTTGACCATTTTGCCCTTCATATTGGTTGCCTATAAATATAAGGCTTGTGTTGGTCATTTGGTGTTTTTACAAAGCTTGACCAACTATATTGAGAGAGAGAAAGAGCTAGAAACATATAATCATTCTACTTCCAAGCAAACCAATAGACGTTTATCAAGAACGTTAATTGCTTCAAATGTAAATTCTCATAAACCGCAATCTTCATCTTTTTTAATTTCTTTCTCGTAGAAGAATCGTAGATTGGTGGAGCATGTTTATTGAGGAGATATAAGGATGTCTATTAATGACCAAATCTTTGATAGGTCATGACCAAATAGAAATCGTAAGTGTTTACGTGAGTTAAAACCATAGAAAGTCTTGAATACAAACTTTATTTTGGGATGAACATTTTGAAAACCATTATAGCTAAGGAATGTGCCTATTGTTTGGTTAGGATGACTATGATGAATCAATGGAGTTTTCCATTTGATTTGGCTTATAGAACACGAATAAAAAAGTTATGGCGAATTTTGCAAAAATAGACGTTAAACGTCAAAAATGTAAAAAGCCCGGATTAAGGGTCAAAAGTTGTCGTGTGGCTTGAAAATGATGGTTTCCAATGTCAACATATGAGATAATGTAATTAAGAGTCGTTGGCGAAAGAATCATCGCATTCCGACTTATAACGAAGAAAACGAGTATAGAAGGTTCGAAAATGTTAAACAAACGCTTAAAAATGAACTCAAAGGTGAATTCCAGATTAACAGATTTGAAAATGTAAAATTCTTATACGAACACATAAAGGATGTAATTTGTGAGTTGTAGGCTTTCAAATGGGTCAATTTGGATGTAAAACGAACAAATTAGGAAGCCGGGAGTTTCGTAAGAATATATAACAAAACTGTTTTTGGCTAACTCGGTACATATTGACTCAGTAATTGCAACACCAGATTTTCGGCCGAAAGTACCGCTAACTCACGCCGCAATTGCCACTAGAATATAAAGGATGTCGCTACCAAGCAATCGACAATGATGAAAAATGTTGACCAAGTTAGGTTTTATTCCATTTGAATGTAGACCTAAGGTAAGACATTGAAGGTACTTAATGTGCATAATAAGACTGACCTTAAATCACGTATAAGGTGTTAATCTAAGAAGATCTAGTATGGTTTAATAGAAATTAAACGAAGAACGCGAAGACGTAATAAGTAAACCGTGAATGACGTTCAACGTTGGTATTTAACCAATAATGATCGAATGTCGGTTAATGACATAAGAGTGTTAATGAGGCGTAACAAAGTATAGGAAGTCGAATCGACTTTAATAATGAAGTTAATTCAAATAAGACATAGAAGAGAAAGAAGTTGGTTATAGACCATAATGTTAGTTTGTTTAATAACTAATTACAGTGTGCTATATGAATATATCATGTAGATCCTGTAAAGACTGAGAATTGTTGAATTGTTTATTCAAAGACACTTGAAGGCAAGTCTTTCTTAAATGCTTGTCTAACCTTCGTGTTATCCAAGTTTTACGTGATGCATGTTATACAATGCATGAATAGTTTTAAAGAAAGAGTCGATGTCTGTTTTAACTCGGCTAGACAAGTATTGAAGAATGAATGGATTTGTTTGTGAGTCATGTGATATAGAACTGTTAACGCTATCCTATGCCAAGTATTTGGTACGGATGAAAAGATAAGTTTGTCTATGTACAAACAAAAAGTATTTTTCATCGATTATTCGATGGGCACGCGAGGTTGCCAAATGTTAAGCGTAAATATGTTTAACGTAAGAGTGTAGATCAACATAGAGTACAATAGGCTGATCACCTAGAAGTGCTCGTAAGTAAAGATGGTTGGATGGCATTAGTGCCGGATGTCCTTTTCAAGTATGAAAACGAAAAGAGTATGTTCATGGTCTATTTACCGGTTCATCATTCCTAAGCTATTATATATACTTTGGAATTGTTATTATGACATGAGAATTACTAGTCAAATATTTCATAGTGCTTTATAGATAATTGTTCAGATATGGAAATAAAGCATGTAATTGTTAATATGATATTCATATGATTCTTTGGTAAGACTTGCTGAGCTAGTTATGCTCATTCTTGCTTGAACAATATATTTGCAGCTAAAGCCGAACGAACTGAGAGTTCTAAGAGAGATAAAGGCAAGGCTAAGGTGGACAATTAATCATCCTGTAATAGATTAGTGTATTTGGTTGTAATATACTTATGAAGAATAACGAATGTATTCGGTTAATGAACCTGGGAAAGGATTTATTACAAATGTAATACAAAGATAGTAATTACACTCATTTTGTTGTTATCTAAATGGAATGATTGTATGGATTGTAGTATCGTGGAGCACCATATGTCGGGTTGGAAGATACCCGGATTTAGGGGCGTCACACGTTCCAAACCCCAGAAGTTAGCTTCAACCTCAGAGATAACCCAGAGGTGCTCAGTCACAACCCCGGAGATAACCCCGGGAGGTCAGGCACACCTCAGAGTTAACTCTGAGGACATTCAGTACTCACATTAGCCCATCTCAGAGATAACCCTAAGCAACGACTGCTAAATCAGCCCAGAACCAGAGACAACCCTGGTGAGGGGCAAAATCATCATTTTGCCACCTTGATTCCACAATCACGATGTCTCAGCATCATTGAATGCCATATTCTACACAAAAGTGTCCTATAAGAACCATAGCTCAAATCCCGAGTGACTACTACACAAGATAGTAGTACACCGGATAGAATTTGAAGACTTAAAGATCTGGGCATGGACCTATCTTCCCGGCTTCGTACAACCTCTGATCCCATGTCATTGTGTATCTCTCGATAACAATATTCCGGAAAGGTATTATACGTCTTAATCGAAAGCCCAGATTGAAAGTTATGAAGGTTCAAGCAGACAAACACGTTACATGCGTGCACATACTTTGAGATGGTGGGGCCCACGGAGCCCGGGGCACCCCGGGTAGCTGCAGGTACACCTGCGGCTACCACAGGTACACCTGCGGCTACCCACTTTATAAATAGAGGGCTTGGGGTGGCCTTTTTGAAGAGAGAAAAGGCGAGGAACCCCTGTCCATTTTTCTCTGTACACACTTTAAACTGAGTGTTTTCTCTTTCCAAATACTTGTGAGCTTGTGTTTTGCTATATTTTACTGGTGGAAACCGAGTATTCATTCATTTAAAGCTATTTGAAGTCTTCTTTGCAGCCCACTGTAAGACACCTCACCTTTCTTAAAGCCTTTCTTCCCTTTTATTCACACATATTTATTCACATTGAGAGTCATGTTGTGTGCGTATGCCCGTATTGTCGATCAGTGGCGTTTATTGTTTATATATATATATATATATATATATCCTCGAATTCAAATTATTGATTGAGCCTGGATCGACATATCCAGTGCATTTACATTTTTGTCAGGCCTGGAGATCACTCCGTGGTCATTTACTGCTTATATATATATATATATATATATATATATATATATAAATATGAACGATCAATTGCCATGAAGTAAACTTCGTGAAGGACTAGATATATATATATATATATATATATATATATATATATGGTCCGTCTCAAAGCGAACCTTAAAGATTTAACCAAAGACTAACTGTCAGTTCCTTGGTGTCTATGGCGACTTGCCTCGATCCGTCGCCATAGCCATGTAGTCTTTAGCACATCGCGGTCTAACTGCAGTTGCCATAGACACCAAAGACTTACAGTTGCCTCTTTGGTTCGCTTTTTAAGGTTCGCTAGAGACTTCTCAATATATATATATATATATATATATATATATATATATATATATATATATATATATATATATATATATATTTACATTTTCTCATCTCCGCTTGGAGTTTACTTCGTGGCGATTGATCGCTTATATATTTATTTACATTTCAAATCCTGCCCGGAGTTTACTTCGTGGCAGTTGATCATTCATATATATATATTTATAGCTTATATATATATATATATATATATATATATATATATAACTATTTACAACTTTTATACATATTGCATTATCATGTGAGCATAAGAATCATGTAATCACAGATTCAGTTCCTGAATCTAAATTCGGTTCCCGTGATGGACATTTTCAGCTGCAACCAGCTTGTAAATTATTTACGGTGTTTGAATTAACTTAGACGGCTCTCATGCCCCCAAGGAGTTTCACACTGCTATGTATCTTATTTTATCGAAGATACTTTGCATCTCAAAAATAAAAGCAATCATGCCGAACACATAATAAAATGGAAGTATCAAAGGCCTCAATTACTATTGAGCACAAGGATTTGAAAAACCTATTTTACAAAACATCAATGCCATATCTTGTTAAATTAAACTTTTATACAAAATTCAAACCCTTTGTATATAGGTGCAAACGAGGCATAACACTACTTCCCGACAACTGCACATAGACCTACACACACACACATTTAGATAAACTTTTAAAATGAAAAGTGGTAGTCACCGTGTTACCACGGATGTCGGGGTTTGCCTAACACCTTCCCTCCGCATAATCAACCCCCGGACCCTAATGAATCTGTAAGACCCCGAATTTTATGAAATAAAAGTATTCAATTTTTCTTATAATTACTATCCAGTAAATGGTTAAATTGATAAAAGTTAAAGTTAAGGGTGATATATGAATTTTTTTCAAAATATGCAAGTGGTTATAAAATATTCATTTCTATCGGGGAATATTCGTTTGGTCGTGGAATATTCTTTCTATCGGGGAATATTCGTACGACGGCGTAGCCTTTTGTGGGCCCCATAACAGAATAACTGTCGAATGAAGAAAATGACAAAAGGGAGTTTTTATAAATAACGACGTAGTTGTTACCGTTAACACTGTTGGAATACCGGTGGTTAAAATACTGAATAATGCGTTGTTGTTGCGGTAGCATTACCAGATTGCACCAATTATTGATTCTTACGTAAGAAGGCACTACTCAATAATTGTTACAAGAATTATTTATTCAAAGATATTTTATTGATTCAATAATTCTTTGCGTTGATATTTTATATTATCGTTGTTTTAATAATTGTCACTACACGGTATTTTCCATTATCGAAGCAATAATTCATATTATCCGAATAATATTATTAGATAACATTATTGGCAATGTCTAGAAAGTTACATCTAAGGAGAGGTTTGGTCACCTAATTGCGCGCAAAGAAAGGAGAAATCCTTATTGGAAAGCCCCTCTTTCAGAGAGAACTTCCCGTCACGTGATTGTGATTTCGTAATATTATTTGTGAATAATTAATTATTGATTTATATGATGAGGAAAATATTGATTTTATGTGGATATAGATGGAGAAAATTTTTAAAGTGACAATTGTTGAAAATTGATATTTTATCTTTTCTGATAAAATAATATTTTATTATATTATTATAATATAATAATGGTGATATTTTTACAATGAATGTGGGATATATGAGTATATGAGGAGGAAGAATATTTTTGTTGCATTAAATGATTAACACATGTTTTGTGTGTCGGTGGACCCCATTTCTTGACTGAAATTTGATTATAGCCTATAAAAATCGTCTGTATGTGATTTTTTGGCCAATTTCTGTTTGGAATTTGGAAAAACTTTCTTCTGCAAGTTGTAGAGAATTGAATTTCCTATAAAAATTCGCGAGATTCGAATTTTTCTAATAAAAGGGCTATTTATTATGAATTATTGAAGTTCTGAAATTCTAGAATAATTGATTTTTGAAAGTTTTAATTGTTTTATTCAAGAAAAACGTTTTTTTAATGATTAGTGGGTTGTTAAACATGTTGAAATCTGAATTCAAAGAGGCGTAGGAAATTTGTTATATAAATATAATATTTTATTAAATTTTCTGCTTTGGTGTTCTAAGCATTTTCTTATAAATAGGGTGCTTAGGTTAGAATTGAAAATCACACCAGAAACTGAAGTTTTCTCTCTATTTCTCTCTCTATATTATCGAGTGTATTCTTGTGAGTATTTTGATATCTTGAGTGTTGCTATACGGTGCAAGTTCGTTCAGCGTTATTCCAGTCAAAAGTACTACTCTTTTGAGGTATGGGATAGTAAGGGATAGTAAGGGAGATTATTTTCTTCATAAATGATATTATTTCTTCAATATCATTATGCCGAAATATTGATTTGAACTTTTTATTAAATTTGGAACTTTTTTATGTCGGGGTTACTATTCATGAGTTACTATTCACGAGTTACTATTCACGGGTACTATTCACTACAAAATTTGTTTCTTTTTCTAACCAAATTATAGTTGATTTATGAATATTACTCTGGAGATTAAAACTATGTATTGATTATATTGATTTTATTATCATATATAACATTTTTATAACCCTGATGTTGAAATTCTCTTTCACTAGAGTGTAAAGATGGGTAGATTATTGGTATGATCATGACTAGGGTTCTCTTTGGCCAGTAGTAAAAAGTTGAATTGTGACTGGTATGATCATGACCATTGAATTTATAGATGAATATCTTTAGCTTAAGTGCAAAGGTGAATTGATCAACATGGTTATAATTATTGTTTATATAAATTTTGAAATAATTATATATTTCTTTGAGATATTAATATATTTGGCATGTAGTGCAAATATGAATTGTTGATGAATATCTTTGGCCGTAATGCAAAGATGACCTGTTGTTGAATATCTTTGGCCTGTAGTGCAAAGATGGTCTGTTGATGAATATCTTTGGCCCGTAGTGCAAAGATGAATTTATTAGTATGATTATGAACATGAACTGTGATTTGGTATAACCATGATCTTTGATGTTTCAGGTGATGAAAATTATCTTTGTCTTGGATGAAAAAAAAATTGAACAACAATTACGATTATGAGTTATACATGTGATTGTGGACAAGAATTGTTGATTGATGTTACAGGGATAAAACATTGTTGGTGGACTTTTAACATGGAGAAGATAATAGACTTTATGGTTTATTTGACTCTTCTAATGGATTGCTCGTTCCGCTGCAACTATGGTTAAAAAGTTTTATCATCTACCATATGTTCTAAATCTCTGATTTATTATTGATGAAGGCTATTGAGAATTTAATTATCTTTAGTCATAATATTCTTTACTGAGCTAGTTGTGCTCACCCTTTTGCTTCACAATTCATTTCAGGTAATACGAGTGTAGCTGGGTCGAGCGAGGGTAACAGGGGAATAGAACGGTGGTCATCATTTAGTAGTTATATTTGTTGAATCAAATAGGGTGAGGCGAAGCCAACGTTCGAAGGGTGTTTTGCCACTATCATACAAGATGTCTAATGACATACAACCTCGTGTCATTATAAGATAAGGATGTACTCATCCACTTGCTGAGTATATTTACAAGCACTACCTATATAATTTTGGTGTTTGTGTATAATACCCAATCAGAGACAGTGGAGATAATGATATGTCAAGAGAAGACTCACCATTGGGAAGAATATGATAGTAATCTTCTCGTTTTTATTTGGGGTCTATTGGGTCAACCAATGATAATTCTGTGGCCATATGATATCTATCATAACTTAGACGCATGGCCTCCCATGTACGAAGGTTTTCTTGAGCACTTCCCAAAGATTCTAATTTCTAAAACAATTTTTGACTATACCTTTATGTAAGGCGTCATTGTGACGTGCTATCCAAAGTTGGTGTCCAGAGTTACAGTTGGTATATATTGGTATCCAAACTCACAGCATATGTGTTATTGTATTTTGCACGACAATTGTTGTAATAAAGTTGTACTTGTTTTCTGTACCATGTATTTGGCGACTCAGAATGGGTTGGATGGAATGGACCTATTTTGGGGTTGTCACAGAATCTCGGTTTCACAGACCAGTTTAATAGTGTTACATCACTAGGTTTATGTGCAAACCTTTTCTCGGTTGAGTTGGTGCAACAATTTTAAATACCAACTGGCGAATCTTACAGTCCAATCGTCGACATATACATGTCGGACCTTTTCACAACTTATTTTTTTCAAACAAATCTCACCTAACATGAGAACACCAAAAGACAAGAACAAAAAAGGGACAAATAAAAATCTTGACGTCGACAAGCGCCACACGTGAGGTGGACTGTATTGGAGAGTATGACTGGGGCTCATATACCTTTGCCTATTTCCTCAAGGGAATGCGTATTCGCTCGCAGGGCTTGACAAAGGCTTGGCTAGGATTTTACCCATTCTTGCTGGTGAGTATTTCTATTTTAATTTCCCTTGTAAGGGTTAAGATTGTTGACTGACCGCAAATGTTTGATTTTTTATTAGCAGTTTTGGGCCTATGAGAGGGTTTCATGCCTACGTCCCATTAGTCTGTTAGGTTTAGACACCTATCCACGGGGACGGCGATGGCATCATTCCACGCTGGTGGAGGTTCTTGTAGCGGAGGGTTTCACCCATTATCGACTACAGTTGGAGTTATTGACAACCGATGTCATCACATGGGTTCCTTACTCTGAGGACCATTTGACAATTGTCTTTGAGGGTGGTTTCCCGACTGGTTCTGAGCATGTGATGTCCACCCGTCGGATTCCTCTCTTCACAAATGGAGGATGAGAGCTCTATTTAGGAGAGCGTTGTGACGCCCCCAAATCCGGGTCTCTTCAAACCCGACATATGCTGCTCCACGGTGCTACAGTTCACACAAACATTCAATTAAAATTCCTCAAAAGAACGAATATGTCTTATATATATTCCAAAACAATACTACCATTCCCTAAGTTCTTTATAACTGTTACATTTGTTCTTGTCATAATATCAAATATTATCATTACAAACCTATACTATTACATAGGTAATCTACAAGTTCTCTTTAGCCTTCACTTTATCCTTGACGAATCCTTCGGTCCATTCGATCTAAGCTGCATTTGTAACAACCCGATATTTTCTATATAAATAAATCATAAATTTTGCGTATAATTTTTTTTATTATTTTAAGGATGAGGATTTGTACAAGATAATGTGTGTATGTAATTATGTAATACATAAAAATATATTTATTACATGAATGTTTACAAATAATTTTATTTTATTTTAGAATTATTGATTATTATAAAGTATATTCTTATAATAATTAATTTTATAAGAGAAATATTTTTATTAATTATTTTCCATGAAAATATAGTTATATATTATTTAAATAATATATGAAATGATTTTCTTTGAATAATTATAATAATTATTTTATTATATGAATTTTGGTACAAATTATTAAGTTAATTATTTTACCTTAATTATTAAGGTTAAATATGAAAGATAAATAAGATATGGAATTCAAACCCTAATTCATTATTTAGAATAAGGAAAGAGGATAATAATATAATATTAATTATATTTCAGTGTTATAAGTATGTATGTTATGTGTGTAAGGATAATGTGTGAAACAGTTTAAGGTAGCATGAAAAATCCAAGTAGTATTTTAATAAAACCCTAATTTGAAACTCAATTATGAGTTAGAAACTGTTATGTAATTGTATTAAATGAATTATGTTACGTATTATAGAATTTAATGTTAATTAGAGAAACCCTAATTAATATTTAGAAATATTAATTTTTAGAAACCCTAATTAAGGAGAACCCTAATTTTCAAAAGCCTAATTAGCTAGAAACCCTAATTTGTAAATTAGTAATCCTAATTTTCTAATTGTAAACCCTAATTGCTAAGTAGGCACACTTAATGATAATTAGTAAAACATAAACCTAATTATCAAGTCTATGTGATTAAGAAACCTAATTAATTAAGAAACCTTAATTTTGTATTTTAGAAACTAAAATTTTATTATTTATTTATTTTAATTTTTTTTTTGTGCAAATCCTAAATTGGAAATTCTAGAAATTATTTGTAAACCCTATAATGGTCCAAACCTTAAACCCTAAGGGTCAAACCCTAAGGGTTTGTCATATTACTTAATTGCCATTAAAATTAAATAATAAATATCCAAAATGCCCTTTTATCACATTTGCTAATATGTTGAGTGTAAATCTTGCTATAATTAGAGTTGGTTACCAACTCTTGACTTCTTGTGACTGAAATTCAATGTATATCAGCCTCTACAAGTTAGCCACTTCATTACATGACATCTATATATAGAATCAAGAGAGAGAAATGCCATTTGTTAGCCCTTTTGTGCAACCAATACTCCATCAACTCTCTCTCTTCCAAAACCCACGAATTATGTAATATATCAGTCCCTAATGCAAGCCCCACGAATTCCTCTAACAAATCAGAAGCCCAAATTCCAGAAATCAAAGCATAAAAGGTATAAACCCTAATCTAAAATTTAGAACCTTGATCCTCTATTAAAAGTTATGTTTGAGTGTTAAGATATGTTGTATTTATTGTTATTAAGTGATCTGGGTTGATAGATGTTGGATCCATAACATCTATAAGCTCAAATCTAGTGTTTTTGTAAAAGTTGGAAATTTTTGTTTTTGTTGTCTGACATCAAATGTCAGTCCTTGTAGATCTATGCTTGTTTATTGGTTTTGTGTTTTAAAGGTTAGAAGTTGTTCTCTGTAATGTTGGTAGTATGTTGAAAGTGATGTCATGATCATTGAACGTATATATCAAAAGTTATTCACAAATAAAATCTGGTTGACCGAAGAACAAAAATCGATCGCTCGGGAAACCCGTAAAATCGAAGAAACGGTTCGGGTAGTGATTTCGACCTACTACCGGATCTAAAACACATTAAGCCATTATGATGTGTAATGGTATTGATATTATAGTTTGACATGAGGACTACAAGTCCAGAACACGCGTGAACCTGAGAAAGCAATAGACCGGATATAGTGATCGGACAAAATGCGTTGACCATTCAGTTTTTGTTTCTGGGTAACCCAGAAGTTACCAGATGGGTCTGACAGCTTGTTCATGAGTCCCAATCTATTTAGTGTTATGTGATTTGTGTGTTTTGTCATTTCCGTGTTATAATATGTTGTATTTAATTCATTTGTAAATCTTTAGATCACCTAAAACACAAACGAGAGCAAATTAATCGACGGCGGTCAAAAGGGTTTCGACCGATCGCTTATGAAGATTTTCGGAAAACCGTAAACTTTCAAGAGCGATTTTTCTGACAACGTTTGACCGGCATGTATCTATTGATTCTGATGATGTTATATGTATTTTATGTATTAGATATCTTGTTTTGCATATCCTTTACATACTAAAAGTGTTAGATCATGTAAAGCATACTTTAAGTGAACGTAATGATGATCGTAAGAAGGCAGTATGAACTGTTCTTCATTTCTGGAAAACCCAGAAATGAAGAACATTCCGACAAGGATTGGAGGGCCTATAACTCTCTGATCGTTTGTGTTATGTTCATGATATCGACTGTTAGTGGTAATATTACAGTTATACTATAATACCAACACATTAGCAAGCCTAGAATCCTGATAACCAAATATCTATAACCGGTCAAAGTAGGTACCTTGTGTACTGACATTGAAGATTTGGGTTTACTGAAGAACACAATTAGCGACAGTTTTGTCACTAAAGCCACTTTTAGCGACAAAATAATTTCTTAAATTAATTATTTTAATTAAATAATTATAGAAAATTAGTTTTTAATTATTAAAAATACAAAATAAATTATTAAAAATTATTTTAAGGTCCAAAATTATATTTTAATTATTTTAAATATATTTCATAAATATTTAATATTTTGGAATATTAAAAGTATTTAATTTATTTAATTATAATATTAAATAAATTATTTAAAATGATTTTAATACATAAAAAATTATTTAAAATTATATTATGGTATAAGAAAATAATTTAAGTTATTTTTGATAACTTTTAATATTTTGTGATGAATTTCCTTAATTAATTAATATTAATTGTAATTAAAGTTATTTAATAAATGTATTAAATAAATTAGTTTAAAAATGAATTTTTATATTAGAAAAATCATTTTAAATGAAAATAAATAGTTTAAAAATATTTTAAGTTATAAAATATAACTTTTAATATTAAAGGTAAATTTTATTAATTAATTATTATTAATGATATTAAAGTTATTTAATAATTATATTAAATAAATAGTTTAAAATAGTTTTATTAATTTAAAAATCATTTAAAAGGATATAAATGAATTAAAAATATTTTAAAGTATAATTAATGACTTTTAATATTTGGATAAATAATACATTAATATTTTAATATTAATGATAATGATTTAAAATTATTTTAATTCTTTTAAAAATCATTTAAGGGTAATATAAATACTTTAAAAGTATTTTGAGTTATTATAAATAACTTTAATATTTTGGCAATGGTTTCATTAATAGATTAATATTAATTAAATATTAATGATAATAAAATTATTTAATATTTAAATCATTTAATAATGATTCCGGTGTTTGAAAATTTATGATAAATTATGATATATGTTTAACAATTATTATAAGTCATTTAAAAATAGTATGACCGATACTTACAGATATTGAACTACAAGATAGAGTCTTAGACTCGATAATTACTCGATAAAGCCGTCGGTAGATCGACATGTTTCAGAAATTGATCTGGACTTAGATAATTTGATTATATAAGTGTTTATTTGTGATTCAATGGTTGTGGAATATATGTGACAATGTTATTAGGTTATGTGCTAACTGCAATAAGCAGTGCTATGTGTTATAGTATGTTGTTCTAATCGAATGAATGATCTTATTACTGATAGGTGTTATATAAGGATAGAACTAAGTATTAATCAGAAGTTAGCCAAGATCAAAAAAGTATCTTACCTTTGCATTTTCTTTATGCAATGGACATGAGTAAGAATGTTTCTAAACTATATTATTACTGTACAAATTATTAACCTTATATTATATACGCTCATTGAATATCAACATGTTAGTATATGATAATTCAGATATATATATTTTGTTCGTTAATTTATATAAATGGTTATACAAGTGTCCCCACTTGGATAATCATTGTATTTAATCACATGTTGATATACCTTTGTCAATTTCCCGTATACATATATGTTGAATTATAGATTATTGTTGAACAAGATAAAACCTTTGATTTGGAACCTAGACAAGTATGAATATCTCTACACGGGAAAATTTTTATGCGCCCAAGGCGGACAGAGTGAATATATGTGGCTTTAATTTCAAACAAGCTTTATAAATTAACCAACCCAATAAATTCTATTGAATTGTCGATGATAAACACATTATTAGATGGATGCAACACCAAATCTATATCATTAAACAAAACGATTATTTAGATAATTACCTTTCAAATCAATCTTAATTTTGCAACAACTACAACTAAACCAGCTATAAGCGAAAACAACTGTAGAACATAATTTAAAACCAAGCATGCTATCAATCCAAATTAGCTAATAAAAAATTTGAAATCAGTAAGGAAAAAATTATACCACTCAAACTTCGAGCAAATCTGGATCCAAGACTAGTTAGTTGCAGTCTTGCAGAGACCAAAATGCTTATAATTACTGGTATTGTTGATTTAGACAGTTATAAAATCATAAAATAATGAAAATCATACAGACCAAATAAGCTACATTCATTATTTAATTAATGAAATCACATGCCTTTGATCTTTAACTACCCATCTGAGATCCCAAACTTAAATCAATCAGCAGAAATTAGAACATTTAATAATCTGGGTTTCAAAGAATTATGAATATCCCAACAGAATCATCAATTAATTGCAATAAGAGTACCTGTTCAGCATAAATGGCTTATTAGTCGTGTCGCCGACAGCCAAAAATTAGGATTTTGATTCAAGAAATTTCTAAATCGACGCTAAATAAAAACGTAATAATCCACTTAGAGACAAAATCAAATGAACAAACATCAGTTCTGCGAATATTGAAATTAGAAACTAATTGGACTCTAGAATTACAGGTCAGAAAACAGGATGCATAGTAATTTCCCCCATTTCCTCCGTACACCTTATTAGCCAACTTTGGTGTCAAATCAATCTCCATCCCTCTCTGTATTTTTTGCTTTTATCTCTCTTCTTTTCTCTCTCTCTAATCCTGCGCAAGAAAAACCCCAATATCACAAAAATTTTATTCCGAATCAAGAAAAAAACAGCAAAGTATGTTAATTTGTTAGAGATTTAGAAAAAAAAGGGATGATTTCTGCCACCTGCGAGTACAAAGCAACTGTTTTCCAGTGTAGGTGGGGTATAGGCACATGAGAAAGAGGCCATGGACGGATCGTGTCGGGATAAGCCAGGGATGCGCCCTCAAGCTATCGAGGTTCATCAATATTTGCTACTCTATTCGTCTCTCTCTCGTACAGAATGAGGA
This sequence comes from Panax ginseng, assembly GCA_020205605.1. Lineage (NCBI taxonomy): Eukaryota > Viridiplantae > Streptophyta > Magnoliopsida > Apiales > Araliaceae > Panax > Panax ginseng. The sequence goes on along the minus strand of CM035138.1, from coordinate 55,694,351 downwards.
AGAAGAGGGTATTTTGGACATTTATTAATTTTTTTTTTACCGTTATAGCCCTTCTTACGCGCTTTTGGCGTCTGACATACACGCACAGTTAAGTTAGATGGAAAAGATGACGTTTTCACTTCACCTCAAAAGGTCGGGAGTTTAAATGTAGCTTTACTGATTACATGTGGTTAAGTGGAAAACCGCTCAAACCCCAGGTGGTCATCTGAACTTAACCCAATATTAAAAGTTACTGAAAATAACTGAAAATATTTTATTATACCATAATATTATTTTTCATGATTTTTCATGTATTTAAATAATTTATTTAATATTATAATTAAATAAATTAAATTCCATTTATATTCTAAAAATATTAAATATTTATGAAATATACTCAAAATAATTAAAAACTATTTTTCAGAATTTAAAAATAATTTTTCAGAATTTATTTAGTATTTTTAATAATTATAAACCATTTTATTCGATTTATTTAATTAAAAATATTAATTTTCGTAATTTAAGTGTCGCTAAAGGTACCATAGGCCACAAAACTGTCGCTAATGGTGTTCTAGAGGTGTTCTTGAGCTGACCAGAAAATGCATGTCAAACATCGAGGATCCATGTTTTACCATCGATAGATCTTTGGTCATTTTGTTTCTGGGCTAGCTTGAACCTTGTACATGTAGCTGAAATGTAATACTACAACTAGAAATCATTAACTTGGTCATACAACAAATACACAAGGAGATCTGATCTCCCAAAGTCACTGTCAGACATCACCTGGGTTTTCCAGAAACCCAGGTAGTTCGAGTAGCCATCTAGTTGCTCAATTTAATCTAGGTTCCGGTCATGATTCTTGTGATATAATGGTACAACTGTATAGTCCACATGTCAAGGTACAACAAACAATCACCAGATCAACTTAACAACATCAAAACAGTACGATCTAGGTCGGTCAAACTAGGCAATAACAACTGTTCTTGAACATTTCTGGAAAACCCAGAAATGTTCTTGAGCAGTTTGGTCAACGGTGGTTTGACCATCAATAATTATGATTCTGAGCAAGATCTGTGTGATCTAAAGGTTTGAGTATCTAGCTTAATGGCATACTACAATCTGCAACCAACAACATGACATAAAACATAAAATACAAGCAAGATCAAGGGCTTCGAAAATCATGTCAGACCACCTAGAAAGTTCTGGGTTGCCCAGATTCAAACTTTTGTGCTCGGTCAACTATGTTTGACTGCTTATATCTGGAGATCTAGACATGGTATGACCATGATTCAAAGTCCAGATTACAGTTCACATGACAAAGAACAAATGTATAACATAAAACAACAAAAAATAAAAATCAGAGAAGGATTTACAGGCCGTGACATATGGTTGTCAGGCCATCATTTTCAAGTTTTTCCAAATTTCAAAAAGATGCTATTTCGAGCACTTTAATGTTATGGATCTGGAATTTAATGTGACAACCCGAAAATCCAGATTGTCCAAAAATTAAGATTTAAAGAATTAGTAATTAATAAAATGAATTTTTATTAATACTATCCTGTGCTATGTGTTTAATGATTATTAATCGGGAGGATTCTGGCTACGAGCTAGATTGAACGAGTAAGAATTTTCAGTACAAAAATAAAAATTTTCCGGGAACAAAAATATTTTTGGGGAAAAAGACGAAATAGGCACTATTCACCCGTTTCTGCTCGGAGATTTATTTTAAATTTCCGAGAAGTTATTGATTGCGTAAAATGTTGAGAAGTGATGGAATATTCAATAATATTTCAGTTATGGCAAAAACGAAGTTTTCGCCTGCGGACTCAAAACCTAAGGGTTAGGGAAAGTGAGTTCCGAGAATGTAATGAATACGTATAATAACTAGGGTTATTATGCCTGAGAAATATGAGTATGATACGAGTTATTATACGAGTATAGAAAGAAGAATAGTACGACGTATAATACGAATATCGTACGAGTTAAATACGAAGAGATTACGAGAATACGAGAAAAGAATGCGTAGAATACGATTAGTCATAATGGACTTTATGTTCATGGACTTTGTAGAATCCAATTGGATTTGGATTATGTGAAGCCCAATGCTTTGAGAAATCAAGCCCAAGATTAGCCCAATAAGAATTAGGGTTAAGGCCCAAACCAAGAAAAGAAATCGCGGATCGAACCGATAGGTAAACGGATGGGTAAGAACCATTGGGGCCACCCATGAGGTGACCCATGGGCATGTGGCCCGGCCACTTGCCCACCAAGTAAGGGTGGTGGCCAAGTTAACTTGGTGGCTAAGTTGAAGAGGAGGTGGGAATAGTAACTTTAGGGACGAAATGACTATTTTGCCCCTAGCTTTGGTTTTCTATAAATAGAAACCTAGAATTTCATTTTCTATGATTTTTGAAAATCCTACACTTGAGAGAGATAGAGAGAACTCGGATGGGAGAGGAAGAGGAAGAGCGCGAGCATGAATGCTCGGATCAAAAGTGATCGTGAAATAGAAAAGCTAGCGAATAATGGCTTTGTATAATTCAGAGAGAAATAAAGAAGAAGCAGTAAATCCAACACTAGTCTTCTAAATTTTCTTTATGTTTTATGTTCAAAAACATAACTCAAGGAAGATAAGTAGTAGATTAAGTTAGAAATGATTTCATATGGTTGAAATCGTAAGAAAATGAAGAAATAAAAATAAGAAATTTAGTTTATAAATTTCTTAAGCAGGTTTAAGATTCGTGAGGATTTTGAGCGATTCGAATGAATATTATGAACGAGTAGGTGAATTAAGTAAGGAATGGTTTTCTGTAACATCAAATTCCAAGAAAAAGTGAAATCGTAATCCAAAATATCGATTAAAAATGAAGAACGAACGAAGAACGCGAAGAACACGAAGAATGTTGTTGATGGACAAATTTAAAATCATCGTAGTGTAATTGTTGTTGATGGACAAGTTTAAAACTGCGACACCCCCAAATCCCGGTACTTCATTACCTCAAGATTTGGTGTTCACGTAATCAAAACATTCATTTATAACTACCCAATCATAAATAAAATTAAATAATAAACCTACCCATACAGGAATTACATAAAATAATATCTCCCAAGTTATCTAACCTTTACAAACAATCATTCATGCGGAAAATTTAAATAACTTCATTACAATCTTTAAACCAAAGTCTGATAATAAAACTATCAAAACTATTACAAGTCTTCAGTACTTGTTCATCTTTCCCTTTCCTATACTGGTGCTAGGTACGTCACCCTTTCCATCTTTAGCTGTAAGGATTTTACAGGCAAGAGTGAGCAAACAAGGCTCACTTGAAATATCAATTAATAAAACTTTTACATTCTTTACCCATTCAGGGGTTCAATAGAACTGAACAATAAGTTCTATTAACTTCTTATACGTTCCTTGCTTATTCAGAGGCTTAAAAGAACTGAAACATTCCTTGCCCATTCAGGGGCTCAATAGAATTGAACAATAAATTCTATTAACATCTTAAACATTCAACTGAGGGTCTAATGACCACGAACATTGTCCACAGTTATAAGTAATCTTTCAACTTTAACTTTTACAGTCATATGACTATAATGACTTCAGGGTACTTAGGGGGATCAACCCTTCGTACATGTATTATATACAAACATTTCAGCGCAAAGTACAAAACTAAGCGTAACCCTTATAAATAGAGTTGTTCATCTCAGTATTTTGAGTACAAGTCCGCCCCAAAGAAAGTTTGGTTTGGATACACTTTAAGATAATTTGGAGTTCAACGGACATCAACTAAGGATTAATTGAATAAAAGATAATAACACTATGTTATTGAAGGATTGTAACTGAATAAAAATTTCGTTCTAAGTTCATGCTTTAGGAATAATCTAATAGCATAACAATTGAATAATCTATCGCACAATGCTTTGAACAACATTAAGCTAATGTTACAACTTAGAATTTAATATCAAGCATACATAACAACAATAATTTGAACGATAAACTAATTAAACAGAATAAAGGTACTTGCATGCTAATATAACGAGTTTAGAGTTAAGAAAACTTGCATAATCATAATAACTATCTCAACGAAAGTGTGGAGATGGAAAGCTTGTATCATCATGAATAACTGGATACAATGAAGTTGCTTAATGGAAATACTTTACTCAATAAAGTATATCATATGAAATTTGCATAACGAAGCTTTAGGATTAGAAAACTTGCTTAAACACAACAACTAACTCAACGAGAGTATGGAGTTAGAGAACTTGCCTTTCGCGTAGATTAAACCGTTATAATCCAAATCACAATATCCTATATACATGTGTTAACATGACATGACTAGTCATAATCAACACTACATCACGTATGGTTTCAATGTCTAACCATGTAATCAAATCATATTCCTAAACGATAATAAATTCGTTAGGTATTAACACCATGTTCGTTCAACACATTACAATACTATAATAACAAAATTTATTTGGTCTTATAGTATTATTATCAAAATTTCAGACTTACGTGCAAGATGTAAGTCATTTCAAAAAACATTCGCTAAGTGGCGCTTACTACGCCATACGATTTATCTTATGGGTCGTATTTGCTGCAAGATCGAGGTGGCGCCCTACGGTGAGAGAAATATCTGAGGGACTTGGTGACAAGATGAAGTCCGGCTAATGACTTGTATTTATGCACAATGAAGTCCTGGTGAGACGCGACTTTTGGCGCTAAAAGCTTGAAACTTCGAATATTTGAGCTTGAATTTTGATTTGAGGCACAAAACCAAAATGTAATAACAGAACCAAAGCTCTTGTCTTAAATTTGTAACAACAATTAATTTCCTAACTCATATGTATAACTTATATAAATTACACATACACGTTAACAATCATATCTATACCAATTACCAACAATTGAACAACAAATTTAAAAGACTTAAATCACTAACATAATATTTGGTTAAAACTCAAAACTCCATTGTTGACAAATAAAATACAGTGAACTGAAATTCCACTGTTATCAACCAAATTTGAATCTTTTGAAATACAATCATACCAACATATACATCAATTAACATGTATAGTTCAATTTCACAATTTCACACATAAACATTATGAAGCATATACATACACATTTTACACAACCAACCAACAATATCAGAAACTTAAATCCTTGAAAACACTGTTTTCCTTTAAAACCAAACTTTTAAAACTCCATTGTTGATATCTTGATATAAAAATATACAGTGGGCGTAAATCCAGAATTATAACCAACTTAATACTTTTGAAATACTAGCATACTAACATATATTCCAATTTACATATACAAAGTTCAATTCGCGTATTAGTTCACAATTTGTATAATCACATACCAATTTTGTTATTTTGCAAACATACGTTAATACATGTTTTTCACTGTAAAACCAAGTTCCTCTTTCTTTAACACGTAATTAGCATTATATACATGTTAAGTATACAATCACCTATCAATATATGCTAGTATAACAATTACCAAAACATAGTTTACAAGAATTTTGTAAAAACTTATACACTGTGAAGTTGAAGAACACAGACTATCAAATTCGCAGTAAGTATATGGCGTAAAACATATATGGTTACATATACATAAATTAAGGTTATAAGCACCTACCTTTTTGTTGATTTTAGAAAACTTGTCAACGAAACTTGTTTTGGAAAATCTTGCACATGGCTTCTTCTCAAACTCTCTGAACTTTTCCTTTCTCTTTTCTTACTTCTTTCAGTAATAGACTAGATACTAATAATGAGCGTAAACCAAAATTGATATACGTAGAATAAAACTGATATGACAATAATAAGCCTATTTATTATATCAGTTATCAAACATATAACGTAGAACTTATAAAAATAAATATATTTCATTTATATATTTGTTTTATTTTATTAATAATTTAAAATCCAAAAGAAATCCAAAAGCCATAGGCTTTGTTTGGCAAACCATTTTAAAAAATTAATGATTAATATACTTTATCACATAGTTATTTGTCATACTTTATTTAATAACAACTTATTAAATAAATTACTTAATCACATAACTTAATCCACATAACACATTATTTAACAAATAAATAATTAACTAATCACATTAATTATTTCGCAAATAAATAATTAACTAAATCAACTCAATCAAATTGAACAATTACTTATTCAATAATAAACACATCCAATCAATATTTATATAAATCAATAAATATTTAAAATTTACATTTAAAAATCTGGAATGTTACATCATTCTCCCCTTATAAGGATTTTGTCCTCATAATCCTAACTTAAACAACGCATTCGTTACATTCTTCCCTACTTACAAAGATTCTGTCCCCAGAATCGAAGACACAGATTAAACAAATAACTCAGGGTACTCTTTCATCATTTTTCCTGAGTTCCCACGTAGCTTCTTCTAACATTGTGGTTCCTCCATATCACCTTCACAGAAGGTATCACTTTTTTTTCGAGCACTTGTTCTTTTCTGTCGACTATCTGGATAGGAACCTCTTCATAAGACAAATCTTTCTCGAACTACAAAGGTTCGTACTCGATCACGTGATTGTAATCGGGTTTATATGGTCATAACACCGAAATATGAAAAACATTGTGAATGTTTTCCAACTCTAGAGGTAGAGCTACCTCGTAAGTTACTTCTCCAACTTTTCGCAGCACTTCAAAGGGTCCAATAAACCTCGGGCTTAGTTTTCCCTTCTTACCGAAACGAATTTTCCCCTTCCAAGGAGAAACTTTTAGGAATACATAGCTTCCTACATCAAATGCACGATCTTGCCTATGTTTATCAAAGATACTTCTTCCGGGCTTCGGTCTTGAGCTGCTACCAATCTTGTCCGAGATGAGTTTGATAACCTCGGCGGTTTTGTTGCACTAGTTACGGTCCCTAGCGGTTGGCGTTCACCAACTTCATCCCAAAGACGGTGGGGTTTCGCACTTTTCACCGTATAACGCTTCAGAAGGCGGTATGCCGATGCTCGCGTGATAACTATTATTGAAAGTAATTCCACCAATGGTAATTGTTCTTTTGACTTCCTTGAAATCCATGACGATGCTCTCAAAGATATCTTCCAATGTCCGGATCGTTCGATTCGCTTTGGCCATCTGTTTGTGGATGATAAAAGTCGTACTCATTCGCAATTGAGTTCCCATGCATTCTTGTAATCTCTTCCGAGAAATTTGAAGTGAATCGCGGGTCTCTATCGGACACAATTGACACTGGCACTCCATGTCTCGAAACGATCTCTTTGATGTACAATCTTGCCAATTGATCAAGATTGAACCTAATCTTTATTCGTAAAAAGTGCGTTGATTTCGTCAGTCTGTCTACTATCACCCAAATTGCATCACATCCTCTCTGAGTAGTTGGAAGACCCACCACAAAATCCATCGTGATGTGTTCCCACTTCCATTCCGGTATTTCCAACGGTTGAAGTAATCCGCTGGGTCTTTGCTGTTCGGCTTTTACTCTTTGACATGTCAAACATTTCGCCACGCATTCTGCAACGTCCCTTTTCATATTCGGCCATAAAAAATGTCGGCGCAGATCTTGATACATCTTCGTACTTCCTGGATGAATCGAATATCTTGAGCTATGAGCTTCGGTTAAGATTTCGTCTTTCAGCTCTGGTGTTGTTGGAACCTAGATTCTTCCCCCGTACTGTAGTAATCCTTCGGTATCGACCTTGTATTTCGTATTGCTACCATCAACCATATTCTCTTTTATCTTCCCACATTCTTCATCTTGTAATCGGCGTTCTTCACCTTGTCGGTAAAGTTGGACACGCTTCTAACTCGAAATAGTCGTTAAATCGATTCTGTGGAAATTTGATTTCAGATTCTAACTTTGTCATTCTTTGAAATGAGCTCCTCCGAGTTGTTATCGACATCAATTTCTCGACCTTTCTCGCTTAAAGCATCTCGTAACCACGTTTGCTTTGTTGGATGATAAAAGATCTCACAATCATAATCTTTTATCAATTCCATCCACCTTCTCTAACACATGTTCGAGATCTTTACGAGTGAAAATATACTTGAGACTTTTTTGGTGCGTGTAGATCTCACATTCTCTCTCCATACAGATAGTGTCTCCATATCTTGAGAGCAAATACTACTGCAGCCAATTTCAAATCATGAGTCGGATAACCTTTCTCATAATCCTTCAGTTGCCTTGATGCATAGGTAATAACTTTGCTGTTTTGCATAAGAACACAACCCAATCCTTTGTGTGAGGCATCACTATACACCACAAATTTTCCTGTATTATCCGGCAGGGTTAACACAGGTGCCACACTTAGCTTCTTCTTCAAATCTTAGAAGCTCTCTTCACACTTCTCCGTCCAAACAAATTTCACAGCTTTCCGTGTAAGATTTGTTAACGGAGTGGCTATCTTGGAAAAATCTTGTATAAGTCTTCTATAATAACCAGCCAGCCCCAAGAAACTCCTCACCTCCGAAGGTGTCCTTGGTTGTTCCCAATTTATTACAACTTCCACTTTTGATGGATCCACTGAAATCCCATCTTTGTCAATCACATGACCCAAAAATTGTACATGATCGAGCCAAAATTCGCACTTAGAGAATTTCACATACAATTTTTCCTTTCTTAGTGTCTCCAATTTCAAACGTATATGTTCCACGTGTTCTTCTTGAGTTTTGGAATACACCAGAATGTCGTCGATAAATACCACTACGAACTTGTCTAAGAATGGTTTAAATACCATGTTCATCAAATCTATGAACGCGGCAGGAGCATTTGTTAAACCAAAAGACATCACCAAAAACTCGTAATGTCCGTATCGAGTTCTGAATGTTGTTCTAGGTATATCCTCCTTTCTTACCTTCAATTGGTGATACCCACTTCTCAAATCTATTTTTGAGAAATATTTAGCACCCTTCAACTGATCAAACAAGTCATCTATTCTAGGTAACAGATACCTATTCTTAATAGTGACCTTGTTTAACTCTCTATAATCAATGCAAAGACGCATTGATCCGTCCTTCTTCTTCACGAATAATACCGGCGCTCCCCACGGTGATACACTTGGTTGAATATACTTCTTGTCCAGCAATTCTTGCAGTTGCACCATCAGTTCCTTCATTTCTACCGGAGCCATTCTATACGGGGCCTTCGATACCGGTGCACTTCCTGGCGCTAAGTCGATTACGAACTCAATCTATCTATCAGGCGGAAGTCCTGGCAAATCTTCCAGAAATACATCTATGAATTCTCTAACCACTGGTATCTCCTCCGGTTTCACACCCTTCTTCTGAGTATCGACTATGTAAGCCAAATAACCCACACAGCCTTGACTCAACAACTTGGCTGCATAATAAATCGGACATTTCATTTTGTCAGACGACTTGCTACCATAGAAAACTACCTTTGACGGAGTCATAAGGTTTACACACTTCTTGTGACAATCAATTATTTCTCCATATTTGAACAGCCAATCCATTCCCAAAATTACATCAAATTCCCCGAGTCTAATCGGAATTAAATCTACCATAAGGATATTCCCTTTAATGTTCACTCTATAGTTCTTGTATACGAACCTAACAGGAATCACCTCCCTATTCGTAATTTCTATGTTCAAAGGGAAATTCAGTTCTTCTCTAGGCAATTCTAACCTCTTAGCAAATTCATCACATATAAACGAGCAAGTAGCACTTGAATCAAATAATACATAAGCATTAATATCGTTGATTGGGATAATACCTGACACCACATCTTTTGATTGCACAGCATCTTGCATAGCCATGTTGAAAGTTCTGGTTGTGGGTTTGTTTGATGCTGTATGTCCAGCAATGGCCCATGTTCCTCCACTGCAACCTCCCTTGCTTCTTATTATTTCTCCGACCTTCTTCTGAGGGCATTCACGAGCAAAATGATCCTTGGATCCGCACGTGAAACAGACATTCTTCTTGGGTTGGGTGAAATTTGAGGCAATGTGACCCTCCTGGACACAGTTAAAACATGCACGTTTCCCCATCAAGCACACACCCTTATGAAACCTCCCACATGTAGCACATGCTTCAAACTTCCTAAACTGCTGGTTACCCTGATGGTTTCCAGTACACCCGTTTCCGTTCCATTTCCTCTTCAAGTTGTTGTTGTTGTTGTTGTTGCCACTTCCATTGCCTCCGCTACCATTCTTCACTTCCACCTCATTCTTCTTCTTCTTCTTCTTCTTCTTCTGCTTTTGATTGAATTTTGTCACTGCCTCTCCTCCCCCTTCAGCGAGCACTGCCTTCTCCATCACTGCTACAAACGTCTTCAATTGGAGCAGGAAACCTCTTTGTCTGACCGGGGCTTCATCCTGTTCAAATCTTTTTTCGCCTACGCCGTCAAATGCATGCTAACCTAATATGGCGCAAACCTCGCCAACTCATTGAATTTCATGGCATACTCAGACACCGTCATCGCTCCCTGCTTCAGTTCCAAAAACTGAACCTCTAACTGACTCTTCGAAGAATAACTCCTTAAACCTATCCCAACTCATCACTCCTGGTCCTTCCCAGGTTTTATTGGCTTTCCACCAATAACTAGCTTCTGCTTTCAACATAAATGTTGCAAAGGCAGTCTTCTGTTCATCCACTACCCCAGTGACTTCAAATACTTTCTCTATTTCCATAATCCAGGTTTGTGCCTCGACCGGATTTGTGGACCCACGGAATTCAGGTGGTCCAACCGCCTTAAACTCCTTAAACGTTGTGCCTTGGTTTTGAGGTTGATTCTGCAACGCTCCTGTTAGTAATGTTACTAGTTGTTGAACGGGATTATCCTCAACATTGTTATTGTTAGTTCTCGCATTGGTTCTCTATCGAGGGTGGTTCACGTCTGGGAGGCATTTTCTGTTAAAAAAAACATCTATTAGACTATTACCCAACTTCTTTAAGTATTTTCTAATTAACTTGCCTCCATAAAAGAAATAACCACATAACACTTTTGAATAAAATAATAACTTTTATTTATTCATCATCTCTTCGAAAACATAAAAACAATAGCATCACTACTATTTACATTCCTTTCCTGAATTGCAAAAGTTACAGGACAAGATCATTATTATCATATCCCATGGTTACTTAACACTAGGGATTTACACATTATTTAACACTTATTACGTGCATTACAGGCACATTTCCTACGATGATCTATTAAGATACTCCGTAGCCTTTTGATGCTCTTCTTCCATAACTCGGAACATGGTTTGGCAATCTAACACGTATGATGGCAGAGTCTCGAACTGAATTGGATAACCCATGACTCGATCCTGGGCTCGATTGATCACGGTATTGAATACTTTATCCATATCTTCCATCTTCATCCTCTTTGTTTGTGCGTCCCTTACTGCTCTTCCAGTTCGTTGATAAGCTTCCTCGTATGCGTCTTCAGCTCTTGCTCTCTTGGTAGCTTCTTCCTTCAGCTTGTTCTTCAGTTCCACGACCATCTCGATCAGTTGTTCCTTCTCTCCTTCAGTCTGCATCAACTTCTCTTCAGCATTAGTTAGACGTTCATCTCGATCCTGGATATCGTCGTCTTTCTGTGTTATTGCAGTCTATTGTTCAACTACTATCTCCTGCAACTCCTCAACTATGTCCTGAAGTTCCACGTTACGGTCGTAGACTTCATCATACATACGAGCAACCATCGAGGTTAGTGGAGTCTCTTCCTCTTCGTCCCCGTGATCCTCATCCTCCTGTGGCAACTCCATGGGATCCTCCTCATCCGTCTCCACATCATCATCCTCATCTTCAACCACTGTGACCAACTGGGTGACTCCGTGGCGATGGTTGCTCCCCAAACAACTTTGAATGTCGCGAGGTTCCTCCTCCATAGGCATCTGAGGTCCATCCTCCCTAGCCTGACTGGATTCTCCGACATTAGTCATCCTGACAACAAAATTTTAAAGTTTTAGATATTAATCATTCTACTCGACACTCGTGAACACATAAGTTATAAATACATAAGCACATAAGTGTTTTATTACTTCTTCCTTAAAACTCGATAAGAGTTATCTCCATTATCTTTTCAAAGGTTACTTCCTAAAGCTTTTTCCCCCACTTAAGGTTCATAACCTAAAGCTTTGATAACAACTTGTGACACCCCCAAATTCCGGTACTTCATTACCTCAAGATTTGGTGTTCACTTAATCAAAACATTCATTTATAACTACCCAATCATAAATAAAATTGAATAATAAACCTGCCCATACAGGAATTACATAAAATAATATCTCCCAGGTTATCTAACCTTTACAAACAATCATTCATGCGAAAAATTTAAATAACTTCATTACAATCTTTAAACCAAAGTCTGATAATAAAACTATCAAAACTATTACAAGTCTTCAGTAGTTGTTCATCTTTCCCTTTCCTTTACTGGTGCTAGGTACGTCACCCTTTCCATCTTTAGCTGTAAGGATTTTACAGGCAAGAGTGAGCAAACAAGGCTCACTTGAAATATCAATGAATAAAACTTTTAAATTCTTTACCTATTCAGGGGCTCAATAGAACTGAACAATAAGTTCTATTAACTTCTTATACGTTTCTTGCCTATTCTGAGGCTTAAAAGAACTGAAACATTCCTTGCCCATTCAGGGGCTCAATAGAATTGAACAATAAATTTTATTAACATCTTAAACATTCAACTGAGGGTCTAATGACCACGAACCTTGTCCACAGTTATAAGTAATCTTTCAACTTTAACTTTTATAGTCATACGACTATAATGACTTGTGGTACTTAGGGGATCAACCCTTCGTACATGTATTGTATACAAACATTTCAGCGCAAAGTACAAAACTAAGCGTAACCCCTATAAATAGGGTTGTTCATCTCAGTATTTTGAGTACACGTCCGCCCCAAAGATAGTTTGGTTTGGATACACTTCAAGGTAATTTGGTGTTCAATGGACATCAACTAAGGATTAGTTGAATAAAAGATAATAACACTATGTTATTGAAGGATCATAACTGAATAAACATTTCGTTCTAAGTTCATGCTTTAGGAATAATCTAATAGCATAACAATTGAATAATCTATCACACCTTGCTTTGAACAACATTAAGCTAAGGTTACAACTTAGAATTTAATATCAAGCATACATAACAACAATAATTTGAACGATAAACTGATTCAACCAAATAAAGGTACTTGCATGCTAATATAACGAGTTTAGAGTTAAGAAAACTTGCATAATCATAATAACTATCTCAACAAAAGTGTGAAAATGGAAAGCTTGTATCATCATGAATAACTGGATACAATGAAGTTGCTTAATAGAAATACTTTACTCAATAAAGTATAGCATTTGAAATTTGCATAACGAAGCTTTAGGATTAGAAAACTTGCTTAAACACAACAACTAACGTAACGAGAGTATGGAGTTAGAGAACTTTCCTTGCGCGTAGATTAAACCGATATAATCCAAATCACAATATCCTAAATACATGTGTTAACATGACATGATTAGTCATAATCAACACTACATCACGTATGGTTTCAATGTCTAACCATGTAATCAAATCATATTCCTAAACGATAATAAATTCATTAGGTATTAACACCATGTTCGATTCAACACATTACAATACTATAATAATGTAATTTATTTGGTCTTATAGTATTATTATCAAAATTTCAGGACTTACGTGAAAAATGAAGTCATTTAAGTAATATTTCGCTAAGTGGGCGCCTGGTATGCCACCATTTTATCTTTGTGGGTCGTATTTATGACATTGAGGTCGTATTCATGCCATGAGAAATCTGAGGACTCTTATTTGCATTATTTGATCGATCTTGACTTCGTATTTCTTGGCTTTGAAGTCCGGGTCAAGCCTTGACTTTTAGGCGCTAAATTTGTGAAACTTGATATTTGAGCATGAATTTTGTATTTGGTGCCAAACTCACAGTAACCAAAGCAGGAAGAATGTAACCAAAGCTACTGTCTTAAATTTGTAACAACAATTCGCCCTAACTCATATGTATAACTTATATAAATTACACATACTCGTTAACAATCATATCTATACCAATTACCAACAATTGAACAACAAATTTAAAAGACTTAAATCACTAAAATAAAATTTGGTTAAAACTCAAAACTCCATTGTTGACAAATAAAATACAGTGAACTGAAATTCCACTGTTATCAACCAAATTTGATTCTTTTGAAATACAATCATACCAACATATACATCAATTAACATGCATAGTTCAATTTCACAATTTCACACATAAACATTATGAAGCATATACATACACATTTTACACAACCAACCAACAATATCAGAAACTTAAATCCTTGAAAACACTGTTTTCCTTTAAAACCAAACTTTTAAAACTCCATTGTTGATATCTTGATATAAAAATATACAGTGGGCGTAAATCCAGAATTATAACCAACTTAATACTTTTGAAATACTAGCATACTAACATATATTCCAATTTACATATACAAAGTTCAATTCGCGTATTAGTTCACAATTTGTATAATCACATACCAATTTTGTTATTTTGCAAACATACGTTAATACATGTTTTTCACTGTAAAACCAAGTTCCTCTTTCTTTAACACGTAATTAGCATTATATACATGTTAAACATACAATCACCTATCAATATATGCTAGTATAACAATTACCAAAACATAGTTTACAAGAATTTTGTAAAAACTTATACACAATGAAGTTGAAGAACACAGACTATCAAATTCGAAGTAAGTATATGGCGTAAAACATATATGGTTACATATACATAAATTAAGGTTATAAGCACTTACCTTTTTGTTGATTTTAGAAAACTTGTCAACAAAACATGTTTTGGAAAATCTTGCACTTGGCTTCTTCTCAAACTCTCTGAACTTTTCCTTTCTCTTTTCTTACTTCTCTCAGTAATAGACTAGGTACTAACAATGAGCGTAAACCAAAACTGATATACATAGAATAAAACTGATATGGCAATAATAAGCCTATTTATTATATCAGTTATCAAACATATAACGTATAACTTATAAATAAAAATATATTTCATTTATATATTTGTTTTATTTTATTAATAATTTAAAATCCAAAAGAAATCCAAAAGCCATAGGCTTTGTTTGGCAAACCATTTAAAAAAATAAAGGATTAATATACTTAAACCTTGTTTGTCAAAAACTAAATTAAAATTACATTAATTTATTTTAATAACTCTTTATCACATAGTTATTTGTCACACTTTATTTAATAACAACTTATTAAATAAATTACTTAATCCACATAACACATTATTTAACAAATAAATAATTAACTAATCACATTAATTAATTAGCAAATAAATAATTAACTAAATCAACTCAATCAAATTGAACAATTACTTATTCAATAATAAACACATCCAATCAATATTTATATAAATCAATAAATATTTATAATTTACATTTAAAAATATGGAATGTTACAAAAACCATCGCGTATAAGTTAGATGCTTATTTCTTGGTTAGGAACGTTAGAAACGTTTATGAAGAACGGATTAAAACGGAGCTATAACGAAGTTCTGGCGAAAATTTTGTAAAAGAAGAACAAAAATTTGAAAGTTAGTAAATGAACCCGAACGTGTAGGGTTTCATAAAAATGTAAGAGAACGTATAAAACGTCAGTCGTGGACTCAAGAACAAACGAATTACAAGTTCTGATGACCGAATTACGGACGAACTAACGAAGAACGTTAAAAATGTTAAAATGAACGAAGAGGGAAGATTAAGCCAATTGAATGGCATGTTAACGAATTCGTAATGAATTTACATGCGTGGGTAATCGAAGTACGTAAGATAAGTAAGAAAATGGCTTTGGAACGACCTCGTTCTGAGTTATAACGAAGAAGTTATGAGATTTCGAAATCGGCGTCTCAAGCTTGTAAAAGACTTAGAAAATTTTCTAGGTTTCATATTATAGGCGTATTGCCGAATTGCCTTTTGAGGCCGAATCAAGAAGACCTGACTCTAACGGTGTCGAAAGTACTTTGCAAGAGTTAAGCCAATGAACAACCATAGTATAATTTGTGAAATGCATATACCATATGACAAGACAAAAAATCTTCTAGAGTGTGGGATGCATGACATGGGCCTACTAAGAAAGGACTGGGCCGCCATGACTAGTCCCAGGGAAGAGAGGAGAGAAGTAGGTTCAGCCACAGTAGCGAGAGAGGAAAGGAAGAACTGCCTTGAAGCCCGATTGAAGGGAAAAAAGCAAGAGAAGAGCTTTTAACTGCTCAACTCTTGGGGGAAGTGTAAGGAAAGATAAAGAACATAATGTTCAACTAATGTAAACCTTTAACAAAGGTTTAACGAAAAGATTAAACGAGAATAAAAGACAAAGAATGTAGATGCGGGTTACGGAACCGATGTCCGGGGACCGTAGTCGCGATAAACGAACATGAGGGATTGCTATGGTTGTGATTCCTTAGACGTTGGTTGACGATGTTAATGTATAACATTTTGATGTTATGAAATTGCATTGAGAGATGAATGTAAAGCATTTAGACGCTGTGAACGCAACGTTGTTGCGATGAACGATCGGTCTTAGCATACAGCGAACCGTATGGCTTTGACATTAAGAAAGGATAATGAACACGGGGTTCATGGGATGGATAACGCTCGAAAGTAATTAAAACCTTGAGTAAAGGTTGAATGAGAGATTAAGAGACGAGCAACGTGAACGTTGAATACGTAAACGATCCTCGTGAATCGTATTCGCATTTGTTAACGTCTTTAAGTATACCCTGGTTGTATGAGTTAGACGTTGATGAATGTAGTAAGTAAGATACGAATGGTATCAAGAAAGCCGTATCGAACGGTAAAGAGATTAATGAAAGCCGAATGTGAATCGGATAAGAATGAATCCTGAGGTATGGCAATTACTTGCCAGAAAGCCAGAAGGAATAAGAAATTAACTTAACGAACATTATAATTTAATAATTCGTATAAGTTAAGAGAAAGTTAGGTTGTGGTACAATCGTAATCTTTGATGGTTGACATATGGGAGTTGGGCTAAACAATTCCTTCAGAGAGCGAAGGTATATACGAAATT
This sequence comes from Panax ginseng, assembly GCA_020205605.1. Taxonomy (NCBI): domain Eukaryota; kingdom Viridiplantae; phylum Streptophyta; class Magnoliopsida; order Apiales; family Araliaceae; genus Panax; species Panax ginseng. Next base: position 55,677,270 of record CM035138.1, on the reverse strand, counting down.
GGCAACCGATCTAACTCACTGTGATGGCAGTGTAGATGAGACGGGAACTTGTTTGTTGGTTGTTTGTGGGAAACCACTCAGAGTACCATATGGACTACTAGTAGAGAAGCGATGTGTGCTGAGTCCTAGAGAAGTATAAGAAGAAGATAAGAATGTAAATCATCAAAGATGATGAACGTTTTGAGTAAGACATCTCCGTATGTCATAAAGCCGTAAAGCGGTAAAGAAAGTTGGTTGCGTAAAATTATATTGCAAGAACGCGAACCTTTAGAAGTAAAGTTAAGTAAACCAATGCGTAAGTCAAGTATATGACTAATTGGTGTATTTGTTATTTCCTTATGTGTTATAGGGATTGGAATGAGCAGTTCAGCGTAAGCTGTAGCTATGGGTAAGGCAAGTTTCCTAACTTCATTCATATTTTAAATGAATGCTAGTTTCTTAAACTTCTCAGATGTTGAACTTGAGAAGTTATGTCTATGTGCGAATGTGCGATATTTATACAAGGTGGGAGAATGTATGAGGCCTTGTGCCATAATGTGAACACTTCGGTGTTTCTATGAGATGAATTGTTCTATGTTTGAACTATTTAATAAAAGAATGTTCTATTTATACATGACCCGTTATTTTTAAGTCTGTGCTATTGATTCTAGCCAGACAGAATGTGTATGAAAGAAAGTAGAGAATGAAAGTATTTCAAAGTGAATGTGACTAATGTTTTAAAATGATAGGAATCGAGATTATTCCTATTGTTCAAGCTGTTTCATAACCTTTGTTCGGTTATCGAAGTTCCAAAGGAATGTTAAACTCTTGAAGTTGTATGTTAAACTGTTATGACTTGCTGGGCGATTGAATGCTCACACTTGCTTTAAATGAAAAATATTTTCAGTGAACGATGTTAGAAGAACTTAAGGATCCCGTATAGATCAAGCTAACAGTATCCAGATGAAGTGCCATTCAGAATGTGAATGACCGAGAAGATCAAGTGAAGACTTGTAATGTAGAAAGATGAAAATTTAACTATAGACTAGTTTAATGAACTGTATGTATTCTTGGTGGCGGATAAAAGTCACTCTTGTAAGATGAAAGGAATAATATAATTATCATTATTTGTAACGAGGAAGGTTATAAGGTTTCCAGAACCTGGGATTTGAGAATGTATGTTATTATATTTCAGTATATAATGATGTATGTTGGATGAATGATGTACTCGTGACGTATGGAATCCGAGTGTGAAGAAAGACCAGATTTTGGGGCGTTACAAGTTGGTATCAGAGCTGATAGGTTATAAACCTTAGGTATGAGTACCTAAGACTATAATCATAAAGAGAAGGATAAGAAGATCACCACGTGATCATAGTAAATCGTAGTAACAAATGATCTGTTAAACGATGAATGATTTATAGCTAATGCTATGAATGAATGGTACTACGAAGTAGTACGAAAAGAAGAACTCAGATTGAGTTATAAAGGATAGCATACAAATTAAAGAAAATTCGTATTAAGTAAAGAGAAAGTTAGAAGTTCTAAGATTCCGATTGAGGACTCATGTGATAAGTGAGTAGTACGAACCTTCGAATGTGAGGGGGTTTGTGATTACTTAGTTATTACAGTGATAATCATTGGAATAGTATGTCGTGCTATCAATATATATATATATGACGAGAAGGTGAATCTTTTCTCAGGTATATACTTGATAGGTAGAGAATGATAAGATAGGTGCGGGTTCTTGAAACTCATACTTATGAAAAGTTTGTGACTCATAGTTATATGCTATTTTTCTGAGCCCTAAGCATATGGATAGTCCTTGATTTGTTCTTGGATTACATATTGCGAAGATAAGTTCTTAAACACATATGGTTGTGGAAAGTTCCTAAACACATAAAGTGTGGTAATTTTATGAACTATACTAAGGTATAGGAATGTTTAGGATCGAAAGTAAGTATTTTCGATAGACTTAGCATTGAAGGTGCTAGAGAATATTAAGTATTGTCTCAAGTAAGACAATGAAGGAAGATGGAGAATAGGATATTCCAAGTCATCTAGCTATGCTAGATTTCAAAATTTCTTAAAATCGTGCTGATGTGCGCATTTTAAAAATGAAAGAATTGTTTCAGCTTTTGGAACCAATGGATTTTAAAATAACTATTCTTGGTATGTCTATGCTAATTGTTTTAGTTAGACAGAAATTGGTTTAAAATATCAAAATGAATTTTATATCATCAGTGCATTTGATGCAAAGATGGTAAAAGGATGGAGTTATTAATGCAATTAACCCTGGTGTTGGATTTGATCTTAGGATCAACAACCTGCTATGGTATGGTGTATAATGACGAAGTCATAAACTGACGAAGTCCTCAACGTACTGTGAAGAGTGCGGTATCATGACGTCATAAAACGTTTTGATGTATTGCGAAAGAATTCAAAGAAGTAGTCGATGTCAATTGATTTGACTAGACGAATATTTCAAGAAATATCCAAAATTTTTGGTATTAAGTCTGAGGTGAACATACCCCGAAATGGGGATATACGATAGGCTAATCACCTACGTATGGAAAGAGGTGGTTTAATTTCTTTGTGATTATAAACTGACCGTGGAAAGAAAGGTTACGGCGTCATGTTGTTTAACCTAGTAAGAGTTCATTGTCAATTTGACCCCTCAGCAAAAGTATGAAATGTTTTAAAGGAATCTTTATATTCCTCGTTATTCCTTCCACTTCATGATTCTTGATAAGTTATGAAGGGTAGGGAATGTTTGAAAGATAATAACTTCTTTGAAGAGAAGTTGAGAAGAAGAGTAAGTTAAAATTTTGAGGATGAAATTCTCTAAAGAAGGGGTGAATGTGATGACCCGTGTATGGGTATGGTTAGAAGAAATTTTGAGGACGGAATTTTTATAAGGGGGGAAGTATGTGACAACCCGGAAATCCGGATTGTCCAGAAATTAAGATTTAAAGAATTAGTAATTAATAAAATGAATTTTTATTAATACTATTCTATGCTAAGTGTTTATTAATCGTTTTATAACCCAGAATGATTATTAATCGGGACGATTCTGGCTACGAGCTAGATTGAACGAGTAAGAATTTTCAAGACAAAAATAAAATTTTTCCGGGAACAAAAATATTTCCGGGGAAAAAGACGAAATAGACACTATTCACCCGTTTCTGCTCGAAGATTTATTTTGAAATTCCGAGAAGTTATTGATTGCGTAAAATGTTGAGAAGTGATGGAATATTCAATAATATTTCAGTTATGGCAAATACGAAGTTTTCGCCTGCGGACTCAAAACCTAAAGGTTAGGGAAAGTGAGTTCCGAGAATGTAATGAGAATGTATAATAACTAGGGTTATTATGCGTGAGAAATCTGAGTATGATCTGAGTTATTATAACTGAGTATATAGAAAGAAGAATAGTACGACATATAATACGAATATCATACGAGTTAAATACGAAGAGATTACGAGAATACGAGAAAAGAATGCGTAGAATATGATTAGTCATAATGGACTTTGTGTTCATAGACTTTGTAGAATCCAATTGGACTTGGATTATGTCAAGCCCAATGCTTTGAGAAATCAAGCCCAAGATTGGCCCAATAAGAATTAGGGTTAAGGACCAAACCAAGAAAAGAAACCGCGGATCGAACCGATGGTTAAATGGATGGGTAAGAACCATTGGGGCAACCCATGGGGTGACCCATGGGCATGTGGACCGGCCACTTGGCCACCAAGTAATGGTGGTGGCCAAGTTAAGTGGGTAAGTCAAGAGAGGTGGAATAAGTTTGAGGGCAAAATTCATTTTGCCCCTAGCTTTGGTTTTCTATAAATAGAAACCTAGAATTTCATTTTCTAGGATTTTTGAAAATCCTACACTTGAGAGAGATCGAGAGAACTCAGATGGGAGAGGAAGAGGAAGAGCGTGAGCATGAATGCTCGGATAAAAAGTGATCGTGAAATAGAAAAGCTATCGAATCGCCGGCTTTGTATAACGGAAGAGAAATAAAGAAGAACGGTAATCCGAACACTAGTTCTTCTAAATTTTCTTTATGTTTTATGTTCAAAAACATAACTTAAGGAAGATAAGAAGTAGATTAAGTTAGAAATGATTTCATATGGTTGAAATCGTAAGAAAATGAAGAAATAAAAATAAGAAATTTAGTTTATAAATTTCTTAAGCAAGTATAAGATTCGTGAGGATTTTGAGCGATCTGAATGAATATTATGAATGAGTAGGTGAATTAAGTAAGGAATGGTGTTCTATAACATCAAATTCCAAGAAAAAATGAAATCGTAATCCAAAATATCGATTAAAAATGAAGAACGAACGAAGAACGCGAAAAACACGCGAAGAACACGAAGAACGTTGTTGATGGACAAATTTAAAACCATCGTAGTGTAATTGTTGTTGATGGACAAGTTTAAAACCATCGCGTATAAGTTAGATGGTTTTAATTGCTTGGTTAGGAACGTTAGAAACGTTCATGAAGAACGGATTAAAACAGAGCTATAACGAAATTCTGGCAAAAATTTTGTAAAGGAAGAACGAAAATTTGAAAGTTAGTAAATGAACCCGAACGTGTAGGGGTTAATAAAAATGTAAGAGAACGTATAAAACGTGAGTCGTGGACTCAAGAACGAACGAATTCCGTGTTCGGATGACCGAATTACGGACGAACGAACGAAGAACGTTAAAAATGTTAAAATGAACGAAGAACAAAGATTAAGCCAATTGAATGGCATGTTACCGAATTCAGAATGAATTTCTATCTATGGGTAATCGAAGTACGTAAGATACGGAAGAAAATGGCTTTGGAACGACCTCGTTCCGAGTTATAATGAAGAAGTTATGAGATTTCGAAATCGGCGTCTCAAGCTTGTAAAAGACTTAGAAAATTTTCTAGGTTTCATACTTCGTATGCCCTTGGCCATGAGTTGTGCCTTGAGGCCGAAGCGCATGCCGCTGTAATGTTGGTGTCAGTACATACTCAGAAGAGTTCACCATGATCGCGAACCATAGTACAATTTGTGGTGCCACAATGCCATGTATAGTACAAAAATCTTACGGAGTGTGTATGCAATTGACCCACTAAGTAAGGACTCGCGCCGCAGCGCCAGTCCGGGATGAGAGGAGAGAGAAGTAGGTCGGGTGCTTGCAATACGAGAGAGAAAGGAAGGGCAACGCCGCACATGGGCGCGATGAAGGAAAAAAGCAGAGAAGAGCTTTTAAGCGCTTTCGACTCTTGGGGAAGTGTAAGGAAAGATAAAGAACATAATGTTCAACTAATGTAACACTTAATCAAGTGTTTTAAACCTTTAATAGAGGTTTAACGAAAAGATTAAACGAGAATAAAAGACAAAGAATGTAGATGCGGGTTACGGAACCGATGTCCGGGGACCATTGTCGCGATAAATGAACGTGATGGATTACTATGGTTGTGATTCCTTAGACGTTGGTTGACGATGTTAATGTATAACATTTTGATGTTATGACATGGAATTGAGAGATGTATATTTAGACGCTATGAACGCAACATTGTTGCGATGAATGATCAGTCTTAGCATACAGCGAACCGTATGGCTTGGACATTAAGAAAGGATAATGAACATGGGGTTCATGGGATGGATAACGATCGAAAGCAATTAAAACCTTGAGTAAAGGTTGAATGACAGATTAAGAGACGAGCAACGTGAACGATGAATACGTAAACGATCCTCGTGAATCGTATTCGCGTTTGATGAACGTGCTAAGTATACCCTGGTTGTATGACTTAGACGTTGATGAATGTAGTACGTAAGATACAAATGGTATCAAGAAAGCCGTATCGAACGGTAAAGAGATTAATGAAAGCCGAATGTGAATCGGATAAGAATGAATCCTGAGGTATGGCAATTACCTGCCAGAAAGCCAAAAGGAATAAGAAATTAACTTAACGAACATTATAATTTAATAATTCGTATAAGTTAAGAGAAAGTTAGTTTATGGTACAATCGTAACCTTTGATGGTTGACATATGGGAGCTGGGCTAAACAATTCCTTCAGAGAGCGAAGGTATATCTGGCGGCAACCGATCTAACTCACTGTGATGGCAGTGTAGATGAGACGAGAACTTGTTTGTTGGTTGTTTGTGGGAAACCACTCAGAGTACCATATGGACTATTAGCAGAGAAGCGATGTGTGCTGAGTCCTAGAGACGTATAAGAAGAAGATAAGAATGTAAATCATTATAGATGATGAACGTTTTGAGTAAGACATCTCCGTATGTCATAAAGCCGTAAAGCGGTAAAGAAAGTTGGTCACATAAAATTATATTGCAAGAACGCGAACCTTAAGAAGTAAAGTTAAGTAAACCAATGCGTAAGTCAAGTATATGACTAATTGGTGTATTTGTTATTTCTTTATATGTTATAGGGATTGGAGTGAGCAGTTCAGCGTAAGCTGTAGCTGTGCGTAAGGCAAGTTTTCTAACTTCATTCATATTTTAAATGAATGCTAGTTTCTTAAACTTCTCAGATGTTGAACTTGAGAAGTTATGTCTATGTGCGAATGTGCGATATTTATACAAGGTGGTAGAATGTATGAGGCCTTGTGCCACAATGTGAACACTTCGGTGTTTCTATGAGATGAATTGTTCTATGTTTGAACTGTTTAATAAAAGAATATTCTGTTTATACATGACCCATTATTGTTAAGTCTGTGCTATTGATTCTAGCTAGACAGAATGTGTATGAAAGAAAGTAGAGAATGAAAGTATTTCAAAGTGAATGTGACTAATGTTTTAAAATGATAGGAATCGAGATTATTCCTATTGTTCAAGCTGTTTCATAACCTTTATTCGGTTATCGAAGTTCCAAAGGAATGTTAAACTCTTGAAGTTGTATGTTCAACTGTTATGACTTGCTGGGCAATTGAATGCTCACACTTGCTTTAAATGAAACACATTTTCAGTGAACAATGTTAGAAGAACTTAAGGATCCCATATAGATCAAGCTAACGGTATCCAGATGAAGTGTCATTCAGAATGTGAATGACCGAGAAGATCAAGTGAAGACTTGTAATGTAGAAAGATGAAAATTAAACTATAGACTAGTTTAATGAACTGTATGTATCCTTGGTGGAGGATAAAAGTCACTCTTGTAAGATGAAAGGAATAATGTAATTATCATTATTTGTAATGAGGAAGGTTATAAGGTTTCCAGAACCTGGGATTTGAGAATGTATGCTATTATATTTCAGTATATAATGATGTATGTTGGATGAATGATGTACTCGTGACGTATGGAATCCGAGTGTGAAGAAAGACCGAATTTCGGGGCGTTACAAGTTGGTATCAGAGCTGATAGGTTATAAACCTTAGGTATGAGTACCTAAGACTATAATCGTAAAGAGAAGGATAAGAAGATCACCATGTGATCATAGTAAATCGTAGTAACAAATGATCTGTTAAACGATGAATGATTTATAGCTAATGCTATGAATGAATGGTACTACGAAGTAGTACGAAAAGAAGAACTCATATTGAGTTATAAAGGATAGCATACAAATTAAAGAAAATTCGTATTAAGTAAAGAGAAAGTTAGAAGTTCTAAGATTCCGATTGAGGACTCATGTCATAGGTGAGTAGTACGAACCTTCGAATGTGAGGGGGTTTGTGATTACTTAGCTATTACAGTGATAATCATTGGAATAGTATGTCATGCTATCAATATGTATATGACGAGAAGGTGGATCTTTTCTCAGGTATATACTTGATAGGTAGAGAATGATAAGATAGGTGCGGGTTCTTGAAACTCATACTTATGAAAAGTTTGTGACTCATAGTTATATGCTATGTTTCTGAGCCCTAAGCATATGGATAGTCCTTGATTTGTTCTTGGATTACATATTGCGAAGATAAGTTCTTAAACACATATGGTTGTGGAAAGTTCCTAAACACATAAAGTGTGGTAATTTTATGAACTATACTAAGGTATAGGAATGTTTAGACTGAAAGTAAGTATTTTCAGTAGACTTAGCATTGAAGGTGCTAGAGAATATTAAGTATTGTCTCAAGTAAGACAATGAAGGAAGATGGAGAATAGGATATTCCAAGTCATCTAGCTATGCTAGATTTCAAAATTTCTTAAAATCGTGCTGATGTGCGCATTTTAAAAATGAAAGAATTGTTTCAGCTTTTGGAACCAATGGATTTTAAAATAACTATTCTTGGTATGTCTATGCTAATTGTTTTAGTTAGACAGAAATTGGTTTAAAATATCAAAATGAATTTTATATCATCAGTGCATTTAATGCAAAGATGGTAAAAGGATGGAGTTATTAATGCAATTAACCCTGGTGTTGGATTTGATCTTAGGATCAACAACCTGTTATGGTATGGTGTATAATGACGAAGTCATAAAGCAGCATGAAGTCCTCAACGCGTCTTGTGAAGAGTGCGGTATCATGACGTTATAAAATGTTTTGATGTATTGCGAAAGAATTCAAAGATGTAGTCGATGTCAATTGATTTGACTAGACGAATATTTCAAGAAATATCCAAAATTTTTGGTATTAAGTCTGAGGTGAACATACCCCGAAATGGGGATATACGATAGGCTAATCACCTACGTATGGAAAGAGGTGGTTTACTTTCTTTGTGATTGTAAACTGACCGTGGAAAGAAAGGTTACAGCGTCGTGCTGTTTAACCTAGTAAGAGTTCATGGTCAATTTGACCCCTCAACAAAAGTATGAAATATTTAAAAGGAATCTTTATATTCCTCGTTATTCCTTCCACTTCATGATTCTCGATAAGTTATGAAGGGTAGGGAATGTTTGAAAGATAATAACTTCTTTGAAGAGAAGTTGAGAAGAAGAGTAAGTTAAAATTTTGAGGATGAAATTCTCTAAAGAAGGGGTGAATGTGATGACCCGTGTATTGGTTAGAAGAAATTTCGAGGACGAAATTTTTATTAGGGGGGAAGGATGTGACAACCTGGAAATCCGGATTGTCCAGAAATTAAGATTTAAAGAATTAGTAATTAATAAAATGAATTTTTATTAATACTATTCTATGCTAAGTGTTTATTAATCGTTTTATAACCCAGAATGATTATTAATCGGGAGGATTCTGGCTACGAGCTAGATTGAACGAGTAAGAATTTTCAAGACAAAAATAAAATTTTTCCGGGAACAAAAATATTTCCGGGGAAAAAGACGAAATAGACACTATTCACCCGTTTCCGCTCGAAGATTTATTTTGAAATTCCGAGAAGTTATTGATTGCGTAAAATATTCAATAATATTTCAGTTATGGCAAAAACGAAGTTTTCGCCTGCGGACTCAAAACCTAAAGGTTAGGGAAAGTGAGTTCCGAGAATGTAATGAGAATGTATAATAACTAGGGTTATTATGCGTGAGAAATACGAGTATGATACGAGTTATTATACGAGTATAGAAAGAAGAATAGTACGACATATAATACGAATATCATACGAGTTAAATACGAAGAGATTACGAGAATACGAGAAAAGAATGCGTAGAATATGACTTTGTGTTCATAGACTTTGTAGAATCCAATTGGACTTGGATTATGTCAAGCCCAATGCTTTGAGAAATCAAGCCCAAGATTGGCCCAATAAGAATTAGGGTTAAGGACCAAACCAAGAAAAGAAATCGCGGATCGAACCGATGGTTAAATGGATGGGTAAGAACCATTGGGGCAACCCATGGGGTGACCCATGGGCATGTGGGCCGGCCACTTGGCCACCAAGTAAGGGTGGTGGCCAAGTTAACTTGGTGGCTAAGTTGAAGAGGAGGTGGGAATAGTAACTTTAGGGGCGAAATGACTATTTTGCCCCTAGCTTTGGTTTTCTATAAATAGAAACCTAGAATTTCATTTTCTAGGATTTTTGAAAATCCTACACTTGAGAGAGATCGAGAGATTTCAGATGGGAGAGGAAGAGGAAGAGCGTGAGCATGAATGCTCGGATCAAAAGTGATCGTGAAATAGAAAAGCTAGCGAATCGCCGGCTTTGTATAAAGGAAGAGAAATAAAGAAGAACGGTAATCCGAACACTAGTTCTTCTAAATTTTCTTTATGTTTTATGTTCAAAAACATAACTTAAGGAAGATAAGAAGTAGATTAAGTTAGAAATGATTTCATATGGTTGAAATCGTAAGAAAATGAAGAAATAAAAATAAGAAATTTAGTTTATAAATTTCTTAAGCAAGTATAAGATTCATGAGGATTTTGAGCAATCCGGATGAATATTATGAATGAGTAGGTGAATTAAGTAAGGAATGGTGTTCTATAACATCAAATTCCAAGAAAATATGAAATCGTAATCCAAAATATCGATTAAAAATGAAGAACGAACGAAGAACGCGAAAAACACGCGAAGAACACGAAGAACATTGTTGATGGACAAATTTAAAACCATCGTAGTGTAATTGTTGTTGATGGAAAAGTTTAAAACCATCGCGTATAAGTTAGATGCTTATTTCTTGGTTAGGAATGTTAGAAACGTTCATGAAGAACGGATTAAAACAGAGCTATAACGAAATTCTGGCAAAAATTTTGTAAAAGAAGAACGAAAATTTGAAAGTTAGTAAATGAACCCGAACGTGTAGGGTTTAATAAAAATGTAAGAGAACGTATAAAACGTGAGTCGTGGTCTCAAGAACGAATGAATTCCGAGTTCGGATGACCGAATTACGGACGAACGAACGAAGAACGTTAAAAATGTTAAAATGAACGAAGAACAAAGATTAAGCCAATTGAATGGCATGTTAACGAATTCAGAATGAATTTCTATCTATGGGTAATCGAAGTACGTAAGATAAGGAAGAAAATGGCTTTGGAACGACCTCGTTCCGAGTTATAACGAAGAAGTTATGAGATTTCGAAATCGGCGTCTCAAGCTTATAAAAGACTTAGACAATTTTCTAGGTTTCATACTCGGCGCCGCAGCGCGAGTTGTGCCTTGGAGGCCGACGCCGCAACGCGTAACAGTGTTCGAGTACACTGCAAGAGTTCACCACAGTGCGAACCATAGTACAATTTGTGGTGCCACAACGCCATGTATAGTACAAAAATCTTTCGAGTGTGGAAATGGCATGTGTTGACCCACTAAGTAAGGACTCGGGGCCATGGCTGGTCCGGGATGAGAGGAGAGAGAAAGGTCAGCAGCCTTGTGCAGAGAGGAAAGGAAGGGCACGACGACACATGGCCCGATGAAGGGAAAAAAGCCGTAGAGGAGAAGAGCTTTTAAGCGCTTTCGACTCTTGGGGAAGTGTAAGGAAAGATAAAGAACATAATGTTCAACTAATGTAACACTTAATCAAGTGTTTTAAACCTTTAATAGAGGTTTAACGAAAAGATTAAACGAGAATAAAAGACAAAGAATGTAGATGCGGGTTACGGAACCGATGTCCGGGGACCATTGTCGCGATAAATGAACGTGATGGATTACTATGGTTGTGATTCCTTAGACGTTGGTTGACGATGTTAATGTATAACATTTTGATGTTATGACATGGAATTGAGAGATGTATATTTAGACGCTATGAACGCAACGTTGTTGCGATGAATGATCAGTCTTAGCATACAGCGAACCGTATGGCTTTGACATTAAGAAAGGATAATGAACATGGGGTTCATGGGATGGATACCGATCGAAAGCAATTAAAACCTTGAGTAAAAGTTGAATGACAGATTAAGAGACGAGCAACGTGAACGATGAATACGTAAACGATCCTCGTGAATCGTATTCGCGTTTGATGAATGTGCTAAATATACCCTGGTTCATAACTTATTTATGATTGAATTACCTATTCATGACTTATACGGCTTATTAAGACTTAAGCCCTTGGATTTAACATTCCTTAGCATACTAGTTCTACCAATACCCCCTTCTCTAACAGTGGAAGAGAAAGAGATTCATGGCTTAGGATTTCTTACCCTTGATGTTCTCTTGCTACTCCTTCTTCTTGTTTCTTGAACTATGAACTATAGCTTTTTCTCTCAAGCCACTAAGCTCTCAACTTATAAGTTATTGGATGAAAAACTAACAACTAACAAATGAAATGGAAGCTTGCTATGTATAGGACTTGCTAGGTTAGGGTAGTTTAGTCTTTAGGCCATTCCACCTCCTTAATACACCTCCTTACTATTCATTACTTTCCCCCCTAAGAAAACTTGGCCTCCAAACTTTTTGCTTGGCCATCACAACACTTGCTCACCACTCATGTAAGACCCCAACTTTTATGAATAAAGAATAATTTTCTCGAAATATATTTTTGAATATTATGGTATGGATTCGATATAATATTATAGTTACGGGTAATATTTACAAATTTTGCAAGTAACTATAATTTTGCAAATTATAGTTACTGGTGGAAATCTGTAAAGCGTACCCAGTCTGACCCACTCAAGATGTCTTGAGAGAAGTTCCAAGAGCTGTTCAACAACAAATACTTTCCCGAAAGTATTCGTCACATGAAGGAGGTGGAGTTTATCAAGTTGGAGCAAAACAATATGATCGTGTCGCAATACAAGGCTAAATTTTTGGAGTTATCCCGGTTTGCATCCCATTTGGTTGATAATGAGGAGAGAATGACACGAATGTTTTTAAGAGGTTTGAAACCAGAGATACGTCAATATCTTATTTCTCATAAACTGTGTTTGTATTCAGATGTTGTAAATAGGGCTCAGTTATTGGAGCGCGATAACGGGTCAATGCAACCAAGAGAAAGCAACTGACAGAATGAAAATACCAGTGGTAAAAGTCATCGAAGAGGTGACAACAAACGTGGAGGGAAACAACATGCCAGAAATGGTAACCACTTCGGTGGTAATCATGGCCAAGACAATAAAAGTGGGAGTTTCAAGAAGAGGAGATTTAGTAATGATGGAAGGATGTAAGAACCAGCACCTGTTGTTAAGGAAGGAGAACGACCGTCGGTCGTATCTTACAAATGCGGAGGGGAGGGACACGTCAGTCCAAACTGTACGTAGCAGTCCAAAGAATGTTACAATTGTGGAAGAGAAGGTCACTTAGCCCGATTTTGTTGTGCACCAAAGTCAAGTCCAGCTGGGATGGAGGCATCAAAGTCTATCCCATACAAGACAAAACCAGTAGTTCAAGGGAGAGCGTTTGTTGTAACCTCCCTGAAAGCAAGGAACCCAAACGAGGTCATAACGGGTAAGCTTATCATAAACTCTAGTGAAGTATATACCTTATTTGATACCGGCTCTACCCATCCTTTTATTTCTCCTACTTGCGCTCAACGTTTAAATTTGACTCCAGAGAAATTGGACTTTTACTTATCGGTTGAAACTCCATTAGGAGAAACCTTCATTACATCCACGGTTTATAAGTCTTGTTTTATTCAAATCGGTAACCTCACATTACCTATCGATCTTATTTCTTTAAAAATACTTGTGTTTAACGTAATTCTAGGGATTGATTGGTTAACTACTCATCATGCAAAAATTGATTGTTTTCGTAAGGTTGTTAGTTTTCATATTCCTAATCAACCTATTATGCGAATTCAAGCGACGAAACCATTAAAATCAATCACGGTCATTTCAAGCCATAAAGCTATTTATTTATTGAAAAACGGATGTAAAGCTTTCTTAGCTCATGCCACAGATTTAAACAAAAATACGTCAGTTTTGAATGATATTTCTATTGTTAATAAATTTCCTGACGTATTCGCTGAAGAACTTCCTGGCCTACCCCCAGAGCGTGAAATTGAATTTTGTTTCAACCTTGAACCTGGTATAAAACCCATTTCCAAAGCCCCATATCGAATGGCTCATATTGAACTTCAGGAGTTAAAGACCCAATTACAGGAATTGTTAGACATTGGTTTCATTCGTCCTAGTACGTCTCCTTGGGGTGCTCATATTCTATTCATGAAGAAGAAAGATGGGAGTATGCGACTTTGTATTGACTACCGAGAATTGAACCATGTCACCATCCAGAATAGGTATCCGTTACCTCGCATTGATGACCTGTTTGACCAGTTGCAAGGAGCACAATTCTTTTCAAAGATCGATCTTCGTTCTGGATATCATCAGCTGAAGGTTAAAACTGAGGATATTCAAAGCGCCTTGAGAACTCTAAGACGGGCATTATGAATTCTTAGTCATGTCTTTTCGATTGAGTAATGCTCCTGCTGCCTTCATGGATATGATGAACCGAGTATTCAAGGAATATTTGGATCACTTTGTGGTTGTCTTTATTGATGACATTCTCATATATTCCAAAAGCCGTGAAGATCATGAGCAACACTTGGGACTGATACTCCAAAAGCTTCGCGAAAACAAGCTTTATGCCAAGTTGAAGAAATGTGAGTTCTGGATTGAGGAAGTTGCATTCCTTGGGCATGTGATATCAAATCATGGAATATATGTTGACCCAGCGAAGATTGAATCAATTCAAAGCTGGGAGCAACCAAAGTCAATGACCGAAGTACGTAGCTTTCTCAACTTAGCTGGTTATTATCGGAGATTCGTGGAAGGATTTTCTCGAATCGCTACTTCATTAACTCAGCTAACTCGAAAAGATACAAAGTTCGGTTGGACCGAGGAATGTGAGAAGAGTTTTCAAGAACTCAAGGGAAGACTCATTTCAGCACCTGTTCTGACAATACCATCTGGCTCAGAGGGATTTGTCATCTACAGTGATGCTTCGGGAAAAGGGCTAGGATGTGTTCTCATGCAATATGGGAAAGTCATAGAATATGTCTCTCGGTAACTCAAAGAATATGAGAGGAATTGTCCTACTCATGATCTAGAGTTTGCAGCTGTTGTCTTCGCGCTCAAGATTTGAAGGCATTACCCATATGGAGAGAAGGTGGAGATCTATACGGATCATAAAAGCCTCAAATATTTCTTCACCCAAAAGGAACTCAACATGCGGCAACGATGTTCGCTTGAACTGTTGAAAGATTATGATCATATCATTCAATACCATCCTGGTAAAGCGAACGTAGTAGCTGACGCATTGAGTAGAAGATCATATGCGGGTACGAGTGCAATATTGTCAACACAAAGGCCCATTTTATATGACTTACAATGGATGGAGACAGAGTTAAAGACTTAAGGGACCCATGTGATGATGGCGAATATACGAGTAGAACAGACTTTAATCGATAAAGTTAAAGCTGCTCAAGCTACGGACACTGAGGCGTCGTATGAGGAAGAAAGTGCAAGAAGGTGCTATTCCGGAAGCAAGAATCGATGATGAAGGAATACTTCGAGTCAACTCCAGACTTTGTGTTCCTAACGACCCTGATTTAAAGAATAAAATTATGATGGAGGCGCACAACACACCGTTTGCAATCTATCCTGGGAGTACCAAAATATATCATGATCTTCGACATACATTTTGGTGGAGCAATATGAAGAGAGAGATAACAGAGTTTATCTCAAGGTATTTAACTTGTCAACGAGTCAAGGTGGAGCATCAAGTATCAAAAGGTCCATTGCAACCACTTGAAATTCCAAAATGGAAGTGGGAACACATTACCATGGATTTCATTACTGGTCTTCCCAAGGTTTCTCAAGGCATAGATGCAATTTGGGTCATTGTTGATAGATTGACCAAGTCAGCTCACTTCTTACCTATACGAGAAACTTTTACACTTGAACATCTTGCTCGTATGTACATAAATGAGATTGTAAGACTGCATAGTATGCTAGTATCCATAGTTTTTGATCGAGACCCAAGATTCACTTCACGATTTTGGGTTAGTTTGTAGAAAGCTATGGGCATAGATTTACGATTTAGCTCGGCATATCATCCTCAGATGGACGGGCAGTCGGAGAGGACTATTCAAACTCTTGAAGATCTATTAAGACTCTGTGTCCTTAACTTCAAAGGAAGTTGGGACAAGTTATTACCATTGGTGGAGTTTTCCTACAACAACAGTTATCAAGCATGTATTGGCATGGCTCCATTTGAGGCGTTGTATGGGAGAAAGTGTCATTCTCCAGTATGCTGGGATGAGGTGGGTGAAGCAACGTTGTTGGGACCGGAGTTGGTACGTATGACTATAGAAAAGATTCAAACGATCCGACAACGTATAAAAACTTCACAAGATCGACAAAAGAGTTATGTTGATCTTCATCGAAAGGACGTAGAATTCGATATTGGAGATCATGTGTTGTTACGTGTTGCTCCATGGAAAGGAGTTATGAGATTTGGAAAAAGAGGAAAGATCAATCCTCGATTCCTTGGCCCATTTTTAATTCTCGAACGAGTAGGAACTGTGGCTTATAGACTCGCCTTACCGCCAAGTATGTCTAATGTTCATAACGTTTTTCACATATCTATGTTACGTAAATATGTGAAAGACCCGAACCACATTATTGAGTTAGAATCAGACGAGATAGAGAAAGATTTAACGTATGAAGAGTTGCCTGTTAAAATCTTGGATAAGAAGGATCATGTTCTACGCTCCAAGATTATACCTCAAGTCAAAGTTTTGTGGAGAAACCACGATGTGGAAGAAATGACTTGGGAGTTAGAATCTGAGATGAAGTCAAGGTATCCTCATCTCTTCGACATACCAGGTATGTACCCTAATTTCGAGGACGAAATTTCATAAGAAGGGGAGGTTGTAAGACCCCAACTTTTATGAATAAAGAATACTTTTCTCGAAATAAATTCTTGAATATTATGGTGTGGATTCGATATAATGTTATAGTTATGGGTAATATTTACAAATTTTGCAAAGTAAGCAAGTGGTTATATAATATTTGATTGGTCTGGGAATATTCGTTTTAACAGGGAATATTCGTACGACGGTACAAAACCCATTTCCAAAGCCTCATATCGAATGGCTCATATTGAACTTCAGGAGTTAAAGATCCAATACATGAATTGTTAGACATTGGTTTCATTCGTCCTAGTACGTCTCCTTGGGGTGCTCATATTCTATTCATGAAGAAGAAAGATGGGAGTATGCGACTTTGTATTGACTACCGAGAATTGATCAATGTCACCATTAAGAATAGGTATCCGTTACCTCGCATTGATGACCTGTTTGACCAGTTGCAAGGAGCACAATTCTTTTCAAAGATCGATCTTAGATTCGGATATCATCGGTGAAGGTTAAAAGCGAGGATATTCCAAAGCGCCTTGAGAACTTCGAGACGGGCATTATGAATTCTTAGTCATGTCTTTTCGATTGACTAATGCTCCTGCTGCCTTCATGGATATGATGAACCGAGTATTCAAGGAATATTTGGATCACTTTGTGGTTCTCTTTATTGATGACATTCTCATATATTCCAAAAGCCGTGAAGATCATGAGCAACACTTGAGGCTGATACTCCAAACGCTTCGTGAAAACAAGCTTTATGCCAAGTTGAAGAAATGTGAGTTCTGGATTGAGGAAGTTGCATTCCTTGGGCATGTGATATCAAATCATGGAATATATGTTGACCAAATAAGATTGAAGCAATTCAAAGTTGGGAGCGATTAAAGTCAATGACCAGAAAATCGTAGCTTTCTCGACTTATTTGGTTATTATCGGAGATTCGTGGAAGGATTTTCTCAAATCGCTACTCCATTAACTCAGCTAACTCGAAAAGATACAAAGTTCGGTTGTTGCGAGGAATGTGAGAAGAGTTTTCAAGAACTCAAGGGAAGACTCATTTCAAGACTGTTACGACAATACCATCAGCTCGGAGGATTTGTCATCTATAGTGATGCTTCGGGCAAAGGGCTAGGATGTGTTCTCATGCAACATGGGAAAGTCATAGAATATGTCTCTCGGCAACTCAAAGAATATGAGAGGAATTATCCTACTCATGATCTAGAGTTGGCAGCTGTTGTCTTCGCGCTCAAGATTTGAAGGCATTACCCATATGGAGAGAAGGTGGAGATCTATACGGATCATAAAAGCCTCAAATATTTCTTCACCCAAAAGGAACTCAACATGCGGCAACGACGTTCGCTTGAACTGTTGAAAGATTATGATCATATCATTCAATACCATCCTGGTAAAGCGAACGTAGTAGCTGATGCATTGAGTAGAAGATCATATGAGGGTACGAATGCAATATTGTCAACACAA
Organism: Panax ginseng; assembly: GCA_020205605.1. Lineage (NCBI taxonomy): Eukaryota > Viridiplantae > Streptophyta > Magnoliopsida > Apiales > Araliaceae > Panax > Panax ginseng. The sequence goes on along the minus strand of CM035138.1, from coordinate 55,659,202 downwards.
AGGCCCATTTTATATGACTTACAATGGATGGAGACAGAGTTAAAGACTCAAGGGACCCATGTGATGATGGCAAATATACGAGTAGAACAGACTTTAATCGATAAAGTTAAAGCTGCTCAAGCTACAGACCTGGAGCTGATACGTATGAGGAAGAAAGTGCAAGAAGGTGCTATTCCGGAATCAAGAATCGATGATGAAGGAATACTTCGAGTCAACTCCAGACTTTGTGTTCCTAACGACCCTGATTTAAAGTATAAAATCATGATGGTGGCGCACAACACACCGTTTGCAATCTATCATGGGAGTACCAAAATGTATCATGATCTTCGACATACATTTTAGTGGAGCAATATGAAGAGAGAGATAGCGGAGTTTATCTCAAGGTATTTAACTTGTCAACCAGTCAAGGCGGAGCATCAAGTATCAAAAGGTCCATTGCAACCACTTGAAATTCCAGAATGGAAGTGGGAACACATTACCATGGATTTCATTACTGGTCTTCCCAAGGTTTCTCAAGGCATAGATGCAATTTGGGTCATTGTTGATAGATTGACCAAGTTTGCTCACTTGTTACCTATACGAGAAACTTTTACACTTGAACATCTTGCTCGTATGTACATAAATGAGATTGTAAGACTGCATGGTATGCCAGTATCCATAGTTTTTGATCGAGACCCAAGATTCACTTCACGATTTTGGGTTAGTTTGTAGAAAGCTATGGGCATAGATTTACGATTTAGCTCGGCATATCATCCTCAGATGGACGGGCAGTCGGAGAGGACTATTCAAACTCTTGAAGATCTATTAAGACTCTGTGTCCTAAAATTCAAAGGAAGTTGGGACAAGTTATTACCATTGGTGGAGTTTTCTTATAACAACAGTTATCCAACATGTATTGGCATGGCTCCATTTGAGGCGTTGAATGGGAGAAAGTGTCATTCTCTAGTATGCTGGGATGAGGTGGGTGAAGCAACGTTGTTGGGACCGGAGTTGGTACGTATGACTACAGAAAAGATTCAAACGATCCGACAACGTATAAAAACTTCACAAGATCGACAAAAGAGTTATGTTGATCTTCATCGAAAAACGTAGAATTAGATATTAGAGATCATGTGTTGTTACGTGTTGCTCCATGGAAAGGAGTTACGAGATTTTGAAAGAGAGGAAAGATCAATCCTCGATTCCTTGGCCCGTTTTTAATTCTCGAATGAGTAGGAACTGTGGCTTATAGACTCGCCTTACCGCCAAGTATGTCTCATGTTCATAACGTTTTTCACATATCTATGTTACGTAAATATGTGAAAGACCCGAACCACATTATTGAGTTAGAACCAGACGAGATAGAGGAAGATTTAACGTATGAAGAGTTGCCTGTTAAAATCTTGGATAAGAAGGATCATGTTATACGCTCCAAGATTATACCTCAAGTCAAAGTTTTGTGGAGAAACCACGATGTGGAGGAAATGACTTGGGAGTTAGAATCTGAGATGAAGTCAAGGTATCCTCATCTCTTCGACATACCAGGTATGTACCCTAATTTCGAGGATGAAATTTCATAAGAAGGGGAGGTTGTAAGACCCCAACTTTTATGAATAAAGAATAATTTTCTCGAAATATATTTTTGAGTATTATGGTGTGGATTCGATATAATGTTATAGTTATGGGTAATATTTACAAATTTTGCAAAGTAAGCAAGTGGTTATATAATATTTGATTGGTCCGGGAATATTCATTTTAACGAGGGGAATATTAAATGCGGCAGCACAATCATTGGTGGACCCTAACGAAAGTATTATAAGTAGTTAGAAAAGCGACAAAAATATCTTTCTATAAAAATAACGGCGGATGATTTACCGTTAAAAGCTGTTGAACTACCGGTAGTAAAAGAATAACGATGTCTGGCGTGGTTGCATAGTAGCACCACGGTATTGATTATTGATGCTTACGTGAAAAGTCACTCAGTTATACTCAAATATTGCTACAGTAATTGCTGCATCACATCTCTCATATTATTGATGCAATTATTGTTACAGTATCATCTGCATAATATGTTATATTATTAAATCAATAATTGAGACGACAAAGTTATTCATATTATTATTTGCAATATTGACAATGTCTAGAAGTTACATCAAGGAGAGGTTTGGTCACCTAATTGCTGGCATGATAAGGAGAAATCCTTATCGGAAAGCCCCTCTTTCCGGAACAACTTTGGTTGTTAAATATTGTGAATTATAATATTAATGATGAATAAGTTCGTGTTGATTAAAGATGAATTTTATAGTTCCATTGTGTTGGACTTATTTTTGTAAGTATAATTGATGTCTGGAGGTTATATTGTTCAATTGGGTATTCGGGACACTTTTCGTGTTAGAGTACTATTCACAAGTTACTATTCATGAGTTACTATTCATGAGTTACTATTCACGAGTTACTATTAATGAGTTACTATTCACGGGGTACTATTCACCCGTAAGATATATTTCTGTTCGATCCAAATCATTTTTGGGTACAATATTATTCCATGAGGAGATGTGATAATTTTTCAGACCGTTGGTTGAAGATATAATAGTAAATTAATATGGACTGCTGGTGGAAAGTATAATAGTAAATCAATATGGATTGCTGGTTTAAAATTTTAATAGTAAATCAGTATGGACCGTTGCTTTAAGTTTTAATAGTAAACCAATATGGACCGTCCGTTTAAAAGTAAATGAATCTGGACCGTTCATGAATTAGTTACTATTCAGTCCATTCTCCTATAAATAGAAGCTCATTCCTTCATTATTTCTTACGAATTCACTGAAACTCTAGAGAGAAACTATAGAGAGAAAGAAAAAAGTATATCTCGCTACTTCACTACTTTGATTATTAGATTTTTTCTAAGGTAAGGAATATTATTTTTGTACTCATAAAGGGTATTCTTTATTTCTTATTCATGAAGAGAACTTACATTATTCTATTCTTTATTATTACATTGGAATAACTTTTGTATCTGTGGGATACCCCTATACTTGGTGAAATTCTTACGTTATTCCATTCTTTATTATTATGTTGGAATAACTTTTGTCTATGAAAAGTCTCACGCATACATGGTGAAATTCTTACATTATTCCATTCTTATTATTACATTGGAATAACTTTGTTTATCTGATACCGCATACATGGTGAAATTCTTCTAATATTCCGTTCTTTATTATTCGCCGGAATATCACATACGTGCATTTACAGGACTGGTTCCATTATTTATCATTACATCGGGGATATCCTATCTCATACGTTCTGTGGGACTGGTTTCATTATTTATTATTTTGTCGGAATATCCTGTCTGTGCATTTACGCCGGACCTGGTTCCATTATTTATTATTCTATTGGGAATAACATATCTGTGCAGTCTATCACACGCATGGTGAATCCTTCTGTTATTCCATTCTTTATTATTTTGTTGGAATAACCTGTTTATGTGGATTACCACATGCATGGTGAATGATCCTGTGTATTCATTCCTTATTAAATTGTGGAAATGATCTGTATACGTGGATTACCGCATGACGGGTGAAAATCCTTTTTCAATTTCATATATTATATTATACTCAGTTGGTTAAAGCTTTGGCTTCTATACTCTATGAAATTAGTGGAATATCCTTGATATTTGCGCTTCATCCAGTATCTTTTCATGGAAATATTCTTCTGAGCATTCTTGAATTCTACTTCACAAAGCAGTATCAAGTTGACAATTTGGACGTTATTGAGTTCATGATAAATTAACTTATAAATCTTTAAAATTTATTCTTAAACCTGTTTTATTGAATTGTCATCATTCTCATGCTTATATTATGTTCAAAGTCATCTTTTGCTTACGTGCATAGATGGACTTGGTATGATTATGACCAGGGATTATTCGGTATAATCATGACCATAATGTGACGAATAATGTGGTAAAAGTCCTCATTGGCCTGTAGTTCATTGGTGGACAGTTGTTGGTATGATTATGACCAGGGAATATTCGGTATAGTCATGACCATTGATGATTACATGAATATCCTTGGCCATTGAGCAGGGATGATTCGATTTTATTTATTAAGCTGAGTCTCAGCGATAAAAGTCATGAAAAACCTTTTAAATCATAGAAGATAGTAGATTTTATTCTCTACTTGACTCTTCTAATGGATTGCTTGTTCCGCTGCAGTTAAACTTGTTGTCTATTATATTATTCTATCAGTTTAACATTATTGAAGGCTAATGATAATTTATTCTGCATTATCTTAGTCATAATATTTCTTCTTGGGCTAGTTGAGCTCAACCTTTCTTTCACCTTTGTTCTCTTGTGAAATGAGAGCGTAGTTGGGACTAGTCGGGGAGCGGTGATGGTCCTAGATGGTGCATTAGTAGTCCTCACTATTACGTGAAATAGTGTGATAATAAATGTAATGAGGACTCCATTGAGTGTGGATATTGTCTAGATGACAATATTTGTATTAAAACTCACAGCCTTTGTTTTGTCGTATTTCACACGACTGTTGTATAATTAAGTTGTATTTATATTCAGTACCTTGTATCTGGCGACCCAAGATGGGTGATGTATACCTATTTTGGGGGCGTCACAACTCATCTTAGCCATTAAGTCACATTACTTGCTCACCACAACACTTATCCATTAAGTCACTTTACTTGCCCACCACTTTGGGTCATCCTTGTTCTCATGGGTTGCCCCATGGATCACCCTTACCCATTGAATTAATATTTTGGGCTTAAGGTTTAATTAGCTTACTTATAATTTGGGCTTACATTAATTCACTTTGGACCTCTCATTACACATACTTGGGATTGCTCCTTAATTTCTATTGGACATAACCATTCTTACATTTGGGCTTTCTCAATTCTCATTGGACTTTAATATTTCCTACACAATCCTACAAATTAAATACATTTGGCTTAAAGCCTTAGGACATACTTTATGTATAATTCTCGTATCCTAACTCGTATACTAATTCATGATATACGATATACCATCATTCATACATACTCGTATAACACATCATATAGTATTCGTATTCATTACCTCGTACAATACCTATGTATAATACGATCATCGCTTAATTCATTACATGCGTTTAAACTCCTTCTCGAAAGTCACTTTCCCTAAACCTTAGGTTTTAAGTCCGCAGGCGAAATATTACGTTTTCCATAACTGAAATATTATTGGATATTCCATCTTACCTTGATATTATATCGTTACGTATTTCTCGAAAGTTCAAAAATAATTCCCGGGCAGAAATGCGTGAATAGTGTTTTTCAAAAAATTTCTCAGAAAGTTTTTATTTTCGTCTTGGAAATTCAAACACTTTAATTCTACCACGTAGGCAAAATACTATGACATTCTGATATGTTTAGGTCATAGAACGACCTCTAATTAGCTTGCTCCCATAAATAATCAATTATTTTTATTTAATCCACATATTAAAATAAAATTTTAATTCTCCTAAAAATCCAATTTTTCTCGGGCGTTACAAGCGTGCTATCAGGAGCATCACAAGAGACATCCATATACCGATCTGTCCTTCTGTCAAGCGTTATTGACCTATGTCGAAGCCGCCGATCAGAGATATTGTTGGTTGATTTCATAACCGATAAACACGCGCAAGTATAGCGGTCAACAAGTAATATAATGATAAGAGAGTTGTCGAACCCACGAGGAATTATCTGTAATAGTTACCGAGTACCGACTTTATATCGCCTCAGTCTTATTTAAACAGTTAATTAAAATGATAAATTATGATTACAATTACTCTAAATAATAGAAATACAAAACATAGATAAATAGATAAAGAGCTATGAACACAATATCCACATACAAGCATTTTGTCAAACACTTGGCTTCCATCACTTTGTTCAAATTTCTTCAATCTCCTTATGATCATGGCGGCCACTATGAATTGACAATACACAGATTATGCATAACATAATCACATGCCCATATATTTTTGGTCCAAATCCACAATCCATTTTCCAATTTCAAATAGATTACTAAACTAATTATCAATTCATTAGCAATTAAACATTAAGCACGAAATATAAAGAACCAATTCGTATGACACCAATTCAAAGGAAAGAAAATTATAAGTTTAATTCATAATAAATAAATCAAACTATTCCAAATATTAGGTAATCACCCATGGATAATACAAGTATCAAAGAAAAGTTAGAAACTTAATTCAATTCCTTGCCTCCATTGGTGTTACAAGTGTTTGTGCACTAGATCCCCAAGCATGAGTTATAGCCGCTAGAGGAAGAAGAAAGAAAAAGAATGTCTTCCCCTTGGTTTCTAGATTAAGCCCACCATTGAAGCACTTCTAATATTGTTGAACAATCATGGCACAAGGCCATGGCCTTCCTTCTCCAAGCTCTTCCATCTTCTCTCTCTTTTCTCCCTCTTCAGACTTCACAGGTTTGCGGCCTGATCAAACAAAGGATGGCGAGTTGGCGGCCGTGATCCTTGGATGCAAGTGGGTGCACTTCATAAAACCACCTGAGTCGGCTATTGTATCTGTGGTCCGTGAGTTCTATGCAAATGCCAGTGCCAATGGTCCTGCTATTGTTCAAGTCAGGGGGCGATCAGTGGCATTTGGAAGCCAAGCCATAAATGCACTTTTCGCGACACCTAGCTATGATGGCAAGGACTATTTGGAGCAGGGGCTTCGCAGCTATGACTTGGACGATATTGTTAGGAGGCTCTGCAATCCCGGGACAACATGGAAAACCAATGACACAACGGGTGAGAAGACCAATTTCCCACATCATGCACTCAGTCGCAATGGGATGGCGTGTTACAATTTTGTATGTGCCAACATGATCCCTACTCGTCACCTTAGCGACGTGGCTAAGGATCGAGCGATCCTATTATTCGCCATTGTCATGAGTCTGGATGTGGATATCAGAGTTCTCATTCAGGAGTCCATCCTGAAGGCGATCAAGAGTACCAATTGTGGGGGACTTCCACATTTATCCTTGATCATCCGATTGTGCAAGCAGACATGTATTCATTGGGGACCAGAAGAGATAGCTTTGCCGCCCATGTTAGTCATCGACCATCAAGTCATTTCACACTTCAGTGTATGGGACGAGGTGGCCTCACATGTGAGAGGTGAGGGGTACGGGCCACCTACTGAGCCGCATTCCACGTCAGAGGTCGGACACTCGCAGCCACCAGAGTCAGGCTCATCTTCACAAGGGCTATTGGCTGAGATTATGGAATCCCTCACCTTACTACATTAGAACCAAGACACCAATGCTCAGAGGCAGAAGAGGCACATAACAACAGTTGCCTGGAGGCAGGACATCGCGATGCAGTATCAAGCCTAGCTGGTCAACAATATGCAGAGCATCTACACAAAGTATAGTGGCGAGGATGTTGATTTCACGCCATTCCAGTTCCCAGAGCCTCCTATTTTCCCACCATACCCTCCACCATCACCACCTGCAGAAGCTGACAAGGATGATGCTGATGTCGATTGACCAGACGTCAGTAAAGCCCTCTTGTATTAATTTATATATGCTTAACAATGACGACATTGCTCATCTTCAGTTTTGGGGTATTTATTATGGGTTATCTATTTTATCCTGTCTAGTGCCATGATAGGTTGCCATATCTTAGTATTTTGCATATGTTTTATCATTATTGTAGTGCAGTCATGTATAAACTGCGTTTTTGACATCATTTTGGGCTTTATTAGGCTTTGGTTTATTATGTTTTGGTATTATTATGGATGGATGTCATGAACAGTTTTTATTATTATGGATGGATGCTTTGATTATTATCAGCATGTATGTTTAGTTTATAGCCATCTTTTGGGACTTATACAGATTTGTATGCTTGTGTCATGTTAATGGATTTATTACCCTATTTTGAGATATTATTATGCATGGGTTTTATATAATTTATTAATTTTTGTTTGTGGGTAATGACAAGCGCCAAGTGATTATGTCTATCTGTTAGAGTCATGTCAAGCATGCATGAGCTAGGGGTTTGTTCAATCGATAAGTTGAGACTGTTATTGATCTGTCATTCTTAGCAAGCACCGACCAACTATTTTAACTAGTTATATTTTGAATTTAGTTTGCGTGTTTATTGCTTTGAGAATATGTTCACTCTTTTAAACTTTCATGACTACAAGGTAATAAAAGACTTAGACGCTTATACAGTTTCGGATCTTGGATTCTGACATGTTTTCAAATAAAAAAATTATATTAAAAGTCGTGCGGTGGGTCGAAATGAAGCGTGAAACGCACTCTCCCATAAATGCAGACTGATGTTGAGATGAAGCATAAAATGCACTCACCTAATAATCTTCGGATTTCGTAAAGTCTAATTTGGTTTAAGTTAATTATGTGGCCTTTGCGGCTCTAGTTATTAGATTCATGGGGGGTGTTCTACACCTAGTGCCCTAAAGTCTTCTGGCATTGGAGTCATTGATCAAAAGCTCATTAATGGGTAGCTCTGAATAGCCTAAGGTAATTAAGCACTGTGCGAGTTAGATTTTATTGTCTTCATGCTAGAGCCTTTTGATCCATTCTTGTATTTGTGTCTTGTTCTTAATGCTTGTTTAGTGTTTGAGTTGTATAGAGCATATTGATATTCACAATCGACCGTGTGAAATTAATTTAAGTTATGATTAGTTAGGATGGTTGGTCTCCACACACACACACACACATAGAATTGATCGAATACAGTCTTATGCTTGAAATTGATTGAACCCTTATTCATATTTGTGTTTGTCCTGTTATCTGGGAGTAGCTATGATTGAGCTTAGAAGCCATAATGCTAGTATACAGTTTTATACATCATTCACGTGTTGTTTTACTGTTGTTATTTTTGTGTTAGATAGTTTACTTGAGGATAAACAAAGACTTAAGTTTGGGGGTATTTGATGAGTGAGATTTATACATGCGAATCGGATCATTTATTGCTTAAAAGGTTGCTTGATCTTCGTAGATTTTATAGAGCGTTTATATGATTTTAGTATTATTTTGCTTAACTGATGTGTTGCAGGGCTTATTAGGTCTTTTCCAGCTTTTAGGGGGCAAAAATGTCAATTTTCCTACACTGGTGCTGTAGCACCTGTAATAACCTAATATTTTCTATATAAATAAAACAGAAATTTTGCGTATAATTTTTTTTATATTTTATTTTATTTATTTTAAAGATGAGAATGCGTGTAAGGTAATGTGTATGTAATTGTGCGATGAATATAAAATATATTTATTACATAAATGATTATAAATAATGTTATTTTAGAATTATTGCTCATTATAAATTATATTCTTATAATAATTAATTTTCTGATAAAAATGTTTTTATTAATTATTTTCCATAAAAATATGATTACATATTATTTAAATAATATATGATATGATTGTAGAATTATTATAATAACTATTTTATTGTATGAATTTATTTCAGATTAATTAAGTTAATTATTTAACTTAATTAATAATGATAAGTATATGTAAGATAAATCAGATATGGAATCCAAACCCTAATTTTAGATTTTTCTCAAGGAATGAGAATAATAATATAATATTAATTATATTTTGATTTTTCAGTGCTATAAAATAATATTGTATGTACGTATTGTTAATGATTGGTCAATGGTGGTGTAGTATTTGGAAAACCCTAATGTTATCGCTAAACCCTAGTTTCGAAGTTAAATAAGACTTTAAAATCTGTCTAGTAATTATGTTATGTGATTAATGATATTTATTATAATATTATATTATTAATATTTCAGTGCTATAAATATGTACTGTATATGTGTGTGGACTGTTTATGGTTGTTCAATTATGGTGTATTATGACCAAGCCCTAGCATTAAATTGTGAAACCGTAATTTAAAACTCCATTATGAGTTCGAGAATGTTTTGTAATTGTATTATTATGATTAAGGATAAGTATTATGGAATTTAAAGTTAATTAGGAAAACCCTAATTTTTGAAACCCTAATTAATATTTATAAACCCTAATTGTCAGTTGGGGGAAACCCTAATTGCAAAATTAGAATGTTTAATGTTAATTAGTGGACCTAAACTTAATTAACAAGTTTTAGGTAATTAAAAACCTAAACTAATTTAAGAAACCCTAATTATAATTTTAGAAACTAAGATTTTATATTTTAAACCCTAACTAGAAATCCTACAATTTCTGTGCTAAACCTTAAGGGTTTGTCATGTTACTAGATTGCCATTAAAATCATAAGGATAATGACAAGTTTACACCTATTGTATTATTTGAGCTTACTTGAAGATCTAGACAAATTGGTGTTGGTGACCAACTCTCACTAACCCCATGTGACATTAAACACTAGCAATCAGGTGAATTCAGCTACATACATTGCATACATGTAATATATATAGCATTCGAGAGAAAAAATATCATATTCAAGCTCATTTTTGCTCATTCACTCAAACCATTTTCTCTCAACTCAAAACCCATGAAAATAGTTAGCATATCAGTCCCACAAACAAGCCCCACTAACACCCATAGCAAAAAACAGAAGTCAAGAATCAGAATTGATGCATAAAGGTATAAACCTAAACTAAAATTTTTGATCTTGTATGTTATAATGGATTTGTGATTTTTATGTTTAATTATGTTGTATAAGGTGTTAATCTATGATCTGGGTTGCTAGATGTTAGATCCATAACATCTAGAGGCTTATATTTGATGATTTTCCAAATCTGGAAATTTTTGATAATGAGGGTCTGACAATGAATGTCAGGTCCCATATATCTTAGTAGGTTATGTGTTTGTTCTGTTTAAATGTTTTAACATGTAATATGTTGTGAGATCTTTAGTCTGGAACTGGAATCAGGGTCATATGATGCACAAATTTTATGTTATTAATGGTCAAAACCCGTTGACCGGGCATGGCCAAAGGAATTCTGGGTAACCCAGAAAGCATTTTTATGTGTCTGGCAATATTTTGCAAGCCTTGATCTGTCAGTTGGTTAAGAGTTTTGATGTTGTTGTTGTAACTAGTTTATAGTCTGTTATATGCTCTTTAAACTCATGTCTTTAGATCCCACAAACAATCAACTGATCAAACGTGGTGGACGGTCAAACCTGACCATCCGATCACGATTTGCTTTTCTCGGAAATTCGAAACCGGTTGATCAAGCCCTCCGAGAGGTTTGAATAGAATCATAACTTATGATTCTCATTATACTAATTTGTGATCATGATATTTCATTGTTATTTGTAGTAAGTACTACCTGTTTAGACCAATAACCAACCTATTTGATGGCCAGAACAGTAGGAAATTTGAGCCACAAAGTGGTCAGTCGAAGCTGTCTTGGTTTCTGGGTAACCCAGAAAGCCCAAAAAGCTTCTGACAGACACTTCGAAGCTTTGGATTGTGCAGATGTGATATTGTATGGCATAGATGATGATTGTTTTGTGTAGTACTACATAAACACTACATGAACAATATTTAACAAGACCCAGAAAATACATGGACTGAAATATTAATCGTAGTCAAACCTAACATGCTAGTAACTGTCTGTCAGTGTTCTTGAAGCTCAAGAACACCAACAGCGACGGTTACTGTCGCTATAGCCTATAGTGACAATTTTATTTATTTTATTTTCCTAATTTCAGAAAAATAATTAAAAATAGGAAATAAATTATAAAAATTACCAAAAATGGTTTTAAAAATTATTTTAAATTATGAAAAATAATTTTTGACTATTTGGGATATTTTTCATTAATATTTATAATTATTTGAATATTAATGATATTTAATTTATTTAATTAGTGTATTAAATAAATTAGAGAAAAATGATTTAATATTATGAAAAATCATTTTAAATAAGAATAAAGTATTTAAAAATATTTTTAGTTATGAAATGTAACTTGTAAATTTTTTTGATAAATTTCATTAATAAATTAATATTAATTATAATTAAGTTATTTAATAAATGCATTAAATAAATTATAAAAATAGAATTAATGATTTAAAAATCATTTAAAGATTATAAAAATATTTTAAGTTATAAAATATAACTTTTGATATTTTGTCATGAAAATATTAATTATTTAATATCAATGATATTAGATTTATTTAATAGTTATATTAAATAAATTAGTTTTAAAATGATTTTAATATTATAAAAATCATTTTAAATGATAATAAATTTTTGAAGATATTTTAAGTTATAAAATATAAATTTTAATATTTAAAGGATAATTTCATTAATAATTTAATATTAATGATATTATTGGTATTAAATTTATTTAATAATTATATTAAATAAATCGTTTAAAAATAGTTTTATTGATTTAAAAATCATTTAAAAGGAAATAAATGAATTAAAAATATTTTAAGTTATAATAAATAACTTTTAATATTTTGATAAATAAGACATTAATAAATTAAATATTAATGGTAATTATTTAAAAATAATTTTAATTATTTTAAAAATCATTTAAGGGTAATATTAGTACTTTAAAAATATTTTTGAGTTATTATAAATAACTTTAATATTTTGGCAATGGTTTCATTAATAGTTTAATATTAATTAAATATTAATGATAATATAATTGTTTAATATTTAAATCATTTAATAATGATTATGGTGTTTGAAAATTCATGATAAATTATAATAAATGTTTAAAAATTATTATATGTCATTTAAAAATAATATGACTGATACTTACAGATATTAAACTACAGGATAGAGGCTTAGACTCAATAATTACCCGATAAACCGTCGGTACACCGACATGTTTCAGAAATTGATCTGAACTTAGATATTTTGACTGTATTAATGTTTGTTTGTGATTCAATGACTGTTGATTATGTGTGAAAAGGTGAATAGGTAATGTGCTGACTGCAATAAGCACTATTATGTGGTATGATATATTATTCTAATATATAGAATCATCTTAATGATGATAGGTTCCTGTATAAAAGATAAAACTAAGTTGTGTACTGTAAGCAGCTGACCAAGCAAGTATCCTACCTTTGCATTTCCTTTATGCAATGGACATGAGTAAGAAAGTTTCAGATTTATATTATTATTGTACTAGATTATTAACCATATTGTCGTATATATTATATCCGATCATTGTTTATCAACATGATATTATATTATATAACTCATATATATATATATATATATATATATATATATATTATGTTAGATTAATTTTGAAATATGGTTATACAAGTGTCCTCACTTGGATAATCATTGTATTTAAACACATGTTGATATATATATATATATATATATATATATATATATATATATATATATATATATATATATATATATACCTCTAAGCTATTTGACATGATACATATTTAGAAATATCGTTGAATATGATAAAAACCTTTTTGAATCTAATCAAATTATTTTGGTTCGAATTCCAGACTAAGTATAAACATCCCGATCTAGGGAAAACTTTTATCTTGGTGAATGAGTGAGTGAACGATAATATCGTTCTTGCATGTAGTATTGATCAATACAGGGCCCATGGGATGTACACCCTTGCGCCCGTAAGTTATGACAGTTTGCGGATGAAGTTATGCTAAACCTTATTGCAAATTTAAAACAATGTTCATAGTATGTATCCTTAACCCTATGTATAGTCAATACGTAGTTTCAAAAATTTGGTATAGAATTGTTATGTTATTATTATCGGTTCAGTTTACTTCACAACTATTAATTCGTTATAGAAGTGATGTACAAAGAAAACATTTAATTCTTTCAGCTAATTATATTTATAATTGTTATTACTTGCTGGGCACCCAAATGCTCATTCTTGCTTTAAATTTAAATGTTTTCAGCTAGGCATGATCAAGCCGATGGTTCAGACAAGAACAAGTGAAAAGGAAAGCAAACAGAATATGTTTAATGGTATCTTTTGTAATAGTTAAACTGTATTAAGACAATGATATGTATTATCTATCATGTAAGGAATTATAGTACAACATGACTCAACTTTCAGGCTTTAACCTTTATATAACAAGAAGTTATAGAGGCTCAAAGTCATTGTCAGAGCTGTTCTTGAGCTTCTGGGCAACCCAGAACAGTGGTCATGGTCGGTCAATGATTTTGTGGCTTTAATATCTGTGATTCTGTGTATTAGATGTGAGTTGTGTTTGTTGTAACATGTATTAAATGTGTCAGGGAACATATATATAACACTAACTTGAACAAATCATCATTCTAAGGTCTCTATTTATGCTGGTCAAAGTACAGCCAAACGTTGTTCTTCATGTTCTTCGGTTTTTTGGGTAACTCAAAAAACTTGGTCAAGCTCGGTCAACGACTTTTGACCATTAATTCCTGAAATCCTATAAGTTGTTTAAGAAATTTAAGATCATAGATATGTAGTACATATATTAGGGTGTTAATCTAAAATAAAACATTACAAAACCAACAAATAGAAGGCGATCAAAAAGTTGGCCAAAGTAGCTGGTACAAACTGTTCTTGAGTTTTCTGGGTAACCCAGAAAACTGCAATCCGTGAACGGTTAACGCACTTTGACCACTTATAACTTGCAATCTATGGTTCTAATGAACCTGTTTTCTTTTCCAGATTGAAGACCTACTAACAGGCTACAAGTAACATACAATTAACAGACCTAAACATAAACACATATGAATCTACAAGCCCTGACATTCGGCTGTCAGACTAGATTTTAAAATTTTTTAGATTTCTAAAAACACTTAATTACAGTATCTAGATGTTATAAAAACGTGTTCTACCAATCTAACATACTTTCTAACATACTAATACATATTTCTAAACATCTAAACAACAAAATTAACAAAGGATCAAAGAGCTAATTATGAATTAGGGTTTGCACCTTTTCTTGATTGATTTTTAATTCTAGCTTCTGATTTTGTTGCTGCTATTACCCAGGCTTGATTTGGTAAGTATATAAGTGTATCTTAGCTTAGAAATTTCATGAGTTTTCTCAGCCCTAGGGTTCCTATTTATAGAATTTTTCAACTTGGCTTTTTGGACATTTTCAAGTAACTTGCCTCCAAAAATATTTGATCTGATGACTATTATCATGCTTGTGAGTTACAAGCATGTCATATACAGCCTATGAACTTACAATGGTGACTCCTAACCTACTTATGAGCTAGTTAGGTTAGTTTAGTAGCTTAATTATGCCCTAATATTCACTAATCTTGATTAGGGTTTTATTTTTAATGAATAGGATTGTTAAATGATGTTTATTAGTACCTAATTGAAGTTTACTAACAATGATTAGGTGTTAAGATAATCTAATTAGAGTTAAATTAGCTAATTAGGATTAGGTTTCCAAATTAGTGTTAAGGTTTTGCTGATTAGGGTTAGGATTTATTAATCTAGGGTTACTAACCTAGATTTCTCACTAATCTTAACAAGCACGACAAAGAATTTTGTCAGTGTAAGAACGACAAAGCAACTTGTCCCAACAAATATACCGAAAAGTACATTTTTTAAAGAAAATTTTAAGCACGAGGTGTCAACCACGGCGTTTTTTAGATAAAATTTTATTTGACCAAATTTGTTTTACAGAGTATATATTAACACTTAACACATTCAGAATGGAGAAATTTTATTGATATGACTGAATTTTACATAACCGAATCTTATTAGGGTTTTGGGTTTTTACAGTATATGTACTATTTTCCATTCCCTATATCATATTGCCATCTATTGTTTATCATGCATGTATTATATATGTTATGCATATGTATGTCTAAAGATGTTCATCATTGATCCCTAGATGGTCTTATGACACGACCCATACAGATGTCGTCATCGACAGTTAGCCGCATTGATCATACCCCACCAGTATTGGTGGTCTCCTGTTAGAGACCGTGGTATGATAGTTTGTCACCCCCAGATGGGGTGACCGTAGATCAGCTGTTGGGGCACTCTGTGACCCTCCTAATGTTCCAGGTTCCATTAGGTTTTATAGAGGGCATGCTAGAGCACTAGGTACCGGATAGGCAGGTGTAACGACCGAGAAATTTGGATCCTTCATAAAATATTTGAAAGAATTAAATAATGAATAAAATAATCTTATTTGTAATTATATGTGTTAATAAGATGTATGTCGTTCTATAACCTAGAAACGTCAGAACATTGTAGTATTTGAACCACGTAAATGAATTAAAGTGTTTGAATTTCCAAGACAAAAATAAAAGTTTTCCAAGGAAGTTTACAAAAAACACTATTCACCATTTAACGCTCGGGAGTTATTTTTAAACTTTCGAGAAATACGTAACGTTATAATATCAAGACGAGATGGATTATGTAATAATAATCTAAGTATGGAAAACGCAATATTTCGCATGCGGACTTAATTTGGGAACGTTAGGTTTATTAAGCGTTAAGGAAAGAAAGTTGTAATCGTATGATGCGTATGCATTATACGAGGTAATGAACGTGAGTATAATACGACGTATTATACTATTGTGTATGGAGAATGAAATAACATATATTACGAATTAGTATACGAGCTAGCATACGAGAATTATACGTGAGGTATTTATGTTAAGTTGTTTAATTAAAGGTAATGGACTTGTAGGATTATTAGCTTAATAATAGAAGTCCAATTAGTAAGTGATACTCAAGCCCAAGTGTTTGATATGTCATGAGTCCAAACTATTGTAGTATAAGCCCAATAAAAAATTAGCTAGATTAATTAAGTAAGCCCAATGAATTGGCTATGATCTATGGGGCAATCCAAGTGAGATTTGGGTAGACTTGATGGGCAAACATTTTGTGTGTTGACTAAGTGTTGTGATGGCCAAGTAATAGAAGTGGCTAGTAAGTAGACTTGGTTGATAAGCAATGAATAGTAAGGAGGTGTAATAAGGAGGTGATTAAAGGAGGTGGAATGTCCAAATGACTAAGGTACCCTCACTTTGTCAAGCCTATAAATAGAGAGCTCATAATTCATTTATTGCTTGATCAAATTCCTTTCAACTTTCTCTTACAAAGTAACTTAAGTGTTAGAGAGAATAAGAACTTTTAAGTCAAAGCTTCCTTTATTAGATTTTCCAAGAAGAAGAAGTAATCTTCAAAGGTAATTGATCTTGTCTCTTCTATCTCTATCATGGTAGGTTGATAAGAGAAGTGTAATCTAATGAACTTAGATGCTAAGAACAAAAGGGAAGTGGATAAGCAATGGACTAAACCCGAATAAGATGAATAAATAACTTGAACCTAAATAAGTTGATAAACTTGTACAAAACTTGTCATATATTTGTCATATGATGTTAGTATGTTCATTATGGTATGAGAACATTGATTATTTGACTTAAGTTCATAATAAGTCATAAACATGGGTATTGGAGTTCATAAGTTAAATAATTCATTGACTTGTGAGAATAAGTCAAAACCTACTTTGATAATAAGTTGGTGTAGTAAGTAACTTGAAATGTCTATATGTTGATTAAAATCCACCTAGAACAATTAGTAATGAGGTTTGGCCGGAATTCACATGATTGGACGATAATCGTCGAATTCATGAAATTCTCGAAATGGAAGTCGTATTATGTGTTTGAAGTCGTAAATGTTGGTTTTCGATGGAGACACGTCATATTTGACATTATAGAGTTGCGGACTCAAAAATGGCCGAATTCCGACTTAGAACGAAGAAACGAGCGTTGAACGTTCACAAACGTTTATCGTTTTCGTTAAAATGGACTAATAGGTGAAATTTTAGCAAACGAAGTAAAATAGATAAAATTCTTGCATGAACGCATAGAGTACATAATTTGTGAACCGTAGGCTCTTGAACGAGCCAATTTGGACTTATAACGAAGAAGTTACGAGACCGGGAATCTCATATTTTGAAAAATCTGTCAAACATTTCTGTGGCACAGAGTTCGTGCCGCGGCGCAACTCCAAGCCATTTAGCCGGCGCCGTTGCGCCAAAGGGAGCCTCAACCCTTGCAAACTCGCACCGCAGCGCGACACATAACAAAGAGACTCGCGCCTCAACGCCGAGTCCAGGTTTTTGAGCAATAAGAGGGAAATAGCTTGCAACGATACCAAGAAGTTATATATATGGCGGCCACAGGCGCTAGCCTCATGACCTATATAAAGAAAACGGTTTACATGTTGAACATGAATGGTAATAAATGAACACTTAATCAAGGATCTTAATGAAATATGGTTAAAACATAATTAAGCCTTAAGTATGAACACTTAGGGTTAAGTTAAGACAGTTACTTATGAACATAAGAATGACATAACGTAAAGCCGGAATCAATAATAACAAATCTAATACGTATTTAGATTGAGAAGAAGGGTAAGATTCTTTAGGAACCATGTATGATCATTCATGACCTAATGTTCTATATGATGTTATCATCTACTATAAAGACTTAAGGACCTAAAGTACACGTGTTATAACAGTTCCAGACGCTAAAGGCAAGTACTCTAACCATTGTTCCAGTTCGATCTGGACGCGTCTTTGTGATTCATGTATTCTTCACATTAGTTAATTTTTGAGGAAGTCAAAGCCAATTCTTTCGGCTAGACGTATGCTATGTTATTCTATCAAGTGTTGATAAGGATTTATCAAAGTAATATTGTTGTGGTTTTCAAAAGTAGACTGAGTATGCTAAACTATTTTGTCGTCAAACGACAGGTACGTCAGGTTGCCACAACTTAAACGTATACACGTTTAATGAATGTAGTGTTGATCAACATAGAGTACTATAGGCTGATCACCTAGACCTGCTCGTTAGTTATGCCGAACTTATGGACTTAGTGTCGGGACGTCCTTTTCAAAGTACTTATGATATGCTTACGGTCTTGAACCAGAATTGATGTTTTACTAAATATTGTTGTTGTAAAACATTTTGAATGAAAAGAAGTGCTATTTTGAATTGTCGATAGTACTTCATAGATATTGTTCAGTTATTGAAGATATACTATTCCTATGTTTCAAGTATGATATTTTCCTAGAATTATTGTACTTGCTGAGCTAGTTAGGCAAATTCTTGCTTAAACTATATGAATGCAGCTAAGACCGAACGGACCGATTGATCCGGTAAGGATAAAGGGAAGGCGAAGGCAAATCCGTAGATTACATATGTAATAGTATAGGTTTTGTAAGAATAATATTTGATATTGTGACAAAGACAAATGTATTGGTTGTAAAAGAACCTGGGGTATGTAAATATTCTTTTTATATATATAAGACATATTCGTTCTTTTGAGGCATTTCAATTGAATGTTTATGTGAACTGTAGCACCGTGTAGCACCATCTGTCGGGTCAGAAGATACCCGAATTTGGGGGCGTCACAGGTTGGTATCAAAGCATTAGGTTATAAAACTTAAGGGGGGAAATAAAGCCTTAAGTCATAACCTTAAAAAAAGTCAAAGAATAAAAGATGGAAGATAACCATATATGTTATGTTATGTGTTTTTATTATTCTACTAACGTGTACTAATCAAACTTTTGTGTTGTTGTAGATGTCAGGATAAAATAGAGATGTGCAGGTAGTCAGTGAAGGATCAGTTAATCAGGTAGAGATTATATCGAGCCCCATAGCAGCAGATCCTGAGATAGTGGTGGTTGAATTTGGAGACTTAGAGAGCCTAGACCTCATGTCCGTGTTTGATGGCATATTGGAAGAAGAAGCGGTGGTAGTGTCCTTCAACCCCGTAGCAATAGCAGCAGATATGACTCCAGGGGAGTCAATGATGTCACTGTTCATGTCAATGCTGGATAGAAACATCCACTACTGTCAGGAGGTTAAGGAGCTGAAGGCAGAGCTCCAAGCTGTTATAGAAGACAAGACGGACGTGGAGTCCATGTGGGAGCAGGAACATGATGAAAGGGTTTTGGCTAAGGACAAGGTCTATGAGCTGAAATAGGAGGTCTTTGAGCTCAGGGGGGAGCTAAAGACCAAGAAGCAGAAGATAGGGAGAATGTCCTATATCAATAGGAGTTCTCATGAGTATTTCCAGCTGCAGGTAGCCGGTTATTGTGACATCCCAGATTTTTAGAAATTATAAATGAGAATTTTATAAATAAAAATATTATTTATGAGATATGTTGGGTGTGAGTATGTGTATGTCATATATTGTAGAATATGTGAATTGATGTGAAGAGAATGTTATATATTAATTTTAATATATATAAATATTTAATTGAATTATTTATTGAGTTAAATAAATAAATTTTGTTTTGATTATAGAGTAATGTAATTAAGTGTATCGGATTAATTAAATGAATATTTAGTATTTAATTTAATTAATATAATAATTTTATGTTATAGTTCTAATTTAATTGAGATAATTAAATTAGATGAGTTATGTGATGATTGTTACACAAAATTATAATTAACAAGTAAATATAATTATGTGACAATTTGATGAGATTGATTGATGTTAAGCTATTGATTAATTAAAATAATGAGTATTTTCCAAACATGGTCTTAGGCTTTTCAAGTTTAAATTGGTGTAACCTATGTATTAACTAGTAATTAGTATATCTAATAATTACTAGGAGTTACATATATTATATATTACTAGTATTGTATATTATATGTATATACTACAAGTTAGTATGTCAGTTTTAGAAAAAACAAGCCCCATCATCATCATCATCATCATCATCTCCATCTCTCTCTTAAATTCATACTAATAAAGTTATAATCTAAATTCCTTGTTTTAATTATATTTTTATGTTCTTCATAATGTAGATAATTGTTATGTAGAAGTTGTATTTAGAAATTGAGAGAGATAGAGAGAAATAGATGAATTGAGATGAGCTAGAAGAAGAAGAAGAAAAAAAAAAACTAGAAGAAGGCAACTTCTAAACTCTTATTTAATCCTTGATTTTTTTTTTGGTAGATTTATGTTCTAGGGTAGTAGATCATGCCTAATCTATTTGTATTAGTTTAATCTTGGATTATCAAGAATCAAATAAGAGGATTCAAGAAAGAAAATGAAATGGAAAGAAAATTTGAAGAACAAAATTCATAGGTTTTTAGTAATTATGGACATATCTTGTGAAATTCATACCTCTTTGGGTATAATGAGTTAGAAAGTGAGCCTTATATCAAATCGAAGATATGGAAGTAAGCTATATTCTGAAAGTGGAATCACATGAAAACTCTTTGTAGATTTCTTGCAATGTCTGTTTTAGTAAGGCTGGTACGAAGGGAAAATTATCTGTCCAGAAAATCAAAACTGTTACGGTTTCTGACTTTGAAAAGTTAATATAAATTCGTGTGTTTTGAATCTGAAGAAACTTAAAACTGCAAAGTTGTAGATATGGAAGTTTACTAGGTAGACACTCGAGTTTGAGCCATTTTATGGACCGGATCATGTCCGAAATAAATTTTTTAGTAAGGATGTCAAGAAAATGAAATTTTATAGACTAGTTGATGAATTATAGAATTTGGTTTAGATGGATAAGGGTCTGACTTTAAGGCCTAGATGAGGTTGTAGTACACTGAGTAAGGGGTAATTCTATATAAGAAGGAACACAAACGGACATGTAACGAACGAGTTACGTTAAAAACGAAAACAACGTTTTGTTAAAGAAATTGTGAAGATGAGTTTTATAATTCTGTTTGAATTAAGATTTTGGGTGATGATATATTTTGATGATTAAAAATATGTTTTGACATATGTAATGAGTATAGATATGTGTTATCATATTCTATGCATAATTAACCATTTAAGATTAAGAGTTGAGATAAGTTAATGTGTGCACATAACGTGTTCGATAAAATGCCTAAGAGTAATAGTGTTTTCTAAACTTTGGTATAAAAAGTGTCTAACTAATGGCTAATATTAGATATCTAAGTATGAAAAGATGATAATACAAGAATGATATGGGAAAGAAATCGAAAAGGTTAATTTTTGATTTATTAAGGAAAATTAAACATGTAAACAATGTGTTGAATATGCATTTTTGAAACCAATGTGGTATAATGGTGTGATATACGCACATTAAACTACAAGTGTGATAGTCTAGCATGTGTGGTGATGAAAATAAAAAATAAAACTGAGTTGCATATAAAATAGTTAGATGTCTATAAAGACATTATAAAGGATAATAAGATAAAGAAATGTCTTAGAATAAATTTGACCATGAGATTGAGTATTGATTTTATTTATTATCAATCTCACACATCTGATTGTAGGTCATGCAAGGATCACGAAGTATTAGCGTGTTGGTAAAACGCCGGTAAAGGCAAGTCTTTCAGTTCCTTTTTGCTATGTGAGCTTGATGATGATCTACTTTAAAATTTTAGTGTATGATGTATTATATATGTCAAAAGTATGAAATGTGAAAGTCAATCTATGACTATGATAATTGAACTATGAATGTTGATTGAGTAAGGAACTCAATCTTTATAGTTGTTATGTGAACTATAACACGTATGCTATGTTTGTTTATGATTATTCTTGTATGTTGAGCATGTTATTATGTGCTTTCGTGATGCATTAAAATCTGTTAGATTTTTCTTTGATTTGTCGAGCTCATTCTTGCAAATAACCATTTTTGCAGATTCAAGAATTGAAGGTAACGCTATGTGCTACTTGATTGTTATGGATCAAAAGTGATATATGAAGATTTAATATCCAAGCTAAGTTGTTATTCTTGTAAACCATGTCTAATGTTTCGAATAATGTATTAATGTTGAATTGTAATATTGTTTTGCGAATGTAAACTATTGTAGTATTAAAATGATTCTGAGATATTTAGATGTAAAGGTTGAAGGTTTTGGGAACGAGGATAGTTTGTAATAGAAATTTTAATTATTCTGCAAATTTCAATGGTTGTATTATCGTTTAATGATGTAAAATTAGAGGTTGAATGTATTATTAACGACCGAAGTCGAGAGTTAAATTGTATGAATTTTCGGGTCGTTACAGTTGGTATCAAAGCTGATAGGTTAGAAACCTTAGGTAAGAGTACCTTAGGCTATAACCTTATAGAATAGGGGTGAAAATAAGGAACGAATAAGCTCAAATAGAGTTTTAACAATAAGGGATTAAAACTTGTATGAAAGGATTCAAAGAAGAATCTCGCAGAGTTATAAGGAATATGAATGTGGGGTTACCAACTCCAATAATAAGGATGTAAGGTGATAATAAATAGACAATGTCTATAAAAAAGAGAATGATAAAGAAGTTAAGAATAGAGAGTTATATCTAAGTGGTGCAATTGTACTCTTTCGTAGTTGATGTATGGTATCTGGGCTAAACGATTCCTTCATAGAGCGGAGGTATATACGAACTAGCAACTCGTAACCTAGTTTATTGGTTGTTTGTGGGAAACCACTCGGTACCATATTAAACCTGGTAGAGACTCGATGTGTACCAAGTATAGAAAGTGGATCGTATATGATGAAAGTGTAGAACTTGAATGAAATGTTGAGCAATGTAAATGAAGTTAGAAATTCTTAAAGGAAGAATTGTTATATAAACAAGAAGATTCAAAGAAGAATCTTGAAGAGATATAAAGATAAGAAATGGGAGTTTCCTAACTCCAAAAGCCAAGATAACGAATAATGTCATAAATGATGAAAAAGAGAAAGAAAGAGGATCGTAAAACAAAACGAGCACGAGTTAAGAAAAGAATTTTAAGGGAGATGATTATAAAATAAGATCACGACGTGGTCTGTTTAAGTTATAAAAGAAAGATGGTCTATAATGTTTGAATAATTATAGCTTAATGCTATGAAGATGGTGTACTATGAAAAAGTACGAGATAACTCATGAGGAGTTATAGATAATGTGATACGAGGAATTCGTATCGAGCAAAGAGCAAGTTAAGAGTAAGATAGAGTTAGGTGGGATTTCAATTGAGGACTCATTTGATGGCTGAGTTGTACAAATTTTTGTATAGGCGAGAGTTTTGTGCTTGCACTCAGTTTATCATATTGATAATCATTGGAATGTTGGTGTCGCGCTATCTATGTATATGTGGCGAAAAGGTGATTATTTTCTCATGTGTATGTTTGATAGTTAGAAACTATTAAGATTAGACAGATATTATTAGGATTAGGCGCGGTTCTTAAAACTAATGCATATGGTAAGTTCGTGACTCATAATAATATGTTATGTTTTGAACCCCTCAGCGAATGGACGCCTATGGTCTGACTAGGATAAGTTCTTAAACTCATATTATTGTGGGAAGTCCTGAACTTCCAATGTGCGGTAAGTTTGATGAACTGGGGTATAATTAAGTTATGAATGAAGTATAGAGGATGATAGGAATAGATAGATCTTTTAAGCAATGGATCATTACAGAAAGTGGAGTTGATGGTGGAAGCATAGGTATTCTAAATCTACTAGCTATGCTAGACTTTCAAAATTTATTGACTTCGTGCTGATGTTTACACTTCTATTTTCTTGAAAAATATTGGATCAAATGATGGAACCAATAAGTTTTAACAACAATACTGTTATTCGTATGTCTATGCTAATTGTTTTGGCTAGACAAAAATGATTTGAAATATATCAAAATATATTTTATATCATTAAATGCATCATATAACCTGGTGCAAAGATGATAAAAATGATGGAGTCATCAATGTAGTATTACCTAGTGTTGGATGTGATCTAAGGATCGTCAGCCCACTATGGTATGATGTAGTATGATAAAATCACCAAATGACAGAATCCTCAACGGACTGTAAATACAATGCGGTATCATGACATCATAAAAATATTTTTGAGATTTCTTTGAGATATGAGAATACATATATATGTATGTATATGTATATTTTGGTTGATGTCCGAATTGTTGTAGAGGTCTATGCTATTTGATTCAGCTAGACAAATATTGAAAGATGTTCATAAAATTCAAGAGTTTCTTGAGAAGTTATGCCAAACCAAATTGTTTTGGTGCGGATTCAGATGTTGAAAAGCTGAGATGAACAACCCTATTATTAGGGGTTGCGCTTAATTTTATACTTTGCGCTGAAATGTTTGTATACAATACATGTACAATAGGTTGATCACCTAGAGTACTTGCGGAGGGTGTTTTCAGTCTTTGTTATTGATAAACATTCTGCCAAAGAGGGTTTAAAGTGTGAAGAACCGGGGGTGAAGCACTATTAAACCTAGAGAATAGAGTTCATGGTCTTGTGACCCTCAACATGATTTGGAATCTTTTAAATTCCTGAGTTATTCATACTACTTCCCAATTATTGAACAATTGTGGAGGATTCCTGTTATTCTGCAAGATGCAAGTGAAAAAGGAAAGTATTCCTTAGTGTTAACGCCTGATTTTGTACGCCTGACAAAATCACCAAAACAGCAGGCCAAAATAGCGCCAACGGTTGATGAAGTAATTGTTGTGAAATCAAACTCACGAAATATACTCACATAAACATAAATTAAGAAATATAAATTATGAACACAAGAATTTACGTGAAAACCCAATTGGGGAAAAATCACGGAGAGAGAGTAATCTACTATAATAATATTGGGAGTACAAATTGTGTATTTGTGTTGTAACTCTTGTGCCCTTCCTCCTTCAATCCCTTGCTTATTGTTGTATTTATAGATAGGAGTAGGAGTCATTTTCAGAATCACCTTATAACTGCAATTAATTGCTAATAGATTCATTCCCAAATTAAACCTCCTTATCCCACCAAATAAGGAAATACAATCTTACTTTAATAAGGACTCTCTCACTACCCAAATAATCACACTCCAACATTGTCCCCCAGTATCTTATTTCTAAGGAATTGTAAATAACTTAAAATAAGAGAGTATACAAAAAGTCTCCTCGAGATTTTTATCATCGGGATTTATATCCTCGGGATTTATATTCACGGGATTTTTATCCGCTGGATCTATATCCGCTGGATCTATATCCGCATGATCTATATCCTTTGAATTTATATCCTCTGGATTTTTATCATCCGAATTTATATTCTCCGAATTTCCTTCAGTTTGTGGTTGATGATGAAATCGAAGCCACCTTTAAAGCACTTCAATGATATAAAATCTTAAACTTTTATCTCTGCACTGGCTGAATTCGTTATTGGTGCAGTGACTCAGCACCAATTTATCATCACCCGGACCAAAGTGTTAATGTTTAGATTTTACATGCATCATGTGAATACTTCCACTACATGCATAATATAAGTGAGAGAATATATAAAGTTGTATCAATAATCAATTACGATCATGCTTCAATTGCTATTGACATAATACATATATACACATGTACAAGTATATATTTAATTTAATAAAAAAGAATCACTTATCTCCTTCGGTGAATTGGTGATTTTAAATCGACACTAGAACAAGTGTATTGGGTCCCATGAGATACGCTTAATATTAACGCTTTGATTTTATGCGCTGGATTGAAATCACCCAAAAGGACAGGCCAAAATAGCACCAACGGTTGATGGAGTAATTGTTGTGAAATCAAACTCACGAAATACACTCACATTAACATAAATAAAGAAATATAAAGTATGAACACAAGAATTTACGTGAAAACCCAATTGGGGAAAAACCACAGAGAGAGAGAGAGAGAGTAATCCACTATAATAATGTTGAGAGTACAAGTTGTATATTTGTGTTGTTGTCCTCCCCTAAACCCTAGCTTGTAGCCATATATATAGAAGTAACCACCACCTGCATCCAACTAGGAAAATGATTCCTTATCCCTCCAAATAAGGGAATACAATCCTATTTTAATAAGGACTCTCCCACTATCATAATAAATACATATGGGCCATCACCAGATCCGGACCATTAAATAGATTGGGCTGCACCATGGCTAGACCCAAATAATCACACTCCAACACTTAGAAAGAAGTAAGTCGTAAAATGCGACATTGAATGATGGATATGTTGAATAAGTGAGAAAATAAATTTTGAAGTGAAAAGGATGTGAGTTATCAAAGAATAATGTGAAACTTTTAATAGAAAAGTTTAATAATTTTAGAATGATATTTATGGAAAGAAAGTGGTTATAGAAACCAATGAATGAATGAATTAGTGACGCAAAAATCTACTTTGATAGATTGAATGAATAAAGATTAATAATAAATAAATAAAAAATCGAGGACGAAATTCTTAGAAGGGGTGAATGTAATATCCCGAGAGTTTGATCATATAATATATGATAATGATCCTTAGAGAAAGATAATGAACGGGTCCAAGAATATGTAATACTCAAATATAATTGAGTCTAAGTAAATATTATAAAATAAAACTTATAAAATTTTATTATCAAGAATGGTGAGAGTAGAAAATATAAAACCTATATTAAGGTAATGTGTTAAAGTTATTCAATGGATAGATTTGAGGAAAACCTGAGTAAGGTAGGGTTTTGGTGATTCCGAGGACGGAATCCTTATAAAGAGGGAAGGATGTGACATCCCAGATTTTTAAAAATTATAAATGAGAATTTTATAAATAAAAGTATTATTTATGAGATATGTTGGGTGTGAGTATGTGTATGTCATATATTGTAGAATATGTGAATTGATGTGAAGAGAATGTTATATATTAATTTTAATATATATAAATATTTAATTGAATTATTTATTGAGTTAAATAAATAAATTTTGTTTTGATTATAGAGTAATGTAATTAAGTGTAGCGAGTTAATTAAATGAATATTTAGTATTTGATTTAATTAATATAATAATTTTATGTTATAGTTCTAATTTAATTGAGATAATTAAATTACATGAGTTATGTGATGATTGTTACACAAAATTATAATTAACAAGTAAATATAATTATGTGACAATTTGATGAGATTGATTGATGTTAAGCTATTGATTAATTAAAATAATGAGTATTTGCCAAACATGGTCTTAGGCTTTTCAAGTTCAAATTGGTGTAACCTATGTATTAACTAGTAATTAGTATATCTAATAATTACTAGGAGTTACATATATTATATATTACTAGTATTGTATATTATATGTATATACTATAAGTTAGTATGTTAGTTTTAGAAAACAAACTAAAGAAAGAAGAAGAGAGTTAGAGAGAGTTCTAGGAGAAGAAGAAGAGGAAGAAAAAGAAGAAAAAGGGAAAGCTTTGAGAAGACAAAACAAGACCCATCATCATCATCTCCATCTCTCTCTTAAATTCATACTAATAAAGTTATAATCTAAATTCCTTGTTTTAATTATATTTTTATGTTCTTCATAATGTAGATAATTGTTATGTAGAAGTTGTATTGAGAAATTAAGAGAGATAGAGAGAAATAGAGGAATTGAGATGAGCTAGAAGAAGAATAAGAAAAAAAAAGCTAGAAGAAGGTAACTTCTAAACTCTTATTTAATCCTTCATTTTTTTTTGGTAGATTTAGGTTCTAGGGTAGTAGATCATGCTTAATCTGTTTGTATTGGTTTAATCTTGGATTATCAAGAATCAAACAAGAGGATTCAAGAAATAAAATGAAATGGAAAGAAAATTTGAAGAACAAAATTCGTAGGTTTTAGTAATTGTGGACATATCTTGTGAAATTCATACCTCTTTGGGTATAATTAGTTAGAAAGTGAGCCTTATATCAAATCGAAGATATGGAAGTAAGCTATATTCTGAAAGTGGAATCACATGAAAACTCTTTGTAGATTTCTTGCAATGTCTATTTTAGTAAGGCTGGTCCGAAGGGAAAAGAATCTGTCCAGAAAAACAAAATTGTTACGGTTTCTGACTTTGAAAAATTCATATAAATTCGTGTGTTTTGAATCTGAAGAAACTTAAAACTGCAAAGTTGTAGATATGGAAGTTTACTAGCTAGACTCTTGAGATTGAGCAATTTTATTGACCGGATCATGTCCGAAATAAATTGTTTAGTAAGGATGTCGAGAAAATAAAATTTTCTAGACTAGTTGATGAATTACAGAATCTGGTTTAGATGGATAAGGGTCTGACTTTAAGGCCTAGATGAGGTTGTACTACACTGAGTAAGGGTTAATTCTATATAAGAAGGAACAAAAATGGACATGTAACGAACGAGTTACGTTAAAAACGAAAACAACATTTTATTAAAGAAATTGTGAAGATGAGTTTTATAATTCTGTTTGAATTAAGATTTTGGGTGATGATATATTTTGATGATTAAAAATATGTTTTGACATATGTAATGAGTATAGATATGTGTTTTCATATTCTATGCATAATTAACCATTTAAGATCAAGAGTTGAGATAAGTTAATGTGTGCACATAACGTGTTCGATAAAATGCCTAAGAGTAATAGTGTTTTCTAAACTTTGGTATACAAAGTGTCTAACTAATGGCTAATATTGGATATCTAAGCATGAAAAGATGATAATAGAAGAATAATAATGGAAAGAAATCGAAAAGCGTAATTTTTGATTTATGAAGGAAAATTAAACATGTAAACAATGTGTTGAATATGCATTTTTGAAACTAAAGTGGTATAATAAAATTGTGTGATATACGCACATTAAACTACAAGTGTGATAGTCTAGCATGTGTGGTGATGAAAATAAAAAATAAAACCGAGTTGCATAGAAAATAGTTAGATGTCTATAAAGACATTATAAAGGATAATAAGATAAAGTAAGGTCTTAGAATAAATTTGACCATGAGATTGAGTATTGATTTTATTTATTATCAATCTCACATACAATGTAGATTGTGCAAGGATGCAAAATATTAGCGTGTTGGTAAAATGCCGGTAAAGGCAAGTCTTTCAGTTCCTTTTTGCTATGTGAACTTGATGATGATCTACTTTAAAATTTTAGTATATGATGTATTATATATGTCAAAAGTATGAAATGTGAAAGTCAATCTATGACTATGATAATTGAACTATGAATGTTGATTGAGTAAGCAACTCAATCTTTATAGTTGTTATGTGAACTATAACATGTATGCTATGTTTGTTTATGATTATTCTTGTATGTTGAGCATGTTATTATGTGCTACGTGATGCATTAAAACTGTCAGATTTTGCTGAGTTGTCGAGCTCATTCTTGCAAATAACCATTTTTGCAGATTCAAGAATTGAAGGTAACGCTATGTGCTACTTGATTGTTATGGATCAAAAGTGATATATGAAGATTTAATATCCTAGCTAAGTTGTTATTCTTGTAAACCATGTCTAATGTTTCGAATAATGTATTAATATTGAATTGTAATATTGTTTTATGAATGTAAACTATTGTAGTATTTAAATGATTCTGAGATATTTAGATGTAAAGGTTTAATGTAGCGCCCCCAAATTCGGGTATCTTCCAACCCGACAGATGGTGCTATACTGTACAACATTCATACATTCATTCAATTGAAAAGTCTCAAAGAACGAATATAACTTCCGTATATTTAAAGTAATATTTATATTTCCCGGTGTTCTATAATTACTAAAGGTTCTTTGTCATAATATCAGTTACATTACAACAATAGACCTATACTATTACAATACAGTTTAGTAATCTGCCTTAGCTTTTCCCTTATCCTTTTTCGATCATTCGGGACGTTCAGTCTTAGCTGCATTCATATGGTTTAAGCAAGAGTGAGCATAACTAGCTCAGTAAGTATAACAATTTAATAACAATATGCTTGACACATACAAATCGTATATCTTTAATAACTGAACAATAGTTATGAAGTACTATTGATAATTCAAAATAGCCCTTCATCTTTTTCTTTCAAGATGTTTTACAATAACAACAGTATTTAGTAAAACATTCAATCCGGTCAGAGACCTCGAGTATTCATTCTTTATTGGAAAAGGACAACCCAGAAGCAAGTCCGTAAGCCCGATATCACTTACGAGCACTTCTAGGCGATCAGCCTATTGTACTCTATGTTGATCAACAATACATCCATTAAACATATGTACGTTTAAGCATTTGGCAACCTCACGTGCCTATCGTTTTACTGACAAAACATTTGTTTAACATTTCAGTCTTCTTTTGAAAACCATATCAAGTAGTTGACAAAAGATAACAACATTTGATAATACATGAATAGATTATCAATACATCAAGTCTAGCCAAAGGAATTGGCTTTAACTTCAACATAACTCAATTCATGCGAAAGAATACATGAATCTCAAAAACTTGTTTAGATTGAACTGAGACAAGAGTTAGAATACTTGCCTTTAGCGTCTGCTATGGTAACTTAACTTTATGTTTAAGTCATTCAAGTCTCTACAATACATGATCACATAATGCCTTTACATTAGGTCACATATAATCAAGTATGTATATGACTATATCGTACCCTTCATTTCAATCTAATTATGTATTAGATTCAGTTACTATTCGTTCCAGTTTATCATTACCCTTGCATGTATATTCGACTAAGTTATCTCTACCTTTATACAACATCCTTAAGGTTTAGCAATGTTACATTACATTCCTTAAGTTGTGTTTACTTCCTTTTCTTTTCTTTGTACTTAGAAACATTCATTACTATTTTTGTTCTAAGATTGGCACTGCGGCTCCAGCTTTATACCTACATCTCATGCTGCGGCGCGAGCTCTTAATGTCATTGTCCCAGACTTGGCGCTGCGGCGCGAGTCCTTAGTTAGTGGGCCGCGTTGCGGCGCCACTCTCCAGAGGTTGTTGGTACTGTTTATGGCACTGCGGCGCCACAATGTGCTTGGTTACCGTTTCGTCATGGCGTGGTTTTTTGCCTAGGGTTGAGCTTATGGCTACCAACCCCCCGTGCACCGTAAACCAAATTCAGTTTGTGAATTTTGTGAACTTCCCGGACGCATAACTTCTTCGTTATAAGTCTGAATTGGCTCGTTCAAAAGCCTACGGTTCACAAATTACGTAATCTATATGATCATTCCATAATTTTATCTATTTGACTTCATTTGCTAAAAATTCACCTATTGGTTCATTTTTAACAAAAATGATAAACGTTCGTGAACGTTCAACGCTCGTTTCTTCGTTCTAAGTCGGAATTCGGTCATTTTCGAGTCCGCAACTCTTAAATGCCAAATATGACTTGTCTCTATTGGAAAACAATGGTTTCGTGATCAAACACAAAATTTGACTTCTATTCCGAGAATTTTACGTATTCGACGTTTATCGTCCAATCGTGCAAATTTCGGCAATTCTTCATTCTTATGATTTGTTCAACCTTACAAATGAACTTCATTCATCATGTGAACATTTTAACATACTTAATAAAACAACTTATATTCATTGTTGGATTTTGACTTATTCTTTATGAGCTTATAACTTGTCAAATTATAAACTACTTAAGATTTAATTATTCATGACTTATGACTATTAAGGTTCCTTAATCATCATACTTTACATGTTCTTCACATATAACTTTATTTAGGTATATATGATACATATAATCATATAAGTCCTTAATTCACATTTCTTACTAAACTCATCACAAGTTCATATTTTCATACTTAACATTCAAGGTTAACTTATAATAAGTTTATAACTTTTATAAGTTCAAATGACTTATTGCCAACTTATGTGGCTTAAGTTCATTACTTACACATTCTTCTTACTTTTTATCATTCATATTCCTCAATCCAAACTTTTCTTATCAACCTATCATGATAGAGATAGAAGATAATTGGAGAAGAGGTCTTACTCTTGAAGTCTTTGATAAGTAGCTTCTTCTTCTTTTTGGCTTATGGAAGTTAACTTATGATAGCTTATTCTCTCTAACACTTAAGCACTTTGTATGTGTTGGATTAATTGAACAAGTAACAAATGGCTTGTAAGCCTTCTCTATTTATAGAATTTGCAAGGTTAGGGTAGATTGGTCATTAAATCATCCCACCTCCTTAAGCCACCTCCTTACTATTCATTACTTGCTAACCACTCTCTTATCTCATACTTGGCCATTACTTCAAAGTCTTGGTCATTACTTCTAAGTCTCGGTCATCACACTTACTTGATCACCACATTACTTGGTCACCACTATACTTGGTCACCACAATAACCATATCAATATGGTTTTGCCCCATGGGTCTATTAACTCATGGATTCTAGCTTGGGCTTGGATTAAATAAATCCTTGGGCTTTGCATTAATAAACACTATCTTGTTCATTAATCAATTATTGGGCCTATTCCTTTAATTCAGTTGGACTTATATTATTTCTTATCAATCTTCCCAAGTCCATTAACATTTCTTAATACATATATATATAGTTTATATATTATTTTCGTATTGTAATCCATATAGAATTTATATACGATATTTCATCCTTTATACAAACTCGTATAATACTTCGTATTATACTTGTTTTCATTACTCTTGTACAATACCAAGTATCATACAATTATTACTTATTCCTTAACACTTCACTTTACTTAATGTTTAAAAATTAAGTCCACAAGCGAATTATTACATTTTCCATAACTAGATTTTTATTACATAATCCATCTTACCTTGTTATTCCATCATTGCATATTTCTCGGAAACTCAAAATTATATCCCGAGCAAATATCGATGAATAGTGTTTTTCGGAAAAAATTTCGGAAAACTTTTATTTTCGTCTTGGAAATTCAAACACTTTAATTCATCCACGTAGCTCAAATACTGCGATATTCTAACCTCAACAGGTTATATAATAACAACCATCTTGATAACACATGGAATATGATTTTATTATTATTTAATTTAATAAAATCATTTTACAATAAGATCCGAATTTCTCGGTCGTTACATTGAAGGTTTTGGGAACGAGGATAGTTTGTAATAGAAATTTTAATTATTCTGCAAATTTCAATGGTTGTATTATCGTTTAATGATGTAAAATTAGAGGTTGAATGTATTATTAACGACCAAAGTCGAGACTTAAATTGTATGAATTTTGGGGTCGTTACAGTTATCCCATCAAAGCAAGGCAGACGCGACATACTATCAGCCATGATATTATCGTCGGTCTTTCCAAGGCGGATTTTGAGAATGCCTTAAGGCAAATGTAATCTAGTAGTGGCTAGAGTAGTTAGATATGTACATATTTTTGTATCTAGTAGTGATGTAAAACCCTTTTTTTGTATAATTAAGGGTAGTCTTTTGTAAATCCCAATTTTTAGAAAGCAATGGCGAGAAAGTAACGTATTCAGCTTAGGCTGTGTTATGTAACTGATGTAGTAGTATACTATAATGAATAAATATAAGTCTTTTTCGAAGAATGTTGAGTAATGAATGTTTAAGTTACTATTTAACATTGAATAATAACTAACTGACAGAAAATGAATAATAACGAAATATGTGTTTATTGTAGCAGAAAAATGCCGCCAAGAAGAGTACCACGTAATCAGGGTGCAAACACAAACCAACCGGAGGGAGGTCCGGTTAACCCCATGCATGAGTTCGTAAATCTATTAAACGCAACATTTAATAGAACTGGGGCTAACATTCCCGTAAATCCTGGTGTAGTACGAGCTGCTACATTTAAGGACTTTAAGAGTGTGGGTCTGCCGGAGTTCAAAGGAACTACGGACCCTATCGAAGCCCAAACATGGGTGAAGGAAATCGAGAAAGCATTTGTGATAGCAAATGTTGATGAGACCCAGAAAGTTACCTTTGCAACCTATATGATGAAGGGAGAGGCCAACTTTTGGTGGGAGGCCAATCAAAGCTAGAAATAGGAATAGATGTTATAACGTGGGTGAGGTTCAAGGAAATATTTTACGAGAACTACTTTCCCACGAGCATGCAGGGAAGGATGGAGATGCGGTTTCTAGATTTGAAACAAGGGGACATGACGGTTCCCCAGTACGCCGCCAAGTTTAATGAACTGGCAAGGTTCGCTCCACACCAAGTGGACACCAAGGTTAGGAAGGCACGATGGTTCGAGCAGGGCTTGAAACCATGGCTCTATAACCGTATCTCTGTATTCCAAAGTACTTCCTTTGGAATCATTTTAGAGAACGAAATAATTGTCGAAGGTGGTAACGAGGCGTTGAGTCAATACCACAAGGATACGAAAATCAAGGGGAAGGTGGACGGGGGAGTAAAGAACGAGGGTGCCAGCAGGAGTGGCGAAGGTTATAAAAGGAAGGTAGTTAGCTCTGGGAATACCGGAGTGAAACAAGGAGACCCGAAGAGGAGGATGGAGGCCTGCAAAACCTGTGGGAAGACTCGTTTAGGAGTCTGTCTCAAAGGTAAGGCCGTGTGTTATAACTGCGGACAGGAGGGGCATATTGCGCCAAACTGTACAAGTCCGAAGAAGAACCATAGATGCTTTGTATGTGGGTCCACTGACCACATGGCAAAGAACTGCCCAAAGAAGGGGACAGACGGGAATAGGGACACCAATAGTGGTAAGTTAACTATTGGGGGTCCAGCGCAGCCGGGTAGGCCGATGGCCCATACCTTTAACATGACCGTCCAAGATGCGATGGCCTCGGGGGACATAGTCGCAGGTATTATTTCGATCAACGACTTAAATGCATACGTGTTGTTTAACTCGGATGATACTTGTTCATTTATCGCATGTGATTTTGCTAGACAATTAGGATTAATTCCCAAAAAATTGCCTATACCTTTAAATATTAAGGTAGCAAACGAAGAGATAATTCTTGTTGAAGATATTCATAGGAGTTGTTGCGTAGACATTCGAGGTTGTAAATTATCGGTAGATCTGATACCGATAAAGTTAGGAGAATTCGACGTAATTCTCGGAATGGATTGGTTGATAAATCATGGGGAAATTATAGATTGTCAAAAGAAATGCATAAATATTAAAACATCAATTCAATCTCATGTAATATTTTACGAGAATAAATCACCAGGACGTTAGTGTTGTCTTACCATGACACAAACTAGGAAATTATTAAGGAAAGGGTGTGTAGGCTATTTGTGTCATGTGGTTGATACCCAAAGAGTGGGAGTGACCATAGACCAAATACCTATAGTGAGTGAGTTCATGGATGTATTTCTGAGTGAGTTGCCGGGTCTTCCGTCGGATAGGGAGACCGAGTTCGTAATAGACATTGTGCTAGGAGCGACACCAGTTTCTAGGGCACCGTATCGTATGGCGCCAGTGGAGATGAAGGAGTTGATTGTGAAGTTGCAAGAACTGTTAGACAGGAAGTACATACAATTGAGTGTTTCATCGTGGGGAGCATCGGTACTGTTTGTCAAGAAGAAGGATGGATCGTTAAGACTTTGTATCGAGTATCAATAGTTGAACAAGTTAATGATAAAGAATAAGTATCCGTTTCCCAGGATCGATGATCTTTTTGATCAGTTGAAGGGGGAAAAATATTTTTCCAAAATAGATTTAAAGATGGGGTATCATCAGCTAAAGGTTAGGAATGAAGATAAGACAGTATTCAGAACTCGTTATGGTCATTACGAGCTTCTGGTGATGTCATTTGGGTTGACTAATGCATCTGCTGCATTTATGGACATGATGAACAGAGTGTTCAAACAATATTTGGACAAGTTCATCGTGGTGTTTATCGAAGATATTCTAGTCTATTCTAAGACGCCAGAAGATCATGCTGAACACCTAAGAATAGTGTTGGAGACACTAAGAAAGGAAAAGTTACATGCGAAGTTCACTAAGTGTGAATTCTGGTTAGAGAGGGTACCGTTTTTAGGTCATGTCATTGACCATGAGGGGATTTCAGTAGATCCAGCGAAGGTGGAAGCCGTGATGAATTGGGAACAACTGAAAACGCCAACCGAGGTGCAAAGTTTCCTAGGGTTAGCGGGTTACTATCGGAGATTCATTCAGGACTTTTCAAAGATAGCTACTCTGTTCACTAACTTGACGAGGAAGACGGTGAAGTATGTATGGACTGAGAAATGCGAAGACAGTTTTCAAGAACTGAAGAAGAGGTTGAGTGAAGCGCCTATTTTGTCATTACCCGATGACACAGGAAATTTCGTAGTTTATAGCGATGCTTGACATAAAGGTCTGGGTTACATGCTAATGCAGCATGGCAAGGTCATTGCGTATGCATCTAGGCAGTTGAAGGATTATGAGAAAGTTTACCCTACTCATGATCTGGAACTAGCCGCAGTGGTGTTTGCCTTAAAAATATGGCGACATTATCTTTATGGGGAATAGTGTGAGATATACACGGACCATAAGAGTCTAAAATATATCTTCATACAAAAGGAGTTAAATATGAGATAGAGGAGATGGTTGGAGTTGATAAAGGATTACGACCGTGAAATCCTGTATCACCCTAGAAAAACCAATGTTGTGGTCTACACCTTGAATAGAAAGGGTTGGGAGAAGTTGTCTATGTTATCGGCTCAAACTGAGTTAATAACATAGACTTTTTGCGACGGAGATACAATCTACCATCGTAGAGAGAGTCAAGGAGGTGCAGCTCAAAACTGTTGAGTGTGACTAGATGAAGGAGCGGTTAACCACCAAAAAAGATATTAGGTTTAGTATTGATAATGAGGGATTATTAAGATTTGAAGGAAGAATTTGGATTCCGAATGAGACGGAATTAAAGGAGCAAGTATTACAAAAGGCTCACAGTTCGAGGTACTCGATTCATCTTGGTAGCACTAAGATGTATCAAGACCTTCGACAGAGTTTTTGGTGGCCAAATATGAAGAGAGAAATAGCCGAGTATGTGAGTAAGTGCTTGACTTGTCAAAGAATTAAAGCCGAACATCAATGACCAAGTGGCTTGTTATAGTCATTGGAGATTCCGGAGTGGAAATGGGTGCATATCACGATGGACTTTGTGGTGGGACTTCCAACTACTCAGAAAGGGTATGATGCGATTTGGGTAATAGTGGATCGGTTGATAAAGTCGGCTCACTTTTTGCCAATTCGGGTAAAGTATAACTTAGATCAATTTGCGAAAAATTATGTTAAGGAAATTATTTCCAGACATGGAGCACCAGTTTCGATTGTGTGAGATCGTGACCCACGATTCACATCAAACTTTTGGAGAAGTCTTCAAGAGCAGTTGGGGATGCAATTGAAGTTGAGTACGACATATCATCCACAAACCTATGGACAGAGCGAGAGGACAATTCAGATGTTAGAAGATATGTTGAGATCTTGCGTCATGGACTTTAAGGGTAGTTGGGATGATCATCTACCATTAGTAGAATTTTCGTATAACAACAGTTATCATGCAATCATAGGTATGCCGCCGTATGAAGCGTTGATTGGAAGAAAATGCAGAACACCATTGTATTGGGATGAAGTGGGAGAACGCCAAATGCTAGGACCAGAATTGGTGCAACAAATAGCGAAAGTGGTGAAGTTGATTCGAATGCGTCTCGTAACAGCTCAAGACAGACAAAAGAAATACTCAGACTTACATCGAGAGAATAGGGAGTTTGAGGTAGGCTCGTACGTATTTCTAAAGGTATCTTCCTGGAAAGGAAAGATACGTTTTGGAAATAAGGGAAAACTAAGCCCAAGGTTTATAGGACCTTTTGAGGTATTAGAACAGGTAGGTGAGGTAGCTTATAGGGTAGCGGTATCTCCAGACCTATAGCGAATACATAACGTATTTAACATTTCAGTGCTACGTCCTTACAAACCGAATTACAAGCACGTGATAGAATTTGAGCCTATTCAAATCGAGAAGGATTTAACATATGAAGAGATGCCGATTCAAATCATCGATAGAAAAGAGCAAGTTCTGCGAAACAAGGTAATATCGTCGGTAAAGGTATTATTGAAGAACCACGATGTCGAGGAAGCAATGTGGGAATTGGAAGAGAAGATAAAGAATGATTACCCTATTTTGTTTGAGTAAGGTAGGGTGAGATTCTGGGGACATAATCTTTATAAGGGGGGAAGAATGTAACGACCGAGAAATTCGGATCCTTTGTAAAATATTTGAAAGAATTAAATAATAAATAAAATAATCTTATTTGTCATTATATGTGTTAATAAGATGTATGTCGTTCTATAACCTAGAAACATCAGAACATCGTAATATTTGAACCACGTAAATGAATTAAAGTGTTTGAATTTCCAAGACGAAAATAAAAGTTTTCCGAGGAAGTTTACAAAAAACACTATTCACCGTTTAACGCTCGGGAGTTATTTTTGAATTTCAAGAAATACGTAACGTTATAATATCAAGACGGGATGGATTATGTAATAATAATCTAAGTATGGAAAACGCAATATTTCGCATGCGGACTTAATTTGGGAACATTAGGTTTATTAAGCGTTAAGGAAATAAAGTTGTAATCGTATGATGCGTATGCATTATATGAGGTAATGAACATGAGTATAATACGACGTATTATATTATTGTGTATGGAGAATGAAATAACGTATATTACGAATTAGTATATGAGCTAGCATATGAGAATTATACGTGAGGTATTTATGTTAAGTTGTTTAATTAAAGGTAATGGACTTGTAGGATTATTAGCTTAATGCTAGAAATCCAATTAGTAAGTGATATTTAAGCCCAAGTGTTTGATATGTCATGAGTCCAAACTATTGTAGTATAAGCCCAATAAGAAATTAGCTAGATTAATTAAGTAAGCCCAATTAATTGGCTATGATCCATGGGACAATCCAAGTGAGATGTGGGTAGACTTGATGGGCAAACATTTTGTGTGGTGACCAAGTGTTGTGATGGCCAAGTAATAGAAGTGGCTAGCAAGTAGACTTGGTTGATAAGAAATGAATAGTAAGGAGGTGTAATAAGGAGGTGATTAAAGGAGGTGGAATGTCCAAATGACTAAGGTACCCTCACTTTGTCAAGCCTATAAATAGAGAGCTCATAATTCATTTATTGCTTGATCAAATTCCTTTCAACTTTCTCTTATAAAGTAACTTAAGTGTTAGAGAGAATAAGAACTTTTAAGTCAAAGCTTCCTTTGTTAGATTTTCCAAGAAGAAGAAGTACTCTTCTATCTCTATTATGGTAGGTTGATAAGAGAAGTGTAATCTACTGAACTTAGATGCTAAGAACATAAGGGAAGTGGATAAGCAATGGACTTAAGCCGAATAAGATGAATAAACAACTTGAACCTAAATAAGTTGATAAACTTGTACAAAACTTGTCATATGTTTGTTATGTGATGTTAGTATGTTCATTATGGTATGAGAACATTGATTATTGGACTAAGTTCATAATAAGTCATAAGCATGAGCATTGGAGTTCATAAGTTAAATAAGTCATTGACTTGTGAGAATAAGTCAAAACCTACTTTGATAATAAGTTGGTGTAGTAAGTAACTTGAAATGTCTATATGTTGATTAAAATCCACCTAGAATGATTAGTAATGAATGAGGTTTAGCCGGAATTCACACGATTGGACGATAATCGTCGAATTCGTGAAATTCTCGGAATGGAAGTCGTATTTTGTGTTTGAAGTCATAAACATTGGTTTTCGATGGAGACAAGTCATATTTGGCATTATAGAGTCGCGGACTCAAAAATGGCCGTATTCAGACTTCGAACGAAGAAACGAGCGTTGAACGTTCACAAACGTTTATCGTTCTTGTTAAAATGGACTAATAGGTGAAATTTTAGCAAACGAAGTAAAATAGATAAAATTTTTGTATGAACGCATAGAGTACATAATTTGTGAACCGTAGGCTCTTGAACGAGCAAATTCGGACTTATAACGAAGAAGTTACGAGTCCGGGAATCTCATCTTTTGAAAATCTGCCAAACATTTCTGTGGCACAGAGATCGCTGGTGGCGCGACTCAAGCCATTTAAATGGCCACAGGCGCTTAAAGGAACCTCACCCCGCAAACTCGCGCCACAGTAACGACACATAATCAAAGAGACTCATGGGCAACAATGAAGTCTGGGTTTTGAGTAATAAGAGGTGGCATGCAATGCAGTACCAAGAGTTATATCCGATGCTTGCAGCCTTGACCTCATGACCTAGATAAAGAAAAAGGTTTACATGTTGAACATGAATGGTAATAAATGAACACTTAATCAAGGATCTTAATGAAACATGGTTAAGACATAATTAAGCCTTAAGTATGAACACTTAGGGTTAAGTTAAGATAATTACTTATGAACATAAGAATGACATAACGTAAAGCCGGAACCAATAATAACAAATCTAATATTTATTTAGATTGAGAAGAAGGGTAAGATTCTTTAGGAATCATGTATGATCATTCATGACCTAATGTTCTATGTGATGTTATCATCTACTGTAGAGACTTAAGGACCTAAAGTGCACGTGTTATAACAGTACTAGACGCTAAATGCAAGTACTCTAACCCTTGTTCCAGTTCGATCTGGACAAGTCTTTGTGATTCATGTATTCTTCACATGAGTTAATGTTTGACGAAGTCAAAGCCAATTCTATCAAGTGTTGATAAGGATTTACCAAACTAATATCGTTGTGGTTTTCAAAAGTAGACTGAGTATGCTAAACTATTTTGTCGTCAAACGACAGGCACGTGAGGTTGCCACAACTTAAACGTATACACGTTTAATGAATGTAGTGTTGATCAACATAGAGTACTATAGACTGATCACCTAGACGTGCTCGTAAGTTATGCCGGATTTATGGACTTAGTGTCGGGACGTTCTTTTCAAAGTACTTATGATATGCTTACGGTCTTGAACCGGAATTGATGTTTTACTGAATATTGTTATTGTAAAACGTTTTGAATGAAAAGAAGTGTTATTTTGAATTATCGATAGTACTTCATAGCTATTGTTCAGTTATTGAAGATATATTATTCCTATGTTTCAAGTATGCGATTTTCCTAGAATTGTTGTAGTTGCTGAGCTAGTTAGGCTCATTCTTGCTTGAACCATATTAATGCAGCTAAGACCAAACGGACCGATGGATTCGAAGAGGATAAAGGGAAGGCAAAGGCAAACCCGTAGATTACATATGTAATAGTATAGGTTTTGTAAGAATAATATTTGATATTATGACAAAGAAAAATGTATTGGTTGTAAAAGAACCTGGGGTATATAAATATTCTTTTTATATATATAAGACATATTCGTTCTTTTGAGGCATTTCAGTTGAATGTTTATGTGAACTGTAGCACCGTGTAGCACCATCTGTCGGGTTGGAAGATACCCAGATTTGGGGGCGTCATAGCAGGTGTTCTAATTTGAGACCCAGGAGTTGACTCTTACCTTAGAGGAGTATGAGCGTCTGACAGATTTTCCACTGGATAGGCCTTGTGCTCGGATGGCTGTAGGAGATATGAGCCAACAGTTTATGACCCTCACTGGTTTGAGGCGCGAGGTTGTTCTAGATGAGATCTCCTTAGGGCATGTAGTGCCCATACATTTTCTGATTGACAAATTTTGCTCTTTGGACAATTATGTACATCACTCCGGGGATTTCACCACATCGGAGGATGATTGTTGTGTTTCCAGAGTAGATGTACTCTTGATGTGTGTAGTGGCTTATCTGTACATGTCACTGTACATGGATCATTTAGACATCGGCGTGGTTATTGCAGTGCAGGCTCTCCGGGAGGGACATACCATTATATCGATTATTATGGCAGAGACCTTGAGGTCAGCCACGTAATGCCACACCTATTTCGGGGGGTATTTATAGGCAGTTCGGTCTTGCTATACGTGTGGTTTATGACACACTTGAGACCGATTGGCACATTTCGACACTATGGGTATTGTTTTTTGTAACGACCGAGAAATTCGGATCTTATTGTAAAATGATTTTATTAAATTAAATAATAATATAATCATATTCTATGTGTTATCAAGATGGTTGTCATTGTATAGCCTATTGCTGTTAGAATGTCGTAGTATTTGAGCTACGTCGATGAATTAAAGTGTTTGAATTTCCAAGACGAAAATAAAAGTTTTCCGAGAAATTTTCCAAAAAACACTATTCATCGGTATTTGCTCGGGATATAATTTTGAGTTTCCGAGAAATACGCAATGATGAAATAACAAGGTAAGATGGATTATGTAATAAAAATCTAGTTATGGAAAATGTAATAATTCGCTTGTGGACTTAATTTATAAAAGTTAAGGAAGGCGAAATAGTATTGAATAAGTAATAATGTATGATACTTTGGTATTGTACGGAACAATGAAA
Source organism: Panax ginseng (assembly GCA_020205605.1). Taxonomy (NCBI): domain Eukaryota; kingdom Viridiplantae; phylum Streptophyta; class Magnoliopsida; order Apiales; family Araliaceae; genus Panax; species Panax ginseng. The sequence goes on along the minus strand of CM035138.1, from coordinate 55,616,240 downwards.
ACGAGTATAATACTAAGTATTATACAAGTTTGTAGGAAGGATGAAATACCGTATATAAATTCTATATGAATTAGAATATGAAAATAATACATCAACAATATGTATTAATAAATGATAATGGACTTGGAAGATTGGATAACAATTATATACAAGTCCAAGTGAATTAAAGGGAGAGGCCCAAATATTAATTAATGAACCAATTGGTGTTCATTAATGCAAAGCCCAAAAGATGATTTAATGTAAGCCCAAGCTATAATCCATGAGTTGTATGACCCATGGGGCAAACCATATTAATATGGTTATTGTGGTGACCAAGTATTGTGGTGACCAAGTATGGTGGTGACCAAGTAATGTGATGACCAAGTTAGTGTGGTGACCAAGACTTTGAATTAATGACCAAGTGTAGGATAGGTTTTGTGCCTTGCAAGTAATGAATAGTAAGGAGGTGCATAAGGAGGTGGGATTGTTTTAATGACCAATCTACCCTAGCTTTGAAAATTCTATAAATAGAGAAGGCTTAAAAGCCAATTGTTACTTGTTCAAATAATCTAACATCTCAAAAGTTCTTAAGTGTTAGAGAGAATAAGCTACACATAAGTCATTCCATAAGTAAGAAGAAGAAGCAAGCTACTTTACCAAGACTACAAAAAGTAAGACTTCTTCTTTAAATTATCTTCTATCTCTACCATGATAGGTTGATAAGAAAAGTTGGAATTAAGGAACATGGATGTTAAGAAACAAGAAGAATGTATAAATCATGAACTTAAGCCACATAAGTTGGCAATAAGTCATTTGAACTTATAAAAGTTATAAACCTATTATAAGCTAACATGAATTTAGTATGAAAATATGAACTTGTGATGAGTTTAGTAAGAAAAGTGAATTAAGAACTTATATGATTATATGTATCATATATACCTAAATAAAGTTATATGTGAAGAACATGTAAAGTATGATGATTAAGAAACTCTAATTGTCATAAGTCATGAATAATCAAATCTTAAGTAGTTTATAAAATGACAAGTTATAAGCTCATGAAGAATAAGTCCAAAATCCAACAATGATCATAAGTTTTTGTATTAAGTATGTTAAGATGTTCACATGATGAATGAAGTTCATTTGTAATGTTGAACAAGTCATAAGAATGAAGATTCGCCGGAAATTGCACGATTGGACGATATCGTCGAATTCGTAAAATTCTCGGAACAGAAGTCAAATTTTGTGTTTGATCACGAAACCATTGTTTTCCAATAGAGGCAAGTCATATTTGGCATTTAAGAGTTGCAGACTCGAAAATGACCGGATTCTGACTTAGAACGAAGAAATGAACGTTGAACAATCACGAATGTTTATTATTTTCGTTAAAAATGAACCAATAGGTGAATTTTTAGCAAACGAAGTCAAATAGATAAAATTCTTGCATGAACATGTAGATTACGCAATTTGTGAACCGTAGGCTTTTGAACGAGCCAATTCAGACTTATAATGAAGAAGTTATGCGTCCGGGATGTTCACAAAAATTCAAAACTGAAATTGTTTTCTGGTGCACAGAGTCAGCCATGCTACGCCAACCCTAGGCAAAATGACCCATGCATGAAGCGCGAATAAAGGTTCGAGCCTCATCGCAAGAGTTCGCCACAGCGCGAACTATAGTACAATATGTGGCACCGCAGCGCCACATACAGTACCAAAATCCTCTGGAGTGTGGCACCGCAGTGCGGCCCATTAAGTAAGGACTCGCGTCGCAGCGCCAAGTCCAGCACAGTCATACAATAAGCTCGCTCCGCAACGCGAGATATAAGCATAAAGCTGGCGCCGCAGCGCCAGTCTCAAAACAAGGATAGTAATGAAGGTTTCTAAGTACAAAGAAAAGAAAGCTAATTGATTAAAAGTAAACATAACTTAAGGAAGGTAATGTAACATTCTTTAAACTTTGTTAAACCTTAAGGAATGTAATGTAAAGGTTGAGATAACCTAGTAGAATATAAATGCAAGGGTAATGATAAACCGGAACGAATAGTAACTGAATCTAATACACAATTACATTGAAATGAAGGGTATGATATAGTCATATACATAGTTGATTATATGTGACCTAATGAAAGGCATTATGTGATCATGTATTGTAGAGACTTGAACATAAAGTTAATATACCGTAGCAGACGCTAAAGGCAAGTATTCTAACTCTTGTCTCAGTTTAATCTGAACAAGTTTTTGAGGTTCATGTATTCTTTCACATGAATTGAGGTATTTTGAAGTTGAAGCCAATTCCTTTGACTAGACTTGATTTATTGATAACCTATTCATGTATTATCAAATGTTGCTATCTTTTGTCAACTACTTGATATGGTTTTCAAAAAAAGACTGAAATGTTAAATAAATGTTTTGTCGGTAAAACGACAGGCACATGAGGTTGCCAAATGCTTAAACGTGCATACGTTTAAAGGATGTAGTGTTGATCAACATAGAGTACAATAGGCTGATCACCTAGAAGTGCACGTAAGTAATATGGGGCTTACAGAATTGCTTCCGGGTTGTCCTTTTCCAATAAAGAATGAATACTCGAGGTCTCTGACCGGAGTGAATGTTTTACTAAATACTGTTGTTATTGTAAAACATTTTGAAAGAAAAGATGAAGTGCTATTTTGAATTATCAATAGTACTTCATAACTATTGTTCAGTTATTGAAGATATACGATTTGTATGTGTCAAGCATGTTGTTATTAAATTGTTATACTTGCTGAGCTAGTGATGCTCACTCTTGCTTGAACCATATGAATGCAGCTAAGACTGAACGTCCCGAATGATCGAAAAAGGATAAGGGAAAAGCTAAATGATTACTAAGTTTGTCTTGTAATAGTATAGGTCTATTGTTGTAATTTAAGCGATATTATGACAAAGAACCTTTGTAACGGGTATAGAACTTAGGAAATGTAAATATTACTTTAAATATATAGAAGTTATGTTCGTTCTTTGAGACTTTTCAATTGAATGAATGTATAAATGTTGTACAGTATAGCACCATCTGTCGGGTTGGAAGATACCTGGATTTGGGGGCGCTATATTTTTCCCATAAGATAGCCATGTCTTACTCCTTTCAGCCGGCAGAGTGTACAGACGTTGCTTCTTGGTCGGTTTTCTTGGCAGGGATCCATGATCCATTTGATATTTTATCGTGTTTAGGGCTTAGTTCTCCCTACTGCTTCATTACTCATGCATCTGGCATGGATTATCTTCCTCTAGATGGTTTGAGGGGTATGACCACTTTTCATCCACTGGCTGTAATGGCTTAGTTCGACCAGTTTCAGGATGTTCATCCCTTCGATGGGGAATTGGGTCAACGTATGTCATCTCGGCTTTTGTTAGAGTAGGATTTGTCAAGAGTTTTTGCTTATTGGGCCCAGCGTGAGAGGGCTTATTTACCTCTAGCCATCTGGGTCGTTCTACAGAGTATTCTGCATGGCTGAAGGTAGAGATTGTGATAACCCGAGAATTTGGACAATTTTATAAAATCTTAAAAGATTGAATTAAGGTTAAATAATAAACCTAAACAGAAAATAAGTGTATGGATTTGATATTTTTGGGAAGGAATTTTATGGATTTAAAAATTTGTGGTGAATTATTCATTATTAAGTGTATATGTTCTGTATATACTATTTTATGTGTACAGTATGTGGTTAAGGGTCAAGGGTTGACCAAATAAAATATATCGGTAACAAACCCTAAAGTTATATTAAGAACGTCAATGTTCAGCTAGAAAACTTTAACGATTCGTAAGAAACCCTAATATCGGCTTTGAAAAACCTAATTTCAGTTCTGGAAATTCAAAACCCTAATTCAGAATATTAAAACCCTAATCTGGAAACTTAAAGGATAATTATAATACTTAAGTGCCATTAATTACAAACCTAATTAGGGAAAATCTAACAAATTAGTTAGAAACCCCTAATTGCTAAATAGAAACCCTAATTGCAAAATTAGGAACCCTAATTGCTAAGTTATAAGTCCTAATCGTTAAATTAGAAAGTTAAATGCTAATTAGTGGATCTTAAACATAATTTCCAAGTTCAAAGTAATTAGGGAACCTAATGTAATTAGGAAACCCTAATTTTCATTTTTAGAAAGTTAAAATTTCATTTTTGTTATAATTAGAAAATCCTAGAAAATTAATTTTTCCAAAACCTTAGGGTTAAACCCTAAGGGTTGTAGCAAATGACATATAAGCCATTAAATTGGAAAGCATAAAGACCAAATTGCCCTTTGTGAATTATTAAAGATAACTTGTAGATCTCGCCATATAATTGAGTTGGTGACTAGCCAAGGTTGCCCATGTGACTGAAAATGTAACGCCCCAAAATCCGTTCTATCTTCACACCCGGATTCCGTACGTCACGAGTACATCATTCATCCAACATACATCATTATATACTGAAGTATAATAACATACATTCTGAATTCCCAAGTTCTAAAACCTTATAACCTTCCTCATTACAAATAATGATAATTACATTATTCCTTTCATCTTACAAGGGTGACTTTTATCCGCCACGAAGGATACATACAGTTCATTAAACTAGTTTATAGTTTAATTTTCATCTTTCTACATTACAAGTCTTCACTTGATCTTCTCGCTCATTCACATTTTGAATGACACTTCCTCTGGATACCGTCAGCTTGATCTATACGGGATCCTTAAGTTCTTCTAACATCGTTCGCTGAAAATGTTTTACATTTAAAGCAAGTGTGAGCATTCAATTTCCCAGCAAGTCCTAGCAGTTGAACATACAACTTCAAGAGTTTAATATTCATTTGGAACTTCGATAATCGAACAAAGGTTATGAAGCAGCTTGAACAATAGGAATAATCTCGATTCCTATCTTTTTAAAACATTAGTCACATTCACTTTGAAATACTTTCATTCTCTATTCTCTTTCATACACATCTTGTCTAGCTAGAATCAATAGCACAGACTTAACAATAACAGTTCATGTATAAACAGAACATTCTTTTATTGAACAGTTCAATCATAGAACAGTTCATCTCACAGAAACACCGAAGTGTTCAAATTGTGGCACAATGCCTCATACATTCTACCACATTGTACAAATATCGCACATTCGCACATAGACAGAACTTCTCAAGTTCAACATCTGAGAAGTTTAAGAAACTAGCATCCATTTAAAATATGAATGAAGTTAGGAAACTTGACTTACGTACAGCTACAGCTTACGCTGAACTGCTCATTCCAATCCCTATAACACATAAGGAAATAACAAATACACTAATTAGTCATATACTTGACTTACGCATTAGTTTATTTAACTTTACTTCTTAAGGTTCGCGTTCTTACAATATAATTTTACGCGACTAACTTTCATTACCGTTTTACGGTTTTATGACATACGGAGATGTCTTACTAAAAACGTTCATCATCTTTGACGATTTACATTCTTATCTTCTTCTTATACATCTCTAGGACTCAGCACACATCGCTTCTCTGCTAGTAGTTCATATGGTACTCTGAGTGGTTTCCCACAAACAACCAACAAACAAGTTCTCATCTCGTCTACACTGCCCACACAGTGAGTTAGATCAGTTGCCAGTTTTGTATATACCTTTTTTTTCTGAAGAAATTGTTTAGCCCAGCTCCCATATGTCAACCATCAAAGGTTACGATTGTACCACAACCTAACTTTCTCTTAACTTATACGAACTATTAAATATAATTTCGTTAAGTCAATTTCTTATTCCTTTTGGCTTTCTGACAACTAAATGCCATACCTCAGGATTCATTCTTACTCGACTCACATTCGGCTTTCAATACTCTTATTGCCGTTCGTTACGGCTTTCTCGATAATTCATATCTTACTTACTACCTTCATCAACGTCTAAGTCATACAACTAGGGTATACTTTGAACGTTCGTCCAACACGAATACGATTGACGAAGATCATTTGCGTATTCAATGTTCACGTTGCTTGTCTCTTAATCTCCCATTCAACCTTTACTCATGGTTTTAATTGCTTTTGATCGTTATCCATCCCATGAACCCCATGTTCATTATTCTTTCTTAATGTCGAAGCCATACTGTTCATTGTATGCTACGACCAATCGTTTATCGCAACAACGTTGCGTTCATAGCGTTTATACGCTTTCCATTCATCTCGCATTACCATGACATCGAAATGTTATTCATTACCCTCGTCACTCAACGTCTAAGGAATCACAACCATAGCAATCCCTCACGTTCGTTTATCGCGACTACGGTCCTCGGACATCGGTTCCGTAACCCGCATCTACATTCTTTGTATTTTAATCTCGTTTAAATCTTTTCGTTCAACCTTTATTAAAAGTTTAAAACACTTGATTAAGTGTTACATTAGTTGAACATTATGTTCTTTATCTTTCCTTACATTTCCCCCAAGAGCTGAGCAGTTAAAAGCTCTTATCTGGCTTTTTCCCTTCACTGGCGTTGCGGTGCCACTCTCCCTTCTATCTCTCGTGATCGCGAGCTTGGCGCTTGAAGTACCGAGGCTCCCTAGTGCGGTGTCTGCAACTGCCGCCTTATCGACCATGTACCTGCACATGGCGCCAAGTCCTTCTTCCCGAAAATATTTCTAAGTGTTAACTTCATTTTGAGATGTTTACTTTCCGATCTCATAACTTCTTCATTATAACTCAGAACGAGGTCATTCCAAAGCCATTTTCTTCCTTATCTTACGTACTTCGATTATCCACAGACAGAAATTCATTCTGTATCCATTAACATGCCATTACACTGGCTTAATCTTCGCTCTTCGTTCATTTTAACATTTTTAACGTTCTTCGTTCGTTCGTCCGTAATTCGGTCATCCGAACTCAAAATTCGTTCATTCTTGAGTCTACAACTCACGTTTTATACGTTCTCTTACATTCTTATGAAACCCTATCCGTTCGGGTTCATTTACTAACTTTCAAATTCTCGCTCGTCTTTTATGAACTTTTCGCCATAACTTCGTTATAGCTCCGTTTTAATCCGTTCTTCATGTACTTTTCTACCGTTCCTAACCAAGCAATAAGAATCTAACTTATACGCAATGGTTTTAAACATGTCCATCAACAACATTTATACTACGATGGTTTTAAATTTGTCCATCAACAATGTTCTTCGTGTTCTTCGTGTGTTCTTCGTGTTCTTCGTTCGTTCTTCATTTTTAATCGATATTTTGGATTACGATTTCGCTTTTTCTTGGAATTTGATGTTATAGAACACCATTCCTTACTTATTTGACCTACTCATTCATAAAATTCATTCGGATCGCTCAAAATCCTTATGAATCTTATACTTTTTTAAGAAAATTATAAACTAAATTTCTTATTTCTTATTTCTTATTTTCTCATGATTTCAACCATATGAAATTATTCTTAATATCTTTTACTCCTCATTCTCATTAAGTTATGTTTTTGAACATAAAAACTTAAAGAAAAATTAGAAGAACTAGGATTCGGATTACCGTTCTTCTTTAATCTCCTTCTGTCGGACAAAGCGTGCATCCAAGCTAGCTTTTCCTCATTCTCTTTCTCTTCCTCTCCCATCCGAAGTCTCTCTCTCTCTTTCTCTCTCAAGTGTTGGTTGAAATTTTCAATCAAACAAATGAGCTTAAGCTTGTTTATATAGAAAACCAAGGCTAGGGGCATTTTAGTCATTTTGCCACCCTAACCTCCTTACTATTCATAACTTAGCCACCAAGTTTACTTGGTGGCCAAGTAGCCGCCCTACCTCCTTACCTAGCTTCCCTTGGAAGCTTCGTGCTTCTGTAATTCGGAATTCGTCCGACAGTTCAAAAACTGCGATTCTCGGAATCCAAATATTTTTGGATTTTTCGTCTTTTCTTTACCGATTAACTTTTACGTATTCTTCGGATCTTTGAAAAACTGAAAAACACTTTTCCACATTAAGCGTTTTCCTTCACGTTTTTCCCTAACGTAACTAAATGAATGAAAAGTACACAGAAGTACTTTTCATCGTTTTTATTTCGTCCGATTTCTGCACGTTTTTCGAGAAAAATGTTTATCGGCTTACTTAACTTTTCACGATATATTATCGTCCAATCTTTCGACAGATTGTCATTTCGACATACCGAGCTCTCGAAAAGGCTTAGGTTATTCAATCCCCTACCCTTAGGTTTCGTCAGGTGAATAGTGCCTATTTCGTCTTTTTCCCCGAAAATATTGTCTCCAGAAATATTTTATTTTTTCCTTGAAAATTCTTACTCGTTCAATTTTATTTTTGCCTTGAAAATTCTTACTCGTTCAATCATTTTAGGTTATAGAATGATTAATAAACACATAGCACAGAATAGTATTAATAAAAATTCATTTTATTAATAACTAATTCTTTAAATCTTAATTTCTGGACAATTCGAATTTCCGGGTTGTCACATCCTTCCCCCGTTATAAAAATTCCATCCTCGAAATTTCTTCAAACCATACCCATACCCGGGTCATCACATTCACCCCTTCTTCACAGAATTTCGTCCTCAAAATTTTAACTTACTCTTCTTCTCAACTTCTCTTCAAAGAAGTTATTATCTTTCAAACATTCCCTACCCTTCATAACTTATCAAGAATCATGAAGTGAAAGGAATAACGAGGAATATAAAGATTCCTTTAAAACATTTCATACTTTTGCTGAGGGGTCAAATTGACCATGAACTCTTACTAGGTTAAACAACATTTCGCCATAAGCCCTTCTTTAACAGTCAGTTTACAATCACAAATAAAGTAACTACCTCTTCCATGTTCTCTTCAGACTAAATCATTAGATTCCGCACCAAAACAATTTGGTTTGGCACAAGTTCTCAAAGAAAGCTCGATGACATACCATTTGTCTAGTCGAATCAATTAGCTTAGACCATACCAGTAAATTGGATATCAACGTGAAACATTCGTCTAGTCAACTCAATTGACGTCGAATATTTCTTTAAATTCTTTCGCAATACATCAAAACATTTTATGACGTCGTGATACCGCACTCTTCACAGTACATTAAGGACTTTGTCAGTTTATGACTTCGTCATTATACATCATACCATAGCGGTTTATTGATCCTAAGATCAAATCCAACACCAGGGTTAATTTCATTAATAACTCCATCCTTTTACCATCTTTGCATCAAATGCACTGATGATATAAAATTCATTTTGATATTTTAAACCAATATCTGTCTAGCTGAAACAATTAGCATAGACATACCAAGAATAGTTCTTTTAAAATCCATTGGTTCCAAAAGTCGAACCAATTCTTTCATTTACAAAATGCGCACATTAGCACAATTTCAAGAAATTAAGAAATCTAGCATAGCTAGATGACTTGGAATATCCTATTCTCCATCTTCCTTCATTGTCTTACTTGCGACAATACTTAATCTTCTTTAGCACCTTCAATGCTAAGTCTACTGAAAATACTTATTTTCAGTCTAAACATTCCTATACCTTAGTATAGTTCATCAACTTACCACATTTTATGTGTTTAGGAACTTTCCACAACCATATGTGTTTAAGAACTTATCTTCACAATATGTAATCCAAGAACAAATCAAGGACTATCCATATGCTTAGGGCTCATAAACATAGCATATAACTATGAGTTATAAACTTTTCATAAGTATGAGTTTCAAGAACCCGCACCTATCTTATCATTTTCTACCTATCAAGTATATACATTAGAAAAGATTCACCTTCTCGTCATATACATCTTGATAGCGCGACCAATTTCAATGATTATCACTGTAATAAACTAAGTGGTTGTTACACCAAGCACAAACCTCTGCCTATCAAAGATTCATACAACTCAGCCATCACATGAGTCCTCAATTGAAATCTTACAACTTCTAACTTTCTCTTTACTTAATACGAATTTTCTTTAATTCGTATACTATCCTTTACAACTCAATTTGAGTTCTTCTTCCCGTACTACTTCGTAGTATCATTTATTCATAGCATTAGCTATAAATCATTCATCGTTTAACAGCTCATCTATTACTACGATTTACTATGATCACGTGGTGATCTTCTTATCCTTCTATTTACGATTATAGTCTTAGGTATTCATACCTAAGGTTTATAACCTATCAGCTCTGATACCAACTTGTAACGCCCCAAAATCCAGTCTATCTTCACACCCGGATTCCGTACGTCACGAGTACATCATTCATCCAACATACATCATTATATACTGAAGTATAATACCATACATTCTGAATTCCCAGGTTCTAAAACCTTATAACCTTCCTCATTACAAATAATGATAATTACATTATTCCTTTCATCTTACAAGGGTGACTTTTATCTGCCACCAAGGATACATACAGTTCATTAAACTAGTCTATAGTTTAATTTTCATCTTTCTAAATTACAAGTCTTCACTTGATCTGCTCGCTCATTCACATTTTGAATGACACTTCATCTGGATACCATCAGCTTGATCTATACGGGATCCTTAAGTTCTTCTAACATCGTTCGCTGAAAATGTTTTACATTTAAAGCAAGTGTGAGCATTCAATTGCCCAGCAAGTCCTAGCAGTTGAACATACAACTTCAAGAGTTTAACATTCCTTTGGAACTTCGATAACCGAACAAAGGTTATGAAGCAGCTTGAACAATAGGAATAATCTCGATTCCTATCTTTTTAAAACATTAGTCACATTCACTTTGAAATACTTTCATTCTCTATTCTCTTTCATACACATCTTGTCTGGCTAGAATCAATAAGCTTGACTTAACAATAACAGATTCATGTATAAGCAGAACATTCTTTTATTGAACAGTTCAATCATAGAACAGTTCATCTCACAGAAACACTGAAGTGTTCAAATTGTGGCACAATGCCTCATACATTCTACCACATTGTACAAATATCACACATTCGCACATAGACAGAACTTCTCAAGTTCAACATCTGAGAAGTTTGAGAAACTAGCATCCATTTAAAATATGAATGAAGTTAGGAAACTTGCCTTACGCACAGCTACAGCTTACGCTGAACTGCTCATTCCAATCCCTATAACACATAAGGAAATAACAAATACACTAATTAGTCATATACTTGACTTACGTATTAGTTTATTACCGTTTTACGGTTTCATGACATACAGAGATGTCTTACTAAAAACGTTCATCATCTTTGATGATTTACATTCTTATCTTCTTCTTATACATCTCTAGGACTCAGCACACATCGCTTCTCTGCTAGTAGTTCATATGGTACTCTAAGTGGTTTCCCACAAACAACCAACAAACAAGTTCCCATCTCGTCTACACTACCCATACAGTGAGTTAGATCGGTTGCCAGTTTTGTATATACCTTTGCTCTCTGAAGAAATTGTTTAGCCCAGCTCCCATATGTCAACCATCAAAGGTTACGATTGTACCACAACCTAACTTTCTCTTAACTTATACGAACTATTAAATATAATTTCATTAAGTCAATTTCTTATTCCTTTTGGCTTTCTGAGAACTAAATGCCATACCTCAAGATTAATTTTTACTCGACTCACATTCGGCTTTCAATACTTTTATTGTCGTTCGTTACGGCTTTCTCGATAATTCATATCTTACTTACTACCTTCATCAATGTCTAAGTCATACAACTAGGGTATACTTAGAACGTTCGTCCAACGCGAATACAATTGACGAAGATCATTTACGTATTCAACGTTCACGTTGCTTGTCTCTTAATCTCCCATTCAACCTTTACTCAAGGTTTTAATTATTTTTGATCGTTATCCATCCCATGAACCCCATGTTCATTATTCTTTCTTAATATCGAAGCCATACTGTTCGTTGTATGCTACGACCAATCGTTTATCGCAACAACATTGCGTTCATAGCGTTTATACACTTTACATTCATCTCACATTACCATGACATAACATCGAAATGTTATTCATTATCCTCGTCACTCAACGTCTAAGGAATCACAACCATAGCAATCCCTCACGTTCGTTTATCGCGACTATGGTCCCTGGACATCGGTTCTGTAACCCGCATCTACATTCTTTGTCTTTTAATCTCGTTTAAATCTTTTCGTTCAACCTTTATTAAAGGTTTAAAACACTTGATTAAGTGTTACATTAGTTGAACATTATGTTCTTTATCTTTCTTTACATTTCCCCAAGAGTCGAAAGCGGTTAAAGTTCTTCTTCGGCTTTTTTCCTTCTTGCATCAATGGCGCCACTCTCCCTTCTATCGTTCACGCAACGGTAGCGCAGGCTTGAGACGGGCTCCATGTTTCGGCATTTGCGTAGCCGCTTTATCAGCATGTTGGTGCTTGGCGCCAAGTCCTTCTTCCCAAAAATTTTTCTAAGTGTTAACTTCATTTTGAGATGCTTACTTTCCGATCTCATAACTTCTTCATTATAACTCGGAACGAGGTCGTTCCAAAGCCATTTTCTTCCTTATCTTACGTACTTCGATTACCGATAGACAAAAATTTGTTCTGAATCCGTTAACATGCCATTCAACTGGCTTAATCTTCGCTCTTCGTTCATTTTAACGTTTTTAACGTTCTTCGTTCGTTCGTCTGTAATTAGGTCATCCGAACTCAGAATTCGTTCATTCTTGAGTCTACAACTCACGTTTTATACGTTCTCTTACATTCTTATGAAACCCTATCCATTCAGGTTCATTTACTAACTTTCAAATTCTTGCTCGTCTTTTATGAACTTTTCGCCATAACTTCGTTATAGCTCCGTTTTAATCTGTTCTTCATGAACATTTCTACCATTTCTAACCAAGCAATAAGCATCAAACTTATACGCGATGGTTTTAAACTTGTCCATCAACAACATTTATACTACGATGGTTTTAAATTTGTCCATCAACAACGTTCTTCGTGTTCTTCGTGTTCTTCGTTTGTTCTTCATTTTTAATCGATATTTTGGATTATGATTTCACTTTTTTCTTGGAATTTGATGTTATAGAACACCATTCCTTACTTATTTGACCTACTCATTCATAAAATTCATTAGGATCGCTCAAAATCCTTACGAATCTTATACCTCCTTAAGAAATGTATAAACTAAATTTCTTATTCTTATTTCTTATTTTCTCATGATTTCAACCATATGAAATCATTCTCAATATCTTTTACTCCTTATTCTCATTAAGTTATGTTTTTGAACATAAAAACTTAAAGAAAAATTAGAAGAACTAGGATTCGGATTACCGTTCTTCTTTAATCTCCTTCCGTCGGACAAAGCGTGCATTCAAGCTAGCTTTTCCTCATTCTCTTTCTCATCCTCTCCCATCCGAAGTCTCTCTCTCTCTTTCTCTCTTAAGTGTTAGTTGAAATTTTCAATCAAACAAATGAGCTTAAGCTTGTTTATATAGAAAACCAAGGCTAGGGGAATTTTAGTCATTTTGCCACCCTAACCTCCTTACTATTCATAACTTAGCCACAAAGTTTACTTGGTGGCCAAGTGGCCGCCCTACCTCCTTACCTAGCTTCCCTTGTGCTTACGTAATTCGAAATTTGTCCGACAGTTCGAAAACTGCGATTCTCGGAATCCAAATATTTTTGGATATTTCGTCTTTTCTTTACCGATTAACTTTTACGTAATCTTCGGATCTTTGAAAAACTGAAAAACACTTTTCCATATTGAGCGTTTTCCTTCACATTTCCCCTAACATAACTAAACGAATGAAAAGTACACAGTAGTACTTTTCGTCGTTTTTATTTCGTCCGATTTCTGCACGTTTTTTGAGAATAACTTTTATCGGCTTACTTAACTTTTCACGATATATTATCGTCCGATCTTTCGACGGAATGTCATTTTGACATACCGAACTCTCAGAAAGGCTTAGGTTATTCAAACCCTAACCCTTAGGTTTCATCGGGTGAATAGTGCCTATTTCGTCTTTTTCCCCAGAAATATTTTATCTCCAGAAAAATTTTATTTTCATCTTGAAAATTCTTAATCATTCAATCTAGCTCGTAGCCAGAATCCTCCCGATTAATAATCATTCTAGGTTATAGAATGATTAATAAACACATAGCACAGAATAGTATTAATAAAAATTAATTTTATTAATAACTAATTCTTTAAATCTTAATTTCTGGACAATCCGGATTTCTGGGTTGTCACAAAAAACCACACAAATCAGTTATATATCTCAGCCAACTTCATTACATTCATGATATATATAGAAATAGAGAGAAAAAGTTCACATATTTGGCTCATTTGTGTTCTAACTCTCAACCAACTCCTTCTCTCTCTAGACCCACGAAATTCTTTAGTGCTTTAGTCCCTATCTAAGTCCCTAGCACACCCAAGATGAAACATCAAAGATCAGATTCAAGTGTTAAGCATGAATGAGGTATAAACCCTAATTTTTGAAATCATAAAAGATTTATGTTAAGATTGTTGTTTGTTGTTTAGAACAATGTATAAGGGTGTTATATAGTGATCTGGGTTGTTATATCTTTGATCCATAACATATAGAGGCACGGAAATGAAGTTTTTCAAAACTGATCATGAACCCTAAAATATGGCCTGACAGCCATATGTCAGGGCCCATAGATCTTTACCATTTAGTTTTTTGTTGTGTTTTAAGTTATAGACTTGTAGTTTTTTGTAAGGGTTGTAATCTAGAACTGGAATCATGTTTATATCGTGTATAGATTGCAAGTTATTAATGGTCAATGTGACGCCCCCAAATTCGGGTCCCTTCGAACCACGAATTCGGTCCGTCACGATACTACTATCGTCAAACTATTTATATTTTTTATTCATAACTTAATGAATAAACTTTACTTATTACAATTTAGAATATAAATTCTTTCCATTACCAGGATCTGCACAATGACCCCAAAAGTTACTAGTCTTAGTCAATTACTATTTCTGTATTACATCACATTCGATGTTATATAAATATGCGGAATAATTTAAACTTTTTCAATCTCCTTTGAAATAAATTTTTATTGATGTCTTAACTTGAATCAATTACAAATCCATGAATCAAATTATAATATGATTCACTCTAATCAATTTCTGTATAAATTATTACATCTCAATTCGAACTCCTCTATGTACCGCCTAGTACAACTTTACAAGCTAACATATATTACACATCGTAAACTACTATCAGGTATATCTACTAGAACCTAAACCTGGTTCAAGAGCGTATATTTAATTAAACAAATCAATCTCCTTTGATGTGATTGAACTTTATCAATCAAGTAGCACGTAATCTTTACCGTGTGTCCTTAACCTGTAAATGTGGTTATTTGCAAGGGTGAGCTCGACAGCCCAGCAGTTCTAACAGTTTTCATGCATCACATAGCATATTCAGTTCATGTATTCATAATCAATTAATATTTACAATGCATGTTACTTCTCACATAACAGGCATAGAGATTTACTTTATAAGCATATCATCAAAGATCAACTCTCACATTTCATATATATCTCATATGCATTTCATATATATACATCAACATTCTCATGGCATAATATTGCTCAACCAACAGTTATCAAATTCATATAACAAATAGGAACTGAAATACTTGCTTGATTCGTAGTTTATCAACTACGACTTAACTACTTAAAGCTTATCTGCACTTCGTGTATTCCTACACAGCTATATAATCATGGATTCATATCCATTAGTTATATATTTCATACATTCTTAATATAAGAACAAATATTGTTTCCTAAGTTGGTATCATTTTTACTTGAAATTAGGATAACCACGAGACTAGCTCATTCTACTATAATATTTATCTAAACAATCTTGTTTTTATATCTTGTAGTCCTTAAGGACAACATATAACCATAACTTAAGACTATGCAGTTAACAAATTGCTCTTGGTCACTCTGCAGAGCGGCGCGACCGCGCTGCATTTAAGATTGGGAGTGGCGTGTCCGCGCTACTCCTAGCCAGAACCAGACTTAAGCTTTTCATTGCTCAGTTTAGTTCCAATCTACTATGCATTCTGATACATACTATAAACATACATCAAGTAGGTTCTGATATTCCTTCAATTTCATATTTCAAATCATTTAGTTTTGAATTACATAGCTCTATGTTGAATTATTTACATCAACAAGGCTTAACAACTTCTTCTAACAAAGGTTTAATGTTTATAAGTTTTTAAACCTTATATTGGTACTAACAAGCCTTTAATACGCATGTTCACATGTTTCTATCTCATTTACATAGACATAGCATAATTCATACTTTTAAAACATGCTTAAATAACTTGTCATATAACGCCCCGAAATCCAACCTATCTTCACACCCGGATTCCCTACATCACAATTCCATCTCCTTCCAAATATACATCGTTATATCGCTAAATATAACAACATACATTCTCAAATCCTAGGTTCTATTACCTTATAACCTTATTCATTACAAATAATGATAATTACATTATTCTTTACATCTTACAAGAGTGACTTTTATCCGCCAACAAGGATGCATATCAGTTCATTAAACTAATCTATATTACAAGTCTTGGCTTGATCTTCACGCACATTCACACACTGAATGGCATTTCCTCTGGACACCAATCAACTTGATCTTTACGGGATCCTAAAGTTCTTTATAACATCGTTCTCTGAAAATGTTTTTATTTAAAGCAAGTGTGAGCATTCAATTGCCCAGCAAGTCATAGCAGTTGAACGAACAACTTTAAGAATTTAAACATTCGTTTAAGACTTCAACAACCAAACAAAGGTTACGAAGCAGCTTGAATAATAGGAATAATCTCAATTCCTATCATTTTAATACATTAGTCTCACACACTTTGAAATACTTTCATTCTTCTACCTTTTCCATACATACTCTGTCTGGCTAGAATCATTAGCACATACTTATCAATAACGGTTCATGTATAAACAGAACATACTCGTATTGAACAGTTCAATCATAAAACAGTTCATCTCAAATAAACACCTAAGTGTTCAAATTGTGGCACAAGGCCTCATACGTTCTTCCACCTTGTACAAATATCACACGTTTGCACATAGACAGAACTTCTCAAGTTCAACATCTGAGAAGTTTAAGAAACTAGCATTCATGTAATATGAATGAAGTTAGAATCTGCCTTACATTATTACTATGACTTATTTTTGAATCGCTCATTCCAATTCCTATATATCACATAAGGAAAATAACACATTCACCAATTAGTCATATACTTGACTTATGCATTGGTTTACTTAACTTTACTTCTTAGGGTTTGCGTTCTTGTAATCTAAGTTTACGCGACCAACTTCCTTTACCGGTTTACGGCTTCATGACATACAGAGATGTCTTACTTATACGTTCATCATCTTTGATGATTTACATTCTTATCTTCTTATTATAACCTTACTAGGACTCAGCACACATCGTGTCTTTGCTAGTAGTCCATATGGTACTCTGAGTGGTTTTCCACAAACAACCAACAAACAAGTTCCCGTCTCGTCTACACTGTCTTTCACAGTGAGTTAGATCGGTTTCCAGTTTTGTATATACCTCCACTCTCTGAAGGAATTATTTAGCCCATCTCCCATATGTCAACCATCAAAGGTTATGATTGTACTACAACCTAACTTTATCTTAACCTATTTGAACCATTAAACTATAATTTTTGTTAAATCAATTTCTTATTCCTTATGGCTTTTGTAGCGCCCCCAAATCCGGGTATCTTCCAACCCGACAGATGGTGCTATACTGTACAACATTCATACATTCATTCAATTGAAAAGTCTCAAAGAACGAACATAACTTCTATATATTTAAAGTAATATTTACATTTCCCAGGTTCTATTTTCATTACAAAGGTCCTTTGTCATAATATCAGTTACATTACAACAATAGACCTATACTATTACAAGACAGCTTATGTGACAACCCGAGAATTTAGACAATTTATTAAAATCTTAAATGATTTATTTAAGGTCAAATATTAGACCTAGACAGAAAATAAGTGTATGCGTTTGATGTTATTGGGATGGAATTTTGAGGATTTCAAAATTCTGTGAAGGATTTAGGTGAATTATTCAGGATTAAGTGTATATGTGATTAAGTTACGTGAAATTTGTTATGTTACGGTATATGGTGTTATATGTGTTCGAAAGTGGTTACGGGTGGTCATGGGTTGACGAGATAAATTTTATCGATGTCAAAACCCTAAGTATATATTATTAAACGCCAACGTTAGGTTAGAAAAACCTAACGTCGATAAGAAACCCTAGAAATAGGTTACGAAACCCTAGTTTTGAGTTCCGAATTGAAACCCTAAATTCATGATATGAATATGGTGATTAAGTTAGAAAACTCTAGCGATATGTTCAGAAACCCTAATTTCAGTTTCGAGAATTTAAACCCTAATTTGGGAATCCTAATGCGAAGTAATAAACCCTAAGGGTTAAAAGTTATGTGTGATAATTAAATAACCTAATAGGTTATGGTATGAGAGAATATTATTATTTATAATTTTAAGAGATTTATTTTATATATCTCAAATGATTAATTTTATAACCTAATTAAAGCAAGTCTAATTGGGTTAAGGAAATAAGTGTGCATGAGTAAGGATTTGTGTTATAATTGAGGAAGTAAAAACCCTAATTAAATGAATTGGGTTGGATAAGAATTAAGGTATTGGACTATGTATATTTTATAGCCCAAGTGTTGGCCAATGAAATTAGTTAGAGGCCCAAGCAATACATTAATTGAATGGCCCAAATATTTTTATTGATAAGCCAAAAAGATTTAAGGGTGGCCCAAACTTAGAGCCCAATTGAAGGAAGGGCATGATGGACATTTGATATTATTAAAAGTGTTGGACTATGATTGAATTACATGGCCCAAAGAATTAAATTTTTATGTCCAATAGATTAATTTTGCAAGCCCAAAACATTATAGGAAAAGCCCAATTTTTAACCCAAGGGGTGAGGGTTACTTTAGTCATTGGAGACATTAGATATTCATTAAAAAGTGAAGCAAGACTTGGACAATAAAGGGCTACTTGGCCGGATGGGGAAGAGAAAAGGAAGAGGAGCATGCAAATTATTTTAGTTGGTCACCCACTCCTACCAAATCTTCTTATGTGTCATCCTATTATTTCACCAACATTTTTTGTTCATACTTACAAGCAATCTAAGGTTACAAGAAACATAAGAAGATGATTAGTGGGAGCAAAGTAAGGCATATGGCGGATGGAGTAGGAGAGAAAAAGAGTGTGGATTTGCTTGATTGAGAAAAAAAAAAGTCACAAAGTTATTCTATCTCTCTCATTTTATTATTTCCAAGAGAGCTAGCAAATTAAAACAAGAGAGAGAGAGGAAGGGGTGATGTTTGGTCACTACCCATGGAGGGAGAAGAGAGGATCCTTTGATGTCCAATAACTTAATCTCCTACTTTGAAAAGCAAAGGAAGAGAGCCATCACAAGCTAGAGGATTATAGCTAAAGGTATGAAAAATTTCTTAAACTCAAAACTCTAGTTAGTTTATGTGTTTTGTTATGGTTGACCAATTGTTGAACTTATGATTTTGAATCATATGAGGGTAGGTCTACATGATATATGATATTTTATGGTTAGATCTTGCCATTTTTAAGGTTGATGAGCTTGAACAAAGAAGAAGAAGAAAAAATGTTTTAAAAATAATCTAGTGGATCTTCGCCGCCCTAAGCGAAAAATTCGGATTTGTTAGGATGGTCTAAAAATTCTAGACTTTTGATATGTTGTATTACACGTATAAGTTTTCCATAGACTGGAACGGATTAATTCCGACTTGAGCAAAAGAGGTATGACTGTTCAAAGTAGTCAGCGTCAAAACTGTCAAACTAACTCGGGTCAGTCACTTTACACGGAATTTCTGGAATTCTTTGTTTAGAATTTGAAGATGGTCCAAGAACAAAAGTTGTAGTCCCGGAAGTTAGCTTCGCGTGGGCTTAAGAATTGCTCAAAAACATTTTAAAACGAAAAAGTTATGGTTGTTTTAGTACAATAGGGTCAAGCTAGAAAACTAAAACTGACCAGCCACTTCTGGACTGTTTTCTGTGACCAAAACATAACCAAAATTTGGTGTTTGATAAATGAAAATTTATTTTTAGAAAATACGAATCCAACGCCTCCGACGGAACTTAATTCGAGTTGTACATTTCATTTTACAAGCGTTTTAGTAAAGGATGCCAAATCTGGAAATTTTGGGCGTAAGTGGCATTTTCGTAATTTAGTGAAATTGAATAGTTATTAAAATAATTCTTAAAACCATTAAATGGTTAGGAAATTTATTACATACAATATTAAATATAATTAGCTATTTAATTATTATTTAAGTAATATTAAATGATAATTAAGTAAGATTAGTGTTAATAAAGTTATTATTTAATTATGATTAAATAATAACTAGAGATTAACAATTGATTAATTATTATTTTATTAATATTAAGTGATGATTAAAGAATGGTTAAGTAATGTTATGTAATAATAATGTAATTACCTAATTACATTAACATAAAAGGTTATAATTATTTATTAATGAATAAAGACTAAGTAATAATTGATTATTCTTAAGCGTAATAAGAAAGAATAATTAAAGATTTATGAGATGAATTAAATTTTATATTATTTAATTAATATTAAATAATAAATAAAGACTAAAATTAATTAATTATTCTTTAAATAATAATAAGGAATAATTAAAGACTAAGGAAGTAAATAAATTAATTATTTACTATTCAAGGAAAAGAAATTAATTAATTATTATTAAATAATAATTAAAGAAAAACAATAATTTGATTATTCATTATCTAATTACCATTAAATAATGATTAGTACTAATTGGCTATTATTTATTAATTAAATAATAACTAAAGGTAATTAATTAATTACTATTTAATTAATATTTAAATGAAGGTATAGATTAATATTGTGATAATAAATTTATTTAATAATTGTATTAAATAAATTATGTAAAAAAAATAGGTTTAATGCTTTAAAAATCATATAAAAATGATTTAAGTGTTATAAAAACATTTTAAGTTATAAAATATAACTTTTGATATTTTGGCATGAAAATATTAATATTTTTAACAATTATCGGATAATGGATTTAAGTGTTTAAAAATCATATAAATATGATTTTAAGGTATTGAAAAATACTTTGCGATGTTATAATTATATTACAAGATTATGTTATGATTTTCATTAATATTTAACATTTAATAAATATTAATGATCAAGGAATAATGTGGTATTTACATTAAATATCGAGTTATTGATTAATGTTTTGAATTACTTTAAAAAAACATTTAAAGAAGTAATAAAGTATTGAAAATACTTTGAGATATTATGAATATGAAATAATATTGTGGCATGTAATTCATTAATGGTTATTATTAAATAATATTAATGATATTAGAATATTGTGGTATTTAATTCATTTAAATACGGTGTTAATGATTAAAAATCATGATAAATGGTAATAATTACTTGAAAATTTATTATAAGCTCATAAAATTGTTTTGACTAATAAGAAAATTATCTGTGATAATTGTTAAGTGTTTGCCAGAGTTTAATTGAACTTAAACTCGAGTATTAATCGAATTAAGTAGTCGGGATGTTAGAACATGTCGGTTTCAAGTCGGTGAAATAGTTTGACTCGATACAAAGTTTCAATGTGTCAGATATATTTGGTAGGATTATGTGGTAATGTGCTTATGTTATTTTATACTGTGATGATATTATTCTAATATTTGGAGATTGGTATTATCTGTATTAGGTCTTCGGATAAGCTAAGTTATATTTCATATCCGTAATCAACGGTTCAGGCAAGTTCTACTTAACTCTACTAAGAGTGTTTTATTCAGATATGCATATGGTTAATCATTGCTGATTGCCATGTTGAATTGTACTCTGTATATATTGCATGTATAAGTCAGGTATGAAAGACTGATCACCTTCAGTACCAGTTGGTCCGGATATATATTGTTCATATGTAATACTTGTTCAGTCAAAAGTTTTTGTTCATGCTAATTCACAACTACATTGCGAATTATAGCCAGCTTCTTATTCATACTCTTTCAATCATGATATATCCTTAAATTGTATTTAAACTTTCTAGGCAACTTTAATGCTCACCCTTGCTATTACAGATTAAGGTGAATGTGTCGGATACAATGAAAGTTAAAGACAGTTCCAGCTTAAAGTTAATGTGCGCGATTAGTTTTGTAATAGTCTTGTATGATAATGAGGTCATGTGTTAGATAAGTTATGAAATGTGTATAAGTTATGGTTACTCGACCTTGGGATAGTGTATAATGTTTAATGTATAAACAATTTATGTTTATATCTTCTGCAATAGTAGTAGAATGAGTGAACCGGATCCGCGGTGATTTGGGGCCTAGATTCGGGGCTCTCACAGCTTAACAATCTGCCTTAGCTTTTCCTTTATCCTTTTTCGATCCTTCGGGACGTTCAGTCTTAGTTGCATTCATATGGTTCAAGCAAGAGTAAGCATAACTAGCTCAACAAGTATAACAATTCAATATCAACATGCTTGACACATACGAATCGTATATCTTCAATAACTGAACAAAAGTTATGAAGTACTATTGATAATTCAAAATAGCCCTTCATCTTTCTTTCAAAATGTTTTACAATAATATCAATATTTAGTAAAACACTTACTCCGGTCAAAGACCTCGAGTATTTATTCTTTCTTTCAAAAAGGACAACCTGGACTAAGTCTGTAAGCCCGGTATTACTTACGAGCACTTCTAGGTGATCAGCCTATTGTACTCTATATTGATCAACACTACATCCATTAAATGTATGCACGTTTAAGCATTTGGCAACCTCACGTGCCTGTCATTTTACCAACAAAACATTTGTTTAACATTTCAGTCTTCTTTTGAAAACCATATCTAGTAGTTGACAAAAGATAACAACATTTGATAATAAATGAATAGATTATCAATATTTCATGTCTAGCCAAATGAATTGGCTTTAACTTCAACATACCTCAATTAATGCGAAAGAATACATGAACTTTAAAAAAAAACTTGTTCAGATTGAATTGAGACAAGAGTTAGAATACTTGCCTTTAGCGTCTGCTATGGTATATTAACTTTATGTTCAAGTCTTTCAAGTCTCTACAATACATGATCACATAATGCCTTACATTAGGTCACATAGAATCAAGTATGTATATGACTATATCTTATCCTTCTTCTCAATCTAATTGTGTATTAGATTCAGTTACTATTCTTTCCGATTTATCATTATCCTTGAATTTATATTCAACTAGGTTATCTCAACCTTTATACAACATCCTTAAGGTTTAACAAAGTTTAAACAATGTTACATTACTTTTCTTAGGTTGTGTTTACTTTTAAATTAATTAGCTTTCTTTTCTTTGTACTTAGAAACATTCATTGCTATTCTTGTTCTGAGGCTGGCGCTGTGGCACCACATTTATACTTGCATCTCGCGCTGTGGCGCAAGCTTAATAGAGGCATTGTCCCAGACTTGGCGTTGCGGCGCGAGTCCTTACTTGGTGGGCTGCGCTACGGTGCCACACTTGAAGGTTACATCTTTGTTCATGGAAATGCTTATTTCACAAATTGTCTACTACTGATTCATTGCGGTGAACTGTTGTAGTGTGCTCAGACATCTTTATTACTGTGGCTTGGCATGACCAATTGTCCTAGGGTTGGCGTCATGGCGCCAACTGCTGAAAAAAAAATCCAGTCTTTGAATTTTGTGAACTTCCCAGACGCATAACTTCGTCGTTATATGTCCGAATTGGCTCGTTCAAAAGCTTACGATTCACAAATTATGTAATCTACGCGTTCATGCAAGAATTTTATCTATTTGACTTTATTTGCTAAAAATTCACCTATTGGTTCATTTTTAACGAAAACGATAAACGTTCATGAACGTTCAACGCTTGTTTCTTCGTTCTATGTCGGAATTCGGTCATTTTTGAGTCTGCAACTCTTAAATGCCAAATATGACTTGACTCCATCGGAAAACAATGGTTCTGAGTTCAAACACAAAATTTGACTTCTATTCCTAGAATTTTACGAATTCGACGATTATCGTCCAATCGTGCAAATTCCGGCAAATCTTCATTCTTATGATTTGTTCAACATTACAAATGAATTCCATTCATCATGTGAACATCTCAACATACTTATTACAATAACCTATATTCATTGTTGGATTTTTGACTTATTCTTCATGAGCTTAT
Organism: Panax ginseng; assembly: GCA_020205605.1. Lineage (NCBI taxonomy): Eukaryota > Viridiplantae > Streptophyta > Magnoliopsida > Apiales > Araliaceae > Panax > Panax ginseng. Next base: position 55,592,010 of record CM035138.1, on the reverse strand, counting down.
AACTTGTCAAATTATAAACTACTTAAGATTTTATTGTTCATGACTTATGACAATTAAAGTTTCTTAATCATCATACTTTATATGTTCTTAACATATAACTTTACTTACGTATACATGATACATATGATCATATAAGTTCTTTTACATCCTTATTACTTCTCTTGATAAACTCATTACAAGTTCATAATACTTTCACATAAGTTTAGAACTTATGCCAACTTAAATGACTTATTACCAACTTATGTGGCTTAAGTTCATTACTTACACATTCTTCTTACTTCTTAACATTCATGTTCCTTAATCCATCTTTTCTTATCAACCTATCATGAAAAGAGATAGAAGATAATTTAGAGAAGAAGTCTTACTTTAGAAGTCTTGGTAAAGTAGCCTTTTTCTTCTTCTTCTTACTTATGGAAGTAACTTATTTGTAACTTAATCTCTCTAACAATTAAGCACTTTGAGATGTTTAGATTATTTGAACAACTAACAAATGGCTTGCAAAACTTCTCTATTTATAGAATTGGCAAGGTTAGGGTAATTTAGTCATTAAATCAACCCACCTCCTTAAGTCACCTCCTTACTATTCATTACTTGATTAACACAACTTCTATCTTTTGCTTGGCTATTACTCCTAAGTCTTGGTCATTACTTTAACTTGGTCACCACACATTTAATTTGATTACCAAGTTGAACCATATTAACATGGTTTGCCCCATGGGTCAATCAATTCATTGGAATCTAGCTTGGGCTTGGATTAAATAAATCCTTGGGCTTTGCATTAATAAACACTAGTTGGTTCATTAATTAATAATTGGGCCTTAACATTTTATTCACTTTGACTTGTATCAATTGTTAACCAATCTTCCAAGTTCATTAACATTACTTAATACATATACATATAGTTTATGTATCATGTTCGTATTCTACTTCATATAGAAATTATATACGATATTTCATCCTTCATACAAACTCGTATTGTAGCGCCCCCAAATCCGGGTATCTTCCAACCCGACAGATGGTGCTATACTGTACAACATTCATACATTCATTCAATTGAAAAGTCTCAAAGAACGAACATAACTTCTATATATTTAATTAATATTTACATTTTCTAAGTTCTATACCAAATTCTAAAGGTTCTTTGTCATAATATCGATTAAATTACAACCATAGACCTATCTTATTACAAAGATGACTTAGTAATCGCCTTAGCTTTTCCTTATCCTTTTTCGATCCTTGGACGTTCAGGTCTTAATTTGCATTCATATGGTTCAAGCAAGAGTGAGCATAACTAGCTCAACAAGTATAACAATTTAATAATAACATGCTTGACACATACAAATCGTATATCTTTGATAACTGAACAATAGTTATGAATTACTATTGATAATTCAAAATAGCACTTCATCTTTTCTTTCAAAATGTTTTACAATAACAGAAATATTTAGTAAAACATACACTCCGGTCAGAGACCTCGAGTATTCATTCTTTATTGAAAAAGGACAACCCGGAAGCAAGTCTGTAAGCCCGATATCACTTATGAGCACTTCTAGGTGATCATCCTATTGTACTCTATGTTGATCAACACTACATCCATTAAACGTATGCACGTTTAAGCATTTGGCAACCTTACGTGCCTGTCGTTTTACCGATAAAACATTTGTTTAACATTTCAGTCTTCTTTTGAAAACCATAACAAGTAGTTGACAAAAGATAGAAACATTTGATAATACATGAATAGATTATCAATACATCAAGTCTAGCCAAAGGAATGGGCTTCACCTTCAACATACCTCAATTCATATCATACAATTATTTCTTATTCTTCAACAATTCGCTTTACTTAACGTTTACAAATTAAGTCCACAAGCGAATTATTACATTTTCCATAACTATATTTTTATTACATAATCCATCTTATCTTGTTATTCTATCATTACGTATTTCTCAAAAACTCATAATTATATCCCGAGCAAATACCGATGAATAGTGTTTTTCAGAAAATTTCTCGGAAAACTTTTATTTTCGTCTTGGAAATCCAAACACTTTAATTCATCCATGTAGCCCAAATACTATGATATTCTAACATCAATAGGTTATACAATGACAACCATCTTGATAACACATGGAATATGATTTTATTATTATTTTACTTAATAAAATCATTTTACAATAAGATCCGAATTTCTCGGTCGTTACACGTATAATACTTTGTATTATACTCGTTTTCATTACTTTTGTATAATACATAAGTATTATGCCATTATTACTTATTCATTACTACTTTTCCTTCCTTAACGTTTATAAATTAAGTCCACAAGCGAAATATTACATTTTCCATAACTGGATTTTTATTACATAATCCATCTTACCTTGTCATTCTATCATTACATATTTCTCGGAAATTCAAAAATAAATCCCGAGCAAATATCGATGAATAGTGTTTTTAAGAAAATTTCTCGAAAAACTTTTATTTTCGTCTTGGAAATTCAAACACTTTAATTCATTAACGTAGCTCAAATACTACGACATTCTAACATCAATAGGTTATACAATGACAACCATCTTGATATCACATCGAATAGAATTTTATTATTATTTAAGTTAATAAAATCATTTTACAATAAGATCCGAATTTCTCGATCGTTACAGCTTTCTGGCAACTAAATGCCATACCTTAGGATTCATTCTTTATCGTCTAAGTCATACAGTCTTTTGTATACTCAGAACAATCATTCCACGTTAATACTATTTTGTCATAGCGTTAAACATTTTATATTAACTTATTCATATCATATAACGTCCGATTCATTCGATTCAGAATGTTATCCAAGTTATAATTATTAACTCGGCTTCGTTACGTTATACATACTTGTCTTCATTATCTTACGGTCAAACCATACATGGGGTGTAGGTTCTGCCCGTTTAATATTCGCGTACACTCAACCCTCACGTCGTCTAAAGTGTTAACGCTTACTTTATTCTATCTCCAACCCACATCGGACTTTCATTACTCTTATTACCGTTCATTACGGCTTTCTTGATAATTCATATCTTACTTACTACTTTCGTCTACGTCCAAGTCATACAACTATTGTACACTTAGAATGTTCGTTCAACGCGAATACGATTCACGAAGATCGTTTACGTATTCAACGTTCATGTTGCTCGTCTCTTAATCTCTCATTCAACCTTTACTCAAGGTTTTAATTGCTTTCAATCGTTATCCAACCTATGAACCTCATGTTCATTATTCTTTCTTAATGTTGAATTCATACAGTTCCTTGTATGCTAAGACTGATTATTCATCGCAACTACGTTGCATTCATAGCGTCTATACGCTTTACACTTAACTCTTATTATGACATCATAACATCAAAATGTTATACATCATCCTCGTCATTCAACATCCAAGGAATCACCATTATAGCAATCCCACACGTTTGATTCATCGCGACTACGGTCCCCGGATATCGGTTACGTAATCTAGCGTTTACATTCTGTCTTTTAATCCCGTTAAATCTTTCCGTTCAACCTTTACTAAATGTTTAAATAACTTGTTTAAGTGTTATTTTAGGTGAACTACATGTTCATATTTCTTTCTTGCACATCCCCTACTAATTGAGCAATAAAAAGCTCCTCATTGGGCTTCGCTTTGTGTTGGTTGATTTCGCAATCAATGAATTTGTGCAAGTGTATACAATCAACAATTAATAAAGTGATAAGATAGAGTGTCGATCCCACAGAGAATTCCAATTAATAAATTCCAACTACTAGCACTATATCAATCCAATTTTATTTAAACAACCATAAAATGTGATTTTTCTAAATATGGAAACTAAATTGAACAATTAAAAAGAGATTATTCTAAAATAAATCAACTAAATAAAACTAAGATTTTAGCGAATGAATTCAAGTAAATAAAGATTAAGACTTCAATATCCCCAATTATGAACTATAAATCAATTATCCAATTATCTCAATTATTATGCATATTGCATCGTTAACTGTAACAATCCAAGATTTTATTTGTAATTTAAAATATTTATTAAATTAAATGAATATTTTATTGATGAAGTTGTTGTTTTGTAATTTAAAATATTTCTTAAATTAAATGAATATGTGATTTTGTTAATAAGTATTTATAAATTATATTTATTAGATTATAAATTAATTTATAGTTAGAGAGTTTTTATATGGTTGTTGTGATGTGATAAATTAAGATGGTATGTTAAATTATTAAATAAAATTATAATGAGAATATAATTTTGTGATATTTGTTTAAGTGGAATATTTATTTAAAATATAGTATGTGTAATTATTTATTTGATTAATGTTGGATATGGAAATCCAAATAAATAGTATGTGATTATGAATTATAAACTAAATTGTTTATTAAAATAAAATTAAAGTAGTTTAATTTAGTTTTGACCAAACAAGACTTAAATATATTAAGTCTTTATTTTAAAGACTTTTTGCCAAACAAAGCCTTATGGTTTTGGATTTCTTTTAATATTTGAATTATAAATAAAATATATAAAATAATATATAAAATAAACGTATAGCATATACGTTATATTTTTGTAACTGATAGTAATTTAGTAGGCGTATTACTACCTATCAGTTTTGTTTACGCTTACTGTTGTTAGTTGCCTAGTCTGGGAGAAGAAAGAAGAGAAGAGAATTACAGAGAATAGAGAGAGTTGAGAGGAAGATTTTTGGAGAAGTTCAAAGAAATTCGTGGTGTTCTAGTAAGAATTTACCGAACAATATAAGGTATTTCCATAACTTTGATTTTATATATTTATATATATGTATATATATGAATTTTACATCATATTTCTAAGTTCTGTGAATTCATCTTTTTGGAATTTTTGATATACAATTGATTACTTGTTATTGTATATGGTTGTGATGATTAGAACTAGTATTTAGTCAAGAATTATTATGCTAATTTCGTTTAAAAGGAAGAAAACTAATTACAGTAAATATTTTCTCTTATGGCTTATGTAAGTACCAAATTTTGTAGTTAGTTTGTATGTTAATCGATGAATTGAGTCTTTCATATGTTAATTCAGTAAGAAACAAAGAGAACGTAATTTGAACAAAGTGATTTGGACAAGAATTGTGATCACAGTGTTAATTTTTGTGACGAATATCAAAAATTGAGTTTTTATATAAAAAATGAGGAATTTGAGAAATTAAACTAGTTTAAGTTGTTGTTAATTGTTCTATATTGATATATATGTGAGGAAACATGTTTGTAATAGTTTTATATCATTTGTTTGTGTTAATTTCACTGTTTGGTGGATGAAATTCATGTTAGTTGGGCTAAAAGTAAATTTATTGTTCATCTTAGTTTACTGCGTCAATCACGTACACTTCTGCCACAAGTAGCAATTGCTTTGATCCGAGCTTGTGTATGTATGGCATTGCACGCCATACCCTATACGAGATGGTGAGTTCTCTTGTCACTCTGAGACTTGGGGTATCAACATAACTTCGTCTAAGGTTATGTTAATGTGTCAAATGTGTAACGACATGGTAAAAACAACATAGTGTTATGTGGTTAGTGATTCTAAAGTTATAAGAAGTTAGTAGACTATGAAAATGACATGTTGTGATTTATTGAGAATGGGGATTAATAAATGAGTATTATGAAGGTTAACACTTGAAATTTCTGATATTTATATAGTAGCATGAGACTTGTACTAAATTAACACGTTTAGCTATAATGGGTGTTATTTTGGAAGTGGATGTTAAACATGTCTTATAGATATTATGATTGCACTAAAATGTATTAGTGAGTTTCAGTTTTTGGTTATGTGGTTTATTTATATGGTTAGACCTTAAACTAAAGGTTATAACGTAACTAAGATAAGAAATAAATCTATGAGATTAATGTATGTAGCTAATTGATGTGATGATCCTAATGGTATGTGTAGGATATTGGAGTACGTGAATTGTAATTGTATAGCTTACGCAAGAGGCAAGTTCCCTAACCTTTGCTACTTTATTATTCAGCAAGGTTACTTTTCATTGTTATGTTATACTCATGCAAATTCTCTATCTCTAATCTCTTGTTTAACAATTTATTGTCATGCGAATTCTTTACCCTCATTTATTGTTGAGCAAATTAGTTAATCTTTATTTTTTATTTTAAACGAGATTACTTTGGTTATTCAAAGTTTGTAATGTTGTTTATTAAGCTATTAATAACTGTTGTTTGATCTTCGTTCTCCAATGTCATTATATTATCCTACATTATTGTACCGAACTCTAAGTTGTCTAGCAATTCTTTACCAATTTAACTAATCCTTAGTTGCTGAATGTTCTAAACTCTAAATTACCCTTGAAGTCAACCCAAACCAAACTTCCTTTGGTTTGCATATATACTCACACAAATTTTGAAAGCATGTTGTCGATGATAACATTTGTCCAATTTAGAAATTTTTAATACTCTAGCTCTTATTGATTCATCGATATACCTTGTTCATGAAGATATTATAATCAAACTCTTGAATAGTTATTTATCTGATTCAACCAGTACTTGGTTGATGAGCATTCTAAAGATCTAGAATTTCTTGGAAGCTAATTTCCAACCAACCTTCATTTGGTTCGGAACCTGATGATCTAAGTTGAGATGAACAACCCTATTATTAGGGGATTATTTTAGAAATACGCAATAGCATTAAAATGTTTACGCAATACATAGTACAAAGGGTCGATCTTTTTTAGAGTGCGGAATGATGGTCCATATAGTCATTTAGGATCTGTTAAAGGTTACTGATGAGAAACACACTGTTAACCTAGGGACGAAGATGATGATTATAGTCTTTTAGACTGTTAAAGGTTAAAGTAGAAATACTTGAAACCTAGAGTATGGTTCGTGGTCTTGTGACCCTCAGTGTATTCTTTGATGTTGATATCTATTGTTAAAGTAATGTTCATTATTCCTTTGAACTCATAGTTTTGAATTAAATTTTATTGTTCCGGTAAGAATACTTTACCATTGAAAACTCAATGAATTATCATTCATAAACCGTTATTGTATATTATCCTTCTTGTGGGCAATTGTTTGCTCACTCTTGCACAAAATAATGCAGATGAAGTTAAGAAGTTTGAAGAGTTTTCTACAAGAAAGGGCAAGGACAAAGTGATTAATTAGACGATAACGTTTAAGTTATCTTTTATTTATGAAGCTTATGTGCTAGATTTAATTATGATCATGTTTTAAATTTTTCTCTGAAGATTTTAATAAAGGTTAGATGACCTGGGATTTATCTTGAGATTATGTAACCCTTGATGGGAGATTTATTATTTAAGCTTTTGAGTTTAATTATTTCTTTTGTTTATGGGTAGTTAGTTATAATTTATTTGGACAGTGTCAATACCAAATCTGTGGAACTGAAGTACCTGGATTTGGGGGTGTCACAAGTTGGTATCAAAGCTTTAGGTTGTGAACCTTAGGTGGGGAAACCTTAGGCTATAACCTTCTAGGAGATCGAAAACATAGAGGTGATAAACTCTTATCGAGTTCTAAGGAATGAATTAAGCAAATTCATTGAAGAAAAAATGATAAAAGACTCTATGTGCTTATGTGTTAATGACTTATGTGCTTGTGAGTACTTAGGAGTAACATGTATTATACATATCAAGTTTTGGGATTGTTAAAACTTCGTTGTCAGAACGACTGACAAAGGATGATAAGGATTAAGAGCCTTAGAAGTTGCATAGTCTGTGTATGGTTGGTATTGGGAAAGCCATACCCGTTGATTTTTGTTGTAGATCTTGGGTATAGGCTTGAGTTTGAACGAGAGGATAAAGTTGGGGTGATAAAGGTGAATGATGAGAACGAGGAGGGGGGATTCCTCCAATGAGGTGTGTGGTCATAACATTGAGTTATAAAAGAAGATCGAGAAATTAGAAGGTCTAGTCGTAAAGCACCAAGCCACGTTAGCACAAGAAAATGTCGCGACTCAAGACCTTGTTTCACCATTTGCAGATATAGAGCGGATACTAGCTCAGTCAGAACAGTCAGAATATTAAAGAGGATAGTTATTAGCTGGAAATGGGATTGCGCAGGAATGACTGAGGAAAGAAGTCAGCAAAGCGTGAGAGAGCTGAAGACGCGTGGGTGAAGGCTTCTAAATGCATAGATCGTGTTTAAGACAAGTCAAAGAGCGCCAAGCGAATGATGAAACTTAGAATTTAATCTTCCAATCTCCTGACAATTCGTATCGTGGAATAAGAGCGCAATGAAGTTGTACAACGTGGAATGTTCTTGTAGATTGCAAGAAAAATAATATGATATATCAATTATAATGAAAGTTAATAGATGTGGATCCTAACTTTTGAATTAAATAGTGGGATGTGATGAAGTAATCCTAGAATTTTATTATTTTGGGATAGATAATATAAATAGCAGTGTGGCTATTTTGTGATGTGGTGATGTAATAAATGAATAAAGTATTATCATTGTTTATTAGGAAATATTATGTGTTACCTATAAGTGGTTAAGATACGTTTGAAAATGTTAATGTGTGGATGAATAATGATCTAATAGTTCAAGTTTTAAACAGTAAAATGCCGCCTAGAAAAAGACAATAGCGTCAACAGAGCCCCAAGGAAAATGCATACAATAGGGAAGCTAACACAAATCCAGTGCCACATTGGTGAATTTGCTGGTGGGAGCACTAACAAATCAACTGAATTTCTGGCTATATAATCAAATCTCAATGTTCCAACCAAATTCGTTTATAACAGGATTAGAAAGAACGATTGATGTAGACGGGGAAGGTAATACGCTGGCATATAATCAAGAGCAGAGGGGAAAGAAGAGTGAAGATGATAAGGTGGGTGATAGTCATCACCGTGGCAGCTTGTAAAAAGAAAGTGGGATAATAATATTACTTATTTGAAAATCAATGAGGAATGAAAAGAAGAAGGTGGAGGCATGTAAAGCTAGGAAAGAAACATGTAGGTGTTTGTTTGAGGGGAAAAAGGGTGTGCTTTAATTGTGGATCGAAGGATCACATTGCACCAAAATGTTCAAGACCGAGGAAGAGAGACTGCTTCACGTGTGGATCCAAGGAGCACTTGGCTCGAGGTTTCCCAAAGAAAGCGATAGGAAAAGCAAGTGGAAGCAAAGGGGGCAGTGGCAAACTAGTTATTGTAGAGTCAACTCCATTCTGTCTACCAACTAAACAATCATCCAACATGAAGATCCAGAATGCAATGCAAGGTATGGTTCCGACCAGTTATCTATACGGCTGCGTGTTACTTTGTGATGCCCCCAAATCCGGGTCTCTTTCAACCCGACAGATGGTGCTCCACGGTGCTACAATTCACACAAACATTTAATTGAAAAAGCCTCAAAAGAACGAATATATCATATATATATATATATATATATATATATATATATATATATCCAAACAATACTACCATTCCCCAGGTTCTTTATAACCGTTACATTTGTTCTTGTCATAATATCAAATATTATCATTACAAACCTATACTATTACATAGGTACGCTACGAGTTCGCTTTAGCCTTCACTTTATCCTTGTCGAATCCTTTGGTCATAATGTCTAAGCTGCAATCATATGGTTCAAGCAAGTGTGAGCATAACAAGCTCAACAAGTACAACAATTTTATTTTAAAAGCATGCTTGAAACATAGGAATCGTATATCCTCAATAACTGGATGATATTTACGAAGTACTATCAATAATTCAATATAGCTTTCCTTTTTTCTTCAAAACGTTTTGCAATAACAATATTCCGTAAATCATCAATTCTAGTTCAAGACATGAACGCGTCTTATAGTTTCTTTGAAAAGGACAACTGACACCAAAAGTAAGTAAGTAAGATAGCTTACGAAAGTACATCTAGGTGATCAAATTTATAGTATTTTATGATGATCAACACTACATCCATTAAACGTCTCATGACGTTTAAGTTGTGGGTATGTAATATCCTAGATTTTTCCATGTAATTAAACAATTTTAATAAACAAACTTATGTGAAATTCTTATGTGACAATTATTTTTAGATGAATTATTTATTTTTATTATATGTTATGTGATAAGATGCATATTAATGGTTGTTACGGTTAGGCCAATTATTTAAATTGGTTAAGGATGGAATTAATTCTAATTAATGTCGTGGGATGACTTACAAATATGAGTTTGAGTTTGGAGCGGAATTTAGAGACCTTGATCTGCGTATTTGAGTCCTGAAAAGCGTCGAAATTAGGCGAGATAGATTGTAACCACAAAAATGTGTCACAAAAATGAGACATGTCTCATGATATTTTTAAATGTGTCACGAAAATGAGACATGCCTCATAATATTTTTATATATCCACCATTCTCTTTTACAATGCTCTTATTTATAGATATATGGACTTGGAAGTTTCATGACGTAAAATATCACATATAGTCAAATCTCTTCTCTTGGAACTTTATTAGATATAATATTATCTTAAATTTAGCCCAAACACACTTTGGAGCGACGAATTGTCAACTACGAATTTTGAAGTTGAGTTTGACAAAACGGATAGTTCCATAACGTCCGGGACGTCGACTTTAGTAGGAATCGATATAGGTATCGACACGTGTGGCTACGGAGGGCAAAACGGTCAAAATCGGTATTTAAATGATTAAAATAACATTATAATGCATTTGTCTAATTGCACAGCAACTGGTGGGGTCTTGTGACACATAATATGGGACAAGGAGGGAGAGTATATTCGTATATAGTAATAAGGAGGAAGAAAAGTGATAACTCCTTATTAAACCATACATAATAAGCAAACCTTTTCATGTTCCTAACTTCCCCCCCCCCATAACTATATTCAAGTGGGATAATTATGTATGTAACTGATGGTGGGAGTGGTGAAGGGGATGGAGAGAGCAGCTCTATCAAGTTATATATATATACACCCAACAAAAAAAATGTTTCACTTTGCAAAAATTCCACCAAGATACAAAAAGAAAGAGAAATTGAGAGTAATAGATGTTGTGGTGATTTCTGGAGATTTTGGAGAGTCTAAGAAAGCAAGGAGTGAGTCTCTAACATATTAAATCAAGAGGAATTCGCCAAAGAGGTAAGCTATGAACCCATTCTCTATGTTCTTCCAAAACTATGAGAGAATATGCATTGGAGACCTTTATAAATGGTTTGTTTTGGAGTATGTGATGTTGTGTAATTGTGGTTTGATTGTTATGGTGTAATAAGAACATAAGTTCTGGACAACTCATGCCATGTATGCTTTAAAAATCCAAAGAGTTATGCCTTGCATGCTAAGTGTTTGATATTATGCCTCTTAGTTGCTAATTTGATCAAAACATGAAAAGTTAGAGAAATGAATTGTTGTAACATGTATATATATGTTATTAGAAGTGGTCTGGATAATAGGAATCAAACCCATGCATGCTAGAATCAAAATCATGATTTTCTCAAAAGTTGGATTAAACTAGTTTGCATGATTTTTTAGGATTTTTGGTCACTCGAAATCATGTCTTAGACAATCCATTTGTTGCATGTAATAATTTTTTAAAATAGTATGTAGCATGAGGTATAACATGTCCAAATTTCATTCGGATCGAAGCTATATTGAGTGAGATATGAAAATCGTAAGTTCTTGAAATAAACATGTTAGAAACCGAAAAAAAAAAATTGAACTGCTGACCCTAAGGACAAATTCGGTGCTAGCTACAGTTTCCAGAAACTTTTGGGCTGTTGGGTTATTATAGTACACTGAATAAGCTTTCCATAGACTCGAGCGGACTAATTCGACTTGAAGCAAGGAGTTATGACTTTTCAAATTAGTTCGTCAAATCATCCAACAAATTCAGAGCGATCCCCTTGCACGGATTTTACGGAATTTTGTGCTTGGAATTTGAAGATGGTCCATGAACGAAAGTTGTAGCCCAGAAGTTAGCTTGGCGTGGGTGCAAGAATCGCTCAAAATGTTTTAAAAGCGAATTAGTTATGACTATTTTAGCGAGATATGGTAAAGATGAGAAATAAAAAATAATAAAAACTGTTATGTTGGGCATTTTTTTTTAAGTTCTGTTTTGGGCTGCCTATGATACCTAAAATGGGTGGCATATATTTTCTAAATATATTCTATTATGATGTTTATAGCATATCCAATAGGAGACCCTTTTACTTCAAACTAGATTGTGTATGAATGGTGATTAACGAGACACATGTGATTAGGTTATGTGAAGGTTAATCACTAGCGTTAATTATATAAAGGGCTTACGGGCAAGTTTCTAACCCTAATTTCTTTTGGGTATTTATTAAATCCTTACTAATATATATCGTAGTAAGGGTAAGTATTTGACTTGTGTTAGTTATTTATTCGTGCAAGTTCTCTAACTTTCGATCTCGAATTGATATTTTGAAATATGCTTGGGGTTAATCATTCTTGATTATACCATGTCTACATGAATTATTGATTCTCACTCTGTGCAAATTTCATGTATTCATCGGTATGAAAAGGTCGATCACCTTCATTACCATTTGGTCCAAATTGATTTATTCATGTTCATTATTCGTTCAACTATGAAAATTTATTCATGCTCTTTCATGAATGTATATATTGTAGAAAGTTAGCCAACTTATTGTTCAATTCTTTCGATCATGATGTATCCTTAATTGAACTTATACTTGCTGGGCAAAATTGTTGTTCACCCTTGCTATATCATGATAAACATTGCAGATTATGACGAATACATCGGTTACAAGAAAAGTCCAAGATAAGTCAACTTTGGATTATATGTGCAGCTAAAGTTGTAACAGTAATGTATGATAATAGCTTTGTATGTCTAATATGATATGGATTTAGGTATTATGTGAAGGTTCTCGACCTTGGGGATAGTGTGTAATGTTTAATGTATAAACAATTTATGTTTATATCTTCCACAATAGTTATAGAAATTGTACACCGGATTCGTAGTGATTTGGGACCCGAATCTGGGGATGTTACAGTTGGTATCAAAGCTGTAGGTTATAAACCTTAGGTAGGAGTACCTTAGGCTATAACCTTAGAGAAGAGAGGTGAAGATAATGAACAAATACATTCAAATAGAGTTTGAACAATAAGAAGTAATTTAAGAAATTTATAAAGAAGGGATGAAAACATGCGTGAGAGGATTCAAAGAAGAATCTCGCAGAGTTATGGAGTTACCCAACTCCAATAATAAGAATGTAAGGTGGTAACAAATAGACATTGTCTATAAGAAGAGATTGGTAACGAAGTTAAGAATGAAAAGTTATAGTTAAGTATGGTACAGTTGTATCTGGGCTAAACGATTCCTTCATAGAGTGGAGGTATATACGAACTAGTAACTCAGAACCTAGTTTGTTGGTTGTTTGTGGAAAACCACTCAGCGTACCATATTGAAACTGTTTGAGACTCTATGTGTACCAAGTGTAGAAATGGATACATATGATGAAAGTGTAGAACTCGAATGAAATTTTGAGCGATGTAAATGAAGTTAGAAATTCTTAAAGGAAGAATTTTTTTTTTAGAAACAAGAAGATTCAAAGAAGAATCTAAGAGATATAAAGATAAGAAATGGGAGTTTCCTAACTCCAAAAGCCAAGATAACGAATAATGTCGTAAATGATGAAAAAGAGAAAGAAAGAAGATCATAAAACAAAACGATCACGAGTTAAGAAAAGAATTTTAAGGGAGATGATTATAGAATAAGATCACGACGTGGTCTATTTAGGTTATAAAAGAAAGATGGTCTATAATGTTTGAATAATTATAGCTTAATGCTATGAAGATGGAGTACTATGAAATAGTACGAGATAACTCATGAGGAGTTATAGCTGATGTGATACGAGGAATTCATATCGAGCAAAGAGCAAGTTATAAACAAGATAGAGTTAGGTGGGATTTCAATTGAGGACTCATATGATGGCTGAGTTGTACAAACCTTTGTATGGGCGAGGGTTTTGTGCTTGCTGTGACAACCCGATATTTTCTATATAAATAAATCATAAATTTTGCGTATAATTTTTATTTTTTTTTATTAAAATAAATATGAATGATATGTGTCAAGGTAATTTGTAATTATTATTATATGTGTGATAAATAAAATTTATTTATTACATTAAGTATTGCATATAAATTTATTTTAGAATTTATTGATAATTATCAATTATATTTTATACTAATTAATTTTATAGTAAAAATGTTTTTAATGTTTATTTTCCAAGGAAATAGGATAATTATATTATTTTATATGATATGATTATAGAATTTTTATAATACTTATTTTATTATATGAAATTATTTGAGAATAGTTAAGTTAATTATTTTAACTTAATTATTAAGGTTATATATGAAAGATAAATCAGATATGGAATCCAAACCCTAATTTGGGTTTTGATCAAGGAATGAGAATAATAATATTATATTATTATTTGTGATTGTTATAGTTAAGTATGGTTATGCGTGTAATGTTAATGTGGAGCAGTTTTATTATATTACAACTAAACCCTAATAATATTTTTATAAACCCTAAATACTAGTCTAATAAACCCTAATTTTGGTTACGAGATAAGGAATAATGATAATAATATTATTATATTATAATATTTTGAATTTTTCGAGTGCTATATATATATATATATATATATATATATATACTTTGTATATGGACCGACAATGGTTGGTCAATTATTATGATGAATAATGGTGCGATATTTAAAAACCCTAGCATAAATTGATTTAATCTTTTTTTCAAATTAAATGGGAATTTAAGATTTTATATAAAATTAAGATATATGATATATGTTGTGTGTTACTTTATGGTATGCTAATTAGGAAACCCTAATTATTAAATTTAAAACCCCAGTTTATATTTGTATTTTCTAGATATTAGAAAACCCTAAACTATGAATGAAAACACTAATCCTGAAACCTAAACCGGAGGTTTGATCTGTCAAGAATTGTGTTACTATGATTAATAACACGTGTGATAGACTTTAATTGCTAATTAAAATAAATCTAATTAGTAAATTAAAACCCTAAAACCTAGAACCCTAAATTAATTTCTAGAAACCCTAATTATATTATAGAAACCCTAATTATCGATATTATAAGCCCTAATTGCTTTATTAGCAAGGTTAATTGTGATTAAGGGTAATAAACCCTAATATCCATGTATAAGATAATTACAAACTTACTTTAATTAACAAAGTTATTATTTTCAAAATTTTAGAAACTAAAATTATTTTATTTTATTTTCTTTAAAAACCCTAATTGTTAAATCCTAAATTTGGAAATTTTTGAAATCCTAGTTGCTAAATCTTTAAGGGTTAAATGTTAAACCCTAAACACTAAAATGTCTAAACCCTAAACCCTAAGGCAATTTTCTAGAAATTTAAGGAAATGATATTTTGCCCCTCTTGTATTATTAAGCTGGAAGAATGTGTAGTTTTGACCTTAGGGGAAGTTGGTGACCAAATCCAACCACCCCATGTGACCAATTCCAGCAGATCAGCAGCAAATCTCAGCCAATTCATGAATCTTGTGGCCTATATATAGATTGGAGGAGAGAGGAAATGATTTTGTTTACTAAAAATTTCACAACACTCAACCAAGTCCATTTTTCTCTCAAACCCACGAAATATAGAAGTGTTTTAGACCCATTATCAAGCCCCACGTTTACCCATATCAAATCAGAAACAGCAAAATCAGAAAATCAAAGATTGGATCAAAGAAAGGTATAAAATCCCTAATTCTAGAAATCATTCGATTTGTTGTTAAATGTTGCAATTGATCGTTGAAAGTTGTGTAATAGGGTGTCAATTGATGTTCTGGGTTGTTAAATCCATGACCCAAAACATCAATGTTCATGATTTTGAATTTTTAGCAAATCTGGAAATGGGAAAATTTTTGTTTTACAGCCAAATGTCAGATCCTATGAATCCGTGTGTGTTTACTATTTTTGATGTTTAAAGGTTGTAACATGTAGTCTGTAATGTGCTCTTTAAGATGCAAAAAGAATCAAGGCCAGATCATTTGTAGATCGGAAGTTATAGCCGGTCAAAACCCGTTGATCAGAATCGCAAAAATCACGAACCCGTAAAATTTTTTTAGCAAAGGTTCATGTCCAACTTTGACCGGCCAGATCTTGCTGATGTTTTGATGTTTTTGTGTTATGATAATTTGTAATTGTAGTCCTACATGCTTTCTACAAACTAGAGTTGATAGATCATACAAAGCGTTACATGAACATCAAGGTATAAGGACTCAAAGTAGGCACCTCGAAATCATTAAACCCGAATGTTGAAGAAAACGGCGTTGTCGAGGTTTTGGAGAGCTTAAATCTCTCTGATCTGATGATGTTTAGCCACGAATCTTGTTATGTAGTTGTAGTATTACAAGAATACTACAACATGAAATCAATTGGAAGTCCAGAAACACATTATCCTAAGAGATATAAGCTGGTCAAACCACCCCCCTAGCACACTGTCATGCATTTCTGGAAATCCTCAAGAACACCTATAGCGCGACGTAAAGTAAAGACCTTTATAGCCCTTTCTATAATATTTTTATTTATATTTTCCAAAAATTACTTAAAAATAGAAAATAAATTATAAAAATTACAAAAATAGTTTTTAAAATTATTTTAAATTATGAAAATATTTTTGATTATTTAGAATATTTTCATTAATATTTATAATTATTTGAATATTAATGATATTTAATTTATGTAATTAGTATATTAAATAAATTATAGAAAATGATTTTAATTGTTTAAAAATTATTTTAAATAAAGATTAATGTATTATAAAATATTTTAAGTTATAAAATGTAACTTTTAATATTTTTGGAGAAATTTCATTAATAAATTAATATTAATGATATTAGATTTATTTGGTTATTCAATTAAATAAATAAGATAAAATGATTTTAATGATTTAAAAATCATTTTAAATGAAAATAAAGTATTTAAAAATATTTGAAGTTATAAAATATAACTTTTAATATTTAATGGTTAATTTCATTAATTAATGATTAATAATGATATTAAAGTTATTTAATATTTGTATTAAATAATTTAGTTTAAAAATGATTTTAATATTTTAATAATCATTTTAAATGAAGATAAAATGTTTAAAGATATTTTAAGTTATAAACTATAACTTTTAATATTTAAAGGATAATTTCATTAATGATATTTATTTAATGATTAATGATATTAAATTTATTTAATAATTATATTAAATAAATAGTTTTAAAATGGTTTTATTAATTTAAAAATCATTTAAAAGGGATAAAAATGAATTAAAAATATTTTAAGTTATAATTAATGACTTTTAATATTTGAATAAATAGTTCATTAATATTTTAATATTAATGGTAATTATTTAATAATGATTTTAATTATTTTAAAAATCATTTAAGGGTAATATAAATATGTTAAGAATATTTTAAGTTATTATTCATAACTTTAATATTTTGGCAATGGTTTCATTAATAGTTTAATATTAATTAAATATTAATGATAATAGAATTATTTGATATTTAAATCATTTTATAATGATTTTGGTGTTTGAAAATTTGTGATAAATTATGATAAATGATAATAATTATTTAAACATTATTATAAAGACATGAAAGATAGTGCGATTGATGTTTAAGTTATCCAAATGAATATGTAATTCTTGTATAGAGTCTTAGACTCGATTATAATCGATAAAGTTGTCGGTGAATGTGAGCATATTTCGAAATTATTACGGATTTAGATAGATTGACTTGATAAGTGAATTATTTGTGATTTAATGGTGTTAAAATTATGTGATAAGGTGATTAGGTTATGTGCTGACTGCAATAGGCAGTGTTATATGTTACGTTATGATATACTAATCAGTAAAATGATTTGATTAATGATAGGTCGTGATAGAAATGATAAATCTAAGTTGCGTAAGTGTAAGCGGTATGACACCAAAAAAGTATCCTAACTTTGCATTTTCTTTATGCAATGGACAAGTGTAAGAATGTTTCAAAATTATATTATTATTAATGTACAGATTGTTAAAGCTATATTATATAAGCCCATTGATTATCAACATGTTAGTATATGATAATTCAGATAAATATATTACATTCGTTAATTTTATAAATGATTATACAAGTGTCCCCACTTGGATAATCATTATATTAATCGCATGTTGATACACCTTTGATATACATATATGTTGAATTATATAAGACCTTTGTTATGAAAATCCGGATGAAATGAACATCCCGATAATGGGAAAATTTTTTATGCTACTACTACGGACAAAGGATGAACGATAATATCGTTTCTAGTAATGTAGTATTGATCAATACTGAGGCCCATGGACTGCATACACCCTCGAGTTCGTAAGCAATCTTGGGTTTCTGATGATGAATTTCATTTAACCTTTTGAAAATGAAAACAATGTTCATGATATGTCACAGAAACCTTATAAATAGACAATACACAGTTTCAAAAACTTGAACGAGGGTTGTTATGCTATTATTATTGGTACAGATTACTTCACAACTATTGACTGGTTGTAGAAGAATATTATAAAGAAAACATTTAAATTCTTTCAGCTTATATATATATATATAATACTTGCTGGGCACTCAAATGCTCATCCTTGCTTAATTTAAATGTTTTCAGCTAAGTATGAAAAGCTAGAAGGCTCGGCCAGGAACAAGTGAAAAGGAAAGCAAACAGAATATGTTATTGGTATCTTTTGTAATAGATAGATTGTATTAAGATATTGATATGTATTATATATCATGTAAAGAATGTAGTAAAGGTTGCGTACTTGGGATTAGACTCTGATAAATGTAAGTTAAGTTTGAAATTTATATTATTATTATTATTATTAGTATTATTCGCTCATAGAAATGGTATCGTAAAGTACCGAGTTTGGATTTCAAGTATCCGGATTCGGGGACTCTACATCATGGTATCAGAGCTATAGGGTTAGAAACCTTAGGTGGGTTAGACCTTAGGCTATAACCTTAGAACAAAGGGAAGCGTTGAAAATATAAATAACTCATGTAGAGAGTTTAAAAGGAGATGAATTGAATAAATTCATCGTCGAACAAAATAAAAGATAACTTATAAAACTATTATGTGTTGTGTGTATTTATTATTTGCTAGTCAAGATAATTTTGTGTGTAGGTGTTAGAAAGGAATAGAATTAGGATAACCTTAAGTCGTAAAGAATAAGTCAACATCCATGACTGAGCCAATATCAAAGCCAATAGTTGCAATAGAGGTTCACATTGAAAGCTACCTCAAAGAGGTGGTTAATTTGGAAAGTATAGTATTGGATCAAGAAACGATAAGTATGACAGATAGGTAAAGTGTAGCTAAAGGATTATAAGTGGTCAATGTTGAGTTCTTAAACTCATATGTCTGTGATGATTTCTTAAACTCATAAGGTATTGAAAGTTGTGACAAACTGGATATAGTTATGTGTGAATGGATATTGAGGATAATAGGAATAGATATGTTACTAAGTAATTGATCATTAGTGAAGGTGTAAGGAATAGGTAGTGTTAGTATTAGTTGAATATGTATAATTTTAGGTGGTGTATATGATAGGTATGTTGGTATAATGTAATATTTTGTATAAGTTATGGCATTTATTCACGACTTCAAGTCACAAAGGGATAGCGGATGTTTAAAGCAATATGTCTTTATGGTATGGCAAGTCTTTATGAATATGGATTTATGTTGGATTAATGAAGTAAGTTGGTATGAAGATAGTAAAATTTATACGAATATTGGTTAATACAGTAAACCAAATTTTCAAAATCTAATATTTTGAATACATGATTAGTTGAATAGAAAGTTTTGCGTTATATGTTAAGCGTTTACGATAAGGCTTAGAATGTAAGGTAATAAAGAATAATTTATAATAATGCCGTCAAGACGAAAATGAAACCAAAGAACAAAAGAACACATGAACAAAGTCGGAGGACAATCGGATCGAAACATCGAAATTTTTGTGAATACGGACGATCAAGCTATGCGAAGCGGATTACGGTAGCGAAAAATCAACCAGATAATTGAACGTCGAACGTTAAAGACTTCAAAGCGGTTCTATTGCCAGGATTTAGAATCTCAACTGACCCGGTAGCAGCGTATGTTATAGCTAGAATAACGTAGGGGCAAGAGACCACTTTTGTCGCCTATAAGATAAAAGAAAATAATCTTAATAATCTAGGAGATAAGCTAGGAATGTGATTAAAAGGAAAAGTTGTGTATAGAAAGTAAGGACATGAGGGATATATATCTTTCCTAAAAGTCCCAATCCAAGAAGGTATAATAAATGTGTTATATGCGAATCAATGGAGCATAAGGTGAAAGACCGCCCAAGAAAGGAAATGGAGACAAGGAATGCGAAAATGCGAAAAAGCAAGCGAGGCATTGGCGACATCGGGACCGACATCAACAAATAAATCAATAGAATCAACTACAGCGTCTTCAACATGACTGATTCAAGATATCGTGGCGGTGGGGATGCAACTCGTGTATTACTCAAACTAATTTTATTTTCTAATATATTATTTTCTTATATATAGTAAATTATTTTTATAAATTATTTTGAAGGAAGAATTTGAGTTCTCTTAGAAATCAAATTTCTGTTTAAGAAGATAGATAAGCTTTTTGCTGAATAGTTAAAGATCGGATCGATCAATTATGATCGAGATCTACTTGCAATGATTGTATAGGTTATGTACCCTGGTAAGTATAGGTTTTAAAAGGTGATTCCGGGGACGGAATCCTTATAAGGGAGGGTGAATGTGACAACCCGATATTTTCTATATAAATAAATCATAAATTTTGCGTATAAATTTTTTTTTTTATTTATTAAAATAAATATGAATGATATGTGTCAAGGTAATGTGTAATTATTATTATATGTGTGATAAATAAAATTTATTTATTACATTAAGTATTGCAAATAAATTTATTTTAGAATTTATTGATAATTATCAATTATATTTTTATACTAATTAATTTTATAATAAAAATGTTTTTAATGTTTATTTTCCAAGGAAATAGGATAATTATATTATTTTATATGATATGATTATAGAATTTTTATAATACTTATTTTATTATATGAAATTATTTGAATAGTTAAGTTAATTATTTTAACTTAATTATTAAGGTTATATATGAAAGATAAATCGGATATGGAATCCAAACCCTAATTTTGGGTTTTGATCAAGGAATGAGAATAATAATATTATATTATTATTTGTCGATTGTTATAGATAAGTATGGTTATATGTGTAATGTTAATGTGTGGAGCAGTTTTATTATATTACAACTAAACCCTAATAATATTTTTATAAACCCTAAATAATAGTCTAATAAACCCTAATTTTGGTTACGAGATAAGGAATAATGATAATAATATTATTATATTATAATATTTTGAATTTTTAAGGTATATATATATATATATATATATATATATATATATATATATATATATGTGTGTGTGTGTGTGTGTGTGTGTGTGTGTGTGTATGATTATGATGTGATAATGGTTGGTCAATTATGATGAATAAAAAATATTTAAAAACCCTAGTATAAATTGATTTAACTGTTTTTTCAAATTAAATGGGAATTTAAGGCTTTTTATATAAAATTAAGATATATGATATATGTTGTGTGTTACTTCATGGTATGCTAATTAGGAAACCCTAATTATTAAATTTAAAAACCTAGTTTATATTTGTATTTTCTAGATATTAGAAAACCCTAAACTATGAATGAAAACACTAATCCGGAAAAAACCTAAAAGGAGGTTTGATCTCATCAAGAATTGTGTTACTATGATTAATAACACGTGTGATAGACTTTAATTGCTAATTAAAATAAATCTAATTAGTAAATTAAAACCCTAAAACCTAGAACCCTAAATTAATTTCTAGAAACCCTAATTATATTATGGAAACCCTAATTATCGATATTATAAGCCCTAATTGCTTTATTAGCAAGGTTAATTGTGATTAAGGGTAATAAACCCTAATATCCATGTATAAGATAAGTACAAACTTACTTTAATTAACAAAGTTATTATTTTCAAAATTTTAGAAACTAAAATTATTTTATTTTATTTTCTTTAAAAACCCTAATTGTTAAATCCTAAATTTGGAAATTTTTGAAATCCTAGTTGCTAAATCTTTAAGGGTTAAATGTTAAACCCTAAACACTAAAATGTCTAAACCCTAAACCCTAAAGCAATTTTCTAGAAATTTAAGAAAATGACATTTTTGCCCCTCTTGTATTATTAAGCTAGAATGTGTAGAGTTTTGACCTTAGGGAAGTTGGTGACCAAATCCAACCACCCCATGTGACCAATTCAATGGCAGAGATCAAGCCCCAATCTCTCACCAATTCATGAATCTTGTGGCTATATATAGATTGGAGGAGAGAGAAATGATTTTGTTTACTAAAATTTCACAACACTCAACCAAGTCCATTTTTCTCTCAAACCCACGAAATATAGAAGTGTTTTAGACCCATTATCAAGCCCCACGTTTACCCATATCAAATCGTAAACAACAAAATCGAGAAAATCAAAGATTGGATCAAAAAAGGTATAAAATCCCTAATTCTAGAAATCCTTCGATTTGTTGTTAAATGTTGCAATTGATCGTTGAAAGTTGTGTAATAGGGTGTCAATTGATGTTCGGGTTGTTAAATCCATGACCCATAACATCATCAATTCATGATTTTGAATTTTTAGCAAACCGGAAATGGGAAAATTTTCGTTTACTGACCAAATGTCGATCCTATGAATCCAGGTGTGTGTGTTTACTGCTTTTGATGTTTAAAGGTTGTAACATGTAGTCGTAATGTGCTCTTTAAGATGCAAAAGAATCAAGGCGAGATCATTTGTAGATCGGAAGTTATAGCGGTCAAAACCCGTGACCGTGTAATCGCAAATTCTCGAACCCGAAATTTTTTAGCAAATGTAAAAGTGTCCAACTTTGACCGCCGGATCTTCTTGATGTTTTGATGTTTTTGTGTTATGATAATTTGTAATTGTAGTCCTACATGCTTTCTACAAACTAGAGTTGATAGATCATACAAACGTTACATGAACATCAAGTTATAAGGACTCAAAGTAGGCACCTCAAATCATTAAACCCCAGAATGTTGAAGAACAACGTTGTCAGGTTTTTGGAGAGCTTAAATCTCTCTGATCTGATGATGTTTAGCCACGAATCTTGTTATGTAGTTGTAGTATTACAAGAATACTACAACATGAAATCAATTGGAAGTCCAGAAACACATTATCCTAAGAGATATATAGGGTCAAACCCCCCCAAAGCACAATCATCATGCATTTTGAAATCCTCAAGAACACTATATATGACGAGAAAGTGTCGCTATAGCCCTTTAATGATGATTTTATTTATATTTTTCGAAAATCACTTAAAAATAGAAAATAAATTATAAAAAATTACAAAAATAGTTTTTAAAATTATTTTAAATTATGAAAAATAATTTCTGATTATTTAGAATATTTTTCATTAATATTTATAATTATTTGAATATTAATGATATTTAATTTATTTAATTAGTATATTAAATAAATTATAGAAAAATGATTTTAATTGTTTAAAATTATTTTAAATAAAGATTAATGTATTATAAAATATTTTAAGATATAAAATGTAACTTTTAATATTTTTGGAGAAATTTCATTAATAAATTAATATTAATGATATTAGATTTATTTGGTTATTCAATTAAATAAATATGATAAAAATGATTTTAATGATTTAAAAATCATTTTAAATGAAAATAAAGTATTTAGAAATATTTTAAGTTATAAAATATAACTTTTAATATTTAATGGTTAATTTCATTAATTAATGATTAATAATGATATTAAAGTTATTTAATATTTGTATTAAATAATTTAGTTTAAAAATGATTTTAATATTTTAATAATCATTTTAAATGAAGATAAAATGTTTAAAGATATTTTAAGTTATAAACTATAACTTTTAATATTTAAAGGATAATTTCATTAATGATATTTATTTAATGATTAATGATATTAAATTTATTTAATAATTATATTAAATAAATAGTTTTAAAATGGTTTTATTAATTTAAAAATCATTTAAAAGGGATAAAAATGAATTAAAAATATTTTAAGTTATAATTAATGACTTTTAATATTTGAATAAATAGTTCATTAATATTTTAATATTAATGGTAATTATTTAATAATAATTTTAATTATTTAAAAATCATTTAAGGGTAATATAAATATGTTAAGAATATTTTAAGTTATTATTCATAACTTTAATATTTTAGCAATGGTTTCATTAATAGTTTAATATTAATTAAATATTAATGATAATAGAATTATTTGATATTTAAATCATTTTATAATGATTTCGGTGTTTGAAAATTTGTGATAAATTATGATAAATGATAATAATTATTTAAACATTATTATAAAGCCATGAAAGATAGTGCGATTGATGTTTAAGTTATCCAAATGAATATGTAATTACTGTATAGAGTCTTAGACTCGATTATTAACCGATAAAGTTGTTGGTAGACCGACATATTTCAGAAATTGTTCTGGATTTAGATAGATTGACTTGATAAGTGAATTATTTGTGATTCAATGGTGTTAAAATTATGTGATAAGGTGATTAGGTTATGTGCTGACTGCAATAGGCAGTGTTATGTGTTACGTTATGATATAGTAATCAGTAAAATGATTTGATTAATGATAGGTCGTGATAGAAATGATAAATCTAAGTTGCGTAAGTGTAAGCAGCGCATCAGGCAATTATCCTAACTTTGCATTTTCTTTATGCAATGGACAAGTGTAAGAATGTTTCAAAATTATATTATTATTATTAATATGATTGTTAAAGCTATATTATATAATCCCATTGATTATCAACATGTTAGTATATGATAATTCAGATAAATATATTCTGTTCGTTAATTTCTATAAATGATTATACAAGTGTCCCCACTTGGATAATCATTGTATTTAGTCGCATGTTGATACACCTTTGATATACATACATGTTGAATTATATAAGACCTTTGTTATGAAAACCCGAAGCGAAATGAACATCCCGATAATGGGGAAAATTTTTATATATTCTACTACGGACAAAGGATGAACGATAATATCGTTCTAGCAATGTAGTATTGATCAATCACAGGCCCATGGATTGCATACACCCTCAAAGTTCGTAAGCAATGGGTTCTGATGATGAATTTACATTTAACCTTTCGAAAATGAAAACAATGTTCATGATATGTCATAGAAACCTTATAAATAGACAATACACAGTTTCAAAAACTTGAGCGAGGGTTGTTATGCTATTATTATTATTAGTATGATTACTTCACAACTACTGACTGGTTGTAGAAGAATATTATAAAGAAAACATTTAAATTCTTTCAGCTTATATATATATAATACTTGCTGGGCACTCAAATGCTCATCCTTGCTTAATTTAAATGTTTTCAGCTAAGTATGAAAAGCTAGAAGGCTCGGCTAGGAACAAGTGAAAAGGAAAGCAAACATAATATGTTATTGGTATCATTTGTAATAGATAGATTGTATTAAGATATTGATATGTATTATATATCATGTAAAGAATGTAGTAAAGGTTGCGTACTTGGGATTAGACTCTGATAAATGTAAGTTAAGTTTATAATTTATATTATTGTTATTATTATTAGTATTATTCCGCTCATAGAAATGGTATCGTAAAGTACCGAGTTTGGGTTTCAAGTATCCGGATTCGGGGACTCTACACTTGCACTCAGTTTATCACATTGATAATCATTGGAATGTTTGTGTCGCGCTATTTGCTATATGACAGTTGAGAAGGTGATTATTTTCTCATGTGTATAACAGATAGGTAGAGTATAGTTAGAGAATATTATAAGGTTAAGTGCGAGTTCTTAAAACTCATACTTATGGTAGGTTCGTGACTCATAATTATATGGTATGTTTTTGAACCCCTCGTGAATGGACGCCTATGGTCCGACTAGGATAAGTTCTTAAACTCATATGATTGTGGCAAGTTCCTGAACTCATAACGTGTGGTAAGTTTGACGAACTGGGTATAGATAAGTGTAAATGGAGTATTGAGGCTGATAAGAATAGATAGACCTATTAAGCAATGGATCATTATAAAAAGTAGAGTTGATGGTGGAAGCATAGGTACTCTAAATCTACTAGTTATGCTAGACTTTCAAAATTTATTGACTTCGTGCTGATGTTTACACTTCTATTTTCTTGAAAAATATTGGATCAAATGATGGAACCAATGAGTTTTAACAACAATACTATTATTCGTATGTCTATGCTAATTGCTTCGGCTAGACAAAAATGATTTGCAATATATCAAAATGTATTTTATATCATTAATGCATCATGTAACCTGGTGCAAAGATGATAAAAATGATGGAGTCATCAATGCAGTATTACCTAGTGTTAGATGTGATCTAATGATCGTCAACCCACTATGGTATGATGTAGTATGATAAAATCACCAAATGACGGAATCCTCAACGGACTGTAAATACAATGCGGTATCATGACGTCATAAAAAGATTTTTGAGATTTCTTTAAGATATGAGAATATATATATATATATATATATATATATATATATATATTTATATATTTCGATTGATGTCCGAATTGTTGTAAAAGTCTATGCTATTTGATTCAATTGAGATTTAATATTGAAAGATGTTCATGAAATTCAAGCGTTTATTGAAAAGTTATGCCAAACCAAATTGTTTTGGTGCGGATTCAGATGTTGAAAAGCTGAGGTGAACAACCCTATAAGGGGACATATTTTCGGGGACGGTGGTTCCGAGCGTAACGATATATAGTCGTTATAAAACACTACGTTATGACCCAACGTAGTGGTATAATAAGTCGCCACCTAAGTGTGTACGTGAGGAGGTGTTTTCGGTCTTTGTGATTGATAAACACTACGGTTTACGATGTGAAGGATTGAGTTGAAGCACTAGTAAACCGAGAATAGAGTTCACGGTCTTGTGACCCCTCAGCATGATTTGGAATCTTTTAAAATTCCTGAGTTATTCATACTTCGTCCCAATTATTGAGCAATTGTGGAAGATTCTTGCAATTCTAAAAGCTGAATGTGGTAAGGATGATATTCCTTAGAAAGAAGTAAGTCGTAGAATGCGACACTGAATGATGAATATATGGAATAGGTGAGAAAAGAAATTTTGAAATGAGAAGGAAATGAATTATCAAAGAATAATATAAATCTCTTAATAGAAAAGTTTAATAATTGAAGAAAGACCTTTGTGGAAAGAAGTGGTTATAAAACTTAATGAGTGAATAAAGTATTAACGTAAAATCTATGTTGATAGAATGAATGAATAAAGATTAATAAATAAAAATTTCGAAGACGAATTCTTAGAAGAATGGGTGAATGTAATATCCCGAGTGTTTATGATAACAATCTTTAGAAAAAGAAATAAATGGATTAAAGAATATATAATACTCAGAATATAATTGAGTTAAAGTGAAAGTTATGAAATAAAACCTAGAATTTGTTGAAGAAATGAATGTAGTAGGAAATATAAAACCTATATTAAGGTCATGTGTTGAACTTATTTAATGAAGAGATTTGTCAATAACCTGAGTAAGGTAGGGTTTCGGTGATTCCGAGGACGAAATTCTTATAAGGAAGGAAGAATGTGACGAATGAATTATTTGAGTTGTAATTCTAGGGACAGAATCCTTGTAAGAAGGGAATGATGTAACAATCCAAAATTTTATTTGTAATTTAAAATATTTATTAAATTAAATAAATATTTTATTTATGTGATTGTTGTTAGTATATATTTGTGAATTAAATAATACTCTAATTTAATTTAACAGTTAGAGAGTTGTTAAAGAATACATGAGTTGCTATATTGATGTCGTAATTTAATAATTAAAGTGATATATTAATTGTTAAATAAAATTATAATGAGATTATAATTTTGTGATATTTTATAATCGAAGAGGTTCGGTCTGAGATAATTGATAGAAAAGAACAAGTGTTAAGAAATAAAATAATACCTTACATTAAGGTAGTATTGAGGAACCACAACGCCGAGGAGGCTACGTGGGAACTCGAGGAGAAAATGATGAAAAACTACCCTAATCTATTTGTTTGATGTGCAATGATTCCGGGGACGGAATCCTTATAAGGGAGGGTGAATGTAATATCCTAGATTTTTCCATGTAATTAAACAATTTCAATAAACAAACTTTTGTGCAATTCTTACATGACAATTATTTTCAGATGAATTATTTATTTTTCTTATATGTTATGTGATAAGATGCATATTAATGGTTGTTACGGTTAGGCCAATTATTTTAATTGGTTAAGGATGGAATTAATTTTAATTAATGTCGTGGGATGACTTACAAATATGAGTTTGAGTTTGGAGCGGAATTTAGAGACGCAATCTGCGTATTTGAGTCTGAAACGTCGAAATTAGGCAGGATAGACTGTAACCACAAAAATGTGTCACGAAAATGAGACATGTCTTATGCTATTTTTAAATATGTCACAAAAATGAGACATGCCTCATAATATTTTTATATATCCACCATTCTCTTTTACAATGCTCTTTTTTATAGATATATGAACTTGGAAGTTTCATGACGTAAAATATCACATACAGTCAAATCTCTTCTCTTGGAACTTTATTATATATAATATTATCTTAAATTTAGCCCAAACACACTTTGGAGCGACGAATTGTCAACTACGAAATTTTGAAGTTGAGTTTGACAAAACGGATAGTTCCATAACGTCTGGGACGTCGACTTTAGTAGGAATCGATATAGGTATCGACACGTGTGGCTACGGAGGGCAAAACGGTCAAAATCGGTATTTAAATGATTAAAATAACATTATAATGCATTTGTTTAATTGGACAGTAGCTGGTGGGGTCTTGTGACACATAATATGGGACAAGGAGGGGGAGTATATTCGTATATAGCAATAAGGAGGAAGAAAAGTGATAACTCCTTATTAAACCATACATAATAAGCAAACCTTTTCATGTTCCTAACTTCCCCCCCCCCAATAACTATATTCAAGTGGGATAATTATGCATGTAATTGATGATGGGAGTGGTGAAGGGGCTGGAGAGAGCAGCTCTATCAAGTTATATATATATACACCCAACAAAAAAATGTTTCACTTTGCAAAAATTCCACCAAGATACAAAAAGAAAGAGAAATTGAGAGTAATAGATGTTGTGGTGATTTCTGGAGATTTTGGAGAGTCTAAGCAAGCAAGGAGTGAGTCTCTAACAGATTAAATCAAGAGGAATTTGCCAAAGAGGTAAGCTATGAACCCATTCTCTTTGTTCTTCCAAAACTATGAGAGAATATGCATAGGAGACCTTTATAAATGGTTTGTTTTGGAGTATGTGATGTTGTATAATTGTGGTCTGATTGTTATGGTGTAATAAGAACATAAGTTCTGGACAAATCATGTCATGTATGCTTTTAAAATCCAAAGAGTTATGCCTTGCATGATAAGTGTTTGATATTATGCCTCTTAGTTGCTAATTTGATCAAAACATGAAAAGTTAGAGAAATGAATTGTTGTAACATGTATATATATGTTATTAGAAGGGGCTGGATAATAGGAATCAAACCCATGCATGCTAGAATCAAAATCATGATTTTCTCAAAAGTTGGGTTAAACTAGTTTGCATGATTTTTCAGGATTTTTGGTTACTCGAAATCATGTCTTAGATAACCATTTGTTGCATGTAATAATTTTGTAAAATAGTATGTAGCATGAGGTATAACATGTCCTAATTTCATTCGGATCGAAGCTAAATTGAGTGAGATATGAAAATCGTAAGGACGCGAAATAAACATGTTAGAAATTAAAAAAAAAATTGTGAACTGCTGACCCTAAGGATAAATTCGGGGCTAGCTACAGTTTCCAAAAAATTTTGGGCTGTTGGGTTATTATAGTACACTGAATAAGCTTTCCATAGACTCTAGAACGGACTAATTCTCGACTTTGAGTAAGGAGTTATGACTTTTCAAAGTAGTTCGTCAAATCATCCAACAAATTCGGAGCGAGTCCCTTGCACGGATTTTACGGAATTTTGTGCTTGGAATTTGAAGATTGTCCATGAACGAAAGTTGTAGCCCCAGAAGTTAGCTTCGCGTGGGTACAAGAATCGCTCAAAAATGTTTTAAAACGAATTAGTTATGACTATTTTAACGAGATATGGTAAAGTTGAGAAAAATAAAATAAAATAAAAACTGTTATGTTGGGAATTTTTTTTTTTTAAGTTCTGTTTTGGGCTGCCTATGATATCTAAAATGAGTGGCATATATTTTCTAAATATATTCTATTATGATGTTTATAGCATATCCAATAGGAGACCATTTTACTTCAAACTAGATTGTGTATGATTGGTGATTAACGAGACACATGTGATTAGGTTATGTGAAGGTTAATCGCTAGCGTTAATTGTAGCAGGCTTCCCAGGCAAGTTTCCTAACCCTAATTTCTTTTGGGTATTTATTAAATCCTTACTAATATTATCGTAGTAAGGGTAAGTATTTGACTTGTGTTAGTTATTTATTGGTGCAAGTTCTCTAACTCGATCTCGAATTGATATTTTTGAAATATGCTTGGGGTTAATCATTACTGATTATACCATGTCTATGAATTATTGATTCTCACTCTGTGCACATTTCATGTATTCATCAGGTATGAAAGGCTGATCACCTTCATTACCATTTGGTCCAGTTGATTTATTCATGTTCATTATTCGTTCAACTATGAAAATTTATTCATGCTCTTTCGCAATGTATATATTGTAGAAAGTTAGCCAACTTATTGTTCAATTCTTTCGATCATGATATATCCTTAATTGAACTTATACTTGCTAGGCAAAATTGTTGCTCACCCTATCTATATCATGATAAACATTACAGATTATGACGAATACATCGGTTACAAGAAAAGTCTAAGACAAGTCAGCTTTGGATTATATGTGCAGCTAAAGTTGTAACAGTAATGTATGATAATAGATTTGTATGTCTGATAGGATATTGATTTAGGTATTATGTGAAGGTTCTCGACCCTGGGGATAGTGTGTAATGTTTAATGTATAAACAATTTATTTTTATATCTTCCGCAATAGTTATAGAAATAGTACACCGGATTCGTGGTTATTTGGGACCCGAATCTGGGGATGTTACAATGGCAACCTCATGTGCCCATCGAATAATCGATGAAAATAGTTTTGTATAAACATATTCAGGCTTACCTTGAATCCGTACCAAAGAATTGGCATAGGATAGCGTTAGCAATTCCATATTGAAAGACTTGTAAACAAATCAATCAAATTATCAAGATTAGTCTAGCTGAGCTAAAACTGGCATCGACTCTTTCTTTAAAACCATACATGCATCTCATAACTTGAACCATTTGAAAACCTGGCTAACACGAAGGTTAGACAAGCGTTTAAGAAAAACTTGCCTTCAGCGTCTGCTACAGAATAATTACGTTCCCTTTGAGTCTTTACAGTCTCTACAACATATAATCATATAACATACCACATTAGGCTATGAATGAACATACTTGGTTCCTAAAGAATCTTACCCTTCTTCTCAATCTAATCCCGTATTAGATTTGTTATTTATTGGTTCCGGCTTTCCGCCGTTCTTTACATCCTTCTTAATAACTTTGTTCTCTTATAACACTTAAGTGAAATTATTTCATTAATACAACTCGATTCGAGTTAATCATCTTTCCTTACGGTTTATTAACGTCCTTACGTTATTAATCGAAATTCGATCATCATTGGTTATGTGTACTTATTACATATCGTTCCCGTTCATCTTCAATTGACTTTCTTTAACCCTAAGTGAGCATACTTAAGGTTTAATTATAACTTAATAATATTACATTAAGATCCTTAGTTAATTGATTATCAATTACTAATCATGTTCCATCTGTAAACCTTCTTTATTGTATAAGTGTTAAAATTTGGCGTGCCATGGCCATCAATGTTTCTTTGTTATCTTGGCGTTCTTGCGTCGCCCATTAGGGCTTGAAAGGCCGGACTCGGTAGGCTTGACGTGAGTTCTAGTGTTATCTGTCGTACATGGGTATGAACTAACATGGGTGAGGCTTGTTGTGGAGCGTCATGGTACCGGCTAATTGGCTTGGAGTCGTGCCGTGGTGCGGACTCTGTGCCACATACAATTTTGACAGATTTTTTTATTATGTGAGATTTCCGGCTTCGTAACTTCTTCGTTATAAGTCCGAATCGGCTCGTTCAAGAGCCTACGGTTCACAAATCACGTATTCTATGTGGTCATGCAAGAATTTTATCTATTAAACTTCGTTTGCTAAAATTTCACCTATTAGTCCATTTTTAACAAAAACGATAAACGTTCGTGAACGTTCAACGCTCATTTCTTCGTTCTAAGCCGGAATCCGGCCGTTTTTGAGTCCACAACTCTATAACGCCAAATAAGACTTGCCTCCATTGAAAGCCAACGTTTCCAAGCTCAAACACAAAATACGACTTCCATTCTAAGAATTTCAAGAATTCGACGATTGCCGTCTAATCGTGCGAATTCCGGCGAAACGTCGTTACTTGAGATTTTAAATCATTTCACTTAGATTCAATCCATTATACCAATATCTTGACCTACATGCTTCATAAACTTATAATCATGATAAGTTATTTCTTGTTCTTAATAAGTTCAAAACTCATAGCTTGTAAACTACTTATTAAAGTATAACATACAAGATTTCATTGATTATGACTTATTAATGAGTTAAGTCCTTTAATCCTTATTCTTACATCTTATTAATCATGCTAACTTCTTAATGTAAACATATTACAAGTTCTCACAAGTTATTGAATGTTCATTATTGTTCTTCAAAAATTCATAACTTAAATGATTACGAATAGCTTATTCATGACTTATACGGCTTATTAAGACTTAAGCCCTTTGGTTTATCATTCCAACTTCTTCTTAGCATGCTAGCTCTACCAATACCCCCTTCTCTATCAATGGAAGAGAGAAAGAAACATGGTTTAAGATCACTTACTTTTGAATAACACTTGGTAAATCTTTAATCTCCTTCTTGATTCTTGAACTTCAAAGGTTAACTTGCTAGCTTATTCTCACTTACTCTCTTTAACCAATAAGCTATAAGTTATTGGTTGAAAATTTAACAAGGAAAGTCTAACTTATATGTGCTTATTCTCTCAACCAAATAAGTTGTTTAACTTGAGAGAAGTTGGATGAAATTTGAACAACCAACAATTGAAATGAAGCTTGGTATTTATAGGTAACTCAAAGTGAGGGCATAAGGGTCATTAGGACCTTCCACCTCCTTACTATTCATCTCTTAGCCAACAAGTAAACTTGCTCTCCAAATAAATTACTTGGTCACCATATTAATTACTTGGTTGCTACTTAACTTAGCCATTAAGTATACTTGATTAGCACAACATATGCTCATCACTTCATTATCTTGGTCACCAAGACTAACCACATGATCATGGGTTTCCCCATGGATCACCCTAACCCATTGAATTATAGCTTGGGCTTAGGTTTAATTATCTTAACTTAATCGTTTGGGCTTGTCTTCACTTTACTTTGGGCTAAACATTACATATTCTTGGGCTTGCTCATTAACTTATATATTGGACTTAACCAATCTTACATTTGGGCCTTATCACATCTTAAATGTCCATCACATTTTCCTACACAATTCAATTATTCAATACATTTGGATTTAAGCCTTATAACGTATAACCTACGTATAATTCTCGTATTCCCCTCGTATACTTATTCATCGTATTCAACATACCATCATTCATACGTACTCGTATAATATATCACATCGTACTCATATTCATTACTTCGTATAATACCTACGTATTATACGATCATCGCTTTACTTTTTGAATCGCATTTAAATTCCTTCTCGTAAATCACTTTCCTTAAACGTTAGGTTTTAAGTCCACAGGAGAAATATTACGTTTTCCATAACTGAAATATTATTGGATATTCCATCTCACCCCGATATTCTATCGTTACGTATTTCTGGAAAGTTCAAAAATAATACCCGAGAAGAAATGCGTGAATAGTGTTTTTTGAAAAATTTCTCGAAAAGCTTTTATTTTTGTCTTGGAAATTCAAACACTTTAATTCTATCATGTAGCCAAAATCCTACGATGTTCTGACATTTTTAGGTCATCGAACGACCTTCGATTAGTTTGCTCCATAAATAATCAATTAAATTCATTTAATAAAAATAAAAATTTAATTCTCAAAAATCAAATTTTGTCGGGCGTTACATTCTTCCCTCCTTATAAGGATTCTGTCCCCAGAATCTTGCTAATAATAACTACACCATTGAGGAAAATTTTTCCTTTATTTTAATCTCGAGTTCCCACAATGCTTCTTCAACATTGTGGTTCTTTCATTTCACCCTCATCGAAGGTATTATCTTAATTTACATGACTTATCACTTCCTATCAATAATCTGAGTTGGAAGTTAAATGTAACACCCCCATACCTATACTCCCGTGGTATCCGGTATGGTGTTTACAGAGAATTAACATAATGCATTAAAATCTATACACCCATGGTATCTGATTAAAATATTATATTAGATAGAGGGACTATCAGATATAATTCCCATAGATTCAAGATTCACAGTATCCCATAACAGAAGGTAATTCC
The DNA here is from genome assembly GCA_020205605.1 of Panax ginseng. Lineage (NCBI taxonomy): Eukaryota > Viridiplantae > Streptophyta > Magnoliopsida > Apiales > Araliaceae > Panax > Panax ginseng. The sequence goes on along the minus strand of CM035138.1, from coordinate 55,557,170 downwards.
CAAGAGAAATAATACTGTGTTTGGATACCTCACTTGAATATATGAAGGTATATACGTGACTAGAGTCTATCTATCCAAAATTGATATCGAATAATAACATGAAGCGATCCATATTACCAATACCCTCACCCAGATGTATAGTCTATGTCATGCGATTATATACTATCGTATCGATAGTAACTATCTATCTGAAATTCAAAGTATTAATAACAACATGAACAGTCCATGCTATTAACACCCTCACTCAGATAAATAGTTCCCAAGGATCTCAACAAGAATAGAAGACATCTTACTTTACATCTATATATGTAAGAAAACACGGTTGCGAAAATAAAAGATGTTATATATATATATATCATAATATTATGATTCGATTACAAAATTCTCATAATGAGTTCTTATTACAAGGTATTCATACAGACAAGAATATAATCTAATCTATTTAGGGACGCTTCCCTTTATCAAATCCAGATGTTCCAGGATTACCATCTAATACTGCAAAGGGAATAATTTGCAAGGGTGAGCTATGACATGCTCAGCAAGTTGTATATTTATAACAATATAGGATTTGAAGATTATAACAATTCAAATTTTGACTGATAGTTGTTACCATTTCTGGATTTCTAATTCCAACTAGTTCTGGAATTTTTATCATTTCTGTTAGTCACAAAGACTTAGAAATTCTGTTCAGATGTGAGATAGGGGATCAGCCTATTCAACATCCTAGGAGTATGCATATCACCTACAGTGCTCAAATACACTTACAATTTACTGTCAATATATTCATTGACTAAACTTCTCTCCCTTATGGGATACTCAACTTCAGTATAAGATTGTCTTACCAAAATAATTTTGCTTGACACAACAGTTTATGCTCAATAAACACTATCATATGAATAAATAATTCATTTCTTAGTCATGCTGGAACTATAGCAATATCTTTTCAATAATAGGTAATTCAATGTAGGTGTATTATATCAACAGTATATCAAGATAGAATCTTGTTCAGCGAATAAACAGGGTTGATAAATTTTGCATAAGTAATAAATTGGGTATAGGAGACTTGCCTGATCGTAGATCAGTCAAGCTATGCTATTTGAAGGCTAATAAGTACCTATGACGTTTATAAATATAAATCTAACACGTTAGTATTGATAACAATACTCAAATAAAGCATCTATTTAATACCGGGTTAGATTTGACTTTTAATACCTTTGATAAATGAACTAAATTTTATTTATAAAATTTGGTTATATTTTTAAATAATTTAATTATCCTTATAATACATTTTAGAAGGTTTAAAGTATTTTTAAAATATTTATTTATCCTTTAAATGATTTTTAAATCATTTATCTCTATTTATAAGTCATTTATATTCACTAAAATTTTATAAAAACATTATTTAATATTATTAAATAATTTATAATCATTTATTATGATTTTTATTTCAATAATAATATTTTTACATAATTATTTAGTATTTAAAAGTAATTATTCTAATTACTTTATTAATAAGTTAATTATAAATAATATCTAAATAAAATAAAATAATTATTACATTTTTTTTTGTAGAAATATCGTAAATAATTTATAATAATTTAATATAATTTTTAAAAGCTGTTTTTTATTAATTATTTCTAATTTTTAAATTTATTTCTAAAGAAAATAATTTATGTCATCATGCTAAAAAGCTCTACGGTGTGATGAAAGTGTCATTGTAGGTGTTCTTGAGTTTACGGGCATTCGATTGGTGGTGGTGGTCGAGTGACTAGTTTGACCATCAAAGAACTCGTTACTGGTAATGATTTTTGGTTAGATCAAGTATTGGTGTTGTGGTACTCATACAATAGTACAAGCTCAAGCAATAATCAGGCTTTAATCTACATCTAACAAGAAATTATAAAGGTTTCAAAGTTTGTCCGAGGTGTTCTTGGGTTTTGGGTAACCCGAATAGTGGTCATGATGGTCGGTCAACGGTTTTGTGGCTTGAATAACTTTGATTCTGTATATTAGATGTATGTTTTGTTTGTTGTAACATGTAGTCTATATGTCAGGGTACATATATATAACATTAACATGAACAAATCTTAAATCTAAGGTCTCTATTTATGCTGGTCAAAGTACAACTACCAACTGTTCTTCAACATGAACAGGTCGGTCAAAGTACAACATGAACAAATCTTAAATCTAAGGTCTCCATGTAGTATGTATACCAGAGTACTAATTTATAACAAAAACATAAACAATTAATAATCAGAAGATGATTAAACAGGTCGGTTAAAGTAGCCGGTTCAACTGTTCTTGAGCTTTCTTGGCAACCCGAAAAACCAACTTTCGTGAACGGTCAACCCACGTTGACTGCTTATATTTTGGAATCTATGGTTCATCTGAACCTGTTTTCTTTTCCAGATTAAAGACCTACTAACAGGCTACGAATACCAATCGATTAATAGACCAAAACATAAACACACATGAATCGAAAAGCCCTACCATTCGGCTGTCAGACCATTTTTTTCAAAATTTCCAGATTTCATAAAACGCTTAATTAAGGCATCTAGATGTTATGAAAATGTGTTCCACCACTCTAGCATACTTTCTAACATCCTAATATATAATTCTAAACATCCAAACAACAAAATTAACAAAGGATCAAAGATCTAATTATGAACTAGGGTTTGTACCTTAACTTGAGAAATTCTTGATTCTATCTTCTGATGTTGTTGCTGTTAACACCCAGGCTTGATATGGTAGGTTTATAAGTGTATTTAGGCTTTGAGAATTCATGAGTTTGCTCAGCCCTAAGGTTCCAATTTATAGAATTCTTTAACTTGGCTTTTTGGTCATTTTCCCACCTACTTGCCTCTATAATGATCCGATTTGTGACTATTCTGCTGCTTGGGAGTTTGGAAGCATGTCATGTGATGTTTTGGAACTTGAAATGGTGACTCTCAACCTACTTGTGATCTAGTTGATCAAATTAGTAGCTTAATTAGGTTTAAATCTTCACTAATCTTGATTAGGGTTTTGTTTCTAATGATTAGGAATGTTAAGTAATGTTAATTAGTACCTAATTAAAGTTTACTAACCATGATTAAGTGTTAACATAAGCTAATTAGAGTTAGATTAGCTAATTAAGGTTTAATTAATAAACTAGGGTTATGGTTTTGCTAATTAGGGTTTAGGGTTTGTTAACCTAGGTTTACTAACTTAAATTTCTCACTAATCCTAACAAGCATGACAAAGTGTTTTGTCAGTGTAAGCACGACAAAGCAACTTGTCAAAATCATTTTACCGAAAAGTCCGATTATGGAAAAAAAAAATTTAAGCACGAGGTGTCAAGCACGACGTTTTTCGGATAAAAATTTATTTGGTCAATTTTGTCAAACCAAGTATATAATAACACATAACACATTCAGAACAGAGAAATTTTATTTATATAACGGGATTTATGCATACGAGTCTTATTAGGGTTTTGGGTTTTTACATTCACCCCCACTAATAAGAATTTCGTCCTCGAAATTATAGTACATGTCATGTAAATAATTTAGGATAATTCTCGCGAATTTTATCTTCAAGCTCCCATGTAGCTTCTTCAACGTTCTGATTTCTCCATATTACTGTAATCGATGCTATCACTTTATTACGGAGGACTTGCTCTTTATGGTCGACGATCTGCACAGGTTCTTCTACATAAGAAAGATCTTCCTCGATTTGGATAGGTTCATAATTTATAACGTGTTTATAATCAAGTTTGTATGGTCGTAAAATGGACACATGAAACACATTATGAATATGGTTTAACTCAGGTGGTAGTGCTATTTCATAAGCAACTTCACTAATTCTTCTCAAAATTTCAAAAGGTCTAATAAATCTCAGACTTAGTTTTCCTTTCTTGCCAAAATGTATCTTGCCCTTCCAAGGAGATACTTTCAAGAATTCATGGCTTTCTATGCTAAAATTTCGTTGTTGACGACGCGGATCATCGTATTTTCTTTGTCGATCTTGAGACACTTGTAATCGTTGACGTATGATTATGATAGTTTCAGCGGTTTGTTGAATTATTTCAGGTCTTAACATTTGTCTTTCCCCGACTTTATCCCCACACAGGTGTTCTACATTTTCTTCCATATAAGGCTTCATAGGGTGGCATACCTATGCTAGCATGATAACTATTGTTGTAGGCGAATTTGACAAAAGGTAACTGGTCTTCCCAACTTCCTTTGAAGTATATGACACATGTTCTCAACATATCCTCTAATGTTTGTATGGTTCTCTCACTCTGTTCATCAGTTTGAGGATGATAAGCTGTACTAATCTTAGTTGTGTTCCTAAATTTTTCTGAAGACCTTTCCAAAAATTTGAAGTAAAACGTGGATCTCGGTCTGATACTATGGAAACAGGTACTCCATGCCTAGAGATAATTTCATGAATATATAATTTGGCAAGGTGATCCAGGTTATGAGTAATCTTAATAGGTAAAAAGTGAGTGGATTTAGTTAAACGATCAACTATTACACAAATGGAATTATGGCCTTTTTGTGTAGTTGGAAGGCCCACTACAAAGTCCATGGTTATATGTTCCCACTTCCACTCAAGAATTGGTAAGGGTTGAAGTAAACCACTTGGTTTCTGATGTTCTGCCTTAACCCTTTGACACGTGAGACATTTACTTACCCATTCAGCTATTTCCCTTTTCATATTCGACCACCAAAAGTGTCGACTTAAATCTTTGACCATTTTAGTACTGCCAGGATGTATGGCATATTTAGAATTATGTGCTTCGTTCAAAATTTCCTCTTTTAAAGCTTGATCTAACGGGATCCAGATTCTATTTTCATATCTTATTATTCCATCCGTATATATTCAAAATTTATTATACTTATCATGTGTGGAATTAGATTTAAACTTCTGACACTCTTCATCCTTTCTCCTGTATCTCTTTAATTTTATCGAGCAGAGATGAAACTCCTTCTAAAATATACAATTTTTGGGTAGAGGTAGTTGGACATTCCACCTCAATTTTTAACTTTTCAAAGTCTTTTATTAACCTATCATTGGTGGTTAACACATTCAATTTTTCCTGATTCTTTCTACTTAATGCATCAGTTACAACATTAGCTTTACTGGGATGATATAAGATTTCACTATCAAAATCCTTTATCAGTTCTAACCATCGTCTCTGTCTTAAATTTAATTCCTTTTGTGTAAAAATATATTTCAGACTTTTATGATCTGTATATATCTCGCACTTCTCCCCGTACAAGTAATGTCTCCAAATTTTTAGAGCAAAAACTACTGCGGCTAACTCTAAATCATGAATAAGATACCTCTTCTCATAATCTTTGAGTTATCGTGATGCATAAGCTATCACTTTACCATGTTGCATCAACACACACCCTAATCCTCTGTGTGATGCGTCACTATATACTACAAGGTCTCCTGTATCATCTGGTAAGGATAACACTGGAGCCATGCTCAGTTGCTTCTTCAACTCTTGGAAGCTTTCCTCGCATTTATCTGTCCAAACGTATTTCACTGTCTTTCGAGTTAAATTGGTTAATGGAGTTGCTATTTTTGAAAAATCTTTTATAAACCGTCGATAATAACCCGCTAAACCGAGAAAACTTCATACTTCTGTTGGAGTTGTTGGTTGTTCCTAGTTTACAACCATTTTGATCTTAGTTGGATCTACAGATATTCCATCTTTGTCAATTACATGACCTAAAAATTGAACTCTCTTTAACCAGAATTCACACTTGGAAAACTTTGTATAAAGTTGTTCCTTTCGTAATATCTCCAATACGACTCTTAAGTGTTCAGTATGCTCTTCCCGTGTTCTCTAGTATACCAGAATATCGTCGATAAACACTAAAACAAATTTGTCCAAGCATGGTTTAAACACTCGATTCATTAAATCCATAAATGTTGCTGGTGCATTTGTTAATCCAAAAGACATTACAAGAAATTCATAATGTCCATAGCGTGTCCTAAACGCTGTTTTCGACATATCCTCCTTTCTTACCTTTAATTGATGATAACCTATTCTAAGGTCAATTTTTGAAAAAATGTTCGGCCCCCTTTAATTTGTCAAACAAATCATCAATCCTTGGCAAAGGATATTTATTCTTAATAGTTAATTTATTTAACTCCTTATAGTCTATACATAGTCTCATAGTTCGATCCTTCTTCTTTACAAACAACACTGATGCGGCCCAAGGTGAAACACTAGGTTGTATGTACTTTTTATCTAAGAGTTCCTGTAATTGAATAAGTAACTCTTTCAATTCTATAGGTGCCATTCTGTATGGTGCCTTAAAAACTGGTGTCGTTCCTGGTGCAAGATCAATGATGAACTCAATCTCCCTATCTGGAGGCAAACCGAGTAAATCATCTGGAAATACATCAGGAAATTCCTTCACTATAGGTATTTGATCTAGTTTTACTCCTTCCTGGCGAGTATCAATTATATAGGCCAAATATCCTAAACAACCCTTTTTAAGTAATCTTTCTGCCTGAACTATAGTCAAACATTGAGATTGCTTAGGTGAACAACTACCGTTGAACACTACCTTTGACTTCGAAGCAGTCAAAAGGTTAATACGTTTTTGATGACAATCAATCATCGCGTTATGATTAACTAACCAATCCATTCCTAGAATTACATCAAATTCTCCTAACATAATTGGTATCAAATCTACATTAAAATTATGTCCTTTTATTACCACACTACAGTTTCTGTATATGGTCTTAACTGGAATTCTTTCATTATTAGCAATTTCTACACAAAATGGTTTGTCTAAATTTTCACAAGGCATATTCAAGTTTGTATAGAAATTTCTAGACACGAATGAGCAGGTAGCACCAGAATCGAATAACACATATGCATTTAAAGTGTTGATAGGGATGATACCTGTCACTACGTCCTCTGAAGCAACAGAATCCCTCACCGACATATTAAATGTTCTCGCGGTAGGTCGATTCTGAACCCCAACTGCAACTACTATGGATTGATTATTCTATGGTATTCTAACCCCTTTTCCTCCTAGGTTTGTGGGACAGTTCTTAGAAAAATGGTCCATTGAACCACAACTAAAACATTTATTTTTCTTTGGAAGAGGACACTGTGAAAGATAATGTCCTGACTGTCCACAATTAAAGCATTTGTTAAGAAGACACTCTCCTCTATGTTTCTTACTACACTTAGGACAAGGTTTAATATTATTATTACTAAAATTGTTATTAGTATTTCCTATCTTTTTCCCTGAGTTATTAGAAAAAAAATTATTCCATTTACGCTTGTTATTAAACCCACAGGCGGGTTCTGTCTTTACTTTTCCTTTCTCACTCGAAGTCTTTTTGTCCTGATGAAACTTAGCGAGATTTTGATTCTCACTTTCAATTATAGTGGCCTTCTCTAGTATTTCAGAGAAAGTTTTGATTTGAAACACTGATAATTTACTCCGAATATGAGATTTTAAACCTTCTTGGTACCTATGAGTCTTTTTAAGTTCAGTGGTTACTTGATGAGGAGCAAACCTGGATAGTTCATTAAACTTAGCTGTATACTGGGTTACAGTAATATCTCCTTGTTTTAAGTCCAAAAATTTTATTTCCATTCGGTCTTTCAGGGATTGGGAAAAATAGTTTTCAAAGAACAACTCTTTAAATCTATCCCAAGGAACAATTTCAGTTTATACTCGACCTTTGATTGATTCCCACCAATAATTAGCTTCACCTTTCATGAAGAAAGTTGCAAAAGTTGTCTTTTGGTTATTACTAACATTGGTTAATAGGAAGAATTTTTGTATCTCAGAAATCCAAATCTATGCATCTACAGGTTCTAATGTACCTTTAAATTCAGGTGGTCCAACTAATTTAAAGTCTTTAAAGGATGTATTTTGGTTTATTGTGTCATTTATTACTCCTAACATCATATCTACTAACTGTTGAGTAGGATTATCGTCATTATTCATTTCTCTTTGGGGTCTTCTGGTTGGTGGCATGATTCTATAAAACAACAAAAAAGATTCATATAAGACTTTGAATAACAAAACATATTGCTTTTTTATAACTCACAGTCTTACAACAACTTTAAACATACTAGTATCTTACAGGGTACAACTTTCATTACAAACTTTGAATGCTTATTTATTAAACTAATATAAAGCATCCAACCACCTATGCTACTCTCTAGAATTCATTGATATCATCAAAGGAAACTTGGATCATGTGACAAACCACAGATCGATCGATAAGATAAGCAGTTTTTCTTCTCCTCTACTGGATATCGAGTTACACGATGCTGCAAATCATTAAAAGTATCTCGGACTCCCAGAGATGTTTTAAGAAGTCTTGACTGAATTTCCCTCCTGCTCCTATGTGCATGGTGCAGTTGTACTTTTAGTCGATGACAATGACTCCTTTCATCTATTAGCATACACTCAGCTAAATCTGCCCTAAACTTCATCTTATTGTTCTCACATCCTGTTGTCTGCAGTAGTGATGTCATTGCCTCATCATGCTCATCTATTCTCATTAATTGTCTAGCCACTGGATCTTCTTCTTATTCTTCTTCTTCTTTAGCATCAAGCAATTGTTGATCATGAAGTAATTCTTCTTCTTCTGCATCACTAGCTATAAAAGACTCTATTTGTGGTGGATTGATTACTATCACCCTTTCTTCAGCATTGGAGTTGGCCATCTATAAAAGAAAACTCCATAAATACTGGTATAAAGGTTTACACAACATACAAATTTTAATGTTATATTTTATATGTTTTTTTTTAAAATTTTGACGGAGTCGAAGACTATATACTAAGAAAACTCTTCTTTATATCTATAGCCTTAACCACTTTGATACCAAAATTGTAACACCCCCATACCTATACTCCCATGGTATCCGGTATGGAGTTTACAGAGAATTAACATAATGCATTTAAATCTATACACCCATGGTATCTGATTAAAATATTATATTAGATAGAGGGACTATCAGATAAAATTCCCAGAGATTCAAGATTAACAGTATCCCATAACAGATGGTAATTCCCAAGAGAAATATTACTGTGTTTGGATACCCTCACTTGAATATATGAATTGTATCTATGACTAGAGTCTATCTATCCGAAATTCAAAGTATCAGTAATAACATAAATAGTCCATATTACCAATACCATCACCCAGATGAATAGTCTATGTCATGCGATTATATACTATCATATCGATAGTAACTATCTATCTAAAATTCAGAGTATTAATAACAACATGAACAGTCCATGCTATTAACACCCTTACTCAGATAAATAGTTCCCAAGGATCTCAACTAGAATAGAAGACATCTTACTTTACATCTATATATGTAAGAAAACACGATTGCCAAATTAAAAGGTGTTATATATATCATAATATTATGATTCAATTACAAAATTCTCATAACGAGTTCTTATTACAAGGTATTCATACAGACAAGAATATAATCTAATCTATGTAGGGACGCTTCCCTTTATCTACTCCAGATGTTCCAGGATTACCATCTAATACTGCAAAGGGAATAATTTGCAAGGGTGAGCTATGACATGCTCAACAAGTTATATATTTATAACAATATAGGATTTGAAGAATTATAACATTTCAAATTTCGACTGATAGTTGTTACCATTTCTGGATTTCTAATTCCAACTAGTTCTGGAATTTTTATCATTTCTGTCAGTCACAAAGTCTTAGAAATTCAGTTCAGATGTGAGATAGGGGATTAACCTATTCAACATCCTAGGAGTATGTATATCACCTACAGTGCTCAAATACACTTACAATTTACTTTCAATATATTCATTGACTAAACTTCACTCCCTTACGGGATACTCAACTTCAGTATAAGATTGTCTTACCAAAATAGGTTGGCTTGACAAAACAGTTTATGCTCAATAAAAAATATCATATGAATAAATAATTCATTTCTTAGTCATGCTGGAACTATTGCAATAACTTTTCAATAATAGGTAATTCAATGTAGGTGTATTATATCAACAGTATATCAAGATAGAATCTTGTTCAGCGAATAAACAGGGTTGATAAATTTTGCATAAGTAATAAATTGGGTATAAGAGACTTGCCTGAGCGTAGATCAGTCAAGCTATGTTATTCGAAGGCTAATAAGTACCTATAACGTTTATAAATATAAATCTAACACGTTAATTTTGATAACAATACTCAAATAAAACATCTATTTAATACCAGGTTAGATTTGACTTTTAATACCTTTGATAAATGAACTAAATTTTATTTATAAAATTTGGTTATATTTTTAAATAATTTAATTATCCTTATAATATATTTTAGAAGGTTTAAAGTATTTTTAAAATATTTATTTATCCTTTAAATGATTTTTAAATCATTTATCTCTATTTATAAGTAATTTATATTTACTAAAATTTTATAAAAACATTATTTAATATTATTAAATAATTTATAATAATTTATTATGATTTTTATTTCAATAATAATATTTTTACATAATTATTTAGTATTTTAAAGTAATTATTCTAATTACTTTATTAATAAGTTAATTATAAATAATATCTAAATAAAAATAAAATAATTATTACATTTTTATAGAAATATCAAAAATAATTTAATATAATTTTTAAAAGCTGCTTTTTATTAATTATTTCTAATTTTTATAATTTATTTCTAAAGAAAATAATTTATGTCCATCGCTAAAGCTCTATAGTGACAGAAAGTGTCGCTGTAGGTGTTTTTAAGTTTCTGAGCAGTCGTTGGTCGTGGTCGAGTGACTAGTTTGACCATCAAATAACTCGTTACTGGTAATGATTTTTGGTTAGATCAAGTATTGGTGTTGTAGTACTCATACAATAGTACAAGCTCAAGTAATAATCAGGCTTTAATCTACATCTAACAAGAAATTATAAAGGTTCAAAGTTGTCGAAGTTGTTCTTGGGTTTACGGGTAACCTGAGCAGTGGTCATAATTCATCAGCGGTTTTGTGGCTTGAATAACTTTGATTCTCAGATATTAGATGTATGTTTTGTTTGTTGTAACATGTAGTCTATATGTCGAGGTACATATATATAACATTAACATGAAAAAATCTTAAATCTAAGGTTTCTATTTATCTTTGGTCAAAGTACAAACTACTAACCTGTTTTTCTTAGCGTTCTTGATTTTACGGAAAACCCGTAAAACTTCGGTGCCATGCTTTTGATTCAACTACTTTTGACAAATAATTTCGGTAATCCTATGAGTTGTTTGTTCGATTGAAGATCATAGATATGTAGTATGTATACCGAGTACTAATTTATAACAAAAACATAAACAATTAACAATCGAAGATGATTAAACAGTGTTAAATTAAAGTAGGATTTTCAATCGTTCTTGAGCTTTCTGGGCAACCCAGAAAACCAACTTTCGTGAACGGTCAACCCACTTTAACTGCTTATATCTTGGAATCTATGGTTCATCTGAACCTATTTTCTTTTTCAGATTAAAGACCTACTAACAGGCTATGAATACCAATCGATTAACAGACCAAAACATAAACACACATGAATCGAAAAGCCGTGACATTCGGCTGTTAGACCATTTTTTTCAAAATTTCCAGATTTCATAAAACGCTTAATTAAGGCATCTAGATGTTATGAAAACGTGTTCTACCACTCTAGCATACTTTCTAAGATCCTAATATATAATTCTAAACATCCAAACAACAAAATTAACAAAGGATCAAAGATCTAATTATGAACTAGGGTTTGTACCTTAACTTGAGAAATTCTTGATTCTATCTTCTGATCTTGTTGCTGTTAACATCCAGGCTTGATATGGTAGGTTTATAAGTGTATATAGGCTTTGAGAATTCATGAGTTTGCTCAGCCCTAAGGTTCCTATTTATAGAATTCTTTAACTTGGCTTTTTTGTCATTTTTCCACCTACTTGCCTCTATAAAGATCTGATCTGTGACTCTTCTGCTGCTTGGTAGTTTGGAAGCATGTCATATGATGTTTTAGAACTTGAAATGGTGACTCTCAACCTACTTGTGAGCTAGTTGATCAAATTAGTAGCTTAATTAGGTTTAAATCTTCACTAATCTTGATTAGGGTTTTGTTTCTAATGATTAGGAATGTTAAGTAATGTTAATTAGTACCTAATTAAAGTTTACTAACCATGATTAAGTATTAACATAAGCTAATTAGAGTTAGGTTAGCTAATTAGGGTTTAATTAATAAACTAGGGTTAGGGTTTTGCTAATTAGGGTTTAGGGTTTATTAACCTAGGTTTACTAACTTAAATTTATCACTAATCCTAACAAGCACGACAAAGCATTTTGTCAGTGTAAGAACGACAAAACAACTTGTCAAAATAATTTTACCGAAAAGTCCGATTATGGAAAAAAAATATTTAAGCACGAGGTGTCAAGCACGACGTTTTTTGGATAAAAATTTATTTGATCAATTTTGTCAAACAAAGTATATAATAACACATAACACATTCAGAATAGAGAAATTTTATTTATATAACGGGATTTATACATACGAGTCTTATTAGGGTTTTGGATTTTTACATTAAACACTTAATAACACATTACGCGATCTCTATATCATCTCAGTTATCCTTTTAACTCGTACTTATATGGAACTCAAATTCCTCCCTCAAAATAAGACTATACTTAGTCTTCTACTTATCCGGCATCCTCTTCTTCATTCGCTTGCATCCCTCGTTACTTAATCGTATTTATGTAACTCGTTCCATTATCGTGGATTGAGTCTACCTTGTGAATAACATTTCTACCCCGTAATTTAACTTCTAACTCTGTTCTTGTCATCTCCGTTATTAACTCATTCTAAGACGTTAACATCTATAGTTTTCCCTACCCTTCCTTCTTAACGCATCGTCTATAACTTTTACCTTCCCTGAATGATATAAGATAGCACAGTCCTCTCTCTACTGCATATTCAACTTCTTCTGTGTGGAGATATATTTCAGACTCTTAGAGTCTGTGTATATCTCACACTTCTCCCCGTATAAATACTATCTTCAGATTTTTAATTCCAAAAACTACAACTGCCAATTTTAGATCATAAGTAGGATAAACCTTCTCATAATCCTTTAACTGGCGTGATGCATACACAATGACATTGCCATGCTATAAGAGCACGCAATCATGTCATCTATGCGAAACATCGAGATACACTACAAAATTCCCCGTATCATCTGATAAAGATAATACAAGAGCCTTAATTAACCTTTCTCTTAAATCCTATGACACTAATGGTTCCTTCAACCATAGCATCTAACAAGGGTACCTATCAATTTGCCCCACGACTTTTCGCTTTCTCCTTACGGAAAGTCTAACTTCGCAGACATTAGTCAACCTAAATGACATACCTCGAAACTTGTCATAACAATAACGAGTTCTGAATGTCATCTTAGGTACCTCCTCTTTCTTTCTTACTTCCAACCAACTATACCCCGTATGCAATTCTATATTAGAAAAAATTTCTTTGCCCTCTTCAACTGACCAAATAGATCATCGATCCTGGGCCATGGGTATTTATTCTTAACCGCTAACCTACTCTTATTATGATAGTCGATACGCAATCGTAATAACTTATCTTCTCCCTTAATATCCTCCTAACTTACGTCCAGGTTAGACGACAAGGCGTCTCGGTGTTTTATTACCGTAAATTACTGCCTTAGATTTTCTGAGAAAACTAAAGGTTCACACTTTTCTTATAACAATTTATTATAGTTCTATGGTTAATCAACCCATTCATACCGAGAATTTCCTCAAATTCTCTCAACATTAACTGTACTCGTCTACCCACACGGACTTACCTTTATTATCCATGCTACAATTTTCACGAATATAACTAATGAAAGTTATTTCTTTCTTCTCTACCTTAATGTTTAAAGGTACTTATAATCCCTTTTAGACAGACTCTTGGATGATTCTTTCCAACTGTCTTACACACCTCGATCCTACATTTAGGATACCCTTGCCCCCACTCCAGTATTCCCGTAGTTAAAATTCTTCCTCTTTAGTATACTGCCATTGGCATTCTCTGCCTTGGTTCCTCCCTCTCTCTCGCTCTCATTCTTTCTCTCATTGTGGGATTGAGTCTACAACTCACTACCACCTTATGCTATAATCATCTTCTCCAGAATGATCCCATAGGAAACACTCTAGCACACCGAAATCCTACTATAGAACTATGGTTTCAGACCCTACTAAAACCTACGAGCCTTCATCTTCTCAGTGTTCACTTAATGTGAAACAAACCTTTCCAATTCAATTTGGTCGCGTATTGGGGAAATGTCATATCCTCTTGCTTAATTTCTAAGAATTCAGTCTCTATCCTCCCTCACATACTTGTAGGGAAAATAATTCTCGAAGAAACCTTCTTGAATTGTTCCCAGGCTACCACATCTATTCTAACCTCACCCTGGTGAGCCTCCTACCAAAAGTTGGCTTCACTCTTCCTCATGTAAGTCGCAAAAGAAGTCTTTCGCGCCTCACCTACGCTTATAATAACAAACGTCTTTTATCTCTCCTTTATATATATCTGGCTTCTAATGGGTCCGTCGTTCCTTTGAACTCTGGCGGACCTATGCTTTTAAACTCTTTAAAGGTAATCGTTCTAGTTACCTTAGGTTCTGCGGTACTCTAACCCCGGTGTGGTTAAATGCAGTCGTTAATAACTTAACGAACTCTTTCATAGGGTTGTTCAAACCCCCCCTTGATTATCCTTATGTGATTCCACTTCCTGATTACGTTATCTTCTCCTAGGCGGTATTATTCAGATTAAGTAAATAAAATATCATTATTATCTATTTACTTACTTCGTTATTATTCGTCGCATACCAACTCACACCATAACAAATCATTTCAATGAAAACTTCATTATATTCATATGCTCTTTCATAGTTTGAAACTATTTACAACTTGTTTCCATAGCCCAAAAGCTATTACATTTTCTATCCTGCAATTGAACTTCACAAAAGTTGGGATTTACAAAAAGACTACCCTGTTATACAAAAGAGGGTTTTACGTCACTACACATATACTTAAAATTTTAGATTTCTAATAATGCATAAGAGTGTCCTCGTGCTTCTTATTAGCAATCGCCACTACAGTATCGTGACTAATAGTATGACGGGTCTGTCCTAACTCATTGGAATAATAAGCAACTTTCTACTTGAAATCCTTATGAGCTCTCTCATGGATGTAAGACATCCGGGCTATCTTCTGGTCCTTCTCCCTCAGTTCTCTACGAAGCTCATCGGCCTCCTTCTTAAAATCCCTAGTCTTATTTATCATGAGCACCTTCTCCTCATGCTCTGACTCAAAATCTGCTTCTGCCGACTCCTTCGCTATATAAAGAGCACTAATCTCTTCATTCTGTTTCTGCACAACTGCACTCAGTTGCACATTCTTGTCAAGCGCTGCAAGATACAATGCTTCCATTGCATTTGGAGGTGATGACTCCAGTATAGGTACCACCGTAGTAATCGATGTTACCTCTCTTTCTTCCTCCCCATCATTCATCATACTCAGGTATGACGTTATATCCATCTCTCCCTCGGAGTAGTTTTCCTCAGAAAAGTACTCCTCTGTCTGTGACTCCTTTAGAATCACTAATGGTACCTCCGCCACTGGCATAGGTACAGGCTTTACTTGGTTCACAAGCTCTTCGCTCACCGCGTGTATATCTCTATACATCAAACTATTGATCGACATCCTACAATAACACATAACTTGTTGATTAGTACATAACAAATAGTATAAGCACAAATCACATTTAATTTATTTAGGGTTACTTTCCATCTTTTAAATCTTTTGATACTGAGTTTCCTCAATACCTTATTAAATCATTCGACTCAAGTAAAGCTCATGTTTTTCTTCCTTCGGACTTTTCTTCATTAATAAGGTTATGAGCCTAAGGTTCTTCCCCCCTTAAGTTTTATAACCTATTGCTTTGATACCAACTGTGACGCCCCAAAATCCAGGTCTCTTTCAACCCGACAGATGGTGCTCCACGGTGCTACAGTTCACACAAACATTCAATTGAAAAAGCCTCAAAATAAAGAATATGTCATACATATATTCCAAACAATACTACCATTCCCCAGGTTCTTTATAACCGTTACATTTTTTCTTGTCATAATATCAAATATTATTATTACAAACCTATACTATTACATAGGTACGATACGAGTTTGCTTTAGCCTTCACTGTATCCTTGTCGAATCCTTTGGTCATAATGTCTAAGCTGCAATCATATGGTTCAAGCAAGTGTGAGCATAACAAGCTCAGCAAGTATAACAATTTCATTTTAAAAGCATGCTAGAAACATAGGAATCATATATCCTAAATAACTGGATGATAGTTACGAAGTACTATCAATAATTCAATATAGCTTTCCTTTTTTCTTCAAAACGTTTTGCAATAACAATATTCCGTAAATCATCAATTCTAGTTCAAGACGTGAACGTCTTATAGTTTCTTTGAAAAGGACAACCCAGCACGAAGTCCGTAAGTCCGGCATAGCTTACAAGTACATCTAGGTGATCAGCCTATAGTACCCTATGTTGATCAACACTACATCGATTAAACGTGTGTACGTTTAAGTTGTGGCAACCTCACGTGCCCATCGAATAATCGATGAAAATATATTTGTTTATACATATTCAGGCTTACCTTGAATCCGTACCAAAGAATTGGCATAGGATAGCGTTAGCAATTCTATATTGAAAGACTTGTAAACAAATCAATCAAATTATCAAGATTAGTCTTGCCGAGCTAAAACTGGTATCGACTCTTTGTTTAAAACTATACATGCATCTCATAACTTGAATCATTTGAAAACATGGCTAACACGAAGGTTAGACAAGCATTTAAGAAAAACATGCCTTCAGCGTCTGCTACAGAATAATTACGTTCCCTTTGAGTCTTTAAAGTCTCTACAACATATAATCATATAACATACCACATTAGGCTATGAATGAACATATACTTGGTTCCTAAAAAATCTTACCCTTCTTCTCAATCTAATCCCGTATTAGATTTGTTATTTATTGGTTCCGGCTTTCCGTCGTTCTTTACATCGTTCTTACTAACTTCGTTCTCTTATAACACGTAAGTGAAATTATTTCATTAATACAACTCGGTTCGAGTTAATCATCTTTCCTTACGGTTTATTAACGTCCGTACGTTATTAATCAAAATTCAATCGTCATTGGTTATGTGTAGTTATTACGTATTGTTCCTGTTCATCTTCAATTGACTTTCTTTAACCCTATGTGAGCATACTTAAGGTTTAATTATAACTTAATAATATTACATTAAGATCCTTAGTTAATTGATTATCAATTATTAATCATGTTCCATCTGTAAACCTTCTTTATTGTCTAAGTGTTATAATGAAATATGTATGGCGGCTGATGTTTTTTTTTTATATCATGTCCTGCCATCGCCCATTAGGGCTTGAAGACCGGACTCGACGCAGCGGCGCGAGTCCTAGTGTTATCTATCGCGCTGCGGCATGAACTAACAGGGGCTGAGGCTTGCTTTGGCATTGCGGCGCCGGCTAATTGGCTTGGACTTGCGCCGCGACGTGGACTCTGTGCCACAGACAATTTTGACAGATTTTTTTATTATGTGAGATTTCTGGCTTCGTAACTTCTTCGTTATAAGTCTGAATGGGCTCGTTCAAGAGCCTACGGTTCACAAATAACGTACTCTACATGGTCATGAAAGAATTTTATCTATTCGACTTCGTTTGCTAAAATTTCACCTATTAGTCCATTTTTAACGAAAACGATAAACGTTCGTGAACGTTCAACGCTCGTTTCTTCGTTCTAAGTCGGAATCCAGCCGTTTTTGAGTCCGCAACTCTATAATGCCAAATAAGACTTGCCTCCATAGAAACCAATGTTTCCAAGCTCAAACACAATATACGACTTCCATTCTGAGAATTTCATGAATTCGACGATTGTCGTCTAATCGTGCGAATTTCGGCGAAACCTCGTTACTTGAGATTTTTAAATCATTTCACTTAGATTCAATCCATTATACCAATATCTTGACCTACATGCTTCATTAACTTATAATCATGATAAGTTATTTCTTGTTCTTAATAAGTTCAAAACTCATAACTTATAAACTACTTATTAAAGTATAACATACTAGATTTCATTGATTATGACTTATTAATGAGTTAAGTCCTTTATTCCTTATTCTTACATCTTATTAATCATGCTAACTTCTTTATGTAAACATATTACAAGTTCTCACAAGTTATTGAACGTTCATTATTGTTCTTCACAAATTTGTAACTTAAATGATTACGAATAGCTTATTCATGACTTATACGGCTTATTAAGACTTAAGCCCTTTGGTTTATCATTCCAACTTCTTCTTAGCATGCTAGCTCTACCAATACCCCCTTCTCTATCAATGGAAGAGAGAAAGAAACATAGTTTAAGATCACTTACTTTTGAATAACACTTGGTAAATCTTTAATCTCCTTCTTGATTCTTGAACTTCAAAGGCTAACTTGCTAGCTTATTCTCACTTACTCTCTCTAACCAATAAGCTATAAGTTATTGGTGGAAAATTTAACAAGGAAGGTCTAACTTATATGTGCTTATTCTCTCAACCAAATAAGTTGTTTAGCTTGAGAGAAGTTGGATGAAATTTGAACAACCAACAATTCAAATGAAGCTTGGTATTTATAGGCAACTCAAAGTGAGGGCATAAGGGTCATTAGGACCTTCCACCTCCTTACTATTCATCTCTTAGCCAACAAGTAAACTTGCTCTCTAAATAAATTACTTGGTCACCACATTAATTACTTGGTTGCTACTTAACTTAGCCATTAAGTATACTTGATTAGCACAACACTTGCTCATCACTTCATTATCTTGGTCACCAAGACTAACCACATGATCATGGGTTGCCCCATGGATCACCCTAACCCATTGAATTATAGCTTGGGCTTAGGTTTAATTAGCTTAACTTAATCGTTTGGGCTTATCTTCACTTTACTTTGGGCTAAACATTACATAATCTTGGGCTTGCTCATTAACTTATATATTGGACTTAACCAATCTTACATTTGGGCCTTATCACTTGTAACGCCCTGAAATCCGATCAATCTTCACACCCGGATTCCGTACGTCACGAGTACATCCTTCATCCAATATACATCATTATATACCGAAATATAACAACATAGACTCTCAAATTCCAGGTTCTGGAAACCTTATAACCTTTTTCATTACAAATAATAATAAATACATTATTCATTTCATCTTATAAGAGTGACTTTTATCCGCCACCAAGGATACATAACAGTTCCTTAAACTAGTCTAGAGTTCAATTCATCTTTCTAAATTACAAGTCTTCACTTGATCTTCTCGCTACCTTCACACTCTGAATGACAATTTATCTAGAGACCGTCTGCTTGATATTTACGGGATCCTTAAGTTCTTCTAACCTTGTTCACTGAAAATTGTTTTTCATTTAAAGCAAGTGTGAGCATTCAATTGCCCAACAAGTCATAACAGTTGAACAAACAACTTCATAATTTAAAACATTTCTTTAGAACTTCTATAACCGAACAAGGGTTATGAAGCAGCTTGAATAATAGGAATAGTCTCGATTCCTATCATCTTAAAACATCAACCACTTTTACTTTGAAATACTTTCATTCTTCTACCTTTTTAATACACATTCTATCTGGCTAGAATCATTAATAGAGACTTAACAATAACGGTTCATACATAAACAGAACATACTTGTATTGAACAGCTCAATCACAAAACAATGCATATCATAGAAACACCGAAGTGTTCAAATTGTGGCTCAAGGCCTCATACGTTCTACCACATTATACAAATATCGCACATTCGCACATAGACAGAGCTTCTCAAGTACAACATCTGAGAAGTTCAGGAAATTAGCATTCATGTAATATGAATGAAGTTAGGAAACTTGCCTTACGCCTAGCTACAAAGATACTGTCGAATCGCTTCATTTCAATTCCTATATAACACATAAGGAGAAAACATAAACACCAAATAGTCATATATTGAACTTATACATTGGTTTAACTTCACTTCACTTCTTAGGGTTCGCGTTCTTGCAATATAAGTTTACGCGACTAACTTCCTTTACCAGTTTACGGCTTCATGACATACGGAGATGTCTTACTCAAAACGTTCATCATCTTTGATGATTTGCATTCTTATTTGACTCACATTCGGCTTTCATTAATCTTATTACCATTCACTACGGCTTTCTTGATAATTCAAATCTTATTAATACTTACGTTATCTTTTACATGAATCCCATGTTCATTACTCGTTCTTAAGTGTCGGCCACACCGATCGTTGTATGCTAAAACCGCTCATCCATTGCAACAACGTTGCGTTCCAAGGTTCATATCGCTACACATTTATCTCTCATTATCATGTCATAACATCGAAATGTTATTCATTACCTCGCCACTCAACGCCTCAGGAGTCACAATCATAGAAATCCTCACGTTCGCTCATTGCGACTCACGGTCCCTCGGACATCTACACGTAATCCCGTGATTAAATTCTTTGTCATTTAATCTTGTTTAATCTATATGTTCAACCTTTAATAAAGGTTTACATCACTTGATTAAGTGTTACATTAGTTGAATATTATATTCTTTATCGTCCCTTACATTTCCCCCAAGAGCTGAGCAGTTAAAAGCTCATATCTGGCTTTATTCCCAACACTGGCACCGCGGCACCACTCCCTTTGTTATCTCTCGCGCCACGACACGAGTTAGCAGAACTCGACCCCCGCTCTGGCGCTGTCGTGCCACTCTACAAGGCATGACTGGCGCCGCGGCGCCATGCCCTAACCCTAGAAAATTTCTCTAAGTGTTAAATCCAATTTGAGACGCTTACTTCCCGATCTCCTAACTCCTTCGTTATAACTCGGAACGAGGTCGTTCCAAATCCATTCCCTTCCTTATCTTACGTACTTCAATACCCCTTAGACAGAACTTCATTCTGAATCCATTAACGTGCCATTCGATTGGCTTGATCTTCACACTTTGTTCATTTTATGTTTTTAACGCTTTTCGTTTGTTCGTCCGTAATTCGGTCATCCGAACTCGAAACTCGTTCGTTCTTGAGTCCACAACTCACGTTTTCTATGTTCTCTTAATTTCTTATGAACCCTACATGTTCGGGTTCATTTACTAACTTTCTAATTCTTTTTTGACTTTTATGAAATTTAGCCATAACTTCGTTATAGCTAAGTTTTAATCCGTTCTTCATGAACGTTTTTACTATTCCTAACCAAGCAATAATCAACTAACTTATACACAATGGTTTTAAACTTGTCCATCAACAACAATTATCCTATGATGGTTTTAAATTTGTCCATCAACAACGTTCTTCGTGTTCTTCGCGTGTTCTTCGTGTTCTTCGTTCATTTTTCATTTTAATCGATATTTTGGATTACGATTCCACTTTTTATTGGAATTTGATGTTATAAAACGTTATTCCCTACTTATTTAACCTACTTATTCATATAATCCACTCGGATCGTTCAAATTCGCTACGAATCTTATACTTCCTTAAGAAATTTACAAACTAAACTTCTAATTTATTATTTCTTCTTTTCTCATGATTTCAACCATATGAAATCATCTCTAACCTTATCTTCTCTCTATTCTCATCAAGCTATGTTTTAAACATATTAAACTTAAAGAAAATATTATAAGAAACTAGGGTTCGGATTACCGTTCTTCTTTAATCCTCTTCCGTTATATAAAGCCGGCGATTTGCAAACTATTCTATTTCACGATCACTTTCGATCCGATCATTCATACTCACGCTCTTCCTTCTCCCTCCCATCCGAACCCTCTCTCTCTCACTCTAAGGTGTAGGATTTTCAAATTCCAAAACAAATGAAATAAGATTACTATTTATAGATTTTCAAAGCTAAGGGCATTTTAGTCATTTTGCCCCCACCTCCTTACTATTCCCACCTCCTCCCACAACTTAGCCACCATGTTTACTTGGCCACAACCCTTACTTGGTGGTCAAGTAGCCGCCCCACTTGCTCATGGGTCAACCCATTGGTTATTACCCATCCGTTTACCCATCGGTTCGATCCGCGGTTTCTTTTCTTAGTTTGGGCATTAACCCTAATTCTTATTGGGCCTAACTTGGGCTTGATTTTACAAAGCATTGGGCTTGACATAATCCAAGTCCAATTGGCTCCTACAAAGTCCATGAACTCAAAGTCCATTAAGACTAATCGTATTCTACGCATTCTATTCTTGTATTCTCGTATTCTCGTAATCTCTTCGTATATTATTCGTACGATATTCATATTATATGTCGTAATAATCTTCGTACTATACTCGTATAATAATTCATATCATACTCATATCTCTCACGCATAATAACCCTAATTATTATACGTGATCATAAAATTCTCGGAACTCACTTTTCCTAAACCTTAGGTTTTGAATCCGTAGGCGAAAACTTCATTTTTGCCATAATTGAAATATTATTGAATATTCCATCACGTCTCAAAATTAAACGTAATCTATAGCTTCTCGGAATTTCAAAATAAATCTCCGAGCAGAAACGAATGAATAGTGCCTATTTCGTCTTTTTCTCCGAAAATATTTTGTTCCCAGAAAACCTTCATTTTCGTCTAAAAAATTCTTATTCGTTCAATCTAGCTTGTAGCCAGAATACTCCTGACTTATAATCATCCTAGGTTATAGAACGATTAATAAACACATAACACAGAGTAGTATTAATAAGAATTCATTTTATTAATAACTAATTCTTTAAACCTAAATTCTGGATGATCCAAAATTCCGAGTCGTTATATTCTTCCCTCCTTATAAAAAATCCGTCCTCGGAATTTCTTAAAACCACACCCTTACCCGGGTCATCACATTCACCCCTTCTTCACAGAATTTCGTCCTCGAAATTTTAGCTTAACTTTCTTCTCAACTTCACTTCAACGGAGTTCTTATCTTTCCCTCATTCTTAACCCCCATAACCTATCAAGAATCATGAAGTAGAAGGAATAACGAGGAATATAAAAATTCCTTTAAAATGTTTCATACTTTTGTTGAGGGGTCAAATCGACCTTGAACTCTTACTAGGTCAAACGACATTTTGCCGTAAGCCCTTCCTTAACGGTCAGTTTACAATCACAAAGAAAGTAACTACCTCTTCCATGTTCTCCTCAAACTAAATCATTAGATTCCGCACCAAAACAATTTGGTTTGGCACAAGTCCTCAAAGAAAGCTCGATGACATACCATTTGTCTCAAATAGAATCAAGAAGCTTAGACCATACCAATAAATTGGATATCAACGTGAAACATTCGTCTAGTCAACTCAATTGACGTCGACTACTTCTTTAAATTCTTTTTGCAATACATCAAAATGGTTTATGATGTCATGATACCGTACTTTTTACAGTACGTTGAGGACTTCGTCAGTTTGTGACTTTGTCATTATACATCATACCATAGCGGTTTGTTGATCCTAAGATCACATCCAACACCAGGTTCAATGGTATTAACAACTCCATCATTTTACCACCCTTGCATCGAATGCACAAATGATATAAAATTCATTTTGAATATTTTAAATCAATTTCTGTCTAGCCGAAGAAATTAGCATAGACATACCAAGAATAGCTCTTTTCAAAATTCTATTGATTCCAAAAGTTGAACCAATTCTTTCCTTTTCAAAATGTACATATCAGCATGAGTTCAATAAAGTTCAAAAATGTACATACCATATTATTATGAGTCACGAACTTACCATAAGTATGAGTTTCAAGAACTCGCACCTACCTTATCGTTCTCTACCTATCAAGTATATACATGAGAAAAGATTCACCTTCTTATCATATACATGTTGATAGTGCGACCAATCCCAATGATTATCACTACCAGAAGCTAAGTGATTGTAGAACCAAACACAATTCCCTGCCCATACAGAAAATTGGTCAACTCAGCTTCTGACCGATATAAGAAGCTAAGCGGTTGTTACACCAAGAACAATTCTCCGCCCATACAAAGAATTGATCAACTTAACAACTATATCGCATAAGAAGCCAAGTGGTTCTATAACCACGTACAATTTCCCCGCCCATACAAGGAATCATACAACTCAGTTGCCGATATGAGTCCTCAATTGAAATTTTACAACTCCTAAATCTCTCTTTACTTAATACGAATTTTCTTTAATTCATATACTATCCTCGCTTTCAACTCAACTGAAGTTATTCTTCCCGTGCATTACTTCAGAGTACCTTTCATTCATAGCACTAGCTATAAATCATTCATCGTTTTAATGTTTCATCTGCATTACGATTCACTATGATCACGTGGTGATCTTCTTATCCTTCTCTCTACGATTATAGTCTTAGGTACTCCTACCTAAGGTTTATAACCTATCAGCTCTGATACCAACTTGTAAAGCCCCGAAATCCAGTCTATCTTCACACCCGAATTCCGTACGTCACGAGTACATCCTTCATCCAACATACATCATTATATACTGAAATATAACAACATAGACTCTCAAATCCCAGGTTCTGGAAACCTTATAACCTTTTTCATTACAAATAATAATAAATACATTATTCATTTCATCTTACAAGAGTGACTTTTATCCGCCACCAAGGATACATAACAGTTCCTTAAACTAGTCTAGAGTTCAATTCATCTTTCAAAATTACAAGTTTTCACTTGATCTTCTCGCTACCTTCACACTCTGAATGACAATTTATCTGGAGACCGTCAGCTTGATCTTTACGGGATCCTTAAGTTCTTCTGACCTTGTTCGCTGAAATTTTTTTTTCATTTAAAGCAAGTGTGAGCATTCAATTGCCCAACAAGTCATAACAGTTGAACAAACAACTTCAGAATTTAAAACATTTCTTTAGAACCTCTATAACCGAACAAGGGTTATGAAGTAGCTTGAATAATAGGAATAGTCTCGATTCCTATCATCTTAAAACATCAGCCACTTTTACTTTGAAATACTTTCATTCTTCTACCTTTTTCATGCACATTCTATCTGGCTAGAATCATTAGTAGAGACTTAACAATAACGGTTCATACATAAACAGAACATACTTGTATTGAATAGCTCAATCACAGAACAATGCATATCATAGAAACACCGAAGTGTTCAAATTGTGGCTCAAGGCCTCATACGTTCTACCACATTATATAAATATCGCACATTCGCATATAGACAGAACTTCTCAAGTACAACATCTGAGAAGTTCAAGAAACTAACATTCATGTAATATGAATGAAGTTAGGAAACTTGCCTTACGCCCAGCTACAACATACGTTGAACTGCTCATTTCAATTCCTATATAACACATAAGGAGAAAACATAAACACCAATTAGTCATATATTGAACTTATGCATTGGTTTAACTTCACTTTACTTCTTAGGGTTCGCGTTCTTACAATATAAGTTTACGCGACTAACTTCCTTTACCAGTTTACGGGTTCATGACATACGGAGATGTCTTACTCAAAACGTTCATCATCTTTGATGATTTGCATTCTTATCTGACTCACATTCGACTTTCATTAATCTTATTACCATTCACTACGGCTTTCTTGATAATTCAAATCTTATTAATACTTTCGTTATCTTTTACATGAATCCCATGTTCATTACTCGTTCTTAGTGTCGAAGCCATACTGATCGTTGTATGCTAAAACCGCTCGTCCATTGCAACAACGTTGCGTTCACAGCGTCTATATGCTACACACTTAAATGTTATTCATTACCCTCGTCACTCAACGTCTAAGGAGTCACAATCATAGCAATCCCTCACGTTCGTTCATTGCGACTACGGTCCCCGGACATCGGTTACGTAATCCCGTGATTAAATTCTTTGTCATTTAATCTTGTTTAATCTATATGTTCAACCTTTAATAAAGGTTTACATCACTTGATTAAGTGTTACATTAGTTGAATATTATATTCTTTATCGTCCCTTACATTTCCCCAAGAGTCGAAAGCGGTTAAAAGCTCATCTCTCGCTTTTTTTCTAACAAAGCCATATGGCGCCACTCCTTTTTTATCTCTTCAGCTTGCATGGGCACGAAGTTAGCGTAACTCGACCCCTTGCCTCGAGTTCTTTGTGCCTCTACAAGGCATGACTAGCACCGTGGCGCCAGGCCCTAACCCTAGAAAATTTCTCTAAGTGTTAAACCCAATTTGAGACGCTTACTTCCCGATCTCATAACTCCTTCGTTATAACTCGGAATGAGGTCGTTCCAAAGCCATTCTCTTCCTTATCTTACGTACTTCAATACCCCTCGGATAGAACATTATTTTGAATCCGTTAACATGCCATTCGATTAGCTTGATCTTCACCCTTTGTTCATTTTATATTTTTAACGCTCTTCGTTTGTTCGTCCGTAATTCGGTCATCCGAACTCGAAACTCGTTCGTTCTTGAGTCCACGGCTCACGTTTTCTATGTTCTCCTACTTTCTTATGAAACCCTACATGTTCGGGTTCATTTACTAACTTTCTAATTCTCGTTTGACTTTTACGAAATTTTGCCATAACTTCGTTATAGCTAAGTTTTAATCCTTTCTTCATGAACGTTTTTACTGTTCCTAACCAAGCAATAATCAACTAACTTATACACAATGGTTTTAAACTTGTCCATCAACAACAATTATCCTACGATGGTTTTAAATTTGTCCATCAACAACGTTCTTCGTGTTCTTCGCGTGTTCTTCGTTCGTTTTTCATTTTAATCGATATTTTGGATTACGATTCCACTTTTTATTGGAATTTAATCTTATAAAATGTTATTCCTTACTTATTTAACCTACTTATTCATATAATCTACTCGGATCGTTCAAATTCTCTACGAATCTTATACTTCCTTAAGAAAATTACAAACTAAACTTCTAATTTATTATTTCTTCTTTTCTCATGATTTCAACCATATGAAATCATCTCTAACCTTATCTTCTCTCTATTCTCATCAAGCTATGTTTTAAACATATTAAACTTAAAGAAAATATTATAAGAAACTAGGGTTTGGATTATCGTTCTTCTTTAATCCTCTTCTGTTATATAAAGCCGGCGATTTGCAAACTTGTCTATTTCATGATCACTTTCGATCCGATCATTCATACTCACGCTCTTCCTTCTCCCTCCCATCCGAACCCTCTCTCTCTCTCTCTCTAAGGTGTAGGATTTTCAAAATCCAAAACAAATGAAATAAACTTACTATTTATAGATTTTCAAAGCTAAGGGCATTTTAGTCATTTCGCCCCCACCTCCTTACTATTCCCACCTCCTCCCACAACTTAGCTGTAAGACTCCAACTTTTATGAATAAAGAATAATTTTTTCGAATTATATTTTAGAATATTATGGTATTGATTTGATATAATGTTATAGTTTTGGGTAATATTTATAAATTTTATAAATTACGTAAGTTGTTATATAATATTTGATTGGTCGGGGAATATTCATTTTAACAGGGAATATTCGTACAACGACACAATCATTGGTGGACCCCACAACGGATTTATTGTCGGATTAAGAAAATGACAAAAATACTTTATGAAAATAACGGTGGAGGTGTTACCGTTAAAACCGTTGAACTACCCGGTAGTAAAAGTACAAGAATGTCGGCGAGTTGCAATAAAGCACACAAGATTGATTATTGATTCTTACGTGAGAAGTCACTCACCTATACTCAATTATTGCTACAAAGAATAATTCGATCATATTTCTCATATTATTGAATCAATTATTGTTACAGTATCATCTATATTATATGATATATTATTAAATCAATAATTGAGACGGCAAAGTTATTCATATTATTATTTGCAATATTGACAATGTCTAGAAGTTCTGTCAAGGAGAGGTTTGGTCACCTAATTGTGCGCTAATAAGGAGAAATCCTTATCGGAAAACCCCCTCTTTCTTGAGAACGACCTGGTTGTTAAATATTGTGAATTATAATATTAATGATGAATAAGTTCGTGTTGATAAAAGATGAATTTTATAGTTCCATTGTGTTGGACTTATATGTGTTAGTATAATTGATGTCTATAGGATATATTGTTCAATTGGGTATTCGGGACACTTTTTGTGTCAGAGTTACTATTCATGAGTTACTATTCATGAGTTATTATTCACGAGTTACTATTCATGAGTTACTATTCACGGGTTACTATTCACGAGTTACTATTCACCGGGTTACTATTCACTCTAGTATTGTGCATTCGGATATTATTCCATGAGAAGATGTGCTAATTTTTCAGACCGTTGGTTGAAGATATAATAGTAAGTTAATATGGACCGCAGGTGGACTTATAATAATAAATCAATATGGATCGATGGTTTAAAGTTTTAATAGTAAATCAGTATGGACCGTTGTTTTAGTTTTAATAGTAAACCAATCTAGATAGTCCGTTTAATAGTAAATCAATCTGGACCGTTCATGAATTAGTTACTATTCATTCCATTTTCCTATAAATAGAAGCTCATTCCTTCATTATTTCTTACGAATTCACTGAAACTCTAGAGAAGGAATTATAAAAGAACCTATAGAAAAGTATTCTGCTACTTCCCTACTCTTATGTTCAGTTTCTTTTATGGTAAGGGGTTTTATTTCTTTCTTTCGTCTTAATGAAGAGAACTTATGTTATTCCATTATTTATTATTCTATTGGAATAACCTGTATACGCGGGTTACCCTATACATGGTGACATTCTTCTAATATTTTGTTCTTTATTATTCTCGCTCCGTAATATCATGTACGTGCATTTACATGGGACTGGTTCCATTATTTATTATTCGCCGGAATAATATCTCGCTCGTGCGCTTTTCTGCCGGACCGGTTCCATCCTTTATTATTCTCGTTAGAATATCCGTCTCATGCATTTACGCCTGTTGGACCTGGTTCCATCCTTTATTATTTTGTTGGAATATCCTATCTCATGCGTTTCATGGGACTGGTTCCGTTATTTATTATTCGTTGGAATAACTTTGCCTGCAAGGCCTATCGCATGCCTGGTGATTTCTTTTGTTATTCCATTCTTTATTATACTTAGTTGGTTAAAACTTTGACTTCTATACTCCATGAAATTAGTGGAATATCCTTGATATTTGCGCTTCATCCAGTATCTCTTCATGGAAATATTCTTCTAAGCATTCTTGAATCTTACTCTATAAAGCAGTATCATGTTGATAATTTGGACGTTATTAGTTCCTGGATAAATTAATTCTTGAACTTGTTTTTATTGAATTCTTATATCATTGTCATCATCCTCAAGTTTATATTATATTGAAAGTCATCTGTGGCCTTTAGTGCATAGATGGACTTGGTATGATTATGACCAGGGATTATTCAGTGTAATCATTACCGTAATGTTACAAGTGATGTGGTAAAAGTCCTCATTGGCCCATAGTGCATTGATGGACAGTTGTTGGCATGATCATGACCATTAATGAATACACAAATATTATTGGCCCGTAGTGCATGGATAATTGTGGTCGTGATACTAAAGAATATCCTTCGTCGTAGTGCAGGGGTGATTCTGTAAGACCCCAAATTATTAATAAATGAAATTTAATTTCCTCTATTTATTATTTTGAAATAGTAAGGGTTGATTTGATTAACGTGGTTAATTATGGGTAAAATGCGCAAATTTTTAAATAAGCAAGTGGTTATAAAATATTCATTATTGTCGGGTAATATTCGTTTGGTCGTGGAATATTCTTACTGTCGGGAAATATTCGTACGACGTCGCAGCCTTGTGTGGGCCCATAACGGAAAGCGATTGGATGAAGAAAACGACAAGTATAAGTTGTTTATAAATAACGGCGCAGTTGTTACCATTAATACTGTTGGAATACCCGGTGGTTAAAACAAAGTAATACGCGTTGTTGCACAAGAAGCACCAGATTGCACCAATTATGATGATTCTTACGCATTGAAGGCACTACTCAATAATTGCTACATGAGTTACCGCTCAAAGATTTTATTTTATTGATTCAATAATTCTTTGCGTTGATATTTTATATTATCGTTGTTTCAATAATTGTCACTACACAAGATTTTCCATTATCGAAGCTAATAAATCATATTATCTGAATAATATTATTAGAAAATATTATTGGCAATGTCTAGAAAGTTACATCTAAGGAGAGGTTTGGTCACCTAATTGCGGCGCTTGAGAAGGAGAAATTCTTATTGAAAGCCCCTCTTTCTCGGGAACTACACGGTTGCCAAGATCTTGTGATTCTGTAATATTATTTGTGAATAATTAATTATTGATTTATATGATGAGAAAACTATAGATTTTATGTGGATATAGATGGATAAAATTTTTAAAGTGACAATTGTTAAAAAAATAATATTTTATCTTTTCTGATAAAATAATTTATTATTATATTTTAATAATATAATAATGGTGATATTTTTACAATGAATGTGGGATATATGAGTATATGAGGAGGAAGGGTATTTTTGTTGCAAAAGTTGTTTAAAACATGTTAAACATGTTGGTGGACCCATTTCTTGACTGAAATTTGATTATAGCTTGTAAAATCGCCCGTTTATGGATTTCGGTCAATTTCTATTTGGAATTTGGAAAAACTTTCTTCTGTAAAGTTGTACAGAATTGAATTTCCTATAAAAGTTCGCGAGATTCGAATTTTCTGATAAAAGGGCTATTTATTATGAATTGTTGAAGTTCCGAGGTTCCAAAATAATTGATTTTTGGAATTTTAAAATATTTATAGTTAGAAAAACGTTTTTATTGTTTTGTTGCCCCCATATGTGTTGGAAATGGCTGAAATCAGATTTTCAAAGTAGGCGTAGGAATTTTTTTTTAAAATATTACTATTATATTAAATTTTCTGCTTTGGTGTTTTAAGCATTTTCCTACAAATAGGATGCTTAGGTTAGAATTGAAAATCACATCAGAAACTAAAGA
Organism: Panax ginseng; assembly: GCA_020205605.1. Classification (NCBI taxonomy): domain Eukaryota; kingdom Viridiplantae; phylum Streptophyta; class Magnoliopsida; order Apiales; family Araliaceae; genus Panax; species Panax ginseng. The sequence goes on along the minus strand of CM035138.1, from coordinate 55,526,123 downwards.
TTTCTCTCTCTTTCTCTCTCTATAATATCGAGCGTATTTGTGAGTATTTTAATACTTTGAGTATTGCTATACGGTGCAAGTTCTTTCAACACTATATCCAGTATTCCAGTCAGAAGTACAATTCTTTCTGAGGTAAGGGATGTTATTTTATTCGAAAATGATATTATTTCTTCAATATCATTATGCCGAAATATTGGTTGGAAATTTTTATCAAATTTGAAACTTTTTCATGTCGGGGTTACTATTCATGAGTTACTATTCACGAGTTACTATTCACGAAGCGTGATGATGTTTTTTTTGTGAAATTTCTATCTTTTGAGGTCGGAGTTACTATTCACGATACTCAGAGACTATTCATTTAATACGACACTATTCACATAAAAATTAAATTTTCTTTTCTCGTGTCCAAGATTGTATCGTTATGATTCCTATCTTTGATTGGATCTATGTTTTGATCTTCATTCTTGAATTTTACTCCAATCTGTTATTTATGAAGTATTTTTAACTTGGATTATTTAAAGTACTAATCCTTAATACTTGTTCTTTTGTTTCACTGGATTCGTTTTCTTTAAAATATTTTTCATCATCCTCAGTCCTAAATGATGATATTACTTCTGAATATCTTTGGCATGTAGTGCAAAGATGAATGATTTCTTGATGAATATCTTTGGCCCGTAGTGCAAGGATGAACAGGTGTTGAGATGAACATGACCGACTGATTAATATCTTTGGCCCGTAGTGCAAAGATGAACAGTGTTTAGATGAACATGACCAAACTGATGAATATTTTGGCCTTAGAGTGCAAAGATGAATATTTGATTCCAGATATATATTGATTGATGTTACAGAGATAAAATATCGACGATGAACTTTTAAATTCATATATAGAAGATAGTAGTTTGCATTCTCTACTTAACTCTTCTAATGAATTATTATTTCATTGCCAAGATTGATTTAAAACTGGTTGTCTATTGTATTCTATTAGATTTTTCCCTGTTGAGGACTAACGATAATTTGTTCTATATTATCTTAGTCATAATGTTCTTTACTGGGCTAGTTGAGCTCACCCTTTTCCTTGTTGTTCCATTTTTCTTCTCAGGAGGCGAGAATGTAGCGTAGTACTAGTCGGGGTGTGGAATGATGGTTCTAGAAGTGGTTCTAGTAGTCCTCACTATTCTATAAAATAGTGTATCAATAATTGTAATGAGGACTTATTTGAGTGTGGATATTGTCTAGATGACAATATTTGTATTTAAACTCACAGTTTTTTATGTTGTATTAATAAAGTTGTAGTTGTTTTACATACCATGTATTTTGACGACTCGGAATGGGTGTTGTATACCTATTTTGGGGGCGCCACAGGTTGGTATCAAAGCTTAGGATATGGTCTCAAAGTGAGATCGGGAATAGTACTAGGAGGGGAGAGATTTAATAATCCTTCGCTAGTGTGTCATACCTAAGCTTATTTGTTGGTCAGTTGAAGTATATGGTTAATATGTGATATGTTAATTAGTTTAATTAACCCTTATTTTATGGCAGTATTTAAGAATGGCAGCTGAGAATATTAACGGTGGAGTTAATGAGACCGTGGAAACACCTTTAATCACCACCCAGGGGAACGTGCAACAGGAAGGCAATATTCCTCCTGTAAACAACACCACTGAGCAGACAATGAACGACGGGATGTTTAGGAGCTTTTTCTAGTTCATACAAAACTAGACGAGGGAGACTCGTGTACATAATACGGGTGGAAATGATAGCAATCTGCGACTTGTCACGGCCAAGCAGTTCAAAGAGTTGGGACCACCAGAATTTAAGGGAAAGCCGTATCCGATCATGGCGGAAACATGGGTCAAGCAAATTACCAAGATATACGATGTCTTGGGATGCACGAAGGAACAGAAGGTTCTATTCGCCACCTTTATGTTCTGTGGCGAGGCAGACTACTGGTGGGAGTCTGTGAAACGGACCCAGCCTACCGCACTCAGCATGTCTTGGGAAACATTTCAGAAACTTTTCAACGAAAAATACTTTCCTGAAAGTATTCGCCATATGAAAGAGGTAGAGTTTATTAGACTAGAACAAAACAACATGATTTGTCCCAACACGAGGCTTAAGTTCGCAGAGTTTTCTGTGTTTGCACCTCATTTGGTAGAGAATGAGGAACGAATGACGAGGATGTTTCTGAGAGGTTTAAAACTTGAGATTCGGTAATATCTTATCTCTCATAAATTTTCTTTATATTCAGATGTTGTCAACATGGCTCAATTATTAGAGTGAGATAATGAAAGACGTTTCAACCAAGAGATCAGAATCGAGGATCATCTGATGATGAAAGTAAATTATCGTAACAACGATAACCAACGGAGAAAGAAAAATACTTGACAAGAGCGACAACCACTCCGGTGGTACTCATGGCCATGAAAATAGAAGAAGTTTAGTCGGGGAGATTTTAAAAGAGGAGATTCAACAATGACATTGTGAAGACGCAAAGACCAAAGAAAGAATCGGTTTTATGGAGGAGAACGACCACCCGGTCAGATGCTATAAATGTGGAAAAGAGGGACACATCAGCCCAAACTGTCCACAACAGTTCAAGGTATGCTATAATTGTGGAAAGGAAGGACATATCGCTCGAGATTGTACGGTAGCAAAACCAAGCCCAGTGGGGATGGTGACTCAAAAGGCAGTCCCAGAAAAGTCAAAGTCAACGGTTCCTGGAAGAGCGTTTGTCGTGACTGGTCAACATGCAAGGAACCCAAACGAGGTGATCACGGGTAAGCTAATAATAAATTCATGCGAAGTTTATACCTTACTAGATACCGATGCTACCCATTCTTTTATCTCTTCTACTTGTGCTCAACGTTTAAACTTGATTCTGGAGAAGTTAGACTTTGACCTATCTGTAGAAACTTCGTTAGGAGAAACTTTCGTGACATCCACTGTTTATAAATCTTGTTTGATCCAAGTTGGCACCATCACATTACTTGTTGACTTTATCTCTTTAAAGATACTTGAATTTGACGTGATTTTAGGGATTGATTGGTTAACTACTCATCATGCCAAAATTGATTGTTTTCGTAAGGTTGTTAGTTTTCATATTCCTAACCAACCTGTTATTCGAATTCAAGCAGCCAAACCATTGAAGTCAAACTCTTTAATATCAAGCCATAAAGCTATTCGTTTATTGAAAAACGGATGTCAAGCTTTCTTAGCCCATGTCATGGACTTAAACAAAAATACGTCAGATTTGAATGATATTTCTGTTATTGGTAAAATCCCTGACATATTTCCTGCAGAATTTTTTGGCCTACCTCCAGAGCGTGATATTGAATTTTGTATCATCTTTGAATCCGGTACAAAACCCACTTCTAAAATCTCATATCGAATGGCTCCTATTGAACTTCAAGAGTTAAAAATCAACTATAGAATTTGGTACCCGAGCCTTTATCTGGTGACTTCCTTGGTGGAATACACCGAAGCCAGACTCGCCGTAGGGGATGCCATATTCGTGCGGTAGTAAACTGATAGGTGTCATTGTGACGTGCTATCCAAGATTGGGATATGAGTCACAGTTGAGAGCAACCTAAGTCAGTAATTGAAATTCGTAGCTTTCTATGCTTAGCTGGTTATTATCGAAGATTTTGTCGAAAGATTTTCTTGAATCGCTACTCCATTAACTCAGTTGACTCAAAGAGATACAAAATTCGAATGGAGCAAGGAATGTGGGAAGAGCTTCGAAGAACTCACGGGAGACTCATTTTGGTACATGTTCTGACCATACCATCCTAGAAAAGTGAATGTGGTAGCTGACGTGTTGAGTAAAACATCGTATACGAGTATAAGTGCGATATTGTCAAAGACCCATTTTGTATGACTTACAAATGATAGAGTTAAAGACTGTAGGTACCAATGTGATGATATACGAGTAGAATCGACTTTAATCGATAAAGTTAAAACCATTCAAGCTACACACCGGAGCTGATGAATATGAAGAAGGAGGTACAAGAAGTCGTTATTCCAAAAGCGAGAATCGGTGATGTGAGGAAAGCTCAAACCATCGATTTATTAGTCCATTTGAAATCCTCGATCGAATAGGAACTGTGGCCTATAGACTCGTTTTACCACCAAGTATGACGCGTGTTCATAACGTTTTTCGTATATCGATGTTACATAAATATGTGGATGACCCGAACCACATTATTGAGTTAGAACTAGACGAGATAGCAGAAGATTTAACGTATAAGGAGGTACCAGTCAAGATCTTGGATAGGAAGGAGCATGTCCTACGCATGTCAATTTCGAGGACGAAATTTCATAAAGAGGGGAGGTTGTAAGACCCCAAATTATTAATAAATGAAATTTAATTTCCTCTATTTATTATTTTGAAATAGTAAGGGCTGATTTGATTAATGTGGTTAGTTATGGGTAAAATGCGCAAATATTTTAAATAAGCAAATGGTTATAAAATATTCATTGTTGTCGAGGAATATTCATTTGGTCGTAGAATATTCTTACTGTCGGGGAATATTCGTACGACGGCACAGCCTTGTGTGGGCCCATAACGGAAAGCGATTGGATGAAGAAAACGACAAGTATAAGTTGTTTATAAATAATGGCGCAGTTGTTACCGTTAATACTGTTGGAATACCCGGTGGTTAAAACACAGTAATACGCGTTGTTGCACAATAGCACATGGTATTGCACCAATTATTGATTCTTACGTAAGAAGGCACTACTAAATAATTGTTACAGTAGTTACTGTTCAGTATTTTATTTTATTGATTCAATAATTGATGCGTTGATATTTTATATTATTGTTGTTTCAATAATTGTCACTACACAGTATTTTCCATTATCGAAACAATAAATCATATTATCTGAATAATATTATTAGAAAACATTATTGGCAATGTCTAGAAAGTTACATCTAAGGAGAGGTTTGGTCACCTAATTGGCCAAGAAGGGAGAAATTCTTATCGAAACCCCTATTTCACAGGAACTACCGTTTGCAAGATCTTGTGATTCTCGTAATATTATTTGTGAATAATTAATTATTGATTTATATGATGAGGAAAATATTGATTTTATGTGGATATAGATGGAGAAAAATTTTAAAATAACAATTGTTAAAAAATAATATTTAATCTTTTCTGATAAATTAATTTATTATTATATTTTAATAATATAATAATGGTGATATTTTTACAATGAATGTGGGATATATGAGTATATGAGGAGGAAGAGTATTTTTGTTGCAAAAGTTGTTTAAAACATGTTAAACATGTTGGTGGACCCATTTCTTGACTGAAATTTGATTATAGCTTGTAAAATCGCCCGTTTATGGATTTCAGTCAATTTTTGTTTGGAATTTTGAAAAACTTTCTTCTGCAAAGTTGTAGAGAATTGAATTTTCTATAAAAACTCGCGAGATTCGAATTTTATGATAAAAGGACTATTTATTATGAATTATTGAAGTTCTGAGATTCCAGAATAATTGATTTTTGGAAGTTTAAAATATTTATAGTTAGAAAAACGTTTTTATTGTTTTGGTTGGCCCCCATGTGTTGCAAATGGCTGAAATCAGATTTTCAAAGTAGGCATAGGAATTTTTTTTTTAAATATTAATATTATATTAAATTTTCTACTTTGGTGTTCTAAACATTTTTCTATAAATAGGATGCTTAGGTTAGAATTGAAAATCACACTAGAAACTAAAGATTTCTCTCTCTTTCTCTCTCTCTCTCTCTATAATATCGAGCGTATTTGTGAGTATTTTAGTACTTTGAGTATTGCTATACGGTGCAAGTTCTTTCAACACTATATTCAGTATTCCAGTCAGAAGTACTATTCTTTCTGAGGTGAGGGATGTTATTTTATTCGAAAATGATATTATTTCTTCAATATCATTATGCCGAAATATTGGTTGGAAATTTTTATCAAATTTGGAACTTTTTCATGTCGGGGTTACTATTCATGAGTTACTATTCACGAGTTACTATTCATGAGTTACTATTCACGAGTACTATTCACGAAGCGTGATGATGTTTTTTTGTGAAATTTCTATCTTTTGAGGTCGGAGTTACTATTCACGAATTCGACACTATTCACATAAAAATTAAATATTCTTTTCTGTGTCTAAGATTGTCTGTTATGATTCCTATCTTTGATTGGATCTATGTTTTGATCTTCATTCTTGAATTTTACTCCAATCTGGTTATTTATGAAGTATTTTTTAACTTGGATTATTTAAAGTACGAATCCTTAATACTTGTTCTTTTGTTTCACTGGATTCGTTTTCTTTAAAATATTTTTCATCATCCTCAGTCCTAAATGATGATATTACTGAATATCTTTGGCATGTAGTGCAAAGATGAATGATTTCTTGATGAATATCTTTGGCCCGTAGTGCAAGGATGAACAGGTGTTGAGATGAACATGACCGACTAATTAATATCTTTGGCCCGTGAGTGCAAAGATGAGCAGTGTTTAGATGAACATGAAGAATCGATGAATATCTTTGGCCAGTAGTGCAAAGATGAATATTTGATTCAGATATATATTGATTGATGTTACTGGAGATAAAATATCGACGATGAACTTTTAAATTCATATATAGAAGATAGTAGTTTGCATTCTCTACTTAACTCTTCTAATGAATTATTATTTCATTGCGAAGATTGATTTAAAGCTGGTTGTCTATTGTATTCTATTAGATTTTTCCTGTTGAGGACTAACGATAATTTGTTCTATATTATCTTAGTCATAATGTTCTTTACTGGGCTAGTTGAGCTCACCATTTTCCTTGTTGTTCCATTTTTCTTCTCAGGAGGCGAGAATGTAGCGAGTACTAGTCGGGGTGTGGAATGATGGTTCTAGAAGTGGTTCTAGTAGTCCTCACTATTATATAAAATAGTTTATCAATAATTGTAATAAGGATTTATTTGAGTGTGGATATTGTCTAGATGACAATATTTGTATATAAACTCACAATTTTTATGTTGTATTAATAAAGTTGTAGTTGTTTCTGTACCATGTATTTTGACGACTCAGAATGGGTGTTGTATACCTATTTTGGGGGTGTCACATATTGATGATGTGGATTATTTATTAAGCTGAGTCCCAGCGATAAAAGTGATAAAAACCCTTTTAAATCATAAAAGATAGTAGATTTCATTCTCTACTTGACTCTTTTAATGGATTGCTTGTTCCGCTGCAGTTAAACTTGATATTTATTATATTTTATCAGTTTAACATTGTTGAAGGCTAACGATAAATTATTCTGCATTATCTTAGTCATAATATTTATTACTGGGCTAGTTGAGCTCACCCTTTCTTTCACTGTTCTCTTCAGGAAATGAGAATGTAGCTGGGACTAGTCGGGGAACAGAGTGATGGTCCTAGATGGTGCATTAGTAGTCCTCACTATTCTGTGAAATAGTGTGATAATAATTGTAATGAGGACTCCTTTTGAGTTTGTATAATCTCTAGTAGACAATATTTGTATTCAAACTCACAGTTTATGTTTTGTCGTCATTGTACACGCACAGTTGTATTGTATTATTAAGTTGTATTTGAATTCTGTACCATGTATCTGGCGACTCAAGATGGGTGATGTATACCTAATTTTGGGGGCGTCACAGTTGGTATCAAAGCTTAGGGATATGATCCCTGGCTAATATGTGAGAATAGAACTAGGAGGGGAGAGACGAGGAATTCCTTATCTAGTATGACTTACCTAAGTTTTTTTGGTATTTAATTGGTCGGTCAGAATATAGGGATAATATGTTACATGTCAATTAACCTTTTGTTTTGTGGCAGTATCTGAAAATGACATCTGAGAATGTTGAGAATAACAATGGAGCACAGGCGACCGTTGATTCACCACATATCAATAATCAGGATAATGTGCATCAAGAAGGTGACAATCCTCATGCAAACAACAACACTGACCAAATGATGAATGATGGAATGTTCAGAGGCTTTATGCAATTAATACAACAGCAGGCGAGAATGGCTCTTGTCCAAAATGTAGGTAGAAACACTGGAAACTCTCGGACGGTCACCGCTAAACAGTTTAAGGAGCTGGGACCACCGGAGTTTATTGGAGAGCCAAAACCACTTAAGGCGGAAGCATGGATAAAGCAGATCACCAAGATATTTGATGTCTTGGGATGCTCCAAGGAGAAAAAGGTTCCTTTTGCCGCCTTTATGTTGCGAGGAGAGGCAGATTACTGGTGGAAATCGGTAAAACGTACTCAACGTACCGCATTGAAGATGTCTTGGGAAAAGTTCCAAGAACTATTCAACGACAAGTACTTTCCCGAAAGTATTCATCATATAAAAGAGGTAGAATTCATCAAATTGGAGCAAAATAATATGACCGTGTCGCAGTATGAAGCCAAGAATGCCGAGTTGTCTCGATTTGCATCCCACTTAGTGGATAATGAAGAGAGAATGACACAGATGTTTTTAAGAGGTTTGAAGCCGGAGATACGTCAACATCTTATTTCTCATAAACTATGTTTGTATTCAGATGTTGTAAATAGGGCTCAATTAGTGGAACGCTATAACGAGTCAACGCAACGAAAAGAGAGCAGCCGGCAAAATGATAATACCAATGAGAGCAGTCATCGAAGCGGTGACAACAAGCGTGGAGGGAATCAACATGCCAGAAATGGTAACCACTTCGGTGGTAATCAGGGCCAAAATAATAAGAATGTACATCTCAAGAAGAGGAGATTCAACAATGATGGAAGGACGTCAGCACCAGCACCCGTTGTTAAGGAAGGAGAATGACCACCTATCATACGCTTCAAATGCGGAGGGGAGGGACACATCGATCCAAAGCGTGCGGATGTCAGTCAAATCATGTTATAATTGTGGAAGAGAAGGTCACTTGGTCCGATTTTGTCATTCATCAAGACAAGTTCAACTAGGATGGAGGCACCAAAGGTCATCCCCGTAAAAGTCAAAGCCAGTAGTGCAAGGAAGAGCGTTTGTTGTGACCTCCCGTAAAGCAAGGAACTGAATGAGGTCATCACGGGTAAGCTTATCATAAACTCTAGTGAAGTCTATACTTTATTTGATCTGGTTCTACCCATTCTTTTATTTCTCCTACTTGCGCTTAACGATTAAATTTGACTCCGGAGAAATTAGACTTTGACTTATCTCTGGAAACTCCGTTGGGAGAAACCTTCATTACATCCACTATTTATAAGTCTTGTTTGGTTCAAATCGGTAACCACACATTACCTGTCGATCTTATTTCTTTAAAAATACTTGCGTTTGACGTAATTCTAGGGATTGATTGGTTAAATACTCATCATGCAAAAATTGATTGTTTTCATAAGGTTGTTAGTTTTCATATTCCTAATCAACCTATTATGCGAATTCAAGCGACCAAATCATTAAAATCAATCACGGTCATTTCAAGCCATAAAGCTATTCGTTTATTGAAAAATGGACGTCAAGCTTTCTTAGCTCATGTCACAGATTTAAACAAAAATACGTCAGTTTTGAACGATATTTCTATTGTTAATAAATTTCCTGACGTATTCCCTGAAGAACTTCCTGGCCTACCCCAGAGCGTGAAATTGAATTTTTAATCGACCTTGAACCTGGTACAAAACCCATTTCCAAAGCCCCATATCGAATGGCTCCTATTGAACTTTAGGAGTTAAAGACCCAATTGCAGGAATTGTTAGACATTGGTTTCATTCGTCCTAGTACGTCTCCTTGGGGTGCTCCTGTTCTACTCGTGAAGAAGAAAGATGGGAGTATGAAACTTTGTATTGATTATCGGGAGTTAAATCATGTCACCATCAAAAATAGGTACCCATTGCCACGTATTGATGACCTGTTTGACAAGTTGCAAGGAGCCAAATTCTTTTCAAAGTTTGATCTTCGTTCCGGATATCACCAATTGAAGATTAGAACCGATGACATTCCAAAGACGTCTTTCAGAACTCGGTACGGGCATTATGAATTCGTAGTCATGTCCTTTGGATTGACTAATGCTCCTACTGCCTTCATGGGTATGATGAACCGAGTATTCAAGGAATATTTGGATCACTTTGTGGTCGTCTTTATTGATGACATCCTTATTTATTCCAAAAGCCGTGAAGATCATGAGAAACACTTGAGGCTGACACTCCAAAAGCATCGTGAATACAAGCTTTATGCCAAGTTGAAGAAATGCGAGTTCTGTCTTGAGGAAGTAGCATTCCTTGGGCATATAGTATCAAGTCATGGAATATCTGTTGACCTGGAAAAGATTGAAGCTATTCAAAGTTGGGAGCAACCTAAATCAGTGACCGAAGTACGTAGCTTCTTCGGTTTAGCTGGTTATTATTGGAGATTCGTGGAAGGATTTTCTCGAATCGCTACTCCATTAACTCAACTGACTCGGAAAGATACAAAGTTCGGTTGGGGCGAAGAATATGAGAAGAGTTTTCAAGAACTCAAGAGGAGACTCATTTCAAAGACCTATTCGCATAATACCATCCTGCTCGGAGGATTTGTCATCTACAGTGATGCTTCGGGCAAAGGGTTGGGATGTGTTCTCATGCAACATGGGAAAGTCATAGCCTATGCCTCAAGACAACTCAAAGAATATGAGAGGAATTATCCTACTCATGATCTAGAGTTAGCAGCTGTTGTCTTCGCACTTAAAATTTGAAGGCATTACTTATATGGGGAGAAAGTGGAGATCTTTACGGATCATAAAAGCCTCAAATATTTCTTCACTCAAAAGGAACTCAACATGCGACAACGTAGTTGGCTTGAACTGTTGAAAAATTATGATCATACCATCCAATACCATCCTGGAAAAGCGAACGTGGTTGCTGACGCATTGAGTAGAAGATCATATGCAAGTACGAGTGCGATATTGTCAACGCAAAGGCCCATTTTATGTGACTTGCAAAGGATGGAGATAGAGTTAAAAACTCCAGGGACTCATGTGATGATGGCGAATATACGAGTAGAACCGACTTTAATTGATAAAGTTAAAGCTGCTCAAGCTACAGACCCGGAGCTGATACGTATGAGGAAGAAAGTGCAAGAAGGTGCTATGGCGGAGGCAAGAATTGATGAATAAGGAATACTTCGAGTCAACTCCAGACTTTGTGTTCCTAACGACCCTAATTTAAAGTATAAAATCATGATGGAGGCGCACAACACACCGTTTGCAATCCATCCTGTGAGTACCAAAATGTATCAGGATCTTCGACATACATTTTGGTGGAGCAATATGAAGAGAGAGATAGCGGAGTTTATCTCAAGGTGTTTAACTTGTCAACGAGTCAAGGCGGAGCATCAAGTACCAAAAGGTCCATTGCAACCACTTGAAATTCCAGAATGGAAGTGGGAGCACATTACCATGGATTTTGTTACCGGTCTTCCTAAGGTTTCTTAAGGCATAGATGCGATTTGGGTCATTGTTGATAGATTGACCATGTCTACTCACTTTTTACCTATACGAGAAACTTATACACTTGAATATATTGCTCGTATGTACATAAACGAGGTTGTAAGACTGCATGGTATGCCGGTATCCATAGTTTTTTTATTGAGACCCAAGATTCACTTCATGATTTTGGGTTAGTTTGCAAAAAGCTATGGGCACGCATTTCACGATTTAGCTTCTAACATATCATCCTCAGACGGACGAACAGTCGGAGAGGACTATTCAAACTCTTAAAGATCTATTAAGACTTTGTGTCCTTGATTTCAAGGGAAGTTGGGACAAGTTTTTACCATTAGTGGAGTTTTCCTACAACAAGAGTTATTAAGCAAGTATTGGCATGGCTCCATTCGAAGCGTTGTATGGGAGAAAGTGTCGTTCTCCAGTATGTTGGGATTATGTGGGTGAAGCAACGTTGTTGGGACCAGAGTTGGTACGTATGAATATAGAAAAGATTCAAACGATCCGACAACGTATAAAAACTTCACAAGATCGACAAAAGAGTTATGCTGATCTTCATCGAAAGGACGTAGAATTCGATATTGGAGATCATGTGTTGTTACGTGTTGCTCCATGGAAAGGAGTTACGAGATTTGGAAAGAGAGAAAAGCTCAATCCTCGATTCATTTGCCCCTTTTTAATTCTTGAGCGAGTGGGAACTGTGGCCTATAGACTCGCCTTACCGCCAAGTATGTCTCGTGTTCATAATGTTTTTCACATATCTATGTTACGTAAATATGTGAAAGACCCGAACCATATTATTGAGCTAGAACCAGACGAGATAGAGGAAGATTTAACGTATGAAGAGTTACCTGTTAAAATCTTGGATAAGAAGGATCATGTTCTACGCTCCAAGGTTATACCTCAAGTTAAAGTTTTGTGGAGAAACCACAATGTGGAGGAAATGACTTGGGAGTTAGAATCTGAGATGAAGTCAAGGTATCCTCATCTCTTTGACATACCAGATATGTACCCTAATTTCGAGGACGAAATTTCATAAGAAGGGGAGGTTGTAAGACCCCAACTTTTATGAATAAAGAATAATTATTTCGAATTATATTTTTGAATATTATGGTATTGATTTGATATAATGTTATAGTTGTGGGTAATATTTATAAAATTTTCAAAGTACGCAAGTTGTTATATAATATTCGATTGGTCGGGGAATATTCGTTTTAACAGGAATATTCCAACTAAGACAATCATTGGTGGACCCATTAACGGATTTATTATGTCTGATTGAGAAAACGACAAAAATACTTTTTATGAAAATAACGATTTTGAGGTGTTACCGTTAAAACCGTTGAACTACCGGGTAGTAAAAGTACAATGAATCTGGCGTAGTCGCACTAAAGAGTTATTACCGGTATTGATTATTGATGCTTACGTGAGAAGTCACTCACCTATACTCAATTATTGCCACAAGAATTTCCGATCATATTTCTCATATTATTGATTCAATTATTGTTACAAAGATTATCATCATATTATATGATATATTATTAAATCAATAATTGAGACGACAAAGTTATTCATATTATTATTTATAATATTGACAATGTCTAGAAGTTCTGTCAGGGAGAGGTTTGGTCACCTAATTGCGCGCCAATAAGGACAAATCCTTATCGAAAAGCCCCCTCTTTCCTGGGAATGACCTGGTTTTTAAATATTGTGAATTATAATATTAATGATGAATAAGTTCGTGTTGATTAAAGTTGAATTTTATAGTTCCATTGTGTTGGACTTATTTGTGTTAGTATAATTGATGTCTGGAGGATATATTGTTCAATTGGGTATTCGGGACACTTTTCGTGTTGGAGTTACTATTCATGAGTTACTATTAATGAGTTACTATTCACGAGTTACTATTCATGAGTTACTATTTACGAGTTACTATTCACTCTAGTTTTGTGCATTCGGGTATTTGGGTACAATATTGTTTCATGAGGAGATGTGCTAATTTTTCAGACCGTTGGTTGAAGATATAATAGTAAGTCAATATGGACCGCTGGTGGAGTTATAATAATAAATCAATATGGATCGATGGTTTATAGTTTTAATAGTAAATTAGTATGGACCGTTGTTTTAGTTTTAATAGTAAACCAATCTAGATCGTCCGTTTAATAGTAAATCAATATGGACCGTTCATGAATTAGTTACTATTCATTCCATTTTCCTATAAATAAAAGCTCATTCCTTCATTATTTCTTACTTAATTTCTTTGAACTCTCAGAGAGAGAATTATAAGAGAACCTATAGAAAAGTATTCATTACTTCCCTACTCTTATATTCAGTTTCTTTTATGGTAAGGGTGTTATTTCTTTTCTTTCGTCTTAATGAAGAGAACTTATGTTATTCCATTATTTATTATTACATTTGAATAACTTTATATATGCTGGCTACCCTATACATGGTGACATTCTTCTAATATTCCGTTCTTTATTATTCTCATGTAATATCCTCGTCTGCAATGCGTTATTGACGGACTGGTTCCATTATTTATTATTCGTCGTAATATCATGTTGCGTATGCGCTTACGCCGGACCGGGTTCCATCCTTTATTATTTTGTCGAAATATCACGTTCGTGCATTTACGCCTGGGACTGGTTCCATCCTTTATTATTCGTTGAATATCCCATCCGTATGCGCTTTTTTTTTGGACTGGTTCCGTTATTTATTATTCTCGTTGGAATAACTCGCTCATGCGAGTCTATCGCATGCCTAGTGATTTCTTTTGTTATTCCATTCTTTATTATACTTAGTTTGTTAAAACTTTGACTTCTATACTCCATGAAATTAGTGGAATATCCTTGATATTTGCGCTTCATCTAGTATCTCTTCATGGAAATATTCTTCTAAGCATTCTTGAATCTTACTCTACAAAGCAGTATCATGTTGATAATTTGGACGTTATTAGTTCCTGGATAAATTAATTCCTGAACTTGTTTTTATTGAATTCTTATATCATTGTCATCATCCTCATGTTTATATTATATTGAAAGTCATCTGTGGCCTGTAGTGCATAGATGGACTTGGTTTGATTATGACCAGGGATTATTCGTTGTAATCATTACCGTAATGTTATAAGTGATGTGGTAAAAGTCCTCATTAGCCCATACTGCATTGATGGACAGTTGTTGGCATGATCATGACCATTAATGAATACACAAATATTCTTGGCCCGCAGTGCATGGATAATTGTGGTAGTGATACTAAATAATATCCTTGGCCGTAGTGTAGGGGTGATTCGATGATGTGGATTATTTATTAAGCTGAGTCCAAGCGATAAAAGTGATGAAAACCCTTTTAAATCATAAAAGATAGTAGATTTCATTCTCTACTTGACTCTTTTAATGGATTGCTTGTTCTGCTGCAGTTAAACTTGATATTCATTATATTTTATCAGTTTAACATTGTTGAAGGCTAACAATAAATTATTCTGCATTATCTTAGTCATAATATTTTTCATTGGGCTAGTTGAGCTCACCCTTTCTTTCACCGTTTCTCTTGTGAAATGAGAACGTAAATTTGGACTAGTCGGGAAACAGAGTGATGGTCCTAGATGGTGCATTAGTAGTCCTCACTATTTTGTGAAATAGTGTGATAATAATTGTAATGAGGACTCCTTTTGAGTTTGTATAATCTCTAGTAGACAATATTTGTATTCAAATGCACAGTTTATATTTTGTCGTATTGTACACGACAGTTGTATTATTAAGTTATATTTGAATTATGTACCATGTATCTGGCGACTCAAGATGGGTGATGTATACCTAATTTTGGGGGCGTCACATTAGCCACCATGTTTACTTGGCCACCACCCTTACTTGGTGGCCAAGTAGCCGCCCCACTTGCTTATGGGTCAACCCATGGGTTACCCATCGCTTATTACCCATCCGTTTACCCATCGGTTCGATCCGCAGTTTTTTTTCTTGGTTTGGGCCTTAACCCTAATTCTTATTGGGCCTAACTTGGGCTTGATTTCAAAAAACATTGGGCTTGACATAATCCAAGTCCAATTGGATCCTACAAAGTCCATGAACTCAAAGTCCATTAAGACTAATCGTATTCTACGCATTCTATTCTTGTATTCTCATATTCTCGTAATCTCTTCATATATTGTTCATACGATATTCGTATTATATGTCGTAATAATCTTCGTACTATACTCGTATAATAATTCATATCATACTCATATCTCTCACGCATAATAACCCTAATTATTATACGTGATCATAAAAATTCTCGGAACTCACTTTTCCTAACACTTAGGTTTTGAGTCCAGAAGTAAAACTTCATTTTTGCCATAACTGAAATATTATTGAATATTTCATCACGTCTCAAAATTAAACGTAATCTATAGCTTCTTGGAATTTCAAAATAAATATCTTGAGCAGAAACGGATGAATAGTGCCTATTTCGTCTTTTTCTCCGAAAATATTTTGTTCCCAGAAAAATTTCATTTTCGTCTTGAAAATTCTTATTCCTTCAATCTAGCTCGTAGCCAGAATAATCCTGACTTATAATCATCCTAGGTTATAGAATGATTAATAAAAACACAACATATAATAGTATTAATAAGAATTCATTTTATTAATAACTAATTCTTTAAACCTAAATTCTAGACGATCCGAAATTCCGGGTCGTTATATCACATCTTATATGTCCAACACATTTTCCTACACAATTCAATTATTCAATACATTTGGCTTTAAGACTTATAACGTATAACCTACGTATAATTCTCGTATTGCCCTCGAATACTTATTCATCGTATTCAATATACCATCATTTATACGTACTCGTATAATATATCACATCGTACTCATATTCATTACTTCGTATAATACCTACGTATTATACGATCATCACTTTACTTTTTGAATCACATTTAAATTCCTTATCGTAAATCACTTTCCTTAAACGTTAGGTTTTAAATCCACAGGTGAAATATTACGTTTTCCATAACTGAAATATTATTGGATATTCCATCTCACCCCGAAATTCTATCGTTACGTATTTCTCGAAATTTCAAAAATAATACCCGAGCAGAAATGCGTGAATAATATTTTTTGGAAAATTTCTCGGAAAGCTTTTATTATCGTCTTGGAAATTCAAACACTTTAATTCTATCACGTAGCCAAAATCCTACGATGTTCTGACATTTCTAGGTCATAGAACGACCTTCGATTAGTTTGCTCCATAAATAATCAATTAAATTTATTTAATAAAAATAAAAATTTAATTCTCAAAAATCAAATTTTCTCGGGCGTTACAAACTTAATTTAACCGCCACTTGTTAATTTATGCCTGGGAAGAGTTAGATTATTCCTTAAAAATTAGAAAGTGTGAATAGTGATTTCTTTTAAGTTGATGTGTAGAATTGTCGTGTTGTATTAAAGGCCACGTGTTAAATCATGTGGTGATAAGTCATTGTCATAGAAATCGCATAAACCTTAAGACTCTGAGGAAGTCAAAGGTAGTATTTTATTCTTTTAGTTGCAAGACGTCTGTACGGTAGAGTTATTTATCGATGTTGTTAAACAAGAAGTTATTAAGAAAATAATCTATAGGTTATGTGAAGAGAAAGATAGTTACTTAGTTGGCTAAATTGACGAGAAAATCGGTAGAATTTATATGGGCAGGAAATTATAGAGTGAATTTTCAAGAATTGAAGAAAAATTTAGTATGGCACCTATGTTGTCTCTACTAGATAGTACATAAAACTCTGTGTTGTATAGCGACGCGTTATACAATGTATTAGGCAGAATGACAGGGTCATTTCTTACGCATCGCGTCAGTTAAAATTTTTTGAGAGAGCGTGTCCGACTCACGATTCAGAATAGAGGTATTAGTGGTTGCTCTGAGGATTTAGAGGTGTATTGTTGGGTAGTAGTGTGAGATAAAAACATACCATAAGTGTCTAAAGTATATCCTCTCATAGAGATATTTAGGCATGTGTTTAAAGTGGTAGTTGAAGTTGTTCAAGGGTTATGGCTACAAAATCCTAAACGAATGTGGTTGCCGGCATCTTAAAAAAAATAAAAAATTAGTTATAATGACTAATATGTGGTAGGAGGTAAGATATATGAAAAAGTCAGAAGAGACGCTATTCAGATGGAAAACCGTATAACTTTGTTGGATATAGTAAAGGAAGGGTAGCTCCAAGATGAAGGTGTCAAATTCAAAATTGATACGGAAGGATAGTTTAAAGTAGAAGGAATAAACTAAGTTTCGCTAATACCAGGAATTGAAAATGAAGTTTCGTATAAAATTTATATATTGAATAAACTAGGAAGCACGCAATTATATATTGCCTTCGATATTACTATTGGTGGCAAGATATGGCAATAAGATTTTGGTATGTCAAAGTTAGCATATTACCTATCGATCCGTGTATGAAGTTATATGTTAGCGATATTGTTTCAAGACACTGTGTTTCGGTGTCAATTGTGTCGAACCGAGATTCACGATTTGCATCAAATTTTTAAAAGGGTTTGCATGAACGTGTGGAACGCAATTAGAAATAAGTATGTCATATCGTTTGCAAATTGATTGCCAAACTAAAAGGAAGTGGGAACATCGAACGTCGTGCTTAGCGCACGAGAAGTTTTCAAAAATATCATATGAGGAATCCGCATTGAGCAAGTTATGGATAAGTTAGAAATAATTTAGGAGTAAGGTAATGTTAGGTGGGATTTTTTATTTTTATTTTTTAATTGAGGACTCATGTGGTGACTAAGTCGTACAAACCTTTGTATGGATATAGGTTTTGTTCATATACTTGGTTTATCACATTGATAATCATTGGAATATCGGTATCGCGCTATCAAGGTATATGTGGTAGAAAGGTGATTCTTTTCTCATGTATATATTTGATAGTTAGAGGTTTTTAAGATTAAGTTAGATGGTTTTGAGGTAGCCTTATCTCTATAGTTAGAGCGCATTCATAATGTTTTTCATGTTTCGTTGAGATGATCGAACAAGCTCGATTGTAATCATGTGACAAAGAACGAACCATTATGGTTGTGTACTAGGAAATTTTTATCCAGGTAGTCGACTAGAAAGATCATGTGCACCAGAATGAGTTAAAACCTTTTGTGAAGGTGATATGGAAGAACCACAGCGTCGAAGATGCTATGTGGAAACTCGAAACTGAAATGATGAAGAATTACTATAAGTTATTTGTTTATTCTGTGTCTTCGATTCTGGGGACAAGATCTTTTTAAGGGACGATTTGATTGTTTGAGTTGTGATTCTGGGGACAGAATCCTTGTAAGGAGGGAATGATGTAACAATCCAAGATTTTATTTGTAATTTAAAATATTTATTAAATTAAACGAATATTTTATTGATGAAGTTGTTGTTTTGTAATTTAAAATATTTCTTAAATTAAATGAATATGTGATTTTGTTAGAAAGTATTTATAAATTATATTTATTAGATTATAAATTAATTTATAGTTCGAGAGTTGTTATATGGTTGTTGTGATGTGATAAATTAAGATGGTATGTTAAATTATTAAATAAAATTATAATGAGAATATAATTTTGTGATATTTGTTTAAGTGGAATATTTATTTAAAATATAGTATGTATAATTATTTATTTGATTAATGTTGGATATGGAAATCCAAATAAATAGTATGTGATTATGAATTATAAACTAAATTGTTTATTAAAATAAAATTACAGTAGTTTAATTTAGTTTTGACCAAACAAGACTTAAATATATTAAGCCTTTATTTTAAAGACTTTTTGCCAAACAAAGTTATAGCATATACGTTATATTAAGCTTTTGGATTTCTTTTAATATTTGAATTATAAATAAAATAAATAAAATATATTAAATAATATATAAAATAAACTTATAGCATATACGTTATATTTTTGTAACTGATAGTAATTTAGTAGGCGTATTACTACCTATCAGTTTTGTTTACGCTTACTGTTGTTAGTAGCCTAGTCTGAGAGAAGAAAGAAGAGAAGAGAATTACAGAGAATAGAGAGAGTTGAGAGGAAGATTTTTGGAGAAGTTCAAAGAAATTCGTGGTGTTCTAGCAAGAATTTACCGAACAATATAAGGTATTTCCATAACTTTGATTATATATATATATATATATATATATGAATTTTACGGCATATTTCTAAGTTCTGTGAATTCATCTTTTTGGAATTTTTGATATACAATTGATTACTTGTTATTGTATATGTTTGTGATGATTAGAACTAGTATTTAGTCAAGAATTATTATGCTAATTTCGTTTAAAAAGAAGAAAACTAATTACAGTAAATATTTTCTCTTATGGCTTATGTAAGTACCAAATTTGGTGGTTAGTTTGTATGTTAATTGATGAATTGAGTCTTTGTAACGCCCGAGAAAATCGGATTTTTGAGAATTAAATTTTTATTTTTTATTAAATGAATTTAATTGATTATTTATGGAACAAGCTAATTGAAGGTCGTTATATGACCTAGACATGTCAGAACATCGTAGGATTTTGGCTACGTGGTGGAATTAAAGTGTTTGAATTTCCAAGACGAAAATAAAAGCTTTCCGAATTTTTTTTTGAAAAACACTATTCACGCATTTCTGCTCGAGAATTATTTTTGAACTTCCGAGAAATACGTAATGATAGAATATCGAGGTGAGATGTAATATCCAATAATATTTCAGTTATGGAAAACGTAATATTTCTCCTGTGGACTTAAAACCTAACGTTTGAGGAAAATGATTTATGAGAAGGAAATATAATGAAATTAATGAATTAAGCGATGATCGTATACTATATAGGTATTATACGAAGTAATGAATACGAGTATGATATGAGGTATTATACGAGTACGTATGAATGATGGTATGTTGTATGTATTAAAGAAGTATACGAATTACAGTACGAGAATTATACATATAATATATGTTATAAGGGTTTAAGCCAAAAGAAAGGAATTGGTAGGATTTTATTAAGTATTATGTGAGCCCAAGTATTGGATGGTTAAGTCCAATGTGAGTTTATTAATGCAAGCCCAATGTTTGTTTAATTACAAGCCCAAGGTAAAATTTTGCTATAAGCCCAAATGATTAAGTAAGTTAATTAAGCTAATGTCCAAAGTAATTATCCAATTGGTATGAACCATGGAGCAAACCATGGATAGTCCAAAGTGGTGGACAAGAAATTGATGTGATGAACAAGCAAACTTAGAAGCTAAGTTAGTGTGGTGATCACACAAAGTGCATTAATGTGATGACCAAGTAATGGAAGTAAGGAGCAAGTAATCTTAAGTGCTAAGCAAGAGATAAGTTAAGTAATAAGCAAGTAGCTTAATAGTTAAGTAAGTGTGGTGGACAAGCAAAGTACCTTTATGTGATGAGCAAGTAGACTTAAGGATTAAGCAAAGAATAAGTTAAGAAAACTTAATGGCTAAGTGTTGTGATGATCAAGTATATGTGGGGATCAATTTTACTTGATTAATAAGCTTGGAATAGTAAGGAGGTGGAGGGATTAATGACCCTTATGCCCTAACTTTGACTTCCTTTGTTAGATATTCAAGAAGCAAGAAAAAGATTAAGGCTTAGCAAGTGAACATCAAAGAGTAAGTATTCATAAACCTTGATTCTCTTTCTCTTCCATTGTTAGAGAAGGGGGTATTGGTAAAACTAGTATGCTAAGGAATGATAAACCAAAGGGCTTAAGTCTTAATAAGCCGTAATAAGTCATGAACAAGTCATTTCTACGTATGTAAGTTATGAACTTATGAAGATCTTGTAAGAACTTGTCATATGATAATGGTGATGAAGTTAGTAGGAACTTAATAAGAAATTATAAGAACTTGTGACATGTTTACATTAATGGAACTAGTATGATAAGAAGATGTAAGAATGATGGTTAAAAGATTAAAGCCATGATAAATCATAAGAAATAGAATTATAAGTAGTTTATGAGTTTTGAACTTATTAAGAACAAGTAATAACTTATCATGGTTATAAGTTAATGAAGCATGTATGTCAAGATGTTAGTATAATGGATTGAATCCAAGTGAAATGGTTTAAAAATCTCAAGTAACGAAGTTTCGCCGGAATTTACACGATTAGACGACGATTGTCGAATTCGTGAAATTCTCGAAATGGAAGTTGAATTTTGATACTGAGCTTGGGAAACATTGGTTTTCAATGGAGACAAGTCTTATTTGGCATTATAGAGTTGCGGACTCAAAAATGGCTGGATTCCAACTTTGATACAGTCATACAGTCTTTTGTATACTCAGAACAATCATTCCACGTCAATACTATGTGGTCATATCGTTAAACATTTTCTATTAACTTATTCATATCTGTTGGGTAAAATCTAATTACGCACAACACGCAAGTATGCGTGGTCAACAAGTAATAAAGTGAAAGTAGAGTATCGTTTCCACGAGGAATTATTAATACAAATTACCAAATACTAACTCTTAACCAAACCAATTTTATTTAAACAATCAATTTAAGATTATGAATTAAATTATTTACTTAAACTAATTCTAATTACCACTAATTAAAAATCAGATTACGGAGATTTAAGATCACAACTTCACTTATTGCTTCATTTAAGTTAACACACTTTTCATCAATTATTTTCTATCCTGAATTGTTAATCAAGAACATTAAAGCAGATAAAACCACCTCTCGATGCATAATACTCATACTAACTTAAATCCACAGATGATAGAATTAAGAAACACACCTTAATTAACTAATCAACTATATCTCTATGTGAATTACAATTAAAAAGAATTTAAAGCACAAGTTCTCTATAAGATTACATATGGCGTAAAGGCATATCTCTATCCTAAATACGAATCATGAATTCCATCTATGCAGAAATCACAAACACATGATATCATGATTAAATCTAAATTTATACTTCATATCTCGAGTTCATATAGATTATCATGGTAATTGATGGCCAATCAATTAAACAATTAAGTCCAAATCACAATAGACAATCCTCATGATAGAACATAATAATTGATAGCGAAGCATATTAAAATAAACTACACAATAAGATCCATTGTAATCTCAAACAAAGAATTAGTTCTTGATTATTGAATTAAAACTAAGAATCCACAATTGAATAAACAATAAAAGACATAGATAGAAGAAGATGAGAAGATATAATCTATTGTCTGTAGATTTGATGCTCTCTCCTTGCTTCTACTTTGAATCTTCAATGGTGTCCAAGTTGCTTCAATCTACAAATCTCATACGAACTAGAGTTTTGGTCCTAATCTACTGTAACCTAATCTCCTGGAATCCTCTCTAATCTCTCTAATCCTTGTGATTCTCCTCCTTTTATATGTCTCTTTATATGTCTTTAAGTCATCTTGGAAGTCCTTGAGTCAATCGGATCGAACCAATCCTTCTCGAACTCAAATTCGGACAAACAAATGTCTTGTCTATGCGTACCCCCAGCCCAGCGGGCTAGGGTTTTGTTTTAAAGATGGAACCCCCGCCCCGGTGGGGGTTTTGTGAAGAGAAATCCCGCCCTAGAGGGGGTCCTTTTTCTGCTCTGGCATCATTTGGGAAAATGGCCATAACGTTTGATCCGAGAAGAGTTACAAGGTCCACCACCTATCAAATGGAAGATATCGACAAGCTCTACAACCTCTATTTTGTAACAATTGAGAAATAACGGACGAACAAAGGTCAAAATTTGGCTGGAAGTGACTGATATGGAAACGACCACCCAAAATAGTGAAGTTCGATGTCCGTTGGTACAAAGGTCATAACTCTTGCATCCGAACTCCGATTGGAATTATTCAAGATGTTCCGAAAAGCTAAGAAGAAGCTCTACAATATAATCCAAGTTCCAAGCCAAGAACATGAAATAAACATGAAAGCCCAAATGATGTCCAGATTGCTTTTCTTTGCGATTTCATACTAATTCTTTTCGATTTCAGCTCCCAAGCATATAATCTACAAAATGAACACAAAATGCATGAAAAGTAACTAAGAAATATGAGATTAATCAACTAATTCAAGTAACCGATACCAGATAAATAGGTATAAAACCTACTTATCAAATACCCCCAAACTTAAACCTTTGCTTGTCCTCAAGCAAAAACACAAAACAACAATGCTATGCAATGTAACTAATCTACATGCATACGAATCCAGTAGTAATGACAAAAATAAGTCTATCCAACTGGCCTTAGAGAAATCAAGTAAACATGATAATACAACATATCAAAACGAGTCATTAACTTCCCAATCAATCATCAAATCTTAGATTGTTATCACTAATATAGTGCGTGTGTGCTCCACAACAATGTTAACTGATATAAAATCAAATTTAACACATAATAAGTCTCTTTGAAGGCATCATACAGTGTAAACTCAAGAGATCCAAAAACAAGCAAGATCCAACTAAAATTAAATAATTACCAATATCGAGGGTCAACATGGGATACTTATGCTTCATTTTTCATCTACGGGGGCTTTTTGCTCTTATTTCCCATTTTATTCATTTTTTTTTCTTTTGGATTATATACACATAGCTATGCAATGTCTTATTCCCATAGGCTTTTCAATGCTACCTTAACGAGCTTTCGACCAACGACTCCTAGACCATTAAGACCTTAGGGCGCTAGGTGTAAATACAATCCCCTCGGGCTTACTTATTCAAGTAACAAAGGCCACAAAACCAGACAAGCACGCCACGATATTTATTTATACTTTCTTTTTTTCTTTTTCTTTTTTTTCCTTTTTTTATATAGCTTATATACCCCAAATATTCCCCCAAACTTAGGTTCTTGTTTAACTTTAGCCATCACTACTTATTCTTGTCATTCTTTTATTCAAACTAGCATTATCCTCTAGAATCCCATTATGTATCAATTTAAACTCGATCAATCAACAAGTTATTTTTACTATGATATCCTTATTATAACAGTTTCAAACAAAAAAAAGACTCAATTCAGAACAAGAAATCACATCAAAGCTCTAATAGTCAGTACTATACTTGTCTACCCAATTCAATCTCATCATTGGCAAAAACAAACTGTAAATATCAAACAGCTGGACTCATGCAAGATGTACTAAATGCTATATAAACATAGTAAAGTAACTACTAATTTTTCAATTTTTCAAAAAAAAAATTTATTTCAAGAAACTGAATGCAAAAACTAAAAGTAACTATACGAACTACAATGTAAATAACTAACTATATGCAATACGACACTAAAATGCCCCCCAAACTTAAACTAGACATTGTCCTTGTTACGCCCCTATATCTATACTCGCATAGTATCTGATATGGTGCTTACTATGAATCAATATAATGCATTTAAATCTATACACCCATGGTATCTGATTATAAGCTTATATTAAATTAAGGGACTATCAGATATAATTCCCGTAGATCCAAGATTCACAGTATCCCATAATAGATGACAATTCTCAAGAGAACTATTATTGTGTTTGGATACCCTCACTTGGATATATGAACTGTATCTGTTAATAAAATTTATCTATCCAAAATCAAGAATATCAGTAATAACATAAACAATCCATATTACTAATATCCTCACCCAGATGTATAGTCTATGCCATGTGAATTAATATTATCGTATCGATAGTAACTATTTACCCAAAATCCAGAATATCAGTAATAACATGAACATTCCATATTACTAATATCCTCACTCAGATAAATAGTTCCCAAGGATATCAACTAGATGCAGCGAATTCTAAATTTACATATATATATGTAAGAAAATACGGTTACGAAAATAAAAGATGCTATATGTATATATATATATATATATATATATATATTTTAAGGTTCAATTACATGATTCTCATAACGAGTTTCTTATTACAAAGTATTCAGCTAGACATGAATATAACTTAATCTAAGCAGGGACGCTTCTCTTTATCTACTCCAGATGTTCCAGGATTACTATCTAAAATTGTAAATGGAATAATTTTCAAGGGTGAGCTATGACATGCTCAGCAAATTTTTTATTTATAACAGTATATAATTTGAAGAAATACAACAATTCAAATTTCGACTGATAGTTGTTACCATTTCAATATGGATTTTTATTTTTGTCACTCACACAGACTTTGAAATTTTGTTTAGATATGAGATAAGGGATCAACCTATTAAACATCTTAGGAGTATGCATCTCATCCTACCAGTGCTCAAATGCACCCAAATTAGTGTCAATATATTATTGACCGAATGATCCCTTATGGGATACCCAACTTCATAATAGGATGTCTTACCAACCAATTTGGTTTGACACAACAATTTAAGCTTATCAATCAATATGAATAAACAATTCATTTCTTAGTTATGCTGAACCTATAGCAATAACCTTACAATAAATGGTAATTCAAATATAGGTGTAGTATATTATATCAACAATATATCAAGATAAAAATCTTGTTCGACGAATAAACAGGGTTGAGAAATTTGCATAAATAAGTTAAGGCTTAAGAAGAACTTGCCTGAGCGTAGATCGGTCAAGTTACGCTACTCAATTCGTTTAATAAATACCTACGATCTTCATATATATAAATCTAACACTTTAGTATTGATAACAATACTCCAATATAACATTTATATAAGATCGGGTTAGATTCGATAAGGTTTTGGTGTTAAACTTCTTTACTGAAATACTAAATAAGTTGATATATGAAATAAATTTTATTTATAAAATTTATTATATTTTTAGATAATTTATATATCTATTGTAATAATTTTTAGAAGTCTTAAAATATTTTAAAAACATTTATTTATCCTTTAAATGATTTTTAAATCATTTATTTCTATTTTTAGGTAATTAATATTTACTTAAAATTTTACAAAAACATTGTTTATTATTTTTAAATAATTTATAATCATTTATTATGATTTTTATATCATTAATATTATTTTTCAATACTTATTTAGTATTTATAAATAATTATTCTAATTACTTTATTATTAAGTTAATTATTAATAATATCCAAATAAAATAAAATATTTATTAAATTTATGTAAAAATGTCAAAAATTAATTATAATTATTTAATATAAAATTTAAAACTGTTTTTGTGTTTATTTATATTTATTTATTAATTATTTCTACTTTTTATAATTTAATTTTTAGAAAAATCAATTTTTGTATGTCGCTAAAGCCCTTCAGTGACAGAAAGTGTCGTTGTAGGTGTTCTTGAGTTTCTGGGAAATAATTTGGTCATGGTCGAGTGACCAGTTTGACTACGAATTATTTAGCTAATGTTTATGATTTTGGGTTCGATCAAGTATTGATGTTATAGTACTCTTATAGTAGTACAACATGACTCAACTTTCAGGCTTTAACCTACATATAACAAGAAGTTATAGAGGCTCAAAGTAACCGCCGAGAGTGTTTTTTTGAGTTTTCGGGCAACCTGAGCGATGAGTCATGGCCGTGAAGCGGTTTTACCTCGATTGAGTTATGGACTAACATTATCGAGTTATGCCTCGATTGAGCCTAGACTTCGGTCTGGAGCGTTTATTTGCTTATATATATATATGAACTGTGTGTCGAACTTTGTTCGATGAGCCTGCATTTTGATGCAGAGTGTTTATTGCTTTTAATATATATATATATATACTTATATATATTAAGCGTGTGTTGGGACTACATTCGATGACCGGATTTTACATCTGAGTGTGTACTTGTTTATATATATATATATATATATATATATATATATATATATATATATATATATATATATATATATATATGAACTATTATAGGACTACATTCGAGATGAGCACGGATTTTATCCTATATGCGTTTATTTGCTTTTATATATATATATATACTATATATATATATATATATATATATATATATATATATATATATATATATTCGTCCCACCTGGAGTTTACTTCGTGGTGGTTGATCGCTTTTACAACTTTCTTTACGTTTCGTCCTGCCTGGAGTTCACTTCGTGGCAGTTGATTGCTTTGTACAACTTTATTTATATTTTGTCCCGCCTGGAGTTTCCTCCGTGGTGGTTGATAGCTTTACAACTTTATTTATATTTCGTCCCGTCTGGAGTTTCCTCCGTGGCGGTTGATAGCTTTTACAGCGTTATTTATATTTTTGATCCCCCATGGAGGTGCTTCGTGGTTGGTGATCATGTCTGTATATATATATTTACAGCTTTTATATATATACCTGCTTACTGCTTTCATATAAATTGTGGTATCATGTGCGCCTAGGAATCATGTGATCACAGGTTAAGCCTATTAGATTTAGATTCGTTTCCCTTGATGGACATTTTCAGTTGCAAGTAGCTTGTAAATTATTTTGCGGTGTTTGAATTTCCTCAGATGGTTTTCATACCCACGAGGAAGTCGGCATTATTTTTTACATTATGTTCTTAAACATGCTTCGCATCTCGAAAATAAAATCAATCAAGCCGAACACTTAATAAAATGGAAGTGTAAAAGGTCTCAATTATTATTGAGCATCAGGGTTTGAAAAAACTTTCTTTTAAAACACCATTGTTATATCTTGCTAAAAACTGAATTTTTACATAAATTCAAACCCTGTGTATATGTGAGACCCCAGATTTTATGAATAAAGATTTAATTTTCTCGAAATATTTTTTTGAATATTATGGTGTGGATTTGAGATAGTTTTATGGTTGTGGGTGGTATTTATAAATTTTGAAAAGTATGCAAGTTGTTGTATAATATTCGATTGGTCGGGGAATATTCTTTTTGTCGGAGAATATTCGTACGACGGTACAATCATTGGTGGACCCCACAACGGAATTATTGTCGGATTGAGTGACAAAAATATTTTATAAAAATAACGGCGAAAGTTTTACCGTTAATACTGTTGAACTACTCGGTTGCATTGTAGCACACAGTATTGATTATTGATGCTTACGTGATAAGTCAGTCAGTTTTGTTTTATTAGTATTATTAATGTAATAAAACAGAAAAACTTTTTATATAAAACAGAATACTTTTATAAAGTTATTCGTTTTATTAGACTATAAATAGAATATATAATATTCTATCATGCATAGTGTTTTGCATAGTAAAATCTTTTTATATAAAATAGAATACTTTTATAAAGTTATTTGTTTTATTAGACAATAATTAGAATATATTATATTTTATTATGCATAGTGTTGCATCGTGCCTGCATAGTATTTTGCATAGTAAAATCTTTTTATATAAATAGAATACTTTTATAAAGTTATTCGTTTTATTAGATTATAAATAGAATATGTTATATTTTATTTAAAAGATTTTGCTTTAAATATGGACCGTCCGATTAAAAGTAAATCAATCTGGACCGTTCATGAATTAGTTACTATGCAGTCAATTCTTCTATAAATAGAAGCTCATTCCTTCATTATTTCTTACGAATTCACTGAAACTCTAGAGAGAGAAACTATAGAGAGAGTTCTTCTTCTATAATCTTGAGCGTATTTCTTTAGAGTTTCAAGAAGTTTTGAGCGTAGTGTAAGTTTTCTTCAAGAATATCCTCGCCCTACCAGTCGGAATACTATTCTTTTACGGTAAGAGATATTATTTGTTGTACTCGTAAGGGGTATTCTTTCTTTCTTATTTGTGAAGAGAACTTATGTTATTCCATTCTTTATTATTCTGTTGGAATAACCTGTATACGCGGGATACCCTATACTTGGTGAAATTCTTCTATTATTCCATTCTTATTATTCTGTTGGAATAACTTTTTTTATCACAAATACTGACATACATGGTGAAATTCTTCTAATATTTCGCTTTCTTTATTATTACAGCGGAATATTTCGCATGCATGCGTTTACGACCTGGTTCCATTATTTATTATTCTGTCGGAATATCATGTCTGTGCATTTACGCCGGACCTGGTTCCATTATTTATTATTATATCAGAATATCTTGTCTGTGCGTTTACGCCGAACTTGGTTCAATTATTTATTATTCTATTAGAATAACCTGTCTATGCGGTTTATCGCATGCATGGTGAATTCTTATGTTATTTCATTCTTTATTATTCTGTTGGAATAACCTATCTATGTGGATTGCCACATGCATGGTGAATGACCCTTCGTATTCATTTCTTATTAAATTGTGGAAATGAGTTGTCTACGTGGATTACCGCATGGCGGGTGAAAATCCATTGCAGTTTCATATATTCTATGATACTCTTTTGGTTAATGTTTTGGCTTCTATACTCCATGAAATTAGTATAATATCCTTGATATTTGCGCTTCATCCAATATCTTTTCATGGAAATATTCTTCTGAGCATTCTTGAATTTTACTCCACAAAGTAGTATCATGTTAACAATTTGGACGTTATTCGTTCCTGGATAAATTAATTCTTGAACTTGTTTTATTGAATTCATATATCATTGTCATCATCCTCATTTTTATATTATGTTGAAAGTCATCTGTGGCCTGTAGTGCATAGATGGACTTGGTATGATTATGACCATGGATTATTTTGGTATAATCATGACCGTAATATTACAAATGATGTGGAAAAGTCCCAATTGGCCCGTAATGTATTGATGGACAGTTTTTGTTATAATTATGGCTATGGATTCTCTTCGGCCAAGGGTGTAAAGATGAATTGTTTTATGGCATGATCAGGACCGTTGATGAAAACACGATTATCTTTGGCCCTGTAGTGCATGGATAATTCGTGGTCGTGATACTAAAGAATATCCTTGGCATGTAGTGCAGGGATGATTTGATGATGTGGATTATTTATTAAGCTGAGTCTCAGCGATAAAAGTGATGAAAAACCTTTTCAATCATAGAAGATAGTAGATTTTATTCTATACTTGACTCTTCTAATGGATTGTTTGTTCCGCTGCAGTTAAACTTGATATTTGTTATCAATTGTATCAATTTAACACTGTTGAAGGATAACGATAATTTATTCTGCATTATCTTAGTCATAATATTTCTTACTGGGTTACTTGAGCTCACCCTTTTGCTTTCATTGTTCTCTTCAGGAAATAAGAACGTAGCAGGGACTAGTCGGGGAAAACAGAATGATGGTCCTAGATGGTGCATTAGTAGTCCTCACTATTCTGTGAAATAGTGTGATAATAAATGTAATAAGGACCCCATTAAGTTTGTATATTGTCTAGATGACAATATTTGTATAAAAACTCACAACATATGTTTAGTCGTATTTTACACGACTGTTGTATAATTAAGATTGTATCTGTCTTATGTACCATGTATTTGGCGACTCAGAATAGGTGATGCATACCTATTTTGGGGGGCGTCACAGTATATAGGTGCGAACGAGGCCTCGTATTACTTCCAAATAACAGCACATTGACCCACACACACACATATTCAGATAATAGTTTCTTAAAAAGAGGCGGTCACCGTGGTAACACAGATGTCGGGGGCTGCCTAACACCTTCCCTCCGTATAATCAAGTCCCCGAACCCTAATGAATCTCGGTTTCACCGACCCGTTTAGTAGTGTCACATCACTGGGTCAATGTGCAAACCTTTTCTCGGTTGTGTTGGTACAACCATTTAAAAAACCAACTGGCGACTCTTTACAGTCCATCGTCGACATTATACATGTCGGACCTTTTTCACTTGTTTTTCAAACAAATCTTACCTAAAATGAGAACACCAAAGAACAAGTAACAGAAAAGGACAATTAAAAATCCCGACGTCGATAATAGATATGTAGTACATATATCAGGGTGTTAATCTAAAACAAAACAGTACAAAAGCAACAAACAGAAGGCGATCAAAAAGTTGGTCAAAGTAGCCGGTACAAACTGTTCTTGAGTTTTCTAGGTAACCAAGAAAACTGCAATCCGTGAACGGTCAACGCACTTTGACCACTTATAACTTGCAATCTATGGTTCTAATGAACCTGTTTTTTTTTAGATTAAAAACCTACTAATAGGCTACAAGTAACATACAATTAACAGACCTAAACATAAACACATATGAATCTACAAGCCCTAACATTCGGCTGTAAGACTAGATTTTAAAATTTCCAGATATCTAAAAACACGTAATTATTATATCTAGATGTTATGAAAATGTGTTCTACCAATCTAACATACTTTCTAACATACTAATACATATTTCTAAATATCTAAACAACAAAATTAACAAAGGATCAAAGAGCTAATTATGAATTAGGGTTTGTACCATTTTTTGATTGATTTTCGATTCTAGCTTCTGATTTTGTTGCTGATATCACCCAGGCTTGATTTGGTAAGTATATAAGTGTATCTTGGCTTAGAAATTTTGTGACATTGCTCAGCCTTAGGGTTCTTATTTATAGAATTCTTCAACTTAGCTTTTTGGACATTTTCAAGCAACTTGCCTCCAAAAATATCTGATTTGATGACTATTATCATGCTTGGGAGTTACAAGCATGTCATGTGTAGCCTAGGAACTTGCAATGGTGACTCCTAACCTACTTGTGAGCTAGTTAGGTTAGTTTAGTAGCTTAATTATGCCCTAATCTTCATTAATCTTGATTAGGGTTTTGTTTTAATGATTAAGATTGTTAAATGATGTTTATTAGTACCTAATTGAAGTTTACTAACCATGATTAGATGTTAAGATAATCTAATTAGAGTTAAATTAGCTAATTAGGGTTAGGGTTATGCTAATTAGGGTTAGGGTTTGTTAATCTAATGTTACTAACCTAGATTTCTCACTAATCCTAATTGAAAAGCACGACAAAGCGTTTTGTCAGTGTAAGAACGAAAAAGCAAGTTGTCCCAACAAATATACTGAAAAGTCTATTTTTGAAAAAAAAAATTAAGCACGAGGTATCAAGCACGACGTTTTTCGGATAAAATTTTATTTGACCAAATTTGTTTAACAGAGTATATATTAACACTTAACACATTCAAAACGGATAAATTTTATTGATTTGACTGAATTTTATATAACCGAATTTTATTAGGGTTTTGGCTTTTTATATTCACCACCACTAATAAGAATTTTGTCCTCAAAATTAAAGTACAAGTTACGTAAATAATTGAGGATAATTATCTCGCATTTTATCTTCGAGCTCCCATGTAGCCTCTTCAATGTTCTGATTTCTCTAGATCACTTTAACCGATGCTATCACTTTATTTCTCAGGACTTGCTCGTTACAGTCGACGATCTGCACAGGTTCTTCTACATAAGAAAGATCTTCTTCTATTTAGATTGGCTCATAATTTATAACGTGTTTATAATCAGGTTTGCATTGTCGTAATATGGACACATGAAACACATTATAGATATGATTCAACTCAGGAGGTAGTGCTATTTCATAAGCAACTTCACCAATCCTCCTTAAAATTTCAAAAGGTCAAATGAATCTCAGACTTAGTTTTCCTTTCTTGCCAAAACGTATCTTGCCCTTCCAAAGAGATACCTTCAGGAATATGTGGCTTCCTACGTTAAAGTTTCGTTGTTGACGATGTGGATCCGCGTATTTCCTTTGTCGATCTTGAGATGCTTGTAATCGTTCACGTATAATTCTGATTGTTTCAGTTGTTTGTTGAATTATTTCAGGTCCTAACATTTTTCTCTCCCTGACTTCATCCCAACACAAAGGTGTTCTACACTTTCTACCATATAAGGCTACATAGGGTGGCATACCTATGCTAGCATGATAATTATTATTATAGGCAAATTCTACTAAAGGTAACTTATCTTCCCAACTTCCTTTGAAGTCTATGATACATGTTCTCAATATATCCTCTAATGTTTGTATGGTTCTCTCACTTTATCCATATGTCTGAGGATGATAAGTTGTACTCAATCTTAATTGTGTTCCTAAGTGTTTCTGAAGACTTTTCCATAAATTTGAAGTAAAACGTGGGTCTCGATTTGATATTATGGAAACAGGCACACCATGCCTAGAGATAATTTCATTAATGTATAGTTTGGCAAGGTGATCTAAGTTATGAGTAATTTTAATAGGTATAAAGTGAGTTGATTTAGTTAAACGGTCAACAATTACCCAAATGGCATTATGACCTTTTTGTGTAGCTGAAAGGCCTACAACAAAATCCATGGTTATATGTTCCCACTTCTACTCAGGAATTGGTAAGGGTTGAAGTAAACTACTTGGCTTTTGATGCTCAGCCTTAACCCTTTGACACGTAAGACATTTACTTACCCATTCAGCTATTTTTCTTTTCATATTTGACCACCAAAAGTGTTGACTTAAATCCTTGTACATTTTAGTACTGCCGGATGTATGGCAAATTTAGAATTATGAGCTTCGTTTAAGATTTCGTCTTTTAAAGCTTGGTTTAACGGAACCCAAATTCTATCTTCATATCTTATTATTCCATTCTTATTTATTCTGAAGTTGTTATACTTGTCCTGAGTTAGATTAGACTTACACTTCAGACATTCTTCATCCTTTTCTTGCATCTCTTTGATTCTATCAAGTAGAGATGAAACTCCTTCTAAAATGTATAATTTTTGGGTAGAGGTAGTTGGACATTCCACGTCAATTTCTAATTTATCAAAATCTTTTATTAACCTATCATTGGTGGTTACTGCGTTCAATTTATCCTGACTCTTTCTACTCAACGCATCAGCTATGACATTAGCTTTACCGTGATGATATAAGATTTCACAGTCAAAATCCTTTATCAATTCTAACCATCTTCTCTGCCTTAGATTTAATTCTTTTTGTGTAAAAATATATTTCAGACTTTTATGATTTGTATATATTTCGCACTTCTCCCCGTACAAATAATGTCTTCAAATTTTTAGAGCAAAAACTACCGCGGCTAACTCTAGGTCATGAGTATGATACCTCTTCTCATAATTTTTGAGTTGTCGTGATGCATAAGCAATCACTTTCCCATGTTGCATCAGCACACACCCTAAACCTCTATGTGATGCATCACTAAATACTACAAGTCCTCATGTCTCTTCTGGTAAAGACAACACTGGATCCATGCTCAGTCGCTTCTTCAACTCTTGGAAGCTCTCTTCACATTTATATGTCCAGACGTATTTTACCGTCTTTCGAGTTAAATTGGTTAATGGGGTTGCTATTTTTGAAAAATCTTTTATAAATCGTCGATAATAACCCGCTAAACTGAGAAAACTTCGTACTTCTGTTGGAGTTATTGGTTCTTCCCAATTCACAACCGTTTTGATCTTAGTTGGATCTTCAGATATTCCATTCTTGTCAATTACATGACCTAAAAACTGAACTCTCTTTAACTAGAATTCACACTTGGAAAATTTTGAATAAAGTTTTTCCTTTCGTAATATCTCCAAAACCACTCTCAAGTGTTCAGTATGCTCTTCTAGTGTTTTCGAGTATACCAGAATATCGTCGATAAACACTACAACAAATTTGTCCAAGCATGGTTTAAATACTCAATTCATTAAATCCATAAATGATGCCGGTGCATTTGTCAATCCAAAAGACATTACAAGAAACTCATAATGTCCATAGCGTGTCCTAAACGCTATTTTCGGCATATCCTCCTTTCTTACCTTTAATTGATGATAACATGTTTTAAGGTCAATTTTTGAAAAATGTTCGCCCCCCTTTAATTCGTCAAACAAATCATCAATCATTGGTAAAGGATATTTATTCTTAATTGTTAATTTATTTAGCTCTCTATAGTCTATACATAACCTCATAGTTCCATCCTTTTTCTTTACAAACAATACTGGTGCTCTCCAGGGTGAAACACTAGGTTGTATGTACTTTTTATCTAAGAGTTCCTGTAATTGTATAAATAACTCTTTCAGTTCTATAGGTGCCATTCTGTATGGTGCCTTAGAAACTGGTGCCGGTCCCGGTGCAAGATCAATGACAAACTCAATTTCTTTATCTAGAGGTAAACCTGGTAAGTCATACGGAAATACATCGAGAAAATCCTTAACTATAGGTATTTGATATAATTTTATTCATTCATGTCGAGTATCAACTATATAGGCCAAATACCCTAAACAACCCTTTCTAAGTAATCTTTGTGCCTGAATTATAGTCAAACATCGAGATTTCTTAGGTTAACAACTACCATTAAACACTACCTTTAACTTCGATGCAGTCAAAAGGTTTATACATTTTTGATGACAATCAATCATTCCCTTATGGTTAACTAGCAAATCCATTCCAAAAATTACATCAAATTCTCCCAACTGAATTGGTAAAAGATCTACCATAAAATTATGTCCTTTATCACCACACTATAGTTCCTGTATATGGTTTCAACCGGAATCCTATCTTTATTAGCAATTTCTACACAAATGGTTTGTTTAACTTTTCACAAGGTATATTCAAGTTTTTAGAAAAACTTTTAGACACGAAAGAACAAGTTGCTCCAGAATCAAATAACAAATATGCATTTAAAGTGTTGATAGGGATGATACCTATCACCACATCCTGTGAAGCAACAACATCCATCACCGACATATTAAATGTTCTCGCGGTAGGTCGATTCTGAACCCCAACTGTAGCTACTATTGACTGATTACTCTCTAGTACTCTTTTCCCCTTTCCTCCTTTGTTCTTAGGTTTGGGACAATTCTTTTAAAAATGGTCCAACGATCCACAATTAAAACATTTATTTTTATTTGGGAGAGGACACTGTGGAGAAAGATGTCCTGATTGTCCACAATTATAACATTTGCTAAGAAAACATAGTCCATTATGTTTCTTTACACAAGTAGGACAAGGTTTAATGTCATTATTACTGAAGTTATTGTTAGTATTACCTATCTTCTTTCCCTGATTGTTAGAAAAAGTATTATCACATTTCTGTTTATTATTAAACCCACCTGAACTGAGTTCTGTCCTAGGTTTCCCTTTCTCATTTTGACTCTTCTTTTCCTGATGAAATTTAGCGAGACTTTACTTTTCACTTTCGGCTATAGTAGCTTTCTCAAGTATTTCAGAGAAAGTCTTTATTTGGAGTACTGATAACTTACTCTGAATCTGAGGTTTTAAACCCTCCTAAAACCTACGAGTCTTTCTAATTTTAGTGCTTACCTGATGAGGAACAAACCTAGATAGTTCATTGAACTTGGCTATATACTGGGTTATAGTCAGGTCTCCTTGTTTTAAATCCAGAAATTTTATTTCCATGCGATCTTTCAGGGATTGTGAAAAATAGTTTTCAAAGAACAACTCTTTGAATCTATCCCAAAGAACAATTTTAGTTTCTACCCGACCCTTGGTTGATTCCCACCAATAATTAGCCTCACCTTTCAAGAAAAAGGTTGCAAAAGTTGTCTTTTGATTATTATTGACATTCATTACTAGGAAAAATTTCTCTATTTCAGAAATCCAAATTTGTGCATCGACAAGTTCTGATGTACCTTTATATTCAGGTGGTCCAACTAATATAAAATATTTAAAAGATGTGTTTTGGTGTATAGGTCTATTCATAGCTCCTAGCATAAGGTCTACTAACTGCTGGGTAGAATTATAATCACTATTCATTTCTCTTTGGGGTCTTCTAGTTGGTGGCATGATTCTATATAAAATAACAACAAAATTCACATAAGAATTTGAATAGCACAAACATATCGTTTATTTATATTACAAAAGTCTTTACAAAACAACTTAGTAGTTGTACATACTACCAACTTACAAACCACTAGTTATATTACAAACTTTGAATGCTTCTTTATTCATAATAATATAAAGCATTCAACTACCTTTACTACTCTCTAGAATTCATTGATAACATAAAAGGAATTCAGAATCATGTGACAAACCACAGATCGATCTATGAGATAAGCAATTTTCTTCTCCTCTATCGGATATCAAACTATTCGGCGCTGCAAATCATTAAAAGTATCTCGAACACCCAGAGACATTTTAAGAAGTCTTGACTAAATTTCCTTCCTGCCACTTCGTGCATGGTGAAGTTGTACTTGTAGTCGGTGACTATTTACCCTCTCATGTTGTAGCATTCCCTCAGCTATATCAGCCCTAAACTTCATTTTATTATTCTCATATTATGTTGTCTTCATTAGTGATGCTATTGCTTCATCATGTTCATCAATTCTCATTAATTGTCCTGTTACTGGATCTTCCTCTTCCTCAGCATCTAGCAGTTGTTGATCATGAAGCAATTCTTCATCCTCTGCATCACTAGCTACAAATGACTCAATTTGTGATGGATTGTTTGCTATCACCATTTCTTCAGCATTAGAGTTGGCCATCTATAAAAGAAAACTCCCTTAATACTGGTATAGAAATTTACACAACATAATATTTTTAATGTTATATTTTATGCGTACTTTAAGAGTTTTACAGACTCAAAGACTATATACTAAGATTTCTCTTCCTTATATCTATAGCCTTGGGCTTTGATACCAAACTTGTAACGCCCCCATATCTATACTCCCATGGTATCTGATATGGTGCTTCCTATGAATCAATATAATGCATTTAAATCTATACACCCATGGTATCTGATTATAAGCTTATATTAAATTAAGGGACTATCAGATATAATTCCCATAGATCCAAGATTCACAGTATCCCATAACAGATGACAATTCTCAAGAGAACTATTACTGTGTTTCGATACCCTCACTTGGATATATGAACTGTATCTATGAATAGAATCTATCTATCCAAAATCTAGAATATCAGTAATAATATGAACAGTCCATATTACTAATATCCTCACCTAGATGTATAGTATATGCCATATGAATTAATACTATCGTATCGATAGTAACTATTTACCCAAAATCCAGAATATCAGTAATAACATGAACAATCCATATTACTAATAACCTCACTCAGATAAATAGTTCCCAAGGATCTTAACTAGATTCAACGAATTCTAAATTTACATCTATATATGTAAGAAAACACGGCTGTGGAAATAAAAGATGCTATATGTATATATATAAAAATATTTAAGGTTCAATTACATGATTCTCATAACGAGTTTCTTATTACAAAGTATTCAGCTAGACATGAATATAACCTAATCTAAGCATGGACGCTTCCCTTTATCTACTCCAGATTTTCTAGGATTACCATCTAACACTGCAAAGGGAATAATTTGCAAGGTTGAGCTATGACATGCTCAACAAGTTTTTTATTTATAACAATATATGATTTGAAGAAATACAATAATTAAAATTTTGACTGATAGTTGTTACCATTTTAATATAGATTTTTATTTATGTCAGTCACACAGACTTAGAAATTTTGTTTAGATATGAGATAGGGGATCAGCCTATTCAACATCTTAGGAGTATGCATCACATCCTACTAGTGCTAAAATGCACCCAAATTAGTGTCAATATATTATTGACCGAATGATCCCTTACGGGATACCCAACTTCAGAATAGGATGTCTTACCAACCAATTTTGTTTGACACAACAATTTAAGCTTAACAATCAATATGAATAAATAATTCATTTCATAGTTATGCTGAAGTTATAGCAATAACCTTACAATAAATGGTAATTCAAATGTAGGTGTAATATATTATACCAACAACATATCAAGATAAAAATCTTGTTCAACGAATAAAAAGGGTTGAGAAATTTGCATAAATAAGTTAAGGTTTAAGAAGAAATTGCTTGAGCGTAGATCAGTCAAGTTATGCTACTCAATTCGTTTAATAAATACCTATGATGTTCATATATACAAATCTAACACGTTAGTATTGATAAATATACTCAAATATAACATTTATATAAGATCGGGTTAGATTCGATAAGGTTTCGGTGTTAAATGTCTTTACCGAAATACTAAATAAGTTGATATATGAACTAAATTTTATTTATAAAATTTATTATATTTTTAGATAATTTATAAATCCATTATAATAATTTTTAGAAGTCTTAAAATATTTTTAAAACATTTATTTATCCTTTAAATGATTTTTAAATCATTTATTTCTATTTTAGGTAATTAATATTTATTTAAAATTTTACAAAAACATTGTTTATTGTTTTTAAATAATTTATAATCATTTATTATGATTTTTATATCATTAATATTATTTTTAATAATTATTTAGTATTTATAAATAATTTTTCTAATTTCTTTATTATTAAGTTAATAATTAATAATATCCAAACAAAATATTTAATGAATTTATGTAAAAATGTCAGAAATAAATTATAATTATTTAATATAATTTTTAAAACTATTTTTGTGTTTATTTATATTTATTTATTAATTTTTTCTAATTTTTCTAATTTAATTTTTAGAAAAATGAATTTTTGTTTGTCGCTAAATCCCTTCAGTGACAGAAAGTTTCGTTGTAGGTGTTCTTGAGTTTCTGGGCAACAGTTTGGTCATGGTCGAGTGACCAGTTTGACTACTAATTATTTATCTATTGTTTATGATTTTGGGTTCGATCAAGTATTGATGTTATAGTACTCTTACAGTAGTACAACATGACTCAACGTTCATGCTTTAACCTACATATAACAAGAAGTTATAGAGGCTCAAAGTCACTGTCAGAGCTGTTCTTGAGTTTCTGGGCAACCCAGAAAAGTGGTCATGGTCGGTCTACGGTTTTTTGGCTTTAATATCTCTGATTCTGTGTATTAAATGTGTGTTGTGTTTGTTGTAACATATAGTATATATGTCAGGGTACATATATATAACACAAACTTGAACAAATCATAATTCTAAGGTCTCTATTTATGCTGGTCAAAGTACAGCCAAACGTTGTTCTTCATGTTCTTCAGTTTTCTGTGTAACCTAGAAAACTTGGTCATTCTCGGTCAACGACTTTTGACCATTAATTCCAGTAATCCTATAAGTTGTTTAAGCAATTTAAGATCATAGATATGTAGTACATATATCAAGGTGGTAATCTAAAACAAAACATTACAAAAACAACAACAAATGAAGCGATCAAAAGTTGGTCAAAGTAGTAGCATTAAAGCTGTTTTAAGTTTTCGGGTAACCGTAAAAATGCAATCCGTGAACGGTCAACGCACTTTGACCACTTGTAACATGCAATATATGGTTCTAATGAACATGTTTTCTTTTCTAGATTAAAGACCTACTAAATGCTATAAGTAACATACAATTACTAGACCTAAACATAAACACATATGAATCTACAAGCCCTAACATTCGGTTGTCAGACTAGATTTTCAAAATACCCAGATTTCTAAAAACACTTAATTATGGTATCTAGATGTTATGAAAACGTGTTCTACCAATCTAACATATATTCTAATGTACTAATACATATTTCTAAACATCTAAACAACAAAATTAACAAAGGATCAAAGAGCCAATTATGAATTAGGGTTTGTACCTTTTCTTGATTGATTTTTGATTCTAGCTTCTGATTTTGTTGCTGCTA
The DNA here is from genome assembly GCA_020205605.1 of Panax ginseng. Taxonomy (NCBI): domain Eukaryota; kingdom Viridiplantae; phylum Streptophyta; class Magnoliopsida; order Apiales; family Araliaceae; genus Panax; species Panax ginseng. The sequence goes on along the minus strand of CM035138.1, from coordinate 55,485,323 downwards.
TCACCCAGGCTTGATTTGGTAAGTATATAAGTGAATCTTGGCTTAGAAATTTCATGAGTTTGGTCAGCCCTAGGGTTCCTATTTATAGAATTCTTTAACTTGGCTTTTTGGACATTTTTGAGCAACTTGCCTCCAAAAATATTTGATCTGATGAATATTATCATGCTTGGGAGTTACAAGCATGTCATGTGCAGCCTAGGAACTTTCAATGGTGACTCCTAACCTACTTTTGAGCTAGTTAGGTTAGTTTAGTAGCTTAATTATGCCCTAATCTTCACTAATCTTGATTAGGGTTTTGTTTTTAATGATTAAGATTGTTAAATGATGTTTATTAGTTCCTAATTGAAATTTACTAACCATGATTAGATGTTAAGATAATCTAATTAGAGTTAAATTAGCTAATTAGGGTTAGGTTTTTAAATTAGGGTTAGGGTTTTGCTGATTAGGGTTAGGGTTTGTTAATCTAGGGTTATTAACCTAGATTTCTCACTAATCCTAACAAGTACAACAAAGCGTTTTGTCGGTGTAAGTACGATAAAGCAACTTGTCCCAACAAATATACCGAAATGTCTATTTTCGAAAGAAAATTTTAAGCACGAGGTGTCAAGCACGACGTTTTTTGGACAAAATTTTATTTGACCAAATTTGTTTAACAGAGTATATATTAACACTTAACACATTCAGAACGGAGAAATTTTATTGATATGGCTGAATTTACATAACCGAATTTTATTAGGGTTTTGGGTTTTTACAGTCCTCAATGGCTGAAATTGAAAAAAAGTAAAATAGAGGACTTCCTTGAAAATATAGCAATCCTCCTCCTTGTCCGCTAAGTTTGGAGAATAGGTTAGGCACATGGAACAAATTAGGCACCATAATTGAATTTTACTAGAATAACCTTTTCATAATCTTTTGTCTGTCCACTGAACCTCCAATACCTACAACGAAGAGAGACAACATGGATTAAAATAGAACTTGGATTGGTAAGAGAACTTAATACGCAAATTAATTCATATCTACTAAATAAACTAGTAAAGTATATAAATATAAAAATTCCTGGGTTGCCTCCCAGTTAGCGCTTGAATTATAGTCTTTCAGTTTGATTTTTTCTGGTCAACGCTATCCAATTCTTTTTTGATAATTGAGGAACCCTCCATCCATCGAAAATAATATAGCTTTTGGTAGGTTACCATTTATGATGGCCAATGCATCAAAGTCACCTAGCATGCTCTGATTTGGTATGATCTCAATCAAGAACGTCCCACAGTTAGGTGTTTTCTCCATTGTGTATGTGATCACTTTGGGGCATGAAAGCTTGTCACACACAATGGGCTCTACGTCTATATTTTCTTTCTCGTCCCACCATGGATTCAAATTTTTACTCGCTCTTATGTCATCAAGAGCTTCGCTGACGACATGACTACCAAGTGGGCATGATTTTGCAAATCTGACTGATTCTTTAATTTTTGGTGGAGACCCATTTAGATCTTCATCGACCTCTATTTCATTATCCCCAATTGTCTCCACAGTTCCAATATCTTGTGGCTCATCCAGTCGCAGATTTGGTTCAGGTTCTTCGTCAATTTTGTCATCCATGTCATAAAGCCAAGTGTTTGGAGGAAGGTTGCTTACGACTTTGGCCATTTTCTCTATCTGATCCGTAAGATTTTGATTTGACCTCACTTGATTACTCATCTTCTCCTCATCTGCTATGAACTTGGACAATAATTCCCCCAGCCTTGAATTTCCTGTTTCAGTCTCGGAAGCCATGTATTGAGTACCATTGGTTGAGGTAGTGACAAGTTGTTCCATCCGATTATTAAAAATTTTGGTTGACAGCTCTTGGCTAATCCTCATCTCCTCTAGGTTTGTTATGCCTTTCAATATTACATCTATCGGATTTGGCTTTTCATCTTGTGGCAATGGAGGTGGACATGAAAATTCTGGTGTGTATGATGGATTTAGAGCGTAATGTTGGTCATCATAATTGTAGCTCCATGAAAAATCCGGGTGATACCCCCAATCTTGGTGATAGTTAGGATCAACATAGTTGTTTAGGTAATCACCACTATATTATATCGGTTTAAAACTGATGGTGCATTGATGACTTTGATGGTTGCCAGCACAATAGTCACACGTAACTGCCATCATTCGACTCCTTTGGGCTGCAATAATGTCCAACGTCCTCGAAAGTTCTTCAATCTATGCTGATATTGTGGAAAATGCATTAAGTCCATCAATCCATGTTTCCCTTGGTTGAGTCATGTTTGCCATCCTTCGACTCCGTTGGGCTGCGATAACCTCCAACGTCTTCGAATTTGCCTCAATTTGTACTGACTCTATAGAAAATGTATCAAGTCCATCAATCCCTATTTCCCTTGGTTGAGTCATGTTCGTGTATGGCCATTGATACGCAAAGTCATCCATTGTACCTGAAAAGAGAGAAATATAGGAACAGAATTAAAAATAAAAATAAAAATGTTTAAACTAAGACTAATTTGGCAACGGCGCCAAAAATTTGTTGGGTAAAATCTAATTACGCACAATACGCAAGTATACGTGGTTAACAAGTAATAAAGTGAAAGTAGAGTATCGTTCCCACGAAGAATTATTAATACAAATTACCAAATACTAACTCTTAACCAAACCAATTTTATTTCAACAATCAATTTAAGATTATGAATTAAATTATTTAATTAAACTAATTCTAATTACCACTAATTAAAAATCAGATTACTGAGATTTAAGATCACAACTTCACTTATTGCTTCATTTAAGTTAACACACTTCTCATTAATTATTTTCTATCCTGAATTGTTAATCAAGAACACTAAAGCAGATAAAACCACCTCTCGATGCATAATACACATACTAACTTAAATTCATTTATGATAGAATTAAGCAAGACACCCTAACTAACTAATCCACTATATCTCTATGTGAATTACAATTAAAAATGATTTAAAGCACAAGTTCTCTATAAGATTACATATGACAAAAAGGCATATCTCTATCCTAAATACGAATCATGAATTCCATCTATGCAGATATCACAAACACATGATATCATGATCAAATGTAAATCTATACTTCATCTCTCGAGTTCATTTAGATTATCACGGTAATTGATGGTCAATCAATTAAACAATTAAGTCTAAATCACAATAGACAACCCTCACGATAGAGCATAATAATTGATAGCGAAGCATATTAAAATAAACTACACAATAAGATCCATTGTAATCTCAAACAAAGAATTAGTTCATGATTATTGAATTAAAACTAAGAATTTACAATTGAATAAACAATAAAGACAAAGATAGAAGAAGATAATAAGATATAATCTATTGTCTGTAGATTTGATGCTCTCTCCTTGCTCCTACTTGAATCTTCAATGGTCTCCAAGTTGCTTCAATCTCCAAATCTCATAAGAACTAGAGTTTTGGTCCTAATCTACTCTAATATAATCTCCTAGAATCCTCTATAATCTGTCTAATCCTTGTGATTCTCCTCCTTTTATATGTCTCTTTATATGTCTTTAAGTCATCTTGGATGTCCTTGAGTCAATCAGATCGAACCAATCCTTCTCGAACTCAAATTCGGACAAAAAACGTCTTTTCTACGCGTACCCCCGCCCCGGCGGGGGTTTACACACTAAATAGGCCCGCCCCGATGGGCTAGGTTTCTATTTTACATCTGGTACCCTCGCCCCGACGGGGATTTTGTGAAGAGAATGCCCGCCTTGGCGGGGGTCCTTTTTCTACTCTATCGTCTTTTGGAAAAACGACCATAACTTTTGATTCGGGAAGAGTTACAAGGCCCACCACCTATTAAATCGAAGATATCGACGAGCTCTACAACTTTAATTCTTTAGGAATTGAGAAATACCGGACAAATTAAGGTCGAAATTGGGCTGGAAGTGACTGATATGCAAATGGCCTCCCAAAACAGTGAAGTTCGACGTCCGTTGGTACAAAGGTCATAACTCTTGCATCTGAACTCCGATTGGAATGATTTAAGATTTTCCAGAAAGCTAAGAAGAAACTCTAAAATATAATCCAAGTTCCAAGCCAAGAACGTGAAATAAACATGAAAGCCCAAATGATGTCTAGATTGCTTTTCTTTGCGATTTAATACCAATTCTTTGCGATTTCAGCTCCCAAGCATATAATCTACAAAACAAACACAAAATGTGATGCCCCCAAAATAGGTATACATCACCCATTCTGAATCGCCAAATACATGGTACAGAAATAAATACAGCCTCAGTAATATAATTGTCGTTCAAAATACAACAACGCATATACTGTGAGTTTGAATACAGATATTATCTAATAGATAATATACAAACTCAAAGGAGTCCTCATTACAATTATTGATACACTATTTTACAAAATAGTGAGGACTACTAAAATAACTATCCTGAACCATCACTCCATACCCCGGCTAGTTCCTGCTATGTTCTCACCTCATGAGAAGAAAAATGGAACAAAAAGGAAAAGAGTGAGCTCAACTAGCCCAGTAAAGAATATTATGACCAAGATAATATAAAACAAATTATCATTTGTCTTCAACAGGGAAATATCTGATAAAATATAATAGACAACAAGTTTTAGATCAACAACTGCAGCGGAAACAACAATCCATTAAAAGAGTCAAGTAGAGAATGAATTCTACTATCATCTAAGATTTAAAAGTCTATCATCAATATTTTATCCCTGTAACATCAATCAATATACGTCTTGAATCAAATATTCATCTTTGCACTACAGGCCAAAGATATTCATTTGTATCACCAGTTGGCCATGTTTATCTCAACACCTATTCATCTTTGAACTACGGGCCAAAGATATTCATTAGGTAATCATTCATCTTTGCACTACAGACTAAAGATATTCATTAGGTAATCATTCATCTTTGCACTACAGGCCAAACATATTCAGTAATATCATTATTTAGGACTGAGGATGATGAAAAATATCTTAAAGAAAATGAATCCAGTGAGATAAAAGATCAAATATTAGGGATTCGTACTTTAGTTTATTCAAGTTCAAAAATACTCCATAATAACCAATTGTGAAGCAGAATTCAAAAATAAAGATCAAAACATGGATACAATCAAAGATAGTAACCACAATAGACATCTTGGACAAAAAGAAGAAAATTTCATTTTTTGGTGAATATTGTCGTATACGTGAATAGTGCCGTATACGTAAATAGTAATCCCGACACAACAAAGTAGAAATTCCATAATAAAATCCATACCAATATTTCGGTATAATGATATTGAAAGAATAACATTATTAGGAAGAAAATAGCATCCCTTACCTCAAAAGAATAATATTTCTGATCGGAATATCGGATGTAAAGTCGAAGGAAACTTACACTGAATAGCAACTCTCAAAGTATCTAAATACTCACAAAAATACGCTCGACAATATAGAGAGAAAGAAAACTTGTTTTTGGTGTGATTTTCAATTCTAGCTTAAGCGCCTAATTATAGGAAAATGCTAGAACGTCATAGGAGACTAAAATAATAAAATATTGTTATTATTATTTTCAAGCATGCCACTCCTTTGATGAATAATCAATCCAGCCATTTCTAAAAAAAATAGCAGCCCACATGTTTCCATAAAACAAAAGTGAATCCCACCCAATTTTAATAAAAATCATTTTATTTTTTGAAACTTCGGAAATTCATAATAAATATCCTTTTTCTCAGAAAAAATCGAATCTCCTATCTATTCCATAGGAAATTAAATTCTCTACAACTTTGTAAGTTTAAGTTTTTCCAAATTTCAGACAGAAAATATCCGAAATCCACAAATGGATGATTTTTAATACCTTATAAAATTCATAACAAAATATACGCTAATTTTTAATGGTTCAAAATTTGTGGACATATACTCAACTTATATATGTATAACATATCCAAAAATCACAACGATCTAACGGTCGGATTAAAATTATAACTCACACAATAGAACTTTAAGAACACTGATTTAATTTTTAATACCCTTATTCCGACAAAAATACTGATAAAACCCTTCAACATTAATCCGTTCAATTATATCCACATAAAATAAATATTTCTTTACTGGCAACTGGCCGTTCCTAAGAAAGAGGGGGCTTTCCGATAAGAATTTCTCCTTACTGGCGCACAATTAGGTGACCAAACCTCTCCTTGACAGAACTTTCTAGACATTGCCAATAATGCTATCTAATAATGTTATTCAAATAATATGAATTATTAAAATGATAATGGGAAATACTGTGCAGTGACAATTATTGAAACAACAATAATATAAAATATCAACGCAGCAATTATTGAATCAATAAAATAAAATATGTAATAATCATTAAGTAGTGCCTTTTTACGTAAGAATCAATAATTCAAAAATACTGTGTAATACCGTGTGCTACTGTGCAACCACACGTATTACTGTATTTTAACCACTGGGTATTCCAACAGTGTTAACGGTAACCATTACGCCGTTATTTATAAAAACTCAAATTTGTCATTTTTTTCATCCAACAGTTATTCTGTTATGGGGCCCACAAATGGTTGCGTCGTCGTACGAATATTCCCCGACAACAAGAATATTCCATGACCAAACAAATATTCCCCGACAACAATGAATATTTTATAACCATTTGCTTATTTTGCAAAATTTGCACATTTCACCCATAACTTTAAACTTTTATCAATTTAACAATTTACTAAATAGAAAAATTGAATACTTTTATTTCATAAAATTCGGGGTCTTACAATCTCCCCTCCTTATGAAATTTCATCCCCGAAATTTACGTACCTGGTATTTCGAAAAGTTGAGAATACCTTGCTTTCAGATTTCATCTTCCTTGTCATCATGATTTCTCAATTGATTATTATAGAATACAGCTTCAAAACAAAGGTTAATTGACATATCACAATTTGTCAATTTATCAAGTAAGAAATTTCAGCTTAGGTAAGTCACACACTTGCGAAGTATATTACTCATCTCTCCCTTCCTAGTTCTAGACTCAGATCTTTGCCAGCAACCATATCCCTAAGCTCTGATACCAAATGTAACTCATGTCCCAACCGTGGACATCACCTTACATTGATACCTATCAGTTTTCCACCGCAGAACGGCATCCCCTATGGAGAGTTTGGCTTCGGTGCATCCCTCATCAACAGAAAGTCACCAGATAGAGGCTCGGGGCTCTTTACTTATAGCTCTGATACCAAATGTAACACCCCCAAAATAGGTCCAATCCACACAACCTATTATGAGTCGCCACGAACTACACTCAATGCATTTTCCAAATACAAACTTCATTATTACAATTGTCGTGCAAAAAATACGATAACACATATGTTGTGAGTTTTACTACAAATAGATACCAACTGTGACTCTCATTCCTTTACCTGGATATCACCTCATATTTATACCTTACAGTGGTACCTTACACAAAGGTACAGTCAATAACTGTTTTAGAAATTAAAATCTTCGAAAAATGCTCAAAGAAACCTTCGTACATTGGAGGCCATGCATCTAAGTTATAATAAATATCATATGACTGGAGAATTATCCTTGGTTGACCCAATAAACCCAAAAGAAAAATGAGAAGATTGCTATCATGTTTTTTCCAATGTTGAGTCTTCTCTTGGCATATAATTATCTCCATTGTCTCTAATTGAGAATTATATTTCAACCAAACTCCAAGATTATATATGTAGTGCTCGTAGATATACTCAGCAAGTGGATGTGCACAACCTTGTCTTATGATAACACGAAGTCGCATTTCATTAGACATCTTGTATGATAGTGGAAAAACACCCTTCCAACGTTGGCTTTGCCTCACCCTATTTGATTCACCAAATATAACTATTAAATGATGTATAAAATATAACACACTATTCTAAAGTTCTCAATAAAATTATTTCCATACTGTTTAGAGAAAACCTCCACAGCTGGAGACCACCGTTCTATTCCCCTGTTACCCCCGCTCGACCCAGCTACACTCTTATTAACTGAAAGGAATTGTGAAGCAGAATAGTGAGCACAACTAGCCCAGTAAAGAATATCATGATTAAAGATAATTAAATTATCAATAGCCTTCATCAGTAATAAATCAGAGATTTAGAACATATGGTAGATGATAAAACTTTTCAACTATAGTTGCAGCGGAACGAGTAATCTATTAGAAGAGTCAAATAGACCATAAAGTCTATTATCTTCTCGATGTTAAAATTCCACCAACAATAAATTATCCCTGTAACATCAATCAACAGTTCTTGTCCAAAATCATGTGAATAACTCATAATCATAATTGTGGTTCTAAATTCATCTTCTCATCCAGGACGAAGATAATTTTCATCACATGTCTTTACCTGAAACATCAAAGATCATGGTTATACCAAATCATAGTTCTTGTTTATAATCATACTGATAAATTTATCTTTGCACTACGGGCCAAAGATATTCATCAACAGTTCATCTTTGCATTATTGACCAAAGATATTCAACAATAGGTCATCTTTGCACTACAAGCCAAAGATATTCAATAACATATCATCTTTGCACCACATGCCAAAGATATTAATCTCTCAAAGAAATATATAATCATCTTCGAAATTAGTGTTTGTCAGTAAAATTAGGGTTTGGTCATAATACCCCATAATTGACCAACCATTGTCAGTCCACAAAATACAGTTCATAATTATAGCACTAAAAAAATCAAAATATAATATTATATTATTATTCTTATCCATTGATGAAAATCCAAAACTAGAGTTTGGATTCCATATTTGATTTATTCTTCATATATAACATTTTTAATTAAGTTAAAATAATTAACTTAATTAATCTTGCATAAATTCATATAATAAAATAAATAATTATTTATAATAATTCTAATAACCTTTTCATATATTATTTAAATAATTTATAATTATAATTTCATGGAAAATAATTAATAAAAACATTTCTACCATAAAATTAATTATCATAAGAATATAATTTATAATAATAAAATAATTTATAAACATTCGTGTAATAAATATATTTTTATTTATTACATAATTACATACACACATTATCTTGTACAAATCCTCATCCTTAAAATAAAAAAAAAATTTATACGCAAAATTTATGATTTAATTTTTATAGAAAATATCGGGTTGTTACAAATATTACCCCTACTGCCGTCAGATACTTGTTAGGAGTTCCGACAGAGGCGCTCAAAGGCAGGACTGTCCGTTTAGGTCCTTTGAGCGTAGATGCTATGAGCGGGCTTTTGAGTGAGCCTATGCCTGATGATGTCAGAATCAGGGATTGCATTCTTCGGCGATTGTTCCTGATGATCATTAGAGGCTGCTTCATAGCAGATAACTCTTCCACGGTATCTTTCGCTTTGATTAGCGCCACATATCATGTGGACCATATTGGAGAGTATGATTAGGGCTCCTACACCTTTGCCTATTTCCTCCGGGGTATGCGTATGCGCTCACAGGGTTTGACCGAGGCTTGGCTAGGATTTTACCCATTTCTGCTGGTGAGTATTTCTCTTGTCATTTCCCATTTATAAGTTAAGAGTGTTTATTGATAGCAGATATTTTTCCATTGTGTTGGCAGTTTTTGGCCTATGAGAGACTTCCATGTCTACGTCCTGTGAGTGTGTTAGGTTTAGATGTAATAACCCGAGATTTTCTATATAAAATAAATAAGAAATTTTGCGTATAAATTTTTTTTTTTTTTATGACGAGACTAAGTGTCAAGTAAAGTGAACGATAAATGCGAATACATTTATTACTTGAAAATTAGAAATAATTTTGGAATTATTAATTACCACAAATTATATGGTAATAAATTTACGTAGTTTAGAAATGTTTTTATTAATTATTTTCCATGAAAACATGATTGGAAATAATATATGAATCGATAATTAGATTTATATAATAAATATTTTATTATATGAATTGTTCGTAATATTTAAGTTAATTATTTTAACTTGATTATTGATCTTTGGTAATACGAAGAATAAGTCGGATATGTGATCCAAACCCTAGATTGGGATTGTGATCAAGAGATGAGAATAATAATATTATATTATTTTACTGATACCATAATTATGTCTTTGGGTATGTGAGACAGATAATATTGAGCAATGACGGTCAATTAGGTCATAGGATATTACCGTCTTTGAAACCCTAATTATTAAACTCGATCATGGGATATTTACGAGTAGTGATGTGTATATGAAGTTATTGTGTATATTTAATATCTGTAATTGAAGAAAACCCTAATTACTATTTTTTTTACCGATAATTAGGACAAACCCTAATTATTATAACCTTAATCGGTTGAAGTTAGAGATTGTAATGACTGTGTTAGTAACATACACAGATAATTAAAGAACCACTAATGGTCAATTAGAAACCCTAATTGATGACGTTGAGAAACCCTAATTTTAATTACCGGGTTTAATTTCGAAGTTACTGTATAAGTGTTTTAATTTACCAAAGGATAGAAGTTAATTGGTAAATTATAAGAATTAAATATAGTGATTAAATATTACATTTAATTGCCTTGTACAAGATTGCCCATACACTCTTAAACAAAGCCTAACCATCACCCATAACAAATCAGAAGCAAGAATCAAGAATTTTTGGCAAAAAGGGTATAAGGACACTAAACCTAGAAATTCTTTGATTCGATGTTATTTGATGCAATTGATTGTTTAAAGTTGTGTAATAGAATGTTAATTGATGATATGGGTTGATAAATCAAAGACCCATAACAAAGAAAGTGCTAATTTGAAGATTTAAGCAAGTTGGAAAAACCGAATTCTGTTATTTTCACCAAATGTCAGAGGCCATAACTCTTTGCTCGATCATGAGTTTTATTCTTTAAAAGTTGTTATGTGTAACCTGATATATGGTCTTTAATCTGCAAAAAGAATCAAGTCTATATCATGTATATATTAGAAGTTATAGATGGTCAAATATGGTTGACCGATCATGATAAACTGCTTTTTTTAGGCGATAATCTGTAATGGGGGCATTCTCGTCCACTTTTTGTGCTTTAAAAGGTCTGGGCTTTTGATATGTTGTAGTGCACTGAGTTAGGAAGCCATAGGCTTTGGAATGACCTCATTCCGACCTCGGATGAGGGAATTACGGTGATTGGAAGGAAATGTGTCAAATTTCTCAAAACTGAAAGTCAGCAGCAGTATGTGATATTCGGGACACTGTTTCGATTAGTTAATGTTTCCAAAACCTTTTGGGCTTTTGGTATATTATAGTAAACCGAATAAGCTTTCCATAGACTCTGAAACGGACTAAATCCGATATCGGAGGAGAGAGTTATGACATTTCAAAGTAGTAGTGTCAAAACTTCCCAACAAGTGCGGTGCAGTCCATTTGAACGGAATTTCTGGGCTGATGTGTTCGGAATTTGGAAATGGTCAAAGAATAAAAGTTGTATCCCCAGAAGTTAGCTTCGCGTGGGCTCAAGAATCGCTCAAAAATGTTTTAAAATGAAAGAGTTATGACTGTTTTAGCGAAAGAGGGTAAAGCTGAAACGAGATTGAAAACTGTTATGAATGTCCACTTTTGACGCACTGTTTGGGCTACCTAATGAACCGGAATTGGGTAATTCGTATTTTTTAAAAATAGTCTTACATACCATGTATAACATATCCAAAAATCAGATTAATCGGAGTTATGAGCAATGCGTTAGAAAATCGCAAAGTGAGCTATTGAAAAATTAGTATAAACCAAGTCCCACATCGACTAAATTGAGAACTTCACCATTTTCTAAACCTATAAATAGAAGGGCTTGGCCTTTGTTTCATTCACCAACAATAAGGCCTCCAATTTTTGAGAAAGGCTATGTTGTGGGAGAACTTTTTATAAAGATCTCCTTAGTTAAATTTTGGCGTGGAAGTGCGTATTCAGTCTGTGGAATTCGTATTTCCGGGTATGTTTCTTATTTAATTTTTTGTAATGTTATTATTTTTAATTGTTAGTTAAAGTTTGAATTTTTGAAGTTTAGTTAGCGTTGTTAATAAACTAGTTAGTTTACTATGTTTATTTTGGCTTGGAATTGATTATGTAAATGAGTTATTTGTGATGACTTTTAATATTTTGTGATGAATTTCATTAATTAATTATTATTAATGATATTAAAGTTATTTAATGATTATATTAAATAATTTAGTTTTAAAATGATTTTTAATATTATAAAAATCATTTTAAATGAAAATAAGGTATTTAAAAATATTTTAAGTTATAAAATATAACTTTTAATATTTAAATGATAATTTCATTAATAATTAAATATTAATGATATTAAGATAATATTAATGATATTTAGTTTATTTAATGATTAATATTAAATAAATAGTTTAAAAATAGTTTTACTTATTTAAAACCATTTAAAGAGGATATTAAGGATTTAAAAATATTTTAAATTATAATTAATGACTTTTAATATTTGGATAAATAGTACATTAATATTTAAATATTAATGATAATTATTTGGGTAATATAAATGTTTTAAAAATAGTTTGAGTTATTATAAATAACTTTTTATATTTTATAATGGTTTCATTAATAGTTTAGTATTAATTAAACTATTAATGATAATGGAATTGTTTAATGTTTAAATCATTTAATTATGATTCGATATTTGAAAGTTATAAATTTTACCAAACTAGTCGACTTGAGAACCGATTATGAAGTTCTCGAATTTGAAGAAGAACACCTATAGTAACAGCTTATATCACTATAGGCCCTTTAGTGACATATTTGAATTATTTTAAATTTTTCAATTTCGAAATTGCGAAAATGATTAAAATAAGATGTCCGATATTCTGAGATGTTGAGGTATAGAATAAGAGTCTTAGACTCAGTATTTACCCGATAAAGTTGTCGGTACGCCGACAAATGTCAGACCGTATAAAAGAAAGAAAAGACTACTGTAAGAGCATGGATGAGATATTTGAAAATGTATAAAAATATTTCAAGTATAGAATAGGAACTAAAAGTATGATCACTGTGATTATGTGATTGGACTATGTTTCAATCGTAATAGACAAGATTATGTGTTAAGATATATTGTTCTAATCGAATCTAATGATCGATTATTGATAGGTTATGATAAAGAGATAAAACCTAAGTTGAGATTTGTAATCGTGAATCAGTAAGTATCCTACCCTTGCATTTCCTTTATGCAATGGACATGAGTAAGAAGTTTTGTAATTATTCTATTCCTGCATGATTATGTACTCTTTGATTATCAACATGCTAGCTCGAGATATATATATTACATTCGTTGATTTCTAAATGGTTATACAAGTGTCCCCACTTGATAACCATGACATTTATTCACATATTGATATACCTTTGTCAATTACCCGTATACATATATGTTGAATTACATATTATTGTTGAGCAAGATTAAAACCTTGGGTTTGGAACTGTGCATGTATGAACATCCCTATATGGGAAGATTTTGTTTCAAGGCGGATAGAGTGAGCGATGAATTTCGTTCAAGTTATGTAGTATTGATCAATATGTGGTACAACGGGTGATCACCTCCGTGTCGTAAGTAAGCTAGAGCGGTTTATGGATGGATTTCTGCCAAACCTTTTGAAAATGAAAAGAATGTTCATAGTATGATTCTTAAACCCTATTCATGGTAGAGCTGAGCCAAATTTAAATAATTTGGAAGAGAGTTGTTATGTGAATTTTTATCAAGATGATTACTTCACAACTTTCGATTCGTTGTAGAAGTGTTATGTAAAGAGAATACTTATATTCTTTCAAATTATATATATAATTGCTATTACTTCTTTGGGCACTCAAATGCTCATCCTTGCTTAAATTTAATGTTTTCGAGTTATGTATGAGCAACTTCAAGGCTCGAACACGAACAAAGGAAAAGGAAAGCTGATCGAATAAGTGTGTATTATGAGTTAATGGTTATAGTTGTATTGGTATCTATTCAAGTATTGTAAGGAATGTATTTGAAGGTCACGTACCTGGAGAAGTAAACTTTGTTGTATGTAAATTAAGTTCTAATGTATTATTATATTAGTATTATTCAGCTTAAAGAAATGGTATCGTGGAGAACCGAGTTCGGGTTTCAAGTACCTGGATTTGGGGTCGTCACATTAGATACCTATCCACGAGGACAACGATGGCATCATTCCATTTTACCGGAGGTCCCTGTAGCTGAGGGCTTCACTCACTGCCGTATGCAGCTGGAGTTGCTGACAGTTGACACCATCACATGGATTCCCTATTCAAGGACTTTGAGGATGGATACCCGACTGGAGTCGAGTATGTGATTTCCACCAGGAGAGTTCCTCTCCTCACAGATGGAGGCTGGGAGCTCTATTTAGGAGAGCGTGTTATTAGGAGCACCACAGGGGAGATTCGTATGCCGATCTTGCCTCCTATCAGGCGTCATTGGATTGTATCACAGTCACCCGTCACGGATATCCCATTGTTGGGGGTTGACAGTTTTGCATTATCAGAGGGTCCATGTACTTAGGAGACGTTCCAGCGTTGGTGGTTCCCTCGTACTATTAGAGCCTAGTCCTGCGCCACACAGTTTATGGGGGATATGGTTCCAGGATCTGTGATGATGAAGGATTGGATAGTTTGTGTCAGAGATCCGACTCATATGACATATATTGATAGTTTGACCCGATAGTTGGACCAGGCACATATATTTATCCGGCATTTGGGCAGAGATCCGGCAGAGGCGGCTTTATTTGATCCTTCCAGCTAAGGCGCTGGCCCCTCAGATGACCCATTCGGTTTTGCCGATGCAGATCCTCCTCTATATAGGCCTGATATCCCTGTTGATAGAGATCCAGTGACTCAGGAGGAGTTACATCAGGTGGACAGGATTGATGATGTGGACATCGACACCATGATCTTCTTCTGATGTGTATTCTCGTTATATCTTTTGATAGGCCTTTGTTAGATATTGGGTGGCTGTACCCCATTCTCACTATATCTTTTGATAGGCCTCTGTTAGTAGTAGGGCGTGTGTGCCCCATTTCCCTGTATTTGTAGATGTACATAGATGATGTATTGAATGATGATATACTTAGGAATGTATGCACAACTTTTCCATTCCCAATATCATATTGCCATCTATTATCTGATATATATGTATCATGTTATGCATATTTATGTATGTCTAGAGATATTCGGTATTGACCCCTGGATGGTCTTATGACACGGCCCACACAGATGTCTTCTTCGACAATTAGCCATATAGATCATACCCCACCGACATTGGTGGTATTGGGTATGCGATCATGGTATGATAGTATGTCACCACCGCACGGGGTGTTCAGAGATCGCCATCGCAAAGACATACCATGACCTTATTAACTTTTCAGGTTCCTGCAGGGTTTGTGGATGAGATGCTAGAGCATTGGGTACCGGATAGGCAAGTCTTCCGATTCGGGACCCATGAGTTGACTCCTACTTTGGAGGAGTATGCACGATTGACGACGCTGCCTTTAGACAGACCTTGCGTGCACATGGCTTTGGGAGACATGAGTAGACGTTTCATGACTCTTATTGGATTGCGGGGCAGAATAGTGCAGGATGAGCTGACATCTGGCCACGTGATATCCCAACGTTTTTTGTATGACAGATTTGGCTCAGAGGATAGCTATTTCATCGCGCCGGAGGACTATTTGCGTGTGGCCGGGGTTGATGTACTGATGCTATGCATACTGTCGTATGTCTATATGCCACGGTAAATGGATGAGATAGACATAAGTGTTATCATGGTCGTAAGATCTCTTAGGGAGGGTCACACCATTATACCTATGATTGTAGCAGAGACCTCGCGATCAAGATCTCATCTTTGCACTTATCCGGCATGTGAGTGTTCACCGGAGTTCTGGCCATGCTATATGTGTGGTTTATGTCACACTTGAGACCGATTGGCACTCTTAGATGACATGGGTATTGGTTCACCCATGATGTAGCCATGTCATACTCCTTTCAACCATTTGAGTGTATAGATGCTCTGTCTTGGTCCACATTTTTGGCAGATATCAGAGATCCATTCAGCATATTGCCGTGTTCACGGCTTAGTTCACCATACAACTTCATTACTCATGCTCCGGGCATGGACTACCTCCCTCTGGCTGGTTTGAGGGGCGTGACTACTTATCACCCACTGGGCGTGATGTCACAATTTGACCAATTCTAGGACTTTCATCCTTTTGAGGGGCCAATAGGTCAGCGTTCAGCTTCTCGATATCTCTTAACAGAGGACCGATCCCGTGTGTATGCTTATTGGGATCAGCGTGAGATAGCTGCTTTTTCTGTGAGCCATCCGGGTTGTTCTACAGAGTATTCCGCATGGATGGAGACAAAGATTTTATCGGCTACAACAGTATCTACAGTACCGGATAGTGAGTGTGATGATGTAGAGCCCATAGAGGACATCGATTCCTACATCGAAGAGGAGCCCGCTGCTGGGTTCCCAGCATTTCCTCCGGATTCTCCCAGTACTAGTACTGTTGTGATTCAGTACTCAGTATAGTACTTTGAGTAGAGTCTTCATCTGATAACCTTTGAGAGAGATCAGGCTCGATCTATGATGTTGACTACTCTTGATGGGAGAGACGCAGCTCTATTAGAGAGAGACGAGGCATTAGCTCGCGGAGATATCGCTGTTGTTGAGTGGGATGAGGCTAGATCAGCCAGAGACGCAGTGATAGTTGAGCGGGATAGTGCTATATCTGCCCGGGATGTAGCCATCACAGATAGTACTACCGTGAGGTCCCTTACCATTGGCATGATCGCATAGATGAGCGCATATATTAATGATCATATGGTCACCATGCAGATGGCCGCAGATTTGTTGGGTCGTGTGGATATTCTCGTACAGGAGATCACAACTTAACCTCCATCTTCTAAGAGGGACGCCATGTTGGGCTTGTTAGCTCGCATATACCCTGACTTGTAGATGAGCTTGTATTTTCCTGCACAGACTAGCTTAGCCATTTTGTCATGTACAGTTTATATTGTATATATCAAACATCATTATATATATGACAGGGAAATATATTTTTGGATCACTTCCCTTTTAGATATGCTTTTCTACTTGCTCGATAGTTTGCCTGCTGCTTCAGGGCTTGTTATCTTGATGTATTCTGAATTCCTCTTGGGTGGATGGACATTGAGTTGTCTCTGGGTAGTTCAGAATGGATCATCGAGCTGTATGTATCCCTACCATCTTTGGTGTCTTGGGACTGGTTTCTGAATGAAAATGTGGAGAGGAGTGTGGCTTTCCTCTCTCGAGATTGACTGCGCACCACTACGATGGTCGCGAAGATTTCTATTTAGGAGAAGCCTAGTTAATTCCACCTCTTATGGATTGGTGTTGCTCTTCAAGGTATGACCGCAGCTTAGATAGTCGCCGAATCTCCTATTTGGGAGGAGTTCAGGTAATTCCATCCCTTTGGTCTGAAGCCGAATGAAATGTAGATGATTGAAAGGTGATCCTAGTACCAATTGCCAATGGTTTGTGTTTTGTTAGGGGGTGAGACCAAACCATGAATGGCTTCCTACGTACTCCTATTGAAGAGGAGATCAGGTCTGCGTAGTTTGAACCTGGTGTAAGAGGTTCAACGCTGTGTATGGCAGAAATGGTGTAGGAATGTTTTTGTTGTTTTTGTTTTTGTAAGGGTAGAAATGTTTTTGTTGTTTTTATTTTATTGCGACCGGTCCATAGGAAATGGTTTCCTACGTACTCCTATTAAAGAGGAGATCAGGTCGGCGTAGTTCGCCCCTCAGCGTGAGTGGAAAAGCGTGATCCCATGTGCAGGTCAGAGTGCAGGGAGGAGAAAGTCTAATCATAGGTTGAGGATAAACTGGAGGTACGAGAAGTTTGATCCCAGGTATGGGTAGCCAAACTGCAAACGCGAGAGGTTCAATCCGTAGTGGGATGACCTAAGTCGTAGGAACGCAAAGGAGCCAGGCTGCTGGCTTGAAAAGTATGTTTCCCTGAGGGGCAAAGTGTAGAAAAGTTGTATGTGGTATAAGGTTAAAGAACCGGAATGACTGGTGATCTAATGGTTCAACACCAGGATATTTGCTTGATGGCAACTTCAGACATAGTACCGTTTCACGGCGTCCGAGTTGATGAGTTGTGGAAATTCATCGCCGTCCATTTCTCGCAATCTGAGAGCACCTCCTGTCAATATTTCCTTGACAACAAACGGGCCTTCCCAGTTAGGAGCGAATTTTCCCTAAGATTGATCTTGGTTGTCAAGGATCTTCTTCAAAACCAAGTCATGTTATTTAAACTTCCGTAGCCGGACTTTTTTGTTGTAGGATCTGGCGATCCTTTGTTGATATAACTGACCATGGAAGATAGTTGCGGTTCGCCTTTCGTCTATTAGAGACAATGGGTGATACTTGTCTTGTACCCATTGGTCTTCAACCAGTTGATCGTCTATCAACACTTGGAGGGAATCCATTTCAACTTCTATGGGGAGTACTGCTTCCATCCCATAGGTTAATACATAAGGGGTTTCCCCAGTGGAAGTGCGCATTGAGGTTCTGTAGGCTAACAGAGTTAGAGGTAATAGGTCAGGCCAATCTTTGTGGTTGGCGGACATCTTTTGCATAATCTTCTTGATGTTTTTGTTAGTTTCTTCGCTAGCACCATTCATCTTCGGACGATAGACGACAAAGTTAAGATGTTTGATGTGGAATTTACTGCATAATTCCTCCATCATTTTGTTGTTGAGGTTCTTAGCATTGTCTGACACAATCACCTCTGGTTGTCCATATCGACAAACGACATTGTTTATGATGAAAGCAATGATGACTTCTTTAGTAACCCGGGGGAAGGAGGCTGCTTCTACCCACTTGGTAAAGTAGTCGATCATGGTGAAGATAAATCGATGACCATTACTGGCTTTAGGCTCAATGGGACCGATAACGTCCATTCCCCACATTGAGAAGGGCCAAGGTGAACTCATATTGTGGAGTTCCCGTGGAGGGGCGTGTATAGCATTCCCATGAATCTGGCACTGATAGCAACGCCTGAAGTGGTCATTGCAATCAGCTTTAAGAGATATCGAATAATGTCCTGTCTTGAGGACTTTCTTGACAAGGAGGGGGCCACTCATGTGGGGGCCACAGACTCCGCCATGGATTTCATCCATAAGCCTTTGGGCTTGATCTTTGTCTAGACATCTGAGGAGACCTAGTCCTGCATCTCTTTTGTAGAGTGCATCTCCACTCAGATAGAATTTCATAGCAAGTCGATGTATCCGCCTTTTCTCAGTCGGGCTCGCTTCAGCGGGTGTAGATCCATCTCGTAGGTATTCCTTGATATGCTGATACCAAGGATGTTAGATGGGAGGTAGCTCATCCGATACTTCTCCAACGTAATTCCCATAGGCTGGGGCTTTGTGCAGGGAAATTGTGACGCTTGGCAAATGTTCCTTATCTGATATACGAATCAAAGATGCCAAAGTAGCTAATGCGTCCGCAAAGTCATTCCTATTACGAGGAATGTGTAGAAAGGAGATTTCTTCGAACTCCAAAACCATCTTCAAAACCTACCGATGGTAAGGCAGCAAATGTAGTTCCTTGGTTTGATAGATTTCGATGGATTGTTTGATTACCAACTCTGAATCTCCAAAGACAGTTAACCGCCTGATGCCCATTGAACGGGCAAGTTTTAGCCCCAAGAGACAACCCTCATACTCAGCTGTGTTGTTGGTGCTGACAAACTGCAATTTGACGGCGATGGGATACTGCTCCCCCGTACCAGATACTAGACATGCTCCAGCTCCAGAACCTTCCATATTAACAGCTCCATAAAAATACATCTTCCATGATTGGCGCGTATCGTACTGATGGTGTTGCTGAACTGTCATTACTCCTTCATCAGTGAAATATGTTTCCAAGGGTTTGAAATGCCCTGAAGGTGCGGTGGCCAGTTGATCCGTAATTCCTTGACCTTTGATGGACTTTTGAGTCACATATACGATGTCAAATTGTTGTAGGATCAACTGCCATCTGGACAACCGGCAATTTAACATGGGTTTGTTGAACACGTATTTGAGAGGATCCACGCGGGATATGAGATGGGTTGTGTGACCATTGAGGTAATGCTGTAACCTCATGGAAGCCCATTCTAAAGCACAACACATCTTTTCGATCAGAGTGTACTTGTGTTCACTGCTGCTGAACCTTTTGCTGAGGTAATAGATAGCTCGTTCTTGGCCTTTATCGTCTTTCTATCCCAGCATGCAGCCCATGGCATTGTCACTTATGGACAGGTACATGAACAGGGGAACCTCATCCTTGGGTGGTACCAACACGGGAGCTTTGACTAGATGTTTCTTGATTGTGAGGAAGGCATTTTGACACTCATCATTCTATTTCATGGAGGAGTTCTTCCTTAATAGCTTGAAAATTGGCTCACAGGTTGCTGTGAGTTGAGAGATGAACCTGCTAATGAAGTTGATTCTTCCCAAAAATCCCCGTATTTCCTTTTCTGTCTAAGGAATGGGCATTTCCATGATGTCTTGGATTTTGGCAGGATCCAGCTCAATCCCTTTGTGGCTGACTAAAAATCCTAGCAACTTGCCTTATTTAATGCCAAAGGCGCATTTAGCTGGATTCAACTTCAAGTGGTACTTACGCAACCTGTTGAACAACTTTTATGAGATGGTCTATATGTTCATCCTCCTTCCGGGACTTGACAATGATGTCATCCACGTAGATCTCGATCTCTTTGTGCATTAAGTCATGGAAAAGAGCCATTATAGCTCGTTGATAGGTGGCTCCGGCATTGATGAGGCCGAATGACAACCATCTATAGCAAAAGGTTCCCCAAGCCGTGATGAAAGCAGTTTTCTCACGATCTTCCTCAGCAACCATGATCTAATGATACCCCGTAAAGGAATCAACAAAGAAGTACATGTTGTATTGCACAGTATTATCAATGAGAATGTGGATAAATGGCACGTGAAAGCTTTCTTTTAAACAAGCTTTGTTCAAGTCCCGGTAATCCATGCAAACTCGCACCTTCCCTTCAGGTTTGGGCACGAGCACAATGTTGGATATCCACTCAGGATATGTGGACACCATGATGATCCCAGCTTGAAATTGTTTCACAATTTCTTCTTTTACCTTTAAACTCCACTCAGGTTTCAATCGCCTGAGCTTTTGCTTGACTGGCTTAAATCCCTCTTTAATGGGAAGGCGATGATGGACAATGTCAGTGGACAAACCCACCATGTCCTCATGAGTCCATGCAAATACATCCTGGAATTAGATTAATATCGTAACCATGTCATTCCGTTTGTTTGGGGTAAGGTTTGAACCAATCTGGATTAACTTTGGGCTTTCTAAGGTTCCGAGATTGAAAGAAGTGGTATGATCAAGGTTGGGTTTGGGTTTGTCTTTGACCCATTCTTGAATTTCTGGAGGCACCTCAATGTCATCCTCAGATATCCATCGTATTTAATTCATCTCTACATCAAATGTACAATCCTTGTGGAGAAGAGGCACCGTATCAGCAAGTACAGTCACATCTAAATTCAAAGTCCTGAAACAAAATATACTTTCACTTAGTATATATGAAATGTGTTGATCATACACAGTGTTAGCATATACTGACAAAATAAACTGCTAATACTCTATAGAAAAGTAAGCAGTTATTATATCTACAGGACAGAAAGATTTTCTGCCCGATTTACCCTTGACGACCAATGAAAGGAGTGTTGTTCCAATTGGCAAGGGCAAAGTCCAGGTGGACCGCATTGATGATGTGACGCCCCCAAATCCAGGTTCTCAAACCTCAGATTCAGTGCTCACGATCCTATCATCATCATAAGCATTCTATAACTATTTCGAAATAATAAACATACATTGTTCATTATACAAAAGTCTCAAAACATGGTCCCAAGGTCTCTCTAACCTTAACTTTAAATACACCATTTATAATACAAACAGTTTACTCAAGAAATTCCATTAGATAATAACTAATTTAACATTCATTCTAAAATTACTCTCGGATCTTGCCCTTGCCCTTGTCCTTCGCATTAGATCCTTGGGCTTAATCGAAAATAGAGGTCATGATATAGCAAGAGTAAGCAACTAATTTGCTTTCACAAGTTTATAAAGACAAAGGAGATATATCATGACTTAGAAAGAAATATTGCCTTCAATGTTCAACAATAATATAAGATTGTGAAGGAACATGAATTAATAATCAACAATTGAATATTCGATAATTGAATAACATGAACTGAGTGGTTTTGAATAACCATGAACATTTGCCAAGGTGCTCAAATGATTTAAATGGACCTTTTAATAAGTTTTGGTATTCAAGGGGATCAGCCTTTCATACCCCGTGATTTATGCATAAACACTTAATAATCCGACATTGATATCATGCCTTAATCAAATTTGTTCATTTCTCAGTCAAGAGTTCTTACCATATCAATTAATAAGAACAGTTATTTAAAATCCATTTGATTTAACAAATTTAGACATGCTTGATCTAGCTGATACAATTAGCATAGATCTATCCCATAAACAGTTCATAAATGAAGAACTTTAATTTAATTCACAGTTCAATGGCAGTAGAACGGAATTCAATTGCACAAAGTGCGAATTTCAATAATCAATAAAGACGTGAATAATCATCAATAATTATTCACTAATATGCTTTGAAAATAATAACTCAAGTTGAGTTAGGAAACTTGCCTCGATCGTGAGTTACTGACTCTGAAATAAATTTCTATCCACTATGTAGTTAAATTATCTTCCTTTGAGAGACCTATAATTAGTCTTTCAATTAGTCAATGCATAACATCAGATTATGTAATCACATAGATATCATACATTACAATAAGTTCTTATAAACATTATCATGCCTAGATAGTGTTATTATTAATTAACGACTACCTTTAATTCACATAATATTATTAACTTAGATAATATTAATTCACCTTCTAGTATTATTGGTTCACTAATAATACTTTAAATCATTTACCAACATTTTATTCACTTACTAATATTATTAATCATTTAATAATATTTTATCCCTTTACTAATATTATTAATCATTTAATAATATTTTATTCACTTACTAATATTATTAATCATTTAATAATATTTTATTTAATCTCTAATATTATTATTTAATAATAATACTCTAATCTAATATTTTTATTTACATAACAACATCATATTATAATATTATTAGTATTATAATAATATTCCAATGATTTATTAAATTAATAAACAATTTATTCTAATTGTTCTTCCTTTAATAACCTCTTATTTAATATCCATAAAAGGTCATAAGTAATATTTATTATTATAAATTACCAAAATACCCTAAGATAGTCATGATATAATATATTATGAGCATTCAAGCATAAAAATCATATTTTTCTCATTAAAGGCATCATTTAACTATTTATTTCCTTTTATTCATAACTCTAATCATTTTTAGGAAAATAGCAAACTGATTCAAAAAAATTCTCAGCTTCTGGATTTTAACAGAATATGAACCAACAATGATCCTCTAATTATTCTAGAATTTTAGAAAGTTATTTACTATTTTTAGAGTGTCCAAAACACTCGGATCTTGCTCTATTTTTCATAAATTGGGTTTTACTCAGACAAATCTGAAATTTTCAGGGTATGCTCTCTTAACATATATGAAGCTACTGTAAAAATTTTGGAATTTTCCAGTGTATACACAGTGAGATATTTGTAGGATAATATTTATGGAGTCTTTTACGGAAATAGTCATTACGCACAATATATAACTCGAAACGTGTCCGTTATTTTTCCTACGCGTAGATAACTTCATAAGGTACCTCTGTAATATTTTTCCAGATTTTTACAAGATAAAGAATCGACCAAACTTGACCTCATGAAAAACAAGTCAAGAGCTGATTTAGAGTTTCAAAGCTTTAGCATATAAAGTGGACTGTTTTGGGAAAAATAATCTTAAAGGTTTCAAAACTTACTAGATTTGTGATCTACCACTTGGGTTTACTAGATAACTCATGTATCTAGCACCCCTTCTTGACGGATCATAATTCCAAGTTGTAGAACTTGAGTTACACAAGATTTAGTGGAAGAAAAACAAGAGTTTTCACCCTTGGAGAACATATGCTCATTTTCTTCCTCTAAGCCTTAGATCCAACACTCAAGATACTTAGTTCCATGCATGATGGTATGTATAACTAGTGTATCTTGAGTAGTTGTATATAACCCCATCAAAACTCAAGCTATCAAAACAAGGTAAGAGAAGAAGATGAAGGTACATTATACCTTGACTTAGTGGCTACCTTCCTTGATTTTCCAAAGTAACTAATAAACTTAGGGGCATAAACAACTAGCACTCCTATATTTTTTTTTCTTTATATGGATGAAATTTCTCTTTCTTTTCTCTCTTTGAAGTTGGCTAGCTTGGGAGCAAGAGATAGAAGAAGAAGATGAAGAAGATGGAGAGAAAATGAAATGTTGGAATACGAATGAAGTGATGGAAGAATGAGACGTGCATTCAAAATGTAATGGGAAATTCATTATTAATTCTCCCACAATCATTTTGTTGCCCATTAGGTAAAACACTTTGTATTAATACTTACCTTAGGTTAAACATGATTAAATGTGCATAATGGAGTGGCAACCAATGGGAGCCTTACAACATTGTCCTTATGTTTAATCATGTCTACTAATGGACAAGCTAGATTAATTAATCCACTTAGGATCCTCATAATATCCACCATTTAGCTTTTATTTTAAATGCCCAATTTTGATTAATCAAATGTCTAGAATACCCCCAATCAACTGGGCTAAGTATTGGATTACATTTTATTTTCCTTGGGCTTTTCTTTTAATTGATTTGGGCTAGATAAAAACATAGTCCAACAATTTTAATAATGTTACCCAATTTGATAATTTAGGGCTTTCATCTCCAATCATATGAAGTTTAATTACTTATACATATGATTTTATCTCATAACCTAATTAGATTTACAAGAATTAGGTTTAAAATTATTAGTCACTTGAAATACTAAGTTTACCCACTTAAGTTAGTATACATATAAAATACTAACTTTTTCGTGTTATCATAACCCTTAGGTTATTTAATATCCTTACCTAATGTATAATTAGGTCACAAGGCTTTCATTTTTAATGAAATCTATAAATGTATGTATCCATATATAACACAAAGTAAAAAAAAATGTACATACATTAATGGTGACTTAAAATTCACGGTTATTACATCCTCCCCCCCTTATAAGAATTCCGTCCCCGGAATTACATATAAGGTTACTCAAAAAGGTGTGGGTAATTTTCTCTTATCCTTTATTCAAGTTCCCACGTAGCTTCTTCAAAGATTGTGGTTCCTCCAAAGAACTTTTACGAGAATGTATAACCTTATTTCGCAATTTCATTTCCTTTCTATCTAAAACTTCGATCGAATTTCCTCGTCACGATAAATCTTTTTTGACTGAATTGGCTAAATGCACGATATCACATGCTTGTAATCGAGGGCTTATATGGTCGTAGTACTAACACATGAAACACATTATGAATATGTTCCATTCAGAGGTAGAGCTACCTCAGACGCCTACTTCGCCTATCTTCTTCAAGATCTCAAAAGGTCCAATAAATCTCGGACTCAACCTTACCTTTCTTTCCAAACCTTATCTTTCCTTTCCAAGGAGATACTTTCAAAATGCATGGCTTCCCACCTCAAAATCTCGCTTCAGCGATGTAAGTCAGATACTTCTTACGGCGATCTTGAGTTGCTACCGGTCGGGCTCTAATCACCTTAATGGTCTCTACTGCCCTGCACGATTCAGCCTGGTCCCAACGATTGACGTTCGCCCACTTCATCCCAAAGATACTGGGCGTTCTACATTTCCTCCCATGATGTTTCAGACGCGGCGGCATTCGATCTTTGGCGTGGTAGCTATTGTTGTATGCGAACTCTACCAATGGAAGATGATCCTCCCAACTACCCTTAAAGTCCATCACACAAGCTCGATGTGTCTTCAAGTGTTTGAATTGTTCTCTCACTTTGCCCATCGATTCATGGATGATACGCGGTGCTCATCCGTAGTCAACTGCGTCCCCATTCTTTCTTGAAGACTCTTCCAAAAGTTTGACGTGAAACGCGGATCCCTATCCGACACAATAGATACTGGTACGCCATGTCTCGATATAATTTCTTTGATGTATAGTTTGGCTAGCTAGTCCAGACTATACCTGATCTTGATCGGAAAAAAGTGAGCCGACTTCATAAGACGATCTACATCACCCATATGGCATCGTGTCCCTTTTGCGTTGCTGGAAGTCCCACCACAAAATCCATCGTGATGTGCTCCCATTTCCACTCTGGAATCTCTAAAGGCTATAATAGTCCACTCGGTCGTTGATGTTCTGCCTTGACTCTCTGACAAGTTAGACATTTACTGACACATTCTCGCAACATCTCTCTTCATGTATGGCCACCAAAAGTGTTGGACGTAAGTCTTGATACATTTTTGTGCTTCTCGGTGTATCGAGTACCTCGTATTATGTGCTTCTTGCGTAATCTCTTCTCTTAGTTCGGTATTAATGGTACCCAAATTCGTCCTTCAAATCTTAGCAAATTCGGTGCCATCAATCTTGTATTTCAATTCATCCCTTCAACTAACTAGCTTCTTGATGTTGTCATAATCTTCGCCCTTCTCTTGAGCTTCTTTAACCTTATCTAATAAAGTAGGGCTCACGCCACAATAAATAATTTCTCATTGACCTCCGTGGTGCACTTAACCTCTAAGTCAAGTCGTTCAAATCCTTCACCAATTCCTCTTGAATGGTTAACTTCAATAACTTCTCTCCGCCTTTTTACGCTCGGGGCATCACCACTACATTTGCTTTGCTCGGATGGTAGCAGAATCTCACAATCATAATCCTTGATCAATTCTAGCCATCAGTAAGTATTACCTCATATTTAGCTCTTACGGGTGAAGATATACTTTAGACTCTTATGATCCTTATATATCTCACACTTCTCTCCATACAAATAGTGCCTCCAAATTTTCAAGGCAAAAACTATGCTTTGCTAACTCTGGTCATGAGTCGGATAACCCTTCTCATAGTCCTTTAGGCGACGTGAAGCGTCTGTAATGACCTTGCCATGTCTTTGCATCAAGACACGTACCAAGACCCTTGTGTGACGCATCACTATACACTACAAATCCTCCGTGTTGTCCGGTAAAGCCAACACAGGTGCTTGACCGAGCCTCTTCTTCAATTCCATGAAACTCGTTTCACATTTTTTCCGTCCAAACGAACTTCACCGCCTTTCTTGTAAGGTTGGTCAATGGCGATGCTACCTTTGAAAAATCTTGGATGAATCTTGATAGTATCCCGCTAATCCCAAGAAACTCCTAATTTACTCGCGGTGTCTTTGGCTGTTCCTAGTTGATAACCGCTTCTACTTTTGCTTTGGATCTACCGAAACACCATCTTTTTCGATAACGTGACCCAAAAATTGCACTCTCCGCAACTAAAATTCACACTTGGAGAACTTTGCATACAACTTCTCCCTCCTTAACGTCTCCAACACTTTCCTTAGATGTTCGGCGTGATCTTCTCTCTCGTCTTAGAATATACCGAATGTCGCCGATGAACACGACAACAAACTTATCCAAATCTCGCTTAAACACTGTTCATCAAATCCATGAATGTTTCTTTGGTGCATTAGTTAACCCAAAAGACATTACCGTAAACTCAAAGTGTCCATACCGAAGTTTCAATGCCGTCTTTGGAACATCCTCATGTCTCACCTTGGGTTGGTGATAACTTGGGTCCTCAAGTCAATTTTTGAAAAGTATTTTGCCCCCTTCAACTGATCAAACAAATCGTCGATCCTGGGCAATGGGTATTTATTCTTAATGGTGACCTTGTTTAACTCTCGGTAGTCGATACAAAGTCTTAATGACCCATCCTTCTTCTTTACGAATAAGACTGGTGCTCCCCATGGTGATACGCTTGGTCGAATGTATCCCTTATCTAACAACTCTTGTAGTTGAACCATCAGTTCCTTCATTTCTACAGGAGCCATACGATACGGCGCTTTGGATACCGGTGATGTCCCTGGTGCCAAATCGATAACAAACTCTATCTCTCTATCTGGTGGCAATCCCGGAATTTCATCTGGGAAAACGTTAACGAATTCCCTTACAATAGGTATTTGACCCAGTTTACCCTCGATTCTGCGGGTATCCACAACGTGAGCCAAATAACCTATACAACCCTTCCTAACCAACTTCCTTGCTTGCATCATCGTCAGAAAACAAGATTGTCTTGGCGATTTACTGCCATAAAATACCACCTTTGACTTATTCGGAGTCTTTAGGTGTACGCACTTTTTCTTACAGTCAATGACCGCTTCATGACTTGATAACCAATCCATCCCAAGGATTACATCAAACTCTCCAAGACGAATCGGTATCAAATCCACGTTAAGCTTAAAACCTCTTACATTAGCACAACAGTTCCTATAGATGTAGTCTACAGGGATAATTTCTTTGTTTGCTACTTCTACATTCATTGGGTGTTCTAATAGTTCATGAGGTAAACTTAATCTTTGAGCAAATTCATCGATCTAAAAAGAACATGAAGCTCCCGAATCGAATAACACATAGGCATTTATATCATTGATCGAAATTATACGACACCACCTCCTGGATGCCAAAGCATCTTGCCTTTGTCATATTGAATATTGAATGTCTTTGTTGGCTTGTTTGGTGAAATTTGGTCCTCCATTGGTTGTCTTTGTGTTATGCCCTCGCCGCAATTTCCGCCATCCATACTTTTTTTCTTCTTGGAAATCCTTGATCCGATGTCCCACTTCACCACAATTAAAGCAACCTCCTTTCTTCACCTTAGTACAATTGGGTGAGGTATGCCCTTCTGCCCCACATGTATATACATATCATTTTTCCTTTCCAAAGACCCAAAGTGACCCTTTCCACAGTTCCACACACACACCGACTTCTTTTGTTGCACGCTTCTTCGCATCTCCAGATTACTACCCCCACTGCTCCATTTCCGCTTCTTATTGTTGCTACCGCCACTGCTGACATTTTGATTCCCACCTTCTGATTTCTTCTTATTCTTCTCCCGATTGTATCTTGAGACCGCTTCGCTTCCTCCTTCCGCTATAAGAGCTTTTTCCAACAGAGTTGAGAATGATGGGATTTGTAAAATCGCTACCTTACTATAAATCCACGGCTTTAGTCCATTTTCAAACCTTCTCGCTTTCCTCACCTCTGTGTCCACCTGATGTGGAGCGAATCTGGCCAATTCATTAAATTTCGCAGCATACTCTGATACTGACATATTCTCCTGTTTTAGTTCCAAGAACTTGATCTCCATTCTTGCTTGAACGCTCTCAGGGAAGTAGTTCTCGAAGAACAACTTCTTGAATGCTTCCCAAGTCACGATTCCAGTTTCGGCTTTGTTCTGGTTGGTATCCCACCAATAGCTAGCCTCCCCCTTCATTAAGTAGGTAGCAAAAATGGTCTTCTGTTCTTCTACTACTCTAGCAATAACGAAGGCCTTCTCAATCTCCTTTACCCACATTTGGGCTTCTATCGGGTCTGTTGTTCCTCTGAACTCTGGCGGTCCTACTGCCTTGAAGTCCTTAAAGTTTACTATTTGGGTGCTCTTTGATTTCTACAAAGTTGAGCTTGATTCCTCATGGCTTCAACCATCACGTTAATAAAATCTTGCATTGGGTTTTGTTGAGATCCATTGCATTATTAACTCGACTCTTCAATATCTTGGTTCACGAGTCCACGTCTCGCTGCGCCATTATCTAGTGAAATAAAAATTCTAACACGTTACTCGGATTTATTATCATATGATTACTTAGTATGTAATACGCTATTTAATTAAACAATCGATGATCATTATGTGAGAGTTTTAAGTTACAAGAGATTTGGAAGTCTTTCTCCTACTTAGTGGGTTAAGTTTGTTTTAAAGAACATTTTCTAAATCGGTCCATCAATTCACATAACATTAAATAGAAAATTTACTATTTAAAATTTTATAACACATATCATAATAATACTGCATTTATATTCATACACCAATCTTCAGTGACTTACACGATTAATACAGGTATATTTTATAAATGCTACTATCCCATTTTAACACAAAAGATGGGATTAACTCATAATGATACCTCCCTACAAACACAATTAGGGAAAGTACATAACCATTTACTACCTCACACCTGCTGAGGTTTACATCAACATAAAACCTTATTACACAACAAGAAAGGTACTAATGCATCTATTTACAACTGGGCCATCACATCATCACCACTGGTGGCCCTGCCAGGTCACCTGCACAGGCTCCTAGGGAAGCAACTACTCCAGAACTCTACGTCGAACGGATCGACTAGACTCTCCTATCTCAGAGTGGACCCTCCTAGCCCCACTGCGTTGGCCCTCATACGCATGCGTCTAATGCCAGTCCTAAAGTCTCCACTCTGACCTTCATGGCATCCAGTGCCATCTCTAATAGGTCCACCTGTTTGGCCGACTTATGAAATGCTTCTTCCACCAGTATCTTGTCTGCGCAATCTCTACGCCAAACTCACTCTGCATCGCTAGATGCTCTACTCTCAATGTTTGCGAACTTTGCCTTCTCCCGCTTCTAAATTTGGACTCAGTATCTCTGCTAGCTCCATCTGTGCTCGATAAGCAAAGATCCTTATCTTCGCCGCTCCGTGTGTTGATGGTTCATATTCTCCGCCCAACTTTGCAAAATCCTTTGCTCCTCGAGCATAGTTTTTTCTAACAAAGTTACTAATCATCACATCCTTCGAGGTGTCCGACACCTCCTCCGGGACGACGACCTCCTCTCCGGTCTCTGTAATGGCTCCCCGACTATCACACGGCATCCTATAAAACAAGGATACAACATCGATTATTACAATAAAATATATCCATTGATGAAATGAAGTAATATTTTATTAAAACATAACACATACTCGATGAATCTCCACAATCCATCTCCTAACATACCGTAAGAGTTTTCTACTAAGGTTATAACCTAGGTTTCGCATTCCTAATGTTTATAACCTATGACTTTGATACCAACTCGTGACGCCCCCAAATCCAGGTTCTCTAACCTCAGATTCAGTGCTCACGATCCTATCATCATCATAAGCATTCTATAACTATTTGAAATAATAAACATACATTGTTCATTATACAAAAGTCTCAAAACATGGTCCCCAGGTCTCTCTAACCTTAACTTTAAATACACCATTTATAATACAAGCAGTTTACTCAAGAAATTCCATTAGATAATAACTAATTTAACATTCATTCTAAAATTACTCCACGGATCTTGCCCTTGCCCTTGTCCTTCGCATTAGATCCTTCTAGCTTAATCGAAAATAGAGGTCATGATATAGCAAGAGTAAGCAACTAATTTGCTTCACAAGTTTATAAAGACAAAGGAGATATATCACGACTTAGAAAAAAATATTGCCTTCAATGTTCAACAATAATATAAGATTGTGAAGGAACATGAATTAATAATCAACAATTGAATATTCGATAATTGAATAACATGAACCGAGTGGTTTTGAATAACCATGAACATTTGCCAAGGTGCTTCGATGATTTAAATCTGGACCTTTTAATAAGTTTTGGTATTCAAGGATCATCCTTTCATACCTCGTGATTTATGCATAAACACTTAATAATCCGACATTGATATCATGCCTTAATCAAATTTGTTCATTTCTCACCAAGAGTTCTTACCATATCAATTAATAAAACGGTTATTTAAAATCCATTTGATTTAACAAATTTAGACATGCTTGATCTAGTTGATACAATTAACATAGATCTATCCCATAAGCAGTTCATAAATGAAGAACTTTAATTTAATTCACGCAGATCAATGGCGGTAGAAGCGAATTCAATTGCACAAAGTGCTAATTTCAATAATCGATAAAGACGTGAATAATCATCAATAATTATTCACTAATATGCTTTTTGAAAATAATAACTCAAGTTGAGTTAGGAAACTTGCCTCGATCGTAGGTTCTGACTACGTAAATAAATTTCTATCCACTATGTAGTTAAATTATCTTCCTTTGAGAGACCTATAATTAGTCTTTCAATTAGTCAATGCATAACATCGATTATGTAATCACATAGATATCATACATTACAATAAGTTCTTATAAACATTATCATGCCTAGATAGTGTTATTATTAATTAACGACTACCTTTAATTCACATAATATTATTAACTTAGATAATATTAATTCACCTTCTAGTATTATTGGTTCACTAATAATACTTTAAATCATTTACCAACATTTTATTCACTTACTAATATTATTAATCATTTAATAATATTTTATCCCTTTACTAATATTATTAATCATTTAATAATATTTTATTCACTTACTAATATTATTAATCATTTAATAATATTTTATTCACTTACTAATATTATTAATCATTTAATAATATTTTATTTAATCTCGAATATTATTATTTAATAATAATACTCTAATCTAATATTTTTATTTACATAACAACATCATATTATAATATTATTAGTATTATAATAATATTCCAATGATTTATTAAATTAATAAACAATTTATTCTAATTGTTCATCCTTTAATAACCTCTTATTTAATATCCATAAAAGGTCATAAGTAATATTTATTATTATAAATTATCAAAATGCCCTAAGATAGTCATGATAATATTATGAGCATTCAAGCATAAAAATCATATTTTTCTCATTAAAGACATCATTTAACTATTTATTTCCTTTTATTCATAACCTAATCATTTTTAGGAAAAATAGCAAACTAATTCCAAAAATTCTCAGCTTCTGGATTTTAACAGAATATGAACCAACAATGATCCTCTAATTTTTCTAGAATTTTAGAAAATGATTTAAGATTTTTAGAGTGTCCAAAACACTCGGATCTTGCTCTATTTTTCATAAATTGAGTTTTACTCAGACAAATCTGAACTTTTCAGGGTATGCTCTCTTAACATATATGAAGCTACTGTAAAAATTTTGGAATTTTCCAGTGTATACACAGTGAGATATTCGTAGGATAATATTTATGGAGTCCTTTACGGAAATAGTCATTACGCACAATATATAACTCGAAACGTGTCCGTTCTTTTTCCTACGTGTAGATAACTTCATAAGGTACCTCTGTAATATTTTTTCAGATTTTTACAAGACAAAGAACTGACCCGAAACAGCCTCATGAAAAACAAGTCAAGTAGCTGATTTAGAGTTTCAAAGCTTTAGCATATAAAGTGGACTGTTTTGGGAAAAATAATCTTAAAGGTTTCAAAACTTACTAGATTTGTGATCTACCACTTGGGTTTACTAGATAACTCATGTATCTAGCACCCCCCTTCGACGGATCATAATTCCAATTTGTAGAACTTGAGTTACACAAGATTTAGTGGAAGAAAAACAAGAGTTTTCACCCTTGGAGAACATATGCTCATTTTCTTCCTCTAAGCCTTAGATCCAACACTCCAGATACTTAGTTCCATGCATGATGGTATGTATAACTAGTGTATCTTGATTAGTTGTACATAACCCCATCAAAACTCAAGCTATCAAAACAAGGTAAGAGAAGAAGATGAAGGTACATTATACCTTGACTTAGTGGCTACCTTCCTTGATTTTCCAAAGTAACTAATAAACTTAGGGGGCATAAACAACTAGCACTCCTATATTTTTTTCTTTCTATGGATGAAATTCTCTCTTTCTTTTCTCTCTTTGAAGTTGGGTAGCTTGGGAGCAAGAGATAGAAGAAGAAGATGAAGAAGATGGAGAGAAAATGAAATGTTGGAATACGAATGAAGTGATGGAAGAATGAGACGTGCATTCAAAATGTAATGGGAAATTCATTATTAATTCTCCCACAATCATTTTGTTGCCCATTAGGTAAAACACTTTGTATTAATACTTACCTTAGGTTAAACATGATTAAATGTGCATAATGGAGTGGCAACCAATGGGAGCCTTACAACATTGTCCTTATGTTTAATCATGTCTACTAATGGACAAGCTAGATTAATTAATCCACTTAGGATCCTCATAATATCCACCATTTAGCTTTTATTTTAAATGCCCAATTTTGATTAATCAAATGTCTAGAATACCCCCAATCAACTTGGCTAAGTATTGGATTATATTTTATTTTCCTTGGGCTTTTCTTTTAATTGATTTGGGCTAGATAAAAACATAGTCCAACAATTTTAATAATGTTACCCAATTTGATAATTTAGGGCTTTCATCTCCAATCATATGAAGTTTAATTACTTATACATATGATTTTATCTCATAACCTAATTAGATTTACAAGAATTAAGTTTAAAATTATTAGTCACTTGAAATACTAAGTTTACCCACTTAAGTTAGTATACATATAAAATACTAACTTTTTCGTGTTACCATAACCCTTAGGTTATTTAATATCCTTACCTAATGTATAATTAGGTCACAAGGCTTTCATTTTTAATGAAATCCATAAATGTATGTATCCATATATAACACAAAGTAAAAAAAAATGTACATACATTCATGGTGACTTAAAATTCACGGTTATTACAGATGAAGCGATTGTCATCATCCTCCTTATCCTGAATAATGGCCATTACGTCTGGGCAATCATCGTCTGGGGTATATCTATTGGTATGTTCGTCATGAACGATGATGCGTATGCCTGACATTATTCGGATGTCGTCTTGTTTGATTCTTCGCTCCTCCTCTTCCACTGCGGGATTTGGAACAAAGACTTCTTTCTCCTTTACCGGTACCGGCTTGGGAAATAACATAGCCATTACGTTGGCTGGCACCTTTACAGGAGGCTGTACGGACTCAGAGTTTGAAGGCGAAGATAAACGTCGCATGGTTGAAGATGAAGGAACCTGTTGATGCTTATGAGGATTCCTGTGACTAGAATTGGCAGAATAGCCTAGCCCAGCTATTCTAGTTTGCTTGGTTAATCGAATTGGGTACTTGATACCCTGGCAATTTTTACCAAGCCCTTGTCCCGGTTTATGACCCAATGACATCAATTCTTGAGTAGCCGACATTACCTCGGCAGAAATCTTGGGTTCGAGTAATGGCATTCTAATAACATGGTATTGGGTATTGCATAGTTCCAAGGCATGAAAACTGACTGGTTCAATGTCTGCATTAGCATTGATGAATGTCATGTCCCCGTGTTGAGAAATCTCTGGCTCAACGTTGACCGTGACCAGGCTATTGTTGATAATGTATTTCAACTGTTGGTGAAGAGTGGAGGGGACTGCCCCAACCATATGAATCCATGGTCATCCCAAGAGCAGGTTGTATCCCGAATCTATCTTGAGTAAATGGAAAGATACGCAGAATGTATGAGGACCAATTTTGATTGGCAGTTCAACTACTCCGAATTCGGTTGAGAGTAGCATATGGACAGATATTTAGAGAGGAACCTCCATCTATCAAGACTCCAGCTAGCATGTATCCAGAGGATAAGAACGCAATGTGCAACGGCTTGCAATGACCGGTCCCCTCGGGCGGTATGTTATCATCAGTGAAGGATATCATATTGTTGTTGAAAATGTGATCAACCAGATGTTGAAATTTTTTCGTATCAACTGATGTTGGTAGATAGGCTTCTTCTAAAACCTTCAACAAGACCTTACAGTGATTCTCAGAAGTTAGGACCAAGTCCAGAATTGATATTTGTTGTGGAGCTTCTTTTAAGCTTAAAACCACCGTGGCTTCATTATGACCCATAGTGCGGAGGAATTTTTCAATCTTCTCCATGGGTATTTTCCCCTTTGATTTGATGATAGACTTCATCACTCGTTGGAGAAGATACAATGGATTTTCCTTCGACACTGCAGCAGTTGTATGTGAGGTGGATCCTTCACCTTCTCCATAATTCCACTGAACTTTGCTCAAGCTAAAAATAGGATATTGTGCTCTGTACGGCAAGTTGATTGGCTCGGGAGCGGCCACTTTCAAAGGATTGTTGCTTCCCTTGAGTTGAATTGTTGGTATTATGCGTGATTTGTTAATCCCATCAGTTTCATTGGATATGACTGCTACCACACTCTTCCACTTAGTAGGACCTGAATTCTCACTTACACGTAACACATTATCGTCGTCTACTAAGCGCAGGACACCAATGTCAATTAGATTTTGGATAAGGTGGGAGAGTGCCCAACATTCTTATATGCTGTGACCGCGAGACTCGGAGTGATATTGACATACTCCATCCAAGTTGTACCGCCCTGAACGGGGGTTGATTGGAGGTAGAAGGGAACTGATCATTCCTTCATTGATTAACATATGAAGGATTTCCTCCATAGGTTGGCCCAAATATGTGAATTCCCTTTTGTTGGAAAAATCCCGACGGGCTTCGGCATTTGCTCTCTTTGTCACTTTGTCTTCCAGCATTTCATTTTCTGAAAGTGACGAGGGAATTTTCCTGAAAAGAGGTAGGAGACTGGCATCCTCCTGGCTGATTAATTGACGTGTCACTTGATGCTGATAAGTCACCAGTTCCGCCAATTATTCAATTTTTTTTCATAGAGCTTTCATCTTTCGTTCCATTGTGAACTGGAACTTGGCATAATCCCATCTGTCATCACCGTCTTTGATGGTCTGGGAGGATTCACAGCTGAAATTGGAACTCTGTCCGTTGCTCCAATTGATCATGTTGACCTCTTCTTCTTTGTGCTGAGGAAGAGGATTGTCTTGAACGTGAGGCTGATCTAGTTTGGTGACCACGATCTCCCCGTTGTCTATCAGGTCTTGGATTTTGTGTTTCAAGGCCCAACAATCCTGAGTATCATGTCCAGGTGCCCCGACATGATAAGCACATTTTCGAGCAACATTGAAACCCCTTCCATTAGGGCTGGCTGGTGGAAGAAGATGCGTAATTTTCTTCTATGTTGTCAGAAGATTGAGAATGTTCTCTAGGGTATCCCCTAAGGGTGTAAGCACTCGAGGGCGTTTGACTTCTCCACCTTTTGGTATTGGAGGGTTCACAGACTGTGCTTGAAAGGGTGTGTAGTTTCTCCTTTGAATAGGCATGTTCTGATTGCCTTTTTGACCTGTAGATCGTCGGAAACATCTTCCTCTTTCTTTTTATGGACCCTCCGGGTTGTTCCCATAATTTCGGATTGGATGTGATCGAATGACTTTTAAGTGCGACTTAGGCCTTGAATCTTTCCGGACTTCAAACCCATCTCAGCCATCTCCCCATGTTTAACCATTTCAGAAAAAGGTTTGCCGATGCCGGCTAAAACTCTCTCATAGAACGGAGCTTCTTGCATGTCTATGAAAGTCATGACCATCTCTGATTCTGTCATGTCTTGGTAATTTGATACCGATCATCAGCCATCTGAGACTGAAAGCTGTATTGAGTGAGGAAAACATGTGCTAGCTCTTCCCAGCTATGGATCTTTGAATTGTCTAATCTTGTGTACCACGAACGGGCTTCTCCAGTTAGACTTTTCTGGAACAATTGCATTCTGAGCTTTTCGTCCTCTGCATAAGATCCAAGTTATCCAATAAACACCTTTAAATGTGTATAAGGATCTCCTAACCCGTCATATTTTTCAAAGTTAGGAGTTTAAAATTTTTCAGGAAAATGAACACCAGGGAAAATGCAAAGATCAGCATATGAAACACTCCCGTGTGTTCCAATTCCTTTGATAGCACGAAGGGTCTCTTCCATTTGAAGGACTTTCTTTTTGATGTCACCAGTCTCTAGGTCTCCAGTGGGATGGGTAGCATTATGAGTTTTGTTGGTCGTATCCAACTGCAGTTCAGGTATTGTAATTACCTGGGTTCCTCCTTGTGTGAAGGATTCAACATGTACGGGTATTTTTGGACCCTGATTAGACTGGTGCAATTCTTTGAGCAGAACAACCAAATCTATAATTTGCTTGCTTAATCCGTTGAATTCTTTGCAAGAAACTGGATTAAGTTTAGTTTGGTCAGATGACGACATGATTGACTGTAGGCCTGTGGCCTTTTAGGACTTTGATCGGGTAGTAGGTCCGATTGGTTCCCTGCGAAAGACTTGCATAGTTTAGTCTTTAGGGAATGTGTATAATAACATGCTATGTGATGTGTCCATTTTAGGAATTTTATCCTGCAAAACGGATGTCAGCTGTTTGTAGCATGTTACTTAAAATATGTATGTGTACACATTTCTTCATATTTCTCATTACATGGAGATATATATGGAATGTAATTACAAGTAATTGTGTTTACAAGTAATTGAAATGAGAGCATGAAGAGACTTTCCTCCGTTTTGGGTTTATCAGAGGCTGACCTATCTTAGGTTACTCTCGCGGCTTTTTGGCATGAAGGTTCCCAAATCACCGCAATCTACTTGACGGGAAGTTAATTCGGTCTTTTAACTGGAGCGAATTTGGGTGGTGCCTTTCCTGAGCCTCGGAGAATTAGTGTTTTCACGAGTCCAGTAATCAAACACCAACAGGATAGCCTCCTGGTGGAGGGACCACACAACATACATTCACATACATCGCGTCTCACCGTATGATAATGATGACATATGCGAAGCACTAATATCATAAGTAGATATGGTGGGAAACACTAATATCATAAGCAGTTATGGTGCGAAGCACTAATTGCAATAAGGAAATGCATTCGTACACATTCATCATCAATGTAAATGCAACATCCACACACAAGCAGATAACAATTTTGAAAAGATTGTAATAGCAGCTTAAGTCCTCTTTTTCGAGTCCCAGTGAGTCGCCGCCACATTGTCGACGTCGGGATTTTTAGATGTCCCTTTCCATTACTTGTTCTTTGGTGTTCTCATTTTAGGTGAGATTTGTTTGAAAAAATAAGTGAAAAAGGTCCGACATGTATAATGTCGACGATGGACTGTTAAGAGTCGCCAGTTGGTTTTTTAAATGGTTGTACCAACACAACCGAGAAAAGGTTTTAACATTGACCCAGTGATGTGACACTGCTAAAGGGGTCGGTAAAACCGAGATTCATTAGGGTCCGGGGACTTGGTTATGCGGAGGGAAGGTGTTAGGTACCCCCCGACATCCGTGTTACCACGGTGACCACCTCTTTTCAAGAAACTATTATCTAAATGTGTGTGTGTGTGGGTCAATGTGCTGTTATTTGGAAGTAGTGCGAGGCCTCGTTCACACCTATATACACAAGGTTTGAATTTATGTAAAAAATCAATTTTAAGCAAGATATGACAGTGATGTTTTATAAAAGTGGTTTTTCAAACCCTGATGCTCAATTTTAATTGAGACCTTTTACACTCCTATTTTATTAAGTGTTCGACTTGATTGATTTTATTTTACAGATGCGAGGCATCCATATAAAAATAATTTACAAAATAATGCCGACTTCCTCGTGGGTATGGAAACCATCTGAGGAAATTCGAGATAATCGCAGAATAATTTACAAGTCGCCATACATACTAAAAATGTTCATCACGGGAACCGAATCTAGATCCAATGGGTGAATCAGTGATCACATGATTCCTAAAGCATATGATAATCTGTAATTTGTATGAAAGCAAAGAAGCGATATATATAAAAGCTATAAATATATATATATATATATATACAGACATGATCACCAACCACGAAGCACCTCCATGGGGGATCAGAAAAGTAAATAAAGCTGTAAAAGCTATCAACCGCCACGAAGGAAACTCCAGGCGAGACAAAATGTAAAGAAAGTCAGTATAAAGCGATCAATCGCCATGAAGTAAACTCCAGCAGTGATTAAACATAAAGAAAGTCAGAAGCGATCAACCACCACGAAGTGAACTCCAGGTGGGACGAAAAATGTGACGCCCCAAAAACAGGTATACATCACCTATTCTGAGTCGCCAAATATATGGTACAGAATACAAATACAATCTTAAATATACAACATGAGCTGTGAGTTTTAATACAAATATTGTCTTCTAGACAGTATTCAAACTCAAAATAAGTCCTCAATACATTTATTATCACACTATTTTATAGAATAGTGAGGACTACTAATTCTATCATATTGACCGTCACTCCATTCCCCGACTAGTCCCTGCTACGTTCTCATTTTCTGAAGAGAATAATGAAAGTAAAAGGGTGAGCTTAACTAGCCCAGTAAGAAATATTATCGTTAGCCTTCAACAGTGTTAAACTGATAAAATATAACAACATCAAGTTTAACTGCAGCGGAACAAGCAATCCATTAAAAGAGTCAAGTAGAGAATAAAATCTACTATCTTTTATGATTTAAAAGGTTTTTCATCACTTTTATCAATGGGACTCAAATTTTAATAAATAATCCACATCATCCTCAAGACTACGGCGAGGATATTCATTAGTATCATAACCACAAATTATCCATGCACTACGGGCGAAGGATATTCGTGTATTCATCAATGGTCATGATCATGCCAACAACTGTCCATCAATGCACTACTGGCCAATGAGGACTTTTACCACATCATTTGTAATATTACGGTAATGATTACACCGAATAATCCATGGTCATAATCATACCAAGTCCATCTATGCACTACAGTGCCATGATGACTTTCAAACAAAAATATAAATACGAGGATGATGACAATGATATAAGAATTCAATAAAACAAGTTCAAGAATTAATTTATCCAGGAACTAATAACGTCCAAATTGTCAACATGATACTTCTTTGTAGAGTAAAATTTAAGAATACTCAGAAGAATATTTCTATGAAAAGATACTGGATGAAGCGCAAATATCAAGGATATTCCACTAATTTCATGGAGTATAGAAGTCAAAGTTTTAATCAACTGAGTATAATAAAGAATGGAATAACAAAAGAATTCACCAGGCATGCGATAGACCGCACAGGCAGGTTATTCCAACAGAATAATAAATAACGGAACCAGGTCGGGCGTAAAACGCAGAGACAAGATATTCCAACAGAATAATAAAGACGGAAACAGGTTCGGCATAAAATGCAGAGACAGGATATTCCAATAGAACAATAAAGAATGGAACCAGTCCGGCGTAAAACGCACAGACAAGATATTCCAACAGAATAATAAAGAATGGAATAATAGAAGAATTACACCATGTATGCAGTACTTCGCATAGACAGGTTATTCCAACATAATAACAAGAATGGAATAACATAAGAATTCCACCAAGTATAGGGTTGTCCGCGTATACAGGTTATTCCAACAGAATAATAAAGAATGGAATAACATAAGTTCTCTCCATGAATAAGAAAGAAATAATACCTCTTATCGTAAAAAAAACTGGATATAAGAGTAGGGAAGTAGCAGAATACTTTTCCATAGTTTCTCTATAATTTCTCTCTCTAGAGTTTTAGTGAATTCGTAAGAAATAATGAAGGAATGAACTTCTATTTATAGAAGAATGGACTACATAGTAACTAATTCATGAACTGTCCAGATTGATTTATTTTTAATCGGACGGTCCATAATTAAAGCAAAATCTTTATATAAAATATATTATATATATATTATATATATTAAATATATATATAACATGTGCAAAAAAATCACGGGATACACTCCCGTGATCACCTGTTTCCTTCATTTGCTAAATTGTCAAAGTTATATATATATATATATATATATATATATATATATATATATATAATAACATAATAATACTCCTTTCCTGACCCTTCCCCCCCCCCCCCCTAATTCCCTCGTGACAAATTGTCTTCAACCAAGACTTTGCCAAACACATGGGTCCCACTCGTGGGCCCCCACCTTTTATTATATAAAATAACTTTCTACCGATTATTTGGGTAAATAGGGGTCCATAAAATAAACAAAATTTACAACAATTACTATAGCAATAATTGAACAAAACTAAGTGACTTCTCACGTAAGCATCAATAATCAAAACCAGGTGTACTCTTTGTGCACGCCAGACGTATTCTTTGTACTTTTTAACAGGGTGTTTCAACAGTGATTGTGCCGTTGTACGAATATTCCCTGTTAAAACGAATATTCCCCGACCAATCGAAAATTATATAACAACTTGCGTAAAATATTACCCACAACTATAACATTATATCAAATTTACTCCATAATATTCAAAAATGATATTTATAAAAAATTCATCTTTATATATAAAAGTTTGGGTCTGACAACCTCCCCTTCTTATGAAATTTCGCCCTCGAAATTAGGGTACATACCTGGTATGTCGAAGAGGTAAGGATACCTTGATTTCATTTCAGATTCTAACTCCCAAGTCATTTCCTCAACATCGTGGTTTCTCCACAAAACTTTGACTTGAGGTATAACCTTGGAGCGTAGAATATGTTCCTTCTTATCCAAGATTTGAACAGGAACCTCTTCATACGTCAAATCGTCCGCTATTTCATCCGGTTCTAACTCAATAATGTGGTTCGGGTCTTTCACATATTTACGTAACATGGATATGTGAAAAACATTAGGAACACGAGACATACTTGGCGGTAAAGTGAGTTTATAGGCCACAGTTCCTACTCAATCGAGGATTAAAAATGGGTCGATGAATCGAGGATTGAGCTTTCCTCTCTTTCCAAATCTAATAACTCCTTTCCATGGAGCAACACGTAACAACACATGATCTCCTATATCGAATTCCACGTCCTTTCGATGAAGATCAGCATAACTCTTTTGTCGATTTTGTGAGGTTTTTATACGTTGCCGGATCGTTTGAATCTTTTCTGTAGTCATACATACCAACTCTGGTCCCAACAACGTTGCTTCACCCACCTCATCCCAAAGATATCTTGGAGAACGACACTTTCTTCCATGGTATGTACTCAAATGGAGCCATTCCAATACTTGTTTGATAACTGTTGTTGTAGGAAAACTCCACAAATGGTAAGAACTTATCCCAACTTCCCTTGAAGTCAAGGACACAGAGTCTTAATAAATCTTCAAGAGTTTGAATAGTCCTCTCCTCCGCCTGGGTCCGTTCGAGGATGATATGCTGAACTAAATCGTAAATCTCTGCCCATAGTTTTTTGCAAACTAACCCAAAATCGTGAAGTGAATCTTGGGTCTCGATCAAAAACTATGGATACTGGCATACCATGCAGTCTTACAATCTTGTTTATGTACATACGAGCAAGACGTTCAAGTGTATAAGTTTCTCGTATCGGTAAGAAATGAACAGACTTGGTCATTCTATCAATAATGACCCAAATCACATCTATACCTTGAGAAACCTTAGGAAGACCGGTAACGAAATCCATGGTAATGTGCTCCCACTTCCATTCTGGAATTTCAAGTGGTTGCAATGGACCTTTTGGTACTTGATGCTCCGCTTTAACTCGTTGACAAGTTAGACACCTTGAGATAAACAATGCTATCTCTATCTTCATATTGCTCCACCAAAATGTATGACGAATATCATGGTACATTTTGGTACTCCCAGGATGGATTGGAAACGATGTGTTGTGTGCCTCCATCATGATTTTATACTTTAAATCAGGATCGTTAGGAACACAAAGTCTGGAGTTGACTTGAAGTATTCCTTCTTCATCGATTCTTGCTTTCGGCATAGCACCTTCTTGCACTTTCTTCCTCATACGCATCAGTTCCAGGTCTATAGCATGAGCGGCTTTAACTTTATCAATTAAAGTCGGTTCTACTCGTATATTTGCCATCATCACATGGGTCCCTGGAGTCTTTAACTCTATCTCCATCCTTTGCAAGTCACACAAAATGGGCCTTTGTGTTGACAATATCGCACTCGTACTTGCATATGATCTTCTACTCAATGCGTCAGCTACCATGTTCGCTTTTCCAGGATGGTATGATCATAATCTTTCAACAGTTCAAGCCAACGTCGTTGTCGCATGTCCTTTTGAGTGAAGAAATATTTGAGGTTTTTATGATCTGTAAAGATCTCCACCT
This sequence comes from Panax ginseng, assembly GCA_020205605.1. Classification (NCBI taxonomy): domain Eukaryota; kingdom Viridiplantae; phylum Streptophyta; class Magnoliopsida; order Apiales; family Araliaceae; genus Panax; species Panax ginseng. Next base: position 55,441,284 of record CM035138.1, on the reverse strand, counting down.
TCTCCCCATACAAGTAATGCCTCCAAATCTTTAGTGCGAAGACAACAGTTGCCAACTCTAGATCATGAGTAGGATAATTCCTCTCATATTCTTTGAGTTGTTGTGAGGCATAGGCTATGACTTTCCCATGTTGCATGAGAACACATCCTAACCCTTTGCCCGAAGCATCACTGTAGATGACAAATCCCTTCGAACCAGATGGTATTATCAGAACAGGTGATGAAATGAGTCTCCTCTTGAGTTCTTGAAAACTCTTCTCACATTCCTCGCTCCAACCGAACTTTGTATCTTTCCGAGTCAGCTGAGTTAATAGAGTAGCGATTCGAGAAAATCCTTCCATGAATCTCCGATAATAACCAGCTAAACCGAGAAAGCTACGTACTTCTGTCACTGATTTAGGTTGCACCCAGCTTTGAATAGCTTCAATCTTTGCTGGGTCAACATATATTCTATGACTTGATACTACGTGCCAAGGAATGCTACTTCCTCAAGCCAGAACTCGCATTTCTTCAACTTGGCATAAAGTTTATATTCACGAAGCTTTTGGAGTATCAGCCTTAAGTGTTGCTCATGATCTTCACGGCTTTTGGAATAAATAAGGATGTCATCAATAAAAATGACCACAAAGTGATCCAAATATTCCTTGAATACTCGGTTCTTCATATCCATGAAGGCAGCAGGAGCATTAGTCAATCCAAAGGACATGACTAGGAATTCATAATGCCCGTACCGAGTTCTGAAAGTCGTCTTTGGAATGTCATCTGTTGTAATCTTCAATTGGTGATATCTAGAACGAAGATCAATTTTTGAAAAGAATTTGGCTCCTTGCAACTGGTCAAACATGTCATCAATACGTGGCAATGGGTACCTATTTTTGATGGTGACATGATTCAACTCCCGATAATCAATACAAAGTCACATACTCCCATCTTTCTTCTTCACGAATAGAACAGGAGTACCCCAAGGAGAAGTACTAGGACGAATAAAGCCAATGTCTAACAATTCCTGCAGTTGGGTCTTTAACTCCTGAAGTTCAAGAGGAGCCATTCGATATGGGGCTTTGGAAATGGGTTTTGTACCAGGTTCAAGGTCGATACAAAATTCGATTTCATGCTCTGGGGGTAGGCCAGGAAGTTCTTCTGGGAATACGTAAGGGAATTTATTAACAATAGAAATATCATTCAAAACTGACGTATTTTTGTTTAGATCCGTGACATGAGCTAAGAAAGCTTGACATCTGTTTTTCAATAAATGAATAGCTTTATGGCTTGAGATGACCGTGATTGATTTTAATGGTTTGGTTGCTTGAATTCGCATAATAGGTTGATTAGGAATATGAAAGCTAACAACCTTACAAAAATAATCAATTTTTGCATGATGAGTAGTTAACCAATCAATCCCTAGCTAGAATCACGTCAAATGCAAGTATTTTCAATGAAATAAGATCGACAGGTAATATGAGGGTACCGATTTGAACCAAACAAGACTTATAAATAGTGGATGTAATGAAGGTTTCTCCCAACGGAGTTTCTACAGACAAGTCAAAGTCTAATTTCTCCGGAGTCAAATTTAATCGGTGAGCGCAAGTAGGAGAAATAAAAGAATGGGTAGAACCGGTATCAAATAAGGTATAGACTTCGCTAGAGTGTATGATAAGCTTACCCGTGATGACCTCGTTCGGGTTCCTTGCTTTTTGGGAGGTAACTACAAATGCTCTCCCTTGCACTACCGACTTTGACTTTTTTGGGACGACCTTTGGTGCCTCCATCCTAGCTGAACTTGTCTTTGGTGAACGACAAAATTGGGCTAGGTGACCTTCTCTTCCACAATTATAACATGCTTTGGATGGCATCGTGCAGTTTGGACTGATGTGTCCCTCCCCTCCGCATTTGAAGCATATGATAGGTGGTCGTTCTCCTTAATTAACAACGAGTGCTGGTGCTGACCTCTTTCCATCATTGTTGAATCTCTTCTTCTTGAAATGTCTATTCTTATTATTTTGGCCTTGATTACCACCGAAGTGGTTACCATTTCTGGAATGTTGATTCCCTCCACGCTTGTTGTCACCGCTTCGATGACTGCTCTCACTGGTATTATCATTTTGCCGACTGCTTTCTCTTGGTTGCGTTGACTCGTTCTTGTGCTCCACTAACTGAGCCCTATTTACAACATCTGAATACAAACACAATTTATGAGAAATAAGATATTGACGTATCTCCAGCTTCAAACCTCTTAAAAACATCCGCGTCATTCTCTCTTCATTATCAACTAACTGGGACGCAAACCGGGATAACTCGGCAATTTTGACTTCGTACTGCGACACAGTCATGTTATTCTGCTCCAGCTTGATGAACTCTACCTCTTTCATGTGACGAATACTTTTGGGAAAGTATTTGTCGTTGAATAGTTCTTGGAACTTCTCCCAAGATATCTTTAGTGCGGCAGGTTGAGTACGTTTTACTGATTCCCACCAGTAATCTGCCTCTCTTCGTAACATAAAGGTGGCAAATGGCACCTTTTGCTCCTCGAAGCATCCCAAGACATCAAATATCTTGGTGATATGCTTTATCCATGCTTCCGCCTTAAGTGGTTTTGGCTCTCCAATAAACTCCGGTGGTCCCAGCTCTTTGAACTGTTTAGCAATGATCGTCCGAGAGTTTCCAGTGTTTATACCTTCATTTTGGACAGGAGCCGCTCTTGCCTGATGTTGCATGAATTGTATAAAACCTCTGAACATTCCATCGTTCGTCATCTGGTCAGTGTTGTTGTTTTCCTGAGGATTGTCGTCTTCCTGATGCACATTTTCCTGATTATTGATCTGTGGAGACTCAACGGTCTCCTGTGCTCCATTGCTATTCTTAACATTCTCGGATGTCATTTTCAGAAACTGCAACAAAACAAAGGTTAATTAACATATAACATATTATCCCTATACTCTAACCGACCAATTAAATACTAAATAAACTTAGGTAGGTCATACTAGCGAAGGAATTCCCCGTCTCTCCCCTCCTAGTTCTAGTCTCACATCTTAGCCAGGGATCATATCCCTAAGCTTTGATATCAACTATGATGCCCCAAAAACAGGTATACATCACCTATTCTGAGTCGCCAAATACATGGTACAGAATACAAATACAATCTTAAATATATAACATGAGCTGTGAGTTTTAATACAAATATTGTCTTCTAGACAGTATTCAAACTCAAAATAAGTCCTCAATACATTTATTATCACACTATTTTATAGAATAGTGAGGACTACTAATGCTATCATCAGGGGACCGCTACACTCTGTTCTCGACTAGTCCTCGCTACGCTCATTTCTCAAGAGAATAATGAAAGTAAAAGGGTGAGCTCAACTAGCCCAGTAAGAAATATTATGACTAAGATAATGCAGAATAAATTATCGTTAGCCTTCAATAGTGTTAAACTGATAAAATATAACAACATCAAGTTTTATTGTAGCGGAACAAGCAATCCATTAAAAGAGTCAAGTAGAGAATAAAATCTACTATCTTTTATGATTTAAAAGGTTTTTCATCACTTTTATCGCTGGGACTCAGCTTAATAAATAATCCACATCATCCCTGCACTACGGCCAAGGATATTCATTAGTATCATAACCACAAATTATCCATGCACTACGGGCGAAGGATATTCGTGTATTCATCAATGGTCATGATCATGCCAACAACTGTCCATCAATGCACTACGGACCAATGAGGATTTTTACCACATCATTTGTAACATTACGGTAATGATTACACCGAATAATCCATGGTCATAATCATACCAAGTCCATCTATGCACTACAGGCCACATATGACTTTCAACAAAAATATAAATACGAGGATGATGACAATGATATAAGAATTCAATAAAACAAGTTCAAGAATTAATTTATCCAGGAACTAATAACGTCCAAATTGTCAACATGATACTTCTTTGTAGAGTAAAATTTAAGAATGCTCAGAAGAATATTTCCATGAAAAGATACTGGATGAAGCGCAAATATCAAGGATATTCCACTAATTTCATGGAGTATAGAAGTCAAAGTTTTAATCAACTGAGTATAATAAAGAATTGAATAACAAAAGAATTCACCAAAGGCGATGCGATAGACAAGACATGCGAGTTATTCCAATGTAATAATAAATAACGAAACCAGTCCCGGTAAAATGCATGCATGAGGATATTCCAATGAGAATAATAAAGAGGCGGAAATAGGTCCCAGGCGTAAAAACGCATGCATGTGATATTCCAACAAAATAATAAAGAATGGAACCAAGTCCGTCGTAAAATGCACAGACAGGATATTCCAACAGATAATAAAGAATGGAATAATAGAAGAATTTCACCATGTATGCAGTACTTCGCATAGATAGGTTTTTCCAACATAATAACAAGAATGGAATAATAGAAGAATTCCACCAAGTATAGGGTAGTCCGAGTATACAGGTTATTCCAACAGAATAATAAAGAATGGAATAACAGAAGTTCTCTCCATGAATAAGAAATAAATAATACCCCTTAATGTAAAAGAAACTTGATATAAGAGTAGAGAAGTAGCAGAATACTTTTCTATAGTTTCTCTATAATTTCTCTCTCTAGAGTTTTAGTGAATTCGTAAAAAATAATGAAGGAATAAAATTCTTTTTATAGAAGAATGGACTGCATAGTAACTAATTCATGACCGGTTCAGATTGATTTATTTTTAATCGGACGGTCCATAATTAAAGCAAAATCTTTAAATAAAATATATTATATATATTAAATATATATATAACATTGCAAAAAAAATCACGGGATACACTCCCGTGATCACCTGTTTCCTTCATTTCCTAAATTGTCCAAGTTATATATATATAAATATATATATATATATATATATATATATATATATAATAACTTAATAATACTCCTTTTCCGACCCTTTTCCCCCTAATACCCCCGTGACAAATTGTCTTCAACCAAGACTTTGCCAAACACATGGGTCCCACTCGTGGGCCCCCACCTTTTATTATATAAAATAACTTTCTGCCGATTATTTGGGTAAATAGGGGTCCATAAAATAAGCAAAATTTATAACAATTACTATAGCAATAATTGAACAAAACTGAGTGACTTCTCACGTAAGCATCAATAATCAAAACCGTGTGCTACTGTGCAACTACGCGTATTACTATACTTTTAACACCGGGTGTTTCAACAGTTAACGGTAAAACTTCCGCCGTTATTTTCATAAAGTATTTTTGTCATTTTCTCAATCCGACAATAATTTCGTTGTGGAGTCCACCAATGATTGTGCCGTTGTACGAATATTCCCTGTTAAAACGAATATTCCCCGACCAATCGAATATTATATAACAACTTACGTACTTTGCAAAATTTATAAATATTACCCACAACTATAACATTATATCAATTTTACTACATAATATTCAAAAATGATATTTATAGAAAATTCATCTTTATTTATAAAAGTAGGGATCTTACAAAAAAATGTATATATATATATATATATATATATACTTATATATATATAAGCAATAAACGCACCGAATGTTAAATCCAGGCTCATCGAACAGTGTTCGACAACAGTTCTTATATATAAGTATATATATATATATATATATACATATATATATATATATATATATATATAAGCGAATAAACGCACCGGATACAAAATCCAGGCTCATCGAACAGAGTCCGACAACAGTTCACATATATAAATATATATATATATAAACGAATAAACGCACCGGATATAAAATCCAAGCTCATCGAACAAAGTCCGACCACAGTTCATATATATATATATATATATATATATATATATATATATATATATAAGCGAATAAACGCATCGGATGTAAAATCCGGGCTCATCGAATGAGTCAGTTAAACAGCAGTTCATATATATATATATATATATATATATATATATATATATATATATATATATATTAAAGTAGAGTAAACGCACTTGCAGACTAAAGTCTAGGCTCATCGAACAAAGTTCGATTAATACAGTTCATATATATATAAATATATTTATATATAAAAGCAAATAAATGCTCTGGGCAAGTTCAAAGCTCAATCGAGGCATAACTCGATAATGTTAGTCAATATATATGTAAATATACATATATATATATATATATATATATATATATATATATATATATATATATATATATATACTGCATTTAAATGAAACCACTGGATCAAGTGCAGGCAAAAAGCTAGCAACACGACTCTCAACGTGAAGAAGGGTGTGTGCGAGAGATGAAGAGAAAGACTCTAAAGTGTGTGAGAAGGTTTACAGTTGATGGACGCCAAAGAAGACTTCTATATCTTTAAAAGGGTAAACACTGGCTTTTGTAGGTACAAAAGAAGCTATATAGGAGCTCACAGGTGTTTAAAATGAGAAAGTACACTGCATGGGGTGAGTGCAGAGAAAATTGGGCAGGGCTTCCTCGCCGTTTTCTCTTGCAAAATGGGCACCCCAAGCCCTCTATTTATAGAGGGTGGAGCCGCAAGTGTACCTGTGGCTGAGCCGCAGGTGTACCAGAGGCAATCCGGGTGGGCCCGAGTTTCTCGGGTCGGGTCGTCTCATAGTACATGCACTCGGGCACTGTAATGTCCACTCAAACTTTCAGAAGTGCAATCCGGGAATCCATTTGAGGTATACAGGACCTATTTCGGACTGCCGTTGTCGATAGTTGTACAATGGCATGGGATTAGAGTTTGTACGAAGTCATTGAAGATGGGACGATACCCTCCGGTCTTCAAGCTTCAACTTCCATCCGTTACCTCGCACAATAGTCACTCGGGATTGGTTAGTCTTGTGGGACATCGTTGTGTAGAGATGTTGAGACGACGTGGCATGGCATCGTGTTGGCGAGATGACGATGTTGCCCCTCACCGGTGTTATCATGGATTCAATGATAAAGTAGACGTTGCTCAGAGCTTCGCTGAGATTGGACTGCTGCATTTATTGAAGGTCCTCATTGTCATCTTTGAGGTGTGCCTGTCCTCTCGGTGTTATCACCGGGTTGGTACAGTGTATCTCTTTGTGAGCACCGAGATTGAAGCTGGTCGCATTTGAAACAAGCATTTCCGGGGTTATCGTCGAAACTGCATTTCTTGGGGTTATCACCAAGGTTGGTGGCTATTCCCATGATTGGGAGTGAGACTGGATACCTCGGGGTTATCTACGAGATTAATCGGTCTTCTCTGGTGTGTGTTTCGGTATTGGATCTGCACGCCTCGGGGTTATCTCCATGGTTGGAATTGTTATTCCCAGTGTGTGTTCTAGGGTTGACGCTGAACTTTCGGTAGTATCCGGAATGGGTGTGGATTGTCTTTCAGGGTTCTCTCTTAAAAGACGAATATGTCCTCCTGCAATGTTAGTGACAGCAGTACAGAAAAATTCGAGTATCTACACGGGGTATGTGATGGGTTGTGTGACCATGGAGGTAATATTATAACCTCATGGAAGCCCATGCTAAAGCACAACAAGTCTTCTCAATCAGAGTGTAGTTGTGTTCACTGGTGCTGAATCTTTTACTGAGGTAATAGATAGCTCGTTCTTGGCCTCTATCTTCTTCTCGTCTCAAAGACGCATTCCCTATGGCATTGTCACTTATAGACAGGTACATGAACATGGGAACATCATCCCTGGGTGGTACCAACACGGGAGCTTTTACTAGCTATTTCTTGATTGTGAGGAAGGCATTTTGACACTCATCATTCCATTTCATGGAGGAGTTCTTCCTTAACAGCTTGAAGATTGGCTCACAGGTTGCTGTGAGTTAAGAGATAAACCTTCTAATGAAGTTGATTCTTCCCAAAAATCCCCGTATTTCCTTTTCTGTCTGAGGAATGGGCATTTCCATGATGGCTTGGATTTTGGTAGGATCCAGCTCAATCGCTTTGTGGCTGACTAGAAATCCTAGCAACTTGCCTGATTTAACTCCAAAGGCGCATTTAGCTGGATTCAACTACAAGTTGTACTTACGCAACCTGTTGAACAATTTTCTGAGACGGTCTAGATGGTTATCCTCCTTCCAGGACTTGACGATGATGTCATCCACGTAGATCTCGATCTCTTTGTGCATTAAGTCGTGGAAAAGAGCCATCATAGATTATTGATAGGTGGCTCTGGCATTGATGAGGCCGAATGACAACCGTCTATAGAAAAAAGTTCCCCAAGGCATGATGAAAGAAGTTTTCTCACGATCTTCCTCAGCAAGTATGATCTGATGATACCTCGCAAAGCAATCAGAAAAGGCGTACATATCGTATTGCGCAGTATTTTCAATAAGAATATGGATAAATGGCACGGGAAAGCTATCTTTTAAGCAAGCTTTGTTTAAGTCTCGGTAATCCACGAAAACTCGCACCTTCCCTCCGGGTTTAGGCACGGGAACAATGTTGGATATCCACTCAGGATATGTGGACACCATGATGATGCCAGCTTGAAATTGTTTCACAATTTCTTCTTTTACCTTTAAACTCCACTCAGGTTTCAATCGCTTGAGCTTTTGTTTGACTGACTTAAATCCTTCTTTATTGGGAAGGCAATGAAGGACAATGTCAGTGGATAAACCCACCATATCTTCATGAGACCATGCAAACACATCCAGGAATTGGGTTAATAGCATAACCATGTCATTCCGTTGGTTTGGGGTAAGGTCTGAACTAATCTGGATTAACTTAGGGCTTTGTAAGGTTCCGAGATTGAAAGAAGTGGTTTGGTCAAGGTTGGGTTTAGGTTTGTCTTTGACCCATTCTTGAATTTCTGGAGGCACCTCAATGTCATCTTGTATTTCCATCAAGGATAAATTCATCTCTACATCAAAGGTACAATCCTTATGGAGAAGAGGCACTGTATCAGCAAGTACATGCACGTCTAAATCCAAGGTCCTGAAACAAAATGTGCTTTCACTTAGTATCTATGAAATGTTTTGATCATACACAGTGTTAGCCTATACTGACAAACTAAACTGCTAATACTGTACAGAAAAGTAAGTAGTTATTATATCTATAGGGCAGAAAGAGTTCTGCCCTTTTTCCCTTGTCAACCAATGCAAGGAATGATGTTCCAATTGGCAAGGGCAAAGTCCTGGTGGACTGCAGTGATGGAGGGATTGTCATCATCCTCCCTATCCCGAATGATGGCCATTATGTCTGGGAAATCATCGTCTGGGGTGTATCTGTTGGTATGTTCATCATGAACGATGATGCGTATGCCTGACATCATTCCAATGCGAGATTTGGAACAAAGACTTATTTCTCTTTCACCGGTACCAGCTTGGGAAATAACATAGCCATTACATTGGCTGGCACCTTTACAGGAGGTTGTGCGGACTCAGAGTTTGAAGGCGAAGATAAACGCCGCATGGTTGAAGCTGAAGGAATCTGCTGATGCTTATGAGGACTCCTATGACTAGAACTTGAAGAATAGCCTAGTCCAGCTGTTCTAGTTTGCTTGGTTAATCGAATTGGGTACTTGATACCCTGGAAATCTTTACCCAGCCCTTGTCCCAGTTTATGACCCAATGACATCATTTCTTGAGTAGCCGATATTACCTCGGCAGAAATCTTGGGTTCGGGTAATGGCATTCCAATAGCATGGTATTGGGTATTTCTTACTTCCAAGGCATGAAAACTGATCGGTTCAACATCTGCATTGGCATTGATGAATGGCATGTCCCCGTGTTGAGGACACTCTAGTTCAGCATTGATTGCGACCAGGCTATTGTTGATATTGTATTTCAATTGCTGATGAAGGGTGGAGGGGACTGCCCCTGGCATATGAATCCAAGGTCGTCCCAAGAGCAGGTTGTATCCAAAATCTATCTTGAGCAGGTGGAAAGATACGCCGAATGTATGGGGACCAATTTCGATTGGCAGTTCATTTACTCCGACCGAATTCCGGCGGGCTCCATCAAAAGCTTTGATGACGGTATGGCTACTCCATAGTCTGTTGGGATTGATATTCATCTTCACCAAAGTAGCTTATGGACAGATATTCAGAGATGAACCTCTATCTATCAAGACTCCAGCTAGCATGTATCCAGAGGACAAGACCGCAATGTGCAACGACTTGCAATGACTGGTCCCCTCGGGCGGTATGTCATCATCAGTAAAGGATATCACATTGTTGTTAAAAATGCAGATGTTGAAATTTTTCCTTATCAACTGATGTCGGTAAATAGGCTTCTTCTAAAACCTTTAGCAAGACCGTCCGGTGATCCTCAAAAGTTAGGACCAAGTCCAGAATTGATATTTGTTGTGGAGCTTCTTTTAAGCATAAAACCACCATGGCTTCGTTATGACCCATATTGCGGAGGAATTTTTCAATCTTCTCCATGGGTATTTTCCCCTTTGATTTGATGGTAGGCTTCATCACCCGTTGGGGAAGATATAGTGGATTTTCCTTCGACACTGTAGGAGTTGTATGTGAGGTGGATCCTTCACCTGCTCCATAATTCCACGGAACTTTGCTCAAGCTAACAATAGGATATTGTGCTCTGTACGGCAAGTTGATTGGCTCGGGAGCGGCCACTTTCAAAGGATTGTTGCTTCCCTTGAGTTGCATTGTTGGTATTGTGAGTGATTTGTTAGCCCCATCAGTTTCAGTGGATATGACTGATACCACACTCTTCCACTTAGTAGGACCTATATTCTCACTTGTATATAACACAGTATCATCGTCCGCTAGGTGCAGGACACCACTGTCAATTAGATTTTGAATGAGGTGGCGGAGTGCCCAACATTCTTCTGTGTTGTGACCACAAGAATGGGAGTGATATTGAAATACCCCATCAGAGTTGTACCGTCCTAAATGGGGGTTGATTGGAGGTAGAAAGGAACTGATCCTTCCTTCATTGATTAACATCTGAAGGATTTCCTCCATAGGTTGGCCTAAATAGGTGAATTTCCTTTTGTTGGCAAAATCCCGACGGGCTTTGGCATTTTCTCTCTTTGTCACTTTGTCTTCCAGCATTTCATTTTCTGAAAGTGACGAGGGAATATTCATGACAAGGGGTAGCAGACTGGCATGCTCCAGGCTAATTAATTGATGTGTCACTTGATGCTGATAAGTCACCAATTCCGCCAATTGCTCAATTTGCTTGCATAGAGCTTTCATCATTCGTTCCATTATGAACTCGAACTTGTCATAATCCCATTTGTCAACACCGTCTTTGAGGGTCTAGGAGGATTCATAGTTGAAATTAGAATTCTGTCTATTGCTCCAATTGATCATGTTGACATCTTCTTCTTTGTGTTAAGGAAAAGGGTTGTCTTGAACGTGAGGTTGATCTGGTTTGGTGACCACGATCTCCCCATTGTCTATTAGGTCTTGGATCTCGTGCTTCAAGGCCCAACAATCCTGAGTATCATGTCTAGGCATCCCGGCATGATAAGGACACTTCCTAGCAGCATTGAAACCCCGTTCATTAGGGCTGGCCGGTGGAAGAAGATGTGTAATTTTCTTCTGTGTTGTTAGAAGATTGAGAATGTTCTCGAGGGTGTCCCCTAAGGGTGTGAACACTTGAGGGCATTTGACTTCTCCACCTTTTGGTATTGGAGGGTTCGCATACTGTGCTTGAAAGGGAGTGTAGTTTCTCCTTTGAATAGGCATGTTTTGACTTCCTTTTTGACCCTTCCTCTTTCTTTTTATGGACCCTTCGGGGGTTGTTTCCATAATTTCTAGATTGGATGTGATTAGCAACAGGTTTGAGTGCAGCTAGGTCTTGAATTTTTTTGGACTTCAATCCCATCTTAGTCATCTCCCCATGTTTGACCATTTCAGAAAATGGTTTGCCGATGCTGGCTAAAACTCTTTCATAGAAAGGAGCTTGTTGTATGTCTATAAAAGTCATGACCATCTCTAATTCTGTCATGGAAGGACTAACTTGGGCACCTAGGCGTCTCCACCTTTGAGCATACTCTCTAAAAGACTCGTTAGACTGTTTCTCGATCTTGGTAATTTGATACCGATCAGGAGCCATCTGAGATTGAAAGTTGTATTGAGTGAGGAAAACTTGTGCTAGCTCTTCCCAGCTATGGATCTTTGAATTGTCTAATCTTGTGTACCACGAACGGGCTTCTCCAGTTAGACTTTTTTAGAATAATTGCATTCTGAGCTTTTCGTCCTCCGCATAAGATCCAAGTTCTCCAATAAACACCTTTAAATGTGTGTAAGGATCTCCTAACCCATCATATTTTAAAAAGTCAGGAGTCTTAAACTTTTCTGGATAATGAACACCAGGAAAAATACAAAGATCAGCATATGAAACACTCCCTTGTGTTCCAATTTCTTTAATAGCACGAAGGGTCTCTTCCATTTGGAGGACTTTCTTTTTGATGTCACCAGTGTCTGGATCTCTAGTGGGATGGGCAGCATCATGGGTTTTGTTGGTCGTATCCAACGGCAACTCAGGTATCATAATGACCTGGGTTCCCCCTTGTGTGGACGACTGAACATGGACGGGTATTTTTGGACCCTGAGTAGACTAGTGTAGTTCTTTGAGTAGAACAACCAAATTTGTAATTTGTTTGATTAATCCGTAGAATTCTTTTCAAGAAATTGGATTAAGTTCAGTCTGGTCGGATGATGACATGATTGATTGTAGGCCTGTAGCCTTTTTGGATTTTGACCGGGTAGTAGGTCCGATTGGTTCCCTGCGAAAGACTTGCATAGTTTAGTCTTTAGGAAATGTAAATTAACATGCTATGTGATGTGTCCATTTTAGGAATTTTATCCTGCAAAACGGATGTCAGCTGTTTGTAGCATGTTAATTTAAATATGTATGTGTACATATGTCTTCATATTTCTCATTACATGGAGATAGATATGGAATAAAATTACAAGTAATTATGTTTACAAGTAATTGAAAAGAGAGAGTATGAAGAGACTTTCCTCTGTTTTGGGTTTATCAGAGGCTGACCTCTCTTAGGTTACTCTCGCGGCTTTTTGGCATGAAGGTTCCCAAATCAACGCAATTTACTCAACGGGAAATTAATCCGGTCTTTCAACTGGAGTGAATTTGGGTGGTGCCTTTCCTGAGCCTCGGGGAATCAGTCTTCCCACAGGTCCAAAAATCAAACACCAACGGGATAACCTCCTGGTGGAGGGACCACACAACATACATTCACATACATCGTGTCTCACCGTATGAAAATGATGACATGTGCGAAGCACTAATATCACAAGCAGATATGAAGAAGCTCAGAATGCAATAAGCAGATATCCAGTTAGGCACTAAGTGCAATAAGTAAATGTATTCGTACACATTCATCATATACGTAAATGCAACATCCACACACAAGCAGATAACAATTTTGAAAAGATTGTAATAGCATCTTAAGTCCTCTTACTGGAGTCCCCAGCAGAGTCGCCACCTGTCGACATCGGGATTTTTAGTTGTCCCTTTCCGTTACTTGTTCTTTGGTGTGTTTCATTTTTAAAGTAGATTTGTTTGAAAAACAAGTGAAAAAGGTCAAACATGTATAATGTCGACGACGATGGATTATTAAGAGTCGCTTGATTGGTTTTTTTTAATTGGTTGTACCAACACAACCGAGAAAAGGTTTGCACATTGACCCGGTGATGTGACCTTTGCTAAGCGGGTCGGTGAAAGCAAAGATTCATTAGGGTTCGGTGACTTGGTTATGCGGAGGGAAGGTGTTAGGCACCCCCCGACATCCGTGTTACCACGGTGACCGCCTCTTTTCAAGAAACTATTATCTGAATGTGTGTGTGTGTGGGTCAATGTGCTATTATTTGGAAGTAGTGCGAGGCCTCGTTCGCACCTATATACACAGGGTTTGAATTTATGTAAAAAATTCAGTTTTTAGCACGATATGGCAGTGATGTTTTATATAAGAGGTTTTTTCAAACCCTGATGCTCAATAGTAATTGAGACCTTTTACACTTCCATTTTATTAAGTGTTCGGCTTGATTGATTTTATTTTACAGATGTGAGGCATCCGTATGAAAATAATGTACATAATAATGCCGACTTCCTCGTGGGTATGGAAACCATCTGAGGAAATTCAGACATCACAAAATAATTTACAAGCTGCTTACAGGTGAAAACGTCCATCACGGGAACCGAATCTAGATCCAATAGGTTGAATCTGTGATTACATGATTCCTAGACGCACATGATACCGTAATTTATATGAAAGCAGTAGCAGGTATATATATAAAATCTATATATATATATATACATGATCACCAACCACGAAGCACCTCCATGGGGGATCAAAAATATAAATAAAGCTATAAAAGCAATTAACCACCACAGAGGGAACTCCAGGTGGGACGAAATGTAAATAAAGCTGTAAAGCTATCAACCGCCACGGAGGGAACTCTAGGCACGACAAAATGTAAATAAAGTTGTACAAAGCAATCAACTACCACGAAGTAAACTCCAAGCAAGACGAAACGTAAAGAAAGCTGTAAAAGCGATCAACCACCACGAAGTAAACTCCAGGTTATATATATATATATTTATAAAAGCGATAAACGCACCGGATGTAAAATCCAGGCTCATCGAACAGAGTTCGACAACAGTTCATATATATAAGTATATATATATAAAAGTGAGTAAACGCACCGGATGTAAAATTCAGGCTCATCGAACAGAGTTCGACACACTGTTCATATATATATATATATATATATATATATAAAAGCAAATAAACGCTCCATATCGAAGTCTAGGCTCCATCGAGGCATAACTCGATAATGTTAGTCCATAAATATATATATATATATATATATATATATATATATATATATATATATATAAACTGAAGTAAAACCACGGACCGAAGTTCAGGCAAATGCACGCAACACGACTCTCAACGTGAAGAAGGGTGTGTGTAGAGATAAAGAGAAAGACTTTAAAGTGTGTGAGAAGGCTTACAGCGGGCTTTTGTAGGTACAAAAGTAGTTATATATGAGCTCACAGGTGTTTAAAATGAAAAAGTACTCCGTATGGGGTGAGTACAGAGAAAATTGGGCAGGGCTTCCTCGTCGTTTTATCTTGCAAAATGGCCACCCCAAGCCCTCTATTTATAGAGGGTGGAGCCACGGTGTACCTGCGGCTGAGCCGCCGGTGTACCAGAGGCTACCCGGGTTGCCCCGGGTTTCTCAGGTCGAGTCATCTCGTAGTACGTGCACTCGGGCACTATAATGTTCGCTCGAACTTTCAGAAGTGCAATCCGGTCATCCGATTGAGGTATACAAGACCTATTTCGGACCACCGTTGTCGAGAGTTGTACAATGGCATGGGATTAGAGTTTGTACGAAGTCATTGAAGATGGGACGATGCCCTCCAGTCTTCAAGCTTCAAATTCTATCCGTTAACCCGCACAATAGTCACTCGGGATTGGTTTTCCTTGATTCTTATGGGACATCGTTGCGTAGAGATGTGTATGAAATGTTGAGACGATATGGCGTGGCATCGCATTTGCAGGATTACAATGTTTCCCCTCATCGGTGTTATCGCCGGTTTGAGCTGATAAAGCAGACGTTGCTCAGGGCTTCGCTGAGATTGGACTGCTGCAATTGTTGAAGGTCCTCAGTGTCATCTCTGAGGTGTGCATGTTCTCCCGGTGTTATCTCCGGGTTGGTACTGAGTATCTCATTGTGAGCGCCGAGATTGAAGCTGGTTGCATTTGAAACAAGCATTTCTGGGGTTATCGCCGAAACTGCATTCCATGGGGTTATCACCAAAGGTTGGTAGCTATTCCCATAGTTGGGACTGAGACTGGATACCTCGAGGTTATCTCCAAGATTAATCGGTCTTCTTTGTTGTGTGTTCCGGGGTTGATGCTGAACTTCCGGTAGTATCCGGAATGGATATGAACTGTCTTCCAGGGTTCCCTCTTGAAAGACGAATCTGTCCTCCTACAATGTTAGTGACAGCATAACAGAAAATTTTGAGTGTCTACACTATTTATAGGAGAATAGAAAGGATACTATTTGGAAAATCACGGATGAGACAGATATAGAAATTCATTGACGCCTTACGAATGTCACGGATAACCAAAATTTTCCAAGCAATCATCCAAAACAAAAATAAAATAATACATATATATATATAAAAACATGTTTATTGAAAATATACTACCACCCGTGACCTTCCATTTCCCCTCCCTTAATTCCTTCTTCCAACATTTGGGTCCCACCCCACATGTCACTATCATATACATACATATATATATATATATATATATATATATACAATTACTCTCCATTTACGTAATAACACCTCCCCCCATTTCTGCCAAGTTTAATTTTCAACACACATGGGCCCCACTCATGTCATCATCATATGTGGGCCCCACTTTTATTATAAAGAATAAATTTCTACCGATTATTTTGAAAAATGGGTAAATTGGGGTTCAAATAATACACCAAAATTTCATAAGAATCCCCTCAATATTTTTAACAACATTTATTCATTGTTATTATAACTCACAATATTAACAACCAGATTGTTCCCAAGAAAGAGGGGGCTTTCTGATAAGGATATCTCCCTATTGGCGCGCAATTAGGTGACCAAACCCCTTTCCTTTACAGAACTTTCTAGACATTGTTAATTATGCAGATAATAATATGAATAAATTGTCATCTCAATTATTCATTTAATAATATATAAAATATCGACAATAATTGAATCAAATAACATGAGATACTATGCAACAATTACTGTAGAAATAATTGAATATAACTGAGTGACTTCTCACGTAAGCATCAATAATCAATACCGTGTGCTACTATGCAACCCGCAGACATATTCTTTTACTACTTTACTCGGGGTAGTTCAACGGTTTAATAAAGAAAATTTTCGTAGTTATTTTCATAAAAGATATTTTGTCGTTTTCTCATTCGACAATAATTTAATTTTGTAGGGTCCACTAATGATTGTCTTGCCGCAAATGCGGATATTCCCCACAACTATAATATTATCTCAAATCCACACCATAATATATAAAAAAATATTTCTAGAAAATTAAACCTTTATTCATAAAATTTGGGGTTTCACAATCTCCCTTCCTTACGAAATTTTTTCCTCGAAATTTACGTACGTTCCTAGTATGCCGAACAGATGAGGACACTTTGCCAGATTCTCTCTCTTGAGGTATAACCTATGAGCGTAGAATATATTCCTTCTTATCCAAGATTTTAACAAGTACCTCTTCATACGTTAAATCTTCTGCTATTTCGTCCGGTTCTAACTCAATAATGTGGTTCGGGTCGTCCACATATTTACATAACATTGATACGTGAAAAATGTTATGAACACGCGACATACTTGGTGGAAAAACGAGTCTGTAGACTATAGTTCCTACTCGATCGAGGATTTCAAATGGGCCAATTAAATCGAGGGTTGAGATTTCCTCTCTTCATCGATTCTTGCTTCTAGAATAACGCCCTCTAGAACCTTCTTCTTCACATTCATCAACTTTGAATCTGTAGCTTGAGCAACTTTAACTTTATCGATTAACGTGGGTTCTAATCGTATATTCGCTATCATTACGTTGGTTCGTATATTCGCACTCGCATACGATCTTCTACTCAATGCGTCAGCTATCACGTTCACTTTTCTAGGATGGTATTGAATGGTATGGTCGTAATCTTCAACAGCTCGAGCCAATGTCTTCAACACATAATACGTTCGTTTTGGGTGAAGAAATATTTGAGGGTTTTTTTAAAAATGGGATTTGTACTGGGGTCAATACAAAATTCGCTTTCACGCTCTGGGGTAGGTCAAGAATTCTTTAGGGAATACGTTAGGAAATTTATTAACGATAGAAATATCATTTAAAAATGGTGACACTCATCCAGGACTTGGATAACACATGAAATGAAGGTTTCTCCTAACGGAGTTTCAACAGATAAGTTAAAGTCTAATTTCTCTGGAGTCAAATTTAAACGTTGAGCGCAAGTAGGAGAAATAAAAGAATGGGTAGAACCGGTATCAAATAAGGTATATACTTCGCTAAAGTTTATAGTTAACTTACCCGTGATAACTTCGTTCGGGTTCCTCGACAAACACTATCACTTAAACTACCGGTTTTGACTTGTCTAGGACATCCTTTGGCATCACCATCCCAGCTGAACTTGACTTCACCATACGACAAAATCAAGCTAGGTGACCTTCTCTTCTGCAATTGAAACACGCTTTGGGTTGCTGCGTACAGTTTGCACGGATGTGTTCCTCCTGTCCGCATTTAAAACATACGACCGGTGGTCGTTCTTCTTCCTTGGAAATGGGTGCCGCTGTCTTTCCATCGTTATTGAACCTTCTTTTCTTGAAGTTGTTCTCACTTAGTTCACCTTTCTTATTATCCTGACCATGATTACCACCGAAGTGGTTACCATTTATGACATATTGATTCCCTCCACGTTTGTTGTCACCGCTTCGATGACTGCTACCATTGGTATTTTAATTTTGCCGGCTACTTTCTCTTGGTTGGGTTGACTCGTTATCGCGTTCCAATAACTGAGCCCTATTTACAACATCTGAATACAAACACAGTTTGTGAGAAATTAGGTATTGACATATCTCAGGTTTCAAACCTCTTAGAAACATCCACGTCATTCTCTCCTCATTATCAACCAAGTGGGATGAAACCGGGACAACTCGGAAAACTTAGCTTCGTACTGCGACACTGTCATATTGGTTTGCTCCAGCTTGATGAATTCCACCTCCTTCATGTGACGAATACTTTCAGGAAAGTACTTGTCGTTGAACAATTCTTGGAACTTCTCCCAAGACATCTTGAGTACGTCAGACTGTGTACATTTTACAGATTCCCACCAATAATCTGCTTTTTCACGTAACATAAAGGTTGTGAAGGGAACCATTTGCTCCTCTGAGCATTCCAAGACATCAAATATCTTGGTGATCTACTTTATCCACGTCTCCGCCTTAAGTGGTTTTGGCTTTCCCAAAAACTCCGGTGGTCCCAGCTCCTTGAACTGTTTAGCCATGACCAATCGTGGGTTGCCATTGTTTTCACCTGCCTTATGAATATGAGTCTCTCTCGTTTGCATGAATTCTAAAAAACTCCTAAACATACCGTCGTTCGTCATTTGGTTAGTGTTGTTGTTTACATGAGGATTATTGTCTTCCTGATGCACATTATCCTGGCTATTGATCAGCGGTGACTCAACGGTCTCATGTGCTCCGTTGTTATTCTCAACATTTTCAGATGTCATTCTTAAACACTGCTATAAAACAAGGGTTAATTGACATGCAACATATTATCCCTATACTGTGACGCCCCCAAATTCGGGTATCTTCCAACCCGACAGATGGTGTTCCACTGTACTAACATCCATACAATCATTTCATTGAAATCCAACAAAATGAAGGTAATTACTATCTTCTTATTATAATCAAAGTATAATCCTTCCCAGGTTCATAAACCAGTTACATCGTTCATTGTTCATAATGTATAATACATACAAACTTACCAAACTATTACACAATGCCTAAGCATCCATCTTAGCTTTGCCCTTATCTCTCTTGGCATTCACAGTACGTTCATCTTTAACTTCAGTTATATAAGTCACGCAAGAAGTGAGCATGACAGCTCAACAAGTTTAATCAAGGATAACAGGAATAACACATTCATGAATTATATAACAATTCCAACAAAACTGAACAATAGTTATGAAGTATTATGAATCAATAATACTTTAACAGTTCATAACATCAATTCCCAAAGTATAGAATAGATTAGGAATTTTGAACCGGTCGATAGACCATGAACAGCAAATTTCAGTTTCCATACTTGAAAAGGAGTCCACAGCACTAAGGCTTACATTCATGAATTATATAACAATTCCAACTTTTGTTTGTTCATAGACAAACCTTACATTCACGTCTGTACCAATTACTTGGCATAGGATAGCGTTAACAATTATATATAGAATGATATGAATAATAATCAATCTATATATTACGAATAATCTAGCCGAGTTAAAATCTGGAATCGACCCTTTCTTTAAAACAAGTCTTGCAATTCAGTTCAACGAATCACATAAAACTTGGCTAATATGGAAGTTAGACAAGCATTAAGAAAACTTGCCTTTCAGCGTCTTCAAATAACTTACTCGACTGACCACTGCCTTTACAGAATCTACATGATATATTCACATAGCACACTGTAATTAGCTATCAAACAACTATTCACATTGTTCCTACAAGCTTCTTTCTCTTCTATGTCTTTGTTAACTTAATATCTTTATTAAAGTCAACATGACTTATTACCCTTTGTACCGGTTTATCACTCACTGACATTTATTAACCAGACTCAAACATTGTTGATAAGGTACCAACTTTTTCCATCGTACATATCTTGTTAACATGCATTACATTCCTAGGTTTCATACCATATACCTTAGTATAGGTAATATAGGATTAGTCTTAGTACATTCTTTGAGTATATAAACTCAACTCAGGTAGCTCTCGAAATAACTAGAGTTCAAAACCTAACTTACTATCAAAATCACGACCTCGCATGACTGGCGACGACATGAAGCATTCTAGTAGTGGTATTGTATATTTCCTCTCCGAGATTTCAATGGGACTTGGTATTTTGTATTGAGTCCATGAACAAACTCTTCTTATTTTTGCGCTGAGACTCAGACCTTTTATTTTTTTTGGGCCATAATCGGCCGTGGGGCTGACTTTTACACTACGTCGGCGTCATATGCGCCAGACCTCGATATCTGATTCTCAGATTTTGAAAATCGTGGTGAAATTCCGGTAGTAACTCTTCGTTATAAGCCCGATTTGGTCCGTTCAAAAGCCTACACGTCATAAATGACACACCCTACACGTTCATATAAGAATTCGACACTTTTGAATCCGTTAACACAAAATTCACTATTGAGTTTATTTTATAGACGTTCAGAAACGTTAATGAGCGTTCAATGCTCGTTTTCTTCGTTTTAAGTCGGAATCCGACGATTCTCAAACCCACAACTCTTGATCACCCTATCTCATGTGTTGACATTGAAAACCAATGTTTTTAAGTCTCACGACAACTTTTGACTATCATTCCGTAATTTTATGTTTTCGATGTTTAACGTCTATTTCCGTAAAATTTGTCATAACTTCGTTACTAAGGTTCTCTAAACCAAATCACATGGAATACTCCATGGATTTCATATCTACATCCTAACCAAATAAGATGCATATACTAACGTATTGATGGAGCTCAATTGTTTATCAACATTCGATCTCAACTATCAATATTTTCATGGTTCAAAACTATATTAAACCTTATGATTCTTACAATCTCGTGACTTAATAGAGATTGAATCTATGGTAAGTCATCTTTAA
Organism: Panax ginseng; assembly: GCA_020205605.1. Lineage (NCBI taxonomy): Eukaryota > Viridiplantae > Streptophyta > Magnoliopsida > Apiales > Araliaceae > Panax > Panax ginseng. The sequence continues at coordinate 55,419,889 of CM035138.1, read as the reverse complement.
ATCCTCACACAAGACATATACCACCCATTCAATGATTCTCTAAGATGAAAGAAAATCTTAAATGGATGGAAATGAGGAGCAAGAAGTATTACCTCAAGAACTCTTAAGCAATCTCTTGGAAGAATAGAAGTTAAAGCTTCCAAAGTGTATAATTTATGAGTCTAGCTCTCTTTCTCTCTCAAATAATCTAAGGTTGGCAAGTGGAAAACTCCCAAATGAATCAACCTAGCTTTCTATTTATAGAAAACTAGAATGGAGGGCAATTTGGACTTTAAACCATCACCTCCTTACTATTCATGTGTGGTCGCCAAGTAAAACACTTGGTGATCAAGCCTTATGCTTGGCTTCCACACCAAGGTGGCCGGCCCACCACCCCATGTGACATCCCATGGGTTGCCCCATGGGTTTTACCCATTAGGTGACCCACTGGTTCGACCCACGGTTCAGTTTTATTGATTTGGGCTTAACTAAATTAACATTGGGCCTTGGTCATTCAAATGATTGGATTAATTAATAATCTAACTCAAATGAATTAGTCATTAAGTCTTAACTTAATTCTATAATACGAATCGTATCACATACGTACAATTCACGTATTATCTCCGTATACTACTCGTACAATAATCATATTATACTTCGTATTTACTCAACGTATTATACATAAATACTAAATAGTATCACCAAATGTATAACATTCGAATTAACCCTAACGACATTCCTTCTACGCATATTATTTCCTTCTCAGAAATCAATATACTCAACCCTTAGGGTTTAAGTCCGCAGGCAAAAATTGTGTTTTCCATAAATGAAATATTATCAGATATTCCATCTTATCACGATATTATATCATTACGCGTTTCTCGGAATTTCAAAATAATTCCCTAAACAGAAATGGATGAATAGTGTTTTTACGAAAATTTCTCGAAAAACAAATACTTTCGTCTTGGAAATTCCAAACAATTATTTCTAACATGTAGCCAGAATACTAACCACGTTGGCACCTTCTAGGTCATAGAACGACCTTCACATAGCTTATTCATAAAGAAATCAATTACATTCATTTAATTCACATAATCAAATAAAAATTTAATTGTCATAAAAATCCGATTTTCTCGGGCGTTACATTCTCTCCCCCTTATAAGGATTCTGTCACCAGAATCTTAGCTTATAATTACATAAACAAATGAGGAAAATATTCCTTGATTTTACTTTCGAGCTCCCACGTTTCTTCTTCAGCATTGTGGTTTCTCCATAACACCTTCACTGAAGGAATTACCTTATTTCTTAAAACTTGTTCCTTCCTATCAATAATTTGAATTGGAAGTTCCTCATAGGACAAGTCCTTATCTATTTGAATAGATTCATATTCTATCACGTGTTTATAGTCCGGTTTATAAGGACGCAACATTGACACATAAAACACATTATGAATGGGTTCCATCTCTCGAGGTAAAGCTACTTCATAAGCTACCTCTCCTACCCTTCTTAAGATCTCATTAGGTCATACAAACCTTGGACTTAACTTCCCTTTCTTTCCAAAACGTATCTTCCCCTTCCAAGGTGATACTTTCAGAAAAACAAAAGATCCTACATTGAATTCTCTATTCTCTCTGTGAGGATCTGCATACTTCCTTTGCCGGTCTTGAGCCGCAACTAATCAAGTACGTATTAACTTCACCATGTCTACCGTCTGTTATACCATTTTAGGTCCCAACATCCGACGTTCACCCACCTCATCCCAACACAATGGAGTTCGGCACTTCCTCCCATACAACGCTTCGTAAGGCGGCATGCCTATACTAGCGTGAAAACTATTGTTGTACAAAAATTCCACCAATGGTAGATGCTCGTCCCAACTCTCTTTGAATCCATAACGCAAGATCTTAACATATCTTCAAGCTTTTGAATTGTCCTCTCACTCTGACCATCCGTCTGAGGATGATACGCCGTACTCAATTTTAACTGCGTTCCCATTTGCTCTTGCAAACTCCTCCAAAAGTTCGATGTGAATCATGGATCACGATCTGACACAATCGAAACAGGTACTCCATGTCTGGAAATAATTTCCTTGACATACAACTTAGCTAACTAATCTAGGTTATACCTAACTCCTATTGGTAGAAAATGAGCCAATTTTGTCAATCGATCCACTATCACCCAAATAGCATCGTATCCTTTTCTTGTTGCTGGAAGTCCCACCACAAAGTCCATCGTGATATGCTCCCACTTCCACTATGGAATTTCTAACGGTTGTAACAACCCGCTCGGTCATTGATGTTCAGCCTTAACTTTTTGACAAGTTAAGCACCTACTAACATATTATGCTATCTTCCTCTTCATGTTCGACCACCAAAAGTTCTGACAAAGGTGTTGATACATCTTCGTACTATCGGGATGTATCAAGTACCTCGAACTATGGGCCTCCATCATAATTTCTTCTTTTAATTTAGGATCGTTAGGAGCCCAAATTCTTCCCTCAAAATGAAGTAATCCCTCCTTATCGAGGTTATACTTAGTCTTTCCTTCATCTTCTATCCTCTTCTACATCTGCTTGCACTCCTCGTTGCTTAGTTTCACTCCCTTAACCGCTCTACTATTGTAGGTTGGGTTTCCATGGAAAATAACATCTCCACTACTTCCTCCGGTAACTTAACTTCTAACTCCATTCTTTCCATCGTTGTTACCAACTCATTCTGAGTCGTTAACATTGATAGTTTCTCTCTACCATTCCTACTTAGCGCATCGTCTACTACATTTGCTTTTCCTGGATGATATAAAATATCACAGTCATAATCTTTTATTAACTCTAACCACCTTTTCTGTCTCATGTTCAACTCCTTCTGTGTGAAGATATATTTCAGACTTTTGTGGTCCGTGTATATCTCACACTTCTCACTATAAAGATAATGCCTCCATATCTTTAGGGCAAAAACTACAGCTGCCAATTCCAAGTCATGAGTATGATAGACCATCTCATAATCCTTCAATTGACGTGACGCATACGCAATAACCTTGCCATGTTGCATGAGCACGCAACCAAGTCCTTTATGCGACGCATCGCTATACACTACAAAATTTCCTGTATCGTCAGGTAAGGACAATACAAGTGCCTCACTTAACCTCTTCTTCAACTCTTGAAAACTGTTCTCACATTTTTCAGTCCACACATACTTCACCAACTTTTTTGTCAGATTTGTTAACGAAGTAGCTATTTTAGAAAAGTCCGGAATGAATCTTCTATAGTATCCCGCTAACCCCAGAAAACTCTGAACCTCAGTTGGCATTTTCGGTTGCTCCCATTCGTTAACTACTTCTACTTTTTCCGGATCTACGAAAATGTCATCCTTATCAATAACATGCCCTAGAAACTGCACCCTCTCAAGCCAAAATTCACACTTTGTGAATTTCGCATACAACTTCTCCTTCCATAGTGTCTCCAACACTATTCTTAAATGTTCTGCATGATCTTCTGGCGTCTTTGAATAGACTAGAATATCATCAATGAACACTACAACAAACTTGTCCAAATATTGTTTGAACACTCTATTCATCATATCCATAAATGCGGCTGGCGCATTAGTCAACCCAAACGACATTACTAGAAATTTGTAATGACCATAACGAGTTCTAAATGCCGTCTTAGGTACATCTTCTTTCCGCACCTTTAACTGATGATATCCCGTGCGTAAATCTATTTTACAAAAATACTTTGCCCCTTTCAACTGATCAAATAGATCATCGATCCTGGGTAAAGGGTATTTATTCTTAATCGTTAACTTATTCAACTCTCGATAGTCGATACATAGTCTTAATGACCCATCCTTCTTCTTTACAAACAACACCAGTGCTCCCCAAGGAGACACACTCGGTTGAATATACTTCCTATCTAATAGTTCTTGTAATTGAACCATTAACTCCTTCATCTCAACTGGCGTCATTCGATATGGTGCCCTTGAAACTGGTGCCGTTCCCGGTAACAGATCAATTACAAACTCCACCTCCCTGTCCGGTGGAATGCCCAGTAACTCCTCTGAAAATACATCCGCGAACTCTTGCCTAATAGGTATCCGATCCAAGGATGTTTCCACTCTCTTTGGGTATCCACAACATGGCACATATAACCTACACACACCCTTTTCTCAACATCTTCCTAGCTTGTGTCATGACAGCAGAACAACAAGGCGTCTCGGTGAATTACTATCAAGAACACTACCTTGGTTTTCTTAGAAATCCGAAGGTTTACACTTTTCCTATGGTAATCTATAATCGCCTTAGGGTTAACCAACCAATCCATACCAAGAATTACGTCGAATTCTTTTAGCCTTATCGGTACCAAATCTACCGATAACTTATTCCCTCTAATTTCCACGCAACAATCCTTATGAATATGTTCAATGGGGATTATCTCTTCGTTTGCTACCTTAACGTCTAAAGGTATAGGTAACTTCTCAGGGATTAAACCTAATCGCTTAGCAAATTCACATGCTATAAAAGAACAAGTAACACCCGAGTCAAATAGCACATAAGCATTTATCTCATTGACCGAAATGATACCTGCTACCACATCTGTTGATGCAACCGCATCTTGAACAGTCATATTAAACATAGGAGCTGAGGGTCTACCCACTAATGGTGTTGGTCCAGTAATGGCTAATTTACCACTACCAAAACTCTTATTCCCCTCTAAACCCTTCTTCGGGCAATTTCTTGCCATGTGGTCCATTGACCCACAGACAAAACACCCCTGGTTCTTCTTTGGGTTAGGACAGTTGGGTAACAAATGCCCCTCCTACCCACAGTTGTAGCATACTGCTTTCCCCTTTAAACAGACTCCTATGTGAGATTTTCTGCATGTCTTACATGCTTCCGTCCTCCGTTTGGGATCTCCCTGCTTTACCCCGGTATTCCAAGGGTTAAAGCTCTTCCTTTTTGGTAAGTTTCCGCTTCCGCTGGCAATTTCAACCTTATTACCTCCTTCTAACTTACTCTTAATCTTTCGCTCTTTTTGGTACTGACACAAAGCCTCACCACCACATTCAATAATTATCGCCTTCTCCAGAATGGTCCCGTAGGAAGCACTCTAGAAAACCGATATCCAACTATAGAGCCAAGGTTTTATGCCCTGCTCATTTCTGTGCGCCTTTCTTTCCTCTGTATCCACTTGATGTGGAGCAAATCTCACTAATTCATTAAACTTGGTGGCATACTAGGGAACTGTCAAATCCCCCTGCTTAAGTTCTAGGAACTTAATTTCCATCCTACTCGCATGCTAGTAGGAAATAGTTCTCAAAGAAAACCTTCTTAAACTGCTCCCACGTAATGTGACCTCTCGCCCTAGCCCCACCTGGTGAGCTTCCCACCGATGAGTTGGCTTCCCCCCTTCATCATGTAAGTCGCAAAAGAAGTCTTTTGCGCCTCACCTACGTTTTTTTATCACAAACGCCTTTTCAATCTCTCTAACCCATGTATGGGCTTCTAATGGATCTGTCGTCCCTCGGAACTCGGGAGGACCCACACTTTTAAAGTCCTTAAAGGTAGTTGTTCTTGCTACCCTAGGAGCTACTGAATCCCCCACTTGGTTAAATGCGGTCGTTAATAAATTAACGAACTCTTGCATAGGGTTGTTAGGACCCCCTGGTTTTCATTATGAGACTCAGCCTCTTGGTTCCGTTGTCTCCTTCTTGGCGGCATAATTCTGATTAAATAAATAAAGCTTCGTTATTATCTATTTAACTACTCGGTTATTATTTTAAATCAACAACAACCATTCATACCACAACAAGCATGTTAAATTAAAACTTCATTATATAAATATGCTTTCATAGTCAAAACTATTTACATCATGTTCCCTTAGCCAAAAGCTATTACATACTATCCCACTATTGCCTTCTACAAAAATTGGGATTCACAAAAAAACTACCCTTAGTTATACAAAAGAGGGTTTTACGTCACTACTTATGGACAAAATGATCTAGCGATCTACTAACACTATCGAACAACATTCTCATATTTCTGATTTGCCTGAATCGACACTATATCTCGGCTTATGGTATGTCGAGTCTGCCCGGACTCAATAGAATAATAAGCAATTTTCAAATTTTGAAATCCTCATGAGGCTATGATCATGGATGTATGACATTCTAGTTATTTTTTGGTCTTTCTCAACCAGTTTCTTTTGTAGCTCAAGGACCTCATCCTTATAGTTACGAGCCTTATCAGTCATAAGCACTTTCTCATCATGCTCTGACTCAAAGTCTACCTCTGCAGATTCTTTCGCCTCATATAAGGCAGTTATTTCCTCAATTTGTGCCTCTACCACAGTGCGCAAATGCACATTCCTATCCAACACTGCCATATACACTACTCTAGTTGCATCTGGAGATGTTGGCTCCTGAGTAGGTAACACCGTGTTAATCGATGTCACCTCCATCTCCTCCTCCACGTCTAGCATCTCGTTAAGGTATGATGTTAATCCCATGGTCTCCTCAAAGTATTCCTCATCAGAGATGTACTCCTCAATGTCTAAGTCGTCTAGTACAAATATCGGTACCTCCGCCACTGGCATTGGTACAACCTCAACTTGGTTAACTGAGTCCTCACTTATCATTCCCACGTCTCTAAACATCAAGCTATCGGTTGACATCTACAAACACATAACACGTTGATTAGTACATAATACACAATAGTATAAGCATAAATCACATTTAATATCTTTAAGATTAATTTTCATCTTTTAATCCTTTCGATACTGAGTTATCTCAATATCTTTTTAATTCAATGGACTTGAATTTCATTCCACGGACTTTACCTTCCTTACGAGGTTATTAGGCTAAGGTTTCCCCCCTTAAGTTTTATAACCTAAGGCTTTGATACCAACCTATGACGCCCCCAAATTCGGGTATCTTCCAACCCCACAGATGGTGCTCCACTGTACTAATATCCATAAAATCATTCCATTGAAATCCAACAAAATGAAGGTAATTACTATCTTCTTATTACAATCAAAGTATAATCCTTCCCAGGTTCGTAAACCAGTTACATCGTTCATTGTTCATAATGTATAATACATACAAACTTACTAAACTATTACACAATGCCTAAGCATCCATCTTAGCTTTGCCCTTATCTCTCTTGGCATTCACAGTATGTTCATCTTTAACTGCAGTTATATAATTCACGTAAGAAGTGAGCATGACAGCTCAGCAAGTTTAATCAAGGTTAACAGGAATAACACATTCATCAATTATATAACAATTCCAACATAACTGAACAATAGTTATGAAGTATGATGAATCAATAATACTTTAACAGTTCATAACATCAATTCCCAAAGTATAGAATAGATTAGGAATTCTGAACCGGTCGATAGACCATGAACAATAAATTTTAGTTTCCATACTTGAAAAGGAGTCCACAGCACTAAGGTCGTTCATCCGGATAACTTACGAACACTTCTAGGTGACCAGCCAATAATACTCTATGTTGATCAACACTCATTTATTAAACGTATTTACATTTAATATTTTTGGCAAACTCGCGTGCCCATCGAATAATTGATGAAAAATATTTTTGTTTTATCATAGACAAACCTTACATTCACGTCCGTACCAATTACTTGGCATAGGATAGCGTTAACAATTATATATAGAATGATATGAATAATAATCAATCTATATATTACGAATAATCTAGCCGAGTTAAAATCTAGAATCAACCCTTTCTTTAAAACAAGTCTTGCAATTCAGTTCAACGAATCACATAAAACTTGTCTAATATGGAAATTAGACAAGCATTAAGAAAACTTGCCTTTCAGCGTCTTCAAATAACTTACTCGACTGACCAATGCCTTTACAGAATCTACATGATATATTCACATAGCACACTGTAATTAGCTATCAAACAACTATTCACATTTTTCCTACAAGCTACTTTCTCTTCTATGTCTTTGTTAACTTAATATCTTTATTAAAGTCAACATGACTTATTACCCTTTGTCCCGGTTTATCACTCACTGACATTTATTAACCAGACTCAAACATTGTTGATAAGGTACCAACTTTGTCCATCGTACATATCTTGTTAACATGCATTACATTCCTAGGTTTCAAACCATATACCTTAGTATAGGTAATATAGGATTAGTCTTAGTACATTCTTTGAGTATATAAACTCAACTCAGGTAGGTCTCGAAATAATTGGAGTTCAAAACCTAAGTTACTATCAAAAGCCACGAACTTCGCGTTGTAATGCGACATCGAAGCATTCTAGTGGCAATAAGGTTTCACTCTCCAGAGGTTTTGCTCGGACTTGTCACATTGTGGCATGAGTCCATGAACAAACTCTAAGTATGCAGTGAGTCTCAGATTTTTTTATTTTTTTCTGGCCATAACTCGTATGCATGTTGACTTTTTTACACTACGTCTGGCACCAGATTCTCAACAGTTTTGAAAATCTGTGTGAAATTCCTGGGACCGTAACTCCTTTGTTATAAGCCCGATTTGGTCCGTTCAAAAGCCTACACGTCATAAATGATATACCCTACGCATTCATATAAGAATTTGACACTTTCAAATCCGTTAACACAAAATTCAATATTGAGTTCATTTTATAGACGTTCGGAAACGTTAATGAGCGTTCAATGCTCGTTTTCTTCGTTTTAAGTCAGAATCCGACGATTCTCGAACCCACAACTCTTGATCACCCTATCTCACGTGTTGACATTGAAAACCAATGTTTTCAAGTCTCACGGTAACTTTTGACTATCATTCCGTAATTTTATGTTTTCGACGTTTAACGTCTATTTCCGTAAAATTTGCCATAACTTCGTTACTAAGGTTCTCTAAACCAAATCACATGGAATACTCCATGGATTTCATATCTACATCCTAACCAAACAAGATGCATATACTAACGTATTGATGGAGCTCAATTGTTTATCAACAATCGATCTCAACTATCAATATTTTCATGGTTCAAAACTATATTAAACCTTATGATTCTTATAATCTCATGACTTATAGAGATCGAATCTATGGTAAGTCATCTTTAAATCCTCACACAAGACATATACCACCCATTCAATGATTCTCTAAGATGAAAGAAAATCTAAAAGGGATGGAAATGAGGAGCAAGAAGTATTACCTCAAGAACTCTTAAGCAATCTCTTGGAAGAATAGAAGTTAAAGCTTCCAAAGTGTATAATTTATGAGTCTATCTCTCTCAAATAATCTAAGGTTGGCAAGTGGAAAACTCCCAAATGAATCAACCTAGCTTTCGATTTATAGAAAACTAGAATGGAGGGCAATTTGGACTTTAAACCACCACCTCCTTACTATTCATGTGTGGTCACCAAGTAAAAAACTTGGTGACCCAGCCTTATGCTTGGCTTCCACACCAAGGTGGCCGGCCCACCACCCCATGTGACATCCCATGGGTTTTACCCATTAGGTGACCCACCAGTTCGACCCACCGGTTCGACCCACGGTTTGGTTTTAATGAATTGGGCTTAACTAAATTAACATTGGGCCTTAGTCATTCAAATGATTGGATTAATTAATAATCCAACTCAAATGAATTAGTCATTAAGTCTTAACTTAATTTTATAATACGAATCGTATCACATACGTACAATTCACGTATTATCTCCGTATACTACTCGTAAAATAAGCATATTGTACTTCGTATTTAATCAACATATTATACATAGATACTAAATAGTATCACCAAATGTATAGCACTCGAATTAACCCTAACGCCATTCCTTCTACGCATATTATTTCCTTCTCGGAAATCAATATACTCAACCCTTAGGTTTTAAGTCCGCATGCAAATACTGTGTTTGCCATAAATGAAATATTATCAGATATTCTATCATTACGCGTTTCTCAGAATTTCAAAATAATTCCCCGAACAGAAACGGATGAATAGTGTTTTTACGGAAATTTCTCGGAAAACAAATATTTTTGTCTTGGAAATTCCAAACAATTATTTATAACACGTAGCCAGAATACTAACCACGTTGGCACCTTCTAGGTCATAGAACGACCTTCACATAGCTTAATCACAAAAAAATCAATTACATTCATTTAATTCACATAATCAAATAAAAATTTAATTGTCATAAAAATCCGATTTTCTCGGGCGTTACATATACTCTGACTGACCAAGTAAATACCAAATAAACTTAGGTAAGTCATACTAGTGAAGGAATTCCCCGTCTCTCCCCTCCTAGTTCTTATCTCACATCTTAGCAAGGGATCATATCCCTAAGCTTTGATACCGACTGTGACGCCCCCAAAACAGGTATACATCACCCATCTTGGGTCGCCAAATACACACTACAAAATTAAAATACCACTTAATTATACAACTATCGTGTAAAATACGATAAAACATAATCTAAGAGTTTTAATAAGAATATTGTCATCTAGACAATATCCACACTCAATGGAGTCCTCATTACATTTATTGTCACACTATTTTATAGAATAGTGAGGACTACTAAAATAACCATCTGGACAACCAATCAATGGTTCTCGACTCGTCTCATTTATATTCTCATTTCTTTAAGAGAACAGTGAAAGAAAGGGTGAGCTCAACTAGCCCAGTAAGAAATATTATGACTAAGATAATGCAGAATAAATTATCCTTAGCCTTCAACAGTATACCAACTGATAGAATATAATAGACAACAAGTTTTAGATCAACAACTACAGCGGAATAAGAAATCCATTAGAAGAGTCAAGTAGATCATAAAATCTACTATCTTCTATGATTTAAAAGATTTATCAATTTTATCGTTGAGACTCAGCTTAATAAATAATCCACATCATCGAATCATCCTTGCACTACGGGCCAATGATATTCTTTAGTATCACGACCACGAATTATCCATGCACTACGGGCCAAAGATAATCGTGTTTTCATCAACGGTCATGATCATGCCATAAAACAATTCATCTTTTCACCCTTGGCCGAAGAGAATCCATGGCCATAATCATACCAAAACTGTTTATCAATGCACTACGGGCCAATGAGGACTTTTACCACATCATTTGTAACATTACGGTTATGATTATACCGAATAATCCCTGGTCATAATCATACCATGTCCATCTATGCACTACAAGCCACAGATAACTTTCAACATAATATAAACATGAGGATGATGACAATGATATAAGAATTCAATAAAACAAGTTCAAGGATAAATTTTTATTGATTTATAATTTAGTTTATCCAGAAATCAATAACGTCCAAATTGTTAACATGATACTGCTTTGTGGAGTAAAATTCAAGAATAATATTGTACCAAAAATAATTTGGACCAAAAACGAAACAATTTTTATCATGAATAGTACCCTGGATGAATAGTACTCGAATGAATAGTACCCCATGAATAGTACTCTGACATGAAAAAGTTAAGACTTATCAAGAATGCTCTGAATAATATTTTCATGAAAAGATACTGAATGAAGCGCAAATATCAATGATATTCTACTAATTTCATGGAGTTTAGAAGCCAAAACTTTAACAAAACGAGTATAAAATTCAAATTCTGAAACGAAATAATATTACTTCCATACTACAAAGTATGGAAGAAAATATTATTTCAAGCGAATATTGAACAAAAATAACATACCTTACGAATATTAAACGAAAATAATATTTCTTTCAAATATTGAACGAATATAATATTCCTTAAGAATATTAAATGAAAATAATAATTCTTGTGAATATTGAACGAAATAATATTCATACGAATACGAAAAATAATATTTCTTCAAAATATGAAATAAATAATACCCCTTACTAGTATTGAAAGAAAATAATTCTCTTTATGAATACAAAAGAAATAATACCCCTTACGAGTATTGAAAGAAAATAATTATCTTCATGAATACGAAAGAAATAATACCCCTTACCTTAAAAAGAAGAGTATTCCAACTAGTATAGCGGGGATATTCTTGAAGAAAACTTTCACTGTTTTCTACGCTCAAAGCTTTCTACAACTCGAAAGAAATACGCTCAATATTATTGAAGAAGAATTCTCTGATTCTGGTGTAATTTTCAAATCTAACTAAGCATCCTATTTATAGGAGAATGGAAAGGATACTATTTGGAAAATCACGGATGCAACATATTTAGAAATTCACGGACGCCTTACGAATGTCACGGACAACCAAAATTTTCCAAGCAATCATCCAAAACAAAAATAAAATAATATATATATATATATAAACACATGTTTATTGAAAATATACTCCCACCCGTGACCTTCCATTTCCCCTCCCTTAATTCCTTCTTCCAACATGTAGGCCCCACCCCACATGTCACTATTATATATATATATATATATATATATATATATATATATATATATATATATATATATACAATTACCCTCCATTTACGTAATAACACCTCCCCCCATTTTTGCCAACTTTAATTTTCAACACAAATAGGCCCCACTCATGTCATCATCATATGTGGGCCCCACTTTTATTATAAAGAATAAATTTCTACCGATTATTTTGAAAAATGGGTAAATGGGGGTTCAAATAATACGCCAAAATTAAAACAAAATTTTATAAAAATCCCCTCAATATTTTTAACAACATTTATTCATCGTTATTATAACTCACATTATTAACAACCAGATTGTTCTCAGGAAAGAGGGGGCTTTCCGATAAGGATTTCTCCCTATTGGCGCGCAATTAGGTTACCCAACCCCTTTCCTCAACAGAACTTTCTTGACATTGTTAATTATACAGATAATAATATGAATAAATTGTCATCTCAATTATTGATTTAATTATATATAAAATATCGACAGTAATTGAATCAAATAATGTGAGATACTATGCAACAATTACTGTAGCAATAATTGAATATAACTGAGTGACTTCTCACGTAAGCATCAATAATCAATACCGTGTGCTACTATGCAACCACGCGTATTATTGTACTTTTACTACCGGGTAGTTCAACAGTTTAACGGTAAAACTTCCGCCGTTATTTTCATAAAATGATATTTCTGTCGTTTTCTCATTCCGACAATAATTTCGTTGTGGGGTCTACCAATAATTGTGTCGTCATACGGATATTCCTCGACACAAAGAATATTCCCCGACTAATTGAATATTTTATAACCACTTGCTTACTTTTTAAAATTTATAAATATTACCCACAACTATAACATTTTCTCAAATCCACATCATAATATATAAAAAAAATATTTTGAGGAAATTAAACCTTTATTCATAAAATTTAGGGTCTCACATCGTAACACATTTATATATTTTTATTTGAACCCTTCACATGGCTTAAGAATTTTATCTGCTAAATTCATATTTTAATATTTTCTAAAAATTCGGGTTCTTACGGTCAAAGTGCGTTGACCTACCTTGACCAACTGGTTTCTGGGCAGCCCAGAAATCTAGAATGGTCTGACAGTGATATTGCAGACCCAGAAATCATAAGTACTTTCCTGATTTGTGTAGACTGACATGAGTACTATCTATCCATGCCTCTAGAATCTTTAGATCCTACACAGAATCAAACAAATCATAGGTCAAAGTTGTGTTGACAAAACTCCCGGATGAAGTTTCTGGGTAACCCATAAATCTTCAAAGGCAGTTCCTGACATGCAATTTGACCGGCTTAGACCTTTTATTTGTTGTCTTGTCAGGTTGATCAAATGCATAATAAATGTACACTAACATCTCAGGTACATGTTTGAACCTTCATATCACACAAAGCAAGCACATGAAACATGTTATAAGGATCGAAAAGTAGGTACCTTGGTTGTTCAACATTTCTGGTTAACCCAGAAAATGAAGAACATGCCTGACATAATTTTTGGTGGTCAAGATGTAAGACCCCAACTTTTTATAAATAAAATCGAATTTCTTCTATTTTATATTGTGAATAATAAGGTGTTAATTTGATATAATGCTTTGGTTATGGGTGAAATGTACAAATTTTGCAAAATAAGAAATTAAGTGGTTATAAAATATTCATTTTTGTCGAGGAATATTCGTTTAGTCGTGGAATATTCCTGCTGTCGTGGAATATTCGTATGATAGCGCAACCATTTGTGGGCCCCATAACGGATAACTATCAGATGAAGAAAATGACAAGTTTGTGTTTTTATAAATAACGACGTAGTTGTTACCGTTAACACTATTAGAATACCCGGCGGTTAAAATACATGATGAATACGCTGTGGTTGTCAGTTAAAAGAAGATACCAGATTGCACAAAGATTTTTAAATTATTGATTCTTACGTAAGAAGACACTACTCAATAATTGTTACAGTAATTACTGTTCAATATGTTATTTTATTGATTCAATAATCGCTACGTTGATATTTTATATTATTGTTGTTTCAATAATTGTCATTGCACAGTATCTCCATTATCAGATCAATAATTTATATTATTTGAATAATATTGTTGGATAACATTATTGGCAATGTCTAAGGAAGTTCTGTCTATGAAAGGGGTTTGGTCACCTAATTGTGCGCCAATAAGGAGAAATCTTTATCAAAAAGCCCCCTCTTTCATAGGAAAGACATGGTTGCCATAATTGTGATTCTGTAATATTATTTATGAATAATTAATTATTGATTTATATGATAAGGAAATATTTATTTTATGTGGATATAATTGATGGATATATTTATTGTGGATATAAATGAAAGAATTAATGTTGAGGTGTTTTATCAATATTTTGTCAGAATGGAGGTATTAAAAATCGTCCGTATTGGATTTCGGGCATTTTCTATTTGGAATTTGGAAAAAATTTCTTCTACAAAGTTGTAGAGAATTAAATTTCTTATGGCATTGACAGGAGATTCAAATTTTTCTGATAAAAGAGCTATTTATTATGAATTATTGAAGTTTCAAAAAAAATATTTTTAGGAAAAATATGGTGGGCCCCCTTTTGGTTGGTGAGAAATGAAATGTGCTGGAATTTATTTTCAAAAGTGGTGGGCCTGAATAGTAGCAGGTAAAGCCAACAGGTAGCAGGTTAGTCTGCTATGGCGTTCTAAGCATTTTCCTATAAATAGGGTGGTTAGTTAGAATTGAAAATCAGACTGACTAGAAACAAGTTTTCTCTCTCTATATTATCGAGCGTATTTTGTGAGTATTTAGATACTTTGAGAGTTGCTTTTCAGTGCAAGTTTCTTTCGGCATTACATCCGAAATTCCAGCCAGAAGAACTATTCTTTTGAGGTAAGGGATAGTAAGAGATGTTATTTTCTTCCTAATGATGTTATTCTTTCAATATCATTATACCGAAATATTGGTATGGATTTTATTGTGGAATTTCTACCTTTTTGTGTCGGGGTTACTATTCAAGTATACAACACTATTCACGTATACGACATTAATTATTCACTTATCATTTACACTATTCACCAAAAAATGAAATTTTCTGCTTTTTGTCCAAGATGTCTATTATGGTTACTATCTTTGATTGTATCCATGTTTTGATCTTTATTTTTGAATTCTACTTCACAATTGGTTATTATGGAGAATTATTGAACTTGGATAAACTATAATACGAATCCCTAATATTTGTCCTTTTGTCTCACTTGATTCATTTTCTTTAAGATATTTTTTATCATCCTCAGTCCTAAATGATGATATTACTGAATATCTTTGGCCTGTAGTGCAAAGATGAATGATTACCTAAGGAATATCTTTGGCCCGTAGTGCAAAGATGAACAGGTGTTGAGATGAACATGACCAACTGGTGATACAAATGAATATCATTGGCATATAGTTCAAAGATGAATATTTGATTCAAGATGTATATTGATGATGGACTTTTAAATCTTAGAAGATAGTAGAATTCTTTCTCTACTTGACTCTTCGAATGGATTGTTGTTTTCGCTGCAGTTGTTGATCTAAAACTTGTTGTCTATTATGTTCTATCATATTTTTCCCTGTTGAAGACTAATGATAAATTGTTGTATATTATCTTAGTCATAATATTCTTTACTGGGCTAGTTGAGCTCACCCATTTCCTTTTTGTTCTATTTTTCTTCTCAGGAGGTGAGAACATAGCAGGAACTAGCCGGGGTTTCGAGTGATGGTTCAGGATTGTTGTTTTAGTAGTCCTCACTATTTTGTAAAATAGTGTATCAATAATTGTAATGATGACTCCTTTTGAGTTTGTATACTGTCTATTAGACAATATTTGTATTCAAACTCACAGTATATGTGTTTTCGTATTTTGCACGACAATTGTATTACTGAAGTTGTATTTGTTTCTGTACCATGTATTTGGCGACTCAGAATGGGTGATGTATACCTGATTTTGGGGCGTCATAGTTGGTATCAAAGCTTAGGGATATGATCCCTGGCTGAGATGTGAGACAAGAACTAGGAGGGGAGAGAAGGGGAATTCCTTCGCTAGTATGACCTGACTAATTTTATTTGGTATTTATTTGGTCGGTCATAGTATAGGGATAATATGTGACATGCCAATTAACCCTTGTTTTGTGGCAGTATTTGAGAATGGCAGCTGGAAATATTAACAATGGAGTGAATCAGACCGTGGAGACACCTTTAATCACCACCCATGGGAATGTGCAACAAGAAGGCAATATTCCTCCTATAAACAACACTACCGAACAAATGATGAATGATGGGATGTTTAGAAGCTTTTTGCAGTTCATGAAAAATCAGACGAGGGAGACTCGTGTACAAAATACGAATGGAAATGATAGTAATGTGCGGCTTGTCACAGCCAAGAAGTTCAAGGAGTAGGGACCACCAGAATTTGCGAAAAAGCCGGATCCGATTAAGGCAGAAACGTGGGTCAAGCAAATTACCATGATATTCAATGTATTAGGATGCATGGAGGAAAAGAAGGTTCCATTCGCCACCTTTATGTTACGCGGTGAGGCAGACTACTGGTGGGAGTCTGTGAAGCGTACCCAGCCTGCCGCACTCAACATGTCTTGGGAAACATTTCAAAAACTATTTAATCATAAGTACTTTCCTGAAAGTATTCGTTATATGAAAAAAGGAAGAGTTTATTAGACTAGAACAAAACAACATGACGGTGTCCCAGTATGAGGCAAAGTTCACAAAATTATCCAGGTTTACACCTCATTTGGTAGAGAATGAGGAACGAATGATGCGGATGTTCCTGAAAGGTCTAAAACCCGAGATTCGGCAATATCTTATCTCTCACAAATTTAATTTATATTCAGATGTTGTCGACATTGCTCAATTATTAGAGCGAGAGAATGAGTATGCTCAACTGAGGGACCACAATCAGGGTCATACCGGTGACAACAGTCATCGGAGTGATGATAACCAGTAGGGAGGAAAGAATACAGACAAAAGCGGTAACCACTCTGGTGGTAATTGTGGCCATAAAAATAGAAGAAGCGAGTCGGGAGGAGATTTCAAGAATACAAGGTACAACAATGAAAACGTGAAGACGTCATCACCAACATCCACTATTTCTAGGGGAGGAGAACGAGCACCGGTCGTTTGTTATACATGCGGGAAAGAGGGACACATCAGCCCAAACTGCCCACAACAATCCAAGGTATGTTATAACTGTGGAAAAGAAGGTCATATAGCTAGAGATTGTCTTGTTGTGAAACCAAGTACAACGGGGATGGTGACTCCAAAGGCTGTCCCAGACAAGTCAAAGTCTGTGGTTCATGGAAGGGCATTTGTCATGACTACCCAAAATGCGAGGAACCCAAACGAGGTGATCATGGGTAAGCTAATCATAAACTCTTGCGAAGTTTATACCTTATTAGATACCGGTTCTACCCATTCTTTTATCTCTCTTGCTTGTGCTCAACGTTTGAACTTAACTCCGAAGAAATTAGACCTTGACTTATCTGTTGAGACTCTGTAACATTCCAGAATTTTAAAGTGTAATATTAAATATTTATTGAATTATACAAGTATTTAATGACAATTTGAGTTGATGTGATTTAGTTAATTATTTGTTGAGTAAATAATTAAGGAGCTAAGAAAATTAATTGTTATGAGTTTATATACCAATTTAATTTAATAAGTAAGCTAGAGAGCTTATAGTGATTTAAATAAATTTAATATTTTAAATGGGAAATTGCAATTTAAAATATTAGTTGGTTAAATAAAATTATAATTATAAAAGAAATTATAGTTATGTGATATTAAATTATGTGCTAAATTAATTTAATAGATTAATGTTTTAATTGATTTATTAATTAAATAAAAGTGTGACTAATAACCTTGCTATAAAGGAGTTATTAAAATAAATTAAGGGAGTTTAATTCAGTTTTGCCAAACAAGGCCTAATGCCTATTAAGCCTTTTATCTAATTGGGTTTTACCAAACAAGTCGTAAGGGTTAATGAGTTATTTTTAAGTTAGTTAGCCAAACAAGCCTTATGGCTTTTGAATTCAAAAGAAATTGTAACTGATGTTAGTTAAGTTAGTATTATATTATATAATAAATATATATTATATCTTATACGTTATATCCTAAGTACGTAAGAATGGAGGAGAGAGGTTAGAGAGAAGAAAAGAAAAACTCAGAGAAGAAGAAGAAGAAGAAGAGAAGAAGAAAAGTGAGAAGGAATTGGAGAGAAGAAGAAGCTTGAGAATCAAAAAGGGTTGACCATCATCTTCTTCAAACAAGGTATAATGTAAACCCTATTATGGTTGTTCTTTTCAAAATTTTAGTTGTATTCTCTCTCTCCCAATTTTCTCCATGAAAGCTTTGTAGAAGTGGTGTGACGCCCCCAAATCCAGGTTCTCTAACCTCAGATTCAGTGCTCACGATCCTATCATCATCATAAGCATTCTATAACTATTTCGAAATAATAAACATACATTGTTCATTATACAAAAGTCTCAAAACATGGTCCCAAGGTCTCTCTAACCTTAACTTTAAATACACCATTTATAATACAAATAGTTTACTCAAGAAATTCCATTAGATAATAACTAATTTAACATTCATTCTAAAATTACTCCCGGATCTTGCCCTTGCCCTTGTCCTTCAGATTAGATCCTTCTGCTTAATCGAAAATAGAGGTCATGATATAGCAAGAGTAAGCAACTAATTTGCTTCACAAGTTTATAAAGACAAAGGATATATATCATGACTTAGAAAGAAATATTGCCTTCAATGTTCAACAATAATATAAGATTGTGAAGGAACATGAATATTCGATAATTGAATAACATGAACTGAGTGGTTTTGAATAACCATGAACATTTGCCAAGGTGCTCAGTGATTTAAACTGGACCTTTAAAAAAGTTTTGGTATTCAAGGGGATCAGCCTTTCATACCCCGTGATTTATGCATAAACACTTAATAATCCGACATTGATATCATGCCTTAATCAAATTTGTTCATTTCTCAGTCAAGAGTTCTTACGAACACAAAGGGTGATTAGCCTGATATGCCTTGCACTCGCCAAGTACTGCTTTTATCTGTTTCTCGTCACTACCATAGGCACAAAAATTCTACCTTAGTCTTATTCGATTCCGCACCAAAACAATTTGGTTCAGGAAATTTCTTTCAATGAACACTTAGAGTTTTCATAAACTTTAGTCTAGCTAAATCGAATAGCATAGACTCATATCAATAATTCAATTCAATCGAATTATTTAGGTGTAGCCAAACCCCGTTGGCAAATTAAATTTTTGAAAATATTTTCGAGAATGACTTCATGATGTCGTACTGTATTAACAGTCCATTTGAGGATGCCGTCATCGTATGACTTTGTCATAAAACATCATACAATAGTGGTATAACGATTTTAGATCAAATTCACACTAAGTATTACTGTATTTACAACTCCATCACCTTTTTATCATCTTTGCACCAGGTTACATGGTACATGAGTGATAAATAAAATATATTTTGATATTTCAAATCATTTGTGTCTAGCTGAAATAAGTAGCGTAGACCATACTTTAAACCGTTTCAAAAATGATTACGAGTCTACATTTTTTTTTCTTTTTCAAAAGCACATAGAGCGTATTTAGCTTGATGTCAAAATTTTAAAGTCTAGCATAGTTAGGAGTTTTGGAAAACTTATGTCTCCACTAATAATCATTTGCTTAACAATCTATCTGTTCCTATAATCCTCAATACTCTATTTACACACAACTATACCCAGTTCATCAAACCATACATATGAGTTCATTTACTTGCCACAATCATATGAGTTTAAGAACTTGTCCTAGTCAGACCTTTGGCGTCCATTCGCTGAGGGGTTCATAAACATTTCATAAAATTATGAATCAATAATGTCACATAAGTATGAGTTTTAAGAACTCGTAATTAACCTTATATTCTCTACCTATAACCTATCTATCTGTTCTACACATGAGAAAGGAATCACCCTTTTAACATGCATATAGCGAATAGCGCGACACAGACATCCTAATAATTATCCTAACTCCCTTTCTCAATACGAATTTCATTCAACTCGTATTCATAATCCTTTCCTGAATCTGTACCAATTCACACAACAATCTTGCTATAAACTTTCCAATCATCAGATTGATTCTTCTCCCTGCTATCACTTTATCAGATCACGGGGTGATCTCATCGTATATATTACGATTCATTTCTATATCTTGATCGTTTTGTTTTACGATCTCCTATCACTCTACTTTTAGTCTTTTAGACTCTATCTATTCATCACTACTGTTCAACTTTATTATTAGAGTTAGGGAACTCTGTATCTTATAACTCGCCGAGATTCTTCTTTGAATCTTACCGACCAACTAACTCTATTTGAGTTAGTACTTATCCTAATAACTACGGTTATTAGTCTGGGGTATTCCTACCTAAGGTTCATAACCTACAGCTTTGATACCAACCGTGATTTTACCAATCAGAGATCCCGAATCACCGCGGACCTTGTTCGATCATTCTAACATTATTACTATTTGCGAAAGATATAAACATAAATTGTTTATACAATAAACTTTACACACTATCCCCAAGATCGAGTAACCTTAATTTAATACACAATACATAACTTATTTAACTTACAATAACATTAATATCATACAATACTATTACAATTCTAATCGCACACATTTACTTTAAGCTGTAACTGTCTTTAACCTTTCCTTGTATCCGATGTATTCACCTAAATCTGCAATGTTTATCATGATATAGCAAGGGTGAGTGTAAAAACTCAAAACCCTAATAAAACTCGTATGTATAAATCCCGTTATATAAATAAAATTTCTCTGTTCTGAATGTGTTACGTGTTATTATATACTTGGTTTGACGAAATTGACCTAATAAATTTTTATCCGAAAAACGTCGTGCTTGACACCTCGTGCTTAAATTTTTTTCCATAATCGGACTTTTCGGTAAAAATATTTTAACAAGTTTCTTTGTCGTGCTTACACTGACAAAACGCTTTGTCGTGCTTGTCAGGATTAGTGAGTTAACCCTAATTAGCAAAACCCTAACCCTAATTAGCAAAACCCTAATCCTAATTTATTAATTAAACCCTAATTAGCTAATTTAACTCTAATTAGCTTGTGTTAACACTTAATCATGGTTAGTAAATTTCTATTAGGTACTAATTAACATTACTTAACATTCCTAATCATTAGAAACAAAACCCCAATCAAGATTAGTGAAGATTTAAACCTAATTAAGCTACTAACTTAATCAACTAGCTCACAAGTAGGTTGGGAGTCACCATTACAAGTTCCAAAACATCACATGACATGCTTCCAAACTCCCAAGCATCAAAAGAGTCACATATCAGATCTTTATGGAGGCAAGTAGGTAAAAAAATGACCAAAAAGCCAAGTTGGAAAATTCTATAAATAGGAACCTTAGGGCTGAGCAAAACCATGAATTCTCAAAGCCTAGATACACTTATAAACCTACCATATCAAGCCTAGGTGTTATCAGCAACAAGATCAGAAGCTAGAATTACAAATTTCTCAAGAAAAGGTGCAAACCCTAGTTCATAAATTTCTGTTTGATCTTATGTTAGATTTGTTGTTTAGATGTTTAGAATATTGTATTAGGATGTTAGAAAGTATGCTAGAGTGGTAGAACACGTTTTCATAACATCTAGATGCCTTAATTAAGCATTTTATGAAATCTAGGAATTTTGAAAAAAATGGTCTGACAGCCGAATGTCAGGGCTTTTTTATTCATATGTGTTTATGTTTTGGTCTGTTAATCGATTGATATTTGTAGCCTGTAAGTAGGTCTTTAATCTGGAAAAAAAAAGCGAGTTCGGGATGAAGCTACATGATTCCAAGATATAATCGGTCCAAAGTGGGTTGACTGTTCACTTTAAGTCGATTTTTCGGGTTACCCGTAAAGCTCAAGAAACAAATTTGACCGGCATTACTTTAATCGAATTCGCTTAATCATCTTCTGATTGTTAATTGTTTATGTTTTTGTTATAAATTGGTACTCTGGTATACATACTACATATCTATGATCTTCAATCGAACAAACAACTCATAGGATTATTGTAATTATTGGTCAAAAGTAGTTGACTGTTATTTACCAAGTTTTCTAGGTTTCTAGAAAATCAAGAACACGAAGAAATTGTTGTTAACAGACGTTGACAGGCATAAATAGAGATATTAGAATTACGATTTGTTCATGTTACTGTTATATATATGTACCCTGGTATATAGACTACATGTTACAACAAACACAACATACATCTAATACACCCAATCAAAGTTATTCAAGCCACAAAATCGTTGGACCGGCCTTGACCAATCGCTCGGGTTACCAGAAACCCAAGAATAGCTCCGATAAAGAACTTTAAATCTTTATAATTTCTTGTTAGATGTAGATTAAAGCCTCGCTATTGCTTGATCTTGTCTTTATTACATGAGTACTACAACACTAATACTTGCTTCCTAATAGAAAGTCATTACCAAAACCGAAGTTATTTAATGGTCAAACTAGCCACTCGATTACGAAAGCAAGCGGCTACCTGTAAACTCAAGAACATCTACAATGACACTTTCTCACACTGTAGAGCTTTAATGACAGACATAAATTAATTTTTAGAAATAAATTATAAAAAATTAGAAATAATTAATAAAAAGCAGCTTTTAAAAATTATATTAATTTATTATAAATTATTTCGATATTTCTACAAAATGTAATAATTATTTTATTTTATTTAGATATTATTTACAATTAACTTATTAATAAATTAATTAAAATAATTACTTTT
Organism: Panax ginseng; assembly: GCA_020205605.1. Lineage (NCBI taxonomy): Eukaryota > Viridiplantae > Streptophyta > Magnoliopsida > Apiales > Araliaceae > Panax > Panax ginseng. The sequence continues at coordinate 55,396,663 of CM035138.1, read as the reverse complement.
CAATACTAAATAATTATGTAAAAATATTATTATTGAAATAACAATCATAATAAATGATTATAAATTATTTAATAATATTAAATAATATTTTTATAAAATTTTAGTAAATATAAATTAATTATAAATAGAAATAAATTATTTAAAAATCATTTAAAGGATAAATAAATATTTTAAAAATACTTTAAACCTTTTAAAATATATTATAAGGATAATTAAATTATTTAAAATATAACCAAATTTTATAAATAAAATTTAGTTCATTTATCAAAGGTATTAAAAGTCAAACCCTATTATATCTAACCCAGATTATTAAATAAATGTTTTATTTGAGTATTGTTATCAATACTAACGTGTTAGATTTATATTCTTGAACGTCATAGTACTTAATAGCGTTTGAATAGTATAACTTCGATCGATCTACGCCAGCAAGTCTTCTATACCCAATTTATTACTTATGCAAAATTTATCAACCCATTTTATTCATTTGAACAAGATTCTATCTTTGCTATATTGTTGATATAATACACCTATGTTGAATTACCTATTATTGAAAAGTTATTGATATAGTTCCGCATTGACTAAGAAATGAATTATTTATTCATATGATATTGTTTATTGAGTATAAATCTGTTGTGTCAAGCCAAATTATTTTGGTAAGGCAATCGATATCTTTGAAGTTGAGGATCCGTAAGGGAGCAAAGTGTAGTCAATTAATATATTGATAGTAAATTATAAGTGTAAATGAGCACTGTAGGTGATATGCATACTCCTAGGATGTTGAATAGGCTGATCCCCTATCTCATATCTGAACAAAATTTCTAAGTCTTTGTAATTGATGAAATGATAAAATTCCGTAACTAGTTGGAATTAGAAATCCATAAATGGTAACAACTATCGAATCGAAATTTGAATTATTATAATTCTTCAAATCCTATATTGTTATAAATATACAACTTCTTTGAGTATATCATAGCTCACCTTGCAAATTTTCCTTTGCAAGATTTAGATGGTAATCCCGGAACATCTGGAGTAGACAAAGGGAAGCGTCCCTACATAGATTAGATTATATTTTTGTCTGTATGAATACCTTGTAATAAGAACTCGTTATGAGAATTTTGTAATCGAATCATAATATTATGATATATATAACATCTTTTATTTCCGCAACCGTGTTTTCATACATATATAGATGTAAAGTAAGATATCTTCTATTCTATTTGAGATCCTTGGGAACTATTTATCTGTGTGAGGGTGTTAATAGCATGGACTATTCATGTTGTTACTAATACTCTGAATTTCAGATAGATAGTTACTATCGATACGATAGTATGTAATCGCATGACATAGACTATACATCTAGGTGAGGGTATTGGTAATATAGACTGTTCATGTTATTACTGATACTCTGAATTTTGGATAGATGGACTCTAGTCATAGATACAGTTCATATATTCAAGTGAGGGTATCCAAACACAGTAATATTTCTCTTGGGAAATTACCATCTGTTATGGGATACTGTGAATCTTGAATCTATGAGAATTATATCTGATAGTCCCTCTATCTAATGTAATATTTTGAATCAGATACCATGGGTGTATAGATTTAAATGCATTATGTTAATTCTTCAGAAACAACACCATAGGATACCACGGGAGTATAGGTATGGGGTGTTACAATTTTTATATCGAGTCAAGTAGGCTATAGATATAAGGAAGAGTTTTCTTAGTATATAGTCTTTGAGTCCGTAAAAATTTGTAAAAGACATATAAAATATAACATTAAAACTATTATGTTATGTAAACCTTTATACCAGTATTTATGGAGTTTTCTTTTATAGATGGCCAACTCCAATGCTGAAGAAAGAGTGATCAATCCATCGCAAATAGTCTTTATAGCTAGTGATGCAGAAGAAGAAGAATTGCTTCATGATCAACAACCGCTGATGTCAAGAAGAAAAAAAAAGAAGGTCCATGGGTCGGACAATTAATGAGAATAGATGAGCATGATGAGGCAATGGCATCACTATTATTACAGACAAATGAATGTGAGAACAATAAGATGAAGTTTAGGCGATTTAATGAGTATATGCTAATGGATGAAAGGAGTCATAGTCATCAATCGAAAGGACAATCGCACCATGCACATAGGGAGCGGGGAGGGAAATTGATCAAGACTTCTTAAAACATCTACGGGAGTTCGAGATACTTTTAATAATTTGCGCATGTCGTGTAACTCGATATCCAGTAGAAGAGAAGAAAACTGCTTATCTTATCGATCGATCTGTGGTTTGTCACATGATCCAAGATTCCTTTGATGATATCAATGAATTCTAGAGAGTAGCATAGGAGGTTGGATGCTTTATATTAGTACAATAAAGAAGCATTCAAAGTTTGTATTGTGATAAGTACTGTGTAATATACTAGTATGTTTAAAGTTGTTGTAAGACTGTGAGTTATAAATAAACAATATGTTTTGGTTATCTAAGAATCTTATGTGAATCTTTGTTGTTGTTTTATAGAATCATGCCACCAACCAGAAGACCCCAAAGAGAAATGAATAATGAGCATAATCCAACTCAACAGTTAGTAGATATAATGTTAGGAGTAATAAACAGACTTGTAAACCAAAATACATCCTTTAAAGACTTTAAATTAGTTGGACCACCTGAATTTAAAGGTACATTAGAACCTGTAGATGCACAGATTTGGATTTCTGAGATAGAAAAATTCTTCCTAGTAACCAATGTTAGTAATAACCAGAAGATAACTTTTGCAACTTTCTTCTTGAAAGGTGAAGCTAATTATTGGTGGGAATCAACCAAAGGTCGAGTAGAAACTGAAATTGTTCCTTGGGATAGATTTAAAGAGTTATTCTTTGAAAACTATTTTCCCAATCCACGAAAGACCGAATGGAAATAAAATTTTCGGACTTAAAACAAGGAGATCTTTATCAGAACCCAAAGATCTGACTAAGTTTAATGAACTATCCAGTTTGCTCCTCATCAAGTGACTCTTGAACTTAGAAAGACTCAGAGGTACCAAGAAGGTTTAAAACCTCATATTTGGAGTAAATTATCTGTGCTTCAAATCAAAACTTTCTCTGAAATACTAGAGAAGGCCACTATAATTGAAGGTGAAAATGAAAATCTCGCTAAGTTTCATCAGGACAAAAAGATTCAGAATGAGAAAGGGAAAAATAAGAAAGAACCCAGCTCAGGTGTGTTTAATAACAAGCGTAAATGGAATAATTCTTTTTCTAACTATTCAGGGAAAAAGATAGGAAATACTAATAACAATTTTAGTAATAATAATATTAAACCTTGTCCTAAATGTAATAAGAAACATAGAGGAGAGTGTCTTCTTAACAAATGCTTTAATTGTGGACACGATCAGACATTATCTTTACAAATGTCCTCTTCCAAAGAAAAATAAATGTTTTAATTGTGGTTCAATGGATCATTTTTCTAAGAACTGTCCCACAAGCCAAGGAGGAAAAGGAGTTAGAATACCAGAGAATAATAAATCAACAGTAGCTGCAGTTGGGGTTCAGAATCGACCTACCGCGATAACATTTAATATGTCGGTGAGGGATGTTGTTGCTTCACGGTGACGAAAGTGATGTGTATCATCCCTATCAACACTTTAAATACATATGTGTTATTCGATTCTGGTGCTATTTGTTCATTTTTGTCTAGAAATTTCTCTACAAACTTGAATATGCCTTGTGAAAATTTAGACAAACCATTTTGTGTAGAAATTGCTAATAATGAAAGAATTCCGGTTAAGACCATATATAGAAACTGTAGCATGGTAATAAAAAGACATAATTTTAAGGTAGATTTGATACCAATTCAGTTGGGAGAATTTGATGTAATTCTAGGAATGGATTGGTTAGTTAACCATAACGCGATGATTGATTGTCATCAAAAGCGTATTAACTTTTAAATCGCTTCAAGTCAAAAGTAGTGTTCAATGGTAGTTGTTCACCTAAGCAATCTCGATGTTTGACTATAATTCAGGTAGAAAGATTACTCAAAAAGGGTTGTTTAGGATATTTGGCCTATATAGTTGATACTCGTCAGGAAGGAGTAAAACTATATCAAGTACCTATAGTTAAGGAATTTCCTGATGTATTTCCAGATGATTTACCCGGTTTGCCTCCAGATAGGGAGATTAAGTTTATCATTGATCTTGCACCAGGAACGGCACCAGTTTCTAAGGCACCGTACAGAATGGCACCTATAGAATTGAAAGAGTTACTTATTCAATTACAGGAAATCTTAGATAAAAAGTACATACAACCTAGTGTTTCACCTTGGGGCGCACCAGTGTTTGTAAAGAAGAAGGATGGAACTATGAGACTTTGTATAGATTATAGGGAGCTAAATAAGTTAACTATTAAGAATAAATATCCTTTGCCAAGGATTGATGATTTGTTTGACCAATTAAAGGGGGTTGAAAATTTTTCAAAAATTAACCTTAGAACAGGTTATCATCAATTAAAGGTAAGAAAGGAGGATGTCTAGAAAAGTAAATTTAGGACACGCTGTGGACATTATGAATTTCTTGTAATGTTTTTGGATTAACAAATGTAAAGCAATATTTATGGATTTAATGAATCGAGTGTTTAAACCATGCTTGGACAAATTTGTTGTAGTGTTTATCGACGATATTCTGGTATACTCGAGAACACGGGAAGAGCATACTGAACACTTGAGAGTCGTATTGGAGATATTACGAAAGGAACAACTTTATGCAAAGTTTTCCAAGTGTGAATTCTGGTTGAAGAGAGTTCAATTTTTAGGTCATGTAATTGACAAAAATGGAATATCTGTAGATCCAACTAAGATCGAAACGGTCGTGAACTGGGAACAACCAACAACTCCAACAGAAGTATGAAGTTTTCTCGGTTTAGCGGGTTATTACCGACGGTTAATAAAATATTTTTCAAAAATAGCAACCCCATTAACCAATTTAACTCGAAAGACAGTGAAATACGTCTGGACAGATAAATGTGAGGAAAGCTTCCAAGAGTTGAAGAAGCGACTGAGCATGGCTCCAGTGTTATCCTTACCAGATGATACATGAGGCCTTGTAGTATATAGTGACGCATCACAAAGAGGATTAGGGTGTGTGTTGATGCAACATAGGAAAGTGATAGCTTATGCATCACGAAAACTCAAAGATTATGAGAAGAGATATCCTACTCATGATTTAGAGTTAGCCGCAGTAGTTTTTGCTCTAAAATTTTGGAGACATTACTTATACGGGGAGAAGTGCGAGATATATATGAGATCATAAAAGTCCGAAATATATTTTTACACAAGCGGAATTAAATTTAAGGCAGAGGCGATGGTTAGAAGCGATAAAGGATTTTGACTGTGAAATCTTATATCATCCCGGTAAAGCAAATGTTGTAGCTGATGCGTTAAATAGAAAGAATCAAGAAAAATTGAATGTATTAACCACCAATGATAGGTTAATAAAAGACTTTGAAAATTTAAAAATTGAGGTAGAATTTCCAACTACCTCTACCCAAAAATTATATATTTTAGAAGGAGTTTCATCTCTGCTCGATAAAATTAAAGAGATACAGGAGAAGGATGAAGAGTGTCAGAAGTTTAAATCTAATTCCACACATGATAAGTATAATAAATTTCGAATAGATACGGATGGAATAATAGGATATAAAAATAGAATCTGGATTCCGTTAGATCAAGCTTTAAAAGATGAAATTTGAACGAAGCACATAACTCTAAATTTGCCATACATCCTGGCAGTACTAAAATGTTCAAAGATTTAAGTCGACACTTTTCGTGGTCGAATATGAAAAGGAAAATAGCTGAATGGGTAAGTAAATGCCTCGCGTGTCAAAGGGTTAAGGCAGAACATCAGAAGCCAAGTGGTTTACTTCAACCCTTACCAATTCCTGAGTGGAAGTGGGAACATATAACCATGGAATTTGTAGTGGGCCTTCTAACTACACAAAAAGGCCATAACGCCATTTGGGTAATAGTTGACCGTTTAACTAAATCCGCTCACTTTTTACCTATTAAAATTACTCATAACCTGGATCACCTTGCCAAATTATATATGCATGAAATTATCTCTAGGCATGGAGTACCTGTTTCCATAGTATCAGACCGAAATCCACGTTTTACTTCAAATTTTTTGAAGAGTCTTCAGAAAAATTTAGGAACACAGTTAAAACTAAGTACAGCTTATCATCCTCAAACTGATGGATAGAGTGAGAGAACCATACAAACATTAGAGGATATGTTGAGAACATGTGTTATAGACTTCAAAGGAAGTTGGGAAGATCAATTACCTTTAGTCGAATTTGCCTACAACAATAGTTATCATGCTAACATAGGTATGCCACCCTATGAAGCCTTATATGGAAGAAAATGTAGAATGCCTATGTGTTGGGATGAAGTCGGGGAAAGACAAATGTTAGGACCTTAAATAATTCAACAAACCGCTGAAACTATCAAAATCATACGTCAACGATTACAAGCATCTCAAGATCGACAAAGAAAATACTTGATCCACATCGTCAACAACGAAATTTTAGCGTAGGAAGCCATGTATTCTTGAAAGTATCTCCTTGGAAGGGCAAGATACGTTTTGGCAAGAAGGGAAAACTAAGTCCGAGGTTCATTGGACCTTTTAAAATTTTGAGAAGAATTGGTGAAGTTGCTTATGAAATAGCACTACCACCTGAGTTACACCATATTCATAATGTGTTTCATGTGTCCATTTTACGACCATTCAAACCTGATTATAAACACGTTATAAATTATGAGCCGATCGAAATCGAAGAAAATATTTCTTATGTAAAAGAACCTGTGCAGATCGTCGACTGTAAAGAGTAAGTCCTTCGTAATAAAGTGATAGCATCGGTTAAAGTAATATGGCGAAATCAGAACATCGAAGAAGCTACATGGGAGCTTGAAGATAAAATGCGCGAGAATAATCCTCATATTTTTACTTAACATGTACTGTAATTTCGAGGACAAAATTCTTATTAGTGGGGGTGAATGTAAAAACCCAAAACCCTAATAAAACTCGTATGTATAAATCCCGGTATATAAATAAAATTTCTCTGTTCTGAATGTGTTACGTGTTATTATATACTTGGTTTGACGAAATTGACCGAATAAATTTTTATCCGAAAAACGTCGTGCTTAACAACTCGTGCAATTTTTTTTTTTTCCATAATCGGACTTTTTGATAAAAATATTTTGACAAGTTGCTTTGTCGTGCTTGTCAGGATTAGTGAGTTAACCCTAATTAGCAAAACCCTAACCCTAATTTATTAATTAAAACCTAATTAGCTAATCTAACTCTAATTAGCTTATGTTAACACTTAATCATGGTTAGTAAACTTCTATTAGGTACTAATTAACATTACTTAACATTCCTAATCATTAGAAACAAAACCCTAATCAAGATTAGTGAAGATTTAAACCTAATTAAGCTACTAACTTAATCAACTAGCTCACAAGTAGGTTGGGAGTCACCATTACAAGTTCCAAAACATCACATAACATGCTTCCAAACTCCCAAGCATCAGAAGAGTCACAGATAAGATCTTTATGGAGGCAAGTAGGTGAAAAAATGACCAAAAAGCCAAGTTGGAAAATTCTATAAATACAAACATTAGGGCTGAGCAAACCCATGAATTCTCAAAACCTAGATACACTTATAAACCTACCATATCAAGCCTAGGTGTTATCAGCAACAAGATCAGAAGGTAGATTCACAAATTTCTCAAGAAAAGGTGCAAACCCTAGTTCATAAATTTCTATTTGATCTTATGTTAGATTTGTTGTTTAGATGTTTAGAATATTGTATTAGGATGTTAGAAAGTATTCTAGAGTGGTAGAACACGTTTTCATAACATCTAGATGCCTTAATTAAGTGTTTTATGAAATCTGGGAATTTTGAAAAAAATGCTCTGACAGCCGAATGTCAGGGCTTTTTTATTCATGTGTGTTTATGTTTTAGTCTGTTAATCGATTGATATTTTTAGCCTGTAAGTAGGTCTTTAATCTGGAAAAGAAAACATGTTCATATGAACCATAGATTCCAAGATATAATCAGTTAAAGTGGGTTGGACTGTTCACTAAGTGATTTTCTCTGTTACCCGTAAAGCTCAAAACGGTGAGCCAAAATTACTTTGGCCAAATTGTTTAATCATCTTCGATTGTTAATTGTTTATGTTTTTGTTATAAATTGTACTCTAGTATACATACTACATATCTATGATCTTCAATCGAAAAAACAACTCATAGGATTACGAAGAAATTATTGGTCAAAAGTAGTTATCGAAAGCATGACCAAGTTTTTCGGGTTTTCTAAAGCGAAGAACACGAAGAACAGTTTTATTATGTACTTTGACCCCAGCATAAATAGAGATCTTAGAATTACGATTTGTTCATGTTAATGTTATATATATGTACCTCGTATATAGACTACATGTTACAATAAAACACGACATACATCTAATATACAGAATCAAAGTTATTCAAGCCACAAAACCAGTTGACCGGCTTTGATTAATCGCTACAGGTTACCCGAAACCCAAGAACGACTCTTCAAAGAACTTTAAATCTTTATAATTTCTTGTTAGATGTAGATTAAAGCTCGCTTTATTGCTTGATCTTGTCTTATTACATGAGTATCTACTACAACACTAATACTTGCTTCCGATCAAACTCATTACCAAAACCGAAAGTTATTTAATGGTCAAACTAGCCACTCGACCACGCAGCAAACACGCTAGTGAAACTCAAGAACACCTACAATGACACTTTACATCCTTTGTAGAGCATTAACGACGGACATAAATTAATTTTTTAGAAATAAATTATAAAAAATTAGAAATAATTAATAAAAACAGTTTTAAAAATTATTATAAATTATTTACGATATTTCTACAAAAATGTAATAATTATTTTATTTTATTTAGATATTATTTATAATTAACTTATTATTAAAGTAATTAAAATAATTACTTTTAAATACTAAATAATTATGTAAAAATATTATTATTGAAATAAAAATCATAATAAATGATTATAAATTATTAAATAATGTTTTTATAAAATTTTATAAATAGAAATAAATGGTTTAAAAATAATTTAAAGGATAAATAAATATTTTAAAAATACTTTAAACCTTTTAAAATATATTATAAGGATAATTAAATTATTTAAAAAATATAAGCAAATTTTATAAATAAAATTTAGTTCATTTATCAAAGGTATTAAAAGTCAAACCCTATTAAATCTAACCCTTATTAAATAAATGTTTTATTTGAGTATTGTTATCAATACTAACGTGTTAGATTTATATTCTTGAACGTCATAGGTACTTAATAGCGTTCGAATAGTATAACTTGACTGATCTACGCTCAGGCAAGTCTTCTATACCCAATTTATTACGTATGCAAAATTTATCAACCTGTTTATTCATTTGAACAAGATTCTATCTTGCTATCTTTGTTTATATAATACACCTATGTTGAATTACCTATTATTGAAAAGTTATTGCTATGGTTCCAGCATGACTAAGAAATGAATTATTTATTCATATGATATTATTTATTGAGCATAAATTGTTTTGTCAAGCCAAATTATTTTGGTAAGGCAATCGTATACTGAAGTTGAGTATCCGTAAGGGAGCAAAGTGTAGTCAATGAATATATTGATAGTAAATTATAAGTGTAAATGAGCACTGTAGGTGATATGCATACTCCTAGGATGTTGAATAGGCTGATCCCCTATCTCATATCTGAATAGAATTTTTAAGTCTTTGTGGTCGATGAAATGATAAAATTCGTAACTAGTTGGAATTAGAAATCCAGAAATGGTAACAACCATCAGTCAAAATTTGAATTGTTATAATTCTTCAAATCCTATATTGTTATAAATATACAACTTGCTGAGCATGTCATAGCTCACCCTTGCAAATTATTTCCTTTGCAATATTAGATGGTAATCCTGGAACATCTGGAGTAGATAAAGGGAAGCGTCCCTACATAGATTAGATTATATTCTTGTCTATATGAATACCTTGTAATAAGAACTCGTTATGAGAATTTTGTAATCGAATCATAATATTATGATATATATATAACATCTTTTATTTCCGCAACCGTGTTTTCTTACATATATAGATGTAAAGTAAGATGTCTTCTATTCTAGTTGAGATCCTTGGGAACTATTTATCTGAGTGAGGGTGTTAATAGCATGGACTGTTCATGTTATTATTACTACTCTGAATTTCAGATAGATAGTTACTATCGATACGATAGTATGTAATCGCATGACATAGACTATACATCTGGGTGAGGGTATTTGTAATATGGATCATTCTTGTTATTATCGATACTACGAATTTGGATAGATAGACTCTAGTCACAGATACAGTTCATATATTCAAGTGAGGGTATCCAAACACAGTAATATTTCTCTTGGAAAATTACCATCTGTTATGGGATACTGTGAATCTTGAATCGATGGGAATTATATCTGATAGTCCCTCTATCTAATGTAATATTTTGAATCAGATACCATGGGTGTATAGATTTAAATGCATTATGTTAATTCTCTGTAAACACCATACCGGATACCACGGGAGTATAGGTATGGGGTGTTACAGTGAGCATAAGATTGCATAGCAAGTTTAAGTTCAATAATTTAACGATATATCATAATTGAAATAATCTGAATAATAAGCTGGCTATAATTCAACAATATAATTGTGAACTAGCAGGAACAAAATTTTGACTGAACAAGTATATATAACACGAACAAATATATCTGGATCGAAGGGTAATGAAGGTGATCAGCCTTTCATACCTGACTTATACATGAAATATTTACAGAGTACAATTAGTAGAGTTAAGTAAAAACAAACTTGCCTGAACCGTTGATTACCGCTACACAATTTATAATGCTTTATCTGAAGACATAATATTAGTAAAATAGTCTTCAATATTAGAATAATATCATCACAATATAATACTATTATATATACATATACATAGAATAACCTAAACACATAACACATAACTCTATCGACCATAACACATTTAAGACTCTGTATCAAGTTAAACTATTGCGATGCGAGTTGAACTTGAGACAATAAATCGACATCCCGATCGGCCTAGTTTGGGACTTTTATCTAGTCTAAGTTCAATTAAACTCTACCTAATACTTAACAATTAACTTAAATAATTTTATTATCATTCAAAATATTTTCATAAGCTCGTAATATTTTTAAATAATTATTATCATTCATCGTGAATTTTCAATCATTAATAACGTATTTAAACGAATTAAATACAATATAATTCATTTCTCATTAATATTTATTTATTATCAAATATTAATGAAATACATGTCATAATATTATAATATATTTATAATATATCAAAGTATTTTAATACCTTAAAATCATTTAAATATGATTTTTAAACACTTAAATTCATTATTCGATAATTGTTATTAATATTAAAATATTAATATTTATATGACAAAATATCATGATTATATTTTATAACTTAAAATATTTTTATAACACTTAAATCATTTTTATATGATTTTTAAATCATTAATTATATTTTCCCATAATTTATTTAATATAGTTATTGAATAAACTAATTATCATTAATATTAATTAATTAATGAAATTCATCACAAAATATTAAAAGTCACTAAAAATAACTTAAAATATTTTATTATACCATAATATTATTTTTTATGTATTAAAATTATTTTAAATAATTTATTTAATATTATAATTAAATAAATTAAATACCATTTATATTCCAAAATATTAAATATTTATTAAATATACTCTAAATAATTAAAACTATTTTTAGGACTTTAAAATAATTTTTTGAAATTTATTTTGTATTTTTAATAATTAAAATCTATTTATTTCAATTTATTTAATTAAAATAATTATTTTCGTAAATTAAATAATTAAAAGGGGCCTATAGCGGCAGACCCATCGCTATAGGTGTTCTTGAGCTTTATTCTTCATCAACACAGAACTTCATATCGGACTTCAAGGTTCTTTACTTTGACCATTAATAAGTACATGATCGATTTGATTACGGAACAGTAAATTGTATTTTATTGTATTATAAATGTAATACTACCATTATCAATCGATTTCATTGCCAAGATACAACAAATAAGATAGTTATAAGCTCTCCAATATGATGTCAGAGCTGTTCTTCATTTCTGGGTTTCCCAGAAAATGGAGAACAGTTCATGGTGCTACTTTTGGATCCTTATATCTTGGTCTCTAGATCTGCTTTGTGTGATTTAAAAGTTCCACCATGTATTCCATATAACAAGGTACAAATATAATGCATCAAACCATTCTAATAACATAACACAAGGAGATAAAGGATGGTCAAAGTTCTGAGAAAACAATGGTTCATGAATATTCTGGGTTGCCCAAATTGTTCTTCAGACAGATCAGTCAACTATAGTTTGACCGGCTACAACATCGATTCTGTTATGGATCTAAGTGATCTCTGAGTGTTTTAATATATACTCCTCGTATGTCAGACTATAAGGATCAAACAACAACATAGCCAAACAAAACAACATACTACAAGATCTAAGGCTTACAAAACGTTGTCATACGCATCTTGAATTCTAGGCTGCCCAGAATTCGTTTTTTTGTGAACGGTCAACGAGGTTTGACCGCCCGTATCTCTCAATATATGCATGATCTGGTCGTGTTTCCAGTTTCAGATCACAGTCCACATGACACATAACATATTGATAACACAAAACAACAAATATCAAAAACAGAGAATGATTTACAGGCCCTGACATTTGCTTGTCAGACGACTCATGAAGGTTCAAGAATAGTTTCTAAAAACTTGATTTTTGTACATCTACATGATATGGACCCATGATCCAACAACCCAGATCATTAAAAGACAACCTATTACACAACTTAAAACAACAACTAACATCAAACAACATAAAATCTCATGATTTCAAATTTTTAGGGTTTATACCTTCTAAGCTTTGATTCTTGATTTCTGACTTCATGAACTTATCTAGGCTACCAATGAACTGATATAGGCTTTGTATCTCACTATCTATCACTCCCCATTCCCGAATTTTAGAGAGAGAGGGTCTTGGGAGAAATGAGAATTTAAAGTAGCCAATTTCTCTCTCTTAATCTATTTATGTGTTGTATGTAATGAAATGGCTTGCAAATTATGGCTAATATGTGCTAGATTTTATGTCACAATGTCAACATAGTAGGTCACCAACTCAATTATTGCTAGATTTATAACTTATTTCCAATAATGCAACAAAGGGCATTATGGTCATTTCGCATACAAATTTAATGTCAAACATGTCATATGCCCTAACCCTTAGGGTTTGAACCCTTAGGGTTTAGGGCTTGAACCCTTAGGTTTTAGGGTTTGAACCCTTAGGTTTTAAAATAAATTCTAGAATTTCCAAATTATGTTTTCAAAAATAAAAATTAATATTTCTAAATTATAATTAGAATTTTAAAATTTCCTAATCATAATATAAATATTGCTAATTAGGAATAATAATTCCTAATTAATATTGTTAATTTAGCAATTAGGGTCAAAATTGGTCATTAGGGTTTAAAACCCAAAAATTAGGGTTTCTAATAGAAAAATAATTTTCTAATTTAGAAATTAGATTTCGTAATTAGATTAGGGTTTTCTAATTACCTATAACTTGAAAATTAGGATTAATATTTCCTAATTAACATTAAAATTATTATGCTAACAATCAGTCTTTCCCTAATTATAAATTATGGTTTCTAATCGAGAAATTAGGGTTTAAAAATTTGAAATTAGGGTTGCTAAATAATTAAGCTTTACCCTAATTAATATTATAATTAATAGCACTTGAGCATTATAATTATTCTTTAAGTTCCCAAATTAGGGTTTTAAATTTACGAATTAGGATTTCGGATTCCCGGAACTGAAATTAGGGTTTCCAGAACCGGTTTCTAGGGTTTCTTGTTAATCGCTAGTGTTTTCTAACCGAACGTTGACGTTCTTAATATATACCTAGGGTTTGTTATAGAAATCATTTAATTATCTGGTCAACCCTTGACCCTTAACCACATACTGTACACATATACACACAATATATTCACGTATTCCCTTAATCCTGAATAATTCACCTAAATCCTTCACAAAATTTTGAAATTCTCAAAATTCCATCTCAAAAATATCAAACACATATACTTTTTTTATGTCTAGGTTCTAATTTTGAACCTTAAATCAATTAATTTAAATTTTAAAAATTTTCTAAATTCTCGGGTTGACACATCTGCTGTCGGGGAATATTTGTACGATGGTGCAGCCATTTGTGGGCCCCATAACGGATAATTGTCGGATGAAGAAAACGACAAGTTTGAGTTTTTATAAATAACGAAGTAATTATTACAGAATTAACATTGTTGGAATACCTGTAGCGCCCCAAAATCGTGGTATCTTCCAACTTAAGACATGTGTGGTTCTATACTGTACAACATTCATACATTCATTCAATTGAAAAGTCTCAAAGAATGAACATAACTTCTATATATTTAAAGTAATATTTACATTTCCCAAGTTCTATACCCATTACAAAGGTTCTTTGTCATAATATATGTTACATTACAGCAATAGACCTATAATATTACAAGACAGCTTAGTAATCTGCCTTAGCTTTTCCCTTATCCTTTTTCGATCCTTCGGGACGTTTAGTCTTAGCTGCATTCATATGGTTTAAGCAAGAGTGAGCATAACTAGCTCAGCAAGTATAACAATTTAATAACAACATGCTTGACACATACAAATCGTATATCTTCAATAACTGAACAATAGTTATGAAGTACTATTGATAACTCAAAATAGCACTCCATCTTTTCTTTCAAAATGTTTTACAATAATAACAATATTTAGTAAAACATTCACTCGATTAAAAGACCTCGAGTATTCATTCTTTATTGGAAAAGGACAATGACGGAAGCAAGTCTCGTAAAAGCGATATTACTTACGAGCACTTCTAGGTGATCAGCCTATTGTACTCTATGTTGATCAACACTACATCCATTAAACGTATGTACGTTTAAGCATTTGCCAACCTCACGTGCATGTCGTGTTATCGACAAAACATTTATTTAACATTTCAGTCTTCTTTTAAAAACCATATCAAGTAGTTGACAAAAGATAGCAACATTTGATAATACATGAATAGATTATCAATACATCAAGTCTAGCCAAAGGAATTGGCTTTAACTTCAACATACCTCAATTCATGGGAAAGAATTACGTAATCTACATGTTCATGCAAGAATTTTATCTATTTGACTTCGTTTGCTAAAAATTCACCTATTGGTTCATTTTTAACGAAAACGATAAACGTTCGTGAACGTTCAACGCTCGTTTCTTCATTCTAAGTCAGAATCCGGTCATTTTCGAGTCCGCAACTCTTAAATGCCAAATATGACTTGTCTCTATTAGAAAACAATGGTTTCGTGATCAAACACAAAATTTGACTTCCATTCCGAGAATTTTACGAATTCAACGTTTATCGTCCAATCGTGCAAATTCCGGCAATTCTTCATTCTTATGATTTGTTCAACATTGCAAATGAACTTCATTCATCATGTGAACATCTTAACATACTTAATACAATAACTTATATTCATTGTTGGATTTTGACTTATTCTTCATGAGCTTATAACTTGTCAAATTATAAACTACTTAAGATATGATTATTCATGACTTATGACAATTAGAGTTTCTTAATCATCATACTTTACATGTTCTTCACATATAACTTTACTTATGTATACATGATACATATAATCATATAAGTTCTTAATTCACTTCTCTTAATAAACTCATTACAAGTTCATATTTTCATACTTAACATTTAAGGTTAACTTATAATAAGTTTATAACTTTTATAAGTTCAAATAACTTATTGCCAACTTATGTGGCTTAAGTTCATGACTTATACATTCTTCTTGCTTCTTATCATTCATGTTTCTTAATCAATCTTTTCTTATCAACCTATCATGGTAGAGATAGAAGATAATTGAGAAGAAGTCTTACTTTTGTGTAGTCTTGGTAAGGTAGCTTTCTTCTTCTTCTTAGTTATGGAAGTGACTTATTGGTAGCTTATTCTCTCTAACACTTAAGCACTTTTGAAATGTTGGATTAATTGAAGAAGTGTTAAATGGCTTGTAAGCCTCCTATATTTATAGAAATTACAAAGCTAGGGTAGTTTGGTCATTAAATCATCCCACATCCTTAAGCCACCTCTTTACTATTCATTACTTGCTAATCACTCTCTTATCCTATACTTGGCCATTACCTCATAGTCTTGGTCATTACTCCTAAGTCTTGGTCACCACACTAACTTGGTCACCACATTAACTTGGTCACCACAATAACCATATTAATATGGTTTGCCCCATGGGTCATACAACTCATGGATTCCATCTTGGGCTTACATTAAATCATCCTTTGGGCTTTGCATTAATGAACCTTAACTTGTTTATCCATTAATTGGGCCTCACTCTTTAATCTACCTGGACTTGAATATAATTGTTAACCAATCTTCCAAGTCCATTAACATTACTTAATACATATGTAGTTTATGTATTATTTTTGTATTCTAATTCATATAGAATTTTTATACGGTATTTCATCCTTTCTACAAACTCATATAATACTTAAGATTATACTCGTTTTCATTACTCCGTACAATACCAAAGTATCATACATTATTACTTATTCAATACTACTTCGCCTTCCTTAACATTTATAAATTAAGTCCATGTTTAATTTTACATTTTCCATAACTAGATTTTTATTACATAATCCATCTTACCTTGTTATTCCATCATTACGTATTTCTCGGAAACTCAAAATTATATCCCGAGCAAATACCGATGAATAGTGTTTTTCGAAAAATTCTCAGAAAACTTTTATTTTCGTCTTGGAAATTCAAACACTTTAATTCATCCACGTAGCTCAAATACTACGACATTCTAACATCAACAGGTTATATAATGACAACCATCTTGATAACACATGGAATATGATTTTATTATTATTTAATTTAATAAAATCATTTTACAATAAGATCCGAATTTATTGGTCGTTACATTTTTCCCCCCTTATAAAGATTCTGTCCCCAGAATCTCGTCCTACTTTAATCAAATAGATGAGGAAAATTTTTCTTCATCTTTTCTTCTAGTTCCCACGTTGCTTCTTTAGCATCGTGGTTCTTCCATAATACCTATACTGATGGTATTACCTTGTTCCTCAGAACTTGTTCCTTTCTATCAATGATCTGCATCGGCGACTCTTCATATGTTAAGTCTTTCTCGATATGAATCGGCTCATACTCGCATGCTTATAATCCGGCTTATATGGACATAATATAGATACGTGAAACACATTATGTATTCGTTCTAGGTCTGGAGGTAATGCTATCATATAAGCTACCTCTCCCACCCGTTTTAACACCTCAAAAGGTCCTATAAACCTTGGACTTAACTTTCCTTTCTTTCCAAAGCGTATCTTTCCTTTCCGGGGAGATACCTTTAGAAACACAAATGAGCCCACCTCAAACTCTTGATTTAGTCTATGTTAGTCCGCACACTTCTCTGTCTGTCCTGAGCTGTGATGAGACGCATCCGAATTAACTTTATCACATCCGCTGTCTGCTGCACCAATTCTGGTCCTAGCATCCGGCGTTCTCCCACCTCATCCCAACATAAAGGTGTTCTGCACTTTCTCCCATACAGAGCTTTATATGGCGGCATACCTATGCTTGCCTGATAACTGTTGTTATACACAAACTCTACTAGTGGTAGGTGATCATCCCAACTATACTTGAAATCCATGACGCAAGACCTCAACATGTCTTCTAACGTCAGAATTGTCCTTTCACTCTACCAATCGGTTTATGGATGATAAGCCGTACTTAACCTCAGCTGTGTTCCCAACTGCTCTTACAAATTCCTCCAAAAGTTCGATGTGAATCGTGGATCACGATCTGACACAATCGATACCGGTACTCCATGTCTGGAAATGATTTCCTTAACATAAAGTTTAGCTAACTGGTCTAAGTTATACTTGACCCTAATTGGCAAAAATTGAGCCGACTTCGTCAACTGGTCCACTATTACCCAAATTGAATCGTACCCTTTATGCGTCGTCGGAAGTCTCACCACGAAATCCATCGTGATATGCTCTTACTTCCATTCTGGAATCTTCAATGACTGTACTAAGCCACTGGGTCGTTGATGTTCGGCCTTAACTTTTTGATAAGTTAAGCACCTACTCACATACTCTGCTATTTCTTTCTTCATGTTTGGCCACCAAAAACTCTGTCGAAGGTCTTAATACATCTTAGTGCTACCAGGATGTATCAAGTACCTCGAACTATGAGCTTCTTGTAACAATTGCTCCTTTAATTCTATCTCATTCGAAACCCAAATTCTTCCCTCAAATCTTAATAATCCCTCATTATCAAGTCTATACTTAGCATCTTCCTTCTCGGATAACCGCTTCTTCATTTGGATACACTCGTTTGTCTTGAGTTGTACCTCCTTGACTCTTTCTACGATGGTAGACTGCATCTCCGTCGCAAAGAGTAACTGCCCCGAATCACTCGGCATCTTGGCTTCTATTTCCATTCTAGCCATCTCTGTTATTAACTCATTTTGAGTCGTTACAATAGACAACTTTTCCCGACCCTTTCTACTTAAGGCGTAGGCAACTACATTGGCCTTTCCAGGGTGATACAGGATTTCACAATCATAATCCTTGATCAACTCTAGCCATCTTCTCTATCTCATATTCAACTACTTCTGAATGAAGATATACTTTAGACTTTTATGGTCCGTATATATCTAACATTTTCCCCATAAAGATAATGTCTCCATATCTTTAGGGCAAACACTACTGCGACCAGTTCCAGATCATGAGTAGGATAAACTTTCTCATAATCCTTCAATCGCTGTAGTGATGCATACATAATGACTTTGCCATCTGCCGCATAAGCACACAACCAAGTCCCCTATGCGAAGCATCATTATACACTACAAAATTTCCTGTGTCATCTGGCAATGACAAAACAAGAGCTTCACTTAATCCTTTCTTCAGTTCTTGAAAACTGTCTTCACATTTATCCGTCCATACGTATTTCACCGTCTTCCTTGTTAAATTAGTCAACGAGGTAGCTATCTTCAAAAAATATTGGATAAATCTTCGATAGTACCCTGCTAACCCTAGGAAACTCCGCACCTCAGTCGGCATTTTCGGTTATTCCCAATTCATTACTGCTTCCACCTTCGCTGGATCCACTAAAATCCCCTCTTGGTCAATGACATAACCTAAAAATTATACCTTTTCCAACCAAAATTCACATATGGTGAATTTCGCATATAACTTCTCCTTTCTTAGTGTCTCTAACACTAATCTTAAGTGTTCAGCATGATCTTCTGGCGTCTTAGAATAGACTAGAATATCATCGATAAACACCACGACGAACTTGTCCAAATATAGTTTGAACACTCTGTTCATCATATCCATAAATGCAGCAGGTGCATTTGTCAACCCAAATGACATCACCAGGAACTCGTAATGATCATAACAAGTCCTGAATGCAGTCTTTGGTACATCTTCCTTCCTAACCTTCAACTGATGATACCCCGTCCACAAATCTATTTTAGAAAAATACTTTGCCCCTTTCAATTGATCAAAGAGATCATCGATCCTGGACAATGGGTATTTATTCTTTATCGTTAACTTGTTCAACTCCCGATAGTCGATACAAAGCCTTAACGATCCGTCTTTCTTCTTGACAAACAACACCGGTGCTCCCCACGGCGAAACACTTGGTTGAATGTACTTTTTGTCCAATAGTTCCTGTAACTGAACCATTAGTTCTTTCATTTCCACAGGCACCATACGGTACGGTGCCCTTGAGACTGGTGCCGCTCCTGGCACAGTGTCTATCACAAATTCAATCTCCCTATCATGTGGTAAACCCGGTAACTCACTTGGAAATACATCCATGAATTCCTTTACTATATGTATTTGTTCCATGGTTGCTCCCACTCTCTGGGTATCAACAACATGGCATAGGTAACCTACACAACCCTTCCTTAAAAGTTTTCTAGTTTGTGTCATTGTAAGGCAACACGGACGTCCCGGCAATTTACTACTGTAAAATACTACAGGAGGTTGCTTCAACATCCTGATGCTCACACATTTCTTTTGGAAATCTATAATTGCTCCATGGTTAATCAACTAATCCATTCCGAGAATTACGTTGAATTCTCCTAACTTTATCTGTATTAAATCTACCGATAACTTACAACCACGTACATCTACGCAACAACTCCTATGAATATCTTCAGCAGGAATTATCTCTTTGTTTGCTATCTTAATGTTCAAAGGTATAGGCAATTTTTCGGGAAATAATTCTAGTCTTCTAGCAAAATCACATGCTATAAATGAACAAGTAGCACTCGAATCAAATAGCACGTATTCATTTATATTGTTGATCGGAATAATACCTGCAACTACATCCCCTGATGCCACCGCATCTTGGACCGTCATATTAAAAGTGCGGGCCATTGATTTCCCCGGCTGAGTTGGACAACTAATAGCTAACTTCCCGCTATTAGTTCCCTTTATTTCCTTCTCTATCCCTTCTTGGGAAGTTCTTTTGCTATGTGGTCACCGATCCACATACAAAGCATCCATTTTTTTCTTCGGATTTGGACAGTTAGGCGAAATGTGCCCTTCTTGTCCACAATTATAACAAACCGTCTTTCCTTTGAGACAGACTCCTAAGTGAGTCTTCCCACAGGTTTTACAGGCCTCCATCCTCCTCTTAGAGTCCCCTTGTTTTACTCCGGTATTCCCAGAGTTAAAGCCCTTCCTCTTCTGACTGTTGCCACTTCCACTGGCTCCTTCGGTCTTGGTTCCTCCATCAACCTTGCCCTTGTTTTTCTTATCTTTGTGGTACTGGCTAAGAGCCTCATTCCCACCTTCGGCAATTATTGCCTTTTCTAGTATGGTTCCAAAGGAAATACTTTGGAACACAGAGATTCGGCTATAGAGCCAGGGTTTCAAGCCCTGCTCGAACCTTCTAGCCTTTCTCACTTCAGTGTCCACTTGATGTGGAGAGAATCGTACCAGTTCATTAAACTTGGCAGCATACTGGGGAACTGTCATATCCCCTTGTCTCAATTCCAGAAACCTCATCTCCATCCTCCCTTGCATACTCGTGGTAAAATAGTTCTCGAAAAAAATCTCCTTGAACCTCTCCCACGTTAGGTTTCCTATATCGGCCCTAGCCTTGTTTGCCTCCCACCAGAAGTTGGTCTCTCCCTTCATCAAATAGGTTGCAAAGGCAACCTTTTGACCATCCTCAACATTTGCTATTACAAATGCTTTCTCGATTTCTTTTACCCATGTCTGGGCTTCTATAGGGTCCGTAGTTCCTTTGAACTCCGACGGACCTAGACTTTTGAAATCCTTAAAAGTAGTAGCTCATACTACTCCAGGAATCACGGGTACATTAGCCCTCGTTCTATTAAATGCAGCCGTTAAAAGATTAACGAACTCCTGAATTGGATTAACCGGACCACCCTCCGGTTGGTTAACATTAGCGCCCTGATTTCGTTGTCTTCCTCTTGGCGGCATTTTGTTGTTAAGAAAACAACACGTCATTATTACTTTATTCTCGTTGGTTTGTTATTATTTGTAATAAAACAACAACTCATACTCATTACTCAACATATTCCATAAAAAGACTTATATTGATTCATAACTTGTAGTATAACACTACATTGTTTACATTACTCAGCCAGCTGATTACATACCATCCCGTAATTACTTTCAAAAAATTGGGATTTACAAAAGACTACCCTTTGTTATACAAAAGAGGGTTTTACGTCACTACTAGATACATAATATTTACATATCTATTCTACTCTAGCTATTGCTAGACTACATCTGTCGTAAGGCATTCTCGAAATCTTTGCTGGCCATACCGGCAATAACATCTCTACTGATAGTGTGTCGGGTCTGCCCTACTTCTATCTGATATCCAGCTACTTGATGCTGGAAATCTACATGAGAAATCCTATGTATATAGGACATCCTCTCCAACTTCCTCTTTTTAGTCTTTATCTTCTGCTTGAGCTCAAAGACTTCACATTTTTGCTCTCGGACCTTGTCCTTAGATAGAACTCTATCATCATTCTCCTCTTCCCACATTCCCTCCATGCTAGCCTTGTCCTCACGGACAGCTTGGAGTTCCTCTTTCAACTCCTTAACCTCTTGGCAGTAATGGACATTCATATCCAATACCGACATAAACAGTGCCTTCATTGATCCCCCGTAGACATTTCCTCTCTAGGTGGAACCTGGTCCTCTGTAGGTGGAACCTGGTCAAAGGACATCACGTCCACCTCCTCTTTTAACATGCCATCAAATATAGACATGTAGTCTAAATCGTCTGAGTCTCCCAACTCGATTGTCACCAACTCTGGTTCTACTGCTACGGGATTTGGTAGTATCTCTACCCGATTAACTGAATCCTCGCTCACTACATGTATATCTCTATACATATCATTTTCTCCTGACATCTACCATAAAACAATATAGTTTGATTAGTACATGTCAGTAAAATAATAGAAATACATAACATAATATAATACATTTTTATAAGGTTACTTTCCATCTTATACTTCTTTATTCTTTCTTAAGGTTATGACTTAAGGTTCTACTTTCCCCCTTAAGTTTTATAACCTAGGCTCTGATACCAACTTGTAGTGCCCCCAAATCTGGGTATCTTCCAACCCGACAGATGGTGCTATACTGTACAACATTCATACATTCATTCAATTGAAAAGTCTCAAAGAACGAACATAACTTCTATATATTTAAAGTAATATTTACATTTCCTAGGTTCTATATCCATTACAAAGGTTCTTTGTCATAATATCTGTTACATTACAACAATAGACATATACTATTACAAGACAACTTAGTAATATGCCTTAGCTTTTCCCTTATCCTTTTTTGATCCTTTGGGACGTTCAGTCTTAGCTGCATTCATATGGTTCAAGCAAGAGTGAGAATAACTAGCTCAGCAAGTATAACAATTTAATAACAATATGTTTGACACATACAAATCGTATATCTTCAATAACTAAACAATAGTTATGAAGTACTATTGATAACTCAAAATAGCACTCCATCTTTTCTTTCAAAATGTTTTACAATAATAACAATATTTAGTAAAACATTCACTCTGGTCAAAGACCTCGAGTATTCATTCTTTATCGGAAAAGGACAACCCGGAAGCAAGTCCATAAGCCTGATATTACTTACGAGCACTTCTAGGTGATCAGCCTATTGTACTCTATGTTGATCAACACTACATCCATTAAATGTATGCACGTTTAAGCATTTGGCAACCTCACGTGCCTGTCGTGTTACCGACAAAACATTTGTTTGGCATTTCAGTCTTCTTTTGAAAACCATATCAAGTAGTTGACAAAAGATAGCAACATTTGATAATACATGAATAGATTATCAATACATCAAGTCTAGCCAAAGGAATTGGCTTTAACTTCAACATACCTCAATTCATGCGAAAGAATACATGAACCTCAAAAACTTATTCAGATTAAACTGAGACAAGAGTTAGAATACTTGCCTTTAGCGTCTGCTACGGTATATTAAATTTATGTTCAAGTCGTTCAAGTCTCTACAATACATGATCACATAATGCCTTACATTAGGTCACATATAATTAAGTATGTATATGACTATATCATACCCTTCATTTAAATCTAATTATGTATTAGATTCAGTTACTATTCGTTTTGGTTTATCATTATCCTTGCATTTATATTCGGCTAGGTTATCTCAACCTTTATACAACATCCTTAAGGTTTAACAAAGTTTAAACAATGTTACATTGCATTCCTTAAGTTATGTTTACTTTTAAATTAATTAGTTTTCTTTTCTTTGTACTTAGAAACCTTCATTACTATCCTTATTTCGAGGAGGCACCTTTGTGGCGCTAACTTTATACTTACATCTCATATTTGCATGGCATGAGCTTATTGTATCATTGTCCCGGACTTGGCGTTGCGGCGCCACTCTCCAGAGGATTTTGGTACTGTACATGGCGTTGTGGCGCTACATATTGTACTATGGTTCATATTGCAGTGAACTCTTGCAAGAGGCTCGGACATCATTACCTGCACATGGCATGAGTCATTTTACTAGGGTTGAAATTGTGGCTATTTCAACTCTGTGCACCAGAAAACAAATTCATTTTGTGAATTTTGTGAACTTCCCGGATGCATAACTTCTTCGTTATAATTCCGAATTGGCTCGTTCAAAAGCCTACGGTTCACAAATTACGTAATTTACATGTTCATGTATCTATTTTACTTCGTTCGCTAAAAATTCACCTATTGGTTCATTTTTAACGAAAACAATAAACGTTCATGAACGTTCAACGCTCGTTTCTTCATTCTAAGTCGGAATCCGGTCATTTTTGAGTCTGCAACTCTTAAATGCCAAATATGACTTGTCTCTATTGGAAAACAATGGTTTCGTGATCAAACACAAAATTTGAATTCCATTCCGAAAATTTTACGAATTCGACGTTTATCGTCCAATCGTGCAAATTCCGGCAGTTCTTCATTCTTATGATTTGTTCAACATTACAAATGAACTTCATTCATCATGTGAACATCTTAACATACTTAATACAACAACTTATATTCATTGTTGGATTTTGACTTATTCTTCATGAGCTTATAACTTGTCAAATTATAAACTACTTAAGATATGATTATTCATGACTTATGACAATTAGAGTTTCTTAATCATCATACTTTACATGTTCATCACATATAACTTTACTTATGTATACATGATACATATAATCATATAAGTTCTTAAATCACTTCTCTTAATAAACTCATTACAAGTTCATATTTTCATACTTAACATTCAAGGTTAACTTATAATAAGTTTATAACTTTTATAAGTTCAAATGACTTATTGCCAACTTATGTGGCATAAGTTCATGACTTATACATTCTTCTTGCTTCTTATCATTCATGTTTCTTAATCCATCTTTTCTTATTAACCTATCATGGTAGAGATAGAAGATAATTGAGAAGAAGTCTTACTTTTGTGTAGTCTTGTTAAGGTAGCTTTCTTCTTCTTCTTACTTATGGAAGTGACTTATTGGTAGCTTATTCTCTCTAACACTTAAGCACTTTTGAAATGTTGGATTAATTGAACAAGTGTTAAATGGCTTGTAAGCCTCCTATATTTGTAGAAATTGCAAAGCTAGGGTAGTTTGGTCATTAAATCATCTCACATCCTTAAGCCACCTCCTTACTATTCATTACTTGCTAATCACTCTCTTATCATATACTTGGCCATTACTTCATAGTCTTGGTCATTATTCCTAAGTCTTGGTCACCACACTAACTTGGTCACCACATTAACTTGGTCACCACAATAACCATATTAATATGGTTTTCCCCATGGGTCATACAACTCATGGATTCCATCTTGGGCTTACATTAAATCATCCTTTGGGCTTTGCATTAATGAACCTTAACTTGTTTAACCATTAATTGGGCCACACTCTTTAATCTACTTGGACTTGAATATAATTGTTAACCAATCTTCCAAGTCCATTAACATTACTTAATACATATATAGTTTATGTATTATTTTCGTATTCTAATTCATATAGAATTTATATACGGTATTTCATCCTTCCTATAAACTTGTATAATACTTAGTATTATACTCGTTTTCATTACTCCGTACAATACCAAAGTATCATACATTATTACTTATTCAATACTACTTCGCCTTCCTTAACGTTTATAAATTAAGTCCACAAGCGAATTATTACATTTTCCATAACTAGATTTTTATTACATAATCCATCTTACCTTGTTATTCCATCATTACGTATTTCTCGGAAACTCAAAATTATATCCCAAGCAAATACATATGAATAGTGTTTTCGGAAAATTTCTCGAAAAACTTTTATTTTTGTCTTGGAAATTCAAACACTTTAATTCATCCACGTAGCTCAAATACTACGACATTCTAACATCAATAGGTTATATAATGACAACCATCTTGATAGCACATGGAATATGATTTTATTATTATTTTATTTAATAAAATTATTTTACAATAAGATCCGAATTTCTCGGTCGTTACAATACCCGGTTGTTAAAATACAGTAATACGTGTGGTTACACAGTAGCACACAGTATTGCACAGTATTTTTGAATTATGGATTTTTACGTAAGAATGCACTACTCAATAATTGTTACAGTAATTACTGTTCAATATATTATTTATTGATTCAATAATTGCTATGTTGATATTTTATATTATTGTTGTTTCAATAATTGTCATTGCACATTATCTCCATTATCAGATCAGTAATTCATATTATTTGAATAATATTATTAGATAGCATTATTGGCAATGTCTAAGAAAGTTCTGTCTAGGAAAGGGGTTTGGTCACCTAATTGCGCGCCAATAAGGATAAATCTTTATCGGAAAGCCTCCTCTTTCCTAGGAACGACCTGGTTGCCATAATTGTGATTCTGTAATATTATTTGTGAATAATTAATTATTGATTTATATGATAAGGAAATATTTATTTTATGTGGATATAATTGATTGATATATTTATTGTGGATATAAATGAAGGAATTAATGTTGAGGTGTTTTATCAATATTTTGTCGGAATGGAGGTATTAAAAATCGTTCGTATGTGGATTTCGGGCATTTTTTTTTTGGAATTTGGAAAACCTTTCTTCTATAAAGTTGTAGAGAATTAAATTTCCTATGTAATTAACAGGAGATTCGAATTTTTCTGATAAAATGGCTATTTATTATGAATTATTGAAGTTTCAGAAATAAATATTTTTATTAAAAATATGGTGGGCCCTACTTCTGGTTGGTGAGAAATGCAATGTGCTGGAATTTATTTTCAAAAGTGATAGGCGTGAATAGTAGGAGGTAAAGCTATAAGACCCCAACTTTTATGAATAAAGATGAATTTTTCTATAAATATTATTTTTGAATATTAAGGTTTGAAATTGAAATAATGTTATAGTTGTGGGTAATATTTATAAATTTTGCAAAGTAAGTAAGTTGTTATATTACATTCGATTGGTCGGGGAATATTTGTTTTAATATGGAATATTCGTACGACGGAACAATCATTGGTGGACCCCACAACGGAATTATTGTCGGAATGAGAAAATAACAAAAATATCTTTTTTATAAAATAACGGCAAACGTTTTACCGTTAACTGTTGAAATACCCGGTGTTAAAAGTACAGTAATACGCGTAGTTGCATAGTATCACACGGTATTGATTATTGATGCTTGCGTGAGAAGTCACTCAGTTTTATTCAATTATTGCTACAATAATTACTGCATAGTATCTCACATTATTTGATTCAATTGTTGTCGATATTTTATATATTAGTAAATCAATAATTGAGACGACAAAGTTATTCATATTATTATTTGCAATATTGACAATGTCTCAGAAGTTACATCGAGGAGAAGTTTGGTCACCTAATTGCTTGGCATACCAATAGGAGAAATACTTATTGGAAAGCCCCCTCTTTTCTGGAAACGACATGGTTATTAAATATTGCGAATTATAATAATGATGATAAATGTTGTTAAATATATTGAAGGAATTTTTTTGAAGTTTTGTTATAAATATTGCTTATTTTATGGACCCCCATTTACCATTTTTCAAAATAATCAGTAGAAAGTTATTCAGTATGGTTGGACCCACCCGTGATGGTGACATGTTGGTGGGAGGGGAACACGTGGGGCCCACGTTGAAAGAAAAAAATGAGGGGAGGGGATCTTGCAAAAATTGTCACGGAGGAGGAAATTTTTTCAATGGAACATGTGTTTATATAAATATATATATGTATTATATTTTTATTTTTTGTTTTACTTGAGGATTTCTTAGAAAATTTTGTAGCCCGTTATATTTGTAAGACGTCCGTGAATAATTTTTAAAAAAAAATTGTGCGTCCGTGATTTTATTTTCTAAATAGTATCCTTCCATTCTCCTATAAATAGGATGCTTAGTTAGAATTTAAAACCACACCAGAATCAGAGAATTCTTCTTCTATAATCTTGAGCGTATTTCTTTAGAGTTTTAGAAAGCTTTGAGTGTAGAAAATAGTGAAATTTTTCTTCAAGAATATCCCCGCTATACCAGTTGGAATACTCTTCTTTTCAAAGTAAGGGATGTTATCTTTGTTCAATATTCACTTGAAATAATATTTTCTTTCATACTCTGTAGTGTGTAAGTAATATTATTTTGTTTCAGATTTCAAATTCTATACTCATTTTGTTAAAGTTTTTGCTTCTAAACTCCATGAAATTAGTAGAATATCATTATTGATATTTGCGCTTCATCTAGTATCTTTTCATAGAAATATTATTCGGAGCATTTTTGATAAGTTTTAACTTTTCCATGTCGGAGTACTATTCATGGGGTTACTATTACCGAAGTACTATTCATGGGGTACTATTTATTCTAGTACTTTTCACCCGGGCTACTATTCATAATAAAAATTGATTCATTTTCGATCCAAATTATTTTTGGTACAATATTATTCTTGAATTTTACTCCACAAAGCAGTATCATGTTGATAATTTGGACGTTATTCATTTCTGGATAAATTAAATTATAAATCTTTAAAAATTTATCATTAAACTTGTTTTATTGGATTCTTATATCATTGTCATCATCCTCATGTTTATAATATGTTGAAAGTCATATGTAGCCTTGGTATGTTTATGACCAGGGATTATTCGGTATAATCATAACCGTAATGTTACAAATGATGTGGTAAAAGTACTTATTGGCCCGTAGTGCATTTATGGACAATTGTTAGCGTGATCATGACCATTGGTGAATACACGTGGTGTCAAAACATGGAGTATCTGTTGACCCGGCGAAGATTGAAGCAATACAAAGTTGGGAGCAACTAAAGTCGGTGATCGAATGACATAGCTTTCTGGGCTTAGCTGGTTACTATCGGAGATTCGTGGAAGGATTTTCTTGAATCGCTACTCCGTTAACCTAGCTGACTCGTAAAGATATAAAATTTGGTTGGAGCGAGGATTGTGAAAAGAGTTTTCAAGAACTCAAGAGGAGACTCATTTTGGCACCTTTTCTGACAATACCATCTGGTTCGAATGGATTTGTTATCTATAGCGATTCTTCAGGCAAAGGGTTAGGATGTGTTCTCATGCAACATGGGAAAGTTATAGCCTATGTCTCGTGATAACTCAAAGAATATGAGAAGAATTATCCTACTCATGATTTTGAGTTAGCAGCAGTCGTTTTCGCGTTGAAGATCTGGAGACACTACCTGTATGGGGAGAAAGTGGAGATCTATACAGATCATAAAAGCCTCAAATATTTCTTCACCCAAAAGGAACTCAACATGCGGCAATGACGTTTGCTTGAGTTATTGAAAGATTGTGACCATACCATCCAATATCATCCTAGAAAAGTAAATGTAGTAGCTGACGCATTGAGTAGAAGATCATATGCGGGTACGAGTGCAATGTTGTTAATACAGAGGCCCATTTTTTATGACTTGCAAAGGATGGAGATAGATGTAAAGGCTCCAAGTACCCATGTGATGATATCAAACATACGAGTAAAACCAAATTTAATCGATAAAGTTAAAGTTGCTCAAGCTACGGACCTGGAGCTGATGCGTATGAAGAAGAAAGTGCAAGAACGTGTTATTCCAGAGGTAAGAATCGGCGAAGAAGGAATACTTCGAGCCAACTCCAGACTTTGTGTTCCTAACGATTCTGAGTTGAAGCATAGAATCATGATGGAGGCACACAAAACAATGTTTGCAATCCATCCTGAGAGTACCAAAATGTATCATGATCTTCGACATACATTTTGGTGGAGCAATATGAAGATAGAGGTTACATAGTTTATCTCGAGGTGTTTAACTTGTCAACGTATAAAGGCGGAGCATCAGTGCCAAAGGGTCCATTACAACCACTTGAGATTTCGAAATGGAAGTGGGAACACATTACTATGGATTTTGTTACGGGTCTTCCCAAGGTTTCTCAAGGCATATATATGATTTGGGTTATTATTGATAGGTTAACCAAGTCTGCTCATTTCTTGCCTATACGGGAGACTTATTCCCTTGAACGACTTGCTAGTATGTACGTATATGAGATTGTGAGATTGCATGGCATGCCAAGATCCATAGTTTTTGGATCGTGACCCAAGATTCACTTCATGATTTTGGGTTAGCTTGCGTAAAGCTATGGGCGCGGATTTGATACGATTGGGCCAGATACCATCCTCAAACGGACGGACAACCAGAGAGGACTATTCAAACTCTTGAAGATCTATTAAGACTATGTGTCCTAGATTTCAAAGGGATTTGGAATAAGTACCTACCATTGGTGGAATTCTCCTACAACAACAGTTATCAGACAAGTATAGGTGTGGCTCCATTTGAAGTTTTGTATGGATGAAAGTGTCACTCTTCAGTATGCTGGGATGTGGTGGGAGAAGCAACGTTGTTGGGACTAGAGTTGGTACGAATGACTAGAAAGAAGATCCAAATGAATCAACACCATATACAAATGGCGCATGATAAACAAAAGAGTTATGCGGATGTTCATCGAAAGGATGTGAAATTTAATATTGGAGATCATGTATTGTTATGTATTGCTCAATGGAAGGGAGTTACAAGATTTGAGAAGAGATGAAAGCTCAATCCAAGATTTGTTGGTCCATTTGAGATTCTTGACCAAATAGGAAATGTGGCCTATAGACTAGCATTACCTCCAAGCATGTCTCGTGTTCATAATGTTTTTCACATATTTATTCTTCGTAAATATGTGAAAGACCTTAACCACATTATTGAGTTAGAACCAGACGAGATAGCCGAAGATTTAACGTACGAGGAGGTACCTATTAAGATCATGGATAGGAAAGAGCATGTCCTACGCACGAAGGTTATACCATAAGTTAAGGTTTTGTGGAGAAACCATGCTATTGAAGAAATGACCTGGGAGTTGGAATCTGAAATGAAAGTGAGGTATCCTCACTTTTTCGAAACACCAGGTACGTACGTCAATTTCGAGGACGAAATCTTATAAGAAGGGAAGGTTGTAAGACCCCAACTTTTTATAAATAAAATCGAATTTGCTCTATTTATTATTGTGAATAATAAGGTGTTAATTTGATATAATGCTTTGGTTATGGGTGAAATATGCAAATTTTGCAAAATAAACAAGTGGTTATAAAATATTCATTGTTGTCGGGGAATATTCGTTTGGTCGTGGAATATTCCTGCTGTGACGGTCCCGAATCACCGCGGATCCGATTCGATCATTCTAAAACTATTACTATTTACGGAAGATATAAACATAAATTGTTTATACAATAAACTTTACACACTATCCCCAAGGTCGAGTAACCTTAATTTAATACACAATACATAACTTATTTAACTTACAATAACATTAATATCATATAATACTATTACAATTCTAATCGCACACATTTACTTTAAGCTGGAACTGTTTTAACCTTTCATTGTATCCGACGTATTAACCTAAATCTGCAATGTTTATCATGATATAGCAAGCGTGAGCATAAGATTTGCCATCAAGTTTAAGTTTAATAATTTAACAATATATCATGATTGAAAGAATCTGAATAATAAGCTGGCTATAATTCAACAATATAATTGTGAACTAGTAGGAACAAACTTTTGACTGAACAAGTATATACATGAACAAATATATCTGGATCGAAGGGTAATGAAGGTGGTCAGCCTTTCATACCTGACTTATACATGCAATATGTACAGAGTACAATTCTACAATGGCAATCAGCAATGATTATACATAAGCATATCTGAATGAAACAACTCTTAGTAGAGTTAAGTAAAAACAAACTTCCCTGAACCGTTGATTACCGCTACGCAATTTATAATGCTTTATCCGAAGACCTAATATTAGTAATATAGATCTTCAATATTAGAATAATATCATCACAATATAATACTATTATATATAGATATACATAGAATAACCTAAACACGTAACTCTATCAGTCTATAACACATTTAAAACTCGGTATCAAGTCAAACTATTACAGTTTGAGTTGAATCCGACACAAATCTGACATCTCGACGGTCTAGTCAGACTTTTATCGAGTCTAAGTTCAATTAAACTTTGCCTAATACTTAACAATTAACTTAAATAATTTTATTATCATTCAAAATAATTTTCATAAGCTCGTAATAATTTTTAAATAATTAATATCATTCATCATGAATTTTCAATCATTAATAACGTATTTATACGAATTAAATATCACATAATTTCTTTCCCATTAATATTTATTTATTATCAAATATTAATGAAATACATGTCATAATATTATAATATATTTATAATATATCAAGTATTTTTAATCTTGATTTTAAACACTTAAATTCATTATCCGATAATTGCTATTAATATTAAAATATTAATATTTTCATGACAAAATATCAAACGTTATATTTTATAACTTAAAATATTTTTATAACACTTAAATCATTTTTATATGATTTTTAAATCATTAATTCTATTTTTCCACAATTTATTTAAAATAGTTATTAAATAAACTAAATATCATTAATATTAATTAATTAATGAAATTCATCACAAAATAATAAAAGTCACTAAAAATAACTTAAAATATTTTATTATACCATAATATTATTTTTCATGATTTTTTATGTATTAAAATCATTTTTAAATAATTTATTTAATATTATAATTAAATAAATTAAATACCATTTATATTCCAAAAATATTAAATATTTATGAAATATACTCTAAATAATTAAAACTATTTTTGATTCAGAAATAATTTTTCAGAATTTATTTTGTATTTTTAATAATTAAAATGTATTTATTTCAATTTATTTAATTAAAATAATCATTTACGGAAATTACATCATTAAAGCGGGTATTCTATATAGCGGCAGACGCCGCATTATATAGTGTTTTTGAACACATTCTTCATCAACCCAGAACTTCATGTCAAACTTCAAGGTTACTACTTTGACCATTAA
Source organism: Panax ginseng (assembly GCA_020205605.1). Lineage (NCBI taxonomy): Eukaryota > Viridiplantae > Streptophyta > Magnoliopsida > Apiales > Araliaceae > Panax > Panax ginseng. The sequence goes on along the minus strand of CM035138.1, from coordinate 55,363,373 downwards.
TAAGTCTATTATCGAGTTGATTCCTGGCTGGTAAATTGTGTTTTTATTGTAGTATAAATGTAATACTACCATTATCAATCGATTTCATGGCCAAAATACAACAAATCAGATAGTTATAAGCTCTCCAATATGATGTCAAAGCTGTTCTTCATTTTTGAGTTTCCCAGAAATGAAGAACAGTTCATGGTGCTACTTTTGGATCCTTATATCTTGGTCTCTAGATTTTCTTTGTGTGATTTAAAAGTTCCACCATGTATTCCATATAACAAGGTACAAATATAATGCATTAAACCAGTCTAATAACATAACACAAGGAGATTAAGGATGGTCAAAGTTTGACAATACAATGGTTCATTAAGATTCTGGGTTGCCCAGATTGTTCTTAAGACAGATCGGTCAACTATAGTTTGACCAGCTACAACATCGATTCTATTATGGATCTAAGTGATCTAAAGGTTTTAATATATACTCCTCATGTCAGACTACAAGGATTAAACAACAACAAAGCCAAACAAAACAACATACTGCAAGATCTAAGGCTTACAAAACGTTGTCAGACGCTTCTGGAATTCTGTGCTGCCCATAATTCGTTTTTCCGTGAACGGTCAACGAGGTTTGACCGCCCGTATCTCTCAATATATGCATGATCTGGTTGTGTTTCCAGTTTTAGATCATATTCCACATGACACAGAACATATTGATAACACAAAACAACAAATCAAAAACAGAGAAGGATTTACAGGCCCTGACATTTGCTTGTCAGACGACTCCTGAAGGTTCAAGAACGGTTTCTAAAAACTTGATTTTTTTTATATCTACATGATATGGACCCATGATCCAACAACCCAGATCATTAAAAGACAACCTATTACACAACTTTAAACAACAACTAACATCAAACAACATAAAATCTCATGATTTCGAATTTTTAGTGTTTATACCTTCTAAGCTTTGATTCTTGATTTCTGACTTCATGATCTGATCTAGGATAACAATGAACTGATATAGGCTTTGTATCCCACTATATATCACTCCTCATTCCCGAATTTTAGAGAGAGAGGGTCTTGGGAGAAATGAGAATTTAAAGTAGCCAATTTCTATCTCTTAATCTATTTATGTGTTGTATGTAATTAATGAAAAGGCTGGCAAATTATGGCTGATATATGATAGATTTTATATCACAATGTCAACATAGTAGGTCACAAACTCAATTATTGCTAGATTTACAACTTATTTCCAATAATGCAACAAAGGGCATTATGGTTATTTCACATACAAATTTAATAGCAAACATGTCATATGCCATAACCCTTAGGATTTAGGGTTTGAACCCTTAGGTTTTAAAATAAATTTTAGAATTTCCAAATTAGGTTTTCAAAAATAAAAATTAATATTTCTAAATTATAATTAGAATTTTAAAATTTCCTATCATAATTTAAATATTGCTAATTAGGATTAATAATTCCTATTTAAAATTGCTAATTTAGCAATTAGGGTCAAAATTGGTCATTAGGGTTTACAACCCAAAAAATTAGGGTTTCTAATAGAAAAATAATTTTCTAATTTAGAAATTAGATTTCATAATTAGATTAGGGTTTTCTAATTATCTATAACTTGAAAATTAGGATTAATATTTCCTAATTAACATTAAAATTATTAAGCTAACAATCAGTCTTTCCTTAATTATAAATTATTATTTTTAATCGAGAAATTAAGGTTTAATAATTTGAAATTAGGGTTTGCTAAATAATTAAGCTTTACCCAAATTAATATTATAATTAATAGCACTTGAGCATTATAATTATTCTTTAAGTTCCCAAATTAGGGTTTTAAATTTACGAATTAGGATTTCGGATTCCCGAAACTGAAATTAGGGTTTCCAGAACCGGTTTCTAGGGTTTCTTGTTAATCGCTAGGGTTTTCTAACCTGAACGTTGACGTTCTTAATATATACATAGGGTTTGTTACAGAAATCGTTTAATTATTTGGTCAACCCTTGACCCTTAACCACATACTGTACACATATACACAGAACATATTCACGTATTCCCTTAATCCTGAAACCTTCACCTAAATCCTTCACAGAATTTTGAAATCCTCAAAATTCCATCTCAAAAATATCAAACGGATTCACTATTTTTATGTCTAGGTTCTAATTTTGAACCTTAAATCAATTAATTAAAATTTTAAAAATTTCCTAAATTCTCGGGTTGTCATATTCACCCCTTCTTCTAAAAATTTCATCCCCGAAATTTACCTTACACCATACTGCTTACACCATTCACACACATTATCACATGCTACCCAATACATCACACACAAGACTAAAAATTTTCAAATTTTGTTGAGGAGTCATATAAACTATTTGTCTATCATTTTCGCAAAGGTTATACGGAAATTCATCCACAAACCGGCATAACTTACGAACACAAAGGGTGATTAGCCCGATATGCCTTGCACTGGCCAAGTACTGCTTTTATCTATTTCTCGTCACTACCATAGGCACAAAAATTCTACCTCAGTCTTATTCGAATCCGCACCAAAACAATTTGGTTCAGGAAATTTCTTTCAATGAACACTTAGAGTTTTCATAAACTTTAGTCTAGCTGAATCGAATAGCATAGACTCATATCAATAATTCAATTCAATCGAATTATTTAGGTGTAGCCAAACCCCGTTGGCAAATTAAATTTTTGAAAATATTTTCGAGAATGACTTCATGATGTTGTACTGTATTAACAGTCCATTTGAGGATGCCGTCATCATATGACTTTGTCATAAAACATCATACAATAGTGGTATAACGATTTTAGATCAAATTCACACTAAGTATTCCTGTATTTACAACTCCATCACCTTTTTATCATCTTTGCACCAGGTTACATGGTACATGAGTGATAAATAAAATATATTTTGATATTTCAAATCATTTGCGTCTAGCTGAAATAAGTAGCGAAGACCATACTTTAAACCGTTTCAAAAATGATTCCGAGTCTACATTTTTTTTTCTTTTTCAAAAGCACATAGAGCGTATTTAGCTTGATGTCAAAATTTTGAAGTCTAGCATAGTTAGGAGTTTTGGAAAACTTATGTCTCCACTAATAATCATTTGCTTAACAATCTATCTGTTCCTATAATCCTCAATACTCTATTTACACACAACTATACCTAGTTCGTCAAACCATACTTATGAGTTCATTTACTTGCCATAATCATATGAGTTTAAGAACTTGTCCTAGTCAGACCTTTGGCGTCCATTCGCTGAGGGTTTCATAAACATTTCATAAAATTATGAATCAATAATGTCACATAAGTATGAGTTTTAAGAACTCGTAATTAACCTTATATTCTCTACCTATAACCTATCTATCTGTTCTACACATGAGAAAGGAATCACCCTCTTAACATGCATATAGCGAATAGCGCGACACAGACATCCCAATAATTATCCTAACTCCCTTCTCAATACGAATTTCATTCAACTCATATTCATTATCCTTTCCTGAATCTGTACCAATTCACACAACAATCTTGCTATAAACTTTCCAATCATTAGATTGATTCTTCTCCCTGCTATCACTTTATCAGATCACGGGGTGATCTCATCGTATATATTACGATTCATTTCTATATCTTGATCGTTTTATTTTACGATCTCCTATCACTCTACTTTTAGTCTTTTAGACTCTATCTATTCATCATTACTGTTCAACTTTATTATTAGAGTTAGGGAACTCTGTATCTTATAACTCGCCGAGATTCTTCTTTGAATCTTACCGACCAACTAACTATATTTGAGTTAGTACTTATCCTAATAACTGCGGTTATTAGTCTGGGGTATTCCTACCAAAGGTTCATAACCTACAGCTTTGATACCAACTGTGACGGCCCCGAATCCGAGATCCCGAATCACCGCGGACCTTGTTCGATCATTCTAACATTATTACTATTTGCGAAAGATATAAACATAAATTGTTTATACAATAAACTTTTCACACTATCCCCAAGATCGAGTAACCTTAATTTAATACACAATACATAACTTATTTAACTTACAATAACATTAATATCATACAATACTATTACAATTCTAATCGCACACATTTACTTTAAGCTGTAACTGTCTTTAACCTTTCCGTGTATCCGACGTATTCACCTAAATCTGCAATGTTTATCATGATATAGCAAGGGTGAGTGTAAAAACTCAAAACCCTAATAAAACTCGTATGTATAAATCCCGTTATATAAATAAAATTTCTCTGTTCTGAATGTGTTACGTGTTATTATATACTTGGTTTGATTGAAATTGACCGAATAAATTTTTATCCAAAAAACGTCGTGCTTGACACCTCGTGCTTAAATTTTTTTTCCATAATCGGACTTTTCGGTAAAAATATTTTAACAAGTTGCTTTGTCGTGCTTACACTGACAAAACGCTTTGTCGTGCTTGTCAGGATTAGTGAGTTAACCCTAATTAGCAAAACCCTAACCCTAATTAGCAAAACCCTAATCCTAATTTATTAATTAAACCCTAATTAGCCAATTTAACTCTAATTAGCTTGTGTTAACACTTAATCATGGTTAGTAAATTTCTATTAGGTACTAATTAACATTACTTAACATTCCTAATCATTAGAAACAAAACCCCAATCAAGATTAGTGAAGATTTAAACCTAATTAAGCTACTAACTTAATCAACTAGCTCACAAGTAGGTTGGGAGTCACCATTACAAGTTCCAAAACATCACATGACATGCTTCCAAACTCCCAAGCATCAGAAGAGTCACATATCAGATCTTTATGGAGGCAAGTAGGTAAAAAAATGACCAAAAAGCCAAGTTGGAAAATTCTATAAATAGGAACCTTAGGGCTGAGCAAAACCATGAATTCTCAAAGCCTAGATACACTTATAAACCTACCATATCAAGCCTAGGTGTTATCAGCAACAAGATCAGAAGCTAGAATTACAAATTTCTCAAGAAAAGGTGCAAACCCTAGTTCATAAATTTCTCTTTGATCTTATGTTAGATTTGTTGTTTAGATGTTTAGAATATTGTATTAGGATGTTAGAAAGTATTATAGAGTGGTAGAACACGTTTTCATAACATCTAGATGCCTTAATTAAGCGTTTTATGAAATCTAGGAATTTTGAAAAAAATGGTCTGACAGCCAAATGTCAGGGCTTTTTTATTCATATGTGTTTATGTTTTGGTCTGTTAATCAATTGATATTTGTAGCCTGTAAGTAGGTCTTTAATCTGGAAAAGAAAACAGGTTCAGATGAACCACAGATTCCAAGATATAATCAGTCAAAGTGGGTTGACCGTTCACGGAAGCTGATTTTCTGGGTTACCCAGAAAGCTCAAGAACAGCTGAACCGGCTACTTTGACCGACCTGTTTAATCATCTTCTGATTGTTAATTGTTTATGTTTTTGTTATAAATTGGTACTCTGGTATACATACTACATATCTATGATCTTCAATCGAACAAACAACTCATAGGATTACCAGAATTATTGGTCAAAAGTAGTTGACCGAGCATGACCAAGTTTTTTAGGTTTCCAAAAAACTGAAGAACACGAAAACGGTTGTTAGTCAGACGTTGACCCAAGCATAAATAGAGATCTTAGAATTACGATTTGTTCATGTTATCATTTATATATATATACTTACGGTATATAGACTACATGTTACAACAAACACAACATACATCTAATACAAGAATCAAAGTTATTCAAGCCACAAAACCGTTGGTAAATTTTGACCTTTGTTGCAGGTTACCCGAAACCCAAGAATAGATCGATAAAGTAACTTTAAATCTTTATAATTTCTTGTTAGATGTAGATTAAAGCCTGCTTATTTCTTGATCTTGTACTATTACATGAGTACTACAACACTAATACTTGCTCTGACCGAAAGTCATTACCAAAATCGAGTTATTTAATGGTCAAACTAGCCACTCGACCACGACAGCGGCTACGCCTGTAAACTCAAGAACACCTCTAACGACACTTTACATCCTTTGTAGAGCTTTAGCGACAGATATAAATTAATTTTTAGAAATAAATTATAAAAATTAGAAACAATTAATAAAAAGCAGTTTTAAAATTATATTAAATTATTATAAATTATTTACGATATTTCTACAAAAATGTAATAATTATTTTATTTTATTTAGATATTATTTATAATTAACTTATTAATAAATTAATTAAAATAATTACTTTTAAATACTAAATAATTATGTAAAAATATTATTATTGAAATAACAATCATAATAAATGATTATAAAGTATTTAATAATATTAAATAATATTTTTATAAAATTTTAGTAAATATAAATTATTTATAAATAGAAATAAATGGTTTAAAAATCATTTAAAGGATAAATAAATATTTTAAAATACTTTAAACCTTTTAAAATTTATTATAAGGATAATTAAATTATTTAAAATATAACCAAATTTTATAAATAAAATTTAGTTCATTGATCAAAGGTATTAAAAGTCAAACCCTATTAAATCTAACCCGGTATTAAATAAATGTTTTATTTGAGTATTGTTATCAATACTAACTTGTTAGATATATATTCTTGAACGTCATAGGTACTTAATAGCGTTCGAATAGTATAACTCAGTGATCTACGCCGAAGCAAGTCTTCTATACCCAATTTATTACTTATGCAAAATTTATCAACCCTGTTTATTCGCTGAACAAGATTCTATCTTGCTATACTGTTGATATAATACACCTATGTTGAATTACCTATTATTGAAAAGTTATTGATATAGTTCAAAGATGACTAAGAAATGAATTATTTATTCATATGATATTGTTTATTGAGCATAAACCTGTTGTGTCAAGCCAAATTGTTTTGGTAAAGCAATCATTATCTTTGAAGTTGAGTATCCCGTAAGGGGAGCAAAGTGTAGTCAATGAATATATTGTGAAAGAAATTGTAAGTGTAAATGAGCACTTTGTGGGTGATATACATACTCCTAGGATGTTGAATAAGTGATCCCTATCTCATATCTCGAACAAAATTTCTAAGTCTTTGTAATTGATGAAATGATAAAAATTCCAGAACTAGTTGGAATTAGAAATCCAGAAATGGTAACAACTATCAGTCGAAATTTGAATTATTATAATTCTTCAAATCCTATATTGTTATAAATATACAACTTGCTGAGCATGTCATAGCTCACCCTTGCAAATTTTCCCTTTGCGAAGTTTAGATGGTAATCCTGGAACATCTGGAGTAGATAAAGGGAAGCGTCCCTACATAGATTAGATTATATTCTTGTCTGTATGAATACCTTGTAATAAGAACTCGTTATGAGAATTTTGTAATCGAATCATAATATTATGATATATATAACATCTTTTATTTTTGCAACCGTGTTTTCTTACATATATAGATGTAAAGTAAGATGTCTTGTATTCTATTTGAGATCCTTGGGAACTATTTATCTGAGTGAGGGTGTTAATAGCATGGACTATTCATGTTGTTACTAATACTCTGAATTTCAGATAGATAGTTACTATCGCTATCGATAGTATATAATCGCATGATATAGACTATACATCTAGGTGAGGGTATTGGTAATATGGACTGTTCATGTTATTACTGATACTCTGAATTTCGGATAGATAGACTCTAGTCATAGATACAGTTCATACATTCAAGTGAGGGTATCCAAACACAGTAATATTTCTCTTGGGAAATTACCATCTGTTATGGGATACTGTGAATCTTGAATCTATGGGAATTATATCTGATAGTCCCTCTATCTAATGTAATATTTTGAATCAGATACCATGGGTGTATAGATTTAAATGCATTATGTTAATTCTCTGTAAACACCATATCGGATACCACGGGAGTATAGGTATGGGGGTGTTACAATTTTTATATCAGAGCTGTTAAGGCTATAGATATAAGGAAGAGTTTTCTTAGTATATATTCTTCGAGTCCGTAAAAATTTGTAAAAGACATATAAAATATAACATTAAAACTATTATGTTGTGAAAACCTTTATACCAGTATTTATGGAGTTTTCTTTTATAGATGGCTAACTCCAATGCTGAAGAAAGAGTGATCAATCCATCGCAAATAGTCTTTTATAGCTAGTGATGCAGAAGAAGAAGAATTGCTTCATAATCAACAACTGCTTGATGCTGAAGAAGAAGAAGAAGAAGGTCCAGTAGCTGGACAATTAATGAGAATAGATGAGCATGATGAGGCAATGGCATCACTATTGCAGACAACAGAATGTGAGAACAATAAGATGAAGTTTAAAGTGATTTAATGAGTGTATGCTAATGGTTGAAAGGAGTCATAGTCATCAACTGAAAGGACAACTGCACCATGCACATAGGAGCAGGAGGGAAATTCAGTCAAGACTTCTTAAAACATCTCTGGGAGTTCGAGATACTTTTAATAATTTGCAGCGTCGTGTAACTCGATATCCAGTAGAAGAGAAGAAAACTGCTTATCTTATCGATCGATCTGTGGTTTGTCACATGATCCAGGATTCCTTTGATGGTATCAATGAATTCTAGAGAGTAGCATAGGAGGTTGGATGCTTTATATTAGTACAATAAAGAAGCATTCAAAGTTTGTATTGTGATAAGTACTATATAATATACTAGTATGTTTAAAGTTGTTGTAAGACTATGAGTTAAAAATAAACAATATGTTTTGGTTATATAAGAATCTTATGTGAATCTTTGTTGTTGTTTTATAGAATCATGCCACCAACCAGAAGACCCCAAAGAGAAATAAATAATGAGGATAATCCAACTCAACAGTTAGTAGATATAATGTTAGGAATAATAAACAGACTTGTAAACCAAAATACATCCTTTAAAGACTTTAAATTAGTTGGACCACCTGAATTTAAAGGTACATTAGAACCTGTAGATGCACAGATTTGGATTTCTAAGATAGAAAAATTCTTCCTAGTAACCAATGTTAGTAATAACCAGAAGATAACTTTTGCAACTTTCTTCTTGAAAGGTGAAGCTAATTATTGGTGGGAATCAACCAAAGGTCGAGTAGAAACTGAAATTGTTCCTTGGGATAGATTTAAAGAGTTATTCTTTGAAAACTATTTTTCCCAATCCCTGAAAGACCGAATAGAAATAAAATTTCTGGACTTAAAACAAGGAGATCTTCTTTGTAACCCAAAGATACTGACTAAGTTTAATGAACTATCCAGGTTTGCTCCTCATCAAGTGACTACTGAACTTAGAAAGACTCGTAGGTACCAAGAAGGTTTAAAACCTCATATTTGGAGTAAATTATCTGTGCTTCAAATCAAAACTTTCTCTGAAATACTAGAGAAGGCCACTATAATTGAAGGTGAAAATGAAAATCTCGCTAAGTTTCATCAGGACAAAAAGATTCAGAATGAGAAAGGGAAAAATAAGACAGAACCCAGCTCAGGTGTGTTTAATAACAAGCGTAAATGGAATAATTATTTTTCTAACTATTCAGGGGAAAAGATAGGAAATACTAATAACAATTTTAGTAATAATAATATTAAACCTTGTCCTAAATGTAATAAGAAACATAGAGAGAGTGTCTTCTTAACAAATGCTTTAATTGTGGATGATCAAGGACATTATCTTTTACAGTGTCCTCTTCCAAAGAAAAATAAATGTTTTAATTGTGGTTCAATGGATCATTTTTCTAAGAACTGTCCCACAAACCAAGGAGGAAAAGGAGTTAGAATACCAGAGAATAATAAATCAACAGTAGCTGCAGTTGGGGTTCAGAATCGACCTACCGCGATAACATTTAATATGTCGGTGAGGATGTTGTTGCTTCACGGGGCGTAGATGTATCATCCCTATCAACACTTTAAATGCATATGTGTTATTCGATTCTGGTGCTACTTGTTCATTTGTGTCTAGAAATTTCTCTACAAACTTGAATATGCTTGTGAAAATTTAGACAAACCATTTTGTGTAGAAATTGCTAATAATGAAAGAATTCCGATTAAGACCATATATAGAAACTGTAGCGTGGTAATAAAAAGACATAATTTTAAGGTAGATTTGATACCAATTCAGTTGGGAGAATTTGATGTAATTCTAGGAATGGATTGGTTAGTTAACCATAACGCGATGATTGATTGTCATCAAAAACGTATTAACCTTTTAACTGCTTCGAAGTCAAAAGTAGTGTTCAATGGTAGTTGTTCACCTAAGCAATCTCGATGTTTGACTATAATTCAGGTAGAAAGATTACTCAAAAAGGGTTGTTTAGGATATTTGGCCTATATAGTTGATACTCGTCAGGAAGGAGTAAAACTATATCAAGTACCTATAGTTAAGGAATTTCCTGATGTATTTCCAGATGATTTACCCGGTTTGCCTCCAGATAGGGAGATTGAGTTTATCATTGATCTTGCACCAGAACGGCACCAGTTTCTAAGGCACCGTAACAGAATGGCACCTATAGAATCTGAAAGAGTTACTTATTCAATTACAGAAATCTTAGATAAAAAGTACATACAACCTAGTGTTTCACCTTGGGGAAGCACTTCGGTGTTATTTGTAAAGAAGAAGGATGGAACTATGAGACTTTGTATAGATTATAGGGAGCTAAATAAGTTAACTATTAAGAATAAATATCCTTTGCAAAGGATTGATGATTTGTTTGACCAATTAAAGGGGGCTGAACATTTTTCAAAAATTGACCTTAGAACAAAGTTATCATCAATTAAAGGTAAGAAAGGAGGATGTGTGCGAAAGCGGCGTTTAGGACACGCTATGGACATTATGAATTTCTTGTAATGTCTTTTGGATTAACAAATGTACTGACAATATTTATGGATTTAATGAATCGAGTGTTTAAATCATGCTTGGAAAAATTTGTTGTAGTGTTTATCGACGATATTCTAGTATACTCGAGAACACGGGAAGAGCATACTGAACACTTGAGAGTCGTATTGGAGATATTACGAAAGGAACAACTTTATGCAAAGTTTTCCAAGTGTGAATTCTGGTTGAAGAGAGTTCAATTTTTAGGTCATGTAATTGACAAAAATGGAATATCTGTAGATCCAACTAAGATCGAAACGGTCGTGAACTGGGAACAACCAACAACTCCAACTGAAGTATGAAGTTTTCTCGGTTTAGCGGGTTATTACCAAGCGGTTTATAAAATATTTTCAAAAATAGCAACCCCATTAACCAATTTAACTCGAAGACAGCGGTGAAATACGCCCCGACGAGATAAATGTGAGGAAAGCTTCCAAGAGTTGAAGAAGCGACTGAGCATGGCTCCAGTGTTATCCTTACCAGATGATACATGAGGCCTTGTAGTATATAGTGATGCATCACACAGAGGATTAGGGTGTGTGTTGATGCAACATAGGAAAGTGATAGCTTATGCATCACGACAACTCAAAGATTATGAGAAGAGATATCCTACTCATGATTTAGAGTTAGCCGCAGTAGTTTTTGCTCTAAAATTTTGGAGACATTACTTATACGAGGGAGAAGTGCGAGATATATCTGAGATCATAAAGTCTGAAATATATTTTTACACAACGGGAATTAAATTTAAGACAGAGGCGATGGTTAGAACTGATAAAGGATTTTGACTGTGAAATCTTATATCATACCGGTAAAGCAAATGTTGTAGGTGGAAGATGCGTTAAATAGAAAGAATCAAGAAAATTGAATGTATTAACCACCAATGATAGGTTAATAAAAGACTTTGAAAAGTTAAAAATTGAGGTAGAATTTCCAACTACCTCTACCCAAAAATTATATATTTTAGAAGGAGTTTCATCTCTGCTCGATAAAATTAAAGAGATACAGGAGAAGGATGAAGAGTGTCAGAAGTTTAAATCTAATTCCACACATGATAAGTATAATAAATTTCGAATAGATACGGATGGAATAATAGGATATAAAAATAGAATCTGGATTCCGTTAGATCAAGCTTTAAAGATGAAATTTTGAACGAAGCACATAACTCTAAATTTGCCATACATCCTGGCAGTACTAAAATGTTCAAAGATTTAAGTCGACACTTTTCGTGGTCGAATATGAAAAGGAAAATAGCTGAATGGGTAAGTAAATGCCTCGCGTGTCAAAGGGTTAAGGCAGAACATCAGAAGCTAAGTGGTTTACTTCAACCCTTACCAATTCCTGAGTGGAAGTGGGAACATATAACCATGGAATTTGTAGTGGGACTTCCAACTACACAAAAAGGCCATAACGCCATTTGGGTAATAGTTGACCGTTTAACTAAATCCGCTCACTTTTTACCTATTAAAATTACTCATAACCTGGATCACCTTGCCAAATTATATATGCATGAAATTATCTCTAGGCATGGAGTACCTGTTTCCATAGTATCAGACCGAAATCCACGTTTTACTTCAAATTTTTTGAAGAGTCTTCAGAAAAATTTAGGAACACAGTTAAAACTAAGTACCGCTTATCATCCTCAAACCGATGGATAGAGTGAGAGAACCATACAAACATTAGAGGATATGTTGAGAACATGTGTTATAGACTTTCAAAGGAAGTTGGGAAGATCAATTACCTTTAGTGAATTTGCCTACAACAATAGTTATCATGCTAACATAGGTATGCAACCCTATGAAGCCTTATATGGAAGAAAATGTAGAATGCCTATGTGTTGGGATGAAGTCTGGGGAAAGACAAATGTTAGGACCTTAAATAATTCAACAAACCATTTGAAACTATCAAAATCATCATCAACGATTACAAGCATCTCAAGATCGACAAAGAAAATACCTGATCCACGTCATCAACAACGAAATTTTAGCGTAGGAAGCCATATATTCTTGAAAGTATCTCCTTGGAAGGGCAAGATACGTTTTGGCAAGAAGGGAAAACTAAGTCCAAGGTTCATTGGACCTTTTGAAATTTTGAAAAGAATTGGTGAAGTTGCTTATGAAATAGCACTACCACCGAAAGTTACACCATATTCATAATGTGTTTCATGTGTAATAGTTTTACGACCATACAAACCTGATTATAAACACGTTATAAATTATGAGCCGATCGAAATCGAAGAAAATCTTTCTTATGTAAAAGAACCTGTGCAGATCGTCGACCGTAAAGAGCAAGTCCTCCGTAATAAAGTGATAGAATCGGTTAAAGTAATATGGCAAAATCAGAACATTGAAGAAGCTACATGGGAGCTTGAAGATAAAATGCGCGAGAATAATCCTCATATTTTTACTTAACATGTACTGTAATTTCGAGGACGAAATTCTTATTAGTGGGGGTGAATGTAAAAACCCAAAACCCTAATAAAACTCGTATGTATAAATCCCGTTATATAAATAAAATTTCTCTGTTCTGAATGTGTTACGTGTTATTATATACTTGGTTTGACGAAATTGACCGAATAAATTTTTATCCGAAAAACGTCGTGCTTGACACCTCGTGTTAATTTTTTTTTTCATAATCGGACTTTTCGGTAAAAATATTTTGACAAGTTGCTTTGTCGTGCTTGTCAGGATTAGTGAGTTAACCCTAATTAGCAAAACCCTAACCCTAATTTATTAATTAAAACCTAATTAGCTAATCTAACTCTAATTAGCTTATGTTAACACTTAATCATGGTTAGTAAACTTCTATTAGGTACTAATTAACATTACTTAACATTCCTAATCATTAGAAACAAAACCCTAATCAAGATTAGTGAAGATTTAAACCTAATTAACTACTAACTTAATCAACTAGCTCACAAGTAGGTTGGGAGTCACCATTACAAGTTCCAAAACATCACATGACATGCTTCCAAACTCCCAAGCATCAGAAGAGTCACATATCTGATCTTTATAGAGGCAAGTAGGTGAAAAAATGACCAAAAAGCCAAGTTGGAAAATTCTATAAATACAAACCTTAGGGCTGAGCAAACCCATGAATTCTCAAAGCCTAGATACACTTATAAACCTACCATATCAAGCCTAGGTGTTATCAGCAACAAGATCAGAAGGTAGATTCACAAATTTCGCAAGAAAAGGTGCAAACCCTAGTTCATAAATTTTTCTTTGATCTTATGTTAGATTTGTTGTTTAGATGTTTAGAATATTGTATTAGGATGTTAGAAAGTATTCTAGAGTGGTAGAACACGTTTTCATAACATCTAGATGCCTTAATTAAGCGTTTTATGAAATCTGGGAATTTTTAAAAAAATGGTCTGACAACCGAATGTCAGGGCTTTTTGATTCATGTGTGTTTATGTTTTAGTCTGTTAATCGATTGATATTTGTAGCCTGTAAGTAGGTCTTTAATCTGGAAAAGAAAACATGTTCAGATGAACCATAGATTCCAAGATATAATCAGTCAAAGTGGGTTGACCGTTCACGGAAGCTGATTTTCTGGGTTACCCAGAAAGCTCAAAACAAATTGAACCGGCTTACTACTTTAATTCACTTAATCATCTTTTGATTGTTAATTGTTTATATTTTTGTTATAAATTGGTACTGTGGTATACATACTACATATCTATGATCTTCAATCGAAAAAACAACTCGGAGGATTTCTACCGGAATTATTGGTCAAAAGTAGTTAATCAAAGCATGACCAAGTTTTTTGGGTTTTTCGTAAAATCAAGAACACGAAAAAGAAGTTGCAATTTGTACTTTTGTAAGCATAAATAGAGATCTTAGAATTACGATTTGTTCATGTTAATGTTATATATATGTACACGGTATATAGACAACATGTTACAAAGAAACACAACATACATCTAATACACCAAATCAAAGTTATTCAAGCCACAAAATAGTTGATGGCCTTGACCCTAATTGCTCAGGTTACCCGAAACCCAAAAACAAACTCGACGATAACTTTAAATCTTTATAATTTCTTGTTAGATGTAGATTAAAGCCTGCTTATTGCTTGATCTTGTACTATTACATGAGTACTACAACACTAATACTTGCTACAATGAAACTCATTACCAAAACCGAGTTATTTAATGGTCAAACTAGTCACTCGACCACGAGCAACGGCTGCCCAGAAACTCAAGAAAACCTACAGCGACACTTTCTGTCATTTTAGAGCTTTAGCGACGGACAGAAATTAATTTTTTAGAAATATATTAAAAAAAATTAGAAATAATTAATAAAAAAGCAGTTTTAAAAATTATATTAAATTATTATAATTTATTTCCGATATTTCTACAAAATGTAATAATTATTTTATGTTATTTAGATATTATTTATAATTAACTTATTAATAAAGTAATTAAAATAATTACTTTTAAATACTAAATAATTATGTAAAAATATTATTATTGAAATAAAAATCATAATAAATGATTATAAATTATTTAATAATATTAAATAATGTTTTTATAAAATTTTATAAATAAAAATAAATTGTTTAAAAATCATTTAAAGGATAAATAAATATTTTAAAAATACTTTAAACCTTTTAAAATATATTATAAGGATAATTAAATTATTTAAAATATAACCAAATTTTATAAATAAAATTTAGTTCATTTATCAAAGGTATTAAAAGTCAAACCCTATTAAATCTAAATTATTAAATAAATGTTTTATTTGAGTATTGTTATCAATACTAACGTGTTAGATTTATATTCTTGAAACGTCATAGGTACTTAATAGCGTTGAATAGTATAACTTGATCGATCTACGCTCGAGCAAAAGTCTTCTATACCCAATTTATTACGTATGCAAAATTAATCAACCCTGTTTATTCGCTGAACAAGATTCTATCTTGCTATACTGTTTATATAATACACCTATATTGAATTGCCTATTATTGAAAAGTTATTGCTATGATTCCAGCATGACTAAGAAATGAATTATTTATTCATATGATATTATTTATTGAGCATAAATTGTTGTGTCAAGCCAAATTATTTTGGTAAGGCAATCGTATACTGAAGTTGAGTATCCGTAAGGGAGCAAAGTGTAGTCAATGAATATATTGACAGTAAATTATAAGTGTAAATGAGCACTGTAGGTGATATGCATACTCCTAGGATGTTGAATAGGCTAATCCCATATCTCATATCTGAATAGAATTTTTAAGTCTTTGTGACTGACAGAAATGATAAAAATTCCAGAACTAGTTGGAATTAGAAATCCAGAAATGGTAACAACCATCAGTCAAAATTTGAATTGTTATAATTCTTCAAATCCTATATTGTTATAAATATACAACTTGCTGAGCATGTCATAGCTCACCCTTGCAAATTATTTCCTTTGCAGTATTAGATGGTAATCCTGGAACATCTGGAGTAGATAAAGGGAAGCGTCCCTACAAAGATTAGATTATATTCTTGTCTGTATGAATACCTTGTAATAAGAACTCGTTATGAGAATTTTGTAATCGAATCATAATATTATGATATATATAACATCTTTTATTTCCGCAACCGTGTTTTCTTACATATATAGATGTAAAGTAAGATGTCTTCTATTCTAGTTGAGATCCTTGGGAACTATTTATCTGAGTGAGGGTGTTAATAGCATGGACTGTTCAAGTTATTATTAATACTCTGAATTTCAGATAGATAGTTACTATCGATACGATAGTATGTAATCGCATGACATAGACTATTCATCTGGGTGAGGGTATTGGTAATATGGATTTATTCATGTTATTATTGATACTCGAATTTGGATAGATAGACTCTAGATCACAGACATGATTCATATATTCAAGTGAGGTATCCAAACACGAGTAATATTTCTCTTGGAAAATTACCATCTGTTATGGGATACTGTGAATCTTGAATCGATGGAAATTATATCTGATAGTCCCTCTATCTAATGTAATATTTTGAATCAGATACCATGGGTGTATAGATTTAAATGCATTATGTTAATTCTCTGTAAACACCATACCGTATACCACGGGAGTATAGGTATAGGAGTGTTACAGTGAGCATAAGATTGCATAGCAAATTTAAGTTCAATAATTTAACGATATATCATGGTTGAAATAATCTGAATAATAAGCTGGCTATAATTCAACAATATAATTGTGAACTAGCAGGAACAAAATTTTGACTGAACAAGTATATAACATGAACAAATATATCTGGATCGAAGGGTAATGAAGGTGATCAGCCTTTCATACCTGACTTATACATGAAATATGTACAGAGTACAATTCTACAATGGCAATCAGCAATGATTATCCATAAGCATATATGAATGAAATAACTTTTAGTAGAGTTAAGTAAAAAAAAACTTGCCTGAACCGTTGATTACCGCTACACAATTTATAACGCTTTATCTGAAGACATGATATTAGTAAAATAGTCTTCAATATTAGAATAATATCATCACAATATAATACTATTATATATATATATATATAGAATAACCTAAACACATAACACATTTAAGACTCGGTATCAAGTTAAACTATTGCAGTCTGAGTTGAACCCAACACAAATCTGACATCCCGACGGTCTAGTCGGACTTTTATCGAGTCTAAGTTCAATTAAACTCTACCTAATACTTAACAATTAACTTAAATAATTTTATTATCATTCAAAATATTTTTCATAAGCTCGTAATATTTTTTAAATAATTATTATCATTCATCGTGAATTTTCAATCATTAATAACGTATTTAAACAAATTAAATACAATATAATTCATTTCTCATTAATATTTATTTATTATCAAATATTAATGAAATACATGTCATAATATTATAATATATTTATAATATATCAAAGTATTTTTAATACCTTAAAATCATTTAAATATGATTTTTAAACACTTAAATTTATTATCGATAATTGCTATTAATATTAAAAATATTAATATTTATATGACAAAATATCAAAAGTTATATTTTATAACTTAAAATATTTTATAACACTTAAATCATTTTTATATGATTTTTAAATCATTAATTCTATTTTCCCATAATTTATTTAATATAGTTATTGAATAAACTAATTATCATTAATATTAATTAATTAATGAAATTCATCACAAAATATTAAAAGTCACTAAAAATAACTTAAAATATTTTATTATACCATAATATTATTTTTCATGTATTAAAATTATTTTTAAATAATTTATTTAATATTATAATTAAATAAATTAAATACCATTTATATTCCAAAAATATTAAATATTTATGAAATATACTCTAAATAATTAAAAACTATTTTTCAGACTTTAAAATAATTTTTCGAAATTTATTTTGTATTTTTAATAATTAAAATATATTTATTTCAATTTATTTAATTAAAATAATTATTTTCAGAAATTAAATAATTAAAAAGGGGCCCTATAGCGACAGACCCATCGCTATAGGTGTTCTTGAGCCTGTTCTTCATCAACACAGAACTTCATGTTAGACTTCAAGGTTACTACTTTGACCATTAATAAGTCTATGATCGATTTGATTCACGAAACGTAAATTGTATTTTTATTGTATTATAAATGTAATACTACCATTATCAATCGATTTCATTGCCAAGATACAACAAATAAGATAGTTATAAGCTCTCCAATATGATGTCAGAGCTATTCTTCATTTCTGGGTTTCCCAGAAAATGGAGAACTGTTCATGGTACTACTTTTGGATCCTTATATCTTGGTCTCTAGATCTGCTTTGTGTTATTTAAAAGTTCCACCATGTATTCCATATAACAAGGTACAAATATAATGCATCAAACCATTCTAATAACATAACACAAGGAGATTAAGGATGGTCAAAGTTCTGAGAAAACAATGGTTCATGAATATTCTAGGTTGCCCAAATTGTTCTTCGAGACGAGATCACCAACTATAGTTTGATTCTGGGCTACAACATCGATTCTGTTATGGATCTAAGTGATCTACAGGTTTTAATATATACTCCTCATGTCAGACTATACGGATCAAACAACAACATAGCCAAACAAAACAACATACTACAAGATTTAAGGCTTACAAAACGTTGTCATACGCTTCTAGAATTCTAGGCTGCCCAGAATTCGTTTTTTTGTGAACGGTCAACGAGGTTTGACCGCCCGTATCTCTCAATATATGCATGATCTGGTCGTGTTTCCAGTTTCAGATCACAGTCCACATGACACATAACATATTGATAACACAAAACAACAAATATCAAAAATAGAGAATGATTTACAGGCCCTGACATTTGCTTGTCAGACGACTCATGAAGGTTCAAGAATAGTTTCTAAAAACTTGATTTTTGTACATCTACATGATATGGACCCATGATCCAACAACCCAGATCATTAAAAGACAACTTATTACACAACTTTAAACAACAACTAACATCAAACAACATAAAATCTCATGATTTCAAATTTTTAGGGTTTTTACCTTCTAAGCTTTGATTCTTGATTTCTGACTTCATGAACTGATCTAGGCTACCAATGAACTGATATAGGCTTTGTATCTCACTATCTAACACTCCCCATTCCCGAATTTTAGAGAGAGAGGGTCTTGGGAGAAATGAGAATTTAAAGTAGTCAATTTCTCTCTCTTAATCTATTTATGTGTTGTATGTAATGAAATGGCTTACAAATTATGGCTAATATGTGCTAGATTTTATGTCACAATGTCAACATAGTAGGTCACCAACTCAATTATTGCTAGATTTACAACTTATTTCCAATAATGCAACAAAGGGCTTTATGGTCATTTCGCATACAAATTTAATGGCAAACATGTCATATGCCCTAACCCTTAGGGTTTGAACCCTTAGGGTTTAGGACTTGAACCCTTCGGTTTTAGGGTTTGAACCCTTAGAGTTTAGGGTTTGAACCCTTAGGTTTTAAAATAAAATCTAGAATTTCCAAATTATGTTTTCAAAAATAAAAATTAATATTTCTAAATTATAATTAGAATTTTAAAATTTCCTAATCATAATTTAATTTTGCTAATTAGGATTTCTTTATCTTGTACAACATTCATACATTCATTCAATTGAAAAGTCTCAAAGAACGAACATAACTTCTATATATTTAAAGTAATATTTACATTTCCCAAGTTCTATACCCATTACAAAGGTTCTTTGTCATAATATCGAGTTACATTACAACAATAGACCTATCTATATTACAAAACTGACTTAGTAATCGCCTTAGCTTTTCCTTTATCCTTTTTCGATCCTTGGGACGTTAGGTCTTGCATTTGCATTCATATGGTTCAAGCAAGAGTGAGCATAACTAGCTCAACAAGTATAACAATTTAATAATAACAACATGCTTGACACATACAAATCGTATATCTTGATAAGCGAACAATAGTTATGAAGTACTATTGATAATTCAAAATAGCACTTCATCTTTTCTTTCAAAATGTTTTACAATAATAACAATATTTAGTAAAACATTCACTCGATCGAAGACCTCGAGTATTCATTCTTTATTGGAAAAGGACAACGGAAGCAAGTCAAGTAAATGGCGATATTACTTACGAGCACTTCTAGGTGATCGACTATTGTACTCTATGTTGATCAACACTACATCCATTAAGCGTATGCGTTTAAGCATTTGGCAACCTCACGTGCTGTCGTTTTACCAAACAAAACATTTGTTTAACATTTCGGTCTTCTTTTGAAAACCATATCAAGTAGTTGACAAAAAGATAGCAACATTTGATAATACATGAATAGATTATCAATACATCAAGTCTAGCCAAAGGAATTGGCTTTAACTTCAACATACCTCAATTCATGCGAAAGAATACATGAACCTCAAAAACTTGTTGATTGAATTTGAGACAAGAGTTAGAATACTTGCCTTTAGCGTCTGCTACGGTATATTAACTTTATGTTCAAGTCGTTCAAGTCTCTACAATACATGATCACATAATGCCTTACATTAGGTCACATATAATCAAGTATGTATATGACTATATCATACCCTTCATTTCAATCTAATTGTGTATTAGATTGGTTACTATTAGATTAGGTTTATCATTATCCTTGCATTTATATTCGACTAGGTTATCTCAACCTTTATATACAACATCCTTAAGGTTTAACAAAGTTTAAACAATGTTACATTACATTCCTTAAGTTGTGTTTACTTTTAAATCAATTAGCTTTCTTTTCTTTGTACTTAGAAACCTTCATTACTATCCTTGTTACGAGGGGTACTTGACTGTTTTGACTTTATACTACATCTCATTTATGGCCTGAGCTTGCTTATATCATTGTCCGGACTTGGGCTTTGTGAGTCCTTACTTAATGGGCGTATGCTGCGCCACTCTCGAGAAGATTTTTGTCTTTGTACATGGTGTTGCTGGGCCACATCCATTATACTATGGTTTACATGTTATGGTGAACTCTTTAGTGTGTTGCTTTTCGGACACTATTATTTATTGCTGTGGCGTGAGTCATTTTGCCTAGGGTTGGGTAGCGGGCTGCCAACTCTGTGCACCAGAAAAACAAATTCAGTTTGTGAATTTTGTGAACTTTCGGACGCATAACTTCTTCGTTATAAGTCGAATTGGCTCGTTCAAAAGCCTACGGTTCACAAATTACGTAATCTACATGTTCATGCAAGAAATTTTATCTATTTGACTTCGTTTGCTAAAAATTCACCTATTGGTTCATTTTTAGCGAAAGCGATAAGCGTTCGTGAGCGTTCGGCTTTCGTTCTTCGTTCTGAAAGTCGAATCCGGTCATTTTGAGTCCATGACTCTTAAATGCCAAATATGACTTGTCTCTATTGGAAAACAATGGTTTCGTGATCAAACACAAAATTTGACTTCCATTCGAGAATTTTTACGAATTCGGCGTTTATAAATCAATCGTGCAAATTAAGCAATTCTTCATTCTTATGATTTGTTCAACATTACAAATGAACTTCATTCATCATGTGAACATCTTAACATACTTAATACAACAACTTATATTCATTGTTGGATTTTGACTTATTCTTCATGAGCTTATAACTTGTCAAATTATAAACTACTTAAGATTTGATTATTCATGACTTATGACAATTAGAGTTTCTTAATCATCATACTTTACATGTTCTTCACATATAACTTTACTTATGATATATATGATACATATAATCATATAAGTTCTTAATTACTTCTCTTAATAAACTCATTACAAATTCATATTTTCATACTTAACATTGAGGTTAACTTATAATAAGTTTATAACTTTTATAAGTTCAAATGACTTATTGCCAACTTATGTGGCTTAAGTTCATGACTTATTCATTCTTCTTGCTTCTTATCATTCATGTTTCTTAATCCATCTTTTCTTATCAACCTATCATGGTAGAGATAGAAGATAATAGAAGAAGTCTTACTTTTTTGTAGTCTTGGTAAGGTAGCTTTTCTTCTTCTTCTTACTTATGGAATGACTTATTGGTAGCTTATTCTCTCTAACACTTAAGCACTTTTGAAATGTTGGATTATTTGAACAAAGTGTTAAATGGCTTGTAAGCCTTCTATATTTATAGAAATTGCAAAGCTAGGGTAGTTTGGTCATTAAATCATCCCACCTCCTTAAGCCACCTCCTTCTTATTCATTTTACTTGTTAAGCACTCTCTTATCCTATACTTGGCCATTACTTCTTTAAGTCTTGGTCATTACTCCTAAGTCTTGGTCACCACACTAACTTGGTCACCACATTAACTTGGTCACCACAAAAACCATATTAATATGGTTTGCCCCATGGGTCATACAACTCATTGATTCTATCTTGGGCTTACATTAAATCATCCTTTGGGCTTTGCATTAATAAACACTAGTTTGTTCATTCATTAATATTGGGCCTCTCCCTTTAATTCACTTGGACTTGTATATAATTGTTAACCAATCTTGAGTCCATTAACATTTCTTAATACATATTGTTGATGTATTATTTTCGTATTCTAA
Organism: Panax ginseng; assembly: GCA_020205605.1. Taxonomy (NCBI): domain Eukaryota; kingdom Viridiplantae; phylum Streptophyta; class Magnoliopsida; order Apiales; family Araliaceae; genus Panax; species Panax ginseng. Next base: position 55,340,504 of record CM035138.1, on the reverse strand, counting down.
TTCATATAGAATTTATATACGGTATTTCATCCTTCCTACAAACTCGTATAATACTTAGTATTATACTCGTTTTCATTACTCCGTACAATACCAAAGTATCATACATTATTACTTATTCAATACTATTTCGCCTTCCTTAACGTTTATAAATTAAGTCCACAAGCGAATTATTACATTTTCCATAACTAGATTTTTATTACATAATCCATCTTACCTTGTTATTCCATCATTACGTATTTCTCGAAAACTCAAAATTATATCCCGAGCAAATACCGATGAATAGTGTTTTTGGAAAATTTCTCCGAAAACTTTTATTTTTCGTCTTGGAAATTCAAACACTTTAATTCATCCACGTAGCTCAAATACTACGACATTCTAACATCAATAGGTTATACAATGACAACCATCTTGATAACACATGGAATATGATTTTATTATTATTTAATTTAATAAAATCATTTTACAATAAGATCCGAATTTCTCGGTCGTTACATTCTTCCCCCCTTATAAAGATTCTGTCCCCAGAATCTCGTCTTACTTTAATCAAATAGATGAGGAAAATTTTTCTTCATCTTTTCTTCTAGTTCCCACGTTGCTTCTTCAGCATCGTGGTTCTTCCATAATACCTTTACTGATGGTATTACCTTGTTCCTCAGAACTTGTTCCTTTCTATCAATGATCTGCATCGGCGACTCTTCATATGTTAAGTCTTTCTCGATATAAATTGGCTCATACTCGATTACATGCTTATAGTCCAGCTTATATGGACGTAATATAGAATCGTGAAACACGTTATGTATTAGATTCTAGGTCTGGAGGTAATCTTTATCATATAAGCTACCTCTCCACCCGTTTTAACACCTCAAAAGGTCCTATAAACCTTGGACTTAACTTTCCTTTCTTTCCAAAGCGTATCTTTCCTTTCGAGGAGATACCTTTAGAAACACATCTGAGCCCACCTCAAACTCTCGACTTAGTCTATGTGAGTCGCATACTTCTTACATCATCTGGTTTGTGTGAGTGAGGCATCAGAATTAACTTTACCACATCCATTTTCTCTTGCACCAATTACGGTCCTAGCATCGGCGTTCTCCCACCTCATCCCAACATAAAGGTGTTACGCACTTTCTTCCCATATCTGAGCTTTATATGGCGGCATACCTATGCTTGCATGATAAGCTGTTGTTATCACAAACTCTACTAGTGGTAGGTGATCATCCCAACTACCCTTGAAATCCATGCGCATGAAGACCTCAACATATCTTCAAGCGTCTGAATTGTTCTCTCGCTCTGCCCATCGGTTTGTGGATGATAAGTCGTGCTTAACCTCAGCTGTGTTCCCAACTGCTCTTGCAAACTCCTCAAAAGTTCGATGTGAATCGTGGATCACGATCTGACACAATCGATCAATCTTGGTACTCCATATCTGGAAATGATTTCCTTAACATAAAGTTTAGCTAAGCTGGTCTAAGTTATACTTGACCCTAATTGGCAAAAAGTGAGGCCGACTTCGTCATGGGTCCACTATTACCCAAATCAGAATCGTACCCTTTTATCGTCGTCGGAAGTCCCACCACGAAGTCCATCGTGATATGCTCCCACTTCCATTACGGAATCTCAATGGTATGTATCTTAAGCCTTTGGGTCGTTGATGTTCGGCCTTAACTTTTTGACAAGTTAAGCACCTACTCACATACTCTGCTATTTCTCTCTTCATGTTTGGCCACAAAAACTCTTGTCGAAGGTCTTATACATCTTAGTGCTACCAGGATGTATCGAGTACCTCGAACTATGAAATTCTTGTAACAATTTCTCCTTTAATCCGTCTCATTCGGAATCCAAATTCTTCCCTCAAATCTTAATAATCCCTCATTATCAAGACTATACTTAGCATCTTCCTTCTCGGATAACCGCTCCTTCATTTGGTTACACTCGTCGAGTCTTGAGTTGTACCTCCTTGACTCTTTCTACGATGGTAGATTGCATCTCAAAATGCATAAAGTAGCTACCCCGAATCACTCGGCATCTTGACTTCTATTTCCATTCTAGCCATCTCTGTTATTAACTCATTTTTGGTAGTTAACATAGACAACTTTTCCGACCCTTTCTACTTAAGGCGCGCAGCAACTACATGGCCTTTCGAGGGTGATCTGATTTCACAATCATAATCCTTTATCAACTCTAGCCATCTTCTCTCATCTCATATTCAACTCCTTACGGTGAAGATATACTTTAGACTTTTATGGTCAAGTATATATCTCACATTTTTCCCCATAAAGATAATGTCTCCATATCTTTTAGGGCAAACACTCTTCATGACGAGTTCGAGATCATGAGTAGGATAAACTTTCTCATAATCCTTCAAGCTGCTTAGAGATGCATCTGCAATGACTTTGCCATCTTTGCATAAGCACACAACCAAGTCCTCTATCACGAAGCATCACTACTATACTACTACAAAATTTCACGTGTCATACAGCGATGACAAAAGCAAGAGCTTCACTTAATCTTTTCTTGAGTTCTTGAAAATTGTCTTCACATTTATCCGTCCATACGTATTTCACCGTCTTCCTTGTTAAATTAGTCAGCGAGGTAGCTATCTTCAAAAAATCTTGGATAAATCTTGATAGTACCTGCTAACCCTAGGAAACTCCGCACCTCGATTCGGCGTTTTCGGTTGTTCCCAATTCATTCTTTGCTTCCACCTTATTTGGATCCTTTGAAATCCCCTCTTGGTCGATGACATGACCTAAAAGCGCACCTTTTCAACCAAAATTCACATTTGGTGAATTTCGCATATAACTTCTCCTTTCTTAGTGTCTCAACACTAATCTTAAGTGTTCGGCATGATCTTCTGGCGTCTTAGAATAGACTAGAATATCATCGATAAACACCACGACGAACTTGTCCAAATATAGTTTGAACACTCTGTTCATCATATCCATAAATCAATTTGGTGCATTTAAATCGACCCAAATGACATCACGAGAACTTCGTAATGACCATACTTGAGTCTGAATGCGATCTTTGGTACATCTTCCTTCCTAACCTTCAACTGATGATACCCCGTCCATAAATCTATTTTAGAAAAATACTTTGCCCCTTTCAATTGATCAAAGAGATCATCGATCCTGGGCAATGGGTATTTATTCTTTATCGTTAACTTGTTCAACTCCCGATAGTCGATACAAAGCCTTAACGATCCGTCTTTCTTCTTGACAAACAACACCGGTGCTCCCCACGGTGAAACACTTGGTTGAATGTACTTTTTGTCCAATAGTTCCTGTAGCTGAACCATTAGTTCTTTCATTTCCACAGGCGCCATACGGTACGGTGCCCTTGAGACTGGTGCCGCTCCTGGCACAATGTCTCTATCACAAATTCGATCTCCCTATCGGCGGTAAACCGGTAACTCACTTGGAAATACATCCATGAATTCGTTTACTATAGGTATTTGTTCCATGGTTGCTCCCACTCTCTGGGTATCAACAACATGGCATAGGTAACCTACACAACCCTTCCTTAAAAGTTTTCTAGTTTGTGTCATCGTAAAGCAACACGGACGTCCGGCAATTTACTACCAGTAAAATACTACTAGAGGAGGTTGCTTCAACGTCACGATGCTCACACATTTCTTTTGGCAATCTATAATTGCTCCATGGTTAATCAACTAATCCATTCAGAAATTACGTGAATTCTCCTAACTTTATCGGTATTAAATCTCTGAGATAACTTACAACCACGTACATCTACGCAACAACTCCTATGAATATCTTGATAGGAATTATCTCTTCGTTTGCTACCTTAATGTTCAAAGGTATAGGCAATTTTTAGGAAATAATTCTAGTCGTCTAGCAAAATCACATGCTATAAGCGAACAAGTAGCACCGAATCAAATAGCTTGCGTATGCATTTATATTGTTGATCGGAATAATACTGCAACTACATCCCCTGATGCCACCGCATCTTGGACCGTCATATTAAAAGTGCGGGCCATTGATTTCCCCATTTGAAATTTGGACCACTAATAGCTAACTTCCGCTATTAGTTCCTTATTTCCTTTATCCCTTCTTGGGCGGTTCTTTTGCTATGTGGTGGTTGATCCACATACAAAGCATCCGTGATTTTTCTTGATTTGGGCAGTTAGGTGAAATGTGCCCTTCTTGTCCACAATTATAACAATCCGCCTTTCCTTTGAGGCAGACTCTAAGTGAGTCTTCCTTGAGTTTTCTGAGCCTCCATCCTCCTCTTAGAGTCCCCTTGTTTTACTCTCGGTATTCCCTAGAGTTAAAGCCCTTCCTCTTCGTGAGTTGCCACTTCCTTTGGCTCCCTCGGTCTTGGTTCCTCCATCAACCTTGCCCTTGTTTTTCTTATCTTTGTGGTCTTGGTGAGAGCCTCATTCCCACCTTTGGCAATTATTGCCTTTTCTAGTATGGTTCCAAAGGAAGTACTTTGGAACACGAGAGATTCGACTATAGAGCGGGGTTTCAAGCCACCTTTCGAATCTTCTAGCCTTTCTCACTTGGTGTCCACTTGATGTGGGCGAATCGTGCCGATTCATTAAACTTGGCGACATCTTTGGGAAGCATCATATCCCTTGTCTCAAATTCAGAAACCTCATCTCCATCCTCCCTTGCATACTCGTGGGAAAATAGTTCTCGAAGAAAATCTCCTTGAACCCTCCACGTTAGGTTTCCTATATCGGCCCTAGCTTTGGTTTGCCTCCCACGAAGTTGGCCTCTCCCTTCATCAAATAGGTTGCAAAGGCAACCTTTTGACCCTCCTCAACATTTTTGCTATTACAAATGCTTTCTCGATTTCTTTTACCCAGTGGAGGCTTCTATAGGGTTAGTAGTTCCTTTGAACTCGGCGGACCTACACTTTTGAAATCCTTAAAAGTAGTAGCTCGTACTACTCAGGAATCACGGGTACATTAGCCCTCGTTCTATTAAATCACGTGCGTTAAAAGATTAACGAACTCTGCATTGGATTAGCAGGACCACCCTCAGGTTGGTTAACATTAAGCATACGATTTTCGTTGTCTCCTTCTTGGTGGCATTTTCTTTGTTAAGAAAACAACACATCATTATTACTTTATTCTTCGTTGGTTTGTTATTATTTGTAATAAAACAACAACTCATACTCATTACTCAACATATTCCATAAAAAGACTTATATTGATTCATAACTTGTAGTATAACACTACATTGTTTACATTACTCGACCTTATGGTGATTACATTACCATCCATAATTACTTTCCAAAAATTGGGATTTACAAAAGACTACCCTTTGTTATACAAAAAGGGTTTTACGTCACTACTAGATACATAATATTTACATATCTATTCTACTCTAGCTATTATTGCTAGACTACATCTATCGTAGGGCATTCTCAAAATCTTTCTTTGGCGGGCAAAGTGATAACATCTCTTGATGATAGTGTGCCGGGTGCGCCCTACTTCTATCGATATCCACTACTACTCTTTGGAAATCTCATGAGAACTCCTATGTATATAGGACATCCTCTCCAACTTCCTCTTTTTAGTCTTTAGCTCTGCTTGAGCTCAAAGACTTCACATTTTTGCTCTCGGACCTTGTCCTTAGCTAGAACTCTATCATCATGCTCCTCTTCCCACATTCCCTCCATGCTAGCCTTGTCCTCACAGACAGCTTGGAGTTCCTCTTTCAACTCCTTAACCTCTTGGCAGTAATGGACATTCTATCCAATCTGAAGCATAAACAATGCCTTCATTGATTCCCCCGTAGACATTTCCTCTGTAGGTGGAACCTGGTCCTCTGTAGGTGGAACCTGGTCAAAGGACATCACGTCCACCTCCTCTTCTAGCATGCCATCAAATATAGACATGTAGTCTAAATAAATGCGAGTCTCAGGACTCGATTGTCACCAACTCTGGTTCTACTGCTACGGGATTTGGTAGTATCTCTACCCGATTAACTGAATCCTCGCTCACTACATGTATATCTCTATACATATCATTTTCTCCTGACATCTACAATAAAACAATATAGTTTGATTAGTACACGTCAGTAAAATAATAGAAATACATAACATAATATAATGCATTTTTATAAGGTTACTTTCCATCTTTTACTTCTTTATTCTTTCTTAAGGTTATGACTTAAGGTTCTACTTTCCCCCTTAAGTTTTATAACCTAGGCTTTGATACCAACTTATAGCGCCCCAAATCAGGGTATCTTCAACCCGAGCGAGATGGTGCTATACTGTACAACATTCATACATTCATTCAATTGAAAAGTCTCAAAGAATGAACATAACTTCTATATATTTAAAGTAATATTTACATTTCCCAGGTTCTATACCCATTACAAAGGTTCTTTGTCATAATATCAGTTACATTACAACAATAGACCTATACTATTACAAAACTGACTTAGTAATATGCCTTAGCTTTCCTTATCCTTTTTTGATCCTTTGGGGCGTTCGGTCTTAATTTGCATTCATATGGTTCAAGAAAGAGTGAGCATAACTAGCTCAGCAAGTATAACAATTTAATAACAACATGTTTGACACATACAAATCATATATCTTCAATAACTGAACAATAGTTATGAAGTACTATTGATAATTCAAAATAGCACTTCATCTTTTCTTTCAAAATGTTTTACAATAATAACAATATTTAGTAAAACATTCACTCCGGTCAAAGACCTCGAGTATTCATTCTTTATTGGAAAAGGACAACCCGGAAGCAAGTCCATAAGCCCGATATTACTTACGAGCACTTCTAGGTGATCAGCCTATTGTACTCTATGTTGATCAACACTACATCCATTAAATGTATGTACGTTTAAGCATTTGGCAACCTCACGTGCCTGTCGTTTTACCGACAAAACATTTGTTTAACATTTCAGTCTTCTTTTGAAAACCATATCAAGTAGTTGACAAAAGATAGCAACATTTGATAATACATGAATAGATTATCAATACATCAAGTCTAGCCAAAGGAATTGGCTTTAACTTCAACATACCTCAATTCATGCGAAAGAATACATGAACCTCAAAAACTTGTTGATTGGTGAGACAAGAGTTAGAATACTTGCCTTTAGCGTGCGCTACGGTATATTAACTTTATGTTCAAGTCGTTCAAGTCTCTACAATACATGATCACATAATGCCTTACATTAGGTCACATATAATCAAGTATGTATATGACTATATCATACCCTTCATTTAAATCTAATTATGTATTAGATTCGGTTACTATTCGTTTTGGTTTATCATTATCCTTGCATTTATATTGACTAGGTTATCTCAACCTTTATACAACATCCTTAAGGTTTAACAAAGTTTAAACAATGTTACATTACATTCCTTAAGTTATGTTTACTTTTAAATCAATTAGTTTTCTTTTCTTTGTACTTAGAAACCTTCATTACTATCCTTATTCTGAGACTGGCACTGTGGCGCCAACTTTATACTTACATCTTTGCTTACATAGCATTATCGATCATTGCGCTTTGGACTTGGCACTTAATGGCGGCATTTGCGCCACTCTCCGGAGGATTTTGATATCTTGTACATGGCTGCTGCGCCACATATTGTACTATGGTTCGTGGTCTGCGGTGAACTCTTGCGATGAAGGCTCGGGACCTTTATTATACCTTTGTGCGCGAGTCATTTTTTGCCTAGGGTTGGTAGCCATTGGCTGACTCTGTGCACTGAAAACAAATTCATTTTGTGAATTTTGTGAACTTCCCGGATGCATAACTTCTTCGTTATAAGTCCGAATTGGCTCGTTCAAAAGCCTACGGTTCACAAATTACGTAATCTACATGTTCATGCAAGAATTTTATCTATTTTACTTCGTTCGCTAAAAATTCACCTATTGGTTCATTTTTAACGAAAGCGATAAGCGTTAAGTGAGCGTTCAACACTTCGTTCTTCGTTCTAAGTCGAATCCGGTCATTTTGAGAGTGCTGCAACTCTTAAATGCCAAATATGACTTGTCTCTATTGGAAAACAATGGTTTCGTGATCAAACACAAAATTTGAACTTCCATTCAGAAAATTTTACTGAATTCGACGTTTATCGTCCAATCGTGCAAATTCCGGTGATTCTTCATTCTTATGATTTGTTCAACATTACAAATGAACTTCATTCATCATGTGAACATCTTAACATACTTAATACAACAACTTATATTCATTGTTGGATTTTGACTTATTCTTCATGAGCTTATAACTTGTCAAATTATAAACTACTTAAGATTTGATTATTCATGACTTTATGACAATTAGAGTTTCTTAATCATCATACTTTACATGTTCATCACATATAACTTTACTTATGTATACATGATACATATAATCATATAAGTTCTTAATTCATTTCTCTTAATAAACTCATTACAAGTTCATATTTTCATACTTAACATTCAAGGTTAACTTATAATAAGTTTATAACTTTTATAAGTTCAAATGACTTATTGCTTGACTTATGTGGCATAAGTTCATGACTTATACATTCTTCTTGCTTCTTATCATTCATGTTTCTTAATCCATCTTTTCTTATAACCTATCATGGTAGAGATAGAAGATAATTGAGAAGAAGTCTTACTTTTGTGTAGTCTTGTTAAGGTAGCTTTTTCTTTTTTCTTACTTACTTATGGAAGTGACTTATTGGTAGCTTATTCTCTCTAACACTTAAGCACTTTTGAAATGTTGGATTAATTGAACAAGTGTTAAATGGCTTGTAAGCCTCCTATATTTGTAGAAATTGCAAAGCTAGGGTAGTTTGGTCATTAAATCATCTCACCTCCTTACTATTCATTACTTGCTAATCACTCTCTTATCATATACTTGGCCATTACTTCATAGTCTTGGTCATTACTCCTAAGTCTTGGTCACCAAACTAACTTGGTCACCACAATAACCATATTAATATGGTTTTCCCCATGGGTTATACAACTCATGGATTCCATCTTGGGCTTACATTAAATCATCCTTTGGGCTTTGCATTAATGAACCTTAACTTGTTTAACCATTAATTGGGCCTCACTCTTTAATCTACTTGGACTTGAATATAATTGTTAACCAATCTTCCAAGTCCATTAACATTACTTAATACATATATAGTTTATGTATTATTTTCGTATTCTAATTCATATAGAATTTATATACGGTATTTCATCCTTCCTATAAACTCGTATAATACTTAGTATTATACTCGTTTTCATTACTCCGTACAATACCAAAGTATCATACATTATTACTTATTCAATACTACTTCGCCTTCCTTAACGTTTATAAATTAAGTCCACAAGCGAATTATTACATTTTCCATAACTAGATTTTTATTACATAATCCATCTTACCTAGTTATTCCATCATTACGTATTTCTCGGAAACTCAAAATTATATCCCGAGCAAATACAGATGAATAGTGTTTTCGGAAAATTTCTCAAAAATTTTTTATTTTTGTCTTGGAAATTCAAACACTTTAATTCATCCACGTAGCTCAAATACTACGACATTCTAACATCAATAGGTTATATAATGACAACCATCTTGATAACACATGGAATATTATTTTATTATTATTTAATTTAATAAAATCATTTTACAATAAGATCCGAATTTCTAAATTACATTATAATACCCGGTTGTTAAAATACGATGAATACGTGTGGTGGTTAAAGAGTAGCACACGAGATGCACGAAGATTTTTGAATTATGGATTTTTACGTAAGATTGCACTACTCAATAATTGTTACAGTAATTACTGTTCAATATGTTATTTTATTGATTCAATAATTGCTATGTTGATATTTTATATTATTGTTGTTTCAATAATTGTCATTGCACATTATCTCCATTATCAGATCAATAATTAATATTATTTGAATAATATTATTAGATAGCATTATTGGCAATGTCTAAGAAAGTTCTGTCTAGGAAAGGGGTTTGGTCACCTAATTGCGCGCCAATAAGGATAAATCTTTATCGGAAAGCCCCCTCTTTCCTAGGAACGACCTGATTGCCATAATTGTGATTCTGTAATATTATTTGTGAATAATTAATTATTGATTTATATGATAAGGAAATATTTATTTTATGTGGATATAATTGATTGATATATTTATTGTGGATATAAATGAAGGAATTAATGTTGAGGTGTTTTATCAATATTTTGTCGGAATGGAGGTATTAAAAATCGTTCGTATGTGGATTTCGGGCATTTTTTTTTTGGAATTTGGAAAACCTTTCTTCTATAAAGTTGTAGAGAATTAAATTTCCTATGTAATTAACAGGAGATTCGGATTTTTCTGATAAAATGGCTATTTATTATGAATTATTGAAGTTTCGAAAATAAATATTTTTATTAAAAATATAGTGGGCCCTACTTCTGGTTGGTGAGAAATGCAATGTGCTGGAATTTATTTTCAAAAGTGATGGGCGTGAATAGTAGGAGGTAAAGCTATAAGACCCCAACTTTTATGAATAAAGATGAATTTTTCTATAAATATTATTTTTGAATATTAAGGTTTGAAATTGAAATAATGTTATAGTTGTGGGTAATATTTATAAATTTTGCAAAGTAAGTAAGTTGTTATATTACATTCGATTGGTCGGGGAATATTTGTTTTAACAAGGAATATTCGTACGACGGCACAATCATTGGTGGACCCCACAACGGAATTATTGTCGGAATGAGAAAATAACAAAAATATCTTTTTTATAAAATAACGACGAACGTTTTACCGTTAACTGTTGAAATACCCGGTGTTAAAAGTACGAAGAATATGGCGTGGTTGCATAGTATCACACGGTATTGATTATTGATGCTTACGTGAAAAGTCACTCAGTTTTGTTCAATTATTGCTACAATAATTACTGCATAGTATCTCACATTATTTGATTCAATTGTTGTCGATATTTTATATATTAGTAAATCAATAATTGAGACGACAAAGTTATTCATATTATTATTTGCAATATTGACAATGTCTAGAAGTTCTGTCAAGGAGAAGTTTGGTCACCTAATTGCGTGCCAATAGGGAGAAATACTTATTGGAGAGCCCCCTCTTTTCTGGAAACGACATGGTTATTAAATATTGCGAATTATAATAATGATGATAAATGTTGTTAAATATATTGAAGGAATTTTTATGAAGTTTTGTTATAAATATTGCTTATTTTATGGACCCCCATTTACCATTTTTCAAAATTATCGGTAGAAAGTTATTCAGTATGGTTGGACCCACCCGTGATGGTGTCATGTTGGTGGGAGGGGAACACGTGGGGCCCACATTGAAAGAAAAAAATGAAGGGAAGGGATCTTGCAAAAATTGTCACGGAGGAGGAAATTTTTTCAATGGAACATGTGTTTATATAAATATATATATGTATTATATTTTTATTTTTTGTTTTACTTGAGGATTTCATAGAAAATTTTGTAGCCTGTTATATTTGTAAGACGTCCGTGAATAATTTTTAAAAAACAATTGTGCGTCCGTGATTTTATTTTCTAAATAGTATCCTTCCATTCTCCTATAAATAGGATGCTTAGTTAGAATTTAAAACCACACCAGAATCAGAGAATTCTTCTTCTATAATCTTGAGCGTATTTCTTTAGAGTTTTAGAAAGCTTTGAGTGTAGAAAATAGTGAAATTTTTCTTCAAGAAGAATATCCCGCTTATACCGCTTGGAATACTCTTCTTTTCAAAGTAAGGGATGTTATCTTTGTTCAATATTCACTTGAAATAATATTTTATTTCATACTCTGTAGTGTGTAAGTAATATTATTTTGTTTCAGATTTCAAATTCTATACTCGTTTTGTTAAAAAAATTTCTTCTAAACTCCATGAAATTAGTAGAATATCATTATTGATATTTGCGCTTCATCCAGTATCTTTTCATAGAAATATTATTCGGAGCATTTTTGATAAGTTTTAACTTTTCCATGTCGGAGTACTATTCATGGGGTTACTATTACCGAAGTACTATTCATGGGGTACTATTTATTCTAGTACTTTTCACCCGGGCTACTATTCATAATAAAAATTGATTCATTTTCGATCCAAATTATTTTTGGTACAATATTATTCTTGAATTTTACTCCACAAAGCAGTATCATGTTGATAATTTGGACGTTATTCATTTCTGGATAAATTAAATTATAAATCTTTAAAAATTTATCATTAAACTTGTTTTATTGAATTCTTATATCATTGTCATCATCCTCATGTTTATAATATGTTGAAAGTCATATGTAGCCTTGGTATGTTTATGACCAGGGATTATTCGGTATAATCATAACTGTAATGTTACAAATGATGTGGTAAAAGTCCTTATTGGCCCGTAGTGCATTTATGGACAGTTGTTGGCGTGATCATGACCATTGGTGAATACATGTGGTGTCAAAACATGGAGTATCTGTTAACCCGGCGAAGATTGAAGCAATACAAAGTTGGGAGCAACTAAAGTCGGTGATCGAAGGACATAGCTTTCTGGGCTTAGCTGGTTACTATCGGAGATTCGTGGAAGGATTTTCTCGAATCGCTACTCCGTTAACCCAGCTGACTCGTAAAGATATAAAATTTGGTTGGAGCGAGGATTGTGAGGAGAGTTTTTAAGAACTCAAGAGGAGACTCATTTTGGCACCTTTTCTGACAATACCATCTGGTTCGGATGGATTTGTTATCTATAGCGATTCTTCAGGCAAAGGGTTAGGATGTGTTCTCATGCAACATGGGAAAGTTATAGCCTATGTCTCGTGATAACTCAAAGAATATGAGAAGAATTATCCTACTCATGATTTTGAGTTAGCAGCAGTCGTTTTCGCGTTGAAGATCTAGAGACACTACCTGTATGAGGAGAAATTGGAGATCTATACAGATCATAAAAGCCTCAAATATTTCTTCATCCAAAAGGAACTCAACATGAGGCAATGACGTTTGCTTGAGTTGTTGAAAGATTATGACCATACCATCCAATATCATCCTAGAAAAGTAAACGTAGTAGCTGACGCATTGAGTAGAAGATCATATGCGGGTACGAGTGCAATGTTGTTAACACAAAGGCCCATTTTGTATGACTTGCAAAGGATGGAGATAGATGTAAAGGCTCCAAGTACCCACGTGATGATATCAAACATACGAGTAAAACCAAATTTAATCGATAAAGTTAAAGTTTCTCAAGCTACGGACCTAGAGCTGATGCGTATGAAGAAGAAAGTGCAAGAACGTGTTATTCCAGAGGAAAGAATCGGCGAAGAAGGAATACTTCGAGTCAACTCCAGACTTTGTGTTCCTAACGATTCTGACTTGAAGCATAGAATCATGATGGAGGCACACAACACAACATTTGCAATCCATCATGAGAGTACCAAAATGTATCATGATCTGCGACATACATTTTGGTGGAGCAATATGAAGATAGAGGTTACATAGTTTATCTCGAGGTGTTTAACTTGTCAACGTGTAAAGGCGGAGCATCAGTGCCAAAGGGTCCATTACAACCACTTGAGATTCCGAAATGGAAGTGGGAACACATTACTATGGATTTTGTTACGGGTCTTCCCAAGGTTTCTCAAGGCATATATATGATTTGGGTTATTATTGATAGGTTAACCAAGTCTGCTCATTTGTTTCCTATACGGGAGACTTATTCCCTTGAATGACTTGCTAGTATGTACGTATATGAGATTGTGAGATTGCATGGCATGCCAGTATCCATAGTTTCGGATTGTGACCCAAGATTCACTTCATGATTTTGGGTTAGCTTGTTGAAAGCTATGGGCACGAATTTACGATTCAGTTCCGCATACCATCCTCAAATGGACGGACAACCAAAGAGGACTATTCAAACTCTTGAAGATCTATTAAGACTATGTTTCCTAGATTTCAAAGGGATTTGGAATAAGTACCTACCATTGGTGGAATTCTCCTACAACAACAGTTATCAGACAAGTATAGGTGTGGCTCCATTTGAAGTTTTGTATGGATGAAAGTGTCACTCTCCAGTATGCTGGGATGTAGTGGGAGAAGCAACGTTGTTGGGACTAGAGTTGGTACGAATGACTAGAAAAAAGATCCAAATGATTCAACACCATATACAAATGGCGCATGATAGACAAAAGAGTTATGCGGATGTTCATCGAAAGGACGTAAAATTTAATATTGGAGATCATGTATTGTTATGTATTGCTCAATGGAAGGGAGTTACAAGATTTGGGAAGAGATGAAAGCTCAATCCAAGATTTGTTGGTCCATTTGAGATTCTTGACCAAATAGGAAATGTGGCCTATAAACTAGCATTACCTCTAAGCATGTCTCGTGTTCATAATGTTTTTCACATATTTATTCTTCGTAAATATGTAAAAGACCTGAACCACATTATTGAGTTAGAACCAGACGAGATAGCCGAAGATTTAACGTACGAGGAGGTACCTATTAAGATCATGGATTGGAAAGAGCATGTCCTACGCACGAAGGTTATACCATAAGTTAAGGTTTTATGGAGAAACTATGCTATTGAAGAAATGACCTGGGAGTTGGAATCTGAAATGAAAGTGAGGTATCCTCACTTTTTCGAAACACCAGGTACGTACGTCAATTTCGAGGACGAAATTTTATAAGAAGGGAAGGTTGTAAGACCCCAACTTTTTATAAATAAAATCGAATTTGCTCTATTTATTATTGTGAATAATAAGGTGTTAATTTGATATAATGCTTTGGTTATGGGTGAAATATGCAAATTTTGCAAAATAAACAAGTGGTTATAAAATATTCATTGTTGTCGTGGAATATTCCTGCTGTGACGGTCCCGAATCACCGCGGATCCGGTTCAATCATTCTAAAACTATTACTATTTGCGGAAGATATAAACATAAATGGTTTATACAATAAACTTTACACACTATCCCCAAGGTCGAGTAACCTTAATTTAATACACAATACATAACTTATTTAACTTACAATAACATTAATATCATATAATACTATTACAATTCTAATCGCACACATTTACTTTAAGCTGGAACTGTTTTTAACCTTTCATTGTATCCGACGTATTAACCTAAATCTGCAATGTTTATCATGATATAGCAAGGGTGAGCATAAGATTTGCCATCAAGTTTAAGTTTAATAATTTAACAATATATCATGATTGAAAGAATCTGAATAATAAGCTGGCTATAATTCAACAATATAATTGTGAACTAGCAGGAACAAACTTTTGACTGAACAAGTATATACATGAACAAATATATCTGGATCGAAGGGTAATGAAGGTGATCAGCCTTTCATACCTTACTTATACATGCAATATGTACAGAGTACAATTCTACAATGGCAATCAGCAATGATTATACATAAGCATATCTGAATGAAACAACTCTTAGTAGAGTTAAGTAAAAACAAACTTGCCTGAACCGTTGATTACCGCTACGCAATTTATAATGCTTTATCCGAAGACCTAATATTAGTAATATAGATCTCCAATATTAGAATAATATCATCACAATATAATACTATTATATATAGATATACATAGAATAACCTAAACACGTAACTCTATCAGTCTATAACACATTTAAAACTCGGTATCAAGTCAAACCATTACAGTCTGAGTTGAACCCGACACAAATCTGACATCCCGACGGTCTAGTCAGACTTTTATCGAGTCTAAGTTCAATTAAACTTTGCCTAATACTTAACAATTAACTAAAATAATTTTATTATCATTCAAAATAATTTTCATAAGCTCGTAATAATTTTTAAATAATTAATATCATTCATCATGAATTTTCAATCATTAATAACATATTTATATCTAATTAAATACCACATAATTTCTTTCCCATTAATATTTATTTATTATCAAATATTAATGAAATACATGTCATAATATTATAATATATTTATAATATATCAAGTATTTTTAATACCAATTTTTAAACACTTAAATTCATTATCCGATAATTGCTATTAATATTAAAATATTAATATTTTCATGATAAAATATCAAACGTTATATTTTATAACTTAAAATATTTTTATAACACTTAAAATCATTTTTATATGATTTTTAAATCATTAATTCTATTTTTCCACAATTTATTTAAAATAGTTATTAAATAAACTAATTATCATTAATATTAATTAATTAATGAAATTCATCACAAAATAATAAAAGTCACTAAAAATAACTTAAAATATTTTATTATACAATAATATTATTTTTCAAGATTTTTTATGTATTAAAATCATTTTTAAATAATTTATTTAATATTATAATTAAATAAATTAAATACCATTTATATTCCAAAAATATTAAATATTTATGAAATATACTCTAAATAATTAAAAACTATTTTTCAGACTTTAAAATAATTTTTCAGAATTTATTTTGTATTTTTAATAATTAAAATGTATTTATTTCAATTTATTTAATTAAAATAATCATTTTCAAAAATTACATCATTAAAACGGGGCCCTATAGCGACAGACCCGTCGTTATAGGTGTTCTTGAGCCTGTTCTTCATCAACCCAGAACTTCATGTCAAACTTCAAGGTTACTACTTTGACCATTAATAAGTCTATTATCGAGTTGATTCTTGGCTGGTAAATTGTGTTTTTATTGTAGTATAAATGTAATACTACCATTATCAATCGATTTCATGGCCAAGATACAACAAATCAGATAGTTATAAGCTCTCCAATATGATGTCAAAGCTGTTCTTCATTTTTGAGTTTCCCAGAAAATGAAGAACAGTTCATGGTGCTACTTTTGGATCCTTATATCTTGGTCTCTAGATCTGCTTTGTGTGATTTAAAAGTTCCACCATGTATTCCATATAACAAGGTATAAATATAATGCATCAAACCAGTCTAATAACATAACACAAGGAGATTAAGGATGGTCAAAGTTCTGACAATACAATGGTTCATTAAGATTCTGGGTTGCCAGATTGTTCTTAAGACAGATCGGTCAACTATAGTTTGACCGGCTACAACATCGATTCTATTATGGATCTAAGTGATCTAAAGGTTTTAATATATACTCCTCATGTCAGACTACAAGGATTAAACAACAACATAGCCAAACAAAACAACATACTGCAAGATCTAAGGCTTACAAAACGTTGTCGACGCTCGAATTTCAGGTCGCCCATAATTGCTTTTTTTTCGTGTGAACTCAACAAGGTTTGAATCACCAGTATCTCTCAATATATGCATGATCTAGTCGTGTTTCTAGTTTTAGATCACATTCCACATGACACAGAACATATTGATAACACAAAACAACAAATCAAAAACAGAGAAGGATTTACAGGCCCTGACATTTGCTTGTCAGATGACTCCTGAAGGTTTAAGAACGGTTTCTAAAAACTTGATTTTTTTATATCTACATTATATGGACCCATGATCCAACAACCCAGATCATTAAAAGACAACCTATTACACAACTTTAAACAACAACTAACATCAAACAACATAAAATCTCATGATTTCGAATTTTTAGGGTTTATACCTTCTAAGCTTTGATTCTTGATTTCTGACTTCATGATCTGATCTACGATAACAATGAACTGATATAGGCTTTGTATCCCACTATCTATCACTCCTCATTCCCGAATTTTAGAGAGAGAGGGTCTTGGGAGAAATGAGAATTTAAAGTAGCCAATTTCTATCTCTTAATCTATTTATGTGTTGTATGTAATTAATGAAAAGGCTGGCAAATTATGGCTGATATGTGATAGATTTTATATCACAATGTCAACATAGTAGGTCACAAACTCAATTATTGCTAGATTTACAACTTATTTCCAATAATGCAACAAAGGGCATTATGGTTATTTCACATACAAATTTAATAGCAAACATGTCATATGCCCTAACCCTTAGGGTTAGGATTTGAACCCTTAGGTTTTAAAATAAATTCTAGAATTTCCAAATTAGGTTTTCAAAAATAAAAATTAATATTTCTAAATTATAATTAGAATTTTAAAATTTCCTATCATAATTTAAATATTGCTAATTAGGATTAATAATTCCTATTTAAAATTGTTAATTTAGCAATTAGGGTCAAAATTGGTCATTAGGGTTTACAACCCAAAAATTAGGGTTTCTAATAGAAAAATAATTTTCTAATTTAGAAATTAGATTTCATAATTAGATTAGGGTTTTCTAATTACCTATAACTTGAAAATTAGGATTAATATTTCCTAATTAACATTAAAATTATTAAGCTAACAATCGCCTTTTCCTTAATTATAAATTATTGTTTTTAATCGAGAAATTAAGGTTTAAAAATTTGAAATTAGGGTTTGCTAAATAATTAAGCTCTACCCAAATTAATATTATAATTAATAGCACTTGAGCATTATAATTACTCTTTAAGTTCCCAAATTAGGGTTTTAAATTTATTTAATTCTAAAATCGAAATTAGGGTTTCGTAACCTAAGCTTCTAGGGTTTCTTGTTAATCGCTAGGTTTTCTAACCTAACGCCGACGTTTTATATATATAACTAGGGTTTGTTATGTAAATCGTTTAATTATTTGGTCAACCTTGACCCTTAACCACATAATTGCACACATATACACGTAACATATTCACGTATTCCTTAATCCTCAAACCTTCACCTAAATCCTTCACAGAATTTTGAAATCCTCAAAATTCCATCTCAAAAATATCAAACGCATTCACTATTTTTATGTCTAGGTTCTAATTTTGAACCTTAAATCAATTAATTAAAATTTTAAGAATTTCCTAAATTCTCGGGTTGTCACATTCACCCCTTCTTCTAAAAATTTCGTCCCCGAAATTTACCTTACACCATACTGCTTACACCATTCACACACATTATCACATGCTACCCAATACACCACACACAAGACTAAAAATTTTCAAATTTTGTTGAGGAGTCATATAGACTATTTGTCTGTCATTTTCGCAAAGGTTATACGAAAATTCATCCACAAACCGACATAACTTACGAACACAAAGGGTGATTAGCCCGATATGCCTTGTACTGGCCAAGTACTGCTTTTATCTATTTCTCATCACTACCATAGCATAGACTCATATCAATAATTCAATTCAATCGAATTATTTAGGTGTAGCCAAACCCCGTTGGCAAATTAAATTTTTGAAAATATTTTCGAGAATGACTTCATGATGTCGTACTGTATTAACAGTCCATTTGAGGATGCCGTCATCGTATGACTTTGTCATAAAACATCATACAATAGTGGTATAACGATTTTAGATCAAATTCACACTAAGTATTCATGTATTTACAACTCCATCACCTTTTTATCATCTTTGCACCAGGTTACATGGTACATGAGTGATAAATAAAATATATTTTAATATTTCAAATCATTTGCGTCTAGCTGAAATAAGTAGCGTAGACCATACTTTAAACCGTTTCAAAAATGATTACGAGTCTACATTTTTTTTTCTTTATCAAAAGCACATAGAGCGTATTTAGCTTGATGTCAAAATTTTGAAGTCTAGCATAGTTAGGAGTTTTGGAAAACTTATGTCTCCACTAATAATCATTTGCTTAACAATCTATCTGTTCCTATAATCCTCAATACTCTATTTATTAATTAACCTATACCAGTCATTCAAACCATACTTATGAGTTCATTTACTTGCCACAATTATATGAGTTTAAGAACTTGTCCTAATCGTAACCTTTGGCGTCCATTCGCTGAGGGGTTCATAAACATTTCATAAAATTATGAATCAATAATGTCACATAAGTATGAGTTTTAAGAACTCGTAATTAACCTTATATTCTCTACCTATAACCTATCTATCTGTTCTACACATGAGAAAGGAATCACCCTCTTAACATGCATATAATAATAATGGCGATACGTACATCCCAATAATTATCCTAACTCCCTTCTCAATACGAATTTCATTCAACTCGTATTCATAATCCTTTCCTGAATCTGTACCAATTCACACAACAATCTTGCTATAAACTTTCCAATCATCAGATTGATTCTTCTCCCTGCTATCACTTTATCAGATCACGGGGTGATCTCATCGTATATATTACGATTCATTTCTATATCTTGATCGTTTTGTTTTACGATCTCCTATCACTCTACTTTTAGTCTTTTAGACTCTATCTATTCATCACTACTGTTCAACTTTATTATTAGAGTTAGGGAACTCTGTATCTTATAACTCGACGAGATTCTTCTTTGAATCTTACCGACCAACTAACTCTATTTGAGTTAGTACTTATCCTAATAATCTGCGGTTATTAGTCCGGGGTATTCCTACCTAAGGTTCATAACCTCATGACTTTGATACCAACCGTGGATTTTACCAATCCGAGATCCCGAATCACCAGGACCTTGTTCGATCATTCTAACATTATTACTATTTCATGAAAGATATAAACATAAATTGTTTATACAATAAACTTTACACACTATCCCCAAGATCGAGTAACCTTAATTTAATACACAATACATAACTTATTTAACTTACAATAACAAAAGAATATCATACAATACTATTACAATTCTAATCGCATTACATTTACTTTAAGTCAGAATGCGCTCTTTAACCTTTCCTTATATCCGACGTATTCACCTAAATCTGCAATGTTTATCATGATATAGCAAGGGTGAGTGTAAAAACTCAAAACCCTAATAAAATTCGTATGTATAAATCCTGTTCTGAATGTGTTACGTGTTATTATATACTTGGTTTGACGAAATTGACCGAATAAATTTTTATCCGAAAAACGTCGTGCTTGACACCTCGTGCTTAAATTTTTTTCCATAATAGGACTTTTCGGTAAAAATATTTTAACAAGTTGCTTTGTCGTACTTACACTGACAAAACGCTTTGTTGTGCTTGTCAGGATTAGTGAATTAACCCTAATTAGCAAAACCCTAACCCTAATTTATTAATTAAACCCTAATTAGCTAATCTAACTCTAATTAGCTTATGTTAACACTTAATCATGGTTAGTAAACTTCTATTAGGTACTAATTAACATTACTTAACATTCCTAATCATTAGAAACAAAACACTAATCAAGATTAGTGAAGATTTAAACCTAATTAAGCTACTAACTTAATCAACTAGCTCACAAGTAGGTTGGGAGTCACCATTACAAGTTCCAAAACATCACATGACATGCTTCCAAACTCCCAAGCATCAGAAGAGACACATATCAGATCTTTATGGAGGCAAGTAGGTAAAAAAATGATCAAAAAGCCAAGTTGGAAAATTCTATAAATAGGAACCTTAGGGCTGAGCAAAACCATGAATTCTCAAAGCCTAGATACACTTATAAACCTACCATATCAAGCCTAGGTGTTATCAGCAACAAGATCAGAAGCTAGAATTACAAATTTCTCAAGAAAAGGTGTAAACCCTAGTTCATAAATTTCTCTTTGATCTTATGTTAGATTTGTTGTTTAGATGTTTAGAATATTGTATTAGGATGTTAGAAAGTATGCTAGAGTGGTAGAACACGTTTTCATAACATCTAGATGGCTTAATTAAGCGTTTTATGAAATCTAGGAATTTTGAAAAAAATGGTCTGACAGCTGAATGTCAAGGCATTTTTATTCATATGTGTTTATGTTTTGGTCTGTTAATCGATTGATATTTGTAGCCTGTAAGTAGGTCTTTAATCTGGAAAAGAAAACAGGTTCAGATGAATCACAGATTCCAAGATATAATCAGTCAAAGTGGGTTGACCGTTCACGGAAGCTGATTTTCTGGGTTACCCAGAAAGCTCAAGAACAAATTGAACCAAGCTTACTTTGACCGAATTCGCTTAATCATCTTCTGATTGTTAATTGTTTATGTTTTTGTTATAAATTGGTACTCTGGTATACATACTACATATCTATGATCTTCAATCGAACAAACAACTTATAGGATTACCAGAATTATTGGTCAAAAGTAGTTGACCGAGCATGACCAAGTTTTCTAGGTTTCGTAAAATCGAAGAACATGAAGAAACAGCTTGTTAGTTTGACGTTGTTAAGCATAAATAGAGATCTTAGAATTACGATTTGTTCATGTTACTGTTATATATATGTACCCTGGTATATAGACTAAATGTTACAACAAACACAACATACATCTAATACACCGAATCAAAGTTATTCAAGCTACAAAACCGTTGACCGGCCTTGACCACTGTTCTGGGTTACCCAGAAACCCAAGAATAGCTCTGACAGTAACTTTAAATATTTATAATTTCTTGTTAGATGTAGATTAAAGCATGCTTATTGCTTGATCTTGTACTATTACATGAGTACTACAACACTAATACTTGCTCTGACCGAAAGTCATTACCAAAACCGAGTTATTTAATGGTCAAACTAGCCACTCGACCACGAGCAAAGCACCGCCCGTAAACTCAAGAACACCTACAAATGACACTTTACATCACTTTGTAGAGAGCTTTAATGACGGACATAAATTAATTTTTAGAAATAAATTATAAAAAATTAGAAATAATTAATAAAAAGCTTTTTAAAATTATATTAAATTATTATAAATTATTTCGATATTTCTACAAAAATCTAATAATTATTTTATTTTATTTAGATATTATTTATAATTAACTTATTAATAAATTAATTAAAATAATTAATTTTAAATACTAAATAATTATGTAAAAATATTATTATTGAAATAACAATCATAATAAATGATTATAAATTATTTAATAATATTAAATTATATTTTTATAAAATTTTAGTAAATATAAATTATTTATAAATAGAAATAAATGGTTTAAAAATCATTTAAAGGATAAATAAATATTTTAAAAATACTTTAAACCTTTTAAAATATATTATAAGGATAATTAAATTATTTAAAATATAACCAAATTTTATAAATAAAATTTAGTTCATTTATCAAAGGTATTAAAAGTCAAACCCTATTAAATCTAACTTTGGTATTAAATAAATGTTTTATTTGAGTATTGTTATCAATACTAACGTGTTAGATTTATATTCTTGAACGTCATAGGTACTTAATAGCGTTCGAATAGTATAACTCGATCGATCTCACGCCAGCAAGTCTTCTATACCCAATTTATTACTTATGCAAAATTTATCAACCCCTGCTTATTCATTTGAACAAGATTCTATCTTGCTATACTATTGATATAATACACCTATGTTGAATTACCTATTATTGAAAAGTTATTGATATAGTTCCAAAGATGACTAAGAAATGAATTATTTATTCATATGATATTGTTTATTGAGCATAAACTGTTGTGTCAAGCCAAATTGTTTTGGTAAGGCAATCGTATATGAAGTTGAGGATCCCGGTAAGGGAGCAAAGTGTAGTCAATGAATATATTGACAGTAAATTGTAAGTGTAAATGAGCACTGTAGGTGATATGCATACTCCTAGGATGTTGAATAGGCTGATCCCCTATCTCATATCTCAACAAAATTTCTAAGTCTTTGTAATTGACAGAAATGATAAAAATTCCAGAACTAGTTGGAATTAGAAATCCAGAAATGGTAACAACTATCAGTCGAAATTTGAATTATTATAATTCTTCAAATCCTATATTGTTATAAATATACAACTTGCTGAGCATGTCATAGCTCACCCTTGCAAATTTTCCCTTTGTAGTACTAGATGGTAATCCTGGAACATCTGGAGTAGATAAAGGGAAGCGTCCCTACATAGATTAGATTATATTCTTGTCTGTATGAATACCTTGTAATAAGAACTCGTTATGAGAATTTTGTAATCGAATCATAATATTATGATATATATAACATCTTTTATTTCTGCAACCGTGTCTTCTTACATATATAGATGTAAAGTAAGATGTCTTCTATTCTATTTGAGATCCTTGGGAACTATTTATCTGAGTGAGGGTGTTAATAGCATGGACTATTCATGTTGTTACTAATACTCTTAAATTCAGATAGATAGTTACTATCGATACGATAATATGTAATCGGATGACATAGACTATACATCTAGGTGAGGGTATTGGTAATATGGACTGTTCATGATATTACTGATACTCTGATTTTCGGATAGATAGACTCTAGTCATAGATACAGTTCATATATTCAAGTGAGGGTATCCAAACACAGTAATATTTCTCTTGGGAAATTACCATCTGATAGTCCCTCTATCTAATGTAATATTTTGAATCAGATACCATGGGTGTATAGATTTAAATGCATTATGTTAATTCTCTATAAACACCATACAACAATAGTTATCATGCTAACATAGGTATGCCACCCTATGAAGCCTTATATGGAAGAAAATGTAGAACGCCTATGTGTTGGGATGAAGTCGGGGAAAGACAAATGTTAGGACCTTAAATAATTCAACAACAAACCAAACTATCAAAATCATACGCGTCAACGATTACAAGCATCTCAAGATCGACAAAGAAAATACCTGATCCACATCGTCAACAACGAAATTTTAGCGTAGGAAGTCATGTATTCTTGAAAGTATCTCCTTGGAAGGGCAAGATACGTTTTGGCAAGAAGGGAAAACTAAGTCCGAGGTTCATTGGACCTTTTGAAATTTTGAGAAGAATTGGTGAAGTTGCTTATGAAATAGCACTACCACCTGAGTTACACCATATTCATAATGTGTTTCATGTGTCCGTTTTACGACCATACAAAACTGATTATAAACACGTTATAAATTATGAGCCGATCGAAATCGAAGAAAATCTTTCTTATGTAAAAGAACCTGTGCAGATCGTCGACCGTAAAGAGCAAGTCCTCCGTAATAAAGTGATAGCATCGGTTAAAGTAATATGGCGAAATCAGAACATTGAAGAAGCTACATGGGAGCTTGAAGATAAAATGCGCGAGAATAATCCTCATATTTTTACTTAACATGTACTGTAATTTCGAGGACGAAATTCTTATTAGTGGTGGTGAATGTAAAAACCCAAAACCCTAATAAAATTCGTATGTATAAATCCCGTTATATAAATAAAATTTCTCTGTTCTGAATGTGTTACGTGTTATTATATACTTGGTTTGACGAAATTGACCGAATAAATTTTTATCCGAAAAATGTCGTGCTTGACACCTCGTGCTAAATTTTTTTTTTCCATAATCGGACTTTTCGGTAAAAATATTTTGACAAGTTGCTTTGTCGTGCTTGTCAGGATTAGTGAGTTAACCCTAATTAGCAAAACCCTAACCCTAATTTATTAATTAAACCCTAATTAGCTAATCTAACTCTAATTAGCTTATGTTAACACTTAATCATGGTTAGTAAACTTCTATTAGGTACTTATTAACATTACTTAACATTCCTAATCATTAGAAACAAAACCCTAATCAAGATTAGTGAAGATTTAAACCTAATTAAGCTACTAACTTAATCAACTAGCTCACAAGTAGGTTGGGAGTCACCATTACAAGTTCCAAAACATCACATGACATGCTTCCAAACTCCCAAGCATCAGAAGAGTCACAGATCAGATCTTTATGGAGGCAAGTAGGTGAAAA
The DNA here is from genome assembly GCA_020205605.1 of Panax ginseng. Classification (NCBI taxonomy): domain Eukaryota; kingdom Viridiplantae; phylum Streptophyta; class Magnoliopsida; order Apiales; family Araliaceae; genus Panax; species Panax ginseng. The sequence goes on along the minus strand of CM035138.1, from coordinate 55,314,993 downwards.
AATGACCAAAAAGCCAAGTTGGAAAATTCTATAAATACAAACCTTAGGGCTGAGCAAACCCATGAATTCTCAAAGCCTAGATACACTTATAAACTTACCATATCAAGCCTAGGTGTTATCAGCAACAAGATCAGAAGGTAGATTCACAAATTTCTCAAGAAAAGGTGCAAACCCTAGTTCATAAATTTCTCTTTGATCTTATGTAAGATTTGTTGTTTAGATGTTTAGAATATTGTATTAGGATGTTAGAAAGTATTATAGAGTGGTAGAACACGTTTTCATAACATCTAGATGCCTTAATTAAGCGTTTTATGAAATCTGGGAATTTTGAAAAATGGTCCGACAAACGGTAATGTCGTGGGCTTTTGATTCATGTGTGTTTATGTTTTAGTCTGTTAATCGATTGATATTTGTAGCCTGTAAGTAGGTCTTTAATCTGGAAAAGAAAACATGTTCAGATGAACCATAGATTCCAAAATATAATCACCAAAGTGGGTTGACTGCTCATTTAAAGTCGATTTTCGGGTTACCTGTAAAGCTCAAGAACAAATGAATCCAATTACTTTGACCGAATTCGCTTAATCATCTTCGATTGTTAATTGTTTATGTTTTTGTTATAAATTGGTACTTCTGGTATACATACTACATATCTATGATCTTCAATCGAAAAAAAAAACTCATAGGATTATTTTAATTATTGGTCAAAAGTAGTTGATCGAAGATGACCAAGTTTTTTCGGGTTTTCCGTAAAAATCAAGAACACGAAGAAGAAACGGTTGTTAGTCAGATTTTTGTAAGCATAAATAGAGATCTTAGAATTACGATTTGTTCATGTTAATGTTATATATATGTACCCGGTATATAGACTACATGTTACAAAGAAACACAACATACATCTAATACACCGAATCAAAGTTATTCAAGCAACAAAACCGTTGACCGGCCTTGACCACTGTTCTGGGTTACCCAGAAACCCAAGAATAGCTCTGACAGTAACTTTAAATCTTTATAATTTCTAGTTAGATGTAGATTAAAGCCTGCTTATTGCTTGATCTTCACTTTATTACATGAGTACTACAACACTAATACTTGCTTCCTAACCGAAACTCATTACCAAAAACGAAAGTTATTTAATGGTCAAACTAGCTACTCAACCACGAGCAAGCTCTACGCCCAAAAACTCAAGAACACCTATAAATGACACTTCTCATCACCGTAGAGCTTTAATGATTTTGATGTAAATTAATTTTTAGAAATAAATTAATTAAAATTAGAAATAATTAATAAAATAGTTTTAAAAATTATATTAAATTATTATAAATTATTTTCGATATTTCTACAAAATGTAATAATTATTTTATTTTATTTAGATATTATTTATAATTAACTTATTAATAAAGTAATTAAAATAATTACTTTTAAATACTAAATAATTATGTAAAAATATTATTATTGAAATAAAATCATAATAAATGATTATAAATTATTTAATAATATTAAATAATGTTTTTATAAAATTTTAGTAAATATAAATTATTTATAAATAGAAATAAATGGTTTAAAATCATTTAAAGGATAAATAAATATTTTAAAAATACTTTAAACCTTTTAAAATATATTATAAGGATAATTAAATTATTTAAAATATAACCAAATTTTATAAATAAAATTTAGTTCATTTATCAAAGGTATTAAAAGTCAAACCCTATTAAATCTAACCTTAAGATCAAATAAATGTTTTATTTGAGTATTGTTATCAATACTAACGTGTTAGATTTATGTTCTTCGAACGCCATAGGTACTTAATAGCGTTCGAATAGTATAACTTGACTGATCTACGCTCAGGCAAGTCTTCTATACCCAATTTATTACGTATTCAAAATTTATCAACCCTGTTTATTCGCTGAACAAGATTGTATCTTGCTATACTGTTTATATAATACACCTATGTTGAATTACCTATTGTTGAAAAGTTATTGCTATGGTTCCAGCATGACTAAGAAATGAATTATTTATTCATATGATATTATTTATTGAGCATAAATTTTTGTGTCAAGCCAAATTATTTTGGTAAGGCAATCGTATACTGAAGTTGAGTATCCGTAAGGGAGCAAAGTGTAGTCAATGAATATATTGACAGTAAATTATAAGTGTAAATGAGCACTGTAGGTGATATGCATACTCCTAGGATGTTGAATAGGCTAATCCCCTATCTCATATCTGAATAGAATTTTTAAATCTTTGTGACTGACAGAAATGATAAAATTTCCAAAACTAGTTGGAATTAGAAATCCAGAAATGGTAACAACCATCAGTCAAAATTTGAATTGTTATAATTCTTCAAATCCTATATTGTTATAAATATACAACTTGCTAAGCATGTCATAGCTCACCCTTGCAAATTATTTCCTTTGCAGTATTAGATGGTAATCCTGGAACATCTGGAGTAGATAAAGGGAAGAGTCCCTACATAGATTAGATTATATTATTGTTTGTATGAATACCTTGTAATAAGAACTCGTTATGAGAATTTTGTAATCGAATCATAATATTATGATATATATAACATCTTTTATTTCCGCAACCGTGTTTTCTTACATATATAGATGTAAAGTAAGATGTCTTCTATTCTAGTTGAGATCCTTGGGAACTATTTATCTGAGTGAGGGTGTTAATAGCATGGACTGTTCATGTTATTATTAATACTCTGAATTTCAGATAGATAGTTACTATCGATACGATAGTATGTAATCGCATGACATAGACTATACATCTAGGTGAGGGTATTATTAATATGGACTGTTCATGTTATTACTGATACTCTGAATTTCGGATAAATAGACTCTAGTCACAGATACAGTTCATATATTCAAGTGAGGGTATCCAAACACAGTAATATTTCTCTTGGAAAATTACCATCTGATAGTCCCTCTATCTAATGTAATATTTTGAATCAGATACCATGGGTGTATAGATTTAAATGCATTATGTTAATTCTCTATAAACACCATACCGGATACCACGGGAGTATTGGTATGGGGGTGTTACAGTGAGCATAAGATTGCATAGCAAGTTTAAGTTCAATAATTTAACGATATATCATGATTGAAATAATCTGAATAATAAGCTGGCTATAATTCAACAATATAATTGTGAACTAGCAGAGAACAAATTTTGAATCGAACAAGTATATAACATGAACAAATATATCCGGATCAAGGGTAATGAAGGTGATCATCACTTTTCATACCGATTTATACATGAAATATGTGATAGAGTACAATTCTACAATGGCAATCAGCAATGATTATCCATAAGCACAAACTTGCCTGAACCGTTGATTACCGCTACACAATTTATAACGCTTTATCTGAAGACATAATATTAGTAATATAGTCTTCAATATTATAATAATATCATCACAATATAATACTATTATATATATATATATACATAGAATAACCTAAACACATAACACATAACTCTATTAGTCTATAACACATTTAAGACTCGGTATCAAGTTAAACTATTGCAGTCTGAGTTGAACCCGACACAAATTTGACATCCCGACGGTCTAGTCGGACTTTTATCGAGTCTAAGTTCAATTAAACTCTACCTAATACTTAACAATTAACTTAAATAATTTTATTATCATTCAAAATATTTTTCATAAGCTCGTAATATATTTTAAATAATTATTATCATTCATCGTGAATTTTCAATCATTAATAACGTATTTAAACGAATTAAATACAATATAATTCATTTCTCATTAATATTTATTTATTATCAAATATTAATGAAATAGATGTCATAATATTATAATATATCAAAGTATTTTTAATACCTTAAAATCATTTAAATATGATTTTTAAACACTTAAATTCATTATCCGATAATTGCTATTAATATTAAAATATTAATATTTATATGACAAAATATCAAAAATTATATTTTATAACTTAAAATATTTTTATAACACTTAAATCATTTTTATATGATTTTTAAATCATTAATTCTATTTTCCCATAATTTATTTAATATAGTTATTGAATAAACTAATTATCATTAATATTAATTAATTAATGAAATTCATCACAAAACATTAAAAGTCACTAAAATAACTTAAAATATTTTATTATACCATAATATTATTTTCATGTATTAAAATTATTTTTAAATAATTTATTTAATATTATAATTAAATAAATTAAATACCATTTATATTCCAAAAATATTAAATATTTATGAAATATACTCTAAATAATTAAAAACTATTTTTCAGACTTTAAAATAATTTTTCAAAATTTATTTTGTATTTTTAATAATTAAAATCTATTTATTTCAATTTATTTAATTAAAATAATTATTTTCAAAAATTAAATAATTAAAAAGGGGCCCTATAGCGACAGACCCATCACTATAGGTGTTCTTGAGCCTGTTCTTCATCAACACAGAACTTCATGTTAGACTTCAAGGTTACTACTTTGACCATTAATAAGTGTATGATCGATTTGATTTTGGGCTATAAATTGTATTTTTATTGTATTATAAATGTAATACTACCATTATCAATCGATTTCATTGCCAAGATACAACAAATAAGATAGTTATAAGCTCTCCAATATGATGTCAGAGCTGTTCTTCATTTCTGGGTTTCCCAGAAAATGGAGAACAGTTCATGGTGCTACTTTTGGATCCTTATATCTTGGTCTCTAGATCTGCTTTGTGTGACTTAAAAGTTCCACCATGTATTCCATATAACAAGGTACAAATATAATGCATCAAACCATTCTAATAACATAACACAAGGAGATTTAGGATGGTCAAAGTTCTGAGAAAACAATGGTTCATGAATATTCTGGGTTGCCCAAATTGTTCTTCAGACAGATCAGTCAACTATAGTTTGACCGGCTACAACATCGATTCTGTTATGGATCTAAGTGATCTACAGGTTTTAATATATACTCCTCATGTCAGACTATAAGGATCAAACAACAACATAGCCAAACAAAACAACATACTACAAGATCTAAGGCTTACAAAACGTTGTCATACGCTTCTAGAATTCTAGGCTGCCCAGAATTCATTTTTTTGTGAACGGTCAACGAGGTTTGACCGCCCTATCTCTCAATATATGCATGATTTGGTCGTGTTTCCAGTTTCAGATCACAGTCCACATGACACACAACATATTGATAACACAAAACAACAAATATCAAAAACAGAGAATGATTTACAGGCCCTGACATTTGCTTGTCAGACGACTCATGAAGGTTCAAGAATAGTTTCTAAAAACTTGATTTTTGTACATCTACATGATATGGACCCATGATCCCACAACCCAGATCATTAAAAGACAACCTATTACACAACTTTAAACAACGACTAACATCAAACAACATAAAATCTCATGATTTCAAATTTTTAGGGTTTATACCTTCTAAGCTTTGATTCTTGATTTCTGACTTCATTATCTGATCTAGGCTACCAATGAACTGATATAGGCTTTGTATCTCACTATCTATCACTCCCCATTCCCGAATTTTAGAGAGAGAGGGTCTTAGGAGAAATGAGAATTTAAAGTAGCCAATTTCTCTCTCTTAATCTATTTATGTGTTGTATGTAATGAAATGGCTTGCAAATTATGGCTAATATGTGCTAGATTCTATGTCACAATGTCAACATAGTAGGTCACCAACTCAATTATTGCTAGATTTACAACTTATTTCCAATAATGCAACAAAGGGCATTATGGTCATTTCGCATACAAATTTAATGGCAAACATGTCATATGCCCTAAACCTTAGGGTTTGAACCCTTAGGGTTTAGGGCTTGAACCCTTAGGTTTTAGGGTTTGAACCCTTAGAGTTTAGGGTTTGAACACTTAGGTTTTAGGGTTTGAACCCTTAGAGTTTAGGGTTTGAACCCTTAGGTTTTAAAATAAATTCTAGAATTTCCAAATTATGTTTTCAAAAATAAAAATTAATATTTCTAAATTATATTTAGAATTTTAAAATTTCCTAATCATAATTTAAATGTTGCTAATTAGGATTAATAATTCGTAATTAATATTGTTAATTTAGCAATTAGGGTCAAAATTGGTCATTAGGGTTTAAAACCCAAAAATTAGGGTTTCTAATAGAAAAATAATTTTCTAATTTAGAAATTAGATTTCGTAATTAGATTAGGGTTTTCTAATTACCTATAACTTGAAAATTAGGATTAATATTTCCTAATTAACATTAAAATTATTAAGCTAACAATCAGTCTTTCCCTAATTATAAATTATGGTTTCTAATCGAGAAATTAGGGTTTAAAAATTTGAAATTAGGGTTTGCTAAATAATTAAGCTTTACCCTAATTAATATTATAATTAATAGCACTTGAGCATTATAATTACTCTTTAAGTTCCCAAATTAGGGTTTTAAATTTACGAATTAGGATTTCGGATTCCCGGAACTGAAATTAGGGTTTCCAGAATCGGTTTCAAGGGTTTCTTGTTAATCGCTAGGGTTTTCTAACCGAACGTTGACGTTCTTAATATATACCTAGGGTTTGTTATAGAAATCATTTAATTATCTGGTCAACCCTTGACCTTTAACCACATACTATACACATATACACACAATATATTCACGTATTCCCTTAATCCTGAATAATTCAACTAAATCCTTCACAAAATTTTGAAATTCTCAAATTTCCATCTCAAAAATATCAAACGCATATACTTTTTTTCTGTCTAGGTTCTAATTTTGAACCTTAAATCAATTAATTTAAATTTAAAAAATTTTCTAAATTCTCGGGTTGACACATCTGCTGTCGGGGAATATTTGTACGATGGCGCAGCCATTTGTGGGCCCCATAACGGATAATTGTCGGATGAAGAAAACGACAAGTTTGAGTTTTTATAAATAACGACGTAGTTGTTACCGTTAACACTGTTGGAATACCTGTAGCGCCCCAAAATCAGGGTATCTTCCAACCCGATAGGTGGTTCTATATTGTACAACATTCATACATTCATTCAATTGAAAAGTCTCAAAGAATGAACATAACTTCTATATATTTAAAGTAATATTTACATTTCCCAAGTTCTATACTCATTACAAAGGTTTTTTGTCATAATATATGTTACATTACAACAATAGACCTATAATATTACAAGACAGCTTAGTAATCTGCCTTAGCTTTTCCCTTATCCTTTTTCGATCCTTGACGACGTTAGGCCTTAGTTGCATTCATATGGTTCAAGCAAGAGTGAGCATAACTAGCTCAAAGAAGTATAACATTTTAATAACAACATGCTTGACACATACAAATCAGATATCTTCAATAATCGAATAATAGTTATGAAGTACTATTGATAACTCAAAATAGCACTCCATCTTTTCTTTCAAAATGTTTTACAATAATAACAATATTTAGTTAAACATTCACTCCGGTTAAAGACCTCGAGTATTCATTATTTATTGGAAAAGGACAACCCGGAAGCAATTCCGTAAGCCCGATATTACTTACGAGCACTTCTAGGTGATCAGCCTATTGTACTCTATGTTGATCAACACTACATCCATTAAACGTATGCACGTTTAAGCATTTGGCAACCTCACGTGCATGTCGTGTTATGGACAAAAGATTTGTTTAACATTTCAGTCTTCTTTTAAAAACCATATCAAGTAGTTGACAAAAGATAGCAACATTTGATAATACATGAATAGATTATTAATACATCAAGTCTAGCCAAATGAATTGGCTTTAACTTCAACATACCTCAATTCATGGGAAAGAATACATGAACCTCAAAAACTTCTTCAGATTAAACTGAGACAAGAGTTAGAATACTTGCATTTAGCGTCTGCTATGGTATATTAACTTTATGTTCAAGTCGTTCAAGTCTCTACAATACATGATCAAATAATGCCTTACATTAGGTCACATATAATCAAGTATGTATATGACTATATCATACCCTTCATTTAAATCTAATTGTGTATTAGATTCAGTTACTATTCCTTCCGGTTTATCACTATCCTTGCATTTATATTCGACTAGGTTATCTCAACCTTTATACAACATCCTTAAGGTTTAACAAAGTTTAAACAATGTTACATTACATTCCTTAAGTTATATTTACTTTTAAATCAATTAGTTTTCTTTTCTTTGTACTTAGAAACCTTCATTACTATCATTATTCTTAGATCTGCACTTCGCCACGCCACTTTATATATTTTTACATCTTGTCATGGCATGAGCTTATCATATCACCGTCCGGACTTGGCCATGTACATGAAGTCCTTATTTTTAATGGTCAATGCGCATTGGCCACACTCTCAGAGAGGATTTTGTATCTGTACATGAAATGCTGCATATAGCCATATATTGTACTATGGTTCACATAACATGCGTAACTCTTTGAGAGGCTCTTTACACTATTATGTGATGCGGCGAGAGTCATTTTACCTAGGGTTGGCACCGCGGCGCCAACTCTGTGCACCAGAAAACAAATTCAGTTTCTGAATTTTGTGAACTTCCCGGACGCATAACTTCTTCGTTATAAGTCCGAATTGGCTCGTTCAAAAGCCTACGGTTCAAAAATTAAGTAATCTACATGTTCATGCAAGAATTTTATCTATTTGACTTCGTTTGCTAAAAATTCACCTATTGGTTCATTTTTAACGAAAACGATAAACGCTAAATGAACGCTCAACGCCGCTTTCTTCATTCTAAGTCAGAATCCGGTTATTTTTGAGTCCGCAACTCTTAAATGCCAAATATGACTTGTCTCTATTGGAAAACAATGGTTTCGTGATCAAACACAAAATTTGACTTCCATTCCGAGAATTTTACTTAATTCAACGCTTATCGTCCAATCGCAAAATCCTAATTCTTCATTCTTATGATTTGTTCAACATTACAAATGAACTTCATTCATCATATGAACATCTTAACATACTTAATACAATAACTTATATTCATTGTTGGATTTTGACTTATTCTTCATGAGCTTATAACTTGTCAAATTATAAACTACTTAAGATATGATTATTCATGACTTATGACAATTAGAGTTTCTTAATCATCATACTTTACATGTTCTTCACATATAATTTTACTTATGTATACATGATACATATAATCATATAAGTTCTTAATTCACATCTCTTAATAAACTCATTACAAGTTCATATTTTCATACTTAACATTTAAGGTTAACTTATAATAAGTTTATAACTTTTATAAGTTCAAATAACTTATTGCCAACTTATGTGGCTTAAGTTCATGACTTATACATTCTTCTTGCTTCTTATCATTCATGTTTCTTAATCCATCTTTTCTTATCAACCTATCATGGTAGAGATAGAAGATAATTGAGAAGAAGTCTTACTTTTGTGTAGTCTTGGTAAGGTAGCTTTCTTCTTCTTCTTATTTATGGAAGTGACTTATTGGTAGCTTATTCTCTCTAACACTTAAGCACTTTTGAAATGTTGGATTAATTGAACAAGTGTTAAATGGCTTGTAAGCCTCCTATATTTATAGAAATTGCAAAGCTAGGGTAGTTTGGTCATTAAATCATCCCACATCCTTAAGCCACCTCTTTACTATTCATTACTTGCTAATCACTCTCTTATCCTATACTTGGCCATTACCTCATAGTCTTGGTCATTACTCCTAAGTCTTGGTCACCACACTAACTTGGTCACCACATTAACTTGGTCACCACAATAACCATATTAATATGGTTTGCCCCATGGGTCATACAACTCATGGATTCCATCTTGGGCTTACATTGAATCATCCTTTGGGCTTTGCATTAATGAACCTTAACTTATTTATCCATTAATTGGGCCTCACTCTTTAATCTACTTGGACTTGAATATAATTGTTAACCAATCTTCCAAGTCCATTAACATTACTTAATACATATGTAGTTTATGTATTATTTTTGTATTCTAATTCATATAGAATTTTTATACGGTATTTCATCCTTTCTACAAACTCATATAATACTTAAGATTATACTCGTTTTCATTACTCCGTACAATACCAAAGTATCATACATTATTACTTATTCAATACTACTTCGCCTTCCTTAACGTTTATAAATTAAGTCCACAAGCGAATTTTTACATTTTCCATAACTAGATTTTATTACATAATCCATCTTACCTTGTTATTCCATCATTACGTATTTCTCGAAAACTCAAAATTATATCCCGAGCAAATACCGATGAATAGTATTTTTTGGAAAATTTCTCGGAAAACTTTTATTTTCGTCTTGGAAATTCAAACACTTTAATTCATCCACGTAGCTCAAATACTACGACATTCTAACATCAACAGGTTATATAATGACAACCATCTTGATAACACATGGAATATGATTTTATTATTATTTAATTTAATAAAATCATTTTACAATAAGATCCGAATTTCTTGGTCGTTACATTCTTCCCCCCTTATAAAGATTCTGTCCCCAGAATCTCGTCCTACTTTAATCAAATAGATGAGGAAAATTTTTATTCATCTTTTCTTCTAGTTCCCACGTTGCTTCTTTAACATCGTGGTTCTTCCATAATACCTATACTGATGGTATTACGTTGTTCCTCAGAACTTGTTCCTTTCTATCAATGATCTGCATCGGCGACTCTTCATATGTTAAGTCTTTCTCGATATGAATCGGCTCATACTCGATCACATGCTTATAATCCGGCTTATATGGACATAATACAGATACGTGAAACACATTATGTATTCGTTCTAGGTCTGGAGGTAATGCTATCATATAAGCTACCTCTCCCACCCGTTTTAACACCTCAAAAGGTCCTATAAACCTTGGACTTAACTTTCCTTTCTTTCCAAAGCGTATCTTTCCTTTCCGGGGAGATACCTTTAGAAACACAAACGAGCCCACCTCAAACTCTTGACTTAGTCTATGTTAGTCCGCATACTTCTTCTGTCTGTCCTGAGTTGTGACGAGACGCATTCGAATTAACTTTATCACATCCGCTGTCTGCTGCATCAATTCTCGTCCTAGCATCCATCTTTCTCCCACCTCATCCCAACATAAAGGTGTTCTGCACTTTCTCCCATACAGAGCTTTATATGGCGGCATACCTATGCTTTCCTGATAACTGTTGTTATACACAAACTCTACTAGTGGTAGGTGATCATCCCAACTACCCTTGAAATCCATGATGCAAGACCTCAACATGTCTTCTAACGTCTGAATTGTCCTTTCACTCTGCCCATCGGTTTATGGATGATAAGCCATACTTAACCTCAGCTGTGTTCCCAACTGTTCTTGCAAATTCCTCCAAAAGTTCGATGTGAATCATGGATCACGATCTGACACAATCGACATGCAGTACTCCATGTCTGGAAATGATTTCCTTAACATAAAGTTTAGCTAACTGGTCTAAGTTATACTTGACCCTAATTGGCAAAAAGTGAGCCGACTTCGTCTACCAGTCCACTATTACCCAAATTGAATCGTACCCTTTATGCGTCGTCAGAAGTCCCACCACGAAATCCATCGTGATAAGCTCTTACTTCCATTCTGGAATCTCCAATGACTGTACTAAGCCACTGGGTCGTTGATGTTCGGCCTTAACTTTTTGATAAGTTAAGCACCTACTCACATACTCTGCTATTTCTTTCTTCATGTTTGGCCACCAAAAACTCTGTCGAAGGTCTTGATACATCTTAGTGCTACCAGGATGTATCGAGTACCTCGAACTATGAGCTTCTTGTAACAATTGTTCCTTTAATTCCGTCTCATTCAAAACCCAAATTCTTCCCTCAAATCTTAATAATCCCTCATTATCAAGACTATACTTAGCATCTTCCTTCTCGGATAACCGCTTCTTCATTTGGTTACACTCGTCCGTCTTGAGTTGTACCTCCTTGACTCTTTCTACGATGGTAGACTGCATCTCCGTCGCAAAGAGTAACTTCCCCGAATCACTCGGCATCTTGACTTCTATTTCCATTCTAGCCATCTCTGTTATTAACTCATTTTGAACCGTTACAATAGACAACTTTTCCCGACCCTTTCTACTTAAGGCGTCGGCAACTACATTGGCCTTTCCAGGGTGATACAGGATTTCACAATCATAATCCTTGATCAACTCTAGCCATCTTCTCTGTCTCATATTCAACTGCTTCTGAGTGAAGATATACTTTAGACTTTTATGGTCCGTATATATCTAACATTTTCCCCATAAAGATAATGTCTCCATATCTTTAGGGCAAACACTACTGCAACCAGTTCCAGATCATGAGTATGATAAACTTTCTCATAATCCTTCAACTGCCGTGATGCATACGCAATGACTTTTCCATGCTGCATAAGCACACAACCAAGTCCCCTATGTGAAGCATCACTATACACTACAAAATTTCCTGTGTCATCTGGCAATGACAAAACAAGAGCTTCACTTAATCCTTTCTTCAGTTCTTGAAAACTGTCTTCATATTTATTCGTCCATACGTATTTCCCCGTCTTCCTTGTTAAATTAGTCAACGAGGTAGCTATCTTCAAAAAATCTTGGATAAATCTTCGATAGTACCCTGCTAACCCTAGGAAACTCCTCACCTCAGTCGGCATTTTCGGTTATTCCCAATTCATTACTGCTTCCACCTTCGCTGGATCCACTAAAATCCCCTCTTAGTCAATGACATAACCTAAAAATTATACCTTTTCCAACCAAAATTCACATTTTGTGAATTTCGTATATAACTTCTCCTTTCTTAGTGTCTCTAACACTAATCTTAATGTTCAAAGATGATCTTACGGCGCCTTAGAATAGACTAGAATATCATCGATAAACACCACTGCATTTAACTTGTCCAAATATAGTTTGAACACTCTGTTCATCATATCCATAAATGCAGCAGGTGCATTTGTCAACCCAAATGACATCATCAGGAACTCGTAATGATCATAACGAGTCCTGAATGTAGTCTTTGGTACATCTTCCTTCCTAACCTTCAACTGATGATACCCGTCAAGAAATCTATTTTAGAAAAATACTTTGCCCCTTTCAATTGATCAAAGAGATCATCGATCCTGGACAATGGGTATTTATTCTTTATCGTTAACTTGTTCAACTCCCGATAGTCGATACAAAGCCTTAACGATCCATCTTTCTTCTTGACAAACAACACTGGTGCTCCCCACGGCGAAACACTTGGTTGAATGTACTTTTGTCCAATAGTTCACGTGAATCGAACCATTAGTTCTTTCATTTCCACAGCTGTGCATGCATGTGCAGACGGTGCCCTTGAGATCGGTGCCGCCTCCGCATGTTGTTCATCACAAATTCAATCTCCCTATCCGGTGGTAAACCCGATAACTCACTTGGAAATACATCCATGAATTCCTTTACTATATGTATTTGTTCCATGGTTGCTCCCACTCTCTGGGTATCAACAACATGGCATAGGTAACCTACACAACCCTTCCTTAAAAGTTTTCTAGTTTGTGTCATTGTAAGGCAACACGGACGTCCCGACAATTTACTACTGTAAAATACTACAGGAGGTTGCTTCAACATCCTGATGCTCACACATTTCTTTTGGAAATCTATAATTTCTCCATGGTTAATCAACTAATCCATTCCGAGAATTACGTCGAATTCTCCTAACTTTATCGGTATTAAATCTACCGATAACTTACAACCACGTACATCTACGCAACAACTCCTATGAATATCTTCAACAGGAATTATCTCTTTGTTTGCTATCTTAATGTTCAAAGGTATAGGCAATTTTTTGGGAAATAATTCTAGTCTTCTAGCAAAATCACATGCTATAAATGAACAAGTAACACCCGAATCAAATAGCACGTATGCATTTATATTGTTGATCGAAATAATACCTGCATCTACATCCCCTGATGCCACCGCATCTTGGACCGTCATATTAAAAGTGCGGGCCATTGATTTCCCCGGCTGAGTTGGACCACTAATAGCTAACTTCCCGCTATTAGTTCCCTTATTTCCTTCTATCCCCTTCTTCGGGCAGTTCTTTGCTATGTGGTCAGTTGATCCACATACAAAGCATCCGTTTTTTTCTTCGGATTTGGACAGTTAGGCGAAATGTGCCCTTCTTGTCCACAATTATAACAAACCGTCTTTCCTTTGAGACAGACTCCTAAGTGAGTCTTCCCACAGGTTTTACAGGCCTCCATCCTCCTCTTAGAGTCCCCTTGTTTTACTCCGGTATTCCCAGAGTTAAAGCCCTTCATCTTTCTCTCGATCTGCCACTTCCACTGGCTCCCTCGGTCTTGGTTCCTCCATCAACCTTGCCCTTGTTTTTCTTATCTTTGTGGTACTGGCTGAGAGCCTCATTCCCACCTTCGGCAATTATTGCCTTTTCTAGTATGGTTCCAAAGGAAATACTTTGGAACACAGAGATTCGGCTATAGAGCTGTGGTTTCAAGCCCCGTCGAACCTTCTAGCCTTTTTCTCACTTCAAAGGTCCACTTGATGTGGACCGAATCGTGCTGATTCATTAAACTTGGAAGCATACTGGGAACCGCTCATATCCCCTTGTCTCAATTCTAGAAACCTCATCTCCATCCTCCCTTGCATACTCGTGGGAAAATAGTTCTCGAAGAAAATCTCCTTGAACATCTCCCACGTTAGGTTTCCTATATCGGCCCTAGCCTTGTTTGCCTCCCACCAGAAGTTGGCCTCTCCCTTCATCAAATAGGTTGCAAAGGCAACCTTTTGACCCTCCTCAACATTTGCTATTACAAATGCTTTCTCGATTTCTTTTACCCATGCCTGGGCTTCTACAGGGTCCGTAGTTCCTTTGAACTCCGACGGACCTACACTTTTGAAATCCTTAAAAGTAGTAGCTCATACTACTCCAGGAATCACGGGTACATTAGCCCTCGTTCTATTAAATGCAGCCGTTAAAAGATTAACAAACTCCTGAATTGGATTAACCGGACCACCCTCCGGTTGGTTAACATTAGCGCCCTAATTTCGTTGTCTTCCTCTTGGCGGCATTTTGCTGTTAAGAAAACAACACATCATTATTACTTTATTCTCGTTGGTTTGTTATTATTTGTAATAAAACAACAACTCATACTCATTACTCAACATATTCCATAAAAAGACTTATATTGATTCATAACTTGTAGTATAACACTACATTGTTTACATTACTCAGCCTTAGCTGATTACATTACCATCCCGTAATTACTTTCAAAAAATTGGGATTTACAAAAGACTACCCTTTGTTATACAAAAGAGGGTTTTACGTCACTACTAGATACATAATATTTACATATCTATTCTACTCTAGCTATTGCTAGACTACATCTGTCGTAAGGCATTCTCGAAATCTTTGCTGGCCAGACCGGCAATAACATCTCTACTGATAGTGTGTCGGGTCTGCCTTACTTCTATCTGATATCCAGCTACTTGATGCTGGAAATCTACATGAGAAATCCTATGTATATAGGACATCCTCTCCAACTTCCTCTTTTTAGTCTTTAGCTTCTGCTTGAGCTCAAAGACTTCACATTTTTGTTCTTGGACCTTGTCCTTAGATAGAACTCTATCATCATGCTCCTCTTCCCACATTCCCTCCATGCTAGCCTTGTCCTCACGGACAGCTTGGAGTTCCTCTTTCAACTCCTCAACCTCTTGGCAGTAAGGGACATTCATATCCAATACCGACATAAACAGTGCCTTCATTGATTCCCCCGTAGACATTTCCTCTCTAGGTGGAACCTGGTCCTCTGTAGGTGGAACCTGGTCAAAGGACATCACGTCCACCTCCTCTTTTAACATGCCATCAAATATAGACATGTAGTCTAAATCGTCTGAGTCTCCCGACTCGATTGTCACCAACTCTGGTTCTACTGCTACGGGATTTGGTAGTATCTCTACCCGATTAACTGAATCCTCGCTCACTACATGTATATCTCTATACATATCATTTTCTCCTGACATCTACAATAAAACAATATAGTTTGATTAGTACAGGTTAGTAAAATAATAGAAATACATAACATAATATAATGCATTTTTATAAGGTTACTTTCCATCTTTTACTTCTTTATTCTTTCTTAAGGTTATGACTTAAGGTTCTACTTTCCCCCTTAAGTTTTATAACCTAGGCTCTGATACCAACTTGTAGTGCCCCCAAATCTGGGTATCTTCCAACCCGACAGATGGTGCTATACTGTACAACATTAATACATTCATTCAATTGAAAAGTCTAAAAGAACGAACATAACCTCTATATATTTAAAGTAATATTTACATTTCCCAGGTTCTATATCCATTACAAAGGTTCTTTGTCATAATATCTGTTACATTACAACAATAGACCTATACTATTACAAGACAGCTTAGTAATATGCCTTAGCTTTTCCCTTATCCTTTTTTGATCCTTTGGGACGTTCAGTCTTAGCTGCATTTATATGGTTCAAGAAAGAGTGAGAATAACTAGCTCAGCAAGTATAACAATTTCATAACAATATGTTTGACACATAAAAATCGTATATCTTCAATAACTGAACAATAGTTATGAAGTACTATTGATAACTCAAAATAGCACTCCATCTTTTCTTTTAAAATGTTTTACAATAATAACAATATTTAGTAAAACATTCACTCTGGTCAAAGACCTCGAGTATTCATTCTTTATCGGAAAAGGACAACCCGGAAGCAAGTCCATAAGCCTGATATTACTTACGAGCACTTCTAGGTGATCAGCCTATTGTACTCTATGTTGATCAACACTACATCCATTAAATGCATGCACGTTTAAGCATTTGGCAACCTCACGTGCTCGTCGTGTTACCAAACAAAACATTTGTTTAACATTTGGTCTTTCTTTTGAAAACCATATCAAGTAGTTGACAAAAGATAGCAACATTTGATAATACATGAATAGATTATCAATACATCAAGTCTAGCCAAAGGAATTGGCTTTAACTTCAACATACCTCAATTCATGGGAAAGAATACATGAACCTCAAAAACTTGTTCAGATTGAACTGAGACAAGAGTTAGAATACTTGCCTTTAGCGTCTGCTACGGTATATTAAATTTATGTTCAAGTCATTCAAGTCTCTACAATACATGATCACATAATGCCTTACATTAGGTCACATATAATCAAGTATGTATATGACTATATCATACCCTTCATTCAAATCTAATTATGTATTAGATTCAGTTACTATTCATTTTGGTTTATCATTATCCTTGCATTTATATTCGGCTAGGTTATCTCAACCTTTATACAACATCCTTAAGGTTTAACAAAGTTTAAATAATGTTACATTGCATTCCTTAAGTTATGTTTACTTTTAAATCAATTAGTTTTCTTTTCTTTGTACTTAGAAATCTTCATTACTATCCTTATTCTGAGACTGGCACTACGGCACCAACTTTATACTTACATCTCGCGCTGCGGCGCGAGCTTATTGTATCATTGTCCCGGACTTGGCGTTGCTGCGCCACTCTCCAGAGGATTTTGGTATCAGTACATGAGCATATAGTATAGTTTACATATCATATACTATGGTTCTGCTGCGGTGAACTCTTGCGATGAGACTCGGAGACATCGTTATGCTATGCGTGCGCGAGTCATTTTGTTTAGGTTTAGCCATGGCGCCAACTCTGTGCACCAGAAAACAAATTCATTTTGTGAATTTTGTGAACTTCCCGGATGCATAACTTCTTCGTTATAAGTCCGAATTGGCTCGTCCAAAAGCCTACGGTTCACAAATTACGTAATCTACATGTTCATGCAAGAATTTTATCTATTTTACTTCGTTTACTAAAAATTCATCTATTGATTCATTTTTAACGAAAACGATAAACGTTCATGAACGTTCAACGCTCGTTTCTTCGTTCTAAGTCGGAATCCGGTCATTTTTGAGTCTGCAACTCTTAAATGCCAAATATGACTTGTCTCTATTGGAAAACATTGGTTTTGTGATCAAACACAAAATTTGAATTCCATTCCGAAAATTTTACGAATTCGACGTTTATCGTCCAATCGTGCAAATTCTGGCAATTCTTCATTCTTATGATTTGTTCAACATTACAAATGAACTTCATTCATCATGTGAACATCTTAACATACTTAATACAACAACTTATATTCATTGTTCGATTTTGACTTATTCTTCATGAGCTTATAACTTGTCAAATTATAAACTACTTAAGATATGATTATTCATGACTTATGACAATTAGAGTTTCTTAATCATCATACTTTACAAGTTCATCACATATAACTTTACTTATGTATACATGATACATATAATCATATAAGTTCTTAATTCACTTCTCTTAATAAACTCATTACAAGTTCATATTTTCATACTTAACATTCAAGGTTAACTTATAATAAGTTTATAACTTTTATAACTTCAAATGACTTATTGCCAACTTTTGTGGCATAAGTTCATGACTTATACATTCTTCTTTCTTCTTATCATTCATGTTTCTTAATCCATCTTTTCTTATTAACCTATCATGGTAGAGATAGAAGATAATTGAGAAGAAGTCTTAGTTTTGTGTAGTCTTGTTAAGGTAGCTTTCTTCTTCTTCTTACTTATGGAAGTGACTTATTGGTAGCTTATTCTCTCTAACACTTAAGCACTTTTGAAATGTTGGATTAATTGAACAAGTGTTAAATGGCTTGTAAGCCTCCTATATTTGTAGAAATTGCAAAGCTAGGGTAGTTTGGTCATTAAATCATCTCACCTCCTTAAGCCACCTCCTTACTATTCATTACTTGCTAATCACTCTTTTATCATATACTTGGCCATTACTTCATAGTCTTGGTCATTACTCCTAAGTCTTGGTCACCACACTAACTTGGTCACCACATTAACTTGGTCACCACAATAATCATATTAATATGGTTTTCCCCATGGGTCATACAACTCATGGATTCCATCTTGGGCTTACATTAAATCATCCTTTGGGCTTTGCATTAATGAACTTTAACTTGTTTAACCATTAATTGGGCCTCACTCTTTAATCTACTTGGACTTGAATATAATTGTTAACCAATCTTCCAAGTCCATTAACATTACTTAATACATATATAGTTTATGTATTTTTTCGTATTCTAATTCATATAGAATTTATATACGGTATTTCATCCTTCCTATAAACTCGTATAATACTTAGTATTATACTCGTTTTCATTACTCCGTACAATACCAAAGTATCATACATTATTACTTATTCAATACTACTTCGCCTTCCTTAACGTTTATAAATTAAGTCCATGTTTAATTATTACATTTTTCATAACTAGATTTTTATTACATAATCCATCTTACCTTGTTATTCCATCATTACGTATTTCTCGGAAACTCAAAATTATCCCGAGCAAATACAGATGAATAGTATTTTCGGAAAATTTCTCGAAAAACTTTTATTTTTGTCTTGGAAATTCAAACACTTTAATTCATCCACGTAGCTCAAATACTACGACATTCTAACATCAATAGGTTATATAATGACAACCATCTTGATAACACATGGAATATGATTTTATTATTATTTAATTTAATAAAATCATTTTACAATAAGATCTGAATTTCTCGGTCGTTACAATACCCGGTTGTTAAAATACAGTAATACGTGTGGTTACACAGTAGCACACAGTATTGCACAGTATTTTTGAATTATTGATTTTTACGTAAGAATGCACTACTCAATAATTGTTACAGTAATTACTGTTCAATATGTTATTTTATTGATTCAATAATTGCTATGTTGATATTTTATATTATTGTTGTTTCAATAATTGTCATTGCACATTATCTCCATTATCAGATCAATAATTCATATTATTTGAATAATATTATTAGATAGCATTATTGGCAATGTCTAAGAAAGTTCAGTCTAGGAAAGGGGTTTGGTCACCTAATTCATGCGCCAATAAGGATAAATCTTTATCTGAAAGCCCCTCTTCCTAGGGAACGACTGGTTGCCATAATTGTGATTTCGTAATATTATTTGTGAATAATTAATTATTGATTTATATGATAAGAAAATATTTATTTTATGTGGATATAATTGATTGATATATTTATTGTGGATATAAATGAAGGAATTAATGTTGAGGTGTTTTATCAATATTTTGTCGGAATGGAGGTATTAAAAATCGTTCGTATGTGGATTACGGGCATTTTTTTTTTGGAATTTGGAAAACCTTTCTTCTATAAAGTTGTAGAGAATTAAATTTCCTATGGAATTAACAGGAGATTCGAATTTTTCTGATAAAATGGCTATTTATTATGAATTATTGAAGTTTCGAAAATAAATATTTTTATTAAAAATATGGTGGGCCCCACTTCTGGTTGGTGAGAAATGCAATGTGCTGGAATTTATTTTCAAAAGTGGTGGGCGTGAATAGTAGGATGTAAAGCTATAAGACCCCAACTTTTATGAATAAAGATGAATTTTTCTATAAATATTATTTTTGAATATTAAGGTTTGAAATTGAAATAATGTTATAGTTATGGGTAATATTTATAAATTTTGCAAAGTAAGTAAGTTGTTATATTACATTCGATTGGTCGGGGAATATTTGTTTTAACAAGGAATATTCGTACGACGGCACAATCATTGGTGGACCCCACAACGGAATTATTGTCAGAATGAGAAAATAACAAAAATATCTTTTTTATAAAATAACGACGAACGTTTTACCGTTAACTGTTGAAATACCCGGTGTTAAAAGTACAGTAATACGCGTGGTTGCATAGTATCACACGGTATTGATTATTGATGCTTACGTGAGAAGTCACTCAGTTTTGTTCAATTATTGCTACAATAATTACTGCATAGTATCTCACATTATTTGATTCAATTGTTGTCGATATTTTATATATTAGTAAATCAATAATTGAGACGACAACGTTATTCATATTATTATTTGCAATATTGACAATGTCTAGAAGTTCTGTCAAGGAGAAGTTTGGTCACCTAATTGCGCGCCAATAGGGAGAAATACTTATTGGAAAGCCCCCTCTTTTCTGGAAACGACATGGTTATTAAATATTGCGAATTATAATAATGATGATAAATGTTGTTAAATATATTGAAGGAATTTTTATGAATTTTGTTATAAATATTGCTTATTTTATGGACCCCCATTTACCATTTTTCAAAATAATCGGTAGAAAGTTATTCAGTATGGTAGGACCCACCCGTGATGGTGACATGTTTGTGGGAGGGGAACACGTGGGGCCCACGTTGAAAGAAAAAAATGAGGGGAGGGGATCTTGCAAAAATTGTCACGGAGGAGGAAATTTTTTCAATGGAACATGTGTTTATATAAATATATATGTATTATATTTTTATTTTTTGTTTTACTTAAGGATTTCTTAGAAAATTTTGTAGCCCGTTATATTTGTAAGACGTCCGTGAATAATTTTTAAAAAACAATTGTCCGTCCGTGATTTTATTTTCTAAATAGTATCCTTCCATTCTCCTATAAATAGGATGCTTAGTTAGAATTTAAAACCACACCAGAATCAGAGAATTCTTCTTCTATAATCTTGAGCGTATTTCTTTAGAGTTTTAGAAAGCTTTGAGCGTAGAAAATAGTGAAATTTTTCTTCAAGAATATCCCCGCTATACCAGTTGGAATACTCTTCTTTTCAAAGTAAGGGATGTTATCTTTGTTCAATTTTCACTTGAAATAATATTTTCTTTCATACTCTGTAGTGTGTAAGTAATATTATTTTGTTTCAGATTTCAAATTCTATACTCGTTTTGTTAAAGTTTTTGCTTCTAAACTCCATGAAATTAGTAGAATATCATTATTGATATTTGCGCTTCATCCAAAGATCTTTTCATAGAAATATTATTGAGACATTTTTGATAAGTTTTAACTTTTCCATGTGAGTACTATTCATGGGGTTACTATTATCAAGTACTATTCATGGGGTACTATTTATTCGATTACTTTTCATTGGCTACTATTCATAATAAAAATTGATTCATTTTCGATCCAAATTATTTTTGGTACAATATTATTCTTGAATTTTACTCCACAAAGCAGTATCATGTTGATAATTTGGACGTTATTCATTTCTGGATAAATTAAATTATAAATCTTTAAAAATTTATCATTAAACTTGTTTTATTGAATTCTTATATCATTGTCATCATCCTCATGTTTATAATATGTTGAAAGTCATATGTAGCCTTGGTATGTTTATGACCAGGGATTATTCGGTATAATCATAACCATAATGTTACAAATGATGTGGTAAAAGTCCTTATTGGCCCGTAGTGAATTTATGGACAGTTGTTGGCGTGATCATGACCATTGGTGAATACACGAATATCCTTGGCTCGTAGTGCATGGATAATTGTGGTCGTGATACTTAAGAATATCCTTGGTCGTAGTGCAAGGGTGATTCGATGATGTGGATTATTTTTCAAGTTGAGTCTTAGCGATAAAAGTGATGAAAAACCTTTTAAATCATAGAAGATAGTAGATTTTATACTCTACTTGACTCTCCTAATGGATTGTTTGTTCCGCTGCAGTTAAACTTGATGTTTATTATATTTTATCAGTTTAACACTGTTGAAGGCTAACGATAATTTATTCTGCATTATCTTAGTCATAATATTTCTTACTGGGCTAATTGAGCTCACCTTTTTGCTTTCATTGTTCTCTTCAGAAAATGAGAACGTAGCCGAGACTAGTCGGGGAACGGAGTGACGGTCCAGATGATAGCATTAGTAGTCCTCACTATTCTATGAAATAGTGTGATAATAAATGTATTGAGGACTCCATTTGACATTAGACATCTTGTATGATAGTGGCAAAAACGCCCTTCCAAAGTTGGGTTCACCTCACCCTATTTGGTTCACCAAAATCGACGGTTAAAATGACATATAAAATACGACACACTTATCTATAATTCTCAATAAAATTATTTCCGTACTATTTTAAGGAAAACCTCAACAGCTATAGACCACCGTTCTAATCCCCTATTACCCCCGCTCGACACAGCTACACTTTTAATACTTGAAAGGAATTGTGAAGCAAAAGGGTGAGCACAACTAGCCCAGTAAAGAATATTATGACTAAAGATAATTAAATTATCAATAGCCTTCGTCAGTGATAAATCAGAGATTTAGAACATATGGTAGATGATAAAAGTTTTCAACCATAGTTGCAGCAGAATGAACAATCCATTAGAAGAGTCAAATAGAGCATAAAGTCTATTATCTTCTCCACGTTAAAAATCCACCAACAATGTTTTATCCCTGTAACATCAGTCAATAATTCATGTCCACAATTAGGTGAATAACTCATAATCATTATTGTGGTTCTAAATTCCTCTTCGCACCCAGGACGAAGATAATTTTCATCACATGTCTTTACCTAGAACATCAAAGACCATGGTTATACCAAATCACAATTCTTCTCTATAATCATACTAATAAATTCATCTTTCCACTACGGGCCAAAGATATTCATTAAAAGTTCATCTTTCCACTCCAGGCCAAAGACATGCAACTGTATTTTAGAAGAGTAAAGTAGAGCATGATATCTACTATCTTTTACGAATTAAAAGTTTATCATTAATTTTATCACATCATCAAATCATCCATGTACTACAGGCCAAGGATATTCATTCGTATCACGACCACGAATTATCCATGCACTACGGGCCAATGATAATCGTGTTTTCATCAACGGTCATGATCATGCCATAAAATAATTCCTCTTTCCACCCTTGGCCGAAGAGAACCCATGGTCATGATCATACCGAAAATTGTCCATCAATGCACTACGGACCAATGAGGACTTTTATCACATTATTTGTAAAATTACGGTCATGATTATATCGAATAATTCCTGGTCATAATCATACCAAGTCCATCTATGCACGTAAGCCACAGATGACTTTCATCACAATATAAGCATGAGGATGATGACAATAATATAAGCATTAATCAAACGAAACCAAGGATAAATATTAAAGACTTTAAATTTATCCAAATATTATCAATCACTTAATAAACTCATAATCTAATATTATTAATATTATAACAATATTTTAATCACTTCTTAAACTCATAAACAATTTATTTTAATTATTTACACTTTACCAAATAATGCATTTAATCATTCAAAAATGCCATACTCATAGGATTTCATCACCAATGATCAAATCCCTCATCAAAAATATGCATATACCTTATATAGGATTTCCAAGCCATAAAATCCTATTTACCAATTTTTTAACTTCACATAACATATTTAATTCATATATTCGTAACTAAAACATTTTCATTAAAATTACAAGTCAGTCCCAAAACATTTATTTTCTGGGATTTAACAGAATATAGTCCCATATTGAGCATATATTTTTCTCGGAATATTTAGACATTTATCATAAACTATATTTAGACATTTGTCATAAAAATTCCAAAATTTCTGAGGTATATACTCTGTTATATACATGTACTCCCAATAAAATATTCATCAATTTTGGAGTTAACCACAATGAGTTATAAGGGTTTACTTTTAAAATAGTCTTTTCCCACAAAATTCATAACTCCTAATCTATACATACAAAAATTTCCATTTTTGGACACAATCTAGAAAACTCAACAAATTATCAAATCCAATTTTTCCAAAATTTTTGAGGAACAAAAAAATTACGAAACTGCAAATGGATTTTCACCCGCCATGCGGTAATCCACGTAGACAGATCATTTCCACAATTTAATAAAAAATTAATACGAAGGTTCATTCACTATGCATGCGGTAGTCCACATAGACAAGTTATTCCAACAGAATAATAAAGAATGGAATAACAGAAGAATTCACCATGTATGGGGTAGCCCGCGTAGACATGTTATTCCAACAGAATAATAAAGAATGTTATAACTAAAGAATTCACCAGGCATGCGATAGACCGCAGCATAAAGAATGGAAGTTAAGAATTCCAACAAAATAAAAAGAATGGAATAATGAAGAATTCACCGAGAAGCATGCGATAGAGCATGTGAGACAAATTGGTTATTCTAACAGAATAATAAAGAATGGAATAACAACCCTTACGAGTATTGAAAGAAAATAACTCTCTTCATGAATACGAAAGAAATAATACCCCTTACGAATACAACAAATAATATCACTTACCTTAAAAGAAAACTGGATACTGGAATAGTGAGGTAGCAGACTTCTCTTCTTTTTCTCTCTCTATAATAATTGCTCTATAGCTTTAGTGAATTGGTGAAAAATAATGAAGGAATGAGCTTCTATTTATAGGAAAATATAGTTTCAATAATTGCACATTTTGGGGCTCGAAATATTACAATATAATACCTTCCTCTTTTTCTTCATTTTTAATTTAGTCCTTCAAGTATTATCAAACTTGCACCACCTCCCCTAATAGTAAATCATGTGAATCAATAGTAAATCATGTGACTCAATAGTTCTAAACATGTGAAAATTTAATTATAGTATAGTACATTCATCTATACCTCTATTTTTAATTTAGTCATGCAAGTATTATCAATCTTGCACCAACTCTCCTAATAGTAAATCATGTGAATCAATAGTACACACATGTGAACACATAGTTATAAGCATGTGAACTAATAGCAATTAATTGCTCATTTATCCGATTAATTACCCGATTAGTTAATATAACCTCCAGACATTAATTATTATAGAAATAAATGTCGATTTCCACTAACACTAATAATTCCCACACAAAGGAACTATCAATTTCATCTTTAATCAACACGAACTTATTCATCATTAATATTATAACTCACAATATTTAACAACCAGATCGTTCCCATAAAAGATGGGGCTTTTCGATAAGGATTTCTCCTTATTGGCGCGCAATTAGATTATCTATCCTCTTCTTGACAGAACTTCTAGACATTATCAATATTTCAAATAATAATATGAATAACTTTGTCGTCTCAAATATTGATTTAATAATATAACATATTATGCAGATGATATTGTGACAATAATTGAATCAATAATATGAGAGATATGATGATCAATCAATTCTTTGTAGCAATAATTGAGTATAACCGGTGACTTTTTACGTAAGCATCAATAATCAATATCGTATGTGCTACTATGCAACCACGCGTATTACTGTACTTTTATCACCGATTATTTTATGACAACTTGCTTACTTTGAAAATTTTTCACATATCACCCTTAACTTTAACATTTTATCAATTTAACCATTTACAAAATAAAATAATAATTATAAGAAAATTGAATACT
Source organism: Panax ginseng (assembly GCA_020205605.1). Classification (NCBI taxonomy): domain Eukaryota; kingdom Viridiplantae; phylum Streptophyta; class Magnoliopsida; order Apiales; family Araliaceae; genus Panax; species Panax ginseng. The sequence goes on along the minus strand of CM035138.1, from coordinate 55,288,704 downwards.
TCATTTCATAAAATTCGGGGTCTTACAATCTGCCCTCCTTATGAAATTTCTTTCCTCTAAAAATTTACGACGTGCACTGTATTCAAGAGATGAGAATATGAGAATATTTATTTTTTCGGATTGTAGCTTCCCGGTTATATCCTCTGTATCATGATTTTTTTCCATTGCTCATCTCCTGTATTTCAGATATCATTCTAGAATATATCTTCAAAACAAAGGTCAATTGACATATCACAAATTGTCAACTTATGAAGTAAAATTTTTGGCTTAGGTAAGTCACACACTAGCGAAGTATATTACTCGTCTCTCCCCTCCTAGTTCTAGACTCATATCTCCGCCAGCGACTATATCCCTAAGCTCTGATACCAAATGTGATGCCCCCAAAATAGGTATACATCACCCATCTTGAGTTGCCAGAAAATACATTACTGACAACTCCATTTATACAACTGTCATGCAGAAAACGACCACAGTTAAACTGTGAGTTTAATATAAATATATATAATTCTCGTGGTGCCTTGACCACAAGACCTTACAATGGTACCTTACATAAAGGTACAAACAATAACTGTTTTAAAAATTAAAATCTTTGGAAAATACTCAAGGAAACCTTCGTACATGGGAGGACATGTGTCAAGGTTATGATAGATATCATATGTCCACAGAATTATCCTTGGTTGACCCAATAGTCCCCAAAGAAAAATAAGAAGATTGCTATCATCTTCTCTCCAATGGTGAGTCTTCTCTTGACATATAATTATCTCCATTGTCTCCAATTTAGAATTATATTTCAAGCAAACTCCAAGATCATATAGGTAGTGCTCGTAGATATACTCGACAAATGGATGTGCACAACCCTATCTTATGATAACACAAAGTCGTCTGTTATTAGACATCTTATATGATAGTGGCAAAAACGCCCTTCCAAAGTTGGGTTCACCTCACCCTATTTGGTTCACCAAAATCAACGGTTAAAACGACGTATAAAATATGACACACTTATCTATAATTCTCAATAAAATTATTTTTGTACTATTTTAAGGGAAACCTCAACAGCTATAGACCACCGTTCTAATCCCCTGTTAACCCCGCTAGACACAGCTACACTTTTAATACCTAAAAGGAATTGTGAAGCAAAAGGGTGAGCACAACTAGCCCAGTAAATAATATCATAACTAAAGATAATTAAATTTTCACTAGCCTTCGTAAGTGATAAATCAGAGATTTAGAATATATGGTAGATGATAAAACTTTTCAACCATATTTGCAGTGGAACGAGCAATCCATTAGAAGAGTCAAATAGAGATAAAGTCTATTATCTTCTCCACGTTAAAAATCCACCAATAATGTTTTATCCTTGTAACATCAGTCAACAATTCCTGTCCACGATCAAGTGAATAACTCATAATCATAATTGTGGTTCTAAATTTCTCTTCGCACCCAGGACGAAGATAATTTTCATCACCTGTCTTTACTTGAAACATCAAAGACCATGGTTATACCAAATCACAATTCTTGTCCATAATCATACTAATAACAGTTCATCTTTCCACTCTAGGCCAAATACATGCAACTATATTTTAGAATAATAAAGTAGAGCATGATATCTACTATCTTCTATTCATTAAAAGTTTATCATTAACTTTATCGCTGAGACTCAGCTTAATAAATAAACCACATCATCGAATCATTCCTGTACTATAGGCCAAGGATATTCATTCGTATCACGGCCTTGAATTATCCATGCACTATGGGCCAGGGATAATCGTGTTTTCATCAACGTTCATGATCATGCCATAAAACAATTCCTCTTTGCACCCTTGGCCGAAGAGAACCCATAGTCATGATCATACCGAAAACTGTCCATCAATGCATTACGGGCCAATGAGGACTTTTATCACATCATTTTTAACATTATGGTCATGATTATACCGAATAATTCCTGGTCATAATCATACCATGTCCATCTATGCACGTAAGCCATAGATGACTTTCATCACAATATAAGCATGAGGACGATGACAATAATATAAGCATTAATCAAACGAAACCAAGGATAAATATTAAAGACTTTAAATTTATCCAAATATTATCAATCACTTAATAAACTCATAATCTAATATTATTAATATTATAACAATATTTTAATCACTTCTTAAACTCATAAATAATTTATTTTAATTGTTTACACTTTATCAAATAATGCATTTAATCATTCAAAAATGCCATACTCATAGGATTTCATCACCAATGATCAAATCCCTCATCAAAAATCTGCATATACCTTATATAGGATTTCTAAGCCATAAAATCTTATTTACCAATTTTTCAACTTCACAGAACATATTTAATTCATATGTTTGTAACTAAACCATTTTAATGAAAAATAACAAATCAGTCCCAAAACGTTTTCTTTTCTAGGATTTAGTAGAATATAGTCCTATATTAAACATATATTTTTCTCGGAATTTTTAAAATTTATTTACTATTTTTCATATTGCCAAAACTGCCGAATATTTAGACATTTATCATAAACTGTACTTTTGTCCAAAAATTCCAAAATTTACGGGGTATACTCATGTTATATACATGTACTCCCAATAAAAATTTCATCAATTTTGGAGTTAACCACAAGGAGTTATAAAGGTTTACTTTTAAAATAGTCTTTTCCCATAAATTTCATAACTCATAATCTATACATCCAAAAATAGCCATTTTTGGACACATTCTAGAAAACTCAACAAATTATCATTTCCAATATTTCCAAAAATTTTTAGGTTCAGAAAAATTACGAAACTGCAAATGAATTTTCACCCGCCATGCGGTAATCCACGTTGACAGATCATTTTCACAATTTAATAAAGAATTAATACGAAGGTTCATTCACCATGCATGCGGTAGTCCACATAGACAGGTTATTCCAACAGAATAATAAAGAATGGAATAACAGAAGAATTCACCATGCATGCGGTAGCCCGCGTAGACATGTTATTCCAACAGAATAATAAAAAATGTTATAACTAAAGAATTCACCAGGCATGCGATAGACCGCACATACAGGTTATCCCAATAAAATAATAAAGAATGGAATAATAGAAGAATTCACCAGGCATGCGATAGACCGCACAGATTAGTTATTCCAACAGAATAATAAAGAATGGAATAACAACCCTTACGAGTATTGAAAGAAAATAACTCTCTTCATGAATACGAAAGAAATAATAATACCCTTACGATTATTGAAAATAAACAATAAATAATATGAAAGAAATAATACCTTAGAAGAAAACTGGATCTTCGTAATAGTGAGGTAGAGAGACTTTCTTCTTTTCTCTCTCTATAATTTCTCTCTATAATAATTGCTCTATAGCTTTAGTGAATTGGTGAAAAATAATGAAGGAATGAACTTCTATTTATAGGAAAATATAGCTTCAATAATTGCACATTTTGGGGCTCGAATATTATAGTATAATACCTTCCTCTTTTTCTTCATTTTTAATTTAGTCCTTCAAGTATTATCAAACTTGCACCACCTCCCCTAATAGTAAATAATGTGAGTCAATAGTAAATCATATGACTCAATAGTTCTAAACATGTGAAAAAATTAATTATAGTGTAGTACATTCATCTATATCTCTATTTTTAATTTAGTCATGCAAGTATTATCAATCTTGCACCAACTCTCCTAATAGTAAATCATGTGAATTAATAGTACACACATGTGAACACATAGTTATAAGCATGTGAACTAATAGCAATTAATTGCTCATTTATCCGATTAATTACCCGATTGGTCAATATAACCTCCAGACATTAATTATTACCGAAATAAATATCGATTTCCACTAACACTAAAAATTCCCACACAATGGAACTATCAATTTCATCTTTAATCAACATGAACTTATTCATCATTAATATTATAACTCACAATATTTAACAACCAAGGTCATTTCCACGAAAGAGGGGGCTTTCCGATAAAGATTTCTCCATATTGGCGCGCAATTAGATTATCTAACCTCTCCTTGACAGAACTTCTAGACATTGTCAATATTGCAAATAATAATATGAATAACTTTGTCGTCTCAATTATTGATTTAATAATATAACATATTATACAGATGATAATGTGACAATAATTGAATCAATAATATGAGATATATGATGCAGCAATTACTGTAGCAACAATTGAGTATAATTGAGTGACTTCTTACGTAAGCATCAATAATCAATATCGTGTGATACTATTCAACCATGCGTATTACTGTACTTTTATCACCGATTATTTTATGACAACTTGTTTACTTTAAAAAATTTTCATATATCACCCTTAACTTTAACCTTTTATCAATTTAACCATCTACGAAATAAAATAATAATTATAAGAAAATTGAATACTTCATTTCTTGATAAAATTCGGGGTCTTACAGTCACAGTTGGTATCAAAGCTTAGGGATTTAATCCCTGGCTGAGATGTGAGACAAGAACTAGGAGGGAGAGACGGGGAATTCCTTCGCTAGTATAACCTACCTAAGTTTATTTGGTATTTAATTGGTCGATCAAAGTATAGGAATAATATGTGATATGTCAATTAACCCTTGTTTTGTGGCAGTGTTTGAAAATGACATCTGAGAATGTTGAGAATAGCAATGGAGCACAGGAGACCGTTGAGTCACCACAGATCAACACCCAGGATAATGTGCATCAGGAAGGCAATAATCCTCAAGTGAACAACAACACCGACCAAGTGGCGAACGACAGAATGTTTAGGAGCTTTCTGCAATTCGTGCAACATCAGGCAAGAGAGACTCATGTCCAAAATGCAGGTGAAAACACTGGCAACTCTCGGACGGTCACCGCTAAGCAGTTCAAGGAACTGGGACCACCGGAGTTTTTGGGAGAGCCAAAACCACTTAAGGCGGAGACCTGAATAAAGGAGATCACCAAGATATTTGATGTATTGGGATGCTCCGCGGAGTAAAAGGTTCCCTTTGCCACCTTCATGTTGCGAGGAGAGGCAGATTACTGGTGGGAATCAGTAAAACGTACTCAGCCTGCCGCACTGAAGGAATCTCGGAAGAATTTCTAAGAGATGTTCAACGACAAGTACTTTCCCGAAAGTATTCGTCACATAAAGGAGGTTGAGTTTATCAAGTTGGAGCAAAAAAATATAACCTTGTCGTAGTACGAGGCTAAGTTTGCTGAGTTGTCCCAGTTTGCATCCCATTTGGTTGATAATGAGGAGAGAATGACGCGAACGTTTCTGCGAGGTTTGAGACCCAAAATACGTTAATACCTTTTTTCTCACAAATTGTGTTTGTATTCAGATGTAGTGAATATGGCTCAGTTATTGGAGCGCTATAATGAGCTAGCCCAACCAAAAGATAACGAGCAACAACACGATAATAATCGTACCGGTGGCAATGACCATCGGAACAATGATAACCATCGTGGAGGAAATTAGCATGCCAGAAATGGTAACCACTTCGGTGGTAATCATGACCAAGATAATAGAAGAAATGATTCAAGTGGAAAATTGAAGAAGAGAAGATTTAACGATGATGGGAAGACGTCGGCAGCAACACCAACAACAGCAACAAATTCTAGGGGAGGAGAACGATCGCTAATTAGATGCTATAGATGCGGAGAGGAGGGACACATAAGTCCAAACTGTTAACAACCTTCCAAGGTATGTTTTAGTTGTGGAAAAGACGGTCACACAGCTCAATTTTTTCCTGGAGCAAAATCAAGTCTAGCTAGGACGGTGGCACTAAAGGCGGATACGGACAAAACAAAGTAAGTGGTTTCAGGAAGAGCGTTTTTCGTGACTTCTCAAAAAGTGAGTAACCCGAACGAAGTTAGCACGGGTTAGTTAATTATAAAATCTTGTGAAGTCTATACCTTATTAGATATCGGTTCTACCCACTCCTACTTGCGCTCAACGTTTAAATTTAACTCCGGAGAAATTATACTTTGACTTATCTATTGAAACTCCATTAGGAGAAACCTTCATTACATGTGCTATCCAAGTCTTGGATAAAAGTCATAGTTTTGAATGATATTTCTATCGTTAAAAAATTTCCTGACGTATTCCTTGAAGAACTTCCTAGCCTACCCCAGAGCATGAAATCGAATTTTGTATTGACCCTAATACAAAACCTATTTCTAAAAACCCTCAAATAGTTCTTCACCTAAAACGAACGTAACATGCACCAAAGATGTTGGCTCGAGCTATTGAAGATTACAATAATACGATTTAATACCATACTAGTAAAGCAAACGTAGTAGCTGATGCATTAAATAGAAGATCATATGCGGGTACGAGTGCGATATTGTCAACGCAAAGGCCCATTTTACATGACTTGCAAAGGATGCGAATAGAGTTAAAGACTCCAGGGACCCACGTGATGACGGTCAATATATGAGTAGAACCGACTTTAATCGATAAAGTTAAAGCTGCTCAAGCTACAGACCTGGAGCTGATGCGTAAGAGGAAGAAAGTGCAAGAAGGTGCTATGCCGGAAGCAAGAATCGATGAAGAAGGAAAACTTCGAGTCAACTCCAGACATTGTGTTCCTAACGACCCTGATTCAAAGTATAAAATCATGATGGAGGCGCACAACACACCGTTTACAATCCATCCAGAGAGTAACAAAATATATCGTGATCTTCGACATACATTTTGGTGGAGCAATATGAAGAGAGAGATTGCGAAGTTTATCTTAAGGTGTCTAACTTGTCAACGAGATGTAACAATCCAGATTTTTAATTAAAAATTTAAATATTTATTGAATTATATAAATATTTAATGGATGTGTTTATCGTTGAATAAGTATTTGTTTAATTGATTTGATGTGATTTGATTATTTATTTGTTTAATAAATAATTAATGAGTTAAGGAAAATAATTATTTTGAAATAGTAATCTAATTTAATTTAATAAATAAGTTAGAGAGTTTATAATGATCAAATAAATTATTATATTATGCAATGAATTGTTATTAGAATTAATTAATTAAGTATGAAAACTTAATTAATTAGAAGTGTGAGAAATAACTATATTATAAGTGGTTATTAAAATAAATTAAAGTAGTTTTAATTTATTTTGCCAAACAAGGCTTAAATATATTAAGTCTTTAATTTTAAAGCGTTTTTCCAAACAAAGCCCTATGGCTTTTGGATTTTTAAATTTGATTTATTAGTAATATAAATTAAATTAAATAATATATAATAATTATGGTAACCGCTGAATTAATAAGGCCATTAGTAGTGTCGGTTTTAAACGTTTAAATAAGACGTGCGTTTGGGTTAGTTTTAGTTTACGTATAATGCATTTGGCTTAAGCCTAAGAAGAAAAATAGAAGTTTTCTGAGAAGGAGAATTACATAGGGTTTGAGAGAGAAGTATCAGAGAAAATTAAGAGAAAGGGTTCTGTAATTCCAAAACGTTTCTTAGTGATTAGCAAGTAATTTCAGAGCAAGAAAAGGTATGTTTTATAATCTTAACATATATCTTTTACAGTATAATTCCTTAGTCTCTGTGTTCTTGAAATTCACTCGCTGAGGTATAATATGTTTACAAAACTTTTCTGTAATCCATATGTTTTACTAATTGATGATGAAACCATATGTTTTGATAATAACTAGCATATATATATGATTGTAGTTTACAAATACGTTCAAAGAGAAACAAAATTGGTTTTACAGTGGACATATGAGGATTAACATGAACATGTTTTGGAGTATAACAAAATTAGTATGTAATTGTATGCTAATTGTGAAATTGAAGCTTATATATGTTAATTGGGCATGAATTTCAGAGAATCGTACTTTAAAGTAATCAAGTTTGGGTTATTATTAATATTATAGTGTTAAACAACGTTAACAATGGAGTTTTTCTTAAAAACAGTGTTTTCAAAGAATTAAGTTTTCTAAAGTAGTTGTTTAATTGTTGGTAATTGTTATATGGATGATTGTTAACGTTTATGTGTAGTTTACGATGAAGTTATGCATGTTAATTAGTGTTAGAAATTAAGTTATAGATGCGAAATTTAGTTGTTTGTTCTTCGTGGTTGGGTTCGCAAGTTTCAAATACTTGATTGCAAAAAATGGAGGCCCAACATCGAAATTCGCCCAGTAAAAGTTCACGCCACAGTATTTGAAATTTGCTGCCTAACGCTAATCTCAGCACTGCAAGGCACCACTGTTAGTTTAGTTCTCTTGTGCAAGTGACACGAGGACAAAAGTCTGAGTCGGACAATTTTGGCCTCCTGTAGTAAAATGGCCATAACTTTCTCATACGAACTCCGATTGAGTTGATTCAAGATGATCCGGAACGAGGACGAATAGACCTACAACTTTTATGCTTTAAGTGTTTTAATTTGAGGTCTGTAAAAATAGTTAAAATGGTGATCTTTAGGACTATTGTGTTTTTAGGGGCAATCGGAGGGCGTCAGGCATGCACATATGCATGTGTAGTGCTCCTGACGATAAAAGATGATGTCCTAAGTTACAAAACATGTATGTTAGTAATATAATGATGCTTAACATTAATAAATAATGTATTAGATAAGTTATAGAAGCATAGTAAGCATACACAAGAGAGGCAAATCGGGCGTGTGACGAATAAACGTCGAAACACCGTGCCAAGTGTTAATGAACTTAAAAAGTGTTTCAATTCAATTGAAATGAATATTATAGGATATGAAATGGGTTTAATATAAAACCAATAAGTAGTCCTAGCAAGACTTAAGCACTTGAATGAACTTCGATTATGAAATATAGTGAGATATAAGTTGAAAGTTAACACAATCTAATTGAACATTGTGTGCTAATTAATAGGAAAGATTATGAGATGTGGAGTAGAGTTTACATTACAATTACTATGTATTGTTATGTGACTAATAGTTGATTTGTATGATTATATAATTGTGTAGGGCACGTGAAGTGCAGATAACTGTAAGCTGTTAATCTATTATTGGTAAACAATGATCAAGGCAAGTCTTTTGGTTCCTATTTTCTATGTGGACTTGATGAACTATTTTAAATTGCATGATATGTTATGCATGTTGAAATCATGAAATGTTAAAGTAAATATATGACTGCATTGTTTTGGCTAAAGTAATGATGATTGAGTAAGGAACTCAATCATTATGTTTGCTGTGTAAACTAAAAGCATGTATGCCATGTTGTTTTAGTTATTATGATATGTATGTTTAGCATATTATTACGTGTTATGTGATGCATGAAAACTGTTAGATTTTGTTGGGCTATCGAGCTCACTCTTACAAATAACCACTTTTGCAGGTCAAGGAATTAAGGTAAGGATATGTGCTAAGTGAGTTATAGAGATCTATATTCACGAAGATTACTTATGTTTTATGAGAAATGTATTTCATATTTTGAATGTAACATGTTGTTGAATTGTAAGTTGAGTTATCCAATGTATATGGATATTAGTTATGATGTAAGACTTTGTATAGTCATTTTGTTGTAACGATTCATGATATAAGATTGAATTAAAGAGATGTAATGTAAAGGTTGGGATTCAGGGCAAGAAAGAAGGAAATGTATAAACGTTTTAAATATTCTGCAATTTTAGTATTTTTAATATCGAATAATGATGTAAAATTAGAGATTTAATGTATGATTAACGACCGAAGTCGAGATTTAAATGGTATGAATTTTGGGGTCGTTATAAGTTGGTATCAAAGCTGTAGGTTATAAACCTTAGGTAGGAGTACCTTAGGCTATAACCTTGGAGAAGAGAGGTGAAGATAATGAACGAATAAGCTCAAATAGAGTTTGAATAATAAGAAGAAATTTAAGAAATTTATAAAGAAGGGATTTAAACTTGCGTAAAAGGATTCAAAGAAGAATCTCGCAGAGTTATAAAGATTATGAATGTGGGGTTACCCAACTCCAATAATAAGGATGTAAGGTGATAATAAATAGACAATGTCTATAAGAAAAGAATGATAAAGAAGTTAAGAATAGAGAGTATGGTGCAATTGTACTCTTTAGTTATTGATGTATGGTATCTGGGCTAAACGATTCCTTCATGGAGCGGAGGTATATACGAACTAGTAACTCGGAACCTAGTTTGTTGGTTGTTTGGGGAAACCATTCAGTGTACCATATTGAAACTGTTAGAGACTCGATGTGTACCAAGTGTAGAAATGGACACGTATGATGAAAGTGTAGAACTCGAATGAAATTTTGAGTGATGTAACTGAAGTTATAAATTCTTAAAGGAAGAATTTGTTTTTATAAACAAGAAGATTCAAAGAAGAATCTATAAGATATAAAGATAACAAATGGGAGTTTCTTAACTCCAAAAGCCATGATAACGAATAATGTTGTAAATGATGAAAAAGGGAAAGAATGAGGATCGTAAAACAAAACGATCACGAGTTAAGAAAAGAATGTTAAGGGAGATGATTATAGAATAAGATCACGACGTGATCTGTTTAAGTTATAAAAGAAAGATGGTATGTAATATTTGAATGATTATAACTTAATGCTATGAAGGTGGTGTACTATGATAGTATGAGAAAAACTCATGAGGAGTTATAGATAATGTGATACGAGGAATTTGTATCAAGCAAAGAGCAAGTTATAAGCAAGATAGAGTTAGGAGGGATTTCAATTGAGGACTCAGGTGGTGGCTGAGTTATACAAACCTTTGTATGGGTGAGGGTTTTGTGCTTGTACTCAATTTATCACATTGATAATCATTGGAATGTTTGTGTCGCACTATTTGCTATATGCCTGTTGAGAAGGTGATTCTTTTCTCATGTGTATAACAGATAGGTAGAGTATAGTTAGAGAATATTATAAGGTTAAGTGCGAGTTCTTAAAACTCATACTTATGGTAGGTTTGTGACTTATAATTATATGGTATATTTTTGAACCCCTCGTGAATGGACGCTTTATGAATTCGACTAGGATAAGTTCTTAAACTCATATGATTGTGGTAAGTTCCTGAACTCATAACGTGTGGTAAGTTTGACGAACTGGGTATAGATAAGTGTGAATGGAGTATTGAGGGTAATATGAATAGATAAACCTATTAAGCAATGAATCATTATAGAAAGTGGAGTTGATGGTGGAAGCATAGGTATTCTAAATCTACTAGCTATGCTAGACTTTCAAAATTTATTGACTTCGTGCTGATGTTTACACTTTTATTTTCTTGAAAAACATTGGATCAAATGATGGAACCAATGAGTTTTAACAACAATATTGTTATTCATATGTCTATGCTAATTACTTCGGCTAGACAAAAATGATTTGCAATATATCAAAATGTATTTTATATCATTAATGTATCATGTAACCTGGTATAAAGATGATAAAAATGATGGAGTCATCAATACAGTATTACCTAGTGTTGGATGTGATCTAAGGATCGTCAGCCCACTATGGTATGATGTAGTATGATAAAGTCACCAAATGACGGCATCCTCAACGGACTGTAAATACAGTGCGGTATCATGACGTCATATTTTTTTTTTGAGATTTCTTTAAAATATGAGAATACATATGTATGTATGTATATGTATATTTTGGTTGATGTACGAATTGTTGTAGAGGTCTATGCTATTTGATTCAGCTAGACAAATATTGAAAGATGTTCGTGAAATTCAAGAGTTTCTTGAGAAGTTATGCCAAACCAAATTGTTTTGGTGCGGATTCAGATGTTGAAAATCTGAGATGAACAACCCTATTATTTAGGGGTTGAACCTAGTTTTATACTTTGTGCTGAAATGTTTGTGCACAATACATGTACGAAGGATTGATCCCCTAAGTACCTTTAAGTCATTATAGTCGTATGACTATAAAAATTAAAGTTGAAAGATTACTTATAACTGTGGACAAGGTTCGTGGTCATTAGACCCTCAGTTGAATGCTTGCACTCTAAATTCTGAGATGAACAACTCTTTTATTAGAGGTTACGCTTAGTTTATACTTTGCGCTGAAATGTTTGTGCACAATACATGTACAATAGGTTGATAACCTAGAGTACTTGCGGAGGGTGTTTCCAGTCTGTGTGATTGACAAACATTCTGCAAAAGAGGGTTTAAAGTGTGAAGAACCGGGGGTAAAGCACTATTAAGCCTAGAGAAGAGTTCACGGTCTTGTGACCCTCGGCATGATTTGGAATCTTTTAAATTCCTGAGTTATTCGTACTACTTCCCAATTATTGAACAATTGTGGAAGATTCATGTTATTCTGCACGATGGAAGTGAAAAATGAAATTATTCCTTAGAAAGAAGTAAGTCGTAGAATACGACACTGAATGATGAATATATTGAATAAGTGAGAAAAGAGATTTTGAAGTGAGAAGTATATGAGTTATCAAAGAATAACTTGAAACTTTTAATAGAAAAGTTAATAATTGTAGAAAGATATTTGTGAAAAGAAAGTGGTTATAGAGACCAATGAATGAATGAAGTAGTGACATAAAATCTATTTTGATAGATTGAATATTAATTGATAAAATTTTGAGGACAAAATTCTTAGAAGAAAGGGTGAATGTAATATCCCGTGTGTTGATGACAACGATCCTTAGAAAAGGAATTGAGTTCAAGTGAAAGTTATTAAATGAAACCTATAATTTGTTAAAGTAATGAATGTAGTAGGAAATATAAATCTATATTTAGATAAAATGATGAAAGATTACTAAGTTAATTGTTTAATTTCTGTCTTCGATTCTGGGGACATAATCTTTGTAAGTAGGGAAGAATGTAACGAATGTGTTGTTTGAGTTGTGATTCTGGGTACAGAATCCTTGTAAGGAGCGAATGATGTAACAATCCAGATTTTTAATTAAAAATTTAAATATTTATTGAATTATATAAATATTTAATGGATGTGTTTATCGTTGAATAAGTATTTGTTTAATTGATTTGATGTGATTTGATTATTTATTTGTTTAATATATAATTAATGAGTTAAGGAAAGTAATTATTTTGAAATAGTAATCTAATTTAATTTAATAATTAAGTTAGAGAGTTTATAATGATCAAATAAATTATTATATTATGCAATGAATTGTTATTAGAATTAATTAATTAAGTATGAAAACTTAATTAATTAGAAGTGTGACAAATAACTATATTATAAGTGGTTATTAAAATAAATTAAAGTAGTTTTAATTTATTTTGCCAAACAAAGCTTAAATATATTAAGTCTTTAATTTTAAAGCGTTTTGCCAAACAAAGCCCTATGGCTTTTGGATTTTTAAATTTGATTTATTAGTAATATAAATTAAATTAAATAATATATAATAATTATGGTAAATCATTTGAATTAATAAGGCCATTAGTAGTTATCGGTTTTAAACGTTTGAATAAGACGTGCGTTTGGGTTAGTTTTAGTTTACGTATAATGCATTTGGCTTAAGCCTAAGAAGAAAAATAGAAGTTTTCTGAGAAGGAGAATTACATAGGGTTTGAGAGAGAAGTATCAGAGAAAATTGAGAGAAAGGGTTCTGTAATTCCAAAACGTTTCTTAGTGATTATCAAGTAATTTCAGAGCAAGAAAAGGTATGTTTTATAATCTTAACAAATATCTTTTACAGTATAATTCCTTAGTCTCTATGTTCTTGAAATTCACTCAGTAAGGTATAATATGTTTACAAAAATTTTCTATAATCCATATGTTTTACTAATTGATGATGAAACCATATGTTTTGATAATAACTAGCATATATATATGATTGTAGTTTACAAATACGTTCAAAGAGAAACAAAATTGGTTTTACAATGGACATATGAGGATGAACATGAACATGTTTTGGAGTATAACAAAATTAGTATGTGATTGTATGCTAATTGTGAAATTGAAGCTTATGTATGTTAATTGGGTATGAATTTCAGAGAATCGTACTTTAAAGTAATCAAGTTTGGGTTATTATTGATATTACAGTGTTAAACAACGTTAACAATGGAGTTTTTCTTAAAAACAGTGTTTTCAAAGAAATAGGTTTTCTAAAGTAGTTGCTTAATTGTTGGTAATTGTTATATGAATGACTGTTAACGTTTATGTGTAGTTTACGATGAAGTTATGCATGTTAATTAGTGTTAAAAATTAAGTTATAAACAGAAATTTAGTTGTTCGTTCTTCTTCGTGGTTGGAGTTCTGCAAGTTTGGCGCTGACGTCAAAAATAGAGCCCCTAAGATCGAAATTTACCAAATACCTTAAAATTAAATATTGGCCTCAGTACAAAATTCAAGCGCCCAATAATTGAAATTAGCGCCATTGCACCAATCTCAAGATCATGGCGCCTTTGGTTAGCCTAGTTCTTCGTCATGGACAAAAGTCTAAGTCGGATAGTTTTGGCCTCCTGTAGTAAAACGGCCATAACTTTCTCATACGAACTCTGATTGAGTTGATTCAAGATGATCCGGAACGAGAACGAATAGACCTACACCGTTCATGCTTTAAGGTTTTTAATTTGAGGTATGTAACAGTAGTCAAAATGGTCATCTTTAGGACTGTTGTGTTTTTAGGGGCAATCGGAGGGCGTCGGGCATGCACATATGCATGTGTAGTGCTCCTGATGATAAAAGATGATGTCCTAAGTTACAAAAAATGTATGTTAGTAAATATAATGATGGTTAGCATTAATAAATAATGTATTAGATAAGTTATAGAAGCATAGTAAGCATACACAAGAGAGGCAAATCGGGCGTGTGACGAATAAACGTCGAAACGCCGTGCCCAGTGTTAATTAACTTAAAAAGTGTTTCAATTCAATTGAAATGAATATTATAGGATATGAAATGGGTTTAATATAACCAATAAGTAGTCCTAGCAAGATTTAAGCACTTGAATGAACTTGGATTATGAAATATAGTGAGATATAAGTTGAAAGTTAACATAATCTAATTGAACATTGTGTGCTAATTAATAGGAAAGATTATGAGATGTGGAGTAGAGTTTACATTACAATTACTATGTGTTGTTATGTGACTAATAGTTGATGTGTATGATTATATAATTGTGTAGGGCATGTGAAGTACATTATAAGCTGTAAGTCGTTTGTAAGCGCCCCAAATCGGGTATCTTCCAACTGTGACGGATGGTGCTATATTGACAACATTCATACATTCATTCAATTGAAAAGTCTCAAAGAACGAATATACCCTCTATATATTTAAAGTAATATTTACATTTTCCAAGTTCTAAACCCATTACAAAGTTTCTTTGTCATAATATCAGTTATATTACAACAATAGACCTATACTATTACAAAACAGCTTAGAAATCTGCCTTAGCTTTTCCTTTATCTTTTCCTAATCCTTCGGGACGTTAAGTCTTAGCTGTATTCATATGGTTCAAGCAAGAGTGAGCATAACTAGCTCAGCAAGTATAACAATTTAATAACAACATGCTTGACACATACAAATCGTATATCTTCGATAACTGAACAATAGTTATGAAGTACTACTGATAATTCAAAATAACACTTCATCTTTTCTTTCAAAATGTTTTACAATAACAACAGTATTAGTAAAACATTCACTCCGGTCAGAGACCTCGAGTATTTATTCTTTATTGGAAAAGGACAACCCGGAAGCAAATCCGTAAGCCCGATATTACTTACGAGCACTTCTAGGTGATTAGCCTATTGTACTCTATGTTGATCAACACTACATCCGTTAAACGTATGTACGTTTAAGCATTTGGCAACCTCACGTGCCTGTCATTTTACCGACCAAACATTTGTTTAACATTTTAGTCTTCTGTTGAAAACCATAACAAGTAGTTGACAAAAGATAGCAACCATTGACAATACATGATTAGATTATCAATATTTCAAGTCTAGACAAAGGAAGTGGCTTTAACTTCAAATATCTCAATTTATGTGAAAGAATACATGAACATCAAAAACTTGTTCAGATTGAACTGAAACAAGAGTTAGAATACTTGCCTTTAGAGTCTGCTACGGTGTTTTAACTTTATATTCAAGTCGTTCAAGTCTTTACAATACATGATCACATAATGCCTTACATTAGGTCACATATAATCAAGTATGTATATGACTATATCATACTCTTTATTTCAATCTAATTGTGTACTAGATTCAATTACTATTCGTTCTGGTTTGTCATTTACCATTGCATTTATATTTGACTAGGCTATCTTCACCTTTACATTACACTCCTTAAGGTTTTAACAAAGTTTAGCAATGTTACATTACCTCCCTTAAGTTATGTTTACTTTTATTTCTTTTCTTTGCACTTAGAAAATTTCCTTACTATCTTTGTTTCGAGATCTGAGTCATTTGCGGATTTGATTTATACTACATCATCTCATGCTGCAATGTGAGCCTTATTGCATCTCGACCGGACTTGGCTTGTATTTCACTTACTTATTGAAACTAAGGTTCATACTGCAGTGAACTCTTGTAGTATGCTCGATTCATTCGATTTTGCGCATGTGCTGTGTCTTTTTTGCCTAGGGTTGGCGGCGCCATGGACATAACTCTGCACCGAATAATAATTTCAGTTTTGAAATTTTGTTAACTTCCCGGACGCATAACTTCTTCGTTATAAGTCCAAATTGGCTCGTTCAAAAGCCTACGGTTCACAAATTACGTACTCTACATGACCATTCAAGAATTTTATCTATTTGACTTTGTTTGCTAAAAATTCACCTATTGGTTCATTTTTAACGTAAACGATAAACGTTCGTGAACGTTCAATGCTCGTTTCTTCGTTCTAAGTCGGAATCCGATCATTTTTGAGTCCGCAACTCTTAAATGCCAATTATGACTTGTCTCTATTGGAAAACAAAGGTTTCGTGATCCAACACAAAATTTGAGTTTCATTCCGAGAATTTTACGTATTCGACGTTTATCGTCCAATCGTGCAAATTCTGGCAATTCTTCATTCTTATGATTTGTTCAACATTACAAATGACTTCCATTCATCATGTGAACATTTTAACATCCTTAATACAACAACTTATATTCATGGTTGGATTTTTGGACTTATTCTTCGAGAGCTCATAACTTGTCAAATTATAAACTACTTAAGATTTGATTATTTATGACTTATGACAATCAAAGTTTCTTAACAATCATTTCTCATATGTTCTCAACATATAACTTAACTTATGTATACATGATACATATAATCATATAAGTTCTTTTACATTCATTTCATTTCTCTTAATAAACTTCTTACAAGTTCATATTATTTTCACATAAGTTTATAACTCATGCTAGCTTAAATGACTTATTATCAACTTAATTGGCTTAAGTTCATTACTTACTCATTCATGTTTCTTAATCCCATTTTTCTTATCATCCTATTATGATAGAGATAGAAGATATTTTGAGAAGAAGTCTTACTTTAGAAGTCTTTGATAAGTAGCTTCTTCTTTTCTTGGCTTATGGAAGTGACTTATTTGCAACTTAATCTCTCTAACACTTAAGCACTTTGTGATGTCTAGATTATTTGAGCAACCAACAAATGGCTTGCAAACTTCTCCTATTTATAGAATTTCCAAGGTTAGGGTAGTTTAGTCTTTAAAACATCCCACCTCCTTAAACCACCTCCTTACTATTCATTACTTGCAAAGCACAACTTAAATCTTACACTTGGTCATTACACTTTAGTCTTGATCAATACTCCTACTTGATCATCACACTTACTTGATCACCACATCACTTGGTCACCACACATTCAACCATATTAATATGGTTTGCCCCGTGGGTCAACCAATTTATTGGACTTTAGTTTTGGGCTTGGATTAATAAATCCTTTGGGCTTTGCATTAATAAACACTTATTAGTTCATTAATAATAGTTGGGCCTCTCCCTTTAATTCATTTGGACTTGTCCCTAATTATTAATCAATCATCCAAGTCCATTAACATTTCTTGATGTATTTTCGTATTCTAATTCTTATAGAATTTATATACGGTATTTCATCATTCATACCAACTCATATAATACTTCGTATTATACTCGTGATATTTGTAAGACGTCTGTGAATAATTTTTAATAAACAACTATACGTCCGTGATTTTAGTTTCTAAATAGTATTCTTTCATTCTCTTATAAATAGGATGCTTAGTTAGAATTGAAAACCACACCAGAATCAGAGAATTCTTCTTCTATAATCTTGAGCGTATTTCTTTAGAGTTTTAGAAATCTTTGAGCATAGAAAACAGTGAATATTTTCATCAAGAATATCCCCGCTGTGACGCCCCCAATTCGGGTTACCTGACTCCCGAGTTTGGTGTTCACGATCCACAATATAAATAACATTTAACTACCCATAATCTATATAGATTGAATCTTACATAAGTTTTTATCAGAGTTTTATAATACATCACCCAGGTTTTCTAACCTTAACTTTACAAACATACCCTTTAGATATACAAAAAGGGTTTACAAAGACAACATCATAAATATGTTAATCATAACTAGTTTATTACAACGCCTTTGCCTTTATTCCTCGCAACACCTCCTGCCACTTCGTCCCTAGCTGAAATGTTTTATTTAGCAAGGGTGAGCAACAAATACTTATCTGCTTTCGAAAGACCTATAACCAATAATATCGGTCTTACAATTAGCACAATTATTCATAACACGTAACACTGTAGTTCACAGTCAAACTTCTCCTAGGCACATTACCACATAGCCACATCAGTGTTTATAACCTATATAAACACATAACAAGTCTAACTATACCAGTCTTGTTGGACTTCGGTCCATTCTCGGTGTTCCGGTCACCCTATCCACACAATTAACACATTGATTGTCCATTAAACTTGGTCTCTAAGCTTCAATATTAATTTAGATAAGTCAATTATCAATTATAATATTTTTAGGAAGCTTTTAATAATTATCAAGCAATTATTATAATTTATAATAATTTTTCAAACATCGGAATCATTTTTAAATGATTTAATTATCAAATAATCTTATCATTATTAATATTTAATAATATTAAAATATTAATAACATACTTGTCAAAATATTAAAGTTATTATCAATAACTTAAAATATTTTTAAATCAACAATATTCCACTTAAATGATTTTTAAAGTAATTAAAGTCCTTTTTAAATCACCACCATTAATATATAAATATCAATGAAATTATCATCTAAATATTAAAAGTCATTAATTATAACTTAAAATATTTTTAAACTTTTTTCTCATTGTTAAATGATTTTTAAATCAATAAAATCATTTTTAATTCATTTATTTAATATCATAATTAAATAAATCAAATATCATTAATATTAATTTATTAATGAAAATTCTCCAAAAATATTGAAAATTATATTTTATAATTTAAAATATTTTCTAACACTTTATTCTCAATTAAAATGATTTTTAAATCATTTAAATCATTTTATCTTATTTATTTAACTTAATAATGAAATAAATCTAATATCATTAATATTAAATTATTAATGAAAATTCTCCAAAAATATTAAAAGTTACATTTTATAACTTAAAATATTTTTAAATACAATAATCTTATTTAAAATGATTTTCATAATATTAAAATTTTTTCTCTAATTTATT
Source organism: Panax ginseng (assembly GCA_020205605.1). Lineage (NCBI taxonomy): Eukaryota > Viridiplantae > Streptophyta > Magnoliopsida > Apiales > Araliaceae > Panax > Panax ginseng. Next base: position 55,269,149 of record CM035138.1, on the reverse strand, counting down.
TAATACACTAATTAAATAAATTAAATACCTTTAATATTTAAATAATTATAAATATTAAAGAAAAATATTCCAATTGGTCAGAAATTATTTTTCATATTTTAAAATAATTTTTAAAACCATTTTTGGTAATTTTTAGAATTTATTTCTAATTTTTATTAATTTCCGGAATATTTAGAAAATAAAATAAATAAATCCGTCGCTAATAGCCTATAGCGACACTTAGCGTCGCTGTTGGTGTTCTTGAGCTCAAGAACACCGACAAATGACGAGATCAACACGTTCCACGTTTCAATCATTGTAACTTTTCTGTTCATTCTGTGTTCTTAGCTACCTTGATTAATCGATCATGTAGACAAACTGTAATACTACAATACTCAGTCATTACTTCGGTCATAACATCACATAATATGAAGATCTGAGCGGCTAAACCCTTGTCGAATAGTTTCGGAATTTTTTACGGGTTTAAACAGTTTCAAGTGATCACTTTCAAGCTTAATCGAATCTATATTCATTTCATGTTTTAAGTGGTTTGATGGTTCAAATTTGTAGTACGTGGTCAAGGAACATGTACAAATCAATGATCATTTAACCAACATCACACTGCTAGATTAGTCCCGGCCAAACTTCGGATGTAAACGGAGTTCATACTGAGATTTTCGGGTTTTCGAGAAAACATCAAAAGCAGAATAGAATGATCTACTTTGACCACTCGTCACGATCGATCCGTTGCATTTATAAGTGATATAAAGACCTAAAGTTATAGTAAAAATAACCATCTACAAAATGGGTACAACAAAAACATCAAAACATGAAAATACTGACAGATCTGATCGCTACAAAACGTTGTCAGACACTGTTTATCACGTTCTGGGTTACCCAGAATTCGACCCGGTCATGGCCGGTCAACGGTCTTTGACCGTTTATATCTCCCGATCCAGACATCTAATGACACTGATTCTTTTTGAAACTTAAAGGCCACACAACAGGCTACATGTTACAAGTTTTAAACATCAAAAACACGTAACACACTAGGAGTTATAAAATCGGACATTTGACTGAAAATCACAGATTTCCAGATTTCCAGATTTTGAAAAACACTAAATTCGTGCACTTTGATGTTATGGGTTCATGATTTATCAAACCAGAACTTCAATTGACACCTTATTACATATCTTTGAACAATCAATTACAACATTTAACAAGGAATTGAAGGATTTCAAAATTTAGGGTTTTATACCTTTTATGCTTGATTTTCAATTCTGACTTTTGATTTTTGGATCTTGGGTGATCTAAGGCTGTATAAATGACTGATCTACTATAATATTTCGGAGCTTTGAGATAGAGAGAGAGTTGGTGAGAGTAAGTTAGCAATATGGCTAATTTTTATGAACTTTCTCTCTCTAAATCTTATATATATTGCTTGATGTTGCTTGGATTTGATGTATTTCGGTTGGGAGCTGAATTTGGTTGAGTTTTAGAGTCACAAAGTCAAGAGAGTTTGTGACCTAATAAAGTGGTAGCCATTTTGCAAGCTACATAATAAATAATGCACAAAGGGCATTTTTGTCATTTCTTAATTTTCTAGAATTTCTCATTTGATGAAACCCTTAGGGTTTAGGGTTTGAGCATACTAAAATTTAGGGTTTGGACAAATTTAGGATTTAGGTTTTTAACCTCAAATATTTAGCAACTTGGATTTCAAAAATTTTCTAATTAAATTTTAAAATAGAAAATTTTGATTTCTAAATTATAATTAGGGCTTCCTAATTATTTTGTAATTTCAATCATGAATCATTATTTGCTAATTAGGACTATTTTATCCTAATTAAAATTGCTAATTTAGCACTTAGGGTCAAATTTGTACATTATAATTTATAACCCAAAAATTAGGGTTTTAAATAGAAAAATAATATTTCAATTTTTAGAAATTAGATTTCCCAATTAGATTAGGGTTTCTAAAATAGAAAGTTACCATACAAAAATATAATTAGAGATTTCTAACCATATTTAAGTTTAATAAATACTTTAGGCATGCTAATAAAAATTAGGGTTGCATAATTAGGGTTTACAATTCCCGGTTTTGAAATTAGGGTTTCCCGGCGTACAATTAGGGTTTTAATTGTACAATTTATTTTCTAAATTTAAGATTAGGGTTTTAAATCCCTTATTAAGGTTTATTAAATACAAACCTTATCCGGTCAACCATTGATCAACATTTCTATACAGTCCAAACACATAATCAACAATACAATTATTTTAATTGTATTTTCTACCGAATCCCTATCCGAAAATTAGGGTTAGGGTTTTCTAAAGTTGTCAAGCACAACTCTACTCTAATTTCTCAGTCAAAACATATATTGACTAATTCTCGAGACTTGTCTCACAAATTCTTAGTACACTATTAACAGTCAATGTCAATATATTAAAAAAAAAATTATTGGTAAAATTTTGATTATTCGAAATCCCGGGTTATCACATTCACCCCTCCTTAAAAGGATTCCGTCCTCGGAATCACCGCTTTCTTATTCTCTACAATCTTTTAAAGTTGTATCATCAATTCATTTTTTTATCAACACAATATTAAATTGTGTCTTAATTTCGAACATGAGACTTGAATCTATAAAAGAAAACAATTCTCAGCCATATCAAACTAATATTACTCGCGTAATTAAATATTAAGCAAAATCGTTACTCTTTGCTACCTCAAGCAGACCCCATCGCCTCAAATGCAAAGTCATGTTAAATGTACAGGCGGTTGATCTTCTGCTATGCAGGTCCTCTGATTGCCAAGGTTCCACTCTAGGGTCCCTTATTGGCGCCTTTCCTTCTCGGCATTTCTCTTGGACAATTCCTTACAAATGATCGGTTGATCCACAGCATAACAACCTTGTATCTTCTTCTTGATTGGGACAATTTGGTGACATATGCCCCCTCTTGTCGCAGATTGTAACAAACTCCCTTCTTCTTTAGACAAACTCCAGCATGATTCTTCCCACAATTCGCATAAGGCTCTGCTCCTTTCCTATTCCCTTCAATTTTACTACCCGATTGGGTATTCTCGCTCCACTTCCTTTTGTTAGGGTTACTACCACCGCTGCTTCCACCTTCATTGGTCTTCTTCTTTTCTCCTGATGAAAACGAGATGCAGCCTCGCTTCCTCCTTCAAACAATTAATGCTTTCTCCAATAATGCTGCATAAAAGTGTTGATCTGCAAACCACGACTACTTTGTTATAAATTCGGCTTCAATCCGTTCTCAAACCTTCTTGCCTTTCTCGCCTCGTATCACACGATGAGGTGAAAATCGTGCCAATTCGTTGAATTTAGCAAGATACTCTCAAGCAGACATATTCTCTCGCTTAAGTTCCAAGAACTTAACTTCCATCTGAGCTTGCATACTCGGCGAGAAGTAATTCTCAAAGAACAACTCCTTAAATCTGGTCCATGCTACTACCGCTGTACCCGCTCTTGCTTGATTGGTTTCCCACCAATAATTGGCTTCTCCCTTCATTAAGTATGTCACAAAAGTCGTCTTTTGCTCTTCCACCACTCGCGCAATCACGAACGCTTTCTCCATTTCTTTCACCCAAGTTTGGGCTTCGATCGGATCTGTAGTCCCCTTAAATTTCGGCGGTCCTACCGCTTTAAAATCCTTAAAATTAGCCAATCTGTCGATTGGCTGATTCCTTACTCTTCCCCTAGCTGGAACCCTATTTTCCATAGCACAAAGATATCCACGTAAATTTTGCATCGGGTCCGCTTAACCTCCTTCGTTATTCAACGATTGTTCTTCTCTTTGATTGCGATTCGCCGCTTTAGGCAAGTGACATGATCTCGATTTAAAATAAAATCTTATATTAATTTCTTCTATACACAAATTCTTAACACAATAAGAATTCAACACATAGTTCTCATTTAATCGCATATTTATTCAAATAGCACATAGTACCTATATAGTACTTAACACATATAACTATCCCTTTAAAATAATACTAGGGTTAACACACACAACTTTACAAAAGTTGCAATTCTCCAACTTTACACAAAAGTTGACATTCTCCATTTTCACATTACTATTTCAGTTCATCAAACTTACCACACTTATGAGTTCATTAACTTGCCACAATTATATTAGTGTATGAACTTATCCTAGTCGAGACCTTTGGCGTCCATTCATTTGAGGGTTCAAAACATTTCATATAATTATCGTCATTAATTTATCATAAGTATGAGTTTTAAGAACTCACAAATTTATCTTAATCTTATATTCATATAGAAAATAAAGATTTTATTCATTACAAACATATATTTATATATGTTTACACATTGTTCTCGATATTACAACGCTTAATATCAAAAGCTTCTACCAAAAGATACTACACTTATATCTTAATTATCTATCGACCACTGCCTTCTCCAGTCTTATTCTTGCTAGGACACTTATTGAATCCGTGCCCTGTTTGCCCACAGGAAAAACACTTCCTCATAGGACAATGCAAAGAGATATGTCCTTCCTGCTTATAGTTGAAGCAGACATTCTTCCACATCATGCATTCTCTAGCGTGAGTCTTTCCACACTTGATACAAGCTTGCTTCTTCTTCGGGTTTGAATTTCCAGAGTTGTCGCTGTCTTTGTTTCTCTTCCTTTTCTTCTTGTCTTTCTTGCTGGTTCCTTCAGACGATCCTGCACCTTCAGTCTTCATCCTTTCAACCTGCGCCCTGAGCTCGTTCCGTTCTTCTGTCATTTCACGTAATGCCCGCTCCGTCTTCCACAACTCCTCCAAGAGAAATACCTTGCTTCGGAGTTCCTGGACTTCCACAGATAGCTGATCTTGTTCACCAACCTTGATCTTATTCTTCAGTTCCACCTTAACTGGCTCAGACTCTGCCTCCTCGTCTCCACTTAGATACATCTCAGGATAATCGTCATGATCACTCCCAAGATTGATCATTGGTTCATCTTTCCCCACTTCTTCAACAGACTCGCTATATGCTGGCACCTCGGCTACTGGCACTGGTGCAACAGCCGCTGGCATCTCCGTACCCATTTCGTCTTTTCCAGACATCCTACAATCAGTTTAAACAACTTGATTAGTACTTCACCAATACAAACTTCTCACACTATGTGTCCACTTTTCTCATTATCGTTGCACTTTGGCAATCTCTCACTTAGTACTCTATTTGAGTATTCTCTATCTCGCTTTTGGTTATAATCCTAGGGTTTTTTTTTCCCACCCCACTTAAGGTTTATAACCTACAGCTCTGATACCAACCTGTGACACCCCCAAATTCGGGTTACCTGACTCCCGAGTTTGGTGTTCACGATCCACAATATAAATAACATTTAACTACCCATAATCTATATAGATAGTATCTTACATAAGTTTTTATCAGAGTTTTATAATACATCACCCAGGTTTTCTAACCTTAACTTTACAAGCATACCCTTTAGATATACAAAAAGGGTTTACAAATACAACATCATAAATATGTTAATCATAACTAGTTTATTACAACGCCTTTGCCTTTATTCCTCATGACACCTCACCTTACCTCGCCACTTCGTCCCTAAATGAAATGTTTTATTTAGCAAGGGTGAGCAACAAATTTGCCTCAGCAAGTTAATACATACAATAAATGTATAAGTATTCAAATCAATGGACTATCTATTTTGATAGAATGAAACCAAAGTTCGGGGAACTTTGAAATAGTGAACAAATCGTTATTCAATAACAAGTATTCTCGTATTCTATACAACATAATAATTCAATAATGAAAGAGTACAACGCTTTCAAAGTTTTCTACGATATTCTAATGAATAATCAAGAATCAATTCTACTGAAATATCAAAGTGGAATGTTTTCCAGATTTATCTTGAGCGATCCATTGGATCTTGAACTTCTCTTCTCGAGTAACTATCAAAGTTATACTTTGATATACCCAGTGTATCGATAACCGTAAAGATTAAATCATACCCTCCGCAAGTATAACAAGTGATCACTTTATTATACCTATATTATGCATAATACTTAAGTCAGCAAGAATGATCGAATATACGATTTAATGATATTCCCTTTTTATAAAGGTTGTTCTTCTCGATCCTCGTAATCAAGATTTTGATTTAACAACGAAATCTTGTGATTTCAAATTTATTTACTTCTCGATCTTAATGTAAATAATTGGCATCGATCTATCAATAATAATTGAATTCTCTTCTCGAACTTATCAAGTTCTAACTAATATTAAATCTAGCCAAAATAATTAGCTAAGACATTTCTCAAAGATAATTTGACAATAAGCAGAATTATCAGATTGTCAATTCTAACTTCTACTAGATATGAATATCCAACAACAGTTATTCTACAAATATATATTTCTGAATCAATAATTCAATTTGAATTATTAAGCATGCACTAACTGCGAATAATCAACAACAAATTCCCTAGATGTGGTGTAATTAGCAATAATTAACCACTATAATAATTGAATAAATTTAACTTAAGGTTGAGTTAGGAAACTTGCCTCTTCCGCTGATTACAGCTACACCAAATACTTATCTGCTTTCGAAAGACCTATAACCAATAATATCGGTCTTACAATTAGCACAATTATTCATAACACGTAACACTGTAGTTCACAGTCAAACTTCTCCTAGGCACATTACCACATAGCCACATCAGTGTTTATAACCTATATAAACACATAACAAGTCTAACTATACCAGTCTTGTTGGACTTCGGTCCATTCTCGGTGTTCTGGTCACCCTATCCGACAATTAACACATTGATTGTCCATTAAACTTGGTCTCTAAGCTTCAATATTAATTTAGATAAGTCAATTATCAATTATAATATTTTTCTAAGCTTTTAATAATTATCAAGCAATTATTATAATTTATAATAATTTTTCAAACATCGGAATCATTTTTAAATGATTTAATTATCAAATAATCTTATCATTATTAATATTTAATAATATTAAAATATTAATAACATACTTGTCAAAATATTAAAGTTATTATCAATAACTTAAAAATATTTTAAATCAACAATATTCCACTTAAATGATTTTTAAAGTAATTAAAGTCCTTTTTAAATCACCACCATTAATATATAAATATCAATGAAATTATCATCTAAATATTAAAAGTCATTAATTATAACTTAAAATATTTTTAAACTTTTTTCTCATTGTTAAATGATTTTTAAATCAATAAAATCATTTTTAATTCATTTATTTAATATCATAATTAAATAAATCAAATATCATTAATATTAATTTATTAATGAAAATTCTCCAAAATATTGAAAATTATATTTTATAATTTAAAATATTTTCTAACACTTTATTCTCAATTAAAATGATTTTTAAATCATTTAAATCATTTTTATCTTATTTATTTAACTTAATAATGAAATAAATCTAATATCATTAATATTAAATTATTAATGAAAATTCTCCAAAAATATTAAAAGTTACATTTTATAACTTAAAATATTTTAAAATACAATAATCTTATTTAAAATGATTTTTCATAATATTAAAAATTTTTCTCTAATTTATTTAATACACTAATTAAATAAATTAAATACCTTTAATATTTAAATAATTATAAATATTAAAGAAAAATATTCCAATTGGTCGAAATTATTTTTCATATTTTAAAATAATTTTAAAACCATTTTGGTAATTTTAGAATTTATTTCTAATTTTTATTAATTTTCTAATATATTAAAATAAAATAAATAAATCGTCAAGCTAATAGCCTATAGCGACACTTAGCGTCATTGTTGGTGTTCTTGAGCTCAAGAACACCGACATACAGCGAATCAGATCAACGTTTTCCCACGTCAATCGCTTGTAACTTCTCATTCATTCGGTGTTCTTAGCTACCTTAGATAATCGATCATGTAGATAAACCGTAATACTACAATACTCGGTCATTACTTCACCATAACATCACATAATATGAAGATCGGCGGCTAAACCTCACCGTCGAATCAAGTTTTCGGAATTTTTCCGGTTTAAGCAGTTTCAAGTGATCACTTTCAAGCTTAATCGAATCTATATTCTGTTCATGTTTTAAGTGGTTTGATGGTTCAAATTTGTAGTACGCAGGTCAAGGAACATGTACAAATCAACAGATCATTTAACCAACATCACACCTGCTAGATTAGTCCCGGTCAAACTCGGACAGAAACGGAGTTCATACTGATTTTCGGGTTTTCGAAAACATCAAAAGCGAATCGAAACGATCTACTTTGACCACTCGTCACGATCGATCCGTTGCATTTATAAGTGATATAAAGACCTAAAGTTATAGTAAAAATAACCATCTATAAAATGGGTACAACAAAAACTTCAAAACATGAAAATATCGACAGATCGATCGCTACAAAACGTTGTCGGATTAATCGTTTATCACGTTCGGGTTACCTAGAATTGACTTATTACATGGTTAGGTCAACTGTCTTTGACCGCTTATATCTCCGATCCGGACATCTAATGACACCGATTCTTTTTGAAACTTAAAGGCCACACAACAAAGCTACATGTTACAAGTTTTAAACATCAAAAACACGTAACACACTAGGAGTTATAAAATCGGACATTTGACTGAAAATCACAGATTTCCAGATTTCCAGATTTTGAAAAACACTAAATTCGTGCACTTTGATGTTATGGGTTCATGAAACCTTATTACATATCTTTGAACAATCAATTACAACATTTAACAAGGAATTGAAGGATTTCAAAATTTAGGGTTTTATACCTTTTATGCTTGATTTTCAATTTTGACTTTTGATTTCTGATCTTGGGTGATCTAAGGCTGTATAAATGACTGATCTACTATAATATTTCGGAGCTTTGAGATAGAGAGAGAGTTGGTGAGAGTAAGTTAGCAATATGGCTAATTTTTATGAACTTTCTCTCTCTAAATCTTATATATATTGCTTGATGTTGCTTGGATTTGATGTATTTTCATTTGAGCCGAATTTGGTACGAGTTTTAGAGTCACAAAGTCAAGAGAGTTGGTGACCTAATAAAGTGGTAACCATTTTTGCAAGCTACATAATAAATAATGCACAAAGGGCATTTTGTCATTTCTTAATTTTCTAGAATTTCTCATTTGATGAAACCCTTAGGGTTTAGGTTTGAGCATACTAAAATTTAGGGTTTGGACAAATTTAGGATTTAGGTTTTAACCTCAAATATTTAGCAACTTGGATTTCAAAAATTTTCTAATTAAATTTTAAAATAGAAAATTTTGATTTCTAAATTATAATTAGGGCTTCCTAATTATTTTGTAATTTCCCAATCATGAATCATTATTTGCTAATTAGGACTATTTTATCCTAATTAAAATTGCTAATTTAGCACTTAGGGTCAAATTTGTACATTATAATTTATAACCCAAAAATTAGGATTTTAAATAGAAAAATAATATTTCAATTTTTAGAAATTAGATTTCCCAATTAGATTAGGGTTTCTAAAATAGAAAGTTACCATACAAAAATATAATTAAAGATTTCTAACCATATTTAAGTTTAATGAATACTTTAGGCATGCTAATAAAAATTAGGGTTGCCTAATTAGGGTTTACAATACCCGGTTTTGAAATTAGGGTTTCCCGGCGTACAATTAGGGTTTTAATTGTACAATTTATTTTCTAAATTTAAGATTAGGGTTTTAAATCCCTTATTAAGGTTTATTAAATACAAACCTTATCCGGTCAACCATTGATCAACATTTCTATACAGTCCAAACAAATAATCAACAATACAATTATTTTAATTGTATTTTCTACTGAATCCCTATCCGAAAATTAGGGTTAGGGTTTTCTAAAGTTGTTAAGCACAACTCTGTTCTAATTTCTCAGTCAAAACATATATTGACCAATTCTCGAGACTTGTCTCACAAATTCTTAGTACACTATTAACAGTCAATGTCAATATATTAAAAAAAAAAAATTATTGGTAAAATTTTGATTATTCGAAATCCCGGGTTATCACACCCGTTATACCAGTTGGAATACTCTTCTTGTCAAGGTAAGGTATGTTATCTTTGTTCAATATTCTCATGGAATAATATTTTCTTTCATACTCTATAGTATGCAAGTAATATTATTTCGTTTCAGATTTCGAATTCTATACTCGTTTTGTTAAAGTTTTGGCTTCTAAACTCCATGAAATTAGTAGAATATCCTTGATATTTGCGCTTCATCAAGTATCTTTTCATGGAAATATTATTCGGAGCATTCTTGATAAGTGTTAACTTTTTCATGCCGGAGTACTATTCACAGGGTTACTATTCCTGAAGTACTATTCATGGGATACTATTCATTCGAGTACTATTCACCCAGGGTACTATTCATGAGAAAATTTGATTCATTTTCGGTCCAAATTATTTTTGGTGCAATATTATTCTTGAATTTTACCCCACAAAGCAGTATCATGTTGACAATTTGGACGTTATTGATTTCTGGATAAATTATATTATAAATCTTTAAAAATTTATCCTTGAACTTGTTTTATTGAATTCTTATATCATTGTCATTATCCTCATGTTTATAATATGTTGAATGTCATTTGTGGTCTATAGTGCATAGATGGACTTGGTATGATTATGACCAGGGATTATTCGGTATAATCATGACCGTAATGTTACAAATGATGTGGTAAAAGTCCTAATTGGCCTGTAGTGCATTGATGGACAGTTGTTGGCATGATCATAACCATTGGTAAATACACGAATATCCTTGGCCCGTAGTACATGGATAATTGTGGTCGTGATACTTAAGAATATCATTGGCCGTAGTGAAAGGGCGATTCAATGATGTTGATTATTTATTAAGCTGAGTCTCGGCGATAAAAGTAATGAAAAACCTTTTAAATCATAGAAGATAGTAGATTTTATACTCTACTTGACTCTCCTAGTGGATTGCTTGTTCCGCTGCAGTTAAACTTGATGTTTATTATATTTTATCAGTTTAACACTGTTGAAGGCTAACGATAATTTATTCTGTATTATCTTAGTTATAATATTTCTTACTGGGCTAGTTGAGCTCACCCTTTTGCTTTCATTGTTCTCTTCAGGAAATAAGAACGTAGCCGAGACTAGTCGGGGAACAGAGTGACGGTCCAGGTGATAGCATTAATAGTCCCTCACTATTCTATGAAATAGTGTGATAATAAATGTATTGAGGACTCCATTTGAGTTGAATACTGTCTAGAAGACAATATTCGTGTTAAAACTCTCAATTTATGTTTTGTCGTATTTTACACGACAGTTGTATTATTAAGTTGTATTTGAATTTTGTACCATGTATTTGGCGACTCAAGATGGGTGATGTATACCTATTTTGGGGGTGTCACAGTTGGTATCAAAGCTTAGGGATATGATCCCTGGCTGAAATGTGAGACAAGAACTTGGAGGGGAGAGACGGAGAATTCCTTCGCTAGTATGACCTACCTAAGTTTATTTGGTATTTAATTGGTCGGTCATAGTATAGGAATAATATGTGACATGTCAATTAAACCTTGTTTGTGGCAGTATTTGAAAATGACATCCGAGAATGTTGAGAATAGCAATGGAGCACAGAAGACCGTTGAGTCACCACAGATTAACACCCAGGATAATGTGCATCAGGAAGGCAATAATCCTCAGGTGAACAACAACACCGACAAAATGACGAATGACAAAATGTTTAGGAGCTTTCTGCAATTTGTGCAACATCATGCAAGAGAGACTCATGTCCAAAATGCAGGTGAAAACACTGACAACTCTCGGATGGTCACCGCTAAACAGTTCAAGGAGCTGGGTCCACCGGAGTTTTTGGGAGAGCCAAAACCACTTAAGGCGGAGACGTGGATAAAGCAGATCACCAAGGTATTTGATGTCTTGGGATGATTTGAGGAGAAAAAGGTTCCCTTTGCCACGTTCATGTTGCGAGGAGAGGCAGATTATGTGACGCCCCCAAAATAGGTATACATCACTCATCTGGAGTCGCCAAATACATGGTACATAAATCAAATACAAACTTAATTATACAACATTAGGTGAGAGTTTTTTACACGAATATCGCCTCATAGACAATATCCAAACTCATTGGAGTCCTCATTACAGTTATTGTCACAATATTTAACAGAATAGTGAGGACTACTAATGCTAGCATTTGGACCATCAAACCGTTCCCCAACTAGTCCCAGCTATATTCTCATTTCCTGAAGAGAACAATGAAAGCAAAAGGGTGAGCTCAACTAGCCCAGTAAGAAATATTATGACTAAGATAATGTAGAATAAATTATCCTTAGCCTTCAACAGTATAACAACTGATAGAATATAATAGACAACAAGTTTTAGATCAACAACTGCAGCGGAATAAGCAATCCATTAGAAGAGTCAAGTAGAGCATAAAATCTATTATCTTCTATGATTTAAAAAAAAAATTCATCAACTTTATCGCTGAGACTCAGCTTAATAAATATAATCGAATCATCCATGCACCACAACCAAGGATATTCACGTAATCATCAATGGTCATGATTAACCCGAATAATCCCTGGTCATAATCATACCAACAACTGTCCATCAATGAACTACAGGCCAATGAGGACTTTTACCACATCATTCGTTACATTACGGTCATGATTATACCGTATAATCTCTGGTCATAATCATACCAAGTCCATCTATGCACGTAAGCTAAAGATGACTTTCATCACAATATAAGCATGAGGATGTTGACCATGACATAACAATTCAATAAAACAAGTTCAAGGATAAATTTTAAAGATTTATAATTTAATTTATCCAGAATTCAATAACGTTCAAATTGTCAACATGATATTACTTTGTGGAGTAAAATTCAAGAATAATATTCATGTACCAAAAATAATTTGGACAGAAAAGAAATGTATTTTTAGGGTAAATAGTACCCATGAATAGTACCCTATGAATAGTACTTCGGGAATAGTACCTCGTGAATAGTACCCCCCGACATGAAAAGTACCCCAAATACCCGAGTGAATAATATTCGGGTGAATAGTAATTGGGTGAATAGTAACCCATGAATTGTAACTCGTGAATAGTACTCCGGCATGAAAAGTGCTCCGAATATCCGAATGAATAATATTTGAGTGAATAGTAACCGGGTGAATAGTAACCCATAAATAGTAACTCATGAATAGTATTCCTTCACGAAAAGATCAATAATTATCAAGAAAGCTCAGAATAATATTTGCATGAAAAGATAATGGATGAAACACAAATATCAAGGATATTCTACTAATTTCATGGAGTATAGAAGCTAAAACTTTAACTAAATGAGTATAATAGAATATATGAAACTGTAAATGGATTTTCACTCGCCATGCAGTAATCCATGTAGACAGATCATTTCTATAATTTAATAAGGAATGAATATGAAGGGTCATTCACCATACATGCGGTAGTCCGCGTAGACAGGTTATTCCAACAGAATAATAAAGAATGAAATAACAAAAGAATTCACCAGGCATTCGATAGACTGCACAGACAGGTTATTCCAACAGAATAATAAAGAATGGAATAACAGAAGAATTCACCAGGCATGCGATAGACCACACGAACGGAGTTATTCCAATGAGAATAATAAAGAATGGAATAATAGAAGAATTCACCAGAATGCGATAGAGACCTTACAGATAGGTTATTCCAAGCAGAATAATAAAGAATGGAATAACGAGAGAAGAATTCAAAGATTGAGCGCGGGTTATTCCAACAGAATAATAAAGAATGGAATAACAGAAGAATTCACCAGGCATGCAATAGACCGCACAGACGGGTTATTCCAACAGAATAATAAAGAATGGAATAACAAAAGAATTCACATGCATGCGATAGATCGCATGTACCCGAGTTATTCAATGAGAATAATAAAGAATGGAATAAATGAAGAAATACAGGGCATGCGATAGGCGCATGCAGAACGGGTTATTCAAAAAGAATAATAAAGAATGGAATAACAGAAGAATTCACCAGGCATACGATAGACCACACAGACAGGTTATTCCAACAGAATAATAAAGAATGGTATAACAACCCTTACGAATATTGAAAGAAATAACTCTCTTCATGAATACTGAAAGAAATAATACCCCTTACCTTAGAAAAGCCGGATCTTTGGAATAGTGAGGTAGCAGACTTCTCTTCTTCTTTTTCTCTATAATTTCTCTCTATAATAATTGCTCTTATGAGACTTAGTGAATTGGTGAGAAATGACGGAAGAATGAGCTTCTATTTATAGGAAAATATAGTTTAAATAATTTCACATTTTGGGGCTCAAAAAATTACAGTATAATACCTCCCTCTTTTTCTTCATTTTTAATTTAGTCCTGCAAGTATTATCAAAACTTGCACAACCTCCCCTAATAGTAAATCATGTGAATTAATAGTTCTTTCATGTGACTCAATAGTATAATCATGTGAAAAAATTATTTATAGTATAGTACCTTCAACTATAGCTCCATTTTTAATTTAGTCATGTAAGTATTATCAATCTTGCACCAACTCCCCTAATAGTAAATCATGTGAATCAATAGTACACACATGTGAGCACATAGTTATAAGTATGTGAATTAATAGCAATTAATTGCTCATTTATCCGGTTAATTACCCGATTGGTCAATATAACCTCTAGACATCAATTATTATCGAAGTAAATGTCGATTTCCACTAACACTAATAATCCCAACATAATGAAACTATTAATTTCATCTTTAATCAACACGAGCTTATTCATCATTAATATTATAACTCACAATATTTAACAACTAGGTCGTTCCCAGGAAGGAGGGGGCTTTCCGATAAGAATTTCTCCTTATTGACGCGTAATTAGGTGACCAAACCTCTCATTGACAGAACTTTTAGACATTGTCAATATTGCAAATAATAATATGAATAACTTTGTCATCTCAATTATTGATTTAATAATATTACATATTATGCAGATGATACCGTGACAATAATTGAATCAATAATATGAGAGATATGATGCATCAATTACTGTAGCAATAATTGAGTATAACTAAATGACTTCTTACGTAAGCATCAATAATCAATATCGTGTGCTACTATGCAACCACGCATATTACTGTATTTTTATCACCGATTATTTTGTGACAACTTACTTACTTTGAAAAATTTTCAAATATCACCCTTAATTTTAACCTTTTATCAATTTAACCATTTACTAAATAGAATAATTATCAGAAAATTGAATACTTTCATTTCATAAAATTTGGGGTCTCACAATCTCCCCTCCTTATGAAATTTCGCCCTCGAAATTTACGTACCTGGTAGTTTGAAGAGATGAGAATACCTTGCTTTCTTTTCAGATTGTACCTTCCCGGTTATTTCCTCTCTATCATGATTTTCCCATTTCTTATCTCCTGTGTCAACGTCGGGATTTTTAGATCTCCCTTTCCGTTACTTGTTCTTTGGTGTTCTCATTTTAGGTGAGATTTGTTTGAAAAAACAAGTGAAAAAGGTCTGACATGTATAATGTCGACGATGGACTATTAAGAGTCGGCAGTTGGTTTTTTAAATGGTTGTACCAACACAACCGAGAAAAGGTTTACACATTGACCCAGTGATGTGACACTGCTAAACGGGTCCGTGAAACCGAGATTCATTAGGGTCCGGGGACTTGGTTATGCGGATGGAAGGTGTTAGGCACCCCCGAACATCTGTGTTTCCGCGGTGACAACCTCTTTTCAAGAAAATATTATCTGAATGTGTGTGTATGAGTCAATGTGCTATTTTTTGGAAGTAGTGCGAGGCCTCGTTCGCACCTATATACACAGAGTTTGAATTTATGTAAAAATTCAATTGTAAGCAAGATATGGCAGTGATGTTTTATAAAAGAGGTTTTTCAAACCCTGATGCTCAATAGTAATTGAGACCTTTTACACTCCCATTTTATTAAGTGTTCGGCTTGATTGATTTTATTTTACAAATGCAAGGCATCCGTATAAAAATAATATACAAAATAATGTCGACTTCCTCGTGGGTATGAGAACCATCTGAGGAAATTCAGACATTGCAGAATAATTTACAAGCTGCCTATAGCTGAAAATGTCCATCAGAAATGTAAATAAAGTTGTACAAAGCACCTCTATGGGGGATCAGAAATGTAAATAAAGCAGTAAAAGCTATCAACCGCCACAGAGGAAACTCCAGGTGGGACAAAACGTAAATAAAGCTGTAAAGCTATCAACCGCCACGGAGGGAACTCCAGGCGGGACAAAATGAAAAGAAAGTTGTACAAAGCAATCAACTTCCACGAAGTAAACTCCAGGCATGATGAAACGTAAAGAAATCTGTAAAAGCGATCAACCACCACGAAGTGAACTCCAGGTGGGATGAAAGTATATATATATATATATATATATATATATATATATATATATATATATA
The DNA here is from genome assembly GCA_020205605.1 of Panax ginseng. Classification (NCBI taxonomy): domain Eukaryota; kingdom Viridiplantae; phylum Streptophyta; class Magnoliopsida; order Apiales; family Araliaceae; genus Panax; species Panax ginseng. The sequence continues at coordinate 55,252,692 of CM035138.1, read as the reverse complement.
TAAAAAAGAAATAAACGCATAGGATGTAAAATCAAGCTCATCGAATGTAGTTAAACAACAGATTCATATATATAAATAAATAAATATATATATATATATATATATATATATATATATATATATATATATATATATATAAAGTTTAATAAACGCATAGGATGTAAAATCCGGGCTCATCAAAAGAGAGTTCGACAATAGTTCATATATATAGTATATATATATATATAAGCAAATAAATGCTAGGATGTAAAATCCGGGCTCATCGAGCAGTCCGACACACAGTTAATATATATAACTATATATATATTAAAGCAAGTAAACTCTCCAGGATGTAAAATCCGGGCTCATCAAAAGTAGTCAAACATACGCGGTTAATATATATAAGTATATATATATATATATTAATGCATTAACGCTCCTGCATCAAGTCTAGTCTCATCGAACAAAGTTAGACACACGATTCATATATATAAATATAAATATATATATATATATATATATATATACATATATAAAAAGCAAATAAACGCTTCTAATCAAGTCTAGGCTCAATCGAGGCATAACACGATAATGTTAGTCAATATATATATATATATATATATATATATATATATATATATATATATATGTATATACAAAATAAAATAAAACCACGGACCGAAGTCCGGGAAAACGCACGCAACACGACTCTCAACGTGAAGAAGGGGTGTGTGCAAAGATGAAGAGAAAGGCTTTAAAGTGTGTGAGAAGACTTACAGTTGACTGCCAAAGAAGACTTCTATATCTTTAAAGTGGGTAAACACTGGCTTTTGTAGGTACAAAAGTAGCTATATATGAGCTCACAAGTGCTTAAAATTAGAAAGTACACTGTATGGGGTGAGTGCAGAGCAAATTGGGCAGGGCTTCCTCGCCGTTTTCTCTTGCAAAATGGCCACCCCAAGCCCTCTATTTATAGAGGGTGAAGCCGCAGGTGTACCAGAGGCAACTCGGGTGGGCCCGGGTTTCTCGAGTCAGGTCGTCTCGTAGTACGTGCACTGTAATGTCCGCTCAAACTTTCAAAAGTGTAATCCGGGCATCCGATTGAGGTATACGGGACCTATTTTGGACCGCCGTTGTCGAGAGTTGTACAATGGCATAATATTAGAGTTGTACGAAGTAATTGAAGATGGGACGATGCCCTCCGGTCTTCAAGCTTTAAATTCCATCCGTTACCCCCGCAGAATAATTACTCGGGATTGGTTATCCTTGATTCTTGTGGGACATCGTGGCGTAGAGATGTGTATGAAATGTTGAGATGACATGGCGCGGCATCGTGTTGGCGAGATGACGATGTTGCCACTCACTGGTGTTATCGCCGGATTGGGCTGATAAAGTAGACGTTGCTTAAGGCTTTGCTGAGATTGAACTGTTGCAATTGTTGAAGGTCCTCAGTGTCATCTTTGAGGTGTGCCTGTCCTCCCGATGTTATCTCTGGGTTGGTACGGAATATCTCGTTGTGAGTTGCCGAGATTGAAGATGGTCTCATTTAAAACAAGCATTTTCGGGGTTATCGCTGAAACTGCATTCCTTGAGGTTATCACCAAGGTTAGTGGCTATTCCCATAGTTGGGACTGAGACTGGATACCTCGGGGTTATCTCCGAGATTAATCGATCTTCTCCAGTGTGTGTTCCAGTATTGGATCTGCATGCCTCGGGGTTACATCCGAGGTTGGAATTGTTACTCCCGGTGTATATTCTAGGGTTGATGCTGAACTTCCAGTAGTATCCAGAGCGGAGATGAACTGACTTCCAGGGTTCCCTCTTGAAAGACGAATTGTCCTCCTGCAATATTAGTGACAGTAGTACAAAAAATTTCGAGTGTCTACGGATGCCCCTCTCTATCATACTCATGCATGGCGATGCATGGGTAGGATAAAGAATCCTAGACACTTGAAACACAACAAGACAAACATGGTACTATATATAGCAACATGATGCAAATGTATGATGCTTGTGTACGGGGTTGTAGCCCAACATGCTGTGGATGATTGCTGGCTCCCTGTTGCTTCAACTGGGGATTGGCAATGATGACTAGATTTGATGTGTAATCTGAATCTGTTAGGATGTTGATGTTGGAGTTATCACCAAAATCCTATGTCCTTGATAACGACTTGATCCTGAAGATGTACCTCTTATGTGTAAGAGATCTATGGGGATAAAGCTTGGTCTATTTGTGAATGTGTATAACATATTCCATCATCGATCCTCTTTGATAACATTGACCTTTCGTGGTCGGTATCGCCAGGACATGTCACGATTTTATTGGATTTACTTCCAACAACAAATGCTATCAGGGATGCCTGACCTTTGTTGATGTGTACTTCACCGACATTTGAATCAACGACTGAAAAATCCTTTGGGATAGACTGTCAAGGTTGCTTGACCTTCGTTCACGTGTGAATCAATAGAATATTGCGTTGTGACCCCCACCGGGGATCCGCTGGGGAATATGAGTAATCGAGCATGAAATCCTCGAATAACTCTATAGCTCTGATAGGTTTAATCGCCATCAGCTGAGGTAGCGTTAAGGCTACTTGACCTTCGTTGATATGTGTGTCAACCACTGTATGTGCGTTGTAATCCCCTGCCGGGGCTCTACGTTGTAACCCCCGTCGGGGATCACGTTGATCTTTTAGGGCAATAACCCGGAGTTGGCGGCATTGGATCTGTACAAGGTATTGTCGGATGTGATTTGTAACAAATGAGATCATTCGCAGGGTATACCTCGTGTTTGGGTGCCTACCAATGAGCGATATACAGATTCAAAGTTTCATCCGAGAAGACCAGGATTGCATGATGTTTTGTTCAATCGCGTGGCATTTTTATTCCCGATTTGACCCATCCAGTCCGCAAGAACTCCTTTACAACTTGAACTGGACCAAGCTGGAGGGGTGGGGCCCATATAAGGGTGCCGCAGGTACACCTGCTACAGTCGCAGATGAGCCTGCGGCTAACCGTGGATGATATAATCTAGCAGGTTGGTCTCACAAGTCATTTTCAACTTGATTCGCTAAGAGAAATCCGTGAGCCTCCTTCAGATATGCTGAGTTCGGGCTATTTTCTACAAATTATGTCACCGTACAAGTGTTCTACACTATCCTGGTAACGTATGCGTGTATTTTTTCCAGTTTTTATCCGTTGGATTTTGAGTTATAGCATGAAATGCATCTAAACACATAGTAGTGATTATGTATGCACAAATGACTTGCTAAAAAATATTCAACATAGTAAATGTTAGTATTAAACCATGCTGAACATAATGATGTGAAAAAATTTGACTTTTGAGACAGTCAAAATGGCACCTTTTTCTGCTATTTTTTGTCCTATTTGAGGTCCAATGAGCAAAAGGTAGTAAGGCAAAGTACTCCTGATATTGAGGTTAACCTTATGCATGGATGATTTTGATTTTTAATGCATATATTATGTATATGACTTTGGGGCAGGTGTGCTACTGAATGGCCACCTAGACATGCCTATGTGCATGTGGATAGTCCTATTTTCAAAGGGGACTATTGCAAAAATTTTCAAAATGTAGGCATTGGGTAGTCATGCATTTTAACTCTATTGTATGTTAAAGTAAATGCATGCATGCATATAGTCATAAAATGCATTCTAGAAAGCTCCAGGTAAGGAAATACAACACCCTTTCTGAGGTGATTTGGAGACTTGTTGTCCAGATATCATGTGTGACGGCCCCATAATAGATATACATCACCTATTCTGAGTCGCCAAATACATGGTACAGAATATAAATACAATCTTAATTATACAACAAGAGAGCTGTGAGTTTAAATACAAATACTGTCTTTTAGACAATATCCACTCTCAGAATAAGTCCTCATTACATTTATTATCACACTATTTAACAGAATAGTGAGGACTACTAGCTAATACTATCATCCGAACCATCACTCCGTTCCCCAACTCATCCCAGCTACGTTCTCATTTCCTGAAGAGAACAGTGAAAGAAAGGGTGAGCTCAACTAGACCAGTAAGAAATATTATGACTAAGATAATGCAGAATAAATTATCATTAGCCTTCAACAGTGTTAAACTGATAAAATATAACAACATAAAGTTTAACTGCAGCGGAACAAGCAATCCATTAAAAGAGTCAAGTAGAGAATAAAATCTACTATCTTTTATGATTTAAAAGGTTTTTCATCACTTTTATCACTGGGACTTAGCTTAATAAATAATTCACATCACCGAATCACCCCTGCACTACGGCCAAGGATATTCTTTAGCATCACGACCACAAATTATCCATGCACTACGAGCCAAGGACATTCATGTATTCATCAATGGTCATGATTATACCAACAACTGTCCATCAATGCACTACGGCCAATGAGGACTTTTTCCACATCATTTGTAACATTACAGTCATGATTACACTGAATAATCCCTGGTCATAATCATACCAAGTCCATCTATGCACTATAGGCCACAAATGACTTTTAACAAAATATAAACATAAGGATGATGACAATGATATAATAATTCAATAAAATAAGTTCAAGAACTAATATATCCAAGAACCAATAACGTCCAAATTGTCAACATGATACTACTTTATAGAGTAAAATTTAAGAATGCTCAGAAGAATATTTCCTTGAAAAGATACTGGATGAAGCGCAAATATCCAGGATATTCCACTAATTTCATGGAGTATAGAAGTCAAAACTTTAACCAACTGAGTATAATAAGGAATGGAATAACAAAAGAAATCACCAGGCATGCGATAGACTGCACAGGCAGGTTATTCCAACATAATTATAATTAACGAAACAAGGTCCGACGTAAAACGCACAGACATGATATTCCAACAGAATAATAAAGACGGAATCAGTCAAGATATAAACGCGCATGATGTGGATATTCCAGCGAATAATAAATAATGGAATAACAGAAGTTCTCTTCATGAATACAAAAGAAATAATACCCCTTACCGTAAAAAAAAACTGGTTATAAGAATATGGAAGTAGCAGAATACTTTTCTATAATTGTTCTATAATTTCTCTCTCTGGAGTTTCAGTAAATTCATAAGAAATAATGAAGGAATGGGCTTCTATTTATAGGAGAATGGAAGGGCACTGTGCAAGGAAAAATCATTGATGCAATCAATACGCAACTTTGAGAATTACGGATGAATTTTTTTTTCAATCAACAATCAAACAAAACAAAAATTAAAATATACTATATATATATAAACACATGCTTTCAATTTATATATATCAATATTATATATACACCACTTGATTTTATCTCCCCCATAACCAACATCAATCCCCCACCCTCCCAAAATTACTTTCACTACACTCTTATACATCACTATCACACTATCATTTTTCCACCATTTTCCACTCACACACATCACACACCTATCACTTTCACCTATCCTTTTCTCCCACCATATACTCATTCATTATATATATATATATATATATATATATATATATATATATATATATATATATATATATATATATATATATCTTCCATGATACTCTTTCTCCCTTCATTTCCAAAATCATTTTTCCAACACAAATGGGCCCCACTTTTATTATAAAAAATTTCTACCGATTATTTTGGAAAATGGGTAAATGGAGATTCATAAAATAAGCAAAACTTACACAAATACCTCATAAAAAATCACATTAATAATTTTTATAACATATATCATCATTATTATAATTCACAATATTAATCGACCAGGTCGTTCCCAGGAAAGAAGGGGCTTTCCAATAAGGATTTCTCCCTATTGGCGCGCAATTAGGTGACCAAACCTCTCCTTGACAGAACTTCTAGACATCATTAATATTGCAAATAATAATATTTATAACTTTGTCGTCTCAATTATTGATTTAATAATATAAAAAATATTGACAATAATTGAATCAAATAACGTGAGATATTATGCAACAATTCTTTGTAGTAATAATTGAATGTAATCGAGTAACTTCTCACGTAACATCAATAATCAATACAGGTATGCTCTTTGTGCAACTACGCATATTATCGTACTTTTAACATAGGGTGTTTCAACAGTTAACAGTAAAACTTTCGCCGTTATTTTCATAAAATATTTTTTCGATTTCTTAATCCAACAATAATTACATTATATGGGGTCCACCAATGATTGTCTTGTTGTATACGAATATTCCTATTAAAAGCGAATATTCCCAGACCAATCGAATATTATATAACAACTTGCGTGATTTCGCAAAATTTATAAATACTACCCATAACTATAACATTATATCAAATTCATTCCATAATATTCAAAAATGATATTTATAGAAAATTCATCTTTATTTATAAAAGTTGGGGTATTACAACCACCCTTCTTATGAAATTTCACCCTCGAAATTAGGGTACGTACCTGGTATGTCGAATAGGTAAGGATACCTTGATTTCATTTCAGATTCTAACTCTCAGGTCATTTCCTCAACATCGTGGTTTCTCCACAAAACTTTGACTTGAGGTATAACCTTGGAGCGTAGAATATGTTCCTTCTTATCCAAGATTTGAACAGAACCTCTTCATACATTAAATCTTCCGCTATTTCTTCCCGGTTCTAACTCAATAATGTGGTGCGGGTCTTTCACATATTTACGTAACATAGATATGTGAAAAACGTTATGAACACGAGACATACTTAGCGGTAAAGCGAGTCTATAGGCCACAGTTCCTACTCGATCGAGGATTAAAAATGGGCCGATGAATCGAGGATTGAGCTTTCCTCTCTTTCCAAATCTCGTAACTCCTTTTCATGGAGCAACACGTAACAACACATGATCTCCTATATCGAATTTCACGTTCTTTCCATGAAGATCAGCATAACTCTTTTGTCGATCTTGTGAAGTTTTTATACGTTGTCGGATCATTTGAATCTTTTCCGTAGTCATACGTACCAACTCCGGTCCCAACAACGTTGATTCACCCACCTCATCCCAGCATACTGGAGAACGAAACTTTCTTCCATACAACGCCTCAAATGGAGCTATGCCTGTAGCGCCCCCAAATCCGGGTATATTCCAACCCGACAGATGGTGCTATATTGTACAACATTCATACATTCATTTAATTGAAAAGTCTCAAAGAACGAACATAACTTCTATATATTTAAAGTAATATTTATATTTCCCAAGTTCTATACCCGTTACAAAGGTTCTTTGTCATAATATCAGTTAAATTACAACAATAAACCTATACTATTACAAGACAGCTTAGTAATCTGCCTTAGCTTTTCCCTTATCCTGTTTCGATCCTTTGGGACATTCAGTCTTAGCTGCATTCATATGGTTCAAGCAAGAGTGAGTATAACTAGCTCAACAAGTATAACAATTTAATAACAACATGCTTGACACATACAAATCATATATCTTCAATAACTGAACAATAGTTATGAAGTACTATTGATAATTCAAAGTAGCACTTCATCTTTTCTTTCAAAGTGTTTTACAATAACAACAATATTTAGTAAAACATTCACTCTGGTCAGAGACCTCGAGTATTCATTCTTTATTGAAAAAAGACAACCCGAAAGCAAGTCCGTAAGCCCAATATCTCTTACGAGCACTTCTAGGTGATCAGCCTATTGTACTCTATGTTGATCAACACTACATCCATTAAATATATGTACGTTTAAGCATTTGGCAACCTCACGTGCCTATCGTTTTACCGACAAAACATTTGTTTAACATTTCAGTCTTCTTTTGAAAACCATATCAAGTAGTTGACAAAAGATAGCAACATTTGATAATACATGAATAGATTATCGATACATCAAGTCTAGCCAAAGGAATTGGCTTCAACTTCAACATATTTCAATTCATGCGAAAGAATACATGAATCTCAAAAACTTGTTCAGATTGAACTGAGACAAGAGTTAGAATACTTGCCTTTAGCGTCTGCTACGGTAAATTAACTTTATGTTCAAGTCGTTCAAGTCTCTACAATACATGATCACATAATGCCTTATATTAGGTCACATATAATCAAGTATATATATGACTATATCATACCCTTCATTTCAATCTAATTGTGTATTAGATTTAGTTACTATTCGTTCCGGTTTATCATTGTACTTGCATTATATTTGACTAGGTTATCTCAATCTTTATACAACATCCCTAAGGTTTAACAATGTTACATTACATTCCTTAAGTTGTGTTCACTTCCTTTTCTTTTCTTTGTACTTAGTAACCTTCATTACTATCTTTGTTCTGAGATTGGCGCATAAAGCCTTGATTTTTATGCTTACATCTCATATCTATGAAGAAGTTTAATGTCATTGTCCCGGACTTAGTATGCTATGGCATGAGTCCTTATTTAATGGCATATGCTACGCCACACTCGGAGGATTTTGATATTGTTCATGGTGCTGCGGCGCCACTTATTGAACTAAGGTTCACTGCGCATAACTCTTCTGATGAAGCTCGATTCTTGTTTGTTTTACATGGTCTTTTTGCCTAGGGTTGGCACCGCGGCGCCAACTCTGTGCACCAGATACTAAATTCAATTTGTGAATTTTGTGAACTTTTTGGACGCATAACTTCTTCGTTATAAGTCCGAATTGACTCGTTCAAAAGCCTACGGCTCACAAATTACGTAATCTACATGATCATTTAAGAATTTTTTATATTTGACTTCGTTTGCTAAAAAATCACCTATTGGTTCATTTTTAACGAAAACGATAAACGTTCGTGAACGTTCAACGCTCGTTTCTTCGTTCTAAGTCGGAATCCGGTCATTTTCGAGTCTGTAACTCTTAAATGCCAAATATGACTTGTCTCTATTGGAAAACAATGGTTCTGAGTTCAAACACAAAATTTGACTTCCATTCCGAGAATTTTACGTATTCGACGTTTATCGTCCAAATCGCAAATTTCTAAGATTTCTTCATTCTTATGATTTGTTCAACATTACAAATGAACTTCATTCATTATGTGAACATCTCAACATACTTAATACAACAACTTATATTCATCGTTGGATTTTGGACTTATTTTTCATGAGCTTATAACTTGTCATTTTATAAACTACTTAAGATTTGATTATTCATGACTTATGACAAAGAAAGGAGAAGTTATATGCAAAATTCACTAAATGTGAATTTTGGCTGGAAAAGGTGCAGTTTTTAGGTCATGTCATTGACCAAGAGGGGATTTTAGTTGATCCAGCGAAGGTGGAAGCAGTAATGAATTGGGAACAACCGAAAAACGCTTAATCGAGGTGCGGAGTTTCTAGGGTTAGCAGGTACTATCGAAGATTTATCCAAGATTTTTCGAAGATAGCTACCTCGTTGACTAATTTAACAAGGAAGACAGTGAAATATGTATGGACGGATAAATGTGAAGACAATTTTTAAGAACTGAAGAAAAGATTAAGTGAAGTTCATGTTTTGTCATTGCCAGATGACACGGGAAATTTTGTAGTGTATAGTGATGCTTCGCATAGAGGACTTGGTTGTGTGCTTATGCAGTATGGCAAAGTCATTGCGTATGCATCTCGACAGTTGAAGGATTATGAGAAAGTTTATCCTACTCATGATCTGGAACTAGCCGCGGTAGTGTTTGCCCTAAAGATATGGAGACATTATCTTTATGAGGAAAAATGTGAGATATATACGGACCATAAAAGTCTAAAGTATATCTTCACTTAGAAGGAGTTGAATATGAGACAGAGAAAATGGCTAGAGTTGATAAAGGATTATGATTGTGAAATCCTGTATCACCCTGGAAAGGCCAATGTAGTTGCCGACGCCTTAAGTAGGAAGGGTCGGGAAAAGTTGTCTATGTTAATGGCTCAAAATGAGTTAATAACAGAGATGGCTAGGATGGAGATAAAAGTAAAAATGTCGAGTGATTCGGGGCAGTTACTCTTTGCGACGGAGATGTAATCTACCATCGTAGACAGAGTTAAGGAGGTACAACTCAAGACGGACGAGTGTAACCAAATGAAGAAGCGGTTATCCGAGAAGGAAGATGCTAAGTATAGTCTTGATAATGAGGGATTATTAAGATTTGAGGGAAGAATTTGGGTTCCGAATGAGATAGAATTAAAGGAGAAATTGTTACAAGAAGCTCATAGTTCGAGGTACTCGATACATCCTAGTAGCACTAAGATGTATCAAGACCTTCGACAGAGTTTTTGGTGGCCAAACATGAAAAGAGAAATAGCAGAGTATGTGAGTAGGTGCTTAACTTGTCAAAAAGTTAAGGCCTAACATCAACGACCCAGTGGCTTAGTACAGTCATTGGAGATTCTAGAATGGAAGTGGGAGCATATCACGATTGACTTCGTGGTGGGACTTCCGACGACGTATAAAGGGTACGATTCGATTTGGGTAATAGTGGACCGTTTGACGAAGTCGGCTCACTTTTTGCCATTTAGGGTCAAGTATAACTTATACCAGTTAGCTAAACTCTATGTTAAGGAAATCATTTCCAGACATGGAGTACCGGTATCGATTGTGTCAGATCGTGATCCATGATTCACATCGAACTTTTGGAGGAGTTTGCAAGAGCAGTTGGGAAGACAGCTGAGGTTAAGCACGACTTATCATCCACAAACCGATGGGCAGAGCGAAAGGACAATTCAGACGTTAAAAGACATGTTGAGCTCTTGCGTCATGGATTTCAAGGGTAGTTGGGATGATCACCTACCACTAGTAGAGTTTGCGTATAACAACAGTTATCATGCAAGCATAGGTATGCCGCCGTATGAAGCTCTGTATGGGAGAAAGTGCAGAATACCATTATGTTGGGATGAGGTGGGAGAACGCCGGATGCTAGGACCAGAATTGGTGCAGCAGACAGTGGATGTGGTAAAGTTAATTCGGATGCGTCTCGTCACAGCTCAGGACATACAGAAGAAGTATGCGGACTCACATAGACTAAGTCGAGAGTTTGAGGTGGGCTCGTATGTGTTTATAAAGATATCTCCTTGGAAAAGGAAAGATACGCTTTGGAAAGAAATAAAAGTTAAGTCCAAGGTTTATAGGACCTTTTGAGGTGTTAAAACGGGTGGGAGAGGTAGCTTATATGATAGCATTACCTCCAGACCTAGAATGAATACATAACGTGTTTCACGTATCTGTATTACGTCCATATAAGCCGGACTATAAGTATGTAATCGAGTATGAGCCGATTCATATCGAGAAAGACTTAATATATGAAGAGTCGCTGATGCAGATCATTGATAGAAAGGAACAAGTTCTAAGGAACAAGGTAATACCATCAGTAAAGGTATTATGGAAGAACCACGATGCTGAAGAAGCAACGTGGGAAATAGAAGAAAAGATGAAGAAATATTTTCCTCATCTATTTGATTAAAGTAAGACGAGATTCTGGGGACATAATCTTTATAAGGGGGGAAGAATGTAACGACCGAGAAATTTGAATCTTATTGTAAAATGATTTTATTAAATTAAATAATAATAAAATCATATTCCATGTGTTATCAAGATGGTTGTCATTGTATAACCTATTGATGTTAGAATGTCGTAGTATTTGAGCTACGTGGATGAATTAAAGTGTTTGAGTTTCCAAGACGAAAATAAAAGTTTTCCGAGAAATTTTTCGAAAAACACTATTCATCGGTATTTGCTCGGGATATAATTTTGAGTTTCCGAGAAATACATAATGATGGAATAACAAGGTAAGATGGATTATGTAATAAAAATCTAGTTATGGAAAATGTAATAATTCGCTTGTGGACTTAATTTAAAAACGTTAAGGAAGGCGAAATAGTATTGAATAAGTAATAATGTATGATACTTTGGTATTGTACGGAGTAATGAAAACGAGTATAATACTAAGTATTATACGAGTTTGTAGGAAGGATGAAATACCGTATATAAATTCTATATGAATTAGAATACGAAAATAATACATCAACAATATGTATTAAGAATGTTAATGGACTTGGAAGATTGGTTAACAATTATATACAAGTCCAAGTGAATTAAAGGGAGAGGCCCAACTATTAATGAATGAACAAACTAGTGTTTATTAATGCAAAGCCCAAAGATTGATTTAATGTAAGCCCAAACTAGAATCCATGAGTTGTATGACCCATGGGGAAAACCATATTAATATGGTTATTGTGGTGACCACGTTAATGTGGTGACCAAGTTAGTGTGGTGACCAAGACTTAGGAGTAATGACCAAGACTTTGAAGTAATGGCCAAGTATAGGATAAGAGAGTGATTAGCAAGTAATGAATAGTAAGGAGGTGGCTTAAGGAGGTGGGATGATTTAATGACCAAACTACCCTAGCTTTGTAATTTCTATAAATATAGGAGGCTTAGAAGCCATTTAACACTTGTTCAAATAATCCAACATTTCAAAAGTGATTAAGTGTTAGAGAGAATAAGCTACCAATAAGTCATTCCATAAGTAAGAAGAAGAAGCAAGCTACCTTACCAAGACTACACAAAAGTAAGACTTCTTCTCTATTATCTTCTATCTCTACCATGATAGGTTGATAAGAAAAGATGGATTAAGAAACATGAATGATAAGAAGCAAGAAGAATGAATAAGTCATGAACTTAAGCCACATAAGTTGGCAATAAGTCATTTGAACTTATAAAAGTTATAAACTTATTATAAGTTAACCTTGAATGTTAAGTATGAAAATATGAATTGGTAATGAGTTTATTAAGAGAAGTAATAAGGATGTAAAAGGACTTGTATGATCCTATGAATCATAAGTAAAGTTAGATGTTAAGGACATACAAAGTATGATGATTAAGAAACTCAAATTGTCATAAGTCATGAATAATCAAATCTTAAATAGTTTATAATTTGACAAGTTATAAGCTCATGAAGAATATGTCAAAATCCAACAATGAATATAAGTTGTTGTATTAAGTATGTTAAGATGTTCACATGATGAATGAAGTTCATTTGTAATGTTGAACAAATCATAAGAATGAAGAATTGGCGGAATTTGCATGATTGGACGATAAACGTCGAATTCGTAAAATTCTCGGAATGGAAGTCAAATTTTGTGTTTGATCATGAAACCATTGTTTTCCAATAGAGAGAAGTCATATTTGGCATTTAAGAGTTGCGGACTCGAAAATGACCGGATTCCGACTTAGAACGAAGAAACGAGCGTTGGACGTTCACGAACGTTTATCGTTTTCGTTAAAAATTAACCAATAGGTGAATTTTTAGCAAACAAAGTCAAATAGATAAAATTCTTGCATGAACATGTAGATTACGTAATTTATGAACCGTAGGCTTTTGAATGAGCCAATTTGGACTTATAACGAAGAAGTTATGCATCCGGGAAGTTCACAAAATTCACAAACTGAATTTGTTTTCTGGTGCACAGAGTTGGCGTCGCGGCGCCAACCCAAGGCAAAATTAGTCGCGCTGCAGCGCGGAATAGTGTCCGAGCACACTGCAAGAGTTCATCGCATCACGAACCATAGTACATTATGTGGTGGAAATTTCATACCATGTACGATATCAAAATTCTTCGGAGAGTGAAGGCAGCGCAATGCCCATTAATAAGGACTCACGCCGTAGTGCCAAGTTAGGGACAATGATGCTATAAGCTCGCACCGCAGCGCGAGATGTAAGTATAAAGCTTGTGCCGCAACGCCAATTTCAGAACAAGGATAGTAATGAAGGTTTCTAAGTACAAAGAAAAGAAAGCTAATTGATTTAAAAGTAAACACAACTTAAGGAATGTAATGTAACATTATTTAAACTTTGTTAAACCTTAAGGCTGTTGTATAAAGGTTAAGATAACCTAGTCGAATATAAATGCAAGGATAATGATAAACCGGAACGAATAATAACTGAATCTAAAACACAATTAGATTGAAATGAAGGGTATGATATAGTCATATACATACTTGATTATATATGACCTAATGTAAGGCATTATGTGATCATGTATTGTAGAGACTTGAGCGACTTGAACATAAAGTTAATATACTGTAGAAGACGCTAAAGGCAAGTATTATAACTCTTGTCTCAGTTCAATCTGAACAAGTTTTTGAGGTTCATGTATTCTTTCGTATGAATTGAGGTATGTTGAAGTTAAAGCCAACTCCTTTGGCTAGACTTGATGTATGGATAATCTATTCATGTATTATCAAATGTTGCTATCTTTTGTCAACTACTTGATATGGTTTTCAAAAGAAGACTGAAATGTTAAACAAATGTTTTGTCGGTAAAATGATAGGCACGTGAGGTTGCCAAATGCTTAAACGTGCATACGTTTAATGGATGTAGTGTTGATCAACATAGAGTACAATAGGTTGATCACCTAGAAGTGCTCGTAAGTAATGTCGAGCTTACAGACTTGCTTCCAGGTTGTCCTTTTCCAATAAAGAATTAATACTCGAGGTCTTTGACCGAAGTGAATGTTTTACTAAATATTGTTATTATTGTAAAATATTTTGAAAGAAAAGATGGAGTGCTATTTTGAGTTATCAATAGTACTTCATAACTATTGTTCAGTTATTGAAGATATACGATTTGTATGTGTCAAGCATGTTGTTAATAAATTGTTATACTTGCTGAGCTAGTTATGCTCACTCTTGCTTGAACCATATGAATGCATTAAGATCGAACGTCCCAAGGATCGAAAAAGGATAAGGGAAAAGCTAAGGCAGATTACTAAGTTGTCTTGTAATAGTATAGGTCTATTGTTGTAATGTAACTGATATTATGACAAAGAACCTTTGTAATGGGTTTAGAACCTGGGAAATATAAATATTACTTTAAATATATAGAAGTTATGTTCGTTCTTTGAGACTTTTCAATTGAATGAATGTATGAATGTCAGACAGAGATAGCACCATCTGTCGCCAAGGTGAAGATACCCGGATTTGGGGGCGTTACAAGTTTGTATCAAAGCCTAGGTTATAAAACTTAAGGGGGAAAGTAGAACCTTAAATCATAACCTTAAGAAAGAATAAAGAAGTAAAAGATGGAAAGTAACCCTATAAAAATGCATTATATTATGTTATGTAATTCTATTATTTTACTGACGTGTACTAATCAAACTATATTTTTTTATTGTAAATGTCAGGAGAAAATGATATGTATAGAGATATACATGTAGTGAGCGAGGATTCGGTTAATCGGGTAGATATACTACCAAATCCCGTAGCAGTAGAACCAGAGTTGGTGATAATCGAGTCTGGAGACTCGGACGATTTAGACTACATGTCTATATTTGATGGCATGCTAGAGGAGGAGGTGGACGTGATGTCCTTTGACCAGGTTCCACCTACAGAGGACCAGGTTCCACCTACAGAGGAAATGTCTACGGGGGAATCAATGAAGGCTCTGTTTTATGTCGGTATTGGATAGGAATGTCCATTACTGCCAAGAGGTTAAGGAGTTGAAAGAGGAACTCCAAGCTGTCCGTGAGGACAAGGCTAGAATGGAGGGAATGTGGGAAGAGGAGCATGATGATAGAGTTCTAGATAAGGACAATGTCCGAGAGCTGAAATGTGAAGTCTTTGAACTCAAGCAGGAGCTAAAGACTAAACAGAGGAAGTTGGAGAGGATGTCCTATATACATAGGAGTTCTCATATAGATTTCCAGCAGCAGGTAGCTGGATATCAGATAGAAGCAGGACAGACCCGACACACTATCAATAGAGATGTTATTGCCGGTCTGGCCAGCAAGGATTTCGAGAATGCCCTACGACAGATGTAGTATAGCAATAGGTAGATTAGATTATATATGTAAATATTATGTATCTAGTAGTGACGTAAAACTCTCTTTTGTATAACAAAGGGTAGTCCTTTGTAAATCCCAATTTTTGGAAAGTAATTGCGGGATGGTAATGCTCACTCTTGCTTGAACCATATGAATGCAGCTAAGACTGAACATCCTGAAGGATCGAAAAAGGATAAGGGAAAAGCAAAGGTAGATTACTAAGCTGTCTTGTAATAGTATAGGTCTATTGTTGTAATGTAACTGATATTATGATAAAGAACCTTTGTAATGGGTATAGAACCTGGGAAATGTAAATATTGCTTTAAATATATAGAAGTTATGTTCGTTCTTTGAGACTTTTCAATTGAATGAATGTATGAATGTTGTACAGTATAGCACCATCAGTCGGGTTGGAAGATACCCGGATTTGGGGGTGCTACAGAACTTGTCCCAACTTCCTTTGAAGTCAAGGACACAAAGTCTTAATAGATCTTCAAGAGTTTGAATACTCCTCCCCGATTGTCCGTCCGTCTGAGGATGATATGCTGAGCTAAATCATAAATCTGTGCCCATAGCTTTCTGCAAACTAACCCAAAATCGTGTTGTGAATCGTGCAGTGAATCTTGGATCTCGTTTAGAAACTATGGATACTCTTGCAATAGGCTCGAACACTATTCCGCGCTGCAGCGTGAGTCATTTTGCCTAGGGTTGGCGCCGCGGTGCCAACTCTGTGCACCAGAAAACAAATTCAGTTTGTGAATTTTGTGAACTTCCCGGACGCATAACTTCTTCGTTATAAGTCCGAATTAGCTCGTTCAAAAGCCTATGGTTCACAAATTACGTAATCTATGTGTTCATGCAACAATTTTATCTATTTTACTTTGTTTGTTAAAAATTCACCTATTGGTTCATTTTTAACGAAAACGATAAACGTTCGTGAACGTTCAACGCTCGTTTCTTCGTTCTAAGTCGGAATCCGGTCATTTTCAAGTCTGCAACTCTTAAATGCCAAATATGACTTGTATCTATTGGAAAACAATGTTTTCGTGATCAAACACAAAATTGGACTTCCATTCCGTGAATTTTACGTATTCGACGTTTATCGTCCAATCGTGCAAATTCTGGCAAATCTTCATTCTTATGATTTGTTCAACATTACAAATGAACTTCATTCATCATGTGAACATCTGAACATACTTAATACAATAACTTATGTTCATTGTTGGATTTTGACTTATTCTTCATGAGCTTATAACTTGTCAAATTATAAACTACTTAAGATTTGATTATTCATGACTTATGACAATTAAGGTTTCTTAATCATCATACTTTACATGTTCTTCACATATAACTTTACTTAGGTATACATGATACATATAATCATATAAGTGCTTACTTCACTTCTCTTAATAAACTCATTACAAGTTCATATCTTCATACTTACATTCAAGGTTAACTTATAATAAGTTTACAACTTTTATAAGTTCAAATGACTTATTGCCAACTTATGTGGCTTAAGTTCATGACTTACTCATTCTTCTTACTTCTTAACATCCATGTTCCTTAATTCCAACTTTTCTTATCAACCTATCATGGTAGAGATAGAAGATAATTTAGAGAAGAAGTCTTACTTTTTGTAGTCTTGGTAAAGTAGCTTGCTTCTTCTTCTTACTTATGGAATGACTTATTAGTAGCTTATTCTCTCTAACACTTAAGCACTTTAGAAATGTTGGATTATTTGAACAACTAACAAATGGCTTGTAAGCCTTCTCTATTTATAGAACTTGCAAAGCTAGGGTAGATTGGTCATTAAATCACCCACCTCCTTAAGCCACCTCCTTACTATTCATTACTTGGCTAGCACAACTTTTATCCTACACTTGGTCAGTACTTCAAAGTCTTGGTAACCACTCTTACTTGGTCACCACATTACTTGGTCACCACAATACTTGGTCACCACAATAACCATATCAATATGATTTGCCCCATGGGTCATACAACTCATGGATTCCATCTTGGGCTTTTATTAAATCATCCTTTGGGCTTTGCATTAATGAACAACAATTGCTTCATTAATTAATAGTTGGCCCTCTCTCTTTAATTCACTTGGACTTGTATATAATTGTTAACCAATCTTCAAAGTCCATTAACATTCTTAATACATATTGTTGATGTATTATTTTCGTATTCTAATTCATATAGAATTTATATACGGTATTTCTTCCTTCCTACAAACTCGTATAATACTTAGTATTATACTCGTTTTCATTACTCCGTACAATACCAAAGTATCATACATTATTACTTATTCAATACTATCTCGCCTTCCTTAACGCTTATAAATTAAGTCCATGTTTAATTATTACATTTTCCATAACTAGATTTTTATTACATAATCCATCTTACCATGTTATTCCATCATTACGTATTTCTCGGAAACTCAAAATTATATCCCGAGCAAATACCGATGAATAATGTTTTTCGGAAAATTTCTCGGAAAACTTTTATTTTCGTCTTGGAAATTCAAACACTTTAATTCATCCACGTAGCTCAAATACTACGACATTCTAACATCAATAGGTTATATAATGACAACCATCTTGATAACACATGGAATATGATTTTATTATTATTTAATTTAATAAAATCATTTTACAATAAGATCCAAATTTCTCAGTCATTACAGTTCTCCTTCCTTAACCACGGTTGCTGGTGCTGACGTCTTTTCATCCTTGTTGAACCTCCTTTTCTTGAAATATCTATTTTTACTGTCCTGGCCATGATTACCACCGAAGTGGTTACCATTTCTGGCATGTTGATTCCCTCCACGTTTGTTGTCACCGCTTCGATGACTAATACCACTGGTATTTTTATGCTGCCAGCTACTTTCTCTTGGTTGCGTTGACTCGTTACCGCGCTCCAATAACTGAGCCCTATTTACAACATCTGAGTACAAACACAGTTTATGAGAAATAAGATATTGACGTATCTCCGGTTTCAAACCTCTTAAAAATATTTGCGTCATTCGCTCCTCATTATCGACCAAATGGGATGCAAACCGGGATAACTCCGCAAATTTAGCCTCGTATTGCGACACGGTCATATTGTTTTGTTCCAACTTGATAAACTCCACCTCTTTCATGTGACGAATACTCTCGGGAAAGTACTTGTCGTTGAATAGCTCTTGGAACTTCTCCTAAGACATCTTGAAAAGGCTGTCGGTACGCTTTTACGATTCCCACCAGTAATCTGCCTCTTCACGCAACATGAAGGTGGCGAAGGGAACCTTTTGCTCCTTGGAGCATCCCAAGACATCAAATATCTTGGTGATCTGCTTTATCCATGCTTCCGCTTTAAGTGGTTTTGGCTCTCCAATAAACTCCGGTGGTCCCAGCTCCTTGAACTGTTTAGCGGTGACCGTCCGAGAGTTTCCAGTGTTTCCACCTACATTTTGGACAGGAGCCGCTCTCGTCTGATGTTGTATGAATTGCATAAAGTCTCTGAACAATCCATCATTCATCATTTGGTTAGTGTTGTTGTTTGCATGAGGATTGTCGCCTTCCTGATGCACATTCTCCTGATTATTGATATGTGGAGACTCAACGGTCACCTATGCTCCATTGTTATTCTCAACATTCTCGGATGTCATTTTCAGATACTGCCACAAAACAAGGGTTAGTTGATATGTAACATATTATCTCTAAACTCTGACCAACCAATTAAATACCAAATAAATTTAATTAGGTCATACTAGCGAAGGAATTCCCCATCTCTCCCCTCCTAGTTATAGTCTCACATCTTAGCTAGGGATCATATCCCTAAGCTTTGATACCAACTGTGACGCCCCCAAAATAGATATACATCACTTATTCTGAGTCGCCAAATACATGGTACGTAATATAAATACAATCTTAATTATACAACAAGAGAGCTATGAGTTTAAATATAAATACTGTCTTTTAGACAATATTCACTCTCAGAATAAGTCCTCATTACATTTATTGTCACACTATTTAACAGAATAGTGAGGACTACTAGCTAATACTATCATCCGGACCACCACTCCATTCCCCGACTCGTCCCAGCTACGTTCTCAATTCCTTAAGAGAACAGTGAAAGAAAGGGCCAGCTCAACTAGCCCAGTAAGAAATATTATGACTAAGATAATGCAGAATAAATTATCATTATCCTTCAACAGTGTTAAACTGATAAAATATAACAACATCAAGTTTAACTGCAGCGGAACAAGAAATCCATTTAAAGAGTCAAGTAGAGAATAAAATCTACTATCTTTTATGATTTAAAAGGTTTTTCATCACTTTTATCGCTGGGACTCAGCTTAATAAATAATTCACATCACCGAATCACCCCTGCACTACGGCCAATGATATTCTTTAGTATCACAACCACAAATTATCCATGCACTACGGGCCAAGGACATTCATGTATTCATCAATGGTCATGATTATGCCAACAACTGTCCATCAATGCACTACGGCCAATGAGGACTTTTTCCATATCATTTATAACATTACGGTCATGATTACACCGAATAATCCCTGGTCATAATCATACCACGTCAATCTATGCACTATAGGCCACAGATGACTTTCAACAAAATATAAACATGAGGATGATGACAATGATATAAGAATTCAATAAAACAAGTTCAAGAACTAATTTATCCAGGAACCAATAACGTCCAAATTGTCAACATGATACTATTTTGTAGAGTAAAATTTAAGAATGCTCAGAAGAATATTTCCATGAAAGGATACTGGATGAAGCGCAAATATCCAGGATATTCCACTAATTTCATGGAGTATAGAAGTCAAAACTTTAACCAACTGAGTATAATAAGGAATGGAATAACAAAAGAAATCAACAGGCATGCGATAGACCGCATAGTAGGTTATTCCAACAGAATAATAATTAACGGAACCAGTCCGGCAGTAAAAACCCACGCATGTGATATTCCAATGTAATAATAAAGGCGGAATCAGTCCTGCCAGAAAACGCATGCATGTGATATTCCAACTGAATAATAAAGACGGAATCAGGTCCAGCGTAAAACGCACAAACATGATATTTCAACAGAATAATAAAGACGGAATCAGGTCCGGCGTAAAATGCACAAACAGGATATTCCAACAGAATAATAAATAATGGAATAACAGAAGTTCTCTTCATGAATACAAAATAAATAATACCCCTTACAGTAAAAGAAACTGGTTATAAGAATAGGGAAGTAACAGAATACTTTTCTATAGTTTTTCTTTAATTTCTCTCTTTGGAGTTTCAGTGAATTTGTAAGAAATAATGAAGGAATGAGCTTCTATTTATAGGAGAATGGAAGGGCACTGTGCAAGGAAAAATCACTGATTCAATCAATGCGCAACTTTGAGAATTACGGATGAAATTTTTTTTCAATCAACAATCAAACCAAACAAAAATTAAAATATACTATATATATATAAACACATGCTTTCAATTTATATATATCAATATTATATATGCACCACTTGATGAGTAGACGGTTCATGACTCTCACTGGATTGCAACGCAGAGTAGTCAAGGTGATGAGGTGACATCCGCCATGTGATATCCCGGTGTTGTTTTTTGTTAAATGATTTGGCTCTGAGGATAGTTATTCACGACATTCCGGGGATTTCACCGCACTGGAGGATCACTGGCGTTTAGCTAGGGTTGATGAACTGCTGTTATGCGTACTGTCGTATGTCTATATGCCACAGTACATGGATGAGATAGACATTGGTGTCATCATGGCAGTGAGAGCTCTCAGGGAGGGTCGCACCATTATACCTATGATCATAGCAGAGACCCTGCGGTCAGCATCTTACTGCTACACTTATCTGATAGGAGTGTTCACGGGTAGCTCGGTCATGCTATATGTGTGGTTTATGTCACACTTGAGACCGATTGGCACTCTTACGGCATGTGTATTGTTTTACCCATGATATAGCCATGTTGTACTCCTTCCAGCCATCGGAGTGTACAGGTACTATGTCTTGGTCCACATTTTTGGTGGATATCAGAGATCCGTTCAGCATATTGCCGTGTTCGGGGCTTAGCTCACCATACAGCTTTATTACTCATGCTACGGGCATGGACTACCTCCCTCTGGCTTGGTTTGAGGGGCGTGACTACTTATCTTGTTGGCCGTGATGTCGAGTTTGACCCGATTTTAGGATTTTCATCCTTTCGAGGGGCGATAGGTCGTTCGACTTCTCGATATCTTCAAACAGAGGACCGATCCCTGTGTATCGTTTGTTGGGATGGCGTGAGATAATGATTTTTCTATTAGTCATCCAGTTGTTTGCGCAGAGTATTCGCATAGATAGAGACGAGAGATTTTATCTACCGTAGCAGATCCATGATGTCGGATAGTGAGTCAGATGATGTAGAGCCCATGGAGGACATCAATTCCCACATCGAGGAGGAGCCCGCTGCTGGGTTGTCAGCATTTCCTCTAGATTCTCCCAGTACCAGTATTGTTGTGATTCAGCACTCGACACAGTACCTTGAGCAGAGTCTTCATCTGATGACCATTGAGAGAGATCATGCTTGATCCTTGATGTTGACTGCCCTTGATTGGAGAAACGCAACTCTATTAGAGAGAGACGAGGCATTAGCTCGTAGAGATATTGCTGTTGTTGAGCGGGATGAGGCCAGATCAGCCAGAGATGCAGTGATAGTTGAGCGGGATATTGCTATATCTTCCCGGGATGTAGCCGTTATAGATAGTACTGCAGTGAGGTCCCTTACAACTGGCATGATCGCAGAAATGAGCGCTTACATTGATGAGCATATGGTCACCATGCAGATGGCTGCAGATCTGTTGGGTCGTGTGGATATTCTCGCATGAGAGACCACGACCGTCTCCTTCTTCTTCGAGAGGGACGCCATGTTGGGCTTGTTAGCTCAGATATATACGACTTGTAGATGAGCTTGTATTTACCTGCACAGACTAGCTTAGCCATTTTTTCATGTACAGTTTACATTGTATATATCAAACAACATTATATATATAGCGGGGAAATATATTTTTGATCACTTCCCTTTTAGATATGCTTTGCTACTTGCTTGATATTTTGCCTGATGCTTCAAGGCTTGTGATCTTGATGTATTCTGAATTCCTCCTGGGTGGATGGACATTGAGTTATCTCTGAACAGTTCAGAATGGATCATCGATCTGTATGTATCCCTACCATCTTTGGTGTCTTGGGACTGGTTTCTGAATGAAAATATGGAGAGGAGTGTGGCTTTCCTCTCTGAGATTGACCGCACCATAAATGGTCGCCAGTACTTCTATTTAGGAGAAGACTAGTTAATTCCATCTCTTATGGATTGGTGTTTCTCTTCAAGGTATGACCGCAACTTAGATAGTCGCCGAATCTCCTATTTGGGAGGAGTTTAGGTAATTCCATCCCTTCGTCTGTCAAGAATGAAATTTAGTGGATTGAAGGATGATCCCAGATCAGATTGACAATGGTTTGTGTTTTGGTAGGGGGTGAGACCCAACCATGAATGGCTGCCTACGTACTCCTATTACAGAGGACATCAGGTATGCGTATTTCGAACTTAGTGTAAGAGATTCAACGATGTATATGGCAGAAATGGTGTAGGAATGTTTTTGGTTGTTTTTGTTTTTGTAAGGGTAGAAATGTTTTTGTTGTTTTTATTTTATTGCGACCGGGCCATATGAAATGGTTGCCTACGTACTCCTATTGAAGAGGAGATCAGGTCGACGTAGTTCGCCCCTCAAGGCGAGATGAAAAGCGTAATCCCATGTGCAGGTCAGAGTGCGGGGAGGAGAAAGTTTAATCCTAGGTTGAGGATAAACTGTAGGTAGGAGAAGTTTGATCCCATGTATGGGTAGCCAAACTACAAATGCAAGAGGTTCAATCCGTAGTGGGATGACCTAAGTCATAGGAACGTAGAGAAGCCAGGCTACTGGCTTGAAAAGTATGTTTCCCTGAGGGGCAAAGTGTGAAAGAGTTATATGTTGTAAAGGGTTAAAGAACCGGAAGGACTGATGATCTGATGGTCCAACACCGGGGTGTTTTCTTGAGGAAAACTTCAGACATGGTACCGTTTCATGGTGTCCGAGTTGATAAGTTGTGGAAATTCATCGCCATCCATTTCTTTCAATCTGAGAGCGCCTCCTGTCAATATTTCCTTGACAACAAACGGGCCTTCCTAGTTAGGAGCAAAATTTCCCTTAGATTGATCTTGGTTGTCAAGGATCTTCTTCAAAACCAAGTCATGCTATTTGAACTGCCTTAGCCGGACTTTTTTGTTGTAGGATCTGGTGATCCTTTGTTGATATAACTGACCATGGAAGATAGTTGTGTTTCACCTTTCGTCTATTAGAGACAATTGGTGATACCTGCCTTGTACCCATTGATCTTCATCCAGCTGAGCGTCTATCAACACTCTGAGGGATTCCATTTCAACTTCTATGGGGAGCACTGCTTCCATCCCATAGGTTAATGCATAGGGAGTTGCCCTAGTGGAAGTACGCATTAAGATTCTGTAGGCTAACAGAGTAAGAGGCAATAGGTAAGGCCAATCTTTGTGGTTGGCGGACATCTCTTGCATGATCTTCTTGATATTCTTGTTAGCCACTTCAACATCACCATTCATCTTTGGACGGTAGATGACGGAGTTAAGATGTTTGATGTGGAATTTACTGCATAACTCTTCCATCATTTTGTTGTTGAGGTTCTTGGCATTGTCTAACACAGTCACCTCTGGTTGTCTATATCGACAAACGACATTGTTTCTGATGAAAACAATGATGACTTCTTTAGTAACCCTGGAGAAGGAGGCTGCCTCTACCCACTTGGTGAAGTAGTCGATCATGGTGAAGATAAATAGGTGAGCATTACTGGCTTTAGGCTCAATGGGCCCAATAACGTCCATTCCCCACATTGAGAAGGGCCAAGGTGAACTCATGTTGTGGAGTTCCCGTGGAGGGGCATGTATAGTATTCCCGTGAATCTGGCACTGATAGCATCTCCTGACGTGGTCATTGCAATTAGCTTTGAGAGATAGCCAGTAATGTCCTGTCCTGAGGACCTTCTTAACAAGGAGGGGGCCATTCATGTGGGGGCCATAGACTCCGCCATGGATTTCATCCATAAGCCTTTGGGCTTGATCTTTGTCTAAACATCTGAGGAGACCTAGTCCCGCATCTCTTTTGTAGAGTGCATCTCCACTCAGATAGAATTTAATAACAAGTCGATGGATCCGCCTTTTCTCAGTCAGGCTCGCTTCCGCGGGTGTGGATCCATATCGTAGATATTCCTTGATATGCTGATACCAAGGATGTTGGATGGGAGGTAGCTCATCTGATACTTCTCCAACGTAATTCCCATAGGCTGGGGCCTTGTGCAGGGAAATTATGACGCTTGGCAAGTGTTCCTTGTCTGATATGCGAATCAAGGAGGCCAAAGTTGCTAATGCGTCCGCAAAGTCATTCCTATTATGAGGAACGTGTAGAAAGGAGATTTCTTCGAACTCCAAAGCCATCTTCAAAACCTGCCGATGGTAAGGCAGCAAATGTAGTTCCTTGGTTTGATAGATTCCGGTGGATTGTCTGATTACCAACTCTGAATCTCCAAAGACAGTTAACCGCCTGATGCCCATTGAACGGGCAAGTTTTAGCCCCATGAGACAACCTTTATACTCAGCTGTGTTGTTGGGGTTGACATACTATAATTTGATTTGGCGACGGATATCGCTCCCGTGCATCGGATACTAGAAGCGCTCCAGCTCCGAACCTCCATATTAATGTACTCCATCAAAATACATCTTCCATGATTGGCGCGTATCGTACTGATGGTGTTGCTTAACTGTTATTACTCCTTCACCTGGGAAATATGTTTCCAAGGGTTTGAAATCCCCTGATGGTGCGGCGACCAGTTGATCCGCAATTCCTTGACCTTTGTTGGACTTTTGAGTCACATATACGATGTCAAATTGTTGTAGGATCAACTGCCATCTGGACATCTGGAAATTTAACATGGGTTTGTTGAACACGTATTTGAGAGGATCCACGCGGGATATGAGATGGGTTGTGTGACCATGGAGGTAATGATGTAACCTCATGGAAGCCCATGCTAAAGCATAACACGTCTTTTTGATCAGAGTGTACTTGTGTTCACTGATGCTGAACCTTTTGCTGAGGTAATAGATAGCTCGTTCTTGGCCTCTATCGTCTTTCTGTCCCAGCATGCAGCCCATGGCATTATCACTTATGGATAGGTACATGAATAGGGGAACATCATCCTTGGGTGGTACCAACACGGGAGCTTTGACTAGCTGTTTCTTGATTAGGAGGAGGGCATTTTGACACTCATCATTCCATTTCATAGAGAAGTTCTTCCTTAATAGCTTGAAGATTGGCTCACAAGTTGCTGTGAGTTGAGAGATAAACTAGCTACTGAAGTTGATTCTTCCCAACAACCCCTGTATTTCCTTTTCTGTCTGAGGAATGGGCATTTTCGTGATGGCCTGGATTTTGGCCGGATCCAGCTCAATCCCTTTATGGCTGACTAGAAATCCTAGAAACTTGCCTGATTTAACTCCAATGGCACATTTAGCTGAATTCAACTTCAAGTTGTACTTACGCAACCTGTTGAACAACTTTCTGAGATGGTCTATATGGTCATTCTCCTTCCGGGATTTGACAATGATGTCATCCACGTAGATCTCAATCTCTTTATGCATTAAGTCATGGAAAAGTGCCATCATAGCTCGTTGATAGGTGGCTCCGGCATTGATGAGGCTGAATGACAACCGTCTATAGCAAAAGGTTCCCCAAGGCGTGATGAAAGCAGTTTTCTCACGATCTTCTTCAGCAACCATGATCTGATGATACCCTGCGAAGCAATCAGCAAAGGAGTACATGTCGTATTGCGCAGTATTGTCAATAAGAATGTGGATAAATGGCACGAGAAAGCTATCTTTTAAGAATGCTTTGTTCAAGTTCCGGTAATCCATGCAAACTCGCACCTTCCCTCCGGGTTTAGGCACGGGCACAATGTTGGATATCCACTCAGGATATGTAGACACCATGATGATGCCAGCTTGAAATTGTTTCACAATTTCTTCTTTCACCTTTAAACTCCATTCAGGTTTCAATTGCCTGAGTTTTTGCTTGACTAGTTTACATCCCTCTTTAATGGGAAGGCAATGAAGGATAATGTCAGTGGACAAATCCACCATGTCTTCATGAGACCATGCAAACACATCTTGGAATTGGGTTAATAGCGTAACCATGTCATTCCTTTGGTTTGGGGTAAGGTCTGAACCAATCTAGATTAACTTAGGGCTTTCTAAGGTTTCGAGATTGAAAGACGTGGTTTGATCAAGGTCGGGTCTAGGTTTATCTTTGACCCATTCTTGAATTTCTCGAGGCACCTCAATGTCATCCTGTATTTCCATCAAGGCTAAATTCATCTCTACATCAAAGGTACAATCCTTGTGAAGAAGAGGCACCGTATCAGCAAGTACATGCACATCTAAATTCAAAGTCCTGAAATAAAATATGCTTTACTTAGTATATATGAAACATTTGATCATACACAGTGTTAGCATATACTAACAAAATAAACTGCTAATACTGTACAAAAAAGTAAGTAGTTATTATATCTACAGGGCAGAAAGAGTTTCTGCCCGTTTTACCCTTGATGACCAATGCAAGGAGTGTTGTTCTAATTGGAAAGGGCAAAGTCTAGGTAGACCGCAATGATGGAGGGATTGTCATCGTCCTCCCTGTCCCGAATGATGGCCATTACGTCTGGATAATCATCGTCTGGGGTGTATCTGTTGGTATGTTCATCATGAACGATGATGCGTATACCTGACATCATTCGGATGATGTCTTGCTTGATTCTTCGTTCCTCTTCTTCCACTGCAGGATTTGGAACAAAGACTTCTTTCTCCTTTACCGGTAATGGCTTGGGAAATAACATAGCCATTACATTGGCTGGCACCTTTACAGGTGGTTGTACGGACTCAGAGTTTGAAGGCGAAGATAAACGCCACATGGTTGAAGCTGAAGGAATCTGCTGATGCTTATGAGGATTCCTATGACTAGAATTGGCAGAATAGCCTAGCCCAGCTGGTCTAGTTTGCTTGGTTAATCGAATTGGGTACTTGATACCCTGGCAATCTTTACCCAGCCCTTGTCTCGGTTTATGACCCAATGACATCATTTCTCGAGTAGCCGACATTACCTCGGTAGAAATCTTGGGTTCGGATAATTGCATTCCAATAGCATGGTATTGGGTATTGCTTACTTCCAAGGCATGGAAACTGACCAGTTCAACATTTGCATTGGCATTGATGAATGGCATGTCCCCGTGTTGAGGACACTCTGGTTCAACGTTGACCGTGACAAGGCTATTATTGATAATGTATTTCAACTGTTGATGAAGAGTGGAGGGGACTTCCCCAGCCATATGGATCCAAGGTCGTCCCAAGAGCAGGTTGTATCCCAAATCTATCTTGAGTACATGGAAAGATACGCAAAATGTATGGGGACCAATTTCGATTGGCAGTTCAATTACTCCGACTGAATTCTGACGGGCTCCATCAAAAGCTTTGATGATAGTATGGCTACTCCGAATTCGGTTGAGATTGATATTCATCTTCACCAAGGTAGCATATGGATAGATATTAAGAGATGAACCTCCATCTATCAAGACTCCAGCTAGCATGTATCCGGAGGACAAGACCGCAATGTGTAACGACTTGCAATGACCGGTCCCCTCGGGCAGTATGTCATCATCAATAAAGGATATCACATTGTTGTTGAAAATATGATCAACCAGATGTTGAAATTTTTCCGTATCAACTGATGTTGGTAGATAGGCTTCTTCCAAAACCTTCAACAAGACCTTCCGGTGATCCTCGGAAGTTAGGACTATGTCCAAAATTGAAATCTGATGTGGAGCTTCTCTCAAGCTTAAAACCACCTTGGCTTCGTTATGACCCATAGTGCGGAGAAATTTTTCAATCTTCTCCATGGGTATTTTCCCCTTTGATTTGGTGGTAGACTTCATCACCAGTTGGGGAAGATACAGTGGATTTTCCTTCGACATTGTAGCAGTTGTATGTGAGGTGGATCCTTCACCTTCTACATAATTCCACGGAACCTTGCGCAAGCTAACAATAGGGTATTGTTCTCTATACGGCAAGTTGATTGGCTCGGGAGCGGCCACTTTCAAAGGATTTTTGCTTCCCTTGAGTCGAATTGTTGGCATTGTGAGTAATCTATTAGCCCCATCAGTTTCAGTGGATATGACTGCTACCACACTCTTCCACTTAGTAGGACCTGTATTCTCACTTGCACGTAACACAGTATCATCGTCTGTAAGTGCAGGACAACACTGTCAATTAGATTTTGGATAAGGTGGCGGAGTGCCCAGCATTCTTCTGTGATGTGACTGCGAGACTGGGAGTGATATTGACATACTCCATCAGAGTTGTATCGCCCTGAACGGGGGTTGATTGGAGGAAGAAGGGAACTAATCCTTCCTTCATTGATTAACATATGAAGGATTTCCTCCATAGGTTGGCCCAAATAGGTGAATTCCCTTTTGTTGGCAAAATCCCGACAGGTTTTGGCATTTGCTCTCTTTGGCACTTTGTCTTCCAGCATTTCATTTTCTGAAAGAGACGAGGGAACATTCATGACAAGAGATAGGTGATTGGCATGCTCCTGGCTGATTAATTGATGAGTCACTTGATGCTGATAAGTCACCAATTCTGCCAATTGTTTAATTTGCTTGCCTAAAGCTTTTATCTTTCATTCCATTGTGAACTGAAACTTGGCATAATCCCATTTGTCATCACCGTCTTTGAGGGTCTGGGAGGATTCACAGATGAAATTGGAATTCTGTCCATTACTCCAATTGATCATGTTGACCTCTTCTTCTTTGTGTCGAGGAAGAAGGTTGTCTTGAACGTGAGGCTGATCTGGTTTGGTGACCAAGATCTCACCGTTGTCTATCAGGTCCTGGATCTTGTGTTTCAAGGCCCAACAATCCTGAGTATTATGTCCAGGTGCCCCAGCATGATAAGCACATTTCCGAGCAGCATTGAAACCCCATCCATTAGGGCTGGCTAGTGGAAGAAGATGCGTAATTTTCTTCCTGCTTTTGTCACAAGATTGAGAATATTCTAGAGGGTGCCCCTAAGGTGTGGAACACTCGAGGCGTTTGACTTCTCCACCTTTTGGTATTGGAGGGTTCGCAGATCGTGCTTGAAAGGAGTGTAGTTTCTCCTTTGAATAGGCATGTTCGACCGCCTTTTTGACCTGTAGTATCGTGGAAACATCTTCCTCTTTCTTTTTATGGACCCTACGGGGGTTGTTTCCATAATTTCTAGACTGGATGTGATCAGCAACAGCTTTAAGGGAAGCTAGGTCTAGAATCTTTCCGGACTTCAATCCCATTTTCTGGATAATGAACACCAGGGAAAATACACAGATCAACATATGAAACACTCTCGTGTGTTCCAATTCCTTTGATAGCACGAAGGGTCTCTTCCATTTGGAGGAATTTCTTTTTGATGTCACCAGTGTCTGGATCTCCAGTGGGATGGGCATCATCATGAGTCTTGTTGGTCATATCCAATCGTAGTTCGGTGTATTAATAATGACTGGGTTCCCCCTTGTGTGGAGGATTCAGTATGCACGGGTATTTTTCGGACCCTGATTGGACTGGTGTAGTTCTTTTAGTAGAACAGCCAAATCTGTAATTTGTTTGCTTAATCCATCGAATTCTTTGTGAGAAACTGGATTAAGTTCAGTCTGGTCAGATGACGACATAATTGACTGTAGGCCTGTAGGCTTTTTGGATTTTGACCAGGTAGTAGGTCCGATTGGTTCCCTGCGAAAGACTTGCATAGTTTAGTCTTTAGGGAATATGTGTATAATAACATGATATGTGATGCGTCCATTTTAGGAATTTTATCCTGCAAAACGGATGTTAGCTGTTTGTAGCATTAAAATATGTATGTGTACATATTTCTTCATATTTCTCATTACATGGAGATAGATATGTAATTACAAGTAATTGTGTTTACAAGTAATTGAAATGAGAGATCATGAAGAGACTTTCCTCCGTTTTGGGTTTATCAGAAGCTGACCTATCTTAGGTTACTCTCGCGACTTTTTGGCATGAAGGTTCCCAAATCATCTCAATTTACTCAATGGGAAATTATTCTGGTCTTTCAACTGGAGCGAATTTGGGTGGTACCTTTCCTGAGCCTCGAGGAATTAGTCTTCCCACGAGTCCAGTAATCAAACACCGACGGGATAACCTCCTGGTGGAGGGACCACACAACATACATTCACATACATCGCGTCTCACCATATAAAAATGATGACATGTGCGAAGCACTAATATCACAAGCAGATATGGTGCGAAGCACTAAGTGCAATCAGGAAATGCATTCGTACAGATTCATCAAATGTAAATGCAACATCCACTCACAAACAGATAACAATTTTGAAAAGATTGTAATAGCGGCTTAAGTCTTCTTACTGGAGTCCCCAGCGGAGTCGCCACCTGTCGACGTCAGGATTTTTAGATGTCCCTTTCCGTTACTTGTTCTTTGGTGTTCTCATTTTAGGTGAGATTTGTTTGAAAAAACAAGTGAAAAAGGTCCAGCATGTATAATGCCGACGATGGACTGTTAAGAGATGCCAGTTGGTTTTTTAAATGGTTGTACCAACACAACCGAGAAAAGGTTTGCACATTGACCCAGTGATGTGACACTGCTAAACGGGCCCGTGAAACCGAGATTCATTAGGGTCCGGGGACTTGGTTATGCGGAGGGAAGGTGTTAGGCACTCCCCGACATCCGTGTTACCACGGTGACCGCCTCTTTTGGAATTGGAATTGGGAGGATTCACAGATGAAATTGGAATTCTGTCCATTACTCCAATTGATCATGTTGACCTCTTCTTCTTTGTGTCGAGGAAGAAGGTTGTCTTGAACGTGAGGCTGATCTGGTTTGGTGACCAAGATCTCACCGTTGTCTATCAGGTCCTGGATCTTGTGTTTCAAGGCCCAACAATCCTGAGTATTATGTCCAGGTGCCCCAGCATGATAAGCACATTTCCGAGCAGCATTGAAACCCCATCCATTAGGGCTGGCTAGTGGAAGAAGATGCGTAATTTTCTTCTGTTTTGTCACAAGATTGAGAATATTCTAGAGGGTGCCCCCTAAGGCTGTGAACACTCGAGGGCGTTTGACTTCTCCACCTTTTGGTATTGGAGGGTTCGCAGACTGTGCTTGAAAGGGAGTGTAGTTTCTCCTTTGAATAGGCATGTTACATTTCGCCTTTTGACCTGTAGTATCAGGGAAACATCTTCCTCTTTCTTTTTATGGACCCTACGGGGGTTGTTTCCATAATTTCTAGACTGGATGTGATCAGCAACAGCTTTAAGGGAAGCTAGGTCTAGAATCTTTCCGGACTTCAATCCCATTTTCTGGATAATGAACACCAGGGAAAATACACAGATCAACATATGAAACACTCTCGTGTGTTCCAATTCCTTTGATAGCACGAAGGGTCTCTTCCATTTGGAGGAATTTCTTTTTGATGTCACCAGTGTCTGGATCTCCAGTGGGATGGGCATCATCATGAGTCTTGTTGGTCATATCCAACTGTAGTTCAGGTATTGTAATGACCTGGGTTCCCCCTTGTGTGGAGGATTCAGTATGCACGGGTATTTTTCGGACCCTGATTGGACTGGTGTAGTTCTTTTAGTAGAACAGCCAAATCTGTAATTTGTTTGCTTAATCCATCGAATTCTTTGTGAGAAACTGGATTAAGTTCATCGTCGATGATGACATAATTGATCGTGAGGGCTGTGAGGCTTTTTGGATTTTGACGGTGTAGTAGGTCCGATTGGTTCCTCATGAAAGACTTGCATAGTTTAGTCTTTAGGGAATATGTATAATAACATGATATGTGATCGTCCATTTTAGGAATTTTATCCTGCAAAACGGATGTTAGCTGTTTGTAGCATTAAAATATGTATGTGTACATATTTCTTCATATTTCTCATTACATGGAGATAGATATGTAATTACAAGTAATTGTGTTTACAAGTAATTGAAATGAGAGATCATGAAGAGACTTTCCTCCGTTTTGGGTTTATCAGAAGCTGACCTATCTTAGGTTACTCTCGCGACTTTTTGGCATGAAGGTTCCCAAATCATCTCAATTTACTCAATGGGAAATTATTCTGGTCTTTCAACTGGAGCGAATTTGGGTGGTACCTTTTCACGAGCCTCGAGGAATTAGTCTTCCCACGAGTCCAGTAATCAAACACCGACGGGATAACCTCCTGGTGGAGGGACCACACAACATACATTCACATACATCGCGTCTCACCATATAAAAATGATGACATGTGCGAAGCACTAATATCACAAGCAGATATGGTGCGAAGCACTAAGTGCAATCAGGAAATGCATTCGTACAGATTCATCAAATGTAAATGCAACATCCACTCACAAACAGATAACAATTTTGAAAAGATTGTAATAGCGGCTTAAGTCTTCTTACTGGAGTCCCCAGCGGAGTCGCCACCTGTCGACGTCAGGATTTTTAGATGTCCCTTTCCGTTACTTGTTCTTTGGTGTTCTCATTTTAGGTGAGATTTGTTTGAAAAAACAAGTGAAAAAGGTCCAGCATGTATAATGCCGACGATGGACTGTTAAGAGATGCCAGTTGGTTTTTTAAATGGTTGTACCAACACAACCGAGAAAAGGTTTGCACATTGACCCAGTGATGTGACACTGCTAAACGGGCCCGTGAAACCGAGATTCATTAGGGTCCGGGGACTTGGTTATGCGGAGGGAAGGTGTTAGGCACTCCCCGACATCCGTGTTACCACGGTGACCGCCTCTTTTCAAGAAACTATTATCTGAATGTGTGTGTGTGTGAGTTAATGTGTTGTTATTTGGAAGTAGTGCGAGGCCTCGTTCGCACCTATATACACAGGGTTTAAATTTATGTAAAAATTCAATTTTAAGCAAGATATGGCAGTGATGTTTTATAAAAGAGGTTTTTTAAACCCTAATGCTCAATAGTAATTGAGTCCTTTTACACTCCCATTTGATTAAGTGTTCGGCTTGATTGATTTTATTTTACAGATGCGAGGCATCCGTATATAAATAATATACAAAATAATGCCGACTTCCTCGTGGGTATGAGAACCATCTGAGGAAATTCAGACCATGCATGAGAATAATTTACAAAGTCGCCTACAATTTGAAAAAAATGTCCATCACGGGAACCAAATCTAGATCCAATAGGTTGAATCTATGATCACATGGTTCCTAGGCGCACATGATACCACAATTTGTATGAAAGCAGTAAGCAGGTATATATATATACAGACATGATCACCAACCACAAAGCACCTCCATGGGGGATCAGAAATATAAATAAAGCTGTAAAAGTTATCAACCGCCACGGAGGAAACTCCAGGCAAGACAAAACGTAAATAAAGTCAGTAAAGCTATCAACCGCCACCGAGGGAACTCCAAAGGGACAAAATGTAAAGAAAGTCGTATAAAGCGATCAAGCGCCATTTAAGTAAACTCGAGGTAGGACGAAACGTAAAAGAAAGGCTGTAAGCGATCAACCACCACGAAGTGAACTCTGTGTGGGACAAATATATATATATATATATATATATATATATATACACACACTAAAAGCAATAAACGCGATGGATGTAATATATATATATATATATATATATATATATATATATATATATATATATATATATATATATATAAAAGTGATTAAACGCAGGATGTAAAATCTGGGCTCATCGTAGCAGAGTCCGACAACATATATATATATATATATATATATATATATATATATATATATATATATATATATAAACGCCTGGATGTAAAATCTCGCTCATCGAATGTAGTCAAAACACAGTTAATATATATAAGTATATATATATTAAAGTAAGTAAACGCTCAGGATGTAAAATCCGAGGCTCATCGAGCAGTCAGACACACAGTTAATATATAGAAGTATAAATATATATATATATATATATATATATATATATATATATATATATATATAAGCAAATAAACGCTCCTGCATCAAGTTCAGGCTCAATCGAGGCATAACTCGATAATGTTAGTCAATATATATAAATATATATATTATATATGTATATACTGTCGACGTCGGGATTTTTGGGTGTCCCTTTCCGTTACTTGTTCCTTGGTGTTCTCATTTTAGGTGAGATTTATTTGAAAAAAACAAGTGAAAAAGGTCCGAGCATGTATAATGTCGACGATGGGTGTTAAGAGTCGCATGATTAGTTTTTTAAATGGTTGTACCAACACAACCGAGAAAAGGTTTGCACATTAACCCGGTGATGTCACATCGATAAGCGAATTGATTGAAACCGAGATTCGATTTTAGGGTCCGGACTTAGTTATGCGGGGAAGGTGTTAGGCACCCCGACATCCGTGTTACCACGATGACCGCCTCTTTTCAAGAAACTATTATCCGAGTGTGTGTGTGTGTGTATGTGGGTCAATGTCTTTGTTATATATGAAAGTTGTGAGAGAGGCCTCGTTCGAACCTATATACATTGTGGTTTGAATTTATGTAAAAATTCAATTTTAGCAAGATATGGCAATGATATTTTATAAAAGAGGTTTTTCAAACCCTGATGCTCAATAGGAATTGAGACCTTTTACACTCCCATTTTTTATTAAGTGAGCGGCTGAATTGATTTTATTTAACGGATGCGAGGCATTCGTATGAAAAATAATATACAAAAATAATGCCGACTTCCTCGAGGGTATGGAAACCATCTGAGGAAATTCAGACATCGCCGAATAATTTACAAGTTGCTTACAGCTGAACATGTCCATCACGAGAACCGAATCTAGATTCAATGGGATGAATCTGTGATCACATGATTCTTAGGCTCACAAAATACTGCAGTTTATATGAAAATAGTAAGTAGATATATATATAAAAGTGGTAAATATATATATATACAAACATGATCACCAACCACGAAGCACCTCCATGGGGGATTAGAAACGTAAAGAAAGCTATTAAAAGCTATCAACCGCCACGAAGGAAACTCCAGGCGGGACAAAACGTAAATAAAGCTGTAAAGCGATCAATTGCCACGAGGAGAACTCCAGGCAGGACGAAAAATGCACCAGATGTAAAATCAAGCTCGTAAGCGAGTTCGACCACGATTCATATATATAAGTATATATATATATATATATATATATATATATATATATATATATTAAAGCGAGAAACGCACTGCATCAAGAAGTCTAGGCTCATCGAACAAAGTTCACACACACGATTCATATATATATATATATATATATATATATATATATATATATATATATATATATATAGTAAAGCAAGTAAACGCTCCGCATCAAGTCTCAGCTCAATCGAGGCATAACTCGATAATGTTAGTCAATATATAAATATATATATATATAATATATAGAGACTGGAATGAAACCATGGACCGAAGTCCGGACAAAAGCAAGCAACACGACTCTCAATGTGTAGAAAGGTGTGTGCAAAGATGAAGAGAAAGACTCTAAAGTGTGTGAGAAGGCTTACAGCTGACTGATAAAAAGGGCTTCTATATCTTTAGAGTGGGTAAACACTGGGCTTTTGTGTGTACAAAAGAGGCTATATCTGAGCTCTGTGTGTTTGAAAGTGGGAAAATACATCAGATAATGAAAGTGAGTGAGCAAATTGTGCAGGGTTTCCCCGACTTTTTTTCTTAGAAAATCAGCACCCCAAGCCCCATATTTATAGAGGGGGGAGCCATAGGTCTACCTACGACACCTAGTAGCAGGTGTACCTACGGCTGCCCGGGGTGCCCTGGGCAGTGTGGGTCCCGTCATGTCGAAGTACGTACGCGTTGTTCGTTCGGTCGCTCATAACTTTCAATCCGGGAGTCCGATGGAAGTGTGCCATACCATTCTGGAAATCTCTTTCCGAGAGCTACACAATGATATATGATTTGACCTTTTTTGGTTCTAGGAAGATGGGTCCATGACCGAAATGGCATTCTCAGGTTTCTATCAGACAATCCGGTGAGACGTTTTGTGTAGTTTGTGCTCCGGAGTTAAGATATCGCTCTTGTGTGGCTTCCTTTGAAGTATTTTGAGTT
Organism: Panax ginseng; assembly: GCA_020205605.1. Lineage (NCBI taxonomy): Eukaryota > Viridiplantae > Streptophyta > Magnoliopsida > Apiales > Araliaceae > Panax > Panax ginseng. The sequence continues at coordinate 55,215,683 of CM035138.1, read as the reverse complement.
GAAATGAGTGTATTTGATATGAAGTGAAGTTGAGTTGGCAAAATGACCATTTTGCCCCTCCCGGGGTTATCTCCAGTTTTTACGCAGTTGTAGTAGTCATTTCCTAGGGTTATCTCTGAGGTTGGCTTCCTGTTGACTTTGATTATCCTCAGGGTCATCTATGAGGTTGGCTTGACTTATTCCCATGGTTGGGACCGAGACTGGATACCTCGAGGTCATCTCCGAGATTAATAGGTCTTCTCCGGTGTGTGGTCCGGTATTGTATCTGCAGGCCTCGGGGTTATCTTCGAGGTTAGATTTGGTTACTCCCAGATTGCGATCCTAGGTTTGATGATGAACTTTCGGTAGTATCCGGTATGGATTTGGATTTTCTTTCAGGGTTCCCTCTTAAAAGATGAATCTGTCCTCCTGCAATTTTAGTAACAATAGAAGAAAATTTCGAGTGTCTACAGATGCCCCTCTTTATCATGTTCATGCAATGTAATGGAATGGACATGATAAAGATTTAGTAGACACTTGAAACATAACAAGCTATTTTCAATGATGTAAATCGCAATGTAGTGAATGTTTATGATGAATGTGACAATGTTTTCGCAAATCGCAGTTCGTAAATCGCACATCGCATTTTGCACATCGCACATCGCTTTTCGCATTTGGCCAAATTGCACTTCTCAACTAGCACATCGCATTTCGCATATCGTATTTCGCATATCGCATCGCAAATTACATATCGCAAACCGCATATCGCATATCGCAAATCGCAATGTATTGAATATTATGATGAATGTTAAAATGTATTCGCAAATCGCTTTACCTTTTACCGATCATTGCTGCTACAGATGCTGGTGTTGACTCCAATGGTTTGGCATTTAATCACTGCTACTTGTTTGATGAAGATAAGTTGAGATATTTTCCACATCTCTGATGGGGATGACGTTCTAAAATCACCAGACCCTCCTGATGTATTCGCTGGTAGTTGCAACGGTGACTATCCTGCTGATCGCCAAACTTTTCCAGTTCCTACTCGAATGGTGGTATACGAAGCTTTCATCACTGAACTGTGTTGATGTCGCGCTGTATTGATGGCAATGGTTTAGAATACCAGATCTTCCAATATCTTCGCTGAAGTAATATTCCACGGATTACTTCACTAGACTTCGCCTGATGTTACGTTAGATTGATGACAACCACCAGATGTCTCATCCTTTTTGAGGTGATTTGGAGTCTCATTTCGCTGTTGGGTACTTGTGCCCCATTTCCTTAAGCGTTTGATTATGCAACCCTTTGAACCGATGGCCTTTGAATCGTGATATCCCTGAAGGGTGTAATTCATTCTTTCGGTGCCCATATTTGAACGTCGGTGTAGAGGCTTCAACTTGTGAGGACTTAACGCATGTTGATGGTGTAGATTTCATTCACTAGGCCTTTCGTCGTTGACCTTCTGCTCCTGAGTTAAGCACTTTTTGAGAATTTCCCCCTTCTTTCATAGGGGCACGCTTATGTCGCTATCATTTCTTTCAGGAGTTCACCCCTTTCTTTTTGATGAGAAGCTTAATCTCATCTTAAGCTCCTTTCATTTCTTGGAATTGGAAAAATGCCCCAGTCCTTTCGCATGTTGATGCCGAGGGTTCATATGAGAAACTCTCTTTGTTGATGAAGTCGCGAGTGAATAATACCTGAATCATCACTAAGATGATTATGGACCATGCTGATGGCGCTAACTGGTGCATTTTCCATTTTAGGATGGTTGATAAATGCCCCAGTGTTGAGTTGTTGCTGCTTCCGAGATTGCCCCAATCTTATTGTAAGGGACCTACTATCCGGTTGTCGCCAATTTTGAAATTGCACCAGCCTTGCTTTTTGTCTGGGATAGTTGCTTTGACATATGAGCTGATAAGACGCCGAGATCGCAAGAGGCTTTTACTTCTGTACCATCTGGTGAACAGGTAGTGGATGTGGGCTTTGATATTGACAGCTCTTTCTGGTAAAGATGTCGCTTTGTTAGAGAGATGATGCTCTAACTAATAGGGATATCGTTGTTACTGAGCGGGATGACATTATATCCACCCGAGATATCGCAAGTAGTTGGCAGTGGATCTGTTGGCTCATGTAGAAACCCTTGGGTAGGAGATCACAGTGTTACCTCCTTCTTCTAAGAGGGAATCCTTGTTGGACTTGATAGCCCGCATATACACTGATTTGTAGATGGGCTTGTATTTTTCTGCACAAACTAGCTTAGCCATTTTGTCATGTACAGTACATATTGTATATATCAAACAGCATTATATATGGTATGGAAATATATGTTCATTCACTTCCCTTTTAGTTGTGCCTTGCTACTTGCTTGATATTCGCTTATTTCTCCAGGACTTTGTGATCTGGATGTATTCTGAACTCCTCCTTGATGGATGGACAGTGAGATGTCTTAGGATTTTTAGAATGGATCGTTGATCTGTGTGTATTCCCTACCATCTTTGGTGTCTTGGGACTTGTTTCTGTATGTGGCTATGGATAGGAGTGAGTTTGTTTTTGTTTTTTCTGTGGTGAGACCGGACCATATAACATGGCTGCCTACGTACTCCCGTGTATTGGGGAGATCAGGTCGACGTAGTTCGCCCCTTAGGGTGAGTAGAAAAGCGTAATCCCATGTGCAGGTCAGAGTGCGGGGAGGAGAAAGTTTAATCTTAGGTTGAGGATAAACGGCAGGTATGAGAAGTTTGATCCCAAGTATGGGTAGCCAAACTGCAAGTGTGAGATGTTCAATTCGCGGTGAGATGACCTAAGTGGTATGATCGTAGTGAAGCTAGGCTGCTGGCTTGAAAGGATGTTTCCCTGAGTGGCAAAGCGTGGAAATGAGTTGTATGTGGTAAAGGGTTAAAGAACCGGAATAACTGGTGATCTGATGATCCCAAAACAAGGATGTTCGCTTGATGGTAACCTTAGACATTGTACCGTTTCATGGTGTCCGACATGATAAGCTGTGGAAATTTATCGCCGTCCATTTCCTGTAATCTGAAAGCGCCTCTTGTCAATACCTCCTTGCCAATAACCGGGCCTTCCCAGTTCGGGGAAAATTTCCCTTTAGTCTGAGCTTGGTTGTCAATGATCTTTTTCAAAACCAAGTCGTGTTGTTTGAACTGTCGTAGTCAGACTTTTCTGTTGTAGGATCTTCTTTATAAGTAGAAGGCCACTCATTTGTGGGCCACATACTTTCCCATGGATTTCATCCATAGTCTCTGAGCTTGGTCTTCATCCAAACATCTGAGGAGACATCGTTCTGCATCTCTTTCATAGAGTGCATCTCCGCTCAAGTAGAATTTCATAGCTAGTCGATGGATCCGCCTTTTCCTAGTCGGGCTTGCCTCAGCGGGTGTAGATTTATCTTGTAAGTGCTCATTGATATGCTGATATCAAGGGTGCTAGATGGAAGGTAGCTCATCCGATACTTTTCCAATATAATTCCCATAGTTTTGGGGCCTTGTCATGCGAGGAGATCGCGACGCTCGGCAAGTGTTCCTTGTCTGATATGCAAATCAAGGAGGCCAAAGTTGCTAATGTGTCTGCAAAGTCATTCCTATTACGAGGAATGTGGCAGAAGGATTTTTTCTTCAAACTCCGAAGCCATCTCAGAGAACTCCGCCATGGTAAGGCAAAGAATCGTAGAACCCATTGAAGAGATTTTTTCTTTTCTTTTTTCTCTTTTTATTTTCTTTTTTCTTTTTTTCTCTTTTTATTTTCTTTTTTTTTATTATTATTTTTTTTATCTATTAGATCGCGGAAAAGAACCATATGGCTCAGCGATAGGTAGCTCGGCATTGATGTAGAATGACAATCATTCAGTAGCAAAGGGCTCCCCAAGGCGTGATGAATGAAGTTTCTCATGATCATCTTCAAGAACCATGATTTGATGGTACCGTGGAGCAATCAAAGAAAGGAGTACATGTCGACGATCGAATTTGTATTGTCAATGAGTATGTGGATGAACGGTACGTGAAAGCTATCTTTGAGGCAAACTTTATTCAAATCTCTGTAATCCACACAAACTCGCCCCTCCCTTCCCGGTTTCGGCACGGGGACTATGTTGGATAGCCATTCAGGTTATGTTGACACCATGGTGATGTCGGCTTGAAATTGTTTCATAATTTTTTCTTTAACTTCTAACTTCCACTCAGGTTTTAATCGCCTGAGCTTCTGCCTGAGTGGCTTGAATCCCCCTTTGATGGGAAGGCGATGAATGATAATGTCCGTGTATAAACCGACCATGTCTTCGTGAAACCATGCAAACACATCCTGGAATAGGGTCAATAGAGTAACCATGTCATTCCTTTGGTTTTGAGTGAGGTCTGTACCAATTTGGATTTGTTTGGGGTTTTCTAAGGTTCCGAGGTTTAAAAGAGTTGGTTTGATCAAGATTTTGCTTGGGTTTGTCTTCGACCCATTCTTTGATCTCCTGAGGTATCTCATAGTCCTCTTGTATTTCCATCAAGTCTGAGTCCAACTTTACATCAAAGTTACAGTCCTTGTGGAGAATAGGCACCTCATCAGCAAGCACAAGCACATCTAAATTCAGAGTCCTGAAACAAAATATGCTTTCACTTAGTATATAACACTGTTCAATCACACAAAGTGTTAGCCTGTAATGAAAAAAGTAACTACTAATACTGTATAGAAAAAGTAAGCAGTTATTGCTATCTACAAGGTAGAAAGAGTTTCTTTCCTTTTTACCCTCATCGGCAAATGCAAGGATTGCTGCTTCAATTGTCGAGGGCAAAGTCTTGGTGGACTGCAGTGATGGAGGGGCTATCATCATCCTCCTTCTCCCTAATGATGACCATTACGTTTGGGCAATCATCGTCTGGGGTGTAAGTGTTTGAGAAGTGTTTGTTTGGGTTTTTGTTTGGTTTGACCGCACCATTGATGGTTTCCTACATACTCCTATTGAAGAGGAGATCAGGTCTTTCGTAGTTCAGGCTTTGGTTTGAAAAGGTTCAAAGGGGTAAGTGGTGAGAAGAGTGTAGAGATGTTTTTTTCTTTTTTATTTATTTACATGCATGGAAAATAAAAGGCATACTACGAAGAAAGTGATACCGTTCCAACATTTTCTGGAACTCGCAACTTCATCCCTTGGATCTACATCTTCTCGGCTAGTTGAGGCCTGATAGTCCAGTTGTCAGTGGTTATGTCGCCTTCAGGGCTCGTGATAGAGGTTACCCCTTGATTCTGAATGTCTTCGCTTATGGCCATAACTTGATCGCTTCCTGATTCAGTACATTCCTCAGGGACGCTTGATATGGACGCATTGCAAAAAGGGATGAACTCTGGATTCTTTAATGGGTTGGATTCCCCGACAATCTCACCACCTTTTTCTTCATCTATTCCTTCGCCTTCTTCATGGGTTTCAAAGGATTCAACCATGAAATCTCCCTCGAACTGTTGTCGCATTTCTTGCAAAGAACTTTCCTTTTTGGTTTTTTCTTCCTTGGAAAGGATTAGTATTTCCTCCGCATCATCCAAGGTGATAAGATCAGGAACGTGGTTGATATCTTGGAACCATAGGACGTTTGATATTGGCGGGGGAGTCTCCTTTAGGGATGCCTTTGTCTCTTCTGTAACTTCTTGCATGAGGATCAGTCCACCTTGTGCTCTGGCAGAATTGTCGCTTATAGCCTTCACCTCATTTGAATTGCATGTCTCGAATGGACATCTTAAGATTTTTATTTCCTTTTCGCCTTTTTTGTTCATGGGAAATTCTATATCCAGCTCTCCATTTTCAATGAGATCTTAGATTTTTTGTCGCAAAGACCAAAGATTCTTCAACAGATGCCCAAGTGAGTTAGAATGGTAGAGACATATCTTGGTGGAGTCATAACTCTTTATCTTGGTTTTATAGAGGCAAGAACTCAAGAATCCTTCCTTTGCTTATCAGAAAGTGTAGCATTTCTTCTTTGGATTTGCTTAGAGGGGTGAATTTTCGGACTCTTTTGGAGGTTGTTTGATCTTTCATCTTTGAGAATTTGCATTCCCTCGATTAGTTCTTCCGTTGGCGAGATCTTCTAGCAATTTTATCATCCCCTTTTTCTTGTATTTTCAGCCTGCTTTGATCTTCTTCATTTAGCTGGCTCATCGTGGAGTCCTTTTTATCTTGGCTTTCTGATAGTTGAGTGAAAAGTTGCCTTGTTTCCTGATGTTGGCGCACTATCAGCTTAGCCAGCAGGTTTACTTGATTCTGGATTGCATCCAATTTTTGCCTTACTGGCATTTCCTCCTCCGAATCTTCCCACTCTAGGACATTTGTTGTGTGCTTTTAGGGGTATTACTCCATCCTTCGTATGTACTTACGAATTGGATACATTTCAGCGCTTCCTGACCAGATCATGTTTACTTCTTCCGTATCATGTCGCAACGGAAGGTTGGTGTTGATATTTTGTTGGTCGTGGTTTTTTTCACCACAATCGCCACTTTCGATCGATTTTGAATCTTATGTTTTAAGGACCAACAATCACTGTGTATCGTGTCCCGGAGACCACGAGTGGTAAGCACATCTACGGCTTGGATTGTATCTTTTGCTCCCGGTTCCGAGGTGGAGCTAGTTCGGTAATTTTCTAATGATCCACTAATATCGCCAATACATGTTCAAGGGAATCGCCCAGTGGAGTGAATACCTGATTTTCCATTCTATCAAATTTTCGTTTCCTGTCCGGGTATTGGTTGAATGTAGCCTGTTGTTGAGATGGCATATTGTCTTGCATTTTCCAAATGGGGGGACTGTAGTTTGGCCTCCTAGCTTGCCATTGTACAACAAGGGATACATCCTCATTGCCTTTATCGGATACCCCCTTGGGATCGTTCGCAAACTTTCCAGTTTGTATATGTTTGGCGACTGCTTCCAAGGCAGTGAAGTCTTTAATCTTGCCTGCCTTCAGGCCCATCTCTTCCATTTCGCCGTGTTTGATCATTTTCGCAAATGGCTTTCCTATGCCTGCTACGATCCTCTCATAGTAAGGAGCCTCTTGGATATCAATAAATGTCATTACCATCTCAGTTTCTATCATTGATGGAATGACTTTATACCGCTAGATTTCTCCACCTTTGGGCATATTCTCGGAAAGATTCAGTACTTTGCTTTTTCACTTTAGTCACTTGATATCAATCTGGTGCCATTTATGACTGAAAATTGTACTGATTTAGAAAGGCGTGGGCCAATTCTTCCCAGTTGTGGATTTTGGCATTGTCAAGTCGGGCATACCAGGCTTTAGCTTCTCCAGTGAGACTCTTTTGAAAAAGTTGCATCCTGAGGCTTTCATTTTCAGCATAAGACCCCAGTTCGCCAATGTACACTTTTAGGTGCGTATAGGGATCGCCTACCCCATTGTACTTTTCAAACTCTGGGACTTTGAATTTGGTAGGATATTGAGCCCCTGGGAATATACATAGATCTGAATAGGTGACACTCCCATAATTTCCAGTCCCTTTAATTGACCGGATGGTATCCTCCATTTGTTGGACTTTCTTTCTTATATCCCCAGTTTCTCGATCATCCCTGAGATTTGTGATTTCTTTATTGGAATGAGGTTTAGGAATCTGGATTCCATCTTTTACCAATGCCCTGGCCCTTTGGTGTGAAGGACTCGGTTGAGTAGGCATTATGCAGCCCTCGCGATTTTTACTTTGTTCTTTTAGAAAGACAACTAATTCTGCTATCTGATTCTTTAATCCTTGAAACTCCTCTCGGGAAATAGGAGTAGGATCAGGCTAGGCACTTGTAGCCATGTTTGACGGTGGGTTCAGTGCCTTCTTGGACTTTAACCGGGTAATGAGACGGATTGCTTCCCTGCGAAAGACTTGCATAGTTTAGTCCTTAGGGAATATAAATTAACATGCTATGTGATGTGTCCATTTTAAGAATTTTATTCTGCAAAACGGATGTCAACTATTTGTAGCATGTTAATATGTGTGTGTACACATTTCTTCATATTTCTCATTACATGGAGATAGATATGGAATCAAATTACAAGTAATTGTGTTTACAAGTAATTGAAATGAGAGCATGAAGAGACTTTCCTCCGTTTTGGGTTTATCAGAGGCTGGCCTATCTTAGGTTACTCTCGCGGCTTTTTGGCATGAAGGTTCCCAAATCATCGCAATCTACTAGACGGGAAGTTAATCCGGTCTTTTAACTGGAGCGAATTTGGGTGGTGCCTTTCCTAAGCCTCAGAGAATTAGTCTTCTCACGAGTCCAGTAATCAAACACCGACGGGATAACCTCCTGGTGGAGGGACCACACAACATACATTCACATACATCGCGTCTCACCGTATGAAAAATGATGACATGTGCGAAGCACTAATATCACAAGCAGATATGGTGCAAAGCACTAATATCACAAGCAGATATGGTGCGAAGCACTAATATCATAAGCAGTTATGGTACGAAGCACTAAGTGCAATAAGGAAATGCATTCGTACACATTCATCAAATGTAAATGCAACATCCACACACAAGCAGATAACAATTTTTAAAAGATTGTAATAGCGGCTTAAGTCCTCTTCTTTGGAGTCCCAGCAGAGTAAGCCACCGTCGACGTCGGGATTTTTGGGTGTCCCTTTCCATTACTTGTTCCTTGGTGTTCTCATTTTAGGTGAGATTTGTTTGAAAAAAACAAGTGAAAAAGGTCCGACATGTATAATGTCGACGATGGACTGTTAAGAGTCGCCAGTTGGTTTTTTAAATGGTTGTACCAACACAACCGAGAAAAGGTTTGCACATTGACCCAGTGATGTGACACTGATATACGGGTCGGTGAAACCGAGATTCGTTTAGGGTCCGGGGACTTGGTTATGCGGGGGGAAGGTGTTAGACACCCCCCGACATCCGTGTTACCACGGTGACCACCTTTTTTCAAGAAACTATTATATGAGTGTGTGTGTGTGTGTGTGTGTATGTGTATGTGTATGTGGGTCAATGTGCTGTTATATGAAAGTTATGCGAGGCCTCGTTCGAACCTATATACACAGGGTTTGAATTTATGTAAAAATTCAGTTTTTAGCAAGATATGGCAATGATGTTTTATAAAAGAGGTTTTTCAAACCCTGATGCTCAATAGGAATTGAGACCTTTTACACTCCCATTTTTATTAAGTGAATTTGAATTGATTTTATTTGACGGATGCGAGGCATCCGTATGAAAAATAATATACAAAAATAATACCGACTTCCTCGTGGGTATGGAAACCATTTGAGGAAATTCAGACATCGCCGAATAATTTACAAGCTACTTACAGCTGAACATGTCCATCACAGGAACCGAACCTAGATTCAATGAGATGAATCTGTGATCACATGATTCCTAGGCTCACAAAATACTGCAGCTTATAAGAAAACAGTAAGCAGATATATATATAAAAGCGATAAATATATATATATACAGACATGATCACCAACCACGAAGCACCTCCATTGGGGATCAGAAACGTAAATAAAGCTATTAAAAGCTATCAACCGCCATGAAGGAAACTCCAGGAGGGACAAAACGTAAATAAAGTTGTAAAGCGATCAACTGCCACGAAGAGAACTCCACGCAGGACGAAAATGTATATATATATATAAGCAGTAAATGCACCGGATGTAAAATCCAGGCTCATCGAACAGAGTTCGACCACAGTTCATATATATAAGTATATATATATATATATTTACATTTATATATATTAAGCGTGTGTCGACTGCTCGATATATATATATATATATATATATATATATATATATATATATATATATATATATAGTGAAGCAAGTAAACGCTCCAGACCGAAGTCTAGGCTCAATCGAGGTATAACTCGATAATGTTAGTCAATATATAAATATATATATATAATATATATATATAGAGGGAGAGAGACTGGAATGAAACCACGGACCGAAGTCCGGGCAAAAGCAAGCAACACGACTCTCAATGTGTAGAAGGGTGTGTGCAAAGATGAAGAGAAAGACTCTAAAGTGTGTGAGAAGGCTTACAGCTGACTGATAAAAAGGGCTTCTATATCTTTAGAGTGGGTAAACACTGGGCTTTGGTGGGTACAAAAGAGGCTATATATGAGCTCACAGGTGTTTGAAAGTGGGAAAATACACTGTATAGCGAGTGTAGAGCAAATTGTGCAGGGTTTCCCCGTCTTTTTTTCTTAGAAAATTAGCACTCCAAGCCCCATATTTATAGAGGGGGGAGCCGCAGGTCTACCTACGGCACCTAGTAGCAGGTGTGTACTGCACGCTTTGGGGTGCCCAGGCGGTGTGGGTCCCGTGCTCGTGTCAAGAAATGCGTCTGCGTTGTTAAGCTCGGTCGCTCATAACTTTCAATCCGGGAGTCCGATGGAAGCGTACCATACCGTTCTGGAAAGCTCTTTCCGAGAGCTACACAATGACCTTTTTTGGTTCTAGGAAGATGGGTCCATGACCGAAATGGCATTCTCAGGTTTCCGTCAGACAATCCGGTGAGACGTTTTGTGTAGTTTGTGCTCCGTAGTTAAGATATCACTCTTGTGGGACTTCCTTTAAAGTATTTTGAGTTGAAATGAGTGTATTTGATTTGAAATGAAGTTGAGTTGGAAAAATGACCATTTTGCCCCTCCCGGGGTTATCTCCGGTTTTCGCGCAGTTGTAGCAGTCGTTTCTCAGGGTTATCTCTGAGGTTGGCTTGCTGTTGACTTTGACTATCCTCAGGGTCATATCTGAGGTTGGCTTGACCTATTCCCATGGTTGGGACTGAGACTGGATACCTCGGGGTCATCTCAGAGATTAATCGGTTTTCTCCGGTGTGTGGTCCGGTATTGTATCTATAGGCCTCGGGGTTATCTTCGAGGTTGGATTTGGTTACTCCCAGATTGCGATCCGAGGTTTGATGATGAACTTCCGGTAGTATTCGGTATAGATTTGGATTGTCTTTCAGGGTTCCCTCTTAAAAGACGAATCTGTCCTCCTGCAATGTTAGTAATAGTAGAAGAAAATTTCGAGTGTCTACATATACAAACTAAAATAAAATCACGGACCGAAGTCCGGGCAAACGCACGCAGCACAACTCTCAATGTGAAGAAGGGTGTGTGCAAAGATGAAGAGAAAGGCTTTAAAATGTGTGAGAAGGCTTACAGATGACTGCCAAAGAAGACTTCTATATCTTTAAAGTGGGTAAACACTAGCTTTTGTAGGTACAAAAGTAGCTATATATGAGCTCACTGGTGTTTAAAATGAGAAAGTACACTATATGGGGTGAGTGCAGAGCAAATTGGGCAGGGCTTCCTCGCCGTTTTCTCTTGCAAAATGGCCACCCCAAGCCCTCTATTTATAGAGGGTGGAGCCGCAGGTGTACCAGAGGCAACCCGGGTGGGCCCGGGTTTCTCAGGCTAGGTCTTCTCGTAGTAGGTGCACTCGGGCACTGTAATGTCCATGCAAACTTTCAGAAGTGCAATCCGGACATCCGATTGAGGTATACAAGACCTATTTCGGACCGCCGTTGTTGAGAGTTGTACAATGGCATATGATTAGAGTTTTTACGAAGTCATTGAAGATGGGACGATGCCCTCTGGTCTTCAAGCTTCAAATTCCATCCGTTACCCCGTACAATAGTCACTCAGGATTGGTTATCCGTGATTCTTGTGGGACATCGTGGCGTAGAGATGTGTATGAAATGTTGAGATGACATGGCATGGCATCGTGTTGGCGAGATGACGATGTTTCCCCTCATCGATGTTATCGCTGGATTGGGCTGATAAAGCAGACGTTGCTCAGCGCTTCGCTGAGATTGGACTGCTGCAATTGTTGAAGGTCCTCAGTGTCATCTTTGAGGTGTGCCTATCCTCCCGATGTTATCTTCAGGTTGGTACGGATTATCTCGTTGTGAACGCCGAGATTGAAGTTGGTCGCATTTGAAACAAGCATTTTCGGGGTTATCGCCGAAACTGCATTCCTTGGGGTTATCACCAAGGTTGGTGGCTATTCCCATAGTTGGGACTGAGACTGGATACCTCGGGGTTATCTCTGAGATTAATCGGTCTTCTCCGGTGTGTGTTTCGATATTGGATCTGCACGCCTCGGGGTTACATCCGAGGTTGGAATTGTTACTCCCGATGTATATTCTGGGGTTGATGCTGAACTTCTAGTAGTATCTAGAGCGGATATGAACTGTCTTCCAGGGTTCCCTCTTGAAAGACGAATCTGTCCTCCTGCAATGTTAGTGACACTAGTACAGAAAATTTTGAGTGTCTACATCCTATATTTCAGATATCATTCTAGAATATAGTTTCAAAATAAGGGTTAATTGACATGCCACATATTATCTATATAATCTGACCGACCAATTAAATAACAAATAAACATAGGTAAGTCATACTAGCGAAGGAATTACCCGTCTCTCCCTTCCTAGTTCTAGCCTCACATCTTAGCCAGGGATCATATCCCTAAGCTTTGATACCAACTGTGACGCCCCTAAAATAGGTATACATCACCCATCTTGAGTCGCCAAATACATGGTACATAAATCAAATACAAACTTAATTATACAACATGAGCTGAGAGTTTTTACACGAATATCGCCTCATAGACAATATCCAAACTCAATGGAGTCCTCATTACATTTATTGTCACACTCTTTAACAGAATAGTGAGGACTACTAATGCTATCATCTGGACCGTCAAACCGTTTCCCGACTAGTCCCAACTATATTCTCATTTCCTGAAGAGAACAATGAAAGCAAAAGGGTGAGCTCAACTAGCCCAGTAAGAAATATTACGACTAAGATAATTCAGAATAAATTATCCTTAGCCTTCAACAGTATAACAACTGATAGAATACAATAGACAACAAGTTTTAGATCAACAACTGCAGCGGAATAAGCAATTCATTAGAAGAGTCAAGTAGAGCATAAAATCTACTATCTTCTATGATTTAAAAAGCTTTTCATCAACTTTATCGCTGAGACTCAACTTAATAAATAAAATCGAATCATCCATGCACCACAGCCAAGGATATTCATGTAATCATCAATGGTCATGATTTTACCGAATAATCCCTGGTCATAATCATACCAACAACTGTCCATCAATGAACTACAGGCCAATGAGGACTTTTACCACATCATTCGTTACATTACGGTCATGATTATACCGAATAATCCCTGGTCATAGTCATACCAAGTCCATCTATACACGTAAGCCAAAGATGACTTTCATCACAATATAAACATGAGGATGTTGACCATGACATAACAATTCAATAAAACTAGTTCAAGAATAAATTTTAAAGATTTATAATTTAATTTATCCAAAATTCAATAACGTTCAAATTGTCAACATGATACTGCTTTGTGGAGTAAAATTCAAGAATAATATTCATGTACCAAAAATAATTTGGACAAAAAAGTAATGTATTTTTCGGGTAAATAATACCCCGTGAATAGTACCCTATGAATAGTACTTCAGGAATAGTACCTCGTGAATAGTATCCTGACATGAAAAGTACCCCAAATACCCGAGTGAATAATATTTAGGTGAATAGTAATTGGGTGAATAGTAATTGGGTGAATAGTAACTCATGAATAGTAACTCGTGAATAGTACTCCGGCATGAAAAGTGCACTGAATACCCGAGTGAATAATATTTGAGTGAATAGTTGTGACGCCCCCAAATCCGGTTTACCTGACTCCCGAGTTCGGTGTTCACGATCCACAATATAATAACATCTAACTACCCATTTAAATATAAATAGGAATACATAAGTCATTAACAGAGATTGTTAATACATTAGTCCCAGGTTCTCTAACCTTACCATTACAATCATAACCTTTAGATATATAAAAAGGGTTTACAATACAACATAATATTAATAATGTTCATTATACTAATCCAGTACTTTGCCTTTGCCTTTGTTCTTCTTTGATCACTGGCCTCTTCGTTCCTAGCTGAAAATTTTTATTTAGCAAGGGTGAGCAACAAATTTGCCTGCAAGTTATAACATATAATAAAGGTATAGAAATCAATATCAAGCCTTCTCACATTTTCCGCAACAATAATCTGATAATAAAAGAGTACAACGCTTTCAAGGTTTTCTACGATATTCGAATGAATAATCAAGAATTAATTCTACGAAATAGCAAAGTGGAATGTTTTCCAGATTTATGTTGAGTGATCCGTTGGATCTTGAACTTCTCTTCTCGGGTATATATTAAAGTTTTACTTTGACATATACTGTAACAACCCGATATTTTCTATATAAATAAATCATAAATTTTGCGTATAATTTGATGATTTGTACAAGATAATGTGTGTATGTAATTATGTAATACATAAAAATATATTTATTACATGAATGTTTACAAATAATTTTATTTTATTTTAGAATTATCTATTATTATAAAGTATATTCTTATAATAATTAATTTTATAGTAGAAATATTTTTATTAATTATTTTCCATGAAAATATAGTTATATATTATTTAAATAATATATGAAATGATTTTCTTTTAATAATTATAATAACTATTTTATTATATGAATTTTAGTACAGATTATTAAGTTAATTATTTTACCTTAATTATTAAGGTTAAATATGAAAGATAAATAAGATATGGAATTCAAACCCTAATTCTGGATTTAGAATAAGGAAATATGATAATAATATAATATTAATTATATTTCAGTGTTATAAGTATATGTATGTTATGTGTGTAAGGATAATGTGTGAAACAGTTTAAGGTAGCATGAAAAATCCAAGTAGTATTTTAATAAAACCCTAATTTGAAACTCAATTATGAGTTAGAAACTGTTATGTAATTGTGTTAAATGAATTATGTAATGTATTATAGAATTTAATGTTAATTAGAAAAACCCTAATTAATATTTAGAAATTTTAATTTCTAGAAACCCTAATTTCATAATTAGTAAATCTAATTTGCTAAATTGGTAACCCTAATTATTAATTGCAAGCTAAATGCTAATTAGTGGACATTAAAATTTATAATGTTCATGTATAATGTAATTAGAAAATTAAGCACGATTAAGAAACCCTAATTTTAAAAAAAAATTGAAAACTAATATTATTTTTATTTTTGTACAAACCCTATTTAGTAATTTTAAAAACCTAATTACTAATTATAAACCCTAATTGTTTAATGATCAATGTTAATTATGATTAGTAAATTTGAAACACAAATGTTCAAGTAATTGAATTAGAAAACTAATTATATTTAGTAAACTCTAATTTATATTTTTGGAAACTAAATTGTTATTTATTTTTAAATCCTGATTTTGGAAATCTTAGAATTTTCCTAAAATGGTTCAAACCCTAAACCCTAAGGGTTTGCCAAATGACCTAAGTGCCATTAAAATTATATAACAAAAGACCAAAATGCCCTTTTTCATTTATTTATTTAGATAACTTGTCAATCTGGCCAAAATGTGGGTTGGTGACCTACTATACCAAACCCATGTGACTAAAAGCAACTGAAATCAGCCTTATATTGACAGCAACTCAGCCATATACATTGTATATATCATATATATATAGAGATTAAGGAGAGAGAAAAGGTCATTTGTTATCTCATTTTTCACAAACTCTCTACCAAATGCTCTCAAACTCAAGACCCACGAAATTAATAGTAGATCAGTCCCATAATACATCCCCACGAATTCCTCTAACAATTCTGAAGCTCAAGTTCCAGAAATCAAAGGTTAAAGGTATAAACCCTAGTTGATAATTTCGAACTTTGATCCTTTGTTAAAAGTTATGTTTAAGTGTTAATATATGTTGTATATAGTGTTATTAAGTGATATAGGTTGATAGATGTTGGATCCATAACATCTATAAGCTCAGATCTAGTATTTTTGCAAATCTGGAAAAATTTTAAAACCTTGGTCTGACAACGAATGTCAGTGCGTCTACATCTTTGTGTGTTAAGTGTTATGTGTGTTTTATGTTATGGATATGTTCTTTGTCGTATGGACTATGATCTGGAACTGGAAATCGGGTCAGATCATGTCTAGATAGTGAGATATAAGCGGTCAAAGTGAGTTGATCTGAAGCACGAATTCTGAAATGTAAACCCGTAAACCGAAGCAATTTCGACAAGGTTTTGTAAGCATTAGATCCGCTTACGGTAAGGTGTGTCGGTCATGTTATTGTAATCCATTTTGTGGTAGACAGTGCTGAGTACATGATCATGCATCTATAACATTTAGATCGTGCTTAAAATGAAAGATATTGTCGGTCAAAGTAGGGTTGACCGGCTGTTTTGTCTCAAATCTGGAAAACCCAGATTTCTTTATGAGCTATTTTTTTGACAATGTTTGACCAAACAAGATCTACTTTGTTTGTTGTTTTTGGATCTATGTTATGAGTTATATTTGTTCACTTGCATGTTGTCTACACACTGAACATATTAGATCTCATAAATCAGACCTGTGAAGCAAGTTATGATGATCGAAAGAAGGCAGTATGAACTGTTCATCATTTCTGGAAAACCCAGATATGAAGAACAGCTCTGACAATAAATTTGAGAGCTTAGATCTATCAGCTGAGATGTGTGTTATCCATGTTATCGATTTCTAATTGTAGTGTTGCACTTATATTACACTCCAAACACTTTAGGCAGACCAGAATACCTTAGGAGCATGGAGAAATTGTTGGTCAAACGTTACACCTTATCAATTGACTATACATTTCTAGGTTTCATGAAGAACACGAAGAATAATACCTATATGACAGTTACGCTCACGCTATATAGTGATCTTTAATGATGATTATATATAAAAAATTATATTTTTATTTAATAATTAGTATTAATTAGTTTTTAATTATTAAAAATACCAAATAAATTATTAAAAATTATTTTAAATTAAGAAAATTAGTTTTAATTATTTTAAATATATTTCATAAATATTTAATATTTTTGGAATATTAAAAGTATTTAATTTATTTTATTATAATATTAAATGAATTATTTAAAAATGATTTTAATATTTGAAAAATCATTTAAAAATTTTATTATGATATAAGAAAATATTTTTAAGTTATTTTTTAATGACTTTTAATATTTTGTGATAAATTTCATTAATAAATAAATATTAATGATAATTAAGTTATTTACTAAATGAATTAAATAAATTAATTAAAATGATTTTATTATATTAAAAATCATTTTAAATAATAAAGTATTTAAAAATATTTTAAGTTATAAAATATAACTTTTAATATTTAAGGATAAATTTCATTAATTAATTATTATTAATGATATTAAAGTTATTTAATAATTATATTAAATAATTTAGTTTAAAAATGATTTCAATATTATAATAATCATTTTAAATGAAAATAAAGTGTGTAAAGATATTTTAAGTTATAAAATATAACTTTTAATATTTAAAGGATAATTTTATTAATAATTTAATATTAATAATTATTAATTTCTTATTAATGATATTAAGTTTATTTAATAATTATATTAAATAAATAGTTTAAAAATGGTTTTATTAATTTAAAAATCATGTAAAAGGGATATAAATGAATTAAAAATATTTTAAGTTATACTTCATGACTTTTAATATTTTGATAAGTAAAACATTAATACTCTAATATTAATGGTAATTATTTAAGAATGATTTTAAATGTATTAAAAATCATTTAAGGGTAATATTAATACTTTAAAAGTATTTTAAGTTATTAAAATAACTTTAACATTTTGGAAATGATTTCATTAATAGTTTAATATTAATTAAATATTAATGATAATAGAATTGTTTAATATTTAAATCATTTAATAATGATTCCGATGTTTGAAAATGCGTGATAAATTATAATAAATGTTTAAAAATTATTATGAGTCATTTAAAAATAATATGACTAATACTTACAGATGTAGAACTACAGGATAGAGTCTTAGACTCGATAACTAACCGATAAAGCTGTCGGTACGCCGACATATTTCAGAAATTGATCTGGACTTAGATATTTTGATTGTATATATGTTTATTTATGATTCAATGGTTGTGGAACATATGTGACAATGTGATTAGGTTATGTGCGGACTACAATAAGCAGTGTTATGAGTTATAGTATGTTATTTTAATCGATCAAATGATCTTATTACTGATAGGTGTTATGTAAAGATAGAACTAAGTTATTCTGAATCTGTAGCGAAGACATCAAAAAGTATCTTACCTTTGCATTTTCTTTATGCAATGGACATGAGTAAGAATGTTTTTAAACTATATTATTACTGTACAGATTATTAACCTTATATTATAAACGCTCATTGTATATCAACATGTTAGTATATGATAATTCAGATATATATATTCTGTTCGTTAATTTCTATATATGGCTATACAAGTGTCCCCACTTGGATAATCATTGTATTTAATCACATGTTGATATACCTTTGTCAATTACCCGTATACATATATGTTGAATTATAGATTATTGTTGAACAAGATAAAACCTTTGATTTGGAACCCAGATAAGTATGAATATCCCTACACGGGAAAACTTTTATGCGCCCAAGGCAGACAGAGTGAACGATCCTATCGTTCTTGTAATGTAGTATTGATCAATCACAGGCCCATGGGAAGTACAACCTAACGCCTCAGTAAGTTATGACGGTTCTGAGATGAATTTCATTTAACCTTTTGAAAATAAAAATAATGTTCATAGCATGTCACCATAACCCTAGTTATAGTCAATATGTAGTTTCAAAAATTTGAAAGAGAGAGTTGTTATGTTATTATTATCATTTCAGAATACTTCACAACTATTGACTTATTGTAGAAGAATAGTACAAAGAAAATATTTAAATTCTTTCAGCTTATATATATATAATTGCTATTACTTGCTGGGCACTCAAATGCTCACCCTTGCTTAAATTTAAATGTTTTCAGCTAGGCATGAACAACTCGAAGGTTCAGGCAAGAACAAGTGAAAAGGAAAGCAAACAGAACAAGTTTATTAATGGTTTTAATGGTATCTTTTGTAATAATTACACAATATATAGACAATGATATGTATTATATATCATGTAAAGAATTATAGTAAATGTTACGTACTTGGGATTAGACTCTGATACATGTAAGTTAAGTTTTATATTTATATTATTGTTATTATTATTAGTATTATTCTACTCATAGAAATGGTATCGTGTAGAACCGAGTTCGGGTTTCAAGTACCCGAGTTTGGGGTCTTCACATATACGCACGTGTATCAAATAACCATAAAGATTAAATCATACCCCTCTGCAAGTACTTAGAGTCGGCCAACTCTTTATACCCTATATTATGCATAATACTTAGGTCGTGCGCAATGGTCGAATATACGACTAAAAAATGTTCCCTTTATATAAAAGGTTGTTCTTCTCAGTCTCAGAATCAAGATTTGATTCTACAACGAAATTCAATGATTTCAATTTCTATTTACTTATCGATCTAGCCGAAATAATTGGCATCGATCTATCAATAACAATTGAATTCTCTTCTCGAATTTATCAAGTTCTAACAAATGTTCGTCTATCCAGAATAATTAACTAAGACATTTCTCAACATAATTTGACAATAAACAGGAATTATCTGTATTGTCAATTCTATCTTCTACGAATATGAAAATCCAACAACAGTTATTCTCAAATTGTATATTCTCCGAATCAGTAATTCAATTTGAATTATTAAACATGCACTACTTGCGAATAATCAACAATAAATTCTTGGACGTGGTATAATTAGCAATAATTAACCACTATAATAGTTGAACAATATTAACTCAGGTTGAGTTAGGAAACTTGCCTTCCACATTGATTACATCTGCATAATAAACTTATTTGCGTGTGAAAGACCTATAATTAACAATATCGATCTCACAATTAGCACAATATTTTATAACACAACACTGTAATTCACAGTAAATCTTCTCCTAGACACATTACCACATAGTCACATTAGTGTTTATAACATATATAAACACTTAACAAGTCTAACTATTTCGGTATGATTGGACTTCGGTCCATTCTTGGTGTTTTAGTCACCTTATTCAATAATTTACACATTGATTGTCAATTTAATCTTGGTCTCTAAGCTTCAATATTATTTTAGATAAGTCAAATATCATTTATAATATTTTTCAGAAGCTTTTAATAATTTATAAACAATTATTATAATTTATAATAATTTTTCAAACACTTCAATCATTTTTAAATGATTTAATTATCAACTAATCTTACTATCATTAATATTTAATAATATAAAAATATTAATGTTATACTAAATCAAAACATTAAAGTTATTGTTAATAACTTAAAATATTTTTAAATCATCAATATTCTACTTAAATGATTTTTAAAGTAATTAAAATCATTTTTAAATCATCACCATTAATATTTGAAATTATTATCAAAATATTAAAAGTCATTAGTTATAACTTAAAATATTTTAAAATATATTTCTTATTTTTAAATGATTTTTAAATCAATAAAACCATTTCTAATTAATTTATTTAATATAATAATTAAATAAATCTAATATCATTAAAATTAATTTATTAATGAGAATTCTCCAAAAATATTGAAAATTATATTTTATAATTTAAAATATTTTCTAACACTTTATTCTTATTTAAAATGATTTTTAAATCAATAAATTCATTTTTATCTTATTTATTTAACTTAATAATTAAATAAATCTAATATCATTAAAATTAATTTATTAATGAAAATTCTACAAAAATATTAAAAGTCGCATTTTATAACTCACAATATTTTTAAATACATTATTCTTATTTAAAATGATTTTTCATAATATTAAATCGTTTTCCTCTAATTTATTTAATACACTAAGTAAATAAATTAAATACCTTTAATATTTAAATAATTATAAATAATAAAGAAAAATATTCCAATTGGTCTAAAATTATTTTTCATAATTTAAAGCCATTTTTAATAATTTTTATAATTTATTTGTAATTTTAAATAATTTCCGGAATATTTAGAAATTAGAAAATAATAAAACCGTCGCTAAAGGCCTTTAGCGAAAGTAACCATCGCTGTTGGTGTTCTTGAGCTCAAGAACACTGACAGCTTCGTGTTCCAGGTGCTCGGTTTGACCAACCTTATCTATCAATCCATGTATGTTCTAGACTTTCTAAGACACTGCTTTGGTAGTGTGTTGGTAACACTATAATTATCAACTAACATCATGGTCATACACACAATCAAACAAATAGATCCAGCGTCTCAAAGTCCTTGTCATATCACATCTGGGTTTTCTGGGTAACCTAGAAACCCAGACAGTGTCGACTAGACACTTTTCGGTCCACTTTTCACACGGTTCTGGTCTTGATTCAAGTCATCTTAAGGTTTAAATATATAGTCCTTATGTCAAGGAACATCATTACAACAACAGATCAGTTCAATAACAACGGAATCATAAGTTATAAGGCAGTCAAAGGCTGTCAGAAATTTTGTTCAAACTGTTTCTGAAAATTCCCATAATATGCATCCGTGATCAAATGGTCTACTTTGACCATTAATTACACTCGATATAAACTCTTTTTTGGAAAGTAAAACCATGGACCTCAAGTTCATACAACAGGCTACAAGTTTAATACAACAACAACATCAAACACTAACACGACTGACATATCTATGCCTTGGAACTTCTTGTCAAACTCAGTTTTACACTTTCTGGGTTACCCAGGAAGTGACTGGTCATGCTCGGTCAACCCTCTTTGACCAAGAATAACTACAAATCTAGACATCAACTGACTGTGACACCACTTGCAGATTAAAGACAACATACCAGGCTATAAATCCAAAACTTAAAACGACAAAAATCTTAAACGAGAAATGATCTGTGGCCACTGACATTTCTTGTCAGACCACAAAAAATGCTCAAGAACAGTTTTTGAAAACTTCATTTTAAGGCACTTTGATGCTATGGATTTGTGATAGATCATCATAGATCTTCATAAAACATCTATTAGCAAGATTCTAAACACAAAAACACAAAATTTATCTAAGCATACAAGATCAAATTAGGTTTTAGGGTTTATACATTCTTGCTAGATCTTTGATCTTAGATCTCCTTATCTGATATTGGTTGATCTAGGACTGATATACTTAAGGAATTCGGAGCTTTTAGTGAAAGAGAGAGTTGGTGGGAGCAAAAGAGAAAAATGGTAAAGTAAATGAACTTTCTCTCTCTAATTCTCTTATATATGAATGATATGTTGCTTGGATCTGCTATATCTCGGCTGGTTGGCTGAGATTGGCGTGTCTCAAAGTCAATTTAGTTGTTGAACAACTAAAGGTCTTGGCAAATATTGTAAGTTACATAATTAAAAATCCAAAGAGGGCATTTTGGTCTTTTTCCTTCCAATTTTAATGGCATTCTTGAAAAGATCAATAATTATCAAGAAAGCTCAGAATAATATTTCCATGAAAAGATAATGGATGAAGCACAAATATCAAGGATATTCTACTAATTTCATGGAGTATAGAAGCCAAAACTTTAACCAAATGAGTATAATAAAATATATGAAACTGTAAATGGATTTTCACCCGCTATGCGGTAATCCACGTAGACAGATCATTTCCACAATTTAATAAGGAATGAATACGAAGATTCATTCACCATGCATGCGGTAGTCCGCGTAGACAGGTTATTCCAACAGAATAATAAAGAATGAAATAATAAATGAATTCACCAGGCATGCAATATACTGTACAGACATATTATTCCAATAGAATAATAAAGAATGGAATAATAGAAGAATTTATCAAGCATGCGATAGACCACACATACAGGTTATTCCAACAGAATAATAAAGAATGGAATAATAGAAGAATTCACCAGGCATTCGATAAACCGCACAGACAGGTTATTCCAACATAATAATAAAGAATGGAATAACAGAAGAATTCACCAGGCATGCGATAAACTGTTGCCTCTTTTTCAATTCTAACAAAAGAGCTCTAACTCATGCAAGCATACATGTGTCAACAAGTAATACAGAGTAAGTAAAGTATCGATCCCACAGAGAAAGTTGTCTAATTCAAATCACTATGCATCAATTAAATCACTATATTTATATGCTCAAACTAATGAATATAATTGGTGAATTACTCTAATTGCAAATAACGACTAAAACAAGAATGAAAATGTAATAAATCAAATCTGAAAGTAATGGTATCCTAACTTCATTTAATACTTCATCTAATCACCACTATCATGCAAGAATTATTCACATATCACAGGAAAATAGCCAAGAGCACTAATAAAGTCATAACCATTTTTCAATGTACTATGACCTAGTAACACAGCATCCACAAGCGATAGACTCCATGTAATCATCAATATAACCAAAATCACTATATGTCTATGTGAAATTGTAACCATATTGAATTTAAGCACAAGCTCTTATTCTAACTCATACGGTGAAACAATATATATCTATCTGGTTCACGAAATACACAAGCCATACAAAACAGCCCCATATACGTATGTTATCATGATTACAATCCATACTTGCATGTTCATTATCAATTCCATACAAGTACTGAAAACGAATGGTGATCAAGCATTCATACATGCAAAACAACCATGATAGAAATCCCATATGATATGTAAAATAGTTTAGCATTCAAGCATGCAACTAAACTACATATTAAAATCCGTTAGAATCCCATAATGGAGTTTAGTTCATGACTGAACCAAAAGCCATTATGGGATAAAAGCTAAACATGGCTAATAAGCAAACAATTGAAAGATGAAGGGTATAAATGATCAAACCCAATTGATGATTATAATCCACTAGTAACGTTCAAATCCTCATATAAATCCAGCAAAATATTAATAATTATCCATAATGATAGAAAATCCCAAAAAGATTTAGAAAAGTTGGAATTTAGGCTTCGTTCTACGTTGGAATCTCTCTCAGAGTGTAAACCATGGTTACAATATGAAAATACGTAAAACTAACGAATAATGATCCCCCTGACACCAGTCAGAAATCGTTTTTAATTAATTACAACCCTTAAAATTAAAAATTAAAATAAACAGTTCAGCAACATCAGGCATCGCGCGCGACCTGGCGCCCATCCTTTGCAATCCTTGCGCGGGAGCGCAACTTGCAGTGTGCAATGTCTGTCCAGTCGGGTGCTCGCGCGGGCACGCATCCTCAAGCTTATTCTATGCGTGGCAAGGCCGCTTCGTAACTTTGAATTACGGTTACATTCTTTAATCGATCTATTCTCTTTATTCATTCTTTTGTCCATCCATGCTTAGCCTCATGCTCCAATTGATCCTCATGCCATGCATCCAACAGCCTCATGCCATTTACATCACCAAATTATGCCATATCCTGCACTTTTACACCAAAGGAGTTTTAAGTAAATGCAATGCAAAATAACATGAAATGCAACTAAAAACACACTAAAATATACTTGAGATGGGCCTAGTTCGCGTGAATTAATATCCAATAAGTAGGTGTAAAAACCACTTATCAAATACCCCCAAACTTGAACTATTGCTTGCCCTCAAGCAATGCATGCTAAATAACAATGAAAATGCAAAAGCACTACTATGCAACTAAATTAATATGCAAACTTGTCTCACATTGTTCCAACTCTAATAGAATTTCAGTCCACAATGCCTCAGCGAATTATCCAGATTCAAGAATATAAATTCAAACCAAACCATAGGCATAATATCATACACTCAGATAATTCATACATGCTATAGATATGTTGTGTGTGTGTGTGTTATGTTCACAAAAACTTGATTTAAGCAACGAATACACATACTAAATTGCTCAAAATAGAAAATTATAGTTTAAATCAAGACTCATGTATACATATGCAACGAAGACTATTCCAACATATCAAAACAAACTGAGATTCAACAATGGGCTTAACTGCTTTATTTTTACTCACGAGGGCGATTTTCGCTCTTTTTCGCGGTGTTTATTGCTATTTTTTTTTCTTTTCTTTTTCTTTCACATGACTATGAAATGTCTTATTCCATTAGGCAACACTGCTACCCCTTAGCGAGCTTTCAACCAACGACTCCCAGACTATGAAAGACCTTAGGGCGCTAGGTGTATAGACAATCCCCTCGGGCGTACTTACTCAAGTAGTCAGGGCCCCGAAATAAGACTAGCCACGTTATTGCTATTTGTTTTTTTTATATATAGCATACCCATGTTTTTCCAAAGTTTGAATGTCAATGTTTTGCAAGTCTACATTCATGTTCCACATATTTCTCTTTTTGACACTACATTTTCTATCGACCAATACAACACATACTTCTTATACCTATAAGTGATTGTGAACACATTTGTGCAAACCGAAAGCATTTAAACAGCAACATGAATTTCATCGTGTAAAACATTATAGCTAGGTTCATGTTATCCAACATACTCAAAAATCTTTCAAAATTCATTATCATCATCGGCTAGACAAAAATTTCCATACATTAAGAATTGTGAGACATGCAAACTAAAAAAAAATGCTAACACATAAACAAATAAACTAAACATGAACATGCAAAATTTAAATTAATAATGCCAATACTACATGTAACTATACTACTACCCCAATACCCCCAAACTTATAATATTCAATGCCCCATTGAATGAAGGTAAGGGTTAAAGAAAACTCCCTTAATGATCAGTGGTACCACCCTCCTCGGGTGGTGAATCTGGTGGTGGATATGGCACTGTTGTCCCGAACTGAGGCACTCTAGCATTGTTCCTTGCTGGGAAAAAGCATCGTCCATGGCCCTCGTGAGTCCCGTCACAAACGCTCTGAAATTATCGTACATGGCATCGACTTTTCGCTCCAACCTTCGGAGTTGGCGATCACCATGGGCAGCAGGTGCTTGCTTGGATGGGCCTGCCTCATCTGTCTGAGGGGGCTGTTGTGACGGCTCTGGAAATGTGGGTCGGAGAATAAATCCTCGTCCACGCGTGTGTGGTTCGTCTCCTGCCCAATCCTCAAATTTTGTAATGGTGGCATGAGTTATGTCCAGGCTTGGGTTGTAACGCCCGAGAAAATCGGATTTTTGAGAATTAAATTTTTATTTGATTAATGAATTTAATTAATTATTTATGGGAGCAAGCTAATTGAAGGTCGTTCTATGACTTAAACAAATCAGAATGTCGTAGGATTATGGCTACGTGGTAGAATTAAAGTGTTTGAATTTCCAAGACGAAAATAAAAGCTTTCCGAGAAATTTTCTGAAAAACACTATTCACGCATTTCTGCTCGGGAATTATTCTTGAACTTCTTAGAAATACGTAATGATATAATATCAAGGTAAGATGGAATATCCAATAATATTTTAATTATGGAAAACGTAATATTTCGCCTGTGGACTTAAAACCTAACGGTTAGGAGAAAGTGATTTACGAGAAGGAAATGTAATGCGATTAATGAATTAAGCGATGATCGTATAATACGTAGGTATTATACAAAGTAATGAATATGAGTACAATATGGAGTAGTATACGAGTATGTATGGATAATGGTATGTCGTGTGCTACTATGCAACCACGCGTATTACTGTACTTTTATCACCGATTATTTTGTGACAACTTACTTAATTTGAAAAAATTTCACATATCACCCTTAACTTTAACCTTTTATAAATTTAACCATTTACTAAATAGAATAATTATAAGAAAATTGAATACTTTCATTTCATAAAATTTGGGGTCTCACAATCTCCCCTCATTGTGAAATTTTACCTGGTAGTTCGAAGAGATGAGAATACCTTGCTTTCTTTTCGGATTGTACCTTCCCGGTTATTTCCTCTCTATCATGATTTTCCCATTTCTCATCTCCTGTATTTCAGATATCATTCTAAAATTTTGTTTCAAAATAAGGGTTAATTGACATGCCACATATTATCTATATATTCTGACCGACCAATTAAATAACAAATAAACTTAGGTAGGTCAGACTAGCGAAGGAATTACTCGTCTCTCCCTTCCTAGTTCTAGCCTCACATCTTAGCCAGGGATCATATCCCTAAGCTTTGATACCAACTGTGACGCCCCCAAAATAGGTATACATCACCCATCTTGAGTCGCCAAATACATGGTACATAAATCAAATACAAACTTAATTATACAACATGAGCTGAGAGTTTTTCCATGAATATCGCCTCATAGACAATATCCAAACTAGTCCTCATTACATTTATTGTCACACTATTTAACAGAATAGTGAGGACAACTAATGTTATCATCTGGACCGTTAAACCGTTCCCCGACTAGTCCCAGCTATATTCTCATTTCCTGAAGAGAACAATAAAGAAAAAGGGTGAGCTCAACTAGCCCAGTAAAAAATATTATGACTAAGATAATGTAGAATAAATTATCCTTAGCCTTCAACAGTATAACAACTGATAGAATACAATAGACAACAAGTTTTAGATCAACAACTGCAGCGGAATAAGCAATCCATTAGAAGAGTTAAGTAGAGCATAAAACCTACTATCTTCTATGATTTAAAAAGTTTTTCATCAACTTTATCGCTGAGACTCAACTTAATAAATAAAATCAAATCATCCCTGCACCACGGCCAAGGATATTCATGTAATCATTAATGGTCATGATTTTACCGAATAATCCCTGGTCATAATCATACCAACAACTGTCCATCAATGAACTACAGGTCTGCGTAGTTCGAACCTAGCGTGAAAAGGTTCAAAGTTGTACGTGGCAAAGGGTGTAAAGATGTTTTTGTTCTGTAGTTTGACCGGACCATAAAAATGGCTGCCTACGTACTCCCGTGTATTGGGGAGATCAGGTCTACGTAGTTCGCCCTTGGTGGGACAAACTGCAAATGTGAAAAGTTTTATCCCTAACGAGACAAACTGAAAGTGTGAAATGTTTGATCCCGAGTGGGACAAACTAAAGGTGTGAAATATTTGATCCCGAGTGGGACAAACTGAAGGTGTGAAATGTTTAATCTCGAGTGGGACAAACTAAAGGTGTGAAGATTGTATGCAGTGAGAAAGGTTTTGAAATCCTAAAATGTATGGGGATCCAAAACCATGATGTTGGTTTGCTGGTAACTTCAGACATAGTATTGTTTCACGGTGTTCGAGTTAAAGAGTTGTTGAAATTCATCGCCATCCATCTCTTATAATCTGAGGGCTCCTCCTGTCAATACCTCCTTGATAATAAACAGGCCTTCCCAGTTTGGGGCAAATTTTCCTTTAGATTGATCTTGGTTGTCAAGAACCTTGTTCAAGACCAAGTCATGTTCATTAAATTTCCATAGCCAGACTTTTTGGTTATAGGATCTAGTGATCCTTTGTTGGTATAACTGACCATGGATGTGGTTTATTTATTAAGCTGAGTCTCAGCGATAAAATTAATGATAAACTTTTTAAATCATAGAAGATAGTAGATATCATGCTCTACTTGACTCTTCTAATGGATTTCTTATTCCGCTGTAGTTAAACTTGATGTTTATTATATTTTATCAGTTTAACACTGTTGAAGGCTAACGATAATTTATTCTGCATTATCTTAGTCATAATATTTCTTAATGGGCTAGTTGAGCTCACCCTTTGTTTTCATTGTGTTGGGTCTCCAACTTTTAGTTTTATTTTAATGATAACAATAATTAGTAAATAAATTAATTAAAAGGGTAGAATCCTCTCCATAGGATTTTTATTAAAATTGTTTTATTTATCTTATTTACTTTGATCAAAAATATTTTCTAAATCTTATTTAATTGATTTTATTGATCTTGATATTTTAATATGTTAAATCAATTGGGTCATACATTGTGGGACAAAAGTCATATATTGATTATCAAATGTTTGTTTGACCAAATTTGGAAAGAAGATAGAAATGTTGATTAAATCATTTTTAATTGTGGGCATGTTCTATTTAGTTTCAAATTAATTTTATTATTTAAATATCTCAAAAATTATTTTATTTATATATATATATATTATAAGTTTTATATTATTATATATTCAAAAAACCGAATATATATTATTATATATTTGTTAACAGTATATATATTTTCATTACTTACATATATATAAACTAAGCATTTAATATATATATATATATATATATATAAATGGCGTGTGTGCAATGTGTGAATATATCTTATAAGTATAACATATATATATCCTGTACATGCATGACATATATATATTAATTATCTTATTATACAACATGCATACATGCGCCTAAGCTACAAATGTGCTGGCAATTCTTTTTGACCAAAAACCGTGCGTGCATGCATGCATACATATACTTATTGTAATATATATATATATATATATATATATATATATATATATATATATATATATATAATCTACATAATTAATGAGCATGTGTTGGCAAAGTTTTTGACCAAAACCGTGTATATATTATTATATATATAAATCATTTGTGTTGTATATATTATATATTATATTTATATATAGCAACTTAATATTTATATAATATATATCAGTATATGATATAAAGTATATTTATTAAATATATTATATTACTATTTGAAAACCGTATATATAGATTTGTTAACAATATATTTTCATTACTAATATGTATTATAATATATTTATATATATATGTAATCATTAATTTATATATATTTTATTATACTGTGTATATATATATATAGCAGTAAGTATAAAATATTAGTGTGATTAATATTATATATATAACCGTATACTATATATATATATATATAATATGTATCATGCATGCATTATATCTATACACTTAGATACTAACATGTACTATATTACTATATATATAATATTAAATATTAATATTAATTGCATGTGTAATATAAGCATACTTATTATATTTATAGTAACCGAATATACATATATATATATATATATATATATATATATATATATATATATATATATATATATATAGGAATTTTTAATGCACTCGTGTGTTGCCAACTTGTAGAAACCGTGTGTACAAAGTGCCAACCATTTTGGGACTTGAAAATCAAGTATGCTGGGAAGCTTTTAATATCATGGTCAAAGTAATAAATGATATGTAGTAGGAAAATGGCCTATGCAGAAATTTGAAGGCAGTACATGTGGCAATCCGTGTGCTTCTCTTTTAATTCAAACTATTGATTTTAAATTAAAGCAATTCTAGTCATTTATTTAAAATTAGATTTCAAAATTTACCATTTTACCTATGACTTCAAAAATCTATAAATAGGAGGCCTTTCTTTCATTTTCAATTTGCCAATTCACTTACAAAGAAAAGCTTATTTTCTCTCCCACATACTCTCTCTCTCTCTGAAAAAGCTTTCTATATCTCTTCTTACAAAAGTTCTGATTATTTGAAAAGAGGAAATTGGTCTAAGCATATTGAGATAAGTTATTTGATTTATTTATTTGAATTATCTCTTGCTTATTTATATTTATAGATATACGAATATAAATTGTTCTACACAATTCTATATATCTATATTTCATCTATTTATCAAATAAAAGGATACTTGGGCGCCGCAAGGCTACGGAGATAAACCTCTACGGAGAGGAATCCGACCGTACGATTTCTTATAGTCTTCAGTAACCTTTTATTGATATTATTTATATAAATATCGTAAAATAGATACGACACTTGATAGCTCAAAACAACACCTTTGATAATCTGCTCCAAAAGAGTAGTCTTAGAACCAGGATTTGAGAATCGTAGTGATCTATTGAAAATATTTATATAAATATCAATTGTGAAAATTATAAATTTTGTCATACTTAGACGCCGCAAGGCTACGGAGATACACCTCTACCAAGAGGAATTCGAACCGTACGATTCCTTATAGTACTAAGTGACATTATCTATAAAGTTCACATAATAGATAAAATATTCTTATATATTGTTTGAGTTTAACAATAATATTTGTTATATCAAGTATTGCTTAATTGATTTATATATTATACTTGATATCTGTCATCACAAGTATTTGATCATAAATTTATTTATTCATAAAATACTTGTTGCATTATAGAAAAGTTATTTAAACTTTTATTTCACAAATTTAAGTGAATATATCTGCTTAAATAGAAGCATATTTGATTCAAAGCTTAAAACAACTTATTTGCTTATTCAGAAGCACTTTCACTCTAAAAAGTTGTTTAAACTTAAAGTGACTTTTCTTCACTCCATAAAGAATAAATATTTCTTTATAAATTTGCATTAAATTACATATCTGCTTAAACAGAAGCATTTTTGAGTAAAAGTTAAAATTAACTTATTTGCTTATTCAAGAAGCATCTTTTCAGACAAAATATAAAAGTTATTTAAACTTTTATAATAGTGCATAATTTACATATTTGCTTACACAGAAGCACTATTGATCAAAGCACAAAATTATTATCTGCTTACTAAGAAGCATATTGTCTCAAGTATAAAAGTCGTTAAACTTTTATAAATACATTTGCTCTTTAATTATTATCTGCTTATTTGAGAAGCATCAATCTGTACTAAATTATTATCTGCTTAATTGAGAAGCATCAATATGTACTAAATTCTTATCTGTTTATTTGAGAAGCAAATTGTTGTAATATCATTTGTAAAAAGAGAAAAGGTTAGAGTTAGTTTATTTTATGTACTGTGAGAAAGGCGAGTAATTCTTGACCAAGACCGAGTCTTAGAGAGGTCGGTGGGAAGTTGGGTCTCTAGTGTACTTGTTGTGAGGTGAGGAAGAGGTTTGTTGTTTCAAGACCGGATCATAGAATAGAACTGAACTCAAAAGGAAGTACAACTAAACTTGAGGAGGAGGCGGGGAGCTTCTTTGTCCAAGATAGATTAGTTGAGGAACAGTTGAAAGTTTGACTATAAAACTTTGTAAAGGCTTCTCCGCCTGTTGAAGGAGTTTTTATTACTGATAGTAATAGGATCTCAAGTCCTGGAGAGGAGCTTGAGACTGGACGTAGTAGTATACCCGGGATGTATGTTGTGAACCAGACAAATCTCTGTGCATTGTGTGATTGATTTTTTATTGTCTTGCATATTAATTTCTAACACTGCAAATTAATTATACAAAAAATCAAAAAGGCCTAAGATAATTTTTTAATCTGTAATAATCTATTCAACCTCCCTTCTAGATTATTATTGGACTTTCACATTGTTCTGTTTAGGAAATGAGAATATAGCTGGGACTAGTCGGGGAACGGAGTGACGGTCCAGCTGTTTGCATTAGTAGTCCTCACTATTCAGTGAAATAGTGTGATAATAATTGTAATGAGAACTTTATTTGAGTTTGGATACTCTCTACGAGACATTATCCATG
Organism: Panax ginseng; assembly: GCA_020205605.1. Taxonomy (NCBI): domain Eukaryota; kingdom Viridiplantae; phylum Streptophyta; class Magnoliopsida; order Apiales; family Araliaceae; genus Panax; species Panax ginseng. The sequence continues at coordinate 55,183,359 of CM035138.1, read as the reverse complement.
TTGAAACTCTCAACTACGTTTTGTCGTACTGTATAAAAGAAGTTTGTATTTAAATTCTGTACCATGTATTTGACGACTCAAGATGGGTGATGTATACCTATTTTGGGGGTGTCACGTAATTGGTGGTACCGATCTTGTAACCATTGCTCTTCATCCAGTTGAGCGTCTATTAATACTCTGAGGGATTCCATTTCCACCTCTATGGGGAGCACTGCTTCCATTCCATCGGTTAATGAGTAGGGGGTTGCCCCAGTGGAAGTGTGGATTGACGTTATATAGGCTAATAGAGTCAGAGGCAACATCAGGCCATCCTTTGTGACTGGCGAACATCTTTTGTATTATCTTTATGATATTCTTATTAGCCACTTTAACACCACCATTCATCTTTGGACGATAGATGACGTGTAACGACCGAGAAATTCGGATCCTATTGTAAAATGATTTTATTAAATTAAATAATAATAAAATCGTATTCCTTGTGTTATCAAGACGGTTGTCATTGTATAACCTATTGATGTTAGAATGTCGTAGTATTTGAGCTACATGGATGAATTAAAGTGTTTGAATTTTCAAGACGAAAATAAAAGTTTTTCGAGAAATTTTTCGAAAAACACTATTCATCGCTATTTGCTCGGGATATAATTTTGAGTTTTCGAGAAATACGTAATGATGGAATAACAAGGTAAAATGGATTATGTAATAAAAATCTAGTTATGGAAAATGTAATAATTAAACATGGACTTAATTTATAAAGCGTTAAGTAAAGCGAAGTGTTAAGGAATAAGTAATAATTGAATGATACTTGGTATTTATGCAGAGTAATGAAAGCGAGTATAATACTAGGTATTATACTGAGATTGTATGAAGGATGAAATACCGTATATAAATTCTATATGAATTAGAATACAAGAATAATGCATCAACTATATGTGTATGTATTATGAAATATTAATGGATTTGTACAGATTGGCTAGGATTTTTGTACAAAGCCCAAGTCAATTAAGGTTAAGGCCTAACTATTGAGTTAATAAGTAAGCTAGTGTTTGTTAATGTAAAGCCCAAGGATTTATTAATCCAAGCCCAAGCTAGAATCCATGAGTTAATAGACCCATGGGACAAAACCATATTAATATGGTTAATGTGTGATGACCAAGATAAGTGGTGATCAAGATAAGTGGTGACCAAGTTAAATGAGTAGTGGTCAAGCAAAGGATAAGATTAGAGCTAGCAATTAATGAATAGTAAGGAGGTGGCTAAAGGAGGTGGGATGATTTAAAGACTAAACTACCCTAACCTTGGAAAGTCTATGAATAGAAGAGCTTTGCTAGCCATTTAACAATTGTTCAAGCAATTAAACAATTACAAAGTGCTTAAGTGTTAGAGAGAATAAGCTATCATAAGTTAACTTCCATAAGCTAAGAAGAAGAAGAAGCTACTTATCAAAGACTTCAAGAGTAAGACCTCTTCTCCAATTATCTTTTATCTCTATCATGATAGGTTGATAAGAAAAGTTTGGATTGAGGAATATGAATGATAAAAAGTAAGAAGAATGTGTAAGTAATGAATTTAAGCCACATAAGTTGGCAATAAGTCATTTGAACTTATAAAAGTTATAAACTTATTATAAGTTAACCTTGAATGTTAAGTATAAAAATATGAACTTGTGATGAGTTTAGTAAGAAAAGTGAATTAAGAACTTATATGATTATATGTATCATATATACCCAAGTAAAGTTATATGTTAAAAACATGTAAAGTATGATGATTAAGAAACTCTAATTGTCATAAGTCATGAGTAATCAAATCTTAAGTAGTTTATAAATCGACAAGTTATAAGCTCTTGAAGAATAAGTCCAAAAATCCAACAATGAATATAAGTTATTGTGTTAAGTATGTTAAGATGTTCACATGATGAATGAAGTTCATTTGTAATGTTAAACAAATCATAAGAATGAAGAATTGCAGGAAATTGCACGATTGGACGATAAACGTCGAATTCGTAAAATTCTCGGAATGGAAGTCAAATTTTGTGTTGGATCACGAAACCATTATTTTCTAATAGAGACAAGTCATATTTGGCATTTAAGAGTTGCGGACTTGAAAATGACCGGATTCTGACTTAGAATGAAGAAACGAGCGTTGAACGTTCACGAACATTTATCGTTTTCGTTAAAAATGAACCAATAAAAGAATTTTTACCAAACGAAGTCAAATAGATAAAATTCTTGGATGGTCATGTAGATTACATAATTTGTGAATCGTAGGCTTTTGAACGAGCCAATTCAGACTTATAACGAAGAAGTTATGCGTCCGGGAAGTTCACAAAATTCTGGCTGAATTTGGTTTACGGTGACTGAGTTGGTAGCCATGGCTGCCAACCCTAAGCAAAAATGACCCGCATGTACATGAAACGTTGTTCAAGCCTCTCGCAAGAGTTCGTCGCAATGAGAATCTTAGTTCAATATGTGGCGCTTGTATTTCATGTATCTGATATCAAAATCCTCTCCGGAGAGTGGCGCCAACAAAGACGACCCATTAAGTAAGGACTCGCGCCGCGGCGCCAAGTCCGGACCATGAAGACGAGATGTAAGCATAAAATTTGGCTATGCATACCAGATCTCGAAACAAAAATAGTAATGAATGTTTCTAAGTACAAAGAAAAGAAAAGGAAGTAAACACAACTTAAGGAATGTAATGTAACATTGTTAAACCTTAAGGATGTTGTATAAAGGTTGAGATAACCTAGTCAAATATAATGCAAGCATAATGATAAATCAGAATGAATAGTAACTGAATCTAATACACAATTAGATTGAAATGAAGGGTAGGATATAGTCCTATACATACTTGATTATATGCGACCTAATGTAAGGCATTATGTGATCATGTATTGTAGAGACTTGAACAACTTGAACATAAAGTTAATATACCGTAGCAAACGCTAAAGGCAAGTATTCTAACTCTTGTCTCAGTTCAATCTGAACAAGTTTTTGAGATTCATGTATTCTTTCGCATGAATTGAGGTATGTTATAGTTAAAGCCAATTCCTTTGGCTAGACTTGAGGTATTGATAATCTATTCATGTACTATCAAATGTTGCTATCTTTTGTCAACTACTTGATATGGTTTTCAAAAGAAGACTGAAATGTTAAACAAATGTTTTGTCGGTAAAACGACAGGCACGTGAGGTTGCCAAATGTTTAAACGTGCATACGTTTAATGGATGTAGTGTTGATCAACATAGAGTACACTAGGCTAATCACCTATAAGTGCTCATAAGTCATATCGGGCTTATGAACTTGCTTTTGGGTTGTCCTTTTTCAATAAAGAATGAATACTCGAGGTCTCTGACCGGAGTGAATGTTTTACTAAATACTGTTGTTATTGTAAAACATTTTGAAAGAAAAGATGAAGTGCTATTTTGAATTATCAATAGTACTTCATAACTATTGTTCAGTTATTGAAGATATACGATTTGTATGTGTCAAGCATGTTGTTATTAAATTGTTATACTTGTTGAGCTAGTTATGCTCACTCTTGCTTGAACCATATGAATGCAGCTAAGACTGAACGTCCCGAAGGATCAAAAAAGGATAAGGGAAAAGCTAAGGCAGATTACTAAGCTATCTAGTAATAGTATAGGTCTATCGTTGTAATGTAACTGATATTATGACAAAGAACCTTTGTAATGGGTATAGAACCTGGGAAATATAAATATTACTTTAAATATATAGAAGTTATGTTCGTTCTTTGAGACTTTTCAATCGAATGAATGTATGAATGTTGTACAGTATAGCACCATCTGTCGGGTTGGAAGATACCCGGATTTGGGGGCGCTACATGACGGAGTTGAGATGTTTGATGTGGAATTTACTGTATAACTCCTCTATCATTTGGTTGTTGAGGTTTTTGGTATTGTCTAACACAATCACCTCTTGTTGTCCATATCGACAAATGACATTTTTTCTGATGAAACCAATGATCACCTCTTTAGTAACCCTGGGGGAAGAGGTTGTTTCTACCCACTTGGTGAAATAGTCAATCATGGTGAAGATAAACCGATGATCATTGTTGGATTTGAGCTCGATGGGCCTGATCATGTCCATTCCCCACATTAAGAAGGGACAAGGAAAACTTATATTATGGAGCTCCCTTGGAGGGGCGTGAATAACATTCCCATGAATTTGGCATTGGTAACATCTCTTGATGTGATCATCGCAGTCAGCCTTGAGAGAGAGCCGGTAATGCCCTATTCTTAGGATTTTCTTGACAAGTAGAGGGCCGCTCATGGTTGGGTCGCATACTCCACCATGGATTTCATCCGTGAGCCTCTGAGCTTTATCTTTGTCTAGGCATCTTAGCAAGCCTAGTCCAACATCTCTTTTGTAGAGTGTGTCTCTACTCAATTAGAATTTCATAGTCATTCTATGGATCCGCTTTCTTTCAGCCTTACTCACCTCAGTGGGTGTAGATCCATCTCGTAGATATTCCTTGATATGCTGATACTAACGGTGTTGGATGGGAGGCAGTTCATCCGATACTTCTCCAATGTAGTTCCTGTAACGACCGAGAAATTCGGATCCTTTGAAAAATATTTGAAAGAATTAAATAATGAATAAAATAATCTTATTTGTCATTATATGTGTTAATAAGATGTATGTCGTTCTATAACCTAGAAACGTCGGAACATCGTAGTATTTGAACCACGTGAATGAATTAAAGTATTTGAATTTCCAAAACGAAAATAAAAGTTTTCCGAGGAAGTTTACAAAAAAACACTATTCATCGTTTAACGCTCGGGAGTTATTTTTGAACTTCCGAGAAATACGTAACTTATAATATCAAGACGAGATGGATTATGTAATAATAATCTAAGTATGGAAAACGCAATATTTCACATGCGGACTTAATTTGGGAACATTAGGTTTATTAAGCGTTAAGGAAAGAAAGTTGTAATCGTATGATGCGTATGCATTATACGAGGTAATGAACGTGAGTATAATACGACGTATTATACTATTGTGTATGGAGAATGAAATAACGTATATTATGAATTAGTATACGAGCTAGCATACTAGAATTATACGTGAGGTATTTATGTTAAGTTGTTTAATTAAAGGTAATGGACTTGTAGGATTATTAGCTTAATGGTAGAAGTCCAATTAGTAAGTGATACTCAAGCCCAAGTGTTTGATATGTCATGAGTCCAAACTATTGTAGTATAAGCCCAATAAGAAATTAGCTAGATTAATTAAGTAAGCCCAATGAATTGGCTATGATCTATGGGGCAATCCAAGTGAGATGTGGGTAGACTTGATTGGCAAACATTTTGTGTGGTGACCAAGTGTTGTGATGGCCAAGTAATAGAAGTGGCTAGCAAGTAGACTTGGTTGATAAGAAATGAATAGTAAGGAGGTGTAATAAGGAGGTGATTAAAGGAGGTGGAATGTCCAAATGACTAAGGTACCCTCATTTTGTCAAGCCTATAAATAGAGAGCTCATAATTCATTTATTGCTTGATCAAATTCCTTTCAACTTTGTCTTACAAAGTAACTTAAGTGTTAGAGAGAATAAGCACTTTTAAGTCAAAGCTTCCTTTGTTAGATTTTCCAAGAAGAAGAAGTAATCTTCAAAGGTAATTGATCTTGTCTCTTCTATCTCTATCATGGTAGGTTGATAAGAGAAGTGTAATCTAATGAACTTAGATGCTAAGAACATAAGGGAAGTGGATAAGCAATGAACTTAAGCCGAGTAAGATGAATAAACATCTTGAACCTAAATAAGTTGATAAACTTGTACAAAACTTGTCATATATTTGTCATATGATGTTAGTATGTTCATTATGGTATGAGAACATTAGTTATTGGACTTAAGTTCATAATAAGTCATAAGCATGAACATTGGAGTTCATAAGTTAAATAAGTCATTGACTTGTGAGAATAAGTCAAAACCTACTTTGATAATAAGTTGGTGTAGTAAGTAACTTGAAATGTCTATATGTTGATTAAAATCCACCTAGAATGATTAGTAATGAGGTTTCGCCGGAATTCACACGATTGGACGATAATCGTCGAATTTGTGAAATTCTCGGAATGGAAGTCGTATTTTGTGTTTGAAGTCGTAAACGTTGGTTTTCGATGGAGACAAATCATATTTGGCATTATAGAGTTGCGGACTCAAAAATGGCCGGATTCCGACTTAGAACGAAGAAACGAGCGTTGAACGTCCACAAACATTTATCGTTTTCGTTAAAATGGACTAATAGGTGAAATTTTAGCAAACGAAGTAAAATAGATAAAATTCTTCCATGAACGCATAGAGTACGTAATTTGTGAATCGTAGGCTCTTGAACGAGCCAATTCGGACTTATAACGAAGAAGTTACGAGTCCAGGAATCTCATCTTTTGAAAAATCTGTCAAACATTTCTGTGGCACAGAGTCCGCGCCACGGCTCAACTCCAAGCCATTTATTTAGCCGTACTGCAAAGATCAAAGGTAACCTCATTTGCAAACTGCGCATAAATACGACACATAACGAAGAGACTCGCGTCGCAACGCCGAGTCCGGGTTTTTGAGCAATAAGAGTGGGAAAGCATTGCATGATGCACCAGAGAGTTATATCCGTGGCATGACGCCATCCTCATGACCTAGATAAAGAAAAAGGTTTACATGTTGAATATGAATGGTAATGAATGAACACTTAATCAAGGATCTTAATGAAACATGGTTAAGACATAATTAAGCCTTAAGTATGAACACTTAGGGTTAAGTTAAGACAGTTACTTATGAACATAAGAATGAGATAACGTAAACCCATAACCAATAATAACAAATCTAATACGTATTTAGATTGAGAAGAAGGGTAAGATTCATTAGGAACCATGTATGATCATTCATGACCTAATGTTCTATGTGATGTTATCATTTACTGTAGAGACTTAAGGACCTAAAGTGCACGTGTTATAAACAGTACCAGACGCTTAAGGCAAGTACTCTAACCCTTGTTCCAGTTCGATCGGTACAAGTTTTTGTGATTCATGTATTCTTCACATGAGTTAATGTTTGAGGAAGTCAAAGACAATTCTTTCGGCTAGATGTATGCTATGTTATTCTATCAAGTGATGATAAGGATTTACCAAACTAATATTGTTGTGGTTTTCAAAAGTAGACTGAGTATGCTAAAATGTTTTTTCGTCAAACGACAGGCACGTGAGGTTGCCACAACTTAAACGTATACACGTTTAATGAATGTAGTGTTGATCAACATAGAGTACTATAGGATGATCATCTAGACGTGCTCGTAAGTTATGCCGGATTAATGGACTTAGTGTCGGGACTTCCTTTTTCAAAGTACTTATGATATGCTTATGGTCTTGAACTGAAATTGATGTTTTACTAAATATTGTTGTGGTAAAACGTTTTGAATGAAAAGAAGTGCTATTTTGAATTGTCGATAGTACTTCATAGCTATTGTTCAGTTATTGAAGATATATTATTCCTATGTTTCAAGTATGCTATTTTCCTAAGAATTGTTGTATTTGTTGAGCTAGTTAGGCTCATTCTTGCTTGAACCATATGAATGCAGCTAAGACCGAACGGACCGATGGATCCGGCAAGGATAAAGGGAAGGAAAAGGCAAACTCGTAGATTACATATGTAATAGTATAGGTTTTGTAAGAATAATATTTGATATTATGACAAAGACAAATGCATTGGTTGTAAAGAACTTGGGGAATGTAAATATTCTTTTTATATATATAAGACATATCCGTTCTTTTGAGGCATTTCAATTGAATGTTTATGTGAACTGTAGCACCGTGTAGCACCATCTTTCGGGTTGCAAAATACTCGAATTTGGGGGCGTAACAGGTTGGTATCAAAGTGTTAGGTTATAAAACTTAAGGGGGGAAATAAAACCTTAAGTCATAACCTTAAGAAAAGTTAAAGAATAAAAGATGGAAGATAACCATATAAAAATGCATTATATATGTTATGTGTTTTTATTATTCTACTAACATGTACTAATCAAACGTTTGTGTTGTTGTAGATGTTAGGAGAAAATAGAGATGTGCAGGTAGTCAATGAAGGATCGGTTAATCAGGTAGAGATTATACCGAGCCCCATAGCAGCAGATCCTGAGATAGTGGTGGTTGAGTCTGGAGACTCAGAGAGCCTAGACCTCATGTCCGTGTTTGACGGCATGTTGGAAGAAGAAGTGGAGGTATTGTCCTTCAACCCCATAGCAATAGCAGCAGAGATGACTCCAGGGGAGTCAATGATGTCACTATTCATGTCAGTGCTGGATAGAAACATCCACTACTGTCAAGAGGTTAAGGAGCTGAAGGCAGAGCTCCAAGCTGTTATAGAAGACAAGACGGACGTGGAGTCCATGTGGGAGCAGGAGCATAATGAAAGGGTTTTGGCTAAGGACAAGGTCCATGAGCTGAAATAGGAGGTCTTTGAGCTCAGGGGGATGTAACGACCCCAAAATTCATACAATTTAATTCTCGACTTTGGTCGTTAATAATACATTCAACCTCTAATTTTACATCATTAAACGATAATACAACCATTGAAATTTGCGGAATAATTAAAATTGTCTATTACAAACTATCCTGTTTCCCAAAACCTTCAACCTTTACATCTAAATATCTTAGAATCATTTTAATACTATAATAGTTTACATTCGCAAAACAATATTACAATTCAACATTAATACATTATTCGAAACATTAGACATGGTTTACAAGAATAACAACTTAGCTAGGATATTAAATCTTCATATATGACTTTTGATCCATAACGATCAAGTAGGACATAGCGTTACCTTCAATTTTTGAATCTGCAAAAATGGTTATTTGCAAGAATGAGCTCGACAGCTCAGCAAAATCTAACAGTTTTCATGCATCACGTAGCACATAATAACATGCTCAACATACAAGAATAATCATAAACAAACATAGCATACATGTTATAGTTCACATAACAACTATAAAGATTGAGTTCCTTACTCAATCAACATTCATAGTTCAATCATCATAGTCATAGATTGACTTTCACATTTCATACTTTTGACATATATAATACATCATACACTAAAATTTTAAAGCAGATCATCATCAAGTTCACATAGCAAAAAGAAACTGAAAGACTCGCCTTTATCGGAGTTTTACCAACACGCTAATACTTCGCGTTCTTGCACAACCTACACTGTATGTGAGATTGATAATAAATAAAATCAATACTCAATCTCATGGTCAAATTTATTCTAAGACCTTACTTTATCTTATTATCCTTTATAATGTCTTTATAGACATCTAACTATTTTATATGCAACTCGGTTTTATTTTTCATTTTCATCACCACACATGCTAGACTATCACACTTGTAGTTTAATGTGCGTATTTACACCATTTTATTATACCACTTTGGTTTCAAAAATGCATATTCAACACATTGTTTACATGTTTAATTTTCCTTCATAAATCAAAAATTACCCTTTTTGATTTCTTTCCATTATTATTCTTATATTATCATCTTTTCATACTTAGATATCCAATATTAGCTATTAGTTAGACACTTTGTATATACAAAGTTTAGAAAACACTATTACTCTTAGGCATTTTATCGAGTACGCTCGTGTACACATTAACTTATCTCAACTCTTGATCTTAAATGGTTAATTATGCATAGAATATGATAACACATATCTATATTCATTACATATGTCAAAACATATTTTTAATCATCAAAATATACCATCACCCAAAATCTTAATTCAAACATAATTATAAAACTCATCTTCACAATTTCTTTAACAAAATGTTGTTTTCGTTTTTAACGTATCTCATTCGTTACATGTTTGTTTTTGTTCCTTCTTATATAGAATTAACCCTTACTCAATTTACTACAACCTCATCTAGGCCTTAAAGTCAGACCCTTATCCATCTACACCAGATTCTGTAATTCATCAACTAGTGTAGAAAATTTCATTTTCTGGACATCCTTACTAAACAATTTATTTCGGACATGATCCGGTCCATAAAATGGCTCAATCTCGCGAGTCTAGCTAGTAAACTTCCATATCTATAACCTTGTAGTTTTAAGTTTCTTCATATTCAAAACACACGAATTTATATGAATTTTTCAAAGTCAGAAACCGTAACAGTTTTAATTTTTTGGACAAATTATTTTCCCTTCGGACCAACCTTACTAAAACAAACATTGCAAGAAATCTACAAAGAGTTTTCATGTGATTCTACTTTCAGAATATTGCTTACTTCTATATCTTCGATTTGATATAAGGCTTACTTTCTAACTCATTATACCCAAAGAGATATGAATTTCACAAGATATGTCCACACTTACTCAAAACCTACGAATTTTGTTCTTCAAATTTTCTTTCTTGAATCCTCTTGTTTGATTCTGGATAATCCAAGATTAAACCAATACAAACAAGATTAAGCATGATCTATTATCCTAGAACATAAATCTACACAAAAAATTCAAAGATTAAATAAGAGTTTAGAAGTTACCTTCTTCTAGTTTTTTTTTTTTCTTCTTCTTCTTCTTCTTCTAGCTCATCTCAATTCCTCTATTTCTCTCTATCTCTCTCAATTTCTCAATATAACTTCTACATAACAATTATCTACATTATGAAGAACATAAAAATATAATTAAAACAAGGAATTTAGATTATAACTTTATTAGTATGAATTTAAGAGAAAGATGGAGATGATGATGATGGGGCTTGTTTTGTCTTCTCAAAGCTTTCCCTTCTTCTTCTTCTTCTTCTTCTTCTTCTCCTACAACTCTCTCTAACTCTCTTCTTCTTTCTTTGGTTTGTTTTCTAAAACTAACATACTAACTTGTAGTATATACATATAATATACAATACTAGTAATATATAATATATGTAACTCCTAGTAATTATTAGATATACTAATTACTAGTTAATACATAGGTTACACCAATTTGAACTTGAAAAGCCTAAGACCATGTTTGGCAAATACTCATTATTTTAATTAATCAATAGCTTAACATCAATCAATCTCATCAAATTGTCACATAATTATATTTACTTGTTAATTATAATTTTGTGTAACAATCATCACATGACTCATCTAATTTAATTATCTCAATTAAATTAGAACTATAACATAAAATTATTATATTAATTAAATTAAATACTAAATATTCATTTAATTAATCTGCTACACTTAATTACATTACTCTATAATCAAAACAAAATTTATTTATTTAACTCAATAAATAATTCAATTAAATATTTATATATATTAAAATTAATATATAACATTCTCTTCACATCAATTCATATATTCTACAATATATGACGTATACATACTCACACCCAAACATATCTCATAAATAATACTTTTATTTATAAAATTCTCATTTATAAATTCTAAAAAATCGGGATGTCATATCCTTCCTTCCTTATAAGGATTACATCCTCGGAATCACCAAAACCCTACCTTACTGGGTTTTCCTCAAATCTATTCATTGAATAACTTCAACACATTACCTTAATATAGGTTTTATATTTTCTACTCTCACCATTCATGATAATAAATTCTTATAAGTTTTATTTCATAACATTTACTTAGACTCAATTATATTTGAGTATTACATATTCTTTGACCCGTTCATTATCTTTCTCTAAGGATCATTATCATATATTATATGATCAAACTCTCGGGACATTACATTCACCCCTTCTTCTAAGAATTTCGTCCTCGAAATGTTTATTTATTACTTTTCATTCATTCAATCTATCAAAGTAGATTTTTACGTCACTACTTCATTCATTCATTGGTTTCTATAACCACTTTCTTTCCACAAACATCATTCTACAATTATTAAACTTTTATATTAAAAGTTTCACATTATTCTTTGATAACTCACATCCTTCTCACTTCAAAATTTCTTTTCTCACTTATTCAACACATTCATCATTCAGTGTCGTATTTTATGACTTACTTCTTTCTAAGGAATACTTTCCTTTTTCACTTCCATCTTGCAGAATAACAAGAATCCTCCACAATTGTTCAATAATTGGGAAGTAGTATGAATAACTCAGGAATTTAAAAGATTCCAAATCATGCTGAGGGTCACAAGACCATGAACTCTATTCTCTAGGTTTAATAGTACTTCACCCCCGGTTCTTCACACTTTAAACCCTCTTTGGCAGAATGTTTATCAATCACAAAGACTGAAAACACCCTCCGCAAGTACTCTAGGTGATCAACCTATTATACATGTATTGTATACAAACATTTCAGTAATAAAGTATAAAACTAAGCGCAACCCTAATAATAGGGTTGTTCATTTCAACTTTTCAACATACGAATCCGCTTTCAAAACAATTTGGTTTGGCATAACTTCTCAAAAAAAACTCTTGAATTTCATGAACATCTTTCAATATTTGTTTAACTGAATCAAATAGCATAGACCTCTACAGCAATTCGGACATCAACCAAAATATACATATACAATAATACATATGTATTCTCATATCTCAAAGAAATCTCAAAAATCTTTTTATGACATTATGATACCGCACTGTATTTACAGTCCTTTGAGGATTCCGTCATTTAGTGATTTTATTATACTACATCATACCATAGTGGGCTGACGATCCTTAGATCACATCCAACACTAGGTAATACTGCATTGATGACTCCATCGTTTTTATCATCTTTGCACCAGGTTACATGATGCATTAATGATATAAAATACATTTAGATATATTGCAAATCATTTTTGTCTAGCCGAAGCAATTAGCATGACATACCGAATAACAAAGATTGTTGTTAAAACTCATTGGTTCCATCATTTGATCCAATGTTTTTCAAGAAAATAGAAGTGTAAACATCAGCACGAAGTCAATAAATTTCGAAAGTCTAGCATATCTAGTAGATTTAGAGTACCTATGCTTCCACCATCAACTCCACTTTCTATAATGATCCATTGCTTAATAGGTCTATCTATTCTATCATCCTCAATACTCCATTTACACTTATCTATACCCAGTTCATCAAACTTACCACACGTTATGAGTTCAGGAACTTGCAACAATCATATGAGTTTAAGAACTTATCCTAGTCAGACCATAGGCGTCCATTCGCTGAGGGGTTCAAAAATATACCATATAATTATGAGTCATGAACCTGTCATAAGTATGACTTTTAAGAACTCACACATAACCTAATAATATTCTCTAACTATACTCTACCTATCTGTTATACACATGAGAAAAGAATCACCTTCTCAACAGGCATATAGCAAATAGCGCGACATAAACATTCCAATGATTATTAATGTGATAAACTGAGTGCAAGCACAAAACCCTCGCCCATACAAAGGTTTGTACAACTCATCCACCACCTGAGTCCTCAATTGAAATCCCTCCTAACTCTTTCATGCTTATAACTTGCTCTTTGCTCGATACGAATTCCTCGTATCACATTATCTATAACTCCTCATGAGTTTATCTCGTACTATCATAGTACATTATCTTCATAGCATCAAGTTATAATCATTTAACCATTACAAACCATCTTTCTTTTATAACTTAAACACATCACGTCGTGATCTTATTCTATAATCATCTCTCTTAAAATTCTTTTGTTAACTTGTGATCGTTTTGTTTTACGATCCCCTTTTTTTCCTTTCATTTACTACATTATTTGTTATCTTGGCTATTGGAGTTAGGTAACTCCCATTTCTTATCTACATATCTCTTCAAGATTCTTCTTTGAATCTTCTTATTTATATAACAATTCATGCTTTAAGAATTTCCAACTTCATTTACATTGTTCAACATTCCAATCGAGTTCCACATTTTCATCATACGTATCCATTTTCTAAACTTGGTACACATCGAGTCTCTAATAGTTTCAATATGAAACCCTGAGTGGTTTCCCACAAACAACCAATAAACTAGGTTCCGAGTTACTAGTTCGTATATACCTCCGCTCTATGAAGGAATCGTTTAGCCCAGATACCATACATCAACTACTAAAGAGTACAACTATACCATACTTAACTATAACTTTTATTCTTAACTTCTTTATCATTCTCTCTTATATAGACATCGCCTATTTATTATCACCTTACATCCATATTATTGGAGTTGGGTAACCCCATAACTCATGAGATTCTTCTTTGAATCCTCTCACGCATGTTTTTCATCCCTTCTCTATACGTTTCTTAAATTACTTCTTATTGTTCAAACTCTATTTGAGCTTATGCTTTCATTATATTCACCTTCCTTCTCTAAGGTTATAGCCTAAGGTACTCCTACCTAAGGTTTATAACCTACAACTTTGATACCAACTGTAACGACCCCAAAATTTATACAATTTAATTCTCGACTTTGGTCGTTAATAATACATTCAACCTCTAATTTTACATCATTAAACGATAATACAACCATTGAAATTTGCGGAATAATTAAAATTTTCTATTACAAACTATCCTCGTTCCCAAAACCTTCAACCTTTACATCTAAATATCTCAGAATCATTTTAATACTACAATAGTTATATTCGCAAAATAATATTACAATTCAACATTAATACATTATTCAAAACATTAGACATGGTATACAAGAATAACAACTTAGCTAGGATATTAAATCTTCATATATCACTTTTGATCCATAACAATCAAGTAGCACATAGCGTTACCTTCAATTCTTGAATCTGTAAAAATGGTTATTTGCAAGAATGAGCTCGACAGCTCAACAAAATCTAACAGTTTTCATGCATCACGTAGCATATAATATCATGCTCAACATACAAGAATAATCATAAACAAACATATCATACATTTTATAATTCACTTAACAACTATAAAGATTGAGTTCCTTACTCAATCAACATTCATAGTTCAATCATCATAGTCATAGATTGACTTTCACATTTCATACTTTTGACATATATAATACATCATACACTAAAATTTTAAAGCAGATCATCATCAAGTTCATATATCAAAAAGGAACTGAAAGACTTGCATTTACCGACGTTTTACCAAAACGCTAATACTTCGCGCCCATGGACAACCTACATTGTATGTGTGATTGATAATAAATAAAATCAATACTCAATCTCATGGTCAAATTTATTCTAAGACCTTGCTTTATCTTATTATCGTTTATAATGTCATTTATAGACATCTAACTATTTTATATGCAACTTGGTTTTATTTTTTATTTTCATCACCACACATGCTAGACTATCACACTTGTAGTTAAATGTGCGTATATCACACCATTTTATTATACCACTTTGGTTTCAAAAATGCATATTCAACACATTGTTTACATGTTTAATTTTCCTTCATAAATCAAAAATTACCCTTTTCGATTTCTTTGCATTATTATTCTTGTATTATCATCTTTCCATACTTAGATATCCAATATTAGCCATTAGTTAGACACTTTGTATACCAAAGTTTAGAAAATACTATTACTCTTACGCATTTTATCGAGCACGTTCTGTGCACACATTAACTTATCTCAACTCTTGATCTTAAATGGTTAATTATGCATAGAATATGATAACACATATCTATATTCATTACATATGTCAAAACATATTTTTAATCATCAAAATATACCATCACCCAAAATCTTAATTCAAACATAATTATAAAACTCATCTTCACAATTTCTTTAACAAAACGTTGTTTTCGTTTTTAACGTATCTCCTTCGTTACATGTCCGTTTTTGTTCCTTCTTATATAGAATTAACCCTTACTCAGTGTACTACAACCTCATCTAGGCTTTAAAGTCAGACCCTTATCCATCTAAACTAGATTCTGCAATTCATCAACTAGTGTAGAAAATTTCATTTTCTGGACATCCTTACTAAACAATTTATTTCGGACATGATCCGGTCCATAAAATGGCTCAATCTCTCGAGTCTAGCTAGTAAACTTCAATATCTACAACTTTTAAGTTTTAAGTTTCTTCATATTCAAAACACACGAATTTATATGAATTTTTCAAAGTCAGAAACCGTAACAGTTTTAATTTTTTGGACAAATTATTTTCCCTTCGGACCAACCTTACTAAAACAGACATTGCAAGAAATCTACAAAGAGTTTTCATGTGATTCCACTTTCAGAATATAGCTTACTTCCATATCTTAGATTTGATATAAGGATCACTTTCTAAATCATTATACCCAAAGAGATATGAATTTCACAAGATATGTCCACAATTACTCAAAACCTACGAATTTTGTTCTTCAAATTTTCTTTCCATTTCATTTTCTTTCTTGAATCCTCTTGTTTGATTCTTGATAATCCAAGATTAAACCAATACAAACAAGATTAAGCATGATCTATTACCCTAGAACATAAATCTATCCAAAAAAATCAAAGATTAAATAAGAGTTTAGAAGTTACATTCTTCTAGTTTTTTTTTCTTCTTCTTCTAGCTCATCTCAATTCCTCTATTTTTGTAGCGCCCCCAAATCCAGGTATCTTCCAACCCGACAGATGGTGTTAAACTATACAACATTCATACATTCATTCAATTGAAAAGTCTCACAGAACGAACATAACTTCTATATATTTAAAGTAATATTTACATTTCCCAAGTTATATACCCGTTACAAAGGTTCTTTGTCATAAGATCAGTTAAATTACAACAATAGACCTCTACTATTACAAGATAGCTTAGTAATCTGCCTTAGCTTTTCCCTTATCCTTTTTCGATCCTTCGGGACGTTCAGTCTTAGCTTCATTCATATGGATCAAGCAAGAGTGAGCATAACTAGCTCATCGAGTATAACAATTTAATAAAAACATGCTTGACACATACAAATTGTGTATCTTCAATAACTGAACAATAGTTATGAAGTAATATTGATAATTCAAAGTAGCACTTCATCTTTTCTTTCAAAATGTTTTACAATAACAACAATATTTAGTAAAATATTCACTCCGGTCAGAGACCTCGAGTATTCATTCTTTATTGAAAAAGGACAACCCGGAAGCAAGTCTGTAAGCTCAATATTACTTACGAGCACTTCTAGGTGATCAGCCTATTGTACTCTATGTTGATCAACACTACATCCATTAAACGTATGCACGTTTAAGCATTTAGCAACCTCACGTGCCTGTCGTTTTACTGACAAAACATTTGTTTAACATTTCAGTCTTCTTTTGAAAACCATATCAAGTAGTTGACAAAAGATAACAACATTTGATAATACATGAATAGATTATCAATACATCAAGTCTAGCCAAAGGAATTGGCTTCCACTTCAACATACCTCAATTCATGTGAAAGAATACATGAACCTCAAAAACTTGTTCAGATTGAACGGAGACAAGAGTTAGAATACTTGCCTTTAGCGTCTGCTACGGTAAATTAACTTTATGTTCAAGTCGTTCAAGTCTCTACAATACATGATCACATAATGCTTTACATTAGGTCACATATAATCAAGTATGTATATGATTATATCTCCAGAGGTTGTTGTTATCGTTTCATGAAATGACTGTATTTCACAATATATACTATAGTTCATTACTGGCGAACTCTTACTGAAGTGTGCTCGATTCTTTGTTCATTGCATGGCTTGCATGGTCTTTTTGCCTAGGGTTGGCGCCGCGGTGCCAACTTTGTGCACCAGAAACCAAATTCAGTTTGTGAATTTTGTGAACTTCCCGGACGCATAACTTCTTCGTTATAAGTCCGAATAGGCTCGTTCAAAAGCCTACGGTTCACAAATTACGTAATCTACATGATCATTCAAGAATTTTATCTATTTGCCTTCGTTTACTAAAAATTCACCTATTGGTTCATTTTTAACGAAAACGATAAACATTCGTGAATGTTCAACGCTCGTTTCTTCGTTCTAAGTCGGAATCCGGTCATTTTTGAGTCTGCAACTCTTAAATGCCAAATATGACTTGCCTCAATTGGAACACAATGGTTTTGAGTTCAAACACAAAATTTGACTTTCATTCCGAGAATTTTACGAATTCGACGATTATCGTCCAATCGTGCAAATTCCGGCAATTCTTCCTTCTTATGATTTGTTCAACATTACAAATGAAGTTCATTCTTCATGTGAACATCTCAACATACTTATTATAACAACTTATGTTCATTGTTGGATTTTTAGTCTTATTTCTTCATAAGTTTATAACTTGTCAACTATAAACTACTTAAGATTTCATTGTTAATGACTTATGACAATTAAAGTTTCTTAAACATCATTTCTTATATGTTATTAACATATAACTTAACTTAGGTATACATGATACATATGATCATATAAATTCTTTTCATTCATATCATTTCTCTTAATAAGCTCCTTACAAGTTCATATTATTTTCACATAAGTTTATAACTTATGCTAGCTTAAATGACTTATTACCAACTTAATTGGCTTAAGTTCACTACTTACTCATTCATGTCTCTTAATCCAACTTTTCTTATCATTCTATCATGATAGAGATAGAAGATAATTGAGAAGAAGTCTTACTCTTTTGAAGTCTTTGTGACGCCCCCAAATCCGGGTCTCTTTCAACCCGACATATGGTGCTCCACGGTGCTATAGTTCACACAAACATTCAATTGAAATGCCTCAAAATAACGAATGTCTTAAATATATTCCAAAACAATACTACCATTCCCCAGGTTCTTTATAACCGTTACATTTGTTCTTGTCATAATATCAAATATTATCATTACAAACCTATACTATTACATAGGAAATCTACATGCTCGCTTTAGCTTTCACTTTATCCTTGTTGAATCCTTTGGTCTAGTCATCTACGCTGCATACATATGGTTCAAGCAAGAATGAGCATAACAAGCTTAGCAAGTACAACAATTTCATTTTAAAAGCATGCTTGAAACATAGGAATCGTATATCTTCAATAACTGGATGATACTTACGAAGTACTATCAATAATTCAAAATAGCTTTCCTTTTTCCTTCAAAACGTTTTACAATAACAATATTCCATGAATCATCGATTCTAGTTCAAGACATGAATGTCTTATAGTTTCTTTGAAAAGGACAACCCGGCACGAAGTCCGTAAGTCCGACATATCTTACGAGAACTTCAAGGTGATCAGCCTATAGTACTCTATGTTGATCAACACTACATCCATTAAACGTGTGTACGTTTAAGTTGTGGCAACCTCACGTGCCCATCGAATACTCGATGAAAATACATTTGTTTATTCATATTCAGGCTTACCTTGAATCCGTACCCAATAATTGGTGTAGGATAGCGTTAGCAATTCTATATTGAAAGACTTGTAAATAGTTCAATCAATCTATCACGATTAGTCTAGCCAAGCTAAAATTGGCATCGACTCTTTCTTCAAAACTATACATGCATCTCATAATTTGAATCATTTGAAAACCTGGCTAACACGAAGGTCAGACAAGCGTTTAAGAAAAACTTGCCTTCAACGTCTGCTATCGAATAATTACGTTTCCTTTGAGTCTTTACAGTCTCTACAAAACATAATCACATAACATACCACATTAGGTCATGAATGTACATACTTAGCTCCTAAAGAATCTTACCCTACTTCTCAATCTAATCCCATATTAGATTTGTTATTTATTGGTTCCGGCTTTCCATCATTCTTTTACATCGTCCTTACCAACTTCGTTCTCTTATAACACTTAAGTGAAATTATTTCATTAATATAACTCGGTTCGAGTTAATCAACTTTCCTTACGGCTTATTAACGTCCTTACGTTATTAATCAAAACTCGATCGTCATTGGTTCTGTGTACTTATTACGTATAGTTCACGTTCATATTCAATTGACTTTCTTTAACCCTAAGATATCATACTTGGGGTTTAATTACATCTTAACAATGTTTGATTAAGTTTGTATTACTTCATTGCCTTTCTTTTTATCTTTTTAACCAATCCTCTCTATGCAAACCCTAGTGGTCGGTGTCAAGTAGCTAGCTTTTCTTCTTAGTGCCACACATATTAACTGGCATATAGAAACAAAAGCCGGGACTTGGCGGTGCTTTGCTGAGTCCTAGTGTTATCTACCGTGCTGCGGCATGAACTAACAGGGGCTAATGTCCGGTTTTGATCATGTGGCATGGCCATTTCGCTTTGAGTCGCGTGGCCATACCGACTCAATGTGTATCGAATAATTTTGACATGATTTTTCTTTTAGTGAGATTCCGGCCAGTAACTTCTTCGTTATAAGTCCGAATTGGCTGCTCAAGAGAGCCACGATTCTACAAATTATGTAGTCTATGCGTTTATGCAAGAATTTTATCTATTTGACTTCGTTTGCTAAAATTCCACCTATTAGTCCATTTTTAACGAAAACGATAAACGTTCGTGAACGTTCAATGCTCGTTTCTTCGTTCTAAGTCAAAATCCGACCATTTTTGAGTCCGCAACACTATAATGACAATTACGACTTGTCTCCATTGAAAACCAATATTTCCAAGCTCAATTTCAAAATTCGACTTCTATTCCGAGAATTTCACAAATTCGACGATCATCGTCTAATCGTGTAAATTCCGGCGAAACTTCGTTACTTGAGATTTTTAAACCATTTCACTTGGATTCAATCAATTATACTAATATCTTGACATACATGCTTTGTTAACTTGTAAACATCATAAGTTATTACTTGTTCTTAATAAGTTCAAAACTCATAAACTACTTATAATTCTATTTCTTATGATTATCATGGCTTTAATCTTTTAAGCATCATTCTTACATCTTCTTATCATACTAGTGCCATTAATGTATACATGTTACAAGTTCTTACAATTTCTTATTAAGTTCCTACTAACTTCATCACCATTATCATATGACAAGTTCTGACAAGATCTTCATAAATTCATAACTTATATAAGTAGAAATGTCTTGTTCATGACTTATTACGGCTTATTAAGACTTAAGCCCTTTGGTTTATCATTCCTTAGCATACTAGTTCTACCAATACCCCCTTCTCTAACAATGGAAGAGAAAGATAATCAAGGTTCAAGAATACCTACTCTTGATTAACACTTGCTAATCCTTAATCTTCTTCTTCTTGCTTCTTGAAATAACCAAGGTTAATTTCTATCTTTCCTTGTTTTTTCTCTCAAACCAATAAGCTATAAGTTGTTGGTGGAAAATCTAATAATAGAAGTCTAGCTTTTATGTGCTTATACTCTCTAGTAAATAAGCTCTCAACTTATTATGTATAAGGTGTTGGAGGAAATGAACAACCAATAAAATGAATTAAGAGCTTCCTATTTATAGGAAATCCTAGATGAGGGCTCAATGGTCATTAAAGCATCCACCTCCTTACTATTCATTACCTAGCTCTTAAGTTAACTTGCCCTCCACAACTTTTACTTGGTCATCACAACACTTGCTCACCACTTATCTTAGCCATTAAGTTATCTTTGTCATTAAGTCTACTTGTTCATTACTTAAGCACTTTGTGTGCTCACCACACTTACTTAGCCTCTAAGTTTACTTGTTCATCACATTGGATCATCCATGGGTTGCTCCATGGTTCTTACCCATTGGATACTTACTTGGGCTTAGGTTTAATTAATTTACTTAATCATTTGGGCTTCTAGCATAATTTGCTTAACTAATATTAACTTATTCATTGGGCTTGCAATTAAACAAACACTTGGGCTTGATCATTAACTTACTTTGGATTTAACCATTCTTACATTTGGGCTTTGTCAATTCTCATTGGACTTTAATATTTCCTACACAGTCCTACATATTCATTACATTTGACTTAAAGCCTTTTTAATGCCTACTTTACGTATAATTGTCATAATCTAACTCGTATACTTATTCAATATATACAACATACCATAATTAATACGTACTCGTATAGTACCTCGTATCATACTGGTATTCATTACTTCGTATAATACCTACGTATTATACGATCATTGCTTAATTCATTAATCGGATTACATTTACTTCTCGGTAATCATTTTCCTTAAACGTTAGGTTTTAAGTCCACAGGCGAAATATTACGTTTTCCATAACTGAAATATTATTGGATATTCCATCTCACATCGATATTCTATCGTTACGTATTTCTCGGAAGTTCAAAAATAATTCCCGAGCAGATATACGTGAATAGTGTTTTTTTAGAAAATTTCTCGGAAAGCTTTTATTTTCGTCTTGGAAATTCAAACAGTTTAATTCTACCATGTAGCCAAAATCCTACGATGTTCTGACATTTCTAGGTCATAGAACGACCTTCGATTAGCTTGCTCCATAAATAATCAATTAAATTCATTTAATAAAAATAAAAATTTAATTCTCAAAAATTCAATTTTCTCGGGCGTTACAATCTTCCCTCCTTATAAGGATTCTGTCCCCAGAATCTCGCTAATAATACCTACACCACAGAGGATAATTTTCCTTTATTTTAATCTCGAGTTCCCACAATGCTTCTTCGACATTGGGGTTCTTTCATTTCACCTTCACCGAAGGTATTATCTTCTCTCACATGACTTATCACTTTCTATCAATAATTTGAATCGGAAGTTAAACACTTAATAACACATTACGATATCTTCCTTTTATTAGCTCTTCTTTTAACGTTAAACTTATTTGGAACACAAATTTCTCCCTCAAAATAAGATTATACTTAGTCTTCTACTTATCCTGCATCATCTTCTTCATTTGCTTGCCATCTCCGTTGTTAACTCCTTCTGAGTTTCTTTCCTTACCCTTCCTACTTAACGCGTCGGCTTCTATGTTTACCTTCCTTGGATGATATAAGATATCCCAGTCCTCTCTACTGCATATTCAACTCCTTCTGTGTGGAGATATATCTCAGACTCTTAGAGTTCGTGTATATCTCACTTTTCTCCCCGTATAATTACTATCTTCAAATTTTTAATTCAAAAACTACAACTGCCAATTCTAGATCATAAGTAGGATAGACCTCCTTATAATCCTCTAACTGGCGTGATGCATACACAATGACATTGCCATGCTATAAGAGCACGCAATCATGTCATCTATGCGAACATCGAGATACATTACAAAATTCCCCGTATCATCTGATAACGACAATACAGGTGCCACAATTAACCTTTCTCTTAAATCTTGTGACGTTAATGGTACCTCCTCTTTCTTTCTTACTTCCAACCGACTATACCCCGTACACAAATCTATTTGTGGAAAAAATTCTTTGCCCCTTCTCAACTGACCAAATAGTTCATCGATCCTGGGCCATGGGTATTTATTATTAACTACTAACTTATTCCTCCTATGATAGTCGATACGCAACCGTAACGACTCCTCCTCTTCCTTAACACCAACCTAACTTGCGTCATGGTTCGACAATAATAATGTCGCGGTATTTTATTACCTTAGATTTTCTAAGAAAACTAAAGGCTCACACTTTTCTTATAACAATTTATTATAGTTCTATGGTTAATCAACCCATTCATACCGAGAATTTCCTCAAATCCTCCCGACATTAATCGGAACTTATCTACCGATACTTGCTTACTTCTATTATTCATGAAACCATTTCCACGAATATAATTAACGAAAAGTAATCCCTCCTCCTCTATCTTAATGTTTTAAAGGTATTTATAATCCCTTCCGCATGACTCCTAGATAAGTCTTTCCACATGTCTCTTACACCTCGATTCTTCACTTAGGATCCCTTGACTTGATATTCTTGAGTTAAAATTTACATCTCTTTGGCATCGCCACTACCATTCTCTACCTTGGTTCCTCCCTCTCTTTCTCTCATCTTTTCCCTCTTTGTGGTATTGAGTCTACAACTCACTATCACTTTATGCTATAATCACCTTCTCCAGAATGATCCCATAGAAAACACTCTAGATCACCAAAATCCCACTATAGAGCTAGGGTTTCAGGACCTGCTCCAACCTACGAGCCCTCACCTCCTCCATGTCCACTTGATGTGAAACAAACCTTGCTAATTAATTTGAATTTTGTCGCGTACTGGGGAAATATCATATCCCCTTGCTTAAGTTCTAAGAATTCAATCTCTATCCTCCCTCATATATCTGTAGGGAAATAATTCTCAAAAAAAACCTTCTTGAATTGTTTCCACGTTACTGCATCTATTCTAACCCCACCCTGGTGAGTCTTCTACCAAAAGTTGGCTTCACTCTTCCTCGTGTAAGTCACAAACGAAAACTTCTGCATCTCACCTACGCTTGTAATAACAAACGCCTTCTCTATTTCTTTTACCCCGGTATGGGCCTCGATTGGGTCCGTCGTTCCTTTGAACTCCGGCGGACCTATGCTTTTAAACTCTTTAAAGGTAATCGTTCTAGCTACCTTAGGTTCCGCAGGTACTCTACCCCCGATTTGGGTAAATGCAGCCGTTAATAACTTAACAAACTCTTGCATAGGGTTATTTTAACCCCATTAATTATCATTATATGATTCCGCTTCCTTATTACGTTATCTTCTCCCTGGCGACATTTTTAGACAATTTTTTTTTATTATCTATTTACTTACTTCATTATTAATCGCCACATACTAAATCACATTATAACAAATCATTTCCATGAAAACTTCATTATATTCATATGCTTCTTCATAGTTTGAAACTATTTACAATTTGTGTTCATAGCCAAAAGCTATTACATTTTTATCCTGAAATAGTACCTCACAAAAATTGAGGTTTACAAAAGACTACGCTGTTATACAAAAGAGGGTTTTATGTCACTACACACATACTTATAACTTTAGATTTCTAATAATGCATAACAGCGTCATCGTGTTTCTCATTCGCAATCATCGCTACAGTACCCCGATTAATAGTATGTCGAGTCTGTCCTGACTCATTGGAATAACAAGCAACCTTCAGCTTGTAATCCTTATGAGCGCTCTCATGGATGTACGACATCCGGGCTATCTTCTGGTCCTTCTCCCCAAGTTCTCTACAAAGCTCATCGACCTCTGCCTTATAATTCCTAGCCTGCTCTGCCATAAGCACCTGTTTATCGTGCTCTAACTCAAAAATCTGCTTCTGCAGACATCTTAGCTTCATGGAGATAACTAATCTCTTTACTCTGATTCTGTACAACTGTACCCAGTTGCACATTCCTGTCAAGCGTTGCCAGATACAATGCTTCCATTGCATCTGGAGGTGATGACTCTAGTGTAGGTACCACCGTAGTAATAGATGTTACCTCTCTTTCTTCCTCCCCATCGTTCATCGTACTAAGGTATGATGCCATATCCATCTCTCCCTCAGTGTAGTCTTCCTCAGAAAAGTACTCCTCTGTCTCCGACTCCTCTAGAATCACTATTGGTACCTCCGCCACTGGCATGGGTACAGGGTCTACTCGGTTCACAAGCTCTTCGCTCACTGCATGTACATCTCTACACATCAAGCTATCGATTGACATCCTACAATACACATAACATGTTGATTAGTACATAATACACAATAGTATAAGCACAAATCACCTTTAATTTATTTAGGGTTACTTTCCATCTTTGAAATCTTTTGGTACTGAGTTTCCTCAATACTGTATTAACTCATTCGACTCAAGTAAAGCTCGAGTTTACTTCCTTCGGACTTCTCTTCCTTAACGAGGTTATGAGCCTAAGGTTCTTCTTCCCCCCTTAAGTTTTATAACCTAAGGCTTTGATACCAACTGTGACGCCCCCAAATTCGGGTCTCTTTCAACCCGACATATGGTGCTCCACGGTGCTATAGTTAACACAAACATTCAATTGAAATGCCTCAAAATAACGAATGTCTTAAATATATTCCAAAACAATACTACCATTCCCCAGGTTCTTTATAACCGTTACATTTGTTCTTGTCATAATATCAAATATTATCATTACAAACCTATACTATTACATAGGAAATCTACACGCTCGCTTTAGCTTTCACTTTATCCTTGTTGAATCCTTTGATCCAGTCGTCTACGCTGCATAAATATGGTTCAAGCAAGAATGAGCATAACAAGCTTAGCAAGTTCAACAATTTCATTTTAAAAGCATGCTTGAAACATAGGAATCGTATATCTTCAATAACTGGATGATAGTTACGAGTACTATCAATAATTCAAAATAGCTTTCCTTTTTCCTTCAAAACGTTTTACAATAACAATATTCCATTAATCATCAATTCTAGTTCAAGACATGAACGTCTTATAGTTTCTTTGAAAAGGACAACCTGGCACGAAGTCCGTAAGTCCAGCATATCTTACGAGCACTTCTAGGTGATCAGGCTATAGTACTCTATGTTGATCAACACTACATCCATTAAACGTGTGTACATTTAAGTTGTGGCAACCTCACGTGCCCATCAAATACTCGATGAAAATACATTTGTTTATTCATATTCGGGCTTACCTTGAATCCGTACCCAATAATTGGTGTAGGATATCATTAGCAATTCTATATTGAAAGACTTGTAAACAGTTCAATCAATCTATCACGATTAGTCTAGCTGAGCTAAAACTGGCATCGACTCTTTCTTCAAAACCATACATGCATCTCATAATTTGAATCATTTGAAAACCTGGCTAATACGAAGGTTAGACAAGCGTTTAAGAAAAACTTTCCTTCAATATTCGCCACACTAGAATAATTATGTTTCCTTTGAGTATTTACAGTCTCTACAACACATAATCACATAACATACCACATTAGGTAATGAATGAACATACTTGGCTCCTAAAGAATCTTACCCTACTTCTCAATCTAATCCCATATTAGATTTGTTATTTATTGGTTCCGGCTTTCCATCATTCTTTTACATCGTCCTTACCAACTTCGTTCTCTTATAACACTTAAGTGAAATTATTTAATTAATACAACTCGGTTCGAGTTAATCAACTTTCCTTACGGCTTATTAACGTCCTTACGTTATTAATCGAAACTCGATCGTCATTGGTTATGTGTACTTATTAGGTATAGTTCACGTTCATATTCAATTGACTTTCTTTAACCCTAAGATATCATACTTGGGGTTTAATTACATCTTAACAATGTTTGATTAAGTTTGTATTACTTCATTACCTTTCTTTTTATCTTCTTAACCAATCCTCTCTCTACAAAACCCTAGGGTTGGGTAATCGCAGGTGTTAGCTTTTTCTTCATATAGTGTTAGTCAAGTACTTGCCACGCCATATAGAACCAAAAGACCGGACTTGGCACTGCTGCGCGAGTCCTAGTGTTATCTACCGCGCTGCGGCATGAACTAACAGGGGCTAATGTCCGGTTTTGACTGGCACCTTATTCGCGCTTTGAGTCGGGCCCATGGCCGACGACCTGTAATATCGAACAATTTTGATGATTTTTCTTTTAGTGAGATTCCCGAGTTCGTAACTTCTTCGTTATAAGTCCGAATTGGCTCGTTCAAGAGCCTACGGTTCACAAATTATGTACTCTATGCGTTCATGCAAGAATTTTATCTATTCGACTTCGTTTGCTAAAATTCCACCTATTAGTCCATTTTTAACGAAAATGATAAACGTTCGTGAACGTTCAATGCTCGTTTCTTCGTTCTAAGTCAGAATTCGGCCATTTTGAGTCCGCAACTCTATAATGACAATTACGACTTGTCTCCATTGAAAACCAATATTTCCAAGCTCAATTTCAAAATTCGACTTCTATTCCGAGAATTTCACGAATTTGACGATCGTCGTCTAATCGTGTAAATTTCGGCGAAACTTCGTTACTTGAGATTTTTAAACCATTTCACTTGGATTCAATCCATTATACTATCATCTTGACATACATGCTTTGTTAACTTGTAAACATCATAAGTTATTACTTGTTCTTAATAAGTTCAAAACTCATAAACTACTTATAATTCTATTTCTTATGATTATCATGGCTTTAATCTTTTAACCATCATTCTTACATCTTCTTATCATACTAGTGCCATTAATGTAAACATGTTACAAGTTCTTACAATTTCTTATTAAGTTCCTACTAACTTCATCACCATTATCATATGACAAGTTCTTACAAGATCTTCATAAATTCATAACTTATATAAGTAGAAATGACTTGTTCATGACTTATTACGGCTTATTAAGACTTAAGCCCTTTGGTTTATCATTCCTTAGCATACTAGTCTACCAATACCCCCTTCTCTAATAATGGAAGAGAAAGAGAATCAAGGTTCAAGAATACCTACTCTTGATTAACACTTGCTAATTGTTAATCTTCTTCTTCTTGCTTCTTGAAATAACCAAGGTTAATTTCTATCTTTCCTTGCTTTTTCTCTCAAACCAATAAGCTATAAGTTGTTGGTGGAAAATCTAATAATAGAAGTCTAGCTTTTATGTGCTTATACTCTCAAGTAAATAAGCACTAAACTTATTATGTATAAGGTGTTGGAGGAAATGAACAACCAACAAAATGAATTAAGAGCTTCCTATTTATAGGAAATCCTAGATGAGGGCTCAATGGTCATTAAACCATCCACCTCCTTACTATTCATTACCTAGCTCTTAAGTTAACTTGCCCTCCACAACTTTTACTTGGTCATCACAACACTTATTCACCACTTATCTTAGCCATTAAGTTATCTTTGTCATTAAGTCTACTTGTCCATCACTTAAGCACTTTGTGTGCTCACCACACTTACTTAGCCTCTAAGTTTACTTGTTCATCACATTGGATCATCCATGGGTTGCTCCATGGTTCTTACCCATTGGATACTTAATTGGGCTTAGGTTTAATTAATTTACTTAATCATTTGAGCTTCTAGCATAATTTGCTTAACTAATATTAACTTATTCATTGGGCTTGCAATTAAACAAACACTTGGGCTTGATCATTAACTTACTTTGGATTTAACCATTCTTACATTTTGGCTTTGTCAATTCTCATTGGACTTTAATATTTCCTACACAATCCTACATATTAATTACATTTGACTTAAAGCCTTTTTAATGCATACTTTACGTATAATTGTCATAATCTAACTCGTATACTTATTCAATATATACAACATACCATAATTCATACGTACTCATATAGTACCTCATATCATACTCGTATTCATTACTTCGTATAATACCTACGTATTATATGATCATTGCTTAATTCATTAATCGCATTACATTTACTTCTCGTAAATCATTTTCCTTAAACGTTAGGTTTTAAGTCCACAGGAGAAATATTACGTTTTCCATAACTGAAATATTATTGGATATTCCATCTCACATCGATATTCTATCGTTACGTATTTCTCGGAAGTTCAAAAATAATTCCCGAGTAGAAATGCGTGAATAGTGTTTTTCGAAAAATTTCTCGGAAAGCTTTTATTTTTGTCTTGGAAATTCAAACACTTTAATTCTACCATGTAGCCAAAATCCTACGATGTTCTGACATTTCTAGGTCATAGAACAACCTTCGATTAGCTTGCTCCACAAATAATCAATTAAATTCATTTAATAAAAATAAAAATTTAATTCTCAAAAATTTGATTTTCTCGGGCGTTACAGTCTTGGTAAGGTAGCTTTCTTCTTCTTATTACTTATGGAAATAACTTATTTGTGACTTAAACTCTCTAACACTTAAGCACTTTGTGATATCTAGATTATTTGAACAACCAACAAATGGCTTGTAAGCTTCCTCTATTTATAGAAATTGCAAAGCTAGGGTAGTTTAGTCATTAAACTTTCCCACCTCCTCATGCACCTCCTTACTATTCATTACTTGCAAGGCACAAAACATATCCTACACTTGGTCATTACTTCAAAGTCTTGGTCACCACACTAACTTAGTCACCACATTACTTGGTCACCACTATACTTGGTCACCACAATAACCATATCAATATGGTTTTGCCCCATGAGTCTATTAACTCATGGATTCTAGCTTGGGCTTGGATTAAATAAATCCTTGGGCTTTGCATTAATAAACACTAGCTTGTTCATTAATAAATTATTGGGCCTCTTCCTTTAATTCATTTGGACTTATATTA
This sequence comes from Panax ginseng, assembly GCA_020205605.1. Taxonomy (NCBI): domain Eukaryota; kingdom Viridiplantae; phylum Streptophyta; class Magnoliopsida; order Apiales; family Araliaceae; genus Panax; species Panax ginseng. The sequence goes on along the minus strand of CM035138.1, from coordinate 55,153,389 downwards.
ATTCTTATCAATCTTCCCAAGTCCATTAACATTTCTTAATACATATACATATAGTTTATATATTATTTTCGTATTCTAATCCATATAGAATTTATATATGATATTTTATCCTTCATACAAACTCGTATAATACTTCGTATTATACTTATTTTCATTACTCATGTACAATACCAAGTATCATACAATTATTACTTATTCCTTAACACTTCGCTTTACTTAATGTTTAAAAATTAAGTCCACAAGCGAATTATTACATTTTCTATAACTAGATTTTTATTACATAATCCATCTTACCTTGTTATTCCATCATTACGTATTTCTCGGGAACTCAAAATTATATCCCGAGCAAATACCGATGAATAGTGTTTTCGTAAAATTTCGGAAAACTTTTATTTTAAATCTTAGAAATTTAAACACTTTAATTCATCCACGTAGCTCAAATACTACGACATTCTAACATCAATAGGTTATACAATGACAACCATCTTGATAACACATGGAATATGATTTTATTATTATTTAATTTAATAAAATCATTTTACAATAAGATCTGAATTTCTCGGTCGTTACAATTTCTCTATATCTCTCTCAATTTCTCAATACAACTTCTACATAACAATTATCTACATTATGAAGAACATAAAAATATAATTAAAACAAGGAATTTAGATTATAACTTTATTAGTATGAATTTAAGAGAGAGATGGAGATGGAGATGATGATGATGGGGCTTGTTTTGTCTTCACAAAGCTTTCCCTTCTTCTTATTTTTCTTCCTCTTCTTCTTCTCCTACAACTCTCTCTAACTCTTTTCTTCTTTCTTTGGTTTGTTTTCTAAAACTAACATATTAACTTGTTGTATATACATATAATATATAATACTAGTAATATATAATATATAATTCTTTGAACTTGAAAAGCCTAAGACCATGTTTGGAAAATACTCATTATTTTAATTAATCAATAGCTTAACATCAATCAATCTCATCAAATTGTCACATAATTATATTTACTTGTTAATTATAATTTTGTGTAACAATCATCACATAACTCATCTAATTTAATTATCTCAATTAAATTAGAACTATAACATAAAATTATTATATTAATTAAATTAAATACTAAATATTCATTTAATTAATCTGCTACACTTAATTACATTACTCTATAATCAAAACAAAATTTATTTATTTAACTCAATAAATAATTCAATTAAATATTTATATATATTAAAATTAATATATAACATTCTCTTCACATCAATTCACATATTCTACAATATATGACATACACATACTCACACCCAACATATCTCATAAATAATACTTTTATTTATAAAATTCTCATTTATAAATTTTAAAAATCTGGGATGTCACAGGGGAGTTAAAGACCAAGAAACAGAAGATAGGGATAATGTCCTATATCAATAGGAGTTCTCATGAGGATTTCCAGCTGCAGGTAGCCGGTTATCCCGTCGAAGCAGGGCAGACGTGACATACTATCAGCCGTGATATTATCGTCGGTCTTGCCAAGGCGGATTTTGAGAATGCCTTAAGGCAAATGTAATCTAGTAGTGGCTAGAGTAGTTAGATATGTACATATTTTTGTATCTAGTAGTGACGTAAAACCCTCTTTTTGTATAATCAAGGGTAGTCTTTTGTAAATCCCAATTTTTGGAAAGCAAATATGAAAGTAATGTATTCAAATTTTAGGTCGTGTTATGTAACCAATGTAGTATTATACTACAATGAATCAATATAAGTATTTTTCAAAGAATGTTGAGTAATGAATGTTTAAGTTATTTTTTAACATTGAATAATAACTAACTGACAGGAAATGAATAATAACGAAATATGTGTTTATTGTAGCAGAAAAATGCCGCCAAGAAGAGTACCACGTAATCAGGTTGCAAACACAAACCAACCGGAGGGAGGTCCGGTTAACCCCATGCAGGAGTTCGTAAATCTATTAAACGCAGCATTTAATAGAACTGGGGCTAACATTCCCGTAAATCCTGGTGTAGTACGAGCTGCTACATTTAAGGACTTTAAGAGTGTGGGTCCGCTGAAGTTCAAAGGAACAACAGACCCTATCGAAGCCCAAACATGGGTGAAGGAAATCGAGAAAGCATTTGTGATAGCAAATGTTGATGAGGCCCAGAAGGTTGCCTTTGCAACCTATATGATGAAGGGATAGGCCAACTTTTGGTGGGAGGCCAATCAAACTGGGGTCGGAATAGATGTTATAATGTGGGTGAGGTTCAAAAAAATATTTTACGAGAACTACTTTCCCACGAGCATGCAGGGAAGGATGGAGATGCGATTTTTAGATTTGAAACAAGGGGACATGACGGTTCCTCAGTACGCCGCCAAGTTTAATGAACTGGAAAGGTTTTGCTCCACACCAAGTGGACACTGAGGTTAGGAAGGAACGAAGGTTCGAGCAGGGCTTGAAACCCTAGCTCTATAACCGTATCTTTGTATTCCAAAGTACTTCCTTTGGAATCGTTTTAGAGAAGGCAATAATTGCTGAAGGTGGTAGCGAGGTGTTGAGCCAATACCACAAGGATAAGAAAATCAAAGGGAAGGTGGATGGGGGAGTAAAGAACGAGGGTGCCAGCGGGAGTGGCGAAGGTTATAAGAGGAAGGTAGTTAGCTCTGGGAATACCAGAGTGAAATAAGGAGACCCGAAGAGGAGGATGGAGGCCTGCAAAACCTGTGGGAAGACTCATTTAGGAGTCTATCTCAAAGGTATGGCCATGTGTTATAACTGCGGACAGGAGGGGCATATTGTGCCAAACTATCCAAGTCCGAAGAAGAACCATGGATGCTTTATATGTGGGTCCACTGATCACATGGCAAAGAACTGCCCAAAGAAGGGAACATACGGGAATAGGGGTACCAATAGTGGTAAGTTAACTATTGGGGGTCCAACGCAGCTGGGTAGGCCGATGGCCCGTACCTTTAACATGACCGTCCAAGACACGATGGCCTCAAGGGAAGTAGTCACAGGTATTATTCTGATCAATGACTTAAATGCATACGTGGTGTTTGACTTAGGTGCTACTTGTTCGTTTATCGCATGTGATTTTTCTAAACGATTAGGATTACTTCCCGAAATGTTGTATATACCTTTAAACATTAAGGTAGTAAACGAAGAGATAATTCATGTTGAAGATATTCATAAGAGTTGTTGCGCAGACATACGAGGTTGTAAATTATCGGTAGATCTGATACCGATAAAGTTAGGAGAATTCGACGTAATTCTCGGAATGGATTGGTTGATAAATCATGAGGTAATTATAGATTGTCAAAAGAAATGCGTAAATATTAAAACATCAATTCAATCTCATGTAATATTTTACGGGAATAAATCGCCGGGACGTTCGTGTTGTCTTACCATGACATAAACTAGGAAATTATTACGGAAAAGGTGTTTAGGCTATTTGTGTCATGTGGTTGATACCCAGAGAGTGGCTCCATGGAACAAATACCTATAGTGAGTGAGTTCATGGATGTATTTCTGAGTGAGTTGCCAGGTCTTCCGCCGGATAGGGAGACCGAGTTCGTAATAGACATTGTGCCAGGAGCGGCACCATTTTCTAGGGCACCGTATCGTATGGCGCCAGTGGAGATGAAGGAGTTGATGGTGCAGTTGCAAGAACTGTTAGACAGGAAGTACATACAACCGAGTGTTTCACCGTGGGGAGCACTGGTACTGTTTGTCAAGAAGAAGGATGGATCGTTAAGACTTTGTATCGACTATCGAGAGTTGAACAAGTTAAAGATAAAGAATAAGTATCCGTTGCCAAGGATCGATGATCTTTTTGATCAGTTGAAGGGGGCAAAATATTTTTCCAAAATAGATTTAAGGATGGTGTATCATCAGCAGAAGGTTAGGAATGAAGACGTGCCGAAGACATCATTCAAAACTCGTTATAGTCATTACAAGTTTCTGGTGATGTCATTTGGGTTGACTAATGCACCTGCTGCATTTATGGACATGATGAACAGAGTGTTCAAACAATATTTGGACAAGTTCGTTGTGGTGTTTATCGATGATATTCTAGTCTATTCTAAGACGCCAGAAGATCATGTTGAACACCTGAGAATAGTGTTGGAGACACTAAGATAGGAAAAGTTATATGCGAAGTTCACTAAGTGTGAATTCTGGTTAGAGAGGGTATAATTTTTAGGTCATGTCATTGACCATGAGGGGATTTCAGTAGATCCAGTGAAGGTGGAAGCCGTGATGAATTGGGAACAACCGAAAAATGCCAATCGAGGTGCGGAGTTTCCTAGGGTTAGCGGGTTACTATCGAAGATTTATTTAGGATTTTTCAAAGATAGCTACTCCGTTGACTAACTTGACGAGGAAGACGGTGAAGTACGTATGGACTGAGAAATGCGAAGACTATTTTCAAGAACTGAAGAAGAGGTTAAGTGAAGCACCTGTTTTGTCATTACCCGATGACACATGAAATTTTGTAGCTTATAGGGATGCTTCGTATAAAGGACTGGGTTGCGTGCTCATGCAGCATGGCCAGGTCATTGCGTATGCATCTAGGCAGTTGAAGGATTATGAGAAAGTTTACCCTACTCATGATCTGGAACTAGCCGCAATGGTATTTGCCTTAAAGATATGGCGACATTATCTTTATGGGGAAAAGTGTGAGATATACATAGACCATAAGAATCTAAAATATATCTTCACATAGAAGGAGTTGAATATGAGACAAAGGAGATGGCTGGAGTTGATAAAGGATTACGACTGTGAAATCCTGTATCACCCTGGAAAAGCCAATGTTGTGGCCGACGCCTTGAGTAGAAAGGGTCGGGAGAAGTTGTCTATGTTAACGGCTCAAACCGAGTTAATAACAGAGATGGATAGGATGGAGTTGGAGGTGAAGTTGCCAAGTGAGACGGAACAAAGACTTTTTGTGACAGAGATACAATCTACCATCGTAGAGAGAGTCAAGGAGGTACAGCTCAAAACTATTGAGTGTGACCAGATGAAGGAGCAGTTAACCACCGAAAAAGATATTAGGTTTAGTCTTTATAATGAGGGATTATTAAGATTTGAAGGAAGAATTTGGGTTCCGAATGAGATGGAATTAAAGGAGCAAGTATTACAGGAGGCTCACAGCTCGAGGTACTCGATTCATCTTGGTAGCACTAAGATGTATCAAGACCTTCGACAGAGTTTTTGGTGGCCGAATATGAAGAAAGAAATAGCCGAGTATGTGAGTAAGTGCTTGACTTGTCAAAGAGTTAAAGCCGAACATCAACGACCAAGTGGCTTGTTACAGTCATTGGAGATTTTGGAGTGGAAATGGGAGCATATCACGATGGACTTTGTGGTGGGACTTCTGACTACTCAGAAAGGGTATGATGCGATTTGGGTAATAGTGGACCGGTTGACAAAGTCGGCTCACTTTTTGCCAATTCTGGTCAAGTATAACTTAGATCAATTAGCGAAACTTTATGTTAAGGAAATTATTTCCAAACATGGAGCACCAGTTTTGATTGTGTCAGATCGTGACCCATGATTCACATCAAACTTTTGGAGAAGTCTTCAAGAGCAGTTGGGGATGCAGTTGAAGTTGAGTATGGCATATCATCCACAAATCGATGGACAGAGTGAGAGGACAATTAAGACGTTAGAAGATATGTTGAGATCTTGCGTCATTGATTTCAAGGGTAGTTGGGATGATCATCTACCATTAGTAGAATTTGCGTATAACAACAGTTATCATGCAAGCATAGGTATGCCGCCGTACGAAGCGTTGTATGGAAGAAAATGTAGAACACCATTGTATTGGGATGAAGTGGGAGAACGCCGAATGCTAGTGCCAGAATTGGTGCAGAAAATAGTAGAAGTGGTGAAGTTGATTCGAATGCGTCTCGTAGCGGCTCAAGACAGACAAAAGAAATACGCAGACTTACATCGAGAGAATAGAGAGTATGAGGTAGGCTCGTACGTGTTTCTAAAGGTATCTTCCTGGAAAGGAAAGATACGCTTTGGGAAGAAGGGAAAACTAAGCCCAAGGTTTATAGGACCTTTTGAGGTTTTAGAACGGGTAGGTGAGGTAGCTTATAGGGTAGCGTTACCTCCAGACCTAGAGCGAATACATAACATATTTCACGTTTCAGTGCTACGTCCTTACAAACCGGATTACAAGCACGTGATAGAATTTGAGCCTATTTAAATCAAGAAGGATTTAACATATGAAGAGATGCCGATTCAAATCTTCGATAGAAAAGAGCAAGTTCTGCGCAACAAGGTAATATCATCGGTAAAGGTATTATGGAAGAATCACGATGTCGAGGAAGCAACGTGGGAATTGGAAGAGAAGATAAATAAGGATTACCCTATTTTGTTTGAGTAATGTAGGGCGAGATTCTGGGGACAAAATCTTTATAAGGGGGGAAGAATGTAACGACCGAGAAATTCGGATCCTTTGTAAAATATTTGAAAGAATTAAATAATGAATAAAATAATCTTATTTGTCATTATATGTGTTAATAAGATGTATGTCGTTCTATAACCTAGAAATGTCGGAACATCGTAGTATTTGAACCACGTGAATGAATTAAAGTGTTTGAATTTCCAAGATGAAAATAAAAGTTTTCCGAGGAAGTTTACGAAAAAACACTATTCATCATTTAACGCTCAGGAGTTATTTTTGAACTTCCGATAAATACGTAACGTTATAATATCAAGATGAGATGGATTATGTAATAATAATCTAAGTATGGAAAACGCAATGTTTCGCATGCGGTCTTAATTTGGGAACGTTAGGTTTATTAAGTGTTAAGGAAAGAAAGTTGTAATCGTATGATGTGTATGCATTATACGAGGTAATGAACGTGAGAATAATAGGACGTATTATACTATTGTGTATGGAGAATGAAATAACGTATATTACGGATTAGTATACGAGCTAAAATACGAGAATTATACGTGATGTATTTATGTTAAGTTGTTTAATTAAAGGTAATGGACTTCTAGGATTATTAGCTTAATGGTAGAAGTCCAAATAGTAAGTGATACTCAAGCCCAAGTGTTTTATATGTCATGAGTCCAAACTATTGTAGTATAAGCCCAATAAGAAATTAGCTAGATTAATTAAGTAAGCCCAATGAATTGGCTATGATCCATGGGGCAATCCAAGTGAGATGTGGGTAGACTTGATGGGCAAACATTTTGTGTGGTGACCAAGTGTTGTGATGGCCAAGTAATAGAAGTGGCTAGCAAGTAGACTTGGTTGATAAGCAATGAATCGTAAGGAGGTGTAATAAGGAGGTGATTAAAGGAGGTGGAATGTCCAAATGGCTAAGGTACCCTCACTTTTCTAGCCTATTTATAGAGAGCTCATAATTGATTTATTGCTTGATCAAATTCCTTTCAACTTTCTCTTACAAAGTAACTTAAGTGTTAGAGAGAATAAGCACTTTTAAGTCAAAGCTTCCTTTGTTAGATTTTCCAAGAAGAAGAAGTAATCTTCAAAGGTAATTGATCTTGTCTCTTCTATCACTATCATGGTAGGTTGATAAGAGAAGTGTAATCTAATGAACTTAGATGCTAAGAACATAAGGGAAGTGAATAAGCAATGGACTTAAGCCGAATAAGATGAATAAACAACTTGAACCTAAATAAGTTGATAAACTTGTACAAAACTTGTCATATGTTTGTCATATGATGTTAGTATGTTCATTATGGTATGAGAACATTAATTATTGGACTTAAGTTCATAATAAGTTATAAGCATGAGCATTGGAGTTCATAAGTTAAATAAGTCATTGACTTGTGAGAATAAGTCAATACCTACTTTGATAATAAGTTGGTGTAGTAAGTAACTTGAAATGTCTATATGTTGATTAAAATCCACCTAAAATGATTAGTAATGAGGTTTCGCCGGAATTCACACGATTGAATTCGTGAAATTCTCAGAATGGAAGTCGTATTTTGTGTTTGAAGTCGTAAACGTTGGTTTTCGATGGAGACAAGTCATATTTGGCATTATAGAGTTGCGGACTCAAAAATGGCCGGATTCCGACTTAGAACGAAGAAATGAGCGTTGAACGTTCACAAACGTTTATTATTTTCGTTAAAATGGACTAATAGGTGATTGTTTTTAGCAAACGAAGTAAAATAAAAAATATTCTTGCATGAACGCATAGAGTACGTAATTTGTGAACCGTAGGCTCTTGAACGAGCCAATTCAGACTTATAACAAAGAAGTTACGAGTCCGGGAATCTCATCTTTTGAAAAATCTGTCAAACATTTCTGTGGCACAGAGTCCGTGTCGCGGCCCGACTCCAAGCCATTTAGCCGGCGCCGTAGCGCCAAAGGGAGCCTCAGCCCCTACAAACTCGCGCCGCAGCGCAACACATAACAAAGAGACTCACGTCGCAATGCCGAGTTCGGGTTTTTGAGCAATAAGAGGTGGCACCGCAGCGCGGTACCAAGAGTTATATCCGGTACCGCAGCGCCAGCCACATGACCTAGATAAAGAAAAAGTTTATATGTTGAACATGAATGGTAATGAATGCACACTTAGTCAAGGATCTTAATGAAACATGGTTAATACATAATTAAACCTTAAGTATGAACACTTAAGGTTAAGTTAAGACAATTACTTATGAACATTAGAATGACATAACGTAAAGCCGGAACCAATAATAACAAATATAATACGTATTTAGATTGAGAAGAAGGGTAAGATTCTTTAGGAACCATATATGATCATTCATGACCTAATGTTCTATGTGATGTTATCATCTACTGTAGAGACTTAAGGACCTAAAGTGCACGTGTTATAAACAGTACCAGACGCTTAAGGAAGTACTCTAACCCTTGTTCCAGTTCGTTCGGGACAAGTTTTTGTGATTCATGTATTCTTCACATGAGTTAATGTTTGAGGAAGTCAAAGCCAATTCTTTCGGCTAGATGTATGCTATGTTATTCTATCAAGTGTTGATAAGGATTTACCAAACTAATATTGTTGTGGATTTCAAAAGTAGACTAAGTATGCTAAAATGTTTTGTCGTCAAATGACAGGCACGTGAGGTTGCCACAACTTAAACGTATACACGTTTAATGAATGTAGTGTTGATCAACATAGAGTACTATAGGCTAATCACCTAGACGTACTCGTAAGTTATGTCGGACTTACGGACTAAGTGCCAGGACGTCCTTTTTCAAGGTGCTTATGATATGCTTACGGTCTTGAACCGGAATTGATGTTTTACTGAATATTGTTGTGGTAAAATGTTTTGAATGAAAAGAAGTGCTATTTTGAATTGTCGATAGTACTTCATAGCTATTGTTCAGTTATTGAAGAAATACTATTCCTATATTTCAAGTATGTTATTTTCCTAAGAATTGTTTTACTTGTTGAGCTAGTTAGGCTCATTCTTGCTTGAACCATATGAATGCAGCTAAGACCGAACGAACCGATGGATCCGTCAAGGATAAAGGGAAGGCGAAGACAAACCCGTAGATTACATATGTAATAGTATAGGTTTTGTAAGAATAATATTTGATATTATGACAAAGACAAATGTATTGGTTGTAAAGAACTTGGGGAATGTAAATATTCTTTTTATATATATAAGACATATCCATTCTTTTGAGGCATTTCAATTGAATGTTTATGTGAACTGTAGCACTGTGTAGCACCATCTGTCGGGTTGGAAGATACCCGAATTTGGGGGCGTCATAGTTCCCATATACTGGAGCCTTTTGCTGGGCAAATGTGATATTTGGCATGTCTTCCTTATCATGTATATTGACTAAGGAGGCCAAAGTTGCTAGTGCATCCACAAAGTCATTCCTATTCAGAGGAATATGGAGGAAAGATATTTCTTCAAACTCCAAAGCCATCTGTATAAAATGCCGATGGTAAGGCAGAAAATGTAGCTCTTTAGTGTGATAGATCCCAGTGGTTTGTCTGATTACCAATTCAGAATCTCCAAATATAGTTATCCATCTTATGCCCATAGATTGGGCCAGTTTCAACCCCATGATATAACCTTCATACTCGGTTTTGTTGTTGGTGCTGAGAAACTGTAATTTGACAGTAACGGAATACGGCTCCCCCGAAATGGATACTAGAACTGCCCCAGCTCCAGAGCCTTCAATGTTTATAGCTCCATCAAAATACATCTTCTATGATTGGTGTGTATCATCCTGATGGTGTTGCTGAATCGTCATTACCCCTTCATTGGGGAAGTATGTTTCCAAGGGTTTGAAATCCCCTGAAGGTGGGAAGGCCAGTTGATATGCAATTCCATGACCTTTGATAGACTTTTGAGTCACATAGATGATGTCAAATTGATGTAGGATCAACTGCCATTTGGATAGTCGACAATTCAACATAGGTTTGTTGAACACGTTCTTGAGAGGATTCATGCGGGATATGAGATGGGTTGTGTGACCATAGAGATAATGATGTAATCTCATGGAAGCCCATGCTAAAGCACAACAAGTTTTCTCAATCAGAGTGTACTTGTGTTCACTGATGCTGAATCTTTTACTGAGGTAATAGATATCTCTTTCTTAGCCTCTATCATCTTTCTGTCCCTGCATGCAGCCCATGATGTTGTCATTGATTGATAAATACATAAACAGGGGAAGACCATCCCTAAGAGGTACCAAAACATGAGCTTTGATTAGCTGCTCTTTGATGAGAAGGAAGGCTTTTTGACATTCATCATTCCATTTCATGGAGGAGTTCTTCCGTAACAACTTGAAGATGGGTTCACAGGTTGCTGTGAGTTGGAAGATGAATTGGCTAATGAAGTTGATTCTTCCTAAAAATCCTCGTATTTCCATCTCTATATGGGGTATGGGCATTTCTGTGATGGCATGGATTTTTGTAGGATCCAGCTCAATGCCTTTGTGGTTTACTAGGAATCCTAGCAATTTACCTGATTTAACACCAAAGGTGCATTTAGCCGGTTTCAGCTTCAAGTTGTACTTATGCAACCTGTTGAAGAGCTTTTTGAGATGATCTAGGTGGTCTTCCTCCCTTCGGGACTTGACAATGATATCATCCACATAGACTTCTATCTCTCTGTGCATTAGATAATGGAAAAGAGCCATCATGGCTCGCAGATAGGTAGCTCCAGCATTGATGAGGCTGAATGACAACCGTCTGTAGCAAAAGGTTCCCCAAGGAGTGATGAATACATTTTTCGCATGATCCTCCTCAGCAACCATAATTTAATGGTACCCCGCAAAGCAGTCAACAAAAGATTACATGTCATACTGAGCTGTATTATCAATGAGTATGTGGATGAATGGCATGGGAAAGCTATCTTTACGATAAGCTTTGTTCAGATCCTTGTACTCCACGCAAACTCACATTTTTCCTCCAGGTTTAGGCACGGGGACTATGTTGGATAGCCACTCAGGGTATGTTGACACCATGATGATGCCAGCTTGAAATTTTTTCACAATTTCTCCTTTAACTTTTAAACTGCACTAAGGTTTTAATCGCCTGAGTTTCTGCCTGACTGGCTTGAATCCCTCTTTGACGGGAAGGCGATGAATGACGATGTTAGTGGACAAACTGACCATGTTTTCATGAGACCATGCAAACACAACTTGGAATTGGGTCAATAGAGTAACCATGTCATTCCTTTGGTTTAGAGTAAGGTCCGTACCAATCTTGATTTGTTTGGGGTTTTTTGAGGTTCCAAGGTTAAAAGAGGTGGTTTGATTAAGATTTGACTTGGGTTTATCTTCAACTCATTCTTTGATCTCCTGAGGTATCTCATAGTCCTCTTGCTCAATCTCCATTAAGTCTGAGTCCAACTTTACATCAAAGTTACAGTCCTTGTGAAGAATAGACACCTTATCAGCAAGTTTAGGCACATCTAATTTTAGAGTCCTGAAACAAAATGCTTTCACTTAATATATAAAACTATTCAATCATATAATGTGTTAGCATGAAATGACAAAAACAACTGCTAATACTGTACAACAAAAGTAAGCAGTTATTATTATCTATAGGGCAGAGAGAATTTCTGCCCTTTTTACCCTTGTCAACAAATACAAGGAGTGTTGCTCAATTTGCTAAGGGTCAAGTCCTAGTGGACAACAATGATGAAGGGGTTGTTGTTGTCTTCCTTCTCTTGAATGATGACCATGATGTCAAGACAATCATAATCTGGGATATCTCTGTTCATACCCTCCGTATGGATTAGGACGTGCATGTTTGACAAATGTCTATTTATCTCTTGTTTGCGCCTTTAATTCCTTTCCTCCACCTCTGGGTCGTGAATTAGGACTTGTTTTCTTTTGACCGGTATCGACTTAGGAAACATCATAGCTGTAACACCCCGAAATCCGGTCTATCTTCACACCCGGATTCCGCACGTCACGAGTACATCATTCATCCAACATACATCATTATATACTAAAATATAACAACATACACTCTCAAATCCCAGGTTCTGGAAACCTTATAACCTTTTTCATTACAAATAATAATAAATACATTATTAATTTCATCTTACAAGAATGACTTTTATCCGCCACCAATGATACATAATAGTTCATTAGACTAATCTATAATTCAATTTCATCTTTTTACATTACAAGTCTTCACTTGATCTTCTCGCTCGTTCACCTTCTGAATGGTAATTCGTCTGGATACTGTTAGCTTGATCTTTATGGGATCCTTAAGTTCTTCTAACCTTGTTCGCTGAAAATTGTTTTTCATTTAAAGCAAGTGTGAGCATTCAATTGCCCAGCAAGTTATAATAGTTGAACAAACAACTTCAGAATTAAAACATTTCTTTAGAACTTCTATAACCGAACAAAGGTTATGAAGAAGCTTGAATAATAGGAATAGTCTCGATTTTTATCATCTTAAAACATCAGTCATTCTCACTTTGAAATACTTTCATGCTTCTACCTTTTTCATACACATCCTATCTGGCTAGAATCATTAACACAGATTTAATAATAACGGTTCATGTATAAACAGAACATACTTGTATTGAACAGCTCAATTACAGAATAATGCACATCATAGAAACACCGAAGTGTTCAAATTGTGGCTCAAGGCCTCATACGTTCTACCACCTTGTACAAATATCGCACATTCGTACATAGACAGAACTTCTCAAGTACAACATTTGAGAAGTTTAAGAAACTAGCATCCATGTAGTATGAATGAAGTTAGGAAACTTGCCGTAACCCAGCTATAGCTTACGCTGAATTGCTCATTTCAATTCCTATATAACACATCAGGAGAAAACATAAACACCAATTAGTCATATATTGAACTTATGCATTGGTTTAACTTCACTTTACTTCTTAGGGTTCGCGTTCTTGCAATATAAGTTTACGCGACTAACTTCCTTTACCAGTTTACGACTTCATGACATACGGAGATGTCTTACTCAAAATGTTCATCATCTTTGATGATTTACATTCTTATCTAACTCACATTCGGCTTTCATTAATCTTATTACCATTCACTACGGCTTTCTTGATAATTTAAATCTTCTTTTACATGAATCCCATGTTCATTACTCGTTCTTAGTGTCGAAGCCATACTGATTGTTGTATGCTAAGACCGCTCGTCCATTGCAACAACGTTGCGTTCACAGCGTCTAAACGCTACACACTAATCTCTCATTATCATGTCATAACATTGAAATGTTATTCATTACCCTCGTCACTCAACGTCTAAGGAGTCACAATCATAGCAATCCGTCACGTTCGTTCATTGCGACTACGGTCCCCGGACATCAGTTACGTAATCCTGTGATAAAATTCTTTGTCATTTAATCTTGTTTAATCTATATGTTCAACCTTTAATAAAGGTTTACATCACTTGATTAAGTGTTACATTAGTTGAATATTATATTCTTTATCGTCCCTTACATTTCCCCCAACACTGGCACCGCGGCGCCACTCCCTTTGTTATCTCTCATGTGACGCGAAAGTTAGCGTAACTTCGACCCCGATCAGCCGCCGCCGCCACCTCTACATTAAGGCATGATCGGCAGCGGCGCTTGAGCCCTAACCCTAGAAAATTTCTCTAAGTGTTAAATCCAATTTGAGACTCTTACTTCGCGATATCATAACTCCTTCGTTATAACTCAGAATGAGGTCGTTCCAAAGCCATTCTCTTTCTTATCTTACGTAGTTTAATACCCATTGAGCAGAAATTCAATATAAATCTGTTAACGAGCCATTCGATTGGCTTGATTTTCACCCTTTGTTCATTTTATGTTTTTAACTCTCTTCGTTCGTTCATCCGTAATTCGGTCATCCGAACTCGGAACTTGCTCGTTCTTGAGTCCACGACTCATGTTTTCCATGTTCTCTTACTTTCTTATGAAACCCTACACGTTCGGGTTCATTTACTAACTTTTTAATTCTCGTTTGACGTTTATAAAATTTTTGCCATAACTTCGTTATAGCTAAGTTTTAATCCGTTCTTCATGAATGTTTCTACTATTCCTAACCAAGAAATATGCAACTAACTTATACACGATGGTTTTAAACTTGTCCATCAACAACAATTAAACTACGATGGTTTTAAATTTGTCCATCAACAACGTTCTTCGTGTTCTTCGTTCGTTCTTCGTTTTAATCGATATTTTGGATTACGATTCCACTTTTTATTGGATATTGATGTTATAGAACATTATTCCTTACTTATTTCACCTACTTATTCATATAATCCATTCGGATCGCTCTAATTCATTACAAATCTTATACTTCCTTAAGAAATTTGTAAACTAAATTTCTAATTCTTATTTCTTCATTTTCTTATGATTTCAACCATATGAAATCATCTCTAACCTAATCTACCTCTTATCTTCATTAAGTTATGTTTTTAAACATAAAAAGTTAAAGAAAATTTAAAAAAGATTAGGTTCAGGATTACTGTTCTTCTTTAATCCTCTTTCGTTGTAGAAAGCCAGCGATTTGCAAGCTTTGCTATTACACGATCACTTTCGATCCGATCATTCATGCTCATGCTCTTCCTTCTCCCTCCCATCTGACTTCTCTCTCTCTCTCTCTCTCAAGTGTGGGATTTTCAAAATCCAAAAATAATGAAATGAGCTTCCTATTTATAGATTTTCAAGGCTAAGGGCATTTTAGTCATTTCGCCCCCACCTCCTTCCTATTCCTACCTCCTCCAACACTTAGCCACCAAGTTTACTTGGCCACCACCTTTACTTGGTGGCCAAGTAGCCGCCCCACTTGCTCATGGGTTAACCCATGGGTTGCCCATTGGTTATTACCCATCCGTTTACCCATCGGTTTGTTCCGCGGTTTTTTTTCTTGGTTTGGGCCTTAACCCTAATTCTTATTGGGCCTAACTTGAGCTTGATTTCACAAAGCATTGGGCTTGACATAATCCAAGTCCAATTGGATCCTACGAAGTCCATGAACTCAAAATCCATTAAGACTAATCGTATTCTACGCATTCTATTCTCTTATTCTCGTATTCTCGTAATCTCTTCGTATATTGTTCGTACGATATTCGTATTATATGTTGTAATAATCTTTGTACTATACTTGTATAATAATTCATATCATACTCATATCTGTCATGCATAATAACCCTAATTATTATACGTGTCATACTATACTTGTATAATTATTATAACCCTAATAATACTCATATCGGTTTTGAGTCCGTAGCCAAAAACTTTGTTTTTGCCATAACTGAAATATTATTTAATATTCCATCATGTCTCAAAATTAAATGTAATCTATAGCTTCTCGGAATTTCAAAATAAATCTCCGAGCAGAAACGGTTGAATAGTGCCTATTTCGTCTTTTTCCCCGAAAATATTTTGTTCTCGAAAAACTTTTATTTTCGTCTTGAAAATTATTATTCGTTCAATCTAGCTCGTAGCCAGAATACTCCTGACTTATAATCATCCTAGGTTATAGAACGATTAATAAACACATAACACAGAATAGTATTAATAAGAATTCATTTTATTAATAACTAATTCTTTAAACCTAAATTCTGGACGATCCGAAATTCCGGGTCGTTATATTCTTCCCTCCTTATAAAAATTCCGTCCTCGAAATTTCTTAAAACCACACCCTTACCCGAGTCATCACATTCACCCCTTCTTCACAGAATTTCGTCCTCGAAATTTTAGCCTACCTCTCTTCTCAACTTCACTTCAACGGAGTTCTTATCTTTCCTTCATTCCTAACCCCCATAACCTATCAAGAATCATGAAGTAGAAGGAATAATGAGGAATATAAAATTCCCTTTAAAACGTTTCATACTTTTGCTGAGGAGTCAAATCGACCATGAACTCTTACTAGGTTAAACGACATTTCGCCGTAAGCCCTTCCTTAACAGTCAGTTTACAATCACAAAGAAAGTAACTACCTCTTCCATGTTCTCCTCAAACTAAATCATTAGATTCCGCACCAAAACAATTTGGTTTGGCACAAGTCCTCAAAGAAAGCTCGATGACATACCATTTGTCTAGCCGAATCAAGTAGCTTAGACCATACCAATAAATTGGATATCAACGTGAAACATTCGTCTAGTCAACTCAATTGACGTCGACTACTTCTTTAAATTATTTTTGCAATACATCAAAATGGTTTATGATGTCATGATACCGTACTTTTCACAGTACGTTGAGGACTTCGTCAGTTTTTGACTTCGTCATTATACATCATACCATAGCGGGTTGTTGATCCTAAGATCACATCCAACACCAGGTTCAATGGTATTAACAACTCCATCGTTTTACCACCCTTGCATCGAATGCACAGATGATATAAAATTTATTTTGAATATTTTAAATCAATTTCTGTCTAGCCGAAGCAATTAGCATAGACATACCAAGAATAACTCTTTTTAAAAATTCTATTGATTCCAAAAGTTGAACCAATTCTTTCCTTTTCAAAATGTACATATCAGCACGAGTTCAATAAAGTTCAAAATCTAGCATAGCTAGATGACTTGGAATATCCTATTTCTCCACCTTACTTCATCGTCTTACTTCGACAATATTTAATCTTCTTTAGCACTTTTAATTCTAAGCCTACTGAAAATGACTCATTTTCAGTCTAAACATTCCTATACCTTAGTACAGTCCATCAACTTACCACACATTATGAGTTCAGGAACTTTCCACAATAATATGAGTTTAAGAACATCCAGACAGACCATAGGCGTCCATTCACTTAGACGTTCGAAAATATACCATATTATGATGAGTCACGAACTTACCATAAGTATGAGTTTCAAGAACTCGCACCTACCTTATTGTTCTCTACCTATCAAGTATATACATGAGAAAAGATTCACCTTCTCATCATATACATCTTGATAGCGCGACCAATCCCAATGATTATCACTACCACAAGCTAAGTGATTGTAGAACAAAACACAATTCCCTGCCCATACAGAAAATTGTTCAACTCAGCTTCTGACCGATATAAGAAGCTAAGCGGTTGTTACACCAAGAATAATTCTCCGCCCATACAAAGAATTGTTCAACTTAACAACTATATTGCATAAGAAGCCAAGTAGTTCTATATCCACATACAATTTCCCCGCCCATACAAGGAATCATACAACTCAGCTGCTGATATGAGTCCTCAATTGAAATTTTACAACTCCTAAATCTCTCTTTACTTAATACGAATTTTCGTTAATTCATATACTATCCTTCTCAACTCAATCTGAGTTCTTCTTCCCGTACTACTTCATAATACCTTTCATTCATAGCACTAGCTATAAATCATTCATCATTTAACAACTCATCTGTTACTACGATTCACTATGATCACGTGGTGATCTTTTTATCATTCTCTCTACGATTATAGTCTTAGGTACTCCTGTAAAAACCCGAATTTTTAGAAAATATTAAAATAAGAATTTAGTAAATAAAATTCTTAAAGTATGAGATGGGTTGAATAAGAATATATATATATATATATATATATATATATATATATATATTTATGTGATACTGAGGTATGTGGTATTGTGTTACATAGGGTAATATGAGCTATGTAATAAGTGATGGTGTGTTTAATAAATATATATATATATATATATATATATATATATATATATATATATATATATTATTATATATTTATTATGAATTGTAGAGATGAATTAGTAAGAAGATGGATAAAAATTAGCTATTGATATTAAATAATTTATGTGAAATTATTTTATAATAGTAAGTTGGTGACATTAAATATCTTTGATAATCGCCAATTTCTTGAGTATATGTACGAGTAAGTATCAAGTCTAAGGCAGTGCAACCGTACTCTTTAATGGTGGATGTATAGGAACTGGGCTAAACGATTCCTTCAGAGAGCGGAGGTATATACGAATTAGTGACTGATCTAACTCACTGTGAAAACAGTGTAGACGAGACGGAAACTAATTTGTTGGTTGTTTGTGGGAAACCACTCAGCGTACTATATTGAATACTATTAAAGACTCGATGTGTGCTAGGTTTAGACTTGTATATATGTACGTTGTTGACGAGAGAAGAAAATCGATATACCATTAAAGTGGTTAGAGAATTATTGAATAATTTGATACACGGCGAGAAAGGAAGATTAAAGGAATGTATATGTGTTATATATATACCTTGAATTATGTGATTTGGTGGAAGAGAAATAATTATAGTATATTTCTACTAGAGGATATTAAAATAAATTCTAGCATTTGATTATTTTAATAAAAGGGGGAATATTTTTTTTGATATTAACTTATATAGCTTTGTACGAGGAAATGTGTGTGATTAAGTAATGTGGTAAATATATTAAAACATATTTGCTATTTAAGTTGATGGAAACAATTTATCATAATAGGAAATAAACTTATTTTCTATATATAGTGTGTACGTGTGTCGTGCATGTAAATATTTTAATAATACAAAGGTATTATATTAAGAATAATATCTTGCGAAAATGAGTAAATCGTTTTATTATGATTAGTTCTTATATTTAGAGAAAACATGATAAAAACATCTTATGTTATGGAGAAGTACATAATTTTGATTATAGTAATGTGGTGGGAAATGAATAAGTAATGAGAATAAGTAATAAGCTTAATGTAAGCTTGTGTGATATGCTTAGTGTGGCAAAGTGATGGAATAAGCATTCATTAAATAATTTAATGAATGAATAATTGAAGGAATGAATTTGTATGTGTAATTATTTTATATTATATAGTATCTACATCTATATGATATGAATTGAAGTGTGACACTTCAATGGTAACTATATAATATAGGAAATATTTGAATATATATGTATAAAGGCTTGTATGTTAGCATTATGTACAAGTGAGATAATAAAATGTAACATGGTGCAATGCACCACTTCCATGACTATATTATATGATGTAAAGTTAAGAATAATATTATTTTGTGAGATTATATTATTATAAGCTAGTGGACTATTAATTACTAAGTTCACATAATTATGTCTTGTGTGGCATAACTAGGGAAGTTAAATCAAAGGGGGATTTAATGGGAAAATAAATGAGGAGTTAATATAATTGATATTAATTATCATTATGATAATTGGGTCTATGTGAGATGATAATTTTTTTGGAAAATGATGGGTTGAGAATATCCAACTATTTTATAATTAGCCCAATTAAAATATTTATTGGAATAAACCAATGTACATGGATTATATAATTCTATGAGTGGGTATATATGTATACACATTTGGGAAAAAAATATGAAATAAACCTAAGTATGCTAGTAATAATATGGAATGTTGAGTTAAAAAGCTTTGTCCCATTTTGTGAGTCTCATTCCTTACTCACGTGTATAGGCCATTGGCCTAGTCTAAAAGCTCATTTGATAAAACTCAGTAAAATGAAAAGGCTAAGAGGAAGATGATGAAGCTATAAAGGTGTTGTGATGATGGCTATGAATTGGTGGTTGGCCAACTCCTTCTTGTCTAATGAATTCTTCTTCCTTCCACTAGTTTGATTTCTAGGGCAAAGCTATTGCTTGGATAACACTTTCTCTATAAATAGAGACTCCCTCATCTTATTTTATTTTGTTGAGATGTCTGAGATTTTGGCTATGGAAGGATAGTAGAATAGAGAGTCATTGAGGTTGAGAGATAAGGGAATGTCAAGAGAGATTTTGTAATTTGGCAAATACAATAAGAAGAAGAAATAAGCATGTGAAGTAGAAGAGCTCCTCAAAGGTACTAACTTCTTCTCCTCTATGTTTCTATAAACTGAAATCAGTGATAGAATGGTGAAAGCATGATGATTGTGTGATTATAATACTTATATATGTTCTTCATTTCAAGATTATGAAATCCTTAGTAATAACAAGAAAAAGTAGCTTTTGAGTCATAAAATTGATGGGTAAGGATTGTTATAATCCATAAATAATTGTTAGATGTTGTTAATATAGTCAAATACGAAATCAACGGAAGTTAAACGAACCAATTTGGTTGAGAAACGAATTCGTTGTGAACGAATTCGCTAAATTGTCAAAACATGAACAATTAGTGTGAATATGAGTTATAGATTCATTTTTGGGTTAGTTAATGTTTATGTTAGTTGATGGGTATTATGATATGTTGTAGTTCTATGAATTACGAATCCATAGAATTGAAAACGGACTAATTTTGATATGTATAACTCAAATTATGAAGGTTAGAAAGATGTTTGGCATGATAAACCCGAAGCAAGGAATGAAACCGTCAGTTTACAGTAGCTAGGCCCGCCCCAGTGGGCCATTTTAAAGGCAAGACCCCCGCCTCGGTGGGGGTGGTCTGTTACATATGCTGAGAAAAATCTGACAGAACATGTTTTGGTAAAATGCCCATAACGTTTTCATACGAACTCCGATTGTGGAAATTCAAGATGATCCGGAACGAGAACGAATAGACCTACAACCTTTGCGCTTTAAGGTTTTTAATTTGAGGTCATTAAGAAGGGTAAAAATAGTCATCTTTGTGACTGTTACGTAATCGAAGGCCATCGGAGGGCGTCGAGCAAGCACATGCACAAGTGTAGTGCTCCCGACGATAGAATATGTTATTCTAAGTGATGTAACATGAAAATTCATGATATTAGACATGACATATAAGATTTATCTTACTCATTATAGAATGCTTTAGCATTGCTTAGTATGTGTTTTGAAAAGAAACTTAGAGTTTTGAAACATGAATATTGACGAACCTTGAGTCTTTGAAGTTATGATATTTTAACATATACATCTTATTGAGTTATGAGTATACTTAAGAATGAGAAGTGATTTAAAGTTACTTTACTTATTATCAACTTACAATAGCTTAGTTGAAAATGATTTCTAAAGAAAACTTGAAACTTTAAGAACGAACTTAAAGTAACTTGTGGACTTAAAGTTCTAAACATGATAACGTATATTCATGGATTAGTTAGCTATGAAATGAGATTAAAAGTTGCACCTAGTTGCTTGACCTTGGCCTAGAATGACTTTTAAAAGTGAAATTGAACGCCTTATGCCCCTAGACATAACGATTATGTTCATCTTTTAACTAAGCATGAATTGGACGTTTCAAGTGTGGTTTAAAATACGTTTTCAAATAAACTATGTTATGTACATGTGAAG
Source organism: Panax ginseng (assembly GCA_020205605.1). Classification (NCBI taxonomy): domain Eukaryota; kingdom Viridiplantae; phylum Streptophyta; class Magnoliopsida; order Apiales; family Araliaceae; genus Panax; species Panax ginseng. The sequence continues at coordinate 55,131,775 of CM035138.1, read as the reverse complement.
CATGCTAGTAAAGGCTTATTAGTTTAAAATCTTATATCATCGACTTGTTAAAGAAAGTTGTTAAGCTTTATTGATTGAAATAAATCATCATGAAACTAAGTAGTTTGAATATGAATGACGTAGATCACGTATCTATAAACTTTAAATATGTTTCGAAAACATAGCGAGTCAAGTATGTGATAAATGTATATGTCAAGTACGAATGATTAAGTATACATATACATACCTAGCTATTCTAAGAGTATGATGAGAAAGTGAAGTGTAGGTTTTACAAACCTAGTTAAGAAATGATATAATATTTATTGTTATATTAAGAACGTATGAAATGTATGACTAATGGATATGAATCCATGATTATATAACTGTGTAGGAATACACGAAGTGCAGTTAAGCGTTAAGCAGTAAGTCGTAGTTCATAAACTACGAATCATGCAAGTCTTTCAGTTCCTATTTGATATATGAATTTGATAATTCTTAGTTGAGCTATCTTATGTTATAAGAATGTTGATGTATATATATGAAATGCATATAAGATATGTATGGAATTTGAAAGTTGATCTTTGATGATATGCTTATGAAGTAAATTTCTATACATTTTATGTGTGAAGTAACATGTGTAGTTAATATTAATTGATTATGAATGCATGAACTGAATATGCTATTATATGCTATATGCTGCATGAAAACTGTTAGAATTGCTTGGCTGTCGAGCTCACCCTTGCAAATAACCACTTTTGCAGGTTAAGGACTCAGGGTAAAGATTTCGTGCTTCTTGGTTGACAAAGTAGATAGTTTAGCAATGAAGGATACTATTTAGATTATTACTTGAACCATGTTTAGGTTCTAGGAGTGTACTTGATATATACTTACGATGTTTAATACTTGTTATATTGTAAGGATGTATTAGTTAATACATAGAGGATATCGAATCAAGATGTAAAATCTTATACAGTAATTCCAATAGACTGAACCATATTATATAGTTGATTCAAGAATTGTAATTGGTTTAAAGTTATGAAATCAATAAAAGATTTTATTCAAGAGATTGAAAAAGTTTAAATTATTCCGCGTTTTTATAATATCAAATGTAATGTAAAACAAGAATAGTAAATGACCAAGTTATGAAACTTATAAAAGTTTGGGGTCATTATACAGATCTTGGAAATGGAAATGAATTTATATTCTAAATTGTAATAAGTAGAGTTTTATTCATTAAGTTATAAATGAAAAATATAAATAGTTTGACGATAGTAGTATCGTAGCGGACCGAATCCGATGTTTGAAGGAACTTGGATTTGGGGGCGTCACAACTCCTACCTAAGGTTTATAACCTATCAGCTCTGATACCAACTTGTAACACCCCAAAATCCGGTCTATCTTCACACCCAGATTCCGCACGTCATGAGTACATCATTCATCCAACATACATCATTATATACTAAAATATAACAACATACACTCTCAAATCCTAGGTTATGGAAACCTTATAACCTTTTTCATTACAAATAATAATAAATACATTATTCATTCCATCTTACAAGAGTGACTTTTATCTGCCACCAAGGATACATAATAGTTCATTAGACTAATCTATAATTCAATCTCATCTTTATACATTACAAGTCTTCACTTGATCTTCTCGCTCGTTCACCTTCTGAATGGTAATTCGTCTAGATACCATCAGCTTGATCTTTACGGGATCCTTAAGTTCTTCTAACCTTGTTCACTGAAAATTGTTTTTCATTTAAAGTAAGTGTGAGCATTCAATTGCCCAGCAAGTTATAACAGTTGAACAAACAACTTCAGAATTAAAACAATTCTTTAGAACTTCTATAACCGAACAAAGGTTATGAAGAAGCTTGAATAATAGGAATAGTCTCGATTTCTATCATCTTAAAACATCAGTCATTCTCACTTTGAAATACTTTCATGCTTCTACCTTTTTCATACACATCCTATCTGGCTAGAATCATTAACACACATTTAACAATAACGGTTCATGTATAAACAGAACATACTTGTATTGAACAGCTCAATTACATAACTATGCATATCATAGAAACACCAAAGTGTTGAAATTGTGGCTCAAGGCTTCATACGTTCTACCACCTTGTACAAATATCACACATTCGCACATAGACAGAACTTCTCAAGTACAACATCTTAGAAGTTTAAGAAACTAGCATTCATGTAATATGAATGAAGTTAGGAAACTTTCCTTACGCCCAGCTATAGCTTAAGCTGAACTGCTCATTTCAATTCCTATATAACACATAAGGAAAAAACATAAACACCAATTAGTCATATATTGAACTTATGCATTTGTTTAACTTCACTTTACTTCTTAGGGTTTGCGTTCTTGCAATATAAGTTTACGCGACTAACCTCCTTTACCAGTTTACGGCTTCATGACATACGGAGATGTCTTACTCAAAACGTTCATCATCTTTGATGATTTGCATTCTTATCTAACTCACATTCAGTTTTCATTAATCTTATTACCATTCACTACGGCTTTCTTGATAATTCAAATCTTATTAATACTTTCGTTATCTTTTACATGAATCCTATGTTCATTACTCGTTCTTAGTGTCCAAGCCATACTGATCGTTGTATGCTAAGACAACTCGTCCATTGCAACAACGTTGCGTTCACAGCGTCTAAATGCTACACACTTATCTCTCATTATCATGTCATAACATCGAAATGTTATTCATTACCCTCGTCACTCAACGTCTAAGGAGTCACAATCATAGCAATCCCTCACGTTCGTTCATTGCGACTACGGTCCCTGGACATCGGTTACGTAATCCCGTGATAAAATTCTTTGTAATTTAATCTTTTTTAATCTATATGTTCAACCTTTAATAAAGGTTTACATCACTTGATTAAGTGTTACATTAGTTGAATATTATATTCTTTATCGTCCCTTACATTTCCCCCAAGAGCTGAGCAGTTAAAAACTCATCTCTGGCTTTTTCCCAACACTGGCGCCGCGACGCCACTCCCTTTGTTATCTCTCGCGCCGCGGCACAAGTTAGCAGAACTCGACCCCTTTGCGGCATTGCCGCGCACACTAATTAAGGCATGATCGGCCATGCGGCTGAGCCCCTAACCCTAGAAAATATCTCTAAGTGTTAAATCCAATTTGAGACTCTTACTTCGCGATATCATAACTCCTTCGTTATAACTCGGAATGAGGTCGTTCCAAAGCCATTCTCTTCCTTATCTTACGTAGTTTAATACCCATTGAGAAGAAATTCAATATAAATCTGTTAACGAGCCATTCGATTAGCTTGATTTTCACCCTTTGTTCATTTTATGTTTTTAACTCTCTTCGTTCGTTCGTCCGTAATTCGGTCATCCGAACTCGGAACTTGCTCGTTCTTGAGTCCCCGACTCACGTTTTCCATGTTCTCTTACTTTCTTATGAAACCCTACACGTTCGGGTTCATTTACTAACTTTTTAATTCTCGTTTGATGTTTATAAATTTTTCGCCACAACTTCGTTATAGCTAAGTTTTAATCCGTTCTTCATGAATGTTTCTACTATTCCTAACCAAGAAATATGCAACTAACTTATACACGATGGTTTTAAACTTGTCCATCAACAACAATTAAACTACGATGGTTTTAAATTTGTCCATTAACAACGTTCTTCGTGTTCTTCGTGTTCTTCGTTCTTTCTTCGTTTTAATCAATATTTTGGATTACGATTCCACTTTTTATTGGATATTGATGTTATAGAAAATTATTCCTTACTTATTTCACCTACTTATTCATATAATCCATTCAGATTGCTCTAATTCATTACAAATCTTATACTTCCTTAAGAAATTTGTAAACTAAATTTCTAATTCTTATTTCTTCATTTTCTTATGATTTCAACCATATGAAATCATCTCTAACCTAATCTACCTCTTATCTTCATTAAGTTATGTTTTTAAACATAAAAACTTAAAGAAAATTTAAAAAGATTAGGTTAGGATTCTGATTCTTCTTTAATCCTCTTCCGTTATAGAAAACCAAATGATTTGTAAGCTTTGCTATTACGATCACTTTCGATCCGATCATTCATGCTCATGCTATTCCTCTCCTCCCTCCCATCGACTCTCTCTCTCTCTCTAAAGTGTGGGATTTTCAAAATCCAAAAATAATGAAATGAGCTTCCTATTTATAGATTTTCAAGGCTAAGGGCATTTTAGTCATTTCGCCCCCACCTCCTTCCTATTCCTACCTCCTCCAACACTTAGCCACCAAGTTTACTTGGCCACCACCCTTACTTGGTGGCCAAGTAGCTGCCCCACTTGCTCATGGGTCAACCCATGGGTTGCCCATTGGTTATTACCCATCCGTTTACCCATCGGTTCGTTCCGCGGTTTCTTTTCTTGGTTTGGGCCTTAACCCTAATTCTTATTGGGCCTAACTTGAGCTTAATTTCACAAAGCATTGGGCTTGACATAATCCAAGTCCAATTGGATCCTACAAAGTCCATGAACTCAAAGTCCATTAAGACTAATCGTATTCTACGCATTATATTCTCGTATTCTCGTAATCTCTTCGTATATTGTTCGTACGATATTCGTATTATATGTCGTAATAATCTTCGTACTATACTCGTATAATAATTCATATCATACTCATATCTCTCATGCATAATAACCCTAATTATTATACGTGATCATAAAATTCTCGGAACTCACTTTTCCTAACCCTTAGGTTTTGAGTTCGTAGGCGAAAACTTCATTTTTGCCATAACTGAAATATTATTGAATATTCCATCACGTCTCAAAATTAAATGTAATCTATAGCTTCTCGGAATTTCAAAATAAATCTCCGAGCAGAAACGGTTGAATAGTGCCTATTTCGTCTTTTTCCCCAAAAATATTTTGTTCCCGAAAAACTTTCATTTTTCGTCTTGAAAATTCTTATTCGTTCAATCTAGCTCGTAGCCAGAATACTCCTGACTTATAATCATCCTAGGTTGTAGAACGATTAATAAACACATAACACAGAATAATATTAATAAGAATTCATTTTATTAATAACTAATTCTTTAAACCTAAATTCTGGACGATCCAAAATTCTGGGTCGTTATAATAGCTACCATAGGGGCAGGAACTTTCAGTGAAGGCCATACAGAATTATGATCCATAGGTTTGGGCAACCGCCTTGTAGATGAAGGAACCTGTTTAAGCTTGTGAGGGTTCCTGTGACTGGACCCAAAAAAGTAGCCTAATTCGGCTGTCCCTGTCTGGTTGGGAACCTAGATTGGGCATTTGATTCCCTGATGATCCTTTCCTAACCCTTGTCTAGGTTGAAAACACAAGGATGTCATCTCTTGACTTGCCGACATTACCTCGGCAGAAACTTTGGGTTTCAGAGGTGGAGCCCCAATGGGTTGATAGTGAGTGTTGCTCACCTCAAGGGCCTGGAAGCTAAAAGGCTCAACTTCTGCATTAAAACTAATAAGTGGTATATCACTTTGAACATGACATTCTGGTTCAGCGTTGATAGTTACCATATTACTATTGATGATATACTTAAGCTGTTGATGAAGAGTGGATGGGACAGCTCTTTCCATATGAAGGATACATAGAATGTATGTGGACTGATTTCCACGAGAAACTCAATCTCTCTGACAACATTTTATCGAGATCCATCAAAAGCTTTGATGATTATATGGATGCTTCGAATCCTATTGAGATTGATGTTCATTTTTTCCAATGTGGCGTAGGGGCTGATGTTTAGGGATTATCCTCCATCTATTAGCACTCCTACAACCACATATCCAGAAGATATAACCGCTATGTGCAATGGTTTGCAATGACCCGTCCCTTCGGGAGGTATGTGTTCATCGGTGAAGGATATCACATTGTTATTGAAGATGTGATCAACTAGATGATAGAATTTTTTAACATCCACTGTCTTTGGCAAGTGGGCTTCTTCTAATACTTTCAGTAAGACCTTCTAGTGATATTCTAAAGAGAAAACCAAGTCTAGAATAGAAATCTATTGTGGAACTTCTTTCAAGCTTTTAACCACCCTGGCTTCATTGTGTCCCATCTTGCGGAGGAATTATTCAATCTTCTCTCTGGGTACTTTCCCCTTAGATTTGATGATAGGCTTCATCACTCGTTGAGGAAGATACAATGGATTTTCTTTAGACACTGCAACTGTTGTATTTGATGTGGATCTTTCAGCCTCTCCATAGTTCCATGACACTTTCTTAAGGTTGATGACATGATATTGTGGCCTCAACGGCAATACGATTGGCTTTGGTGCAACTACTTTCAAAGAGTTTTCAACGCCTTTGAGCTGAATTGGTTGAATTGGAAGTAGTGTGGCAACCAAGTCTCCCTCAGAGGATATAACTACAAACACTTTCTTTTATCCAGGAGGAAATGTGTTCCCACTCTCAGATGATACAGCGTTGTTATCTGCCATTTGCAGGTCACCCTTGTCAATCATGTTTTGAATAAGATGGAGGGGTGCCCAACATTCCTTAGTACTGTGACCGAGAGAGTGGGAGTGGTATTTACATAATCCATTAGCATCAAACCATTTTGAGCGTGGGTTGACTGGAGGTAGCAGTGCTGTGATTTTTCCCTCATTAATCAATATTTGCAAAATTTCTTCCATCGGTTGGCCTAAATAAGTGAATTCCATTTTGTTGGCGAAGTCCCGACGCGCTTTAGCTTTTGCTTTTCTAGAAATCTTTTCCTCTAGTGCTTCATATTCTTGAATAAGTGGTGGAGTACTTGTAAAAAGAGAAAGGAGGCTAGCATGCTCCTGACTGAATATTTGACGTGTGACTTGGTGTTGATGAATCACCAGTTCTGCCAATTAATTGACTTGTTCGCCAAGAGATTTTAACTCCCGTTCCATTATGAACTAGAATTGTGAATAATCCCATCTGTTAGAATTATCCTTGCTGATTTGGGATGACCCACCCACATATTTGAGGTACTTGGAGGTCTCTCAATTTCCTTTGTTGATTATGTTAACCTCCTCTTCCTTATGTTGAGGGAGAGGGTTGTCTTGAACATGTGGTTGGTCAGGCTTGGTCACCACAATCTCACCATTGTCAATTAAATCCTAGATCTTATGCTTAAGGGACCAACAATCCCGAGTGTCATGGCCTGGAGCTCCAGCATGGTAAGCACACTTATTGCTTGCATTGAAACCCTTTCCACTTGGGTTAGCTAGTGGAAGGAGATAAGTAATTTTCTTCTGAGCTGTCAGAAGCTTGAGAATGTTTTCGAGCATATCCACTGAGGGTGTGAACACTCTTGTACGTCTGACTTCTCCATTCTTTGGCAATGGAGGGTTTGAAGACTAGGCTTGAAAAGGGGAATAATTTCTCCTCTGAAAAGGCAAGTTTTGATTGCCTTTTTATCCTTGCAGTATCATGGAAACATCCTTTTATTTCTTCTTATGGACCCTCCGAGGGTTATTCCTATAACTTCCAAATTGGATATGCTCAGCTACGGCTTTTAATGCAGCGAGGTCTTGAATCTTCCCATATTTCAATCTCATTTCTCCATGCTTAATCATTTATGAGAATGGTTTTCCTATTCTAGCTAGGACCCTCTCATAAAATGGAGATTCTTGAATGTCTATGAAGGTCATCACCATTTCAGACTCGGTCATAGACGGAATAACTTGAGCAGCCAGACGCCTCCATCTTTGGGCATACTCTTTAAATGACTCATTGACTTGTTTCTTGACCTTGGTAATTTGATACCGGTCTGGAGCCATCTGGGTTTGAAAGCTGTATTGACTGAAAAAAACATGGGCTAGCTCCACCCAGCTGTGAATTTTTGAGTTATCCAATATGGTGAACCATGCTCTGGCTTCTCTAGTCAGACTTTTTTTGAAATAACTGTATTATGAGCTTTTCATTCTCGGCATAAGATCTGAGCTCTCCAATGAAGACCTTTAAATGGGTATAAGGATATCCCAATCCATCATATTTCTCAAAATCGGGAGTCTTGAATTTTTCCGGATAATGAACCCCGGGGAAGAGACAAAGGTCTGAATATGAAACACTTCAGTGTGTTCTGATCCCTTTGATGAACCGAATGGTCTCTTCCATTTGTAGAACCTTCTTCCGAATATCACCGTTATCTTGATCTTCTTTAAGATGGGTGATTTTAGGGGTTTTGTTGGTCTTATCAGATTGAGACTTAGGTGTTGGAACTTCTTTGTCCGGACCTTGGGTTCCTCCGTGTGTAGAGGACTCTGTGTGGATGGGTATATGTGGACCCTCAGTTGATTTGTGTAACTCTTTGAGCAGAACAACCAAATCTTTAATTTGATTGCTTAATCCTTTGAAATCCTCGTGAGAGACAGGAGTAGGATTAGACTAGCCAGATGTAGCCATGTTTGGCCGTAGGCTTAATGCCTTCTTGGACTTTGAACGTGTAACGAGAACAATATTTTCCCTACCAAAAAGACATATGTAGTTTATAGTCTTAGGGAAACGTGGAAATGTTATATGCTATATAATGTGTCTGTTTTTTAGGAGTATTATCCTGCAAAACAGATGTGAGCAGTTTTAATGACATGATATCATGACAGGTATTGATATGAAAAGGGAATGCATGTTCACATATTCCTTTATATTTTCCATTACATTGAGATTGACATGGAAGTGAAACGAATATGGGTTGTGCCTTTCATGAGCCTCGTGGAATTATGTAAGACCCCAACTTATTATAAATAAAATAGAATTTCCTCTATTTATTATTGTGAATAATAAGGTGTTAATCTGATATAATGATTTGGTTATGGGTGAAATGTGCAAATTTTACAAAATAAGTAAGTGGTTATAAAATATTCATTATTTTCGGGGAATATTCATTTGGTCGTGGAATATTCTTGTTGTCGGGGAATATTCGTACGACGTCGCAACCATTTGTGGGCCCCATAACGAAAAACAATCGGTTGAAGAAAACTACAAATGTGAGTTTTTATAAATAACTGCAGTAGTTATTATAATTAACCTTTGTTGGAATACCGGTGGTTAAAATACGATAATATGCATGGTTGCATAGTAAGCACCGCAGTATTGCACAGTATTTTGAATTATTGATTCTTACGTAAGAAGGCACTACTCAATAATTGTTACAGTAATTACTGTTCAATATGTTATTTTATTGATTCAATAATTGGTACGTTGATATTTTATATTATTGTTGTTTCAATAATTGTCACTGCACAGTATCTCTATTATCAGATCAATAATTCATATTATTTGAATAATATTATTAGATAGCATTATTGGCAATGTCTATGTAAGTTCTGTCTAGAAAAGGGGTTTGGTCACCTAATTGCGCGCCAATAAGAAAAAATCTTTATCAGAAAGCCCCCTCTTTCCTGGGAACGATTTGGTTGCCATAATTGTGATTCTGTAATATTATTTGTGAAAAATTAATTATTGATTTATATTATAAGGAAATATTTATTTATTGTGGATATAAATGAAGGAATTAATGTTGAGGTGTTTTATCAATATTTTGTCGGAATGGAGGTATTAAAAATCGTCCGTTTGTGTATTTCGGGCATTTTCTGTTTGGAATTTGGAAAATCTTTCTTCTACAAAGTTGTAGAGAATTAAATTTCCTATGGAATTGACAGAAGATTCAAATTTTTTTGATAAAAGAGCTATTTATTATGAATTATTGAAGTTTCAGAAATAAATATTTTTATTTAAAATATGGGTGGGCCCCACTTTTGGTTGGTGAGAAATGAAATGTGCTGGAATTTATTTTTAAAAGTGGTGGGTGTGAATAGTAGCAGGTAAAGCCATCAGGTAGCAGGTTAGTCTGCTATGGCGTTCTAAGCATTTTCCTATAAATAGGGTGCTTAGTTAGAATTGAAAATCACATCAGAAACAAGTTTTCTCTCTTTCTCTCTCTATATTATCGAGCGTATTTTGTGAGTATTTAGATACTTTGTGAGTTACTATTCATCAGTGCAAGTTCCGTTCAGCCTTATACCTGATATTTCAGCCGGAAGTACTGTTCTTTTGAGGTAAGGGATGTTATTTTCTTCCTAATGATGTTATTCTTTCAATATCATTATAACGAAATATTGGTATAGATTTTATTGTGGAATTTATACCTTTTTGTGTCGGGGTTACTATTCACGTATACGACACTATTCACCGAAAAATGACATTTTCTTCTTTTTGTCCAAGATGTCTATTATGGTTACTATCTTTGATTGTATCCATGTTTTGATCTTTATTTTTGAATTCTGCTTCACAATTGGTTATTATGGAGTATTATTGAACTTGGATAAACTATAATACGAATCCCTAATATTTGTTTTTTGTCTCACTAGATTCTTTTTCTTTAAGATATTTTTCATCATCCTCAGTCCTAAATGATGATATTACTGAATATCTTTGGCCTGTAGTGCAAAGATGAATGATTACCTAATGAATATCTTTGGCCCGTAGTGCAAAGATGAACAGGTGTTGAGATGAACATGGCCAACTGGTGATACAAATGAATATCTTTGGCCTATAGTGAAAAGATGAATATTTAATTCAATATGTATATTGATTGATGTTATAGGGATAAAATATTGATGATGGACTTTTAAATCTTAGAAGATAGTAGAATTCTTTCTCTACTTGACTTTTCTAATGTATTGCTATTTCCGTTGCAGTTGTTGATCTAAAACTTGTTGTCTATTATGTTCTATCAGATTTTTCCCAATTGAAGACTAATGATAAATTGTTGTATATTATCTTAGTCATAATATTCTTTACTGGGCTAGTTGAGCTCACCCTTTTTCTTTTTGTTCCATTTTTCTTCTAAGGAGGTGAGAACATAGCAGGAACTAGCCGGGGTTTGGAGTGATGGTTCTGGATACTTGTTTCCTCACTATTTTGTAAAATAGTGTATCAATAATTGTAATGAGGACTCCTCTTGAGTTTGTATAATGTCTATTATACAATATTTGTATTCAAACTCACAGTATATGTGTTGTCGTATTTTGCTCGAAAATTGTATTACTGAAGTTGTATTTGTTTCTGTACCCTGTATTTAGCGACTCAGAATGGGTGATGTATACCTATTTTGGGGGTGTCACAGTTGGTATCAAAGCTTAGAGATATGGTCTCTGGTGGAGACCCGGGAATAGAACTAGGAGGGGAGAGACGAGTAATCCTTCGCTAGTGTGTCATACCTAAGCATATTTGGTTGGTCAGTCGGAGCATATGGTTAATATGTGATATGTTAATTTGTTAATTAACCCTTGTTTTGTCGCAGTATTTGAGAATGGCAACTGGAAATATTAACATTGGAGTGAATGAGACCGTGGAGACACCTTTAATCACCACCCAGGGTAACGTGCAACAGGAAGGCAATATTCCTCTTGTAAATAACACTACCGAACAAATGATGAATGATGGGATGTTTAGAAGCTTTTTGCAGTTCATGAAAAATCAGACGAGGAAGACTCGTGTACAAAATACGGGTGGAAATAATAGCAACGCGCGACTTGTCACATCCAAACAGTTCAAAGAGTTGGGACCACCAGAATTTGCGGGAAAGCCGGATCCAATTAAGGTGGAAATGTGGGTCAAGCAAATTACCAAGATATTTGATGTCTTGGGATACACGGAGGAACATAAGGTTCCATTCGCCACCTTTATGTTTCGTGGTGAGGCAGACTACTGGTGAGAGTCTGTGAAGCGTACCCAGCCAGCCACACTCAACATATCTTGGGAAACGTTTCAGAAACTGTTTAATAATAAGTACTTTCCTGAAAGTATTCGTCACATGAAGGAGGTAGAGTTTATCTGACTAGAACAAAATAACATGACTGTGTCTCAGTATGAGGCTAAGTTAGCTGAGTTATCCAGGTTTGCACCTCATTTGGTAGAGAATGAGGAACGAATGACGAGGATGTTTCTGAGAGGTCTAAAACCCGAGATTCGGTAATATCTTTTCTCTCATAAATTTTCTTTATATTCAGATGTTGTAAACATGGCTCAATTACTAGAGCGAGATAATGAGGATGTTCAACCAAGGGACCATAACCAGGGTCATACTGTAACGACCGAGAAATTTGGATCTTATTGTAAAATGATTTTATTAAATTAAATAATAATAAAATCATATTCCATGTGTTATCAAGATGGTTGTCATTATATAACCTACTAATATTAGAATATAGTAGTATTTGAGCTACGTGGATGAATAAAAGTGTTTGAATTTCCAAGACGAAAATACAAGTTTTCCGAAATTTTTTCCAAAAAACACTATTCATCGGTATTTGCTCGGGATATAATTTTGAGTTTCCGAGAAATATGTAATGATGGAATAACAAGGTAAGATGGATTATGTAATAAAAATCTAGTTATGAAAAATGTAATAATTCGCTTGTGGACTTAATTTATAAACTTTAAGTAAGGCCAAGTGGTAAGGAATAAGTAATAATTGTATGATACTTGGTATTGTGCAAAGTAATGAAAACGAGTATAATACGAAGTATTATACGAGTTTGTATGAATGATGAAATATCGTATATATTTTCTATATGAATTAGAATACGAAAATAATACATCAACAATATGTATTAAGAAATGATAATGGACTTGGAAGATTGGCTAACAATTATATACAAGTCCAAGTGAATTAAAGGGAGAGGCCCAACTATTAATGAATGAACAAACTAGTGGTTATTAATGCAAAGCCCAAAGATTGAATTAATGCAAGCCCAAGCTAGAATCCATGAGTTGTATGACCCATGGGGCAAACCATATTAATATGGTTATTGTGGTGGCCAAGTTAATGTGGTGACCAAGTAAATGTGGTGATCAAGTTAAGAGTAATGACCAAGTTAAATGAGTAATGACCAAGTGTAGGATAAGAGTTGTGCTAGCCAAGTAATGAATAGTAAGGAGGTGGCTTGAGGAGGTGGGTGATTTAATGACCAATCTACCCTAACTTTGCATGTTCTATAAATAGAGAAGGCTTACAAGCCATTTGTTAGTTGTTCAAATAATCTAACATTTCAAAAGTTCTCAAGTGTTAGAGAGAATAAGCTACACATAAGTCATTCCATAAATAAGAAGAAGAAGCAAGCTACTTTACCAAGACTACACAAAAGTAAGACTTTTTCTCTATTATCTTCTATCTCTACCATGATAGGTGGATAAGAAAAGTTGGAATTAAGGAACATGGATGTTAAGAAGTAAGAAGAATGAGTAAGAAATGAACTTAAGCCACATAAGTTGGCAATAAGTCATTTGAACTTATAAAAGTTATAAACTTATTATAAGTTAACCTTGAATGCTAAGTATGAAAATATGACCTTGTAATAAGAGAAGGGAATTAAGAACTTATATGATTATATGTATCATGTATACATAAGTAATGTTATATGTGAAGAACATGTAAAGTATGATGATTAAGAAACTCAAATTGTCATAAGTCATGAATAATCAAATCTTAAGTAGTTTATAATTTGGCAAGTTATAAGTTCATGAAGAATAAGTCAAAATCTAACAATGAATATAAGTTGTTGTATTAAGTATGTTAAGATGTTCACATGATGAATGAACTTCATTTGTAATGTTGAACAAATCATAAGAATGAAGAATTGCCGGAATTTACACGATTGGATGATAAACGTCGAATTCGTAAAATTCTCGGAATGGAAGTCAAATTTTGTGTTTGATCACGAAACCTTTACTTTTCAATAGAGACAAGTCATATTTGGCATTGAAGAGTTGCGAACTCGAAAATGACCGGATTCCGACTTAGAATGAATAAACGAGCGTTGAACGTTCACGAACGTTTATCGTTTTCGTTAAAAATGAACCAATAGGTGAATTTTTAGCAAACGAAGTCAAATAGATAAAATTCTTGCATGAATGCATAGATTACGTAATTTGTGAACCGTAGGCTTTTGAACGAGCCAATTTGGACTTATAACGAAGAAGTTATGCGTCCGGGAAGTTCACAAAATTCACAAACTGAATTTATTTTCTGGTGCACAAAGTCAGCGTATGGCCAAGGCCAACCCTAAAACAAAATAACTTTCATGCACATGTGCATAATTGATGTTGAGTACTGCTATGCAAGAGTCGCCATTGCCCATGTGAACGAACCATAGTACAATATGTAACGCCCGAGAAATTCGGATCCTTTGTAAAAATATTTGAAAGAATTAAATATTGAATAAAATAATATTAATTGTTATTATATGTGTTAATAAGATGTATGTCGTTCTATAACCTAGAAATGTCAGAATATCGTAGTATTCGAACCACGTGAGAGAATTAAAGTGTTTGATTTTCCAAGACAAAAATAATTATTTTCCGAGAAAGTTTATGAAAAACACTATTCACCGATTATCGCTCGAAAATTATTTTTAAACTTCCGAGAATTACGTAACGTTAGAATATCGAGGCGAGATAGATTATGTAATAATAATCTAAGTATGGAAAATGTAATAATTCGCATGTGGACTTAATTTGGGAAAATAGGTATTAAAACCTAATGAAATGAATTAAGTTAACTTGGTTTATAATACAAGTCCAATAGGAATAAGATGTGATCCTATGTGGGATTTATATTAAGCCCATGCATTTAGTTAATGAAGTCCAAGCTATTATAATTAGCAAGCCCAAAGGATAAGTTAAATTAAATTAGCATTAAGACCAATTTTTGATCCTTTAGCTAATGAGGATCCATGGGGTAACCCATGGTTAGAATTGATGGGCAAACCTTTTGTGTGGTGACCAAGTGTTGTATTGGCTAAGTAAATAAGAGTGGTTAGCAAGTAGACTTGGTTAATAAGCAATGAATAGTAAGGAGGTTAGTTTAATGAGGTGGGATGACATAAAGACCTATTTAGCCTAACCTTGAAAGCTCTATAAATAGCAACCCTTTTTCATTCATTTGGGGTATGTTATTTCATCCAGCAACTCTCTCTCAAACAACTTATTTGTTAGAGTCAATAAGCACTTTGAGCTTAACCTTTCCTTAGTAGATTTCCAAAGCAAGTGAAGTAATCATCAAAGGTAAATGATCTTGTCCTCTTCGTCTCTAACATATTAGGAGGATAAGAGAAGTGTAATCTAATGAACTTAGATACTAAGAACATAGGAGAAGTTAATAAGCAATGGATTTAAGCTGAATAAGTTGAGTAAGCAACTTAAACTTGAATAAAGTTAATGAACTTATGAAGAATAGCTTTTGTTATCATAAGCATGAGAATTATAGTTAATAATGGAAATAAGTCAAAACCTACTTTGTTAATAAGTTGGTGTAATAAGTAACTTGTAATGTCTACATGTTGATTAAAATCCACTTGGAATGATTAATATTAAGGTTTCGTCGGAATTGCACGATTGGACGATAATCGTCGAATTCGTGAAATTCTCAGAATGGAAGTCATATTTTGTGTTTGGCGTTGGAGACGTTGGTTTTCAATGGAGGCAAGTCATATTTGGCATTATAGAGTTGCGGACTCAAAAATGGCCGGAATCCGACTTAGAACGAAGAAACGAGCGTTGAACGTTCACGAACGTTTATCGTTTTCATTAAAAATGGACTAATAGGTGGAATTTTAGCAAACGAAGTAATATAGATAAAATTTTTGAATGAACGCATAGAGTACGTAATTTGTGACCCGTAGGCTCTTTAACGAGCCAATTCAGACTTATAATGAAGAAGTTCTGAGTCCGGAATCTCAAACTTGTAAAAATCATCCAAAATATACGGTGTGCAGAGTCATGGCGTATGACGCTAGCACAAGGCAAATTATTACGCCTTAGAAGGCCAAAGTGGCCATCATCACCGGAGAGTCATGCCACAAAGACGACATATATATCACAGAGACTCGCATTGCCATGCCATGAAAGTCCGGATTTTTGAGGAGTAAGTGGCGCCATCATGTGACACCAAGTCTGATAAGCCTTGGTACGGAATACCAACTTCATAACCTAGATTGTAATGAATGTTTACATGTTGAACATGTTTAGTAATGGATGAACATTAACCAAAGATTTTAAAAGAAACATTGTTAAGACATGATTAAGTCTTAAGCATGAACACTTAGAGTTAAGTTAAGCCAATTACTTATGAATGTGAGAATAGCGTAATGGAAAGCGGAACCTTTAATAACAAATCTAATACGTAATTAGATTGAGAAGTAGGGTAAGATTCTTTAGAAACCATATGTGATCATTCATGTCCTAATGTTCTATGTTATGCTATCATCTAATTTAAAGACCTTAAAGACGTAAAGTCCACGTGTTATAAATTGTAGCAGACGCTAAAGGCAAGTACTCTAACCCTTGTTCCAGTTCGATCTGGACAAGTCTTTGTGATTCATGTATTCTTCGCATGAGTTAGTATTTGAGGAATGTCAAAGCCAATCCTTTCGGCTAAAAGTATGCTATGTTATTCTATCAAGTGTTGATAAGGATTTACCAAACTAATATTGATGTGGTTTTCAAAAGTAGATTGAGTATGCTAAAATGTTTTGTCGTCAAACGACAGACACGTGAGGTTGCCACAACTTAAATGTATACACGTTTAATGAATGTAGTTTTGATCAACATATAAGTACTATAAATTTGATCACCTAGACGTGTTTCGTAAGCTATATCGGACTTACGGACTTTTGTGCCGGATGTCCTTTTCAAAGTACTTATGAAATGCTTACGGTTTGAACCGGAATTGATGTTTTACTGAAAATTGTAGCTGTAAAACGTTTTGAATGAGAAGAAGTGCTATTTTGAATCCTCAGTAGTACTTCGTAACTATTGTCTAGTTATTGAAGATATCGATTCCTATGTTTCAAGCATGCTATTTTCCTTGAATTGTCGTACTTCTTTGAGCTAGTTAGGCTCATTCTTGCTTGAACCATATGAATGCGACTAAGATAGAAATGCAGGCCAGATGATGGATCCGACAAGGATAAAGGGAAGGCAAAGGCGAACCCGTAGATTGCTTATGTAATAGTATAGGTTTTGTAAGGAATAATATTGATATTATGACAAAGACAATGTATTGGTTTTAAAGAACCTGGGGTATGTAAATATTCTTTTGATATATATATATATATATATATATATATATAAGACATATCCGTTCTTTTGAGGCATTTCAATTGAATGTTTATGTGAACTGTGGGTAGCACCATCTGTCGGGTTGGAAGATACCCGGATTTGTGGGCGTCACAGGTTGGTATCAAAGCATTAGGTTATAAAACTTAAGGGGGGAAGTAAAACCTTAAGTCATAACCTTAAGAAAAGTCAAAGAATAAAATATGTAAATTAACCTTATAAAAATGCATTATATATGTTATGTGTTTTTATTATTCTACTAACGTTTACTAATCAACTCTTTGTGTTGTTATAGATGTCAGGTGAAAATAGAGATGTGCAAGTAGTCAGTGAAGGGTCGGTAAACCAGATATAAATCATACCGAACCCTATAGCAACAGATCCTGAGATAGTTGTGGTGGAGTCTAGAGACTCCGAAAGCTTAGACCTCATGTCGGTATTTGACGGCATGTTGGAAGAAGAAGTGGAGGTAGTATCCTTCAATCCAGTGGCTATAGCAGCAGAGATAACTCCAGGGTAGTCGATGATGTTACTGTTTATGTCAGTGATAGATAGGAACGTACACTACTGTCAGGAGGTCAAGGAGCTAAAGGCGGAGCTCTAAGTGGTTATAGAGGACAAGACAGACGTGGAGTCCATGAGGGAGCAGGAACATGATGAGAGAGTTTTGGCTAAGGACAAGGTCTATGAGCTAAAACAGGAGGTCTTTGAGCTTAGGAGCGAGCTAAAGACCAAGAAATAGAAGATAGGGAGAATGTCATATTTTCATAGGAGTTCTCATGAGGATTTCCAGTTGCAGGTAGCTGGGTATCCGGTGGAGACAGGGCAGACGCGGCATACTATCAGCCGTGATATTATTGCCGGTCTTGTCAAAGCAGATTTCGAGAATGCCTAATGGCAGATATGATCGAGTAGTTATTAGAGTAGTTAGGTGCACATATTTGTGTATCTAGTAGTGACGTAAAGCCCTCTTTTGTATAATCAAGGGTAGTCTTTTATAAATCCCAATTTTTGGAAAGCAATAGCGGGAAAGTAATATATCCAGCTTAGGCTGTTTTGTGTAACCGATGTAGTATTATACTACAATGAATTAATATAAGTTTTCATTTTTGAAAAATGTTCAGTAACGAATGTTTAAGTTATTTTTTAGCATGAAATAATAACTAACTGACAGGAAATATATAATAACAAAATATGTGTTTATTGTAACAACAAAATGCCGCCAAGAAGAGTACCACGTACCCAAGGTGTGAACACGAATCAACCGGAGGGAGGTCCGATTAACCCCATGCAAGAATTTTTGAACCTTTTAACCGCAGCATGTAACCAAACTGGGGCTAATATCCCCGTGAATCCTGGCATAGTACGAGCTACTACATTTAAGGACTTTAAGAGTATGGGTCCACCAGAGTTCAAGGGAACTACAGACCCTATCGAAGCCCAAACGTGGGTTAGGGAGATTGAGAAGGCATTTGTAATAGCAAATGTTGACGAGGCCCAAAAGGTTGCCTTTGCAACCTACATGATGAAGGGAGAGGCCAACTTTTGGTGGGAGGTAAACCAGGCGAGGGCCGGAATAGATGCTATAACGTGGGAGAGGTTCAAGGAAATATTCTATGAGAACTACTTTCCCACAAGCATGCAGGGAAGGATGGAGATGAAATTTCTCGATTTAAAACAAGGGGACATGACGGTTCCCCAGTATGCCGCCAAGTTTAATGAAATGGCAAGGTTCGCTCCACATCAAGTGGATACCGAGGTGAGGAAAGCTCGACGATTCGAGCAGGGCTTGAAACCCTAGCTCTATAATCGTATCTCTGTATTCCAAAGTACTTCATTTGGGATTGTGTTAGAGAAGGCAATAATTGCCGAAGGTGGTAGCGAGGCGTTGAGCCAATACCATAAGGACAAGAAAAGCAAAGGGAAGATAGATGGAGGAGTGAAGGTCGAAGGTGCCAGCGGGAGTGGCGAAGGGTATAAGCGGAAGGTGAGTAGTTCGGGGAATCCCGAAGTGAAACTAAGGGACTTGAAAAGGAAGATGGAGGCCTGTAAGACCTGCGGGAAGACTAATTTAGGAGTCTGTCTCAAAGGTAAGGCTGTGTGTTATAACTGTGGATAGGAGGGGCATATTGCGCCAAACTGTCCAAGCCCGAAGAAGAATCATGGGTGCTTTGTATGTGGGTCTACGGGCCACATGACAAAGAACTAGCCAAAGAAGGGGACAGATGTGTATAAGGGCACCAATAGTGGTAAGTTAACTATTGGGGGCCCAGTGCAGCCGGGTAGGTCGATGGCTCGTACCTTTAATATGACTGTCCAAGATGTGATGGCTTCGGGGGACGTAGTGCAGGTATTATTCTGATTAACGACTTAAATGCATACGTACTATTTGACTCGGGTGCTACTTGTTCGTTTATCGTATGTGATTTTGCTAGACGACTAGGACTACTTCCCGAAAAGTTGCCTATACCTTTGAACGTTAAGGTAGCAAACGAGGAGATAATTCATGTTGAAGATATTCATAGAAGTTGTTGCGTAGACATTCGAGGTTGTAAATTATCGGTAGATTTGATACCGATAAAGTTAGGAGAATTCGATGTAATTCTCGGAATGGATTGGTTGATAAATCATGGGGAAATTATAGATTGTCAAAAGAATTGCGTAAATATTAAAACATCAATTAAATCCCATGTAATATTTTACGTGAATAAATCGCCGAGACGTTCGTGTTGTCTTATTATGACACAAACTAGGAAATTATTGAGGAAGGGGTGTGTAGGCTATTTGTGTCATGTTGTTGATACCCAGAGAGTGGGAGCGACCATGGAACAAATGTCTATAGTGAGTGAGTTTGTGGATGTATTTCCAAGTGAGTTACCGGGTCTTCCGCCGGATAGGGAGACCGAGTTCATAATAGATATTGTGCCAGGAGCGACACCAATTTCCAGGGCACCGTATCGTATAGCGCCAGTGGAGATGAAGGAGTTGATGGTACAGCTGCAAGAATTGTTGGACAGGAACTACATTCAACCGAGTGTTTCGCCGTGGGGAGCACCGGTGTTGTTTGTCAAGAAGAAGGACAGATTGTTGGGACTTTGTATCGACTACCGAGTGTTGAAAAAGTTAACAATAAAGAATAAGTATCCATTGCCCAGGATCGATGATCTTTTTGATCAGTTGAAGGGGGCAAAATATTTTTCCAAAATAGATTTAAGAACGGGGTATCATCAGCTGAAGGTTAGGAATGAAGATGTGCCAAAGACAACATTCAGGACTCGGTATGGTCATTACGAGTTTCTGGTGATGTCATTTGGGTTGACTAATGCACTCTTTCAGTTATGGACATGATGAACAGAGTGTTCAAATAATATTTGGACAAGTTCGTCGTGGTGTTTATTGATGATATTCTAGTCTACTCTAAGACGCCAGAAGATCATGCTGAACACCTAAGAATAGTGTTGGAGACACTAAGAAAGAAGAAGTTATATGCTAAGTTCACTAAGTGTGAATTTTGGTTAGAGAGGGTGCAGTTTTTAGGTCATGTTATTGACCACGAAGGGATTTCCGTAGATCTAGTGAAGGTGGAAGCCGTGATGAATTGGGAACAACCGAAAACACCGACCGATGTACGGAGTTTCCTAGGGTTAGCGGGTTACTATCGGAGGTTCATTCGGGACTTTTCGAAGATAGCTACTCCACTGACTAACTTGACGAGGAAGACGGTGAAGTATGTATGGACTGAGAAATGCGAAGATAGTTTTCAAGAGCTGAAGAAGAAGTTAAGTGAAGCGCCTGTTTTGTCATTACCCGATGACATAGGAAATTACGTAGTTTATAGCGATGCTTCGCATAAAGGACTGGGTTGCATGCTCATGCAGCATGGCAAAGTCATTGCGTATGCATCTAGGCAGTTGAAGGATTATGAGAAAGTTTACCCAACTCATGATCTGGAACTGGTCGCGGTGGTGTTTGCCTTAAAGATATGGCGACATTATCTTTATGGGGAAAAGTGTGAGATATATACAGACCACAAGAGTCTAAAATATATCTTCACACAGAAGGAGTTAAATATGAGACAGAGAAGGTGGTTGGAGTCGATAAAGGATTACGATTGTGAAATCCTGTATCACCCTGGAAGAGCCAATGTAGTGGCCGACGCCTTGAGTAGAAAGGGTCGGGAAAAGTTATCTTTGTTAACAGCTCAAGCGGAGTTAATAACAGAGATGGCTAGGATAGATTTAGAGGTGAAGTTGCCAATTGAAGCGGATCGAGAGGCATTTACGACGGAGATTGAGTCTACCACCATCGAGAGAGAGTCAAGAAGGTGCGACTCAAAAACCGATGAGTGTAACCCGGATGAATAAGCGGTTGACCAATGAAAAAGATATTAAGTTTAGTCTCGATAATGAGGGATTATTAAGATTTGAGGGAAGAATTTGGGTTCCGAATGAGACGGAATTAAAGGAGCAAGTTTTACAAGAGGCTCATAGTTCGAGGTACTCGATTCATCCTGGTAGCACTAAGATGTATCAAGACCTTCGACGAAGTTTTTGGTGGCCGAACATGAAGAGAGAAATAGCCGAATATGTGAGTAGGTGCTTGACTTGTCAAAGAGTTAAAGCCGAACATGAACGACCGAGTGGCTTGTTACAGTCACTAGAGATTCCGGAGTGGAAGTGGGAGTATATCACGATAGACTTTGTGGTGGGACTTCCGACGACTCAGAAGGGATATGATGCGATTTGGGTAATAGTGGACCGGTTAACGAAGTCGCCTCACTTTTTGCCAATTCGAATTAAGTACAACATAGATCAGTTAGCTACACTCTATGTTAAGGAAATTATTTCCAGACATGGAGCACCTGTTTCGATAGTGTCAGATCGTGACCCACGATTCACATCAAACTTTTGGAGAAGTCTTCAAGAGCAGTTGGGGACGCAGTTGAATTTGAGTATGGCATATCATCCACAAACCGATGGACAGAGCGAGAGGACAATTCAGACGTTAGAAGATATGTTGAGATCTTGCGTCATGGATTTCAAGGGTAGTTGTGATGATCATATACCATTAGTAGAATTTGCATATAACAACAGTTATCATGCAAGCATAGGTATGCCGCCGTATGAAGCTTTCTATGGAAGGAAATGCAGAACACCGTTGTATTGGGATGAAGTGGGAGACGCCGGATGCTAGGACCAGAATTGGTGCAGCAAACAGCGGGAGTGGTGAAGTTGATTCGAATGCGTCTTATAGCAGCTCAAGATAGACAGAAGAAATACACAGACTTACATCGATAGAATAGAGAATTTGAGGTAGACTCGTACGTATTTCTAAAGGTATCTCCCTAGAAAGGAAAGATACGCTTTGGAAAGAAGGGAAAACTAAGCCCAAGGTTTATAGGAACTTTTGAGGTATTAGAGCGGGTAGGTGAGGTAGCTTATAGGGTGGCGTTACCTCCGCACTCCAAAGCGTAATACATAATGTATTTCACGTTTCAGTGCTACGTCCTTACAAACTGGATTACAAACACGTGATAGAATATGAGCCGATTCAAATTGAGAAGGATCTAACATATGAAGAAATGCCAATTCAAATCATCGATAGAAAGGAGCAAGTTCTGCGAAACAAGGTAATATCGTCTGTAAAGGTGCTATGGAAGAACCACGATGTAGAAGAAGCAACATGGGAACTTGAAGAAAAGATGAGAAAGAATTACCCTATTTTGTTGAGTGATGTAGAGCGAGATTCTGGGGACAGAATCTTTATAAGGGGGGAAGAATGTAACGCTCGAGAAATTCGGATCCTTTGTAAAAATATTTGAAAGAATTAAATATTGAATAAAATAATATTAATTATTATTATATGTGTTAATAAGATGTATGTCGTTCTATAACCTAGAAACGTCGGAATATCGTAGTATTCGAACCATGTGAGAGAATTAAAGTGTTTGATTTTCCAAGACGAAAATAATTATTTTCCGAGAAAGTTTACGAAAAACACTATTCACCGATTATCGCTCAAAAATTATTTTTTAACTTTCGAGAATTACTTAACGTTAGAATATCGAGGCGAGATAGATTATGTAATAATAATCTAAGTATGGAAAATGTAATAATTTGTATGTGGACTTAATTTGGGATAATAGGTATTAAAACCTAATGAAATGAATTAAGGTAACTTGGTTTATAATACAAGTCCAATAGGAATAAGATGTGATCCTATGTGGGATTTATATTAAGCCCATGTATTTTGTTAATGAAGTCCAAGCTATTATAATTAGAAAGCCCAAAGGATAAGTTAAATTAAATTAGCATTAATCCCAATTTTTGATCCTTTAGCTAATGAGGATCCATGGCGCAACCCATGGGTAGACTTGATGGGCAAACCTTTTGTGTGGTGACCAAGTGTTGTATTGGCATCAACTCTCTCTCAACTCTTCATTTGGGGTTTGTTATTTCATCCAACAACTCTCTCTCAAACAACTTATTTGTTAGAGTCAATAAGCACTTTGAGCTTAACCTTTCCTTAGTAGATTTCCAAAGAAAGTGAAGTAATCATCAAAGGTAAATGATCTTGTCATCTTCATCTCTAACATATTAAGAGGATAAGAGAAGTGTAATCTCATGAACTTAGATACTAAGAACATAGGAGAAGTTGATAAGAAATGGACTTAAGCTGAATAAGTTGAGTAAGCAACTTAAACTTGAATAAAGTTAATGAACTTATGAAGAATAGCTTTTGTTATCATAAGCATGAGAATTATAGATAATAAGGGAAATAAGTCAAAACCTACTTTGTTAATAAGTTAGTGTAATAAGTAACTTGTAATTTCTACATGTTGATTAAAATCCACTTGGAATGATTAATATTGAGGTTTCGCCGGAATTGCACGATTGGACGATAATCGTCGAATTCGTGAAATTCTCGGAATGGAAGTCATATTTTGTGTTTGGAATTGGAGACGTTGGTTTTCAATGGAGGCAAGTCATATTTGGCATTATAGAGTTGCGGACTCGAAAATGGTCGGATTCCGACTTAGAACGAAGAAACGAGCGTTGAACGTTCACGAACGTTTATCGTTTTCATTAAAAATGGACTAATAGGTGGAATTTTAGCAAAGGAAGTAATATAGATAAAATTCTTGAATGAACGCATAGAGTACGTAATTTGTGACCCGTAGGCTCTTGAACGAGCCAATTCGGACTTATAACGAAGAAGTTATGAGTCCGGGAATCTCAACTTGTGAAAAATCTGTCCAAAATGTCTGGTGCACAGAGCTGGCGCCGCGACGCCAGCACAAGGCAAATTAGCCCACGCCGCAATGCCAAAGTGGCCATCAGCCCCTAGAGAGTCACGCCGCAGCGCGGCATATAACACAAAGACTCGCGCCAGAACCTGTAATAACAAATCTAATACGTAATTAGATTGAGAAGTAGGGTAAGATTCTTTAGAAACCATATGTGATCATTCATGACCTAATGTTCTATGTTATGCTATAATCTAATGTAAAGACCTTAAAGACGTAAAGTCCACGTGTTATAAATTGTAGCAGACGCTAAAGGCAAGTACTCTAACCCTTGTTCCAGTTCGATCTGGACAAGTCTTTGTGATTCATGTATTCTTCGCATGAGTTAGTATTTGAGGAATGTCAAAGCCAATCCTTTTGGCTAAAAGTATGCTATGTTATTCTATCAAGTGTTGATAAGGATTTACCAAACTAATATTGATGTGGTTTTTAAAAGTAGATTGAGTATGCTAAAATGTTTTGTCGTCAAACGACAGGCACGTGAGGTTGCTACAACTTAAACGTATACACGTTTAATGAATGTAGTGTTGATCAACATAGAGTACTATAGAATGATCACCTAGATGTGCTCGTGAGCTATACCGGACTTACGGAATTTGTGCTGGGATGTCCTTTTCAAAGTACTTATGAAATGCTTACGGTCTTGAACTGAAATTTATGTTTTACTGAATATTGTAGCTGTAAAATGTTTTGAATGAAAAAAAGTGCTATTTTGAATCCTCAGTAATACTTCGTAACTATTGTCCAGTTATTGAAGATATATGATTCCGATGTTTCAAGCATGCTATTTTCCTTGAATTGTCGTACTTGCTGAGCTAGTTAGGCTCATTCTTGCTTGAACCATATGAATTCAGCTAAGACAGAACGGACTGATGGATCCGGCAAGTATAAAGGGAAGGCAAAGGCGAACCCATAGATTGCTTATGTAATAGTATAGGTTTTGTAAGGAATAATATTGATATAATGACAAAGACAATGTATTGGTTGTAAAGAACCTGGGGTATTTAAATATTCTTTTGATATATATATACAAGACATATCCGTTCTTTTGAGGCATTTCAATTGAATGTTTATGTGAACTATAGCACCGTGTAGCACCATCTGTTGGGTTGGAAGATACCCGGATTTGGGGGCGTCACACAATATGTGGCGCCAAAAAGGAATCTTCCGTCCACGAGGATGAGCCCGATGTGCCGGAAGAGATAGGAATGACTTCCTCCAAGACACTCAGGCGCGTATTGCTTTCTTGTCTTTTCTGGCTTGAGGTCTATATAGACGATCTGACTCTTTGTCGAGTGTGGCGCCGCAGCGCGACCCATCAAGTAAGGACTCGCGCCGCAACGCCAAGTCCAGGATAGTGATACAATAAGCTCGCGCCGCAGTGCGAGATGTAAGTATAAAGCTGGCGCCACAGCGCCAGTCTCAGAACAAGGATAATAATGAAGGTTTCTGAGTACAAAGAAAAGAAAGTTAATTCATTTAAAAGTAAACATAACTTAAGGAATGTAATGTAACATTGTTAAACTTTGTTAAACCTTAAGGATGTTGTATAAAGGTTGAGATAACCTAGTCGAATATAAATGTAAGAATAATGATAAACTGGAATGAATAGTAATCGAATCTAATGCACAATTAGATTGAAATGAAGGGTATGATATAGTCATATACATACTTGATTATATGTGACCTAATGTAAGGCATTATGTGATTATGTATTGTAGAGACTTGAACGACTTGAACATAAAGTTAATATCGTAGTAGCAGCACCTTTAAAGGCAAGTATTCTAACTCTTGTCTCAGTTCAATCTGAACAAGTTTTTGAGGTTCATGTATTCTTTCGCATGAATTAAGGTATGTTGAAGTTAAAGCCAATTCCTTTGGCTAGACTTGATGTATTGATAATCTATTCATGTATTATCAAATGTTGCTATCTTTTGTCAACTACTTGATATGGTTTTCAAAAGAAGACTGAAATGTTAAACAAATGTTTTGTCGGTAAAAGGACAGGTATGTGAGGTTGCCAAATGCTTAAACGTACATACGTTTAATGGATGTAGTGCAGATTAACATAGAGTACAATAGGTTGATCACCTAGAAGTGCTCGTAAATAATATCGGGCTTACGGACTTGCTTCCGGGTTGTCCTTTTCCAATAAAGAAAGAATACTCGAGGTCTTTGACCGGAGTGAATGTTTTACTAAATACTGTTGTTATTGTAAAACATTTTGAAAGAAAAGATGAAGTGCTATTTTGAATTATCAATAGTACTTCATAACTATTGTTCAGTTATTGAAGATATACGATTTGTATGTGTCAAGCATGTTGTTATTAAATTGTTATACTTGCTGAGCTAGTTATGCTCACTCTTGCTTGAACCATATGAATGCAGCTAAGAATGAACATCCCGAAGGATCGAAAAAGGATAAGGGAAATGCTAAGGTAGATTTCTAAGCTGTCTTGTAATAGTATAGGTCTATTGTTGTAATGTAACTGATATTATGACAAAAAAACCTTTGTAATGGGTATAGAACCTGGGAAATGTAAATATTACTTTAAATATATAAAAGTTATGTTCGTTCTTTGAGACTTTTCAATTGAATGAATGTATAAATGTTGTACAGTATAGCACCATCTGTCGGGTTGGAAAGATACCGGATTTGGGGCGCTACAAGTTGGTATCAAAGCCTCAGGTTATAAAACTTAAGGGGGAAAGTAGAACCTTAAGTCATAACCTTAAGAAAGAATAAAGAAGTAAAAGATGGAAAGTAACCCTATAAAAATGCATTATATTATGTTATGTAATTCTATTATTTTACTGACGTGTACTAATCAAACTATATTGTTTTATTATAGATGTCAGGAGAAAATGATATGTATAGAGATATACATGTAGTAAGCGAGGATTCAGTTAATCGGGTAGAGATACTACCAAATCCCGTAGCAGTGGAACCAGAGTTGGTGACAATCGAGTTGGGAGACTCAGACGATTTAGACTACATGTCTACATTTGATGGCATGCTAGAAGAGGAGGTGTACGTGATGTCCTTTGACCAGGTTCCACCTACAGAGGACCAGGTTCCATCTACAGAGGAAATGTCTACGAGGGAATCGATGAAGGCATTGTTTATGTCGGTATTGGATAGGAATGTCCATTACTGCCAAGAAGTTAATGAGTTGAAAGAGGAACTCCAAGCTATCCGTGAGGACAAGGCTAGCATGGAAGGAATGTGGGAAGAGGAGCTTGATGATAAAGTTCTAGTTAAGGACAAGGTCCGAGAGCTGAAATATGAAGTCTTTGAGCTCAAGTAGGAGCTAAAAACTAAAAAGAGGAAGTTGGAGAGGATGTCCTATATACATAGGAGTTCTCACATAGATTTCCAGCAGTAGGCTGGTATCGATCGATAGAAGCGAGGCGGACAGACACACTCTATCAGAGAGAGATGTTATTATGGATCGATCGATCAAGAAAGATTTTGAGAATGCCCTACGACAGATGTAGTCTAGCAATAGCTATATTAGAATAGATATGTAAATATCATGTATCTAGTAGTGACGTAAAACCCTCTTTTGTATAACAAAGGGTAGTCTTTTGTAAATCCCAATTTTTGGAAAGTAATTGCGGGATGGTAATGTAATCAGCTAAGGCTGAGTAATGTAAACAATGTAGTATTATAGTACAAGTTATGAATCAATATAAGTCTTTTTATGAAATATTTTGAGTAATGAGTATGAGTTGTTGTTTTATTACAAATAATAACAAACCAACAAGAATAAAGTACTAATGATGTGTTGTTTTCTTAATAGCAAAATGCCGCCAAGAAGGAGACAATGAAATCAGTGCGCTAATGTTAACCAACCCAGGAGGTGGTCCGATTAATCAATACTGAGTTCGTTAATCTTTTAACATTGCATTTAATAAACGAGGGCTAATGTACCGTGATTCACAGAGTAGTACAAGCTACTACTTTTAAGGACTTTAAAAGTGTAGGTCATGGGAGTTCAAAGGAACTACGGACCCTATAGAAGCCCAGACATGGGTAAAAGAAATCGAGAAAGCATTTGTAATAGCAAATGTTGAGGAGGGTCAAAAGGTTGCCTTTGCAACCTATTTGATGAAGGGAGAGGCTAACTTCTGGTGGGAGGCAAACTAGGCTAGGGCCGATATAAGAAACCTAACGTGGGAGAGGTTCAAGGAGATTTTCTTCGAGAACTATTTTCCCACGAGTATGCAAGGGAGGATGGAGATGAGGTTTCTGGAATTGAGACAAAGGGATATGACAGTTCCCCAGTATTCTACCAAGTTTAATGAACTGGCACGATTCGCTCCGCATCAAGTGGACACCGAAGTGAGGAAGGCTAGAAGATTCGAGCAGGGCTTGAAACCCTAGCTCTATAGCCGAATCTTTGTGTTCCAAAGTACTTCCTTTGGAACCATACTAGAAAAGGCAATAATTACCGAAGGTGGGAATGAGGCTCTCAGCTAGTACCACAAAGATAAGAAGAACAAAGGCAAGGTTGATGGAGGAACCAAGACCGATGGAGCCAGTGGAAGTGGCGACGGTCAGAAGAGGAAGGGCTTTAACTCTGAGAATACCGAAGTAAAACAAGGGGACTCTAAGAGGAGGATGGAGGCCTATAAAACCTACGGGAAGACTCACTTAGGAGTCTGTCTCAAAGAAAAGGTGGTTTGTTATAATTGTGGACAGGAAGGGCACATTTCGCCTAACTGTCCCAATCCGATGAAAAATCACGGATGCTTTGTATGTGGATCAACTGACCACATAGCAAAGAACTGCCCGAAGAAGGGGATAGACGGAAATTAGGGAACTAATAGCGGGAAGTTAGCTATTAGTGGTCCAGCTCAGCTGGGGAAATCAATGGCTCGTACTTTTAATATGACGGTCCAGGATGCGGTGGCATCAGGGGATGTAGTTGCAGGTATTATTCTGATCAACAATATAAATGCGTACGTGTTATTTGATTCGGGTGCTACTTATTCGTTTATAGCATGTGATTTTGCTAGACGACTAGAATTAATTCCCGAAAAATTGCCTATACCTTTGAACATTAAGGTAGCAAACGAAGAGATAATTCCGGTTGAAGATATTCATAGGAGTTGTTGCGTAGATGTACGTGGTCGTAAGTTATCGGTATACTTAATACCAATAAAGTTAGAGAATTCGACGTAATTCTTGGAATGGATTGGTTGATTAACCATGGAGTAATTATAGATTGCCAAAAGAAATGTGTGAGCATCAGGACGTTGAAGCAACCTCCTGTAGTATTTTACGGTAGTAAATTGTTGGGACGTCCGTGTTGCCTTACGATGACACAAACTAGAAACCTTTTAAGGAAGGGTTGTGTAGGTTTCCTATGCCATGTTGTTGATACCCAGAGAGTGGGAGCAACCATGGAACAAATACCTATAGTAAACAAATTCATGGATGTATTTCCAAGTGAGTTACGGAGTTTGCTCACGGATAGGAGATCGAATTTGTGATAGAACCTTTGTGCGAAATGCGGCAGATCTCTCAAGGGCACCGTACCATATGGCGCCTGTGGAAATGAAAGAACTAATGATTCAGTTATAAAAACTATTGGACAAAAATTACATTCAACCAAGTGTTTCTTCGTGGGGGGGGGGGCACCAGTGTTGTTTGTTAAGAAGAAAGACGGATCGTTGAGGCTTTGTATCGACTATCGAGAGTTGAACAAGTTAACGATAAAGAATAAATACCCACACCCAGGATCAATGATCTCTTTGATCAGTTGAAAGGGGCAAAGTATTTTTCTAAAATAGATTTGTGGACGAGGTATCATCAGTTGAAGGTTAGGAAGGAAGATGTACCAAAGACTGCATTCAGGACTCGTTACAGTCATTACGAGTTTCTGGTGATGTCATTTGGGTTGACGAATGCACCTGCTGCATTTATGGATATGATGAACAGAGTGTTCAAACTATATTTGGACAAGTTCGTCGTGGTGTTTATCGATGATATTCTAGTCTATTCTAAGATGCCAGAAGATCATGCTGAACACTTGAGATTAGTGTTGGAGACACTAAGGAAGGAGAAGTTATACGCGAAATTCACTAAATGTGAATTTTGGCTGGAAAAGGTGCAGTTTTTAGGTCATGTCATTGACCAAGAGGGGATTTCAGTGGATCCAGCGAAGGTGGAAGTAGTGATGAATTGGGAACAACTGAAAACGCCGACTGAGGTGCGGAGTTTCCTAGGGTTAGCAGGGTACTATCAAAGATTTATCAAATATTTTTTGAAGATAGCTACCTCGTTGACTAATTTAACAAGGAAGACGGTGAAATACGTATGGACGGATA
Source organism: Panax ginseng (assembly GCA_020205605.1). Taxonomy (NCBI): domain Eukaryota; kingdom Viridiplantae; phylum Streptophyta; class Magnoliopsida; order Apiales; family Araliaceae; genus Panax; species Panax ginseng. Next base: position 55,101,032 of record CM035138.1, on the reverse strand, counting down.
AATGTGAAGACAGTTTTCAAGAACTGAAGAAGAGATTAAGTGAAGCTCCTGTTTTGTCATTGCCAGATGACATGGGAAATTTTATAGTGTATAGTGATGCTTCGCATAGAGGACTTGAGTGTGTGCTTATGCAGCATGGCAAAGTCATTGCGTATGCATCTCGGCAGCTGAAGGATTATGAGAAAGTTTATCCTACTCATGATCTGGAACTGGCCGCGGTAGTGTTTGCCCTAATGATATGGAGACATTATCTTTATGGGGAAAAATATGAGATATGTAAGACCCCAAATTATTAATAATTGAAATTTTATTTCCTCTATTTATCATTTTGAAATAGTAAGGGTTGATTTGATTAAATGTGGTTAGTTATGGGTAAAATGCGCAAATATTTCAAATAAGCAATTGGTTATAAAATACTCATTGTTGACGGAGAATATTCGTTTGGTCGTGGAATATTCTTACTGTCGGGGAATATTCGTACGACGGCGCAGCCTTGTGTGGGCCTATAACGGAAAATGATTGGATGAAGAAAACGACAAGTATAAGTTGTTTATAAATAACGACGTAGTTGTTACCGTTAATACTGTTGGAATACCCGGTGGTTAAAACACGATAATACACGTTGTTGCACAAGATGCTTTACGGTATTGCACCAATTATTGATTCTTACGTAAGAAGACACTACTCAATAATTGTTACGATGAGTTTTGCTCTTATTGATATTTTATTTTATTGATTCAATAATTCTTTGCGTTGATATTTTATATTATTGTTGTTTCAATAATTGTCACTACATAGTATTTTCCATTATCGAAGCAATAATTCATATTATCCGAATAATATTATTAGAAAACATTATTGGCAATGTCTAGAATATTACATCTAAGGAGAGGTTTGGTCACCTAATAATTGCGCCTAATAAGGAGAAATTCTTATTGGAAAGCCCCTCTTTCACAGGAATGACACGGTTGCGAGATTGTGATTCGTAATATTATTTGTGAATAATTAATTATTGATTTATATGATGAGAAAATATTGATTTTATGTGGATATAGATGGAGAAAATTTTTAAAGTGACAATTGTTGAAAATCGATATTTTATCTTTTACGATAAAATAATATTTTATTATATTATTATAATATAATAATGATGATATTTTTACAATGAATGTGGGATATATGAGTATATGAGGAGGAAGAGTATTTTTGTTGCAAAAGTTGTTTAACACACATGTTTTGTGTGTCGGTGGACCCCATTTTTTTTTTGAAATTTGATTATATTTTTGTAAAATCGCTTGGTTTATGGATTTCGGTCAATTTCGGTTTGGAATTTGGAAACACTTTCTTCTGCAAAGTTGTAGAGAATTGAATTTCCTATAAAAGGGCTATTTATTATGAATTATTGAAGTTCTGAAGTTCCGAAATAATTGATTTTTGGAAGTTTTAATTATTTTTATTAAGAAAAATGTTTTTATTATTTTTGGCACATGTGTGGCTGAAGTTTGGACCAGATTTGTGTGCGTAGGAAATTTTAATATATATATATATATATATATTAATATTATATTAAATTTTCTGCTTTGGTGTTCTAAGCATTTTCCTATAAATAGGGTGCTTAGGTTAGAATTGAAAATCACACCGTAAACTATGCTGATTTCTCTCTCTCTCTCTCGATATATTGGCGTATTCTTGTGAGTATTTTAGTACTTTGAGTATTGCTATATACTCGGTGCAAGTTCTTTCAAAGACTATATCCGAGATTCCAAATCGGAAAGTACTATTCTTTTCGAGGTAAGGGATGTTATTTTATTCGAAAATGATATTATTTCTTCAATATCATTATGCCGAAATATTGTTTAGAAATTTTTATCAAATTTGGAACTTTTTCATGTCGGGGTTACTATTCATGAGTTACTATTCACGAGTTACTATTCATGAGTTACTATTCACGAGTTACTATTCACGAGTACTATTCACGAAGCGTGATGATGTTTTTTTGTAAAATTTCTATCTCTTGAGGTCAGAGTTACTATTCACGTATACGACACTATTTACGAATACGACACTATTCACAGAAAAATTAAATTTTCTTTTCTATGTCCAAGATTGTCTGTTATGATTCCTATCTTTGATTGGATCTATGTTTTGATCTTCATTCTTGAATTTTACTCCAATCTGATTATTTATGAAGTATTTTTGAACTTGGATTATTTAAAGTACGAATCCTTAATACTTGTTCTTTTGTTTCACTGGATTCATTTCTTTAAAATATTTTTCATCATCCTCAGTCCTAAATGATGATATTACTGAATATCTTTGGCCTGTAGTGCAAAGATGAATGATTTCTTGATGAATATCTTTGGCCCGTAGTGCAAAGATGAACACGTGTTGAGATGAACATGACCGACTAATTAATATCTTTGACCCGTAGTGCAAAGATGAACAGGTGTTTAGATGAACATGACCAACTGATGAATATCTTTGGCCTGTAGTGCAAAGATGAATATTTGATTCCAGATATATATTGATTGATGTTATATGGATAAAATATCGACGATGAACTTTTAAATTCATATATAGAAGATAGTAGTTTGCATTCTCTACTTAACTCTTCTAATGAATTATTATTTCCGCTGTGAAGATTGATTTAAAACTGGTTGTCTATTGTATTATATTAGAGTTTTCCCTATTGAGGACTAACGATAATTTGTTCTATATTATCTTAGTCATAATGTTCTTTACTGGGCTAGTTGAGCTCACCCTTTTCCTTGTTGTTCCATTTTTCTTCTTAGGAGGCGAGAATGTAGCTAGTACTAGTCGGGGTGTGGAATGATGGTTCTAGAAGTGGTTCTAGTAGTCCTCACTATTCTATAAAATAGTGTATCAATAATTATAATGAGGACTTATTTGAGTATGGATATTGTCTAGATGACAATATTTGTATTTAAACTCACAGTTTTTATGTTGTATTAATAAAGTTGTAGTTGTTTCTGTACCATGTATTTTGACGACTCAGAATGGGTGTTATATACCAATTTTGGGGGTGTCACAAGATATATACGGACAATAAAAGTCTAAAGTATATTTTCACTCAGAAGGAGTTGAATATGAGACAAAGAAGATGGCTGGAGTTGATAAAGGATTATGATTGTGAAATCTGTATCACCTGGAAAGGCTAATGTAATTCTTGAGGCGCCTTAAGTAGGAAGGGTCGGGAAAAGTTGTCTATGTTAACTGACTCAAAATGAGTTAATACTTGAGAGATGGCTAGGATGTAAATAGAAGTGAAGATGCCGAAAGTGATTGAGGCGAGTTACTCTTTCATGACGGAGATGCAATCTACCATCGTAGAAAGAGCCAAGGAGGTACAACTCAAGGCGGATGAGTGTAACCAAATGAAGAAGCGGTTATCCGAGAAGGAAGATGCTAAGTATAGTCTTGATAATGGTGGATTATTAAGATTTGAGGGAAGAATTTGGGTTCCGAATGAGACAGAATTAAAGGAGCAATTGTTATAAGAAGCACATAGTTTGAGGTACTCGATACATCTTGGTGGCACTAAGATGTATCAAGACCTTCGACAGAGTTTTTGGTGGCCAAACATGAAGAGAGAAATAGCAGAGTATGTGAGTAGGTGCTTAACTTGTCAAAAAGTTAAGGCCGAACATCAACGACCCAGTGGCTTAGTAAAGTCATTAGAGATTCTAGAATGGAAGTGGGAGCATATCACGATGGACTTCGTGGTAGGACTTCTGACGATGCATAAAGGGTACGATTCAATTTGGGTAATAGTGGACCGGTTGACGAAGTCAGCTCACTTTTTGCCAATTAGGGTCAAGTATAACTTAGACCAGTTAGCTAAACTTTATGTTAAGGAAATCATTTCCAGAAATGGAGTATCGGTATCGATTGTGTCAGATCGTGATCCACGATTCACATCGAACTTTTGAAGGAGTTTTCAAGAGCAGTTGGGAACACAGCTGAGGTTAAGCACGGCTTATCATCCACAAACCGATGGGCAGAGCGAAATGACAATTCAGACGTTAGAAGACATGTTGAGGTCTTGCATCATGGATTTCAAGGGTAGTTGGGATGATCACGTACCACTAGTAGAGTTTGCGTATAACAACAGTTATCATGCAAGCATACGTATGCTGCCGTATGAAGCTTTGTATGGAAGGAAGTGCAGAACACCTTTGTGTTGGGATGAGATGGGAGAACGCCGGATGCTAGGACCAGAATTGGTGCAGCAGACATCGGATATGGTAAAGTTAATTCGGATGCGTCTCGTCACAGCTCAAGACAGACAAAAGAAGTATGCGGACTCACATAGACTAAGTCGAGAGTTTGAAGTTGGCTCGTATGTGTTTCTAAAGGTATCTCCCTGGAAAGGAAAGATACGCTTTGGAAAGAAAGGAAAGTTAAGTCCAAGGTTTATAGGACCTTTTGAGGTGTTAAAACGGGTGGAAGAGGTAGCTTATATGATAGCATTACCTCCAGACCTAGAACGAATACATAACATGTTTCACGTATCTGTATTACATCCATATAAGCCGGACTATAAATATGTAATCGAGTATGAGCCGATTCATATCGAGAAAGACTTAATATATGAAGAGTCGCCGAAGCAGATCATTGATAGAAAGGAACAAGTTCTGCGGAACAAGGTAATACCATCAGTAAAGGTATTATGGAAGAACCACGATACTGAAGAAGTAACGTGGGAACTAGAAGAAAAGATGAAGAAAAATTTTCCTCATCTATTTGATTAAAGTAAGACAAGATTCTGGGGACAAAATCTTTATAAGGGTGGAAGAATGTAACAACCGAGAAATTCGGATCTTATTGTAAAATGATTTTATTAAATTAAATAATAATAAAATCATATTCCATGTGTTATCAAGATGTTTGTCATTATATAACCTACTAATGTTAGAATATCGTAGTATTTGAGCTACGTGGATGAATAAAAGTGTTTGAATTTCCAAGACAAAAATAAAAGTTTTCCGAGAAATTTTCTGAAAAACACTATTCATCGGTATTTCCTCGGGATATAATTTTGAGTTTACGAGAAATACGTAACGATGGAATAACAAGGTAAGATGGATTATGTAATAAAAATCTAGTTATGGAAAATGTAATAATTCTCTTGTGGACTTAATTTATAAACTTTAAGTAAGGAGTGGTAAGGAATAAGTAATAATTGTATGATACTTGGTATTGTGCAAAGTAATGAAAACGAGTATAATACAAATTATTATACGAGTTTATATGAAGGATGAAATATCGTATATATTTTCTATATGAATTAGAATACGAAAATAATACATCAACAATATGTATTAAGAAATGATAATGGACTTGGAAGATTGGCTAACAATTATATACAAGTCCAAGTGAATTAAAGGGAGAGGCCCAACTATTAATGAATGAACAAACTAGTGGTTATTAATGCAAAGCCCAAAGATTGAATTAATGCAAGCCCAAGCTAGAATCCATGAGTTGTATGACCCATGGGGCAAACCATATTAATATGGTTATTGTGGTGGCCAAGTTAATGTGGTGACCAAGTAAATGTGGTGATCAAGTTAAGAGTAATGACCAAGTTAAATGAGTAATGACCAAGTGTAGGATAAGAGTTGTGCTAGCAAAGTAATGAATAGTAAGGAGGTGGCTTGAGGAGGTGGGTGATTTAATGACCAATCTACCCTAACTTTGCATGTTCTATAAATAGAGAAGGCTTACAAGCCATTTGTTAGTTGTTCAAATAATCTAACATTTCAAAAGTGCTCAAGTGTTAGAGAGAATAAGCTACACATAAGTCATTCCATAAATAAGAAGAAGAAGCAAGCTACTTTACCAAGACTACACAAAAGTAAGACTTTTTCTCTATTATCTTCTATCTCTACCATGATAGGTGGATAAGAAAAGTTGGAATTAAGGAACATGGATGTTAAGAAGTAAGAAGAATGAGTAAGAAATGAACTTAAGCCACATAAGTTGGGAATAAGTCATTTGAACTTATAAAAGTTGTAAACTTATTATAAGTTAACCTTGAATGCTAAGTATGAAAATATGACCTTGTAATAAGAGAAGGGAATTAAGAACTTATATGATTACATGTATCATGTATACATAAGTAATGTTATATGTGAAGAACATGTAAAGTATGATGATTAAGAAACTCAAATTATCATAAGTCATGAATAATCAAATCTTAAGTAGTTTATAATTTGGCAAGTTATAAGCTCATGAAGAATAAGTCAAAATCCAACAATGAATATAAGTTGTTGTATAAGTATGTTAAGATGTTCACATGATGAATGAACTTCATTTGTAATATTGAACAAATCATAAGAATGAAGAATTGCCGGAATTTGCACGATTGGACGATAAACGTCGAATTCGTAAAATTCTCGAAATGGAAGTCAAATTTTGTGTTTGATCACAAAACCATTGTTTTCTAATAGAGACAAGTCATATTTGGCATTTAAGAGTTGCGGACTCGAAAATGACCGAATTCTGACTTAGAACGAAGAAACGAGAGTTGAACGTTCACGAACGTTTATCGTTTTCGTTAAAAATGAACCAATAGGTGAATTTTTAGCAAATGAAGTCAAATAGATAAAATTCTTGCATGAACGAATAGATTACGTAATTTGTGAACCATAGGCTTTTGAACTAGCCAATTCGAACTTATAACGAAGAAGTTATGCTTCCGGGAAGTTCACAAAATTCACAAACTGAATTTGTTTTTTGGTGCCTGAGTTGCACTGCCATGGCGCCAATCCTAAGCAAAAAATGACTCGCGCCACAGCATGTAATGATGTCTGAGTAGTACCTGTGAAGAGTTCAGCCACATGTGTGAACCATAGTACAATATGTGGCGCCGCAACACCATGTACAGTACCAAAATCCTCTGGAGTGTGGCGCTGTAGCGCATCCCATTAAGTAAGGACTCGCGTCGTAGCGCCAAATCCGGGACAGTGATGCAATAAGCTCGTGCCATAAATGTGAGATGTAAAAGTATAAAAGTATAAATACAGCAGCTGAGCCTCGTAACAAGGATAGTAATGAAGGTTTCTAAGTACAAAGAAAAGAAAGTTCATTCATTTAAAAGTAAACATAACTTAAGGAATGTATGTAACATTGTTAAACTTTGTTAAACCTTAAGGATGTTGTATAAAGGTTGAGATAACCTAGTCGAATATAAATGCAAGAATAATGATAAATCGGAATGAATAGTAACCGAATCTAATGCACAATTAGATTGAAATGAAGGGTATGATATAGTCATATACATACTTGATTATATGTGACCTAATGTAAGGCATTATGTGATCATGTATTGTAGAGACTTGAACGACTTGAACATAAAGTTAATATCGTAGCAGCGGCACGCTAAAGGCAAGTATTCTAACTCTTGTCTCAGTTCAATCTGAACAAGTTTTTGAGGTTCATGTATTCTTTCGCATGAATTGAGGTATGTTGAAGTTAAAGCCAATTCCTTTGGCTAGACTTGATGTATTGATAATCTATTCATGTATTATCAAATGTTGCTATCTTTTGTCAACTACTTGATATGGTTTTCAAAAGAAGACTAAACTGTTAAACAAATGTTTTGTCGATAAAATGACAGGCACGTGAGGTTGCCAAATGCTTAAACGTGCATACGTTTAATGGATGTAGTGTTGATCAACATAGAGTACAATAATTTGATCACCTAGAAGTGCTCGTAAGTAATATAAGACTTACGGACTTGCTTCTAGGTTTCCTTTTCCAATAAGAAACGAATACTCGAGGTCTTTTGATAGGAGTGAATGTTTTACTAAAAATTGTTGTTATTGTAAAACATTTTGAAATAAAAGATGAAGTGCTATTTTGAATTATCAATAGTACTTCATAACTATTATTCGATTATTGAAGATATCTGATTTGTATGTCAAAACACGTTGTTATTAAATTGTTATACTACTTTGAGCTAGTTATGCTCACTCTTGCTTGAACCATATGAATGCGACTAAGAATGAGCGTCCCGAAGGATCGAAAAGGATAAGGGAAAAGCTAAGGCAAATTTCTAATTTGTCTTGTAATAGTATAGGTCTATTGTTGTAATGTAACTGATATTATGACAAAGAACCTTTGTAATGGGTATAGAACCTGGGAAATTTAAATATTACTTTAAATATATAGAAGTTATGTTTGTTCTTTGAGACTTTTCAATTGAATGAATGTATGAATGTTATGCGATATAGCACCATCATCGGGTTGGAAGATACGGATTTGGGGCGCTACACATCTGATGGGGCCATGGTCATCGAAGCAATGATAACCCGGTGGGGAGAAAAACATTCAGACAAAAGTAGTAACCACTCTGGCGGTAATCGTGGCCATGAAAATAGAAGAAGCGAGTCGGGAGGAGATTTCAAGAAGAGAAGTGTAACGCCCGAGAAAATCGGATTTTTAGGAGAATTAAAATTTTATTTAATTATGTGGATTAAATGAATTTAATTGATTATTTATGGGAGCAAGCTAATTGAAGGTCATTCTATGACCAAAACATATCAGAACGTCGTAGTATTTTGGCTACGTGGTAGAATTAAAGTGTTTGAATTTCCAAGACGAAAATAAATGCTTTACGAGAAATTTTCTGAAAAACTCTATTCACGCTTTTCTGTTCGGGAATTATTTTTGAACTTTCGAGAAATACGTAACGATATAATATCAAGGTAAGATGGAATATCCAACAATATTTCAGTTATGGAAAATGTAATATTTCGCATGCGGCCTTGAAACCTAAGGTTTAGGGAAAGTGACTTTCGAGAAGGAATTTAAACGCATGTAATGAATTAAGCGATGATCGTATTATACATAGGTATTGTACGAGGTAATGAATACGAATACTATATGAGGTATTATACGAGTACGTATGAATGATGGTATGTTGTATATGTTGAATAAGTAGACAAGTTAGATTATGAGAATTATACGTATATTATATGTTATAAGGCTTTAAGCCAAAAGAAAGGAACTTGTAGGATTTGTTAAGTATTATGTTAGCCAAGTATGGAAATGGTTAAGTCCAATGTGAATTAATAAGCAAGCCTGATGTTTGTTTAATTACAAGCCCAATGTACAAGCTAAGTTAGTTAAGTTAATTAAATGCAAAGCCCCATATATATAAGTTAAGCAAATTATGCTAGAAGCCCAAATGATTAAGTTAAGCTAATTAAGCTAAAGCCCAAAGTAAGAACCAAAGGGTTATGGGTTGGTTTAAACCCATGGTTTAAACCATGGGTGATCCAAAGTGATAAACAAGTAACTTAATGACTAAGTGTTGTGGTGAGCAAGTAAAGTGCATATATGTGATTAGCAAGAATACTTGAGGGTTAAGTGTTGTGATGGGCAATCAAATGATAGAAGTTATGAGGAACAAGTTAACTTAATGGCTAAGACATTAATGTGATGGCCAAGTAAAAGTTGTGGAGAGCAAGTAATGAATAGTAAGGAGGTGGAAGTGGCTTAATGAGCCTTATGACCTAACCTAGGATGTCCTATAAATACAGAGCTTAAGAGTTCATTTGTTGGTTGTTTCTTTTTCCTCCAACACCTTATACATTATAAGTTGAGAGCTTATTTACTTGAGAGAATAAACACATATAAGTTAGACTTCCTTTGTTATATTTTCAATAAGCAAGAAGGAAGAAGAAGTTTAAGGTGTAGCAAGTGAACATCAAAGAGTAAGTATTCTTTAACCATGATTCTCTTTCTCTTCCATTGTTAGAGGAGGGGGTATTGGTAGAACTAGTATGCTAAGGAATGTTAAATCCAAAGGCTTAAGTCTTAATAAGCCATACAAGTCATGAATAAGTAATTCAATCATAAATAAGTTATGAACTTATAATGAAAGTATAAGAACTTGTGAGAACTTGTAACATGTTTACATTAATAAAGTTAGTATGATAATAAGAAGTAAGGATAATGGTTAAAAGTCATTAACCATAATGAGTCATATGAAAAGAAGACATAAGTCATGAGAAATGGAAATATAAGTGTTTTTATACTTTAATAAGTTACAAACTCATCAAGAATAAGTAATAACTTATTATATTTATAAGTTAATGAAGTATGTATGTCAAGAGGTTAGTATGATGAATTTAATCCATTTGAAACGAAGAACAAATCTTAAGTAACAAAGTTTCGCCAGAATTCACACGATTAGACGATATATATGATATATAGCAGCCACTTAGGAAGACAATCAAAAACTTAAAAACCCTAGCCGCTCTTAGAGAGAGACAAGAGAAAAGTTCGAAAATCTTGTTCCTTTGGTGGCTAGTACCGCAACTCCTTTTATTGCAAAATCGTTCGACGATTTGCGTGCGTTCGTGTGGATACCGTAGAGACGTAGTACCGTGAGAAATTGCGTTGGAGATTCGGAGCATTTTAGAAAATTCAATAATTGGTATAATATCTAAACCTCTGAATTAATTGAATTTTCCGCATGGATCCTGTTTTAGGGTTTCAGAAATTTCTTTAAAATTTTTATTTCCGCTGTGCGTTTCTGTGCCGAAACCCAATAGTTAGTTTTCATATTCCTAACCAACCTGTCATGCGAATTCAAACAACAAAACCACTACAGTCAAACACTACCACATCAAGCCATAAAACTATTCGTTTATTGAAAAATGGATGTCAAGCTTTCTTAGCCCATGTCACGTACATGAACAAAAACACGTCAGATTTGAATAAAATGTCTATTTTTAGTGAATTTCCTGACGTATTTCCTGAAGAACTTCCCAGTCTACCCCCAGAACGTGAAGTTGAATTATTTATTAACCTTGAACCTGGTACAAAGCCCATTTCTAAAACCCTATATTGAATGGCTCCTATTGAACTTCAGGAGTTAAAGGTCCAACTTCAGGAGTTGTTGGACATCGGTTTCATTCATCCTAGTACATCTCCTTGGGGTGCTCCTGTTTTATTCGTAAAGAAGAACGATGGTAGTATGCGACTTTGTATCGACTACCGAGAATTGAACCGTGTCACCATAAAGAATAGGTATCCGCTACCTCGCATTGATGACTTGTTTGACCAGTTGCAAGGAGCACAATTCTTTTCAAAGATCGATCTTCGTTATGGATATCATCAGCTAAAGATTAAAATTGAGAATATTCCAAAGACTGCCTTCAGAACTCGGTACGGGCATTATGAATTCTTAGTCATGTCTTTTGGATTCACTAATGCTCCTGCTGCTTTTATGAATATGATGAACCGTGTGTTCAAAGAATATTTGGATCAGTTCGTTGTTGTCTTTATTGATGACATCCTCATCTATTCCAAAAGCCGTGAAGATAATTAGCACCATTTGAAGCTAGTACTGCAAAGGCTTCACGATAACAAGCTATATGCCAAGATGAAGAAATGTGAGTTCTAGCTTGAGGAAGTAGCATTCATTGGGCACGTGGTGTCAAAACATGGAGTATCTGTCGACCCGGCGAAGATTGAAGCAATACAAAGTTGGGAGCAACCAAAGTCGGTGACCGAAGTACGTAGCTTTCTAAGCTTAGCTAGTTATTATCAGAGATTCGTGGAAGGATTTTCTAGAATCTCTACTCTGTTAACTCAGCTGACTTGAAAAGATACAAAATTCGGTTGGAGCGAGGATTGCGAGGAGAGTTTTCAAGAACTCAAGAGGAGACTCATTTCGGCACCTGTTTTGACAATACCATCTGGTTCAGATGGATTTGTTATCTACAGCGATGCTTCAAGCAAAGGGTTAGGATGTGTTCTCATGCAACATGGGAAAGTCATTGTAAGGCCCCCAAATTCGGGTACTTGAAACCCAAACTCGGTGCTTTACGATACCATTTCTATGAGCGGAATAATACTAATAATAATAACAATAATATAAAGATCAACTTAATTTACATATCATCAGAGTCTGAATCCCAAGTACGTAACCTTTAAACATTCATTACAACCCATGATAGATAATATATATCATATTTATCTTAATAAAGTTAACTTATTACATAACATATCATTTCTTTCATTCAGCAACCTTTCCCTTTCCCTTATTCTTAGCAGAGCTCTCTAGTTGTTCACCCTTAGCTGAAAATATTTAAATTAAGCAGGGATGAGCATTTGAGTGGCCAGCAAGTAATATCAATTATATATATATAAGCTAAAATAATTTAAATGTTTTCTTTGTACTACCCTTCTACAACAGGTCAATAGTTGTGAAGTAATTTGTATCAATGATAATAATATATCAATTCTATACCAAATCTTTGAAACTACGTACTGACTATAAATAGGGTTTAGGTGACATGCTATGAACATTATTTTCAATTTTTGAATAGGTTAAACAGAAATTCATCTGCAAACCGTCATAACTTACGGGCACGGGGGGAGATCAGCCCGTTATTCCCTGCATTGATCAATACTACGTGCAAGAACGAGGGTATCGTTCACTCTATCCGCCTTGGGCGCATAAAAGTTTTCCCGTGTAGGGATGTTCATATTTGTCTGGGTTCCAAATCAAAGGTTTTATCTTGTTCAACAATAATCTATAATTCAACATATATGTATACGGGTAATTGACAAAGGTATATCAACATGTGATTAAATACAATGATTATCCAACTGGGGACACTTGTATAACAATTTATAGAAACTAATGAACCGAATATATATATATATATATATATATATATATATATCTGAATTACTATATACTAACATATTGATAATCAATGAGCGTATATAATATAAGGTTAATAATCTGTACAGTAATAATATAATTCATAATTATTCTTTACTCATGTCCATTGCATAAAGAAAATGCAAAGGTAAGATACTTGCCTGATGCGCTGCTTACAGTTCGTAACTTAGTTCTATCTTTTATATCATCACCTATCATTAATAAGATCGTTCGTTCAATTAGAACAACATACTATAACATATAACACTGGTTATTGCAGTCAGCACATAACCTAATCACATTGTCACATATGTTTAACAACCATTTAATCACAAATAATTACATATCTACTTAAATTATCTAGGTCCAGATCAATTTCTGAAACATGTCGGCGTACCGACAGCTTTATCGGGTATTTATCGAGTCTAAGACTCTATCCCGTAACTCAATAACTATAAGTATCAATCATATTATTTTTAAATGACTTAATATAATTTTAAAACATTTATTATAATTTATAATAAATTTTCAAACATCAGAATCATTATTAAATGATTTAAATATTAATCAATTCTATTATCATTAATATTTAATTAAATAAATTAAATATTTATGAAATATATCCAAAATATTTTTAATATTCCAAAAATATTAAATATTTATGAAATATATCAAAAATAATTAAAATATAATTTTCGTACATTAAAATAATTTTTAATAATTTATTTTGTATTTTAATAATTAATTTCTATTTTTAATTGATTTTTAGAAAATAAAATAAATATAATTATTAAATCGTCAGCTATAGCCTTTAGCTTGACGAAGCGTCGTAAAAGTAGTGTTCATGATACCTCAAGAACATTCATAGCAGTTAACAAGTGAGCACGTTTGACCACTTGTAGATCTTAGCTAGATACGTTTCTAGGATTTCTTCTCGTACTAACATGTAGTATTAGTGTCAGACTACACGATCTAACAACAAACATGTTTATAGATCACATAACGAAGGAGATTAGATCGTCCAAAATGGCTGTCAGAGCTGTTCTTCATTTTTGGGTTACCCAGAAATGAAGAACAGTTCGACTTGTCATATTTGGGCTTCCACAACTGGTGATATAGGTGATGTTTTAGTGATTTAAGAGGTCCATGTTGTATAACACATGTAGTACTACAGATCTATCACATAACATCAACTAAATCACAACACAATCGTCAGATCCGGACCGGTCAAAGCATGTCAGAAATCGTGTTCATAGGTTTTCTGGGTTGCCCAGAAAATCGGATTCGTGCTCAAGATACCAATTTTGACAAGCCACTTAAGATCGATTCGTTTATGTTTAAGGAGATTTGAAGGCGTAAACATGGATTCAAATACAAGACTACAATCTAGATGCAACAAAAACAAGAAAACAAAAATACACTGAAAGATCTAGCTGGTTTAAAATGTTGTCAGGCCGGTTCTGAGCTGTTTTTGGGTTACCCAGAAATGCCCGGTTATGGCCGGCCAACTACGTTTGACCTTAAATATCTTCCAATATGTTTAAGATATGAACTTGATTCTTATTTCAGATTAAATACCACATACCAGACTACACATAGTAACTTAAAAACAACAAAAACCATAATCAAGCAAAGATCCGTGGTCACTGACATTCGTTGTCAGACCAACAATTTGAACTTTTCCAGATTTGGTAGATCTTCAAATTCGAGCCTCTAGATGTTATGGATCTAACATCCATCAACCCAGATCATCATTAGACACCTTATATAACATGTTTAACAAACAAAATCTAACATCTAACAACAGAAAATTGGACAGAAATCAAGCTATGGTTTTTATACCTTTATGAGAAATCTTTGATTCAAGGCTACTGATTTGGTTAGGGGATTTTGTGAGGCTGATCTTGGGGACTAGAAAGCTTATAAATTTCGTGAATTGTGAGTTGAGAGAACTTGGTTGAGTGTTTGGAAAAAATGGCTAACAAATGAATTCTTTCTCTCTCCAATCTATATATAATACATGTATGCAATGAATTTGGATAAGCTAGAGCTTATGTGCTGGTGTTGTAGCCCATATCTAGGTTATGGAAATGATGACTTGCAAGATATGGATAAGATTTGCAAGAAACCTATCCAAAAAGGGTATTTTAGTAAACTAACAAAATATTTTAAGGGTATTCTTGTCCATGGCACTTGAATCTAGGTTTTAATCAATAGATTTTAAACCTTAAGGTTTCCCAAATAATTTCTAGGGTTTGAAAAATTAAGATTAAAGTTCAATAAAATTTTAATTTAACCACACTAATTAAAATTAGGGGTTTTAATATAAAATTAGGGTTTTTAATAATACTTAGGGTTTCTTGATCTAATTAGGGTTCCTCTAATTATGAATTAGGGTTTCCTAATGAATATAATTATTTACTAAAATAATAATTAGAGTTATCATCTTAGCAATTAGGGTTTCAAATTGGAAATTAGGGTTTCTAATTCATAATTAGGGTTTACCTAATTAACATAATATAATAATAGTCATAAATCACGTACCACAATTTCTTAAAAATCATAAACTCCGGTTTGAGTTTCAAGTTAGGGTTTAACACAGTAAAATTAGGGTTTAACGAATTAATGCTACTGTTTAGAAATGCCACAATATAATTGACCAACCATTATCTATACGTACATACAGTACATATTTATAGCACTGAAAAAATATAATTAATATTATATATTATTATTCTCATTCCTTGATAAAAATCCAAAATTAGGGTTTGGATTCCATATATGATTTATTCTTCAATATTTAACCTTAATAATTAAGACAAAAATAATTAACTTATTAATCAGTACTAAAATTCATATAATAAAATAATTATTATAATTATTCAAAGAAATCATTTCATATATTATTTAAATAATATGTAACTATATTTTCATGGAAAATAATTAATAAAACATTCCTACAATAAAAGTAATTATTATAAGAATATACTTTTTAATAATCAATAATTCTAAAATAAAATTATTTGTAAATATTCATATAATAAATATATTTTTATTTACCACATAAATACATATACACATTATCTTGTACAAATCCTCATCTTTAAAGTAAAAAAAAAAAATTTATCATAAAATTTCTTATTTATTTATATAAAAATATCGGGTTGTTACATTCACCTCCTTATAAAGATTTAAGTCCCGGAATCAATCATTTTAAAACCTATACTTTACGGTTCACATAGCATACACAATCATTTCGAGTAGATCTTGATCATAATTTGATCGACTGATCTTTAACTATTCACATAAAGCTTGTCTTTCTGATTAAACAGAAATTTGATTCCTAAAAGAACTCAAATTCCTCCTTCAAAATATCTTTATAAAATAATTTACCATATATAAGAAAATAATATATAAGAAAATAAAATTTTGTTCGAATATTACCTGGAGTTGCATCCTCGGCTCCTACCTTATCTTGTACATTTATGCTGAAGACTCCTGCGGTTGATTTTGTTGATTTGTTTGTTGAAGTCGGTCCTGTTATCGCCAATGTCCTGCTGCCTTTCCTTGTATTTTCATTCCCTGCCTCCCTCCTCCTTCTTGGACAGTCTTTCACCTTATGCTCCATTGATTTACAAATAAAACACCAACTATACACTCTTGGATTGGGGCAGTTATAAGAGATATGTCTCTCATGCCCACACTTATAGCACACAAACTTTCTTTTTAAACACATTCCCGGCCTAATTTCGGTATTATCGAAATTATCTCCTTTCATCGTATAGGTGTCAAAAGTTTTTTTTGTCCCTCTGTTACCCTAGTTATCACACACACGTCAACGAGGTCAGTTGATCTTCTAGATCCTGGCAATACGACGGCCTTGAAGCCTTTTCAATCCGTCAATTGATTATCTGGCTGATTTCCCGCGGCTGGTATTCCATTATACATAGCTTGAGCGATCACATTCGAGATATTATATATCGGGTCTGGTTATTCTACGGTTTCATTGACAGGTTCTTCTATCCTTTAGTTTCATTTTCGTTTCAGCGGCATTCTCATAAATTATTCTTTATTAACTTACTTTCTAAGCCTTATCATATAAGTTTAATATAATAAACTTGTTTCATTACTTAATCATAGATTCATATTCATTCAACGATTTCAAAATACTTTACATATCATAATACATATTTCTTTAAACATCACCTATCCCTTTGTGACTTCCAAAAGTCGGGATTTACAACCTTGATTAATAAAAAAGTTTTAGAATATTACATTACACAGACATACTAAGCACACATATTACATTAAACATGCCTACACAACAGAACTTATACCACCTATTTACTAAGCCTTTTTCCTTGGACAACCGTTCGCTCGATGACCTTCCATCCCACAGATAAAACATTCTCCTAGCTTAAAGTCGGGACAATGATGAGAAGTATGTCCCTCATGTCCGCAAATGTAACATATCTTTCTCCCTTTCCTGCATACACCTTCATGTTTCTTGTCACAGTTTGTACACTTTTCTATTTTGTTAGCGTCCTCTTGGTTGTTACTGGATTTTCCTAAGTCATGATCTTCTATCTTTCTTTTCCCCTTCTTACTCGGAGCTGCACACGATGTGTTTCTAGTGACTCCCATCTCATCAATTTGTATTTTAAGCTTATCTTGTTTTTTCATTATTTCTATAAACGCTTGACGCAACTGACTATTCAACAACTTTTCAATCTCCCACAGCCTTTCCAGAGAAGAAACCTTGTTCCTCAGATCCTGTACCTCTGTTGATGCTTGATCAGCTTCAACTTTAGTGTCCGAATCACTATATATCAGCTCCACCATCTCCGGATCTGGTACTACGTTTTTTACAATAACCACTTCGTCTGAGTTGTTTTCATTGTGAGCCTCTTTTTCACCTATCGACTTTGATATCAGCTCGGGTGTATGGGTTTGACACTTCTTCATGCTATATGCATATAACAAACCTTTTCCACCAGACATCTACACATATAAATTATTCTGATTAGTATATAGTATATACACACAACAAACAAGAGTTTTATATAAGTTATCTTTTATTTTGTTTGACGATGAATTTATTCAATTCATCTCTTTTTAAACTCTATATGAGTTATTTATATTTTCAACGTTTCCCTCTGTTCTAAGGTTATAGCCTAAGGTCTAACCCACCTAAGGTTTTTAACCCTAAGTTCTAATACCAACCTGTAAGGCCCCCAAATCCGGGTACTTGAAACCCGAACTCGGTTCTTTACGATACCATTTCTATGAGCGGAATAATACTAATAATAATAACAATAATATAAAGATCAACTTAATTTACATATCATCAGAGTTTGAATCCCAAGTACGTAACCTTTAAACATTCATTACAACCCATGATAGATAATATATATCATATTTGTCTTAATAAAGTTAAGTTATTACATAACATATCATTTCTTTCATTCAGCAACCTTTCCCTTTCCCTTATTCTTATCAGAGCTCTCTGTTGTTCACCCTTAGCTGAAAACATTTAAATTAAGCAAGGATGAGCATTTGAGTGCCCAACAAGTAATAACAATATATATATATATATATATATATATATATATATATATATATATATATATATATATATATATATAAATTTGAAAGAATTTAAATGTTTTCTTTGTACTGCCCTTTTACAACAGGCCAATAGTTGTGAAGTAATCTGTATCAATGATAATAATATATCAAGTCTATACCAAATCTTTGAAACTACGTACTGACTATAAATAGGGTTTAAGTGACATGCTATGAACATTGTTTTCAATTTTCGAATAGGTTAAACAGAAATTCATCTGCAAACCGTCATAACTTATGGGCACGGGGGGTGATCAGCCTGTTATGTCCTGCATTGATCAATACTACGTGAAAGAACTAGGGTATCGTTCACTCTGTCCGCCTTGGGCGCATAAAAGTTTTCCCGTGTAGGGATGTTCATATTTGTCTGGGTTCCAAATCAAAGGTTTTATCTTGTTCAACAATAATCTATAATTCAACATATATGTATACGGGTAATTGACAAAGGTATATCAACATGTGATTAAATATAATGATTATCCAAGTGGAGACACTTGTATAACCATTTATAGAAACTAACGAACAGAATATATATATCTGAATTACTATATACTAATACGTTGATAATCAATGAGCGTATATAATATAAGGTTAATAATGTGTACAGTAATAATATAATTCATAATTATTCTTACTCATGTCCATTGCATAAAGAAAATGCAAAGGTAAGATACTTGCCTGATGCGCTGCTTACAGTTCGTAACTTAGTTCTATCTTTTATATCATGACCTATCATTAATAAGATCGTTCGTTCATTAGAACAACATACTATAACATATAACACTGCTTATTGTAGTCAGCACATAACCTAATCACATTGTCACATATGTTTAACAACCATTTAATCACAAATAATCACATATCTACTTAAATTATTTAGGTCCAGATCAATTTCTGAAACATGTCGGCGTACCGACAGCTTTATCGGGTATTTATCGAGTCTAAGACTCTATCCCGTAACTCAATATCTATAAGTATCAGTCATATTATTTTTAAATGACTTAATATAATTTTAAAACATTTATTATAATTTATCATGAATTTTCAAACATCAGAATCATTATTAAATGATTTAACTATTAAACAATTCTATTATCTTTAATATTTAATTAATATTAAACTATTAATGAAACCATTATCAAAATATTAAAGTTATTTATAATAACTCAAAATACTTTTAAAGTATTAATATTACCCTTAAAATGATTTTAAAACACTTAAAATCATTCTTAAATAATTACCATTAATATTAAAGTATTAATGTTTCATTTATCAAAATATTAAAAGTCATTAATTATAACTTAAAATATTTTTAATTCATTTATATCATTTTAAATGATTTTTAAATTAATAAAACCATTTTTAAACTATTTATTTAATATATTTATTAAATAAATTTAATATCATTAATAATAATTTAATAATTATTAATATTAAAGTATTAATGAAATTATCCTTTAAATATTAAAAGTTATGTTTTATAACTTAAAATATCTTTAAACGCTTTATTTCCATTTAAAATGATTATTATAATATTAAAATCATATTTAAACTAAATTATTAAATTCATTTATTAAATAACTAAATTATCATTAATATTAATTAATTAATGAAATTCATCATAAAATATTAATAGTCATAGAAAATAACTTAAAATATTTTTTTATATCACAATATAATTTTAAATGATTTTTCATGTATTAAAATTATTTTTAAATAATTTATTTAATATTATAATTAAATAAAGTAAATACTTTTAATATTCCAAAAAATTAAATATTTATAAAATATATCCAAAATAATTAAAATATAATTTTCGGACATTAAAATAATTTTTAATAATTTATTTTGTATTTTTAATAATTAATTTCTATTTTTAATTGATTTTTGGAAAATAAAATAAATATAATTATTAAATCTCTCGCTATAGCCTTTAGCGACAGAAAGCGTCGCCGTAGGTGTTCTTGATCCCTCAAGAACATTCATAGCAGTTAACAAGTGAGCACGTTTGACTACATGTAGATCTGAGCTAGATACGTTTCTGGGATTTCTTCTCGTACTAACATGTAGTATTAGTGTCAGACTACACGATCTAACAACAAACATGTTCATAGATCACATAACGAAGGAGATTAGATCGTCCAAAATGGCTGTCAGAGCTGTTCTTCATTTCTGGGTTACCCAGAAATGAAGAACAGTTCGACTGATCATATTTGGGCTTCCACAACCGGTGATATAGGTGATGTTTTAGTGATTTAAGAGGTCCATGTTGTATAACACATGTAGTACTACAGATCTATCACATAACATCAACTAAATCACAACACAATCGTCGGATCCGGATAGAATCAAAAGCATGTCGGAAATTGTGTTCATAGGTTTACGGGTTGCCTAGAAAAGCCGGATCGTCTTCAAGATACCAACTTTGACCGACCACTTAAGATTGATTTGTTTATGTTTAAGGAGATTTTAAGGCATAAACATGGACTTCAAATACAAGACTACAATCTAGATGCAACAAAAACAAGAAAACAAAAATACTTTGAAAGATCTAATAGGTTTAAAATCTTTGTCGGTAGGTTACGTGTTACCCGAAACGCCTCGGTCATGGCCATCAACTACGTTTGACCTTAAATATCTTCCAATCGTTTAAGATATGAACTTGATTCTTATTTGGATCAAAGACCACATACCGGACTACATATAGTAACTTAAAAACAACAAAAACCACAATCAAGCAAAGATCCGTGGTCACTGGCATTCGTTGTCAGACCAACAATTTGAACTTTTCCAGATTTGGTAGATCTTCAAATCCGAGCATCTAGATGTTATGGATCTAAGATCCATCAACCCAGATCATCATTAGACACCTTATATAACATGTTTAACAAACAAAATCTAACATCTAACAACAGAAAATTGGACAGAAATCAAGCTAGGGTTTTTATACCTTTATGAGAAATCTTTGATTCAAGGCTACTGATTTGGTTAGGGGATTTCATGGGGCTGATCTTTGGGACTGGAAAGCTTATAAATTTCGTGGGTTGTGAGTTGAGAGAACTTGGTTGAGTGTTTGAAAAAAATGGCTATCAAATGAATTCTTTCTCTCTCCAATCTATTTATAATACATGTATGCAATGAATTTGGATAAGCTAGAGCTGATGTGCTAGTGTTGTAGCCCATATCTGTAGAGTCCCCGAATCCGGATACTTGAAACCCAAACTCGGTACTTTACGATACCATTTCTATGAGCTGAATTCTACTAATAATAATAACAATAATATAAATTTCAAACTTAACTTACATTTATCAGAGTTTAATCCCAAGTACGCAACCTTTACTATATTCTTTACATGATATATAATACATATCATTAACTTAATACAGTCTATCTATTACAAAAGATACCAATAACATATTCTGATTTCTTTCCTTTTCACTTGTTCCTGTCCAAACCTTCTAGCTTTCCACACTTAGCTGAAAACATTTAAATTAAGCAAGGATGAACATTTGAGTGCCCAGCAAGTATTATATATATATATAAGCTGAAAGAATTTAAAAGTTTTCTTATAATATTCTTCTACAACCAGTCAATAGTTGTGAAGTAATCTGTACCAATAATAATAGCATAACAACCCTCGTTCAAGTTTTTGAAACTGTGTATTGTCTATTTATAAGGTTTCTGTGACATATCATGAACATTATTTTCATTTTTGAAAAGGTTAAGCAGAAATTCATCTCAGTAAATGGCATTGCTTACGGGCTTTGAGGTGTATCTGGGTCCATGGGCCCTGTATTGATCAATACTACATTGCTAGAAACGATATTATCGTTCATCCTTTATCCGTAGTAAGTAAGGCATAAAAATTTTCCCATTATCGGGATGTTCATTTTACATCGGGGTTTTCATAACAAAGGTCTTATATAATTCAACATATATGTATATCAAAGGTGTATCAACATGCGATTAAATATAATGATTATCCAAGTGGGGACACTTGTATAATCATTTATAGAAATTAACGAGCAGAATATATTTATCA
Organism: Panax ginseng; assembly: GCA_020205605.1. Taxonomy (NCBI): domain Eukaryota; kingdom Viridiplantae; phylum Streptophyta; class Magnoliopsida; order Apiales; family Araliaceae; genus Panax; species Panax ginseng. The sequence goes on along the minus strand of CM035138.1, from coordinate 55,078,658 downwards.
AGAATTATCATATACTAACATGTTGATAATCAATGGGCTTATATAATATAGCTTTAACAATCATACATTAATAATAATAATATAATTTTGAAACATTCTTACACTTGTCCATTGCATAAAGAAAATGCAAAGTTAGGATACTTGCCTGATGCCCTTGCTTACACTTACGCAACTTAGATTTATCGTTTCTATCACGACTATCATTAATCAAATCATTTCTTGATTAGTATATCATAACGTAACACATAACAACTTTGCTTTATTGCGCCAAACACATAACCTAATCACCTTATCCACATGTTCAACAATCATGGTTTCACAAACAATCCTTAACACATTCCTAATCACATTATCATATAACCTTAACAACCATTGAATCACAAATAAACCGTTAACTAATTAAATTATCTATGTCCAGATCAATTTCTGAACCATGTCGGTCTACCGACAACTTTATCGGGTAATAATCGAGTCTAAGACTCTATTCAGTAATTACTTATCCATTTAGATATCTTAAACACCAGTTATAACATTTGTCATGACCTTATAATAATTTTTAAATAATTATTATCATTTATCATAATTTTTGAAATATCAGAATCATTATTAAATGATTTAAGTATCACATAATTCTATTATTATTAACATTCAATTAATATTAAACTATTAATGAAACCATTGCCAAAATATTAAAGTTATTTATAATAACTGAAAATATTTTTAAAGTATTTATATTACCCTTAAATGATTTTTAAAATATTTAAAATCATTATTAAATAATTACCATTAATATTTAAATATTAATGAACTATTTATCAAATATTAAAAGTCATTAATTATAACTTAAAATATTTTTAATTCATTTTATCCCTTTTTAAATGATTTTAAATTAATAAAACTATTTTAAAACTATTTATTTAATATAATTATTAAATAAATTTAATATCATTAATCATTAAATAAATATCATTAATATTAATTTATTAATGAAATTATCCTTTAAATATTAAAAGTTATATTTTATAACTTAAAATATCTTTAAACATTTTATCTTCATTTAAAATGATTATTAAAATATTAAAATCATTTTTAAACTAAATTATTTAATACAAATATTAAATAACTTTAATATCATTATTAATCATTAATTAATGAAATTAACCATTAAATGTTAAAAGTTATATTTTATAACTTAAAATATTTTAAATACTTTATTTTTATTTGAAATGATTTTTAAATCATTAAAATCATTTTATCTTATTTATTTAATTTAATAATCAAATAAATCTAATATCATTAATATTAATTTATTAATGAAATTTCTCCAAAAATATTAAAAGTTACATTTTATAACTTAAAATATTTTATAATACATTAATCTTTATTAAAAATAATTTTTAAACAATTAAAATCATTTTTCTATAATTTATTTAATATACTAATTAAATAAATTAAATATCATTAATATTCAAATAATTATAAATATTAATGAAAAATATTCTAAATAATCGTAAATTATTTTTCATAATTTAAAATAATTTTAAAAACTATTTTGTAATTTTATAATTTATTTTCTATTTTTAAATATTTTTTGAATATTAGAAATTAAAATAATAAGCCGTCGCTAAAGGTCTTTAGCGGCGAGAAAAGTGTCATTGTTGGTGTTCTTGAGGCTCAAGAAAAGAACAACGGCGATCGATTTTAAGTGGCTCGTTTGGACCGTGATAATCTTCCAAACTGATCGTGTTTTGACTAACCTATGGTTCAATCATGTAGTGCATATGTAGTACTACAATTATCAAGTATTACATCAATAAAACAACAACAATCTTGCAAGATCCGGAGCTCAATGAAGGTATCGGACCCGATTCGGGTTTTTCGGGCCCAGAACGGTTTCGAGTTGCTACATCTAAGCTCAAATTAATCTATGTTCTAGTCTTGGTTCGGGTGGTTTGATGATTCATAATTGTAGTCCTAGTGTCAAGTACATTAATAAAACAAAAACTTAGATTATCATCAATGAATCAATATAAAACACACGGTCAAACTCATCAGATGACTTGTTCAAACTTTTCCGGAAATCCCGAAATTGCAAATCGTGACAAATGGGTCATTTTGACCAACCGCTCTAATCGATTTGTGAATTATTTTAATGTTCTAAAAGCATGGATCTAGACTTCATCTTATAGGCTCTGATTCATTACAACAAATACATCATAACACCAATATCATGAGCGGATCAAGCGACTTAGAAATCTTGTCGGACTCTGTTTCAAAGGTTACGAAACGCCCGATTTTAACCCGATCGGCGTCGATCAACAGCGGTGTTCAACCGATTATAACTCGTGATCTTGGTATCTGATGCTTGTACTACCACTTGCAGAATAAAGAACTCATACAAGGCTACAAAGGTAAACACTTAAACAACAAAAACAATAAACACACAACAATCTATAGGCTCTGACATTTGATGTCAGATCACAAAATTTTATTTTCCAGAAATTTGAAAATCATTGATTTAAGCATTTAGATGTTATGGATCTATGTAATACCAACCCAGATCATCACTAGAGGCTAAATGTAACATATTCTAACAACAAAAACTAACATCTAAACACAAATTTTTGGATGAGATTTGAACTAGGGTTCTATACCTTTTATGCTCAATTCTAGATTTCTGGCTATTGATTTGTTGTTGAATTTCGTGGGGCTTCAATATATGACTGATATACTATGTATTTTCGAAGCTTTTAGAGAGAGAGGGTCTAGGATGAGCTTGGTGAAAATTTGAGCAATAATAATACACTTTCTTTCTCCTTAGATCTATATATACAAGTCTAGATGCATGTAATGTATTTGAGCTTTCTTCTTCGATCTCTTTGGAATTGGTCACATGGGGTGGTTGAAGTTGTTCAACAACTTAACCTATTGTCAAAACCTACAAGCTAGCCTCAATTATACACTTAGGGGCATTTTTGTCATTTGGTTTTCATTTTAATGGCCTTCTAGTCATTTGGCAAACCCTTAGGGTTTAGGGTTTAGGATTTGAGCTAATTTAGCAAAAGTCTAGGGTTCCAAATTTAGGATTTAGCAACTATGGTTTGGAAATGAAATAAAATAATTTTAGTTTCTAAAATTTTAAAATTAAAATTTGTTAACTAGATTAGGTTAATAATTAAATTATACAAGAACATTAGGGTTTAATACCCTTATCCATATTAACCTTGCCAATTAAGCAATTAGTGTTTACAATTTCAATAATTAGGGTTACCATAAGCAAATTAGGGTTTCTAGCAATTAAATTAGGGTTCTATATTTTGGGGTTTTAATTTACTAATTAGATTTATTTTAATTAACAATTAAAGTCTATCACACGTGTTATTAATCATAGTAACACAATTCTTGATGATCAAACCTCAGGGTTTAGGTTTTCGGATTAGGGTTTTCATTCATAGTTAGGGTTTTCTAATATCTAGAAAATATAAATATAAACTAGGGTTTTAAATTTAATAATTAGGGTTTCCTAATTAGCATACCATGAAGTAACACACAACATATATCACACAACACAGTTATATAATAGCCTTAAATTCACGATTTGAGTTTTAAATTAGGGTTTTTCCACAGTAAACTAGGGTTTTCAAATACTGCACCATTATACATCATAATTGACCAACCATTGTCAGTCCACATACAGTGTATATATATATATGCACTGAAAAATCAAAATATTATAATGTAATAATATTATTATCATTATTTCTTATCCCGAAATCAAAATTAGGGTTTATTAGACTAGTATTTAGGGTTTATAAAAATATTATTAGGGTTTAGTTGTAATATAATAAAAGCTATTTCACACATTAACATTACACATATAATCATACATATACATAATCTTGACAAATAATAATATAATATTATTATTCTCATTCCTTGATCAAAACCGAAATTAGGGTTTGGATTCCATATCGATTTATCTTTCATATATAACCTTAATAATTAAGTTAAAATAATTAACTTAACTATTCGAAATAATTTCATATAATAAAATAAGTATTATAAAATTCTATAATCATATCATATAAAATAATATAATTATCCTATTTCCTTGGAAAATAAACATTAAAAACATTTTTACTATAAAATTAATTAGTATAAAAATATAATTGATAATTATCAATAATTCTAAAATAAATTTATTTACAATACTTAATGTAATAAATAAATTTTATTTATCACACATATAATTATAATTACACATTACCTTGACACATATCATTCATATTTATTTTAATAAATAAAAAAAATTATACGCAAAATTTATGATTTATTTATATAGAAAATATCGGGTTGTCACAATATCTAGGTTAGGGAAATGATGACTTGCAAGATATGCATAAGATTTGCTAGAAACCTATCCAAAAAGGGTATTTTAGTAAACTAACAAAACATTTTAAGGGTATTCTTGTCCATGGCACTTGAATCTAGGTTTTAATCAATAGATTTTAAACCTTAAGGTTTCCCAAATAATTTTTAGGGTTTGAAAAATTAAGATTAAAGTTCAATAAAATTTTAATTTAACCACACTAATTAAAATTAGGGGTTTTAATATAAAATTAGGGTTTTTAATAATACTTAGGGTTTCTTGATCTAATTAGTGTTCCTCTAATTATGAATTAGGGTTTCCTAATGAATATAATTATTTACTAAAATAATAATTAGAGTTATCATCTTAATTAGGGTTTCAAATTGGAAATTAGGGTTTCTAATTCACAATTAGGGTTTTTAGATAATAATTAGGGTTTACCTAATTAGCATAATATAATAATGGTCATAAATCACGTACCACAATTTCCTATCAATCGCAAACTCCGATTTGAGTTTCAAGTTAGGGTTTAACACAATAAAATTAGGGTTTAACGAATTAATGCTACTGTTTAGAAATGCCACAATATAATTGACCAACCTTTATCTATACTTACGTACAATACATATTTATAGCACTGAAAAAATATAATTAATATTATATATTATTATTCTCATTCCTTGATAAAAATCCAAAATTAGGGTTTGGATTCCATATCTGATTTATTCTTCCATATTTAACCTTAATAATTAAGGCAAAATAATTAACTTATTAATCTGTACTAAAATTCATATAATAAAATAATTATTATAATTATTCAAAGAAAATCATTTCATATATTATTTAAATAATATGTAACTATATTTTCATGAAAATAATTAATAAAACATTCCTACAATAAAAGTAATTATTATAAGAATATATATTTTTTAATAATCAATAATTCTAAAATAAAATTATTTATAAATATTCATGTAATAAATATATTTTTATTTACCACATAAATACATATACACATTATCTTGTACAAATCCTCATCTTTAAAATAAAAAAAATTTATACGCAAAATTTCTTATTTATTTATATAAAAATATCGGGTTGTTACAGTCATAGCCTATGCTTTGCGAAAACTCAAAGAATATGAGAGAAATTATCCTACTCATGATTTGGAGTTGGCAGTAGTTGTTTTCGCGTTGAAGATCTGGAGACACTACTTGTATGGGGGGAGAAAGTGGAGATCTATACAGATCATAAAAGCCTTAAATATTTCTTCACCCAAAAGGAACTCAATATGCGGCAATGATGTTGGCTCGAGTTGTTGAAGGATTATGACCATACCATCCAATATCATCCTGGAAAAGCAAACGTAGTAGCCGACACATTGAGTAGAAGATCATACGCGGGTATGAGTGCAATGTTGTTAGCACAAAGGCCTATTTTATATGACTTTCAAAGGATGGAGATAGAGGTAAAGGCTCCAAGTACCCACATGATGATATTAAAAATACGAGTAGAATCGAATTTAATCGATAAAGTTAAAGCTGCTCAAGCTTCGGACATGGAGCTTATGCGTATGAAGAAGAAAGTGCAAGAAGGTGGTATTCCAGAGGCAAGAATTGACGAATAAGGAATAATTCGAGTCAACTCCAAAATTTGTGTTCCTAACGATTCTGACTTGAAGCATAGAATCGTGATGGAGGCACACAACACACCGTTTGCAATCCATCTTGGTAGTACCAAAATGTATCAAGATCTTCGACATACATTTTGGTGGAACAATATGAAGAGAGAGATCGCGGAGTTTATCTCGAGGTGTTTAACTTGTCAACGTGTAAAGGCAGAGTATTAAGTACGAAACGGTCCATTCCAACCACTTGAGATTCCGAAATAGAAGTGGGAACACATTACTATGGATTTCGTTACGAGTCTTCCCAAGGTTTCTCAAGGCATATATACGATTTAGGTTATTATTGATAGATTAACCAAGTCTGCCCATTTCTTGGCTATATGGGAGACTTATTCCCTTGAACGACTTGCTAGTATGTACGTAAATGAGATTGTAAGATTACATTGCATGCCAGTATCCGTAGTTTCAGATCGTGACCCAAGATTCACTTCAAGATTTTGGGTTAGCTTGTAGAAAGCTATGGGCACGGATTTGCGATTCAGTTCGGCATACCATCCTCAAATGGATGAGCAATCGAGAGGACTATTCAAACTCTTGAAGATCTATTAAGACTCTGTGTCCTAGATTTCAAAGGGAGTTGGGATAAGTACCTACCATTGGTGGAATTCTCCTACAACAACGGTTATCAGGCAAGTATAGGTGTGGCTCCATTTGAGGCGTTGTATGGAAGAAAATGTCGTTCTCTAGTATGCTGGGATGAGATGGAAGAAGCAACATTGTTGGGACTAGAATTGGTACGCATAACTACAGAAAAGATCCAAATGATTCGATAACGTATACAAATGGCACACGATCGACAAAAGAGTTATGTGGATCTTCATCGAAAGGACATGGAATTTAATATTAGAGATCATGTATTGTTACGTATTGCTCTATGGAAGGGAGTTATAAGATTTGGGAAGAGAGGAAAGCTCAATCCAAGATTTGTTGGTCCATTTGAGATTCTTGACCGAATAGGAAATGTGGCCTATAGACTCGCATTACCTCCAAGCATGTCTCGTGTTCATAATGTTTGTGACACCCCCAAATTCGGGTATCTTCCAACCCGACAGATGGTGCTCCACTGTACTAACATCCATACAATCATTCCATTGAAATACAACAAAATGAAAGTAATTACTATCTTCTTATTACAATCAAAGTATAATCCTTCCCAGGTTCATAAACCGGTTACATTGTTCATTGCTCATAATGTATAATACATACAAACTTACTAAACTATTACACAATGTCTAAGCATCCATCTTAGCTTTGCCCTTATCACTCTTGGCAATCACAGTACGTTCATCTTTAACTGCAGTTATATAATTCACGTAAGAAGTGAGCATGACAGCTCAACAAGTTTAATCAAGGATAACAGGAATACCACATTCATGAATTATATAACAATTCCCACATAACTGAACAATAGTTATGAAGTATTATGAATCAATAATACTTTAACAGTTCATAACATTAATTCCCAAGTTATAGAATAGATTAGGAATTCTGAACCGGTCGATAGACCATGAACAGTAAATTTCAGTTTTCATACTTGAAAAGGAGTCCACAGCACTAAGGCCGTTCATCCGTATAACTTACGAGCACTTCTAGGTGATCAGCCTATAGTACTCTATGTTGATCAACAATACATTTATTAAACGTATTTACTTTTAATATTTTTGGCAAACTCGCGTGCCCATCGAATAATCGATGAAAAATACTTTTGTTTGTTCATAGACAAACCTTACCTTCACGTCCATACCAATTACTTGGCATAGGATAGCGTTAACATTTGTATATAGAATGATATGTATGATAATCAATCTATATAATACGAATAGTCTAGCCGAGTTAAAATCTGGTATCGACCCTTTCTTTAAAACAAGTCTTGCAATTCAGTTCAACGAATCACATAAAACTTGGCTAACATGGAAGTTAGACAAGCGTTAAGAAAACTTTCATTTCAGCGTCTTCAAATAACTTACTCGACTGACCACAGCCTTTACAGAATCTACATGATATGTTCACGTAGCACACTGTAATTAGCTATCAAACAACTATTCACATTGTTCCTACAAGCTTCTTTCTCTTCTATGTCTTTGTTAACTTAATATCTTTATTAAAGTCAACATGACTTATTACCCTTCGTATCAGTTTATCACTCTATTGACGTTTATTAACCGGATTCAAACATCGTTGATAAGGTACCAACTTTGTTCATTGTACATATCTTGTTAACATGCATTACATTCCTAAGTTTCATACCCTATACCTTAGTAAAGGTAATATAGGATTAGTCTTAGTACATTTATTGAGTATATAAACTCAACTCAGGTAGGTCTCTAAACAACTGAAGTTTAAAACCTAACTTGTCAACTTTTTTCCACTGCCGACGCTGCGACGCGACATCCTTTGTATTTTAGTCGTCTTTTGTTGTTGAAAGTTAAAGGTGGTACTTTACCTAGTTTGGTGCTGCGGTGCCACCACTTTATCTTTGGTTTTTGGCATGCTATTACGAAGTCTGCACCGATTGGCCAAACCAGTTTTGGTTTTCTAACGAAACTCCCGGCTTCCTAATTTGTTCGTTTTACATCCGAATTGACCCATTCGAATTCCTACAAGTCAGGAATTACATCCTTTACGTGTTCATATAAGAATTCAACAGTTTTGAATCCGTTAACTCAGAATTCACTATTGAGTTCATTTTATATACGTTCGTAAACGTTAATGAGCGTTCGATGCTCGTTTTCTTCGTTCTAAGTCGGAATCCGACGATTCTCAAACCCACAACTCTTAATTATCCTATCTCACGTGTTGACATTGAAAACTAACGTTTTCAAGTTGCACGACAACTTTCGACTACCATTCCGGAATTTCTATGTTTTCAACGTTTAACGTCTATTTTCATAACATTCGCCATAACTTCGTTACTAATGTTCTCTAAGCCAAATCACATGGCATACTCCATGGATTTCATATCTACATCCTAACCAAACAAGATGCATATACTAATGTATTGATGGAGCTCAATTGTTTATCAACAATCGATCTCAACTATCAATATTTTCATGGTTCAAAAACCTTATTATTTTTGTAATCTTATGACTTATAGAGATTGAATCTATGGTAAGTCATCTTTAAAACCTCATTCAAGACATATACCACCCCTTCATGATTCTCTAAAATGAAAGAAAATCTAAAAGAGATGGAGATGAGAAACAAGAAGTATTACCTCAAGAACTCTAAAGAAATCTTTTGGAAAAATAGAAGTTAAAGCTTCCAAAGTTTATGCTTGTAAGGATAGCTCTCTTTCTCTCTCAAATAATCTAGGATGGCATGTTGAAAAACTCCCAAATGAATCAACCTAGCTTCTTATTTATAGAAAACTAGAATAGAGGGCAATTTGGACTATAAACCACCACCTCCTTACTATTCATGTGTGGTCACCAAGTAAAACACTTGGTGACCAAGCCTTATGCTTGGCTTCCACACCAAGGTGGCCGGCCCACCACCCCATGTGACATCCCATGGGTTTCCTCATGGGTTTTAACCATTCGGTGACCCACCGGTTCGACCCACGGTTCAGTTTTTATGAATTGGGCTTAACTAAATTAACATTGGGCCTTGGTCATTCAAATGATTGGATTAATTAATAATCCAACTGAATTGAATTAGTCATTAAGTCTTAACTTAATTCTATAATACGAATCGTATCCCATACGTACAATTCACGTATCATCTCCGTATACTACCCGTACAATAATCATATTGTACTTCGTATTTACTCAACGTATTATAAATAGATACTAAATAGTATCACCTAATGTACAACACTCGCATTAACCCTAACGTCATTCCTTCTACGCATATTATTTCCTTCTCGGAAATCAATATACTCAACCCTTAGGTTTTAAGTCCGCAGGCAAAAACTGCGTTTGTTATAAATGAAATATTATAAGATATTCCATCTCATCACGATATTCTATCATTATGCGTTTTCCAGAATTTCAAAATAATTCCCCGAACAGAAATGGATGAATAGTGTTTTTACGAAAATTTCTCGGAAAACAATTATTATCATATTGGAAATTCCAAACAACTATTTCTAACACGTAGCCAGAATACTAACCACGTTAGCACATTCTAGATCATAGAACGACCTTCACATAGCTTACTCACAAAGAAATCAATTAAATTCATTTAATTCACATAATCAAATAAAAATTTAATTGTCATAAAAATCGATTTTCTCAAAGGCGTTACATTCTCCCCTTATAAGGATTCTGTCCCCAGAATCTTAGCTTATAATTACATAAACAAATGAGGAAAATCTTCCTTCATTTTACTTTCGAGCTCCCACGTTGCTTCTTCAGCATTGTGGTTTCTCTATAACACCTTCACTGAAGGTATTACCTTATTTCTTAAAACTTGTTCCTTCCTATCAATAATTTGAATTGGAAGTTCCTCATAGGACAAGACCTTCTCTATCTGAATAGATTCATATTCTATCACGTGTTTATAGTCCGGTTTATAAGGATGCAACACTGACACATGAAACACATTATGAATGCGTTCCATCTCTGGAGGTAAGGCTACTACATAAGCTACCTCCCCTATCCTTTTTAAAATCTCAAAAGGTCCTACAAACCTTGGACTTAACTTCCCTTTCTTTCCAAAACATATCTTCCCTTTCCAAGGCGATACTTTCAGAAAAACAAAAGATCCTACATCGAATTCTCTATTCTCTCTGTGAGGATCTGCATACTTCCTTTGCCGGTCTTGAGCCGCAACTAAACGAGTACGTATTAATTCTACCATGTCCGCCGTCTGCTGAACCATCTCAGCTCCCAACTTCCAACGTTCACCCACCTCATCCCAACATAAAGGAGTTCGGCACTTCCTCCCATACAACGCTTCGTAAGGCGGCATGCCTATACTAGCGTGAAAACTATTGTTATATGAAAATTCCACCAACGGTAGATATTCGTCCCAACTCCCTTTGAAATCCATAACGCATGATCTTAACATATCTTCAAGCATTTGAATTGTTCGCTCACTCTGACCATCCGTCTGAGGATGATATGCCGTACTCAATCTTAACTGCGTTCCTATTTGCTCTTGTAAACTTCTCCAAAAGTTCGATGTGAATCGTGGATCATGATCTGACACAATCGAAACAGGCACTCCATGTCTGGAAATAATTTCCTTGACATACAGCTTAGCTAACTGATCTAGGTTACACCTAACTCCTATTGGTAGAAAATGAGCCGATTTCGTCAATCGATCCACTATCACCCAAATAGCATCATATCCTTTCCTTGTTGTTGGAAGTCCCACCACAAAGTCCATCGCGATGTGCTCCCACTTCCACTCTGGAATTTCTAACGGTTGTAACAACCCACTCGGTAGTTGATGTTCAGCCATAACTTTTTGACAAGTTAAGCACCTACTAACATATTCTGCTATCTCCCTCTTCATATTCAGCCACCAAAAGTTCTGACGGAGGTCTTGATACATCTTCGTACTACCGGGATGTATCGAGTACCTCAAACTATGGGCCTCCATCATAATTTCTTCTTTTAATTCGGGATCATTAGGAACCCAAATTCTTCCCTCAAAACGAAGTAATCCCTCCTTATCGAGGTTATACTCAGTCTTTTCTTCGTCTTCTATCCTCTTTTGCATCTGCTTGCACTCCTCATTGCTCAGTTGTACTCCCATAACCCGCTCCACTATGGTAGGTTGGGTTTCCATGGAAAATAACATCTCTACCGCTTCCTCCGGTAACTTAACTTCTAGCTCCATTTTTTCCATCGCTGTTACCAACTCATTCTGAGTCGTTAACATTGATAATGTCTCCCTACCCTTCCTACTTAGCGCATCGGCTACTACATTTTCTTTCCCCAGATGATATAAAATATCACAATCATAATCTTTTATTATATGTGAAGATATATTTCAGACTTTTTTGGTCCGTGTATATCTCACATTTCTCACCATAAAGATAATGTCTCCATATCTTTAGGGCAAAAACTACAGCTGCCAATTCCAGGTCATGAGTAGGATAGACCTTCTTATAATCCTTCAATTGACGTGACGCATACCTAATGACCTTGTCATGCTGCATGAGCACGTAACCCAGTCCTTTATGCGATGCATCGCTATACACTACAAAATTTCCTGTATCGTCTGGTAAGGACAATATAGGTGCCTCACTCAACCTCTTCTTCAACTCTTGAAAACTGTTCTCACATTTTCCAGTCCACACATACTTCACCGACTTTCTTGTCAGATTCATTAACGGAGTAGCTGTGACACCCCAAAATTAGGTATACATCACCCATCTTAGGTCGTCAGATACATGGTACAAAATTCAAATACAACTTACTAATACAACTGGTGTGGTACAATACTTACAAAACATAATCATGAAGTTTGAATACAATTATTGTCTACTAGAGATTATACAAACTCAAAAGGAGTCCTCATTACAATTATTAACACACTATTTCATAGAATAGTGAGGACTACTAATGCTATCCTCTAGACTGTCACTCCGTTCCCCGACTAGTCCCTGCTATGTTCTCATTTCCTGAAGAGAACAGTGAAAGAAAGGGTGAGCTCAACTAGCCCAGTAAGAAATACTATGACTAAGATAATGCAGAATAAATTATCGTTAGCCCTCAACAGTGTTAAACTGATAAAATATAACAACATCAAGTTTAACTGTAGTGGAACAAGCAATCCATTAAAATAGTCAAGTAGAGAATAAAATCTACTATCTTTTATGATTTAAAAGGTTTTTCATGAATTTTATCGCTGGGACTCAGCTTAATAAATAATCCACATCATCGAATCACCCTCGCACTACGGCCGAGGATATTCTTTAGTATCACTACTAGCACAAATTATCCATGCACTACAGCCAAGGACATTCGTGTATTCATTAATGGTCATGATCATGCCAACAACTGTCCATCAATGCACTACGGGCCAATGACAATTTTTACTACATCATTTGTAACATTATGGTCATGATTACACCGAATAATCCCTGGTCATAATCATACCAAGTCCATCTATGCACTACAGGCCACATATGACTTTCAACATAATATAAACATGAGGATGATTACAATGATATAAGAATTCAATAAAACAAGTTCAAGAATTAATTTATCTAGGAACTAATAACGTCCAAATTGTCAACATGATACTGCTTTGTAGAGTAAAATTCAAGAATGCTCAGAAGAATATTTCCATGAAAAGATATTAGATGAAGCGCAAATATCAAAGATATTCCACTAATTTCATGGAGTATAGAAGTCAAAGTTTTAACCAACTGAGTATAATAAAGAATGGAATAACAAAAGAAATCACCATGCATGCGATAGACCACACATGCAGGTTATTCCAACAGAATAATAAATAATGGAACCAGGTCCAGCGTAAAACGCACAGACATGATATTCTAATAGAATAATAAAGAATGGAACCAGGTCCGACGTAAAACACACAGACAGGATGTTCCAACAGAATAATAATAAAGACGGAACCAGTCCGGGTGTAAAAACACATGCATGTGATGTTCCAATAGAATAATAGAAGAATGTCACCAAGTATAGGGTAAACCGAAAGTATACATGTTATTCCAATGAATAATAAGCAATGGAATAACAATGATTCTCTTCATGAATAAGAAAGAATAACACCCCTTACATTAGTAGTAGATTGAATCTGCGATGAGTGTAGTAATGAGAATACTCTTCTTCTTTCTCACTTATTCTCTCTATACTTTCTCTCTCTAGCTTGAATGAATTAAGTGACAAATCTTCAAGCACTAGGCCTCTATTTATAGAAGATTTCTAGCTTAGCACTTGAAATATGAAAAGGCAAGTGGCTTGACGACTGGTGATGTGAAAAGAAAAGTGGTTTGACGCCCGTAATGTGAAACGACAATTGGTTCAACGCCTGTAATGTGAAACGGCAAGTGGTTCAACGCCAGTAATATGAAACGGCAAGTGGTTTGACATCTGATAAAGGTAATTACTATTGACAAAGATAATTACTATTGACGAAGGTAATTAATATTGACGAAGGTAATTACTATTGATGAAGAGACTCTTAGAAGATGACATATGTGCCCCCCATAATATAACCAAACTTACCACAAACGTCTCATAATAGACTCTTTATATACATCAAGGATTGAATAAATATTACCACAAATCATTTTATTTTTAATCAACACATATTTAATCTTTCAACAATTATTAATCATTTATAAATTGTCGTCTCAATTATTGATTTAATAATATAACATATTATACAGATGATACTGTGACAATAATTGAATCAATAATATAAGAGATATGATGTAACAATTACTATAGCAATAATTGAGTATAGCTGAGTGACTTCTCACGTAAGCATCAATAATCAATACCGTGTGCTATTATGCAACCACGCATATTACTGTACTTTTACTACCGGGTAGTTCAACAGTTTTAACGGTAACATCTCCGCCGTTATTTTCATAAAATATTTTTGTCGTTTTCTCAATCCGACAATAATTCCGTTAATAGGGGTCCATTAATGATCGTGTCATCACGAATATTCCGCAACAAAAAGAATATTCCCCGACCAAACGAATATTTTATAACAACTTTCTTACTTTGCAAAATTTATAAATATTACCCACAACTATAACATTATATCAAATTTACTCCATAATATTCAAAAATAATATTTATAGAAAATTCATCTTTATTTATAAAAGTTGGGGTCTTACAACCACCCCTTCTTATGAAATTTTGCCCTCGAAATTAGGGTACATACCTGGTATGTCGAAGAGGTAAGGATACATTGATTTCATTTCAGATTCTAACTCCCAAGTCATTTCCTCAACATCGTGGTTTCTCCACAAAACTTTGACTTGAGGTATAACCTTGGAGCGTAGAATATGTTCCTTCTTATCTAAGATTTGAACAGGAACCTCTTCATACGTCAAATCTTTCGCTATTTTGTCTGGTTCTAACTCAATAATGTGGTTCGGGTCTTTCACATATTTATGTAACATGGATATGTGAAAAACGTTATGAACACGAGATATATTTGGCGGTAAAGCGAGTCTATAGGCCACAGTTCCTACTCGATCGAGGATTAAAAATGGGCCGATGAATCGAGGATTGAGTTTTCCTCTCTTTCCAAATCTCGTAACTCCTTTCCATGGAGCAACACGCAACAACACATGATCTCCTATATCGAATTCCATGTCCTTTCGATGAAGATCAGCATAACTCTTTTTTCGATCTTGTGAGGTTTTTATACGTTGTCGGATCGTTTGAATCTTTTCCGTAGTCATACGTACCAACTCCGGTCCCAACAACGTTGCTTCACTCACCTCATCCCAGCATACTGGAGAACGACACTTTCTTCCATACAATTCTTCGAATGGAGCCATGCCAATACTTGCTTGATAACTATTGTTGTAGGAAAACTCCACCAATGGTAAGAACTTGTCCCAAATTCCCTTGAAATCAAGGACACAGAGTCTTAATAGATCTTTAAGAGTTTGAATAGTCTCTCTCGATCGTCCGTCTGGTCTTCGAGGATGATATGCCGAGCTAAATCGTAAGTCTGTGCCCATAGCTTTTTGCAAACTAACCCAAAATCGTGAAGTAAATCTTGGGTCTAGATCGAAACTATGGATATCTTGGCACACCATGCGATCTTACAATCTCGTTTATGTACATCTGAGCAAGACGTTCAAGTGTATAAGTTTCTCGATTCGGTAAGAAATGAGCAGACTTGGTCAATCTATCAACAATGACCCAAATCGCATCTATGCCTTGAGAAACCTTAGGGAAGACCCGTGAATGAAATCCATGGTAATGTGCTCCCACTTCCATTCCGGAATTTCAAGTGGTTGCAATGGACCTTTTGGTACTTGATGCTCCGCTTTTAACTCGTTGACAAGTTAGACACCTTGAGATAAACAACGCTATTTCTCTCTTCATATTGCTCCACCAAAATGTATGATTTAATATCATGATACATTTTGGTATTCCTGAGATGGATTGCAAGCGGTGTGTTGTGCACCTCCATCATGATTTTATACTTTAAATCGGGGTTGTTAGGAACACACAAAGTCCGGAGTTGACTCGAAGTATTCTTCTTCATCGATCGATTCTTCCCTTGGCATAGCACCTTCTTGCACTTTCTTCCTCACACGCATAAGCTCCGGTGTCCGTAATTTGAGCAACTTTAACTTTATCGATTAAAGTCGATTTCTACTCGTATATTCGCCATCATCACATGGGTCCCCTGAGTCTTTAACTTTATCTCTATCCTTTGCAAGTCACACAAAATGGGCTCATGCGTTGACAATATCGCTTTTCGTGCTTGCATATGATCTTATACTCAATGCATCACTACCACGTTAAGCTTTCCGGGATAGTATTGGATGGTATGATCATAATCTTTCAACAGTTCAAGCCAACGTCATTGTCGCATGTTGGGTTCCTTTTGAGTAAAGAAATATTTGAGGCTTTTATGATTCGTAAAGATCTCCACCTTCTCCCCATACAAGTAATGCCTCCAAATCTTTAGTGCGAAGACAACAACTGCCAACTCTAGATCATGAGTAGGATAATTCCTCTCATATTCTTTGAGTTGTCTTGAGGCATAGGCTATGACTTTTCCATGTTGCATGAGAACACATCCCAACCCTTTGCCCGAAGCATCACTATAGATGACAAATCCCTCCGAGCCAGATGGAATTGTCAGAACAGGTGCCGAAATGAGTCTCCTCTTGAGTTCTTGAAAACTCTTCTCATATTCTTTGTGGCGACCCCAAATCCGGATACTTGAAACCCGAACTCGGTTCTCCACGATACCATTTCTTTAAGCTGAATAATACTAAATAATAATACATTCGAACTTAATTTACATACATCAAAGTTTACTTCCCCAGGTACGTGACCTTCAAATACATTCCTTACAATATCTGACAATAGATTCCATTGTCTTACTAACTATAACCATTAACTCATACTAAATCTCATTCGAATAGCTTTTCTTTTCCCTTGTTCGTGCCTGAGCCTTCAGGTCGATCGTACGTAACTGAAAACATTTAGTTTAAGCAAGGATGAGCATTTGAGTGCCCAGCAAGTAATAACAATTATATATATAAGCTGAAAGAATATAAGTATTCTCTTTACATAACACTTCTACAACGAATCAAAAGTTGTGAAGTAATCTGTACTGATAAAACATTCACATAACAACTCTCTTCCAAATTATTTAAATTTGGCTCTGGCTCTACCCATGAATAGGGTTTAAGGAACATACTATGAACATGGTTTTTTCATTTTGAAAAGGTTTAGCAGAAATTCATCCGCAAACCGTCATAACTTACGGGCACGGAGGGTGATCAGCCCCGTTGTACCCTGTATTGATCAATACTACATAACTTGAACGAAATTCATCGCTCACCCTTTGTCCGCCGAAGCGCATAAAAATTTTCCCATTATCGGGATGTTCATACATATGCACGGTTCCAAACCCAGAAGGTTTTAATCTTGCTCAACAATAATATGTAATTCAACATATATGTATACGGGTAATTGACAAAGGTATATCAACATGTGAATAAATGCCATGATTATCCAAGTGGGGACACTTGTATAACCATTTAGAAATCAACTTAACAGAATATATATCTGAGCTAACATGTTGATAATCAAAGCGTACATAATCTGTACAGGAATATAATAATTCTGAAACTTCTTACTCATGTCCATTGCATAAAGGAAATGCAAAGGTAAGATACTTGCCTGATTTGCTGATTACAAATCTCAACTTAGGTTTTATCTCTTTATCACAACCTATCAATAAGCAGGTCATTCGTTCGATTAGAACAATATATCATAACACATAGTACTGTCAATTACGGTCAGCACATAGTCTAATCACGTCATCACATAATCGCAGTGATCATACTTTTAGTTCATATTCTATACTTGAAATATTTTATACATTTTTCAAATATCTCACCCATGCTCTTACAGAAGTCTTTTCTTTCTATTATAGGGTCTGACAGTTGTCGGCGTACCGACAGCTTTATCGGGTAAATACTGAGTCTAAGACTCTTATTCTATACCTCAACATCTGTAAATATCAGACATTTTACTTTTAATCATTTTCGAATTTTCCGTAAATTGAAATATTTAAAAATAAATCAAATCCACTCAAGGGCTTATAGTGATATAACTGTTACTATGGGTGCTCTTCATCAAAATCTGGACTTCATAACCGGTTCTCTAGTCAGCTAGTTTGGCCGGCTATAACTTTCAAACATCGGAATCATAATTAAATGACTTAAACATTAAACAATTTGTTCGATTATCTGGTTGATCTTCCGCGGCTGGTTTTTGTTTTCGTCTTGGTGACATAATCGTAAATTATTCTTCATTTCCTTACATTCTAAGCCTCATCGTATACGTTCGATATATAACACAATTTTCTACTCAAATAATCATGTATTCCAAAATATTAAATTTTGAAACTTGGTTTACTATATTAACCAATATTCAGATAAATATCTGCTACCTTTATAACAACTTACTTCATTAATCCAACTTGTGACACTCATGGTACTTCCAACCATAGCACCTCACATTAATAGAACTTAACATACCATAGCACATATTGCTTTAAACATCAGCTATCCCTTTGTGACTATGAAAGTCGGGATTTAAAATCTTGACCAACATAAAAGTTGAAAATAGTTCATTACTTATCACACATATTACATTAAACATAACCCATACTACTTATCTACCAAGACTTTCTTCTCGGACATTCATTCTCTCGATGTCCTTCCATTCCACAATTAAAACATCCACCTTTCTTATATTTGGGGCAACGAGGAGAGGTATGTCCCTCACAGCCGCAAATATAACATATCTTCTTCCCTTTCTTCTTATCAGGTTTTCCTAAGTCAGGATCTTCTATCTTTCTTTTTCCCTTACGTCTCGGAGCTGCACACGATGTGTTGTTTGAGGCTCCCATCTGGTCAATTTGGATTTTGAGCTTATCTTGCTCTTCCATTATTTCTTTTAATGCTTTTCGCAGTTGAATATTAAGCAACTTTTCTATCTCCCACAACCTTTCTAGTGAAGAAACCTTGTTCTCCAGATCCTGCACTTTCGTTGATGCTTGAGCAGCTTCAACTTTAGTGTCTGAATCACTATCTGTCAAATCCACCATTTCTGGATCTAATACTACGTTTCCACTAAAGCCACCTCGTCCGATTTGGGTTCTTGGTAAGCTTCTATTTCAGCTGTTGGCCTCGATATTAGCTTGGGGGTATGGATCTGATCCTTCTTATTCCACATATCTTTTCCACCGGACATCTACATACATAAGTTACCCCGATTAGCATATATAGTATATATACAAAGAATCAAGAGTTTTATATCGTTGTCTCTTATTTTGTTTGACGATGAATTTATTCAATCCATCTCTATAAACACATCAACGCTTTATCTTTTCTCGCCGAAAGGCGCTCCATCCACTCAAGATCGAATCGTATGAAGGCGATGTCTAAAGCCTGCTCCAAGGTATATATCCCGGTGTCTTTGGCTTCTATCTCAACCTTCAATCGTCTCTATCTATATCTCCTCTCTGTTCCAACCTCCTCGTAACTCGCTAACTCCATTTGTGTTCGGTGAGCGGCGTCCTTGTCTTCTTGTTCCAAAATCGGAGAGTACGATTCTCAGTACCTCCCGCTCACACTCTAACCCTTAAGTCATCGCTCCTAACTATCAAATCTCTTATCATCTCACCGTCATGTACTCCTCGCTAGAGTCCATCGCCTCTTAGGTCAAGGAATTACTATCTTGACTTTCGTCATCCATCATATGACCACAATAAACGAGACAACATTAGTACCGAAATAAAATATATTCATCGATAAAATGAAGGAATATTTTATTTAGTACCACTAAAACTCGATGAATCTCTTCAACTCATCATATCCTATAACTTCTCACCAGAGTACTTCGTCTCCTGGTTCACTGAATATTTATCTTAACTTTCGTCCTCCATTCTACTAAGGTTATAATTCTTCACCAGAGTTCTTCATCCATTGAATATTTATCTTAACTTTCGTTATCCATTCTACTAAGGTTATAATTCTTCACCAGAGTTCTTCGTCCATTGTATATCTATCTTAACTTTCGTTATCCATTCTACTAAGGTTATAACCTAGGTTTCGCATTCCTAACGTTTATAACCTCATGACTTTGATACCAACTCGTGGTGGCGACCCCAAATCCGGATACTTGAAACCCGAACTCGGTTCTCCACGATACCATTTCTTTAAGCTGAATAATACTAAATAATAATACATTCGAACTTAATTTACATACATCAAAGTTTACTTCCCCAGGTACGTGACCTTCAAATACATTCCTTACAATATCTGACAATAGATTCCATTGTCTTACTAACTATAACCATTAACTCATACTAAATCTCATTCGAATAGCTTTTCTTTTCCCTTGTTCGTGCCTGAGCCTTCAGGTCGATCGTACGTAACTGAAAACATTTAGTTTAAGCAAGGATGAGCATTTGAGTGCCCAGCAAGTAATAACAATTATATATATAAGCTGAAAGAATATAAGTATTCTCTTTACATAACACTTCTACAACGAATCAAAAGTTGTGAAGTAATCTGTACTGATAAAACATTCACATAACAACTCTCTTCCAAATTATTTAAATTTGGCTCTGGCTCTACCCATGAATAGGGTTTAAGGAACATACTATGAACATGGTTTTTTTCATTTTCGAAAAGGTTTAGCAGAAATTCATCCGCAAACCGTCATAACTTACGAGCACGGAGGGTGATCAGCCCCGTTGTACCCTGTATTGATCAATACTACATAACTTGAACGAAATTCATCGCTCACCCTTTGTCCGCCGAAGCGCATAAAAATTTTCCCATTATCGGGATGTTCATACATGCCTGGTTCCAAACCCGAAGGTTTTTAATCTTGCTCAACAATAATATGTAATTCAACATATATGTATACGGGTAATTGACAAAGGTATATCAACATGTGAATAAATGCCATGATTATCCAAGTGGGGACACTTGTATAACCATTTAGAAATCAACTTAACAGAATATATATCTGAGCTAACATGTTGATAATCAAAGCGTACATAATTTGTACAGGAATAGAATAATTCTGAAACTTCTTACTCATGTCCATTGCATAAAGGAAATGCAAAGGTAAGATACTTACTCGATTTTCTTCGATTACAAATCTCAACTTAGGTTTTATCTCTTTATCACAACCTATCAATAAGCGTGTCATTCGTTCGATTAGAACAATATATCATAACACATAGTAATCTTGTCAATTACTGACAAGACATAGTCTAATCACGTCATCACATAATCGCAGTGATCATACTTTTAGTTCATATTCTATACTTGAAATATTTTATACATTTTTCAAATATCTCACCCATGCTCTTACAGAAGTCTTTTCTTTCTATTATAGGGTCTGACAGTTGTCGGCGTACCGACAGCTTTATCGGGTAAATACTGAGTCTAAGACTCTTATTCTATACCTCAACATCTGTAAATATCAGACATTTTACTTTTAATCATTTTCGAATTTTCCAGAAATTGAAATATTTAAAATAAATCAAATCTGTCACTCAAGGGCTTATAGTGATATAACTGTTACTATGGGTGCTCTTCATCAAATCCTGGACTTCATAACCGGTTCTCTAGTCAGCTAGTTTGGCCGGCTATAACTTTCAAACATCGGAATCATAATTAAATGACTTAAACATTAAACAATTCCATTATCATTAATAATTAATTAATATTAAATTATTAATGAAACCATTGCCAAAATATAAAAGTTATTTATAATAACTCAAACTAGTTTTAAAACATTTATATTACCCTTAAATGATTTTTAAAACAATTAAAATCATTTTAAATAATCACCATTAATATATAAATATTAATGTACTATTCATCCAAATATTAAAAGTCATTAATTATAACTTAAAATATTTTTAAATCCTTAATATCCTCTTTAAATGATTTTTAAATAAATAAAACCATTTTTAAACTATTTATTTAATATAAATATTAAATAAACTAAATATCATTAATATTATCTTAATATCATTAATATATTAAATTATTAATGAAATTATCCTTTAAATATTAAAAGTTATATTTTATAACTTAAAATATTTTTAAATACCTTAATTTCATTTAAAATGATTTTTATAATATTAAAATCATTTTTAAACTAAATTATTTAATATAATCATTAAATAACTTTAATATCATTAATATATAATTAATTAATGAAATTCATCACAAAATATTAAAAGTCATGGAAAATAACTCAAAATATTTTCTTATACCATAAAATATTTTTTCATGATTTTTCATGAATTAAAACTATTTTTAAATCATTTATTTAATATTATAATTAAATAAATAAATACCTTTTATATTTCAAAAATATTAAATATTTATGAAATATACTCAAAATAATTAAAAACTATTTTTAATTTTTAAAATAATTTTTCATAATTTATTTGGTATTTTAATAATTAAAACTAATTTTTCTAATTTTAAATTAATTTCCGTAAAATCGAGAAATTAAAATAATTAAAAGCGTAAGCTAAAGGCCCCTATAGTGACAGTGTAACTGTCATTATTGGTATTCTTGAGCCTACCTGAGATCTTCATAAGGCGTAACCGAGTGGCCTACTTTGACCGTGAATAACTCTCTCATCTTAACTAATTTGGACAATCTATAAATTGGGTCTTGTAGAGGAAATACAAGACTACAAGATCCAACAATCATAACCTCTAAACAAACATCGATCTGGATAAATCACCATCAAAGTAGCTACCAAAGTCGTTTCTTCACGAAGAACAGCTTGAGGTGCCTACTTTGGACCTCTATAACTTGATGATCGTAACGCGTTTATGTGATCTATCAATTCCGATTAGTGTATACAACATGTAGGAATACAACTCTAACACTTAACATCATCATAAAAACAAGAAATCAAGCATCTAAAGTATGGTCAAACCTTGTCATAAAAATTAACACTTAGAAAATTTCAGGCCGCCTGTAAATTTTTCGGTCAATGCCGGTCAACCCACTTTGACCTTAAATAACTCTTAATCAAGTAATATATATGGACTGATTCTTTTTGGAGGTTAAATACCACCTAACAAGATACACATATCAACCTTTAGAACACAAAAACATTAAAGATGACCAGAGATATAAGGTTCGACATTTGCCAAAAAATATTTTCGGACACTTAGAATATTTTACGGGTTTGAAAAAGCAATGGTCAATCTTTAAATTCAACCCACTTTGACCGCTTATAAATCCCGATCTACAATAGATATGAACTTGATTCCTTTTGTAGGTTAAAGAACACATAACAAGATACACCTAACAACTTTTAAACAACACAAACAAAGAATAATCACAGAGATATAAGTCTTGACATTTGCCCAAAAATCACGTAATCTTTGGTTTTTCCAACTTGCTCAAATCTTCAAATTTGTGCACTTTGATGTTATGGGTCCGTGTTTTTACAACCCGTAACATTAATAGACTCCTTATTACACAACTTTAAACAATCAATTGCATCAATTAACATCGAATCGAAGGATTTCAAAATTAGGGATTTTAATACCTTTTTGCTTTGATTTTTGATTTCGATCCTTTGTTGTTGATCCCGGGCATTGATTCTTGATCATAACTTATCTCCTCACCCTCTCACACTCTAAAATTCGGATTTCTAGAGAGAGGGTTGCTTTGGGAAAAATGAGAATTAAAGTAGCCTTTCTCTCTTTTAATCTTGAAATAATTGATGTAAGGATGCTAGATCCGAAATGGGTGTCCTTTATAGATCGACGGTTGTGATTTTCCACCACCGGTGTTGGTTTGCAAGATTGGATAAGATTTTCTACCAATTACTCACCAATAATGCACTAAAGTGGACAAAAGGGCAAAATGGTAATTTCCCTTCCAATAATTGATTCCTTCCTTTAATAATGCACAAGGGCATTTTGGACTTCTCTCTTTCACTAGTAAGGGCATTATAGACATTACCCATAACCATTAGGGTTTATTACTTTAGATTTTAAAATTCCATAAATAATATAACTAATAATACACTAAAAGGGTATTTTGGTAATTTCACATATAATTTCAAGGGCATTTTTGTACATAGCAATTAAATGTAGTATTTAATCACTAGATGGTAATTCTTATCATTTACCAATTAATTTCTATCATTTGGTAAATTACAACACTTGTACATTAACATCGAAATTAAACCCGATAATTTTAAAGTAGGGTTTTCTATAGAAAATTAGGGTTTTCTAATTATGGTTTCTTAACGCCATCAATTAGGGTTTCTAATTGACCATTAGAGTTCTCTAATTATCTGTGTATGTTCTAACACAGTCATTACAATCTCTAACTTCAACCGATTAGGGTTGTAATAATTAGGGTTTGTCCTAATTATCGACAAACAACAGTAATTAGGGTTTTCTTCTAATTACCGACATCTTATACACAAGAACCTTCATATACACAAGAAACTTCATATACGGTCATTACTCGGTCATTTCTCATAACTAAGTTTAATAATTAGGGTTTCACAAAGTACGGTAATATGCTATGACCTAATCAATCGTCATTGCTTCAATATTATATCTGTCTCACATACACAAAGACATAATTATTGTAATCAGTAAAATCATTATAACAATAATATAATATTATTATTCTCATCTCTTGATCACAATCCCAATTCAGGGTTTGGATCTCATATCTGACTTCTCTTTCGCATATCAAGTTAAAATACTTGATTTAAAGCCAATGTCTAACAATTCCTGAAGTTGGGTCTTTAACTCCTGAAGTTCAATAGGAGCCATTCGATATAGGGCTTTGGAAATGGGTTTTGTACCGGGTTCAAGGTCGATACAAAATTCAATTTCACACTCAGGGGGTAGGCTAAGAAGTTCTTTGGGGAATACGTCAGGAAATTTATTAACAATAGAAATATCGTTAAAAACTGACGTATTTTTGTTTAAATATGTGACATGAGCTAAGAAAGCTTGACATCCGTTTTTCAATAAACGAATAGCTTTATGGCTTGAGATGACCGTGATTGATTTTAATGGTTTGGTCGCTTGAATTCTCATAATAGGTTGATTAGGAATATGAAAACTAACAACCTTACGAAAACAATCAATTTTTTTATGATGAGTAGTTAACCAATCAATCCCTAGAATAACGTAAAATGCAAGTATTTTCAATGAAATAAGATTTACAGGTAATGTCAGGGTACCGATTTGAACCAAACAAGACTTATAAACAGTGGATTTAATGAAGGTTTCTCCCAACGGAGTTTCCACAGATAAGTCAAAGTCTAATTTCTCCGGAGTCAAATTTAATCGATGAGCGCAAGTAGGAGAAATAAAAGAATGGGTAGAACCGGTATCAAATAAAGTATAGATTTCGTTAGAGTTTATGATAAACTTACCCGTGATGACCTCATTCTGCTCCTTGCTTCACGGGAGGTCACAACAAACGCTCTCCCTCAGACTACTGGGTTTTGAATTTTTTGGGACGGCCTTTGGTGCCTCCATCCTAGCTGAATTTGTCTTCGGTGAACGACAAAATCAGGCTAAGTGACCTTCTCTTCCCCAATTATAACATGCTTTGGACGGCATCACGTAGTTTGGACTGATGTACCCCTCCCCTCAGCATTTGAAATATATGATAGGTGGTCGTTCTCCTTCCTTAACGACAGGTGCTGGTGCTAACGTCTTTCCATCATTGTTGAATCTCCTCTTCTTGAAATGTCCATTCTTATTGTTTTGGCTCTGATTACCACCGAAGTGGTTACCATTTCTGGCCTGTTGATTCCCTCCACGCTTGTTGTCACCGCTTCGATGACTGCTCTCGCTGGTAATATCATTTTTCCAGCTGCTCTCTTTTAGTTGCGTTGACTCGTTATCGCGCTCCACTAACTGAGCCCTATTTACAACATCTGAATATAAACACACTTTATGAGAAATAAGATGTTGACGTATCTCTGGCTTCAAACCTCTTAAAAACATCCGTGTCATTCTCTCTTCATTATCAACCAAGTGGGACGCAAACCGGGATAACTCCGCAAATTTAGCCTCTTATTGCGACACGGTGATATTGTTTTGTTCCAATTTGATAAACTCCACCTCCTTCATGTGATTAATACTTTCGGGAAAGTATTTGTCGTTGAACAACTCTTGGAACTTCTCCCAAGACATCTTCAGTATGGCAGGTTGAGTACGTTTTACCAATTCCCACTAGTAATCTGCCTCTCCGCGCAACATAAAGGTGGCAAAGGGAACCTTTTGCTCCTCGGAGCATCCCAAGACATCAAATATCTTTGTGATCTGCTTTATCCATGCTTCCGCCATAAGTGGTTTTGGCTCTCCCTTAAACTCCGGTGGTCCCAGCTCCTTGAACTGTTTAGCGGTGACCGCCCGAGAGTTTCCAGTGTTTCCACCTACATTTTGGACAGGAGCCGCTCTCGCCTGCTGTTGCATGAATTGCATAAAGCCCCTGAACATTTGATCATTCATCATTTGGTCAGTGTTGTTGTTTGTATGAGGATTGTCGCCTTCCTGATTCACATTATCCTGATTATTGATATGTGGTGAATCAACGGTCGCCTGTGCTCCATTGCTATTCTCAATATTCTCGGATGTCATTTTTAGATACTGCCATAAAACAAAGGTTAATTGACATGTAACATATTATCTCTAAATTCTGACCGACCAATTAAATACCACATAAACTTAGGCAGGTCATACTAGCGAATGAATTCCCCGTCTCTCCCCTCCTAGTACTATTCTCACATCTTAGCCAGGGATCATATCCCTAAGCTTTGATACCAACTGTGACGCTCCCAAAATTAGGTATACATCACCCATCTTGGGTCATCAGATACATGGTACAAAATTCAAATACAACTTACTAATACAACTGCCGTGTACAATACGACAAAACATAATCATGAGTTTGAATACAATTATTGTCTACTAGAGATTATACAAACTCAAAAGGAGTCCTCATTACAATTATTAACACACTATTTCACAGAATAGTGAGGACTACTAATGTTATCCTCTAGACCGTCACTCCATTCCCCGACTAATCTCTGCTATGTTCTCATTTCCTGAAGATAACAATGAAAAAAAGGGTGAGCTCAACTAGCCCAAGAAGAAATATTATGACTAAGATAATGCGTAATAAATTATCGTTAGCCTTCAAATGATGTTAAACCGATAAAATATAACAACATCAAGTTTAATCTGCAGTAGAACAAGCAATCCATTAAAAGAGTCAAGTAGAGAATAAAATCTACTATCTTTTATGATTTAAAAGGTTTTTATGACTTTTATCATTGGGACTTAGCTTAATAAATAATCCACATCATCGAATCACCCTCGTGACTACTACTAAGGATATTCTTTAGTATCACGACCACAAATTATCCATGCACTACTGTACCAAGGACATTCGTGTATTCATTAATGGTCATGATCATGCCAACAATCGTCCATCAATGCACTACACGGCCAATGACAATTTTACTACATCATTTGTAATATTACGGTCATGATTACACCGAATAATCCCTGGTCATAATCTTACCAAGTCCATCTATGCACTACAGGCCACATATGACTTTCAACATAATATAAACATTAGGATGATTACAATGATATAAGAATTCAATAAAACAAGTTCAAGAATTAATTTATCTAGGAACTAATAACGTCCAAATTGTCAACATGATACTGCTTTGTAGAGTAAAATTTAAGAATGCTCAGAAAAATATTTCCATGAAAAGATACTAGATGAAGCGCAAATATCAAAGATATTCCACTAATTTCATGGAGTATAAAAGTCAAAGTTTTAACCAACTGAGTATAATAAAGAATGGAATAACAAAAGAAATCACCATACATGCGATAGACCACACATGCAAAGTTATTCCAATGTAATAATAAATAACGGAAACCAGTCCCACAGAAACACATGCAGTACATGTTATTCCAGCGAATAATAAAGAATGGAACTAGGTCCGACGTGAAAACACACAAACAGGATGTTCCAATGTAATAATAATAAAGAGAGCGGAACCAGTGTGTCCTGTAAAAACACATGCATGAGGATGTTCCAATAGAATAATAGAAGAATGTCACTAAGTATAGGGTAAACCGCGTATACATGTTATTCCAATAGAATAATAAGCAATTGAATAACAACAGTTCTCTTCATGAATAAGAAAGAATAACACCCCTTACATTAGTAGTAGATTGAATACTGCAGTAGTGTAGTAACAGAATACTCTTCTTCTTTCTCTCTTATTCTCTCTATACTTTCGCTCTCTATAGCTTTAATAAATTCATGAAAAATAATGAAGCACTAGGCCTCTATTTATAGAAGATTTCTAGCTTAGCACTTGAAATGTGAAAAGGCAAGTGGCTTGACGACTGGTGATGTGAAAAGAAAAGTGGTTTGACGCCCGTAATGTGAAACGACAATTGGTTCGACGCCTGTAATATGAAACGACAAGTGGTTTGACGTCTGGTAAAGGTAATTACTATTGACGAAAAGACTCTTAGATGATGACATATGGCCCCCCCATAATATAACCAAACGTTCCACAAACGTCTCATAATAGACTCTTTATATACATCGAGGATTGAATAAATATTACCACAAATCATTTTATTTTTAATCAACACATATTTAATCTTTCAACAATTATTAATCATTTATAAATTGTCGTCTCAATTATTGAATTAATAATATAACATATTATACAGATTATACTGTGACAATAATTGAATCAATAATATAAGAGATATGATGCAGTAATTACTATAATAATAATTGAGTATAGCTGAGTGACTTCTCACGTAAGCATCAATAATCAATACCATGTGCTACTATGCAACCATGCGTATTACTGTACCTTTTACTACCGGGTAGTTCAACAGTTTTAACGGTAACACCTCCGCCGTTATTTTCATAAAGTATTTTTGTCATTTTCTCAATCCGATAATAATTCCGTTATGGGGTCCACCAATGATTGTGTCGTCGTACGAATATTCCCCAACAAAAAGAATATTCCCCGACCAAACGAATATTTTATAACAACTTTCTTACTTTGAAAATTTGTAAATATTACCCACAACTATAACATTATATCAAATTTACTCCATAATATTCAAAAATAATATTTATAGAAAATTCATCTTTATTTATAAAAGTTGGGGTCTTACAGTAGCTATTTTAGAAAAGTCCGGAATGAACCTTCTATAGTATCCCGCTAACCCTAGAAAACTCCGAACCTCAGTTGGCGTTTTCGGTTGTTCCCATTCGTTAACTGCTTCTACTTTTGCCGGATCTACGGAAAAGCCATCCTTATCAAAAACATGCCCTAGAAACTGCACCTTCTCAAGCCAAAATTCACACTTTGTTAATTTCGCATACAACTTCTCCTTCCGTAGTGTCTCCAACACTATTCTTAAATGTTTCGAATGATCTTTTGGCGTCTTTGACTAGACTAGAATATCATCAATGAACACTACGAAAAACTTGTCCAAATATTGTTTGAACACTTTGTTCATCATATCCATAAATACGGCTGGCGAATTAGTCAACCTAAACGACATTACCAGAAACTCGTAATGACCATAACGAGTTCTGAATGCCGTCTTAGGTACATCTTCCTTCCTCACCTTTAACTGATGATACCCCGTGCGCAAGTCTATTTTAGAAAAATACTTTGCCCCTTTCAGAAAAGGGTATCTATTCTTAATCGTTAACTTGTTCAACTCTCGATAATAAATACAAAGTCTTAACGACCCATCTTTCTTCTTTACAAACAACACTGGTGCTCCCCAAGGAGACACACTTGGTTGAATGTACTTCCTGTCTAATAGTTCTTGTAATTGAACCATTAACTCCTTCATTTCGACTGGCGCCATTCGATATGGTGCCCTTGAAACTGGTGTCGTTCCCGGTAACAGATCAATTACAAACTCCACCTCCCTGTCCGGTGGAATACCCGGTAACTCATCCGAAAATACATTCGCGAACTCTTGCACAACAGGTATCTGATCCAAGGATGTTCCCACTCTTTGGGTATCCACCACATGGCATAGATAACCTACACACCCTTTTCTCAACATCTTCCTAGCTTGTGTCATAGACAAACAACAAGAGCGTCTCGGTGAATTACTACCGCAGAACACTACCTTGGTTTTCTTAGAAAGCCAAAGGTTTACACTTTTCCTATGGCAATATTTAATCGCCTCATGGTTCACCAACCAATCCATACCAAGAATTACGTCGAATTCTTTTAGCCTTATCGGTACCAAATCTACCGATAACTTATTCCCTCTAATTTCCACGCAGCAATTCTTATGAATATGTTCAATGGGGATTATCTCTTCGTTTTCTACCTTAACGTCTAAAGGTATAGGTAACTTCTTAGGGATTAAACCTAATCGCTTAGCAAATTCACATGCTATAAAAGAATAAGTAGCACCCGAGTCAAATAGCACATAAGCATTTATCTCATTGACCGGAATGATACCTGCTACCACATCTGTTGATGCAACCACATCTTGAACAGTCATATTAAACGTACGAGCTAAGGGTCTACCCACTGATGGTGTTGGTCCAGTAATGGCTAATTTAACACTACCAGAACCCTTATTCCCCTCTAAACCCTTCTTCGGGCAATTTCTTGCTATGTGGTCCATTGACCCATAGACAAAACACCCTTGGTTTTTCTTAGGGTTAGGAGAGTTGGCTGACAAATGCCCCTCCTACCCAAAGTTGTAGCATACTGCTTTCCCCTTTAAATAGGCTCCCATTGAGATTTTCCGCATGTCTTACACGCTTCCGTTCTCCGTTTGGGATCTCCCTGCTTTACCCCGGTATTCCCAGGGTTAAAACTCTTCCTCTTTTGCAAGTTGTCGCTTCCGCTGGCAACTTCAGCCTTATTACCACCTTCTAACTTACTCTTAATCTTCCATTCTTTGTGGTACTGAGACAAAGCCTCAGCACCACCTTCAGCTATTATCGCCTTCTACAGAATGGTCCCGTAGGAAGCACTCTGGAAAACCGATATCCTACTATAGAGCCAGGGTTTTAAGCCCTACTCAAATCTGCGCGCCTTTCTTTCCTCTGTATCCACCTGATGTGGAGCAAATCTCACCAATTTGTTGAACTTGGCGGCATACTGGGGAACTGTCATATCCCCCTTCTTAAGTTCTAAGAACTTAATTTCCATCATACCCTGCATGCTAGTAGGGAAACAGTTCTCGAAGAAAATCTTCTTAAAATGTTCCCACGTAATAGCCTCTGTCCTAGCCCCACCCTGGTAAGCTTCCCACCAGTAGTTGGCTTCCCCCTTTATCATGTAAGTCGCAAAAGAAGTCTTTTGCGCCTCAGCTACATTTGTTATCACAAACGCCTTTTCAATCTCTCTAATCCATGTCTGGGCTTCTAGTGGATTGTTGGTGAAAATCAATACGCTTAAAAACACGCAAGTGCACGTGGTCAACAAGTAATATAGTAGTGAATAAAGTATCGTTCCCACGAGGATAAAATATCAAGAATCTTAACTTCATAAGTATCAATTTTGTATTAACCTTAATTTTAGTAAACTAATCAATTCAATGGTTTTAAATTATATAAAAAAAACTAAATTATCATAGAAATTAACTATCACAAAACAGACACCAATAATGAAATCGGGAATTTCAAACAATAATTGGAGAATTAGACTTATGATTTCACCCTGAGCTTTACTCTGATTTTCAAACCTTTATTCCAACTCAATTCAATATTCCAGTTTATTAATCGAGAACACGAACGTAGTAAGAGCCACCTCTCGATGCACCAATACCATATTAACATCAATCCATAATTAAGATAAAAATCCGTTAAACACCTAAATTAACCAACTCACTATATCTCTATGTGAACTGCAATAAAAAAGGTTGAAGTTTAAGATCTCTATACGATTACATGCGATGTCAAGCGTATCTCTACCTTAACAATAATCACAAATGCTTATCGACAAAATTCATAACACATGCTATATTAACTAGGTCAGATTGAATCTCTCTCTCTCGATTCCTTTCAAATCCATAAAGAACTGTTGATCAGGCAATTCATAAATTCACGCACAAATTAACATAGATAAACTGAAAATATCTTATTGAATTGAAAATCAAAGTTATAGAATCATCGTTACGCCCAAAGATCCATCACAAGTCTAATAAATAAATTAGTTCATAACGAATGAATTAAAAACTGAATAATTTGTTGAAAACATCATCCCAATTACAAATAGATGAAAGAAAAGAGGAATTATGGAAAATCCCTTCACGTAGCCTCGATTTGCAACCGTCGTGATAATCTCTAAAAATTACTCCTCCAACGTTCGCTCTTCAATCCTTGAAATTGCTCTTGAATTCTTCCTTTGTGTTGTATGATCGTTGTTTTTCTACGTAAAAGCAAGCTCTCCTCTCTTCTGGTCGAGTCCTTCTTTTTATTAGAGTCCAAACGCACCAGCCAAGCCCAACAAATCGAGCCCCAACAGAAGTCGAAACCAAACAGGACAGCTGCAGGAAACGGGACCCCCGCCCCGGCGGGGGGTACAGGCACAAACAAGCCCGCCCCGGCGGGCATAGCTACTGTCTTCAAATTTTTCAAGCTCCAACTTTTTTCCACTTTTGCTCCAAAAAATCCGCCTTTCCTCACCAATTGCATCCATGACCACCCTACACATAAAATATCACAAAACGAGTAAAAACGAACACAAAACATGAAAATTACTACGAATTTAAACTTGAAATGAATATTGATTCGTGTATATAAAATCCACTTATCAAAATCCCCCAAACTTAAACCGTGCTAGTCCTCGAGCACAAAACAGCTACATGCAATGAAATGCAATAATCTAAATGCCTAAAAATCCAACAACATCGCATACACTAACTTATCCCATCGGCCTCAGAGAAAACAAGCAACTTTACAGTACAAATTATCATACCCAAACCACAATTACGTATTAATTCTCAATTCTTGAACAACTATTACTGGTATAGCGTGCGTGTGTGATCAACATCCAAGATAACTGATACGGACCCAAATTCAATACATAAACAACTTCTTAGAAGGAATTATACAGTGCAAACTTAAAAATCTCAAAGATAGGCACGATTCAACTAAAATTAAACTTAACCAAATTCAAGGATACATGCAAGATACTTATACTTTCTCTTCTTCTTTTCTTTTTTTTTCTATACGGGGGCTTTTTGCACTTTTCCCGTTTTATTTTTATCTCTTTTTTTTTCTAAATATACAAAAATGACTGTGTAATGTCTCATCCCATTAGGCTTACAGTGTTACCCCTTAGCGAGCTTTCGACAAACGACTCCAAGACCATAGAAGACCTTAGGGCACTAGGTGTAAAGACAATCCCCTCGGGCGTACTTGCTCAAGTAACAGAGGCCCCGAAACAAGAGTAGTCACCATGTATACCCTATGTATTTTTTTTCTTTTTTTTTATATATATACTTTTTTAGATAAGCTTATGTACCCCACATTTATTCCCCCAAACTTAGGTTCTTGCCTAATTTAAGCCTTTACTACCTAACCTTGTCATTTTTTGGTTCACCCTAGCAGTATCTTTTAGAAACATTTTATGTATTGATTTGAACTGACCGGTCAACAAAGCTGTTATTAGTGCTATCCTTTTTATAACAGTTTCAAACAAGTCCAAGAATCGATTCATAACAGTAATTATATCACAGTTCTAATAATCCATAATATATTGGTTAACTTATTCACAATCTCATCATTGGCCAGAATAACCTGTAGAATGCAACACCATTGGACATATGCAAACAAACTATTTAACTATATATATATATATTGTTTTTTATCATATATATATATATATATATATATATATATATTAACTGAAAAGTAAAATCCTATAGTATAATGCAAAACTAGATATTAAAACAAAAATTTAAATCCCCCAAACTTAACTAAGACAATGCCCTCATTGGATAAGAATAAAATGCAAGAGGACTTCCCTGGAATTGTCTAAGTCTAGGGCGGTGGTTGGTGCTCTTCTTCATCGGAGTCACTAGGAGGAAATCGCGGTAATGGACCGGGTTGTTGATACGGAAATTGGGCCGCCGGGTTAAAACTCTGAAGTGTTGTGTTGAATGAGGCGAAAGACGCGTTCATGGCATCGAACATATGATCTTGGCAAGATCGCTAATCGCCAAGATTTCGGCAAGATGTCGCCCTAGTATGCGCATTCATTTATTTCTGGAGCTCAAGGAACTGAGTACTAAAAAATGCCTCAGTCTGCAGAACCTACTCGGTTCCTTGATCTCCCATTGTGTTACCTCATCCCCCGAGGTATCTTCGGCATTGACTTCGTCTTCCGACGCCGATGGAAAAATAAAACCTAACCCCCATGGATGTGACTCTCCTCCACCCCACAATGAATACCGCGTAATCATTCGTGAATCAAGGAAAGCAAGCGGCGGTTGAGTTGGCTCATCATCAGAATAACGCACGCACCGGCGTTATGCCAAGACAACGCATATAGAAGTGAAGGTGTGGCAACCCGCTCGAAAAAATTTCAGCGTAATCAAGTGGCGAGAGAAATCGATGATAGCCCCGACGTCGATAATGAAGTCCTGCACAATGGCGTATAACAGTAAGGCCTTCTCTTTGGTGACGTCCGAAGTGTGTTGGGACGGAAGCAATTTCTCACATAAAAATGCGTACCATATCTTTCCATACCGGCTTAAGTCCTTGCTACTGAACACTGTTCCTCCCTTCCTCCCTTTGGTCCAAGATGTGCTCGGCTTTGTCAAATTTTTAATAACCTCCTCATAATCCGGGTAAAAATCCCTCATTTGGACATACTGACAATGGCGTGGCACCCGCAACTGATAGTAAGCGTTGATTGCATCATCACTAAATGGAACCATTCGACCCCGCACAAACGTTTTGAAAGGAGCTTTGTCTTCGGCGTTTGCATAGAATTCCTTGACAATATTAACCACTGCGGGTGTCGGATGTTCGGTGAATTTGATCCACCCCTTTTGGTGAATTTGGGAGATCATTTCTCCGTCGTTCCCCTCGGGGGCCAACCCACGTTCCGGTGTAAGTGCCTTAGATTGCATGTACTCATCATAATTGGCCGACGGACGGCGGCACACTCACAAATTCATGACTGGTCATAGGTAGTTGGCAGTGGAGCGGCGCTTGAACTCGCCCCTCGTTGGTGTTTGGGTGTTGGTTGAGATGCCATTGAGTTTCAGTAGTGAACTCTTGCTAGTAAACACTGATGTACCCGAAAACTTGGTTCAAACAATTTATCAAATACTTGGCGTGCGGTTGGGTTAAGTTACACAATTTTTGAATTTTGAACTTGGAAATTGGTGTATGTGGTAGAGATGAGATGAAGCCTTGACACTATAACCACTTACCCTCAAGTGTGTGTATCTCAATATCTTTAAGAATTCGAGTGTAATGGTGTTGAATATGGGAAGTATGGGGTAGGGTTTATATAGAGTGATATGGGGGAGATGAAGTGGTGGACGGGATTGAAGTCCTGTGAATGGGGAGTGGGGATGCAGTTTGTGATGTGGGTAGTGGGTAGTAGTTGTTTGGTAGGAGATAACAATATGGTTTATTGAGGGAGAGTAAGAACAAAGGAGTAGGCGTGTATGTGTGTGGGAGAGATGGCTGAGATTGTGCCTTATAAAAGGCGTGTTCCTTGATTTGCCAGACCCCTACCCGTGGGGTACTAAGTTAAAAAGTTTCATTTTATGCCAGATGTTTAATCGTAAAAATTTTGGTCAAAAATTTTTAGATGCAAAATTTGCCGATTTTCCGCCATTGCATAGGCGTTGTTGCTCTGAGTCATGTTGGACCTCTCCTGAAACCAAAAATATGCAATATGTTAGATTAATGACGACTTGGAGTTTCAATGAGATTTTTAGTACTTTTCAGAGATTTGAGCAAAACTTAATAATTAACAAGTCCTAACTACTGCTTCATAAACTACATCCTAACAAATTAAACATGAACTATGAAAAATAAAGAACGATTGGGTTGCCTCCCAATTAGCGCTTGATTTTAAGTCGTTCAAATTTGACCACCCCTCGCTTTATCTTGTGTATCGGCGAGGGTAATGTTGTCGGCGTCCCAGTTCGACTCGCCACCCCCGTAATGATTTATCCGTTGACCATTGACTTTAAATGTTTCTAACGGATTCCAACTGTAGAGTTTAATGGCGCCATGAGGAAATAATCATTTTATTGTTAATGGTCCCGACCATCTCGACTTAAGCTTTCTGGGGAACAAACGCAACCGTGAATTGAATAGGAGGACTGCTTGACCAGGCTCGAATGTTCGTTGCACAATTTTCTGGTCGTGCCATCTTTTAACTTTTTCTTTGTATAGCTTGGCATTCTCTTAGGCTTGGAGGCGGAATTCGTCGAGCTCATTTAGTTGGAGTAGCCTCTTTTCTCCTACCGCGGC
Source organism: Panax ginseng (assembly GCA_020205605.1). Taxonomy (NCBI): domain Eukaryota; kingdom Viridiplantae; phylum Streptophyta; class Magnoliopsida; order Apiales; family Araliaceae; genus Panax; species Panax ginseng. Next base: position 55,041,874 of record CM035138.1, on the reverse strand, counting down.
TTGATCAAAATTCAATTTCTGTATGGCCCAGTAAGCCTTGTGTTGTAGCTCCACCGGTAAGTGACATGCCTTTCCGTACAATAGTTGATAAGGTGACATCCCGATTGGAGTTTTGTATGCAGTTCGGTATGCCCATAATGCGTCGTCCAATCGAAGTGACAAATCTTTCCGACTTGGATTTACAACTTTCTCCAATATCCTTTTAACTTCTCTGTTCAATACCTCGGCTTGCCCATTAGTTTGAGGGTGATACACTGTAGCCACCTTGTGATTGACCCCATACTTAGCCAGAAGAGCTGTAAATGACTTATTGCATAAGTGACTGCCTTCATCACTGATTATTGCTCTTGGCGTGCCAAACCTCGTGAAAATGTTTTTCTGCAGAAACTTGAGGACCACCTTGGCATCATTAGATGGTAATGTTGCAGCTTCAACCCATTTCGAGACGTAATCCACCGCGAGCAGAATATACTGATTGCTCAAAGACGACGGGAATGGTCCCATGAAATCGATGCCCCATACATCAAAGATTTCCACTTCAAAAATTGTTTATAGGGGCATCTCATTCCGTTTCGATATGTTTCCCACCCTTTGGCATCTATCACACGTTTTCACAAATTGGTGGGCGTCTTTGAACACCGTAGGCCAATAAAACTCGGATTGAAGAACTTTCGCCGCGGTGCGCTCACTCCCGTATTGTCCATCGTATGCCGATGAATGGTATTCTTGTAATATGTTGTGGACTTCACTGTATGGGATACATCGTCGAATCATCTTATCGACACATTGTTTGAATAAGTACGGTTCATCCCACATGTACCACTTGACATCATGCAGAAACTTCTTTTTCTGTTGTCGTGTAAGATCCAGTGGAAGCATCTTGCTTACCACATAATTCGCTAAGTCTACATACCACGAAAATTCTGCATTCACCCCAAATAACTGCTCATCCGAGAATGTCTCATTGATCACGCATCTATCATCATCCTTTTTCTTTGGATTTTTCAGCCTTGAAAAATGATCGGCAACTTGATTCTCCGTCCCCTTTCTATCTTTAATTTCTAAATCAAACTCTTGAAGTAGGAGAATCCATCGGATAAGGCGTGGCTTAGCATCTTTTTTCGCGATTAAGTACCGAATCGCCGAATGGTCTGTGTAGACTATTACCTTAGTCCCGATCAAGTTTGCCCGAAATTTGTCGAACGCGTATACCACTGCAAGAAATTCCTTTTCCGTAGTAGTGTAGTTCATTTGAGTCTCTGTGAGTGTTTTGCTTGCATAGTATATGGTGTGAAACACCTTATCTCATCTTTGGCCCAAAACAGCCCCAATCGTATAGTCGCTCGCATCACACATAAGTTCGAATGGCATTTTCCAGTCTGGTGCGACTATCACGGGGGCTGTAGTTAATTTCTTCTTCAATAGGTCAAATGCGGACTTACATTCCACAATAAAGCTGAAAGTGGCATCCTTTTCTAAAAGACTGCATAGAGGTTTTTCAATCTTAGAGAAGTCTTTTATGAATCTCCTGTAGAATCCAGGATGCCCCAGAAAACTTCTAATTCCCTTAACTGAGTCCGGTGGAGGTAGTTTCTGGATCGTGTCCAACTTTGCCTTGTCCACCTCCAATCCTTGAGCCGACACCTTATGTCCCAAAATTATGCCCTCTTCAACTATGAAGTGGCATTTTTCCCAATTCAGTATAAGGTTTGTATCCTTACACTGCTGCAATACGATGACCAGATTCTCTAACCAAGTGTCAAAATTGTCCCCATAGACCGAGAAATCGTCTATGAATGCTTCAACGTTCTTCTCCACCAATCCGAGAAAATAGCCATCATACACCGCTGAAAAGTTGTCGGTGCATTGCACAGTCCGAATGACATTCTCCTGAATGCAAAGGTGCCGTAAGGGCAAGTGAATATTGTCTTTTCTTGATCCTCAGGAACGATGGAAATCTGATTATATCCCGAATATCCATCTAATAAGAAGTAAAACTCATGTCCCGCTAACCTGTCTAACATTTGATAGATAAAAGGTAGCAGGAAATGATCCTTCCGGGTTGCCTTATTCAATCTCCTATAATCGATGCACACCCTCCAACCTGTTACTGTCCTTGTTGGAATTAACTCGTTGTCCTTATCCTGAATTACCGCCGTTCATTCCCCTTTTCTTAGGCACACAATGAATCGGACTTACCCATTTACTGTCGGAAATTTGATATATGACACCGGCATCCAATAATTTTAGAATTTCCTTCTTGACTACTTCCTTCATGATTGGGTTAAGTCGACATTGATGCTCCACCGAAGGACTTGCATCATCCTCTATCAGAATCTTGTGCATGCAAAATGATGGGCTAATGCCTTTTATATCCGCAATCGTCCATCCAATCGCTGATTTGTGATCCCTAAGCACCCTCAGCAACTTTTCTTCCTGCAATTCGTTAAGTGCAGCAGAAATAATTACAGGTAAAGAATTTAAATCGCCTAAATACGCATACCTGAGATGTTTAGGGAGTGGCTTAAGTTCCAATGTCGGTGGCTCCTCCAATGATGGTTTCAATTTTTCTGCAACTGTCTCCCCGGTGCACAGAGGTTCAACCGGTGCTCTGAATCGGCTAACTCGTGGCAAAGAGTCTAGCATCTGTAATAAGTCCACAAATTCTGGGTCGTCTTTTCTTCATCCCCCAATAAGGTTGTTTCTAACGGATTATTGATCAAACTCTTGTTAATATCTTCGCTGGTAATTTGCTCAATTAAATCCATTCGATAACACTCTTCCTCGTCCGTAGGATGTTTCATGGCCTTGAACACATTGAATTTTACTTCTTGATCTTGGATCCTCATTGTCAGTTCTCCTTTTTGCACGTCTATGAGTGTCCGTCCCGTGGCAAAGAAGGGTCCCCTAGGATGATCGGGATGTTCTTATCTTCATCGAAATCCAGTATGATAAAGTCCGCAGGGAATATGAACTTATCCACTTTTACCAAAATGTCCTCTACAATGCCTCTCGGATATGTGACTGACCTATCCGCCAACTGCAATGAAATGTTCGTAGGCTTTGGCGCGGGCAAACCCAATTCTGAATATACTAATAATGGCATCAGGTTTATACTTACCCCCAAATCACATAAGCACTTATTAAAAGACATCTTCTCGATCGGTATGCGGGATAGTAAAGCTCCCCGGTCTTTTAGTTTTAGTGGAAGCTTTTTACGTAATAATCGCACTACACTCTCTGTTAGTGCCTTTGTTTCAAGTCTTCCCATTTCTTCTTCCTCATGTAATTCCTTCATAAACTTCGCATAACTCGGCATTTGTTCTAGGGCCTCACGAATGGGATGTTAACTGGAGTTTCTTGAACACATCTAAAAACTTTGTGAATCGCTTATCGATTTACGATTTTGGACCCTCTCTTTGAAATGGCGGTGGGGATAAACAATCGGCATTTCATTGCTTAACTTTGTTTCCTCATTTTGTTACCTCCATCGCTGCGTTCATCACAAGAACTTTTTCCTCTAGTGTTGCTGAATTTTCTGCACTATTCCCACCGAGGTGTTTTCCACTTCTCAACATAACTGCTTGACATTGCTCATGATTACCCTTCGGATTTCTTTCGGTGTCGCTAGGTAATGTTCCTTGTGGTCTATTCTTTAATGCCAATGCAATTTGACCTATCTGATTCTCTATATTTTTGATAGCAATAGCTTGATTCTTCATAGCCAAATCGTTGCTAGTCATGTACCTTGCCCATGATTCCTCCCCATCGGATTTCCTGTCCTGCTGTTGAATCTGTTGTGGATGACTATGAAAACTAGGGGGATATGATGGTCGTGGAGCTTGAGTTTGCTGATTATTGCTCCATGAGAGGTTTGGGTGGTTCCTATTCCCCTGGTTGTAGGTGTTTTGGTAGATATTTTGCGGAATTCTGTTGTAGTTTCCTATGAACTAAAGCGGATCTTTGGATTTATCAGACACCGCTTCTGTCGGATGATCCTCGCACATAATTCACATACTACCATAACTTTCTTTGAACTTTTTCTTTGAACTTGAGCCCCTGCTATCGTATTCACCCTCTCATTCATCGCATCAAACTTCATGGATAGTGCAGAAAGAGTTGCTTGTATAGCTGTTACTCCATCTAATTCCAAGATCCTAGCCGCCTTTGCCTGTGTCATTCTTGCTGTGGGCCACTGGTAGTTATTTGCCGACATTGTTTCTATCAAATTGTAGGCTTCCTCGTAACTCTTAGCCATGAATGCACCGCCCGATGCCGCATCAATGCTAGTTCTAACATTTCCATGTAGCCCATTATAGAAGGTGTTCATTTGTAACCACTTGGGTAATCCATGATGTGGGCATTTTCTGAGTAATTCCTTGTATCTCTCCCATGACTCATATAGTGACTCTCCATTCTGCTGCTCAAACATTGTGATGTCATTCCTCATTTTCGCAGTCTTTGCCAGTGGGAAAAATTTGGCAAAAAATTTTTGAGCCAAATCCTCCCACGTAGTGATCGAACCCGGTGGTAAAGAATGTAACGCCTTGTCCCGTAAAGTGAATGGGAACAAGCAAAGTCTTACTGCCTCATCCGACACCCCATTGTACTTGAACGTGTCGCACATCTCCAGAAAACTGATCAAATGCTCATTCGGATCGTTGTTTGCCATTCCCCCAAACTGACATGAGTTCTGCATCATCTGAATGGTCCAAGGCTTTATTTCAAAAGTGTTCGCAGCTATTGCAGTCCTAGTAATGCTCGACTGCAGATCAGTCACCCTAGGTGTGGCAAAATCCCTCAACGCTTTCTGGTATTCGGCAGCCATCGTTTCTTCCTTATCAGAATTTTCGAATTCGTTCCTCGTTTCCTCAATCCACTTACTCAACTTTTGAAATCGTCTGTCAATGTCATCCTCAAAAGGAAGCAAGTCTGGATGTTTAGATCGTGTTTGCATAAACCAATATCGAAAACCTGAAATAGAGAAAACAAAAATAAAAATGTTTAAGTACAACTGGACTAATTAAACTGATATTGTAAAAAGAAATATTAAAATCTCGACTAAATTTTCCCCGTCAACGGGGCCAAAAACTTGTTGGTGAAAATAAATACGCTTAAAAACACGCAAGTGCACGTGGTCAACAAGTAATATAGTAGTGAATAAAGTATCGTTCCATGAGGACAAAATATCAAGAATCTTAACTTCACAAGTATCAATTTTGTATTAACCCTAATTTTATTAAACTAATCAATTCAATGGTTTTAAATTATATAAAAAAAACTAAATTAATAAAGAAATTAACTATCACAAAACAGACACCAATAACGAAATCGGGAATTTCAAACAATAATTGGAGAATTAGACTTATGATTTCACCCTGAGCTTCACTTTGATTTTCAAACCTTTATTCCAACTCAATTCAATATTCCAGTTTATTAATCAAGAACACGAACGTAGTAAGAGCCACCTCTCGATGTACTAATACCATATTAACATCAATCCACAATTAAGATAGAAATCCGTTAAACACCTAAATTAACCAACTCACTATATCTCTATGTGAACTGCAATAAAAAAGGTTGAAATTTAAGCTCTCTATACGATTACATGCGATGTCAAGCGTATCTCTACCTTAACAATAATCACAAATCTGCTATCGACAAAACTCATGACAAATGCTATATTAACTAGGTCTAGATTCGAATCTCCTCTCGCAGTTCCTTTCAAATCCACAAAGAACTGTTGATCAGGCAATTCATAAATTCACGCACAAATTAACATAGATAAACTGAAAATATCTTATTGAATTGAAAATCAAAGTTATAAAATCATCGTTACGCCCAAAGATCCATCACAAGTTTAATAAATAAATTAGTTTATAACGAATGAATTAAAAACTTAATAATTTGTTGAAAACATCATCCCAATTACGAATAGATGAAAGAAAAGAGGAATTATGGAAAACCCCTTCACGAAGCCTCGATTTGCAACCGTCGTGATAATCTCCGAAAATTACTCCTCCAATGTTCGCTCTTCAATCCTAGAAATCGCTCTTGAATTCTTCCTTTGTGTTGTATGATCGTTGTTTTTCTACGTAAAAGCAAGCTCTCCTCTCTTCAGGCCGAGTCCTTCTTTTTATTAGAGTCCAAACGCACCAGCCAAGCCCAACAAATCGAGCCCCAACAGAAGTCGAAACCAAACAAAGGCATACTACAGAACGGACCTCATTTTGGCAGTATAGCTCTTGTCTTCAAATTTTTCAAGCTCCAATGTTTTTCCACTTTTGCTCCAAAAAAGCCGTTTTTCCTCACCAATTGTATCCATGACCACCCTACACATAAAATATCACAAAACGAGTAAAAACGAACACAAAACATGAAAATAACTACGAATTTAAACTTGAAATGAATATTGATTCGTGTATATAAAATCCACTTATCAAAATCCCCCAAACTTAAACCGTGCTAGTCCTCGAGCACAAAACAACTTCATGCAATGAAATGAAATGATTTAAATGCCTAAAATCCAACAACATCGCATAAACTAACTTATCCCATCGGCCTCAGAGAAAACAAGCAACTTTACAGTACAAATTATCAAACCCAAACCACAATTACGTATTAATTCTCAATTCTTGAACAACTATTACTGGTATAGCGTGCGTGTGTGATCAACATCTAAGATAACTGATACGGACCCAAATTCAATACATAAACAACTTCTTAGAAGGAATTATACAGTGCAAACTTAAAAATCTCAAAGATAGGCACGATTCAACTAAAATTAAACTTAACCAAATTCAAGGGTACATGCAGGATACTTATACTTTCTCTTCTTTTTTTTTTCTATACGGGGGCTTTTTGCACTTTTCCCGTTTTATTCTTATCTTTTTTTTTTTCTAAATATACATAAACGACTGTGCAATGTCTCATCCCATTAGGCTTACAGTGTTACCCCTTAGCGAGCTTTCGACCAACGACTCCCATACCATAGAAGACCTTAGGGCGCTAGGTGTAAAGACAATCCCCTCGGGCGTACTTGCTCAAGTAACAGAGGCCCCAAAACAAGACTAGTCACCATGTATACCCTATGTATTTTTCTTTTTTATATGTATATATTTTTTTTTAGATAAGCTTATATACCCCACATTTATTCCCCCAAACTTAGGTTCTTGCCTAATTTAAGCCTTCACTACCTATCCTTGTCATTTTCGGGTTCACCCTAGCATTATCCTTTAGAAACATTTTATGTATCGATATGAACTGACCGGTCAACAAAGATTTTATTAGTGCTACCCTTTTTATAATAGTTTCAAACAAGTCCAAGAATCGATTCATAACAGTAATTATATCACAGTTCTAATAATCCATACTATATTGGTTAACTTATTCACAATCTTATCATTGGCCAGAATAACCTGTTAAATGCGACACCATTGGACATATGCAAACAAACTATTTAACTATATATATATATATTTTGTTTTTTATCATATATATTTTATATATATATATATATATATATATTTAACTGAAAAGCAAAATCCTATAGTATAATGTAAAACTAGATATTAAAACAAAAATTTAAATCCCCCAAACTTAACTAAGACAATGCCCTCATTGGATAAGAATAAAATACAAGAGGACTTCCCTGGAATTGTCTAAGAAATGCAAGGTGGTTGGACGCTTCTTCTTCATCGGAGTCACTAGGAGGAAATCGCGGTAATGGACCGGGTTGTTGATACGGAAATTGGGCCGCCGAGTTAAAACTCTGAAGTATTGTGTTGAATGAGGCGAAAGACGCGTTCATGGCATCGAACATATGATCTTGGCGCATCGCCAATCGTCGCATTTCCCGGCGTGCTGCCCTAGTATGCGCATTCATTTGATTCTGGAGCTCAAGGAACTGAGTACTAGAAAATGCCTCAGTCTGCGGAACTTGCTCGGTTCTGGCATCTTTGAATAGACTAGAATATCATCAATGAACACTACAACAAACTTGTCCAAATATTGTTTGAACACTCTGTTCATCATATCCATAAATGTGGCTGGCGCATTAGTCAACCCAAACGACATTACCAGAAACTCGTAATGACCATAAAGAGTTCTAAATGCCGTCTTAGGTACATCGTCCTTCCTCACCTTTAACTGATGATACCCCGTAGGCAAGTCTATTTTAGAAAAATACTTTGCCCCTTTCAGAAAAGGGTATCTATTCTTAATCGTTAACTTGTTCAACTCTCGAAGTCGATACAAAGTCTTAACGACCCATCCTTCTTCTTTACAAACAACACTGGTACTCCCCAAGGAGACACACTTGGTTGAATGTACTTCCTGTCTAATAATTCTTGTAATTGAACCATTAACTCCTTCATTTCGACTGGCGCCATTCGATATGGTGCCCTTGAAACTGGTGTCGTTCCCGGTAACAGATCAATTACAAACTCCACCTCCCTGTCCGGTGGAATACCCGGTAACTCCTCCAAAAATTCATCCGCGAACTCTTGCACAATAGTTATCTGATCAAAGGATGTTCCCACTCTTTGGGTATCCACCACATGGCATAGATAACCTACACACCCTTTTATCAACTTCTTCCTAGCTTGTGTCATAGACAAACAACAAGAGCGTCTCGGTGAATTACTACCGCAGAACACTACCTTGGTTTTCTTAGAAAGCTGAAGGTTTACACTTTTCCTATGGCAATCTATAATCGCCTCATGGTTCACCAACCAATCCATACCAAGAATTACGTCGAATTCTTTTAGCCTTATCGGTACCAAATCTACCGATAACTTATTCCCTCTAATTTCCACGTAGCAATTCTTTTGAATATGTTCAATGGGGATTATCTCTTCGTTTGCTACCTTAACGTCTAAAGGTATAGGTAACTTCTCAGGGATTAAACCTAATCGCTTAGCAAATTCACATGCTATAAAAGAACAAGTAGCACCAGAGTCAAATAGCACATAAGCATTTATCTCATTGACCGGAATGATACCTACTACCACATCTGTTGATGCAACCACATCTTGAATAGTCATATTAAACGTACGAGCTGAGGGTCTACCCACTGATGGTGTTGGTCCAGTAATGGCTTATTCCCCTCTAAACCCTTCTTCGGGCAATTTCTTGCCATGTGGTCCATTGACCCACAGACAAAACACCCTTGGTTTTTCTTAGGGTTTGGACAGTTGGGTGACAAATGCCCCTCCTGCCCACAGTTGTAGCATACTGCTTTCCCCTTTAAACAGACTCTCATTGAGATTTTTCGCATGTCTTACATGCTTCCGTTCTCCGTTTGGGATCTCCCTACTTTACCCCGGTATTCCCAAGGTTAAAACTCTTCCTCTTTGGCAAGTTGCCGCTTCCGCTGGCAACTTCAGCCTTATTACCTCCTTCTAACTTACTCTTAATCTTCCGCTCTTTGTGGTATTGAGACAAAGCCTCACCACCACCTTCAGCTATTATCGCCTTCTCCAGAATGGTCCCGTAGGAAGCACTGAAAACCGATATCCTACTATAGAGCTGTGGTTTTAAGCCCCGCTCAAATCAATGCTGCCTTTCTTTCCTCTCAGATCCACACGATGTGGAGCAAATCTCACCAATTTGTTAAACTTGGCGGCATACTGGGGAACTGTCATATCCCCCTTCTTAAGTTCTAAGAACTTAATTTCCATCATACCCTGCATGCTAGTAGGGAAACAGTTCTCGAAGAAAATATTCTTAAAATGTTCCCACGTAACAGCCTCTGTCCTAGCCCCACCCTGGTAAGCTTCCCACCAGTAGTTGGCTTCCCCCTTCATCATGTAAGTCGCAAAAGAAGTCTTTTGCGCCTCACCTACATTTGTTATCACAAACGTCTTTTCAATCTCTCTAATCCATGTCTGGGCTTCTAGTGGATCCGTCATTCCTCGGAACTCGGGAGGACCCACACTTTTAAAGTCCTTAAAGGTAGTTGTTCTTGCTATCCCAAGAGCTACAGGAATTCCACCCCCCCCCCTTTGTTAAAGGCAGCCGTTAATAAATTAACGAACTCTTGCATAGGGTTGTTAGGACCCCCCTGATTTTCATTATGAGACTCGGCCTCTTGGTTCCATTGTCTCCTTCTCGACGGCATAATTCTGATTAAATAAACAAAGCTTTGTTATTATCTATTTAACTACTCGGTTATCATTTTAAATTAACAACAACCATTCATACCACAACAAGCATGTTAAATAAAAACTTCATTATATAAATATGCTTTCATAGTCAAAACTATTTTCATCATGTTCCCTTAGCCAAAAGCTATTAAATACTATCCCGCGATTGCCTTTTACAAATGTTGGGATTTATAAAAAGACTACCCTTAGTTATACAAAAGAGGGTTTTAAGTCACTACTTATATACAAAAAGATCTAATGATCTACTAACACTGTCGAACGACATTCTCATATTTCTGATTTGCCAGAATTGACACTATATCTCGGCTTATTGTATGTCGAGTCTGCCCGTACTCAATAGAATAACAAGCAATTTTCAGCTTGAAATCCTCGTGAGCGCATTCATGGATGTATGACACCCTAGTTATTTCCTGGTCTTTCTCAACCAGTTTCTTTTGTAGCTCAAGGACCTCATCCTTATAGTTACGAGCCTTATCAGTCATAAGCACTTTTTCATCGTGCTCTAACTCAAAGTCTGCCTCTGCAGATTCTTTCGCCTCATATAAGGCAGTTATTTCCTCAATATGTGCCTCTACCTGAGTACGCCAATGCACATTCCTATCCAACACTGCCAGATACAATGCTCTAGTTGCATCCAGAGATGCTGGCTCCTGAGTAGGTAACACCGTGTTAATCGATGTCACCTCCATTTCCTCCTCCACATCTATCATCTCGTTAAGGTATGATGCCCATCCCATAGTCTCCTCAAAGTATTCCTCCTCAGAGATGTACTCCTCAATGTCTGAGTCGTCTAGTACAACTATCAGTACCTCCGCCACTGGCATTGGTACTACCTCAACTTGGTTAACTGAGTCCTCACTTATCATTTCCACGTTTCTAAACATCAAGCTATCGGTTGACATCTACAAACACATAACACATTGATTAGTATATAATACGCAATAGTATAAGCATAAATCACATTTAATATTTTTAAGATTAATTTCCATCTTTTAATCCTTTTGATACTGAGTTGTCTCAATATCTTATTAATTCAATGGACTTGAATTTCATTCCTCGGACTTTACCTTCCTTACGAGGTTATTAGCCTAAGTTTTCCCCCCCTTAAGTTTTATAACCTAAGGCTTTGATACCAACCTATGACGCACCCAAATTCGGGTATCTTCCAACCCGATAGATGGTGCTCCACTGTACTAACATCCATACAATCATTCCATTGAAATACAACAAAATGAAGGTAATTACTATCTTCTTATTACAATCAAAGTATAATCCTTCCCAGGTTCATAAACCGGTTACATTGTTCATTGCTCATAATGTATAATACATACAAACTTACTAAACTATTACACAATGCCTAAGCATCCATCTTAGCTTTGCCCTTATCACTCTTGGCAATCACAGTACGTTCATCTTTAACTGCAGTTATATAATTCACGCAAGAAGTGAGTATGATTTCGTGCAAGTTTAATCAAGGATAATAGGAATACCACATTCATGAATTATATAACAATTCCCACATAACTGAACAATAGTTATGAAGTATTATGAATCAATAATACTTTAACAGTTCATAACATCAATTCCCAAAGTATAGAATAGATTAGGAAATCTGAACCGGTCGATAGACCATGAACAGTAAATTTCAGTTTTCATACTTGAAAAGGAGTCCACAGCACTAAGGCCGTTCATCCGTATAACTTACGAGCACTTCTAGGTGATCAGCCTATAGTACTCAATGTTGATCAACACTACATTCATTAAACGTATTTACGTTTAATATTTTTGGCAAACTCGCGTGCCCATCGAATAATCGATGAAAAATACTTTTGTTTGTTCATAGACAAACCTTACCTTCACGTCCATACCAATTACTTGGAATAGGATAGCGTTAACATTTCTATATAGAATGATATGTATGATAAACAATCTATATAATACGAATAGTCTAGCCGAGTTAAAATCTGGCATCGACCCTTTCTTTAAAACAAGTCTTTCAATTCAGTTCAATGAATCACATAAAACTTGGCTAACATGGAAGTTAGACAAGCGTTAAGAAAACATGCCTTTCAGCATCTTCAAATAACTTACTCGACTGACCACAACCTTTATAGAATCTACATGATATGTTCACATAGCACACTGTAATTAGCTATCAAACAACTATTCACATTGTTCCTACAAGCTTCTTTCTCTTCTATGTCTTTGTTAACTTAATATCTTTATTAAAGTCAACATGACTTATTACCCTTCGTCCCGGTTTATCACTCTATTGACGTTTATTAACCGAATTCAAACATCGTTGATAAGGTACCAACTTTGTTCATTGTACATATCTTGTTCACATGCATTACATTCCTAAGTTTCATACCCTATACATTAGTATAGGTAATATAGGATTAGTCTTAGTACATTTATTGAGTATATAAACTCAACTCCGGTAGGTCTCTAAACAACTGAAGTTTAAAACCTAACTTGTCAACTTTTTTCCATCTGCCAACATGCATGGCCGGCATCCTTTGGATTTTAGTGGCAGCTGCACAAGCAAGTTAGCGTACTACTCGACCGAATCATTGCGACGCCACCACTTTTTACTAGTTTTGGCGCTACGGCGTCGAGTCTGTGAACCAGTTGGCCAAACCGGTTTTGGTTTTCTAACGAAACTCCCGGCTTCCTAATTTGTTCGTTTTACATCCGAATTGACCCATTCAAATTCCTACAAGTCAGGAATTACATCCTTTACGTGTTCATATAAGAATTCAACACTTTCGAATCCGTTAACTCAGAATTCACTATTGAGTTCATTTTATATACGTTCGTAAACGTTAATGAGCGTTCAATGCTCGTTTTCTTCGTTCTAAGTCGGAATCCGACGATTCTCGAACCCATAACTCTTAATTACCCTATCTCACGTGTTGACATTGAAAACTAACGTTTTCAAGTCTCACGCAACTTTCGACTACCATTCTGAAATTTCTACGTTTTCGACGTTTAACGTCTATTTCCGTAACATTCACCATAACTACGTTACTAATGTTCTCTAAGCCAAATCACATGGAATACTCCATGGATTTCATATCTACATCCTAACCAAACAAGATGCATATACTAACGTATTAATGGAGCTCAATTGTTTATCAACAATCGATCTCAACTATCAATATTTTCATGGTTCAAAAACCTTATTATTTTTGTAATCTTATGACTTATAGAGATTGAATCTATGGTAAGTCATCTTTAAAACCTCATTCAAGACATATACCACCCCTTCATGATTCTCTAAAATGAAAGAAAATCTAAAAGAGATGGAGATGAGAAACAAGAAGTATTACCTCAAGAACTCTTAAGAAATCTTTTGGAAAAATAGAAGTTAAAGCTTCCAAAGTGTATGCTTGCAAGGATAGCTCTCTTTCTCTCTCAAATAATCTAGGTTGACAAGTTAAAAAACTCCCAAATGAATCAACCTAGCTTCTTATTTATAGAAAACTAGAATGGAGGGCAATTTGGACTATAAACCACCACTTCCTTACTATTCATGTGTGGTCACTAAGTAAAACACTTGGTAACCAAGCCTTATACTTGGCTTCCACACCAAGGTGGCCGGCCCACCACCCCATGTGACATCCCATGGGTTGCCCCATGGGTTTTACCCATCCGGTGACCCACCGGTTAGACCCACGGTTTGGTTTTTATGAATTGGGCTTAACTAAATTAACATTGAGCCTTGGTCATTCAAATGATTGGATTAATTAATAATCCAACTCAATTGAATTAGTCATTAAGTCTTAACTTAATTCTATAATACGAATCGTATCCCATATGTACAATTCACGTATCATCTCCGTATACTACCCGTACAATAATCCTATTATACTTCGTATTTACTCAACGTATTATATATAGATACTAAATAGTATCACCTAATGTACAACACTCGCATTAACCCTAACGCCATTCCTTCTACGCATATTATTTCCTTCTCGAAAATCAATATACTCAACCCTTAGGTTTTAAGTCCGCAGGCGAAAACTGCGTTTGCCATAAATGAAATATTATCAGAAATTCCATCTCATCACGATATTCTATCATTACGCGTTTCCCAGAATTTCAAAATAATTCCTCGAACAGAAACGGATGAATAGTGTTTTTATGAAAAATTTCTCGGAAAACAATTATTATCGTCTTGGAAATTCCAAATAACTATTTCTATCACGTAGCCAGAATACTAACCACGTTAGCACATTCTAGGTCATAGAACGACCTTCACATAGCTTACTCACAAAGAAATCAATTAAATTCATTTAATTCACATAATCAAATAAAAATTTAATTGTCATAAAAATCCGATTTTCTCGGGCGTTACAATGTTTTTCACATATCTATATTTCGTAAATATGTGAAAGACCCGAACCACATTATTGAGTTAGAACCGGACGAGATAGCCGAAGATTTAACGTACGAGGAGGTAACTATTAAGATCTTAGATAGGAAAGAGCATGTCCTACGCACGAAGGTTATACCACAAGTTAAGGTTTTGTGGAGAAATCATACTATTGAAGAAATGACCTGGGAGTTAGAATCAGAAATGAAAGCGAGGTATCCTCACCTTTTCGAAGCACCAGGTACTTACGTCAATTTCGAGGATGAAATTTCTTAAGAAGGGAAGGTTGTAAGACCCCAACTTTTTATAAATAAAATCAAATTTCCTCTATTTATTATTGTGAATAATAAGGTGTTAATCTGATATAATGCTTTGGTTATGAGTGAAATGTGTAAATTTTGCAGAATAAGCAAGTGATTATAAAATATTCATTAATTTTGGGGAATATTCATTTGGTCGTGGAATATTCTTATTGACGGGGAATATTCGTAAGAGAACGCATCCATTTGTGGGCCCCATAACAGAAAATTGTCGGATGAAGAAAATGACAAATGTGAGTTTTTATAAATAACGACGTAGTTGTTATCGTTAACACTGTTGGAATACCCGGTGGTTAAAATACAGTAATATGCGTGGTTGCATAGTAGCACACGGTATTGCACAGTATTTTTGAATTATTGATTCTTACGTAAGAAGGCACTACTCAATAATTATTACAGTAATTACTGTTCAATATGTTATTATATTGATTCAATAATTGCTTCGTTGATATTTTATATTAGTGTTGTTTCAATAATTGTCACTGCATAATATCTCCATTATCAGATCAATAATTCATATTATTTGAATAATATTATTAGATATCATTATTGGCAATGTCTAAGGAAGTTCTTTCTAGGAAAGGGGTTTGGTCACCTAATTGCGCGCCAATAAGGAGAAATCTTTATCGAAAAGCCCCCTCTTTCCTGGGAACGACCTGGTTGCCATAACTGTGATTCTGTAATATTATTTGTGAATAATTAATTATTGATTTATATGATAAGGAAATATTTATTTTATGTGGATATATTTATTGTGGATATAAATGAAGGAATTAATGTTGAGGTGTTTTATCAATATTTTGTCGGAATTGAGGTATTAAAAATCGTTCGTATATGGATTTCGTGCATTTTCTGTTTGGAATTTGGAAAAACTTTCTTCTACAAAGTTGTAGAGATTTAAATTTCCTATGGAATTGACAGGAGATTCAAATTTTTTTGATAAAAGAGCTATTTATTATGAATTATTGAAGTTTCAGAAATAAATATTTTTATTTAAAATATGGGTGGGCCCCACTTTTGGTTGGTGAGAAATGAAATGTGCTGGAATTTATTTTCAAAAGTGGTGGGCATGAATAGTAGCAGGTAAAGCCATCAGGTAGCAGGTTAGTCTGCTATGGCGTTTTAAGTATTTTCCTATAAATAGGATGCTTAGTTAAAATTGAAAATCAAACCAGAAGCAAGTTTTCTCTCATTCTCTCTCTATATTATCGAGCGTATTTTGTGAGTATTTAGATACTTTGTGAGTTGCTATTCATCAGTGCAAGTTTCCTTCAGCCTTATACCTGATATTTCAGCTAGAAGTACTGTTCTTTTGAGGTAAGGGATGTTATTTTCTTCCTAATGATGTTATTCTTTCAATATCATTATACCGAAATATTGGTATGGATTTTATTGTGGAATTTATACCTTTTTGTGTTAGGGTTACTATTCACGTATATGACACTATTCATGTATACAGCACTATGCACCGAAAAATGAAATTTTCTCCTTTTTGTCCAAGATGTCTATTATGGTTACTATCTTTGATTGTATCCATGTTTTGATCTTTATTTTTGAATTCTGCTTCACAATTGGTTATTATGGAGTATTATTGAACTTGGATAAACTATAATACGAATCCCTAATATTTGACCTTTTGTCTCACTGGATTCGTTTTCTTTAAGATATTTTTCATCATCCTCAGTCCTAAATGATGATATTACTGAATATCTTTGTCCTGTAGTGCAAAGATGAATGATTACCTAATGAATATCTTTCACCTGCATCTTTGCAAAAAATGAAGCAGTGTTGAGATAAACATGACTAACTGGTGATACAAATGAATATCTTTGGCCTGTAGTGCAAAGATGAATATTTGATTCAAGATGTATATTGATTGATGTTAGAAGGATCAAATATTGATGATGGACTTTTAAATCTTAGAAGTTAGTAGAATTCTTTCTCTACTTGACTCTTCTAATGGATTGTTGTTTCCGCTGCAGTTGTTGATCTAAAACTTGTTGTCTATTATGTTTTATCCGATTTTTTCCTGTTGAAGACTAATGATAAATTGTTGTATATTATCTTAGTCATAATATTCTTTACTGGGCAAGTTGAGCTCACCCTTTTCCTTTTTGTTCCATTTTTCTTCTCAGGAGGTGAGACCATAGCAGGAACTAGTCGGGGTTTTGAGTGATGGTTCAGGATAGTTCTTTTAGTAGTCCTCACTATTTTGTAAAATAGTGTATCAATAATTGCAATGAGGACTCCTTTTGAGTTTGTATAATGTCTATTAGACAATATTTGTATTCAAACTCACAGTATATGTATTGTCATATTTTGCACGACAATTGTATTACTGAAGTTATATTTGTTTCTGTACCATATATTTGGCGACTCAGAATGGGTGATGTATACCTATTTTGGGGGCGTCATAAATTAGTCTCCCGATGAGTTCAGTAATCAAACACCGATGGGATTGCCTCCTGGTAAAGGGACCAGACAACATACATTCACATACATCGCGTCTCACCGTATGAAAATGATGACATGTGCGAAGCACTAATATCACATGTAGATATGGTGTGAAGCACTACGTGCAGTAAGTAAAGCATTAGTACACATTCATTCAAATGTAAATGCAGCATCCACACACAAGCAGATAATAGTTTTGAAAAGCTTTTGAATAGCGTCTTAAGCCTTCTATTTGGAGATCCCCAGCGGAGTTACCACCTGTCGACGTCGGGATTTTTATTTGTCCCTTTCTGTTCTTGTCTTTTGGTGTTCTCATGTTAGGTGAGATTTGTTTGAAAAAACAAGTTTGAAAAGGTCCGACATGTATATGTCAATGATTTAACTATAAGAGTCGCCAGCTGGTTATTTTTAAATTGTTGCATCAACTCAACTGAGAAAAGGTTTGCGCAAAGACCTAGTAATGTGACACTATTTAACTGGTCTGCATAACCAAAATTTGTTAGGGTCCGGGGGCTTGATTTAGTGGAGGGAAGGTGTTAGGCACCCCCCGACTAACGTTATAACACGATTACCGCCACTTTTCAATTTAAACTTTTATCTGAATGTGTGTTTGTATAGGTCTATGTGCAACTGTTTCGAAGTAGTCCTATGCCTCGTTTGCACCTAAATACAAAGGGTTTGACTTTTATATAAAAGTTCAATTTTAACGAGATATGGCAGTGATGTTTTGTAAAATAGGTTTTACAAACCCTTATGCTTAATAGTAATTGTGGCCTTTGATACTTCCATTTTATTATGTGTTCGGCTGGATTACTTTTATTATTTTCAAGATGGGAAGCATCTTCGAGAAAATAAGATATATAGCAGCGCCGAACTCCTTGTAGGCGTGAGAGCCATCTAAGGAAATTCAGACACCGTGAATAATTTACAAGCTGACTACAGCTAAAAATGTCCATCACGGGAACCGAATCAACATTTAGGAATTGAATCTATGATCACATGATTCCTAGGCTCACATGACAAGGCAATATGTACAAAAGCTAAAACAAGAACTAGATTTGAATAAATCTAAACTATTTCAGCTTCATCGGTTCCAGTTTAGTCACCATGAACCGGCTAAAGTGAGAAATAGCTAGATTGAGACAAATTTAGCCCGTAGCAAAAGCTAGAAAAAGAATTAGATTTGAGTAAATCTAAGCATTATAGCTTCAATGGTTCCAGTTTAGTCACCATGAACCGGTTAAAGTGAGAAATAGCTAGATTTAGGAAAATCTAACCCGCGGGCTGATAAAGCAGTTATATATATATAAGCTGTAAATATATATATATATATATGAACAATATAAATAGATATATATAAGCTGTAAAAGGCCACGAATTGAGCTCCAGGCCTGACTAGAATGAATGCAAACATTTAATAATCCTAAAACTAAACATGAAACTAACGTATGCAAATCTAACTAAATAAATTAAACATGCAAACATAAAAATTAAACTAACTCCCCCAAATATGAAAATTACAATGTCCTCATTGTAAAAAAATAAAGCAGTAAATGTATGAGGACTTCCATGTAGTCGCCTAAGCTTAGGGTTGTGGTGGTTGTTGTTCTTCATCTGAATCACTGGGTGGAAACCTTGGAATCGGTCTTGGATTCTTGTATGGTAATTAAGCATTGGGATTGAAACCATGGAGCGTCGCGTTCAATGAGGCAAAGGACATATTCATGCATGCCTTACTACGAGTCTACGCCTTTGTCGGCGGGCATCCTTGTTGTACCCATCCATTTATCTCTGAAGGTTATGGAATTGAGGGCTAGGTGTAGCATCGGGTTATGGCATCTCCTCCGTTCCTTGCTCTCTCATTGTCTCATCTCCCTGGAACTCGTTTTCATCCGAGGTGTCTTCAGCTTCAACCTCATCCTCCGAGGCTGGTGGAAATATGAACCCAAGTCTTCTAGGGTGCAACTCACCCTCGGGCCACACCGAATACCGTGCAATCATCCTCGTGTCTAACGTCTGAAGCCACATCTGGGTGGTCTCAACATCGGACCATCTAACGCCCGCTTGCCTACACAACCCACAAATAAACGATGGGTGTGGCAAGCTGCCAGAGAATGGTCCTCGCATGCATCTTCGGATAGAAAAATTGATTATAGCACCCATCGATGAGAAAATCTTAGACAATGGCATATAAAAGAAATATCTTCTCCTTGGGCACCTCTTTCGTGTGTGTTGATGGAAACAGCTTGGCGCACACGAATGCGTACCATATCTTTCCATACCGACTGAGATCCTAACTGTGGAAAATAGTGCCCTCTTTTCGGCCTTTGATCCATGTAGTACCCAGCTTTGTAATTTCAGTTAAAAATAACCTCATAGTCGGGATCATGGTCACGTAAGTAAGCTTACTGGCACTCTCTAGGATCTCATAAATGGTAGTATGTGTTGATGGCATCAGCATTGAAAGGAACTAGCTTACCGCGGACAAATGCTGTGAATGGGGACTTATCATTTGCGTTGGCGTAGAATTCTTTTACCACATTCACTATTGCTGGCTCGGGCTCTTCCATGGACTTATTCCACCCTTTCTCATATATTTGTTGCATCATTTCGTCGTCGACTAGTTCAGGTGCCAACCCCCGCTCTGGTGTGAGTGCTTTTGTCACAAAGTAGTCGTAACGGTCGGCGGTGACACTTATGAATTTTCGTCTGTCAAAGGTTCGGATTGGTGGTGTGGTCCATGAACTATCTCCACATTGTCGTTTTGATGCCATTTTAGGTGCCATTTGATTTGAATTGATGAGCTTCAACAAAAATTCCCCCAAACTTCACTAAAGCAACCCGTCAAATACTTGGCGTGCTAGACTTGCAAAACACCCAAACTTAGTGATTTAGCTTCAAATATGGTGGTAGGTGTTGATAATTTGAATGAGCAACCCACTTACTCTTAGTGTATCCCTAAGTTGGTTGATTATCCCCTCCCTTTTTGTTGCAAAAATTTGCCTATGAAGAAGCCTAACCTTGAACTACTGAATTGGTATGAATCTATGTGGTTAGAGTGTGTTGTGAAGGTATGAATTTATAGAGAGGAAGTGATGTATAGAGTTGTGGGTTGAAGAAGTAGGCAAGTGATTTAATGGAATAGGGAGATAGTGATTAAGTTGCTAAATCATGGGTTGAGAGTGTATAAGATTAGTGGGGTTTCAGTTGGGGTAGTAAGAAGTTAAAGTTTAAGAAAGTGGTGAAGATGGCTTGCAAGCTCTGTAACTACCGAATCTTAGCTCTTCATATTCCGTACCACCGCCCTGACGGGCATACATTCTATTTTTGGTATCAAGACCCCCGTCCCGGTGGGGGGTTCCTGCACAAAAAGGCCGCCCCGGCGGGCATGCCTTCTGCTAGTTGACTTGAATTTTCCCATTCTTTGCATCCTTTTCAAATCCATTCGCTTGTTAAGTACCTGAAACATCATTAAAACACGAATATAAGTTAATATTGAGCAAATTAAGCATTTAAGGTCAGATTATCTAAAAAGTATAACTTAACTAACTATTTAATGAATTAAAATGAATTTATTCTATACTAATGAATATGCTAAACTACAATTGAACTAGCATGAATAAAAATACTAAAAATAAAAGTAAAATTGGGTTGCCTCCCAACTTCAGCCTGACTACTCCCTGTATATGGCGCATCAGTAAGTGTGATTGCGATGACATCCGTGTTGGATTCGCCATCCCAATAATGTTTTAACCGCTGACCGTTGACCTTGAACGTCTCCAAAAGATTACTACTATATAACTCAACGACGCCGTGTGGGAAAACCATCTTGCTAGTGAATGGACCCGACCACCTCGATTATAGTTTTCCTGGGAACAACAGCAGTCTTAAATTGAACAATAGTACTGACTGCCCCGGTTTGAACGTTCTCTGCATGATTTTCTGGTCGTGCCACTTCTTGACCTTTTCTTTATATAACTTCGAGTTCTCATAGGCTTGAAGTCTGAATTCATCAAGTTCATTTAATTGATGTAGCCTCTTTTCACCTACTGCTGTTTGATCGAAGTTGAGCTTCTGAATTGCCCAGTAGGCTTTATGTTGTAACTTCACAAGTAGGTGACATGTTTTCCCGTAGACCAACTGATATGGTGACATCCCAATTGCCGTCTTATAAGCAGTCCTATAAGCCAATAATGCATCATCTAATCTGAGAGACCATTCTTTTCTATTATGGTTTACTACCTTCTCTAAGATTTTCTTCACCTCCCTGTTTGAAACCTCAACTTGCCCACTTGTTTGGGGGTGATATGATGTAGCCACTGGGTGATTAACCCCATATTTTTCCAAAAGAGCTGTAAACGATCTATTGCAGAAGAAACTACCCTCATCACTTATAATAGCTCTTGGTGTGCCAAATTTTGTAAAAATATTCTTTTGCAAGAACTTAAGAACAATTTTGATACATAGTCAACCGCAAGCAAGATGTATTGATTATTGAACGATGAAGGAAATGGCCCCACAAAATCCATGCCCCAAACGTCAAAAATTTCAACTTCCAAGATAGTTTGTAGTGGCATCTCATTCCTTTTCGATATGTTACCCACCCTTTGACATTTGTCACAGCTTTTGTGATAACCCGAGATTTCGAATAATCAAAATTTTACGAATAATATTTTTTTAATTAATATTAGTATTAATTATTAATTTTGTGACAAGTTTTTGGGATACGAGTCTCGAGAAGGTTAATTTGTGTATTGACTAATAAAATTAGAGTAGAGTTTTGCTTAACAGCTTTAGAAACCCTAACCCTAATTTCTGGATAGGGATTCGATATAAAATATAATTAAAATAATTATATTAATGAGTACGTGTTTGTACTGTTTAGAATTTTGATCAATGATTGATCGGATAAGGTTTAAAATTAATAAACTCTAATAAGGGATTAAAAACCCTAATCTCAGGTTTAGAAACCCTAACGTACAGTTAGTAACCCTAAACGAATTCTGAGAAACCCTAATTTCATATTCAGGAATCCTAAACCCTAAATTAGGAAACCCTAATCCTAATTAGCAATCCTAAGGTGTTTATTAAACTTAAATATGATAAGAAAACCCTAATTATATTTTAGTTATTTAAATTTTTATTTCACAAACCCTAATTGTAATTTAGAAATTTTAGTTTTCTAATTAAAACCCTAATTAGAAATTTTAGAAACTAATGTTTTAAAACCTAAGTGTTAGAACCTTAGGGTTAAACCCTAAGGGCTTGGAAAATGTCAAGTATGCCATTAAATTTAAAATGCAAATGACAAGATTACCCTTTTTATATTTTTAATAAGCTAACTTGTGAATCTTGCTAGAATTGTAGTTGTTCACCAACTATTTTTGACATTGTGACTCAAATCTTAGCAAAACAGCCTCCAATTGACAGTACATCAGATCTAGAAACATTATATCACATTATATATAGATTAAAGAGAGAAAATGTATATATTTGGCCATTTGATATATAACACTCCCACAACTCTCTTGTTCTCTTCATATCCGAAATTCACAAGATTACCCAGTCCCAAATAAAGCCCCTTGATCACCTAGATCAGATTGTAAAGGCAAGGATCAAAGATTTGGATAGAAAGGTATAAAACTCTACTTCACTTTGATCTTGTATGCTTTATAAAATTTTGTGTTTAGGTGTTTAGATCTTTGCTAGATGATGTTTTATGATGATCTATGTTGATATAACATAGATCCATAGCATCAAAATGCTTTAAAAGTGATGATTTTCAAAACTGCCAAGAACTTGGTTTGTGGTCTGAGAAGCTAATGTCAGGAGCCACAGATTCTTGTTCGTTTAAGATTTTTGTTATTTGATGTGTTGGATCTATAGCCTGGTATGAGGTCTTTCATCTTCAAGTGCTGTTATAGCCATCAGATGTCTAGATTTGTTGTTATTCATGGTCAAAGAGGTTTGATCGAGCATGACCAATCACTTTCTGGGTAACCCAGAAAGTGTAAAACATGGTCTGACAAGATCTTTGAAGGTCCGGATCTGACAGATATGATATTGTTTTAATGATGTGTTGTATTCAAGTTGTAGCCTGTAATATGAACTATAAGTATTTGTCTTTAGATTCCATAAACATTAAATTGATTGGTTTTAATGGGTGGTCAAAGTACCCCATTTGATCACGATGACACTTTTCTGGAAATTCCAGAAAGTGAATGAACATGATCTCTGACCATGTTTGACCGGATCGTATCTGATGAGTTTGTTATAGTTGGATTGGAATTCTGTTATCTAGTTGTTCCTTGACACGAGCACTACATGTATGAACCAATAACTTACCTAATTGATGGTCAGAACACCTAATTAATCGAGCCCCAAAGTTGTACCCTAAAGCTGCATGGGTTTCTAGGTTACCCAGAAAGCCCAGGAGATGTCTGACAACAAGTTTGCGAGATCAAATCTTCTTGATTGTTTGTTGAATGACCTAAATGATGACTGATAATTGTAGTATTACATAAACACTACACGATTGAGGTTTAAATTGGCCCAGTAAATTCATGGATTGAAATCTAAAGCTGGTCAAACAAGGCAGGTTGAACACGAAGATGTCAGTGTTCTTGAGCTCAAGAACACCAACAGCGACGTTTTGCGTCGCTAAAGCCCTATAACGACGGTTTTTAATATAATTATTTTCTGAATTTCTGGAAATTATTTAAAAATAGAAATAAATTATAAAATTATTAAAATTGGTTTTAAAATTATTTTAAATTATGAAAATAATTTTGATTAATTGGAATATTTTTCTTTAATATTTATAATTATTTAAATATTAAAGGTATTTAATTTATTTAATTAGTGTATTAAATAAATTAGAGAAAATGATTTAATATTATGAAAAATTATTTTAAATAAGAATAATGTATTTAAAAATATTTGGAGTTATAAAATATAACTTGTAATATTTTTAGAGAATTTTCATTAATAATTTAATATTAATGATATTAGATTTATTTAATTATTAAATTAAATAAATTAGATAAAATGATTTTATTTATTTAAAAATTATTTTAAATAAGAATAAAGTGTTAGAAAATATTTAGAATTATAAAATATAATTTTCAATATTTTTAGAGAATTCTCATTAATAAATTAATATTAATGATATTAGATTTATTTAATTATTATATAAAAAAATGAATTGAAAATGATTTTATTGATTTAAAAATCATTTAAAAATGAGAAAAATAATTTAAAAGTATTTTAAGTTATAATTAATGACTTTTAATATTTGGATAATAATTTCATTAATATTTACATATTATGGTAATGATTTAAAATGATTTTAATTATTTTAAAAATCATTTAAGTAGAATATTGTTGATTTAAAAATAGTTTAAGTTATTAATAATAACTTTAGTATTTTGATAAGTATGTCATTAATATTTTTATATTATTAAATATTAATGATGATAAGATTAATTGATAATTAAATCATTTAAAAATGATTCCGATGTTTGAAAAATTATTATAAATTATAATAATTGCTTATAAATTATTAAAAGCTTCCGAAAAATATTATAATTGATAATTGAATTATCTAAATTAATATTGAAGCTCAAAAACTGAATTTAATTGACAATAACTGTGTTAATTATCGGATAGGGTGACCAGAACACTGAGAATGGACCAAAGTCCAACTAGACCAAAATAGTTAGACTTGTTAAATGTTTATATAGGTTATAAACACTGATGTGGCTATGTGATAATGTGTCTAGGAGAAGTTTGACTGTAGAATACAGTGATGCGTGTTGTGAATTATTGTGCTCATTGTGAGACCGATATTATTGGTTATAGGTCTTTCAAAAGCAGATAAGTTTATTGTGTAGTTGTAATCAGCGGAAGAGGCAAGTTTCCTAACTCAACCTTGAGTTTTATTCATTCAATTATTATAGTGGTTAATTATTGCTAATTATACCACGTCTAGGGATTTACTGTTGATTATTCGTAGTTAGTGCATGTTTAATAATTCAAATTAAATTACTGATTCGGAAAATATACATTTGTAGAATAACTGTTGTTATATATTCATATCCGTAGAAGATAGAATTGACAGTATAGATAATTCCTGTTTATTATCGAATTATGTTGAGAAATGTCTTAGCTAATCATTCTGGCTAGACGAACATTTGTTAGAATTTGATAGGTTCGAGAAGAGAATTCAATTGTTATTGACAAATCGATGCCAATTATTTCGGCTAGATCGAGAAGTAAATAGAAATTTAAATCACAGTATTTTATTGTAAAATCAAATCTTGATTCTGAGAATATCAACCTTTTATATAAAGGGAAATATTTTATTGGTCGTATATTCGGCTTTTGCGCGCGATTAAGTTTTATGCATAATATAGGGTATAATAAAGCTGATCACTTTATATACTTGCATAGGAGTATGATTTAATCTTTATGGTTATCTGATACACCTGGGTATATCAAAGTATAACTTTGATAGTTACTCGAGAAGAGAAGTTCAAGATCCAATGGATCGCTCAGCATAAATCTTGAAAAACATTCCACTTTACTATTTCATAGAATATAATTCTTGATTATTCATTTGAATATCATAGAAAACCTTGAAAGCGTTGTACTCTTTCGTTATTAAATTATTGTTGCGTAGAATGTGAGAAGGCTTGATATTGATTTCTATACCTTTATCGTATGTCTTAACTTGCGGGGCAAACTTGTTTCTCACCCTTGCTAAATAAAACTTTTTAGCTAGGGACGAAGTTGTAGAAGGTGCTGCGAAGAAGAACAAAGGAAAAGGCATAGTGATAAATTAGTAATGATGAACAATATTATTATTATGTTGTATTGTATTGTAAACCCTTTTTGTATAACTAAGGGGTATTTCTGTAATGTTAAGGTTAGTGGACCTGAGACTTATGTATTAACAACAGATGTTAATGAGTTATGTATTCCTATTTATATTTGAATGGGTAGTTAGATGTTAATATATTGTTGATCGTGAGCTCCAAACTCTGGGGTCAGGTAACCCGGATTTGGGGGTGTCACAGCTTTTCACAAACTGGTGGGCATCCTTAAATATTGTAGGCCAATAGAACCCTGCTTGAAGAACTTTCGTTGTTGTTCTCTCACTTCCATAATGTCCCATGTATGCATACGAATGACACTCATACAATATATTCTTCACCTCACTGTATGGCACACACCTTCGAATCATCTTGTCGGCGCACTATTTAAATAGGTGTGGCTCATCCCACATGTACCACTTGATGTCATGTAGGAATTTCTTTTTCTGCAGTCGTGTAAGATCAGGGGGAAGGATGTTGCTCACAAAATAGTTAGCAAAATCCGCATACCATGGAAATTCTGCGTTGACTCCAAACAGCTACCATCCGAAAACGACTCATTAATTACACACTTATCCTCTTCATCTTTACCCGGATTTTCCAGCCTCGATAAATTATCTGCAACTTGATTTTTTGTCCCCTTTCTATCTTTTATTTCCAAATCAAATTCCTGTAGAAGGAGGATCCATCTGATAAGTCGAGGCTTAGCATCCTTCTTCGAAATTAAATATCGGATTTCCGAGTGATCCGTGTAAACCACCACCTTTGTCCCAATCAAATATGCCCAAAATTTTTCAAAGGCATATATTACTACAAGTAACTCATTTTCTATAGTTGTGTAGTTCAATTTGGCGTCCATAAGGGTTTTACTTGCATAGTATATGGCGTGGAATATCTTCTCTCGATGTTGACCCAAAATAGCCCCTACCGTATAGTTGGTCACAACACACATTAACTCAAAAGGCATATTCCAATCCGATGCTATAATAACTGGAGATGTAGTCGATTTCTTTTTCAATAGCTCAAATGCTAACTTACATTCCTCATCACATTTGAAAATTGAATCATTCTCTAAAAGACTGCATAATGGTTTCGCAATCTTAGAGAAATCCTTAATGAACCTTCGATAGAAGCCCGCATGTCCCAGAAACCTGCGGATTCCCTTGACTATAGTTGGCGGTGGAAGATTTTCAATTGTTTCCAACTTCGCTCTATCAACCTCTAATCCCTTCGTAGAGACCTTGTGCCCCAAAATTATTCCTTTTTTAACCATAAAATGACACTTCTCCTAGTTTAATACCAAATTTGTCTCCACGCATCTCTTTAAAACCATCACCAAGTTCTCTATACATACATCAAAATTATCTCCATAGATAGAAAAGTCGTCCATTAAGACTTCTACATTTTTTTCCACCATGTCCGAGAAAATGGCCATCATGCACCGTTGGAAGGTTGTGGGTGCATTACACAAGCCAAAAGACACTCTCCTGAATGCAAAGGTGTCATATGGACATGTGAAAGTTGTCTTCTCTTGATCTTCAGGAGCAATGATTATTTGATTATATCCTGAATATCCATCCAATAAGCAGTAAAATTTATGCCCCGCCAATCTATCCAACATCTAATCGATAAAAGGTAGAGGAAAGTGGTCTTTACGAGTTACCTTATTCAGCTTCATGTAGTCCATGCAAACCCTCCAACCGATCACTGTCCTTATTAGAATTAATTCATTATCATCATCCTGTACTACGGTCATTCCTCCCTTTTTTGGCACACATTGAACAGGGCTGACCCAAGCACTATCTGAAATTGGGTAGATGATTCCCGCATCCAACTACTTAATAATTTCTTTCTTCATTACTTCTTTCATGATTGGATTGAGCCATCTTTATTGTTCCACTGTTGGCTTTGCATCCTCTTCCATAAGAATTTTGTGCATGCAGAAGGATGGACTGCTTCCCTTGATATCTGCAATTGTCCATCCTATAGCCGATTTGTATTCTCTAAGCACTCTCAGCAACTTATTTTCCTACAATTTGTTAAGCGCAGAAGCAATAATAATAGGTAAAGAATTAGAATTGCCTAAGTATGCATACCTGAGGTGTTTAGGAAGTGGCTTAAGCTCAAGTGTAGGTGGCTCCTCTAATGAAGGTTTTATCATTGGCATGGATGTGTCCTCCATATGTAATAGTTCAATTGGTGCCTTGAATCTACTAACTCGTGGCAAGGAATCCAGCATATGCAAATAATTTACTAATTCTGGATCATCTAAATCTTCATCCCCCCAGTACTGTAGTTTCTAATGGATCATTAGCCAAACTTTTAACCATGTCTTAGTTGATTATCTGATCAATGACATCAAACCTGAAACACTCCTCATCATCCGTAGGGAACTTCATAGCTTTGAATACATTGAACTTTACTTCCTGATCTTAGACCCTCATGATTAATTCTCCTTTTGGCACATCGATGAGAGTCCTACCCGTAGCTAAAAATGGTTTCCCTAGGATGATTAGGATGTTCTTATCTTCCTCAAAATCCAGAATTATGAAGTCTGCGGGGAATATGAATTTGTCTACCTAAACCAAAATATCATCCACAATACCTCTTGGGTACGTGACTGATCTATTCGCCAACTGTAGCGATATATTGGTCGGTTTTGGAGCTGGTAAACCTAATTCGATGTATACTAATAACATCATATGGTTCACACTTTCCCCCAAGTCACATAAACACTTGTTTAATGCCATGTTCCCAATTATGCACAGAATGGTAAAACTCCCTGGATCTTTCAACTTTGACGGTAACTTTCGCTGTAAAACTGAACTGCACTCATCTTTTAATGCCATAGTTTCAAAATCTTCCAACTTCTTCTTCCTTGACAAAATCCCCTTCATGAATTTAGCATAACTAGGCATCTGCTCTAGGGCTTCTGCGAAAGGGATGTTAATATGAAGTTTCTTAAAAACTTCTAAATATTTAGCGAATTGCTTGTATAATTGTTGCTTTTGGACTCTCTGCTAAAACGGCGGTGGAGGATACACAACTGGCTTGTCGTCTGGCTTTGTTTGTTTAACTTGTTTTTCTTTACCCTGTTTTTCTTCAACCACTTTGTTTTCATAAACTTTGTCATCTTTTGTAACTGAATTTTTTTGCAATTTCCCCATCTAGATGTTTTCCACTTCGTAAAGTGATTGCCTGACACTGCTCGTGATTTCCCTTCAGATTCCTTTCTGTGTCACTTGGTAGAGTCCCTTGTGGTCTATTATTTAATGCTAAGGCAAGCTGTCCCATCTGATTTTCTAGATTTTTTATGGCTACTGCTTGTGACTTCATAACTGCCTCGTTGATTGTTATATACTTTGAGAACAACTCTTCTAAATTTGTTTTTCTCTCTTGATGCTGAGTTGTTTGTTGATGTTGATTTTGGAACCACGGGGTATAAGATTTTCGTGGAGCTTGCTGATTCTGATTGTTGCTCCATGAAAAAGTAGGATGGTTCCTATTCCCCTTGTTATAGGCATTTTGATAAATATTCTATGGTGGAATCATGTTGAAGCTACCCATAAACTGAATTGATGTTAGGTTGATGGCACACTGCTCTGTAGGATGTTCTCCTGAACATAACTCGCAAACATATGCCACCTATTGTGGTTGTGCACCCGTCATAGTATCCATTTTCTTTGATAATGCAGCAATCTGTGCAACCAACGCGGTTACTCCATCTACCACTAAAATCCTAGCTACCTTAGGTTATATCATCCTCGATGTAGGCCACTGGTAATTATTAGCTGCCATCGTTTCCACTAACTCATGTCTCCTTGTAAATCTTGGCAATAAATGCTCCACTTGAAACTGCGTCTATACTAGTCCTGAGATTCACAATAAACCCATTGTAAAATGTGTTCATCTGCAGCCATTTAGGTAATCCATGATGTGGCCATTTTCTAAGCAATTCCTTATACCTCTCTCATGTCTCATACAATGATTCCTCATGCTGCTATTCAAATATAATAATCTCGTTCCTCATTTTTGCAGTCTTTGTTGGTGGAAAGAATTTAGCCAGGAACTTCTGAGCAAGGTCATCCCAAGTAGTTATTGATCTTGATGGTAGAGAATGTAACCAACTCTTCGCTTTGTCCCGCAGTGTGAATGGAAACAAGCGAAGTCTGACTACATCGTCCGACACCCCCATTGTATTTGATGGTGTCGTATATTTCCAAAATGTTGATCAAATGTTAATTCGGATCATCATTTGTAAGTCACCCAAACTATACCAAGTTTTGGATCATTTGAATAGTCCCAGGCTTGATCTCAAACGTATTTACAACAATCGCTGGTCTGGTGATACTCAACTAAAGCTCAATCACCTTAGGTGTAGCAGCCATTACATCTTCTTTTTCAGAATTCTCAAAGTTTTCCCTCGTGTCTTTAATCCACTTATTTAACCTTTGAACTCTTATCTCGATATCGTCCTCAAAAGGAAATAAGTCTGGGTTTTTGGACCGAGTTTGCATAAACAGACTTCAAGAACCTGAAATAGAAAGAACAAAATAAAAAGAAAAATATGAGTAAAACTGGACTAATTAAACTGATATTGAAAAAAATTAAAATCTATACTAGTCCCCGGCAACGACGCCAAAAACTTGTTGGGTAAAATCTATATACGCACAACACGCAAGTATACATGGTCAACAAGTAATAAAGTGATAAGTCAAGTATCGTTTCCACAGAGATTATCAAGAAATTAACCCTCATAATTACCAGTTTCCTATTAATCCAAATTTTATTAAACTAACCAATTTTAGAATTATAACTAAAAGTATTAAAAATACTAAGAATACCAAACAATCAACAAACCCTAAAAACTAAAATTTCAAACAAATATTAGAGAATTAGGCTTACAACTTCACTCTAAGTATCACTCTGATTATTACCCTTTATTCCAATTTAATTCACTATCCCAGTTTATTAATCAAGAAAACTCAAGTAGAACTAGCCACCTCTCGATGCACTAATACCATATTAACTCAAATCCATAATTTAGATAGAATCAAGTTAAACACCTTAATTAACTAACTCACTATATCTCTATGTGAATTACAATCAAAGAATGTTTAAGTTCAAGTTCGCTATCCAATTACATGCGATGTTGAGCATATATATCTCTACCCTAACATTCATTAAGATTCCATTCATTCACATAATTCAAGAACACGTGTTATACTAACTAGGTCTAGACTCGTATTTCCTCTCTCGAATCCATACATGTCCACATAAAATTGGTGATCAAGCAATTCACAAATTTAAGCACAAATCAATATAGATAAACTGAAGAATAGTTTATTAAACTAAAAATCAAAGATTACACAACCATCGTTCAACTCAAAGATCCGTTATAAGCCTAATAAAGAATTTAGGTCATCATAATTGAAATAAAAATTCAATTAATCAAAGTAAACATCATCAAAATTACAAATATTTAACTAAAAAAAAGAATGAATCCAAAACCACCCTTCTCTCTAGCCCCAATTTGCAATTATCGTGAAATTGCCTTCAAAATATTCCTCCAATGCTCTTGCTCAAAAATCTATCTTCAATGATGTTAATTGCTTGTATGATATTTCAATCTTGTGTTTGTTGTTAATTATAAGATAAGACACGTATTCTAACTCTAATTCCATGCATAATTGAGTTATAAGTCATTCCAATCACTAGCCTCCACGTTGTTGCAGTAGTTCAAACCAAGCAAATGATCAGGTTCTCATACATCTTCACCGGCGACGGGTTTTGCTTTAGTAATTGTCCGCTCAAGGGCTATACCTCTTATTAATTCTCCAACACTCCCACCAAATGGGTTTTAAAATATATAGAAAGTCCACCCCGGCTGGGGTAACTTGTTCTATTTGTCCAATTTAGCTCCTGAACTCGCCAATTTTCACCATAATTCCACCTTTAAAGTCCAATTGCCACTCTACCACACCTAAATGCAAAACAACACTAAACAAGTAAAAACATAACATAAAAAGAAAGAATTAACACAGTCTAAGCTCAAATTAGAAGCCGATTCGTAGGTATAAAACCCACTTATCAGTTTGTTTCCCAATTGGTGTCATTGATCTCTATGTAGACCATGTATTACCATATAATACTGACCAAACCTCCATATTGGATGAACAAAATAATTTTAATGTGGTTGATAATGTGGTTGAAATTATGGATAAAACAGATGAAACTATGGCTGATAATGTTGTTGCTAATGTGGTTGAAAATGTGGATGATAATGTCGTTGAAAAAGTTGCTGAAAATGAAGCTGGGGAGAGTGAGGGTAAGGGTAAGGCTGATAATGAAGGTGATAAAGAGGGAGATATAGAGGGTGACAATGTGGACAGTGTGGTTGGGGATAATGTGAGTGAAAAAAAAATGTCTAAAAACAAAGAATGTAAAAAAGAGTGCTAAAAAGAAGTCCAAAAGGGGTATTATTGAGGAATGTGCTGAGATATATGATAACTCTGATAGTGATATTGATGAAGACTGCAGTGATGAAGAATTAGTATAAACTAGGAGGAGATGTAGGGAGTATAAGAGGGAGATGAGAAAGATCACAGAGTTGGAGGATGTAGGAGATAATAAGGGAGAGGAGGCAGGAAATGATGGAGAGGAAGGAGAAAATCAGCAAGATGAAGGGAATGATGGAAATGAAGAGGGTGAGGATGAGCCTTTAAATGAAGAAGAAAATGTGTCAGGACATGAGCCAAAGATGAATAAAAAAAAGGAAAACATTCTAGGAAAGATGGTGATGGCAATGAAAATTATGATGAAGACAGTGAATATGAGAAAAGTGATTCAGATGATACATTATGGCAAAGTGAATATGAGAACAATGATCATCTCAGGTCTCTTTTTGAAACTACTGAAGAAGATGAGGATGTTTGCTATGTAGAACCTACCCCTAGTAAAGCAAAAAAAAATACAGTTGAGATATACAATAGTAAGACAAAAAAGAAGTTGATAAAGTTTAAGGAGTACATGATATTTGGCAGCATAAAGGAGTTTAAAGATACCATTAGAGACTACTCTATAGGAGTTCATAGGGTGTTCTAATCTCTCGCGGGGTATGTATAACTATTTAGCAAATTCTTTGGAAACAAAAGAGTAGGTAGCACCCGAATCAAATAACACGTATGCATCTATATCATTAATATTGATCGGAATTATACCTGACACCACGTCTTTAAACTCAACCGCATCCTGTACGGTCATGTTGAACGTTCGTGCCGTTAGTCTGTTGGCTTGACTAGCTGGCCCTGCAATGTTCAGCCCATTGTTGTTGTTGCGATTTCCACTAGCTGCATCGCCCTTTCTCTTCGGGTAGTCCTTAATTTGATGGTTTGTGGCTCGACACAAGAAATTTTCAGACATTGAGGAGCCATGTGCTCCGGTTGTCCGCAACGATAACAAACACTATTTCCCTTCATGCACTCCCCCGAGTGATTCCTCCCATAGTTGTTGCACTTCATACTTTTCTTGGCCTCCCCTCCGGACTTATTACCTCTAGAGGATTGGCTCTCTGTCCATTTACGCTTGTTAGGGTTTCTTCTTCCGCTACTTCCCCCTTTCTGTCCATCCTGACCGGTCTTCTTTTCTTGTTTGAATCGAGCGATGGCTTCATTGCCTCCGTCAGCAATGATAGCCCTTTCCGAGAAGTAATTCTCGAGGAAAAGCTCCTTAAATCTATCCCATGCAATAACTTATTCGTCTGCTCTGCCCTTATTGGCTTTCCACCAATAATTAGCTTTGCCCTTCATCATGAAAGTGGCAAAACTCGTCTTATGTGCTTCGGCCACTCGTGCGACCTCAAACACCTTCTCCATTTCTTCTATCCATGCTTGGGCTTCAATTGGGTCCAAGGTTCCCCGAAACTCCGGTGGTCCTACCAATTTAAAGTCCTTAAAGCTAGCCAAGTGTTGTCTGTAAAACCCCAACTTTTTGAATAAAGATGAATTTTCTATAAATATTATTTTTGAATATTATGGAGTGAAATTGATATAATAGTTGTGGGTAATATTTATAAATTTTGCAAAGTACGCAAGTTGTTATATAATATTCGATTGGTCGGGAAATATTTGTTTTAACAGGGAATATTAGTACAACGGCACAATCATTGGTGGACCCCACAACGGAATTATTGTCAGATTGAGAAAACGACAAAAATAGTTTATAAAAATAACGACGGAAGTTTTGTTGAAACACCCGGTGTTAAAAGTACAGTAATACGCGTGGTTGCATAGTAGCACACGGTATTAATTATTGATGCTTAAGTGATAAGTCACTCAGTTTTGTTGGTATTATTAATGTAATAATACATAAAATCTTTTTATATAAAACAGAATACTTTTATAAAGTTATTCTATAAATAGAATATATTATATTCTATTATGCATAGTGTTGCATAGTGTTTTGCATAGTAAAGTATTTTTATATAAAACAGAATACTTTTATAAAGCTATCTGTTTTATTAGACAATAATTAGAATATATTATATTTTATTATGCATAGTGTTTGCATAGTAAAATCTTTTATAAAGTTATTTGTTTTATTAGATTATAAATAGAATATATTATATTTTATTTTGCTTTAAATATGGACCGTCAGATTAAAGTAAATCCATCTCGACCGTTCATGAGTTAGTTACTATGCATTCCATTTTTCTATAAATAGAAGCTCATTCATTCATTATTTTCTTTAATTCACTTTGAAACTCTAGAGAGATAAACTATAGAGAGAAAGAAGAAAGTATTCTGCTACTTCACTACTTATATATCCGAAGACTTTCTTCTTAAGGTAGGGAATATTATTTGTTGTACTCGTAAGGGGTGTTATTCTTTCTTATTCATGAAGAGAACTGTTGTTATTCCATTGCTTATTATTACATTGGAATAACTTTCAGATATCATGATCTCACCCTATAGTTGGTGACATTCTTCTATTATTCCGTCTTTACTATTCTCATTTGAATATCCATGCTCGTGCATTTTATTTTGGGACCGATTAAAATCTTTTTTATTACATTGGAATATATGTCATGCATGCGTTTTACTTTGGGACCGGGTTAAAATCTTTATTATTATTACATTGGAATATCCTGTTTGTGCGTTTTCATGGGACCGATTTCGGCCCTTATTAGTATTCTCATTGGAATAACCTATCTATGCAAGCACCGCATGCATGGTGATTTTCGTTGTTATTCCATTCTTTATTATTTCATTGGAACATCCCGCCGATGACGTAATTTCTTGGGACCGGTTCCGTTATTTAGTATTCTCGTTGGAATAACTCGCTCATCGCGAAGTATCGTATGCATGGTGATTTCTTTTGTTATTCGATTCTTTATTATACTAAGTTGGTTAAAGTTTTAACTTCTATACTCCATGAAATTAGTAGAATATCCTTGATATTTGCGCTTCATCCAAAGATCTTTCATGGAAATATTCTTATGATCATTCTTGAATTTTACTCTACAAAGCATTATCATGTTGACAATTTGGACATTAATAGTTCTTGGACAAAATAATTCTTGAACTTGTTTTATTGAATTCTTATATCATTGTCATCATCCTCATGTTTATATTATGTTGAAAGTCATATGTGGCCTGTAGTGCATAGATGGACTTGGTATGATTATGACCAGGGATTATTCGGTGTAATCATGACCTTAATATTACAAATGATGTGGTAAAAGTCCTCATTGGCACGTAGTGCATTGATGGACAGTTGTTAGCATGATCATGACCATTAATGAATACACAAATATTCTTGGCCCGTAGTGCATGTAAATTGTGGTCGTGATACTAAAGAATATCCTTGGTCGTAAAGCGAGGGGTGATTCGATGATGTGGAATATTTATTGTTTGAGTCTCAAATGATGACAAAGTGATGAAAAACCTTTTTAATCATAAAAGATAGTAGATTTTATTTCCTACTTGACTCTTTTAATGGATTGCTTGTTCCAATCGCAGCTTAAACTTGATGTCTATTATATTTTATCGGTTTAACATTGTTGGAGACTAATGATAATTTATTCGCATTATCTTAGTCATAATATTTCTTCTTTGGGCTAGTTGAGCTCACCCTTTCTTTCTTTGTTTCTTCTGTGAAATGAGAATATATATTTGGGACGAAGCCTGGGAACGGAGTTATGGTCCAGAGGATAGCATTAGTAGTACTCACTATTCTGTGAAATAGTGTGATAATAATTGTAATGAGGAATCCTTTTGAGTTTGTATAATCTCTAGTAGATAATATTTGTATTCAAACTCACAGTTTATGTTTGTCGTATTGTACACGACAATTGTATTAGTAAGTTGTATTTGAATTCTGTACCATGTATTTAACGACCCAAGATGGGTGATGTATACCTAATTTTGGGGGCATCACAGTTGGTATCAAAGCTTAGGGATATGATCCCTGGCTAAGATGTGAGACTAGAACTAAGAGGGGAGAGACGGGGAATTCCTTCGCTAGTATGACCACCTTAAATTTATTTTGTATTTAAATTGGTTGGTCAGAGTTTAGAGATATTATGTTACATGTCAATTAACCTTTGTTTTGTGGCGATTCGAAAATGACATCCGAAAATGTTGAGAATAGCAATGGAGCACAAGAGACCGTTGAGTCTCCACATATCAATAATAAGGAGAATGTGCATCAGGAAGGCGATAATCCTCATGCAAACAACAACACTGACCAAATGCTGAATGATGGATTGTTCAGAGGCTTTATGCAATTCATGCAACAAAGAAAGAGAGTGGCTCTCATCCAAAATGTAGGTGGAAACACTGGAAACTCTCGGGTGGTCACCGCTAAACAGTTCAAGGAGCTGGGACCACTGGAGTTTAAGGGAGAGCCAAAACCACTTATGGCAGAAGCATGGATAAAGCAGATCACCAAGATATTTGATGTCTTGGGATGCTTCAAGGAGTAAAAGGTTCCCTTTCCGCCTTTATGTTGCGCGGAGAGGTAAATTACTGGTGGGAATCGGTAAAACGTACTCAACCTACTGTGCTAAAGATGTCTTGGGAGAAGTTCCAAGAGCTATTCAATGACAAATACTTTCCCAAAAGTATTCGTCACATGAAGGAGGTGGAGTTTATCAAATTGGAGCAAAACAATATGACCGTATCGCAATACGAGAAAAAATTTGCGGATTTATCCCGGTTTGCATCCCACTTGGTGGATAATGAAGAGAGAATGGCGCGAATGTTTTTAAGAGGTTTGAAGCCGAAAATACGTCAACATCTTATTTCTCATAAACTGTGTTTGTATTCAGATGTTGTAAATAGGGCTCAGTTGGTGGAGCGCGATAACGAGTCAACGCAACCAAAAGAGAGAAGCCGGCAAAATGATAATACCAGTGAGACCAGTCATCGAAGCGGTGACAACAAGCGTGGAGGGAATCAATAGGCCAGAAATGGTAACCACTTCGGTGGTAATTAGGGCCAAAACAATAAGAATGGACATTTCAAGAAGAGGAGATTCAACAATGATGGAAAGACGTCAGCACCATTAGCCGTTGTTAAGGAAGGAGAAAGACCACCTATCATATGCTTCAAATGCGGAGGGGGGGGGGACACATCAGTCCAAATTACGCGATGTCGTCTAAGGCATGTTATAATTGTGGAAGAGAAGGTCACTTAGCTCGATTTTTTATCGCTCATCCCAAGACAAATCAAATTTAGGATTGAGGCACCAAAGGCTGTCCCAGAAAAGTCAAAGCCGGTAGTGCAAGGGAGAGCGTTTGTTGTGACCTCCCTAAGAGCATGGAACCCGAATGAGGTCATCACGGGTAAGCTTATCATAAACTCTAGCGAAGTCTACACTTTATTTGATACCGGTTCTACCCATTCTTTTATTTCTCCTACTTGCGCTCAACGATTAAATTTGACTACGGAGAAATTAGACTTTGACTTATCTGTGAAAACTCCGTTGGGAGAAACCTTCATTACATCCACGGTTTATAAGTCTTTTTTGGTTCAAGTTGGTACCCACACATTACCTGTCGATCTTATTGCATTAAAAATACTTGCATTTGATGTAATTCTAGGGATTGATTGGTTAATTACTCATCATGCAAAAATTGATTGTTTTCGTAAGGTTGTTAGCTTTCATATTCCTAATCGACCTATTATGCGAATTCAAGCAACCAAACCATTAAAATCAATCACTGTCATCTCAAGCCATAAAGCTATTCGTTTATTGAAAAACGGATATCAAGCTTTCTTAGCTCAAGTCACAGATCTAAACAAAAATACGTCAGTTTTGAATAATATTTCTATTGTTAATGAATTTCCTGACGTATTCCCTGAAGAACTTCCTGGCCTACCCCAGAGCGTGAAATTGAATTTTGTATCGACCTTGAACCCAAAGACAAAACCCATTTCCAAAGCCCCATATTGAATGGCTCTCTATTGAACTTGGCAGATTAAAGACTCAACTGCAGGAATTGTTAGACATTGGCTTTATTCGTCCCTAGTACTTCTCCTTGGGGGTGCTCTGCTCTATTCGTGGAAAGAAGAAAGATGGGAGTATGCGACTTTGTATTGATTATCGGGAGTTAAATCATGTCACCATCAAAAAATAGGTACCCATTGCCACGTATTGATGACTGTTTGACCCGGCTTTTGTAAGGAGCCAAATTCTTTTCAAAGATTGATCTTTGTTAGGATATCACCAATTGAAGATTAGAATCGATGATATTCCAAAGACGGCGGCTTTCGTAACTCCCTTGCAGACGGGCATTATGAATTCCTAGTCATGTCCTTTGGATTGACTAATGCTCCCCGCCGCCTTCATGGATATGATGAACCGAGTATTCAAGGAATATTTGGATCATTTTGTGGTCGTCTTTATTGATGACATCCTCATATATTCCAAAAGCCGTGAAGATCATGAGGAACACTTGAGGTCGATACTCCAAAAAGATTCATGAATACAAGCTTTATGCCAAGTTGAAGAAATGCGAGTTCGGCTTGAGGAAGTAGCATTCCTTGGGCACATGGTATCAAGTCATGGAATATCTATTGACCCAAAGAAAGATTGAAGCTATTCAAAGTCTGAGCAACCTAAATCGATGGATCAAGTATGTAGATTTTCGGCTTACTTATTTGGTTATTATCGGAGATTAAGTAGAAGGGTTTTCTCGAATCACTACTCCACTAACTTTCGGTGACTCGGAAAGATACAAAGTTCGGTTAGAGTGAGGAATATGAGAAGAGTTTTCAAGAACTCAAGAGGAGACTCATTTCAGCACCTGTTCTGACAAAACCATCTGGTTCGGAGGGATTTTTCATGATGCTTCAGGCAAAGGGTTAGGATGTGTTCTCATGCAACATGGGAAAGTCATAGCCTATGCCTCACGACAACTCAAAGAATATGAGAGGAATTATCCTACTCATGATCTAGAGTTGGCAGTTGTTGTCTTCGCACTAAAGATTTGGAGGCATTACTTGTATCGGGAGAAAGTGGAGATCTTTACGGATCATAAAAGCCTCAAATATTTCTTCACTCAAAAGGAACTTAACATGCGACAACGACGTTGGCTTGAACTGTTGAAAGATTACGATCATACCATCCAATACCATCCTAGAAAAGCGAACGTGGTAGCTGACTCATTGAGTAGAAGATCATATGTGGCTATGAGTGCAATATTGTCAACGCAAAGGCCCATTTTGTATGACTTGCAAAGGATGGAGATAGAGATAAAGACTCCAGGGACCCACGTGATGATGGCAAATATACGAGTAGAACCGACTTTAATTGATAAAATTAAAGCTGCTCAAATTATAGATCCGGAGCTGATGCGTATGAAGAAGGTTTCTCCACAAAACTTTGACTTGAGGTACAACCTTGGAGCGTAGAATATGTTCCTTCTTATCCAAAATTTGAACATGAACCTCTTCATACGTCAAATCTTCTGCTATTTCGTCCGGTTCTAACTCAATAATGTGGTTCAGGTCTTTAACATATTTACGTAACATGGATATATGTGAAAAATGTTATGAACATGAGACATACTTGGCGGTAAAGCGAGTCTATAGGCCACAGTTCCTACTCGATCGAGGATTAAAAATTGGCCGATAAATCGAGGATTGAGTTTTCTTCTCTTTCCAATCTCGTAAGTCATTTCCATGGAGCAACAAGTAACAATACATGATCTCCTATATCGAATTCCACGTCCTTTCGATGAAGATCAGCATAACTCTTTTGTCGATTTTGTGAGGTTTTTATACGTTGTCGGATTGTTTGAATCTTTTCTGTAGTCATATGTACCAACTCCGGGCCCCAACAACGTTGCTTCACCCACCTCATCCCAAAGATACCTTGGAGAAGCGACACTTTCTTCCATACAATGCTTCGAATGGAGCCATGCCAATACTTGCTTGATAAGCGTTGTTGTAGGAAAACTCCACCAATGGTAAGAACTTGTCCCAACTTCCCTTGAAATCAAGGACACAGAGTCTTAATAGATCTTCAAGAGTTTGAATAGTCCTCTTCGAATGTCCGTCCGTCTGAGGATGATATGCCGAGCTAAATCGTAAGTCTGTGCCCATAGCTTTTTGCAAACTAACCCAAAATCATGAAGTAAACCTTGGGTCTCGATCAGAAACTATGGATACCGGCATACCATGCAGTCTTACAATCTCGTTTATGTACATACGAGCAAGACGTTCAAGTGTATAAGTTTCTTGTATCGGTAAAAAATGAGCAGACTTGGTCAATCTATCAACATTGACCCAAATCGCATCTATGCCTTGAGAAACCTTAGGAAGACCAGTAACGAAATCCATGGTAATGTGCTCCCACTTCCATTCTGGAATTTCAAGTTGTTGCAATGGACCTTTTGGTACTTGATGCTCCGCTTTAACTCGTTGACAAGTTAGACACCTTGAGATAAACAGCGCTATCTCTCTCTTCATATTGCTCCACCAAAATGTATGATGAATATCATGATACATTTTTGTACTCCCAAGATGGATTGCAAACGGTGTGTTGTGCGCCTCCATCAAGATTTTATACTTTAAATTAGGGTCGTTAGGAACACAAAGTCTGGAGTTGACTCAAAGTATTCATTCTTCATCGATTCTTGCTTCCGGCATAGCACCTTTTTGCACTTTCTTCCTCATACGCATCAGCTCAAGGTCTGTAGCTTGAGCAGCTTTAACTTTATCAATTAAAGTCGGTTCTACTCGTATATTCATCATCATCACATGGGTCCCTAGAGTCTTTAACTCTATCTCCATCCTTTGTAAGTCACACAAAATGGGCCTTTGTGTTGACAATATCGCACTTGTACTTGCATATGATCTTCTACTCAATGCGTCAGCTACCACGTTCGCTTTTCCAGGATGGTATTGGATAGTATGATCATAATCTTTCAACAATTCAAGCCAACGTCATTGTCGTATGTTAAGTTCCTTTTGAGTGAAGAAATATTTGAGGCTTTTATGATCCGTAAAGATCTCCACTTTCTCCCCATACAAGTAATGCCTCCAAATCTTTAGTGCGAAGAGATAACACCGCTAACTCGAGAGATCATGAGTAGGATAATTCCTCTCATATTCTTTGAGTTGTCGTGAGGCATAGGCTATGACTTTCCCATGTTGTATGAGAACACATCCCAACCCTTTTTTCGAAGCATCACTGTAGATGACAAATCCCTCCGAGCCAGATGGTATTATTAGAACTGGTGCTGAAATGAGTCTTCTCTTGAGTTCTTGAAAACTCTTCTCACATTCTTCGCTCTAACCGAACTTTGTATCTTTCCGAGTCAGCTGAGTTAATGGAGTAGCGATTCGAGAAAATCCTTCCACGAATCTCCGATAATAACCAACTACACCGAGAAAGCTACGTACTTTGGTCACTGATTTAGGTTGCTCCCAACTTTGAATAGCTTCAATCTTTGCTGGGTCAACATATATTCCATGACTTGATACTACGTGCCCAAGGAATGCTACTTCCTCAAGCCAGAACTCACATTTCTTCAACTTGGCATAAATTGTGAAACCCCAGATTTTATGAATAGAGAATTAATTTTTTCGAAATAATTTTTTTATATTATGGTGTGAATTTGAGATAATGTTATAGTTATGGGTAATATTTATAAATTTTGCAAAGTATGCAAGTTGTCATATTATATTCGATTGGTCGGGGAATATTCGTTTTAAATAGGAAATATTCGTACGACGGCAAGACAATCATTCGGGTGGACCTTATTAACGGAATTATTGTCGGATTAAGAAAACGACAAAAATATTTTATTGAAAATAACGGCGGAAGTTTTACCGTTGATACTGTTGAACTACTCGGTAGTAAAAGTACAGTAATACGCGTTGTTGCATAGTAGCACATGGTATTGATTATTGATATTTATGTGAGAAGTCACTCAGTTTTGTTCAATTATTGCTGCATAGTATCTCACATTATCTGATTCAATTATTGTTGATTTAGAAGTTTTGTTTTATTCACGTAATAAAATAGAAACATCTTTTTATATAAAACAGAATACTTTATTAAAGTTATTCTATAAATAGAATATATTATATTCTATTATGCATAGTGTTTTGCATAGTAAAATCTTTTTATATAAAACAGAATACTTTATTAAAGTTATTCTATAAATAAAATATATTATATTTTATTATGCATAGTGTTTGCATAGTGCCCGCATAGTGTTTGCATAGTAAAAATCTTTTTATATAAATAGAATATATTATATTTTATTTAAAAGATTTTTCTTTAAATATTGACCGTCAAATTAAAGTAATCAATCTGGACCGTTCATGGATTAGTTACTATGCATTCCATTTTCCTATAAATAGAAGTTCATTCCTTCATTATTTTCTTACGAATTCACTGGACTCTAGAGAGAGAAACTATAGAGAGAGACTATAGAGAGATAGAAGAAAAGTTTTCTGCTACTTCACTACTCTTATATCAAGTATTATTTTACGGTAAGGGATATTATTCTTTTGTATTCAAGAATAGAACTTCATTATTCCATTTCTTTATTGTTTCGTTGGAATAACTCAGATAACTGTGGTTACCCTGCACTTGGTGACATTCTTCTATTATTCATCTTTATTATTCTCGTCGAATATCCCGTCTGCATGCATATATCTGTGGGACCTAGTTCCATTTTTTTATTATTCGCCTTTTTATTATTCGCCGTAATATCCTATCTGCTAGCTATCTGTGGGACTGGTTCCATCATTTATTATTCCGCATTTATTATTACATTGGAACATCATGCTTGTATGAATTTCAATTCGACTGGTTCCGCTACTATTATTTTGTTGAAATAACCGCTCATGTCAAGTACCGCATGCATGGTGATATCTTTTGTTATTCCATTCTAGTATTATACTTAGTTGATTAAAATTTTGACTTCTATACTCCATGAAATTAGTGGAATATCCTTGATATTTGCGCTTCATCCAGTATCTTTTCATGGAAATATTCTTCTGATCATTCTTGAATTTTATTCTACAAAGAAGTATCATGTTGACAATTTGGACGTTATTGGTTCCTGGACAAATTAATTCTTGAACTTGTTTAATTGAATTCTTATATCATTGTCATCATCCTCATGTTTATGTTATGTTGAAAGTCATCTGTGGCCTGTAGTGCATAGATGGACTTGGTAAAATTATGACCAGGGATTATTCGGTATAATCATGACCGTAATGTTACAAATGATGTGAAAATTAAAAGTCCTCATTGGCCCGTAGTGCATTGATGGACAATTTTGGTATGATTATGGCTATGGATTCTCTTGCCAAGGAACAAAGATGAATTGTTTTATGGCATGATCAGACCGTTGATGAAAACACGATTATCTTTGGCCCAGTAGTGCATGGATAATTCATGGTCGTGATACTAAAGAATATCATTGGCTCAGTAGTGGTGGATGATTTAATCATGTGGATTATTTATTGTCGAGTCTCAAACGATAAAAGTGATGAAAAACTTTTAAATCATAAAAGATAGTAGATTCTATTCTCTACTTGACTCTTTTAATGGATTGCTTGTTCCGATGCAGTTAAACTTGATGTCTATTATATTTTATCAGTTTAACATTGTTGGAGACTAATGATAATTTATTCTACATTATCTTAGGCATAATGTTTCTTACTGGGCTAGTTGAGCTCACCCTTTCTTTCACTGTTATCTTCAGGAAATGTGAATATAGCTGGGACGAGTCGGGGAACGGAGTGATGGTCCAGAGGATAACATTAGTAGTCCTCACTATTCTATGAAATAGTGTGATAATAATTGTAATGAGGACTCCTTTTGAGTTTGTATAATCTCTAGTAGATAATATTTGTATTCAAACTCACAGTTTATGTTTTGTCGTATTGTACACGACAGTTGTATTAGTAAGTTGTATTTGAATTCTGTACCATGTAAGTGGCGACCCAAGATGGGTGACGTATA
This sequence comes from Panax ginseng, assembly GCA_020205605.1. Classification (NCBI taxonomy): domain Eukaryota; kingdom Viridiplantae; phylum Streptophyta; class Magnoliopsida; order Apiales; family Araliaceae; genus Panax; species Panax ginseng. Next base: position 54,997,188 of record CM035138.1, on the reverse strand, counting down.
CCTAAGTTTGGGGGAACTTCGGGAGAAGAGGTACCTCCTCACAAAGGGGGTCGCAGTGACCAGGCCCGGGCGACTGTTTACCAAAAACACAGGTCTCCGCTCCCTTCTAGAAAAAGGCCCCTTCAATTGGGGTAGAAAAGCACTCAAATCTTTACCATTGCTTACGTGGAATCACTTACATATCTTATGATCATCTCCCAGTTCAGGGAGTTCGACCTGTAGTCACATATGAAATAACGGACGGTATAAATTTAGCAACACTTTTCTTCCCGGATCTGTTTTTTGTTTATTTTTATTTGTGATCATCTCCCGGATAAAGAAAGGGCAAGAGTCAAAAAGGGGTGATTCATGGCTCCCGATTTTCTCAATTAAAACGAATCAATCAAAATTTTAATTTGATTCAGGCAAGGATAAAAAGGGGGACGGAGTTGAACATAGTAAAATAAGAAATTGAAAGATTTCGTTGAAATTGTTCGTTTGGAAATTTCCCGAAAAGCTAATCATAGGTTCTTCTCATCCTCGTGGACGGAAGATTCCTTTTTGGGGAATAATATGTTACCCGGGGACGCGAGTTCCGGAGCGTCTACCTCAAATCAGGGGCTCATTTCATTTAAGACGCGAAATTGGAATCATTTTCCTTTTTCTTCAACCATTGATAAGAACTCAGAAGTCAAGTTTCATTCAAATTAATTAATTCTTTTTATTTTGGTTTTTTTCTCCCAATTGGGGCCCTCCCTCCACGGGGATGCAAACCCTCACTGCAGTGGCTTGTAGACTTTCTGCCTCAAGCTCTTTCTTGCAGTCAAGGGCGGTTCGGTTAAGGGTTTATCACTGTAAACTAGCCAACTGGGATTGGATCTTTGAACTGCTACGCTCCATTACCTCTTGCCTTGCGTGACCGCTTTTCTTCTCTTATGTAATTTTAGAATCTTTCGAAAAGTCTTCTTTCTCTATGATGATTCTGATTCGACTAGGCTCACTAGGTGACTCAGATGCTTGACATAGAACTACCGTGTTTTAGGGCGAGACAGACGGATGGATCGCATAGATATTATTGCTTGGTACAAAAACAATTCTTGAATGAGGTATTCGACTCCAGGGATGAATCGAAAAAAAAATATTTATTGGCTCTACCTCCTTTTTTTTATGAAGAGAATGAATCTTTTTATCGAAGGATCAGAAAAAAATTATCTGGTTTAGTTCATCAACCCGAATGATGAATAAAAAAATGAACCTTTCTCAACGCATTTCTTTAGACAAAGACTTTGGCACTAGACGTTCCCAAAATGTTATTTCATCCTGATACTGAACTGTATTAGATTTCTTATTATCAGGATCAGGCGAATCCGGAAGTTTACTGTAGAAAAAGTTCCAGAACTTATTTAAGATTTCCATCTTCCTCTTCTCTTTCTCATCCTTATATGAGCAATATGACCTATATATTGAAAGTTTGCCCTCAGCTCGGGCTTTTTGGTTCTTGAGAATGGTCGCCACCTCTCCCAGGACCGGAATGATTATCCCTGCCTGATGGGTCTACATCCATAATGCTAGAAAATTCATTTCTAATTGATAATGCTATTAATAAGTTCGATCAAAGCTTAGGGATATGATCCCTGGCTAAGATGTGAGACAAGAACTAGGAGGGGAGAGACGGGGAATTCCTTCGCTAGTATGACCTACCTAAGTTTATTTGGTATTTGATTGGTCGGTCAGAGTATAGTGATAATATGTTGCATGTCAATTAACCCTTGTTTTGTGGCAGTGTTTGAAAATGGCATCCGAGAATGTTGAGGTTATCAATGGAGCACAAGAGACCATTGAGTCTCCACAGATCAATAATCAAGATAATGTGCAACTAGAGGACAATACTCCTCATGAAAATAATAACACCGATGAAATGGTGAATGATGGGATGGTCAGAGGCTTTATGCAATTCATGCAACAACAGGCGAAGGCAGCTCCTGCCCATAATGCATGTGGAAACAATGGTAACCCACGGTTGGTTACCGCTAAGCAGTTCAAGGAGCTGGGACCACCGGAGTTTTAAGGAAAGCCAGAACCACTTAAGGCGGAGACATGGATAAAGCAGATTACCAAGATATTTGATGTCTTGGAATGCTCAGAGGAGCAAAAGGTTCCATTCGCCACCTTTATGTTGCGTGAAGAAGGAGATCATTGGTGGGAATCAGAAACGCATTCCACCGACTGGCGACTCAAGATGTCTTGGGAGAAGTTCCAAGAATTATTCAACGACAAGTACTTTCCCGAAAGTATTCGGCCACATGAAGGAGGTAGAATTCATCAAGTTTGGAGCAAAACAATATGACCGTGTCGCGAAGACGAGGCTAAGTTCATGAGTTATCCGGTTTGCATCCCATTTGGTCGATAATGAGGAGCAAATGACGCGAATGTTTTTGCGAGGTTTGAAACCCGATATACGTCAATACCTCATTTCTCACAAACTTTGTTTATATTCAGATGTTGTGGATATTGCTTTGTTATTGGAGCTCGATAATGAGCCAGCACAATCAAAAGGCAACGACCAACAACACGATAATAATCATACCGGTGGCAAAAATCATCGGAACAACGATAACCATCATGGGGGATATTATCATGCGAAGAATGGTAACCATTTCAGTGGTAATCATGGCCAAGATAATAAGAATGGACATTTTAAGAAAAGAAGGTTCAACAATGACGTGAAGACGCCGGCACCAGCACCCGTTTCAAAGGAAGAAGAATGCCCATCGGTCGTATGTTTCAAATGCGGACAAGAGGGACACATCCGTCCAAACTGTACGCAACAATCCAAAGCGTGTTTTAATTGCGGAAGAGAAGGTCACCTAGCTTGATTTTGTCGTATGGTGAAGTCAAGTCCAACTGGGATAGTGATGCCAAAGGATGTCCCAGACAAGCCAAAGCCGGTAGTAAAGAGAAAGCGTTTTTTTTTCTCGTGACGAGGAACCTGAATAAAATTATCACTGGTAAGTTAATCATAAGCTCTTACGAAGTCTATACCGTGTTAGATACCGGTTCTACTCACTCTTTTATTTCACCTAGTTGTGTTTCAATGTTCGAAGTTAATTCCGGAGAAGTTAAACTTTGATATATCTGTTTAAACTCAGTTCGGAGAAACCTTTGTTACCACCATTATTTATAAATCTTGTTCAAATCAACACTTTCACGTTACGTGTTGATCTTGTCTCTTTGAAAATACTTGCCTTCGATGCAATTTTAGGAATCGATTGGTTAACTACTCATCATGATTTTCGTAAGGTTGTTAGCTTTCATATTCCTAACCAACCTGTTATGCGAATTCAAGAAACCAAACCACTAAAGTCAATCATTGTCATATCAAGCCATAAATAAAGAGCCTTGATCCTTTCGTTGTTGACTTTCTTGTGTGGAATGCACCGAAGCCAGACTTTCTATAGGCGACGTCGTGAATGATGATGACAAGTTGATAGGTATCATTGTGAGGTGCTATCTAGGTTAAGGGATAAAAGTCACAGTTGGTATCAATGTGACATACTATCCAAGTCTTGGATGAGAGTAACAGTTTTGAATGATATTTCTATCATTAATAAATCTCTTGACGTATTCTTGAAGACGTCCTAGCCTACCCTAGAGCGTGAAATTAAATTTTGTATTGACCCCAGTACAAAAACCCATTTCTTAAACCCTCAAGTATTTCTTCAACTAAAATGAACGTAACATGCGCCAAAGACGTTGACTCGAGCTGTTAAAGATTACGATCGTACTATTCAATATCATCGTGGTAGCTGACGTTTTGAGTAGAAGATCGTATGCATTTACGAGTGCGATGTTGTTAAAACAAAGACTCATTTCGTATAACTTAGACATGATGAAGAAAGAGTGAAAGACTCTAGGAACCCATATATAACGAATATACGAGTAGAATCGACTTTAATCGATAAAGTTAAAGCCGCTCAAGCTACACACCAGGAGCTGATGAAAGTGAAGAAGAAGGTTCAAGAGGGCGTTATTCTAGAAGCAAGAATCGACGAAGAGAGGAAATTTCAACCCTCGATTTAATTGGCCCATTTGAAATCCTCGATTAAGTAGGAGTTGTGGTTTATAGACTCGTTTTACCGCCAAATATGTTGCGCATTTTTAACGTATCAATGTTACGTAAATATGTGGACGACCCGAACAACATTATTAATTTAGAACCGGACGAGATAGAAGAAGATTTAATGTATGAGGAGATACGTGTTAACATCTTGGATAAGAAGGATCATATTCGACGCACAAAGGTTATACCTCAAGAGTTAGAATTTGAAGTGAAGTCAAGGTATCCTCACCTGTTCGGTATACAAGGTACGTACGTAAATTTCGAGGGGAGACTGTGAAACCCCAGATTTTATGAATAAAGAATTAATTTTTTCGAAATAATTTTTTTATATTATGGTGTGAATTTGAGATAATGTTATAGTTGTGGGTAATACTTATAAATTTTGCAAAGTATGCAAGTTGTCATATTATATTCAATTGGTCGGGGAATATTCATTTTAAACAGCAAATATGCGATGACACTCAAGACAATCAATGGTGGACCCCACAACGGAATTATTGTCGGATTGAGAAAACGACAAAAATATTTTATTGAAAATAACGGCGGAAGTTTTACAGATTAATCTTGTTGAACTACTCGGTAGTAAAAGTACGAGAAGAATGGCGTTGTTAAATAGTAAAACACTGCGGTATTGATTATTGATATTTATGTGAGAAGTCACCGGTTTTGTTCAATTATTGCTACAATAGTTCTTTGCATAGTATCTCACATTATTTGATTCAATTATTGTTGATTTAGAAGTTTTGTTTTATTCACGTAATAAAATAGAAACATCTTTTTATATAAAACACAATACTTTATTAAAGTTATTCTATAAATAGAATATATTATATTCTATTATTATGCATAGTGTTTTGCATAGTAAAATCTTTTTATATAAAATAGAATACTTTATTAAAGTTATTCTATAAATAGAATATATTATATTTTATTATGCATAGTATTTGCATAGTGCCCAAGATAGTGTTTGCATAGTAAAATCTTTTTATATAAATAAAATATATTATATTTTATTTAAAAGATTTTCTTTAAATATGGACCGTCGATTAAAGTAAATCAATCTGGACCGTTCATGGATTAGATTCTTATGCATTCCATTTTCCTATAAATAGAAGCTCATTCCTTCATTATTTTCTTATTTAATTCTTTGGACTCTAGAGAGAGAAACTATAGAGAGAGACTATAGAGATAGAAGAAAAGTTTTCTACTACTTCACTACTCTTATATCAAGTATTATTTTACGGTAAGGGATATTATTCTTTTGTATTCAAGAAGTGAACTTACATTATTCCATTTCTTTATTGTTCGTTGGAATAACTTTGTATCTGTGAGCTACCCTATACTTGGTGACATTCTTATATTATTACATCTTTATTATTCTATCGGAATATCTTGTATGCATCTTATATCGTCGGACTGGTTCCATCATTTATTATTCCGCATTTATTATTCTCTGTTGGAATATCCGTCGATTGTGAATTTCATTTGACACAGTTCCGTTATTATTATTTTGTTGAAATAACCGTCTATGCGAAGTACCGTATGCATGGTGATATCTTTTGTTATTCCATTCAGTATTATACTCAGTTGATTAAAATTTTGACTTCTATACTCCATGAAATTAGTGGAATATCCTTGATATTTGCGCTTCATCCAATATCTTTTCATGGAAATATTCTTCTGATCATTCTTGAATTTTATTCTACAAAGAAGTATCATGTTGACAATTTGGACGTTATTGGTTCCTAGACAAATTAATTCTTGAACTTGTTTAATTGAATTCTTATATCATTGTCATCATCCTCATGTTTATGTTATGTTGAAAGTCATCTATGGCCTGTAGTGCATAGATGGACTTGGTATGATTATGACCAGGGATTATTCGGTATAATCATGACCGTAATGTTACAAATGATGTGAAAATTAAAAGTCCTCATTGGCCCGTAGTGCATTGATGGACAATTTTGGTATGATTATGGCTATGGATTCTCTTGACCAAGGAGCAAAGATGAATTTTTTATGGCATGATCGGAATAGTTGATGAAAACACGATTATCTTTTTGGCGTAGTGCATGGATAATTCGTGGTCGTGATACTAAAGAATATCATTGGCCTGTAGTGCAGGGATGATTTAATCATATGAATTATTTATTGAGCTGAGTCTCAGCGATAAAAGTGATGAAAAACTTTTTAAATCATAAAAGATAGTAGATTCTATATTCTACTTGACTCTTTTAATGGATTGCTTGTTCCGCTGCAGTTTAACTTTATGTTTATTATTATTTTATCGGTTTAACATTGTTGGAGACTAATGATAATTTATCTGCATTATCTTAGTCATAATGTTTCTTCTTGGGCTAGTTGAGCTCACCCTTTCTTTCACCTTTCTTCTCTTGAAATGAGAATATAATTTGGGACGAGTCTGGGAACGCGAGTGATGGTCCAGAGGATAGCATTAGTAGTCCTCGCTATTACGTGAAATAGTGTGATAATAATTGTAATGAGGACTCCTTTTGAGTTTGTATAATCTCTAGTAGATAATATTTGTATTCAAACTCACAGTTTATGTTTTGTCATATATTATACACAGTTGTATTAGTAAGTTGTATTTGAATTCTGTACCATGTAAGTGGCGACCCAAGATGGGTGACGTATACCTAATTTTGGGGGCGTCACATAAAGCTTGTATTCACGAAGCTTTTGGAGTGTCAACCTCAAGTGTTGCTCATGATCTTCACGGCTTTTAGAATAAATAAGGATGTCATCAATAAAGACGACCACAAAGTGATCCAAATATTCCTTGAATACTCGGTTCATCATATCCATGAAGGCAGCATGAGCATTAGTCAATCCAAAGGACATGACTAGGAATTCATAATGCCCGTACCGAGTTCTAGAAGCCGTCTTTGGAATGTCATCGGTTCTAATCTTCAATTGGTGATATCCGGAATGAAGATCAATCTTTGAAAAGAATTTGGCTCATTGCAACTAGTCAAACAGGTCATCAATACGTGGCAATGGGTACCTATTTTTGATGGTGACATGATTCAACTCCCGATAATCAATAAAAAGTCGCATACTCTCATCTTTCTTCTTCACGAATAGAACAGGAGCACCCCAAGGAGAAGTACTAGGACGAATAAAGCCAATGTCTAACAATTCCTGCGGTTGGGTCTTTAACTCTTGAAGTTCAATAGGAGCCATTTGATATGGGGCTTTGAAAATGGGTTTTGTACCAAGTTCAAGGTCGATACAAAATTCAATTTCACGCTCTGGGGGTATGTCAGGAAGTTCTTCAGGGAATACGTCAGAAAATTCATTAACAATAGAAATATCATTCAAAACTGACGTATTTTTGTTTAGATCCGTGACATGAGCTAAGAAAGCTTGACATCCATTTTTCAATAAACGAATAGCTTTATGGCTTGAGATGACCGTGATTGACTTTAATGGTTTTGTCGCTTGAATTCGCTTAATAGGTTGATTAGGAATATGAAAGCTAACAACCTTACTAAAATAATCAATTTTTGCATGATAAGTAGTTAACCAATCAATCCCTAGAATCACGTCAAATGCAAGTATTTTCAATGAAATAAGATCGACAGGTAATATGAGGGTACCGATTTGAACCAAACAAGACTTATAAACGGTGGATGTAATGAAGGTTTATCCCAATGAAGTTTCCACAGAAAAGTCAAAGTCTAATTTCTCCAGAGTCAAATTTAATCGTTGAGCGCAAGTAGGAGAAATAAAAGAATGGGTAGAACCAGTATCAAATAAAGTATAGATTTCGCTAGAGTTTATGATAAGCTTACCCGTGATGACCTCATTCGGGTTCCTTGCTTTCGGGAGGTCACAACAAACGCTCTCCTTGACACTACCGTCTTTGACTTTTTTGGGACGGCCTTTGGTCCCTCCATCCTAGCTGAACTTGTCTTCAGTGAACGACAAAATCGGGCTAAGTGACCTTCTCTTCCACAATTATAACATGCTTTGGACGGCATCGTGCAATTTGGACTGATGTGTCCCTCAACTCCGCATTTGAAGCATATGATAGGTGGTCGTTCTCCTTCATTAACAATGGGTGCTGGTGCTAACGTCTTTCAATCATTGTTGAATCTCCTCTACTTGAAATGTCAATTCTTATTGTTTTGGCCCTGATTACCACCGAAGTGGTTACCATTTCTGGCCTGTTGATTCCCTCCACGCTTGTTGTCATCGCTTCGATGACTGCTCTCGCTGGTATTATCATTTTGCTGGCTGCTCTCTTTTGGTTGCGTTGACTCGTTATCGCACTCTACTAACTGAGCCCTATTTACAATATCTGAGTACAAACACAGTTTATGAGAAATAAGGTGTTGATGTATCTCCGGCTTTAAACTTCTTAAAAACATTCGCGTCATTCTCTCTTTATTATCCACTAAGTGGGACGCAAACCAGGAAAACTTAGCAAACTTTGCTTCGTACTGCGACATGGTCATATTATTCTATTCCAACTTGATGAACTCCACCTCCTTCATGTGACGAATACTTTCGGGAAAGTACTTGTCGTTGAATAGTTCTTGGAACTTCTCCCAAGACATTTTCAGTGCGGCAGGTTGAGTACGCTTTACCGATTCCCACCAGTAATTTGCCTCTCCTCGCAACATAAAGGCGGCAAAGGGAACCTTTTGCTCCTCGGAGCATCCTAAGACATCAAATATCTTGGTGATCTGCTTTATCCATGCTTCCGCTTTAAGTGGTTTTGGCTCTCCAATAAACTCCGGTGGTCCCAGCTCCTTGAACTGTTTAGCGATGATCGTCCGAGAGTTTCAAGTGTTTCCACCTACATTTTGGACAGGAGCCGCTCTCGCTTGATGTTGCATGAATTGCATAAAACCTCTAAACATTCCCTCATTCATCATTTGGTCAGTGTTGTTGTTTGCATGAGGATTGTCGCCTTCCTGATGCACATTATCCTGATTATTGATATGTGGTGAATTAACTGTCGCCTGTGCTCCATTGTTATTCTCAACATTCTCGGATGTCATTTTCAGATACTGCCACAAAACAAAAGGTTAATTGACATGTAACATATTATCCATATACTCTACCGACCAATTAAATACCAAATAAACTTAGGTAGGTCATACTAGCGAAGGAATTCCCCGTCACTCCCCTCCTAGTTCTAGTCTCACATCTTAGCCAGGGATCATATCCCTAAGCTTTAATACCAACTGTGACGCCCCCAAAATAGGTATACATCACCCATCTTGAGTCGCCAAATACATGGTACAAAATTCAAATACAACTTAATTATACAACAGTCGTGTAAAATACGACAAAACATATGCTGTGAGTTTGAATACAAATATTATCATCTAGAGAGTATACAAACTTAATGGAGTCCTCATTACAATTATTATCACACTATTTCACAAAATAGTGAGGACTACTAATGCACCATCTAAGACCATCACTCTGTTCCCCGACTATTCCCAGCTACGTTCTCATTTCCTGAAGAGAACAGTGAAAGAAAGGGTGAGCTCAACAAGCCTAGTAAGAAATATTATGACTAAGATAATGCAGAATAATTTATCGTTAGACTTCAACAATGTTAAACTGATAAAATATAATAAATATCAAGTTTAACTGCAGCGGAACAAGCAATCCATTAAAATAGTCAAGTAGAGAATAAAATCTAGTATCTTTTATGATTTAAAAGGTTTTTCATCACTTTTATCGCTGGGACTCAACTTAATAAATAATCCACACCATCGAATCACACCTGCACTACGGCCAAGGATATTCGTAAGTATCACGACCACAATTATCCATGCACTACGGGGCAAGAATATTTGTGTATTCATTAATGGTCATGAGTATGCCAACAACTGTCCATCAATGCACTACGGTCCAATGAGGGCTTTTACTGCATCATTTGTAACATTACGGTCATGATTACACTGTTAATCCCTGGTCATAATCATACCAAGTCCATCTATGCACTACAGGCCACTGATGACTTTCAACAAAATATAATCATGAGGATGATGACAATGATATAAGAATTCAATAAAAACAAGTTCAAGAATTAATTTATCCAGGAACTAATAACGTCCAAATTGTCAACATGATACTGCTTTGTAGAGTAAAATTCAAGAATGCTCAGAAGAATATTTCCATGAAAAGATACTGAATGAAGCGCAAATATCAAGGATATTCCACTAATTTCATGGAGTATAGAAGTCAAAACTTTAACCAACTGAGTATAACAACGAATGGAATAACAAAAGAAATCACCATGCATGCGGTATGCAGATGACGAGTTATTCAACGAGAATAACAAGTAACGGAACGGTCGAGGCAAAATTGCACCTTGCAAGCGGGATGTTCCAAGAATAATACGAGACGGAACTAGAGTGCAGCGTGAAAAGCGCATGCAGACATGATATTCCAATAGAATAATAATAAAGACGGAACCAGGTCCGACATAAAATGCACAGATAGGATATTCTAACAGAATAATAATAAAGATGGAACCAGGTCCGGCATAAAACGCACAGACAGGATATTCTAACAGAATAATAATAAAGATGGAATAATAGAAGAATGTCACCAAGTATAGGGTAGTCCGTATATCTTTGGTTATTCCAAACAAAATAATAAAGAATGGACTAATGAAGTTCTCTTCATGAATACAAAAGAAATAATACCTCTTTAGTAAGAAGAAGAGTACTAGATATATAAGTAGTGAAGAAGCAGAATACTTTTTCTTCTTTCTCTATATTTTATCTCTCTAGAGTTTGGTGAATTCGTAAGAAATAATGAAGGAATGAGCTTCTATTTATAGAAAAATGGATCTGCATAAGTAACTAACTCATGAAGCGGTCCAGATTGATTTACTTTAATCTGATTTGGTCCATATTTAAAGAAAATCTTTTAAATAAAATATGATATATTCTATTTATAATCTAATAAAATAAATAACTTTATAAAATATTTTACTATGCAAACACTATGCATAATAAAATATAATATATTCTAATTATTGTCTAATAAAACAGATAACTTTATAAAAGTATTATGTTTTATATAAAAAGCTTTTCTGTTTTATTACATTAAAAATACCAATAAAACAAAACTGAGTGACTTATCACATAAGCATCAATAATCAATACCGTGTGCTACTATGCAACCACGCGTATTACTGTACTTTTACTACCGAGTAGTTCAACAGTATTAATGGTAAAACTTCCGCCCTTATTTTTAATAAAATATTTTTGTCGTTTTCTCAATCCGACAATAATTATGTTGTGGGGTCCACCAATGATTGTGTCGTTGTACGAATATTCCCTGTTAAAACGAATATTCCCCGACCAATCGAATATTATATAACAACTTGCGTACTTTGAAAAATTTATAAATATTACCACAACTATAACATTATATAAAATTTACTCCATAATATTCAAAAATTATATTTATAGAAAATTCATCTTTATTTATAAAAGTTGGGGTCTTACACAAATGGTCAGAACTTACCAGATAAAAGTCTTGGTAAAGTTCACATTGAAAAGTCTTAAATTTCTTATCTTTGAAATAGTCTTAACTTTCAATCATGTATGCTAGTGTGTTTAATCACTTTAGTCTTTCATTTCATGTCAATATAAACCATATTATCATGTTCATAAAGTCAGAATGCTCAAATGATGTGTCCGTGACAAAGTTCACTCGTGAAACTATAATTTCCATTTCAAAACTATAAGTGTTGTGTCAATCATATGTACTAACATTGCTATACTTGCTCATGCATATGCCTATATCTCAGGTCATTCCCCTTATTAGGAATATACTTAAATCATAACATCAAATTAGCATCACATTACACAACCAGAAATCAAAAACTAATTCTAGGGTATGGGCGTGTAGTCTTATTTTGCACCCTTAGTATAAATAGAGTATGATTTAAGCCATGCCCGCACTAAAATGAAATAGACTCTGTTTTGCAGAGTCTCAATGCACTTGATTCTTTTTAGTTGAAACATGTTCCAAAATACCATTAAAGAGTTCATACATGTAAACTTACTTCCTAAACACATGATAGCATGTTAATTCACATCAATTGACATGGAATTTCAAGTACTTTCAAGCATTTGACAAAACCCAACTCAAGAACACAATTAAAGTTTATACCTCCTTAAGCTTGAATTGGACTCCTCAAACACTGAGTATGCTTCTAAAATGGGCTCAGCAACTTAGAACTACTCAACTTAGAATTATAAGATAATTACAAGCAACCAAAAAATGAAATTGAAGCTTATATTTATAAAGGAAACTTGGACTAGATATTGGCATTACACTAAGTTTAACGACCGAGAAATTTGGATTTATTATAAAATAATTTTATTTAATTAAATAATGAATAAAATCATATTATATGTTATTATTATGTGTTAGCAAGATGAATGTCATTCTATAACCTAGATATGTCGGAACGTCATAGTATTTTGGCTACGTGAGAGAATTAATGTGTTTCAATTTCCAAGATGAAAATAAAAGCTTTCCGAGAAACTTTTCGAAAAACACTATTCACGGTTTTCTGCTCGGGAATTATTTTTGACCTTCCGAGAAATACATTGTAATGCCCCGAAATCCGGTCTATTCTCACACCCGGATTCCGTGCATCACGGTCCCACTTCTCACCAAACATATGTCATTATATAGTTAAATATAACAACATATATTCTCAAATCCCAGGTTCTGGAAACCTTATAACCTCTTTCATTACAAATAATGATAATTACATTATTCTTTACATCGTACAAGAGTGACTTTTATTCACCACCAAGGATACATATCAGTTCATTAAACTAATCTACATTACAAGTCTTGGCTTACTCTTCACGCACATTCACATACTGAATGGCACTTCGTCTAAATACCGATCAGCTTGATCTTTACGAGATCCTTAAGTTCTTTCTAACATCGTTCGCTGAAAATGTTTTTCATTTAAATTAAGTGTGAGCATTCAATTGCCCAACAAGTCATAACAGTTGATCAAACAACTTCAAGAGTTTAAACATTCTTCAGAACTTCGATAACCGAACAAAGGTTCTGAAGCACCTTAAATAATAGGATTACTCTTGATTCCTATCATCTTAAAACATCATTCACATGCACTTTGAAATTCTTTCATTCTTCTACCTTTTTCATACACATTGTGTCTGACTAAAATCATTAGCAAAGACTTAACAATAACGGTTCATGTTTAAACAGAACATACTTGTATTGAACAGCTCAATCACAGAACAGTTCATCTCATAGAAACACCGAAGTGTTAAAAATATGGCATAAGGCCTCATACATACTACCACCTTGTACATACATCGCACATAAGCACATAGACAAGACTTCTCAACTTCAACATCTGAGAAGTTTAAGAAACTTACATTCATATAATATGAATGAAGTTAGGAAATTTGCCTTACGCACAGCTACAACTTATAGTTTACGCTGAACTGCTTATTCCAATTCCTTTGTATCAAATAAGGAAATAACACATACACCAATTAGTCATATACTTGACTTTACACATTGGTTTACTTAACTTTACTTCTTAGGCTTCGCGTTCTTATAAACTAAGTTTACGCGACTAACTTCCTTTACTACCGGTTTACGGCTTCATGACATACGGAGATGTCTTACTCAAACATTCATCATCTTTGATGATTTATATTCTTATCTTCTTCTTATAACTTTTCTAGGACTCAGCACACATCGCGTCCTTGCTAGTATTCCATATGGTACTCTGAGTGGTTTCCCACAAACAACAAACAGACAAGTTTCAGTCTCATCTACACTGCCCATAACAATGAGTTAGACCAGTTGCAAGTTTCGTATATACCTTCGCTCTCTAAAGGAATTGTTTAGCCCAGCTCCCATATGTCAACCATCAAAGGTTACGATTGTACAACAACCTAAACTCATCATAACTTATTCGAACTATTAAACTTTAATGTTCGTTAAGCCAACTTCTTATTCCTTATGGCTTTCTGGCAACTAAATGACATACCTCAAGATTTATTCATCATCGTCTAAGTCATACAACCTTACTAGGATCGTTTACGTAATCCGTGTTCACGTTGCTTGTCTTTTAATCTCTCATTCAACCTTTACTCAAGGTTTTAATCGTTTTCATTCGTTATCCATCCCATGAACCCCATGTTCATTATTTTTTCTTAATGTCAAAGTCATATTGTTCGTTGTATGCTAAGACCGCTCGTTCATCTCAACAGCGTTGCGTTCACAGCGTCTATACGCTTTACACCTATCTCTCATCACCATGACATAACATCGAAATTTTATTCATTCCCCTCGTTGTTCAACGTCTAAGGAATCACAACCATAGAAATCCCTTATGTTCGTTCATCGTTACTACGGTCCCCAGATATCAGTTCCGTAACCCGCACCTACAATCTTTGTCTTTTAATCTTGTTTAATCTTTCCGTTTAACCTTTACTAAAGATTTAAAACACTTGATTAAGTGTTAGATTAGGTGAACTACATGTTTATATTTCTTTCTTGCACATCCCCCAGTAATTGAGCAATAAAAATCTCATTTATGGGTATTGCCTTGCATCAGCGATGCGGTGCCACTCTCTTCTTTCTCTCTCGCGCTGTGGCGCGACCCTACGTCATCTTCTTCTTTAATTTGGCATTGCGGCGCCGAGTCCTTCATTAACTCTCATTGACTGCGGCCAATCGCTGATGATGGTGATAGCCGAAGCTCGCACCATGGTGCGCCTCTAAAAAGGCTAAGTTGTAGTGACTGTATGGCCAAACCACAAAACCTAGAAAATTTCTCTAAGTCTTTTACAAGCTTGAATCACTTACTTCGAAATTTCATAACTTATTCATTATAATTCGGAACGAGGTCGTTCCAAAGCCATTCTCTTCCTTATCTTATGTATTTCAATACCCCTAGGACAGAACTTCGTTCTGAATCCGTTAACGTGCCATTCGATTGGCTTAATCTTCACCCTTTGTTCATTTTACATTTTTAACGTTCTTCGTGCATTCGTCCGTAATTCGATCATTTGAACTCGGAACTCATTCATACATGACATACCATTTGTCTAGCCAAATCAAATAGCTTAGACCATACCAATAAATTGGACATCAACTTGAAACATTCGTCTGGTCAACTTCAATTGAAATCGACTACTTTAAATTCTTTTACAATGCATCAAAACGTTTTATGACGTCATGATACCGTACTTTTTATAGTACGTTGAGGACTTCGTCAGTTTATGACTTCATCATTATACATCATACCATAGCGGGTAGTTGATCACAAGATCAAATCCAACACAAGGTTTAATTGTATTAATAACTCCATCCGTTTACCATCTTTGCATCAAATGCATTGATGATATAAAATTCATTTTGATATTTCAAATCAACTTCTGTCTAGCCGCAACAATTAGCATTGACATACCGAGAATAGCACTTTTAAAATACGTTGGTTCCAAAAGATGAACCAAATCCTTTCTTTTCAAAATGTACATATCAACACGATTTCAATAAACTCTAAAATCTAGCATAGCTAGATGACTTGGAATATCATATTCATCTATCTTCCTTCATTGTCTTAATTGTGACAATACATAATCTTCTCTAGTACCTTCAATGCTAAGTCTACTGAAGATACTTATTTTCAGTCTAAACATTCCTATACCTTAGTACAGTCCATCAACATACCACACATTATGAGTTCAGGAACTTTCCACAATAATATGAGTTTAAGAACTATCCAGACAGACCATAAGCGTCCATTCGCTGAGAAGGTTCAAAAACATACCATATTATTATGAGTCATGAACTTACCATAAGTATGAGTTTCAAGAACTCACACCTACCTTATTGTTCTCTACCTATCAAGTATATACATGAGAAAAGATCCACCTTCTCGTCATATACATCTTAATAACGTGACCAATTCCAATGATTATCACTGTAATAAACTGAGTAATTGTTACACTAAAGCACAAACCTCTGCCCATAACAAAGGTTTATACAACTCACCTATCACATGAGTCATCAATCGAAATCTTAGAACTTCTAAATTTCTCTTTACTTAATACGAATTTTCTTTAATTCGTATAATATCCTTCATAACTCCATCTGAGTTCTTCTTTCCCGTACTACTTCGTAGTACCATTCATTCATAGCATTAGCTATAAATCATTCGTCGTTTAATAGCTCATCTATTACTACGATTTACTATGATCACGTGGTGATCCTCTTATCCTTCTCTCTACGATTATAGTCTTAGGTACTCATACCTAAGATTTATAACCTATCAGCTTTGATACCAATCTGTAACGCCCCGAAATCTGATCTATTCTCACACCCGGATTCCGTGCGTCACGGTCCCACTTCTTACCAAACATATGTCATTATATAATTAAATATAACAACATATATTCTCAAATGCCAGGTTCTGAAAACCTTATAACCTCTTTCATTACAAATAATAATAATTACATTATTCTTTACATCGTATAAGAGTGACTTTTATCCACCACCAAGGATACATATCAATTCATTAAACTAATCTACATTACAAGTTTTGGCTTGCTCATCACGCACATTCACATACTGAATGGCACTTCGTCTAAATACCGATCAACTTGATCTTTACGGGATCCTTAAGTTCTTTCTAACATAGTTCGCTGAAAATGTTTTTCATTTAAAGCAAGTGTGAGCACTCAATTGTCCAGCAAGTCATAACAGTTGATCAAACAACTTCAAGAGTTTAAACATTCTTCAGAACTTTGATAACCGAACAAAAGTTATGAAGCAGCTTGAATAATATGAATAGTCTCGATTCCGATCATCTTAAAACATCATTCACATGCACTTTGAAATACTTTCATTCTTCTACCTTTTTCATACATATTCTGTCTGACTAGAATCATTAGCACAAATTTAACAATAACGGTTCATGTATAAACAGAACATACTTGTATTGAACAGCTCAATCATAGAACAGTTCATCTCATAGAAACACCGAAGTGTTAAAATTGTGCCACAAGGCCTTACACATACTACCACCTTGTACATACATCGGACATATGCATATAGACAAGACTTCTCAAGTTCAACATCTGAGAAGTTTAAGAAACTAGCATTCATATAATATGAATGAAGTTAGGAAACTTGCCTTACGCGGAGCTACAACTTATAGTTTACGCTGAAGTGCTTATTCCAATTCATATGTATCACATAAGGAAATAACACATACACCAATTAGTCATATACTTCACTTTACGCATTGGTTTACTTAACTTTACTTCTTAGGGTTCGCGTTCTTATAAACCAAGTTTAGGCGACTAACTTCCTTTACTATCAGTTTACGGCTTCATGACATACGGAGATGTCTTACTGAAACATTCATCATATTTGATGATTTATATTCTTATATTCTTCTTATAACTTTTCTAGGACTCAGCACACATCGCGTCTCTGCTAGTATTCCATATGGTACTCTGAGTGGTTTTTCATAAACAACCAACAAACAAGTTCTCGTCTCATCTACACTGCCCATTACAGTGAGTTAGATCAGTTGCCAGTTTCGTATATACCTTTGCTCCGTGAAGGAATTGTTTAGCCCAGCTCCTATATGTCAACCATCAAAGGTTACGATTGTACCACAACCTAAACTCATCTTAACTTATTCGAACTATTAAACTTTAATGTTCGTTAAGCCAACTTCTTATTCCTTATGGCTTTTTGGCAACTAAATGCCATACCTTAGGATTTATTCATCATCATCTAAGTCATACAGTCTTTTGTATACTCAGAACGATCATTCAATGTTCATTCTACGCATTTATAGTGTTAAGCATTTTACGTTACCTTCTTCTTATTTTACAACGTCCGGTTCATTCGACTCAAAACGTCTTCCAAGTTATAAACATTAACTCGGCTTCTTTACGTTATACGTACTTGTCTTTAATTCATCTTCTTCACCGTTCACAGGTTTAATCATTGGTCTTCATTACCTTACGGTCAAACCATACACGGGGTGTAGGTTCTGCCTGTTTAATATTCGTGTACACTCAACACTCACGTCGGTTAAAGTGTTTAACGCTTACATTTCATTATAACATTATCTATTCGACTCATGCTCAGACTTTCATTATTTTTATTACCGTTTGCTATGGCTTTTTACGATAATTCATATCTTACTTACTACTTTCGTCAACGTCTAAGTTATACAACCAATGTACACTTAGAACGTTCGCTCGACACGAATACGACTTACGAGGATCGTTTACGTAATCCGCGTTCACGTTGCTCGTCTCTTAATCTCTCATTCAACCTTTACTCAAGGTTTTAATCGTTTCATTTGTTATCTATCCCATCCCCATGTTCATTATTTTATCTTAATGTCGAAGTCATACTGTTCGTTGTATGCTAAGACCGCTCGTTCATCGCAACAACGTTACGTTCACAACGTCTATACGCTTTAAACCTATCTCTCATCACCGTGACATAACGTCGAAATGTTTTTCATTCCCCTCGTCGCTCAACGTCTAAGGAATCACAACCATAGAAATCCCTCACGTTCGTTCATCATGACTACGGTCCCCAGATATCGGTTCCGTAACCCGCACCTACAATCTTTGTCTTTTAATCTCGTTTAATCTTTCTGTTCAACATTTACTAAAGATTTAAAACACTTGATTAAGTGTTATATTAGGTGAACTACATGTTCATATTTCTTTCTTGTACATCCCCCAGTAATTGGGCAATAAAAATCTCATTTATGGGCATTGTCACACTTGCCGTATTGTGCCGCCACTCTCTTCTTTTCTCTATCTACAACTGTTATGACCCTACATCATCTTTGTAACGACCGAGAAATTCGGATCTTATTATAAAATGATTTTATTAAATTAAATAATAATAAAATCATATTCCATGTGTTATCAAGATGGTTGTCATTGTATAACCTATTGATGTTAGAATGTCGTAGTATTTGAGCTACGTGAATGAATTAAAGTGTTTGAATTTCCGAGACGAAAATAAAAGTTTTTCGAGAAATTTTCTGAAAAACACTATTCATCGGTATTTGCTCGGGATATAATTTTGAGTTTCCGAGAAATACATAATGATGGAATAACAAGGTAAGATGGATTATGTAATAAAAATCTAGTTATGGAAAATGTTATAATTCGCTTGTGGACTTAATATAAACGTTAAGGAAGGCGAAGTAGTATTGAATAAGTACTAATGTATGATACTTTGGTATTGTACGGAGTAATGAAAACGAGTATAATACTATGTATTATATGAGTTTGTAGGAAGGATGAAATACTGTATATAAATTCTATATGAATTAGAATACGAAAATAATACATAAACTATATGTATATGTATTAAGAAATGTTAATGGACTTGGAAGATTGGTTAACAATTATATACAAGTCCAAGTGAATTAAAGAGAGAGGCCCAACTATTAATTAATGAACCAATTGGTGTTCATTAATGCAAAGCCCAAAGGATGATTTAATAAAAGTCGAAGATGGAATCCATGAGTTGTATGACCCATGGGGAAAACCATATTGATATGGTTATTGTGGTGACCAAGTATTGTGGTGACCAAGTAATGTGGTGACCAAGTAAGAGTGGTGACCAAGACTTTGAAGTAATGACCAAGTGTAGGATAAAAGTTGTGCTAGCCAAGTAATGAATAGTAAGGAGGTGGGTGATTTAATGACCAATCTACCCTAGCTTTGCAAGTTCTATAAATAGAGAAGGCTTACAAGCCATTTATTAGTTGCTCAAATAATCCAACATTTTTGAAGTGCTTAAGTGTTAGAGAGAATAATCTACTAATAAGTCATTCCATAAGTAAGAAGAAGAAGCAAGCTACTTTACCAAGACTACAAAAAGTAAGACTTCTTCTCTAAATTATCTTTTATCTCTACTATGATAGGTTGGTAAGAAAAGTTGGAATTAAGGAACATGGATGTTAAGAAGTAAGAAGAATGAGTAAGTCATGAACTTAAGCCACATAAGTTGGCAATAAGTCATTTGAACTTATAAAAGTTGTAAACTTATTATAAGTTAACCTTGAATGTAAGTATGAAGATATGAACTTGTAATGAGTTTATTAAGAGAAGTGAAGTAAGCACTTATATGATTATATGTATCATGTATACCTAAGTAAAGTTATATGTGAAGAACATGTAAAATATGATGATTAAGAAACCTTAATTGTCATAAGTCATGAATAATCAAATCTTAAGTAGTTGATAAATTGACAAGTTATAACTCATGAAGAATAAGTCCAAAATCCAACAATGATCATAAGTTGTTGTATTAAGTATGTTAAAATGTTCACATGATGAATGAAGTTCATTTGTAATGTTGAACAAATCATAAGAATGAAGAATTGCCGGAATTTGCACGATTGGACGATAAACGTCGAATACGTAAAATTCTCAGAATGGAAGTCAAATTTTGTGTTTGATCACAAAACCTTTGTTTTCCAATAGAGACAAGTCATATTTGGCATTTAAGAGTTACGGACTCAAAAATGACCGAATTCCGACTAAGAATGAAGAAACGAGTGTTGAACGTTCACGAACGTTTATCGTTTTCGTTAAAAATGAACCAATAGGTGAATTTTTAGCTAACGAAGTCAAATAGATAAAATTCTTGCATGAATGCATAGATTACGTAATTTTTGAACCGTAGGCTTTTGAATGAGCCAATTCGGACTTATAACGAAGAAGTTATGCGTCCGGGAAGTTCACAAAAATTCAAAACTGAATTTGTTTTCTGGTGCCTGAGTTGGCGGCAGTGGCGCCAACCTAAACAAAATGATTTCATGGCCTTGCATGAACGAAAGTTGTTCGAGCCCTCTTGCAAGAGTTCACCGCAACGCGAACTATAGTATAATATGTGGCCATGTGACTTTCATGTCTGATACCAAAATCCTCTGGAGTGTGGAAAATTGCATACATGCCCATTAAGTAAGGACTCGCGCCACAGTGCCAAGTCCGGGACATAGATATAATAAGCTCGTGCCGTAGCTCGAGATATAAGTATAAAGCTGGCACCGCAGCGCCAGTCTCAGAACAAGGATAGTAATGAATGTTTTTAAGTACAAAGACAAGAAAGTTAATTTATTTATAAGTAAACATAACTTAAGGAATGTAATGTAACATTGTTAAACTTTGTTAAACCTTAAGGATATTGTATAAAGGTTGAGATAACCTAGTCGAATATAAATGCAAGGATAATGATAAACCGGAATGAATAGTAACTGAATCTAATACACAATTCGATTGAAATGAAGGGTATGATATAGTCATATACTTACTTGATTATATGTGACCTAATGTAAGGCATTATGTGATCATGTATTGTAGAGACTTGAATGACTTGAACATAAAGTTAATATACCGTAGCAGACGCTAAAGGAAAGTATTCTAACTCTTGTCTCAGTTCAATCTGAACAAGTTTTTGAGGTTCATGTATTCTTTCGCATGAATTGAGGTATGTTGAAGTTAAAGCCAACTCCTTTGGCTAGACTTGATATATTGATAATCTATTCATGTATTATCAAATGTTGCTATCTTTTGTCAACTACTTGATATGGTTTTCAAAAGAAGACTGAAATGTTAAACAAATGTTTTGTAGGTAAAACGACAGGCACGTGAGGTTGCCAAATGCTTAAACGTGCATACGTTTAAAGGATGTAGTGTTGATCAACATAGAGTACAATAGGCTGGTCACCTAGAAGTGCTCGTAAGTAATATCGGGCTTACGGACTTGGTTTTGGGTTGTCCTTTTCCAATAAAGAATGAATACTCGAGGTCTCTGACCAGAGTGAATGTTTTAGTAAATACTGTTGTTATTGTAAAACATTTTGAAAAAAAATATGAAGTGCTATTTTGAATTATCAATAGTACTTCATAACTATTGTTCAGTTATTGAAGATATATAATTTGTATGTGTCAATCATGTTGTTATTATATTGTTATACTTGCTGAGCTAGTTATGCTCACTCTTGCTTGAACCATATGAATACAAATAAAGACCTGAGCGTCCAGAAGGATCGAAAAAGGATAAGGGAAAAGCTAAAATGATTACTAAGGCGTCTTGTAATAGTATAGGTCTATTATTGTAATATAAGCGATATTATGACAAAGAACCTTTGTGCTTGGGTATAGAACACAGGAAATGTAAATATTACTTTAAATATATAGAAGTTATGTTCGTTCTTTGAGACTTTTCAATTGAATGAATGTATGAATGTTGTACAGTATAGGACCATATGTCGGGTTGGAAGATACCCAAATTTGGGGGCGCTACAAGTTGGTATCAAAGCCTAGGTTATAAAACTTAAGGGGAAAAGTAGAACCTTAAGTCATAACCTTAAGAAAGAATAAAGAAGTAAAAGATGGAAAGTAACCCTATAAAAATGCATTATATTATGTTATGTATTTCAATTATTTTATTGACGTGTACTAATCAAACTATATTGTTTTATTGTAGATGTCAGGAGAAAATGATATGTATAGAGATATACATGTAGTGAGCGAGGATTCAGTTAATCGGGTAGAGATACTACCAAATCCCGTAGCAGTAGAACCAGAGTTGGTGACCATCGAGTTGGGAGACTCAGACGATTTAGACTACATGTCTATATTTGATGGCATGCTAGAGGAGGAGGTGGATGTGATGTCCTTTGACCAGGTTCCACCTACAGAGGACCAGGTTCCACCTATAGAGGAAATGTCTACGGGGGAATCGATGAAGGCACTGTTTATGTCAGTATTGGATAGGAATGTCCATTACTGCCAAGAAGTTAAGGAGTTGAAAGATGAACTCCAAGTTGTCCGTGAGGACAAGGCTAGCATGGAGGGAATGTGGGAAGAGGAGCATGATGATAGAGTTCTAGCTAAGGACAACGTCCGAGAGCTGAAATGTGAAGTCTTTGAGCTCAAGCAGGAGCTAAAGACTAGAAAGAGGAAGTTGGAGAGGATGTCCTATATACATAGGAGTTCTCATGTAGATTTCCAGCAGTAGGTAGCTGGGTATCAGATAGAAGGAGACGGACCAAACACACTATCGAGAGATGTTATTACGATGCGGCCGCCAAAAAGATTTCAAGAATGCCCTACGACAGATGTAGTCTAGCAATAGCTAGTGTAGAATAGATATGTAAATATTATGTATCTAGTAGTGACGTAAAACCCTCTTTTGTGTAACAAAGGGTAGTCTTTTGTAAATCTCAATTTTTGGAAAGTAATTGTGGGATGGTAATGTAATCAGCTAAGGCTGAGTAATGTAAACAAATGTAGTATTATACTACAAGTTATGAATCAATATAAGTCTTTTTATGGAATATGTTGAGTAATGAGTATGAGTTGTTGTTTTACTACAAATAATAACAAACCAACAAGAATAAAGTAATAATGATGTGTTATTTTCTTAACAGCAAAATGCCGCCAAGAAGGAGACAACAAAATTAGGGCGCTAATGTTAACCAACCAGAGGGTGGTCCGGTTAATCCAATGCAGGAGTTCGTTAATCTTTTTAACGGTTGCATTTAATAGAACGGGGGCTAATGTACCCGTGATTCCTGGAGTAATACGAACTACTACTTTTAAGGATTTCAAAAGTGTAGGTCCGCCGGAGTTCAAAGGAACTACGGACCCTATAGAAGCCCAGACATGGGTAAAAGAAATCGAGAAAGCATTTGTAATAGCAAATGTTGAGGAGGGTCAAAAGGTTGCCTTTGCAACCTATTTGATGAAAGGAGAGGCCAACTTCTGGTGGGAGGCAAACCAGGCTAGGGTCGATATAGGAAACCTAACGTGGGAGAGGTTCAAGGAGATTTTCTTGAGAAATATTTTCCCACAGTATCTGAGGAGGATGGAGATGAGGTTTCGGAATTGAGACAAGGGAATATGACAGATTCAGCAAAGATCTTGCCAAGTTTAACGAATGGCATGATTCGCTCCACATCAAGTGGACCTTTGAAGTGAGAAAGGCTAGAAGATTGACGGGGCTTTAAACCACGGCTCTATGCCGAATCTCTGTGTTCCAAAGTACTTCCTTTGGAACCATACTAGAAAAGGCAATAATTGTCGAAGGTGGGAATGAGGCTCTTAGCAAGTACCACAAAGATAAGAAGAACAAAGGCAAGGTTGATGGAGGAACCAAGACTGAGGGAGCCAGTGGAAGTGGCGACGGTCAGAAGAGGAAGGGCTTTAACTCTAGGAATACCAGAGTAAAACAAGGGGACTCTAAGAGGAGGATGGAGGCCTGTAAAACCTGCGGGAAGACTCACTTAGGAGTCTGTCTCAAAGGAAAGGCGGTTTGTTATAATTGTGGACAGGAAGGGCACATTTTGCTTAATGTCCCAAATCAAGAAAAATCACGGATGCTTTGTATGTGGATCAACTGACCACATAGCAAAGAACTGCCCGAAGAAGGGGATAGAAGGAAATAAGGGAACTAATAGCGGGAAGTTAGCTATTAGTGGTCCAGCTCAGCCGGGAAAATCAATGGCCCGCACTTTTAATATGACGGTCCAAGATGCGGTGGCATCAGGATCAACAATATAAATGCATACGTGCTATTTGATTCGGGTGCTACTTGTTCGTTTATAGCATGTGATTTTGCTAGACGACTAGAATTATTTCCCGAAAAATTGCCTATACCTTTGAACATTAAGGTGAAGTGTGTAAACCTTATGACTCCGTCAAACGTAGTTTTCCATGGTAGCAAATCGCCTAGACAAATGAAATGTCTGACGATTATGCAGGCCAAGAAGTTGTTGAGTCAAGGCTGTGTGGGTTATTTAGCTTACGTAGTCGATACTCAGAAGAAGGGTGTGAAACTGGAGGAGATACCAGTGGTTAGAGAATTCGTAGATGTATTTCCCGAAGATTTGTCGGGACTTCCGCCTGATAGAGAAATTGAGTTCGTAATCGACTTAACGCCAGGAACTGCACCGATATCGAAGGCCCCGTATAGAATGGCTCCGGTAGAAATGAAAGAACTGATGGTACAACTGCAAGAGCTGTTAGACAAGAAGTATATTCAACCAAGCGTATCACCGTGGGGAGCGCCGATATTATTCATGAAGAAGAAGGACGGATCAATGCATCTTTGCATTGATTAAGGGAGTTAAACAAGGTCATTATTAAGAATAGGTATCCGTTGCCTAGAATAGATGACTTGTTTAATCAGTTGAAGGGTGCTAAGTATTTCTCAAAAATTGTTTTGAGAAGTGGGTATCGCCAATTGAAGGTAAGAAAGGACTATATACCTAGAACGACATTCAGAACTCGGTACGGACATTACGAGTTTTTGGTAATGTCTTTTGGTTTAACAAATTCACCTGCTGCATTCATGGATTTGATGAACAGGGTATTTAAACCATTCTTAGACAAGTTCGTAGTGGTGTTTATCGACGACATTCTGGTGTATTCCAAAACTCAAGAAGAACACGTGGAACATTTACGTTTGACATTGGAGACACTAAGAAAGGAAAAGTTGTACGCGAAATTCTCTAAGTTGTAATAAATTGGGAACAACCAAGGACACCTTCGGAGGTGAGGAGTTTCTTGAGACTGGTAGGTTATTATAGAAGATTCATTCAAGATTTTTCCAAGATAGCCACTCCGTTAACAAATTTGACACGGAAAGCTATGAAATTCGTTTGGACGGAGAAATGTGAAGAGAGCTTCCAAGATTTGAAGAAGAAGTTAAGTGTGGCACCTGTGTTAACCCTGCCAGATAATACAGGAAATTTTGTGGTGTGTAGTGATGACTCACACAAAGGATTGGGTTGTGTTCTTATGAAAAACGACAAAGTTATTGCCAATGCATCAAGACAACTGAAGGATTATGAGAAAGGTTATCTGACTCATGATTTGGAATTGGCTGCAATAGTATTTGCTCTCAAGATATGGAGACACTATCTGTATGGAGAGAAATGTGAGATCTACACAGACTGTGACGCCCCCAAAATTAGGTATACATCACCCATCTTGGGTCGTCAGATACATGGTACAAAATTTAAATACAACTTACTAATACAACTGTCGTGTACAATATGACAAAACATAACTGTGAGTTTAAATACAATTATTGTCTACTAGAGATTATACAAACTCAAAAGGAGTCCTCATTATAATTATTAACACACTATTTCACGAATAGTGAGGGACTACTAATGCTATCCTCGGACCGTCACTCCATTCCCCGACTAGTCCTCGCTATGTTCTCATTTCAAGAAGAGAACGGTGAAAGAAAAAAAAGGTGAGCTCAACTAGCCCGAGAAGAAATATTATGACTAAGATAATGCGAGAATAAATTATCGTTAGCCTTCAACAATGTTGAATCGATAAAATATAACAACATCAAGTTTAATCATGAAGCGAGAACAAGCAATCCATTAAAAGAGTCAAGTAGAAAATAAAATCTACTATCTTTTATGATTTAAAAGGTTTTTCATGACTTTTATCGCTGGGACTCAGCTTAATAAATAATCCACATCATTGAATCACCCCTGCACTACGACCAAGGATATTCTTTAGTATCACGACCACAAATTATCCATGCACTACAGCCAAGGACATTCGTGTATTCATTAATGGTCATGATCATGCCAACAACTGTCCATCAATGCACTACGGGCCAATGATAACTTTTACCACATCATTTGTAACATTGCGGTCATGATTACACCGAATAATCCCTGGTCATAATCATACCAAGTCCATCTATGCACTACAGGCCACAGATGACTTTCAACATAATATAAACAAGAGGATGATGACAATGATATAAGAATTCAATAAAACAAGTTCAAGAATTAATTTATCCAGGAACAAATAATGTCCAAATTGTCAACATGATACTGCTTTGTAGAGTAAAATTCAAGAATGATCAGAAGAATATTTCCATGAAAAGATACTGGATGAAGCGCAAAGATCAAGGATATTCTACTAATTTCATGGAGTATAGAAGTCAAAAATTTAACCAACTGAGTATAATAAAGAATGGAATAACAAAAGAAATCATCATGCATGCGGTACTTCGCATAGACAGGTTATTCCAACAGAATAATAAAGACGGAACCAGGTCAGGCAAAATTTGCACCGATAGGATGTTCCAACAAAATAATAATAAAGACGGAACCAGGTCCGGTGTAAAACACAAAGACAGGATGTTCCAACAGAATAATAATAAAGATGGAACCAGGTCCGGTGTAAAACACACAGACATGATGTTCCAACAGAATAATAGAAGAATGTCACCAAGTATAGGGTAAATCGCGTATACAGGTTATTCCAATAGAATAATAAGCAATGGAATAACAACAGTTCTCTTCATGAATAAGAAAGAATAACACCCCTTACATTAGTAGATTGAATACTGCATTAGTGTAGTAACAGAATACTCTTCTTCTTTCTCTCTCTATAGCTTGAATGAATTCGTGAAAAATAACGAAGCACTAGGCCTCTATTTATAGAAGATTTCTAGCTTAGCACTTGAAATGTGAAAAGGCAAGTGGCTTGACGACTGGTGATGTGAAAAGAAAAGTTGTTTGACGCTTGTAATGTGAAACGACAATTGGTTTGACGCCTGTAATATAAAACGACAAGTGGTTTGACGTCTGGTAAAGGTAGTTATTATTGACGAAGGTAATTACTATTGATGAAGGTAATTACTATTGACGAAGGTAATTACTATTGACGAAGGTAATTACTATTAACGAAGAGACTCTTAGATGATGACATATGGGCCCCCCATAAAATAACCAAACTTACCATAAACGTCTCATAATATACTCTTTATATACATCAAGGATTGAATAAATATTACCACAAATCATTTTATTTTTAATCAACACATATTTAATCTTTCAACAATTATTAATCATTTATAACTTGTCGTCTCAATTATTGATTTAATAATATAACATATTATCTGATGATAATCTTGTGACAATAATTGAATCAATAATATAAGAGATATGATGTAGCAATTACTGTAGCAATAATTGAGTATAGGTGAGTGACTTTTCATGTAAGCATCAATAATCAATACAATTAGTGCTACTATGCAACCACGCAGCAGACATTCTTGTACTTTTACTACCGGGTAGTTCAACAGTTTTAATGGTAACACCTCCGTCGTTATTTTCATAAAGTGTTTTTGTCGTTTTCTCAATCTGATAATAATTCCGTTATGGGGTCCACCAATGATTGTGCCGTCGTACGAATATTCCCCGACAAAAAGAATATTTTTCGACCAAACGAATATTTTATAACAACTTGCTTACTTTGCAAAATTTATAAATATTACCCACAACTATAACATTATATCAAATTTACTCCATAATATTCAAAAATAATATTTATAGAAAATTCATCTTTATTTATAAAAGTTGGGGTCTTACAACCTCCCCTTCTTATGAAATTTCGCCCTCGAAATTAGGGTACGTACCTGGTATATCAAAGAGGTAAGGATACCTTGATTTCATTTCAGATTCTAACTCCCAAGTCATTTCCTCAACATCATGGTTTCTCCACAAAACTTTGACTTGAGGTATAACCTTGGAGCGTAGAATATGTTCCTTCTTATCCAAGAATTGAACAGGAACCTCTTCATATGTCAAATCTTCCGCTATTTCGTCCGGTTCTAACTCAATAATGTGGTTCGGGTCTTTCACATATTTACGTAACATGGATATGTGAAAAACGTTATGAACACGAGACCTACTTGGCGGTAAAGCGAGTGTATAGGCCACAGTTCCTACTCGATCGAGGATTAAAAATGGGCCGATGAATCGAGGATTCAGTTTTCCTCACTTCCCAAATCTGGTAACTCCTTTCCATGGAGCAACACGCAACAACACATGATCTCCTATATCGAATTCCACGTCCTTTCGATGAAGATCAGCATAACTCTTTTCTCGATCTTGTGAGGTTTTTATACGTTGTCGGATCGTTTGAATGTTTTCCGTAGTCATACGTACCAACTCCGGTCCCAACAACGTTGCTTCACCCACCTCATCCTAGTATACTGGAGAACGACACTTTCTTCTATACAACGCTTCGAATGGAGCCATGCCAATACTTGCTTAATAACTGTTTTTGTAGGAAAACTCCATCAATGGTAAGAACTTGTCCCAACTTCCCTTGAAATCAAGGACACATAGTCTTAATAGATCTTCAAGAGTTTGAATAGTCCTCTCCGACTGTTCGTCCATCTGAGGATGATATGCCGAGCTAAATCGTAAGTCTGTGCCCATAGCTTTTTGCAAACTAACCAAAATCGTGAAGTGAATCTTGGGTCTCGATCAAAAACTATGGATCTTAAGCATACCATGCGATCTTACAATCTCATTTATGTACATACTGAGCAAGGCGTTCAAGTGTATAAGTTTCTCATATCGGAAGAAATGAGCGGACTTGGTCAATCTATCAACAATGACCCAAATCGCATCTATGCCTTGAGAAACCTTAGGAAGACCGATACTTGAAATCCATGGTAATGTGCTCCCACTTCCATTCTGGAATTTCAAGTGGTTGCAATGGACCTTTTGGTACTTGATGCTCCGCTTTAACTCGTTGACAAGTTAGACATATTGAGATAAACAACGCTATCTCTCTCTTCATATTGCTCCACCAAAATGTATGACGAATATCATGATACATTTTGGTACTCCCAGGATGGATTGCAAACGGTTTGTTGTGCGCCTCCATTATGATTTTATACTTTAAATCAGGGTTGTTAGGAACACAAAGTCTGGAGTTGACTCGAGGTATTCCTTCTTCATTGATTCTTGCTTCCGGCATAGCACCTTCTTGCACTTTCTTCTTCATACGCATCAGCTCCAGGTCTGTAACTTGAGCAGCTTTAACTTTATCGATTAAAGTCGGTTCTACTCGTATATTCGCCATCATCACATGGGTCCCTGGAGTCTTTAACTCTATCTCCATCCTTTGCAAGTCACACAAAATGGGCCTTTGCGTTGACAATATCGCACTCGTACTTGCATATGATCTTCTATTCAATGCGTCAGCTACAACGTTTACTTTTCCAGGATGGTATTGGATGGTATGATCATAATCTTTTAACAGTTCAAGCCAACGTCATTGTCGCATATTGAGTTCCTTTTGAGTAAAGAAATATTTGAGGCTTTTATGATCCGTAAAGATCTCCACCTTCTACCCAAACAAGTAATGCCTCCAAATCTTTAGTGTGAAGACAACAGCTGCCAACTCTAGATCATGAGTAGGATAATTCATCTCATATTCTTTGAGTTGTCTTGAGGCATAGGCTATGACTTTTCCATGTTGCATGAGAACACATCCCAACCCTTTGCCCGAAGCATCACTGTAGATGACAAATCCCTCTGAGTCAGATGGTATTGTCAGAACAGGTGCCGAAATGAGTCTCCTCTTGAGTTCTTGAAAACTCTTCTCACATTCTTCGCTCCAACCAAACTTTGTATCTTTCCGAGTCAGTTGATTCAATGGAGTAGCGATTCGAGAAAATCCTTCCATGAATCTCCGATAATACCAATTTAAACCGAGAAAGCTACGTGCTTGATCAACGATTTAGGTTGCTCCAGTTTGAATTTCTTCAATCTTTCTTTGGGTCAGCAGATATTCCATGACTTGATACTACGTGCCCAAGGAATGCTACTTCCTTAAGCGTAATTCGCATTTCTTCAACTTGGCATAAAGCTTGTATTCACGAAGCTTTTGGAGTGTCGACCTCAAGTGTTGCTCATGATCTTCACGGCTTTTGGAATAAATAAGGATGTCATCAATAAAGAGCGACCACAAAGTGATCCAAATATTCTTTGAATACTCGGTTCATCATATCCATGAAAGCGGTAGGAGCATTAGTCAATCCAAAGGACATGACTAGGAATTCATAATGCCGTCTCTAGAGTTCGAAAGCCATCTTTAGAATGTCGCCGGTTCTAATCTTCAATTGGTGATATCCGAGCGAAGATCAATCTTTGAAAAGAATTTGGCTCCTTACTGGTTGGTCAAACAGGTCATCAATACGTGGCAATGGATACCTATTTTGATGGTGACATGATTCAACTCCCGATAATCAATACAAAGTCGCATACTCCCATCTTTCTTCTTCACGAATAGAACAGAGAGCACCCCAAGGAGAAGTACTAGGGACGAATAAAGCCAATGTCTAATAATTCGCGATGCGGTTGGGTCTTTAACTCGAAGTTCAATAGAGCCATTCGATATGGGGCTTTGGAAATGGGTTTTGTCTGGGTTCAAGATCGATACAAAATTCAATTTCACGCTTTCGGGGGTAGTGGGAAGTTCTTGAGAATACGTCGGAAATTTATTAACAATAGAAATATCGTTCAAAAAGCGGCGTATTTTTGTTTAAATCGTGACATGAGCTAAGAAAGCTTGACATCCGTTTTCAATAAACGAATAGCTTTATGGCTTGAGATGACCCGTGATTGATTTTAATGGTTTGGTCGCTTGAATTCACATAATAGGTTGATTAGGAATATGAAAGCTAACAACCTTACGGAAATAATCAATTTTTGCATGATGAGTAGTTAACCAATCAATCCTTTGAATCACGTCAAATGCAAGTATTTTCAATGAAATAAGATCTACGGGTAATGTGAGGTACCGATTTGAACCAAACAAGACTTATAAGCGATGGATGTAATGAAGGTTTCTCCCAATGGAGTTTCCACAGATAAATCAAAGTCTAATTTCTCCGGAGTCAAATTTAATCGATGAGCGCAAGTAGGAGAAATAAAAGAATGGGTAGAACCGGTATCAAATAAAGTATAGATTTTGTTAAAGTTTATGATAAACTTACCCATGATGACCTCATTCAGGTTCCTTGCTTTCTGGGAGGTCACAACAAACGCTCTCCCTTGCACTACAAGTTTTGATTTTTCTGGGACGGCCTTTGGTGCCTCCATCCTAGCTGAATTTGTCTTCGGTGAACGACAAAATCGGGCTAAGTGACCTTCTCTTCCACAATTATAACATGTTTTGGACGGCATTGCGCAGTTTGGACTGATGTGCCCCTCCCCTCTGCATTTGAAACATATGATAGGTGGTCGTTCTCCTTCCTTAACGATAGGTGTTGGTGCTGACGTCTTTCCATCATTGTTGAATCTCCTCTTCTTGAAATGTCCATTCTTATTGTTTTGGCCCTGATTACCACCGAAGTGGTTACCATTTCTGGCCTGTTGATTCCTTCCACGCTTGTTGTCACCACTTCGATGACTGCTCTCGTTGGTATTATCATTTTGTCGGCTGCTCTCTTTTAGTTGCGTTGACTCGTTATTGCGCTCCACTAACTGAGCCCTATTTACAACATCTGAATATGAACACAGTTTATGAGAAATAAGATGTTGACGTATCTCCGGCTTCAAACCTCTTAAAAGCATCCGTGTCATTCTCTCTTCATTATCCACCAAGTGGGACGCAAACCGAGATAACTCCGTAAATTTAGCCTCGAATTGCGACACGGTCATATTGTTTTGTTCCAACTTGATAAACTCCACCTCCTTCATGTGACGAATACTTTCGGGAAAGTATTTGTCGTTGAAACTCTTGGAACTTCTCCCAAGACATCTTGATCAAGACGGCAAGTTGAGTACGTTTACCGATTCCCACCGATGTCTGCCTCTTGGCAACAACATAAAGGCGTGAAAGGGAACCTTTTGCTCCTCGGAGCATCCCAAGACATCAAATATCTTGGTGATCTACTTTATCCATGCTTCCGCCACAAGTGGTTTTGGCTCTCCCTTAAACTCCGGTGGTCCCGGCTCCTTGAAGCATTTAGGCATGTGACCCCAGAGTTTTTCGATGTTTCCACGCATTTTGGACAAGAGCCGCTCTCGCTTTCTTTGTTGCATGAATTGCATAAAACCCACGAACATTTGATCATTCATCATTTGGTCGGTGTTGTTGTTTGCATGAGGATTGTCGCCTTCGATGCACATTATCACGATTATTGATATGTGGTGAATCAACTATGCTTTGTGCTCCATTTCTATTCTCAACATTCTCGGATGTCATTTTGAGACATCGCCACAAAACAAAGGTTAATTGGCATGTAACATATTATCCCTAAATTTTGTGCGACCAATTAAATACCACATAAACTTAGGTAGGTCATACTAGCGAAAGAATTCCCCGTCTCTCCCCTCCTAGTACTATTCTCACATCTTAGCCTGGGATCATATCCCTAAGCTTTGATACCAGCTGTGACGCCCCCAAAATTAGGTATACATCACCCATCTTGGGGCATCAGATAAATGGTACAAAATTTAAATACAACTTACTAATATAACTGTCGTGTACAATATGACAAAACATAACTGTGAGTTTGAATACAATTATTGTCTACTAGAGATTATACAAACTCAAAAGGAGTCCTCATTACAATTATTAACACACTATTTTACATAATAGTGAGGACTACTAATGCTATCCTCTAGACCGTCAATGGTTCCCGACTAGTCCTGCTATGTTCTCATTTCTGAAGAGAACACGGTGAAAGAAAGGGTGAGCTCAACTAGCCCAAAGAAGAAATATTATGACTAAGATAATGCGAGAATAAATTATCGTTAGCCTTCAACCGTGTTAAGCGATAAAATATAACAACATCAAGTTTAAGCTGCGGTGGAACAAGCAATCCATTAAAAGAGTCAAGTAGAGAATAAAATCTACTATCTTTTATGATTTAAAAGGTTTTCATGACTTTTATCATTTGGGACTCGACAATAAATAATCCACATCATCGAATCACCCCCGCACTTTACTGGCCAAGGATATTCTTTAGTATCACGACCACAAATTATCCATGCACTACAACCAAGGACATTCGTGTATTCATTAATGGTCATGATCATGCCAACAATCTGTCCATCAATGCTACATGTGCCAATGATAACTTTTACCACATCATTTGTAACATTACGGTCATGATTACAAGAATAATCCACGGTCATAATCATACCAAGTCCATCTATGCACTACAGGCCACAGATGACTTTCAACATAATATAAACAAGAGGATGATGACAATGATATAAGAATTCAATAAAACAAGTTCAAGAATTAATTTATCCAGGAACAAATAATGTCCAAATTGTCAACATGATACTGCTTTGTAGAGTAAAATTCAAGAATGATCGGAAGAATATTTCCATGAAAAGATCTTTGGATGAAGCGCTTAAAGATCAAGGATATTCTACTAATTTCATGGAGTATAGAAGTCAAAACTTTAACCAATTTGAGTACAATAAAGAATGGAATAACAAAAGAAATCATCATGCATGCGGTGCCCGCGCCAGAGGCAAAGTTATTCCAACAGAAATAATAAAGAGCGGAACCGAGTCGTCGAGGCAAAATTTGCTTGCAAGACAGGATGTTCCACGAATAATAATAATAAAGGCGGAACCAGATACGGTGTAAAACACACAGACAGGATGTTCCAACATAATAATAGAAGAATGTCACCAAGTATAGGGTAAACCGCGTATACAGGTTATTCCAACAGAATAATAAGCAATGGAATAACAACAGTTCTCTTCATGAATAAGAAAGAATAACACCCCTTACATTAGTAGATTGAATACTGCAGTAGTGTAGTAACATAATACTCTTCTTCTTTCTCTCTCTATAGCTTGAATGAATTTGTGAAAAATAATGTAGCACTAGGCCTCTATTTATAGAAGATTTCTAGCTTAGCACTTGAAATGTGAAAAGGCAAGTGGCTTGACGACTGGTGATGTGAAAAGAAGAATGGTTTGACGCCTATAATGTGAAACGACAATTGGTTTGGACTTTTAATATGAAACGGCAAGTGGCTTGGCGTCGGTAAAGGTAGTTACTATTGTGAAGGTAATTACTATCGACGAAGGTAATTGCTATTGACGAAGGTAATTACTATTGGCGTAGGTAATTACTATCGATTGAAGGTAATTACTATTGATTGAAGAGACTCTTAGATGATGACATATGGGCCCCCATAAAATAACCAAACTTACCACAAACGTCTCATAATTGACTCTTTATATACATCAAGGATTGAATAAATATTACCACAAATCATTTTATTTTTAATCAACACATATTTAATCTTTCAACAATTATTAATCATTTATAACTTGTCATCTCAATTATTGATTTAATAATATAACATATTATACAGATGATACTGTGACAATAATTGAAAGGAACGATCCAGACATTGGAAGATATGCTGAGAGCATGCGTCATGGATTTCAAAGGAAGCTGGGAAGAGCAATTACCGTTGGTGGAATTTGCCTACAATAATAGTTATCACGCGAGCATCGACATGCCGCCTTACGAAGCGTTATCTTTGCGAAAGTGCGAGAACTCCACTATCTTTGGGATGAAGTTGGTGAATGTCAATTGCTAGGACCGTAACTAGTGCAACAAACTGCCGAGGTTATCAAACTCATCGGAGACAAGATTTGTAGTGACTCAAGACCGAGATAGAAGAAGTATCTTTGATCGATCAACGAGCAAGATTGTGCATTTGGCGTAGGAAGCTATGTATTCCTAAAAGTTTCTCCTTGGAAGGGAAAATTCGCTTTGATGAAGGAAACTAAACCCGAGGTTTATTGGACCCTTTGAAGTGTTGCGAAAAGTTGGAGAGGTAGCTTACGAGGTAGCTCTACCTCTAGAGTTGGAAAACATTCACAATGTTTTTCATATTTCGGTGTTACGACCATATAAACCCGATTACAATCACGTGATCGAGTACGAACCGATTCTGCGATTCGAGAAAGATTTGTCTTATGAAGAGATTCCTATCCGGATCGATCGATAGGAAAGAACAAGTGCTCAAGAATAAAGTGATACCTTACGTGAAGGTGATATGGAGAAACCACAATCTTTGAAGAAGCGGCGTGGGAACTCGAAGAAAATGATGAAAGAGTACCTGAGTTATTTGTTTAATCAGTGTCTTCGATTACGGGGACAGAATCTTTGTAAGGAGGGAAGAATGTAATGAATGCGTTATTTGAGTTGTGATTCTGACGACAGAATCCTTATAAGAGGGGAATGATGTAACATTCCAGATTTTTTAAATGTAAATTATAAATATTTATTGATTTATATAAATATTTATTGGACGTGTTTATTATTGAATAAGTAATTGTTCAATTTGATTGAGTTGATTTAGTTAATTATTTATTTGTTAAATAATTAATGTGTTTTGTGGATTGACTAATGTGATTAAGTGAATTATTTAATAAATTGTTATTAAATAAAGTATGACAAATAGCTATGTTATAAAAAGTTATTAAAATAAATTAAAGTCATTTTAATTTAGTTTTGCCAAATAAGGTGTAAGTATATTAATCCTTTAACTTTTAAATGGGTTGCCAAACAAAGCCTATGGCTTTTGGATTTCTTTATAATTTAAATTGTTAAATAAATAAAATGATAATACGTAATATATATATATATATATATATATATATGTTATGCAACTGATAATTTAATACAAATCATTAGTGAGCGTCAGTTTTTTTAAATAATTGAAAAGACGTACATTGGTTTTTTTATTTTAGTATACCTATACTGTGAATTGGAGTGTTTATCATTTTACGCTTTGAGTTAACTGATTAACTAAGAGAAGAAAAAGAAAGGAAGTTCAGAGAGTTTGAGAGGAAGGAAGCAAAGTGTGTGATTGTCCAAAGCAAGTTCTGTTAACAAGTATCTTCTTAAGCAACAAAAAGGTATTTTTCCTATAATCTTAATACTTTATAACTATATATGTGTTACATTATATAGTTCGTGAATTAGTATATCTCTGTGTTTTTGAATTTCACAGTAGAATAAGTTTTACAAGATTTTCTGTAAATTGAGTTTTAGAATTTATGATGATAATATGTGTAATTATAATTGTTATCACTAGCATGTCTATATATATATGATTGTATGCTAATTACAGGCTAAAGGAAGAAATTGGTTTTACAGTGGGTATATAGATGTGCGTATATAATTTGTAGAGATATCAAAAATAGTATATATTAATTATAAAAATTGTGAAATTGAACTATACATGTTAATTGATATATATGTTGGTATGATTGTATTTCAAAAGAATCAAATTTGGTTGATAACAGTGGAATTTTAGTTCACTGTATTTTATTTGTCAACAATGGAGTTTTGAGTTTAAACCAAATATTATTTTAATGATTTAAGTCTTTTAAACTTGTTGTTCAATTGTTGGTAATTGGTATAGATATGATTATTAACGTGTATATGTAATTTATATTAGTTATACATGTTGTTTGGGGCGAATTGTTGTTACAAATTTAAGACAATAGCTTTGGCTCTTTTATTCGTTTTGGTTTCGTGAGTTTTTGGCGTGACGTCAAAATTCACGCTCGGTATCAAATTTCGCGCCAAATATTTGGAATTTGAATTTGGCGCCACTATCTCGCGCCTTATTATTTGGAAAAGGCCTTGGAAGGACAGTTTTGACCTCCTGTAGTAAAATGGTCATAACTTTCTCATACGAACTCCGATTGAGTTGATTCAAGATGATCCGGAACGAGGACGAATAGACCTACAACTTACATGCTATAAGTGTTTTAATTTGAGGTTTGTAACAGTAGTCAAAATGGCCATCTTTAGGACTGTTGTGTATTTGGAGCCAATCAGAGGGCGTCGGGATGCACGAATGCAAGTGCAACCCTTTGTGTATTAGTATAACTTAATGATAACATG
This sequence comes from Panax ginseng, assembly GCA_020205605.1. NCBI lineage: Eukaryota > Viridiplantae > Streptophyta > Magnoliopsida > Apiales > Araliaceae > Panax > Panax ginseng. Next base: position 54,959,271 of record CM035138.1, on the reverse strand, counting down.
TTGGACATGCAATAGGATGTTGTATCAAGTTGTTAATGTGCATGTGGTGCAATGACATGATCACTTAAGTAGTTGTAATAAAGCTAAAAAGTAATGTTCATGAAAAAATGTGATGTTGTTTAAACTTAAACTTAGTTAGTAGCTATACTAAGAGTAATAAAGTAACTCATAAAGGTAATGTTAGTGTAACTAATGTGTATTGTCAATACATATGGTATGTGTAGGACTTGGGGTGAACGTGAATAGTAATTGTTTAACCTACGCACGAGGCAAGTTCTCTAACTCTACTTTTATAATTGTGCAAGTTTCTAAACCTATCTTTTTACATTAAGCAAGTTCTCTAACTCCATACTCTCGTTGAGTTAGTTGTGTTTATACAAGTTTTCTAATCTTAAAGCTTCGTTATACAAAGTTCATATGCTATACTTTATTGAGGAAAATATTTCCATTAAGCAACTAAATTGTATCCACTTATTCATGATGATACAAGCTTTCCATCTCCACACTTTCGTGGAGATAATTATTATGATTATGCAAGTTTTTCCTAACTCTATACTTGTTATATTAACATACAAGTATCGTTATTCTATTGAATCAGTTTATTGTTCAAGTTATTATTTGTTGTGCATGCTTGATAATAAATTTTAAGATATAACCTTAGCTTAATATTGTTCAAAGCAAGGTATGATAGATTATTAAATTCTTATGCTATTAGAATTATTCCTAAAGCATGAACTTAGAACGAAATATTTATTCAGTTATGATTATTCAATAACATAGTGTTATTATCTTTTATTCAACTAATCCTTAGTCGATGTCCGTTGAACTCCAAATTACCTTAAAGTGTATCCAAACCAAACTATCTTTGGGGCGGACTTGTACTCAAAATACTGAGATGCACAACCCTATTTATAGGGGTTGCACTTAGTTTTGTACTTTGCGCTGAAATGTTTGTATACAATACATTTACGCAGGGTTGATCCCCCTAAGTACCTTAAAGTCATTATGGTCGTATGACTATAAAAGTTTAAGTTGAAAGATTACTTATAACTGTGGATAAGGTTCGTGGTCATTAGACCCTCAGTGAATGTTTAAAATGTTAATAGAACTCATTGTTCAGTTCAATTGAGCCCCTGAATGGGCAAGGGATGTTAAGATGTTAATAGGACTTATTATTTAGTTCTATTGTGCCCCTGAATGGGTAAGGAATGTTTAAGATGTTAATAGAATCTATTGTTCAGTTCTATTGAGCCCCTAAATGGGCAGAGAATGTAAGAGTTATTCATTGTTATTTCAAGTGAGCCTTGTTTGCTCACTCTTGCCTATAAAATCCTTACAGCTAAAGATGGAAAGGGTGACGTACCTAGCACCAGTAAAGGAAAGGGAAAGATGAACAAGTACTGAAGACTTGTAATAGTTTTGATAGTTTTATTATCAGACTTTGGTTTAAAGATTGTAATGAAGTTTATTTAAATTTTCCGCATGAATGATTGTTTGTGAAGGTTAGATAACCTGGGAGATATTATTTTATGTAATTCCAGTATGGGCAGGTTTATTATTCAATTTTATTTATAATTGGGTAGTTTTAAATGAATGTTTTGATTACGTGAACACAAAATTTTGAGGTAATGAAGTACTGAGATTTGGGGGTGTCACAATAACTTGGACCAGTTAGCTAAACTTTATGTTAAGGAAATCATTTCCAGACATGGAGTACCAGTATCGATTGTGTCAGATCGTGATCCACGATTCACATCAAACTTTTGGAGGAGTTTGCAAGAGCAGTTGGGAACACAGCTGAGGTTAAGCACGGCTTATCATCCACAAACCAATGGACAGAGCGAGAGAACAATTCAGACGCTTGAAGATATGTTGAGGTCTTGCATCATGGATTTCAAGGGTAGTTGGGATGATCACCTACCACTAGTAGAGTTTGCATATAACAACAGTTATCATGCAAGCATAGGTATGCTGCCTTATGAAGTTTTGTATGGAAGGAAGTACAGAACACCTTTGTGTTGGGATGAGGTGGGAGAACGTCAGATGCTAGGACCAGAATTGGTACAGCAGACAGTGGATGTGTTAAAGTTAATTCTGATGCGTCTCGTCATAGCTCAAGACAGACAAAAGAAGTATGCTGACTCAAATAGACTAAGTCGAGAGTTTGAGGTGGGGTCGTATGTGTTTCTAAAGGTATCTCCCTAGAAAGGAAAGATACGCTTTGGAAAGAAATGAAAGTTAAGTCCAAGGTTTATAGGACCTTTTGAGGTGTTAAAACGGGTGGGAGAGGTAGCTTATATGATAGCATTACCTCCAAACCTAGAACGAATACATAACGTGTTTCACGTATCTATATTAAGTCCATATAAGCCGGACTATAAGCATGTAATCGAGTATGAGCCGATTCATATCGAGAAAGACTTAACATATGAAGTCACCGATGCAGATCATTGATAGAAAGGAACAAGTTCTGTGGAACAAGGTAATACCATCAGTAAAGGTATTATGGAAGAACCACGATGCTGAAGAAGCAACATGGGAACTAGAAGAAAAGATGAAGAAAAATTTTCCTCATCTATTTGATTAAAGTAAGACGAGATTCTGGGGACAGAATCTTTATAAAGGGGGAAGAATGTAACGACCGAGAAATTCGGATCTTATTGTAAAATGATTTTATTAAATTAAATAATAATAAAATCATATTCCATGTGTTATCAAGATGGTTGTCATTGTATAACCTATTGATGTTAGAATGTCGTACTATTTGAGCTACGTGGATGAATTAAAGTGTTTGAATTTCCAAGACGAAAATAAAAGTTTTCTGAGAAATTTTCTGAAAAACACTATTCATCGGTATTTGCTCGGGATATAATTTTGAGTTTCCGAGAAATACGTAATGATGGAATAACAAGGTAAGATGGATTATGTAATAAAAATCTAGTTATGGAAAATGTAATAATTTGCTTGTGGACTTAATATTAAACGTTAAGGAAGGCGAAGTAGTATTGAATAAGTACTAATGTTTGATACTTTAGTATTGTACGGAGTAATGAAAACGAGTATAATACTAAGTATTATATGAGTTTGTAGGAAGGATGAAATACTGTATATAAATTCTATATGAATTAGAATACGAAAATAATACATAAACTATATGTATATGTATTAAGAAATGTTAATGGACTTGGAAGATTGGTTAACAATTATATACAAGTCCAAGTGAATTAAAGACAGAGGCCCAACTATTAATTAATGAACCAATTGGTGTTCATTAATGCAAAGCCCAAAGGATAATTTAATAAAAGCCCAAGATGGAATCCATGAATTGTATGACCCATGGGGCAAACCATATTGATATAGTTATTGTGGTAACCAAGTATTGTGGTGACCAAGTAATGTGGTGACCAAGTAAGAGTGGTGACCAAGACTTTGAAGTAATGACCAAGTATAGGATAAAAGTTGTGCTAGCCAAGTAATGAATAGTAAAGAGGTGGCTTAAGGAGGTGGGTGATTTAATGACCAATCTACCCTAGCTTTGCAAGTTCTATAAATAGAGAAGGCTTACAAGCCATTTGTTAGTTGTTCAAATAATCCAACATTTCTAAAGTGTTTAAGTGTTAGAGAGAATAAGCTACTAATAAGTCATTCCATAAGTAAGAAGAAGAAGCAAGCTACTTTACCAAGACTACAAAAAGTAAGACTTCTTCTCTAAATTATCTTTTATCTCTACCATGATAGGTTGATAAGAAAAGTTGGAATTAAGGAACATGGATGTTAAGAAGTAAAAAGAATGAGTAAGTCATGAACTTAAGCCACATAAGTTGGCAATAAGTCATTTGAACTTATAAAATCCATGTACAGTACCAAAATCCTCTGGAGTGTGGCGCCGCAGCGCGGCCCATTAAGTAAGGACTCGCGTCGCAGCTGTAGCGCCCCCAAATCTGGGTATCTTCTAACCCGACAGATGGTGCTATACTGTACAACATTTATACATTCATTCAATTGAAAAGTCTCAAAGAACGAACATAACTTCTATATATTTAAAGTAATATTTATATTTCCCAAGTTCTATACCCGTTACAAAGGTTCTTTGTCATAATATCATTTACATTACAACAATAGACCTATATTATTACAAGACGGCTTAGTAATCTGCCTTAGCTTTTCCTTTATCCTATTTCGATCCTTAGGGACGTTCAGTCTTAGCTGCATTCATAAGGTTCAAGCAAGAGTGAGCATAACTAGTTTAGCAAGTATAACAATTTAATAACAACATGCTTGACACATACAAATTGTATATCTTCAATAACTGAACAATAGTTATGAAGTACTATTGATAATTTAAAATAGCACTTCATCTTTTCTTTCAAAATGTTTTACAATAACAACAGTATTTAGTAAAACATTCACTCCGGTCAGAGACCTCGAGTATTCATTCTTTCTTGGAAAAGGACAACCCGGAAGCAAATCCGTAAGCCTGATATTACTTACGAGCACTTCTAGGTGATCAACCTATTGTACTCTATGTTGATCAACACTACATTCATTAAACGTATGCACGTTTAAGCATTTGGCAACCTCACGTGCCTGTCGTTTTACCGACAAAACATTTGTTTAACATTTCAGCCTTCTTTTGAAAACCATATCAAGTAGTTGACTAAAGATAGCAATATTTGATAATACATGAATAGATTATCAATACATCAAGTCTAGCCAAAGGAATTGGCTTCAACTTCAACATACTTCAATTCATGCGAAAGAATACATGAATCTCAAAAACTTGTTCAGATTGAACTGAGACAAGAGTTAGAATACTTGCCTTTAGCGTCTGCTATGGTAAATTAACTTTATGTTCAAGTCGTTCAAGTCTTTACAATACATGATCACATAATGCCTTAGATTAGGTCACATATAATCAAGTATGTATATGACTATATCATACCCTTCATTTCAATCTAATTGTATATTAGATTCAGTTATTATTCATTCCGATTTATCATTACCCTTGCATCTATATTCGACTAGGTTATCTCAACCTTTATATCACATTCCTTAAGGTTTAACAAAGTTTAAACAATGTTACATTACCTTCCTTAAGTTATATTTACTTCCATTTCTTTTCTTTGTATTTAGAAACCTTCATTACTATCTTTGTTCTGAGACTGGCGATGCGGCACTAGCTTTATACCTACATCTCGCGCTGCGCTGCGGTGCGCCACTTATTGAACTAAGGTTCAAGTTACTGCAGCGAACTCTTCTGATGAGGGCTCGTTTACTATTCCGACTTGTGGCTTGTCTTTTTTTCCTTGGGTTGGCGCCGCGGCGCCAACTCTGTGCACCAGATATCAAATTCAGTTTGTGAACTTCTCGGACGCATAACTTCTTCGTTATAAGTCCGAATTGGCTCGTTCAAAAGCCTACGATTCACAAATTACGTAATCTACGTGATCATTCAAGAATTTTATCTATTTGACTTCATTTGCTAAAAATTCACCTATTGGTTCATTTTTTAACGAAAACGATAAACGTTCGTGAACGTTCAATGCTCGTTTCTTCGTTCTAAGTCGGAATCCGGTCATTTTCGAGTCCGCAACTCTTAAATGCCAATTATGACTTATCTTTATTGGAAAACAATAGTTTTATGAACAAACACAAAATTTGACTTCCATTCCGAGAATTTTACGTATTCGACATTTATCGTCCAATCGTGCAAATTCTGGCAATTCTTCGTTCTTATGATTTGTTCAACATTACAAATGAACTTCATTCATCATGTGAACATCTCAACATACTTAATACAACAACTTATATTCATTGTTTGATTTTTTAGACTTATTCTTCAAAAGCTTAGAACTTGTCATTTATAGACTACTTAAGATTTCATTGTTAGTGACTTATGACAATTAAAGTTTCTTAAACATCATTTCTTATATGTTCTTAACATATAACTTATCTTAGGTATACATGATACATATGATCATATAAATTCTTTTACCTTCATATCATTTCTCTTAATAAACTTCTTACAAGTTCATATTATTTTCACATAAGTTCATAACTTATGCTAGCTTAAATGACTTACTACCAACTTAATTGGCTTAAGTTCATTACTTACTCATTCATGTTTCTTAATCCAACTTTTCTTATCATCCTATCATGGTAGAGATAGAAGATAATTGAGAAGAAGTCTTACTCTTTTGTAGTCTTGGTAAGTAGCTTGCTTCTTCTTCTTAGCTTATGGAAATGACTTATTGCTAGCTTATTCTCTCTAACACTTAAGCACTTTAGAAGTGTTGGATTATTTGATCAACCAACAAATGGCTTGTAAGCTTCCGCTATTTATAGACTTTCCAAGGTTAGGGTAGATTGGTCATTAATCATCCCACCTCCTTAAGCCACCTCCTTACTATTCATTACTTGCAAGGCACAAAACTTATCCTACACTTGGTCATTACTTCAAAGTCTTGGTGAATACTCCTACTTGATCATCACACTTACTTGATCACCACATCACTTGGTCACCACACATTAACCATATCAATATGGTTTGCCCCATTGGATATACAATCCATGGATTTTAGCTTGGGCTTGGATTAATAAATCCTTGGGCCTTACATTTAACAAACACTAGTTGGTTCATTAATTAATAGTTGGGCTTCTCTCTTTAATTCACTTGGACTTGTATATAATTGTTAACCAATCATCCAAGTCCATTAACATTTCTTAAGACATATACTTATAGTTTATATATTATTTTCGTATTCTAATTCATATAAAATTTATATACGATATTTCATCCTTTATACAAACTCGTATAATACTTCGTATTATACTCATTTTCCTTACTTCGTACAATACCAAGAATCATACCATTATTACTTATTCCTTACCACTTCGCTTTACTTAACGTTTATAATTTAAGTCCACAAGCGAATTATTACATTTTCCATAACTAGATTTTTATTACATAATCCATCTTACCTTGTTATTCCATCATTACGTATTTCTCGAAATCTCAAAATTATATCCCGAGAAAATACCGATGAATAGTGTTTTTCAGAAAATTTCTCGGAAAACTTTTATTTTCGTCTTGTAAATTCAAACACTTTAATTCATCCACGTAGCTCAAATACTACGATATTCTAACATCAATAGGTTATACAATGATAACCATCTTGATAACACATGGAATATGATTTTATTATTATTTAATTTAATAAAATCATTTTACAATAAGATCCGAATTTCTCGGTCGTTACATTCTTCCCCCCTTATAAAGATTCTGTCCCCAGAATCTCGTCTTACTTTAATTAAATAGATGAGGAAAATTTTTCTTCATCTTTTCTTCTAGTTCCCACGTTGCTTCTTCAGCGTCGTGGTTCTTCCATAATACTTTTACTGATGATATTACCTTGTTCCTCAGAACTTGTTCCTTTCTATCAATGATCTGTATCGGCGACTCTTCATATGATAAGTCTTTCTCGATATGAATCGGCTCATACTCGATTACATGCTTATAGTCCGCTTATATATATAGGCGTGTCTGAGATCGTGAAACACGTTATGTATTCGTTCTAGGTCTGGAGGTAATGATATCATATACGCTACCTCTCCCACCCATTTTAATACTTTAAAAGGTCCTATAAACCTTGGACTTAACTTTCCCTTCTTTCCAAAGCGTATCTTTCCTTTCCAGGGAGATACCTTTAGAAGCACATATGAGCCCACCTCAAACTCTTGATTTAGTCTATGTGAGTCCATACTTACTTCCTTCCGTCATTCCGTCAAGTGTGTGACGAGACACATCCAGTATTAACTTTACCACATCCATTTGTCTGCACCATTACGGTCCTAGCATTCGGCGTTCTCCCACCTCATCCCAACACAAAGGTGTTCTGCACTTTCTCCCATACAGAGCTTCATACGGCGGCATGCCTATGCTTGTATGATAATTGTTGTTATATGCAAACTCTACTAGTGGTAGGTGATCATCCCAACTATCCTTGAAATCCATGACGCAAGACCTCAACATGTCTTCTAACGTCTGAATTGTCCTTTCACTCTGACCATCAATTTGTGGATGATAAGTCGTGCTTAACCTCAGCTGTGTTCCCAACTGCTCTTGCAAACTCCTCCAAAAGTTCGATGTGAATCGTGGATCACGATCTGACACAATCGATACCGGTACTCCATGTCTAGAAATGATTTCCTTAACATAAAGTTTAGCTAACTGATCTAAGTTATACTTGACCCTAATTGGAAAAAAGTGAGTCGACTTCGTCAACTGGTCCACTATTACCCAAATCGAATCGTACCATTTCTGCGTCGTCGGAAGTCCCACCACGAAGTCCATTGTGATATACTCCCACTTCCATTCTGGAATCTCCAATGACTGTAATAAACCACTGGGTCGTTGATGTTCGGCCTTAACTTTTTGACAAGTTAAGCACCTACTCACATACTCTGCTATTTCTCTCTTCATGTTTGGCCACAAAAACTCGTCGAAGGTCTTGATACATCTTAGTGCTACCAGGATGTATCGAGTACCTCGAACTATGAGCTTCTTGTAATACTTGCTCCTTTAATTCCGTCTCATTCGGAACCCAAATTCTTCCTTCAAATCTTAATAATCCCTCATTATCATGACTATACTTAACTTCTTCCTTCTCAGATAACCGCTTCTTCATTTGGTTACACTCATCCGTCTTGAGTTGTACCTCCTTGACTCTTTCTACGATGGTAGATTGCATCTCCAAAAGCAAAGAGTAACCGCCCAATCACTCGGCATCTTTACTTCTATTTCCATCCTAGCCATCTCTGTTATTAACTCATTTTGATCCGTTAACATAGACAACTTTTCCGACCCTTCCTACTTAAGGCGTCCAAGAACTACATTGGCTTTTCGGGGTGATACTGAGATTTCACAATCATAATCCTTTATCAACTCCGACCATCTTCTCATCTCATATTCAACTCCTTACGAGTGAAGATATACTTTAGACTTTTATGGTCCAGTATATATCTCACATTTTCCCCATAAAGATAATGTCTCCATATCTTTAGGGCAAACACTATCACATGCCGGTTCGGATCATGAGTAGGGTAAACTTTCTCATAATCCTTCAACTGTCGAGATGCATACGCAATGACTTTGCCATGCTGCATAAGCACACAACCAAGTCCTTTATGCGAAGCATCACTATACACTACAAAATTTCACGTGTCATCTAGCAATGACAAAATAGGAGCTTCACTTAACCTCTTCTTCAGTTCTTGAAAACTGTCTTCACATTTATCCGTCCATATGTATTTCACCATCTTCCTTGTTAAATTAGTCAACGAGGTAGCTATCTTCGAAAAATCTTGGATAAATCTTCGAAAGTACCCTGCTAACCCTAGGAAACTCGCACCTCGGTTATGCGTTTTTATTGTTCCCAATTCATTATCGCTTCCACCTTATTTGGATCCATCGAAATCCACTCTTGGTCAATGACATTACCTAAAAACTGCACCTTTTCCAGCCAAAATTCACATTTGGTGAATTTCGCATATAACTTCTCCTTCCTTAGTGTCTCCAATACTAATCTTAAGTGTTCGGCATGATCTTCTGGCGTCTTAGAATAGACTAGAATATCATCGATAAACACCATGATGAACTTGTCCAAATATAGTTTGAACACTCTGTTCATCAAATCCATAAATGCAGCAGGTGCATTCGTCAACCCAAATGACATCACCAGAAACTCGTAATGACCATAACGAGTCCTAAATGGAGTCTTTGATACATCTTCCTTCTTAACCTTCAACTAATGATACCCCGTCCGCAAATCTATTTTAGAAAAATACTTTTCCCCTTTCAATTGATCAAAAAGATCATCGATCCTGGGCAATGGGTATTTATTCTTTATCGTTAACTTGTTCAACTCCCAATAGTCGATACAAAGCCTTAACGATCCGTCGTTCTTCTTAACAAACAACACCGGTGCTCCCCACGGCGAAACACTTGGTTGAATGTACTTCTTGTCCAATAGTTCCTGTAGCTGAACCATTAGTTCTTTCATTTCCATAGGCGCCATACGGTACGGTGCCCTTGAGACCGATGTCGTTCCTAGTACAGTGTCTATCACAAATTCGATCTCCCTATCCGGCGGTAAACCTAGTAACTCACTTGGAAATACATCCATGAATTCGTTTACTATAGGTATTTGTTCCATGGTCGATCCCACTCTCTGGGTATCAACAACATGGCATAGGTAACCACACAACCCTTCCTTAAGAGTTTTCTCGTTTGTGTCATCGTAAGGCAACACGGACGTCCCGGCAATTTACTACCGTAAAATACTACAAGAGGTTGCTTCAATGTCCTGATGCTCACACATTTCTTTTGGCAATCTATAATTGCTCCATGGTTAATTAACCAATCCATCCCGAGAATTACGTCAAATTCTCCTAACTTTATTGGTATTAAATCTACCGATAACTTACAACCACGTACATCTACGCAACAACTCCTATGAATATCTTCAACAGGAATTATCTCTTCGTTTGCTACCTTAATGTTCAAAGGTATAGGCAATTTTTCGGGAAATAATTCTAGTCATTTAGCAAAATCACATGCTATAAACGAACAAGTAGCTTTTGAATCAAATAAGACGTATGCATTTATATTGTTGATCGGAATAATACCATAACTACATCCCCGATGCCACCGCATCTTGGACCGTCATATTAAAAGTGCGGGCCATTGATTTCCCAAATAAAATTTGGACCACTAATAGCTAACTTCCCGCTATTAGGTCCCTTATTTCCTTCTATCCCCTTCTTCGGGCAGTTCTTTACTATGTGGTCAGTTGATCCACATATAAAGCATCCGTGATTTTTCTTCGGATTGGGACAGTTAGGCGAAATGTGCCCTTCCTGTCCATAATTATAACATACCGCCTTACCTTTGAGATAGACTCCTAAGTGAGTCTTTCCGCAGGTTTTACAGGCCTCCATCCTCCTCTTAGAGTCCCCTTGTTTTACTCCGGTATTCCCAGAGTTAAAGCCCTTTCTCTTCCGACCGTCGCCACTCTCACTGGCTCCCTCGATCTTGGTTCCTCCATCAACCCTGCCTTTGGTCTTCTTATCTTTGTGGTACTGGCTAAGAGCCTCATTCCCACCTTCGGCAATTATTTCCTTTTCTAGTATGGTTCCAAATGAAGTACTTTGGAATACAGCGATTCGGCTATAGAGCCAGGGTTTCAAGCCCTGCTAGAACCTTCTAGCCTTTCTCACTTCAGTGTCCACTTGATGTGGAGCAAATCGTGCCAGTTCATTAAACTTGGCAGCATACTGGGGAACTGTCATATCCCCCTATCTCAATTCCAGAAACCTCATCTCCATCCTCCCTTGCATACTCGTGGGAAAATAGTTCTCGAAGAAAATCTCCTTGAACCTCTCCCACGTTAGGGTTTCCTATATCGGCCCTAGCTTTGGTTTGCCTCCCACCGAAGTTGGCCTCTCTCCTTTCATCAAATAGGTTGCAAAGGCAACCTTTTGTCCCTCCTCAACATTTGCTATTACAAATGCTTTCTCTATTTCTTTTACCCATGTCTGGGCTTCTATAGGGTCCGTAGTTCCTTTGAACTTCGGCGGACCTACACATTTGAAATCCTTAAAAGTAGTAGCTCGTCTTTACTCAGGAATTCTGGTACATTAGCCCTCGTTCTATTAAATGCACTAGTTATGTAATTTTAACGAACTCCTGCATTGGATTAACCGTACCACCCTCCGATTGGTTAACATTAGCGCCTTAATTTCGTTGTCTCCTTCTTGGCGGCATTTTGCTGTTAAGAAAACAACACATCATTATTACTTTATTCTTGTTGGTTTGTTATTATTTGAAATAAAACAATAACTCATACTCATTACTCAACATATTCCATAAAAAGATTTATATTGATTCATAACTTGTAGTATAACACTACATTGTTTACATTACTCAGCCTTAGCTGATTTCATTACCATCCCGCAATTACTTTCCAAAAATTGGGATTTACAAAAGACTACCCTTTGTTATACAAAAGAGGGTTTTACGTCACTACTAGATACATAATATTTACATATCTATTCTACTCTAGCTATTGCTAGATTACATCTGTCGTAGGGTATTCTCGAAATCCTTCTTTGGCGGCCAGGTAATTACATCTCTCTCGATAGTGTGTAAGTCCGCCTCGCTTCAATCTAATACCCAGCTACCTGCTGCTGGAAATCTACGTGAGAAATCCTATGAATATAGGGCATCCTCTCTAACTTCCTCTTTTTAGTCTTTAGCTCCTACTTGAGCTCAAACACTTCACCTCTCAAATCTCGGACCTTGTCCATAGCTAGAACCCTATCATCATGCTCCTCTTCCCACATTCCCTCCATGCTAGCCTTGTCCTCACATACAACTTGGAGTTCCTATTTCAACTCCTTAACCTCTTGGCAGTAATGGACAATCCTATCCAATACCGACATAAATAGTGCTTTCATTGATTCCCCCGTAGACATTTCCTCTATAGGTGGAACCTGGTCCTCTGTAGGTGGAACCTGGTCAAAGGACATCACGTCCACCTCATCCTCTAGCATGCCATCAAATATAGACATGTAGTCTAAATCGTCTGAGTCTCCCGACTCAATGGTCACCAACTCGGTTCTCTCTGACCACGGATTTGGTAGTATCTACCCGACTAAGCTGAATCCTCGCTTACTACATGTATATCTCTATACAGATCATTTTCTCCTGACATCTACAATAAAACAATATAGTTTGATTAGTACACGTTAATAAAATAATAGAAATACATAACATAATATAATGCATTTTTATAAGGTTACTTTCCATCTTTTACTTCTTTATTCTTTCGTAAGGTTATGACTTAAGGTTCTACTTTCCCCCGTAAGTTTTATAACCTAGGCTTTGATACCAACTTGTAGCGCCCTCAAATCTGGGTATCTTCCAACCCGACAGATGGTGCTATACTGTACAACATTCATACATTCATTCAATTGAAAAGTCTCAAAGAACGAACATAACTTCTATATATTTAAAGTAATATTTACATTTCCCATGTTCTATACCCGTTACAAAGGTTCTTTGTCATAATATCATTTACATTACAACAATAGACCTATACTATTACAAGACAGCTTAGTAATCTGCCTTAGCTTTTCCTTTATCCTTTTTCGATCCTTCGGGACGTTCAGTCTTAGCTGCATTCATATGGTTCAAGCAAGAGTGAGAATAACTAGCTCAGCAAGTATAACAATTTAATAACAACATGTTTAACACATACAAATCGTATATCTTCAATAACTAAACAATAGTTATGAAGTACTATTGATAATTTAAAATAGCACTTCATCTTTTCTTTCAAAATGTTTTACAATAACAACAGTATTTAGTAAAACATTCACTCCGGTCAGAGACCTCGAGTATTCATTCTTTTTTGGAAAAGGACAACCCGGAAGCAAATCCGTAAGCCCGATATTACTTACGAGCACTTCTAGGTGATCAGCCTATTGTACTCTATGTTGATCAACACTACATTCATTAAATGTATACACGTTTAAGCATTTGGCAACCTCACGTGCCTGTCGTTTTACCGACAAAACATTTGTTTAACATTTCAGCCTTCTTTTGAAAACCATATCAAGTAGTAGACAAAAGATAGCAACATTTGATAATACATGAATAGATTATCAATACATCAAGTCTAGCCAAAGGAATTGGCTTCAACTTCAACATACTTCAATTCATGCGAAAGAATACATGAATCTCAAAAACTTGTTCAGATTGAACTGAGACAAGAGTTAGAATACTTGCCTTTAGCGTCTGCTATGGTAAATTAACTTTATGTTCAAGTCGTTCAAGTCTCTACAATACATGATCACATAATGCCTTAGATTAGGTCACATATAATCAAGTATGTATATGACTATAGCATACCCTTCATTTCAATCTAATTGTATATTAGATTTAGTTATTATTCATTCCGGTTTACCATTACCCTTGCATCTATATTCCACTAGGTTATCTCAACCTTTATATCACATTCCTTAAGGTTTATCAAAGTTTAAACAATGTTACATTACCTTCCTTATGTTATGCTTACTTCCATTTCTTTTCTTTGTATTTAGAAACCTTCATTACTATCTTTGTTCTGAGACTGGTGCTGCGGCACTAGCTTTATACCTACATCTCGCGCTGCGGTGCGAGCTTAATGTATAACTATCCCGGACTTGGCGCTGCGATGCGAGTCCTTACTTAATGGGCCGCGCTGCGGCGCCACACTCCAGAGGTTTTTGACACTGTTCATGGTATTGCGGCGCCACTTATTGAACTAAGGTCCGCGCTGCGGCGAACTCTTGCAGTAGGCTCGTTTACTATTCTGCACTGTGGCCCGGGTCTTTTTGCCTTGGGTTGGCGCCGCAGCGCCAACTCTGTGCACCAGATATCAAATTCAATTTGTGAATTTTGTGAACTTCCCGGACGCATAACTTCTTCGTTATAAGTCCGAATTGGCTCGTTCAAAAGCCTACGGTTCACAAATTATGTAGTCTATATGATCATTCCAGAATTTTATCAATTTGACTTTGTTTGCTAAAAATTCACCTATTGGTTCATTTTTTAACGAAAACGATAAACGTTCGTGAACGTTCAACACTCGTTTCTTCGTTCTAAGTCAGAATCCGGTCATTTTCGAGTCCGCAACTCTTAAATGCCAATTATGACTTGTCTTTATTGGAAAACAATAGTTTCATGAACAAACACAAAATTTGACTTCCATTCCGAGAATTTTACATATTCGACGTTTATCGTCCAATCGTGCAAATTCTGGCAATTCTTCATTCCTATGATTTGTTCAACATTACAAATGAACTTCATTCATCATGTGAACATCTCAACATACTTAATACAACAACTTATATTCATTGTTGGATTTTTTGGACTTATTCTTCAAGAGCTTATAACTTGTCATTTATAGACTACTTAAGATTTCATTGTTAGTGACTCATGACAATTAAAGTTTCTTAAACATCATTTCTTATATGTTCTTAACATATGACTTATCTTAGGTATACATGATACATATGATAATATAAATTCTTTTACCATCATATCATTTCTCTTAATAAACTTCTTACAAGTTCATATTATTTTCACATAAGTTCATAACTTATGCTAGCTTAAATGACTTACTACCAACTTAATTGGCTTAAGTTCATTACTTACTCATTCATGTTTCTTAATCCAACTTTTCTTATCATCCTATCATGGTAGAGATAGAGGATAATTGAGAAGAAGTCTTACTCTTTTGTAGTCTTGGTAAGTAGCTTGCTTCTTCTTCTTAGCTTATGGAAATGACTTATTGCTAGCTTATTCTCTCTAACACTTAAGCACTTTAGAGGTGTTGGATTATTTGATCAACCAACAAATGGCTTGTAAGCTTCCTCTATTTATAGACTTTCCAAGGTTAGGGTAGATTGGTCATTAAATCATCCCACCTCCTTAAGCCACCTCTTTACTATTCATTACTTGCAAGGCACAAAACTTATCCTGCACTTGGTCATTACTTCAAAGTCTTGGTCAATACTCCTATTTGATCATCACACTTACTTGATCACCACATCACTTGGTCACCACATATTAACCATAGCAATATGGTTTGCCCCATGGGTTATACAATCCATGGATTTTAGCTTGGGCTTGGATTAATAAATCCTTGGGCCTTACATTTAACAAACACTAGTTGGTTCATTAATTAATAGTTGGGCTTCTCTCTTTAATTCACTTGGACTTGTATATAATTGTTAACCAATCATCCAAGTCCATTAACATTTCTTAATACATATACTTATAGTTTATATATTATTTTCGTATTCTAATTCATATAGAATTTATATACGATATTTCATCCTTTATACAAACTCGTATAATACTTTGTATTATACTCGTTTTGATTACTTCGTACAATACCAAGTATCATACCATTATTACTTATTCCTTACCACTTCGCTTTACTTAACGTTTATAATTTAATTCCACAAGCGAATTATTACATTTTCCATAACTAGATTTTTATTACATAATCCATCTTACCTTGTTATTCCATCATTACGTATTTCTCAAAATCTCAAAATTATATCCCGAGCAAATACCGATGAATAGTGTTTTTCAAAAAAATTCTCGAAAAACTTTTATTTTCGTCTTGGAAATTCAAACACTTTAATTCATCCACGTAGCTCAAATACTACAATATTCTAACATCAATAGGTTATACAATGACAACCATCTTGATAACACATGGAATATGATTTTATTATTATTTAATTTAATAAAATCATTTTACAATAAGATCTGAATTTCTAAATTAGATTCGCAATGACGCCAAGTCCGAATTTTACAATAAGCTTTCATGGCAAATACGAGATATAGAAATATAAAAATTTGGCGTGCATATGGCACAAATTTCGTAACAAGGATAGTAATGAATATTTTTAATACAAAGAAAAGAAAGTTAATTTATTTAAAAGTAAACATAACTTAAGGAATTTAATGTAACATTGTTAAAGTTTGTTAAACCTTAAGGATATTGTATAAAGGTTGAGATAACCTAGTCGAATATAAATGCAAGGATAATGATAAACCGGAACGAATAGTAACTGAATCTAATACACAATTAGATTGAAATGAAGGGTATGATATAGTCATATACATACTTGATTATATGTGACCTAATGTAAGACATTATGTGATCATGTATTGTAGAGACTTGAACGACTTGAACATAAAGTTAATATACCGTAGCCGACGCTAAAGGCAAGTATTCTAACTCTTGTCTCAGTTTAATCTGAACAAGTTTTTGAGGTTGATGTATTCTTTCGCATGAATTGAGGTATGTTAAAGTTAAAGCCAACTCCTTTGGCTAGACTTGATATATTGATAATCTATTCATGTATTATCAAATGTTGCTATCTTTTGTCAACTACTTGATATGGTTTTCAAAAGAAGACTGAAATGTTAAACAAATATTTTGTTTCAAAAGCAGCGAGCACGTGAGGTTGCCAAATGCTTAACGCGTGCATACGTTTAAAGGATGTAGTGTTGATCAATATAGAGTACAATAGGTGATCACCTAGAAGTGCTCGTAATTAATATCAGCTTACGGACTTGCTTAGGGTTGTCCTTTTCCAATAAAGAATGAATACTCGAGGTCTCGATAGGAGTGAATGTTTTACTAAATACTGTTGTTATTGTAAAACATTTTGAAAGAAAAGATGAATTGCTATTTTGAATTATCAATAGTACTCTATAACTATTGTTCAGTTATTGAAGATATACGATTTGTATATGTCAAGCATGTTGTTATTATATTGTTATACTTGTTGAGCTAGTTATGCTCACTCTTGCTTGAACCATATGAATGCAGCTAAGACTGAACGTCCCGAAGGATCGAAAAAGGATAAGGGAAAAGCTAAGGCAGATTACTAAGCTGTCTTGTAATAGTATAGGTCTATTGTTGTAATATAATTGATTTTATGATAAAGAACCTTTGTAACGGGTATAGAACTTGGGAAATATAAATATTACTTTAAATATATAGAAGTTATGTTCATTCTTTGAGACTTTTCAATTGAATGAATGTATGAATGTTGTACAGTATAGCACCATCTGTCGGGTTGGAAGATACCTGGATTTGGGGGCGCTACAATCTTCTTCTACAGTCATGCGCTGCGGCGCCGAGTCCTTCATTAACTCTCGCGTTGCGGCGCCAATCACCAGTAGTTGATAGCTGAGCTCGTGTTGTGGCGCCGCCTCCCAAAGGCTAAGCTGGCGATGCGGTTCCAAGCACAAAACCTAGAAAAATTCTCTAAGTCTTTTTCAAGCTTGAATCACTTACTTCGAAATTTCATGACTTATTCATTATAATTTGGAACGAGGTCGTTCTAAAGCCATTCTCTTCCTTATCTTACGTACTTCAATACCCCTCAAATAGAACTTCGTTCTGAATCCGATAACGTGCCATTCGATTGGCTTAATCTTCACCCTTCGTTCATTTTATATTTTTAACGTTCTTCGTGCGTTCGTCCGTAATTCGATCATCCGAACGCGGAACTCGTTCATTCTTGAGTCCACGACTCACGTTTTCTACATTCCCATACTTTCTTATGAAACCCTACATGTTTGGGTTCATTTACTAACTTTCTAATTCGCGTTCGTCTTTTACGAAATTTTTGCCATAACTTCGTTATAGCTATAAGTTTAATCTGTTCTTAATGAACGTTTCTACTGTTCCTAACCAAGCAATAAGCAACTAACTTATATGCGATGGTTTTAAACTTGTCCATCAACAACAATTATACTACAATGGTATTAAATTTGTCCATCAACAACAATTACACTAGGATGGTTTTAAATTTGTCCATCAACAAAGTTCTTCGTGTTCTTCGTTCGTTCTTCATTTTTAATCGATATTTTGGATTATGATTTCACTTTTTCTTGGAATTTGATGTTGGAAAATATCATTCCTTACTTATTTGACCTACTCCTTCATAAGATTCATTCGGATCGCTCAAAATCCTTACGAATCTTATACTTCCTTAATAAATTTATAAAATAAACTTCTAATGTAAGACCCCAACTTTTATTAATAAAGATGATTTTTCTATAAATATCATTTTTTTGAATATTATGGAATGAATTTGATATAATGTTATAGTTGTGGGTAATATTTATAAATTTGGCAAAGTACGCAAGTTATTATATAATATTCAATTGGTCAGGGAATATTCGTACAACAGCACAATCATTGGTGGACCCCATAATGGAATTATTGTCGGATTGAGAAAATGACAAAAATACTTTATGAAAATAACGGCAGAAGTTTTACCGTTAACTGTTGAAACACCCGGTGCTAAAAGTACAGTAATACGCGTGGTTGCATAGTAGCACACAGTATTGATTATTGATGCTTACGTGAGAAGTCACTCAGTTTTGTTAAATTATTGTTACAGTAATTGCTGCATAGTATCTCACGTTATTTGATTCAATTATTGTCAATATTTTATAATCAATAATTGAGACGACAAAGTTATTAATATTATTATTTGCAATATTAATGATGTCTAGAAGTTCTGTCAAGGAGAGGTTTGGTCACCTAATTGCGCGCCAATAGGGAGAAATCCTTATTGGAAAGCCCCCTCTTTCCTAGGAATGACTTGGTCGATTAATATTATGAATTATAATAATGATTATAAATGTTGCTAAAAATATTGAGGGAATTTTTATGAAGTATTTGTTGTAAATTTTGGCGTATTATTTGGACTCCCACTTACTGATTTTTCAAAATTGTCGGTAGAAGTTATTTCAGTTTTGTTATATATATATATATATATATATATATATATATATATATATATATATATATATATATATATATATGTATATGATAATGATGGGTGGGGTGTGACATTAAGTCACGAAGAAGATTAGCAAAATATGTCAGGAAGGAGTTTTGTTAGTATTGTTATTATATACATATATATTATATTGTACTTGTTTTGTTTTTCTTGGTATTAAGTTGAAATTCGTGGCATGTCATCCAAAGAAAAACTTCATCTATGAAAATTTTCATTCACCCATGATCAAACAGTATCTCTTCCCTTCCCCTATAAATAGGATGCTTAGTTAGAATTAAAAATCACACCAGAATCAGAGAGTTCTTCTTCTATAATCTTGAACGTATTTCTGTAGAGTTTTAAGAAGCTTTGAGCGTAGAAAATAGTATAAGTTTAATTCAAGAATATTCTCGCCCTACTAGTCGGAATACTCTTCTTTTCAAGGTAAGGGGAATTATTCTTTCGTATTCATGAAGAGAGTTATTTTCTTTTAATACTCGTAAGGGTTGTTATTCCATTCTTTATTATTCTGTTGGAATAACCTGTCTATGCGGTCTATCGTATGCCTGGTGAATTCTGTTGTTATTCCATTCTTTATTATTATGTTGGAACATCCTGTCTGTGCGAATTACTCATGACCTAGTTCCATTCTTTATTATTCTGTTGGAACATCTTGTCTGTGCGGATTACGCATGACCTGGTTCCATTCTTTATTATTCTGTTGGAACATCCTGTCTGTGCGGATTACGCACGCCTGGTGAATTCTTCTGTTATTCCATTCTTTATTATTTTGTTGGAATAATTTGTCTACGTGGATTACTGCATGGCGGAAAAAATCTATTTGCGGTTTCATATATTCTATTATTTTAAGTTGGTTAAAGTTTTGGCTTCTATACTCCATAAAATTAGTGGAATATCATTGATATTTGCGCTTCATCCAGTATCTTTTTATTGGAAATATTCTTCTGAGCATTCTTGAATTTTACTCCACAAAGCAGTATCATGTTGATAATTTGAACGTTATTATGTTCAGGATAAATTAACTTATAAATCTTTAAATTTTATTCCTGAACTTGTTTTATTGAATTGTCATCATCCTCATGTTTATAATATGTTAAAAGTCATCTGTGGCATGTAGTGCATAGATGGACTTGGTATGATTATGACCAGGGATTATTCAGTATAATCAAGACCATAATGTTACAAATGATGTGGTAAAAATCCTCATTGGCCGTGCATTGATGGATAGTTGTTGGCATGATCATGACCATTGATGAATACACGAATATCCTTGGCCCGTAGTGCATGGATAATTTGTGGTCGTGATACTAATGAATATCCTTGGCCGTAGTACAGGGATGATGTGGTTTATTTATTAAGTTAAGTCTCAGCGATAAAAATGATGAAAAACCTTTTAAATCATAGAAGATAGTAGATTTTATTCTCTACTTGACTCTTCTAATGGATTGCTTATTCCGCTGCAGTTAAACTTGATGTTTGTTATATTTTATCAATTTAACACTGTTGAAGGCTAATGATAATTTATTCTGCATTATCTTAGTCATAATATTTCTTACTGGGTTAGTTGAGCTCACCCTTTTGATTTCATTGTTCTCTTCAGGAAATGAGAACATAGCAGGGACTAGTCGGGGAACAGAGTAACGGTTCAGATGATAGCATTAGTAGTCCTCACTATTCTATGAAATAGTGTGATAATAAATGTATTGAGGACCTATTTTGAGTTTAAATACTGTCTAGAAGACAATATTTGTATTAAAACTCGTAGCTCATGTTGTATATTTAAGGTTGTATTTGTATTTTGTACCATGTTTTTGGCGACTCAGAATAGGTGATGTATACCTATTTTGGGGGCGTCACGGTTGGTATCAAAGCTTAAGGATATGATCCCTGGCTGTGATGTGAGACAAAAACTAGGAGGGGAGAGACGGGGAATTCCTTCGCTAGTATGACCTACCTAAGTTTATTTGGTATTTAATTAGTCGGTAAGAGTATATGGATAATATATTGCATGTCAATTAACCCTTGTTTTGTGGCAGTATTTGAAAATGACATCCGAGAATGTTGAGAATAGAAATGGAACACAGGAGACCATTGAGTCACCACAGATCAACACCCATGATAATGTGCATTAGGAAGGCAATAATCCTCAGGTGAACAACAACACCGACCAAATGGCGAATGACGGAATGTTTAGGAGCTTTTTCTAATTAAATACTGACATCAAAAGAGAGACTCTGTCCAAAATGCAGGTGGAAGCTTGGCAACTCTTGGATGGTCACCGCTAAAATGATTCAAGGAGCTGGGACCACCGGAGTTTATTGGAGAGCCAAAACCACTTAAAGGCGAGCGTGGATAAAGCGAGATCACCAAGATATTTGATGTCTTGGGATGCTCAGGAGCAAAAGGTTCCTTCGTCACCTTTATGTTTGCGAGAAGAGGTGATTCTTTGGTGGGAATCGGTAAAGCGTACTCAACCTGCCCTGACTTGAAGATGTCTTGGGAGAAGTTCCAAGAACTATTCAACGACAAGTACTTTCCTGAAAGTATTCGTCACATGAAAGAGGTAGAGTTCATCAAGTTGGAGCAGAATAATATGACCGTGTCGCAGTACGAAGCTAAGTTTGCCGAGTTGTCCCGGTTTGCGTCTCACTTGGTTGACAATGAGGAGAGAATGACACGGATGTTTCTAAGAGGTTTGAAACCCGAGATACATCAATATCTAATTTCTCATAAACTATGTTAGTATTCAGATGTTGTAAATAGGGCTCAGATATTAGAGTGCGATAACGAGTCAACCCAACCAAGAGAAAGTAGCCAACAAAATGATAATACCAGTGGTAGCAGTCATCGAAGCGATGATAACAAACATGGAGGAAATCAACATGCCAGAAACGGTAACCACTTCGGTGGTAATCATGGCCAAGACAATAAGAATGGACATTTCAAGAAGAGGAGATTCCACAATGATGGAAAGACGTCAGCATCAGCACCCATGGTTAAGGAAGGAGAACGACCACCTATCATATGCTTCAAATGCGGAGGGGAGGGACATATCAGTCCAAACTGCGCGATGCCATCCAAAGAGTGTTATAATTATGGAAGAGAAGGTCACCTAGCCTGATTTTGTCATGCACCGAAGACAAGTCCAGTTGGAACGGTGACACAAAATACCATCCCAGACAAGTCAAAACCAGTAGTTCAAGGGAGAACGTTTGTTGTGACCTCCCAGAAAGCAAGGAACCCAAACAAGGTCATCACGGGTAAGCTTATCATAAACTCTAGCGAAGTCTATACCTTATTAGATACCGGTTCTACCAATTCTTTTATTTCTCCTACTTGCGCTCAATGATTAAATTTGACTCCGGAGAAATTAGACTTTGACTTAAATGTGGAAACTCCGTTGGGAGAAACCTTCATTACATCCACTGTTTATAAGTCTTGTTTGGTTCAAATCGGTACCCTCACATTACCTGTTGATCTTATTTCATTCAAAATACTTGCATTTGATGTGATTCTAAGGTTTGATTGGTAACTACTCATCATGCAAAAATTGATTATTTTCGTAAGGTTGTTAGCTTTTATATTCCAAACCAACCTATTATGCAAATTCAAGCAACCAAACCATTAAAATCAATCACTGTCATCTCAAGCCATAAAGCTATTCGTTTATTGTAAAACGGATGTCAAGCTTTCTTAGCTCATGTCACAGATTTAAACAAAAATACGTCAGATTTGAATGATATTTCTATTGTTAATAAATTTCTTGGCGTATTCCCTGAAGAACTTCCTGGCCTACCCCCAGAGCATGAAATTAAATTTTGTATCGATCTTGAACCCGGTACAAAACCCATTTCCAAAGCCCCATATCGAATGGCTCATATTGAACTTCAGGAGTTAAAGACCCAATTATAGGAATTGTTAGACATTGGTTCATTCTTCCTAATACGTCTCCTTGGGGTGCTTCTGTTCTATTCGCGAAGAAGAAAGATGGGAGTACACAACTTTGTATTGACTACCGGGAATTGAACCATGTCACCATCAAGAATAGGTATCTGTTACCTAGCATTGATGATCTGTTTGACCAGTTGCAAGGAGCACAATTCTTTTCAAAGATCGATCTTCGTTCTGGATATCATCAGCTGAAGGTTAAAACTGAGGATATTCCAAAGACTTCCTTCAGAACTCAGTACGGGCATTATGAATTCTTAGTCATGTCTTTTGGATTGACTAATGCTCCTACTGCCTTCATGGATATGATGAACCGAGTATTCAAAGAATATTTGGATCACTTTGTGGTCGTCTTTATTGATGACATCCTCATATATTCCAAAATCCATGAAGATCATGAGCAACACTTGAGGCTGATACTCCAAAAGCTTCGTGAAAATAAGCTTTATGCCAAGTTGAAGAAATGCAAGTTCTGGCTTGAGGAAGTAGCATTCATTGGCCATGTAGTATCAAGTCATAGAATATCTATTGACCCGGCAAAGATTGAAGCTATTCAAAGCTGGGAGCAACCTAAATAAGTGACCGAAGTACGTAGCTTTCTCGGCTTAGCTGGTTATTATCGGAGATTCGTGGAAGGGTTTTCTCGAATCGTTACTCCATTAACTCAGCTGACTCGGAAAGATATAAAATTTGGTTGGAGCGTGGAATATGAGAAGAGTTTTCAAGAACTCAAGAGGAGACTCATTTTTTTGTTACGACAATACCATCCGCTCGGAGGATTTATCATCTACAGTGATGCATCGGGCAAAGGGTTAGGATGTGTTCTCATGCAACATGGAAAAGTCATAGCCTATGCCTCTAGGAAACTCAAAGAATATGAGAGGAATTATCCTACTCATGATCTAGAGTTGGCAGCTATTGTCTTCGCACTTAAAATTTGGAGGCATTACTTGTACGGGGAGAAAGTGGAGATCTTTACAGATCATAAAAGCCTCAAATATTTCTTCACCCAAAAGGAACTCAACATGCGGCAACAATGTTGGCTTGAACTGTTGAAAGATTATGATCATACCATCCAATACCATCCTGGAAAAGTGAACGTGGTAGCTGACGCATTGAGTAGAAGATCATATGCGGGTACGAGTGCGATATTGTCAACATAAAGGCCCATTTTGTGTGACTTGCAAAGGATGAAGATAGAGTTAAAGACTCTGGGGACCCATGTGATGATGGTGAATATACGATTAGAACCGACTTTAATCGATAAAGCTAAAGCTACTCAAACTACAGACCTGGAGCTGATGTATATGAGGAAGAAAGTGCAAGAAATTGCTATTTCAGAAGCAAAAATCGATGAAGAAGGAATACTTTGAGTCAACTCTAGACTTTGTGTTCCTAACGACCCTGATTTAAAGTATAAAATCATGATGGAGGCGCACAACACATCGTTTGCAATCCATCTTGGGAGTACCAAAATGTATCGTGATCTTTGACATACATTTTGGTGGAGCAATATGAAGAGCGAGATCGTGGAGTTTATCTCAAGATGTCTAACTTGTTAACTAGTCAAGGCAGAGCATCAAGTGCCAAAAGGTCCATTGCAACCACTTGAAATTCTATAATGGAAGTTGGAGCACATTACCATTGATTTTGTTACCGGTCTTCCTAAGGTTTCTCAAGGCATAGATGTGATTTGGGTCATTGTTGATAGATTGACCAAGTCTGCTCATTTCTTACTGATACGAGAAACTTATACACTTGAACATCTTTCTCGTATTTTAATAAACGAGATTGTAAGATTGCATAGTATGCCAGTATCCATAGTTTCTGATCGAGACCCATGATTCACTTCAAGATTTTGGGTTAGTTTGCAAAAAGCTATGGGCACAGATTTATGATTTAGCTCGGCATATCATTCTCAGACGGACGGGCAGTTGGAGAAGACTATTCAAACTCTTGAAGATCTATTAAGACTCTGTGTCCTTGACTTCAATGGAAGTTGGGACAAGTTCTTACCATTGGTGGAGATTCCCTACAACAACAGTTATCAAGCAAGTATTAGCATGGCTCCATTCGAGGCGTTGTATGAAAGAAAGTGTCGTTCTCCAGTATGCTGGGATGAGGTGGGTGAAGCAACGTTGTTGGGACCGGAGTTGGTACGTATGACTACGGAAAAGATTCAAACGATCCGACAACGTATAAAAATCTCACAAGATCGACAAAAGAGTTATGCTGATCTTCATCGAATGGACGTAGAATTCGATATTGGAGATCATGTGTTGTTACGCGTTGCTCTATGGAAAGGATTTACGAGATTTGGAAAGAGAGAAAAGCTCAATACTCGATTCATTGGCCCATTTTTAATCCTAAATCGAGTAGGAACTGTGGCATATAGACTCGCTTTACCGCCAAGTATGTCTCGTGTTCATAACGTTTTTCACATATCTATGTTACGTAAATATGTGAAAGACCCGCACCACATTATTGAGTTAGAACCAGACGAAATAGCGGAAGATTTAACGTATGAAGAGGTTCTTGTTAAAATCTTGGATAAGAAGGAACATGTTCTATGCTCCAAGGTTATACCTCAAGTCAAAGTTTTGTAGAGGAACCATGATGTTGAGAAAATGACCTGGGAGTTAGAATCTGAGATGAAATCAAGGTATCCTTATCTCTTCGACATACCAGGCACTTACCCTAATTTCGAGGGCGAAATTTCATAATAAGGGGAGGTTGTAAGACCACAACTTTTATGAATAAAGATGATTTTTCTATAAATATCATTTTTTTGAATATTATGGAATGAATTTGATATTGTGACACCCCCAAATTCGGGTTACCTGACCCCCGAGTTTGGTGTTCACGATCCACACTATAATTAACATTTAACTACCCATAATATATATAGATAGTAACTTTCATAAGGTTTTATCAGAGTTTAATAATAATACATCACCCAGGTTTTCTAACCTTAACTTTACAAACATACCCTTTAGATATACAAAAAGGGTTTACAATAAAACATATTAAATATGTTTATCATAACTAGTTTATTACAACGCCTTTGCCTTTATTCTTCGCAGCACCTCCTGCCACTTCGTCCCTAGCTGAAATGTTTTATTTAGCAAGGGTGAGTAACAAATTTGCCCCGCAAGTTAATACATACAATAAATGTATAAGTATTCAAATCACCAGACTATCTATTTTGATAGAATGAATACCAAAGTTCGGGGAACTTTGAAAATAACTGAACAAATCGTTATTCAATAACAAGTCTTCTCGTATTCTATACAACATAATAATTCAATAATGAAAGAGTACAACGCTTTCAAAGTTTCTACGATATTCTAACGAATAATCAAGAATCAATTCTACAAAATATCAAAGTGGAATGTTTTTCGATTTATCTTTGAAGCGATCCATTGGATCTTGAACTTCTCTTCTCGAGTAACTATCAAAGTTATACTTTAATATACCCAGGTGTATCAGATAACCGTAAAGATTAAATCATACCCCTCTGCAAGTATAACAAGTGATCGACTTTATTATACCCTATATTATGCATAATATTTAAGTCGCGCGCAATGATCGAATATACGATTTAATGATATTCCCTTTTTATAAAAGGTTGTTCTTCTCAGTTTTAGAATCAAGATTTTGATTTAACAACGAAATATTGTGATTTCAAATTCTATTTACTTCTCGATCTTAGCCGAAATAATTGGCATCGATCAATCAATAATAATTGAATTCTCTTCTCGAACTTATCAAGTTCTAACTAATATTCGCTCAGCAGAATAATTAGCTAAGACATTTCTCAGTATAATTTGACAATAAACAGGAATTATCTGTATTGTCAATTCTAACTTCTACAGATATGAATATCCAACAACAGTTATTCTACAAATATATATTTTTGAATCAATAATTCAATTTGAATTATTAAGCATGCACTAACTGCGAATAATCAACAATAAATTCCCTGGATGTGGTGTAATTAGCAATAATTAACCACTATAATAATTGAATAAATTTAACTCAAGGTTGAGTTAGGAAACTTGCCTCTTCCGCTGATTACAGCTACACAAAATACTTATCTGCTTTCGAAAGACCTATAACCAATAATATCGGTCTTACAATTAGCACAATTATTCATAACACGTAACACTGTAGTTCACAGTCAAACTTCTCCTAGGCACATTACCACATAGCCACATCAGTGTTTATAACCTATATATAAACACATAACAAGTCTAACTATATCAGTCTGGTTGGACTTCGGTCCATTCTCGGTGTTCTGGTCACCCTATTCGACAATTAACACATTTATTGTCCATTAAACTTGGTCTCTAAGCTTCAATATTAATTTAGATAAGTCAATTATCAATTATAATATTTTTTTAGGAAGCTTTTAATAATTATCAAGCAATTATTATAATTTATAATAATTTTTCAAACATCGAAATCATTTTTTAAATGATTTAATTCTCAAATAATCTTTTCATTATTAATATTTAATAATATTAAAATATTAATAACATACTTATCAAAATATTAAAGTTATTATCAATAACTTAAAATATTTTTAAATCAACAATATTCCACTTAAATGATTTTTAAAGTAATTAAAATCATTTTAAATCACCACCATTAATATATAAATTTTAATGAAATTATCATCTAAATATTAAAAGTCATTAATTATAACTTAAAATATTTTTAAACTATTTTTCTCATTGTTAAATGATTTTTAAATCAATAAAATCATTTTAATTCATTATTTAATATCATAATTAAATAAATCAAATATCATTAATATTAATTTATTAATGAAAATTCTCCAAAAATATTGAAAATTATATTTTATAATTTAAAATATTTTCTAACACTTTATTCTCAATTAAAATGATTTTTAAATCATTTAAATCATTTTATCTTATTTATTTAATTTAATAATCAAATAAATCTAATATCATTAATATTAAATTATTAATGAAAATTCTCCAAAAATATTAAAAGTTACATTTTATAACTCAAAATATTTTTAAATACATTTTCTTATTTAAAATGATTTTCATAATATTAAATAACTTTTCTCTAATTTATTTAATACACTAATTAAATAAATTAAATACCTTTAATATTTAAATAATTATAAATATTAAAGAAAAATATTCAATTGGTAGAAATTATTTTCATAATTTAAAATAATTTTTAAAACCATTTTGGTAATTTTAGAATTTATTTCTATTTTTTATTAATTTCCAGAATTTTCAGAAAATAATTTAATTAATCTGTCGCTAAAAGCCTATAGCGACACTTTCTGTCGTTATAGGTGTTCTTGAGCCAAACCCAGAATTTTCCGGCAGCTGCGAGGGTCATGGTTTGACCGGCTTTATCTCTCAATCTGAGCATGTTATAGGCTATCTAAAACTTTTAGCATGTAGACAATATGTCACACTACAACATTCAACCAACACTTTGGTTTAAACAACATTACAACAAGAAGATCAAAGCCTCCAAAGTTGCTGTCAGACGGTTTCTGGGCCAAAACAGATTCGAGTGGTCACTTTCAAACTTAAATTAATCTATGTTCTGGCCATGATTTACGTGATCTATCAACTCCAGTTTGTAGACAATATGTAGTACTACAACTATAAAGCATAATAACACTAAAACATCAAAACAGGAGTTAAATACATACATTGATTCAAACTTGAACACGGAAGTTGGGCTCAAACTTTACGGGTTCGTGTTCTTGATGATTTGGTCAGCGGAGTTTTGGCAATTGTCTATAACTTTTGATCTATAATGGATGCAGGTGCGATTCTTTTGCAAATTAAAGAACACACATCGGACTACATGTTACAAGTTTTAAACATCAAAACACTTAACACACGGATTAATAAGATCTGACATTTGACTGAAAAACACAGTTTTCCAAATTTCCAGATTTTGAAAAACTCTAAATTCGTGAACTTTGATGTTATGGGTCATGGATTTAACAACCCAGAACATCAATTGACACCTTATTACACATCTTTGGACAATCAATTACAACATTTAACCAAGAATCGAAGGATTTCTAAAATTAGAATTTTATACCTTTTATGCTTTAATTCTCAATTCGACTCTTGGATGCATTTACGATACACGTGGGGCTTGAATTGAGACTGAAATATTATTGGAATTTCGTGGGTTTGGTGAGAGAGGGAGCTGGTGAGAGCAAAATGCAAAATGAGCAAATGTTTTGTATTTTCTCTCTCTTGAATCTCTTATATATTGCACAAGTGCAATGAATTTGATGATTTGGCTGGCTAGGTAGAGTGATGTGCTATGTTTGTAGGCTAAATAAAGTCAAGGGTTAGCTCAACAACTAAAGTCATGGCCATTTTTGCAAGCAATCTTATAAAAATCCCATAAAGGGCATTTTGGTCATTTCCTTAAATTTCTAGATTTTTACATTAGATGAAACCCTTAGGGTTTAGGGTTTGGACAATCTAGGGTTTAGGTTTTTGTACCCTTTAGGTCTAAAATTCTAATTCCCAAAATTTGCAAATTTAGGGTTTATTTAGAAAAATAAATTTTCTAAAATAAAATTAGGTCTTCTAAAATAGAAATTTAGTATACAACAATATAATTAGAGTTTTCTAATCATATTTAAGTTTAACAAACACTTTAGGCATGCTAATAAAAAATTAGGGTTGCCTAATTAGGGTTTATAATTTCGGTTTTGAAATTAGGGTTTCGGCGTCTGATTAGGGTTTTCTAAGATGCACGCTTAGGGTTTCTAATCCAGGAGATTAGGGTTTCTAATCTCATATTTATGTTTAATGAATCCATTAAGTCTACCAATTAGGATTAGGGTTCCTAATTTAAGGTTTACAATCTCAGATATTTAAAATTAGGGTTTTTCACAACACATTAGGGTTTTCTACACCACATTAGGGTTTTCTACACCACATTAGGGGTTTTAATAATATTAAACCTTATCAGATCAATTATTGATCAACATTTCTATCTGATCCAAACACATAATCAACAATACAATTATTTTAATTGTATTTTCTCACTAGAATCCCCATCCGAAAATTAGGGTTAGGGTTTTCTAAAGTTGTTAAGCACAACTCTACTCTATTTTCTCAGTCAAAACATATATTGACTAATTCTCGAGACTTGTCTCACTAATTCTCAGTACACTATTAACAGTTAATATTAAATAAAATAAAAAAAAAATTATTCGTAAAATTTTGATTATTCGAAATCCCGGGTTATCACAGATATAATGTTATAGTTGTGGGTAATATTTATAAATTTTGCATAGTATGCAAGTTGTTATATAATATTCGATTGGTCGGGGAATATTCGTTTTAACAGGGAATATTCGTACAATGGTACAATCATTGGTGGATCCCACAACGG
This sequence comes from Panax ginseng, assembly GCA_020205605.1. Lineage (NCBI taxonomy): Eukaryota > Viridiplantae > Streptophyta > Magnoliopsida > Apiales > Araliaceae > Panax > Panax ginseng. The sequence goes on along the minus strand of CM035138.1, from coordinate 54,928,455 downwards.
AATTATTGATGGAATGAGAAAATGACAAAAATACTTTATGAAAATAACGGCGGAAGTTTTACCGTTAACTATTGAAACACCCGGTGTTAAAAGTACAGTAATACACGTGGTTGCATAGTAGCACACGGTATTGATTATTGATGCTTACGTAAGAAGTCACTCAGTTTTTTTCAATTATTGTTATAGTAATTGCTGCATAGTATCTCACGTTATTTGATTCAATTATTGTCAATATTTTATAATAAATAATTAAGACGACAAAGTTATTAATATTATTATTTGCAATATTAACGATGTCTAGAAGTTCTATCAAGGAGAGGTTTGGTCACCTAATTGTGCGCCAATAAGGAGAAATCCTTATTGGAAAGCCCCCTCTTTTCTGGGAACGACCTGGTCGATTAATATTGTGAATTATAATAATGATGATAAATGTTGCTAAAAATATTGAGGGGATTTTTATGAAGTATTTGTTGTAAAATTTGGCGTATTATTTGGACTCCCACTTACTCATTTTTCAAAACTGTCGGTAGAAGTTATTTTAGTTTTTTATATATATATATATATATATATATATATATATATATATATATATGTATATGATAATGATGGGTGGGGTGTGACATTAAGTCACTTGGGAAGGTTAACAAAATATATGGGGAGGAGTTTTGTTAGTATTGTTATTATTATATATATATATATATATATATATATATATATATATATATATTGTACTTGTTTTGTTTTTCTTGGAATTAAGTTGCAATTCGTGGCATGTCATCCGTGAAAATTTTCATTCACCCATGATCAAACAGTATCTCTTCTCTTTCCCTATAAATAGGATGCTTAGTTAGAATTAAAAAATCACACCAGAATCAGATAATTCTTCTTCTATAATCTTGAACGTATTTCTTTAGAGTTTTAAGAAGCTTTGAGCGTAGAAAACAATATAAGTTTTCTTCAAGAATATCCTCGCCCTACCAGTCGGAATACTTTTCTTTTTAAGGTAAGGGCTATTATTCTTTCGTATTCATGAAGAGAGGTATTTTCTTTCAATACTCATAAGGGTTGTTATTCCATTCTTAATTATTCTATTGGAATAACCTGTCTATGCGGTCTATCGTATGCCTGGTGAATTCTGTTGTTATTCTATTCTTTATTATTCTGTTGGAACAACCTGTCTGTGCAGATTACGCATGACCTGGTTCAATTTTTTATTATTCTGTTGGAACATCCTATCTGTGCGGATTACGCATAACCTAGTTCCATTCTTTATTATTTTGTTGGAACATCCTGTCTGTGCAGATTACGCATGACCTGGTTCCATTCTTTATTATTCTGTTGGAATAACACATGCATGCGGATTACACGCTGGTGAATTCTTACATTATTCCATTTTTATTATTACATTTGGAATAATCTGTCTACGTGGATTGCCGCATGGCGGCAAAAATCCATTTGTGGTTTCATATATTCTATTATATTCAATTGGTTAAAGTTTTGGCTTCTATACTCCATTAAATAAGTGGAATATCCTTGATATTTGTGCTTCATCCAGTATCTTTTCATGAAAATATTCTTCTGAGCATTCTTGAATTTTACTCCACAAAATAGTATCATGTTGACAATTTGGACTTTATTAAGTTCAGGATAAATTAACTTATAAATCTTTAAAATTTATTCTTGAACTTGTTTTATTGAATTGTCATCATCCTCATGTTTATAATATGTTAAAAGTCATATGTGGCCTGTAGTGCATAGATGGACTTGGTATGATTATGACCAGGGATTATTCGGTATAATCATGACCGTAATGTTATAAATGATGTGGTAAAAATCCTCATTGGCCGTAGTGCATTGATAGACAATTGTTGGCATGATCATGACCATTGATGAATACACGAATATTATTAGCTCGTAGTTCATGGATAATTTGTGGTCGTGATACTAATGAATATCATTGGCTATAGTACGTGGATGATGTGGTTTATTTATTAAGCTAAGTCTCAGCGATAAAAATGATGAAAACCTTTTAAATCATAGAAGATAGTAGATTTTATTCTCTACTTAACTCTTCTAATGGATTTCTTCTTCCGCTGCAGTTAAACTTGATGTTTGTTATATTTTATCAGTTTAACACTGTTGAAGGCTAATGATAATTTATTCTGCATTATCTTAGTCATAATATTTCTTCTTTGGGTTAGTTGAGCTCACCCTTTTGCTTTCATTGTTTCTTCTTGAAATGAAAAGCGTAGCGAGGGGACTAGTCGGGGAGCGGAGTGACGGTCCAGATAATAGCATTAGTAGTCCTCACTATTCTATGAAATAGTGTGATAATAAATGTATTGATGACTTATTTTGAGTTTGAATACTGTCTAGAAGATAATATTTGTATTAAAACTCACAGCTTATGTTGTATATTTAAGGTTGTATTTGTATTCTTTACCATGTTTTTGGCGACTCAGAATAGGTGATGTATACCTATTTTGGTGGCGTCACATCTAATTCTTATTTTCTTCATTTACTTACGATTTCAACCATATGAAATCATTTCTAACATCATCTACTTCTTATTCTCTTTAAGTTATGTTTTTAACATATAGGACTTAACGAGAAATTAAATTCGACTAGGTTTTAGATTAGCTTTCTTCTTTAATCTTCCTCCGTTGGACAAAGTGTGCACTCAGGCAAGCTTTTCCTCTTCCTCTTCCTCTTCCTCTTCCTCTTCCTTTTCCTCTTTCTCTTCCTCTTCTTTCTCCCATCCGAACTCTCTCTCTCTCTCTCTCAAAGTGTAGGATTTTCAAAATCCGAAAACAATGAAATGAGCTTCCTATTTATAGAAAACTAAGGTTAGGGGGAAAATAGTCATTTCTCCCTCAAACCTCCTTACTATTCATTACTTAAGCTCTAAGTTTACTTGGCCTCCAAGTTTACTTAGCCCTTAAGTTTACTTAGCCCTTTAGTTTACTTAGCCTTTAAGTTTACTTAGCCCTTTAGTTTACTTAGCCTTTAAGTTTACTTAACTCTTAAGTTTACTTAGCCTTTAAGTTTACTTAACCCTAAAGTTTACTTAGCCTTTAAGTTTACTTATGTAACGCCCCAGAAAAATTAGATTTTTTTGAGAATTAAATTTTTATTTGATTATGTGGATTAAATGAATTTAATTAATTATTTATGAGAGTAAGCTAATTGAAAGTCGTTCTATGATCTAGACATATCAGAATGTCGTAGTATTTTGGCTACGTGATAGAATTAAAGTGTTTGAATTTCCAAGATGAAAATAAAAGCTTTCTGAGAAATTTTTCCAAAAAACACTATTCACGCATTTCTGCTCGGGAATTATTTTTGAACTTTCGAGAAATATGTAACGATAGAATATCGAGGTGAGATAGAATATCCAATAATATTTTAGTTATGGAAAACGTAATATTTCGCATGCGGACTTAATTTGAGAACGTTAGGAAAATCAAGCGTTAAGAAGTTAAGGTAATGATTGTATGATACGTAGGTATTGTGCGAGGTAGAGTATACGAGTACGATACGAAGTATTATACGAGTATGATACAAGGTATTATACGAGTATGTATGGATGTTGGTATGTCATATGTGTTGAATAAGTATACAAGTTAGAATACGATATTAATACGTAAATTATACGTTATAAGACTTTAAACCAAATGGAATGGAGTTGTGGATTTGTGTAGCAAATTGTGAAGTCCAATAAGAATTAATAAGCAAGCCCAAGATTATGTAATATTAAAGCCCAAGTGGTTCTTAAGGTAAATTCCTAAAGTAATTTAATGTAAGCCCAAATGATTAAGTTAAGTTAATTAAGCTAAAGGCCCAAAGTAAAAACCAATGAGTTATGGGATGGTTTAAACCCATGGGGCTAACCATGGATGATCCAAAGTAGGGAGCAAGTAACTTAATGGCTAAGTAAAAGTGATGAGCAAGTAAAGAATAAGCTAGGTGATTAACAAGTAAACTTAAAGGCTAGGTTATGTGATTATCAAGTATACTTAGTGGTTAAGTAAATGTGGTGCCCAAGTATTGGATAAATGTTGTGATGGCCAAGCAAAGAGTGTGGGAGCAAGTTAACTTAATGCTTAAGCTAGGAATAGTAAGGAAGTGGATAGATTAATGACCCTTATGCCCTAACTTTGGCTTTCCTATAAATAGCAAGCTTAGATTTCATTTTTGTGGGTTGTTCATTTCATCCAACAAGTTGAGAGCTTATTGGTTAGAGATAATAAGCTAGAAAAGCTAGAAAGCTAGTCTTTCATATTTCAAGAAGCAAGAAGGAGATCAAAGATTAACCAAGTGATAATCAAGGGTAAGCAATCCTAAGCCATGATTCTCTTTCTCTTCTATTGTTAGAGAAGTGGGTAATGGTAGAACATGTATGCTAAGAAATGATAAGAATGATTAATCAATGGACTTAAGCCGTATAAGTCATGAATACGTAATTCAAACTTAATTAAGTTATGAACTTATGAAGACCTTGTAAGAACTTGTCATATATTAATAATAATTAAGTTAGTATGATAACAAGAAGCAAGAATAATGGTTAGAAGTCATGGACTATCATAAGTCATGAGAAAAGAATTCATAAGTAATCTATATTTATATAAGTTACAAACTCACAAAGAACAAGTGATAACTTATCATGTGTATAAGTTAATGAAGTATGTATTCAAGAGGTTAGTAAGATGGATTTAATTCATTCGAAACAAAGAACAAATCTTAAGTAACGAAGTTTTGCCGGAATTAACACGATTGGACGATAATCGTTGAATTCGTGAAATTCTCGGAATGGAAGTCGAATTTTGATATTGAGCTTGGAAACATTGGTTTTCAATGGAGACAAGTCTTATTTGGCATTATAGAGTTGCGGACTCAAAAATGAACGGATTCCGACTTAGAACGAATAAACGAGTGTTGAACTTTCATGAACGTTTATCGTTTTCGTTAAAAATGGACTAATAGGTGATTTTTTAGCAAACGAAGTCGAATAGATAAAATTCTTGCATGAACACGTAGAGTATGTGATTTGTGAACCGTAGGCTCTTGAACGAGCCAATTCAAACTTATAACGAAGAAGTTACGAGTCCGGGAATCTCACAAGTTGAAAAATCTGTCAAAATTATCTGTGGCACAGAGTCCGCGCCGCGACGCGACTCCAAGCCAAATAGTCGACGCCGCAGCACCAAAATGGCCCTCAACCCCTGGAGACTCAATCAGCGGTCACGACCAAGAACTAAGGGACTCGGCCAGCGCACAGTCCGAGTCCGATCTTCTAGCCCAAATGTGTGTGACATGATGGCGAGAGAGGAATAGACGGCAATACCATAACGCATGACCTTAAAACATAGATAGTACAGAATGTTTACATGTTGAGCATGAATAGTAAATGTTTAACTCTTTACCAGTGAACTTAATAAAACATTATCAAGTCATGATTAAACCTTAAGTATGATCACTTAGAGTTCAAGAAAGTCAATTGCATGTGAATGTAAGAATGACGTAACGGAAAGTCAGAACCAATAATAACAAATCTAATACGTAAGTAGATTGAGAAGAAGGGTAAGATTCTGCAGGAACCATGTATGATTATTCATGACCTAATATACTATGTGATGTTATCATCTACTGTAGAGACTTAAGGACTTAAAGTGCACGTGTTATAAACTGTAGCAGACGCTAAAGGCAAGTACTCTAACCCTTGTTCTAGTTCAATCTGGACAAGCTTTGTGATTCATGTATTTTTCGCATGAGTTAATGTCTGATGAAGTCAATGCCAATTCTTTCGGCTAGACTTAAGATATGTTGGATTTCTTATAATCTATTAAGTATTGATAATGCTTTACCAAACTAATATTGTTGTGGTTTTCAAAAGGAGACTGAGTATGCTAAATTATTTTGTCGTCAAACGACAGGCACGTGTGGTTGCCACATCTTAAACGTATACATGTTTAATGAATGTAGTGTTGATCAACATAGAGTACTATAGGCTGATCACCTAGAAGTGCTCGTAAGCTCTGCCGGAGTTACGGACTTATTGTCGGGATGTCCTTTTCAAAGTACTTATGAAATATTTATGGTCTTGGACCGGAATTGATCTTTTACTGAATATTGTTCACTACAAGAAAAAGAGCCATCCGCGACCAATAATATCAGCGATCGCACTATCCAGTCGCTGAAGGTGTGAATGTGTTGATGTTCTGCTTCTAGATGCCATTTTCTTGAATTTTTTGGGTTGAATTTTAGTTTGACTGAAAATCCAAATGGGTTTGACTGAAAATCCAGTTTAATTTACAGTGTCTTGTTCAAAATGGGTAGAACCCTAAAGGGTATGAAACTTACTGCTGAATATAACATTACTTAAATTTTTTGGGTTTAATTTGAGTTTGACTGAATATAACATTACTAAATATAACATTTTTTTGGGTTTAATTTGATTTTGACTGAAAATCTAAATGGGTTTGACTGAAAATCCAGTTTAATTTACAGTGTCTTGTTCAAAATGGGTAGAACCCTAATGGGTATGAAACTTACTGCTGAATATAAATTTTGAATATAACATTACTGCTGAATATATTGTTGCTGAAATTTAGATAAATTATTGTTGATATTGCTGAAATTGGGACAATTTTTGGGCTTCTTATTGTTGTTACTAATATTGGATTCTCCTAAATTATGCCCTGAAATTGGTCAAGTATGCATGCCCTCGTGCATGTGGATAGTCCATATAATAGGGGAGACTCTGCCGAATTTTTTTCATATATAAGTCAAATGGCTATATAACTTGAACATTAGGGCTTAACCCAAAACCTTGGTTGCAATATATGATCATACTTATACCAATTCAATAACTCGAACATGAGTATGGCATAAAACATAACTAGGAATTAAGTTTATCCATAATTCAATTAAGACGAAGGTTCACAGAAGTTTATCCATAATTCACAGGTGAGAAGACATACTTGTCTAAATCTTCATATATAAGTCAAATGGCCATATATGCATTCGTATTCACAGGGGCTAATAGTATGCCTTCTTCTACAATCTTGATATACGCATTGTTATAGCGACGGACTCGATCTTTGAGTCGAAAATTACATTATTAAAGCGATCTATAGCGCCCAAAATTGGTCTTTCTTCACACCCAGATTAAAAGACGTCACGAGTACATCATTCATTCTGCATACATCATTATATACTGAAATATAACAACATACACTCTCAAATCCCAGGTTCTAAAACCTTATAACTTTTCTCATTACAAATAATGATAATTACATTATTCTTTACATCTTGCACGAGTGACTTTTATCCGCCACCAAGGATACATAATCGTTCATTAAACTATTCTATAGTTTAATTCTCATCTTTCTACATTACAAGTCTTCACTTGATCTTCTCGCTCATTCACATTCTGAATGACACTTCATCTGGATACCGTCAGCTTGATCTATACGGGATCCTTAAGTTCTTCTAACATCGTTCGCTGAAAATGTTTTTCATTTAAAGCAAGTGTGAGCATTCAATTGCCCAGCAAGTCATAACAGTTGAACAAACCACTTCAAGAATTTAAACATTCTTTTCAGACTTCAATAACCGAACAAAGGTTACGAAGCAGCTTGAATAATAGGATTAGTCATGATTCCTATCATCTTAAAACATTAGTTACATGCACTTTGAATTACTTTCATTCTCTACTCTCTTTCATGCACATTCTGTCTGGCTAGAATCATTAGCACAGACTTAACAATAACGGATCATGTATAAATAGAGCATTCTATTATTGAATAGTTTAATCACAGAACAGTTCATCTCATAGAAACACCGAAGTGTTCACATTGTGGCACACAGCCTCATACGTTCTACCACCTTGTACAAATATCACAGATTCGCACATAGACAGAACTTCTCAAGTTCAACATCTGAGAAGTTTAAGAAACTAGCATTCATTTAGAATATGAATGAAGTTAGAAAACTTGCCTTACGCACAGCTACAGCTTACACCGAACTGCTCATTCCAATTCCTATGTAGCACATCAAGAAAACAACACATACACTAATTAGTCATGTATATTTAACTTACGCATTGGTTTACTTAATTTTACTTCTTAGGGTTCGCGTTCTTGCAATAAAAATTTACGCGACTAACTTTCATTACCGATTTACGGCTTCATGACATACAGAGATGTCTTACTCAATATGTTCATCATCTTTGATGATTTACAATCTTATCTTCTTCTTATAACTCTTCTAGGACTCAAAACACATCGCTTCTCTGCTAGTAGTCCATATGGTACTCTGAGTGGTTTCCCACAAACAACCAAAAAACAAGTTCCCGTCTCATCTACACTGCCATCACAGTGAGTTAGATCGATTTGCGAGGCCAGTATATACCTTCGCTCTACGAAGGAATTGTTATTGACTCCCATATGTCAACCATCAAAGGATTATGATTGTACCACAACCTAAATTTCTCTTAACTTATACGAACTATTAAACTATAATGTTCGTTAAGTCAATTTCTTATTCCTTATGGCTTTCTGGCAAGTAATTGCCATACCTCAGGATACATTCTTATCTGATTCACATTCGGCTTTCATTAATCTCATTACTGTTCGATACGGCTTTCTTGATACCATTCATATCTTACTTACTACATTCATCAACATCTAAGTCATACAACCAAGGTATACTTAGCACGTTCGTCAAACGCGAATACGATTCACGAGGATCATTTACGTATTCAACGATCACGTTGCTCGTCTCTTAATCTCTCATTAAATCTTTACTTAAGGTTTTAATTGCTTTCGATCGTTATCCATCCCATGAACCCCATGTTCATTATTCTTTCTTAACGTCAAAGCCATACGGTTCGCTGTATGCTAAGACCAATCGTTCATCGCAACAACGTTGCGTTCACAGCGTCTAAACGCTTTACATTCATCTCTCAATACCATGTCATAAAATCAAAATGTTATACATTAACATCGTCAACCAACGTCTAAGGAATCACAACTATAGAAATCCCTCACGTTCGTTTACCTCGACTACGGTCCCCGGACATCGGTTCCGTAACCCGCATCTACATTCTTTGTCTTTTATTCTCGTTTAATCTTTTCGTTCAACCTTTATTAAAGGTTTAAAACACTTGATTAAGTGTTACATTAGTTGAACATTATGTTCATATTTCTTTCTTGCACATCCTCCAGTAACTGAGAACTAAAAATCTCATTTCTGGGCATTACTCTGCACCGGCGTTGCGGCGCCATTCCTTTCCTTTCCTCTCGCGCTGCGGCGCCAAACCCTTTATTATTTCTCATGCTTTGGCACCAATTAATAGCACCTGAGGCCTGAGCTCGCGCTACGGCATCACTTCTCGGCGCTGCGGAGCCGAGCCAAAACCCTAGAAAATTTTTCTAAGTGTTAAGTCAAGTTTGAGACGCGTAATTTACGATCTCATAACTTCTTCATCATAACTCGTAACGAGGTCGTTCCAAAGCCATTCTCTTCCTTATCTTACATACTTTAATATGCCTCAGACAGAATTTCATTCTGAATCCGTTAACATGCCATTCAATTGGCTTAATCTTAACCCTTCATTCATTTTTACGCTTTTAACGTTCTTAGTTTGTTCGTCCGTAATTCGGTCATCCGAACTCGAAATTCGTTCGTTCTTGAGTCCACGACTCACGTTTTCTACATTTTCTTACATTCTTATGAAACCCTACACGTTCGGGTTCATTTACTAAATTTCAAATTCTCGCTCGTCTTTTACGAACGTTTCGCCATAACTTCGTTATAGCTAAGTTTTAATCAGTTCTTCATGAACATTTCTACCATTCCTAACCAAGCAATAAGCAACTAACTTATACGCGATGGTTTTAAACTTGTCCATTAACAACAATTACACTACGATGGTTTTAAATTTGTCCATCAACAACGTTCTTCGTGTTCTTCGTGTTCTTCGTTCGTTCTTCATTTTAATCGATATTTTGGATTACGATTTCCTTTTTCTTGGAATTTGATGTTATAGAACACCATTACTTACTTAATTCACCTACTCATTCATAATATTCATTCGGATCGCTCAAAATCCTCACGAATCTTATACTTGCTTAAGAAATTTATAAACTAAATTTCTTATTTCTTATTTTCTCATGATTTCAACCTTATGAAATCATTACTAACATCTTTTACTCCTTATTCTTATTAAGTTATGTTTTAAACATATTAAACTTAAAGAAAATATTAGAAGAAACTAGGGTTCGGATTATCGTTCTTCTTTATTTCTTTTCCGTTATATAAAGCCGGCGATTTGCGAGCTTTTCTATTTCTCGATCACTTTTGATCCGAGCATTCATGCTCATTCTCTTCCTTCTCCTCTCCCAACTGAGCTCTCTCTCTCAAGTTATAGGATTTTCAAAATCCTAGAAAATGAAAAATTAGTTTTCTATTTATAGAAAACCAAAGATAGGGGCAAAATAGTCATTTTGCCCCTAAAAACACTATTGCCACCTCCTTAACAACTTAGCCACCAAGTTAACTTGGCCACCACCCTTACTTGGTGGCCAAGTGGCTGCCTCTTATGCCCATGGGCCATCCCAATGGGTTTTACCCATCCGGTGCTCATCGGTTCGATCCGCGGTTAATTTCTTTGGATCGGGCTTAATCATAATTCTTCTTGGGCCTAACTTGGGCTTAACTTCACAAATCATTGGGCTTGACATAATCCAAGTCCAATTGGATTCTACAAATGTCTATGAACACAAAGTCCATTAAGACTAATCGTATTATACCCATTCCTTTCTCGTAATCTCGTCTTTCTTCATTATATTGTTAAATGACGATATTAGTATTATCGTCAGACTAATCTTCGTAATATACTCGTATAATAACTCGTATCATACTCGTATTTCTCACGCATAATAATCCTAGTTATTATACGTACTCATTACATTCTCGGAACTCACTTTCCCTAACCCTTAGGTTTTGAGTCCGCAGGTGAAAACTTCGTTTTTGCCATAACTAAAATATTATTGAATATTCCATCACGTCTCAAGATTTCACGCAATCAATAACTTCTCGGAATTTCAAAATAAATCTCCGAGCAGAAACGGGTGAATAGTGCATATTTCGTCTTTTTCCCCAAAAATATTTTTGTTCCCGAAAAAATTTTATTTTCGTCTTGAAAATTCTTACTCGTTCAGTCTAGCTCGTAGCCAGAATCCTCCCGATTAATAATCATTGTAGGTTATAGAACGATTAATGAACACATAGCACATAATAGTATTAATAAAAATTTATTTTATTAATAACTAATTCTTTAAACTTAAATTCTGGATAATCCAAAATTCTGGGTTGTTACACGGTCGCTATTACTGGTCGCTGGTGTCCATCCAGCGACCAGATTACTTGCGACTACTATCGTGACGCGATTCGGTCGCGGATACTATCTATGACACTTTACACGGTCGCCGATAAACGATCATTGATAAGCCTTTTTGTTGTAGTGGTTGTTGTAAAGCGTTTTGAATAAAGAGAAGTGCTATTTTGAATTATCGATAGTACTTCGTAACTATTGTTCAGTTATTGAAGATATACGATTCCTATGTCTCAAGCATTCTATTTTACTAGAATTGTTGTACTTGCTGAGCTTGTTATGCTCACTCTTGCTTGAACCATATGAATGTAGCTTAGACAGAATCAGAATCAAGGAGGATTGGCGAGGATAAAGGGACTGACTATAAGGCAAACTTATAGATTACCTATGTAATAGTATAGGTTTGTAATGATAATATTTGATATTATGACAATAACAAATGTAACGGTTATAAAGAACCTGGGGAATGGTAATATTTTTTTGAATATATATAGACATATTCGTTCTTGTGAGGTATTTCAATTGAATGTTTGTGTGAACTGTAGCACCATATGTCAGGTTGGAAGAGACCCGGATTTGGGGGCGTCACAAGTGGTATCAAAGCATTAGGTTATAAAACATAAGGGGGGAAGAACCTTAGGCTCATAACCTCGTTAAGGAAAAAAAGTCCGAAGGAAGTAAACTCGAGCTTTACTTAAGTCGAATTAGTTAATAAGGTATTGAGGAAACTCAATACCAAAAAGATTTAACAGATGGAAAGTAACCCTAAATAAATTAAATGTGATTTGTGCTTATACTATTGTGTGTTATGTACTAATCAACATATGTGTTATTGTAGGATGTCAATCGATAACTTGATGTATAGAGATATACATGAGGTGAGCGAAGAAATTGTGAACAGAGTGGAGCCTGTACCTATGCCGGTGGCGGAGGAACCATTAGTGATTCTAGAGGAGTCGGAGGCAGAGGAGTACTTTTCTGAGGAAGACTACTCCGAGGGAGATATGGATATAGCATCATATTTTAATATGATGAGCGATGTGGAGGAAGAAAGAGAGGTAACATCGGTTGATACGGTGGTCCCTACACTAGAGTTATCTCCTCTAGATAAAATGAGAGCATTGTATCTGGCAGTGTTTGACAAGAATGTAAAACTAAGTACAGTTGTGCAGAATCAGAGTGAAGAGATTAGTTATCTCCATGAAGCTAAGATGTCTGCAGAACAGATTTTGACTCAGAGCACGATAAACAGGTGCTTATGACAGAGAAGGCTAGGAATTATAAGGAAGAGACCGATGAGCTTCGTAGGGAACTGGGGGAGAAGGACCGGAAGATAGCACGGATGTCTTGCAACCATGAGAGTGCTCATAAGGATTTCAAGCTAAAAGTTGCTTGTTATTCCATTGAGTCAGGACAAACCCGTCATACTATTAGTCGGGATACTGTAACAAAGATTGTGAATGAGAAACACGAGGACGTTGTTATGCATTATTAGAATGTTAGAGTTACAAATATGTGTAGTGATGTAAAACCCTCTTTTGTATAAAAGGGTAGTCTTTTTGTAAATCCCAACTTTTGTGAAGTTTAATTGCGGGATAGAAATGTAATACCTTTTGGCTATGTAAAGAAAATTGTAAATAGTTTCAAACTATGAAGAAGCATATTAATATAAAGAAGTTTTCATTTAATATGCTTTGTTATGATATAAGTTGTTATGTGGTGAATAATAACTAAGTAAGTAAATAGATAATAATGAAACTTTATTTATTTAAATCAAAAAATGCCGCCAAGAAGAAGACAACGTAATCAGAAAGCGGAATCAAATAATGATAACCAAGGGGGGTCAGAACAACCCTATGCAAGAGTTCATTAATTTATTAATGACTACATTTAACCAAACTGGGGGTAGAGTACTCACGGTACCTAGGGTAGCCGGAACAACTACCTTTAATGAGTTTAAAAGCATATGTAATGCCCCGAAACTCGGTCTACTTTCAGACCCGAACTTCGTGCGTCACGATCCCATCTCCTTCCAAACACACATCATTATATAGCAAAATATAATGACATACATTCTCAAATACCAGGTTCTCAAAAACATAGAACCTCTTTCATTACAAATAATGAAAATTACATTATTCTTTACATCTTACACGAGTGACTTTCATCTGCCACCAAGGATTCATAATTGTTCATTAAACTAGTCTATAGTTTAATTTTATCATTATATGTTACAAGTCTTCAATTGCTCTTCACGCACATTCATATACTGAATGGCACTTCGTCTGGATACCTATCAGCTTAATCTTTACGGGATCCTTAAGTTCTTTCTAACATCGTACGCTGAAAATAGTTTTCATTTAAAGCAAGTGTGAGCATTCAATTGCCCAGCAAGTCATAACAGTTGAACAAACAACTTCAAGAGTTTAAACATTCTTCAGAACTTCGATAACCGCACAAAGGTTATCAAGCCGCTTGAATAATAGGAATAGTCTTGATTCCTATCATCTTAAAACATCAGTCACTTTCATTTTGAAATACTTTCATTTCTCTACCCTTTTTCATACACATCTTGTCTGGCTATAATCATTAGCACGGACTTACAATAACGGTTCATGTATAAACCAATCATACTTATATTGAACAGCTCAATCATAGAACAGTTCATCTCATAGAAACACCGAAGAGTTCAAATTATGGCATAAGGCCTCATACGTTCTACCACCTTGTACAAATATCTCACATTCGCACATAGACAGAACTTCTCAAGTTCAACATTTGAGAAGTTTAAGAAACTAGCATTCATATAGTATGAATGAAGTTAGGAAATCATTTTACGTGACATTTATGACTACCATTTGAATCGCTTCATTCCAAATCCCTATATAACACATAAGGAAATAACACGTACACCAATTAGTCATATACATGACTTACGTATTGGTTTACTTAACTTTACTTCCTAAGGTTCGCACTCTTGTAAAATAAGTTTACGCGACTAACTTCCCTTACCAGTTTACGGCTTCATGACATACAGAGATATCTTACTCAAAACATTCATCATCTTTGATGATTTGCATTCTTATCTTCTTTTATAACTTCTATAGGACTCAGCGTACATCGCTTCTCTGCTAGTAGTCCATATGGTACTCTGAGTGGTTTCCCACAAACAACCAACAAACAAGTTCTTGTCTCATCTACACTGCCCACATAGTGAGTTAGATCGGTTGCCAATTTTGTATATACCTTCGCTCTATGAAGGAATTATTTAGACCAGCTCCCATATGTCAACCATCAAAGGTTACGATTATACCACAACCTAACTTCTCTTAACTTACACGAACTATTAAACTATAATGTTCGTTAATTCAACTTCTTATTCCTTGTGGCTTTCTGGTAATGAAATGTCATACCTCAGAATTCATTCATTATCATCTAAGTCATACAGTCTTTTGTATACTTGGAACGATCGTTCAATGTCAATACTATGAGGTCATATCTTTAAACATTTTATATGAACTTATTCATACCTTACAACGTCCGGTTCATTCAACTCGGAACATTGTCCAAGTTATACTTATTAACTCGGCTTCTTAACGTTATACGTTATTATCTTTAACTCAGTTTCTTCACCGTTCACGGTTAAATCTTAATCTTCATTACCTTACGGTCAAACCATACACGGAGTGTAGGTTCTGCTCGTTTAATAATCGCATACCCTCAACCCTCACATTGGCTAAAGTGTTTAACGCTTACATTCATTCTAACATTCTCTATCCGACTTACATTCAGACTTTCATTACTCTTATTACCGTTCGCTACGGCTTTTCATGATAATTCATATCTTACTTACTACCTTCTTCAACGTCTAAGTCATACAACCGTTGTACACTTAGAACATTCGTCCAACGCGAATATGATTAACGGGAATCATTTACGTATTCGACGTTTACGTTTCTCGTCTCTTAATCTCTCACTCAACCTTTACTCAAGGTTTCAATTGCCTTCATTTGTTATCCAACCCATGAACCCCATGTTCATTATTCTTTCTTAATGTCGAAGCCATACTGATCGTTGTATGCTAAGACCGATTGTTCATCGCAACAACGTTGCGTTCACAGCGTCTAAATGCCTTATACTTATCTCTCATTACTGCATCATAACATCGAAATGATATTCATTACCTTCATCATTCAATGCTAAGGAATCACAACAAAAGAAATCCCTCACGTTCGTTCATTGCGACTACGGTCCCCGGATATTGGTTCTGTAACCCGCACCTACGATCTTTGTCTTTTAATCTCATTTAATCTTTCCGTTTAACTTTTACTAAAGGTTTAACTTTCTTTCTTAAGCGTTATTTTAGGTGAACTATATGTTCATACTTCTTTCTTGCACATCCCCTAGTATCTTAGAAATAAAAATCTCATTTCTGGACATTGCCCTGCACAGGCACTGCGGCGTCGTGCCCCTTCCTCTCTCTCTCTCGCCATTCTGGCGCCACTCGCTTGATGAGATTATGGGTGACCTTGCCTTTGTAGTGCCGCTTCTCAAAGCTCGGTAGGTCTTTTGTGTAGAGAGCCTAAACCCTAGAAAAATTTCTAAGTCTTGCATTAAGTTTGAGATACGTACTTCCCAATCTCATAACTTCTTCGCTATAACTCGAAACGAGGTTGTTCCAAAGCCATTCTCTTCCTTATCTTATGTACTTCAATACCCCTCAGACAGAACTTCATTCTGAATCCGTTAATGTGCCATTCAATTGGCTTAATCTTCACTCTTCGTTCATTTTTACGCTTTTAACGTTCTTCGCTCGTTCGTCCGTAATTCGATCATCCGAACTCAGAACTCATTCGTTCTTGAGTCCACGACTCACATTTTCTACGTTCTCGTACATTCTTCTGAAACCCTACACGTTTGGGTTCATTTACTAACTTTCTTATTCTCGTTCATCTTTTATGAAATTTCGTCATAACTTCGTTATAGCTAAGTTTTAATCCGTTCTTCATGAACGTTTCTACCATTCTTAACCAAGCAATAAGCAACTAACTTATACGCGATGGTATTAAACTTGACCATCAACAACAATTATCCTACGATGGTTTTAAAATTATCCATCAAAAACATTCTTCGTGTTCTTCGCGTTCTTCATTCGTTCTTCAATTTTAATCGATATTTTGGATTACGATTCCACTTTTTCATGGAATTTGATGTTATAGAACATCATTCCTTACTTATTTCACCTACTCGTTCATAAGATTCATTCGGATCGCTCAAAAATCCTTACGAATCTTATACTTCCTTCAGAAATTTATAAACAAAATTTCCAATCCTTATTTCTTTATTTTCTCATGATTTCAACCATATGAAATCATTCTTCACATCATCTACTCCTTATCTTCATTAATTTATGTTTTAAACATATTAAACTTAAAGAAAATTTAGAAGAGACTAGGGTTCGGATTACCGTTCTTGTTTAATCTCTTTCTGTTTGACAAAGCATGCCCTCGGGCAAGCTTTTCCTCTTCCTCTTCCTCTTCTTCTCCCATCTGAACTCTCTCTCTCTCTATCTCTCAAAGTGTATGATTTTCAAAAAACTCAAAATAATGAACTTAAGCTTTCTATTTATAGAAAACCAAGGCTTAGGGAAAATTAGTCATTTCGCCCCCTTGACCTGCTTACTATTCCTATGCTTAGCCACCAAGTTTACTTGGCCACCACCCTTACTTGGTGGCCAAGTGGCTGGCCCAATGCCCATAGGTCACCCCATGGGTTGCCCCATTGGTTATTACCCATCTGTTTACTCATCGGTTTGATCTGTGGTTTCTTTTCTTAGTTTAGGCCTTAACCTTAATTCTTATTGGGCCTATCTTGGGCTTGATTTCACAAAGCATTGGGCTTGACATAATCCAAGTCCACTTGGATTCTACAAAGTCCATGAGCTCAAAGTCCATTTAGACTAATCGTATTCTCGTATTTTCTTTGTATATCGTTTGTACGATATTCGTATTATACGTCGTACTAATCTTTGTACTATACTCGTATAATAACTAGTATTATACTCGTATTTCTCACGCATAATAACTCTAATTATTATACGAAATCATAAAATTCTCGGAACTCACTTTTCCTAACCCTTAGGTTTTAAGTCCGCAGGCGAAAACTTCGTTTTTGCCATAACTGAAATATTATTGAATATTCCATCACGTCTCAAAATTATACATAATAATTAAATTCTCAGAATTTCAAAATAAATCTCCGAGCAGAAATGGATGAATAGTACCTATTTCGTCTTTTTTCCCAAAAAATATTTTGTTCGCGTAAAACTTTCATTTTCGTCTTGAAAATTCTTACTCGTTCAATCTAGCTCGTATCCAGAATCCTCCCGACTTATAATCATCCTAGGTTATAGAACGATTAATAAACACATAGTACAGAATAGTATTAATAAAAATTCATTTTATTAATAACTAATTCTTTAAACCTAAATTCTGGATAATCCAAAATCCCGGGTTGTTATAGCGTAAGTCCGCCGGAGTTCAAATGAACGACGAACCCAATAGAGGCCCAGACCTGGGTAAAAGAGATAGAGAAGGCGTTTGTTATTACAAGCGTAGGTGAGGTGAAAAAGACTTCTTTTGCGACTTACATGATGAGAGGGGAAGCCAACTTTTGGTAGGAGGCTCACCAGGGTGGGGCTGGAACAGAGGTGGTAACTTGGCAACAAATCAAGAAGGTTTTATTCGAGAATTATTTCCCTACAAGCATGCAAGGGAGGGTGAAGATTAAGTTCTTAGAACTTAAACTAGGGGACATGACGGTTTCCCAGTACATGGCCAAATTCAATGAATTGGCAAGGTTTGCTTCACATCAAGTGGACACTGAGGAGAGGAAGGCTCTTAGGTTTGAGCAGGGCCTAAAACCCTGGCTCTATAGTAGGATTGCGGTGTTCCAGAGTGTTTCCTATGGGACCATTCTGGAGAAGGTAATTATAGCAGAGGGTGGTAGTGAGGCGTTGACTCAATACCACAAAGAGGGGAAGGATAAGAGCAAGGGAAAGGGAGGAACCAAGGCAGAAAGTGCCAATGGTTGTGGCAGTATGCCAAAAAGAAAGAATTTTTAACTCCAGGAATACTGGAGTGGGACAAGGGGATCCGAAGCATAGAATAGGAGCGTGTAAGACATGTGGAAAGACTCATCTAGGAGTTTGTCTAAAAGGGATTATAAGTACCTTTAAACGTTAAGGTAGAGGAGGAGGAAATAACTTTCGTTAATTATATTCGTGAAAATTGTTTCATGGATAATAAAGGTATGTAAGTGTGGGTAGATAAGTACTGTTAAGTTGAGGAGGAGTATTGTTATAAAAAAAGTGTGAATCTTCAGTTTTTTAGAAAATCCAAGGTAGTAATTTACGATAATAAATCACCAGAACATTATTTTTGTCTAACCATGACGCAAGTTAGGAGGATGTTAAGGAAGAGGATGAGTTGTTACATTGCGTATCGACTATTGTAAGAGGAGTAAATTAGTGGTTGAGAATAAATACACATGGCCTAGGATCGATGATCTATTTGATCAGTTGAAAGGGGCAAAGAATTTTTCTAAGATAGATTTGTGTACGGGGTATCAGCAGTGGAAAGCAACGCATGAGGAGGTACCTATGACGACGTTCAGAACTCATTATGGTTATTATGAGTTTCTGGTTATGTCGCATGGGTTGACTAATAGACTGAAATTAAACTTTTCGTAAGGGGCACTGAGCAAGTCGGTGACGAATTGTCTTTATCAGATGATACGGGAAATTTTGTAGTGTATCTCGATGCTTCGCATAGATGACGAGATTGCATGCTCATGTAGCATGTGTCAAGGTCATTGTGTGTGCATCACGCCAGTTAAAGGATTATGTGTAACATTCCAGAATTTTAAATGTAATATTAAATATTTATTGATTTATATAAATATTTAATGGATGTGTTTTTTGTTGAATAAATATTTATTTAATGAATTTAATTTTATTTGGTTAATTATTTGTTTGTTAAATAAATAATTGATGAATTAAGGAAATTATTATAATATTGATATTTCAATTTAAATGATTAATTATTTGTATTGTGTTATGTGATTAAAGGATTTATTTAATTAATTGTTATTTGAATTAATTAAAATAAATAGAAAAGCTTGATTAAATATAGTGTGACAAATAACTATATTATAAGGAGTTATTAAAATAAATTAAAGTAGTTTAATTTAGTTTTTGCCAAACAAGGCTTATTATATAAATTCTTTAAAAATTAAAGGGTTTGCCAAACAAGCCTTATGGCTTTTGGAATTTCTAGATTTCTAAAATAAATAAAATATATAAAATAATAAATATAATATATATTATAATATATACGTTGTATTAATAACTGATAATAGTTATTATTATTATTAAGGCCATATCCGGTTTTTTTACTCTTACTGTTCAGTTTGATTTTACGTACAATTTAGTTGTCTAGGATTATTACTGAGAGGTCAAAGAAGTTGAGAAGAGAGTTTGGCAGAGAGAGTTGAGAGAATTGAGAGAGAAATCAAGAAATTTAGCAAGGATTATATTAACAAATTAAAGGTATGTTCACAACTTTGTATTATATATATATATATATCTGTGTGTGTGTGTGTGTGTGTGTATTCATATATGAACTTATGGCATAGTTTTGGCTTATGTTCTGTGAATCAAATTGATGAATTGTGGATATATAGTTGGTAATTGTGGTTATACATGTTTGTAATGATAGAGATTATGTTTAAACAACAAATTGCATGCTAATTTCATTTGTCAGTAGAAGAAATTTTTGACAGTATATGATTGTATATATATATTTTTCATATGTTCATGAAAAGTATCAATTCTAGTGGTTAAATAGTATATTAAACTGTAAATTGAGGCTTGCATATGTTAGTTCAATGAGATATGAGTATAATGTAATTTGAATGAGGTAATTTGGACAAGAATTGAAATCACAGTGTTCACTTTTGTGAAGGAACTCGAAAAGTGAGTTTTTGTATGAAAACTTGAATTTGGAGAAATTAAAATAGTTTTAGTTAGTGTTAAATTGTGCTAATTGGTTGTAAATGTGAGCAATCATGTTTATGATAGTTGTATATTTATTATAACGTGTTAATATTACTTGCTTCATTGGGTGAAATTTGTGTTTGTTGGGCTAAAATTCGCCATTGCTCATAGCCTTCTTTGCGTCTGTGTCAACATTCTTAAGACACGCAAAGGCCAAAGGTTAAAGCATAAAGCGGCAAGAATCGCATTCAGGTCCCAAGCCTTTTGTATGGGCAATTGCGCCATACCACTCGGTTTGAGATTCGACTTCTCGCTATTTCAAAGAGACTTGGGAGAAACATTCTAGCATGGTCTAAAATTGTGTTAGCATGTTAAATGTGTAAAGTTAAGGTTAACATAACATAGTGAGTTATGATTAGTAAATTGAAAACGCATTATGTGGTAATTTAGTATACATAATGAAAGTTAGACAATTGTTATGAAGTAAAACACTTAGAGTTTCTGAAATTTGAATGGTAATGAACATGTTATGATAAGTTAGCATGTCTAATAGGTATTGTGGTTCTAAAATTATGTGTAGGTGATCGTGAGTTTAGTTTTATAGCTTACGCTCAAGGCAAGTTTTCTAACTCTACACTTTCGTTGAGCTAGTTCGTTTATTACATTGTGCAAGTTTTCTAACTCTACACTTTCGTTGATCTAGTTTGTTTATTACATTGTGCAAGTTTCCTAACTCTACATTTTCGTTGAGTTAGTTCTATTATTATAAATGCATACTTTTGATTGAGCAAGTTTTATCTCAGCTGTTATTGAATAAGTAAATTGTTCCTAAAATCCATTTGAGCAAACTCAAACTCTAGTATTATTGGAAATTCTCAATTGATTGATTCATTCTAACTTATTTACAGTTAAGCAAGTTTCTTAAAGTTCAGAAATTTCATTTCTAATATTATAAAACTTGAACCTAGCTTATTTTACTATTCAAGCAAAGGTGAACCATTTTATTCATTCTATTAAATACTTATGCTCTATACTTATTTCAAGCATGAGTTAGATATGTAGAATCAGTTCATTTATGATTCTCAAATGTTTTAAGTTATGTTGTTATTAAACAACTGTTGTATTATTCAAGCATTGTTGATTCAACTAGTTCCCTAGTTGATGATCATTAAATTTCAATTACCCTAGAAAGCTTATCCAAACCAAACTTTCTTTGGTGCGGACTTGTACTCTAAATACTGAGATGAACAACCCTATGTTTAGGGGTTTACACTTAGCATTGAAATGGTTGTGTACAATGTCGTTGTATTGAAGGATTGATCCCCCAAGACGTGGAGTCCTTATAGTCATATATTTGTTAAAGTTAAAGTTGAAAGATTACTTATAACTGTGGACATGGTTCATGGTCATTTGACCCTCAGTAGTATATTTAAGAATATAAATAGAACATATCATTCAGTTCTATTGAGCCTATGAGTTGGCAAGTATTGAAATGTTAATAGAACATATTATTCAGTTCTATTGAGCCTATTATTTGGCAAATGTTGTAAATATATTTATTCTTATCTCAAGTGAGCTTTGTTTGCTCACTCTTGCATATTTTTACAATTATTGCAGCTATGATTGAGAAGGTAGATAAACCTACAACTAGCAAAGGAAAGGAAAAAATGTACAAGTGATGAAGACTTATAATTTTGTTTTATCGTTGTGATGATAGACTTTTAATAATGATGTGATGTGATAATTTAATTTCCGCACTTGAATGATTGTATTAAAGGTTAGAGAACCTGGGAGATAATGTTTTTATTAAAGCAATCCTGTATGGGCAGGTTTTTATTATTCAATTTATTATGATTGGGTAGTTAGATATGAATATTTTGATTACGTGAACACCAAATCTGGAGGTAATGAAGTACCGGGATTTGAGGGTGTTACAAGTTGGTATCAAAGCTTTAGGTTATGAACCTTAGGTGGGGAAAAGCCTTAGGAAGTAACCTTTGAAAAGATAGTGGTGATTAACTCTTATCGAGTTTTAAGGAAGAAATAATAAAACACTTATGTGAGTATGTGTTTATGCTTATGTGTTCGTGAGTGTCGAGTAGTAATGATTAATAATTAAACTTAAAAATTTTGTTGTCAGGATGACTAATGTCGGAGAATCCAGTCAGGCTAGGGAGGATATACCTCAAGTGCCTACAGAGGAGGAGCCTCGCGACATTCATGTTTGTTGGGAACAACTACTGCCACGGGAGTCAGCCTCGTTGGTCACAGTGGTTGAAGATGAGGATGATGGTGTGGAGACGGATGAGGAGGATCCCATTGAGTTGACACAGGAGGATGAGGAGGAGGAGGAGGAGGAGGCTCCACTAACCTCGATAGCTGCTCGAATGTATGATGAAGTCTACGACCATAACATGGAACTTCAGGATACAGTCGAGGAATTGCAAGAAATAGTAGTTGAACAACAGTCTGCAATGACACAGAAAGATGATGAGATCCAAGATCGTGAGGAACAACTAACTAATGTCGAGGAAAAGCTAGAACAGACTGAAGGAGAGAAAGAACAATTGATCGAGGAGGTCGCTGAATTGAAGAATAAGCTAAAGGAAGAACCTACGAAGAGGACAAGAGCCGAGGACGCATATGAGGTAATGTTTCAATGAGCCAGGATAGCAGTAAAAGATGCACATGTAAAGAGAATGAAGATGGAAGAGATGAATAGAGTATTCAACACCATGGTAAATCGAGCTCAGGATCGGGTCATGGGATATCCTATTCAGTTTGAGACGCTGCCATCGTACGTAATAGATCGCAGAACAATGTTCCGAGTCATGGTGGAAGAACGTAGTAAGGCTAAGCAGTATCTTAGTAGAACATCGTAGTTGTTGTACGATGAATAAAAAAATAAATAAAATGTAAATTCCAAGTGTTATGTAACCTATGGAATATGACGATGATGTTGTCCTGAAACTTTTGTAGTTCAGGAAAGTAATGTAAATAGTAGTGATGCTATTGTTTTATGTTTTCAATGAGGTTATGAATAAATAAAAGTTGTTATTTTATTCAAAGTGTTATGTGATTTGTGGTTATTTCTTTTGTGGAAGCAAGTTAAGTAGAAATTACTTTAAAAAGTTGAATAATAATCTAATGGGTGTATTTTTAAACAGAAAATGCCTCCCAGATGTCAACCATCACGACAGAGAACCAACGAAGGAACCAACAATAACGACAATGTTGATGTTAACCCAATTCAACAATTAGTGACGTTACTGACAGGAGCGTTGCATAATCAACCACAGAACCAAGGAACAATGTTTAAGGAGTTCAAGGCTGTTGGACCACCTGAATTTTGTGGGTCAGTGAATCTAGTCGAGGCACAGACTTGGATTATGGAGATAGAAAATGTGTTCGATGTTGCTAGGTTAGGAGATGATCAGAAGACTGCTTTCGCAACATTCATGTTGAAAGCAGAAGCTAGTTATTGGTGGCAGGCCAATAAAACTTGAGAAGGACCAGAGATGATGACCTGGGATAGGTTTAAGGAGATATTCTTCGAGACCTATTTTCTCGAGAGTTCGAAGGGTCAACTGGAAGTACAATTTCTGGAACTGAAGTAGGGAACGATGATGGTATCCGAGTATGCCGCTAAATTCAATGAGTTGGCGAGGTTTGCCCCTTATCAAGTCAGCATGGACGAACGCAAGGTGAAGAGATTTGAACAGGGACTGAAGCCCTAGTTATACAGTAGGGTTTCCCTATTTCAATTGAAGACTTTCGCAACAGTGATGTAGAAAGCAATACTCGCTGAAGGTGGAGGCGAGGCAGTGACAAAGTTCAATCAGGAAGAGAAGAAGAAGAAGAACGAGGTGGAAATCAAGAATGGAGGTGGTAGTGGTGGAAACAACAACAACAACAACAACAACTTGAAGAGGAAGTGGAATGGAAATATGGGTGCTGGAAACCAGCAGGGTAACCAGCAAAACAAGAAGTTTGAAGCATGTACTACATGCGGGAAGTTTCACAAGGGTGCGTGCTTGATGGGGAAACGAGTATGCTTCAATTGTGGTCAGGAGGGTCACATCACCCCAAATTGCTTTCAACCTAAGAAGAACGTGTGCTTCACATGCGGATCCAAGGATCATTTTGCTCCTGAATGCCCTAAGAAGAAGGATGGAATGTCAACCAGAAGCAATGGAGGTACAATATCAAACAAACCCGCAGCTAGAACCTTCAACATGACTGTACAAGATGTTGTGCAATCAAAAGATGTCGTGTCAGGTATTATCCCAATCAATGATATTGATGCCTATGTATTATTTGATTCGGGTGCTACTTGCTAGTTTATCTCTGATGAATTTGCTAAAAAGTTAGAATTGCCTAGAGAAGAACTGAATTTCCCTTTGAACATAGAAATTGCGAATAAAGAGATAATCCCTGTTAGATTCGTATACAAGAACTATAGGGTGAACATTAAGGAGAATATCTTGATGGTAGATTTGATTCCGATTAGATTGGGAGAGTTTGATATTATTTTGGGAATGGATTGGCTGTTCAAATATGGAGCGGTAATTGATTACCAATAGAAGAGTGTAAACCTTATGACCCCGTCAAAGGTAGTATTTTATGGTAGCAAGTCGCTTAGACAAATGAAATGTCTGACGATTATGCAGGCCAAAAAATTGTTGAGTCAAGGCTGTGTGGGCTATTTAGCTTACATAGTCGATACTCAGAAGAAGAATTTGAAACTGGAAGATATACCAGTGGTGAAGGAATTTGAGGATGTGTTTCCAGAGGATTTGCCAAGACTTCCGCCTAACAGAGAAATTGAGTTCGTGATCGACTTAGTGCCGCGGACAGCACCGATATCGAAGGCCCCGTACAGAATGGCTCCAGTAGAAATGAAGGAACTGATGGTACAGTTGCAAGAATTGTTGGACAAGAAGCATATTCAACCAAGTGTATCACCGTGGGGAGCGCCTGTGTTATTCGTGATGAAGAAGGATGGGTTAATGCGTCTTTGCATTGATTATAGAGAATTAAACAAGGTCACTATTAAAAACAAATATCCATTACCAAGAATAGATGACTTGTTTGACCAGTTGAAGGGTGCTAAATACTTTTCGAAAATAGATTTGAGAAGTGGGTATCACCAGTCGAAAGTGAGGAAGGAGGATATACCATGAACGGCATTCAGGACTCGGTATGGACATTACGAGTTTCTGGTGATGTCTTTTGGTTTAACCAATGCACCTGCTGCATTCATGGATTTGATGAATAGGATGTTTAAACCATTCTTAGACAAGTTTGTAGTTGTATTCATTGACGACATTCTAGTGTATTCCAAAACTCAAGAAGAACGCGTGGAACACTTACGTTTGACATTGGAAACACTAAGAAAGGAAAAATTTGTATGCGAAATTCTCTAAGTGCGAATTTTGGCTAGATCGTGTGCAATTTCTTGGGCATATGATTGACAAAGATGGGATTTCAGTGGATCCATCAAAAGTGGAAGCTGTAATCAATTGGGAACAACCAAGAACACCGTCGGAGGTGAGGAGTTTCTTGGGACTGGCCGGTTATTACAGACAATTTATTCAAGATTTTTCTAAGATAGCGACTCCATTAATAAATTTAACCAGGAAAACTGTGAAATTTTTTTGGACTGAGAAATGTGAAGAAAGTTTCCAAGATTTGAAGAAGAAATTAAGTATGGCACATGTGTTGTCATTACCAGATAGTACAGGTAACTTTGTGGTGTATAGTGATGCCTCACATAAGGGATTGGGATGTGTTCTTATGCAGAATAGCAAAGTAATTGTGTATGCATCAAGACAACTGAAGGATTATGAGAAAGGTTATTCGACTCATGATTTGGAATTGGCTGCAGTAGTGTTTGCTCTCAAGATATGGAGACACTATCTTTATAGAGAGAAATGTGAAATCTACACAGATCATAAAAGTCTGAAGTATATTTTCACACAGAAGGAACTGAATATGCGACAAAGAAGGTGGATGGAATTGATAAAGGATTACGATTGTGAGATCTTTTATCAACCGGGCAAAGCAAATGTGGTTGCAGATGCTTTGAGCAGGAAAGGTCGGGAGAAGTTGATGCTGATAACTACTCAGGAGGAGCTTATTTCAGCAATGACAAAGCTAGAGTTGGAAATCAAATTTCCAAAGGAATCTGATGAACGACTATTCCAGATAGATGTTAGTCCAACTTTGGTGGACAAAGTGAACAATGCTCAACTACAAGATAAAGAATGTGAAACAATCAAAGAGAAAGTGATTGACGGTAGTGATGTAAAATACAAGATCGATACTGAAGGACTACTACGGTTCGAAGAAAGAATTTGGGTTCAAGCAGTGCCAGAGGTTATAGACGAAATCTTGATCGAAGCACACAACACAAGATATTCGATTCATCCAGGAAGTACAAAGATGTATCAAGATTTGCGGCGACATTTTTAGTGGCCGAATATGAAAAGAGACGTTACAGAATGCGTTTCAAAATGCTTGATGTGTCAGAAGGTGAAAGCTGAACATCAACGACCAAGCGGGTTACTTCAACCGTTGGAAATACCAAAATGGAAGTGGGAGCATATCACAATGGATTTTATGGTAGGACTTCCAACGACTCAAAAAGGATACGATGCGATATGGGTAATAGTGGACAAATTGACAAAATCTGCACACTTTTTGCTAATAAAGATTAGATTTAATCTTGATCAGCTAGTAAAATTGTACGTTAAAGAGATCGTGTCAAGACATCGAGTTCCAGTGTCAATTGTGTCAGATAGAGATCCAAGGTTCACATCAAACTTCTGGAAGAGACTACAAGAATGTATGGGAACACAGTTGCGAATGAGTACAGCATACCATCCGCAAACCGACGGGCAAAGTGAACGAACAATCCAAACGTTGGAAGATATGTTGAGAGCATGCATCATGGATTTCAAAGGAAACTGGGATGAACATTTACCGTTAGTAGAATTTTCTTACAACAACAGTTACCACGCGAGCATCAGCATGCCACCTTATGAGGCATTGTACGGCAGAAAGTGCAGAACTCCACTATGTTGGGATGAAGTCGGTGAATGTAAGACCCCGAATTTTATGAAATAAAAGTATTCAATTTTTCTTATAATTACTATTCAGTAAATGGTTAAATTGATAAAAGTTAAAGTTAAGGGTGATATATGAATTTTTTTTTCAAAATACACAAGTGGTTATAAAATATTCATTATTGTCGGGGAATATTCGTTTGGTCGTGGAATATTCTTTTCCGCTTGGGAATATTAAATACGATTTGTAGCGACCCATTGTGGGCCCATATAATGTAATAAGCGTCGGATGAAGAAAACGACAAAATTAAGTTTTTATAAATAACGGCGTAATCGTTCTAAATTAACTTCGTTGGAATACCCGGTGGTTAAAATAAGATGTCGCTGGCGTGTTTGCAAAGAGATATTACCGGTTTTACATGTATTTTTGAATTATTGATCCTTACATAAGAAGGCACTACTTAATAATTGTTCTGAATTATTCGCTCAATATTTTATTTTATTGATTCAATAATTGTTGCGTTGATATTTTATATTATTGTTGTTTCAATAATTATCACTGCACAATATTTCTCATTATCAGATCAATAATTCATATTATTTGAATAATACTATTAGATAGCATTATTGGCAATGTCTAGAAAGTTCATCAAGGAGAGGTTTGGTCACCTAATCAATTGGCAAGAAGGAGAAATTCTTATTGAAAGCCCCATCTTTCTTGGGAACGTCCTGGTTGTCATAATTGTGATTCTGTAATATTATATGTGAATAATTAATTATTGATTTATATGATAAGGAAATATTTATTTGATGTGGATATAAATGATGGATTTATTTATGTGGTTATAAATGAAGGAATTAATGTTGAGGTATTTTATCAATATTTTTGTCGGAATGAAGGTATTAAAAATTAAACCGTTGTTTTGAGATATATCAACGTGACATATAATTTTTAATCCGACCATTGGATCATTGTAATTTTTGAATATGTTATACATATATAAGTTGAGTATATGTCCACAAATTTTGAGCCGTTAAAAATGAACGTATGATTTGTTATGAATTTTAAGAGGTGAATGGTTCAGAAATTGTTGAAATATCCGAATTTAGCATTTTGGTGGAAAATTCTAGAATTGAGTGGGCCCCACTTGTGGTTGGTGAAGAAATGTGCTGAATTTTATTTCAAATGTGGTGGGTGGGAATAGTAGCAGGTAAAGCCATCAGGTTGCAGGTCAAGTCTGCTAAAATTTTCCTATAAATAGAGGGCTAAGTTAGAATTAAAAATCACACCAGAAACAAGTTTTCTTTCTCTCTATATTATCAAGCATATTTTTGAGAGTATTTAGATACTTTGAGAGTTGCTATTTAGTAGAAGTTTCCTTCGGTTTTTCATCCGATATTCCAGTCAGAAGTACTGCTCTTTTGAGGTAAGGGATTTTAAGGGTTATTATGTTTTTTAGTTCGTACTTCTTCTGACCTTCAGAAAATTCTGGAAAAATTTGAAATGATATGTTGATGAGTTTTATTGATTGTGTCCAAAAATGGTGATTTTTGAATGTATAGATTAAGAGTTATTAATTTTATGAGAAAAGACTATTTTAAAAGTAATCGCTTATAACTCCTTACAGTTAACTCCAAAATTGATGAAATTTTTATTGGGAGTACATCTATATAATATCAGTGTACTCTGTGAATTTCGGAATTTTTGGATAAAAGTACAATTTATGATAAATGTCTAAATATTCGGCGGTTTTGGCCATATGAAAAATAGTAAATGAATTTTAAAAATTCTAAGGAAAATATATGTTCAATATGGGACTATATTCTACTAAATCCCAGAAAAGAAATATTTTTGGAACTGATTTGGTATTTTTCATGAAAATGGACTAGTTATGAATAAATGAGTTAAATATGTTATGTGAAGGAAGAAAATTGGAAAATATGATTTTATGGCTTGAGAATCATATATGTGGTATATGCAGATTTTTTATGAGGGTTTTGGTTATTGGTGATGAAATCTTATAAGTTTGGCATTTTATGATGATTAAATGCATTATTTAGTAAAGTGTAAACAATTAAAATAAATTATTTATAAGTTTAAGAAATGTTATTCTTTCAATATCATTATACCAAAATATTGGTATGAATTTTATTGTGGAATTTCTACCTTTTTGTGTCAGGGTTACTATTCATGAGTTACTATTCACGAGTTACTATTCACAGGTACTATTCACTACAAAATTGGTTTCTTTTTCTAACCAAATTATAGTTGATTTATGAATATTACTCTGGAGATTAAAACTATATATTAATTTTATTGATTTTATTATCATATATAATATTTTTATAACCCTGATGTTCAAATTCCCTTTCACTGGAGTGTAAAGATGAGTAGATTATTGGTATGATCATGACAAAGGTTCTCTTTGGCCAGTAGTGAAAAGTTGAATTGTGACTGGTATGATCATGACCATTGAATTTATAATTGAATATATTTAGCGTAAGTGCAAACGTGAATTGATCAACATGGTTATAATTATTGTTTATATAAATTCTGAAATGATTATATATTTCTTTGAGATATTAATATATTTGGCTTGTAGTGCAAATATGAACTGTTGGGGAATATCTTTGGCCTCAGAGTGCAAAAGATGAAGCTGTTGATGAATATCTTTGCCGATGAGTGCAAAGATAAAGCTGTTAATGAATATCTTTGGCCCGTAGTGCAAAGATGACCTGTTGTTGAATATCTTTGGCCAGTGGTGCGAAGATGAACTGTGGATAAATATCTTTGGCCCATAGTGCAAAGATGAATTTATTATTATGATTATGAACGAAACTGTGATTTGGTATAACCATGATCTTTGATGTTTCAGGTAAAGACATGTGATGAAAATTATATTCGTCCTAGGTACGAAGAGGAATTTAGAATCACAATTATGATTATGAGATATTCATATAATTGTGAAAAGGAACTGTTGATTGATGTTACAGGGATAAAACATTGTTGGTGGACTTTTAACATGGAGAAGATAATAGACTGTATTGTATATTTGACTCTTCTAATGGATTGCTCGTTCCGCTGCAACTATGGTTGAAATTTTTATCATCTACCATATGTTCTAAATCTCTGATTTGTAACTCTACACTTTCGTTGAGCTAGTTCGTTTATTACATTATGCAAGTTTTCTAACTTTACACTTTCGTTGAGCTAGTTCATTTATTATATTGTGCAAGTTTCCTAACTCTGCATTTTCGTTGAGTTAGTTCTATTATTATAAATGCATACTTTTGATTGAGCAAGTTTTATCTCAACTGTTATTGAATAAGTAAATTGTTCCTAAAATCCATTTGAGAAAACTCAAACTCTAGTATTATTGGAAATTCTCAATTGATTGATTCATTCTAACTTGTTTACAGTTAAGCAAGTTTCTTAAAGTTCAGAAATTTCATTTCTAATATTATAAAACATGAACCTAGCTTATTTTACTATTCAAGCAAAGGTTAACCACTTTATTCATTCTATTGAATACTTATGCTCTATAGTTATTTCAAGCATGAGTTAGATATGTAGAATCAGTTCTTTTATGATTCTCAAATGTTTTAAGTTATGTTGTTATTAAACAATTGTTGTACTATTCAAGCATTGTTGATTCAACTAGTTCCCTAGTTGATGATCATTAAACTTCAATTACCCTAGAAAGCTTATCCAAACTAACTTTCTTTGGTGCGGACTTGTACTCTAAATACTGAGATGAACAACCCTATGTTTAGGGGTTTACGCTTAGCATTGAAATGGTTGTGCACAATACATTGTACGAAGGATTGATCCCCCTAAGTACGTGGAGTCCTTATAGTCATATGACTGTTAAAGTTAAAGTTGAAAGATTACTTATAACCGTGGACATGGTTCATGGTCATTTGACCCTCAGTAGTATATTTAAGAATGTAAATAGAACATATCATTCAGTTCTATTGAGCCTATGAGTTGACAAGTATTGAAATGTTAATAGAACATATTATTCAGTTCTATTGAGCCTATTATTTGGAAAATGTTGTAAAGATATTTATTCTTATCGCAAGTGAGCTGTGTTTGTTCACTCTTGCATATATATACAATTATTGCAGCTATGGTTGAGAAGGTAGATAAACCTATAACTAGCAAAGGAAAAGGAAAAATGTACAAGTGATGAAGACTTGTAATTTTGTTTTATCGTTATGATGATAAACTTTTAATAATGATGTGATGTAATAATTTAATTTCCCCACATGAATGGTTGTATTAAAGGTTAGAGAACCTGGGAGATAATGTTTTTATTAATGCAATCCTGTATGGGCAGGTTTTTATTATTCAATTTATTATGATTGGGTAGTTAGATATGAATGTTTTGATTACGTGAACACCAAATCTTGAGGTAATGAAGTACCGGGATTTGGGGGTGTCACATTATGAGTAGGTCTATCTTACTTAAGATCTATAATTGGCAGCTGTAGTTTTTTAATTAAAAATCTAAAGATAGTATTTATACGGGGAGAAGTGTGAGATATACACAGACTCTAAGAGTCTGAAATATATCTTCACATGGAAGGAGTTGAATATGAGGTAGAGAAGGTGATTAGAATTGATAAAAGATTACGACTATGATATCTTATATCATACAGGGAAAACGTAGAAGCCCGCGCATTATGTAAGAAGGGTAGGGGAAAAGGTATCAATGTTAACGACTCATAATGAGTTAATAACAGAGATGGCAAGAACATAGTTAGAAGTTAAATTACGGAATGAAGTGGTAGAAATGGTATTCACAATATAGGCTTAATCCACGAAAACGGAACTAGTTAAGTAAGTACAACTAGGCAACAAAGAATGCAAGTGAATGAAGAAGAGGATGCAGGATGAAGAGAAGATCAAGTATAATCTTATTTTGAAGGAGGAATTTGAGTTCTAAATAATTACGAGTTAAAAGAAGAACTAAATAGTACCTTCGATAAAGGTGAAATGAAAGAACCACAATGTCAAACAAGCATTGTGGGAACTCGAGATTAAAATGAAGAAAATTTTTTCTCATTTGTTTATATAAGTAATGCAAAATTTTGGGGATAGAATCCTTATAAGGGGGGAAGAGTGTAACGGCCCAAAAAAATTGGATTTTTTTGAGAATTAAATTTTTATTTGATTATGTGGATTAAATGAATTTAATTAATTATTTATGAGTGTAAGCTAATTGAAGGTCGTTCTATGACCTAGACATATCAGAATGTCGTAGTATTTTGGCTACGTGATAGAATTAAAGTATTTGAATTTCCAAGATGAAAATAAAAGCTTTTTGAGAAATTTTCCGAAAAACACTATTCACGCAATTCTGCTCGGGAATTATTTTTGAACTTCTTAGAAATATGTAACGATAGAATATCGAGGTGAGGTAGAATATCCAATAATATTTTAGTTATGGAAAACGTAATATTTCGCCTGCGGACTTAATTTGAGAACGTTAGGAAAATCAAGCGTTAAGAAGTTAAGGTTAAGGTAATGATTGTATGATACGTAGGTATAGTGCGAGGTAGAGTATACGAGTACGATACGAAGTATTATACGAGTATGATACGAGGTATTATACGAGTATATATGGATGATGGTATGTCATATGTGTTGAATAAGTATACGAGTTAGAATACGATATTAATACGTAAATTATACGTTATAAGGCTTTAAACCAAATGGAATGTAGTTGTGGATTTGTGTAACAAATTGTGAAGTCCAATAAGAATAAATAAGCAAGCCCAAGATTATGTAATATTAAAGCCCAAGTGGTTGTTAAGGTAAAGTCCTAAAGTAATTTAATGTAAGCCCAAATAATTATGCTAAGTTAATTAAGCTAAAGGCCCAAAGTAAAAACCAATGAGTTATGGGATGGTTTAAACCCATGGGGAAAACCATGGATGATCTAAAGTAGGGAGAAAGTAACTTAATGGCTAAGTAAAAGTGATGAGCAAGTAAAGGATAAGCTAGGTGATTAACAAGTAAACTTAAAGGCTAAGTTATGTGATTAACAAGTTTACTTAGTGGTTAAGTAAATGTGGTGCCCAAGTATTGGATAAATGTTCTGATGGCCAAGCTGTAACATTCCAGAATTTTAATTGTAATATTAAATATTTATTGAGTTATATAAATATTTAATGGATGTGTTTATCGTTGAATAAATATTTGTTTAATTGATTTAATTTTATTTAGTTAATTATTTGTTAAATAAATAGTTAATGAATTAAAGAAATTATTATTATATTGATATTTCAATTTAATGGTTAATTATTGGTGTTGCGTTATGTGATTAAATGATTTAATTAATTAATTGTTATTTGGATTAATTAAATTAAATATGAAAACTTGATTAATATAGTGTGACAAATAACTATATTATAAGGAGTTATTAAAATAAATTAAAGTAGTTTTAATTTAGTTTTATCCAAAACAAGGTTCAAGTATATTAATTCTTTAAATTAAAAGGGTTTTGTCAAACAAGCCTTATAGCTTTTGGATTTCTAATTTTTGAATTTAAATAAAATAAATAGAATAAATAAAATATAATTAAAATAATAAATATAATATATTTATAATATATACGGTATTCTGATAACTGATGATAGCTATTATGAGTATTAAGACTATATCAGTTTTGTATTGTATTATTACGCATACTAGTTGGTCAGTTGGTTATTGGCTTAGTTTGAGTTCAGAGATAAGTGATAGAGAGCTTGAGAGAATTGAGAGGAAAACTTGTGAATTTTCACAGCAATTCCAGTGATTAGCAGCGATTGTAGTAGTAATTGAAGGTATGTTCTACAACTTTTGTATTATATGTGCTTATAAGTATCACGACAAGAATTTTCTCATGTTCTGTAAAATCAATTGTTGAATTGTGGAGTTATATAGTTACTAATAACAATTGTATATGTTTATGATGCTTATAGATTATGTTTAAACAACAATTGCATTCTAATTTCGGTTTACAGTAGAAGAAAATTTTCGACAGTGTATGTTTGTATGTATTTTTTCATATGCCTCATGTAAGTACCAATTTTGACGGACAATTAGTATGTGAAATTGTAAATTGAAGCTTGATTATGCTAGTCTATTAAGAAACGAAGATAACGTAACTTGAATGAAGTAATTTGGACAAGAATTGAAATCACAGTGTTCATTTTTGTGAAGAAACTTAAAAATGGAGTTTTTGTATGAAATCTTGAAAAATAAGAAATTAAAATAGCTTTAGTTGGTGTTAAATTGTTCTAATTGTTGTAAATGTTAGCAAACATGTTTATAATAGTTGTATATTTATTTTACGTGTTAATATCACTGTTTGGTGGGTGAAATTCGTGTTAATTGGGCTAAAAAAGCGACTCATTGTTCATGCCGCGGTTCACGCTCTGTCGTGGTACATGCCAAGAATCGCATGGTTCTATATAAAAAAGCAAGCAATTGCCACGGCCCTAAGTTTTTATGGCGCAGCTGCGCCATACCTTGATTTAAGATACTGATGTCTGCTGCTGCTGCAGACTTGGAATAGCAACATAACATGGGTTAGGGTTGTGTTAACATGTCAAATGAGTAATGACAAGGCTACATCAACATAGTGAAATGTGGTTGGTAATTCGAACATTGTAAAAGTTGGTAAACTATGAAAAATGACATGTTGTGTATTATTAAGCGTAATGAATAATAAATAGGTGTTGTGAGGGTTAACACACTTGAAATTTCTGATGTTTGTATAGTAGCATAAGACTTGTGCTAAAATGATAAGTTTAGTTAGAAATGTACATGTTACGGTATATTAGCATATTTAATAGGTATTATGGTTCTAAACCTATGTGTAGGTGAACGTGAGTTTGATATTATAGCTTACGATCGAGGCAAGTTTTCTAACTCTACACTTTCGTTGAGTTAGTTCTATTATTACATTGTGTAACTTCATTCTTTTGATTGAGCAAGTTTCTTGTATCTAGTTATTTATGATTATGCAAGTTCCAAAAATCACATCTATTACATTGAGCATGTTTTAATTCTAAACTATTGGAATTCTAATCATTTTTGACTTTCTCTAACTTGTTTATAGTTAAACAAGTTTCTTTACTTTATTCTTTTACAATCAATGTTTTTGAACCTTAATTCCTTGTGTTGAATGGTTCAATCAGTTTGTATATTTTATTACCATGTGGAGTAAGCATTGTTTCCAGCTTGCTATCAACTAATGCATGTTCGGTAACTAAAATTCTAATTTGACAAGATTATAGACCTAGCTTATTATTGTTCAAGCCAAGGTTTACCATTTCTTTATTTTGATCAATACTTATGCTCTCTAATTATTTCAAGCATGAGTCTAGAATATAGTCAGTTCACCTATGATTCTCAATGTTCTAAGTTATGTTGTTATTAAACAACTATTGTGTTATCAAGCATTGTTGATTCAACTAGTTCCCTAGTTGATGATCGCTAAACTTCAAATTACCCTTGAAAGCTTATCCAAACCAAACTTTCTTTGGTGCGAACTTGTAATCTAAATACTGAGATGAACAACCCTATTTTTAGGGGTTTACGCTTAGGGTTCAAATGGTTCTGCACAATACATTGTACGAAGGATTGATCCCCCTGAGTACGTGGAGTCCTTATAGTCATATGATTGTTAAAGTTAAAGTTGAAAGATTACTTATAACTGTGGACATGGTTCGTGGTCATTAGACCCTCAATAGTATATTTCATAATGTTAATAGAACATATCATTTAGTTCTATTGAGCCTATTATTTGGCAAATGTTGTAAAGTTTATTCATTCTTATTTCAAGTGAGCTTTGTTTGCTCACTCTTGCTTATATAACCATTACAGCTAATAATGAGAAGGTAGATGTACCTAGCACCAGTAAGGGCAAGGGGAAAATGAACAAGTTTTGAAGACTTGTAATATGTTGACAGTTCTTTATCAGACTTTAATTTGGTTGATGTAATAAAGCATTTAGTTAATTTCTGCATTTGAATGATTGTAATTAAAGGTTAGATAACCTGGGAGATAATTTTATTAACGTAATCCTGTATGGGCAGGTTTTATTATTCAATTATATTATGATTGGGTAGTTAGATATGAATGTTTTGATTAAGTGAACACCGAATCTTGAGGTATAAAAAGTTTCTGAAATGTTTCCCAAGACATCTTGAAAGCGACAGTGGGTATGTTTCTGATCGCCACCAAAGAATCGCCTTCGCCACGGAACATAAAGGTGGCGAATGGAACCTTCTGTTCCTCCGTGCATCCCAAGACATCAAATATATTGGTAATTTTCTTTACCCACGTTTTCGCCTTGATTAGATCCGACTTTCCCGCAAATTCTAGTGGTCCCAACTCTTTGAACTGCTTGGTTGCGACAAGCCGCACATTGCAATCATTTCCACATGTATTTTGTACACGAGTCTCCCTCGTCTGATTTTGCATGAACTGCAAAAAGCTTCTAAACATCCCATCATTCATCATTTGTTCGGTAGTGTTGTTTACAGGAGGAATATTGCCTTCTTGTTGCACATTCCCCTAGGTGGTGATTAAAGGTGTCTCCACGGTCTCATTCACTCCACTGTTATTATTCTCAGCTGTCATTCTTAAATATTGCCACAAAACAAGGGTTAATTAAACAAATTAACATATCACATATTAACCATATGCTCCGACTGACCAACAAATAAGCTTAGGTATGACACACTAGCGAACGATTACTCGTTTCTCCCCTCCTAATTCTATTCCCCGATCTCCGCCAGAGACCATATCCCTAAGCTCTGATACTAACTGTGACGCCCCAAAAATAGGTATACAACACCTATTCTGAGTCGCCAAATACATGATACAGAAACAACTACAACTTTATTAATACAATTGTCGTGCAAAATACGACAACACTTAAACTGTGAGTTTAAATACAAATATTGTCATCTAGACAATATCCACACTCAAATAAGTCCTCATTACAATTATTTATACACTATTTTACAAAATAGTGAGGACTACTAACCATCATTCCACACCTCTACTAGTACTCGCTACATTCTCGCCTCCTGAGAAGAAAAATGGAACAAAAAAGAAAAGGGTGAGCTCAACTAGCCCAGTAAAGAATATTATGACTAAGATAATATAGAACAGATTATCGTTAGTCCTCAACAGGGAAGAATCTAATAGAATACAATAGACAACAAGTTTTAAATCAATATTCGCAGCGAAAATAATAATTCATTAGAAGAGTTAAGTAGAGAATGAAATCTACTATCTTCTATATATGAATTTAAAAGTTCATCGTCAATATTTTATCCCTGTAACATCAATCAATATATATAGCTGGAATCAAATATTCATCTTTGCACTATAGGCCAAAGATATTCATCAGTTGGTCATGTTCATCTAAACACCTGTTCATCTTTGCACTACGGGCCAAAGATATTCATCAGAAAATCATTCATTTTTGCACTACATGCCAAAGATATTCAGTTATATCATTATTTAGAACTGAGGATGATGAAAAATATTTTAAAGAAAACGAATCCAGTGAAACAAAAGAACAATTATTAAGGATTCGTACTTTAAACAATCCATTTTTAAAAATACTTAATAAATAACCATAGTGGAGTAAAATTTAATAATGAAGATCAAAACATGGATACAATCAAAGAAAGAATCCATAATAGATATCTTGGAAATGAAAATTTAATTTTTCTGTGAATAGTGCCATATTCGTGAATAGTGTCGTATACGTGAATAGTGACGTATACGTGAATAGTAACCCCGACACAAAAAGACAAGAATTTCACAAGAAAAATCTTCCCAATATTCCGGCATAATTATATTGAAAGAAATAATATCATTTATAAAAAAATAGCATCCCTTACCTCGAAAAGACAGTACTTCTGACTGAAATACTGGATATAGTGCTGAAGGAACTTGCACCGTATAACAACACTCAAAGTACCAAAATACTCACAAAATACGCTCGATATTATAGAGAGAGAAAACTTTAGTTTCTGGTGTGATTTTTAATTCTAACATAAGCACCCTATTTATAGGAAAATGCTTAGAACACCAAAGCAAAAAAATTAATAAAATATTAATATATTTATATAAATTTTCACGCCCTCCTCTTGACATCTGAAATGAACATATTTACAACACCTGTGGGGCCCACTCAATTGCAAAAAACATTTTTATAAAAAAATAATAATTAAAACTTCAACAAACAATTATTTCGGAACTTCAATAATTCATAATAAATAGCCCTTTTATCATAAAATTTTGAATCTTATGTCCTTCCATAGGAAATTCAATTCTCTACAACTTTGTAAGTTTAAGTTTTTCCAAATTCCAAACAGAAATTGACCGAAATCCACATACGAAGGATTTTACAAGCTATAAACAAATTTCAGTCAAAAATTGGGTCCACCAACATGTTTAACATGTTTTGAGTATTTATTGCAACAAAAATACCCCTCCTCCTCATTTACTCATATATCCCACATTCATTGTAAAAATATCACCATTATTATATTATTATAATATAATAATATATTTAAATGAATTATTTTATCAGAAAAGATAAAATATCAATTTTCAACAATTGTCACTTTAAAAATTTTCTCCATCTATATCCACATAAAATGAATATTTTCCTTATCATATAAATCAATAATTAATTATTCACAAATAATATTACAGAATCACAATAATGACAACCAGGCCGTTCCCAGGAATGATGGGGCTTTCCAATAAGGATTTCTCCTTACTAGCGCGAAATTAGGTGACCAAACCTCTCCTTAGACAGAACTTTCTAGACATTGCCAATAATGATATCTAATAATATTATTCAAATAATAAGATTTATTGATTTGATAATGGAAAATACTGTGTAGTGACAATTATTGAAACAACAATAATATAAAATATCAACGTATCAATTATTGAATCAATAAAAAAAATATTGAACAGTAATTACTGTAACAATTATTTAGTAGTGCCTTCTTATGTAAGAATCAATAATTGGTGCAATACCGTGTGCTATTGTGCAATAACGCGTATTACTGTGTTTTAACCTTCAGATATTCCAACAGTATTAACGGTAACAACTACGTCGTTATTTATAAACAACTTATACTTGTCGTTTTTTTCATCCAATCTCTTTCCATTATGGCTTTACAAGGGTGCGTAAATTTAATATTCCCGAAAGCGAAGAATTTTTCACGACCAAACGAATATTCCCCGACAATAATGAATATTTTATAACCACTTGCTTATTTAAAATATTTGCGCATTTTACCCATAACTAACCACATTAATCAATTCAACCCTTACTATTTCAAAATAATAAATAGAGAAATTCAATTTCATTTATAATAAGTTGGGGTCTTACAATGAATAACTACAAATCTAGACATCAAATGAGACCGATTCCACTTGCAGATTAAAGACAACATACCAGGCTAAAAATCCAAAACTTAAAACAAAAAAATCAAACACACATAAAGATCTAGAGCGACTAACATTAGCTTGTCAGACCTCATATTGTTCTTGGACAGTTTTGAAAATCAACACTTTTAAAGCCATTTGATGCTATGGGTTTATGGTATATCACCATAGATCATTATAAAACATAATATAACACTGATTTAAACACATAAACACAATCATGAACTTAGTATACAAGATCTAGGATGGGTTTAGGTTTATACCTTTCCAGTCCAAGTTTGGATCTTGATTCTCCTTAACTGATCTTGGTGTTTCTAGGGTTTATTTGGTGACTGATCCACTCAAGGAATTCGGAGGTTTGGGATAGAGAGAGAGAGTTGTTGAGAGTTGGATAGCAATTTTGCAATTTTGGTGAACTTTCTCTCTCCAAATCTATTTATATTACTTTGATTCATTGCATGTTGTTGAGATTCCTAGCAAAATAGGCTGATTTACTGTATTTATAGGTTATACAAAGTCAATATTATGTTACCAACTAAAGTTGCTAGCACATATTGCAAGTTACATATTAAAATATACTAAAAGGGCATTTTGGTCTTTTTCCTTCTAAATTTAATGGCATACTTGACATTGCTCAAACCCTTAGGGTTTAACCCTTAGGTTTTAAAACATTAGTTTCCATAATTTCTAATTAGGGTTTTAATTAGAAAAATAGAATTTCTAAATTATAATTGGGGTTTGTAAAATAGAAATTAAAATAACTAAAATATAATTAGGGTTTTCTAATCATATTTAAGTTTAATAAACACCTTAGGCTTGCCAATTAGGATTAGGGTTTCCTAATTTAGGGTTTAGGATTCCTGAATATGAAATTAGGATTTCCCAGCATTTATTTAGGGTTACTAACTATATGTTAGGGTTTTTAAACTTGAGATTAGGGTTTCTAATCCCTTATTAGGGTTTATTAATTTTAAACCTTATCCGATCAATCATTGATCAAAATTCTAAACAGTACAAACACGTACTCATTAATATAATTATTTTAATTATATTTTCTATCGAATCCCTATCCATAAATTAGAGTTAGGGTTTCTAAAGCTGTTAAGCACAACTCTACTCTAATTTTATTAGTCAATACACAACTTGACCTTTTCGAGACTCGTATCACAGAAACTTGTCACAAAATTAATAATCAATATTAATATTAATTAAAAAAAAATTATTCGTAAAATTTTGATTATTCGAAATCCCGGGTTATCACATTCACCCCTCCTTAAAAGGACTCCGTCCTCGGAATCACCGATTTCTTATTCTCCACAATCTTTTAAAGTTGTATCATCAGTTCATTTTTATCAACACAATATTAATTTGTGTTTCAAATTCTAACCTGTGACTTGGGTCTAAAAAAGAAAACAATTCACAGTAATTATCTAACTCAATATTACTCGCGTAATTTAAGTATTAAGCGAAATCGTTACTTGTCGCCACCTCCTGGGTAGCCATTGCATCCTGTGCCGTCATGTTGAATGTACGGGCCGTTGATCTTCCTGGCTGTGCAGGTCCTCGTATTGTCAAGGTTCCGCCACCAGGTCCCTTGTTGACACTTTCCTTCTTCGTATTTCTCTTTGGACAGTTCTGTACCATATGATCAGTCGATCCGCACGCAAAACAACTTTGAATTTTCTTCGAATTGGGGAAATTGGGTGACATGTGCCCCTCTTGCCCACAGTTATAGCAGACTCCTTTCTTCTTCAGACAAACACCTGCATGATTCTTCCCATAAATCGCACATGGCTCTCTCCCTTGCTTATTTCCTTCGGTCTTGCTACCCGATTGGGTATTCTCACTCCACTTCTTCTTATTAGGGTTACTACCACCACAGCTTCCTCCGTCATTGGTCTTTTTCTTCTTCTCCTGATGGAATTGGGATGCAGCTTCGCTCCCTCCTTCAGCAATTAAAGCTTTTTCCAGTAAAGCCACGAACGTATTGATCTACAACACAACTACTTTGTTGTATATACTCGGCCTCAACCCATTCTCAAACCTTCTCACTTTTCGTAATTCCGTATCCACCTGATGAGGTGCAAACCTCGCTAATTCATTGAATTTAGCAGCGTATTCAGAAACAGGAATATTCTCCCGTTTTAATTCTAAGAACTTAACTTCATACTTGGTGAGAATTAGTTCTCAAAGAACAATTCCTTGAATCTGGTCCATGTCACTATGGTTGTACCCGACCTCGCTTGATTTGTCTCCCACCAGTAATTAGCTTCTCCCTTCATAAGTATTTCGCAAAAGCCGTCTTCTGCTCTTCTGCCACTCGCGCAATGACGAATGCTTTCTCCATCTCCTTCACACAAGTTTGGGCTTCAATCGGATCTGTGGTTCCCTTGAATTACTGCGGTCCTACTGCTTTAAAGTCCTTGAAGTTTGCCAATATGTCGGCTGGCTGATTCCTCGCTCTTCCTCTTGCAGCTGGAGCTCTATTTTCTATAACTTGGGCTAGCATATCTACGAAATTTTGCATTGGGTCCGCTTGACCTCCTTCATTATTCACTGACTGTTCTTCTCGTTGATTTTGATTTTGTCGTCTAGGCGGCATGATCTGATTTAAATAAAAATCGTATATTAATTCTCTTTCTTTACACAAATTCTTAACACAATAAGAATTCAACACATAATTCTCATATAATCGCATATTTATTCAAATAGCACATAGTACATAGAGTACTTAACACATTTACTATCCCTTTTTAAATCACATCAGGATTAACAACACAACCTTTCACAAAAAGTTGCAATTCTCCATTCACACATAGTTATTCCCAGTTCATCAAAGTTACCACACTTATGAGTTCAGGAACTTGCCACAATTATATGAGTGTATGAACTTATCTTAGTCAGACCTTTGGCGTCCATTCGCTGAGGGGTTCAAAACATTTCATATAATTATGAGTCATGAACTTACCATAAGTATGAGTTTTAAGAACTCACAAATTAATATTAATCTTATATTCATATAGAAAATAAAGATTTCATTCATAAAACATATATATTTACACATGCTTAAACATCATTCTCGATATTACAACACTTAATATCATAGTCTTCTACCAAAAGATATTATCACTTATATCTAAGTTGTCTACTGACCACTCCCTTCACCAGTCTTCTTCTATATGGGACACTTGTTGAATCCAAGACCCATCCTCCCACATGAAAAACACTTCCTCATGTTCGACTTAGGACAATGCAAAGAAATATGTCCTTCCTGCTTACAGTTGAAGCACGCGTTCTTCCACATAATGCATTCTCCCACGTGAGTCTTTCCACATTTGCTGCAAGCTTGCCTCTTCTTCGGGTTTGACCTTTCAGAATTAGGGCTGTCATTGTCCCCCTTTCGCTTTTTTTTGCCTTTCTGTTGCTTGATTGTTCCTTCAGATGATCCACCACCTTCAGTCTTCATCCTTTCCACCTGCGCCTTGAGCTCGTTCCGTTCTTCAGTCATTTTGCGTAATGCTCGCTCCGTCTTCCATAATTCCTCCAAGAGAAACACTTTACTCCGGAGTACCTGTACTTCTGCAGATACTTTATCTGGTTCTTCTACTTTATTCTTATTCTTTAACTCCACCTTAGCTTCTTCAGACTCCGCCTCCTCATCACCACTTAGATACATCTCGGGATAATCATCATGATCACTCCCGAGATTGATCATAGGTTCATCTTCTCCCACCTTCTCAACTAATTCAATTTGTGTTGGCACCTCGGCTTCTGACATTAGTGCAACAGCTGTTAGCATCTCTGCACTCATTTGATCTTCTCCAGACATCCTACAATCAGTTTAAACAACTTGATTAGTACTTCACCAGTACAACATTCTCACACTATGTGTCCTCATACCTCATTATTGATGCACTTCGACAATCCCTCACTTAGAACTCTAAATGAGTTTTCTCTATCTCGAGTATGGTTATAATCCTAGGGTTTTCCCCACCCCACTTAAGGTTTATAACCTACAGCTTTGATACCAACTTGTGACGCCCCCAAATTCGGGTTACCTGACCCCCGAGTTTGGTGTTCATGATCCACAATATAATACCATTTAACTACCCATTAATATATAAATAGGAATACATAAGTCATTAATATATGTTGTTAATACATAAGTCCCAGGTCCACTAACCTTAACATTACAAACATACCCCTTAGATATACAAAAAGGGTTTACAATACAACATAATAATAATAAAGTTCATTATACTACTTTATCATTATGCATTTTCCTCTGTTCTTCTTCGTAGCACCTTTTGCAACTTCATCCCTAGCTGAAAAGTTTTATTTAGCAAGGGTGAGCAACAAGTTTGCCCCGCAAGTTAAGACATACAATAAAGGTATAGAAATCAATATCAAGTCTTCTCACATTCTACGCTACAATAATTTGATAATGAAAGAGTACAACGCTTTCAAGGTTTTCTATGATATTCAAATGAATAATCAAGAATTAATTCTACGAAATAACAAGGTAGAATTTTTCCAGAT
Organism: Panax ginseng; assembly: GCA_020205605.1. Classification (NCBI taxonomy): domain Eukaryota; kingdom Viridiplantae; phylum Streptophyta; class Magnoliopsida; order Apiales; family Araliaceae; genus Panax; species Panax ginseng. The sequence continues at coordinate 54,883,915 of CM035138.1, read as the reverse complement.
TTATGCTGAGCGATCCATGGGATCTTGAACTTCTCTTCTCGAGTAACTATCAAAGATTTGACTTCGATATACCCAGGTGTATCAGATAACCATAAAGATTAAATCATACCCCTCTGCAAGTATATAAAGTGATCAGCTTTATTATACCCTATATTATGCATAATACTTAATCGCACGCAAAGGCCGAATATACGACCAATAAAATATTCCCTTTATATAAAAGGTTGTTCTTCTCAGTCTAAGAATCAAGATTTTTGTGATAACCCGGAATTTCGAATAATCAAAATTTTACGAAAAAAAAAAAAAAATTTATTTAATATTAACTGTTAATATTGTACTGTGTATCTGTGATACGAGTCTCGAGAATTAGTCAATTTGTGTATTGACCGAGAAAATAGAGTAGAGTTGTGCTTAATAACTTTAGAAACCCTAACCCTAATTTTGGATAGGGATTTCTAGAGAAAATATAATTAAAATAATTATATTGCTAAGAATGTGTTTCAGATCAGATGTTGAAATGTTGATCAATAATTGATCGGATAAGGTTTAATATTATTAAAACCTAATATGGTGTAGAAAACCCTAATGTGTTGTAGAAAACCCTAGTGTACCTTAGAAAACCCTAATCAGACACTGGGAACCCTAATTATTTAAAAAATCGAGAATTATAAACCCTAATTAGGCAACCCTAATTTTTATTAGCATGCCTAAAGTATTCATTAAACATAAATATGATTAGAAATCACTAATTATATTTTTGTAATTTAAATTTCTATTTTAGAAACCCTAATTTTATTTTAGAAAATTATTTTTCTAATTAAACCCTAAATTTGAAAATTGTGGGAGCTAGAAATTTTAAAACCTAAAGGGTTCAATTTCTAAACCCTAATCCAAGTTCCAAACCCTAAGGATTTGTACAAATTCCATGTTTGCCATTAGAATAAATTTGCTAATGTCAAAATGCCCTTTATGGATATTTTATTAGATTACTTGTATATTTTGCCAAATCATGAGTTGGTGAACAACTTTGTTGACCTTGTGAGCACAAATCATCCGCCTCAAATTTAAAAAATGCCAGCCATACATGTATCTAAGTGATTATATATGGATTCAAGAGAGAGAAAATCACAAAATTTGGTCATTTGTCCAACCTAGCTCTCACCAACTCTTATATCTCTTTCAACCTCCGAAAATTTCTAAGTATTCATTCCTAACTCAAATTTCTAGATCAATCATAAAAAATGATTGGAGAGCCAAGAATCAAAATCAAAGTTCAAAAGAGGTATAAACCCTAATTTTGAAATCCTTCAATTCCTTGTTAAATGTTGTAATTGATTGTTCAAAGATGTGTAATAAGGTGTCAATTGATGTTCTGGGTTGTTAAATCCATGACCCATAACATCAAAGTTCATTTAATTTAGAGTTTTCAAAATCTGGAAATTTAAAACCGTGTTTTTCAGTCAAATGTCAGATCTTATTACTCCGTGTGTGTTAAGTGTTTTTGATGTTTAAAACTTGTAACATGTAGCCTGATGTGTGTTCTTTAAGTTGCAAAAAGAATCAGACCCAGATCTATTATATATCAAAAGTTATAGACGGTCAAAACCCGTTGACCGAAATCTGTCAAGAACACGAACCCAGAAATTTTGAGCCTAACTTCCGTGTTCAAGTTTGACCGGATATATCTAGCTCCTGTTTTGATGTTTTAGTGTTATTATGCTTTATAGTTGTAGTACTACATATTGTCTACAAACTGGAGTTGCTAGATCACGTAAATCATGGCCAGAACATAGATTAATTTAAGTTTGAAAGTGACCACTCGAATCTGTTTTGGTCCAGAAACCGTCTGACAACAACTTTGGAGGCTTTGATCTTCTTGTTGTGATGTTGTTTAACCAAAGTATTGGTTGAATGTTGTAGTGTGACATATTGTCTACATGCTCAAAGTTTTAGATAAGATAGAATACGCCAGATTGAGAGATAAAGCTGGTCAAACTAGACACCTCGCAGCTGCCGGAAAATTCTGGGTTTGGCTCAAGAACACCTATAGCGACAGAAAGTGTCACTATAGGCTATTAGCGACGGATTATTTATTTTATTTTCCTAATATTCAAAATTAATAAAATTAGAAATAAATTCTAAAAAATTACCAAAAATGGTTTTAAAATTATTTTAAATTATGAAAAATAATTTCTAATTAATTGGAATATTTTTCTTTAATATTTATAATTATTTAAATATTAAAGGTATTTAATTTATTTAATTAGTGTATTAAATAAATTAGAGAAAAGTGATTTAATATTATGAAAAATCTTTTTAATAAGAAAATGTATTAAAAAATATTTTGAGTTATAAAATGTAACTTTTAATATTTTTGGAGAATTTTCATTAATAATTTAATATTAATGATATTAGATTTATTTGATTATTAAATTGAATAAATAAGATAAAATGATTTTTATGATTTAAAAATCATTTTAATTGAGAATAAAGTGTTAGAAAATATTTTAAATTATAAAATATAATTTTCAATATTTTTGGAGAATTTTCATTAATAAATTAATATTAATGATATTTGATTTATTTAATTATGATATTAAATAAATGAATTAAAAATGATTTTATTGATTTAAAAATCATTTAACAATGAGAAAAATAGTTTAAAAATATTTTAAGTTATAATTAATGACTTTTAATATTTAGATGATAATTTCATTAATATTTATATATTAATGGTGGTGATTTAAAATGATTTTAATTACTTTGAAAATCATTTAAGTGGAATATTGTTGATTTAAAAATATTTTAAGTTATTGATAATAACTTTAATATTTTGACAAGTATGTTATTAATATTTTAATATTATTAAATATTAATAATGATAAGATTATTTGATAATTAAATCATTTAAAAATGATTCCGATGTTTGAAAAATTATTATAAATTATAATAATTGCTTGATAATTATTAAAAGCTTCCGAAAAATATTATAATTGATAATTGACTTATCTAAATTAATATTGAAGCTTAGAGACCAAGTTTAATGGACAATCAATGTGTTAATTGTCGGATAGGGTGACCGTAATAATCGAGAATGGACCAAGTCCAACTTGCATCGATATAGTTAGACTTGTTATGTGTTTATATAGGCTATAAACACTGATGTGGCTATGTGATAATGTGCCTAGAAGAAGTTTGACTGTAAAATACAGTGTTATGTTTTATAAATGATTGTGCTAATTGTTAGACCGATATTATTGGTTATAGGTCTTTCAAACGCAGATAAGTATATTGTGTAGCTGTAATCAGCGGAAGAGGCAAGTTTCCTAACTCAACCTTGAGTTAAATTCATTCAATTATTATAGTGGTTAATTATTGCTAATTACACCACATCCAGGGAATTTATTGTTGATTATTCGCAGTTAGTGCATGCTTAATAATTCAAATTGAATTATTGATTCAGAAATATATATTTGTAGAATAACTGTTGTTGAATATTCATATCTGTAGAAGTTAGAATTGACAATACTGAGATAATTCTCGCTTATTGTCAAATTATAATTGAGAAATGTCTTAGCTAATTATTACGGTTGATTTAATATTAGTTAGAACTTGATAAGTTCGAGAAGAGAATTCAATTATTATTGATAGATCGATGCCAATTATTTCGGCTAAGATCGAGAAGTAAATAGAATTTGAAATCACAATATTTCGTTGTTAAATCAAAATCTTGATTCTGAGACTGAGAAGAACAACCTTTTATAAAAAGGGAATATCATTAAATCGTATATTCGATCATCATGCATGCTTGACTTAAATATTATGCATAATATAGGGTATAATAAGTTCGATCACTTGTTATACTTGCAAGAGGGTATGATTTAATCTTTACTGTTATCTCGATACACTGGGTATATTAAAGTATAACTTTGATAGTTACTCGAGAAGAGAAGTTCAAGATCCAATGGATCGCCAAAGATAAATCGGAAAACATTCCACTTTGATATTTCGTAGAATTGATTCTTGATTATTCATTAGAATATCGTAGAAACTTTGAAAGCGTTGTACTCTTTCATCATTGAATTATTGTGTTGATTAGAAAACGAGAAGACTTGTTATTGAATAACAATTTGTTCAGCTATTTCAAAGTTCCCCGAACTTTGGTTTCATTCTATCAAAAAATAGATAGTCGGTGATTTGAATACTTATACATTTATTGTATGTATTAACTTCATGGGCAAATTTGTTGCTCACCCTTGCTAAATAAGACATTTCAATTTAGGGACTTAAGTTGCAGGAGGTGTTGTGAAGCAGAACAAAGGCAAAGGCGTAGTTATAAATTAGTTATGTTAAACATATTTAATATGTTGTATTGTAAACCCTTTTTGTATATCTAAAGGGTATGTTTGTAATGTTAAGGTTAGAGAACCTGGGTAATGTATTATTAAACTCTGATAAAAACTTCTGTAAGTTACTATCTATATATTATGGGTAGTTAAATGTTATTTATATTTGGATCGTGAACACCAAACTCGGGGGTCAGGTAACCCGGATTTGGGGGTGTCACAATTTTGATTTAACAACGAAATACTGTGATTTTAATTTCTAATTACTTCTCAATCCAGCCGAAATAATTAGCATCGATCTGTCAATAATAATTGAATTCTCTTCTCGAACCTATCAAATTCTAACAAATGTTCGTCTAGTCCAGAATAATTGGCTAAGACATTTCTCAACATAATTTGACAATAAACAGGAATTATCTGTACTGTCAATACTAGCTTCTACGGATATGGATATCCAACAACAGTTATTCTACGAATGTATATTTTCCGAATCAGTAATTCAATTTGAATTATTAAACATGCACTAACTACGAATAATCAACAATAAATTCTTGGTCGTGGTATGATCAACAATAATCAACCACTACAATATTTAAACAATATTAATGTAACGCCCCAGAAAAAAATTAGATTTTTGAGAATTAAATTTTTATTTAATTATGTGTATTAAATAAATGTAATTGATTATTTATGGGAGTAACCTAATTGAAGGTCGTTCTATGACCTAAACATATCAGACCGTCGTAGTATTTTGGCTACGAGGTAGAATTAAAGTGTTTGAATTTCCAAGACGAAAACAAAAGCTTTCCGAGAAATTTCCTGAAAACATTATTCACTCATTTCTGCTCGGGAATTATTTTTGAACTTCCGAGAAATACGTAACGATAGAATATCGAGGTGAGATGAAATATCCAATAATATTTCAGTTATGGAAAACACAGTTTTTCACCTGCGGACTTAAAACCTAACGATTAGGGAAAGTGAATTCCGAGAAGAAATAAAATGAGTATAATAAATTAAAGTGATGATCGTATAATACGTAGGTATTGTACGAAGTAATGAATACGAGTATGATACGAGGTATTATACAAGTATGTATGAATGATAATATATCGTATATGATGAATAAGTATACGAGTTAGAATACGAGAATTATACGTAAAATATATGTTATAAGGCTTTAAGCCAATTGTGAATAGACTTGTGGATTATGTGAGATGTATAAGTCAAATATGAAAGTCCAATAGAATTAATGAACAAGCCCAAGTTTTTTTTTAAATGAAATCCCGATGGATAAGTTAAGATTAATTAAGTTAAAGGCCCAAATTATGAACTAATGGGTTATTGGATGGTTTAAAACCATGGATGACCCAAAGTGGTGGCCAAGTAAAGTAACTTAATGGCTAAGTGTTGTATTGGCCAAGTAATTACAGTGATGAGCAAGTAATGGATAAGTTAGATGATTAACAAGTAAACTTAAAAGCTAAGTATGTGTGGTGAGCAAACAAAGTGCTTATAAGTGATGAGCAAGTAGACTTAAGGGCTAAACAAAGGACAAGATAAGTGGTGAGCAAGCAAATAATGTGGAGGCCATGTTAACTTAATGCTTAAGCTAGGAATAGTAAGGACGTGGATGGATTAATGACCCTTATGCCCTAACTTTGGTTTTCCTATAAATAGCAAGCTTGGATTCATTTTTGTTGGTTGTTCATTTCCTCCAACACCTTACAACTTATAAGTTGAGAACTTATGTGCTTGAGAGAAAAAGCTAGAAAGTTAGACTTTGAAATTCAAGAAGCAAGAAGAAGATTAAAGTATTAGCAAGTGATCATCAAAGGGTAAGCAATCTTGAACCATGATTTTCTTTCTCTTGCATTGTTAGAGAAGTAGGTAGTGGTAGAACATGTATGCTAAGGAATGATAAGAATGATAAATCAATGTACTTAAGCCGTGTAAGTCATGAATAAGTAATTCAAACCTAAATAAGTTATGAACTCATGAGGAACCTATATGAACTTCTCATATGTTTTCCTTAATAAGATGATATGATAATAAGAAGCAAGGATGGTGGTTAAAAGATTTAGATCATGATAAGTCATGAGAAAAGAATTCATAAGTAATTTATATTTTTATAAGTTACAAACTCGCAAAGAACAAGTAATAACTTATCATGATTATAAGTTAATGAAGTATGTATATTAAGATGTTAGTATGATGGAATGAATCCATTTGAAACGAAGAACAAATCTTAAGTAACGAAGTTTTGCCGGAATTTACACGATTGGACGATAATCGTCGAATTCGCAAAATTCTCGTAATGAAAGTCGAATTTTAATATTGAGCTTGGAAACATTGATTTTCAATGGAAACAAGTTTTATTTGGCATTATAGAGTTGCAGACTCGAAAATGATTAAATTCCGACTTAGAATGAAGAAACGAGCATTGAACGTTCACGAACGTTTACCGTTTTCGTTAAAAATGGACTAATAGGTGAATTTTTAGTTAACGAAGTCAAATAGATAAAATTCTTGCATGAACACGTAGAATATGTAATTTGTGAACCGTAGGCTCTTGAACGAGCCAAATCGGACTTATAACGAAGAAGCTATGAGTCCGGGAATCTCACCAAAAAAGAAAATCATCAAAATTTTTCAGGTCTTGAGAAACCTTGGCCGCGCCACCACCAAGGCAAAGTAAGTCACTTGACATGTTGAGCATGGCATGGGATGAAGCTATGACCTCTTTGGAGTTTCGCGCGCATGGTGATGACTAATAGTGAAGGGTATGGCGTTGCAGCGCCATGACCGAGTTCTAGGAACATGAAATACATGAAAGTGTTAGAAACAAAAAGTGGCAAGAAGAAGCCAAAGACTAAATCAAGCATAAATGGAAATGTTTTGAATGTAAAGTAAAAGAGAAGTGAAAAAAAGAGTAAATTAAATCTTTAGTTAACTTAATGCAACATTAGTAAGGATGTTATAAACCTTAAGTGTAACACTAAAGGTTGAAGATAAGTAATTGAACATAAATCACTTCAAAAAAATGGAGCTTCAGCAGCAACCGATTTTTCGTTGCTAAAGGTGCAAAATTTCGTTGCAAAAGGGATTTGGCAACGACTTTACTGTCGTTGCGTCTTTCGTTGCGCAATGAGCGTTGCTAATTGTTCCACAATGAACGTATTTTTTTCGTTGCCAAAAGTAATACATTTTGCAACGAAATTTTACTTTCGTATAGAGATATCGATCCTTTAGCAAAAAAAATGTATTGTTGCAGAATAATTAAAATTTGTTGCTAAAAACCCCATTTCGTTGCAAAAGCTTGCTAATTGGCAACGAAATGAACTCTTTTTTTTTTTGCAACGACCATGCATTTTCGTTGCAATTGACACCATTTTGCAACGATATTTTTCATTGCGATGAAATTATGAAAATTGTTGCCTAAAGCTTGCTTTAGATTCTATGAATGTAAACTTTTTTAGCAACGATTTTCGTTCTTGATTATATTATTTGGCAACGACATTATCTTTGAATCAAAGAAGCGAAAATGTTTATTGGCGATTATTTTTCAATATAACGAAAGTCATCGATTAGCAACGACATTATATGTTGTCGTTTCTTTATATGTGCAACGAAAGTTGATATGATTTGCAACGATAAAAAATGTTACCTTTTATTTTAATATTAGCAACAATATCCTCTCCGTTGTTATTAAATTAATTTTTCGTTGCCAAATATTATATTTTTAATGCCATTAGCAACAAAAATTTGTTACTTAATGTATAAAAAATTGTTGCTATATTTAAACTTGTTCAATGCTTTGGTAACAAATTATATTGTTGCCAAATCATAATTTGACATTTTTTGTGTACCTGGCTGGCTCAATGTCCCCATAGCAAATAATGTCAAAAATATAAAAAACTGAAATATTATTAACTTAATAAAATCATCCACTACATAATCATTCATTATCTTTACAATTAACCATCTAAAACTACCATAGTTCTTCAATCAAAGTATATATCTACATATAGAGAGAGTACACTTCATAATTTCGTCCCTTGTCTTCCGTAAACGTAGCACAGAAATTCATCATTTAAAAGATGCAATGCAGTATTGAAGGAGGTAGCTATTTCATGATCATTATCAACATCAACATCAACATCATCATGTAAGTACCAAACCTGCAATTATGCTTCAAAAAGTTGTTTAACTGTAATAAAATTTTACTCTAGATATTTGAGTGCTAAACTTTGAAATCTATTACTTTGACTGAACTCCAACTTACAGGGAAAAGGGGTGGGGGAGTGAAAGCATGAAAATAGAAGTTATAAGGTTTTAGAATTTCTTAGGCTAGAATGAGTCTTTAGTTGTGCCTTCCAATTGTTCATAGGGGACATAAATGTTGAATATAGCAAAATCTCATATATACATTTTTTTAATTTGATATTCAATAAAGTTATGCTATTTTGTTTAACAAAAAGATTTACATTTTATCCCCATAGAATACCACAATGTGAACCGTGTAATATGATCTGTATGAATTGGCATACGAGATAAACAGAAGACAACAATGAAGTGAAGAAACAAGGGGTAAAAGTACCTTCTGTTATGGAGAACATGGGGGAGCTGGTTGTGTCCTCTTTTGAATTGGATTTAACCACATCATATGAGCTTGGTTCTAAATTTGCAGGTCTTGTTGTAGGTTCAAGTTCACGTTTACGGTGAGAAGTACTTTCGTAAGTTGTTATAAGTTCATGATTGCTGCAAGCAAGGTCTGTAAAGGGAGATATGCTGCAACAAGCATTGGACCTCCCCTTTCAACAACCCATATCTGAATGGAAAAGGAAAGCCTCGAAGCCACCATCCCCTGCAAGCACGACTCATTATTATTACAATTGCAATTTTCAATCTTGATGAATGCTATTAATATCATACATAAACTAAAAAAGAAAGGTAAGAACACCAGTCAAGAATAAAAAAAAAATACCTACCGCGTAAAGAAGACACAGGAGTTCATTTTGGGAATGAATTTTCCAAGCTTGGGGGTCTCTCTCAGAAAATGCTGCAAGAGCTAAAAACTGCAAGATAGCAAAAAAGGTGTAATAGGCTATGGAAAGGCGAGCAGGATAGATCTTCACCACTGGGGCTTGTAACAAAATCCAACTGGCCCAACATATGCAGTGAACTATAAGAGATATACAACCTAATGTCCAGTTCTTCATCTTCTCAGAATCTCCCAGTGAAATCATTGATTCATCCGATTGGTGTGGAGGAGAATCTGGAACATATATGATTGGTCCTCGGTAAAGGGTTATGATCAAAGCTCCGGACACACAAGAGAGAGTTCCAAGCTATAAATATCGGATTTTAGAGTCAAATTTATACCTCTAAACGTTCACAACTACAACAACGAGCTGTGTTGTCATGCTCATGTGAAGGACAGTATTTCTGGGACCAAAATGGGTGGCACCTATACTCAATCAGACCAGCTCCATTTGTTGGGATCTGCAAAAAGAAAATTAAAAAAAAATAGTAGGACATAAGTACAAGAAAGACCTCAATCACTACCATTTCACGTTAAAATCAATATAAGATCTCGATTATTTATGGTCCCATCTAAGTTTATTTGATAATTCATTTCCCGCCTTACCAACTTGAACTATTTTTATAAATAGCAGAAAATGAAATTATTCCTTTCATAGTCATACTAATATATCAGAAAGAGTAAGCAGCACTCCACTTGCTGACAAAAAATTTTCATAGCACACAGTTATCCTAACTTTCCTACTAACAGAATTATTTAGATGTCATATGTGCCAAATGAATCAATTTGAAGAAGTTCTAAGTCCATTTTGATATCAAGATTCCCCAACAGCAGTTCCTTAAAAAAGTTCAGTTATAAAATCACTTTGTCCTTACAAATTGGTGGCAAACTTCACATTTGGGATGGGTCAACTCTTTGAAGCAGGACTTGTGATATGCATCCTTCCCTGACAAGGAAAACTTGAATCAACAGAAAAAACCAATAAGAGACATCAAAAAGATCGAACAGCATTACCTATTTTAACATAACTGCATTAACAACCCAGCAGCAGAAGCTGAAGAGCCAGAAGTAGCACTGCCAAAATAGGCCAGCCCAGCACTTAGCAGCATCAAGAGAAGCACAACCAGCCCCAAAAGCCAAACTGCTTCACCTGCTCAGCTACTGTAGCATTACAACAGACCACAAACGCTGCAGTAGTATTAAAACCCCAGCTGAGCCAAACAGTCATCAACCAAGCAGCACATGCAGGCAGGCCCGGCAGGCAGACCCAACAAACAAAACTCAGCTCAGCAGCTAGCAGGCAAAGACAATAAACTAGCAGCAGGCTAAGACAATAAACCAGCAGCAGCATACGAGTCAAACTGGCAATAAATGGCATGAATTCTGTTTGAGGCTGCAACATGCCAAAGTAGAACCCAGCAGCTAGCAGCACAGACTCCACCAACTGCACTGACTGCAGCTACACAGAACCAACAACAGCAGACCCAACAAACGAAAGGAGGCCTAGACAAGATTAAAGCACAGCAACCAAAAAAATTCCATCATCAGCTGCATAGGCAGTCCACAAGGAAGCCACTGCTGTAAGAGCAGAAAGAGACCAGCAAGAACAGAACTAGCACCCAACCACAACAGCAGCAGCCCCAGAACCAGGTCAGAGTATGTAGACCCCATAACTCCTAAACTGCTATATCTACTGCAGATCAAAATAAAACAGCATCCCAGCCCCATGCAACAGTAAGTCAGCATACATACAATGAAGACCACGAATACGATGCAACCATACAAACATGTAGCAGTGAAAGCCAAACTCCCAATTGCAGAAGTAGAAGATAGTAGAGCCTATAAGTAGAATAGGAGACAGTAAGATGGATTGAGATTACAATACAAGATGATGGAAACAAGCCTTAGATTTAAGTTTTTGAATATTCTTTTAGTGTTCTGATGTGACATTAGATGTTTAACGGCTGGAACTTACTGATTTATATAACTCATGTTATTTTTTTCTCATTCTAGTTATAGACTTATTTAATCCTTGAAATATTCTATCTTTAAGACATTGTGACATTCCTGGTATGGTTATATTATTAATACCTTGAAACAAAGAAATTATATGACCAATGGCATGATTATATAAAACCCATCTGAAAATGAAACTACAAAAATTGGAACTCGTGTAATGATCAAGTTTCTTATATAACTTTTTCTTTTTTCTGGATACAGGATACAATACAAGCCTCCGGTTCTCAGAATCAACCAAAAAGAAGAAATATTCAAACATAATTACAAACAAGATCTAAGTTAGAATGTGCTGATTCAACACAAAACATTAGAAGAAAATGAATTCATGTCATCAAAGTTATCTAGAACAACATAGATCTAATTGTGTGCAGCTCAGATCTATTATAGACAAATTCAAAAACTAATTGAAGATTCGAAAGTAAATTCACGTAGGAGAATTTGATCAAAATACGAGAAGCTAAGTAGAAAATTGAAAGCAATAGAACTACAGAAATCGAAGAGGGAGAATGATTGGATTTAGTTACCATGGATTCGATAGCGAGCAATAGCCAAAGATCTGAAAGGGGATGCCGGTAGATGGAGAAAAATAAGAGGGGATCAGATTCTTAACTGTTTTTGTTCGTTGACTCGAATTCTAATGTGTACTATTACGCCTAAATTCCATGGCGTGGACTAAGAGGACTGGTATGTATTTAATCAACGCCTCAATTTAGGCAACTGCGAATGGTACTGAGAATGGTTTAGGAAAAATTCAAAAGGAATGAAATTTGTACCTTCAATTGGTTAATAATGGAAGAGGAAGGAGAGAACGACCCACCTTCAAAGATAAAACCACCCCACCATCGCAACAACTACGATCTCTGATCTCAATTGCCAGATCCGCTCCAAAATAGTCCAACTCTCCAACTTCCCGCCACCATTTTCCATCTCCAATCCACGATCCTCCTCTAATCCACGATCCTCCTCCTTGTCTCTTCAAAGAACATTAAGAAGAAGATCTAGATCTAGATCTAAATAATTTTTTTGATTTACAGCAAAAGATAAAAGTTATATAATTATAACTATAAGTCTATAATTAGAATGAAAAAATAATAAATTTTAAAATAAAATTTATTAATAAATAAATGTTAATTTTATTATTTTTAATAAATATAATGATTAATATTTTAAATTATAATTCGAATAAGTTTTATCATTTTTAAAATATTTAATTTTAAAATGAATACTTTAATTATAACTATAGCTAGAATAAGAAAAAGAATAATGAGTTTAAAAGTATAGTATTTATGAATGAATGTTAATTTATTTATTTTTAATAAATACAATAATCAATAATCTAAATTACAATTCAAATAACTTTTAATCATTTTTTGAAATTCTAAATTTTAATTTTAAAATGAATGCTCTAATTACAATTATAAATAAAATAAGAAAAAAATAATGAATTTTAAAGTATAGTTCATTAATTCTAAATTAATTGAACTCAACACATTTTAATAATAAGATTATATTATCTATTGTTATCGCCTCCTGTTATCGTAAGTAAATTTTGAAAGTACAAAATTTATAATAAACTAATACACACACACATATATATATATATATACACACACACACAGCCGATCCAGTCCGGGAGTCTGGATTGGAGTAAAAGACGGACCAATTTTTTTTTTGTCTTTTTTGCTTTTTTTTTAAAATAATTAAAAAAATAATTAATATTTTATGGGGCGAAATTTTTCCATGTGTGTTTTGGGCGTGATTTGGATACCTATACTAAAAAATATATATACATGCAAGACAGACTATACATACATGTTTTGTTATACGTACCCAAATCGCACCCAAAACATTGTATTATGAAAAAATTTCTATTCCATAAAATATTAATTATTTTTTTTAGTTGTTTTAAAAAAAAAGCAAAAAAAAAAATATCCGAACGGGACTAAAATCTGGGCGTCCGAACTTGAACTGCATTTATATATATATATATTTATATTCTCAACCATTAATTATATTGATCAATGATGAAAAATGATGGAGATGATATGATGGTTGTTGGAATAGTACTCCTAACAACCATATATATATATATATATATATATATATATACACTTTAAAATTTGCAATATTTATAATATTATAGATTCAAAAGTTTACACTGAATATTTAATTATTTTTTTTCAAAATTATATTGTCTATTGCTCCCGCCTCTTGACATCGCAATTAAGTTTTTTAAGTAAAAAAATTGTAACAAGTTAATAATTATAGTTTGGTAAGTTAATATGTACAACAATATGATCATACACAACTGTGTATAATTAATTTGTGCATAGTCTGTCAAAACTATATCGTTTTGGCAGATTTTATTTTATTTATTAAAAAAACAGCTTCTCTCCTCCCAAATCAGAAATCAGAAATCAAAAACAAATATGCCAAAACGACACAATTTTGAAAGACTGGGCACAAATAGAATATGCACGGCTATATATATATGGGCCCCCATTCTTGGTAATCGGTTGTCACGGGTACTATTTCAACAACAACAACAACAACAACAACAACAACAACAACAACATAATAATAATAATAATAATAATAATAATAATAATAATAATAATAATAATAATAATAATAATAATAATAATAATAACAACAACAACAATAACAGTAATAATTAATTATCATATTATCATATTTACATATTTACATCATATTTACATCATAACGTACATATTATATCAATTATACTAAATGATGTAAATATGTAAATATGATAATATGTTATGTTATGATGTAAATATGTTATGATTTTAGTATTTTAATGATGTAATTTGAATTTTTGTTATTTTGATTAATTAGCAAAATAGTTTGAATTATAGAAATTTAGTATTTTTTAATTTGATTTTTTTTGTATTTTTTAATTAGTATTTTTTTAATTAGTATTTTTAGTATTTGATGTAAATATGTAATTAGTATTTTAGTGTAAGATGTAAGTGACTTTTAGTATTTTGATATGTTATACAACTATGGTAAAATTTTAGTATTTTGACATGTTATACAACTATGGTAAAATTTTAGTATTTGAGTAAAATTTTAGTATTTGAGTATTTGAATTTTAGTATTTTGATTAAATGATGTAAATATGTTATGAAGTAAATATGTAAATATGATAATATGATATATTATGATGTAAATGATGTAAATATGTTATAATTTTAGTATTTTAATGATGTAATTTGAATTTTGTTCTTTTGATTAATTAACAAAATAATTTGAATTTTAGTATTTTTTGGATTTTAGTATTTTTTAATTTGATTTTTTTTAGTATTTTTTAATTAGTATTTTAGTATTTGATGTAAATATGTAATTAGTATTTTAGTGTCGGGTATGTGACTTTTGTATTTTAATATGTTATACAACTATGGTAAAATTTTAGTATTTTGATATGTTATACAACTATGGTAAAATTTTAGTATTTGAGTAAAATTTTAGTATTTTAGTATTTGAATTTTAGTATTTTGATTAAATGATGTAAATATGTTATGATGTAAATATGATGTAAATGATGTAAATATGATAATATGTTATGTTATGATGTAAATATGTTATGATTTTAGTATTTTAATGATGTAATTTGAATTTTTGTTCTTTTGATTAATTAACAAAATAATTTGAATTTTAGTATTTTAGTATTTTTTGAATTTTATTATTTTTGAATTTAATTTTTTTAGTATTTTAGATTTTTTTTTTTAGTATTTAGTATTTGATGTAAATATGTTATTAGTATTTTTAGTATTTTAATGTCGGGTAACTAACTTTATAATAAAAGATCCTTATAGCTTAGTTGGTTTGAACATTTGTTTAAGGAGAGTGAGAGGTCTAGAGTTCAATTCTCAAGGACAGTATTATTTTATTTTATTTTTTAAAAAGCCCACGAATTAAGGCCAGAACTTTTTTTTTATTATTAATACTATTATAATTATCTTAATTATTATTATATTATAATAATAATAATTAATAATAATAATAGTAATAGGAATAATAATAGTAATTATAATAATGATTAATAATAACAATAATAATAATAGTAGTAGTTATAATAATAGTAATAGTAATAATAATAATAATTAATTATAATAATTATAATTATAATAATAATAATAATTATTAATATTATATTATTATAATAATATTATTATTATTATATATAATAATAATAATAATAATAATAATAATAATAATAGTAATAATAATAATTATTATAATAATAGTAACAACAATAATAAAAATAATAATAATAATAATAACAACAACAACAACAACAACAACAATAATAATAATAATAGAAATTATAATAATAGTAATAATTATAATTATTATAATAATAAAAATAATAATTATAAGATTAGTAATAATTATTCTAATAATAAAAATTAATAATGATAAATAATAATAATAATAATAATAATAATAATAATAATAATAATAGTAAATATAATAATAATATAATAATAAATAGTAATAGTAATAATAAAAAAAATATAGCACATGAAGCATGAATTTTTTTTAATAATGACTTATAAGTAAAAAAAATTAAAATTTAAGTTATTATCAAACACTAAATAATAACAAATGACTTATAACTTAGTTTAACCAACTTATAAGTCATTGCCAAACACCCTCTAATATAAGATATAAAGAGAAATTAATATTTGATTATAAAAAAAATTACAAGTCAAGAAAAAGGAGAATTTGAAAATGGGAATTAAAAATACTTTACACCATTGGTGAATTTATTATTAACTTTATTATTATTATTATTATTATTATTATAATTTTATTATTATTATTATTATTATTATTATTATTATTATTGTAGTATATAACTTCTTGAGATTATATTAATGGTATGTAGTGAAGGATAAGAAATGAATATATGGGAGAAATCTCATGTTTTGATATAAATATTAATCCTTGCAAGATATAAACAGATAACTTGTGTTGCTATAGCGCTCAAATGACCAAAGTTCCAAATGATAGGTCATAGGTTCGAATATGTTTCACATTTGGATATAATTTTTAAATACTAAATATGAATATTTTTGACAACAATTCGAAGAATCTAGAATATGGTCTTACAAAAACATGTTTATTGGGATTATCTTAATTTAAGGTAACATTTTAATAGTCGTTGCAAAAAGTTGTATAAGATATGCAACGAAAATAAAAATTGTTGCCAATGAATGTGGTCCATATTAGGCAACGAAATATAGCAACAAAAAAATTTTCATTGCCCACGATGAGAAGAAATCAAGTGGTTAGAAAATTTTGCAACGAATTTCTAACGAATTTTGTTTTCAAATTTTGCAACGACTTATGAATTTCGTTGCAAAAAGTGAAAGCCTGACACAATCTGCAACGAAGGACAAGTTTCGTTGCTAAACATACACTTTTAGCAACGACTTATAAAGTTGTTGCTTGAAAAATCGTTGGTAAAGCCCCATTTTTAGCAACAAAAAAACTTTCGTTGCCCATGATAACGGAAAATCAAGTGGCCGAAAATTTTGCAACGAATTTCTAACGAAAATTTTTCCCGCCAATGAATTAGCAACGAAATTTTGCAACGACATATGAATTTTGTTGCAAAAAGTGAAAGCCTGATACAATCTTCAACGAATGACAACTTTTGTTGCTAAACATATACTTTTAGCAACGACTTATAAAGTCGTTGCCTGAAAAATCGTTGCTAAATGCCCATTTTTTTTTGTAGTGAATGATATAAAATAAGTGTACTAAACCAATGACGATCGAGTTTCGATTAATAATAAAGATAGTAAGCCGTGATGAAAGATGATTAAATCAAAACGAGTTGTATTAATGAAATAATTTCACTTAAGTTATAAAAGAGACAGAAGTTGGTAAGAACGAAGTAAAAGAACGACGGCAAGTCGGAACCAATAATAACAAAACTAATATATTATTAGATTGAGAAGAAGGGTAAGATTCATTAGGAACCATGTATATTCATTCATGACCTAATATGGTATGTTATGTGGTTATGTGTTGTAGAGACCGTAAAGACTCAAAAGGAAAAGTAATTATACTGTAGCAGACGCTGAAGGCAAGTTTTTCTTAAACGCTTGTCTAACCTTCGTGTTAGCCAAGTTTTCTGTGATTTATGTTATGAGATGCATTGTGATAACCCGGGATTTCGAATAATTAAAATTTTACGAATAATTTTTTTTATTAATATTACTATTTATTATCAATTTTGCGACAAGTATCTGTGATACGAGTCTAGAGAAGGTCAATTTGTGTATTGACTAATAAATTTAGAATAGAGTTGTGCTTAATAAGATTAGAAACCCTAACCCTAAGTTCGGATAGGGAATCGATAGAAAATATAACTAAAATTATTAAATTGATATGTACGTGTTTGTAATGTATAGAGATTTTTATCAATGATTGATTGGATAAGGTTTAAAATTAATAAACCCTAATCTCAGATTTAGAAAACCAATTGTACAGTTAAAAACCCTAATTATACGCCGATAAACCCTAATTTTATATTCGGGATTTCTAAACCCTAATTAGGCAACCCTAATCCTAATTGGAAGGCCTAATATATTTATTAAACACTAATGTGATTAGGAAAACCTAATTTAATTAGGAAAACCTAATTTTAGTTTCAAAATTTAAATTTTTTAATTTAAAACCCTAATTTAGAAAATCCTAGAAAGTTTATATTTTAAGTTTGGGTTTGTGCAAATTCCAAGTATGCCATTAAAGTTATTTTGCTAATGACCAAAATGCCCTTTTAGTATATTTTAATAGCTAACTTGCAAATCTAGCAAATGTTGGGGTTGGTAACCTACTCCATTGACTTGGTGAGTGTAAAAACCGAGCAAATAAGCCAGCTATTAGATCATGCAATGAATCTAAAGATTATATAAGATAATTAGAGAGAGAATGTTCATTTACTTTGCCATTTTTCTATTTTGATCTCACCAACTCTCTCTCCCTCTCTCACTAAAAGCTCCAAAAATAGCAAGTAGATCAGTCCTAAAAACAGCCCTTGATCAAACAATATCATATTAGGAAGATCAAGATCAAGATTTGAACAAGAAGGTATAAACCCTAAAATCTAATTTGATCTTGTATGCTAAGAAAGTTTTTGTGTTTAACTATTTAGAATCTTGCTAATGGATGTTTTATGAAGATCTATCATGAATCCATAGCATCAAAGTGGGTAAAAACTATGTTTTTCGAAAATTGTTCTTGAGCTCGAAAAGTGGTCTGACAACCTAATGTCAGTGGCCACAGATCATTGCTCGTTTAAGATTTTTCTTGTTTAATGTGTTAGATGTATAGCCTGGTATGAGGTCTTTCATCTTCAAGTGTTGTTATAGCCATCAGATATCTATATTTTCTGTTATTCATGGTCAAAGAGGGTTGACCGAGCATGACCAGTCACTTTTTGGGTAACCTAGAAAATGTAAAACTGGGTCTGACAAGTTCTTTGAAGGTCATGATCTGTCAGATGTTAAGAGATATGATAGTGTTGTTGTAAGCTAGTTATAACCTGCTAGATGAACTTTAAATCCATGCCTTTATATTCCTTAAACAATAAATCAGTTGAATGTAGTGAATGGTCAAACTAACCCATTCGATCACAGAGAGCATTTCTGGAATTTCCAGAAATCGCATGAGCAAGCCCTCTGACAGGGTTTGATTGGATCTTATCTGGTAAATGTGTTATGTTTGGACTGAACTAATATTATGAAGTTGTTCCTTGTCATGTGGGCTAGAAGTATAAACCAAGAACTCACTTGTTTGATGACCAGAACCTAGATATTATCGAGCATCAAAATGGGTACTCGAAACTGCCTGGGTTTCTGGGCAACCTAGAAAACCCAGGAACACGTTGTCAGTGATTTTTGGAGATTTAGATCTCTTTGCTGAGAAGTGTTATGACCAAATTGATAGCTGGATATTGTAGTATTACATATATGCTACAATATCGAAGTCTTAAATTGACCATAACATGATTCGAGAAGATAATAAAATGTGGCCAAACATGCCCTTCCTCGAACGACTTTGTCGGTGTTCTTGAAACGAAACACCTAAGACGACGGAAGTAAAATGTTGCTAAAGACCATTAGAGACGGTTTATTTAATTTTTGAATTTTCGGAAATTATTTAAAATAGAAATAAATTATAAAATTATTAAAATGGTTTTAAAATTATTTTAAATTATGAAAAATAATTGTTAACTAATTGAAATATTTTTCTTTAATATTTATAAATATTTAAATATTAAAGGTATTTTTAATTAGTGTATTAAATAAATTAGAGGAAAATGATTTAATATTATAAAAAATCATTTTAAATAAGAATAATGTATTTAAAAATATTTTGAGTTATAAAATATAACTTTTAATATTTTTAAATAATTTTTATTAATAAATTAATATTAATGATATTAGATTTATTTAATTATTAAATTAAATAAATAAGATAAAAATGATTTTATTGATTTAAAAATCATTTTAAATAAGAATAAAGTGTTAGAAAATATTTTGAATTATAAAATATAATTTTCAATATTTTGGAGAATTTCATTAATAAATTAATACTAATGATATTAGATTTATTTAATTATTATATTAAATAAATGAATTAAAAATGATTTTATTGATTTAAAAATGAGAAAATGGTTTAAAAATATTTTAAGTTATAATTAATGACTTTTAATATTTGGATAATAAGTTCATTAATATTTAGATATTAATGGTGATGATTTAAAAATAATTTTAATTATTTTAAAAATTATTTAAGTAGAATATTGATGATTTAAAATATTTTAAGTTATTAAAAATAACTTTGATATTTTGATGGTATGTTATTAATATTTTATAATAATAAATATTAATAATGATAAGATTATTTGATAATTAAATTATTTTAAAATAGTTTCGATGTTTGAAAAATTATTATAAATTATAATAATTGCTTATAAATTATTAAAAGCTTTCGAAAAATATTATAATTGATAATTGAATTATCTAAATTAATATTGAAGCTTAAAAATTGAATTTAATTGACAATAACTGTATTAATTGTCGGATAGTGTGACCAGAACACCGAGAATGGGCTGAAGTCCAACCAGACCAAACTAGTTAGACTTGTTAAGTGTTTATATAGGTTATAAACACTAATGTGGCTATGTGGTAATGTGTCTAGGAGACAGATTGACTGTGAATTACAGTGTTACGTGTTATGAATTATTGTGCTAATTGTGAGACCGATATTATTGGTTATAGGTCTTTCGAAAGCAGATAAGTATTTTGTGTAGCAGTAATCAACGCGGAAGGTAAGTTTCCTAACTCAACCTTGAGTTATATTTATTCAATTATTATAGTGGTTAATTATTGTTGATTAGACCACATCCAAGAATTTATTGTTGATTATTCGCAGTTAGTGCATGTTTAATAATTCAAATTGAATTACTAATTCAAAAAAATATACATTCGTAGAATAACTTTTGTTGGATATTCATATCGTAGGTAGTTTAGTATCGATGAAGATAGATAATTCCTGTTTATTGTCAAATTATGTTGAGAAATGTCTTAGCTAATTATTTTGGCTAGATGAACATTTGTTAGAACTTGATAGGTTCGAGAAGAGAAGAGAAGAGAATTCAATTATTATTGATAGATCAAAGCCAGTTGTTTCGGCTAGATCGAAAAAAAAACTTGATAGATTTGAGAAGAGAAGTGATTAGATATTGAAATCATTGCGTTTTGTTGTTAAATCAAATTTTGATTCAAAGACTGAGAAGAATAACCTTTTATAAAAAGGGAAAATTTTAGGTCGTATATTCGGCCATTACGCACTGTTAAATATTATGCATAATATAGGGTATAATAAAGCTGATCACTTGTTATACTTGCAGAGGGGTATAATTTAATCTTTATGGTTATCTGATACTCCTGCGTATGTATCAAAGTAAATCTTTGATAGATACCCGAGAAGAGAAGTTCTAGATCCAATGGATCGCTCAGCATAAATCTGGAAAACATTCCACTTTGTTATTGCGTAGAATTGATTCTTGTTTATTCAATAGAATATCGTAGAAACTTTGAAAGTATTGTACTCTTTCATTATCAGATTATTGCGTTGCCTAGAATACGAGAAGACTTGTTATTGATGAACGATTTGTTCAGCTATTTCAAAGTTCCCTGAACTTGGTGTCATTCTATCAAAATAGATCGTCAATTATTCTAATACTTATACATTCATTGTATATCTTAAATTGTGGGGCAAATTTGTTGCTCACCCTTGCTAAATAAAACTTTTCAGCTGGGGACGAAGTTGCAGAAGGTGATGTGAAGAATAGAGGCAAAGGCATAGTGATAAATTAGTTATGATGAATCATATTTATTATATTGTTTGTAAACCCTTTTTGTATATCTAAGGGGTATGTTTGTAATGTTAAGGTTAGCGGACCTGGGACTAATGTATTAACAATCTCTGTTAATGACTTATGTATTACTATTTCTATATGAATGGATAGTTAGATGTTATTATATTGTGGATCGTGAATATCAAACTCGGGGTTCAGGTAACCCGGATTTGGGGGTTTCACAGGTTGGTATCAAAGCTGTAGTGACCAAGGCGTCACAAGTTAGTAGTAGAGCTGTAGGTTATAAACCTTAAGTGGGGTGGGGAAAACCCTAGAATTATAACCATAAGCAAAATCTAGAATACTCATTTAGAGTACTAAGTGAGGGATTGCCGAAATATATCGATAGTGAGATATGTGGACACATAGTGTGAGAAGTTTGTACTAAAGAAGTATTAATCAAGTCAATTAAACTGATGGTAGGATGTCTGGAGAAGATGAAATGAGTGCTGAGATACTAGCGGTTGTTGCACCAGTGCCAGTAGCCGAGGTGCCAGCGCAAAGCCAGTTAGTTGAAGAGGTGGGAAAAGATGAACCTATGATCAATCTGGGGAGCGATCATGACGATTATCCCGAGATGTATCTGAGTGGTGATGAGGAGGCAGAGTCCAAAGAAGCTAAGGTGGAGAAAGAGAATAAGACAAAAGTTGGAGAGAAAGATCAAAAATCTGTAGAAGTCCAAGAACTCCGGAGTAAAGTATTTCTCTTGGAGGAATTATGGAAGACAGAGCGAGCGTTACGCGAAATGACTGAAGAACGGAACGAGATGAAGGCACAGGTGGAGAGGATGAAGACTGAAGGTGGTGGATCGTCTGAAGGAACAATCAAGCAGCAAGAAGGGCAAGAATAAGAGAAAGAGGGACAACGACATCGACAACTCTGAAAAATTCAAACCCGAAGAAGAAGCAAGTCTGCAGCAAGTGTGGAAAGACTCACGTGGGAGAATGCATGATGTGGAAGAACGTGTGCTTCAATTTTAAGCAAGAAAGACATATTTTCCTATATTATCCTAAGCTGAAGGCAACAAGTGTCCCATTGAGAAGAAGACTAGTGAAGGGAGTGGACGATAGATAGCTTAAAGTTAAGCGATAGTATCTTTGGATAGTGTGTGATATTAACGGTTGTAATATCAAGAACGATGTGTGAACATATATAAATATATATGTTTGTATGAGTGAAATCTTTATTTTCTATATGAATATAAGATTAAGATTAATTTTTGAGTTCTTAAAACTCATACTTATGGTAAGTTCATGACTCATAATTATATGAAATGTTTTGAACCCCTCAACGAATGGACGCCAAAGGTCTAACTAGGATAAGTTCATACACTCATATAATTGTGGCAAGTTCATGAACCCCTAGGTGTGGTAAGTTTGATGAACGGGAAATAGTTATGTGTGAATGGAGAATTACGACTTTTGTTTAAAGTTGTGCTGTAAATCCTGATATTATTTAAAGAGGGATAGTGCTATGTGTTATGTACTAAATGTATTGTGTGCTATTTGAATAAATATGCGATTATATGAGGATTTTTTTTCTTATTGTGTTATTAATAAGAATCTGTGTAGAGTAGGAGAATTAATGTAAGATTTTTATCAGATAATGCCGCCAAGGAAGGGAGGTCTAAAGAGAAACATGGAAGAACAATTTTTGAGTCAGAAAGGTGAAAAATAGCGGTGTGATGAATATTTTGTCAAGATCAACGAGTTAGCAAAATTCGCTCCACATCAGGTGGACACTGAGGAGCTTAAAGCACGATGTTTTAGGAACGGATTGAAATCGTTAGTACTCGAGAAGCTGGATGTGCTGCAAATTAGTTCATTTTCAACGTTATTAGAAAAAGCAATTATCGCTGAAGGAGAAATTGAAGCTGTATTAAAGAATAGTCAAGAACAAAGAAATGAGGCTAAAAGAAATAATATGATAGGTTGTAGTGGAGGTAGTGATCTTAATAAACGTAAGAGAGATGATAATGTTAATTTAGGAAATAATCTAAAAGAGCGTAGGAGGAAGGGTACGCCGTGCGTAGTTTGCTAGAAGCATCATCAAGGAGTTTGTTTGAAGAAAAAAGGAGTCTCTTACAACTGTGGTCAAGAGGGACACAGGTCACCCCATTGTCCCAATCCGAAGAAGGTACAAGGTTGTTTTGCATGTGGGTCGACCGATCATCTGGTGCGTGATTGCCCAAAGAAGAAGATGAATAAGGGAACCAGCAGAGGAACGTTATGGATCAAAGAATCAGCTCAGCAGGGAAGACCAACATCATTCACTTTTAGCATGACAGTTCCAAATGCAAAGAAATTTGCCCTTGAAGAGGCTGATGTAGTGTGAGTTCGGTTAGAAAGTCGATTCTGAGAAATCTGAGTTAGATATTGTTGTGATTTGTTTTCTTTTATACGATCCAAGGCACAGGTTAGAATTTGAGACACAAATTAATATTGTGTTGTTAAGAATGAATTGATGATACAACTTTAAAAGATTGTAGAGAATAAGAAAGCTGTGATTCCGAGGATGGAATCCTTTTAAGGAGGGGTGAATGTGATAACCTGGGATTTCGAATAATTAAAATTTTACGAATATTTTTTTTTATTAATATTAATATTGATTATCAATTTTGCGACAAGTATTTGTGATACGAGTCTCGAGAAGGTCAATTTGTGTATTGACTAATAAATTTAGAGTAGAGTTGTGCTTATCAAGATTAGAAACCCTAACCCTAAGTTCGGATAGGGATTCGATAGAAAATATAATTAAAATAATTATATTGATATGTACGTGTTTGTACTGTATAAAGATTTTTATCAATGATTGATCGGATAAGGTTTAAAATTAATAAACTCTAATAAGAGATTAGAAACCCTAATTAATCTCAGATTTAGAAAACCAATTGTACAGTTAAAAACCCTAATTGTACGTCGATAAACCCTAATTTCATATTCGGGATTTCTAAACCTTAATTAGGTAAACATAATCCTAATTGGAAGGCCTAATATATTTATTAAACACTAATGTGATTAGGAAAACCTAATTTAATTAGAAAACCCTAATTTTAGTTTCAAAATTTTAATTTTCTAATTTAAAACCCTAATTTAGAAAATCCAAGAAAGTTAGTATTTTAAAACCTAAGGGTTAAACCCTAAGGGTTTGTACAAATTCCAAGTATGCTATTAAAGTTATTTTGCTAATAACCAAGATGCCCTTTTAGTATATTTTAATAGCTAACTTGCAAATCTAGCAAATGTTGGGGTTGGTAACCAACTCCATTGACTTGATGAGTGTAAAAACCGAGCAAATAAGCCAGCTATCAGATCATGCAATGAATCTAAAGATTATATAAGAGAATTAGAGAGAGAAAGTTCATTTACTTTGCCATTTTTCTATTTTTCTCTCACCAACTCCCTCTCACACTAAAAGCTTCAAAAATAGCAAGTAGATCAGTCCTAAAAACAGCCCTTGATCAAACAATATCAGATTAGGAAGATCAAGATTTGAACAAAAAGGTATAAACCCTAAAATCTAATTTGATCTTGTATGCTAAGAAAGTTTTTGTGTTTAAGTGTTTAGAATCTTGCTAATGGATGTTTTATGAAGATCTATGATGATCTATCATGAATCCATAGCATCAAAGTGGATATAAACTATGTTTTTCAAAAACTGTTCTTGAGCTCGAAAAGTGGTCTGACAACCTAATGTCAATGGCCACAGATCATTGCTCGTTTAAGATTTTTCTTGTTTAATGTGTTGGATCTATAGCCTGGTATGAGGTCTTTCATCTTCAAGTGTTGTTATAGCCATCAGATATCTAGATTTTTTGTTATTCATGGTCAAAGAGGGTTGACCGAGCATGACCAGTCACTTTCTAGGTAACCCGAAAAGTGTAAAACTGGGTCTGACAAGTTCTTTGAAGGTCGTGATCTGTCAGATGTTAAGAGATATGATAGTGTTGTTGTAAGCTAGTTATAGCCTGCTAGATGGACTTTAAATCCATGCCTTTATATTCCTTAAACAATAAATCAGTTGAATGTAGTGAATGGTCAAACTGATCCATTCGATCACAGAGAGGATTTCTGGAATTTCCAGAAATCGCATGAGCAAGCCCTCTGACAGGGTTTGACTGGATCCTATCTGGTAAATGTGTTATGTTTGGACTGAACTAATATTATGAAGTTGTTCCTTATCATTTGGGCTAAAAGTATAAACCAAGAACTCACTATTTTGATGACCAGGACCTAGATATTATTGAGCATCAAATGGGTATTTTGAATCGCACGGGTTTCGGGCAACCTGTAAAACCCCAGAACACGTTGTCAGTGATTTTGGAGATTCAGATCTCCTTGCTGAGAAGTGTTATGACCAAATTGATAACTAGATATTGTAGTATTACATATATGCTACAATATCGAAGTCTTAAATTGACCATAACAAATTCGAGAAGATAATTAAGGCCGGTCAAACATGACCCCTTGAACACTGACTTTGTCAGTGTTCTTGAGCCAAGAACACCTAAGACGACAGAAAATGTCACTAAAGACCATTAGCGACGGTTTATTTAATTTTTGAATTTTTGAATTTCCGAAAATTATTTAAAAATAGAAATAAATTATAAAAATTATTAAAAAGGGTTTTAAAAATTATTTTAAATTATGAAAAATAATTTTTGAACAATTGAAATATTTTTCTTTAATATTTATAATTATTTATATATTAAAGGTATTTAATTTAGTTAATTAGTATATTAAATAAATTAGAGGAAAATGATTTAATATTATGAAAAATCATTTTAAATAAGAATAATGTATTCAAAAATATTTTGAGTTATAAAATATAACTTTTAATATTTTTGAAGAATTTTCATTAATAAATTAATATTAATGATATTAGATTTATTTAATTATTAAATTAAATAAATAAGATAAAATGATTTTATTGATTTAAAAATCATTTTAAATAAGAATAAAGTGATAGAAAAAATTTTGAATTATAAAATATAATTTTCAATATTTTGGAGAATTCTCATTAATAAATTGTCAGGAATAAACATGTGAATGATATTCCTATTTAATATATGATTTGATTATGATATATATATATATATATATGAATATGAATGAATATGCAAGTATGCTTGCATTAAGAAAAACTGTAAAGTCCTTTGATAGATGATAGAAATATATGTACAAGGACTTAGAATGAATTAATCAAATATGTTAGGTTGATCCTACATAAGCAAAATAGCTTTGTAAAGTTCTTAAAAAGAAATGATGTACAAGGACTATAAATATAGAAAGATCAAGCTTGTTAGGTTGATCTTATGATGTAATAGATAAAATTCGATCGTCGAGCACCGCACTGTAAGTCGTGATGCCCGGTTGAGTCATAGTTAACTCGAGAGCTATCGAAATTTGAATAGAAGTATGCAAGATAGTAGATCTCGGAGTTCGTAGACTGCCAGGGGAAACGAAGAAGGATCGTAGTGTATCGAGTAGAGCTTCCTCGGGATCGTAGTGTGCTGAGGAAGTCATGTTCAGAATCGTAGAGACAACCTGCCTATGAGAAGACCGATCATCTGCCGAAGCCAAGACAGAAACGTAGACTACACTCAGAGTCGTAGAGTCTACTAATGCCGAAGCCAAGTCAAGGATTGTAGATCACACTCTGAGTTCGTAGAGCCTATTGATTACATGCATAGATTGTAGTCAAGCAAGATCAGATGAAGACAACAAGCACAAGGCAGAAATCGTAGTGTCAAGATCTGATCTCGGGATCATAGTGTCTGCACAAGCCAAAGTTGAATCATAGAGTGCAGAACTACGACCTAAGCAGAAGTGCTCACAATGCCAAGACAAAATCGTAGAGCATATACAGTTCTCAACGAATGAGCACTCCCAGAATATCCAAAGGAACGGTGCCTCTAGTTCAAGCTGCAAAGTTACATCCAAGGAAACTAGAGAGCACTCAACGAATAGCATACAAGTTAATAGAAGATCTAAGCACCAACCCAATCAGCATCAAGATTGAGTTGTGAAGCCATTCGAGACGAAGTCTTCCACAAGGAGATCAAAAGAAGACTTCGGTAACTGACTAAGGAAAGTCAGCAAGTGCAGAAGCTGTCAAGTGAACAGAAGATAACGATCTTGGAAGCAACCAAGATCGTAGTGTTTGCCAAACAAAGAAGGGACTGATGGAATGTGAACCGAGATACTTGTTAGCCTCTGAAGAGCAAGGCTAAAGTGATTAAGTGCAGGGTCAGTTCATTAATGATAAGTGAACGGGAGATCACAAGGAGAAAGCAAGCTGGACGCGCCAAAAATCTAAAGTGTCTTGATATTCAGAAGGGGACCAGAGAAAGGGATTAAGCCATCAGTCTCTGAGAACAGTCGAAGAAAACAAAAGTATTGAAGCACTACATAATAGAAGGAAGAGGTGTACTACATTGGAGATCCAATTAACACTCTTCAAGATCGTAGTGTTAACTCTACCAGTCAATGAGCAACACTCAACAAGACACAATGATCAGGTCCTCGAAGACGTGCATCGAATCGAGAGTTCAACATAATTCACGATTGAAGCATTGCAGCAGTTCAATCAATCGAAGGTTGGTATTTGGACAAAGGCTTATTGAGAGCATCGATGCAAAAGGAAAACCTCTGATCGAGAAATCAGAAGGAGATAATAAAGTCTTCAACCTGCCCAAGACAATAAACCGATAACTCGACAGTAGGTGAAATAAAGAGAGCGCAATGTCAGATAAAGTATGACATATCACATCAGCAGTCTACCTCTGTCAACTCGAGATCTGTGAAGATATTTGAATAGCCTTCAGCGGCTACTTTCCAACGAAAGGATTGGGAAGGAGTGTAAATGAGAAAGAGCTTCAAAGATCAAGGGTTGCTGGAGTTGCCAAATTTGGAGATAAGGTGGACTGATCTAAACCATGTGAGATAGTGAGTCCGAAGGCTCACTCTATGATCCACCAAGAACACTCAGAGGACTGACAAAGAGAGAAGTAGAAGTGTGAGTTATACTATGTAGAAGTGAGAGCTCTACTACACGAAGAGTGTTCTGAACTGCCGAGAGAAAGAAGAGCATTATGTCATCTTGATGTCCATTATGGGAAGACTCTAAGTACAATAGAGAAGAGCTCACAGTCATCTTAGCAAGTCCATCATGAGAAGGCATCAAGTATCAAGAAGGGAGATCACAAATGCCATCATGGTGACAAACATGAGAAAGTTTCTATGTACTGAGAAGAAGAACTTACAGACATCTTGGAAACCTATCATGTGCAGCCATCATGTATCTAGAGAAAGATCTTCAAGGCAGTTCATCAAGGGATCATCCGAAGTGGCTGAGTTACCGAAGAAGCTGAGCATCATGCAACACTCAGCTACACTTCAAGGATGATCAAGCCAAGCTGCTAAGGATAGAAGATGTTCAGAGCATGAAGACATCTTAGCATCTCAGCACCGACTCCAACAACAACTCAACAAAGCCAGGGCCTGAGGGGTCCTTATCCGGAGGGACTAAACGAAGTTCCAAGCCTGTTGGGCTTGAAGAGTTCCTAGGAAACTAGAGGAGTTCCAAGGCTGCTGACCTTGAAGAGTTCTTAGTGAACTGAAGTCCCAAGGCTGCGGGTCTTGAAGGAATCTTAGTGATTCAGGGTGCTACCCTTCCTTAGTGGAAATCCTGCTAGTTGAAAGCAGAAGAGTGGATTAGGAGCTTGAGTCTCTGAACAATTTAAAACCCCTTATGTCTTTTACATTATGTCATTTACATTATGTACTATAACTGCTATAACTGCTATGTATGTTTTAACTGCTTACAACTAAACTTACTCTACGAACAATGTATGTATGATTATGAATATATCAATGAAGGGGATCTTTTACTTATTCCGCTGTACTTGAAAAGATTCTTATGTTTGTCATATGTTAATTATGAATAATATAATATAAACCAGAAAAGTATTTGAAATAAGAAGGATCTATTCAACCCCCCCCTTCTAGATCTATTGTGCCCTATGGGAACTAACAATTGGTATCAAAGCAGGTTCTCATGCTATATTCAAAAGCTAATCGCTTTGAGTCTGATCCCAGGCACTAACATTGTTCTAAACTTAGTTTACTAGTAAGTAACTTGTTATATGCAGATGAGCTCATGTTGGAAATATTGTGTATAGGTTAAATGTGTATATACACCTGAAACTGCTCAGATTAGTCCATGGTCTCGATTGTTACATCAACAAGACCAATCCTTGCCTACAGTCAATCTTGTAGTCTGAAGACCAGACGAGAGAGCTCAAGAGACATTAATGACAAAGAGTCAAGCATCCACCAGTCTGAAAAATGAAAAGACCATACATGCAAAGAAATGCTCATCCAGAGAAGAAAGAAACCTGAAATGGGTCATAAGAGCATCACATGCCTAATAAACTTTATGTGAAGTAATCCTTACTGGCGGGTTAGTATGTATGTACAAGCCTATGTTCTAAGTGTTTGACAACACACAGAGCATGATCAGTTCTGCAAGAGGATCTTGCTGATTCATAGAAAATGATCACATCATTGAATCAACTAGATACTCCCAAATCGTAGAGTTGATTCTCACTCTGTGAACACTTAAACATTGTGAACATAACCCAGTAAATGATGAATCCATAATGAGTGCATTATTTAATGTCAAATCCTATGCACACTCACCATACATCTCAAAATGTATTATCTTACGATAGTTGCATGCATGAATATGTTTGTTGGTGATAAATATGATGATTATCCAAATAAGAGGAACAGGGGTTTAGAAAACTAACCGAGCAGAACCCATTTGAGTATGGGTACCAAAAATAGAAATATATTTAAACCTGCAGGTAGTTGGTCAGTCTGATCACACTAAGGAATGATGAAGCAAAAGACTTCAGTCAAGAAGACTCAACCAGCAGAAGGCTAAAGATAATTCAGAGATGATTCTGATAGAGTTCCTATCTGTATCGCCCCCGAAATCCGGTCTATCTTCATACCCGGATTCCGTATGTCACGAGTAACTCATTCATCCACCATACATCATTATATACTGAAATATAACAACATACATTCTGAATTCCCAGGTTCTCGAAACCTTATAATCTCTTTCATTACAAATAACGATAATTACATTATTCCTTTCATCTTACAAGAGTGACTTTTATCCGCCACCAAGGATACATACAGTTCATTAAACTAGTCTATAGTTTAATTTTCTTCTTTCTACATTTCAAGTCTTCACTTGATCTTCTCGCTCATTCACATTCTGAATGGCACTTCATCTGGATATGGTCAGCTTGATCTATACGGGATCCTTAAGTTTTTCTAACATCGTTCGCTGAAAATGTTTTTCATTTAAAGTAAGTGTGGGCATTCAATTTCATAGCAAATCATAACAGTTGAACATACAACTTCAACAGTTTAACATTCCTTTGGAACTTTAATAACCGAACAAAGGTTATGAAGCAGCTTGAACAATAGGAATAATCTCGATTCCTATCATTTTAAAATATTAGTCACATTCACTTTGAAATACTTTCATTCTCTACTATCTTTCATACTCATTCTGCCTGGCTATAATCAATAGCACAGACTTAACAATAACGGTTCATGTATAAACAGAACATTCTTTTATTGAACAGTTCAATCATAGAACAGTTCATCTCACAGAAACACCGAAGTGTTCACATTGTGGCACAAGGCCTCATACGTTCTACCACCTTGCACAAATATCGCACCTTCGCACATAGACAGAACTTCTCAAGTTCAACTTCTGAGAAGTTTAAGAAACTAGCATTCATTTAAAATATGAATGAAGTTAGGAAACTTGCCTACACGATATACTGACTTTTATTTGAATCGCTTCATTCAATCCCTATAACACATAAGGAAATAACAAATACACCAATTAGTCATATACTTGACTTACGCATTGGTTTACTTAACTTTACTTATTAAGGTTCTCATTCTTACAATATAATTTTACGCGACCAACTTTCATTACCAGTTTACGGTTTCATGACATACGGAGATGTCTTACTCAAAACGTTCATCATCTTTGATGATTTACATTCTTATCTTCTTCTTATACTTCTCTAGGACTCAACACACATCGCTTCTCTGCTAGTAGTCCATATGGTACTCTGAGTGGTTTTCCACAAACAACCAACAAACAAGTTCCCGTCTCATCTACACTACCATCACAAATTGAGTTAGATCGGTTTGCCGAGGCCAGTATATACCCTCGCTCTCAAGGAGGAATTGTTTAGCCCGGCTCCATATGTAAACCATCAAAGGTTACGATTGTAACGACTGAGAAATTAGGATCTTATTGTAAAATGATTTTATTAAATTAAATAATAATAAAATCATATTCCATGTGTTATCAAGATGGTTGTCATTGTATAACCTATTGATGTTAGAATGTCGTAGTATTTGAGCTACGTGGATGAATTAAAGTGTTTGAATTTCCAATACGAAAATAAAAGTTTTTCGAGAAATTTTTTGAAAAACACTATTCATCGAGATTCACTCGGGATATAATTTTGAGTTTTCGAGAAATACGTAATGATGGAATAACAAAGTAAGATGGATTATGTAATAAAAATCTAGTTATGGAAAATGTAATTATTCGCTTGTGGACTTAATTTATAAACGTTAAGTAAAGCGAAGTGTTAAGGAATAAGTAATAATTGTATGATACTTGGTATTGTACAAGAGTAAAGAAAATAAGTATAATATGAAGTATTATACGAGTTTGTAGGAAGGATAAAATACCGTATATAAATTATATATGAATTAGAATACAAAAAATAATATATAAACTATATGTATATATATATTAAGGAATGTTAATGGACTTGGAAAGATTGATAAGAGTTAATATAAGTCCAAGTGAATTAAAGGAAGAGGCCCAATAATTGATTAATGAACAAGCTAGTGTTTATTAATGCAAAGTCCAAGGATTTATTTAATCCAAGCCCAAGCTAGAGTCCAATGAATTAATATACCCATGGGGCAAAACCATATTAATATGGTTAATGTGTGATGACCAATATAAGTGGTGATCAAGATAAGTAATGACCAAGTAATGTGGTGACCAAGACTTTGAATTAATGACCAAGTTAAATGAGTAATGACCAAGCAAAGGATGGGTTTTGTGCCTTACAAGTAATGAATAGTAAGGAGGTGGCTTGAGGAGGTGGGATGGTTTAATGACTAAACTACCCTAGCTTTGCAATTTCTATAAATAGAGGAGGCTTACAAGCCATTTTTTGGTTGTTCAAATAAGCTAGACATCACAAAGTGCTTAAGTGTTAGAGAGTTTAAGTCACAAATAAGTTACTTCCATAAGTAAGAAGAAGAAGAAAGCTACCTTACCAAGACTTCGAAAGAGTAAGACTTCTTCTCAATTATCTTCTATCTCTACCATGATAGGATGATAAGAAAAGTTGGACTAAGAAACATGAATGAGTAAGTAATGAACTTAAGCCAATTAAGTTAGTAATAAGTCATTTAAGCTAGCATAAGTTATAAACTTATGTGAAAATAATATGAACTTGTAAGGAGTTTATTAAGAGAAATGATATGAATGTAAAAGAATTTATATGATCATATGTATCGTGTATACCTAAGTTAAGTTATATGTTAAGAACATATAAGAAATGATGTTTAAGAAACTTTAATTGTCATAAGTCAAGAATAATGAAATCTTAAATAGTTTATAAATTGATAAGTTATAAGCTCTTGAACAATAAGTCCAAAATCCAACAATGATCATAAGTTGTTGTATTAAGTATGTTAAGATGTTCACATGATGAATGGAGTTCATTTGAAAGGTTGAACAAATCATAAGAATGAAGAATTGCCGGAATTTGCACGATTGGACGATAAACGTCGAATACGTAAAATTCTCGGAATGGAAGTCAAATTTTGTGTTTGATCACGAGACCATTGTTTTCCAATGGAGACAAGTCATATTTGGAATTTAAGAGTTGCGGACTTGAAAATGACCGGATTCCGACTTAGAACGAAGAAACGAGCGTTGAACGTTCACGAACATTTATTGTTTTCGTTAAAAATGAACCAATAGGTGAATTTTTAGCAAACAAAGTCAAATAGATAAAATTC
This sequence comes from Panax ginseng, assembly GCA_020205605.1. Classification (NCBI taxonomy): domain Eukaryota; kingdom Viridiplantae; phylum Streptophyta; class Magnoliopsida; order Apiales; family Araliaceae; genus Panax; species Panax ginseng. The sequence goes on along the minus strand of CM035138.1, from coordinate 54,849,889 downwards.
TTGAATGATCATGTAGATTACGTAATTTGTGAACCGTAGGCTTTTGAGCGAGCCAATTCGGACTTATAATGAAGAAGTTATGTGTCCGTGAAGTTCACAAAATTCACAAACTGAATTTGGTATCGGTGATGAGAGTTGCACGCATGGCGCCAACCCTAGGTAAAAAGAATGCAAGCATGACGAATGAAAAGAATCGAGCACTGCTGCAAGAGTTCGCCATGGCGTGAACTATAATACATATGGTGGCGCCATAGCGCCATGAACAGACTCAAAAACCTCGGAGAGTGGCGGCAGTCCTGACCCATTAAGTATGGACTCATGGCATGGCCAAGTCCGGACAATGACATTAAGAGCTCGCACATGCAGCGAGATGTAGTAGTATAAAGTCAAGCGCCATGACACAGATCTCGTAACAAAAATAGTAATGAAGGTTTCTAAGTACAAAGAAAAGAAAACCTAATTGATTAAAAGTAAACATAACTTAAGGAAGGGAATATAACATTGTTTAAACTTTGTTAAACCTTAAGGAATGTAATGTAAAGGTTGAGATAACTTAGTCGAATATAAATGCAAGGGTAATGATAAACCGGAACGAATAGTAACTGAATCTAATACACAATTAGATTGAAATGAAGGGTATGATATAGTCATATACATACTTGATTATATGTGACCTAATGTAAGGCATTATGTGATGATGTATTGTAGAGACTTGAACGACTTGAACATAAAGTTAATTTACCGTAGCATACGCTAAAGGCAAGTATTCTAACTCTTGTCTCAGTTCAATCTGAACAAGTTTTTGAGGTTCATGTATTCTTTCGCATGAATTGAGGTATGTTGAAGTTAAAGCCAATTCCTTTGGCTAGACTTGATGTATTGATAATCTATTCATGTATTATGAAATGTTGCTATCTTTTGTCAACTACTTGATATGGTTTTCAAAAAGAAGATGAAATGTTAAACAAATGTTTTGTCGGAAACAGCAGCACGTGAGGTTGCTAAATGCTTAAACGTGCATACGTTTAATGGATGTAGTGTTGATCAACATAGAGTACAATAAAGTCGATCACCTAGAAGTGCTCGTAAGTAATATCGGGCCATGGACTTACTTAGGGTTGTCCTTTTCCAATAAAGAATGAATACCGAGGTCTCGACGGAGTGAATGTTTTACTAAATACTGTTATTATTGTAAAACATTTTGAAAGAAAAGATGAAGTGCTACTTTGAATTATCAATAGTACTTCATAACTATTGTTCAGTTATTGAAGCTATACGATTTGTATGTGTCAAGCATGTTGTTATTAAATTGTTATACTTGCTGAGCTAGTTATGCTCACTCTTGCTTGAACCATATGACTACAGCTAAGACTGAACGTCCCGAAGGATCGAAAAAGGATAAGGGAAAAGCTAAGGTAGATTACTAAGATGTCTTGTAATAGTATAGGTCTATTGTTGTAATTTAACTGATATTATGACAAAGAACCTTTGTAACGGGTATAGAACTTGGGAAATGTAAATATTACTTTAAATATATAGAAGTTATGTTCGTTCTTTGAGACTTTTCAATTGAATGAATGTATGAATGTTGTACAGTATAGCACCATCTGTCAGGTTGCAAGATACCCGAATTTGGGGGTGCTACAATGATTGTACCACAACCTAACTTTCTCTTAACTTATACGAATTATTAAATTATAATGTTCGTTAAGTTAATTTCTTATTCCTTTTGGCTTTTTGGCAAGTAATTGCCATACCTCAGGATTCATTCTTATCCGATTCATATTCGGCTTTCATTAATCTCATTACCGTTCGATACGGCTTTCTTGATACCATTCGTATCTTGCTTACTACATTCATCAACGTCTAAGTCATACAACCAGGGTATACTTAGCACGTTCGTCAAACGCGAATACGATTCACGAGGATCGTTTACGTATTCAACGTTCACGTTGCTCGTCTCTTAATCTATCATTCAACCTTTAGTCAAGGTTTTAATTGCATTCATCGTTATCCATTCCATGAACCCCATGTTCATTATTTTTTTCTTAATGTCGAAGCCATACTGTCCGTTGTATGCTAAGCCTGATCGTTCATCGCAACAACGTTGCGTTCATAGCGTCTATACGCTTTACACTTATCTCTTATTACCATGACATAACATCGGAATGTTATTCATTACCTTCGTCACTCAACATCTAAGGAATCACAATCACAGTATTCCCTCACGTTCGTTCATCGTGACTACGGTTTCCGAATATCGGTTCCGTAACCCGCACCTACATTCTTTGTCTTTTTAATCTCGTTTAATCTTTCCGTTCAACCTTCATTAAAGGTTTAATACACTTGATTGGATGTTACATTACGTGAACTACATGTTCATACTTCTTTCTTGCACATCCTCCGAAGGCGAGAACTAAAATCTCATTTCAGGCATTGCTTCGCTGCCGTACTGCGGTGTCGTGCCTTTCCTTTCCTCTCACGCTGCGGCGTGACCTACTTCTCTCTCCTCTCCTCTCGGAATTTGGCGGCATGGCCATGAAGTCCTTACTTAATAATGGCATGCACTACGCCACACTCGTAAGATTTTACGTCTGCATACATGGCGTGCTGCTGGCACACAAATTGTACTACTGATTCATTGCTGGTGAACTCTTCTGATGTACTCAAAACTATTATTACGCAATGCGGCATCGGCCTTCAAGGCACAACTCGCGTTGCGGCGCCAAGTATGAAACCTAGAAAATTTTCTAAGTCTTTTACAAGCTTGAGACGCCGATTTCGAAATCTCATAACTTCTTCGTTATAACTCGGAACGAGGTCGTTCCAAAGTCATTTTCTTCCTTACTTTACGTACTTTGATTACCCACAGACAGAACTTCGTTCTGAATCCGTTAACATGCCATTCAATTGGCTTAATATTCACTCTTCGTTCATTTTTACGTTATTAACGTTCTTCATTCGTTCGTCTGTAATTCGGTCATCCGAACTCGGAATTCGTTCGTTCTTGAGTCCACGACTCACGTTTTCTACGTTCTCTTACATTCTTATGAAACCCTACACGTTCGGGTTCTTTTACTAACTTTCAAATTCTCGCTCGTCTTTTACGAACTTTTCGCCATAACTTCGTTATAGCTAAGTTTTAATCCGTTCTTCATGAACGTTTCTAACATTCCTAACCAAGCAATAAGCATCTAACTTATATGCAATGGTTTTAAACTTGTCCATCAACAACATTTATACTACGATGGTTTTAAATTTGTCCATCAACAACGTTCTTCGTGTTCTTTGCGTTCTTTGTTCGTTCTTCATTTTTAATCAATATTTTGGATTACGATTTCACTTTTTCTTGGAATTTGATATTATAGAACACCATTCCTTACTTAATTCACCTACTCGTTCATAATATTCATTCGGATCGCTCAAAATCCTCACGAATCTTATACTTGCTTAAGAAATTTATAAACTAAATTTCTTATTTCTTATTTCTGATTTTCTCATGATTTCAACCATATGAAATCATTCTCAATATCTTTTAATCCTTATTCTCATTAAGTTATGTTTTAAACATAGAAACTTAAAGAAAATTATTAGAAGAACTAGGGTTCGGATTACCGTTCTTCTTTATTTCTCTTCCGTTATACAAAGTCGGCAATTCGCTAGCTTTTCTATTTCACGATCACGTTTGATCCGAGCATTCATGCTCACGCTCTTCCTCTTCCTCTTCATCCGAGTTCTCTCTCTCTCTCTCAAGTTCTAGGATTTTCAAAATCCTAGAAAATGAAATTCTAGGTTTCTATTTATAGAAAACCAAAGCTAGGGGCAAAATAGTCATTTCGCCCCTAAAGTTACTATTCCCATCTCCTCTTCAACTTAGCCACCAAGTTAACTTGGCCACCACCCTTACTTGGTGGCCAAGTGGACGCCCCTTATGCCCATGGGTCATCCCCATGGGTTGCCCCATGGGTTTTACCCCATGGGTTTTACCCCATGGGTTTTACCCATCTGGTGACTCATCGGTTCGATCCGCGGTTAATTTATTTGGATCGGGCTTAATCTTAATTCTTCTTGGGCCTAACTTGGGCTTAACTTCACAAATCATTGGGCTTGACATAATCCAAGTCCAATTGGATTCTACAAAAGTCTATGAACAGAAAGTCCATTAAGACTAATCGTATTCTACGCATTCCTTTCTCGTAATCTCTTCGTATTTAACTCGTACGATATTCGTATTATACGTCATACTATTCTTCTTTCTATACTCGTATAATAACTCATATCATACTCGTATTTCTCACGCATAATAACCCTAGTTATTATACGTACTCATTACATTCGCGGAACTCACTTTTCCTAACCCTTAGGTTTTGAGTCCGCAGGCGAAAACTTCGTTTTTGCCATAACTGAAATATTATTGAATATTCCATCACGTCTCAAGATTTCACGAAATCAATAACTTCTCAAAATTTCAAAATAAATCTCCGAGCAGAAACGGGTGAATAGTGCATATTTTCGTCTTTTTCTCCGAAAATATTTTTGTTCCCGGAAAACTTTCATTTTCATCTTGAAATTTCTTACTCGTTAAATCTAGCTCGTAGCCAGAATCCTCCCGACTTATAATCGTCATAGGTTATAGAACGATTAATAAACACATAGCACAGAATAGTATTAATAAAAATTCCTTTTATTAATAACTAATTCTTTAAACCTAAATTCTGGATAATCCAAAATTCTGGGTTGTTACATTCTTTCCTCCTTATAAAAATTCCGTCCTCGGAATTTCTTAAACCCAACCCTTACCCGGGTCATCATATTCTTCCCTTCTTCACAGAATTTCGTCCTCGAAATTTCTAGCTTACCCTTCTTCTCAACTTCTCTTCAAAGAAGTTATTATCTTTCAAACATTCCCTACCCTTCATAACTTATCAAGAATCATGAAGTGAAATGAATAAATAGGAATATAAAGATTCCTTTAAAACATTTCATTCTTTTGCTGAGGGGTCAAATTGACCATGAACTCTTATTAGGTTAAACAGCATGACGCCGTAACCTTTCTTTCCACGGTCAGTTTACAATCACCAAGAAGGTAAACTACCTCTTCCATACGTAGGTGATCAGCCTATCGTATAACCCCATTTCAGGGTATGTTCACCTCAGACTTAATCATTAGAATCCGCACCAAAACAATTTGGTTTGGCATAGCTCCTCAAAGAAAACTCGATTTTCTTTTAATCATGACTTATCATTCGTCTTAGCCAAATCAAATAGCCTCGACCATACCAATGAATTGGACATCAATTGGAAACATTCGTCTAGTCAACTCACTTGACATCGACTACTTCTTTAAATTCTTTTGCAATACATCAAAACGTTTTATGACGTCATGATACCGCACTTTTCATAGTACGTTGAGGACTTCGTCAGTTTATGACTTCGTCCTTATACATCATACCATAGCAGGTTGTTGATCCTCTGTTCAAATTCCATACAAGGTTTAATTGCATTAATAACTCCATCCTTTTACCATCCTCGCATCAAATGCACTGATGATATAAAATTCATTTTGATATTTCAAATCAATTTTTGTCTAGCCGAAACAATTAACATAGACATACCAAGAATAGGTCCATTAAAATCCACCAATTCCAAAAGTCGAACCCATTCTTTCATTTTTTCCAAAACGCGCACATTAGCACGATTTCAAGAAATTTCGAAATCTAGCATAGCTAGATGACTTGGAATATCTTATTCTTCATCTTTCGATATTGTCTTACTGTGACAATACTTAATCTTCTCTAGCACCTTCAATGCTAAGTCTACTGAAAATACTTCGTTTTCAGTCTAAACATTCTTATTTCTTAGTACAGTCCATCAACTTACCACACATTATGAGTTCAGAAACTTTCCACAATAATATGAGTTTAAGAACATCCAGACAGACCTTAGGCGTCCATTCGCTGAGTCATTCAAAAACATACCATATTATTATGAGTCACGAACTTACCATAAGTATAAGTTTTAAGAACTCGCACCTAATCTTATCATTCTCTACCTACCAAGTATATACATGAGAAAAGATTCACCTTCTCGTCATATATATCTTGATAGCGCGACCAATTTCAATGATTATCACTATAATAAACTGAGTGGTTGTTACACCAAGCACAAACCTCTGCCCATACAAAGATTCATACAACTCAGCTATCACATGAGTCCTCAATTAAAATTTTACAACTTCTAACTCTCTCTTTACTTAATACGAATTTTCTTTAATTCGTATATTATCCTTTACAACTCAATTTGAGTTCTTCTTCCCTTACTACTTTGTAGTACCATTCATTCATAGCATTAGCTATAAATCATTTATCGTTTAATAGTTCATCTGTTACTACGATTTACTATGATCACGTGGTGATCTTCTTATCCTTCTCTTTACGATTATAGTCTTAGGTACTCATACCTAAGGTTTATAACCTATCACTCGATACCAACTTTAGCACGCCCAAATCCGGTCTATCTTCACACCCGGATTTAAAGACGTCATCCTGAGTACATCATTCATCCACCATACATCATTATATACTGAAATATAACAACATACATTCTGAATTCCCAGGTTCTCGAAACCTTATAATCTCTTTCATTACAAATAACGATAATTACATTATTCCTTTCATCTTACAAGAGTGACTTTTATCCGCCACCAAGGATACATATAGTTCATTAAACTAGTCTATAGTTTAATTTTCTTCTTTCTACATTTCAAGTCTTCACTTGATCTTCTCGCTCATTCACATTCTGAATGGCACTTCATCTGGATACGGTCAGCTTGATCTATACGGGATCCTTAAGTTTTTCTAACATCGTTCGCTGAAAATGTTTTTCATTTAAAGTAAGTGTGGGCATTCAATTTCCCAGCAAGTCATAACAGTTGAACATACAACTTCAACAGTTTAACATTCCTTTGGAACTTTAATAACCGAACAAAGGTTATGAAGCAGCTTGAACAATAGGAATAATCTCGATTCCTATCATTTTAAAACATTAGTCGCATTCACTTTGAAATACTTTCATTCTCTACTATCTTTCATACTCATTTTGTCTGGCTAGAATCAATAGCACAGACTTAACAATAACGGTTCATGTATAAACAGAACATTCTTTTATTGAGCAGTTCAATCATAGAAACAGTTCATCTCACGTAAACACCAAAGTGTTCACATATCAGGGCACAAGGCCTCATACGTTCTACCACCTTGCACAAATATCGCACCTTCGCACATGACGAACTTCTCAAGTTCAACTTCCGAGAAGTTTAAGAAACTAGCATTCATTTAAAATATGAATGAAGTTAGGAAACTTGCCTTACACGACAATTTACTGACTACTATTTGAAGCGCTCATTCAATCCCTATAACACATAAGGAAATAACAAATACACCAATTAGTCATATACTTGACTTACGCATTGGTTTACTTAACTGTACTTATTAAGGTTCGCATTCTTACAATATAATTTTACGCGACCAACTTTCATTACCAGTTTACGGTTTCATGACATACGGAGATGTCTTACTCAAAACGTTCATCATCTTTGATGATTTACATTCTTATCTTCTTCTTATACTTCTCTAGGACTCAACACACATCGCTTCTCTGCTAGTAGTCCATATGGTACTCTGAGTGGTTTCCCACAAACAACCAACAAACAAGTTCCCGTCTCATCTACACTACCATCACAGTGAGTTAGATCGGTTGCCAGTTTCGTATATACCCTCGCTCTCTGAAGGAATTGTTTAGCCCAGCTCCCATATGTAAACCATCAAAGGTTACGATTGTAACGACTGAGAAATTAGGATCTTATTGTAAAATGATTTTATTAAATTAAATAATAATAAAATCATATTCCATGTGTTATCAAGATGGTTGTCATTGTATAACCTATTGATGTTAGAATGTCGTAGTATTTGAGCTACGTGGATGAATTAAAGTGTTTGAATTTCCAATACAAAAATAAAAGTTTTTCGAGAAATTTTCTGAAAAACACTATTCATCGGGATTCACTCGGGATATAATTTTGAGTTTCCGAGAAATACGTAATGATGGAATAACAAAGTAAGATGGATTATGTAATAAAAATCTAGTTATGGAAAATGTAATTATTCACTTGTGGACTTAATTTATAAACGTTAAGTAAAGCGAAGTGTTAAGGAATAAGTAATAATTGTATGATACTTGGTATTGTACAAGAGTAAAGAAAATAAGTATAATACGAAGTATTATACGAGTTTGTAGGAAGGATAAAATATCGTATATAAATTATATATGAATTAGAATACAAAAAATAATATATAAACTATATGTATATGTATTAAGGAATGTTAATGGACTTGGAAAGATTGATAAGAATTAATATAAGTCCAAGTGAATTAAAGGAAGAGGCCCAATAATTGATTAATGAACAAGCTAGTGTTTATTAATGCAAAGCCCAAGGATTTATTTAATCCAAGCCCAAGCTAGAGTCCAATGAATTAATATACCCATAGGGGCAAAACCATATTAATATGGTTAATGTGTGATGACCAATATAAGTGGTGATCAAGATAAGTAATGACCAAGTAATGTGGTGACCAAGACTTTGAATTAATGACCAAGTTAAATGAGTAATGACCAAGCAAAGGATGGGTTTTGTGCCTTTACAAGTAATGAATAGTAAGGAGGTGGCTTGAGGAGGTGGGATGGTTTAATGACTAAACTACCCTAGCTTTGCAATTTCTATAAATAGAGGAAGCTTACAAGCCATTTTTGGTTGTTCAAATAAGCTAGACATCACAAAGTGCTTAAGTGTTAGAGTTTAAGTCACAAATAAGTTACTTCCATAAGTAAGAAGAAGAAGAAAGCTACCTTACCAAGACTTGAAAGAGTAAGACTTCTTCTCAATTATCTTCTATCTCTACCATGATAGGATGATAAGAAAAGTTGGACTAAGAAACATGAATGAGTAAGTAATGAACTTAAGCCAATTAAGTTAGTAATAAGTCATTTAAGCTAGCATAAGTTATAAACTTAGGTGAAAATAATATGAACTTGTAAGGAGTTTATTAAGAGAAATGATATGAATGTAAAAGAATTTATATGATCATATGTATCGTGTATACCTAAGTTAAGTTATATGTTAAGAACATATAAGAAATGATGTTTAAGAAACTTTAATTGTCATAAGTCAAGAATAATGAAATCTTAAATAGTTTATAAATTGATAAGTTATAAGCTCTTGAAGAATAAGTCCAAAATCCAACAATGATCATAAGTTGTTGTATTAAGTATGTTAAGATGTTCACATGATGAATGGAGTTCATTTGAAAGGTTGAACAAATCATAAGAATGAAGAATTGCCGGAATTTGCACGATTGGACGATAAACGTCGAATACGTAAAATTCTCGGAATGGAAGTCAAATTTTGTGTTTGATCACGAGACCATTGTTTTCCAATGGAGACAATTCATATTTGGAATTTAAGAGTTGCGGACTTGAAAATGACCGGATTCCGACTTAGAACGAAGAAACGAGCGTTGAACGTTCACGAACATTTATTGTTTTCGTTAAAAATGAACCAATAGGTGAATTTTTAGCAAACAAAGTCAAATAGATAAAATTCTTGAATGATCATGTAGATTACGTAATTTGTGAACCGTAGGCTTTTGAACGAGCCAATTCGGACTTATAATGAAGAAGTTATGTGTCCGTGAAGTTCACAAAATTCACAAACTGAATTTGGTATCTGGTGCCTGAGTTGGTATGCACTGGCGCCAACCCTAAACAAAAAGCCGTGCCTTGTGGCAGTCATGAACAACGAATGTGAGCACACTGCAAGAGTTCGCCGCAGCGTGAACTATAATACATATGGTGGCGCCATAGCGCCATGAACAGTACCAAAAACCTTCGGAGAGTGAAGGCAAATACTGACCCATTAAGTAAGGACTGGGGCCATGGCCGCCAAGTCCGGACAATGACATTAAGCTCGGCAGCAGCCACTGACGCAGATGTAGTATATAAAGGCTGGCGCTTGCGCAAACACCAGATCTCGAGAACAAAAATAGTAATGAAGGTTTCTAAGTACAAAGAAAAGAAAACCTAATTGATTAAAAGTAAACATAACTTAAGGAAGGGAATGCAACATTGTTTAAACTTTGTTAAACCTTAAGGAATGTAATGTAAAGGTTGAGATAACTTAGTCGAATATAAATGGAAGGGTAATGATAAACCGGAACGAATAGTAACTGAATCTAATACACAATTAGATTGAAATGAAGGGTATGATATAGTCATATACATACTTGATTATATGTGACCTAATGTAAGGCATTATGTGATCATGTATTGTAGAGACTTGAACGACTTGAACATAAAGTTAATTTACCGTAGCAGACGCTAAAGGCAAGTATTCTAACTCAACGTCTAAGGAATCACAATCACAGTATTCCCTCACGTTCGTTCATCGTGACTACGGTTTCCGAATATCGATTCCGTAACCCGCACCTACATTCTTTGTCTTTTAAATCTCGTTTAATCTTTCCGTTCAACCTTCATTAAAGGTTTAATACACTTGATTGGATGTTACATTATGTGAACTACATGTTCATACTTCTTTCTTGCACATCCTCTAGTAACTGAGAACTAAAAATCTCATTTACGGGCATTGCTTACAACGCAATGGCTGCATACAGGCTGCCCTTCCTTTCCTCTCACAATGACGCAACCTACTTCTCTCTCTCCTCCTCCCGGATGGCATGTACATGAGTCCTTACTTAGTGGGTACGCATCGCGTGCTACACTCGTAAGATTTTCAGATCTTGCATAAGAAACATTGCTTACAAATTAAATTGTACTACTAAGTCATACTGCATGAACTCTTGCTGAGTGTACTTGAGACGGTGTTATGCGTTATGCGTCTCGTAATGATCGAGAAATTTGGATCTTACGTAAAATGATTTTATTAAATTAAATAATAATAAAATCATATTCTATGTGTTATCAAGATGGTTGTCATTGTATAACCTATTAATGTTAGAATGTCGTAGTATTTGAGCTACGTGGATGAATTAAAGTGTTTGAATTTTCAAGACGAAAATAAAATTTTTCTGAGAAATTTTTCGAAAAACACTATTCATCGGTATTTGCTCGGAATATAATTTTGAGTTTCCGAGAAATACGTAATGATGAAATAACAAGGTAAGATGGATTATGTAATAAAAATCTAGTTACGGAAAATGTAATAATTTGCTTGTGGACTTAATTTATAAAAGTTAAGGAAGGCGAAATAGTATTGAATAAGTAATAATGTATGATACTTTGGTATTGTACGGAGCAATGAAAACGAGTATAATACTAAGTATTATACGAGTTTGTAGGAAGGATGAAATACCGTATATAAATTCTATATGAATTAGAATACGAAAATAATACATCAACAATATGTATTAATAAATGATAATGGACTTGGAAGATTGGATAACAATTATATACAAGTCCAAGTGAATTAAAGGGAAAGGCCCAACTATTAATTAATGAACCAATTGGTGTTCATTAATGCAAAGCCCAAAGGATGATTTAATGCAAGCCCAAACTAGAATCCATGAGTTGTATGACCCATGGGGAAAACCATATTAATATGGTTATTGTGGTGACCAAGTAGTGTGGTGACCAAGTAATGTGATGACCAAGTTAGTGTGGTGACCAAGACTTTGAATTAATGACCAAGTGTAGGATAGGTTTTATGCCTTGCAAGTAATGAATAGTAAGGAGGTGCATAAGGAGGTGGGATTGTTTTAATGACCAATCTACCCTAGCTTTGCAAATTCTATAAATAGAGAAGGCTTACAAGCCAATTGTTACTTGTTCAAATAATCTAACATCTCAAAAGTGCTTAAGTGTTAGAGAGAATAAGCTACACATAAGTCATTCCATAAGTAAGAAGAAGAAGCAAGCTACTTTACCAAGACTACAAAAAGTAAGACTTCTTCTCTAAATTATCTTCTATCTCTACCATGATAGGTTGATAAGAAAAGTTGGAATTAAGGAATATGGATGTTAAGAAGCAAGGAGAATGTATAAGTCATGAACTTAAGCCACATAAGTTGGCAATGAGTCATTTGAACTTATAAAAGTTATAAGCATATTATAAGCTAACATGAATGTTAAGTATGAAAATATGAACTTGTGATGAGTTTAGTAAGAAAAGTGAATTAAGAACTTATATGATTATATGTATCATATATACCTAAATAAAGTTATATGTGAAGAACATGTAAAGTATGATGATTAAGAAACTCTAATTGTCACAAGTCATGAATAATCAAATCTTAAGTAGTTTATAAAATGACAAGTTATAAGCTCATGAAGAATAAGTCCAAAATCCAACAATGATCATAAGTTGTTGTATTAAGTATGTTAAGATGTTCACATGATGAATGAAGTTCATTTGTAATGTTGAACAAATCATAAGAATGAAGATTCTCCGGAAATTGCACGATTGGACGATATCGTCGAATTCGTAAAATTCTCGGAATAGAAGTCAAATTTTGTGTTTGATCACGAAACCATTGTTTTCCAATAGAGGCAAGTCATATTTGGCATTTAAGAGTTGCGGACTCGAAAATGACTGGATTCCGACTTAGAACGAAGAAACGAGCGTTGAATGTTCACGAACGTTTATCGTTTTCGTTAAAAATGAACCAATAGGTGAATTTTTAGCAAACGAAGTCAAATAGATAAAATTCTTGCATGAACATGTAGATTACGTAATTTGTGAACCGTAGGCTTTTGAATGAGCTAATTCGGACTTATAACGAAGAAGTTATGCGTCCGGGAAGTTCACAAAAATTCAAAACTGAAATTATTTTCTGGTGCACAGAGTTGGCGTCGCGGCGCCAACCCTAGGCAAAATGACCAGCACGCATGACGTGGAACGATGTTCGAAGCCATCAGAAGAGTTACTTGTAGTGTGAACTATAGTAAAATATGGAAATACAGCAGCCATGTACAGATCAATATCCTTCGAGGTGGAATGCTTGTAATGACCCATTAAGTAAGGACTCATGGCAGCAGCGCCAAGTCCGGACACGGTCATACAATAAGCTCGGCAAAGAAGACAAGATGTAAGCATAAAGTTTGGCAACGCTTGTTGTCGATCTCGTAACAAGGATAGTAATGAAGGTTTCTAAGTACAAAGAAAAGAAAGCTAATTGATTAAAAGTAAACATAACTTATGGAAGGTAATGTAACATTGTTTAAACTTTGTTAAACCTTAAGGAATGTAATGTAAAGGTTGAGATAACCTAGTCGAATATAAATGCAAGGGTAATGATAAACCGGAACGAATAGTAACTAAATCTAATACACAATTAGATTGAAATGAAGGGTATGATATAGTCATATACATACTTGATTATATGTGACCTAATAAAAAGCATTATGTGATCATGTATTGTAGAGACTTGAACGACTTGAACATAAAGTTAATATACCATAGCAGACGTTAAAGGCAAGTATTCTAACTCTTGTCTCAGTTCAATCTGAACAAGTTTTTGAGGTTCATGTATTCTTTCGCATGAATTGCGGTATGTTGAAGTTGAAGCCAATTCCTTTGACTAGACTTGATGTATTGATAATCTATTCATGTATTATCAAATGTCGCTATCTTTTGTCAACTACTTGATATGGTTTTCAAAAGAAGACTGAAATGTTAAACAAATGTTTTGTCGGTAAAACAACAGGCACGTGAGGTTGCCAAATGCTTAAACGTGCATACGTTTAAAGGATGTAGTGTTAATCAACATAGAGTTCAATAGGCTGATCACCTAGAAGTGCTCGTAAGTAATATCGGGCTTACAGAATTGCTTCCGGGTTGTCCTTTTCCAATAAAGAATGAATACTCGAGGTCTCTGATCGGAGTGAATGTTTTACTAAATAGTGTTGTTATTGTAAAACATTTTGAAAGAAAAGATGAAGTGCTATTTTGAATTATCAATAGTACTTCATAACTATTGTTCAGTTATTAAAGATATATGATTTTTATGTGTCAAGCATGTTGTTATTAAATTGTTATACTTGCTGAGCTAGTTATGCTCACTCTTGCTTGAACCATATGAATGCAGCTAAGACTGAATGTCCCGAAGGATCGAAAAAGGATAAGGGAAAAGCTAAGGCAGATTACTAAGCTGTCTTATAATAGTATAGGTCTATTGTTGTAATTTAACTGATATTATAACAAAGAACCTTTGTAACGGGTATAGAACTTGGGAAATGTAAATATTACTTTAAATATATAGAAGTTATGTTTGTTCTTTGAGACTTTTCAATTGAATGAATGTATAAATGTTGTACAGTATAGCACCATCTGTAGGGTTGGAAGATACCCGGATTTGGGGGCGCTACAAGTTGGTATCAGAGCCTAGGTTATAAAACTTAAGGGGAAAGTAAAACCTTAAGTCATAACCTTACGAAAGAATAAAGAAGTAAAAGATAGAAAGTAACCTTATAAAAATACATTATATTATGTTATGTATTTTTATTATTTTACTGACGTGTACTAATCAAACCATATTGTTTTATTGTAGATGTCAGGAGAAAATGATATGTATAGAGATATACATGCAGAGAAAGCGAGGATTGAGTTAATCGGGTAGAGATACTACCAAACTCAGTGGCCAAGTAAAACCAGAGTTGGTGACCATCGAGTGGGAGACTGCACAATTTAGATTACATGTCTATATTTGATGGCATGCTTTAGAAGAAGAGGAGGTGGACGTGATGTCCTTTGACCGAGTTCCACCTCACAGAGGACCGAGTTCCACCCACAGGAGGAAATGTCTACGGGGAATCAATGAAGGCATTGTTTATGTCGGTATTGGATAGGAATGTCCATTACTACCAAGAAGTTACGGAGTTGAAAGAGGAACTCCAAGCTATCCGTGAGGACAAGGCTAGCATGGAGGGAATGTGGGAAGAGGAGCATGATGATAGAGTTCTAGCTAAGGACAAGGTCCGAGAGCTAAAATGTGAAGTCTTTGAGCTCAAGCAGGTGCTAAAGACTAAAAAGAGGAAGTTGGAGAGAATGTCCTATATACATAGGAGTTCTCATGTAGATTTTCAATGGTAGTTGGGTATCGATCTAAAGCAAGCGGACCCACACACTATCATTAGATATGTTATCAGCTTGGTGCGGCGAAAGATTTCGAGAATGCCCTACGACAGATGTAGTCTAGCAATAGCTAGAGTAGGATAGATATGTAAATATTATGTATCTAGTAGTGACGTAAAACCCTCTTTTGTATAACAAAGGGTAGTCTTTGTAAATCCCAAATTTTGGAAAGTAATTCATGGATGGAAATGTAATCACTAAAAGGTGAGTAATGTAAACAATGTAGTGTTATACTACAAGTTATGAATCAATATAAGTCTTTTATGGAATATGTTGAGTAATGAGTATGAGTTATTGTTTTATTATAAATAATAACAAACCAACGAATAAAGTAATAATGATGTGTTGTTTTCTTAATGAAAAAAATGCCGCCAAGAAGGAGACAACGAAATCGTGGTGCTAATGTTAACCAACCTGGGAGGTGGTCCCTATTAATCTAATGCAGGAGTTCGTTAATCTTTTAATGGTCGCATTTAATAGAACGGGGCTAATGTACCCGTGATTCCCGGAGTAATCTGAGCTACTACTTTTAAGGATTTCAAAGTGTAGGTCATGGGAGTTCAAAGGAACTACGGAATTCCCTATAAAGCCAGGACATGGGTAAAAGAAATCAAGAAAGCATTTGTAATAGCAAATGTTGAGGAGGGTCAAAAGGTTTCCTTTGCAACCTATTTGATGAAAGGAGAGGCCAACTTCTGGTGGGAGGCAAACCAGGCTAAGGTCGATATAGGAAACCTAACGTGGGAGAGGTTCAAGGAGATTTTCTTCGAGAACTATTTTCCCACGAGTATGCAAGGGAGGATGGAGATGAGGTTTCTGGAATTGAGACAAGGGGATATGACAGTTCCCCAGTATGCTGCCAAGTTTAATGAACTGGCACGATTTGCTCCAAATCAAGTGGACACTAAAGTGAGAAAGGCTAGAAGGTTCGAGTAGGGCTTGAAACCCTGGCTCTATAGCCAAATCTCTGTGTTCCAAAGTACTTCCTTTGGAACCATACTAGAAAAGGCAATAATTGCCGAATGTAGGAATGAGGCTCTTAGCCAGTACCATAAAGATAAGAAGACCAAAGGCAAGGTTGATGGAGGAACCAAGACCGAGGGAGCCAGTGGTAGTGGCGACGGTCAGAAGAGGAAGGGCTTTAACTCTGGGAATACCGGAGTAAAATAAGGGGACTCTAAGAGGAGGATGGAGGCCTGTAAAACCTACGAGAAGACTCATTTAGGAGTCTGTCTCAAAGGAAAGGCGGTTTGTTATAATTGTGGGTAGGAAGGGCACATTTCGCCTAACTGTCCCAATTCGAAGAAAAATCACGGATGCTTTGTATGTGGATCAACTGACCACATAGAAAAGAACTGCCCGAAGAAGGGGATAGAAGGAAATAAGGGAACTAATAGCGGTAAGTTAGCTATTAGTGGTCCAACTCAGTCGGGGAAATCAATGGCCCGCACTTTTAATACGATGATCCAAGATGCGGTGGCATCGGGGATGTAATTCTTGCAGTATTATTCCGATCGCCAATATAAATGCATACATGCTATTTGATTAAGGGTGCTACTTGTTCGTTTATAGCATGTGATTTTGCTAGAGGCGACTAGAATTATTTCTAGAAAAAATTGCCTATACCTTTGAATATTAAGGTAGCAAACGAAGAGATAATTCCTGTTGAAGATATTCATAGGAGTTGTTGCGTAGAAGTACGTAGTTGTAAGTTATCGGTAGATTTAATACCAATAAAGCTAGGAGAATTCGATGTAATTCTCGGAATGGATTGGTTGATTAACCATGGAGCAATTATAGATTGCCAAAAGAAATGTGTTAGCATCAGGACGTTGAAGCAACCTCCTGTAGTATTTTACGGTAGTAAATTACCGGGACGTCCGTGTTGCCTTACGATGACACAAACTAGAAAACTTTTAAGGAAGGGTTGCGTAGGTTACCTATGCCATATTGTTGATACCCAAAGAGTGGGATCAACCATGATAAATGTGTGAGCATCAGGACGTTGAAGCAACCTCCTGTAGTATTTTACGGTAGTAAATTACCGGGACGTCCGTGTTGCCTTACGATGACACAAACTAGAAAACTTTTAAGGAAGGGTTGCGTAGGTTACCTATGCCATATTGTTGATACCCAAAGAGTGGGAGCAACCATGGAATAAATACCTATAGTAAACAAATTCATGGATGTATTTCCATGTGAGTTACCGGGTTTACCGCCTGATAGGGAGATCGAATTTGTGATAGACACTGTGCCAGGAGCGGCACCAGTCTTAAGGGCATCGTACCGTATGGCGTCTGTGGAAATGAAAGAACTAATGGTTCAGCTACAGGAACTATTGGACAAGAAGTACATTCAACCAAGTATTTCGACGTGGGGAGCACCGGTGTTGTTTATCAAGAAGAAAGACGGATCGTTAAGGCTTTGTATCGACTATCGAGAGTTGAACAAGTTAACGATAAAGAATAAATACCCATTGCCCAGGATCGATGATCTCTTTGATCAATTGAAAGGGGCAAAGTATTTTTCTAAAATAGATTTGCGGATGAGGTATCATCAGTTGAAGGTTAGGAAGGAAGATGTACCAAAGATGGCATTCAAGACTCGTTATGGTCATTACGAGTTTCTGGTGATGTCATTTGGGTTGACGAATGCACCTGCTGCATTCATGGATATGATGAACAGAGTGTTCAAACTATATTTGGACAAGTTCATCGTGGTGTTTATCGATGATATTCTAGTCTATTCTAAGACGCCAGAAGATCATGCCGAACACTTAAGAGTAGTGTTGGAGACACTAAGGAAGGAGAAGTTATATGCAAAATTCACCAAATGTGAATTTTGGCTAGAAAAGTACAGTTTTTAGGTCATGTCATTGACCAAGAGGGGATTTCAGTGGATCCAGCGAAGGTAGAAGCAGTAATGAATTGGGAACAACCGAAAATGCCAACTGAGGTGCGCAGTTTCCTAGGGTTAGCAGGGTACTATCGAGGATTTATCCAAGATTTTTCTAAGATAGCTACCTCGTTGACTAATTTAACAAGGAAGACGGTGAAATACGTATGGATGGATAAATGTGAAGACAGTTTTCAAGAACTGAAGAAAAGATTAAAGGAAGCTCCTATTTTGTCATTGCCAGATGACACGGGAAATTTTGTAGTGTATAGTGATGCTTCGCATAAGGAACTTGGTTGTGTGCTTATGCGCAAGATGGCAAAGTCATCACAGATGCATCACTGCAGAAGATTGAAGGATTATGAGAAAGTTTATCCTACTCATGATCTGGAACTAGCCGCAGTAGTGTTTGCCCTAAAGATATGGAGACATTATCTTTATAGGGAAAAATGTGAGATATATACGGACCATAAGAGTCTAAAGTATATCTTCACTCAGAAGGAGTTGAATATGAGACAGAAAAGACGGCTAAAGTTGATAAAGGATTATGATTGTGAAATCCTGTATCACCCTGGAAAGGCCAATGTAGTTGCCGACGCCTTAAGTATGAAGGGTCGGGAAAAGTTGTCTATGTTAACGGCTCAAAATGAGTTAATAACAGAGATGGCTAGGATGGAAATAGAAGTGAAGATGTCGAGTGATTCGGGGCAGTTACTTTTTGCGACGGAAATGCAATCTACCATCGTAGAAAGAGTCAAGGAGGTACAACTGAAGACGGACGAGTGTAACCAAATGAAGAAGCGGTTTTCCGAGAGAGAAGATGTTAAGTATAGTCTTGATAATGAGGGATTATTAAGATTTGAGGGAAGAATTTGGGTTCCGAATAAGACGGAATTAAAGGAGCAAGTGTTACAAGAAGCTCATAGTTCGAGGTACTCGATACATCTTGGTAGCACTAAGATGTATCAAGACCTTCGACAGAGATTTTGGTGGCCAAACATGAAGAGAGAAATAGCAGAGTATGTGAGTAGGTGCTTATCTTGTCAAAAAGTTAAGGTCGAACATCAACGACCCAGTGGTTTATTACAGTCATTGGAGATTCCAGAATGGAAGTGGGAGCATATCACAATGGAGTTCGTGGTGGGACTTCCGACGATGCAAAAAGGGTACGATTCGATTTGGGTAATAGAGGACCGGTTGACGAAGTCGGCTCACTTTTTCCCAATTAGGGTCAAGTATAACTTAGACCAGTTAGCTAAACTTTATGTTAAGGAAATCATTTCCAGACATGGAGTACCAGTATCGATAGTGTCTGATCGTGATCCACGATTCACATCGAACTTTTGGAGGAGTTTGCAAGAGCAGTTGGGAACACAGCTGAGGTTAAGCACAGCTTATCATCCACAAATCGATGGGCAGAGAGAGAGAATAATTCAGACGCTTGAAGACATGTTGAGGTCTTGCGTCATGGATTTCAAGGGTAGTTGGGATGATCACCTACCACTAGTAGAGTTTGCATATAACAACAGTTATCATGCAAGCATAGGTATGCCGCCGTACGAAGCTTTGTATAGAAGGAAGTGCAGAACACCTTTGTGTTGGGATGAGGTGGGAGAACGCCAGATGCTAAGACCAGAATTGGTGCAGCAGACAACGAATGTGGTAAAGTTAATTCAGATGCGTCTCGTCACAGCTCAGGACAGACAGAAGAAGTATGCGGACTCACATAGACTAAGTCGAGAGTTTGAGGTGGGCTCGTATGTGTTTCTAAAGGTATTTCCCTGGAAAGGAAAGATACGCTTTGGAAAGAAAGGAAAGTTAAGTCCAAGGTTTATAGGACCTTTTGAGGTGTTAAAACGGGTGGGAGAGGTAGCTTATATGATAGCATTACCTCCAGACCTAGAACGAATAGATAACGTTTTTCACGTATCTGTATTACGTCCATATAAGCCAGACTATAAGCATGTAATCGAATATGAGCTGATTCATATCGAGAAAGACTTAACATATGAAGAGTCGCCGATGCAGATCATTGATAGAAAGGAACAAGTTCTGAGGAATAAGGTAAAACCATCAGTAAAGGTATTATAGACGAACCACGATGCTGAAGAAGCAACGTGGGAACTAGAAGGAAAGATGAAGAAAAATTTTCCTTATCTAATTGATTAAAGTATGATGAGATTCTAGGGACAGAATCTTTATAAGGGGGGAAGAATGTAACGATCGAGAAATTCGGATCTTATTGTAAAATGATTTTATTAAATTAAATAATAATAAAATCATATTCTATGTGTTATCAAGATGGTTGTCATTGTATAACCTATTGATGCTAGAATGTCGTAGTATTTGAGCTACGTGGATGAATTAAAGTGTTTGAATTTCCAAGACGAAAATAAAAGTTTTTTGAGAAATTTTCCGAAAAACACTATTCATCGGTATTTGCTCGGAATATAATTTTGAGTTTCCGAGAAATACGTAATGATGAAATAACAAGGTAAGATGGATTATGTAATAAAAATCTAGTTACGGAAAATGTAATAATTTGCTTGTGGACTTAATTTATAAAAGTTAAGGAAGGCGAAATAGTATTGAATAAGTAATAATGTATGATACTTTGGTATTATGCAGATAATGAAAGCAGTATAATACTAAGTATTATACGAGTGAGTTTAGGAAGGATGAAATACCGTATATAAATTCTATATGAATTAGAATACGAAAATAATACATCAACAATATGTATTAATAAATGATAATGGACTTGGAAGATTGGATAACAATTATATACAAGTCCAAGTGAATTAAAGGGAAAGGCCCAACTATTAATTAATGAACCAATTGGTGTTCATTAATGCAAAGCCCAAAGGATGATTTAATGCAAGCCCAAACTAGAATCCATGAGTTGTATGACCCATGGGGAAAACCATATTAATATGGTTATTGTGGTGACCAAGTAGTGTGGTGACCAAGTAATGTGATGACCAAGTTAGTGTGGTGACCAAGACTTTGAATTAATGACCAAGTGTAGGATAGGTTTTATGCCTTGCAAGTAATGAATAGTAAGGAGGTGCATAAGGAGGTGGGATTGTTTTAATGACCAATCTACCCTAGCTTTGCAAATTCTATAAATAGAGAAGGCTTACAAGCCAATTGTTACTTGTTCAAATAATCTAACATCTCAAAGTTCTTAAGTGTTAGAGAGAATAAGCTACACATAAGTCATTCCATAAGTAAGAAGAAGAAGCAAGCTACTTTACCAAGACTACAAAAAGTAAGACTTCTTCTCTAAATTATCTTCTATCTCTACCATGATAGGTTGATAAGAAAAGTTGGAATTAAGGAATATGGATGTTAAGAAGCAAGGAGAATGTATAAGTCATGAACTTAAGCCACATAAGTTGGCAATGAGTCATTTGAACTTATAAAAGTTATAAGCATATTATAAGCTAACATGAATGTTAAGTATGAAAATATGAACTTGTGATGAGTTTAGTAAGAAAAGTGAATTAAGAACTTATATGATTATATGTATCATATATACCTAAATAAAGTTATATGTGAAGAACATGTAAAGTATGATGATTAAGAAACTCTAATTGTCACAAGTCATGAATAATCAAATCTTAAGTAGTTTATAAAATGGCAAGTTATAAGCTCATGAAGAATAAGTCCAAAATCCAACAATGATCATAAGTTGTTGTATTAAGTATGTTAAGATGTTCACATGATGAATGAAGTTCATTTGTAATGTTGAACAAATCATAAGAATGAAGATTCTCCGGAAATTGCACGATTGGACGATATCGTCGAATTCGTAAAATTCTCGGAATAGAAGTCAAATTTTGTGTTTGATCACGAAACCATTTTTTTCAAATAGAGGAAAGTCATATTTGGCATTTAAGAGTTGCGGACTCAAAAATGACCTGATTCCGACTTAGAACGAAGAAACGAGCGTTGAACGTTCACGAACGTTTATCGTTTTCGTTAAAAATGAACCAATAGGTGAATTTTTAGCAAACGAAGTCAAATAGATAAAATTCTTGTATGAACATGTAGATTACGTAATTTGTGAACCGTAGGCTTTTGAACGAGCCAATTCGGACTTATAATGAAGAAGTTATGCGTCCGGGAAGTTCACAAAAATTCAAAACTGAAATTGTTTTCTGGTGCACAGAGTTAGCCATGGCATGGCCAACCCTAAACAAAATGATGGCGCTTCATGGCTACAGCGAAACGAATGTTGAGCCCTCATCAGAAGAGTTCACCACATCGTGAACTATAGTATAATATGAAATGGCAAAATAGCCATGTATACAGCATCAAAATCCTCCGGAGTGTGGCAAGAATGCGCCCATTAAGTAAGGACTCATGCTGCATACAAATAGCCAAGTCTAGGACAGTCATACAATAAGCATAAAGCTGGCGCCGCAGGGTCAGTCTCAGAACAAGGATAGTAATGAAGGTTTCTAAGTACAAAGAAAAGAAAGCTAATTGATTAAAAGTAAACATAGCTTAAGGAAGGTAATGTAACATTGTTTAAACTTTGTTAAACCTTAAGGAATGTAATGTAAAGGGTGAGATAACCTAGTCGAATATAAATGCAAGGGTAATGATAAACCGGAATGAATAGTAACTGAATCTAATACACAATTAGATTGAAATGAAGGGTATGATATAGTCATATACATACTTGATTATATGTGACCTAATGAAAGGCATTATGTGATCATGTATTGTAGAGACTTGAATGACTTGAACATAAAGTTAATATACCGTAGAAGACGCTAAAGGCAAGTATTCTAACTCTTGTCTCAGTTCAATCTGAACAAGTTTTTGAGGTTCATGTATTCTTTCGCATGAATTGAGGTATGTTGAAGTTGAAGCCAATTCCTTTAACTAGACTTAATGTATTGATAATATATTCATGTATTATCAAATGTTGCTATCTTTTGTCAACTACTTGATATGGTTTTCAAAAGAAGACTGAAATATTAAACAAATGTTTTGTCGGTAAAACGACAGGCACGTGAGGTTGCCAAATGCTTAAACGTGCATACGTTTAAAGGATGTAGTGTTGATCAACATAGAGTACAATAGGCTGATCACCTAGAAGTGCTCATAAGTAATATCGGGCTTACGGAATTGCTTTCGGGTTGTCCTTTTCCAATAAAGAATGAATACTCGAGGTCTCTGACCGGAGTGAATGTTTTACTAAATACTGTTGTTATTGTAAAACATTTTGAAAGAAAAGATGAAGTGCTATTTTGAATTATTAATAGTACTTCATAACTATTGTTCAATTATTGAAGATATACGATTTGTATGTGTCAAGCATGTTGTTATTAAATTGTTATACTTGCTGAGCTAGTTATGCTCACTCTTGCTTGAACCATATGAATGCAGCTAAGACTGAACGTCCCAAAGGATCGAAAAAGGATATGGGAAAAGCTAAGGCAGATTACTAAGCTGTCTTGTAATAGTATAGGTCTATTGTTGTAATTTAACTGATATTATGACAAAGAACCTTTGTAATGGGTATAGAACTTGGGAAATGTAAATATTACTTTAAATATATAGAAGTTATGTTCGTTCTTTGAGACTTTTCAATTGAATGAATGTATGAATGTTGTACAGTATAGCACTATCTGTCGGGTTGGAAGATACCCGGATTTGGGGGCACTACAACATCGGCCTTCAAGGCACAACTCGCGCTGCGGCGCCGAGTATGAAACCTAGAAAATTTTCTAAGTCTTTTACAAGCTTGAGACGCCGATTTCAAAATCTCATAACTTCTTCGTTATAACTCGAAACGAGGTCGTTCCAAAGCCATTTTCTTCCTTACCTTACGTACTTTGATTACCCATAGACAGAACTTCGTTCTGAATCTGTTAACATGCCATTCAATTGGCTTAATCTTCACTCTTCGTTCATTTTTACGTTATTAACGTTCTTCATTCGTTCGTCCGTAATTCGGTCATTCGAACTCAGAATTCGTTCGTTCTTGAGTCCACGACTCACGTTTTCTACGTTCTCTTACATTCTTATGAAACCCTTCACGTTTGCTTTCATTTACTAACTTTCAAATTCTCGCTCGTCTTTTACGAACTTTTCGCCATAAGTTCGTTATAGCTAAGTTTTAATCCATTCTTCATGAACGTTTCTAACGTTCCTAAACAAGCAATAAGCATCTAACTTATACACGATGGTTTTAAACTTTTCCATCAACAACATTTATACTACGATGGTTTTAAATTTGTCCATCAACAACGTTCTTCGTGTTCTTCGTTCGTTCTTCATTTTTAATCGATATTTTGGATTACGATTTCACTTTTTCTTGGAATTTGATGTTATAGAACACCATTCCTTACTTAATTCACCTACTCGTTCATAATATTAATTCGGATCGCTCAAAATCCTCACAAATCTTATACTTGCTTAAGAAATTTATAAACTAAATTTCTTATTTCTTATTTCTTATTTTCTCATGATTTCAACCATATGAAATCATTCTCAATATCTTTTAATCCTTATTCTCATTAAGTTATGTTTTAAACATAGAAACTTAAAGAAAATTATTAGAAGAACTAGGGTTCAGATTACCGTTCTTCTTTATTTCTCTTCCGCTATACAAAGCCGGCGATTCGCTAGCTTTTCTATTTCATGATCACGTTTGATCCGAGCATTCATACTCACGCTCTTCCTCTTCCTCTTCATCTGAGTTCTCTCTCTCTCTCTCAAGTTCTAGGATTTTCAAAATCCTAGAAAATGAAATTCTAGGTTTCTATTTATAGAAAACCAAAGCTAGGGGCAAAATAGTCATTTTGCCCATGGGTTACTATTCCCACCTCCTCTTCAACTTAGCCACCAAGTTAACTTGGCCACCACCCTTACTTGGTGGCCAAGTGGCCGCCCCTTATGCCCATGGGTCATCCCCATGGGTTGTCCCATGGGTTTTACCCATCCGGTGACTCATCGGTTCGATCCGCGGTTAATTTCTTTGGATCAGGCTTAATCTTAATTCTTTTTGGGCCTAACTTGGGCTTAACTTCACAAGTCATTGGGCTTGACATAATCCAAGTCCAATTGGATTCTACAAAAGTCTATGAACAGAAAGTCCATTAAGACTAATCGTATTCTACGCATTCCTTTCTCGTAATCTCTTCGTATTTAACTCGTACGATATTCGTATTATACGTCATACTATTCTTCTTTCTATACTCGTATAATAACTCATATCATACTCGTATTTCTCACGCATAATAACCCTAGTTATTATACGTACTTATTACATTCGCGGAAACTCACTTTTCCTAACCCTTAGGTTTTGAGTCCGCAGGCGAAAACTTTGTTTTTACCATAACTGAAATATTATTGAATATTCCATCACGTCTCAAGATTTCACGAAATCAATAACTTCTCAGAATTTCAAAATAAATCTCCGAGCAGAAACGGGTGAATAGTGCCTATTTCGTCTTTTTCCCCGAATATATTTTTGTTCCCGGAAAACTTTCATTTTCGTCTTTAAAATTCTTACTCGTTAAATCTAGCTCATAGCCAGAATCCTCCCGACTTATAATCATCCTAGGTTATAGAACGATTAATAAACACATAGCACAGAATAGTATTAATAGAAATTCGTTTTATTAATAACTAATTCTTTAAACCTAAATTCTGGATAATCCAAAATTCCTGGTTGTTACACTATCTGTCCAAGCCTGTCCTTGAAGACCCTCTGAGCTAACCAGAATGGAGCTCACGTGGCTGTTAATCTGTATATGGAAGCAAGCCATTCAGCCAAAGAAGGAAAGGGTCTTATGTGCTCAAAAGCCAGTCAAGAATGCTATATGGGAAGAATCCTCAAGGAAGCTCACAACAGAAGATTATCGAGCATCATTCAAGAGGAACTTATTACGAGAGCATAACTTCACAAACACAATCACAAAGAAGACTACGTTAGTAATCTTGTCAAATAATAAAGAGAGTGATCGGGCCCTAAAATACTCATCTCTACGATACAAGGAGATCTAAGTGATGATGGAGATATGAGATATGCAAGGCTGCATTTAAATGAACCTAAAGAAGAGGGAATCACATCTATCTGGGAAGACAACATCAACAATGGGGGAGCAGTGATCTGTTAAGGAACAACAACACTGAGATATACTATGAAAAGTTGTACCAGCTACAGAGTCCCAAAATTTTGCGACTGATGAACTAAATGAAGATCCAAAGTCAGTATGAACGTTAGAAAATGTACTACTGATAACCTTTCAGCCACCCAACCCATAATCGTGAAGTGCCTACGATCAAACATATGATCGTAGTGTAAGAGCAGGAGGACACCACGATTTCAGAAAAGCAATTGTCTAAAGCTGGTAAAAGATCTCCCCACCAGAAAAGGTCGAATGAGATGTTAGTACAAATCACTTCTATAGCATTGCATGTGGAGAGCGCCTCAGGGACAAACCTGACCCTTAGCTCACTCTAAGAGGTTGGCCCTTCCTAAGCTACCTTGACCCAGAAGGAATGTTTGATCTAGTTCATCTCAAGGACCAAGTCAGTCAACGATCGTAGAGTCTAGTTTGAAGAGAACTAATTAAACGATCGCAGTGCAACCTCAACGATCGTAGTGCTACCTCAACGATCGTAGTACAACCTCAGCGATCGTAGAATACAACTCGAGGATCATAGTCCTACCAAAGGGTACTCCAGTTCACAAGGAGCTTGGAAAATGAGACATTTGCTAAACCATTCAAGTTGAGGAGATAAGTTCGAATACATCAGTGATTGAGCTATCTTTGCATCAAAGTAAGGATAAAAGACAAAGCCATCCATCGCAAAGATCTCTCGAAGTTGATCGGTGAGTCAACAAAGGAAATCGTAGAGTCTATAGCTGCCTCATCATGCTACTCTACGAATCAAAAGGTCAACGGTCAAAGCCACGCCAATTAAACGTCTACTCTTCTAAAAGGAAATATCTAACTGAAAAGTTATGGGGAGTTACAGCTCATTACTGGGCAATGTGCAACCAACGGACGGTTGACACATCACTAATTATGCAGAGTTAGAAGGAACTGCCTTAAAGATAATTTCAAATCTGCAGACAGTTACCAAAAGCTATCGAACCTTTCTCCCTCCCATTTTCAAACCCTAGAATCCTCTTAAGAGCCAAATTCAGTTAACCCTCCAGAGCCTTATCAAATCACATTCAGCCATCTCTTATAAACATCTCTAAATCAAATACCCACAATTTTCGAACTACTCAAATGGAAAACTGGCAAGTAATCACTGGCATTCAGCTCGGAACCAAATCATTTGAGAAATCCGAAAAGAAGTTCAGGGACATTCTCGAGCTTGTAAAGAAAGCTGGATTCTCAGAATGCCTTGAGGCAAATACTCGAGTATACATCGACCCGGTGAAAGATGTAATGCCCGAGAAAATCGGATTTTTATGACAATTAAATTTTTATTTGATTATGTGAATTAAATGAATTTAATTGATTTCTTTGTGAGTAAACTATGTGAAGGTCGTTCTATGACCTAGAATGTCCTAACGTGGTTAGTATTCTGGCTACGTGTTAGAAATAATTGTTTGGAGTTTCCAAGACGAAAATAATTATTTTTCGAGAAATTTTCGTAAAAACACTATTCATCCGTTTCTGTTTGGGGAATTATTTTGAAATTCTGAGAAACTCATAATGATAGAATATCGTGATAAGATGGAATATCTGATAATATTTCATTTATAGCAAACATAGTTTTCGCCTGCGGACTTAAAACCTAAGGGTTGAGTATATTGATTTCCGAGAAGGAAATGATATGTGTAGAAAGAATGATGTTAGGGTTAATGCGAGTGTTGTACATTAGGTGATACTATTTAGTATCTATGTATAATACGTTGAGTATATACGAAGTACAATACGATTATTGTACGAGTAGTATACGGAGATAATACGTGAGTTGTACGTATGTGGCACGATTAGTATTATAGAATTAAGTTAAGAATTAATGGCTAATTCATATGAGTTGGATTATTAATTAATCCAATCATTTGAATGATCAAGGCCCAATGTTAATTTAGTTAAGCCCAATTCATTAAAACCAAACCGTGGGTCGAACCGGTGGGTCACCGAATGGGTAAAACCCATGGGGCAACCCATGGGATGTCACATAGGGTGGTGGGCCGGCCACCTTGGTGTGGAAGCCAACCATAAGGCTTGGTCACCAGGTGTTTACTTGGTGACCACACATAAATAGTAAGGAGGTGATGGTTCTTTGACAATTATGCCCACCATTCTAGTTTTCTATAAATAAGAAGCTAGGTTGATTCATTTGGGAGTTTTTCAACTTGCCAACCTAGATTATTTGAGAGAGAAAGAGAGTTATACTTGCAAGCATACACTTTGGAAGCTTTAACTTCTATTTTTCCAAAAGATTTCTTAAGAGTTCTTGAGGTAATACTTCTTGCTTCTCATTTCCATCCCTTTTAGATTTTCTTTCAGCTTATAGAATCATAGAATGGGTGGTATATGTCTTGTGTGAGGATTGAAAGATGACTTACCATAGATTCAATATCTATAAGTCATGAGATTATAAGAATCATAAGGTTTAATATAGTTTTGAGCCATAAAAATATTGATAGTTAAGATTGATTGTTGATAAACAATTGAGCTCCCTCAATACGTTAGTATATGCATCTTGTTTGGTTAGGATGTAGATATGAAGTCCATGGAGTATTCCATGTGATTTGGTTTAGAGAACCTTAGTAACGAAGTTATGGCGAATTTTACGGAGATAGACATTAAACGTCGAAAACGTAGAAATTCCGGAATGGTAGTCGAAAGTTGTTCGTGAGACTTGAAAACGTTGGTTTTCAATGTCAACACGTGAGATAGGGTGATTAAGAGTTGTGGGTTCGAGAATCGTCGGATTCCGCCTTAAAACGAAGAAATCGAGCATTGAACGCTCATTAACGTTTATGAACGTCTATAAAATGAACTCAATACTGAATTCTAAGTTAACGGATTCGAAAGTGTTGAATTCTTATATGAACACGTAAAGGATGTAATTCCTGACTTGTAGGAATTTGAATGGGTCAATTCAGATGTAAAACGAATAAATTAGGAAGCCGGGAGTTTCGTTAGGAAACCAAATCTGGTTTGGCCAACTGGTGCACTCACTTCGCCATGCCGCCAAAACCGAGAACAAAGTGGTGGTACCTGCAAAGACTGCATTTCATGAAAGTAGTACCTGCTAACTCAAGGCCGCATGACGCCACTAAAATATAAAGGATCTGGCGCCCTTGTACCAGTGATGGAAAAAAAAGTTGACCAAGTTAGGTTTTAAACTTCAGTTGTTTAGAGACCTACCTGAGTTGAGTTTATATACTCAATAAATATACTAAGACTAATCCTATATTACCTATACTAAGGTATAAGGTATGAAACTTAGGAATGTAATGCATGTTAACAAGATATGTACAATGAACAAAGTTGGTACCTTATCAACGATGTTTGAGTCCGGTTAATAAACGTCAGTTAAGTGATAAATCGGGATGAAGGGTAATAAGTCCTGTTGACTTTAATAAAGATATTAAGTTAACAAAGACATAGAAGAGAAAGAATCTTGTAGGAACAATGTGAATAGTTGTTTGATAGCTAATTACGATTGTGCTTTATGAATATATCATGTAGATTCTGTAAAGGCTGTGGTCAGTCGAGTAAGTTATTTGAAGACACTTTGAAAGGCAAGTTTTCTTAACAACATCTAACTTCCATGTTAGCCAAGTTATATGTGATTCGTTAAACTGAATTGCAAGACTTGTTTTAAAGAAAGGGTCGATGCCAGATTTTAACTCGGCTAGTTTATTCATAATATATAGATTGATTATTATTCATATCATTCTATATAAAAATGTTAACGCTATCCTATGCCAAGTAATTGGTACGAACGTGAAGGTAAGGTTTGTCTATGAACAAACAAAAGTATTTTTCATCGATTATTCGATGGGCACGCGAGTTTGCCAAAAATATTAAACGTAAATACGTTTAATGAATGAGTGTTAATCAACATAGAGTACTATAGGCTGATCACCTAGAAGTGCTCGTAAGTTATACGGATGAACGACCTTAGTGCTGTGGACTCCTATTCAAATATGAAAACTAAAATTTACCGTTCATGGTCTATCGACCGGTTCGGAATTCCTAATTTATTCTATACTTTGGGAATTGATGTTATGAACTGTTAAAGTATTATTGATTCATAATACTTCATAACTACTGTTCAGTTATGTTGGAATTGTTATATAATTCATGAATGTGGTATTCTTGTTATCCTTGATTAAACTTGCTGAGCTGTCATGCTCACTTCTTGCTTGAATTATATAACTGCAGTTAAAGATGAACGTACTGTGAATGCCAAGAGAGATAAGGGCAAAGCTAAGATGGATGCTTAGGCATTGTGTAATAGTTTAGTAAGTTTGTATGTATTATACATTATGAACAATGAATGATGTAACCGGTTTATGAACCTGGGACGAATTATACTTTGATTATAATAAGAAGATAGTAATTACCTTCATTTTGTTGTATTTCAATAGAATGATTGTATGGATGTTAGTACAGTGGAGCACCATCTGTCGGGTTGGAAGATACCCAAATTTGGGGGCGTCACAGGTTGGTATCAAAGCCTTAGGTTATAAAACTTAAGGGGGGGGGGGGAAACCTTAGGCTAATAACCTCGTAAGGAAGGGAAAGTCCGAGGAATGAAATTCAAGTCCATTGAATTAATAAGATATTGAGATAACTCAGTATCAAAAGGATTAAAAGATGGAAATTAATCTTAAAGATATTAAATGTGATTTATGCTTATACTATTGTGTATTATGTACTAATCAACGTGTTATGTGTTTGTAGATGTCAACCGATAACTTGATGTTTAGAAATGTGGAAATGATAAGTGAGGACTCAGTTAACCAAGTTGAGGTAGTACCAATGCCAGTGGCAGAGGTACCGATAATTGTACTAGACGACTCAGACATTGAGGAGTACATCTCTGAGGAGGAATACTCTGAGGAGACTATGGGATTAGCATCATACCTTAACGAGATGCTAGATGTGGAGGAGGAAATGGAGGTAACATAGGTTAACACGGTGTTACCTACTCAGGAGCCAACATCTTTGGATGTAACTAGATCATTGTATCTGGCAGTGTTGGATAGGAATGTGCATTTGCGTACTAAGGTAGAGGCACAGATTGAGGGGATAACTGCCTTATATGAGGCGAAAGAATCTGCAGAGGCAGACTTTGAGTCAGAGCACGACGAAAAAGTGCTTATGACTGATAAGGCTCATGACTATAACGATGAGGTCCTTGAGCTACAAAAGAAACTGGTTGATAAAGACCAGAAAATAACTAGGATGTCATACATCCATGAATGCGCTCATGAGGATTTCAAGCTAAAAATTGCTTGTTATTCTATTGAGTCCGGGCACACTCGACATACCATAAGTTGAGATATAGTTTCGATTCTGGCAAATCAGAAATATGAGAATGCCGTTTGACAGTGTTAGTAGATCATTAGATCTTTTTGTATATAAGTAGTGACGTAAAACCCTCTTTTATATAACTAAGGGTACTCTTTTATTGCAAATCCCAATTTTTGTAGAAGGCAGTCGCGGGATAATATGTAATAGCTTTTGGCTAAGGGAACATGATGTAAATAGTTTTGACTATGAAAGCATCTTAATATAATGAAGTTTTTATTTAACATGCTTGTTGTGGTATGAATGGTTGTTGTTGATTTAAAATGATAACCGAGTAGTTAAATAGATAATAATGAAGCTTTATTTATTTAATCGTAATTATGTCATTTAGAGAAGGAGACAACGGAACCAAGAGGCCGAGTCTCATAATGAATATCAGGGGGGTCCTAACAACCCAATGCAAGAGTTTGTTAATTTATTAACGGCTGCATTTAACCAAGGGGGGGTGGGATTCCTGTAGCTCCTGGGGTAGCAAGAACAACTACCTTTAAGGACTTTAAAAGTGTGGGTCCTCTCGAGTTCCGAGGAACGACGGATCCACTAGAAGCCCAGACATGGGTTAGAGAGATTGAAAAGGCGTTTGTGATAACAAATGTAGGTGAGGTATAAAAGACTTCTTTGCGACTTACATGATGAAGGGGAAGCCAACTCATCGATGGGAAGCTCACTGGGGGTGGGGCTAGGATGAGAGGTCATTATGTGGGAGCAGTTTAAGAAGATTTTCTTTGAGAACTATTTCCCTACTAGCATGCAGGGTAGGATGGAAATTAAGTTCCTAGAACTTAAGCAGGGGGATATGACAATTCCCCAGTATGCCGCCAAGTTTAACGAATTGGCGAGATTTTCTCCACATCAGGTGGATACAAAGGAAAGAAAGGCGCGCAGATTTAAGCAGGGCTTAAAACCCTGGCTCTATAGTAAGATATCGGTTTTCTAGAGTGCTTCCTATGGGACCATTCTGGAGAAGGCGATTATAGCTGAAGGTGGTGTTGAGGCCTTGTCTCAGTACCATAAAGAGCGGAAGATTAAGAGTAAGTTAGAAGGAGGTAATAAGGCTAAAGTTTCCAGCAGAAGCGGCAACTTTCCAAAGAGGAAGAGTTTTAACCCTGGGAATACCGGGGTAAAGCAGGGAGATCCCAAACAGAGGACTGAAGCATGTAAGACATGCGGAAAATCTCAAATGGGAGTCTGTTTAAAGGAGAAAGCGATATGCTACAACTGTAGGCGGGGAGGGCATTTGTCACCCAAATTGTCCCTAACCTAAAAAAGAAACAGGGGTGTTTTGTCTGTGGGTCAATGGACCACATGGCAAGAAATTGCCCGAAGAAGGGTTTAGAGGGGAATAAGAGTTCTGGTAGTGGTAAATTAGCCATTACTGGACCAACACCATCAGTGGGTAGACCCTCAGCTCGTACGTTTAATATGACTGTTCAAGATGCAGTTGCATCGACAGATGTGGTTATGAGATAAATGCTTATGTGCTATTTGACTCGGGTGCTACTTGTTCTTTTATAGCATGTGAATTTGCTAAGCGATTAGGTTTAATCCCTGAGAAGTTACCTATACCTTTAGACGTTAAGGTAGCAAACGAAGAGATAATCCCCATTCAACATATTCATAAGGATTGTTGCGTGGAAATTAGAGGGAATAAGTTATCGATAGATTTGGTACCGATAAGGCTAAAAGAATTCGACGTAATTCTTGGTATGGATTGGTTGGTTAACCATAAGGCGATTATAGATTGCCATAGGAAAAGTGTAAACCTTGACTTTTTAAAAAACCAAGGTAGTGTTCTTGGTAGTAATTCACCGAGACGCTCTTGTTGTTCTGCTCATGCCACATGCCAGGAAGATGTTGAGAAAAGGGTGTGTAGGTTATCTCATGCCATGTGGTGGATACCCAAAGAGTGGGAACATCCTTGGATCGAGATAAGCTCACAGCAAGAGTTCGCGGATGTATTTTCGGAGGAGTTACTGGGTATTCCACGGACGAGGAGGTGGAGTTTGTAATTGATCTCACATTCGGAACGACACGATTTCAAGGGCACCATCTACGAATGGCGCCAGATAAGATGAAGGAGTTAATGGTTCAATTACAAGAACTATTAGACAGGAAGTACATTCAATCAAGTGTGTCTCCTTGGGGAGCACCAGTGTTATTTGTAAAGAAGAAGGATGGGTCGTTAAGGCTTTGTATCGACTATCGAGAGTTGAACAAGTTAATAATTAAGAATAAATACCATTTGCCCAGGATCGATGATCTATTTGATCAGTTGAAAGGGGCAAAGTATTTTTCTAAAATAGATTTGTGTACACGGGTATCATCGTTAAAGGTGAGGAAGGAAGATGTACCTTAAGACGCGGCGTTGAGAACTCGTTATGGTCATTACGAGTTTCTGGTAATGTCGTTTGGGTTGACTAATGCGCCAGCCGCATTTATGGATATGATGAACAGAGTGTTCAAACAATATTTGGACAAGTTTGTTGTAGTGTTCATTGATGATATTCTAGTCTATTCAAAGACGCTAGAAGATCATTCGAAATATTTAAGAATAGTGTTGGAGACACTACGGAAGGAGAAGTTGTATGCGAAATTCACAAAGTGAGAATTTTGGCTTGAGAGGGTGCAGTTTCTAGGGCATGTTATTGATAAGGATGGCATTTCCGTAGATCCGGCAAAAGTAGAAGCAGTTAATGAATGGGAGAAACCGAAAATGCCAACTGAGGTTCAGAGTTTTCTGGGGTTAGCGGGATACTATAAAAGGTTCATTCCGGACTTTTCTAAAATAGCTACTTCGTTAACAAATCTGACAAGAAAGTCGGTGAAGTATGTGTGGATTGAAAAATGTGTGAACAGTTTTCAAGATTTGAAGAAGAGGTTAAGTGAGGCACCGGTATTGTCCTTACCAGACGATACAGGAAATTTTGTAGTGTATAGCGATGATTCGCATAAAGGACTGGGTTGCGTGCTCATGCAGCATGGCAAGGTCATTGCGTATGCGTCACGTCAATTGAAGGATTATGAGAAGGTCTATCCTACTCATGACCTGGAATTGGCAACTGTAGTTTTTGCCCTAAAGATATGGAGGCATTATCTTTATGGTGAGAAATGTGAGATATACACGGACCACAAAAGTCTGAAATATATCTTCACACAGAAGGAGTTAAACATGAGACAGAGAAGGTGGTTAGAGTTAATAAAATATTATGACTGTGATATTTTATATCATCCGGGAAAGCAAATGTAGTAGCCGCGCGCTAAGTAGGAAGGGTAGAGAGAAATTATCAATGTTAACGACTCGAGAATGAGTTGGTAACAACGATGGCAAGAATGGAGCTAGAAGTTAAGTTCTAGGAGGAAGCGGAGAGATGTTATTTTCTATGGAAACCCAACCTACCATAGTGGAGCGGGTTAGGGAGTACAACTGAGCAATGAGGAGTGCAAGCGAGATGCGTAAGAGGATAGAAGATGAAGAAAAGATCGAGTATAACCTCGATAAGGAGGGATTACTTCATTTTGAGGGAAGAATTTGGGTTCCTAATGATCCCGAATTAAAAGAATAAATTATGATGGAGGCCCATAGTTCGAGGTACTCAATACATACCGGTAGTACGAAGATGTATCAAGACCTTCGTCAGAACTTTTGGTGGCCGAATATGAAGAGGGAGATAGCAGAATATGTTAGTAGGTACTTAACTTGTCAAAATGTTAAGGCTGAACATCAACGACTGAGTGGGTTGTTAAAACCGTTAGAAATTCTAGAGTGGAAGTGGGAGCACATCACGATGGACTTTGTGGTGGGACTTCCAGCAACAAGGAAAGGATACGATGCTATTTGGGTGATAGTGGATCGATTGACGAAATCGGCTCATTTTCTACCAATAGGAGTTAGGTATAACCTAGATCAGTTAGCTAAGTTGTATGTCAAGGAAATTATTTCCAGACTTGGAGTGCCTATTTCGATTGTGTCAGATCATGATCCACGATTCACATCGACCTTTTGGAAAAGTTTGCAAGAGCAAATGGGAACGCAATTAAGATTGAGTACGGCGTATCATCCTCAGACGGATGGTCAGAGTGAGCGGATAATTCAAACGCTTGAAGATATGTTAAGATCTTGCGTTATGGATTTCAAAGGGAGTTGGGATGAATATCTACCTTTGGTGGAATTTTTGTACAACAATAGTTTTCACGCTAGTATAGGCATGCCGCCTTACGAAGCGTTGTATGGGAGGAAGTGCCGAACTCCATTGTGTTGGGATGAGGTGGGGGAACGTCAGATGTTGGGACCTGAGATGGTTCAGCAGACGGCGAACATGGTAAAGTTAATACGTACTCAATTAGTAGCGGCTCAAGACCGACAAAGGAAGTATGCAGATCCTCACAGAGAGAATAGAGAATTAGATGTAGGATCTTTTGTTTTTCTGAAAGTATCACCTTGGAAGGGGAAGATACATTTTGGAAAGAAAGGGAAGTTAATTCCAAGGTTTTTAGGACCTTTTGAGATTTTAAGAAGGATAGGGGAGGTAGCTTATGAAGTAGCCTTACCTCCAGAGATAGAACGCATTCATAATGTGTTTCATGTGTCAGTGTTATGTCCTTATAAACCGGACTATAAACACGTGATAGAATATGAATCTATTCAGATAGAGAAGGACTTGTCCTTTGAGGAACTTCCAATTCAAATTATTGATAGGAAGGAACAAGTTTTAAGAAATAAGGTAATACCTTCAGTAAAGGTGTTATGGAGAAACCACAATGCTGAAGAAGCAACGTGGGAGCTCGAGAGTAAAATGAAGGAAGATTTTCCTCATTTTTTTATGTAATTATAAGCGAAGATTCTGGGGACAGAATCGTTATAAGGGGGAGAGAATGTAACGCCCGAGAAAATCGGATTT
Source organism: Panax ginseng (assembly GCA_020205605.1). Classification (NCBI taxonomy): domain Eukaryota; kingdom Viridiplantae; phylum Streptophyta; class Magnoliopsida; order Apiales; family Araliaceae; genus Panax; species Panax ginseng. Next base: position 54,813,350 of record CM035138.1, on the reverse strand, counting down.
TTATGACAATTAAATTTTTATTTGATTATGTGAATTAAATGAATTTAATTGATTTCTTTGTGAGTAAGCTATGTGAAGGTCGTTCTATGACCTAGAATGTGCCAACGTGGTTAGTATTCAGCACGTGTTAGAAATAATTGTTTGGAGTTTCAAGATGAAAATAATTATTTTTTAGAAATTTAAAGTAAAAACACTATTCATCCGTTTCTGTTCGGGGAATTATTTTGAAATTCTGAGAAACGCGTAATGATAGAATATCGTGATAAGATGGAATATCTAATAATATTTCATTTATGGCAAACCCAGTTTTCGCCTACGGACTTTAAACCTAAGGGTTGAGTATATTGATTTCCGAGAAGGAAATGATATGCGTAGAAAGAATGACGTTAGGGTTAATGTGAGTGTTGTACATTAGGTGATAAAATTTAGTATCTATGTATAATACATTGAGTATATACGAAGTACAATACAATTATTGTATGAGTAGTATACGGAGATAATACGTGAATTGTACGTATGTGACACGATTACTATTATAGAATTAAGTTAAGACTTAATGGCTAATTCATTTGAGTTGGATTATTAATTAATCCAATCATTTGAATGATCAAGGCCCAATGTTAATTTAGTTTAGCCCAATTCATTAAAACTGAACCGTGGGTCGAACCGGTGGGTCACCGAATGGGTAAAACCCATGGGGCAACCCATGGGATGTCATATGGGGTGGTGGGCCGACCACCTTGGTGTGGAAGCCAAGCATAAGGCTTGGTCACCAAGTGCTTTACTTGGTGACCACACATGAATAGTAAGGAGGTGATGGTTCTTTGATAATTATGCCCTGCATTCTAGTTTTCTATAAATAAGAAGCTAGGTTGATTCATTTGGGAGTTTTTCAACTTGCCAACCTAGATTATTTGAGAGAGAAAGAGAGCTATACTTGCAAGCATACACTTTGGAAGCTTTAACTTCTATTTTTTCAAAAGATTTCTTAAGAGTTCTTGAGGTAATACTTCTTGCTTCTCATTTCCATCCCTTTTAGATTTTTTTCATCTTAGAGAATCATAGAATGAGTGGTATATGTCTTGTGTGAGGATTGAAAGATGACTTACCATAGATTCAATCTTTATAAGTCATGAGATTATAAGAATCATAAGGTTTAATACAGTTTTGAACCATGAAAATATTGATAGTTGAGATCGATTGTTGATAAACAATTGAGCTCCCTCAATACGTTAGTATATGCATCTTGTTTGGTTAGGATGTAGATATGAAGTCCATGGAGTATTCCATGTGATTTGGTTTAGAGAACCTTAGTAACGAAGTTATGGCGAATTTTACGGAGACAGACATTAAACGTCGAAAACGTAGAAATTCCGGAATGGTAGTCGAAAGTTGTCGTGAGACTTGAAAACGTTGGTTTTCAATGTCAACACGTGAGATAGGGTGATTAAGAGTTGTGGGTTGAGAATCGTCGGATTCCGCCTTAAAACGAAGAAAACGAGCATTGAACGCTCATTAATGTTTACGAACGTCTATAAAATGAACTCAATAGTGAATTCTGAGTTAACGGATTCGAAAGTGTTGAATTCTTATATGAACACGTAAAGGATGTAATTCCTGACTTGTAGGAATTTGAATGGGTCAATTCAGATGTAAAATGAACAAATTAGGAAGCCAGGAGTTTTGTTAGGAAACCAAATCTAGTTTGGCCAATTGGTGCACAGACTCGGCGCCGCAGCGCCAAAACCAGAACAAAGTGGTGGCGTCGCAGCGCCAGACTCGGCCGAGTACCCTGCACCGCAGCACCACTAAAATACAAAGGATGCCGCACCGCAGCGCCGGCAGTGGAAAAAAGTTGACCAAGTTAGGTTTTAAACTTCAGTTGTTTAGAGACCTACCTGAGTTGAGTTTATATACTCAATAAATATACTAAGACTAATCCTATATTACCTATACTAAGGTATAAGGTATGAAACTTAGGAATGTAATGCATGTTAACAAGATATGTACAATGAACAAAGTTGGTACCTTATCAACGATGTTTGAGTCCGGTTAATAAACGTCAGTTAAGTGATAAACCGGGACGAAGGGTAATAAGTCATGTTGACTTTAATAAATATATTAAGTTAACAAAGACATAGAAGAGAAAGAAGCTTGTAGGAACAATGTGAATAGTTGTTTGATAGCTAATTACAGTGTGTTATGTGAATATATCATGTAGATTCTGTAAAGGCCGTGGTCAGTCGAGTAAGTTATTTGAAGACGCTGAAAGGCAAGTTTTTTTAACGCTTTTCTAACTTCCGTGTTAACCAAGTTTATGTGGTTCGTTAAACTGAATTGCAAGACTTATTTTAAAGAAATGGTCGATGCCAGATTTTAACTCGGCTAGACTATTCGTAATATATAGATTGATTATTATTCATATCATTCTATATAGAAATGTTAACGCTCTCCTATGCCAAGTAATTGGTACGGACGTGAAGGTAAGGTTTGTCTATGAACAAACAAAAGTATTTTTCATCGATTATTCGATGGGCACGCGAGTTTGCCAAAAATATTAAACGTAAATACATTTAATGAATGAGTGTTAATCAACATAGAGTACTATAGGCTGATCACCTAGAAGTGCTCGTAAGTTATCTGGATGAAACGACCTTAGTCTTTGTGGACTCCTTTTCAAATATGAAAACTAAAATTTACTGTTCATGGTTACATCGTGGGTTCGTAATTCCTAATCTATTCTATACTTTGGGAATTTATGTTCTGAACTGTTAAAGTATTATTGATTCATAATACTTCATAACTATTATTCAGTTATGTTGGAATTGTTATATAATTCATGAATGTTGTATTCTTGTTATCCTTGATTAAACTTGCTGAGCTGTCATGCTCACTTCTTGCTTGAATAACTGCAGTTAAAGATGAACGTACTGTGAATGCCAAGAGAGATAAGGGAAAATCTAAGATGGATGCTTAGGCATTGTGTAATAGTTTAGTAAGTTTGTATGTATTATACATTATGAACAATGAACGATGTAACCGGTTTATGAACCTGGGCAGGATTATACTTTGATTGTAATAAGAAGATAGTATTTACCTTCATTTTGTTGTATTTCAATAGAATGATTGTATGGATGTTAGTACAGTGGAGCACCATCTGTCGGGTTGGAAGATACCCGAATTTGGGGGCGTCACAAAAAAGTTCTACTCAAACGCCTCCATCAACTCCGAAACTCTTACTACCAAGGTTAAAGGTCAGTCTCTGAAGTTAAAATCTTCTGACCTCAATCAATGCCTAGTTTTTCCTAACCAAGGGCTGAAGAACCTTGATAATGTCAATACTGAACAAGCAAAGGAGGTTATGGGGTACCAAAGAAACCCTAATCTTAAAGACATGAAGAAGAAGGAGTTTCCTGAAGAGTATGAGTTCCTTGCTGAAATTGTTGGAAAGTGCATATTGTGCAAGAACACTGCACATGACACAGTGATTGACCAACAATTGAAAATAATGTCAGCAATAGTTCTGAAGAAACAAATCGACTTTGGAGCTATCTTGTTCGATCAAATCTCCAAGTGGGTAGAAAAGGCTGAGAAGAAGAAGTTCACTGAAAAACCCCTGACCAAGGTGTTTCATGGTAGGCTGCTAAGTATTGTACTGAAGAAAAAGCTAGGATGGAAAATCAAGGATGATGAGGGAGACACTTTTAATGTGAACAAAGTGATGTCTCCACAATTATTTGTGAACTGGAAGAAGAACCCTAAGGAGAACAAAAGGCTGACAGATGGGAGCAGCAGCAAAGCCTATGCAAAGAGAAGGAAAACAGAAGAGGCAGAGAACTCTGAGTTTGATGACTCTGAACCAGCAAAAATCAAACCAGCCAAGAAGAAATCCAGAAGTATGAAGAGAGCCGATGGTGTGAAGAAAGCCCAAACCTCATCAAGAAAAGTCTCCTCAAAGGACAAGGATAAAGAAGAAAAAGTCATAACTGCTGAAACAACAAAGAGGAGAAGCAACAGGTTGCTTCAAGGGCTAGTGAGCAAGAAAGCTAAGGTGGAAGACAAACCAGCCTCAGCTTCCCAAAATAGTACATCTGTTGAAGAGAGGGACGTAGATTCAGCAGAAGAAAAAGAAACAGATATCAAGGCCCAGTCTCCACAGACAACACCCAGCAATGAAAATGAAGCTGATGTGATGGAAGAAATTGCAGCATCTGCTGATAAAGAAGAATGCTCAAGCCCCATGGCTAATCCTCAAAGCAGTCACTCTGTGAATGAAGAAGAGATTCAAGATGACCAAACTCAATCTCTAAGTGTAACTGCCCCAATGACCCAAGATGATTGGTCAAGTGATGCTGTGTCTGAAGAAGAAGAAGTTGCCCCCCTCTAATACAGATAGCCACCTTGATGGCTCAAAAGATGAAGAGTCCAAAGAAGAAAAATTTGCCCCTGCCAGTGATGAACTCCAAAGAAGTCTGTCTGTTGAACTAAAGGAGTCAGATTCTGAAGAAGAAGAAGAGTCTGACTCTCCCAAACCTGAACTTCCAAGAAGAAGGAAAAGCTACAGACTGCAAGCCAAGTTTGCCTCTAAAAGGAGTAGTGGTCAATCAAATGCCATCATTGAATTGAGTGATGATGAGTCTGTATCCCAGGGAGAAAATGTTGAAGAAGAAACCAGCAATGAAGAAGATGAATCTGAAGAAGATCTTGCTGAAGAAAGTTTTGAGAATGAAATGCAGCAAGAGGAATTCTCTGCTGAAAATGATCAAGAAAGTTCAGGCTCCGAGAGAGGAGAGATTAAAGAAGATTACAGTTACGCACTTCGTGAAGCAGATTTAACAAGAAGATTATCCAGTTCTATCTCCTGCAAGATTTAGCAGAAGGATCATAGTGGAAGTTTCAAATGACTTACCAGATGCTCCATCAGAGAGATGAGTGAACTATAGAAATGAGCTATAATTCTGATGACTTACTGATGAGATGGTTCTTCCAGTGGATGCCATGGCTAAAGGCTCACACTGAAGGAGATGGAAGCTATCTCAGCTGGTGCTTCTCTCACTTCCCAAGCATGGAACTGGTGGCTCAAAAATTTCTAAGAGTAAAGAAGTTTACCACCAAACTGATTAAAGACCAGCCCCACTTCAAAGTCTATCGCCATACTGAAAATCTCTATATCCCCTACGATCGTAGAATGGACTCTGAAGGACGAAGAGTCATGACCAAGGAGCTGATCGTAGAGACTATTCACTCTACTGCTGATGATGTTCAAGCCCAAAACCAGAAGCCTCCTTATGCTCAAGCACTACTATTAGACATTCCCTCATCCTCAACCAGTGATTGGAACTCAACGATTATTCAGATTCTCCAGACTTTCGAAAATCTGTCCAAGGATGAAAATCGTAGAGTCCAAACTGATGCTCAACCAGCTGCTGTCCAACAAAAGGATCAAATTACTTTGGAGCAGGAACTACAGAAGAGTTATGATGATCTAAGCAAGAAAATATCTCTCGATCTTTGAAGAATCACGTAAACCGACGATGATGGCGAGGAGTTAATTCCTTCCAAAGACAAGCTTCAAGTTACTATGGTGATGTATCTCTCAAACTCCAAGAGAGAGATAACATCTATCGAAGGCCATACAAGATCGGAAGGCAGATGCTCTACGAATTCAGAAGACCAATGAAGAGCAGATCCAAGCCCTCTCTGACAAGATTGACGACCTGAAGCAATCTTTCTCAATGCAACTTGAGCTAGGCCAGCAGGAACTCAAGTTTGAAGTTGCCAACTCCTCCTACCTAATGGAGCAGCTTATGTCCAACATGGAGCAGCTCTCTCAAATGATTGATGACAAAAAGGGGGAGAAAAAGAGGCATAGAAAGAGGAAGAGCAAGAAGAGCAAGAGGCACTCAAAGAAGAGCAGAGGGATAAAAGAAAAGAAATCAAAAAAGATATCATCAGTTGCAGAAAAGAGTATCATCATCGAGGGGAGCCAAAAGATGATGATCCCATGATCATGAGTCCGAGAGGGGGGAGCATGATCGTAAAGATTTGAAGGGAAGCTAAGCAAAGACAGAAGGTCATCATCCCAGGGGGAGCAAGAGAAAGGAGAACAATCAAATGAGTAGCTCAGCAAACATCCTGGAAACATACAAGGAGCCAAAGAGGTACATCTCTAACTAGTTAGGTATGTTCAGGATCCAGGATGTAGAATGTCTTAATATATAAATTGTCATATCAATATAAATGACATTCATAATTATCTATTTTAGAAATACAAATGCTCCTTTGTATATAAGATTCATTCATAACATGCATATGCACTTAATGTTTTTGTCATAATCAAATAGGGGGAGATTGTCAAGAATAAACATGTGAATGATATTCCTATTTAATATATGATTTGATTATGATATATATATATATATATATATATATATATATATATATATATATGAATGAATATGCAAGTATGCTTGCATTAAGAAAAGTCAGAAAGTCCTTTGATAGATAATAGAAATATATGTACAAGGACTTAGAATGAATTGATCAAATATGTTAGGTTGATCCTACATAAGCAAAAGCTTGACTTTGTAAAGTCCTTAAAAAAGAAATGATGTACAAGGACTATAAATATAGAAAGATCAAGCATGTTAGGTTGATCTTATGATGTAATAGATAGGCTTGTCGATCGATCGTGAAAGCCTTCGCACTGTAAGTCGTAGATACGCTAGGTGAGTCAAGGTTAACTCGAGAGCTATCGAGAAATTTGGATAGAAGTATGCAAGTTAGTCTCGGAGTTCGTAGACTGCTAGGAGAAACGAAGAAGGATCAAAGTGTATCGAGTAGAGCTTCCTCGGGATCGTAGTGTGCTGAGGAAGTCATGTTCGTAATCGTGAGACTGACACGCTACGAGAAGATAGATCATCTCGCGGAAGCCAAGATGAAATGTAGATCGCACTCAAAGTCGTAGAGTCTCATCGATCTAGAAGCCAAGTCAAGGATCATAGATCACACTCTGAGTTCGTAGAGTCTATTAATTACATGCAGAGATCATAGTCAAGAAAGATCAGATGAAGACAACAATCACAAGGCAGAAATCGTAGTGTCAAGATCTGATCTCAGGATCGTAGTGTCTGCACAAGCCGAAGCTGAATCGTAGAGTGCAGAACTACGACCTAAGCAGAAGTGCTCACAATGCCAATACAGAATCGTAGAGTATATACGGTTCTCAACGAATGAGCACTCCCAAAATATACAAAGGAATGGTGCCTCTGGTTCAAGCTGCAAAGTTACATCCAAGGAAACCAGAGAGCACTCAACGAATAGCATGCAAGCTAATAGAAGATCTAATCACCAACCCAATCACCATCAAGATTGAGTTGTGAAGCCATTCGAGATGAAGTCTTCCACAAGGAGATCAGAAGAAGACTTCGGTAACTGACTAAGGAAAGTTAGCAAGTGCAGAAGCTATCAAGTGAACAGAAGACAACGATCTTGGAAGCAACCAAGATCGTAGTGTTTGCCAAACAAAGAAGGAACTGATGGAAGGTGAACCGAGATACTGGTCAGCCTCTGAAGAGCAAGGCTAAAGTGATTAAGTGCAGGGTCAGTTCATTAATAATAAGTGAACGGGAGATCACAAGGAGAAAGCAAGCTGGACGCGCCACAAATCTGAAGTGTCTTGATATTCAGAAGGGGACCAGAGCAAGGGATTAAGCCATCAGCCTTTGAGAACAGTCGAAGCAAACAGAAGTATTGAAGCACTGCACAATAGAAGGAAGAGGTGTACTACATTGGAGATCCAATTAACACTCTTCAAGATTGTAGTGTTAACTCTTCCAGTCAATGAGCAACACTCAACAAGACACTACGATCAGGTCCTCGAAGACGTGCATCAGAATCGTAGAGTTCGAACACTCGAAGACTAAAGCATTGGCAATGGTTTAATCTGAAGGTTGGTATTCGAACAAAGGCTTATTGAAAGCATCGATGCAAAAGGACAACCTCTGATCGAGAAATTAGAAGGAGATAATAAAGTCTTCAACCTACCCAAGACAGTAAAGTGACAACTCTGACGGGTAGGTGAAACAGTAGACTGCAATGTCAGATAAAGTATGACATGTCACATCAGTAGTCTACCTCTGTCAACTCGAGATCTGTGAAGATATTTGAATAGCCTTCAACGGCTACTTTCCAACGGAAGGATTGGGAAGGAGTATAAATGAGAAAGAGCTTCAAAGATCTAGGGTTACTGGAGTTTCCGAGTTTGGAGATAAGGTGGACTGACCTAAACCATGTGAGATAGTGAGTCCGAAGGCTCACTCTACGATCCACCAAGAACACTCAGAAGACTGACAAAGAGAGAAGTAGAAGTGTGAGTTTTACTATGTAGAAGTGAGAGCTCTACTACACGAAGAGTGTTCTAAACTGCCGAGAGAAAGAAGAGCATCGTGTCATCTTGATGTCCATCATGGGAAGACTCTAAGTACAATAGAGAAGAGCTCACAGTCATCTTAGCAAGTCCATCATGAGAAGGCATCAAGTATCAAGAAGGGAGATCACAAATGCCATCATGGTGATAAGCATGAGAAAGTTTCTAAGTACCGAGAAAAAGAACTTACAGACATCTTGGAAACCTATCATGTGCAACCATCATGTATCTAGAGAAAGATCTTCAAGGCAGTTCATCAAGGGATCATCCAAAGTGGCTGAGTTACCGAAGAAGCTGAGCATCATGCAACACTCAGCTGCACTTCAAGGATGATCAAGCCAAGATGCTAAGGATAGAAGATGTTCAGAGCATGAAGACATCTTAGCAACTCAGCACCGACTCCAACAACAACTCAACAAAGCCAGGGCTTGAGGGGTCCTTGTCCGGAGGGACTAAACGAAGTTCCAAGCCTGCTGGGCTTGAAGAGTTCCTAGGGAACTAGAGGAGTTCCAAGGCTGCTGGCCTTGAAGAGTTCTTAGTGAACTGAAGTCCCAAGGTCTTTGGTCTTGAAGGAATCTTAGTGATTGAGGTCTTGCCCTTCCTTAATGGAAATCTGCTAGTTGAAAGCAAAAGAGTGGATTAGGAGCTTGAGTCTCGAACCACTTAAAACCCCTTGTGTCTTTTACATTATGTCATTTACATTATGTACTATAACCGATATAAGCGCTATGTATGTTTTAACACTTACAACTAAACTTACTCTACTGAACAATGTATGTATGATTATGAATATATCAATGAAGGCGATCTTTTACTTATTCAACAGACTTGAAAAGATTCTTATGTTTGTCGTATGTTAATTATGAACAATATAATATAAACGAGAAAAGTATTTGAAATAAAAAGGATCTATTCAACCCCCCTCCCCTTCTAGATCTATTGTGCCCTCTAGGAACTAACATAAATTAATATTAATGATATTAGATTTATTTAATTATTATATTAAATAAATGAATTAAAAATAATTTTATTGATTTAAAATCATTTAAAAATGAGAAAAATGATTTTAAAATATTTTAAGTTATAATTAATGACTTTTAATATTTGGATAATAATTTCATTAATATTTAAATATTAATGGTGGTGATTTAAAAATGATTTAAATTATTTTAAAATCATTTAAGTAGAATATTGATGATTTAAAATATTTTAAGTTATTAAAAATAACTTTGATATTTTGACAAGTATGTTATTAATATTTTATATTAATAAATATTAATAATGATAAGATTATTTGATAATTAAATCATTTAAAAATGGTTTTGATGTTTGAAAAATTATTATAAATTATAATAATTGCTTATAAATTATTAAAATCTTCCGAAAATATTATAATTGATAATTAAATTATGTAAATTAATATTGAAGCTTAGAAATTGAATTTAATTGACAATAACTGTATTAATTGTCGGATAGTGTGACCAGAACACCGAGAATGGACCGAAGTCCAACCAGACCAAACTTGTTAGACTTGTTAAGTGTTTATATAGGTTATAAACACTAATGTGGCTGTGTGGTAATGTGTATAGCAGACAGATTGACTATGAATTATAGTGTTACGTGTTATGAATTATTGTGCTAATTGTGAGACCGATATTATTGGTTATAGGTCTTTCGAAAGAAGATAAGTATTTTGTGTAGCAGTAATCAACGCGGAAGGCAAGTTTCCTAACTCAACCTTGAGTTATATTTATTCAATTATTATAGTGGTTAATTATTGTTGATTAGACCACATCCAAGAATTTATTGTTGATTATTCGCAGTTAGTGCATGTTTAATAATTCAAATTGAATTACAGATTCAAAAAATATACATTCATAGAATAACTGTTGTTGGATATTCATATTCGTAGAAGCTAGTATTGACAGTACATATAATTCTTGTTTATTGTCAAATTATGTTGAGAAATGTCTTAGCTAATTGTTTTGGCTAGACGAACATTTGTTAGAACTTGATAGGTTCGAGAAGAGAAGAGAAGAGAATTCAATTATTATTGATAGATCAATGCCAGTTGTTTCGGCTAGATCGAAAAAGCAAAACTTGATAGGTTTGAGAAGAGAAGTGATTAGATATTGAAAAGGGAACATTTTAGGTCGTATATTCGGCCATTGCGCACTGTTAAGTATTATGCATAATATAGGGTATAATAAAGCTGAACACTTGTTATACTTGCAGAGGGGTATGATTTAATCTTTATGGTTATCTGATACTCCTGCGTATGTATCAAAGTAAATCTTTGATAGATACCCGAGAAGAGAAGTTCTAGATCCAATGGATCGCTCAGCATAAATCTGGAAAACATTCCACTTTGTTATTACGTAGAATTGATTCTTGTTTATTCAATAGAATATCGTAGAAACTTTGAAAGCGTTGTACTATTTCATTAGCAGAATATTGTGTTGCCTAGAATACAAGAAGACTTGTTATTGATTAATGATTTGTTCAGCTATTTCAAAGTTCCCCGAACTTTGGTGTCATTCTATCAAAATAGATCGTTAATTATTCTGATACTTATACATTCATTGTATATCTTAACTTGTGAGGCAAATTTGTTGCTCACCCTTGCTAAATAAAACTTTTCAACTGGGGACGATGTTGTAGAAGGTGTTGTGAAGAATAGAGACAAAGGCATAGTGATAAATTAGTTATGATGAAGCATATTTATTATGTTGTTTGTAAACCCTTTTTGTATATCTAAGGGGTATGATTGTAATGTTAAGGTTAGCGAACCTGGGACTAATGTATTAATAATCTCTGTTAATGACTTATGTATTACTATTTCTGTATGAATAGGTAGTTAGATGCTATTATATTGTGGATCGTGAAACACCAAAATTGGGGTCGTAACCCGAATTTGGGGGTGTCACTGAGTTAGTATCAAAGTCAGTAGTGACCATGGCGGCCACAAGTTGGTAAGAGAGTGTGAGGTTATAAACCTTAAGTGGGGTGAGGAAAACCCTAGGATTATAACCATAAGCGAAATCTAGAATACTTATTTAGAGTACTAAGTGAGGGATTGCCAAAATATATCGATAGTAAGATATGTGGACACATAGTGTGAGCAGTGCGTACCGAAGAAGTATTAATCAAGTCAATTAGACTGATGGTAGGATGTCTGGAGAAGATGAAATGAGTGCGGAGATGCTAGCGGCTGTTGCACCAGTGCCAGTAGCCGAGGTGCCAACGCAAAGTGAATTAGTTGAAGAGGTGGGAAAAGATGAACCTATGATCAATCTGGGGAGCGATCATGACGATTATCCCGAGATGTATCTGAGTGGTGATGAGGAGGCAGAGTCCAAAGAAGCTAAGGTGGAGAAAGAGAATAAGACAAAAGTTGGAGAGAAAGATCAAGAATCTGTAGAAGTCCAAGAACTCTGGAGTAAAGTATTTCTCTTGGTGGAATTGTGGAAGACAAAGGGAGTGTTACGTGAAATGACTGAAGAACGTAACGAGCTGAAGGCGCAGGTGGAGAGGATGAAGACTAAAGGTGGTGGATCGTCTGAAAGAACAACCAAGCAGCAAGAAAGGCAAGAATAAGAGAAAGAGGGACAACAACAGCGACAACTCTGAAAAATTCAAACTCGAAGAAGAAGCATAAATGGAAATGTTTTGAATGTAAATTAAAAGAGAAGTGAAAGAAGAGTAAATTAAATATTTAGTTAACTTAATGAAACATCGGTAAGGATGTTATAAACCTTAAGTGTAACACTAAAGGTTGAAGATAAGTAATTAAACATGAATGATATACAATAAGTGTACTAAACCAATGATGATCGAGTTTCGATTAATAATAAAGTTAGTAAGCCGTGATGAAAGATGATTAACTCAAAACGAGTTGTATTAATGAAATAATTTCACTTAAGTTATAGAAGAGACAGAAGTTGGTAAGAATGATGTAAAAGAACAAAGGCAAGCCGGAACCAATAATAACAAATCTAATATATGATTAGATTGAGGAGAAGGGTAAGATTCATTAGGAACCATTTATATTCATTCATGACCTAATATTGTATGTGGTTATGTGTTGTAGAGACCATAAAGACTCAAAAGGAAAAGTAATTATACTATAGCAGACGCTGAAGGCAAGTTTTTCTTAAACTCTTGTCTAACCTTCGTGTTAGCCAAGTTTTCTGTGATTCATGTTATGAGATGCATGAATGGTTTTAAGAAAGAGTCGATGCCAGTTTTTCCTTGGCTAGACTAAATCTTGAAGAGTTGATTGATTTCTTTACAAGTTTTAATATAGAATTGATAACGCTATCCTATGCCAATTGTTTGGTACGGATTCAAGGTAAGCATGAAAATGAATAAACAAATGTATGTTCATCGAGTATTCGATGGGCACGTGAGGTTGCCATAACTTAAACATACACACATTTAATGGATGTAGTGTTGATCAACATAGAGTACTATAGGTTGATCACCTAGAAGTGCTCGTAAGATATTACGGACTTACGGACTTCGTGTCGGGTTGTCCTTTTAAAGAAACTATGAAACGCTCATGGTCTTGGACCAGAATTGATGTTTTACTGAATATTGTCATTGTAAAACGTCTTGAAGAAAAAGGAAATGCTATTTTAAATTATTGATAGTACTTCGTAACTATTATCCAGTTATTGAAGATATACGATTCCTATGTTTCAAGCATGTCATTTAAAAGAAATTGTTGTACTTGTTGAGCTTGTTATGCTCACTCTTGCTTGAACCATATGAATGCAGCTTAGACCGAATGGACAGAAGGATCCGGCAAGGATAAAGGGAAGGCTAAGGCAAACCTGTAGCTTACCTATGTAATAGTATAGGTTTGTAATGATAATATTTGATATTATGACAAGAACAAATGTAACGGTTATAAAGAACATGGGGTATGGTAATATTGTTTTGGAATATATATAAGACATATTCGTTCTTTTGAAGCATTTCAATTGAATGTTTGTGTGAACTGTAGCACCGTGTAGCACCATATGTCGGGTTAGAAGAGACCCGGATTTGGGGGCGTCACAAGTGGTATCAAAGCATTAGGTTATAAAACTTAAGGGGGGAAGAACCTTAGGCTAATAACCTCGTTAAGGAAGAAAAGTCTGAAGGAAGTAAACCCGAGCTTTACTTGAGTTGAATGAGTCAATAAGTTATTGAGGAAACTCAGTATCAAAAGATTTAAAAGATGGAAAGTAACCCTAAATAAATTAAATGTGATTTGTGCATATACTATTATGTGTTATGTACTAATCAACATATGTGTTATTGTAAGATGTCGATCGATAGCTTGATGTATAGAGATATACACGAGGTGAGCGAAGAAATTATGAACAGGGTAGAGCATGTACCTATGCCGGTGGCAGAGGTACCATTAGTGATTTTAGATGAGTCGAAGACAGATGAATACTTTTCTGAGGAAGACTACTCTGAGGGAGATATGGATATAGCGTTATACCTTAGTATGATGAATGATGTGGAGGAAGAAATAGAGGAGACATCGGTTGATACGGTGGTACCTAAACTAGAGTCATCACCTCCAGATGTAATGAGATCATTGTATATGGCAATTCTTGACATGAATGTGCAATTGAGTACAGTTGTGCAGAAATAGAATGAAGAGATTAGTGCTCTTTATATAGCGAAGGAGTCTGCAGAAGCAGATTTTGAGTCAGAGCATGATGAGAAGGTGCTCATGATAAATAAAGATAGAGACTATAAGAATGAAGCCGATGAGCTTCGTAAAGAACTGGGGGAGAAGGATCGGAAGATAGCACGGATGTCTTACATCTATGAGAGTGCTCATAAGGATTTCAAGCTGAAAGTTGCTTGTTATTCCAATGAGTCAGGACAAACTCGACATACTATTAGTCGGGATACTATAGCGAAGATTGCAAATGAGAAACACGAGGATGCTGTCATGCATTATTAGAGGTCTGGAGTTATAAATATGTGTGTAGTGACGTAAAACCCTCTTTTGTATAAAAGGGTAGTCTTTTTGTAAATCCCAACTTTTTTGAAGTACAATTGCGGGATAGAGATGTAATAGCTTTTGGGCTATGAAAGCAAAAGTGTAAATAGTTTCAAACTATGAAGAAGCATATGAATATAATGAAGTTTTCATTTAATATGCTTTGTTATGGTATGAGTTGATATGTGGCAATAATAACGAAGTAAGTAAATAGATAATAATGAAATTCTATTGATTTAATCTAAAAATGCCGCTAATGAGAAGACAACGTAATCAGGAAGCGGAATTACATAATGATAATCAAGGGGGTCGGAACAACCCTATGCAAGAGTTTGTTAATTTATTAACGGTTGCATTTAACCAAACTGGGGGTAGATTACCCGCAGGACCTAGAGTAGCCAGAACGACTACCTTTAAAGCGTTTAAAAGCGTAGGTCCGCCGAAGTTCAAAGGAACGACGAACCCATTAAAATCCAGACATGGGTAAAAGAAAATAGAGAAGGCGTTTGTTATTTCAAACATAGGTGAGGCGCAAAAGACTTCTTTTGCGACTTACATGATAAAAGGGGAAGCCAACTGTTTGTGGGAGGCTCACCAGGGTGGGGCTAGAACATATACAGTAGCGTGGGAATAGTTCAAGAAGGTTTTCTTCAAGAATTATTTCCCTACAAGCATGCAAGGGAGGATGGAGATTAAGTTCTTAAAACTTAAACTAGCAGACATGAAAGTTCCCCAGTACGAAGCCAAATTCAATGAATTGGCAAGGTTTGTTTCACATCAAGTGGACACTGAGGAGAGGAAGGCTCGTAGGTTTGAGCAGGGCCTGAAACCCTAGCTCTATATTAGGATTTCAGTATTTTAGAGTGTTTCCTATGGGACCATTCTTGAGAAGGTGATTATAGTAGAGGGTGGTAGTGAGGCGTTGACTCAATACCACAAAGAGATGAAGAATAAGAGTAAGGGAGAAGGAGGAACCAAGGCAGAGAATGCCAATGGCAGTATGCCAAAAAGAAAGAATTTGAACTCCGAGAATACTAAAGTGGGACAAGGGGATCCTAAGCGTAAGATCGAAGTGTGTAAGACATGTGGAAAGACTCATCTAGGAGTCTGTCTGAAAGGGATTATAAGTACCTTTAAACATTTTGGTAGAGGAGGATGGAATAACTTTCGTTGATTATATTCGTGGAAATGGTTTCATGGATAATAAAGGTAAGCAAGTGTCGATAGATAAGAACTGATAATGTTGAGAGGATTTTAAGTAATTCTCGGTATGAATGGGTTGATTAATCATAGAACTTTAATAAATTGTTAGAATAAAAGTATTAATCTTCGGTTTTCTAAGAAAATCCAAGGTAGTAATTTACGGTAATAGAATACCGCGACGCTCGTGTTGTCTAGCCATGACGCAAGTTAGGAGGATGTTAAGGAAGAGGATGAGTCGTTACGGTTGTGTATCAACTATCGTAATAGGAGTAAGTTAGCGGTTAAGAATAAATACCCATGGCCCAGGATCAATGATCTATTTGATCAGTTGAAATGGGCAAAGAATTTTTCTAATATAGATTTACGTATGGGGTATCATCGGTGGGAAAGTAAGGAAGAAGGAGGATGTACCTAAGATGATGTTCAGAACTCGTTATAGTTATGACAAGTTCTGATTATGTCGTTTATGTGCACTAATGTACTGAAGCTAGATTTTTCCGTAATGGGCACCGAGCAAGTCGGTGGTAAACAGATAGGTTCTCTTGTGAGGTGCTATGGTTGAAGGTACCATTAGCGTCACAGAGTGTTCAAATAATATTTGGATGAAGGTGTCGTAATGATCATTGGTGATATTCTAGTCTATTTAAGACGCCAGAAGATCACGCTGAACAATTGAAAATAGTGTGAGAAACACTACAGAGAGAGAAGTGGGGTACGAAATTCACTAAGTGTGAATATTAGCTTAAAAGACATATAGATATGTTATTGATAAGTATGTTGGGAATGAGAAGTAAGGCACATGTATTATCTTTATCAGATGATATGGGGAACTTTGTAGTGTATCTCAATGTTTCGCATAGATGACAAGGTTGCGTGCTCATGTAGCATGACAAGGTCATTGTGTATGCGTCACGTCAGTTAAAGGATTATGAGAAGGTCTATCCTACTTATGATCTATTATCGGCAGCTGAAGTTTTGAATTAAAAATATGGGGATAGTATTTATATGGGGAGAAGTATGAGATATATACGGACTCAAAGAGTCTAAAATATATTTTCACACAGAAGGAGTTGAATATGTTGTAAAGAAGGACTGTGACATCTTATATCATACAGGTAAGGAAAACTTAGAAGACGACACGTTAAGTAGAAAGGGTAGGGAAAAGCTATCAACGTTAATGACTCAGAATGAGTTAATAACGGAGATGGCAAGAGCAGAGTTAGAAGTTAAATTACACAATGAAGTAGTAGAAATGTTATTCACAATTTAGACTCAATCCACGAAAATGGAACGAGTTAAGTAAGTACAACTAAGTAACAAGGAGTACAAGCGAATGAAGAAGATGATGCTGGATGAAGAGAAGATCAAGTATAATCTTGTTTTGAAGGAGGAATTTGAGCTTCTTATAATTCTGAGTTAAAAGATGGACTAATAAAAGGAGGAGAGTGTAATATATTTTTAAGTGTTTAACTTCCAACACAAATTATTGATAGGAAGTGACAGGTCATGTAAATTAAGATAATACCTTCGGTGAAGGTGAATGTGAGGAACCATAATGTCGAAGAAGCAACGTGGGGACTCGAGATTAAAATAAAAGAAAAATTTTCCTCAATGGTGTATATATTATTAGTGAGATTCTGGGGACAGAATCCTTATAAGGGGGGAAGAGTGTAACACCCCAGAAAAAATCGGATTTTTGAGAATTAAATTTTTATTTAATTATGTGGATTAAATAAATATAATTGATTATTTATGGGAGTAAGCTAATTGAAGGTCGTTCTATGACCTAAACATATCAGAATGTCGTAGTATTTTGGCTATGTGGTAGAATTAAAGTGTTTGAATTTTCAAGATGAAAATAAAAGCTTTCCGAGAAATTTCCTGAAAAATACTATTCACACATTTCTGCTCGGGAATTATTTTTGAACTTCCGAGAAATACGTAACGATAGAATATCGAGGTGAGATGGAATATCCAATAATATTTCAGTTATGGCAAACGCAGTTTTTTGCATGCGGACTTAAAACCTAATGATTAGGGAAAGTGAATTTCGAGAAGAAATAAAATGAGTATAATAAATTAAAGTGATGATCGTATAATACGTAGGTATTGTACGAAGTAATGAATACGAGTATCATACGAGGTATTATACAAGTATGTATGAATTATAATATGTCGTATATGATGAATAAGTATACGAGTTAGAATATGAGAATTATACATAGAATATATGTTATAAGGCTTTAAGCCAATTGTGAATAGACTTGTGGATTATGTGAGATGTATAAGTCCAATATGAAAGTCCAATATAATTAATGAACAAGCCCAAGTATTTGTTTAAATGAAAGCCCAATGGATAAGTTAAGATTAATTAAGCTAAAGGCCCAAATTATGAACTAATGGGTTATTGGATGGTTAAAAACCATGGATGACCCAAAGTGGTGGCCAAGTAAAGTAACTTAATGGCTAAGTGTTGTATTGGCCAAGTAATTAAAGTGATGAGCAAGTAATGGATAAGTTAGATGATTAACAAGTAAACTTAAAAGCTAAGTAAGTGTGGTGAGCAAACAAAGTGCTTATAAGTGATGAGAAAGTAGACTTAAGGGCTAAGCAAAGGATAAGATAAGTGGTGAGCAAGCAAATAATTTGGAGGCCAAGTTAACTTAATGCTTAAGCTAGGAATAGTAAGGAGGTGGATGGATTAATGACCCTTATGCCCTAACTTTGGTTTTCCTATAAATAGCAAGCTTGGATTCATTTTTGTTGGTTGTTCATTTCCTCAAACACCTTAAAACTTATAAGTTGAGAGCTTATTTGCTTGAGAGAAAAAGCTAGAAAGTTAGCCTTTGAAATTCAAGAAGCAAGAAGAAGATTAAAGTATTAGCAAGTGATCATCAAAGGGTAAGCAATCTTGAACCATGATTTTCTTTCTCTTCTATTGTTAGAGAAGTGGGTAATGGTAGAACATGTATGCTAAGGAATGATAGGAATGATAAATTAATGGACTTAAGCCGTGTAAGTCATGAATAAGTAATTCAAACCTAAATAAGTTATGAACTCATGAGGAACCTATATGAACTTCTCATATGTTTTCCTTAATAAGATGATATGATAATAAGAACAAGGATGGTGGTTAAAAGATTTAGATCATGATAAGTCATGAGAAAAGAATTCATAAGTAATTTATATTTTTATAAGTTACAAACTCGCAAAGAACAAGTAATAACTTATCATGATTATAAGTTAATGAAGTATGTATATTAAGATGTTAGTATGATGGAATGAATCCATTTGAAACGAAGAACAAATCTTAAGTAACGAAGTTTTGTCGGAATTTACACGATTGGATGATAATCGTCGAATTCGTAAAATTCTTGGAATGGAAGTCGAATTTTGATATTGAGCTTGGAAACATTGGTTTTCAATGGATACAAGTCTTATTTGGCATTATAGAGTTTCGAACTCGAAAATGACCGAATTCCGACTTAGAACGAAGAAACGAGCATTGAACGTTCACGAACGTTTATCGTTTTCGTTAAAAATGGACTAATAGGTGAATTTTTAGTTAACAAAGTCAAATAGATAAAATTCTTGTATGAACACGTAGAGTATGTAATTTGTGAACCGTAGACTCTTGAACGAGCCAAATCGGACTTATAACGAAGAAGTTATGAGTCAAGAATCTCACCCTAAAAAGAAAATCATCAAAATTTTCAGTGTTGAGCAATCGGCATGCATGCGCTTGATCAAGGCAAAGTAAGTCAATCAGCAGCATGTAGTAAGCATGGCCGGATGAAGCTATGACCTACTGGAGTTTGGCGCCGCAACGCGACCAATAGTGAAGGGTATGGCGCTACAGCGCCATGACCGAGTTCTAGGAACATGAAAAGAAGGCAAACTTGTGAGTGTTAGAAACAAAAGTTGGCGCCACAGTACTTGAGACTAAAGTGAAGCATAAATGGAAATGTTTTGAATGTAAAGTAAAAGAGAAGTGAAAGAAGAGTAAATTAAATATTTAGTTAACTTAATGCAACATCAGTAAGGATGTTATAAACCTTAAGTGTAACACTAAAGGTTGAAGATAAGTAATTGAACATGAATGATATACAATAAGTGTACTAAACCAATGACGATCGAGTTTCGATTAATAATAAAGTTAGTAAGCCGTGATGAAAGATGATTAACTCAAAACGAGTTGTATTAATGAAATAATTTCACTTAAGTTATAGAAGAGACAAAAGTTGGTAAGAACGATGTAAAAGAACGACGGCAAGCAGGAACCAATAATAACAAATCTAATATATGATTAGATTGAGAAGACGGGTAAGATTCATTAGGAACCATGTATATTCATTCATGACCTAATATGGTATGTTATATGGTTATGTGTTGTAGAGACCGTAAAGACTCAAAAGGAAAAGTAATTATACTATAGCAGACGCTGAAGGCAAGTTTTTCTTAAACACTTGTCTAACCTTCGTGTTAGCCAAGTTTTCTGTGATTCATGTTATGAGATGGATGAATGGTTTTAAGAAAGAGTCGATGCCAGTTTTTCCTTGGCTAAACTAAATCTTGAAGAGTTGATTGATTTCTTTACAAGTTTTCTATATAGAATTGATAACACTATCCTATGCCAATTGTTTGGTACGGATTCAAGGTAAGCCTGAATATGAATAAACAAATGTATTTTCATCAAGTATTCGATGGGCACGTGAGGTTGCCACAACTTAAAGCGTATACACATTTAATGGATGTAGTGTTGATCAACATAGAAGTACTATAAGTGATCACCTAGAAGTGCTCGTAAGATATCTTTGGACTACTGAGACTTTAGGTGTCGGGTTGTCCTTTTCAAAGAAACTATGAAACGCTCATGGTCTTGGACCAGAATTGACGTTTTACTGAATATTGTCATTGTAAAACGTTTTGAAGAAAAAGGAAATGCTATTTTGAATTATTGATAGTACTTCGTAACTATTATCCAGTTATTGAAGATATACGATTTCTATGTTTCAAGCATGTCGTTTAAAAGAAATTGTTGTACTTTCTGAGCTTGTTATGCCCACTCTTGCTTGAACAATATGAATGCAGCTTAGACCGAACGGACCGAAGGATTCGACAAGGATAAAGGGAAGGCTAAGGCAAACCTGTAGCTTACCTATGTAATACTATAGGTTTGTAATGATAATATTTGATATTATGACAAGAACAAATGTAACGGTTATAAAGAAACTAGGGTATGGTAATATTGTTTTGGAATATATATAAGACATATTCGTTCTTTTGAAGCATTTCAATTGAATGTTTGTGTGAACTGTAGCACCGTGTAGCACCATATGTCGGGTTGGAAGAGACCCGAATTTGGGGGCGTCACAATTAACTCCAAATTAAGTTAGGAAACTTGCCTTCTCCGCTGATTACAGCTACACAAAATACTTATCTGCGTTTGTAAGACCTATAACCAATAATATCGGTCTCACAATTAGCACAATAATTTATAACACATAATACTGTAATTCATAGTCAATCTTCTCCTATACACATTACCACATAGCCACATCAGTGTTTATAACTTATATAAACACTTAACAAGTCTAACTATTTCAGTCTGGTTGGACTTCGATCCATTCTCGGTGTTCTGGTCACCTTATCCGACAATTAACACAGTTATTGTCAACTAAATTTGGTTTCTAAGCTTCAATATTAATTTGGATAAGTCAATTATCATTAATAATATTTTTTGGAAGCTTTTAGTAATTTATAAACAATTATTATAATTTATAATAATTTTTCAAATACTTAAATCATTTTAAATGATTTAATTATCAAAATATTTAAAATATTCTACTTAAAATGAATATTGTAAATCATTTTAATAATATAAAATTAAAGTTATTATTAATAACTTAAAATATTTTAAATATTCTACTTAAAGTATTCTATAATAACTTTAATATTTTGACAAGTATTCTAAAATAACTTTCAAATACTTAAATCATTTTAAATTAATAATATTTTTAAGTCATCAATATTCTACTTAAATAATTTTTAAAATAATTAAAATCATTTTTAAATCATCATAATTAATATTTAAATATTAATGAAATTATTATCCAAATATTAAAAGTCATTAATTATAACTTAAAATATTTTTAAATTATTTTTCTCATTTTTAAAATAATTTTTAAATCAATAAAATCATTTTTAATTCATTTATTTAATATAATAATTAAATAAATCTAATATCATTAATATTAATTTGTTAATGAGAATTCTCTAAAAATATTGAAAATCATATTTTATAATTCAAAATATTTTCTAACATTTTATTCTCATTTAAAATAATTTTAAATCATTAAAATCATTTGTATCTTATTTATTTAATTTATTAATTAAATAAATCTAATATCATTAATATTAATTTATTAATGAAAATTCTCTAAAAATATTAAAAGTCACATTTTATAACTCAAAATATTTTTAAATACTTTATTCATAGTTAAAATGATTTTCATAATATTAAATCATTTTCCTCTAATTTATTTAATACACTAATTAAATAAATTAAATACCTTTTAATATTTAAATAATTATAAATATTAAGAAAAATATTCAATTGGTCAAAAATTATTTTTCATAATTTAAAATAATTTTTAATAATTTTTATAATTTATTTTTATTTTTAAATAATTTCTGGAATATTCAAAAAATAAAATAAATAAAACCGTCGCTAAAGCCTATAGCAACACTTGTCTGTCGTCTTAGGTGTTCTTGAGCTCAAGAACATTGTCAGACCCGAGTTCAAGGGTCATTGTTTGACCGGCTTTAAATCACCAATCTGATCATGTTCTTGGCTAGGTTAAGTATTGATCGTGTAGTGTTTATGTAACACTGCATGAATCAATCTTCATCTCGGTCATACAATAACATATCAACACGATCTGTGCCTTCAAAAGCCTTGTCAGACGGTTTCTGGGTTTTCCCAAAAACCCAGCAGTCTGAGTGGACACTTTCAAGTTCAATTTAATCTTAGTTCTGATCCTGATTTTGGTGGTTTAATGGTTCAAAGTTAGCGTCCATATGTTAAGGAACAACACGAACGCAACAAATCGGTTTATCATCAACAGGATCAACATGAATCATACGGTCAAACTCTTGTCAGAAACTCATGTAAAACTATTTTTGGAAATTCTAGAAAATACCAGTCGTGGCCAAATGGCCTACTTTGACCACCTGTCACGATTGATCTATTGACTGATTTAATGTTCTATAAGCATTGATCTAGAGTCCATCTTACAGGATCCAACATGGTTTCAAACAAAATATCAAACAACCTAACACCTGTCAGATCCAGCCCTCACAAAAAGTTGTCAGACGATGAAAAAGGCTTTCTAGGTTACCCAGAAAGTTCATGGCCATGCCCGATCAACGGGTTTTGACCATGAATAACTACAAATCTAGACATCAAATGAGACTGATTCCACTTGCAGATTAAAGACAACATACCAAGCTACAAATCCAAAACTTAAAATAACAAAAATCAAACACACATAAAGATCTAGAGCGATTGACATTAGCTTGTCAGACCTCATAATTGTTCTTGGGCAGTTTTGAAAATCAACACTTTTAAAGCCATTTGATTCTATGGATCTATGGTATATTACCATAGATCATCATAAAACATCATATATCACTGATTTAAACACATAAACACAAACATGAACTTAGCCTACAAGATCTAGGATGGGTTTAGGTTTATACCTTTCTAGTCCAAGTTTTGATCTTGATTCTTAACTGATCTTGGTGTTTCTAGGGTTTATTTGGTGACTAATCCACTCAAGGAATTCGGAGGTTTGGGATAGAGAGAGAGTTGTTGAGAGTTGGATAGCAATTTTGCAATTTGTGTGAACTTTCTCTCTCCAAATCTATTTATATTACTTTGATTCATTGCATGTTACTGAGATTGCTAGCAAAATAGGCTGATTTGATGTATTTGTAGGTTATACAAAGTCAATATTAGGTTACCAACTAAATTTGCTAGCACATATTGCAAGTTACATATTAAAATATACTAAAAGGGCATTTTGGTCTTTTTCCTTCTAAATTTAATTGCATACTTGACATTGCTCAAACCCTTAGGGTTTAACCCTTAGGTTCTAACACTTAGGTTTTAAAACATTAGTTTTCATAATTTCCAATTAGTGTTTTAATTAGAAAAATAAAATTTCTAAATTACAATTAGGGTTTGTAAAATAGAAATTAAAATAACTAAAATATAATTAGGGTTTTCTAATCATATTTAAGTTTAATAAACACCTTAGGCTTGCTAATTAGGATTAGGGTTTCTTAATTTAGGGTTTAGGATTCCCGAATATGAAATTAGGGTTTCTCGGCATTCGTTTAGGGTTACTAACTGTACATTAGGGTTTCTAAACCTGAGATTAGGTTTCTAATCCCTTATTAGGGCTTATTAATTTTAAACCTTATCCGATCAATCATTGATCAAAATTCTAACCAGTACAAACACGTACTCATTAATATAATTATTTTAATTATATTTTCTATCGAATCCCTATCCAGAAATTAGGGTTAGGATTTCTAAAGCTATTAAGCACAACTCTACTCTAATTTTATTAGTCAATTCTGAAAGTCCAATAATAATCTAGAAGGGGGGTTGAATAGATTATTACAGATTAAAAAATTATCTAAGGCCTTTTTGAATGTTTGGATAATTAATTTGCAGTGTTAGAAATTAATATGCAAGACAAGTAAAAAATCAATCACACAATGCATGAGAGATTTGTCCGTTCACAACATACATCCGGGTATCTTTGCTACGCCCGATCTCAAGCTCCTCTCCAGGACTTGAGATCCTATTACTATCAGTAATAAATACTCCTTCAACAGGCGGAGAAGCCTTTACAAAATTTTATAGACAAACTTCCAACTATTCCCAACTATTCTATCTTGGATAGTAAGCTCCCCGTTCCCTCCTCAAGTTTAGTTGTACTTCTTTTGAGTTCAGTTCTATTCTATGATCTGGTCTTGAAACAACAGCCTCTTCCTCACCTCACAAGTACACTAGAGATTCAATTTTCTGCTGACCTCTCTAAGACTCTGGTCTTGGTCGAAGAATTACTCGTCTTTCTCACAGGTGCATAAAATAAACTAACTCTGACCTTTTCTCTTTTTACAAATGATATTACAACAATGTGCTTCTAAAATAAGCAGATAATAATTTAGTACAGATTGATGCTTCTCAAATAAGCATATAAGAATTTAGTACATATGAATGCTTCTTTAAATAAGCAGATACAATTTAGTGCAGATTGATGCTTCTCAAATAAGCAGATATCAATTAGAGAGCAAATGTATTTATAAAAGTTTAAAGACTTTTATACTTGAGAAAATATGCTTCTTAGTAAGCAGATAGTAATTTTTTGCTTATATCAAATAATGCTTCTGTGCAAGCAAATATGTAAATTATGCACTGTTATAAAAGTTTAAATAACTTTTATGTTTTGTGTGAAAATTGCTTCTTGAATAAACAAATATATCAATTATAGCTTTTACTCTAAAATGTTGTTTAAGCAGATATATAATTTAATACAAATTTATAAAGAAATATTTATTCTTTATGGAGTAAAGAAAAATTACTTTAAGTATAAATAACGTTTTAGAGTGAAAGTGCTTCTGAGTAAGCAAATAAGTTATTTTAAGCTTTGAATCAAATATGCTTCTATTTAAGCAGATATATTCACTTAAGTTTGTGAAATAAAAGTTTAAATAACTTTTATATTATGCAACAAGTATTTTATGAATAAATGAATTTATGAACAAATACTTGTGATGACAGATATCAAGTATAATAAATAAATCAGTTAAGCAATACTTGATATAACAAATATTATTTGTTTAACTCAAATAATATATAAGAATATTTTATCTATTATGTACGTGAACTTTTATAAATAGTGTCACTTAGTACTTATATGAATAAATGCGATCGGATTCCTCTCCGTAGAGGTTTATCTCCATAGCCTTGCGGCGCCCAAGTATGACAGAATTTATAATTTTCACAATTGATATTTATATAAATATTTCCAATAGATCACTACGATTCTCAAATCCGGTTCGAATGACTACTCTTTTTGGAGCAGTATCTCAGTGTTGTTTTGAGCTATCAAATGTCGTATCTATTTTACGATATTTATATAAATAATATCAATAAAAGGTTACTGAAGACTATAAGGAATCGTACGGTTGGATTCCTCTCCGTAGAGGTTTATCTCCGTAGCCTTGCGGCGCCCAAGTATTCTTTTATTTGATAAATAGATGAAATATGGATATATAGAATTGTGTAGAATAATTTATATCCGTATATCTATAAATATAAATAAGCAAGAGATAATTCAAATAAAATAAATCAAACCACTTATCTCAATTTGCTTAGACCAATTTTTCTCTTCTCAAATGATTAGAACTTTGATAAGCAGAGAGAGAAAGCTTCTTAGAGAGAGAGTATGTAGGAGAGAAAATAAGCTTTTCTTTGTAAGTGAATTGGCAAAATAAAAATGAAAGAAATGCTTCCTATTTATAAATTTTTGAAGTCAGAGGTAAAATGATAAATTTTAAAATCTGATTTTAAATGAATAATTAGAATTGCTTTAATTTAAAATCAATGATTTAAATGGAAGAAGAGCACACGGATTGCCACATGTACTGCCTTCAAA
Source organism: Panax ginseng (assembly GCA_020205605.1). Taxonomy (NCBI): domain Eukaryota; kingdom Viridiplantae; phylum Streptophyta; class Magnoliopsida; order Apiales; family Araliaceae; genus Panax; species Panax ginseng. The sequence continues at coordinate 54,786,979 of CM035138.1, read as the reverse complement.
TTTCCGCCTAGGCCATATGTCATCAACTTTGCATTTAATGTTAACCCATCAATTCGGTCAAGAGTGGAGAAAAAAAAGAGCAGCTAGTCATGTCCCAAAATAGGAGTCACGCACTTTTGTTTTTAGAGATGCCAGCTTGCCACACTTTACATATTCTAATGTATGCATTATAACACATTTAATGTATATATATTTATTATGCACATGCATTAATTGTTAAATATAATATACTCTATATATGTTATGCACACACACTACACACACACGGTTTTAACAAAAGTGGCATCACATGCATGCATTAATTATAATATTATATATACTAATAACATATATGCAATTAATGATTACTTATATAAAATTTATACACCCACACACGTTTTGCTATATATATATATATATATATATATATATATATATATATATATATATATATATATTAAGCACACATGCATGGTTAAAAAAATTAAAGTTTCCACCACATTTACTATATATATATATGTGGGAAAAGGGTCAAAAAAAAGCCCCCCACTTGCAACCTAAACTAATTTTTTTTCCAAAAGTACCCTTAACGTTATATTTTTGGGTCGCTTGTGCCCCTGCCGTTAACAGAATACAAACGGTGTTAAAATCTGATGACGTGGCAGGCTTAATTATAAAATATATTTTAAATAAAATAATATATATCATTTAATCAAAACAAAAAATGCAAAAATTCAAAATAAAAAAAAGCATAACATATTTACAAAAAAATTTTAAAACAGATTTGTTTAAAAAAAACATAATTTTTAAAAAAATAGAATTTTTTAAAAAACAAACTTTTTAAAAAAACGGAACTTTTTTAAAAGCAGTTTTTTTAAAAAATATAGAATTTTTTAAAAATAGCTTTTAAAAAAAACAACATTTTTAAAAACAATTTTTTTTAAAAAAATAGATTTTTTTTAAAAACAAACTCTTTTAAAAAAATGAAAGCAGATTTTTTTAAAAAAAATAGAATTTGCTTAAAAACAACCTTTTTTTAGAAAACGAAAACAGATTTTTTATAAAAAAAAATAGATTTTTTTTAAAACAAACTTTAAAAAAAACGAAACTTTTTTAAAAACAGTTTTTTTTAAAAAAAATAGAATTTTTAAAAACAACTTTTTTTTAAAAAAACAGAATTTTTTAAAAACAAATTATTTTTAAAAAACAGATTTTTTTAAAAATAGAATTTTTTTAAAAACAAACTTTTTAAAAAAAACGTAACTTTTTTAAAAGCAGATTTTTTTAAAAAACATATTTTTTTAAAAAAGGGAACTCTTTTAAAAACAGTTTTTTTAAAAAAAAAACAGAATTTTAGTATAATAGAATTTTTTAAAAAGTCTTTTTTAAAAATAGAATTTTTAAAAAGCAGAATGTTAGTATTTTAGTATTTTTAATTTGATTTTTTTTAGTATTTTAGTATTTTTTTTAATTAGTATTTTAGTACTAAAATACTAATTAAAAAATAATACTAAAATACTAATTAAAAAATAATACTAAAATACTAAAAATTTGTTTTTTTAAAAAGTCGCTTTTTAAAAATTCTATTTTTTTAAAAAAGCGCTTTTAAAAAAGTTCCGTTTTTTTTTAAAGTTTGTTTTAAAAAAAATCATTTGATTTTCTAAAAAGGTTGTTTTTAAGCAAATTCTATTTTTTAAAAAAATTTGCTTTCATTTTTTAAAAAGTTTGTTTTAAAAAAATTCTATTTTTTAAAATTATTTTTTTTTAAAAAATTGTTTTTTAAAATTACATTTTTTTAAAAGCTATTTTAAAAAATTCTATATTTTTTTAAAAAAATGCTTTTAAAAAGTTTAGATTTTTTTTAAAAAGTTAGATTTTAAAAAATTCTATTTTTTTAAACAAATCATTTTAAAAAATTTTGTAAATATGTTATGCTTTTTTTTTATTTTGAATTTTAGTATTTTTGTTTTGATTAAATGATATATATTGTTTTATTTAAAATATATTTTATAATTAAGCCTCGCCACGTCATCGATTTTAACACCGCTTGTTTCGTTAACTAGGGCATGTCAACCCAAAAATGTAACGTTAAGGGTACTTTTGAAAAAAAAAATTAGTTTAGTGCAAGTGGGACATCGAAGTAAACATCGAGGGCTTTTTGACCCTTTTCCCTATATATATATTTATATATATATATATATATAGAGAGAGAGAGAGAGAAAGGATCAAGTACATACCCATTATCTTACTCATTCGTGCTCACCCTCCTTTAGGCGACGATTTGATTCATACAATAGTTGCCTCATACTTTTTATGACGGACAACATATTACGTCGCTAAAAGTATAGATGACGATTGTATAACCTAAGCTGTCGCTTTAAAGGAGATGAGCACGGTGAGTAAGATAAGGGTATGCACTTGATCCGACCATATATATATATATATATATATATATTAAACACACACATACGCGTGCCTTATTATAATATATATTTTATAAAGATTACATACTAATAACATATATATTCGGGTTTTGTATAAATAATTAAATAAAACTTATATAATTTATATATATATAAAAAAATAAAATAATTTTGCCTAATTTAAAAAATAATTTTTGAAATCTTTAAATAGTAAAATTAGTTTGAGAATAAATATAAAATGGCCATATGTCAAAATCTTCATCTTCTTTTCAAATTCGGTCAAACAAGCATTTGATACTCAATATATGATTTTTGTCCCACAATGCATGACCCAATTGATTTAACATTTTAAAACATCAAGATCAATAAAATCAATTAAATAAGATTTAGAAAATATTTTTGGTCAAACTAAATAAGATAATTAAAACAATTATAATATAAATCTTATGGAGAGGATTTTACCCTTTTAATTAATTTATTTACTAATAATTGTTATCATCAAAATAAAACTAAAAGTTGGAGACCCAACAATCTCCCCCTTTTTGATGATGACAATCAACTAAAAATATTTTCCATAAAAGCTCCCCCTCAATTTATGCAATCATCAAAAAAATTTAAAATTTTTGAAAAACTAACATGCAACAATATAAAACCGTTATTTTTCTTCTCCTCAGTAATATTTTTCTTCTCCCCCTTTGTCATCATAAAAAAATGGGGGGAAAGAATAGTATAAATTACTTTTCAGAACCTGCAGAAGAAGAGATTAGCAAAAAAAATTCTTTTTAAAAAAAATAAATTAGTTGCCTCATGCAAGATTTGAATTTGTGTGGTTGCCTATAATTGACCAAAATTACTATACAATAATAAAGATTATTTACCGTTAGATGTATAGAAATTTAAAAGAATGTTCCACATTAAATCTATATAATTTTTAAAAAATAGATTTAAATATTAAATAAATTCTTTAAAAAATATTCCTATATATATATATATTAAAAAATATTTATATGAACATATATATATAGATGCATATATAATTATGAGAAAACTGACATGTGCCACTTGTACTTGAATAATTATGATGACCTGCATAGTCAGAATCTTTTTCACCTAATTTCATTTGCACTCCTAGGAAGATGTTTAATTCTCCCTTCATGCTCATTTTAAAAACCTACTCATGCTTTCATCATTTCACAAAGTAATATCAATAGACCCAACAATGATGTCGTCAGTTATTTTTAGTAGAGTCAACTTCAAGATATACCTGTAACATTTATCAATTTCAAGAACTGGTACCCTTTAATAATAAGGGTCCTTTGGGTGAGTTGTCCACTTTGTATAAGGAACATTTGTGTTTTCCTTTACAAAAATTGGTACATGATAATCAATCTTAGTAGACACGAGCATTTTATGAGTACCATGTTTATAAGATGCATGATTTACTCTGTTATTATATCCTGAAAAAGTTTGATGAAAGTTCTATGAGATTTTTGATTTTTATTACAATAATATTTCCTTGTATTAATGATTGGTGCAATGTACGTTCCTTTAGGCACCCAAATCATTTTTCCTTTATAATTTCCATTTCGAGCATTACACATGTGAAAAGAATGACCATTTCTGTTACAGTAAGAACATTTAGTAAATGGAGATGTGTAATTTTCTTTTTCTTTACTTTTAACATGATAAAGTCCTTTATTTCTAAATTCTCCAATATATCCTAGCTAATCCTTCTTTATTAAAACCACATCTTTGTTGATTAAGTATGACATCAAGGTTTTCTTTCCCTTTTGTGAACTTAAGAACTATAAAATTTAAATCGTCACGTTCTTTAGTTAAAATATTAATTTGATCTATTAAAGAAGAATCTTCATTTTGTTTTTCTAATTCTATCTTTAGAGATGTATTTTCAAAATTGAGATTTTTAATATCTTCACTTAACACTTGATTTTTCATTTGAGTATTTTCATTAATTACAACAAGTGTTGAATTTTCTATTTCAAGATTTTTATTTATTCTTTTAAATTGTTCTAATTCTTCTTTTAAGAAATCATTTTCCAAGTTTACTTTATTTAAACTTTCATTAGTTATAATCAAGTTTGCATTTTTCATTTCTAGATTTTTTTTTTAATTTTAAATAATTTTTCTACTAAAATTTTTAACTCAATAAAATTTTCTTTAATAATTTTATTATCTTCATGTAAACAATTATACGCTTCTTGTAGTTTATGATGTTTTTCATATATATTATCTAAGGTATGCATGACAAATGAAGTACTAGATAATTGATGTTCAAAATGTACTTCAGATCTTGGTGATGACTCATTATTTGCCATTAAGCACAGATTTGCAATTTCCTCAGCTTGTTCAGCAACTTCTTCATCATATCTTTCTTGATTTATAAGTAACTCTTTGAAAGCAATTCCTTTCTCTCTGATATTTGTATCTGATCCTGCTTTATCGACTAACATGTCGACTTAGTGGGCACACTGATTTCCAATAAGGCAATTAAGAGGATATGTAAGACCCCAACTTTTATGAATAAAGAATAATTTTCTCGAATTATATTTTTTAATATTATGGTATTGATTTGATATAATATTATAGTTGTGGGTAATATTTATAAATTTTGCAAAAGTCTGCAAGTTGTTATATAATATTGATTGGTCGGGAAATATTCGTTTTAACGAGGAATATTAAAGACAACCGGCACAATCATTGGTGGACCCCTACAACGAAATTATTGTCGGATTGAGAAAATGACAAAATACTTTATGAAAATACTTACGGAGGTGTTACTGAATTAAAACTATTGAACTACCCGGTAGTAAAAAAAATGCGATGTCAGCGTAGTTAAAGAGAATAGCATTTCAGTATTGATTATTGATGCTTACGTGAGAAGTCACCCGGTTATACTCAATTATTACTTTCGATAATTGCTTTGCATCATATCTCTCATATTATTGATTCAATTATTGTTACAATATCATCTGCATTATATGATATATTATTAAATCAATAATTGAGACGACAAAGTTATTCATATTATTATTTCCAATATTGACAATGTCTAGAAGTTCTGTCAAGGAGAGGTTTGGTTACCTAATTGCGCGCCAATGAGAAGAAATCCTTATCGAAAAGCCCCCTCTTTCCTGGGAACGACCTGGTTGTTAAATATTGTGAAGTATAATACTAATGATGAATAAGTTCATGTTGATTAAAGATGAATTTTATAGTTCCATTGTGTTGGACTTATTTGTGTTAGTATAATTGATGTCTGGAGGATAAATTGTTCAATTGGGTATTCGGGACACTTTTTGTGTCGGAGTACTATTCACGAGTTACTATTCACTAGTTACTATTTATGAGTTACTATTCACGAGTTACTATTCACGGGGTACTATTCACCCGTAAGATATATTTCTTTTCGGTCCAAATCATTTTTGGGTACAATATTATTCCATGAGGAGATGTGCTAATTTTTCAGACCATTGGTTGAAGATATAATAGTAAATCAATATGGACCGCAGGTGGAAGTTATAATAGTAAATCAATATGGATCGCTGGTTTAAAGTTTTAATAGTAAATCAGTATGGGCCGTTGTTTTAAGTTTTAATAGTTAACCAATCTGGATCGTCCGTTTAAAGTAAATCAATCTGGACCATTCATAAGTTAGTTACTATGCAGTCCATTCTTCTATAAATAGAAGCTCATTCCTTCATTATTTCTTACGAATTCACTGAAACTCTAGATAGAGAATTACAAGATAACCTATAGAAAAGTATCTTGCTACTTCCCTACTCTTATATTCAGTTTCTTTTACGGTAAGGGATGTTATTTGTTGTACTCATGAAAAGAACTTCTGTTATTCCATTATTTATTATTCTATTGGAATAACCTGTATACGCGGGCTACCCTATACATGGTGACATTCTTCTAATATTCCGTTCTTTATTATTCTATCGGAATATCATGTATGCATCTTTTCTGCCGGACTGGTTCCATTATTTATTATTACGTTGGAATATCACATTCGTGCTTTTACGTCGGACTGGTTCCATTATTTATTATTCATCCGAATATCACATCTCTCTGCGTTCTGTGGGACCGGTTCCATCCTTTATTATTCTGTTGGAATAACCTGCATGTGCGGTCTATCGCATGTATGGTGATTCTTTTGTTATTCCATTCTTTATTATACTCAGTTGGTTAAAACTTTGACTTCTATACTCCATGAAATTAGTGGAATATCCTTGATATTTGCGCTTCATCCAGTATCTTTTCATGGAAATATTCTTCTGAGCATTCTTGAATTTTACTCTACAAAGCAGTATGATGTTGACAATTTGGACGTTATCATTTCCTAGATAAATTAATTCTTGAACTTGTTTTATTGAATTCTTATATCATTGTCATCATCCTCATGTTTATATTTTTGAAAGTCATCTGTGGCCTGTATTGCATAGATGGACTTGGTATGATTATGACCAGGGATTATTCGGTGTAATCATGACCATAATGTTACAATTGATGTGGTAAAAGTCCTCATTGCCCGTAGTGCATTGATGGACAGTTGTTGGCATGATCATGACCATTAATGAATGCACGAATGTCCTTGGCCCGTAGTGCACGGATAGTTTGTGGTCGTGATACTAAAGAATATCCTTGGCCATAGTGCAGGGGTGATTCGATGATGTGGATTATTTATTAAGCTGAGTCCCCGTGATAAAAATGATGAAAAACCTTTTAAATCATAAAAGATAGTAGATTTTATTCTCTACTTGACTCTTCTAATGGATTGTTTGTTCCGCTATAGTAAAACTTGATGTTTGTTATATTTTATCAGTTTAACACTGTTGAAGGCTAATGATAACTTATTCTGCATTATCTTAGTTTGTATTAGTAGTCCTCACTATTCTGTGAAATAGTGTGATAATAATTGTAATGAGGACTCCTTTTGAGTTTGTATACTCTCTAGTAGACAATATTTGTATTCAAACTCACAGTTTATGTTTTGTCGTATTGTACACGACAGTTGTATTTTTAAGTTGTATTTGAATTCTGTACCATGTATTTGGCGACTCAAGATGGGTGATGTATACCTGTTTTGGGGGCGTCACAGTTGGTATCAAAGCTTAGGAATATGATCCCTGGCTAAGATGTGAGAATAGAACTAGGAGGGGAGAGACGGGGAATTCCTTCGCTAGTATGACCTACCTAAGTTTTTGGTATTTAATTGGTTGGTCAGAATATAGGGATAATATGTTACATGTCAATTAACCTTTTATTTTGTGGCAGTATCTGAAAATGACATCCGAGAATGTTGAGAATAGCAATGGAGCACAGGCGACCATTGATTCACCACATATCAATAATTAGGATAATGTGCATCAGGAAGACGACAATCCTCATGTAAACAACAACACTGACCAAATGATGAATGATGAAATGTTCAGAGGCTTTATGCAATTCATGCAACAGCAGGCGAGAGCGGCTCCTGTCCAAAATGTAGGTGAAACACTAGAAACTCTCGGACGGTCACCGCTAAACAGTTCAAGGAACTGTTCCACCGGAGTTTATTAGAGAGCCAAAACCACTTAAGGCGGAAGCATGTATTAAGCAGATCACAAAGATATTTGATGTCTTGGGATGCTCCGAGGAGCAAAAGGTTTCCTTTGCCACCTTTATGTTGCTAGGAGAGACAGATTACTAGTGGGAATCGGTAAAGCGTACTCAACCTGCCGCACTGAAGATGTCTTGGGAAAAGTTCCAAGAACTATTCAATGACAAGTACTTTCCCGAAAGTATTCGTCATATAAAAGAGGTAGAATTCATCAAGTTGAAGCAAAATAATATGACCGTGTCGCAGTACGAAGCCAAGTTTTTCGAGTTGTCCCGGTTTGCGTCCCACTTGGTGGATAATAAAGAGAGAATGACACGGATGTTTTTAAGAGGTTTGAAGCTGGAGATAAGTCAACATCTTATTTCTCATAAACTGTGTTTGTATTCAGATGTTGTAAATAGGGCTCAGTTAGTGGAGCGCGATAACAAGTCAACGCAACCAAAGGAGAGCAGTCATCGAAGCGGTGACAACAAGCGTAGAGGGAATCAACAGGCCAGAAATGGTAACCACTTCGGTGGTAATCAGGGCCAAAAAAATAAGAATGGACATTTCAAGAAGAAGAGATTCAACAATGATGGAAAGACGTCACCACCAGCACCCGTTGTTAAGGAAGGAGAACGACCACCTATAATATGTTTCAAATACGGAGGGGAGGGACACATCAGTCCAAACTGCGCGATGCCGTCAAAAGCATGTTATAATTGTGGAAGAGAAGGTCACTTAGCCCGATTTTGTCGTTCACCGAAGACAAGTTCAGCTAGGATGGAGGCACCAAAGGCCGTCCTAGAAAATTCAAAGCCGGTAGTGTAAGGAAGAGTGTTTGTTGTGACCTCCCAGAAAGCAAGGAACCTGAATGAGGTCATCACGGGTAAGCTTATCATAAACTCTAGCGAAGTCTATACTTTATTTGATACCGGTTCTACCCATTCTTTTATTTCTCCTACTTGCGCTCAATGATTAAATTTGACTCCGGAGAAATTATACTTTGACTTATCTGGGGAAACTCCGTTGGGAGAAACCTTCATTACATCCACCACTGGTTATAAGTCTTGTTTGGTTCAAATCGGTAACCTCACATTACCTGTCAATCTTATTTCTTTAAAAATACTTGCGTTTGACGTAATTCTAGGGATTGATTGGTTAACTACTCATCATGCAAAAATTGATTATTTTCGTAAGGTTGTTAGTTTTCATATTCCTAATCAACCTATTATGCGAATTCAAGCGACCAAACCATTAAAATCAATCACGGTCATTTCAAGCCATAAAGCTATTCATTTATTGAAAAACGGGTGTCAAGCTTTCTTAGCTCATGTCATAGATTTAAATAAAAATACGTCAGTTTTGAACGATATTTCTATTGTTAATAAATTTCTTGACATATTCCCTGAAGAACTTCCTAGCCTACCCCCAGAGCGTGAAATTGAATTTTGTATCAACCTTGAACCTGGTACAAAACCCATTTCCAAAGCCCCATATCGAATGGCTCCTATTGAACTTCAGGAGTTAAAGACCCAATTGCAGGAATTGTTAGACATTGGTTTCATTCGTCCTAGTACGTCTCCTTGGGGTGCTCCTGTTCTATTCGTGAAGAAGAAAGATGGGAGTATACGACTTTGTATTGATTATCGGGAGTTGAATCATGTCACCATCAAAAATAGGTACCCATTGCCATGTATTGATGACATGTTTGACCAGTTGAAAGGAGCCAAATTCTTTTTAAAGATTGATCTTCGTTCCGGATATCACCAATTGAAGATTAGAACCGATGACATTCCAAAGACGGCTTTCGCCGAACTTCGATGACGGGCATTATGAATTTCTAGTCATGTCCTTCGGATTGACTAATGCTCCTGCTGCCTTCATGGATATGATGATACGAGTATTCAAGGAATATTTGGATCACTTTGTGGTCGTCTTTATTGATGACATCCTTATTTATTCCAAAAACCGTGAAGATCATGAGCAACACTTGAGGTCGACACTCCAAAAGCTTCGTGAATACAAGCTTAATGCCAAGTTGAAGAAATGCGAGTTCGGCTTGAGGAAGTAGCATTCCTTGCCGCACGTAGTATCAAGTCATGGAATATCATTGACCGAGCAAAGATTGAAGCTATTCAAAGTGGGAGCAACCTAAATCGATGGATCAAGCACGTAGCTTTCTCGGTTTAATTGGTTATTATCGGAGATTCGTGGAAGAATTTTATCGAATCGCTACTCCATTAACTCGGTGACCGACGAAAGATACAAAGTTTGGTGGAGCAAAAATGTGAGAAGAGTTTTCAAGAACTCGAGAGGAGACTCATTTCAAAGACTTTATTACGACAATACCATCCTGCTCGGAGGATTTGTCATCTCTGATGATGCTTGAGCAAAGGGTTGGGATGTGTTCTCATGCAACATGGGAAAGTCGTAGTTTATGCCTCAAGACAACTCAAAGAATATGAGAGGAATTATCCTACTCATGATCTAGAGTTAGCAGCTGTTGTCTTCGCACTTAAAATTTGGAGGCATTACTTGTATGGGGAGAAAGTGGAGATCTTTATGGATCATAAAAGCCTCAAATATTTCTTCACTCAAAAGGAACTCAACATGCGACAACGACGTTGGCTTGAACTGTTGAAATATTATGATCATACCATCCAATACCATCCTGGAAAAGCGAACGTGGTAGCTGACGCATTGAGTAGAAGATCATATGCAAGTACGAGTGCCATATTGTCAACGCAAAGGCCCATTTTGTGTGAATTGCAAAGGCTAGAGATAGAGTTAAAAACTCCAGGGACCCATGTGATGATGGCGAATATACGAGTAGAACCGACTTTAATTGATAAAGTTAAAGCTGCTCAAGCTACAGACCCGGAGCTGATGCGTATGAGGAAGAAAGTGAAAGAAGGTGCTATTTCGGAAGCAAGAATGGATGAAGAAGGAATACTTCAAGTAAACTCCAGACTTTGTGTTCCTAACGACCCTGATTTAAAGTATAAAATCATGATGGAGACACACAACACACCATTTGCAATCCATCCTGGGAGTACCAAAATGTATCATGATCTTCGACATACATTTTGGTGGAGAAATATGAAGAGAGAGATAGTATAGTTTATCTCAAGGTGTTTAACTTATCAACGAGTCAAGGGGGAGCATCAAGTACCAAAAGGTCCATTGCAACCACTTAAAATTCCAGAATGGAAGTGGGAGCACATTACCATGGATTTCGTTACTGGCCTTCCCAAGGTTTCTCAAGGCATAGATGTAATTTGGGTCATTGTTGATAGATTGACCAAGTCTGATCACTTCTTACCTATACGAGAAACTTATACACTTGAACGTCTTGCTCGTATGTACATAAATGAGATTGTAAGACTGCATGGTATGCCAGTATCCATAGTTTTTGATCGAGACCCAAGATTCACTTCACGATTTTGGGTTAGTTTGCAGAAAGCTATGGCATGGATTTATGATTTAGCTAGGCATATCATCCTCAGACGGATGGACAGTCGGAGAGGACTATTCAAACTCTTGAAGATCTATTAAGACTTTGTGTCCTTGATTTCAAGGGAAGTTGGGACAAGTTTTTACCATTGGTGGAGTTTTCCTACAATAACAGTTATCAAGCAAGTATTAGCATGGCTCCATTCGAAGCATTGTATGGGAGAAAGTGTCGTTCTCCAGTATGCTGGGATGAGGTGGGTGAAGCAACGTTGTTGGGACCAGAGTTGGTACGTATGACTACAAAAAAGATTCAAACGATTCGACAACGTATAAAAACATCACAAGATTGACAAAAGAGTTATGCTGATCTTCATCGAAAGGACGTAGAATTCGATATTGGATATCATGTGTTGTTACGTGTTGCTCCATGGAAAGGAGTTATGAGATTTGGAAAGAGAGGAAAGCTCAATCCTCGATTCATTGGCCCATTTTTAATTCTTGAGCGAGTGGGAACTGTGGCCTATAGACTCGCCTTACCGCCAAGTATGTCTCGTGTTCATAATGTTTTTCACATATCTATGTTACGTAAATATGTGAAACACCCGAACCACATTATTGAGTTAGAACCAGACGAGATAGAGGAAGATTTAACGTATGAAGAGTTACCTATTAAAATCTTGGATAAGAAGGATCATGTTCTACGCTCCAAGGTTATACCTCAAGTCAAAGTTTTGTGGAGAAACCAAGATGTGGAGGAAATGACTTGGGAGTTAGAATCTGAGATGAAGTCAAGGTATCCTCATCTCTTCAACATACCAGGTATGTACCCTAATTTCGAGGACGAAATTTCATAAGAAGGGGAGGTTGTAAGACCCCAACTTTTATGAATAAAGAATAATTTTCTCGAATTATATTTTTTAATATTATGGTATTGATTTGATATAATGTTATAGTTGTAGGTAATATTTATAAATTTTGCAAAGTACGCAAGTTGTTATATAATATTCGATTGGTCGGGGAATATTCATTTTAACAGGGAATATTCGTACAATGGCACAATTATTGGTGGACCCCATAACGGAATTATTGTCGAATTGAGAAAGCGATAAAAAATACTTTATGAAAATAACTGGCGGAGGTGTTACAGTTAAAGCTGTTGAACTACCCGGTAGTAAAAGTGCGATGTCTGGCGTAGTTGCCTGCGATAGCTTACACGGTATGATGATTATTGATGCTTACGTGAGAAGTCACCGGTTATACTCAATTATTGCTACTGATAATTGCTTGCATCATATCTCTCATATTATTGATTCAATTATTGTTACGATTATCATACGCATTATATGATATATTATTAAATCAATAATTGAGACGACAAAGTTATTCATATTATTATTTCCAATATTGACAATGTCTAGAAGTTACATCGAGGAGAGGTTTGGTTACCTAATGCGGCGCTTGATAAGAAGAAATCCTTATCGAAAAGCCCCTCTTTTCCGGGAGCGACACGGTTGTTAAATATTGTGAAGTATAATACTAATGATGAATAAGTTCATGTTGATTAAAGATGAATTTTATAGTTCCATTGTGTTGGACTTATTTGTGTTAGTATAATTGATGTCTGGAGGATAAATTGTTCAATTGGGTATTCGGGACACTTTTTGTGTCGGAGTACTATTCACGAGTTACAGTATCATCTGCATTATATGATATATTATTAAATCAATAATTGAGACGGCAAAGTTATTCATATTATTATTTGCAATATTGACAATGTCTAGAAGTTCTGTCAAGGAGAGGTTTGGTCACCTAATTGTGCGCCAATAAGGAGAAATCCTTATCGGAAAGCCCCCTCTTTCCTGGGAACGACCTGGTTGTTAAATATTGTGAATTATAATATTAATGATGAATAAGTTCGTGTTGATTAAAGATGAATTTTATAGTTCCATTGTGTTGGACTTATTTGTGTTAGTATAATTGATGTCTGGAGGATATATTGTTCAATTGGGTATTCGGGACACTTTTTTATGTCTGAGTACTATTCACGAGTTACTATTCACGAGTTATTATTCACGAATTACTATTCACGAGTTACTATTCACGAGTTACTATTCACGGGGTACTATTCACCCGTAAGATATATTTCTTTTCGATCCAAATTATTTTTGGGTACAATATTATTCCATGAGGAGATGTGCTAATTTTTCAGACTGTTGGTTGAAGATATAATAGTAAATCAATATGGACCGCTGGTGGAAGTTATAATAGTAAATCAATATGGATCGCTGGTTTAAAGTTTTAATAGTAAATTAGTATGGACCGTTGTTTTAAGTTTTAATAGTAAACCAATCTGGATCGTCCGTTTAAAGTAAATCAATCTGGACCGTTCATAATTAGTTACTATGCAGTCCATTCTTCTATAAATAGAAGCTCATTCCTTCATTATTTCTTACGAATTCACTGAAACTCTAGAGAGAGAATTACAAGAGAACCTATAGAAAAGTATTCTGCTACTTCCCTACTCTTATATTCAATTTCTTTTACAGTAAGGGATGTTATTTATTGTACTCATGAAGAGAACTTCTGTTATTTCATTATTTATTATTCTGTTGAAATAACTCAGTATACACCTGCTACCATATACATGGTGACATTCTTCTAATATTCCGTTCTTTATTATTCAGTTTAATATATCGTCCGTCGCGTTCATGGGACACGGTTCCATTATTTATTATTCTATTGGAATATCACATGCAATGCGTTTACGTCGAAACTGATTCCATTATTTATTTATTCTCGTCGAATATCTGTTTTGCGCGTTCTGTGGGACTGATTCCATCCTTTATTATTACATTGGAATAACTCGCTGTCTTGATCTATCGCATGCATGGTGATTTCTTTTGTTATTCCATTCTTTATTATACTCAATTGTAAAACTTTGACTTCTATACTCCATGAAATTAGTGGAATATCCTTGATATTTGCGCTTCATCCAATATCTTTTCATGAAAATATTCTTCTGAGCATTCTTGAATTTTACTCTACAAAGCAGTATCATGTTGACAATTTGGACGTTATCATTTCCTAGATAATTTAATTTTTTAACTTGTTTTATTAAATTCTTATATCATTGTCATCATCCTGATGTTTATATTTTTGAAAGTCATCTGTGGCCTGTAGTGCATAGATGGACTTGGTATGATTATGACCAGGGATTATTCAGTGTAATCATGACCGTAATGTTACAATTGATGTGGTAAAAGTCCTCATTGCCCGTAGTGCATTGATGTAAAGTTGTTGGCATGATCATGACCATTAATGAATACACGAATGTCCTTGGCCCGTAGTGCACGGATAATTTGTGGTCGTGATACTAAAGAATATCCTTGGCCGTAGTGCAGGGGTGATTCGATGATGTGGATTATTTATTAAGCTGAGTCCCCGCGATAAAAGTGATGAAAAACCTTTTAAATCATAGAAGATAGTAGATTTTATTCTCTACTTGACTCTTCTAATGGATTGTTTGTTCCGCTGCAGTTAAACTTGATGTTTGTTATATTTTACTAGTTTAACACTGTTGAAGGCTAATGATAACTTATTCTGCATTATCTTAATCATAATATTTCTTACTAGGCTAGTTGAGCTCGCCCTTTTACTTTTATTGTTCTCTTCAGGAAATGAGAACGTAGCAGGGACTAGTCGGGGAACAGAGTGATGGTCCTAGATGTTTGCATTAGTAGTCCTCACTATTCTGTGAAATAGTGTGATAATAATTGTAATGAGGACTCCTTTTGAGTTTGTATACTCTCTAGTAAACAATATTTGCATTCAAACTCACAGTTTATGTTTTGTCATATTGTACACAACAGTTGTATTATTAAGTTGTATTTGAATTCTATACCATGTATTTGGCGACTCAAGATGGGTGATGTATACCTATTTTGGGGGCGTCACATGATAAGTAGTTAGATCTTGTCTTTCCTTAATAATAATAACTTTCATTTTCCAGATAGATAGAAGGGCTTTGAGAATTCTTCTGTTTTTCTCATTAGTTGTATATGCCTTCCCCAGATGTTCTAGTTCATCAATGATTCTGGAAAACCGTGTTTCCATATCAATGATCTTTTCACCTTCTTACAACTTGAAACTTTCATACTCATGGATTAAAGCATTTTTTTTGGTTTCTTTGATATGACTGGTTCCTTCATAGGTTAGAATCAATTTTTTCCAAATTTATTTTGCATTCTTACCGTTGTTAACTCTTTTGTATTCTTTTTCAATGAGAGCACTGGTCAACACTTGTTCAGCTAGGGATGCAATGTTCATAGCCTTTTCATCATCAGTATTCAATTCATCAACATCTTTCTCAACGATCTTTTCTCCCACGATTTTTGTTGGAACTTTTACACCTTGTTCTATTGCAAGTCGAACTTTGATTCCTTGTGATTTGGCATAGATTCTGAATCTGCTCTTCCAAGTGGCAAAGTTTGTACCATCAAATAGTGGAGGTCTGGTCATTGATAGTCCTTCTCTACAACCAGTAGCATTGTAGGCCATAGATGGATCTACTCTTAGGTATGCTTGTATTTACTCAACAAACAAGTTAAAGAGCACCGCTATGATTCCAATTGAAAGTTCAATAATAATCTAGAAGGGGATTGAATAGATTATTACAGATTAAAAAATTATCTAAGGCCTTTTTGAATGTTTGAATAATTAATTTGCAGTGTTAGAAATTAATATGCAAGACAGTAAAAAATCAATCACACAATGCATGCGAGATTTATGCGGTTCACAACATACATCCGGGTATCTTTGCACGTCCGATCTCAAGCTCCTCTCCAAGACTTGAGATCCTATTACTATCAGTAATAAATACTCCTTCAACAGGCGGAGAAGCCTTTACAAAGTTTAATAGACAAACTTTCAACTATTCCCAACTATTCTATCTTGGACAGCAAGCTCCCCGCTCCCTCCTCAAGTTTAGTTGTACTTCTTTTTTGTTCAGTTCTATTCTATGATCTGGTCTTGAAACAACAGCCTCTTCCTCACCTCACAAGTACACTAGATATCCAACTTCCTGCTGACCTCTCTAAGACTTTGGTCTTGGTCGAAGAATTACTCGTCTTTCTCACAGGTGCATAAAATAAACTAACTCTGACCTTTTCTCTTTTTACAAATGATATTACAACAATGTGCTTCTCAAATAAGCAGATAATAATTTAGTACAGATTGATGCTTCTCAAATAAGCAGATAAGAATTTAGTACATATGAATGCTTCTTTAAATAAGCAGATATAATTTAGTACAAATTGATGCTTCTCAAATAAGCAGATATCAATTAGAGAGCAAATATATTTATAAAAGTTTAAAGACTTTTATACTTGAGAAAATATGCTTGTTAGTAAGCAGATAGTAATTTTGTGCTTAGATCAAATAATGCTTCTGTGTAAGCAAATATGTAAATTATGCACTGTTATAAAAGTTTAAATAACTTATGTTTTGTGTGAAAATTGCTTCTTGAATAAGCAAATATATCAATTATAGCTTTTACTCTAAAATATTGTTTAAGCAGATATATAATTTAATACAAATTTATAAAGAAATATTTATTCATTATGGAGTAAAGAAAAGTCACTTTAAGTATAACTAACTTTTTAGAGTGAAAGTGTTTCTGAGTAAGCAAATAAGTTATTTTAAGCTTTGAATCAAATATGCTTCTATTTAAGCAGATATATTCACTTAAGTTTGTGAAATAAAAGTTTAAATAACTTTTATATTATGCAACAAGTATTTTATGAATAAATGAATTTATGAACAAATACTTGTGATGACAGATATCAAGTATAATAAATAAATCAGTTAAACAATACTTGATATAACAAATATTTTTTGTTTAACTCAGATAATATATATAAGAATATTTTATCTATTATGTGAACTTTTATAAATAGTGTCACTTGGTACTATAAGGAATAAATGCAATTGGATTCCTCTCCGTAGAGGTTTATCTCAAGTAGCCTTTCATGCGCCTTAAGTATGACGGAATTTATAATTTTCACAATTGATATTTATATAAATATTTTTAATAGATCACTACGATTTTCAAATCCGGTTGGGATGACTACTCTTTTGGAGCGAGATCAAAGGTGTTGTTTTGAGCTATCAAGTGTCGTATCTATTTTACGATATTTATATAAATAATATCAATAAAAGGTTACTGAAGACTATAAAGAATCGTACAGTTGGATTCCTCTCCGTAGAAGTTTATCTCCATAGCCTTGCGGCGCCCAAGTATCGTTTTATTTGATAAATAGATAAAATATAGATATATAGAATTGTGTAGAATAATTTATATTCGTATATCTATAAATATAAATAAGCAAGAGATAATTCAAATAAAATAAATCAAACCACTTATCTCAATTTGCTTAGACCAATTTTTCTCTTCTCAAATGACTAGAACTTTGATAAGTAGAGAGAGAAAGCTTCTTAAAGAGAGAGTATGTAGGAGAGAATTTGTAAGTGAATTGGCAAAATGAAAATGAAAGAAATGCTTCCTATTTATAGATTTTTAAAGTAAGGAGTAAAATGATAAATTTTGAAATTTGATTTTAAATAAATGACTAGGATTGCTTTAATTTAAAATCAAAAGTTTAGATGAAAGAAGAGCACACGAATTGCCACATGTACTGCCTTCAAATTTCTGCCCAGGCCATATGTCATCAACTTTGCATTTAATGTTAACCCAGCAATTCGGTCAAGAACGGAGAAAAAAAAGGGCAGCTAGTCATGTTAGGAGTCACGCGTGTTTGTTTTTAGAGATGCCAGCTTGCCACACTTTACATATTCTAATGCATGCATTATAACACATTTAATGTATATATATTCATTATGCATATGCATTAATTGTTATATATAATATACTCTATATATGTTATGCACACACACTACACACACGGTTTTAACAAAAGTGGCATCACATGCATGCATTAATTATAATATTATATTTCCTCCGTCTCAGGATAAAAATTCTGGTAAATTTTTTACGCATATTAAGAAGATAAATAAAATGATAAAATTGTCCATAATAATGTCATTAAATATGGAGAGAGAATTAGAATAAGAAAAGTATGAGATATTTAATGATACGAATATAATAGAAAAAATTGTGTAAAAATTTGGTTATTAAAAGAAAATAGACATTTAATATGGAATAACCCAAAATAATAATAAGGATTTTTATCCTAGGACAGATGGAGTATATACTAATAACATATATGCAATTAATGATTACTTATATAAAATTTATACACCCACACACGTTTTGCTATATATATATATATATATATATGATATACACACATATTTATTAAGCACACATGCATGGTTAAAAAAATTAAAGTTGCCACCACATTTACTATATATATATATATATATTAAACACACACACACGTGCACTATTATAATATATATTTTATAAAGATTGCATACTAATAACATATATATTCGGGTTTTGTATAAATAATTAAATAAAACTTATATAATATATATATATATATATATATTTATATATATAAAATAAAATAATTTTGCCTAATTTAAAAATAATTTTTTAAATCTTTAAATAGTAAAATTAGTTTGAGAATAAATATAAAATACCCATATGTCAAAATCTACATCTTCTTTTCAAATTCAGTCAAACAAACATTTAATACTCAATATATGATTTTTGTCCCACAATGCATGACCCAATTGATTTAACATTTTAAAACATTAAGATCAATAAAATCAATAAAATAAGATTTAGAAAATATTTTTGGTCAAACTAAATAAGATAATTAAAACAATTATAATATAAATCCTATGAAGAGGATTCTACCATTTTAATTAATTTATTTACTAATACTTGTTATCATCAAAATAAAACTAAAAGTTGGAGACCCAACAAATACACAACTTGACCTTCTCGAGACTCGTATCACATAAACTTGTCACAAAATTAATAATCAATATTAATATTAATTAAAAAAAATTATTCGTAAAATTTTGATTATTCAAAATCCCGGGTTATCACAAAAGTAGTGTTGATTAACATAGAGTACTATAGGCTGATCACATAGTCGTGCTCGTAGGATATGTCGAACTTACGGATTTGGTGTCGGGTTATCCTTTTTAAAGAAAGTATGAAATGCTCAAGGTCTTGGACCGAGTTATATGTTTAATGAATGTTATTTATTGTGAAACATTTTGAAGGAAAAGAAGTTTTATTTTGAATTATCGATAGTACTTCATAACTATTGTTCAGTTATTAAAGATATACGATTCCTATGTTTCAAGCATGCTGTTTATTGGAATTGTCATACTTGCCGAGTTAGTCATGCTCATTCTTGCTTGAATCATATGAATGCAGCTAAGACCGAACGGACTGAAGGACCTAGTAAGGATAAAGGCAAGGCTAAGTGTGACACCCCCAAAATAGGTCAAATCCATCCAACCTATTCTGAGTCGCCAAATACATGGTACAGAAAACAACTACAACTTTATTACTACAATTATCGTGCAAAATACAACAACACATATACTGTGAGTTTTAATAACAACTGTGACTCATGTCCCAACTATGGACAACGCCTCACATTGATACATTACATAAAGGTACAGTCAAAAATTGTTTTAGAAATTAAAATCTTTGGAAAGTGCTCAAGGTAACATTCGTACATGGGAGGCCATGCGTCTAGATTCTGATAGATATCATATGTCCACAGAATTATCCTTGGTTGACCCAATAGACCCCAAAAAAAACGAGAAGATTACTATCATGTTCTTTTCAATGGTGAGTCTTCTCTTGACATATAACTATCTCCACTGTCTCTAGTTGAAAATTATATTTCAAATAAACTCCAAGATCATATAGGTAGTGCTCGTAGATATACTCAACAAGTGGATGTGTACAACCCTGTCTTATGATAACACGAGGTTGTATGTCATTCGACATCTTATATGATAGTGACAAAACACCTTTCCAACGTTGGGTTCGCCTCACCCTATTTGATTCACCAAATATAACTACTAAATTATGTATAAAATATAACACGCTTTTCTATACTGTTTAGGGAGAACTTCCATCGCTAGAGACCACCGTTCTATTCCCCTGTTACCCCCGCTCGACCCAGCTACACTCTTATTACCTGAAAGGAATTATGAAGCAAAAGGGTGAGCTCAACTAGCCCAGTAAAAAATATCATGACTAAAGATAATTAAATTATCAATAGCCTTTATCAGTAATAAATCAGAGATTTAAAACATATGGTAGATGATAAAACTTTTCAACCATAGTTGCAGCGGAACGAGCAATCCATTAGAAGAGTTAAATAGACCATAAAGTCTATTATCTTCTCCATGTTAAAAGTCCACCAATAATGTTTTATCCCTGTAACATCAATCAATAGTTCCTGTTTATAATCATACTAATAAATTCATCTTTGCACTACGGCCAAAGATATTCATCAACAGTTCATCTTTGCACTAGAGGCCAAAGATATTCAACAACAGTTCATCTTTGCACTACGGGCCAAAGATATTCAACAACAGGTCATCTTTGCACTACGGGCCAAAGATATTCATATCTCAAAGAAATAAATAATTATTTCAGAATTTATATAAACCATAATTATAACCATGTTGATCAATTCACCTTTGCACTTAAGCTAAAAATATTCAATTGTAAATTCAATGGTAATGATCATATCAGTCAAAGATTTAACTTTGCACTACTGGCCAAAGAGAACCCATAGTCATGATCATACCAATAATCTACCCATTTTTACACTCAAGTCAAAGAGAAATTTCTTCACTAGGATTATAAAAATGTTATATATGATAATAAAAACAATATGATCAACAACTGCATTTAATTTCAAGAGTAAGATTCATAAATCAACGATAGTTTGGTCAGAAGAAGAAACCAATTTTGTTGTGAATAGTACCCCGTGAATAGTACTAGTGAATAGTAACTCATGAATAGTAATCCCGGCATGAAAAAGGTAAAAATTCCACAATAAAATCCATACCAATATTTCGGTATAATGATATTGAAAGAATAACATTTCTTAAACTTATAAATAATTTATTTTAATTGTTTACACTTTACTAAATAATGCATTTAATCATCCTAAAATGCCAAACTCATAAGATTTCATCACCAATAACCAAAACCCTCATAAAAAATCTGCATATACCTCATATAGGATTCTCAAGCCATAAAATCCTATTTTTCAATTTTCTTACTTCACATAACATATTTAATTCATTTACTCATAACTAGTCCATTTTCATGAAAACTACCAAATCAGTACAAACAAATTTTCTTTTAAGGATTTAGCGAGAATATAGTTCCATATTGAATATATATTTTTTCGAATTTTTAAAATTTATTTACTATTTTTATATGGCCAAAACAAAATAGAATATTTAGACATTTATTATAAAGCTGTACTTTTATCCAAAATTTGAAATTTCAGAGTATATACATTATATACATGTACTCCCAATAAAAATTGTACCAATTTTGGAGTTAACCACAAAGAGTTATAAGGGTTTACTTTTAAAATAGTCTGTTCCCATAAAATTCATAACTTTTAATCTATACATCCAAAAATCGCCATTTTTGGACACAATCTAGAAAACTCATCAAATTATCATTTTAATTTTTTCCAGAAATTTTGAAGGTCAGAAAAATTACGAAACTGAAAAACATAATAACCCTTACAATCCCTTACCTCAAAAGAGCAGTATTTCTGACTGGAATATCGAATGAAATGTTAAAGGAAACTTGCACTAAATAGAAACTCTCAAAGTATCAAATACTCACAAAAATACGCTCGATAATATAGAGAGAGAAAACTTATGTTTCTGGTGTGATTTTCAATTCTAACTTAAGCGCCTATTTATAAGAAAATGCTAGAACGCCAAAGGAGACTGAATAATAAAATAATATTATTATTATTCATCCTTCTACGCATGCAGCCATTCTAGACCAACTTCAGCCACCACACTAGAACAAATTTGGCAGCCCACATGTTTAAAACAATAGTGGGTCCCACCCATAATTTTAATAAAAATTATTTTATTTTCCGAAAATTCAATAATTCATACAAAATAGCCCGTTTATCAGAAAAATATGAATTTTATGTCCATTCCACACGAAATCAAATTCTCTACAACTTTGTAGCTTTAAGTTATTCCAAATTCCAGACAGACAATATCCGAAATCCACAAACGGATGATTTTTAACACCTTTTAAAATTCATAACAAATCATACGTTCATTTTTAACGGTTCACAATTTATGAACATATACTCAACTTATATATGTACAACATATCCAAAAATCACAACGATCCAACGGTCGGATTAAAATTATAACTCACACAATAGAGCTTTAAGAACACCGATTTGATATTTTAATACCTCCAATCCGATAAAATACTGATAAAACACCTCAACATTAATTCCTTCATTTATAACCACATAAATTAATCCATCATTTATATCCACATCAAATAAATATTTCATTATCATATAAATCAATACTCCCTCCGTCCCATAGTTATAGGCTGATTTTTTTTGGCACATAGTTTAAGTGGCAATTTTTACAAAAATTTTCCACATATACCCCTTAATATGGAATTAATGAATAAATTAATTACTCCTTACTTATCACATTGAAACTCTCAACTTAATTGATCATTTTAATCTACATAAATTTTCAACCAATTACAAAACGTTTGTTATTCCAAATTCATATATTGAGCCTAAAAAGTTGAATTCTTTTATTGAGAATACAACAACATTAAATGTGATGATAACAATAATGACATTGAATGTTGTTTCTTCAAAAAAAAAAGTAATGGTTGAATATTTATTATAAGGGCATAAAAGTAAAACAATGAACCAACTAAATTTTATAAATAGTAAGTAGCCTATATATTGAGACATTCCAAAATGGAAAATCAGCCTATAACTATGGGACGGAGGGAGTAATTAATTATTCACAAATAATATTACAGAATCACAATAATGACAACTAGGCAGTTTCCAGGAAAGAGGGGGCTTTTCGATAAGGATTTCTCCATACTGGCGCGCAATTAGGTGACCAAACCTCTCCTTGACAGAAATTTCTAGACATTGCCAATAATGTTATCTAATAATATTATTCAAATAATATGAATTATTGATCTGATAATGGGAAATCATGCAAAGTGACAATTATTGAAACAACAATAATATAAAATATCAACGCAGCAATTATTGAATCAATAAAATAAAATATTGAACAGTAATTATTGAGTAGTGCCTTCTTACGTAAGAATCAATAATTCAACAAAAGCGCGTGCATATCTGGTGTACTCTTTGTGCAACCACGCCAGACATCGTATTTTAACCACCAGGTATTCCAATAGTGTTAACGGTAACAATTACGCCGTTATTTATAAAACTCAAACTTTGTCGTTTTCTTCATCAAACAGTTATTCCGTTATGGGGCCCACAAATGGTCGCATACTGTGCAAATGCGGATATTAGGACAAAAAGAATATTCCACGACCAAACGAATATTCCTCGACAATAATAAGTATTTTATAGCCACTTGCTTATTTTGAAAAAAATTCACATATCACCCTTAACTTTAACTTTTTATCAATTTAACTATTTACTAAATAGAAAAATTGAATACTTTTATTTTATAAAATTTGGGGTCTTACACTAAGGCAGACCGTTGAACTGTCTATGTAATAGTATAGGTTTAATGTTGTAATGTATTTGATATTATGACAAAGAAAAAATGTATTGGTTATAAAGAACATGGGGAATAGTAATATTGTTTGGAATATATATAAGATATATTCGTTCTTTTGAAGCATTTCAATTAAATAATTGTGTGAGCTGTAGCACCGTGTAGCACCATATGTCGGGTTGGAAGATACCCGAATTTGGGGGCGTCACACTAAGGTTGGGTTCATGGTGTAATGGAAAAATACATAGGTTAATTGAGAGTTGTCCAACCACCCAACGGCCTAACCATCATCACCTAAGTCTAGCCCTTTGGAAAATATGTAAGTTAGCTCCAAGTCACTATTCATGTACCTTTGTCACACTTAATTTGGGACAAGAGAGAAAATCTCAGCAACAAGTTATTTAAGGCTTGGTATGACTATTTTAATTCCCAAAATGTAATCTTAATGTACAATTTTTACCATATTAGGAAATTTAAGAATTATTTAGGTACTTATATCATATAATCCATGTACATTAAATACACGCAATTAAAATAACACAGTTAGGTATTATTAACCGGGTAGTTCCATAATTATTTTTACTACTCTCATAAACACATAATAACATTATTTAATATCACTGTTTATTTAAACATCTAATCCCTTTCCTAGTTTCTAAATTACAAAACTATTTTAATTACTTTTGTATTAAGGATCACATGGGATTTCTTGTACTACTTGATATTTTATATCAACATAATGTACCTTTATCCATATGATTTATTAATGTCACACATACAAAAAAGTGTTTCATTTCATTTCCATAGAAGAAACTAACTGTCTCAGATCGAACATCTGCAAGCTTGTTAATACGCCATTTTATCTTATTTGGGAGAGCATGAATCACTACGGTCCTCGGCAAAGGCTAAAATGGGTTAGCTTCAAGCCATTTCCAATTTCTATCACCACACAAGTTTTATATGATATAATTTAACTTCTAAAGTGGTGATATACCCATATTTGATATGAATCAATATGTTCAAAATCTATAACTATATTCCAATTGATTGAATATTTAATCATTAATGTAAGACCCCAACTTTTATAAATAAAGATGAATTTTCTATAAATATTATTTTTGAATATTATGGAGTAAATTTGATATAATGTTATAGTTGTGGGTAATATTTATAAATTTTGCAAAGTAAGCAAGTTGTTATAAAATATTCATTTGGTGGGGAATATTCTTTTTTGTGGAATATTAAATGCGACGACACAATCATTGGTGGACCCCACAAAGCGGAATTATTGTCGGATTGAGAAAACAACAAAAATACTTTATGAAAATAACGGCGGAGGTGTTACGATTAAAAGCTGTTGAACTACCCGGTAATAAAAAGTCTGATGAATACGCTGTGGTTGCATAGTAGTACGAGTATTGATTATTGATGCTTACGTGAGAAGTCACTTCGACTATACTCAATTATTGCTACATGATAATTGTCGCATCATATCTCTTATATTATTGATTCAATTATTGTCACAAGATTATCATCAGTATAATATGTTATATTATTAAATCAATAATTGAGATGACAAGTTATAAATTATTAATAATTGTTGAAATATTAAATATGTGTTGATTAAAAATAAAATGATTTGTGGTAATATTTATTCAATCCTTGATGTATGTAAAGAGTCTATTATGAGACGTTTGTGGTAAGTTTGGTTATATTATGGGGGGCCCATATGTCATCATCTAAGAGTCTCTTCGTCAATAGTAATTACCTTCGTCAATAGTAATTACCTTTACCAGACGTCAAACCACTTGTCATTTTCACATTACAAAAGGCCGAACCAATTATCGTTTCACATTACTGAAAAGCGCCAAACCACTTTTCTTTTCACATCACCGATTACTGTCAAGCCACTTGCCTTTTTTCACATTTCAAGTGCTAAGCTAGAAATCTTCTATAAATAGAGGCCTAGTGCTTCATTATTTTCACTTAATTCATTCAAGCTATAGAGAGAAAGTATAGAGAGAATAAGAGAGAAAGAAGAAGAGTATTTCTGTTACTACACCACCGTAAAGATTCAATCTACTACTAATGTAAGGGGTGTTATTCTTTCTTATTCAAGAAAAGAAACTGTTGTTATTCCATTGCTTATTATTACATTGGAATAACTCAGATCACGCAGTTTAACCTATACTTGGTGACATTCTTCTATTATTCGTTGGAACACCACATCGTGTGTGTTTTACAGGACCTAACCTAAATCTTTTTTATTATTATTCGTTAGAACATCCCGCTCAGGTGTGTGTTTTACGGGACCGGTTAAAATCTTCATTATTATTACGTTAGAACATCCTGTCTGTGAGTTTTACGCCGGACCTGGTTCCATTCTTTATTATTCTATTGGAATATCCTGTCTGTGCGTTTTACGCCGAACCTGGTTCCGTTATTTATTATTGTTTTGGAATAACTCGCGCACATGCGGCCTATCGCATGCATGGTGATTTCTTTTGTTATTCCATTCTTTATTATACTCAGTTGGTTAAAACTTTGACTTCTATACTCCATGAAATTAGTGGAATATCTTTGATATTTGCGCTTCATCTAGTATCTTTTCATGGAAATATTCTTCTGAGCATTCTTGAATTTTACTCTACAAAGCAGTATCATGTTGACAATTTGGACGTTATTAGTTCCTAGATAAATTAATTTCTGAACTTGTTTTATTGAATTCTTATATCATTGTCATCATCCTCATGTTTATATTATGTTGAAAGTCATCTGTGGCCTGTAGTGCATAGATGGACTTGGTATGATTATGACCAGGGATTATTCGATTGTAATCATGGACCGTAATGTTACAAATGATGTAGTAAAAGTTGTCATTAGCCCGTAGTGCATTGATGGGCAAATTGTTGGCATGATCATAACCATTAATGATTACACGAATGTCCTTGGTCAGAGTATAGATAATTTGTGGTCATGATACTAAAGAATATCTTTGGTCAGAAAAGTGTGGGTGATTCGATGATGTGGATTATTTATTAAGATGAGTCCCAATGATAA
The DNA here is from genome assembly GCA_020205605.1 of Panax ginseng. Taxonomy (NCBI): domain Eukaryota; kingdom Viridiplantae; phylum Streptophyta; class Magnoliopsida; order Apiales; family Araliaceae; genus Panax; species Panax ginseng. The sequence goes on along the minus strand of CM035138.1, from coordinate 54,759,664 downwards.
AAGTCATGAGAAACCTTTTAAATCATAAAAGATAGTAGATTTTATTCTCTACTTGACTCTTTTAATGGATTGCTTGTTCACCGCAGATTAAACTTGATGTTGTTATATTTTATCGGTTTAACATTGTTCAAGGCTAACGATAATTTATTTTGCATTATTTTAGTCATAATATTTCTTCTTTGGGCTATTTGAGCTCACCCTTTCTTTTCATCGTTTCTCGTGAAATGAGAACATAGCGAGGACTAGTCGGGGAATGGAGTGACGGTCCAGAGGATAGCATTTATAGTTCTCATTATTCTGTGAAATAGTGTGTTAATAATTGTAATGAGGACTCCTTTTGAGTTTGTATAATCTCTAGTAGACAATAATTGTATTCAAACTCACAGTTATGTTTTGTCGTATTGTACACGACAGTTGTATTAGTAAGTTGTATTTGAATTTTTTACCATGTATCTGACGACCCAAGATGGGTGATGTATACCTAATTTTGGGGGCGTCATAGTTGGTATCAAAGCTTACGGATATGATCCCTGGCTAAGATGTGAGAATAGTACTAGGAGGGGAGAGGCGGGGAATTCCTTCGCTAGTATGACCCACCTAAGTTTATATGGTATTTAATTCGTCGGTCAAAATTTAGGGATAATATGTTACATGTCAATTAACCTTTGTTTTGTGGCAGTATCTGAAAATGACATCCGAGAATGTTGAGAATAGCAATGGAGCACAGGCGACCGTTGATTCACCACATATCAATAATCAGGATAATGTGCATCAGGAAGGCGACAATCCTCATGCAAACAACAACACTGACCAAATGATGAATGATCAAATGTTCAGGGGCTTTATGCAATTCATGCAACAGCAAACGAGAGCGGCTCCTGTCCAAAATGCAGGTGGAAACACCGAAACTCTCTTGCCATCACCGATAAAATGATTCAAGTAAGTGGGACCACCGGAGTTTAAGGAGAGCCAAAATCACTTATGGCGGAAGCATGGATAAAGCAGATCACCAAGATATTTGATGTCTTGGGATGCTCCGAGGAGCAAAAGGTTCCCTTTGCCACCTTTATGTTGCGCGGAGAGGCAGATTACTGGTGGGAATCGGTAAAACGTACTCAACCTACCGTACTGAAGATGTCTTGGGAGAAGTTCCAAGAGCTGTTCAACGACAAATACTTTCCCGAAAGTATTCGTCACATGAAGGAGGTGGAGTTTATCAAGTTGGAACAAAACAATATGACCGTGTCGCAATACGAGGCTAAATTTGCGGAGTTATCCCGGTTTGCGTCCCACTTGGTGGATAATGAAGAGAGAATGACACGGATGTTTTTAAGAGGTTTGAAGCCGGAGATACGTCAACATCTTATTTCTCATAAACTGTGTTTATATTCAGATGTTGTAAATAGGGCTCAGTTAGTGGAGCGTGATAACGAGTCAACGCAACTAAAAGAGAGCAGCCGGCAAAATGATAATACCAGCGAGAGCAGTCATCGAAGAGGTGACAACAAGCATGGAGGGAATCAACAGGCCTGAAATGGTAACCACTTCGGTGGTAATCAGGGCCAAAACAATAAGAATGGACATTTCAAGAAGAGGAGATTCAAAAATGATGGAAAGACGTCAGCACCAACACCTGTCGTTAAGGAAGGAGAACGACCACCTATCATATGTTTCAAATGCGGAGGGGAGGGGCACATCAGTCCAAATCAAAGCTGATGCCGGGCCCAAAACATGTTATAATTGTGGAAGAGAAGGTCACTTAGCCCAATTTTGTCGTTCACCGAAGACAAATTCAGCTAGGATGGAGGCACCAAAGGCCGTCCCAGAAAAGTCAAAACTGGTAGTGCAAGGGAGAGCGTTTGTTGTGACCTCCCAGAAAGCAAGGAACCCGAATGAGGTGATCATGGGTAAGCTTATCATAAAATCTAACGAAATCTATACTTTATTTGATACCGGTTCTACCCATTCTTTTATTTCTCCTACTTGCGCTCATCGATTAAATTTGACTCCGAAGAAATTATACTTTGACTTATCTGTGGAAACTCCGTTGGGAGAAACCTTCATTACATCCACTGTTTATAAGAATTGTTTGGTTCAAATCGGTACCCTCACATTACCTGTAGATCTTATTTCATTTAAAATACTTGCATTTGACGTGATTCTAGGGATTGATTGGTTAACTACTCATCATGCAAAAATTGATTGTTTCGTAAGGTTGTTAGCTTTCATATTCCTAATCAACCTATTATGTGAATTCAAGCCGACCAAACCATTAAAATCAATCATGGTCATCTCAAGCCATAAAGCTATTCGTTTATTGAAAAATGGATGTCAAGCTTTCTTAGCTCATGTCATGATTTAAACAAAAATACATCGCTTTTGAACGATATTTCTATTGTTAATAAATTTCCGACGTATTCTCGAAGAACTTCCCGGCCTACCCCCCGAAAGCGTGAAATTGAATTTTATATCGACCTTGAACCCGGTGACAAAACCCATTTCCAAAGCCCCATATCGAATGGCTCTATTGAACTTCGTGGAGTTAAAGACCCAACTTCGTGAATTGTTAGACATTGACTTTATTCGTCCTAGTACTTCTCCTTGGGGTGCTCCTGTTCTATTCGTGAAGAAGAAAGATGGGAGTATACGACTTTGTATTGATTATCGGGAGTTGAATCATGTCACCATCAAAAATAGGTATCCATTGCCACGTATTGATGACCTGTTTGACTAGTTGCAAGGAGCCAAATTCTATTCAAATATTGATCTTCGTTCCGGATATCACCAATTGAAGATTAGAACCGATGACATTCCAAAGATGGCTTTCAGAACTCGGTACGAGCATTATGAGTTACTATTCATGTCCTTTGGATTGACTAATGCTCCTGCTGCCTTCATTGATGAGATGAACCGAGTATTCAAGGAATATTTGGATCACTTTGTGGTCGTCTTTATTGATGACATCCTTATTTATTCCAAAAGCCGTGAAGATCATGAGTAACACTTGAGGCTGACACTCCAAAAGCTTCGTGAATACAAGCTTTATGCCAAGTTGAAGAAATGCGAATTTTGGCTTGAGGAAGTAGCATTCCTTGGGCACGTAGTATCAAGTCATGGAATATCCGTTGACCCAAAGAAAGATTGAAGCAATTCAAAGTCGGGAGCAACCTAAATCAATGATCACGAAACGTAGCTTTCTCGGTTTAATTTGGTTATTATCGGAGATTCGTGGAAGGATTTTCTCAAATCACTACTCCATTGACTCATTAACTCGAGAAGATACAAAGTTGATTGGAGCGAAGAATGTGAGAAGAGTTTTCAAGAACTCAAGAGGAGACTCATTTCGCATTTTGTCCGGACAATACCATCCTGCCTTGAGGGATTTGTCATCTACAAATGATGCTTGAGCAAAGGGTTGGGATGTGTTCTCATGCAACATGGAAAAGTCATAGCCTATGCCTCAAGACAACTCAAAGAATATGAGAGGAATTATCCTACTCATTATCTAGAGTTGGCAGCTATTGTCTTCGCACTAAAGATTTGGAGGCATTATTTGTATGTGGAGAAGGTTGAGATCTTTACGGATCATAAAAGGCTCAAATATTTCTTTACTCAAAAGGAACTCAACATGCGACAACGACGTTGGCTAGAACTGTTGAAAGATTATGATCATACCATCCAATACCATCCTAGAAAAGCGAACGTGGTAGCTGACGCATTGAGTAGAAGATCATATGCAAGCACGAAGTGCGATATTGTCAACGCAAAGGCCCATTTTATGTGACTTGCAAAGGATGGAGATAAAGTTAAAGACTCTGAGGACCCATGATGATGATGAATAATATATTTAATAGAACCAACTTTAATCGATAAAGTTAAAGTTGCTCAAGTTACAGACCTGGAGCTGATGCGTATGAGGAAGAAAATGTAAGAAGTTGCTATGCCGGAAGCAAAAATCGATGAAGAAGGAATACTTTGAGTTAACTCCAGACTTTGTGTTCCTAACGACCTTGATTTAAAGTATAAAATCATGATGGAGGCGCACAACACACCGTTTGCAATCCATCCTAGGAGTACCAAAATGTATTATGATATTCATCATACATTTTGGTGGAGCAATATAAAGAGAGAGATAGCGTTGTTTATCTCAAGGTCTCTAACTTGTCAACGAGTTAAAGCGGAGCATCAAGTACCAAAAGGTCCATTGCAACCACTTGAAATTCCAGAATGGAAGTGGGAGCACATTACCATGGATTTTGTTACCGGTCTTCCTAAGGTTTCTCAAGGCATAGATGCGATTTGGGTCATTGTTGATAGATTGACCAAGTTTGCTCATTTCTTACCTAAGACGAGAAACTTATACACTTGAACGTCTTTGCTCAGTATGTACATAAACGAGATTGTAAGATCGCATGGTATGCTGCAGTATCCATAGTTTCGATCGAGACCCAAGATTCACTTCACGATTTTGGGTTAGTTTACAAAAAGCTATGGGCACAGACTTCACGATTTAGCTCTCGGCATATCATCCTCCGACTGGACGGACAATCGGAGAGGACTATTCAAACTCTTGAAGATCTATTAAGACTCGTGTCCTTGATTTCAAGGGAAGTTGAGACAAGTTCTTACCATTGGTGGAGTTTTCCTACAACAACAGCTTATCAAGCAAGTATTGGCATGGCTCCATTCAAGCTGCAGACGGAAGAAAGTGTCGTTCTCAAAGATTTGGGATGAGGTGGGTGAAGCAACGTTTTTGGGACCGGAGTTAAGTACGTATGACTACGTAAAAGATTCAAATGATCCGACAACGTATAAAAACCTCACAAGATCGACAAAAGAGTTATGCTGATCTTCATCGAAAGGACGTGGAATTCGATATAGGAGATCATGTGTTGTTGCGTGTTGCTCCATGGAAAGGAGTTACGAGATTTGAAAAGAGAGGAAAACTCAATCCTCGATTCATCTACCATTTTTAATCCTCGATCGAGTAGGAACTGTGGCCTATAGACTCGCTTTACCACCAAGTATGTCTCATGTTCATAACGTTTTTCACATATCCATGTTACGTAAATATGTGAAAGACCCGAACCACATTATTGAGTTAGAACCGGACAAAATAGCGGAAGATTTGACGTATGAAGAGGTTCCTGTTCAAATCTTGGATAAGAAGGAACATATTCTACGCTCCAAGGTTATACCTCAAGTCAAAGTTTTGTGGAGAAATCACGATGTTGAGGAAATGACTTGGGAGTTAGAATCTAAAATGAAATCAAGGTATCCTTACCTCTTCGACATACCGTGTAATGCACCTAATTTCGAGGGTGAAATTTCATAAGAAGGGGAGGTTGTAAGACCCCAACTTTTATAAATAAAGATGAATTTTCTATAAATATTATTTTTGAATATTATAGAGTAAATTTGATATAATGTTATAGTTGTGGGTAATATTTATAAATTTTGCAAAGTAAGCAAGTTGTTATAAAATATTCATTTGATCGGGGAATATTCTTTTTGTAGGGGAATATTAAATGACGATTTACACAATCATTAGTGTGGACCCCACAACGGAATTATTCATTTCGGATTGAGAAAACAACAAAAATACTTTATGAAAATAACTATGGCGGAGGTGTTACCGTTAAAAACCGTTGAACTACCCGGTAATAAAAGTACAAGAATACGCGTGGTTGCATAGTAGCACGTAGTATTGATTATTGATGCTTACGTGAGAAGTCACTCACTATACTCAATTATTGCTACAAGAATTGTCGTGATCATATCTCTTATATTATTGATTCAATTATTGTCACAATATCATCTCAGATAATATGTTATATTATTAAATCAATAATTGAGATGACAAGTTATAAATGATTAATAATTGTTGAAAGATTAAATATGTGTTGATTAAAATAAAATGATTTGTGGTAATATTTATTCAATCCTTGATGTATATAAAGAGTCTATTATGATACATTTGTGGTATGTTTGGTTATATTATGGGGGGCCCATATGTCATCATCTAAGAGTCTCTTCGTCAATAGTAATTACCTTCGTCAATAATAGTAATTACCTTCATCAATAGTAGTTACCTTTACAGACGTCAAACCACTTGCCGTTTCATATTATAAAAGGCCGAACCACTTGCCGTTTCACATTATAGGCGTCGAACTAATTGTCGTTTCACATTACAGGCATCAAACCACTTTTCTTTTCACATCACCAGTCGTCAAGCCACTTGCCTTTTCACATTTCAAGTGCTAAGATAGAAATCTTCTATAAATAGAGGCCTAGTGCTTCATTATTTTTTACGAATTCATTCAAGCTATAGAGAGAATAAGAGAGAAAGAAGAAGAGTATTCGTTACTACACCATCGCAAAGATTCAATCTACTACTAATGTAAGGGGTGTTATTCTTTCTTATTCATGAAGAGAACTGTTGTTATTCCATTGCTTATTATTCTCGTTGGAATAACTTTGATACGCTGGTTTACCCTATACTTGGTGACATTCTTCTATTATTCTCATTGGAACATCACATGCATGTATTTTACAATTGACCGGTTAAAATCTTTATTATTATTCATTGGAATATCCCATGCTCGTGAGTTTTACTACCGGACTGGTTCCATTCTTTATTATTCTGTTGGAATATCCTGTCTGTGCATTTTACGCCGGACCTGGTTCTGTTATTTATTATTCTATTGGAATAACCTGCCTGTGCGGTCTATCGCATGCATGGTTATTTCTTTTGTTATTCCATTCTTTATTATACTCAGTTGGTTAAAACTTTGACTTCTATACTCCATGAAATTAGTGGAATATCTTTGATATTTGCGCTTCATCTAATGTCTTTTCATGGAAATATTCTTCTGAGCATTCTTGAATTTTACTCTACAAAGCAGTATCATGTTGACAATTTGGACGTTATTAGTTCCTAGATAAATTAATTCTTGAACTTGTTTTTATTGAATTCTTATATCATTGTCATCATCCTCATGTTTATATTATGTTGAAAGTCATCTGTGGCCTGTAGTGCATAGATGGACTTGGTATGATTATGACCAGGGATTATTCGGTGTAATCATGACCGTAATGTTACAAATGATGTAGTAAAAGTTGTCATTAGCCCGTAGTGCATTGATGGACAGCTGTTGGCATGGTCATAACCATTAATGAATACACGAATGTCCTTGGCTGTAATGCATAGATAATTTGTGGTCATGATACTAAAGAATATCTTTGGCCGTAGTGCAGGGGTGATTCGATGATGTGGATTATTTATTAAGATGAGTCCCAGCGATAAAAGTCATGAGAAACCTTTTAAATCATAAAAGATAGTAGATTTTATTCTCTACTTGACTCTTTTAATGGATTGCTTGTTCCGCTGCAGTTAAACTTGATGTTGTTATATTTTATCAGTTTAACATTGTTGAAGGCTAACGATAATTTATTTTGCATTATTTTAGTCATAATATTTCTTACTGGGCTATTTGAGCTCACCCTTTCTTTCACTGTTCTCTTCAGGAAATGAGAACATAGCAGGGACTAGTCGGGGAATGGAGTGACGGTCCAGAGGATAGCATTTATAGTTCTCATTATTCTGTGAAATAGTGTGTTAATAATTGTAATGAGGACTCCTTTTGAGTTTGTATAATCTCTAGTAGACAATAATTGTATTCAAACTCGCAGTTATGTTTTGTCGTATTGTATTACATTATAAGTTGTATTAGTAAGTTGTATTTGAATTTTTTACCATGTATCGACGACCCAAGATGGGTGATGTATACCTAATTTTGGGGGCGCCATAGTTGGTATCAAAGCTACTGGATATGATCCCCGCTAAGATGTGAGAATAGTACTAGGGGGGAGAAAGGGAATTCCTTCGCTAGTATGACCCACCTAAGTTTATATGGTATTTAATTCATTGGTCAAAATTTAGGGATAATATGTTACATGTCAATTAACCTTTGTTTTGTGGCGAAGATTGAAAATGACATCCGAGAATGTTGAGAATAGCAATGGAGCACAAAGCGCATCGTTGATTCACCACATATCAATAATCGAGGATAATGTGCATCGTGAAGGCGACAATCCTCATGCAAACAACAACACTGACCAAATGATGAATGATCAAATGTTCAGGGGCTTTATGCAATTCATGCAACAGCAAACGAGAGCGGCTCCTGTCCAAAATGCAGGTGGAAACACTGGAAACTCTCGGGCGATCACCGATAAACAGTTCAAGTAAGCTGGGACCACCGGAGTTTAAGGGAGAGCCAAAATCACTTATGGCGGAAGCATGGATAAAGCAGATCACCAAGATATTTGATGTCTTGGGATGCTCCGAGGAGCAAAAGGTTCCCTTTGCCACCTTTATGTTGCGCGGAGAGGCAGATTACTAGTGGGAATCGGTAAAACGTACTCAACCTACCGTGCTGAAGATGTCTTGGGAGAAGTTCCAAGAGATGTTCAACGACAAATACTTTCCCGAAAGTATTCGTCACATGAAGGAGGTGGAGTTTATCAAGTTGGAAAAAACAATATGACCGTGTCGCAATACGAGGCTAAATTTGCGGAGTTATCCCGGTTTGCGTCCCACTTGGTGGATAATGAAGAGAGAATGACACGGTTGTTTTTAAGAGGTTTGAAGCCGGAGATACGTCAACATCTTATTTCTCATAAACCTGTGTTTATTCAGGATGTTGTAAATAGGGCTCGATTAGTGGAGCGTGATAACGAGTCAATATAACTAAAAAGAGAGCAACGGCAAAATGATAATACCAATGAGAGCGATCATCGAAGAGGTGACAACAAGCATGGAGGGAATCAACGAACTCGAAATGGTAACCACGCCGGTGGTAATCAGAACAAAACAATAAGAATGGACATTTCAAGAAGAGGAGATTCAAAAATGATGGAAAGACGTCAGCACCAACACCTGTCGTTAAGGAAGGAGAACGACCACCTATCATATGTTTCAAATGCGGAGGGGAGGGGCACATCACCAAAAGCTAGCGATGCAGCCCAAAACATGTTATAATTGTGGAAGAGAAGGTCACTTAGCCCAATTTTGTCGTTCATCAAGACAAATTCAAGCTAGGATGGAGGCACCAAAGTCATCCCCGTAAAAGTCAAAACCGGTAGTGCAAGGGAGGCGTTTGTTGTGACCTCCCAGAAAGCAAGGAACCCGAATGAGGTGATCATGGGTAAGCTTATCATAAAATCTAACGAAATCTATACTTTATTTGATACCGGTTCTACCCATTCTTTTATTTCTCCTACTTGCGCTCATCGATTAAATTTGACTCCGAAGAAATTATACTTTGACTTATCTGTGGAAACTCCGTTGGGAGAAACCTTCATTACATCCACTGTTTATAAGAATTGTTTGGTTCAAATCGGTACCCTCACATTACCTGTAGATCTTATTTCATTTAAAATACTTGCATTTGACGTGATTCTAGGGATTGATTGGTTAACTACTCATCATGCAAAAATTGATTGTTTCTGTAAGGTTGTTAGCTTTCATATTCCTAATCAACCTATTATGTGAATTCAAGCGACCAAACCATTAAAATCAATCATGGTCATCTCAAGCCATAAAGCTATTCGTTTATTGAAAAATGGATGTCAAGCTTTCTTAGCTCATGTCACAGATTTAAACAAAAATACATCAGTTTTGAACGATATTTCTATTGTTAATAAATTTCCTGACGTATTCCCCGAAGAACTTCCTGGCCTACCCCCTGAGCGTGAAATTGAATTTTATATCGACCTTGAACCCGGTACAAAACCCATTTCCAAAGCCCCATATCGAATGGCTCCTATTGAACTTCAGGAGTTAAAGACCCAACTTCAGGAATTGTTAGACATTGACTTTATTCGTCCTAGTACTTCTCCTTGGGGTGCTCCTGTTCTATTCGTGAAGAAGAAAGATGGGAGTATACGACTTTGTATTGATTATCGGGAGTTGAATCATGTCACCATCAAAAATAGGTATCCATTGCCACGTATTGATGACCTGTTTGACTAGTTGCAAGGAGCCAAATTCTATTCAAATATTGATCTTCGTTCCGGATATCACCAATTGAAGATTAGAACCGATGACATTCCAAAGATGGCTTTTCGTAACTCTAATGACGAGCATTATGAGTTACTATTCATGTCCTTTGGATTGACTAATGCTCCTGCTGCCTTCATTGATGAGATGAACCGAGTATTCAAGGAATATTTGGATCACTTTGTGGTCGTCTTTATTGATGACATCCTTATTTATTCCAAAAGCCGTGAAGATCATGAGTAACACTTGAGGCTGACACTCCAAAAGCTTCGTGAATACAAGCTTTATGCCAAGTTGAAGAAATGCGAATTTTGGCTTGAGGAAGTAGCATTCCTTGGGCACGTAGTATCAAGTCATGGAATATCTGTTGACCCAGCAAAGATTGAAGCAATTCAAAGCTGGGAGCAACCTAAATCAGTGACCAAAGTACGTAGCTTTCTCGGTTTAGCTGGTTATTATCGGAGATTCGTGGAAGGATTTTCTCAAATCACTACTCCATTGACTCAGCTAACTCAGAAAGATACAAAGTTCGGTTGGAGCGAAGAATGTGAGAAGAGTTTTCAAGAACTCAAGAGGAGACTCATTTCGCACTGTCCGGCAATACCATCCTGCCTTGAGGGATTTGTCATCTACAGTGATGCTTCGGGCAAAGGGTTGGGATGTGTTCTCATGCAACATGGAAAAGTCATAGCCTATGCCTCAAGACAACTCAAAGAATATGAGAGGAATTATCCTACTCATTATCTAGAGTTGGCAGCTATTGTCTTCGCACTAAAGATTTGGAGGCATTATTTGTATGTGGAGAAGGTTGAGATCTTTACGGATCATAAAAGGCTCAAATATTTCTTTACTCAAAAGGAACTCAACATGCGACAACGACGTTGGCTAGAACTGTTGAAAGATTATGATCATACCATCCAATACCATCCTAGAAAAGCGAACGTGGTAGCTGACGCATTGAGTAGAAGATCATATGCAAGTACGAGTGCGATATTGTCAACGCAAAGGCCCATTTTATGTGACTTGCAAAGGATGGAGATAAAGTTAAAGACTCCAGGGACCCATGTGATGATGGCGAATATACGAATAGAACCAACTTTAATCGATAAAGTTAAAGTTGCTCAAGTTACAGACCTGGAGCTGATGCGTATGAGGAAGAAAATGTAAGAAGTTGCTATGCCGGAAGCAAAAATCGATGAAGAAGGAATACTTTGAGTTAACTCCAGACTTTGTGTTCCTAACGACCTTGATTTAAAGTATAAAATCATGATGGAGGCGCACAACACACCGTTTGCAATCCATCCTAGGAGTACCAAAATGTATTATGATATTCATCATACATTTTGGTGGAGCAATATAAAGAGAGAGATAGCGTTGTTTATCTCAAGGTCTCTAACTTGTCAACGAGTTAAAGCGGAGCATCAAGTACCAAAAGGTCCATTGCAACCACTTGAAATTCCAGAATGGAAGTGGGAGCACATTACCATGGATTTTGTTACCGGTCTTCCTAAGGTTTCTCAAGGCATAGATGCGATTTGGGTCATTGTTGATAGATTGACCAAGTTTGCTCATTTCTTACCGGTACGAGAAACTTATACACTTGAACGTCTTGCTCGTATGTACATAAACGATATTGTAAGACTGCATGGTATGCCGGTATCCATAGTTTCTGATCGAGACCCAAGATTCACTTCACGATTTTGGGTTAGTTTACAAAAAGCTATGGGCACAGACTTACGATTTAGCTCGGCATATCATCCTCCGACGGACGGACAATCGGAGAGGACTATTCAAACTCTTGAAGATCTATTAAGACTCTGTGTCCTTGATTTCAAGGGAAGTTGAGACAAGTTCTTACCATTGGTGGAGTTTTCCTACAACAACAGTTATCAAGCAAGTATTGGCATGGCTCCATTCGAAGCGTTGTACGGAAGAAAGTGTCGTTCTCCAGTATGCTGGGATGAGGTGGGTGAAGCAACGTTTTTGGGACCGGAGTTAGTACGTATGACTACAGAAAAGATTCAAATGATCCGACAACGTATAAAAACCTCACAAGATCGACAAAAGAGTTATGCTGATCTTCATCGAAAGGACGTGGAATTCGATATAGGAGATCATGTGTTGTTGCGTGTTGCTCCATGGAAAGGAGTTACGAGATTTGAAAAGAGAGGAAAACTCAATCCTCGATTCATCGGCCCATTTTTAATCCTCGATCGAGTAGGAACTGTGGCCTATAGACTCGCTTTACCACCAAGTATGTCTCATGTTCATAACGTTTTTCACATATCCATGTTACGTAAATATGTGAAAGACCCGAACCACATTATTGAGTTAGAACCGGACAAAATAGCGGAAGATTTGACGTATGAAGAGGTTCCTGTTCAAATCTTGGATAAGAAGGAACATATTCTACGCTCCAAGGTTATACCTCAAGTCAAAGTTTTGTGGAGAAATCACGATGTTGAGGAAATGACTTGGGAGTTAGAATCTAAAATGAAATCAAGGTATCCTTACCTCTTCGACATACCAGGTACGTACCCTAATTTCGAGGGCGAAATTTCATAAGAAGGGGAGGTTGTAAGACCCCAACTTTTATAAATAAAGATGAATTTTCTATAAATATTATTTTTGAATATTATAGAGTAAATTTGATATAATGTTATAGTTGTGGGTAATATTTATAAATTTTGCAAAGTAAGCAAGTTGTTATAAAATATTCATTTGATCGGGGAATATTCTTTTTGTAGGGGAATATTCGTACGACGACACAATCATTGGTGGACCCCACAACGGAATTATTGTCGGATTGAGAAAACAACAAAAATACTTTATGAAAATAACGGCGGAGGTGTTACCGTTAAAACTGTTGAACTACCCGGTAATAAAAGTACAGTAATACGCGTGGTTGCATAGTAGCACAGAGTATTGATTATTGATGCTTACGTGAGAAGTCACTCAGCTATACTCAATTATTGCTACAGTAATTGCTGCATCATATCTCTTATATTATTGATTCAATTATTGTCACAATATCATCTGTATAATATGTTATATTATTAAATCAATAATTGAGATGACAAGTTATAAATGATTAATAATTGTTGAAAGATTAAATATGTGTTGATTAAAAATAAAATGATTTGTGGTAATATTTATTCAATCCTTGATGTATATAAAGAGTCTATTATGATACATTTGTGGTATGTTTGGTTATATTATGGGGGGCCCATATGTCATCATCTAAGAGTCTCTTCGTCAATAGTAATTACCTTCGTCAATAGTAATTACCTTCGTCAATAGTAGTTACCTTTACCAGACGTCAAACCACTTGCCGTTTCATATTACAGGCGTCGAACCACTTGCCGTTTCACATTATAGGCGTCGAACTAATTGTCGTTTCACATTACAGGCATCAAACCACTTTTCTTTTCACATCACCAGTCGTCAAGCCACTTGCCTTTTCACATTTCAAGTGCTAAGATAGAAATCTTCTATAAATAGAGGCCTAGTGCTTCATTATTTTTTACGAATTCATTCAAGCTATAGAGAGAATAAGAGAGAAAGAAGAAGAGTATTCTGTTACTACACTACTGCAGTATTCAATCTACTACTAATGTAAGGGGTGTTATTCTTTCTTATTCATGAAGAGAACTGTTGTTATTCCATTGCTTATTATTCTGTTGGAATAACTCAGATACATGCTTTTACCCTATACTTGGTGACATTCTTCTATTATTCTGTTGGAACATCCTGGTCGTGTATTTTACACCGGGACCGGTTCCGTCTTTATTATTATTCGTTGGAATATCCCGTCTGTGAGTTTTCTGTTGGACCCTGGTTCCATTCTTTATTATTACGTTGGAATATCCTCGTCTGCATGCATTTTACGCCTTGGGACTGGTTACATTATTTATTATTCTATTGGAATAACTCGCACTGCTTGGTCTATCGCATGCATGGTTATTTCTTTTGTTATTCCATTCTTTATTATACTCAGTTGGTTAAAACTTTGACTTCTATACTCCATGAAATTAGTGGAATATCTTTGATATTTGCGCTTCATCTAATGTCTTTTCATGGAAATATTCTTCTGAGCATTCTTGAATTTTACTCTACAAAGCAGTATCATGTTGACAATTTGGACGTTATTAGTTCCTAGATAAATTAATTCTTGAACTTGTTTTTATTGAATTCTTATATCATTGTCATCATCCTCATGTTTATATTATGTTGAAAGTCATCTGTGGCCTGTAGTGCATAGATGGACTTGGTATGATTATGACCGTGGATTATTGATTGTAATCATGACCGTAATGTTACAAATGATGTAGTAAAAGTTGTCATTAGCCCGTAGTGCATTGATGGACAGCTGTTGGCATGGTCATAACCATTAATGAATACACGAATGTCCTTGGCTGTAATGCATAGATAATTTGTGGTCATGATACTAAAGAATATCTTTGGCCGTAGTGCAGGGGTGATTCGATGATGTGGATTATTTATTAAGATGAGTCCCAGCGATAAAAGTCATGAAAAACCTTTTAAATCATAAAAGATAGTAGATTTTATTCTCTACTTGACTCTTTTAATGGATTGCTTGTTCCGCTGCAGTTAAACTTGATGTTGTTATATTTTATCAGTTTAACACAGTTGAAGGCTAACGATAATTTATTCTGCATTATCTTAGTCATAATTTCTCATTGGGCTATTTGAGCTCACCTTTTCTTTTCTTCGTTCTTCTTGAAATGAGAACATATAAGCGGGGACTAGTCGGGGAATGGAGTGACGGTCTAGAGGATAGCATTAGTAGTTCTCATTATTCTGTGAAATAGTGTGTTAATAATTGTAATGAGGACTCCTTTTGAGTTTGTATAATCTCTAGTATACAATAATTGTATTCAAACTCGCAGTTATATTTTGTCGTATTGTACATGACAGTTGTATTAGTAAGTTGTATTTAAATTTTTTACCATGTATCTGACGACCCAAGATGGGTGATGTATACCTAATTTTGGGGGCGTCACAATTAAGAATCCTATCAATTCTTTGATATCAAACTCTTAGGGTTAGTCCACCAATTTAAATAACTATTTGTGACTCCCTTTAATCATATCATAAATTCACATAACCTCATAAGGTTTAAATAGACTCACAAAACTAACTCATTAAAAATTAAATCACATATTTAATTAATAAGGAGTTTAAAATTCACGGTCATTACAGCTTTACCTAGTAAGTGGCATGCCAAAACCACTGCCATCAGAGAATCAAAGAATCTCCATGAAATGATTGTTCAACGACTCTATGGCAACCTTCTCACCTATGAACTGGAGCTGACTCAACGAGCAGAGACTCTATCTGAAGGAAGAAAGAAGGACAAAGGAGTTGCTCTCAAAGCAACATATACCATCTCCAAAGCTAACACTGAAAATGACTCTAACTCTGAGGAAGATGATGATGAGGATATTGCAATGCTGGTAAAAAAAACTAAAGAGGTTCATGCGTATAGGCAGAAAAACAAACCTATGTGATTCCACAACAACAACAGCCAGGAGCAAATAAATGACTTATGCTACAACTTCAAGAAGCCTCAACCAGGGATCATATCCCTAAGCTTTGATACCAACTATGACGCCCCCAAAATAGGTATACATCACCCATTCTGAGTCGCCAAATACATGGTACATAATACAAATACAAACTTAAATATACAACATGAGCTGTGAGTTTTAATACAAATATTGTCTTCTAGACAGTATACACTCAAAATAAGTCCTCAATACATTTATTATCACACTATTTCACAGAATAGTGAGGACTACTAATGCAAACATCTGGACTGTCACTCCGTTCCCCGACTAGTCCTAACTATATTCTCATTTCCTGAAGAGAACAATGAAAGCAAAGGGTGAGCTCAACTAGCCTAGTAAGAAATATTATGACTAAAATAATGCAAAATAAATTATCGTTAGCCTTTAATAGTGTTAAAATACAATAGACATCAAGTTTAACTGCAGCGAAATAAGTAATCCATTAGAAAAGTCAAGTAGAGTATAAAATCTACTATCTTCTATGATTTAAAAGGTTTTTCATCACTTTTATCGCTTAGACTCAGCTTAATAAATAATTCACATCATCGAATCATCCCTGCACTACGGCCAAGGATATTTATTAGTATCACGACCACAAATTATCCATGCACAACGGGCCAAGAATATTTGTGTTTTTATCAATGATCATGATCATGCCAACAACTGTCCATCAATGCACTATGGGCAAATGAGGACTTTTACCACATCATTTGTAACATTACAGTCATGATTATACCGAATAATCCCTGGTCATAATCATACCAAGTCCATCTATGCACTACGGCCACAGATGAATTTCAACATAATATAAACATGAGGATGATGACAATGATGATATAAGAATTCAATTAAAAGAAAGCAAAGGATAAATTTTTAAAGATTTATAATTTAATTTATCTAGAATTCAATAATGTCCAAATTGTCGACATGATACTGCTTTGTGGAGTAAAATTCAAGAATAATATTGTATCAAAAAAGATTTGGACCGAAGAGAAATCATTTTTTGTCATGAATAGTACCCCAGGTGAATAGTAAACGAGTGAATAGTACCCCGTGAATAGTAACTTCGGGAATAGTAACTGTAACATTCCAGAATTTTAATTATAATATTAAATATTTATATTACCTTCGATATTACTATTGGTGGCAAGATGTGGCGATATATTTTTGGTATGTCAAAGTTAGCATATTACATATCGAGCAGTGTGTGAAGTTATGTCTGAATGAAATCATTTCAAGACATGATGTTTCTGTGTCAATTATATCGAACTGAGATTCACGATTTACATCGAATTTTCAAAATGGTTTGCAAGAACGTTTGGAACGCAATTAGAAATAAGTATGTCATATCGTTTGCAAATCGATTGCCAAACTAAAAGGAAATCCAGACATTAGAGGGCATGCTAAACGCACGAGAAGTTTTCGATAATGTCATACGAGGAATCCGCATTGAGCAAGTTATGGGTAAGTTAAAAATAATTTAAGAGTAAGGTAATGTTATGTGGAATTTCAACTGAGGACTCATATGGTGACCAAATTGTACAAACCTTTGTGAGGGCAAAAGTTTTATGCATATACTTGGTTTATCACATTGATAATCATTGGAATATCAGTATCGCGCTATCAGGGTATATGTGGTGGAAAGGTGATTATTTTCTCATGTATATATTTGATAGTTAGAGGTTTTTAAGATTAAGTTAGATGATATTAAGATTAGGTTCGGTTCTTAAAACTAAAGCATATGGAAAGTTCGTGACTCATAATCATATGGTATGTTTTGAACCCCTAAACGAATGGACGCCTATGGTCTGACTAGGATAAGTTCCTAAACTCATATGATTATGGAAAGTTCCTGAATTTCCAAAGTGTGGTAAGTTTGATGAACTATATTGGGTATAAAACGGTTAAAATATAGGAAGCATTGATGAAGTTGAAAGATGGTTTTGAGGTAGCCTTACCTCTATAGTTGGAGCGCATTCGTAATGGTTTTTTTTTTTTTATGTTTCGGTGTTATAAGTGAACAAGCTCGACTGCAATCATGTGACCAAGTACGAACCGTTATGGTTGTGCTACTAGGAAATTTCTATCCAGACAGTCGACAGAAAAAAAAACAAAAGTTTAGGGGCAAGGTGATATCTTCTGTGAAGGTGATATGGAGGAACCACAATGCCAAAGAGGCTACGTGAGAACTCGATGATGCAATGAGAAAGAATTATTCTGAGTTATTTGTTTAATCCGTGTCTTCGATTCTGGGGACAAAATCTTTTTAAGGAGGGAAGAATGTGACGCTTTGATTGTTTGAATTGTGATTCTAGGGACAGAATCCTTGTAAGGAGGGAATGATGTAACATTCCAGAATTTTAATTGTAATATTAAATATTTATTGAATTATATAAATATTTATTTGATATGTTTATTGTTGAAAATGATGAAATAAATGTTTAATGGACGTGTTTATCGTTGAATAAATATTTGTTTAATTGATTTAATTTTATTTGGTTAATTATTTGTTAAATAAATAATTAATGAGTTAAGGAAATTATTATAATATTGATATTTCAATTTGATGGTTAATTATTTGTATTGAGTTATGTGAATAAATGAATTATTTAGTTAATTGTTATTTGAATTAATTAAATTAAGTATGAAAGCTTGATTAAATATAGTGTGACAAATAACTATATTATAAGGAGTATTAAAATAAATTAAAGTAGTTTTAATTGAGTTTACCCAAACAAAGCTTTAATATATTAAGTCTTTAATTTTAAAGGGCTTTGCCAAACAAAGCCTTATGACTTTTGGATTTCTAATTTTTGAATTTAAATAAAATAAATTAAAATAATAAATATAGTATATTTATAATATATACGTTATTTTAGTAACTGATATGGTTATTAAGGCCATATCAGTTTTGTTTTGTTTACGCATACTTGTTAGTTTGTCTAAGTCTGAGCCAAAGAGAGAGAGAGCGTAAGAATTGAGAGAGAAGCTGTGAGAGAATTGAGAGAGAACCTAAGAGTTTCAAGCAAATTCCAGTATTCTTAGCAAGAATTACACGCTAATTGAAGTTATGTTTACATAACCTTAGTATTATATATATATATATATATATACACACACACACACACACATATATATGTTCTACGACAAACTTTATATATTCTGTTAATTGCAAATTTGTTGAATTATTGTAGAAAATTGAATTATTAAAATTGTATGTGTTTATAATGATTAGAGGTTATGTTAAAAAAAGAATTGCATGCTAATTTCGGTTTACAGTAGAAAAAAATAACGAGAGTGTATGTTTTATGGATATTTTCTCATATGGCTTATGTAAATACCAAAATTAGTGGTTAATTTGTATGCTAAATTGTAAATTGAAGCTTGTTTATACTAGTTCATTAAGAAATAAAGATAATGTAGTTTGAATGAAGTGATTTGGTGAAGAATTGATATCACAGTAATGATTTTTGATGAAGAAACTCAAAAATGAAGTTTTTATATGAAAATATGAAAATTGAGAAATTAAAATAGTTTGTTGTTGTTAAATTGTGCTAAGTGGTTGAATATGTTAGCAATCATGTTTACGTGTTAATTTCACTGTTTGGTGAGTGAAATTCGTGTTAGTTGGGCTAAAAACGGCTACTGTTCATGCCGTGTCTGCTACTGCTGTAGACCTGGGATACCACTATAACTTGGTCTAATGATGTGTTAATGTAATAAACATGGAACATAGAGGTTAAAACAGAACTGTGTCATGTCATTGATAATTTCAACTTTGTAAAATGAATTATAAGCTATTAACGTGATATGTTAGAATTTAATGTATATAATGAATAGTATTGATTAATAATTTTAACTTTGTAAAATGAATTAAAATGAATTATATTATTGATTAATAAGAGTTGAATACGTGATTTGGATGTTAAAAGTCCTATATAGGTGTTAGTGAGTTTTCAGATTCGTGTTATGTGGTTTAGTATTATGGATAGACCTTAAACTAAAGGTTATAACTTAACTAAGATGAGAAATAAATCTAGGAGGTTAATGTATGTAGCTAATTGATGTGATATTCCTAATGATATGTGTAGGATATTGGAGTACGTGAGTGATAATTGTATAGCTTACGCAAGAGGCAAGTTCCCTAACCTTGCTACTTTATTATTCAGCAAGGTTACTTTTCACTATCATGATATACTTTTGCAAGTTCTCTATTTGTAATCTCTTGTTGAGCAATTTATTGTTATGCAAGTTCTTTAACTCTCATTTACTGTTGAACAAGTTAATTAATCTTTATTTCTTTATTCCAAACGAGATTACTTTGGTTATTCAAAGTCTGTAATTTTGTTATAAGAAATGTGTTTATTCAGCTACTAATAACTGTTGTTTAACCTTCGTTCTCCAATGTCATTGTACTATCTTACATTATTGTACCGAACTCTAAGTTGCCTAGCGATTCTTTACCAATTCAACTAATCCTTAGTAGATGAATGTTCTAAACTCTAAATTACCCTTGAAGTCAACCCAAACCAAACTTCCTTTGGTTTGCATATGTACTCACACAAATTTTGAAAACATGTTGTCGATGATAACATTTGTTCAATTTAGAAATTGTTAATACTCTAGCTCTTATTGATTCATCGATATACCTTGTTCATGAAGATATTATAATCAAACTCTTGAATAGTTAATGGTCTCTATCTGATTCAACCAATACTTGGTTGATGATCATTCTAAAGATCTAGAATTCCTTGGAAGCTAATTCCCAACCAAACTTCATTTGGTTCGGAACTTGATAATCTATGCTGAGATGAACAACCCTATTATTAGGGGATTGTTTTAGAAATACGCAATAGCGTTAAAATGTTTATGCAATACATAGTACAAAGGGATGATCACCTGGAGTATGGAATGATGGTCCATATAGTCATTTAGGTTGTTAAAGGTTATAGTAGAAACACCTGTTAACCTAGGACATAGATGATGATTATGGTCTTTTAGACTGTTAAAGGTTAAAGTAGAAATACTTGAAAACCTAGAGTATAGTTCGTGGTCTTATGACCCTCAGTGTATTCTTTGATGTTGATATCTATTGTTAACTTAAACGTTTTATTATTCCTTTGAACTCGTAGCTTTTGAATTAAATTTTATCGTTCCGGTAAGAGAATTTTACCATTGAAAGTTCAGTTATTGTCATTCATAAAATGTTATTGTATACTATTCTTCTTGTGAGCAATTGTTTGCTCATTCTTGCACCAAACAATGCATATGAAGTTAAGAGATTTGAAGAGCTTTCTTCAAGCAAGGGCAAGGACAAAGTATTTGATTAGACGACAACGTTTAATTTATCTTTTTATTTATGAAGCTTATGTAATAGAATTAATTATGATCATGTTTTAATTTTCCGCTGATGATTGTAATAAAGGTTAGATGACCTGGGATTTATTTTAGATTATGTAACCCTTTAATGGGAGATTGATTGTTTAAATTTTTGAGTTTAATCTTATCCTTTGGATATGGGTAGTTAGTTATGATTTAATTGGACATTGAACACCAAATTTGTGGGATTGAAGTTACCAGATTTGGGGGTGTCACAGTAACCCCATGAATAGTACCCCGACATGAAAAAATTAAAATTTATCAAGAATGCTCAGAATAATATTTCCATGAAAAGATATTGGATGAAGCGCAAATATTAAGGATATTCTATTAATTTCATGGAGTATAGAAGCCAAAACTTTAACCAAATGAGTATAGAATTCAAAATCTGAAACGAAATAATACTACTTACATACTACAGAGTATGGAAGAAAATATTATTTCAAGCGAATATTGAACAAAAATAACATCCCTTACCTTAAAAAGAAGAGTATTCCAACGGGTATAGCGGAGATATTCTTGAAGAAAACTCTCACTATTTTCTACGCTCAAAGCTTTCTAAAACTCGAAAAAAATACGCTCAATATTATAGAAGAAGAATTCTCTGATTCTGGTGTGATTTTCAATTCTAACTAAACATCCAATTTATAGGAGAATAGAAAGGATACTATTTGAATTTAGAAAATCACATGTACACCGTAGGAGTTCACGGGCAAGAATCGTCAGAAGAAAAAAATTTTAGAATTCACTATGCAGACACTATGCAGGCACTATGCGTAATAAAATATAATATATTCTATTTTTTATAAAAAAAACAAAACTAATATATATATATATATATATATATATATATATACTAAATAACCTTCTACCAATTACATTGAAAAATGGGCAAATGGGGGTCCATAAAATAAGCAAAATTTACATCAAATACTTCATAAAAAATTCCTTTAATATTTTTAACAATCTTTATTCATATTATTATAACTCGCAATATTAACAACCAGATCATTCTCAGGAAAGAGGGGGCTTTCCAATAAGGATTTCTCCCTATTGGCGCGCAATTAGGTGACCAAACCCCTTTTCTCGACAGAACTTTCTAGACATTGTTAATTATGCATATAATAATTAGAATAACTCGTCATCTCAATTATTAAAATAATAATATATAAAATATTGACAATAATTGAATCAAATAACGTGAGATACTATGCAGTAATTATTGTAGCAATAATTGAGTAAAATTGAGTGACTTCTCACATAATCATCAATAATCAAAACCGTGTGCTACTATGCAACCACGCGTATTACTATACTTTTAACACCGGGTATTGCAACAGTTAACGATAAAACTTTCGCAGTTATTTTCATAAAAAGATATTTCTGTCATTTTCTCATTCCGACAATAATTACGTTGTGGGGTCCACCAATGATTGTTGTCGTAAATACGAATATTCCCCCGTTAAAATGAATATCCCCACCAATCGAATATTTTATAACAACTTGCTTACTTTGCAAAATTTATAAATATTACCCACAATTTTAATATTATAATAAATCAACACCATAATATTCAAAAATGATATTTATAGAAAAATTCATCTTTATTCATAAAAGTTGGGGTCTTACACTAGCAGTATCATATTTATGTTATATATTTTGGTGTGTTTGGGTATAGCTTGACATCTCATTGCATAGAGTTTTGGTATAGCTGGTCATAGTGTTTTGGTATATCTGATTATGTGTGTATGGGATAGTTGATAATGCTCTTTTGGTATAGCTTCTAAATTGGTATGGATGTATGCATGGGATAACTGGTAATACCATTTTGGCTATATTGTACCAACTGATGGAAGGAAATTTCAGATAATTTATTGTAATTGTACACATGGTTAATGTTATATGACTTATGGTTATCAATTTTATTGACTTATTACCAATTGTTTTCAATTTTGTATGGTTATCAATTTATTTCAGTTTGGTTGTGGCATTTATTGTTGGGTTAATTGTAGGGAATTTTTCATAACTTTAGTGCAGTTAGGGAAATTATGTTGCAGTCAGGTTTGTTATTTTTTTTGTTCCATTCATACTCTGTTTCATAGTACTAACTTATAAATGTCATACCAACTACATTAAAAGAGCAAAATACTATGTTTTTTCCATTCCATTCATTAAAATCATAAACATCAACCACCGAATTTCTTCAAAATACAATGTTGTTTAACAATCAAACACCAAACTTCAACTTTTACAATCAAAAACTTGAAACACCAAATTTCCACAGTTATAATAAAAAACATCAACCATCTCAATGTTGTTTTACACCATTATTACTAATATATATTAAAAACATCATCCATGAACAAATTACAACAATCCACATCCTTGTGAGTGTTTTTGTTTTTCGGCCATTTTCCCTCTTCAATTCTTTGACCACAATTGATTCACTTCCATTCTCAAGAAATTTCAGCCTTTGTATTTCTTTGTTCGCAGTGTAAAGTTCATCCCTCAATTTTTTTTATCACTTCCCTTGATCTTTCAATGAATGGAGGGTCACACCACTTGAAAATCGACAATACATCTTTGGCTCCTGCTCAAAAGATACAATAGAGGAAGATTTGTGACTAAAAAATCCCCTTTTTTTCATGCCAAAAAATTTCAAATAAATATAAAATTCACATACCTTGTACCTGCTACAACCAACAAATCTTCTACCTGGATCTAGGGTTCTATCTTTCCATGCTTCCTACATAGGTGCAACGATTCCACAGCCGCATACGATGGGATTGAATTCGGCAGTCGCACTCAAAATCTGCACACTTGCTTACCATTTTTCTTCTATACGAGCTCTCTATCCCACTTGAGGTACTCATCTTTTTTAATCCATCTATGTATTGGATTCTTAGTTTTAATTACTTTAAATCATTCGCCTTTTGATGTCTGATCTCTGCTCTTACGAAGAACCCTAAATTTTCCCCCTTTTGATGTCGGATTCCTTATTTAACATGGATGAAATTCGTTGAGTATGTTCGGGCGGGCATGTCTATTTGTTTTTGATGGGTGGGTTATACCTAATGTTTAAAATGCTGTTAACTGTATCTTCCAGCTAGGATTTCATAAATACGTGGCATTTCCACGTAATTATTATGTTAAAAAACTTAGCCCCGATGATGGAAATTCAACTTTGTGTTAGAAAAGTCGAGTACAGTTAGTTGACTATAAGAAAAAAAAGTTCAGTTATCCATTTGTAAGTTGACCTTGTACACTGACCAAAAAAGCATTTAACCCATACCCTGAACTACATGTTTATTTCATAATCATCAATAATCAATATAATTAAAAAAAAATTATCTAAAAGGGTAAATTTGTCATTAAATTTGCTTTAAAAAAGTAATAATGGTCTTCTATTTACCCTCTTTGGTACAAAAAATTAATTGAATAAATATTAAAATGAGACTCAATATTACAGATAAGTTTTTTTTAGTCACGTGTTGTCATGTTATCAATTTTTTGACGTGTCACTATCAATTAGATGTAAGCAAAAAAAAATTATAAGTTTAATCTCCTAATTGAAAAAATTGAGAAGACAATCCCTAAAGTGAAAAGAAATTAAAAGTTTAATCCCCTAATTAAAAAAATTAAAAAGACAATCCCTAAAATCGAATTTTTTAAAAAAAATTTAATACCCTACTGTTTTAATATATAAGTCATACCAACAAAATTATGTTTTTTTTAAAAAAGCTTTACTTATTATCAAATTTAAAGACAAAATTAATTATCCCCAAAAAATTATTATGTTAAAAATGTTCCTATGCAAACTTTTTTTTTTCGTTCTCTGTTTTTACTACAAATTTTACCCGGAACATGTGAAAACAAAATACAGCTTTTGTATGGGGAGCAAAATGACGGTAAAGCTTAACAATACCCAACTCCACAAGAGATAAGTTTATGTTAATGTAATCTCACTTTTCAAAATTCTTTCAGGATAATCACTTTTTACTGATAAAAATTATCATAAAGATAGAATCAAATGTTTTACCAGCATTCTAACTAAATTAAAAAGCTAAAATAAAATAAAAGAAAAAAATAACCGCAACAAATTATCTCATTCCAACAGTTTTTTTGAATTTAGATATATACATATCTAAACAGAATATCACCCTTAAATCAAACACCATCCTCCTTAATCCTCATTCCCATTTTGGTTTTTCCCAAACCCCAAAATATCATCACCAATTAATTTAGCCATACGTAGAAAAATTAAAATGGCACAAATTTGGCTTCTTGCATGCATGTTGGCTACGTGGGGATTGGTGGCTGCTAATCATGGACCGGCGAAACCGCTGGTGCCACAGCCACCGGTGTCGGTTGCTCCGGCACCAGAGTCCGAATGCGACAATCTCGTCTACAAAATGATGGATTGCATATTGTATTTAAGTAATGGTGGGAAAGAAACAAAGCCGGAATTCTCGTGTTGTTTAGGGTTCGAGAAAATTATGAAAGCCGATGCAAAGTGCATATGCGTAGCGTTGAAGAGCAGTGCGGATTTGGGTGTTAGTGTGAATATGACAAGGGCTATGGGTTTGCCCTCTGCTTGTGGATTATCTGACCATCTTCCAAAATGCCTATGTGAGTAATCTATAATCTTACTCTTATGGTTTATTTACTACTTACCTTACGTCTCGCAATAAGTGTCCTATTTCCTGTTGTCCCTTTTATACCATATATAATCTAATTTATATCTGCCGTCACCCTGTATATTGTTATTTATGTATTTGTGATCGTTTTATTCATAGATAAATAGATAAATTAAGTGAGCAATACATGAGATTGGGGCAATAATTGATACAAGAAATGAGGCAGCAGAATTGGACTCTTAATTTTTTATCATACTTTTTTTAATAATAAATTTTACAGATTAAAATTAAAATTTATTATCATATTAAAAAAATATTAAAACCATAAGATCGATTGTTCAAAATTTAAACATAACGTAGGCCACTCATTTTGAGACGTGCATTATATTTGTGCAAATATTTGAATGCTAATGTTTGTTTGTTTGTTTGTTTTTTGCTTAATTGGATCTTTTGTTTTGCATGTAGACTCCGAAGCTCCTAAGCAATCTCCTGGTATGTGTTATATTTCATTTTGTTGAGAACTTATTTTATATTAATATTTGATAGATGTTACATGCTTTCAAAAAGATAGATGTTACATGCTTTTATATCCGAATGAAATGTTGAATCAAAATCTGATGTTTTTTTTTTTACTTTTTATTTATCTGGGGTCAAAATTAATTCGTCTCAATGCATTACCCGGTAAATATTTAAGTTATCTGACCAATATTTTATTTAATTTCCATCATTTCGCGTAAGATGTTATTCCGAAAATAAAAAACTTTCCACCATTTCTGTGTACATAAACTTTAAGCATTAAGAGCTAATTAAGGCTTGAATTTCATACAAGGGCTAATAGCAATTTTGACTCTCAAAAGTTTCGTTCATGTTATAATTGAGCCCCTAATGTATCAATTCCTTCAATTTGGACCCCATTTCCATCATTTCTATAACTATATATAAACTTAAACTATAGTTATCATTTCTGTTTAGGTGACCATATTCAAATCTGTTGGAAATGTCATTGCATGTAATTTTTTGGGTATCAATGAAAAAAAGTTCTCGATCAAAAATAAATGTTTAAATTAAGGACCTTATAGTTGGTGACAAAAATGTATTAGTTAATTACTATTTTATCTTATTGAGTTATTTTTTATTTTTTGGGTGCAGCTAACCCTCCATCCAAAAGCAGTCCACATTCAAAGTCTGAAGCTCCCACATTGCCACCAGCAGCAGATGATTCAACTAGTCCAGCTCCAGCGCCAGCCCCAGCCCCTGCCCCAGCCCCAGCCCCTAAAGCAGCCGGAGCCACTGCCATATCCATTAGTTCCGCCGCACTTAGTCCAATTGTTGCTTCATTTTTCTATATGTTAGCATAAATTAAACCTAATTATATGATTTTCATTGTTCAATTTCTTGCCCTGAGAAACTTGTGATTTTCCTTGTTAGGTAGTACTTTTCGTTAATGGTGTTGTTTTGCTTTTATTGAACATTGATTTGTGTTTTGTAGGAATCGTTTCAGTTAATTATAATAGTATCTCTCTTTCTATTCCAATAATAATTTACCATATGAACTTTTATTTTCATTTTTATTTGGAAACTGATTTAAATATTGATGAATTTTATGTTGAATGTGTACTGTGAATAACGTGGGATTGTAAGGGGTTAAATCAATTTTTTCTCATCGAACTCGACCTCGATTTACATCAATTTATATTTGCATAATCGAATTCATTCTTTTTACATTCGACATATTAAACTGATTTTTTTCAAAATGTTACAAACACCATTAAGTTTTTTTAACAGAAAATACACGTCACTACAAGAAAAAGGCCTTATTTCGACTGAATATTCCTTCGGAAATAAACCTATTCCCTCGGAACTATAGCATTTCCGACGGAATATTCCGTCGGACATTCGGTTGTATATATACGCGTCGAAGATAAGATCCGTCAGAAATTCCATCGAATCCATAGCTTCGATGACATTTCGTCGAACATAAGCTATCTACGACTGAATATATAGGATGGAATATTACGTCGAGTATAATATACCTTATTTCCGACAGACTTATTCCCTCAACATTAACCTATTTCCGACCGAAAATTAAAATAAACTGGCATTTATTAAAAATGGCTAATTATTATCTTTGACGGATTTTTCGTCGGAGATATATTATTTTCGACGGACGTATTCCCTCGAAATTTCCTTATTTCCGACAGAAAATTAAAATACACTGGTTTTTATTAAAAATTGGATGATTGTTAAATCCGACGGAAATTCCGTCGGAGATCCCTCATTCTGTTGGAAATAATTGTGTTTTTTTAATGCAGATTTAAAAAGTTCAGTTTCCAGGTATTTAAACCCATTTATGTACTTATAACCTGTCACAACCCAATACACGGTAATATAAACATGTATCTCACATTCAAATATGCAACACAGCGCTAAAATGTAATATCCACCAAAACGTAATCTTCAACTCATTATCATTCACATTCACATTCAAATTTAAGCTAATGTTCCCTAAATATAAGCTAACCAATTACAAATATAAACTAATGTTCCATAAATGATAAACAATATAATTTACAATACTTATACTGTGACGAACGAGATTTTGTAAATTAATTTTAATATTTATTGAATTAAATAAATATTTTTTGATGATTTAATTATTGAATTAAATAATTAATTGATGCAATTGTGGTAGATTACTTTAATTATATGTGTTACATTTATTAATTAATGTGAAGAATTTTTATTATTGAAGTATGTCATTATGTGAGCTTATTGTATTAAAAGAAATATTTAATTAAGCATGATGTTATTTAATTAATTTAATTATTAATTAGAGAGTTAATAATTTGACATTATTTATTAATGAGAAAATTATTTATGTGACTATGTGAATTTATGAGAAATTATTATATTTTATTTAAAATATATTAAATAAAATATTGAATTCATTTTATAAGGATTGTGACATTTTTCAAACTATATGATAAATCTTTATTAAATTAAGTGGTTTTATAATCTACTCTTGCTAGCCAAACATGGCCTTAGAGGGAGTTTAGAGCAGTTACCCATGATGGGTAACTGACCACAACGCATCAGTTCATTTACGACGTCTTCTTTTTCGGTCTTCATTTTTCCTAAGTCTAGAAAAGTTGAGAGTCAGAGAGAATTCAGAGAGAAAAGATAGAATTTTTGAGTGTGTACCCGGCTAACCCTAGGAAACTCCGCACCTCAGTCGGCGTTTTCGGTTGTTCCCAATTCATTACTGCTTCCACCTTCGCTGGATCCACTGAAATCCCCTCTTGGTCAATGACATGACCTAAAAACTGCATCTTTTCCAGCTAAAATTCATATTTGGTGAATTTCACATATAACTTCTCCTTCCTTAGTGTCTCCAATACTAATCTTAAGTGTTCAGCATGATCTTCTAGTGTCTTAGAATAGACTAGAATGTCATCGACAAACACCACGACGAACTTGTCCAAATATAATTTAAACACTTCGTTCATCATATCCATAAATGCAGCAGGTGCATTCGTCAACCCAAATGACATCATCAGAAACTCGTAATGACCATAACGAGTCCTGAATGCAGTCTTTGGTACATCTTCCTTCCTAACCTTCAACTGATGATACCCCGTCCGCAAATCTATTTTTGAAAAATACTTTTCCCCTTTCAATTGATCAAAGAGATCATCGATCCTGGGCAATGGGTATTTATTCTTTATCGTTAACTTGTTCAACTCCCAATAGTCTATACAAAGCCTTAACGATCCGTCTTTCTTCTTGACAAACAACACACTTGCAGTTCCCCACGGAGAAACACTTGGTTGAATGTACTTTTCATCCAATAGTTCTGTAGTGAACCATTAGTTCTTTCATTTCCACAGCGCCATAATACGATCACGGTGTCCTTGAGATGGTGCCGCGCTCACGGCACAATGTCTATCACAAATTGATCTCCTATCCGTGATGGCTTGGGTAAGTCACTTGGAAATACATCCATGAATTCGTTTACTATAAGTATTTATTCCATGGTTGCTCCCACTCTCTGGGTATCAACAACATGGAATATATAACCTACATAACCCTTCCTTAAAAGTTTTCTAGTTTGTGTCATCGTAAGGCAACACAGATGTCTCGGCAATTTACTACCGTAAAATACTACAGGAGGTTGCTTCAACGTCCTGATGCTCACACATTTCTTTTGGCAATCTATAATTGCTCCATGGTTAATCAACCAATCCATTCCAAGAATTACGTCGAATTCTCCTAACTTTATTGGTATTAAATCTATCGATAACTTACGACCACGTACATCTACGCAACAACTCCTATGAATATCTTCAACATGAATTATCTCTTTGTTTCCTACCTTAATGTTTAAAGGTATAGGCAATTTTTCGGGAAATAATTCTAGTCATCTAGCAAAATCACATGCTATAAACAAACAAGTAGCACCCGAATCAAATAGTACGTATGCATTTATATTTTTGATCGAAATAATACCTGCAACTACATCCCCTGATGCCACCGCATCTTGGACCGTCATATTAAAAGTGCGGGCCATTGATTTCCCCGGCTGAGCTGGTCCACTAATAGCTAACTTCCCGCTATTAGTTCCCTTATTTCCTTCTATCCCCTTCTTCGGGCAATTCTTTGCTATGTGGTCAGTTGATCCACATATAAAACATCCGTGATTTTTCTTCGGATTTGGAAAGTTAGGCGAAATGTGCCCTTCCTGTCCATAATTATAACATATCGCATTTCCTTTGAGACAGACTCCTAAGTGAGTCTTTCCGCAGGTTTTACAGGCCTCCATCCTCCTCTTAGAGTCCCCTTGTTTTACTCCGGTATTCCCAGAGTTAAAGCCCTTCCTCTTCTGACCGTTGCCACTTCCACTGGCTCCCTCAGTCTTGGTTCCTCCATCAACCTTGCCCTTATTTTTCTTATCCTTGTAGTACTGGCTAAGAGCCTCATTCCCACCTTCGGCAATTATTGCCTTTTCTAGTATGGTTCCAAAGGAAGTACTTTGGAACGCAGAGATTCGGCTATAGAGCTAGGGTTTCAAGCCATGCTCGAATCTTCTAGCCTTTCTCACTTCAGTGTCCACTTGATGTGGAGCGAATCGTGTCAGTTCATTAAACTTGGTAGCATACTGGGTAACTGTCATATCCCCTTGTCTCAATTCAAAAAACCTCATCTCCATCCTCCCTTGCATACTCATGGGAAAATAGGTCTCGAAGAAAATCTCCTTGAACCTCTCCCATGTTAGGTTTCCTATATCGGCCCTAGCCTGGTTTGCCTCCCACCAGAAGTTGGCCTCTCCTTTAATCAAATAGGTTGCAAAGGCAACCTTTTGACCCTCCTCAACATTTTCTATTACAAATGCCTTCTCGATTTCTTTTACCCAAGTTTGGGCTTCTATAGGGTCCGTAGTTCCTTTGAACTCTGGCGGACCTACACTTTTAAAATCCTTAAAAGTAGTAGCTCGTACTACTCCAAGAATCACGGCTACATTAGCCCCCGTTCTATTGAATGCAGCCATTAAAAGATTAACGAACTCCTGCATTGGATTAACCGGACCACCCTCCAGTTGGTTAACATTAGCGCCCTGATTTCGTTGTCTCCTTCTTGGCGGCATTTTGCTGTTAAGAAAACAAAACATCATTATTACTTTATTCTTGTTGGTTTGTTATTATTTGTAATACAACAATAACTCATACTTATTACTCAACATATTTCATAAAAAGACTTATTTTGATTCATAACTTGTAGTATAACACTACATGATTTACATTACTCAGCCTTAGCTGATTACATTACCATCCCGTAATTACTTTTCAAAAATTGGGATTTACAAAAGACTACCCTTTGTTATACAAAAGAGGGTTTTACGTCACTACTAGATACATAATATTTACATATCTAATCTACTCTAACTATTGCTAGATTACATCTGACGTAGGGCATTCTCAAAATCTTTGCTGGCTAGACCGGCAATAACATCTCTACTGATAGTGTGTGGGTCCATCCGCTTCTATCTCGATACCAACTACACATCGAAATCTATAAGAGAACTCCTATGTATATAGGACATCCTCTCCAACTTCCACTGTTTAGTCTTTAGCTTTTGCTTGAGCTCAAAGATTTCACATTTCAGCTCTCGGACCTTGTCCTTAGCTAGAACTCTATCATCATGCTCCTCTTCCCACATTCCCTCCATGCTAGCCTTGTCCTCATGGACAGCTTGGAGTTCCTCTTTCAACTCCTTAACCTCTTGGCAGTAATGGACATTCCTATCCAATACCGACATAAACAGTGCCTTCATTGATTCCCCCGTAGACAACTCCTCTGTAGGTGGAACCTGGTCAAAGGACATCACGTCCACCTCCTCCTCTAGCATGCCATCAAATATAGACATGTAGTCTAAATCGTCTGAGTCTCCCGACTCTATTGTCACCAACTCTGGTTCTACTGCTACGGGATTTGTTAGTATCTCTACCCGATTAACCGAATCCTTGCTCACTACATGTATATCTCTATACATATCATTTTCTCCTGACATCTACAATAAAACAATATAGTTTGATTAGTACACGTCAGTAAAATAATAGAAATACATAACATAATGTAATGCATTTTTATAGGGTTACTTTCCATCTTTTACTTCTTTATTCTTTCTTAAGGTTATGACTTAAGGTTCTACTTTCCCCCTTAAGTTTTATAACCTAGGCTTTGATACCAACTTGTAGCACCCCCAAATTCGGGTATCTTCCAACCCGACAGACGGTGCTATATTGTACAACATTCATACATTCATTCAATTAAAAAGTCTCAAAGAACGAACATAACTTCTATATATTTAAAGTAATATTTACATTTCCTGTGTTCTATACCCATTACAAAGGTTCTTTGTCATAATATCGCTTACATTACAACAATAGACCTATACTATTACAAGACGACTTAGAAAATCGCCTTAGCTTTTCCTCATCCTTTTCGATCCTTCGGGACGTTCAGTCTTAGCTGCATTCATATTGTTCAAGAAAGAGTGAGCATAACTAGCTCAACAAGTATAACAATTTAATAATAACATGCTTGACACATACAAATCGTATATCTTCGATAACTGAACAATAGTTATGAAGTACTATTGATAATTCAAAATAGCACTTCATTTTTTCTTTCAAAATGTTTTACAATAATAACAATATTTAGTAAAACATTCACCCTGGTCAAAGACCTCGAGTATTAATTCTATATTGGAAAAGGACAACCCGAAAACAAATCCGTAAGCCCGATATTACTTACGAGCACTTCTAGGTGATCAGCCTATTGTACTCTATGTTGATCAACACTACATCCATTAAACGTATGCACGTTTAAGTATTTGGAAACCTCACATGCCTGTCGTTTTACCGAAAAAACATTTGTTTAACATTTCAGTCTTCTTTTGAAAACCATACCAAGTAGTTGACAAAAGATAGCAACATTTGATAATACATGAATAGATTATCACTACATCAAGTCTAGCCAAAGGAATTGGCTTTAACTTCAACATACCTCAATTCATGCGAAAGAATACATGAACTTCAAAAACTTGTTTAGATTGAACTGAGACAAGAGTTAGAATACTTGCCTTTAGCGTCTGCTATGGTATATTAACTTTATGTTCAAGTCGTTCAAGTCTCTACAATATATGATCACATAATGCCTTACATTAGGTCACATATAATCAAGTATGTATATGACTATATCATACCCTTCATTTCAATCTAATTGTGTATTAGATTCAGTAACTATTCGTTCCGGTTTATCCTTATCGTTGCATTTATATTCGACTAGGTTATCTCAACCTTTATACAACATCCTTAAGGTTTAACACAGTTTAAACAATGTTACATTACATTCCTTAAGTTGTGTTTACTTTTAAATCAATTAGTTTTCCTTTCTTTGTACTTAGAAACATTCATTACCATTCTTGTTCTGAGACTGGCACTGCAGCACCAACTTTATACTTACATCTCGCGCTGCGACGCGAGCTTATTGTAGCATTGTCCGGACCAGCCGGCTGGCCTGACTCATTTTGCCTAGGGTTGAAATAGCATGGCCAACTCATTCACCAAAAAACAATTTCAGTTTTTGAATTTTGTGAACTTCACGGACGCATAACTTCTTCGTTATAAGTCCGAATTGGCTCGTTCAAAAGCCTACGGTTCATAAATTATGTAATCTACATGTTCATGCAAGAATTTTATCTATTTGACTTCGTTTGCTAAAAATTCACCTATTGGTTCATTTTTAACGAAAACGATAAACGTTCGTGAACATTCAACGCTCGTTTCTTCGTTCGAAGTCGGAATTCGGTCATTTTCGAGCCCGCAACTCTTAAATGCCAAATATGACTTGTCTCCATTGGAAAATAATAGTTCCTAGTTCAAACACAAAATTTGACTTCTATTCCGAGAATTTTACGAATTCGACGATTATCGTCCAATCGTACAATTTCCGGAAAATCTTCATTCTTATGATTTGTTCAACATTACAAATGAATTCCATTCATCATGTGAACATCTCAACATATTTATTACAACAACCTATATTCATTGTTGGATTTTTGACTTATTCTTCATGAGCTTATAACTTGTCAATTTATAAACTACCGAAGATTTGATTATTCATGACTTATGGTAATTAAAGTTTCTTAATCATCATACTTTATATGTTCATAACATATAAATTTACTTATGTATTCATGATACATATGATCATATAAGTCCTTAATTCACTTCTCTTAATAAACCTCTTACAAGTTCATAATTTTCATACTTAACATTCAAGGTTAACTTATAATAAGTTTATAACTTTTAGAAGTTCAAATGACTTATTGCCAACTTATGTGGCTTAAGTTCATGACTTACACATTCTTCTTACTTCTTATCATTTATGTTTCTTAATCCATCTTTTCTTATCAACCTATCATGGTAGAGATAGAAGATAATTTAGAGAAGAAGTCTTACTTTTGTATTCTTGGAAAGGTAGCTTTCTTCTTCTTCTTATAAATGAAATGACTTATTTGTCGCTTATTCTCTCTAACACTTAAGCACTTTTGAAATGTTGGATTGTTTGAACAATTAATAAATGGCTTGTAGGCCTTCTCTATTTATAGAATTTGCAAAGCTAGGGTAGATTAGTCATTAAATCAACCCACCTCCTTACTATTCATTACTTGGCTAGCACAACACTTATCCTATACTTGGTCATTACTCATTTAACTTGGTCATTACTCTTAATACTTGGTCATTACTTCTAATACTTGGTCATTACTTCTAATACTTGATCATTACATTAACTTGGTCACCACATCTTAACCATATTGATATGGTTTGCCCCATGGGTCATACAACTCATGGATTCTAGTTTGGGCTTACATTAAATCAACCTTTGGGCTTTGCATTAATAAACACTAGTTGATTCATTAACTAATAATTGGGCCTCTCCCTTTAATTCACTTGGACTTGTATTAATTCAATCAACCCTTGCAAGTCCATTAGCATTACTTAATACATATTGTTGATGTATTATTTTCGTATTCTAATTCATACAGAATTTATATACGATATTTTATCCTTCCTACAAACTCGTATAATACTTAGTATTATACTCATTTTCATTACTTCGTACAATACCAACGTATCATACCATTATTACTTATTCATTACTATTTCGCCTTCCTTAACGTTTATAAATTAAGTCCACAAGCGAATTATTACATTTTCCATAACTAGATTTTTATTACATAATCCATCTTACCTTATTATTCCATCATTACATATTTCTCGAAAATTCAAAAATATATCCCGAGCAAATACTGATGAATAGTGTTTTTCAGAAAATTTCTCGGAAAACTTATATTTTCGTCTTGGAAATTCAAACACTTTAATTCATCCATGTAGCTCAAATACTACGACATTCTAACATCAATAGGTTATACAATGACAACCATCTTGATAACACATAGAATAGAATTTTATTATTATTTAATTTAATAAAATCATTTTACAATAAGATCCGAATTTCTCGACCATTACAGTTTCTCAAGGCATAGATGTAATTTGGGTCATTGTTGATAGATTGACCAAGTCTGCTCATTTCCTACCTATACGAAAAACTTATACACTTGAACGTCGTGCTCGTATGTACATAAACGAGATTGTAAGACTGGATGGTATGCCAGTATCCATAGTTTACGATCGAGACCCAAGATTCACTTCAAGATTTTGGGTTAGTTTGCAAGAAGCTATGGGCACGCAGTTCTGATTTAGTTCTAAGATATCATCCTCAGATTTGGACGGGCGATCGGAGAGGACCATTTAAACTCTTGAAGATCTATTAAGACTCGTGTCCTTGACTTCAAGGAAGTTGGGATAAGTTCCTACCATTGGTGGAGTTTTTCTACAACAACAGTTATCAAGCAAGTATTGACATGTCTCCATTTAAGGCGTTGCATAGAAGAAAGTGTCATTCTCCAGTATGCTGGGATGAGGTGGGTGAAGAAACGTTGTTGGGACCGGAGTTGGTACGTATGACTACGAAAAAGATTCAAACGATCCGACAACGTAAAAATACCTCACAAGATCGACAAAAGAGTTATGCTGATCTTCATCGAAAGGACGTGGAATTCGATATTGGAGATCATGTATTATTACGTGTTGCTCCATGGAAGGGAGTTACGAGATTTTGAAAGAGAGGAAAGCTCAACCCTAGATTCATTGGCCCATTTTTAATCCTCGATCGAGTAGGAACTGTGGCGTATAGACTCGCTTTATCACCAAGTATGTCTCGTGTTCATAACGTTTTTCACATATCTATGTTACGTAAATATGTGAAAGACCCGAACCACATTATTGAATTAGAACCAGACGATTTAGAGGAAGATTTAACGTATGAAGAGTTACCTGTTAAAATCTTGGATAAAAAGGATCATATTCTACGCTCCAAGGTTATACCTCAAGTCAAAGTTTTGTGGAGAAACCACGATGCGGAAGAAATGACCTGGGAGTTAGAATCTGAGATGAAATCAAGATATCCTTACCTCTTCGACATACCAGGTACGCACCCTAATTTCGAGGACGAAATTTCATAAGAAGGGTAGGTTGTAAGACCCCAACTTTTTGAATAAAGATTAAATCTTCTCAAAATATATTTTTGAATATTATGGTGTGGATTTGATATAATGTTATAGTTGTGGGTAATATTTATAAATTTTGCAAAGTACGCAAGTTGTTATATAATATTCGATTGGTAGGGGAATATTCATTTTAACAGGGAATATTCGTACAACGACACAATCATTGGTGGACCCCCACAACAGAATTATTGTCGGATTGAGAAAACGACAAAAATACTTTATGAAAATAACGACGGAATTTTTACCGTTAACTGTTGAAACACCCGGTGTTAAAAGTACAGAAATACGCGTGGTTGCATAGTAGCACACGATATTGATTATTGATGCTTACGTGAGAAGTCACTCAGTTATACTTAATTATTGCTACAGTAATTGCTGCATCATATCTCTCATATTATTGATTCAATTATTGTCACAGTCTCATTTTCATAATATTTTATATTATTAAATCAATAATTGAGATGACAAAGTTATTCATATTATTATTTGCAATATTGACAATGTCTATAATTTCTGTCAAGGAGAGGTTTGGTCACCTAATTGCGCGCCAATAAGGAGAAATCCTTATCGGAAAGCCCCCTCTTTCCTGGGAACGACCTGGTTGTTAAATATTGTGAGTTATAATATTAATGATGAATAAGTTGTGTTGATTAAAAATGAATTTTGATAGTTCCATTGTGTTGGGATTATTAGTGTTAGTGGAAATCGACATCTATTTCGATGATAATTGATGTGTGGGGGTTATATTGATAAATCAGGTAATTTATCGGATAAATGAGCAATTAATTGCTACTAATTCACATGCTTATATAACTATTTGTTCACATGTGTGTACTATTGAATCACATTATTTACTATTAGGGGAGTTGGTGCAAGATTGATAATACTTGCATGACTAAGTTAAAAATGGAGGTATAGATAGAGGTACTATATTGTAATTCGTATTTTTCACATGATAATACTATTGATTCACATGATTGAACTATTGATTCACATTATTTACTATTAGGGGAGGTGGTGCAAGTTTGATAATACTTGCAGGACTAAATTTAAAATGAAAGAAAAGTTGGAGGTATTGTACCGTAATTTTTCGAGCCCCAAAATGTGCAATTATCAAAATTATATTTTTCTATAAATAGAAGCTCATTCTTCCTTCATTTCTCACCAATTCACAAAAACTTTAGAGCGATTATTATAGAGAGAAAGAAGAAGAGAAGTCTGCTACCTCACTATTCCAGTCTCCAGTTTTTCTAAGGTAGGGAATATTATTTGTTGTACTCATAAGGGGTATTCTTTCTTTCTTATTCATGAAGAGAACTTCATTATTCCATTCTTTATTATTACATTGGAATAACTTTTATACGCTGGATACCCTATACTTGGTGAAATTCTTACATTATTTCATTCTTTATTATTACATTGGAATATCCACGCTCATGCGTTTCTGTGGGACTGAGTTAAAATCTTTATTATTATTTATTTGGGATATCACATGCATGCGTTTCTACACGGACTTGGTTTCATCTTTATTGGTATTCTCGTTGAAATAACTCGCCTATGCTAAGTACCGCATGCATGGTGATTTTATTATTATTCCGTTCTTTATTATTCTTTTGGAACATCACGTGCATGGCTTTTACGCATGACTGGTTCCATTAATTATTATCTCGTTGAATAACTTTGTCATGCGAAAATACCGCATGCATAGTGATTTCTTTTGTTATTCCATTCTTTATTATACTCAGTTGGTTAAAACTTTAACTTCCATACTCCATGAAATTAGTGGAACATCCTTGATATTTGCGCTTCATCCAGTATCTTTTCATGGAAATATTCTTCTGAGCATTCTTGAATTTTACTCTACAAAGTAGTATCATGTTGACAATTTGGATGTTATTAATTCCTGGATAAATTAATTCTTGAACTTGTTTTATTGAATTCTTATATCATTGTCATCATCCTCATGCTTATATTTTGTTGAAAGTCATATGTGGCTTCAGAGTGCATAGATGGACTTGGTATGATTATGACCGAGGATTATTCGGTGTAATCATGGACCGTAATGTTACAAATAATGTGGAAAAAGTCCTCATTGGCCCGTAGTGCATTGATGGACAGTTTTTGGTATGATTATGGCTATGGATTCTCTTCGGCCAAGGGTGCAAAGATGAATTGTTTTATGGCATGATCATGACCATTAATGAATACACAAATATTCTTGGCCTGTAGTGCATGGATAATTGTTGTCGTGATACTAAAGAATATCCTTGGCCGTAGTGCAGGGGTGATTCGGTGATGTGGATTATTTATTAAGCTGAGTCCCAGCGATAAAAGTGATGAAAAACCTTTTAAATCATAAAAGATAGTATATTTTATTCTCTACTTGATTCTTTTAATGGATTGTTTGTTCCGTTGCAGTTAAACTTGATGGTTGTTATATTATATCAGTTTAACACTGTTGAAGGCTAACGATAATATATTCTGCATTATCTTAGTCATAATATTTCCTACTGGGCTAGTTGATCTCACCCTTTTACTTTCATTGTTCTCTTCAGGAAATGACAACGTAACAGGTACTAGTCGGGGAATGGAGTGACGGACCAGATGATAGCATTAGTAGTCCTCACTATTAAGTGAAATAGTGAAAAAATAAATGTAGTAATATTGAATTTGAGTTTGTATATTGTCTAGACGACAATATTTGTATTAAAACTCACAGCTTATGTTTTGTCGTACTTTGAACGACAGCTGTATAATTAAGTTGTATTTGTATTCTGTACCATGTATTTGGCGACTCAGAATAGGTGATGTATACCTGTTTTGGGGGCGTCACAACATTTGTCCGATATAAAGACTAATTTAAATCCCTTTTGACTAAGAAGGGATCCTGACACTAAATTATTACTAATATCAGGCACATGGAGCACATTGTTGAGGGTGAGTTCCTTGTCAGATGTCATCTTTAGAATCAAATTTCCTTATCCAACAATCTTAAATGAAGAAGATTTTCGCATGTATATTTGTTATCCATTCTCAATTTCTTGATATATGGATAACATCTTCCTTTCAGAACACACATGGAGGGTTACTCCAGTATCTACCCACCATTCCCTTGGATTCTCAACTATACTTATTTCTGAAACAACCGCTGAAAGGTTCATTTCAGAAACATCTTGAAGAAGACCATCCATTTCCATTACATTGGCTTGTGCGGACTTCTTGTTCCGATCTTTGCGTTTTTTACAATCCTTTGCCCTATGTTCGGGCTTGTCATAGATGTAACGTTTGCCTTAGAACTTCTTATTTGTTCCCTGTTGAGGCTCATTATCGAAGAACTTTCTCTTTTTAGACTGTAGACACTCGAAATTTTCTGTATACCTGTCACTAACATTGCAGGAGGGCAGATTCGTCTTTCAGAGATAACACTGGAAGACAGCTCACATCCAGTCCAGATACTACCGACAGTTCAGTCTCAACCCCTGAACACACACCGGGAGTAACAGTTTCAACCTCAGAGATAACCCCGAGGCATGCAGTTCCAATACCGGAAATTCCACAGGAGAAGAATGATTAATCTCGGAGATAACCCCGAGGTATCCAGTCTCAATCCCAACACTGGGAGTAGCAGCTACCAACCTTGGTGATAACCCCAAGGAATGCAGTTTCGGCGATGACCCCGGAAATGCTTGTTTCAAGTACATGTAAACAGCTTCAACCTCGGAACTCACACCGAGGCACTCAATACCAAACCCGGTCCTAACCCCGGGAAGACAGGCATACCTCAGAGATGACACTGAGGACCTTCAACACTTGCAGCAGCCCAATCTCAGAGATAACCCTGAGCAACGTCTACTTTACCAGCCCAAACCGGCGATAACCCCGGTGAGGGGCAAAGTCGTCATCTCTCCACCTCGACGCCACACCACGTCATCTCAACATTTCATACATACATTTCTACATGACAATGTCCCACAAGAATCAAGGAAAACCAATCCCGAATGACTATTACGCAGGGTAACGAATATAATTTGGAGCTTGAAGATCGGAGGGCACCGTCCCATCTTCCTGACTTCGTACAACCTCTAATCCCATGCCATTGTGTAACTCTCGATAACAACGATCCGAAATAGGTCTTACATATCTCAGTCGGATGCCCGGATTGCAATTCTAAAAGTTCGAGCAGACATTACAGTGCCTACGTGCACGTACTTCGAGATGACGCGACTTGCGAAACCCAGGGCAACCCGGGCAGCCTCAGGTACACCTGCGGCTCCCCCCCTCTATAAATAAAGGGCTTGGGGTGGCCATTTGTAAGAAAAAAGAGGCGAGGAAGCCCTGTCAAATTTGCTCCGTACTTACAATATACTGAGTGCTTTCTCATTTTAAACACTTGTGAGCTCACATATAGCAACTCTTGTACCGGCGGGAGCCGAGTTTCATCCACTTTAAAGATATAGAAGTCTTCTTTGGTAGCCCACTGTAAACTTTCTCACACACTTTAAAGTATTTCTCTTCATCCTTGCACACACCCTTCTACACGTTGAGAGTTGTGTTGCGTGTGTTTTCCCAGACTTCGGTCCGTGGTTTTATTTTAGTTTGTATATACATATATATATATATATATGGACTAACATTATCGAGTTATGCCTCGATTGAGCCTGAACTTGATGCCCAGAGCGTTTATTTGCTTTTTTATATATATATATATATATATATATATATATATATATATATATATAGATATGAACCGTGTGCTCGGACTTTTGTTCGATGAGCCTGAACTTGATGCCTCGAGCGTTTACTGCTTTAATATATATATACTTATATATATTAACTGTTGTCGAACTTTGTTCGATGAGCTTGGATTTTACATCCGGAGCGGTTACTCGCTTTTATATATATAAATACTTATATATATGAACTGTTGTCGAACTCTGTTCGATGAGCCTGGATTTTACATCCGGTGAATTTATTGCTTATATATATATATATATATTTTGTCCCATCTAGATTTACTTCGTGGTGGTTGATCGGTTTTACAGCTTTCTTTACGTTTCATCCCTCCTGGAGTTTCCTCCGTGGCGGTTGATGGCTTTTACAGCTTTATTTACATTTTCTGATCCCCCATGGAGGTGCTTCGTGGTGGTTGATCATGTTTGTATATATATATTTATAGCTTTTATATATATATATCTGCTTACTACTTTCATACAAATTATGGTATCGTGTGCGCCTAGGAATCATGTGATCACAGATTCAGCCTATTGAATCTAGATTCGGTTCCCATGATGGACATTTTCAGCTGTAAGTAGCTTGTAAATTTATCTGCGGTGTCTGAATTTCCTCAGATGGTTTTTATACCCACGAGGAAATCGGCATTATTTTGTACATTATTTTCTTATAGATGCTTCGCATCTCGAAAAAATAAAATCAATCAAGCCGAACACTTAATAAAATGGAAGTGTAAAAGGTCTCAATTACTATTGAGCACAAGGGTTTGAAAAACCTCTTTTATAAAACATCACTGCCATATCTTGCTAAAAATTGAATTTTTACATAAATTCAAACCCTGTGTATATAGGTGCGAACGAGGCCTCACACCACTTTCAAATAAACAGCACGTTGACCCACACACACACACATTAAGATAATAGTTTCTTGAAAAGTGGCTGTCACCGTGGTAACACGGATGTTGGGGGGTTCCTAACACCTTCCCTCCGCATAATTAAGTCCCCGGACCCTAATGAACCTCGGTTTCACCTACTCGTTTGGCAGTGTCACATCACTGGGTCAATGTGCAAACCTTTTCTCGGTTGTGTTGGTACAACCATTTAAAAAACCAACTGGCGACTCTTAATAGTCCATCGTCGACATTATACATGTCGGACCTATTTCACTTATTTTTTTGAAACAAATCTCACTTAACATGAGAACACCAAAGAACAAGTAACGGAAAGGGACAACTAAAAATCCCGACGTCGATAGGTGGCGACTCTGCTGGGGACTCCAGTAAGAGGACTTAAGCCGCTATTCCAATTTTTTCAAAACTATTATCTGCTAGTGTGTGGATGTTGCATTTACATTTATGATGAATGTGTACGAATGCATTTACTTATTTCACTTAGTGCTTCACACCATATCTGCTTGTGATAGTAGTGCTTCGCACATGTCATCATTTTCATACGGTGAGACGCGATGTATGTGAATGTATGTTGTGTGGTCCCTCCACCAGGAGGCTATCTTATCGGTGTTTGATTACTGGACTCGTAAGAAGACTAATTCCCGCTAGGCTCAGGAAAGGCACCACCCAAATTCGCTCCTGTTGAACGACCGAATTAATTTCCCGTTGAGTAAATTGCGATGATTTGGGATCCTTCATGCCAAAAAGCCGCGAGAGTAACCTAAGATAGGTCAGCCTCTGATAAACCCAACACGGAGGAAAGTCTCTTCATGCTTTCTCATTTTAAAATTACTTGTAAAGTCAATTACTTGTAATTTCATTCCATATTCATCTCCCTATAATGAGAAATATAAAGAAATGTGTACACATACATATTTAACATGCTATCTTATATTACAAATAGCTGACATCCGTTTTACAGGATAAAATTCCTAAGACACATTATATAGCATGTTATTATATACACATTCCCTAAAGACTAAACTATGCAAGTCTTTTGCATGGAAACAATCGGACCTACTACCCGGTCAAAATCCAAAAAGGCTGCAAGCCTACAGTCAACTATGTCGTCATCCGATCAGACTGACCTTAATCCAGTTTCTTGCAAAGAATTCGACGGATTAAGCAAACAAATTACAGATTTGGTTGTTCTGCTTAAATAACTACACCAGTCTACTCAGGGTCCAAAGATACCCGCACATACTGAATCCTCTACACAAGGGGGAACTCAGGTCATTACAATACCTGAATTGTAGTTGGATACGACC
Organism: Panax ginseng; assembly: GCA_020205605.1. Classification (NCBI taxonomy): domain Eukaryota; kingdom Viridiplantae; phylum Streptophyta; class Magnoliopsida; order Apiales; family Araliaceae; genus Panax; species Panax ginseng. The sequence continues at coordinate 54,715,855 of CM035138.1, read as the reverse complement.
AACAAAATTCATGATGCCACCCATCTCGCAGGAGATAGACACCAGTGACATCAAAAAGAAAGTCCTTCAAATGGAAGAAACCCTTCGTGCTATCAAAGGAATTGGGGCCCATGGGAGTGTTTTATATGCTAACCTGTGTATATTCCATGGTGTTCATTATCCAAAAAAGTTTACGACTCCTGACTTCAAAAAATATGACGGGTTAGGAGACCCTTACACACATTTAAAGGTTTTTATTGGAGAACTCAGATCTTATGCAGAGGACGAGAAGCTCAGAATGCAGCTATTCCAGAAGAGTCTGACTAGAGAAGCCCCTTCGTGGTATACTAGATTAGACAACTCAAAGATCCATAACTGGAAAGAGCTAGCACACGCCTTCCTCACACAATACAGCTTCTAGTCTCAGATGGCTCCTGACCGGTATCAAATTACAAAAGTCAAGAAATAATCTAACGAGTCTTTCAGAGAGTATGCTCAAAGGTGGAGGCGCATGACTGCCCAAGTTATTCTTTCCATGATGGAATCAGAAATGGTCATGAATTTCATAGACATACAAGAAGCTCCTTTCTATGAAAGAGTATTAACCGGCATCGGTAAACCATTTTCTGAAATGATCAAACAAGGGGAGATGGCTGAGATGGGATTCAAGTCAGGAAAGATTCAAGACCTAGCTGTCCTTAAAGTTGTTGCTGAACACATCCAATCCAGAAATGATGGAAACAAACCCCGGAGGGTCCATAAAAAGAAAGAGGAAGATGTTTCCCTTATACTACAGGGTCAAAGGGGTAATCAGAACATGCCTATCCAGAGGAGAAATTACACTCCCTTTCAAGCACACTCTTCAAACCCAAAAGGTGGAGAAGTCAAATGCCCTCGAGTGTTCACACCCTTAGGGGATTCACTCGAGAATATTCTCACTCTTCTAAAAACGCAGAAGAAAATCACGCATCTTCTTCCACCAGCCAGCCCTAATGGACGGGGTTTCAATGCTGCTCGGAAATGTGCTTATCATGCCGGGGCACCTGGACATGACATTCATGATTGTTGGGCCTTAAAACACAAGATCCAAGACCTAATAGACAACTGTGAGATTGTGGTCACCAAACCAGATCAACCTCACGTACAAGATAATCCTCTTCCTTAACACAAAGAAGAAGAGGTCAACATGATTAATTGGAGCAATGGACAGAGTTCCGACTTCAACGACAATTCATCTCAGACCGGCAAAGACGGTATTAACAAATGGGATTATGCCAAATTCCAGTTTGCAATGGAACGTAAGATGAAAGCTCTGTGCAAGCAAATTGAGCAATTGGCAGAACTGGTGACTTATCAACATCAAGTAACATGCCAGTTGGTCAGCCAGGAGCATGCTAGTCTCCTCCCCTTTGTCATGAATATTCTCTCGTCACCTTCAGAAAATGAAATGCTGGAGGACAAAGTGATAAGGAGAGGAAATGCCAAAGCCCGTCGAGATTTCGCCAATAAAAGGGAATTTACATACCTGGGCCAACCTATGGAGGAAATCCTGCAAATGCTAATCAATGAAGGAAGAATCACTTCCCTGCTTCCTCCAATTAATCCCCGTTCAGGAAGGTTCAATTCTGATGGAGTATGTCAATATCACTCCCATTCTCGCGGTCACATCGGAAGAATCTTTGGGCACTCGCCACCTTATCCGTAATCTAATTGTGGTGGTGTCCCGCAACTAGCGGATCGGACGATGAAAGCGTACTACGTCACGAGTGAGAATACTTGTCCTACTAAGTGGAAGGGATTGGTAGTAGTCATATCCACGGAAACTGATGGGATTAGCAAATCACTCATAATATCAGTAATTCAACTCAGAGGAAACAACAATCCTTTGAAAGTGGCCGCTCCAGAGCCAATCAATTTACCATGCAGAGCACAATATCCTATTATTAGATTACATAAAATGCCATGGAATTATGGAGAAGGTGAGGGATCTACCTCGCATACAACTACTGCAGTGTCGAAGGAAAATCCACTGTATCTTCCCCAATGGGTGATGAAGTCTACTATCAAATCAAAGGGGAAAATACCCATGGAGAAGATTGAAAAATTCCTCCGCACTGTGGGTCATAACGAAGCCAAGGTGGTTTTAAGATTAAAAGAAGCTCCACACCAAATTTCAATTCTAGATTTTATCTTGACTTCCGATGATCACCGGACTATCTTGTTGAAGGTTTTAGAAGAAACCTATCTACCAAAATCAGTGGATTCGGAAAAATTTCAATATTTGGTTGATCACATTTTCAACAATAATGTGATATCCTTCACTGATGATGACATACCGCCCAAAGGGACTGGTCATTGCAAGCCGTTGCACATTGCGGTCTTGTCCTCCGGGTACGTGTTAGCTAGAGTCTTGATAGATGGAGGCTCATCTCTAAATATCTGTCCATATGCTACATTGGTGAAGATGAATGTCAATCTCAACCGAATCCGGAGCAACCATACCGTTATCAAAGTTTTTGATGGAGCCCGCCGAAATTCGGTTGGAGTAATTGAGCTGCCAATGGAAATTGGTCCCCACACATTCTGTGTGTCTTTTCACGTACTCAAGATATATTCAGGATACAACCTTCTCTTGGGAAGACCGTGGATTCATATGGTCGGGGCAGTCCCCTCCACCCTTCATCAACAATTGAAATACATTATCAACAATAGCCTAGTCACGGTCAACGCTGAACTGGAATGTCCTCCACATAGTGATATACCATACACCAACGTCAATTCAGATGTTGAACCAGTCAGTTTTCATGCCTTGGAGGTGAGCAACACTCAGTACCATGCTATTGGAGCGCCACCTCTCGCACCCAAGATTTTTGCCGAAGTTATGTCGGCTACTCAAGAAATGATATCCTTGGATCATAAGCCAGGACAAGGGCTGGGTAAAGATCATCAGGGTATCAAGTACCCCATCCGAGTTATCAGGCAAACTGGGACAACTGGGCTAGGCTATTCTGCCGGTTCTAATCATAGGAATCCTCATAAGCATCAGCAGATTCCTTCAGCTTCAGCCATGTGGTGATTATCTTCATCTTCGAATTTTAAGTTCGCACAACCTCTTGTAAAGGTGCCAGCCAACGTGATGGCTATGTAATTTCCCAAGCCAGTACCGATGAAGGCGAAAGAAGTCTTTGTTCCAGATCCCGCCGTGGAGGAGGAGAAACAAAGAATTAAACAAGACGTCATCTGGATGATGTCAGGCATACGCATCATTGTCCATGACAAACATACAAACAGATACACCCCAGACGATGATTGTCCAGACATAATGGCCATCATTCGGGATTAGGAGGATGATGACATCCCCTCCATCACTGCAGTCCACCAGGACTTTGCCTTTGCCAATTGGAGCAACACTCCTTGCATTGGTCAACAAGGATAAAATGGGCAGGAACTCTTTCTGCCCTGTAGATATCATAACTGCTTACTTTTCTATACAGTATTAATTAGCAGTCGTTTTACCAGTACATGCTAACACTTTGTATGATCAAACATTTTCATATATACTAAGTGATCACATATTTTGTTTCAAGACCCTGAATTTAGATGTGCCTGTACATGCTGATATGGTGCCTCTTCTCCACAAAGACTGTAACTTTGATGTAGAGATGAATTCAGCCTTGATGGAAATACATGAGGACATTGAGGTACCTCCAGAAATTCAAGAATGGGTCAAAGACAAACCCAAACCCAACCTTGATCAAAGCACTTCCTTCAATCTCGGAACCTTAGAAAGCCCTAAGTTAATCCAGATTGGTTCAGACCTTACCCCAAACCAACGGAATGACATGGTTATGCTACTAACCCAATTCCAGTATGTGTTTGCATGGTCTCATGAAGACATGGTGGGTTTGTCCACTAACATTGTACTTCATCGCCTTCCCATTAAAGAGGGATTCAAGCCAGTCAAGCAGAAGCTCAGGCGATTGAAACCTGAGTGGAGTTTAAAGGTGAAAGAAGAAATTATGAAACAATTTTAAGCTGGCATCATCATGGTGTCCACATATCCTGAGTGGATATCCAACATTTTTCCCGTGCCTAAACCTGGAGGAAAGGTGCGAGTTTGCGTGGATTATCGAGACTTGAACAAAGCTTACCTTAAAGATAGTTTTCCCGTGCCATTTATCCACATTCTCATTGACAATACTACTCAATACTGCATGTACTCCTTTGCTGATTGCTTTGCGGGGTATCATCAAATCATGGTTACTGAGGAAGATCATGAGAAAACTACTTTCATCACACCTTGGGGAACCTTTTGCTATAGACGATTATCATTCGACCTCATCAATGCCGGAGCTACCTATCAGCGAGCTATGATTCCTCTTCTCCATGACTTAATGCACAAAGAGATCGAGATCTACGTGGATGACATACTGGGACAGAAAGACGATAGGGGCCAAGAATGAGCTACCTATTACCTCAGCAAAAGTTTCAGCAACAGTGAACACAAGTACACTCTGATTGAGAAGACTTGTTGCGCTTTAGCATGGACGTCCATAAGATTACAACATTACCTCCATGGTCACACAACCCATCTCATATCCCGCGTGGATCCTCTCACGTACGTGTTCAATAAACCCATGATAAATTATCGGTTGTCCAGATGGCAGTTGATCCTACAACAATTTGACATCGTCTACGTGACTCAAAAGTCCATCAAAGGTCAAGGAATTACGGATCAACTAGCCGCCGCACCTTTAGGGGACTTCAAAACCTTGGAAACATACTTCCCCGATGAAGGGGTAATGATAGTTCAGCAACACCATCAGTACGATACACGCCAAACATGGAAGATGTATTTTGATGGAGCTATTAATATGGAAGGTTCTGGAGCTGGAGAAGTTCTAGTATCGGCACGGGGGAGCAATATCCCGTCACCGTTAAATTGCAGTTTGTCAGCACCAACAACACAGCTGAGTATAAAGGCTGTCTCATGGGGCTAAAACTTGTCCGTTCAATGGGCATCAGGAGGTTAACTGTCTTTGGAGATTCAGAGTTAGTGGTCAGACAATCCACGGGAATCTATCAAACCAAAGAGCTATATTTGCTGCCTTACCATCGACAAGTTTTACAGATGGTTTTGGAGTTCGAACAAATCTCCTTTCTATACATTCCTCATAATAGGAATGACTTTTTCGACACATTAGCAACTTTGGCATCCTTGATTCACATACTTGACAAGGGACACTTGCCAAGCATCACAATTGCCCTGCATAAGGCACTAGCCTATGGGAACTACGTTGGAGAAGTATTAGATGAGCTACCTCCTATCCAGCATCCTTGGTATCAGCATATCAAGGAGTACATAAGAGATGGATCTACACCCACTGAGGAAAGCCTGACTGAGAAAAGGCGGATCCATTGACTTGCTATGAAATTCTACTTGAGCGGAGATGCTCTATAAGAGAGATACATGACAAGGTCTCCTCAGATGTTTAGACAAGGACCAAGATCAAAGGCTCATGGATGAGATCCATGGTGGAGTCTGTGGCCCACACATGAGTGGCCCCCTCCTTGTTAAGAAGATCCCCAGGACAGGACATTACTGGCTCTCTCTCAAAACTGACTGCAATGACTACGTCAAGAGATGTTATCAGTGCCAAATTCATGGGAATGCTATCTACGCCTCTCCACGGGAGCTCCATAATATGAGTTCGCCTTGGCCCTTCTCAATGTGGTGAATGGACGTTATCGGGCCCATTGAGCCTAAAGCCAGTAATGGACATCGATTTATCTTCACCATGATCGACTACTTCACCAAGTGGGTAGAAGTAACTTCCTTCCCCAAGGTTACCAAAGAAGTCATCATTGCTTTCATCAGAAACAATGTCATTTGTCATTACGGACAACCAGAGGTGATTGTATCAAACAATGCTAAAAACCTCAACAACAAGATGATGGAGGAACTATGCAGTAAATTCCACATCAAACACCTTAATTCTGTCATGTACCATCCAAAGATGAATGGTGTTGTTGAAGTGGCTAACAAAAACATTAGGAAGATCATTCAAAAGATGTCCGCTAATCACAAAGAATGGCATGACTTATTGCCTCATACTCTGTTAGCCTACATAAGCTCAATGCGCACTTCCACTAGGGCTCCCCATAGAAATTGAAATGGAATCCCTCAGAGTGTTGATAGACGCTTAGCTAGATGAAGACCAATGGGTACAAGACATGTTTCACCAATTGTCTCTAATAGACGAAAGGCGAACCGCGATTATCTTCCATGGTCAGTTATACCAACAGAGGATCGCCAGATCCTACAACAGAAAAGTCCGGCTACGGCAGTTTAAACGACATGACTTGGTTTTGAAGAAGATCATTGACAACCAAGATCAATCTAAGGGAAAATTCGCTCCTAACTGGGAAGGCCCATTTATGGTCAAGGAAGTTTTGACATGAGGCGCTCTCAGATTGCAAGAAATGGATGACGATGAATATCCACAACTCATCAACTCGAACATAGTGAAACGGTACTATGTCTGAAGTAACCATCAAGCAAACATCTAGGTGTTGGATCAACAGTTCACCAGTTATTACGGTTCTTTAACCCTTTATCACATACAACTCTATTCCATACTTTTCCCCTCAGGGAAACATACTTTTCAAGCCAGCAGCCTCGCTTCACTGCGTTCTTATGACTTCGGTCATCCCACCAGGGATTGAACCTTTTCACGCTTACAGTTTATTACCCCCAAACTTGGGATCAAACTTTTCACGCCTGCAGTTTATCCTCAACCTAGGATCAAACTTTCTCTTCCCCGCAATCTGACATGCACATGGGATTACGCTTTTCAACTCGCCTTGAGGGGCGAACTACGTCGACCTGATCTCCTCTTCAATAGGAGTATGTAGGCAACCATTTTATATGGCCCGGTCGCAATAAAACAAAAACAAAAAAAACATTTCTATCCCTTTCTCCTTACAATAAAAGAAAAACAACAAAAACATTTCTATCCATTTCTCCTTACAAAAACAACAACAAAAACATTCCTACACCATTCCTGCCATCATACCGCGTTGAGCCTCTTACACCAGGTTTGAACTACGCAGATGTGAAACCCCAGATTTTATGAATAAAGAATTAATTTTCTCGAAATAATTTTTTTTATATTATGGTGTGAATTTGAGATAATGTTATAGTTGTGGGTAATATTTATAAATTTGCAAAGTATGCAAGTTGTCATATTATATTCGATTGGTCGGGGAATATTTGTTTTAAACAGAAAATATTCGCACGACGACACAATCATTGGTGGACCCCATAAAGAAATTATTGTCGGATTGAGAAAACGACAAAAATATTTTATTGAAAATAATGGCGAAAGTTTTACCGTTGATACTGTTGAACTACTCGGTAGTAAAAATGCGATGTCGCGTTGTTTCATAGTATAACTACGGTATTGATTATTGATATTTATGTGAGAAGTCACTCAGTTTTGTTCAATTATTGCTACAATAGTTGCTGCATAATATCTCACATTATTTGATTCAATTATTGTTGATTTAGAGGTTTTGTTTTATTCACGTAATAAATTAGAAACATCTTTTATATAAAATGAATACTTTATTAAAGTTATTCTATAAATAGAATATATTATATTCTATTATGCATAGTATTTTGCATAGTAAAATCTTTTTATGTAAAATAGAATACTTTATTAAAGTTATTCTATAAATAGAATATATTATATTTTATTATGCATAGTGTTTGCATAGTAAAAATCTTTTTATATAAATAGAATATATTATATTTTATTTAAAAGATTTTCTTTAAATATGGACCACCCAGTTAAAGTAAATCAATCTGGACCATTCATGGATTAGTTCTTATGCATTCCATTTTCATATAAATAGAAGTTCATTCCTTCATTATTTTCTTCTAATTCAATTTGAACTCTAGAGAGAGAAACTATAGAGAGAGACTATAGAGATAGAAGAAAAGTTTTCTCGCTACTTCACTACTCTTATATCAAGTATTATTTTTACGGTAAGGGATATTATTCTTTTGTATTCAAGAAGAGAATTTACATTATTCCATTTCTTTATTGTTTCATTGGAATAACTCAGATAACGCAAGCTACCCTATACTTGGTGACATTCTTCTATTATTCGTGAATATCACATGCATCCGTCTATATCTGTAGGACTGGTTCCATTTTTATTATTCCGTCTTTATTATTACGCCGGAATATCACATACGTGCTATATCTGTGGGACTGGTTCCATCATTTATTATTCGAATTTATTATTTTATTGGAACATCCTCGCTTGCAAGTGAATTTCACGACTGGTTTCTTTATTTAGTATTCATTGCTGAATAACTCCGCTCACATCAAGTACCGCATGTATGGTGATTTCTTTTGTTATTCCATTCTTTATTATACTCAGTTGGTTAACGTTTTGACTTCTATACTCCATGAAATTAGTGGAATATCCTTGATATTTGCGCTTCATCCAGTATCTTTTCATGGAAATATTCTTCTGAGCATTCTTGAATTTTACTCTACAAAGTAGTATCATGTTGACAATTTGGACATTATTGGTTCATGGATAAATTAATTCTTGAACTTGTTTTATTGAATTCTTATATCATTGTCATCATCCTCATGTTTATATTATGTTGAAAGTCATCTGTGGCCTGTAGTGCATAGATGGACTTGGTATGATTATTACCAGGGATTATGCGGTGTAATCATGCCCATAATGTTACAAATGATGTGAAAATTAAGAGTCCTCATTGGCCCGTAGTGCATTGATGGACAATTTTTGGTATGATTATGGCTATGGATTCTCTTCGGCCAAGGGAGCAAAGATGAATTGTTTTATGGCATGATCAGGACCGTTGATTAAAACACGATTATCTTTGGCCCGTAGAGCATGGATAATTCGTGGTTGTGATACTAAAGAATATCCTTGGCCTATAGTGCAGGGATGATTTCATGATGTGGATTATTTATTAAGCTGAGTCGCAGCGATAACAGTGATGAAAAACCTTTTATATCATAAAAGATAGTAGATTTTATTTTCTACTTGACTCTTTTTATGGATTGCTTGTTCCGCTGCAGTTAAACTTGATGTCTATTATATTTTATCAGTTTAACATTGTTGGGGACTAATGATAATTTATTTTGCATATCTTAGTCATAATATTTCTTACTGGGCTAGTTGAGCTCACCCTTTCTTTCACTATTCTCTTCAGGAAATGAGAATATCGCTGGGACGAGTCGGGGAACGGAGTGATGGTCCAGAGGATAGCATTAGTAGTCCTCACTATTTTGTGAAATAGTGTGATAATAATTGTAATGAGGACTCCTTTTGAGTTTGTATAATCTCTAGTAGACAATAATTGTATTCAAACTCACAGTTTATGTTTTGTCATATAATACACGACAGTTGTATTAGTAAGTTGTATTTGAATTCTGTACCATGTATCTGGCAACCCAAGATGGGTGATGTATACCTAATTTTTGGGGCGTCACAGTTGGTATCAAAGCTTAGGGATATGATCCCTGGCTGAGATGTGAGACACGAATTAGAATAGGAGAGACGGGGAATTCCTTCGCTAGTATGACCTACCTAAGTTTATTTGGTATTTAATTGATCGGACATAGTATAGGGATAATATGTGATATGTTAATTAATCCTTATTTTGTGGCAGTGTTTAAAAATGGCATCCGAGAATGTTGAGATTATCAATGGAGCACAGGAGACCGTTGAGTCTCCACAGATCAATAATCAGGATAATGTGCAACCAGAGGACAATACTCCTCATGAAAATAATAACACCGATGAAATGGTGAATGATGGGATGGTCAGAGGCTTTATGAAATTCATGCAACAACGGGCGAAGGCAGCTCTTGTCCATAATGCAGGTGGAAACAATGGTAACCCACGGTTGGTCACCGCTAAGCAGTTCAAGGAGCTGGGACCACCGAAGTTTTTGGGAAAGCCAGAACCACTTAAGGCGGAGACATGGATAAAGCAGATTACCAAGATATTTGATGTCTTGGAATGCTCAGAGGAACAAAAGGCCCCATTCGCCACCTTTATGTTGCGTGAAGAAGGAGATCATTGGTGGGAATCTGTAAAACGTACCCAGCCTGACGCACTCAAGATGTCTTGGGAGAAGTTCCAAGAATTATTCAATGACAAGTACTTTCTTGAAAGTATTCGTCACATGAAGGAGGTAGAATTAATTAAGCTGGAGCAAAACAATATGACCGTGTCGCGATGACGAGGCTAAGTTTGCGGAGTTATCCCGGTTTGCATTCCATTTGGTCGATAATAAGGAGCGAATGACGTGAATGTTTTTGCAAGGTTTGAAACCCGATATACGTCAATACCTCATTTCTCATAAACTTTGTTTATATTCAGATGTTGTGAATAAGGCTCAGTTATTGGAGCGCGATAATGAGTCAGCACAACCAAAAGGTAACGACCAACAACACGATAATAATCATACCGGTGGCAACGGTTATCGGAACAACGATAACCATTGTGGGGAATATTATCATGCCAAGAATGGTAACCATTTCGGTGGTAATCATGGCCAAGATAATAAGAATGGACATTTTAAGAAGAGAAGGTTCAACAATGACGTGAAGACGTCGGCACCAGCACCCATTTCAAAGGAAGAAGAACGCCCGTCGGTCGTATGTTTCAAATGCGGACAAGAGGGACACATCCATCCAAACTGTACGCAACAATCCAAAGCGTGTTTTAATTGCGGAATAGAAGGTCACCTAGCTCGATTTTGTCGTATGGTGAAGTCAAGTCCAACTGGGATAGTGATGCCAAAGGATGTCCCAAACAAGCCAAAGTTGGTAGTTTAAGAGAGAGCGTTTTTTTCTCGTGACGAGGAACCTGAATAAAATTATCACGGGTAAGTTAATCATAAGCTCTTACGAAGTCTATACCGTGTTAGATACCGGTTTTACTCACTCTTTTATTTCACCTAGCTGTGTTCAATGTTTGTACTTAACTCCGGAGAAGTTAAACTTTGATTTATCTATTGAAACTCCATTGGGAGAAACCTTCGTTACCTCCACTGTTTATAAATCTTGTTTGATTCAAATCGACACTTTCACGTAACCTGTCGATCTTATCTCTTTGAAAATACTTGCCTTTGATGTGGTTTTTTTGAAACGATTGGTTAACTACTCATCATGTTTTTCGTAAGGTTGTTAGCTTTTATATTCCTAACCAACCTATTATGCGAATTCAAGCAACCAAACCACTAAATTCAATCATTGTCATATCAAGCCATAAGTAAAGAGCCCCGATCCTTTTGTTGATGACTTCTTTGTGTGGAATGCAAAGCCGACTTTACAGAGGCGACGTCGTGAATGACGATGACAAGTTGATAGGTATCATTGTGAGGTGCTATCTAGGTTATGGGATAGAAGTCACAGTTGGTATCAATGTGACGTACTATCCAAGTCTTGGATGAGAGTAACAGTTTTGAATGATATTTCTATCATTAATAAATCTCTTGACGTATTCCTGAAGACTTCTTAGCCTACCCCAGAGCGTGAAATCGAATTTTGTATTGACACTAGTACAAAACCCATTTCTTAAACCCTCAAAATATTTCTTCAACTAAAACAAACGTAACATGCGCCAAAGACGTTGACTCGAGCTGTTGAAGATTACGATCGTACTATTCAATATCATCGTGGAAGAGCGAACGTGGTAGCTGACGTGTTGAGTAGAAGATCGTATGCGTTTACAAGTGCGATGTTGTTAACACAAAGACAACAAATATACGAGTAAAATCGACTTTAATCGATAAAGTTAAAGATGCTCAAGCTATATACCCGAATATGATGAATGTGAAGAAGAAGGTTCAAGAGGGCGTTATTCTAGAAGCAAGAGTTGCTGAAGAGAGGAAATCTCAACCCTCGATTTAATTGGCCCATTTGAAATCCTCGATTGAGTAGGAACTGTGGCTTATAGACTCGTTTTACTGCCAAGTATGTCGTGTGCTCATAACGTTTTTAACGTATCAATGTTACGTAAATATATGGATGACCCGAACCACATTATTAATTTAGAATCGGACGAGATAGCGGATGATTTAACGTATGAGATCTCGTGTAAAAATCTTGGATAAGAAGAATCGTATCCAACACTCAAGGGTTATACCTCAAGAGTTAGAATCGAAATGAAGTCAAGGTATCATCACATTGCTAAGATACCGTGCGTCACGTAAATTTCGAGGGCGAAATTCCATAAGGAGGGAGATTGTGAAACCCAGATTTTATGAATAAAGAATTAATTTTCTCAAAATAATTTTTTTATATTATGGTGTGAATTTGAGATAATGTTATAGTTGTGGGTAATATTTATAAATTTTGCAAAGTATGCAAGTTGTCATATTATTTTCGATTGGTCGGGGAGTATTCGTTTTAAACAGGAAATATTCGTATGACGACACAATCACTGGTGGACCCCACAACGGAATTATTGTCGGATTGAAAAAATGACAAAAATATTTTATTGAAAATAACGGCGGAAGTTTTACTGTTGATACTGTTGAACTACTCGGTAGTAAAAGTACGTGATGTCTGGCGTTGTTGCATAGTAGTAACACAGTATTGATTAGTGATATTTATGTGAGAAGTCACTCGGTTTTGTTCAATTATTGCTACAATAGTTTTGCGTAGTATCTCACATTATTTGATTCAATTATTGTTGATTTAGAGGTTTTGTTTTATTCACGTAATAAAATAGAAACATCTTTTTATATAAAATGTAATACTTTATTAAAGTTATTCTATAAATAGAATATATTATATTCTATTATGCATAGTGTTTTGCATAGTAAAATCTTTTTATATAAGATGAATACTTTATTAAAGTTATTCTATAAATAGAATATATTATATTTTATTATGCATAGTGTTTGCATAGTGCCCGTGATAGTGTTTGCATAGTAAAAATCTTTTATATAAATAGAATATATTATATTTTATTTAAAAGAATTTTCTTTAAATATGGACCGCCGATTAAAGTAAATCAACTGGACCGCTCATGGATTAGTTACTATGCATTCCATTTTCCTATAAATAGAAGCTCATTCCTTCATTATTTTCTTACTTAATTCACTTTGAACTCTAGGGAGAGAAACTATAGAGAGAGACTATAGAGAGATAGAAGAAAAGTTTTCTGCTACTTCACTACTCTTATATCAAGTATTATTTTATGGTAAGGGATATTATTCTTTTGTATTCAAGAAGAGAATTTCTGTTATTCCATTTCTTTATTGTTCTGTTGGAATAACCTGTATACGCGGGCTACCCTATACTTAGTGACATTCTTCTATTATTCTGTCTTTATTATTCTATCGGAATATCCTGTTTGTGCTATACACCGGACTAGGTTCCATTTTTATTATTTCGTCTTTATTATTCTGTCGGAATATCCTGTGTATGCTATACGCCGGACCTGGTTCCATCATTTATTATTCCGTATTTATTATTCTGTTGGAACATCCTGTCGGTGTGAATTTCACGACACAGTTCCGTTATTTAGTATTCTATTGAATAACTGTCTCATGCGAATACCGCATGTATGGTGATTTCTTTTGTTATTCCATTCTTTATTATACTCAAATTGGTTAAAGTTTTGACTTCTATACTCCATGAAATTAATGGAATATCCTTGATATTTGCGCTTCATCCAAAGATCTTTCCATGGAAATATTCTTCTGAGCATTTTTGAATTTTACTCTACAAAGCAGTATCATGTTGACAATTTGGACATTATTGGTTCATGAATAAATTAATTCTTGAACTTGTTTTATTGAATTCTTATATCATTGTCATCATTCTCATGTTTATATTATGTTGAAAGTCATCTCGTGCCTGTGGCAGTAGTGCATAGATGGACTTGGTATGATTATTACCGGGGATTATGCGGTGTAATCATGCCCATAATGTTACAAATGATGTGAAAATTAAGAGTCCTCATTGGCCCGTAGTGCATTGATGGACAATTTTGGTATGATTATGGCTATGGATTCTCTTGCCGAGGGAGCAAAGATGAATTGTTTTATGGCATGATCGGAATGGTTGATTAAAACACGATTATCTTTGGCCCGTAGAGCATGGATAATTCGTGGTTGTGATACTAAAGAATATCCTTGGCCTATAGTGCGAGGATGATTTCATGATGTGGATTATTTATTGGAGTCGCAGCGATAATAAATGATGAAAAACCTTTTATATCATAAAAGATAGTAGATTTTATTTTCTACTTGACTCTTTTTATGGATTGCTTGTTACCGCTGCAATTAAACTTGATGTCTATTATATTTTATCAGTTTAACATTGTTGGGGACTAATGATAATTTATTTTGCATATCTTAGTCATAATATTTCATTGGGCTAGTTGAGCTCACCCTTTCTTTCACTATTCTCTGTGAAATGAGAATATCATTTGGGACGAAAGTCGGGAGCAGATTGATGGTCCAGAGGATAGCATTAGTAGTACTCACTATTGTGTGAAATAGTGTGATAATAATTGTAATGAGGACTCCTTTTGAGTTTGTATAATCTCTAGTAGACAATAATTGTATTCAAACTCACAGTTTATGTTTTGTCATATAATACACGATAGTTGTATTAGTAAGTTGTATTTGAATTCTGTACCATGTATCTGGCGACACAAGATGGGTGATGTATACCTAATTTTGGGGGCATCACAGCAGACCTGATCTCTACTTCAATAGGAGTACGCAGACATCCATTCATGGTTCGGTCTCACCCCCTACCAAAACACAAACACTTGTCAACTAGTACTGGGATCATCCTTCAATCCATCACATTTCATTCGGCTTCAGACCAAAGGGATGGAATTACCTGAACTCCTCCCAAATAAGAGATTCAGCGACCATCTAAGCTGCGGTTGTGCCTCAAAGAGAAACACCAGTTCATAAGAGATGGAATTAACTAGGCTCCTCCTAAATAGGGGTACTGTAGACCATCTGTGGTGCAGTCAATCTCAGAGAGGAAAGCTACACTCCTCTCCATATTTCCATATAGAAACCAGTCCCAAGACACCAAAGATGGTAGGGATACACACAGATCAATGATCCATTCTGAACTATCCAGTGACAACTCAATGTCCATCCATCAAGGAGAAATTCAGAATACATCAAGATCACAAGTCCTCAAGAAGCAGGCAAAATATCAGGCAGATATCAGAGCATATCCAAAAAGGGAAGTGATGAAAAATATATTTCCCTGCTATATATAATGTTGTTTGATATACATAATGTAAACTGTACAGGACAAATATCAAGCCCATCTATAACTCAAGATATATGCTAGCTAACAAGCCCAACATAGCATCCCTCTCAGAAGAAGGAGGCAAAACTGCGGTCTCCTGTACAAGAGTATCCACAAGAGTATCCTGTACAAGAGTATCCACATCTGCATGGTAACCATATGATCATCAATGTATGTGCTCATCTCTGCAATCATGCCAGTGGTAAGGGACCTCACTGCAATACTATCTGTAACGGCTACATCCCAGGAAGATATGGCACTATGCCGCTCAACTATCACTGCATCTCTGGCTGATCTAGCCTCATCCCGCTCAACAACAGCGACATCTCTGCGAGCTAATGCATCGTCTCTCTCTAACAGAGCTGCGTCTCTCCCATCAAGGGCAGTCAACATCAATGCTCTAGCCTGATCTCACTTGAAGGTCATCAAATGGAGACTCTGCTCAAAGTATTGTGCTGAATGCTGAATCACAACAGTACTAGTACTGTGAGAATGTATAGGAGATGTTGTTAACTCGGCAACTAGCTCCTCCTCGAGGTGGGAACCAATGTCCTCCATGGTCTCTCCATCATCTGAATCACTATCCGGTACTGTGGGTACTACCGCAGCCGATGAAATATCTGTCTCCATCCACGCAGAATACTATGGAGAACAACCCGGATGGCTTACAGAGAAAGCAACTATCTCGCGTTGATCCCAACAAGCATACACACGGGATCGATCCTCTGCTGAAAGATAGCAAGAAGCTAAACGCTGACCTAGCGCCCCCTCGAAAGGGTGAAAATCCTGAAACTTGTCAAACTGCGACATCACGGCCATCGGATGATAGATGGTCATGCCCCTCAATCCAGCTAGAGGGAGATAGTCCATGCCCGGGGCATGAGTAATGAAGCTGTAGGGTGAGCTAAGCTCCGAACACTGCAGTATGCCAAACGGATCTTTGATATCCGCCAAGAACATCGATCAATACACGACGTCTGTACACTCCGATGGCTGAAAGGCGTATGACATGGCTATATCATGGGTGAAATAATACCCATGCCATCTAAGAGTGCCGATCGGTCTCAAGTGTGACATAAACCATACATACAGCATGACCGAGCTTCTCGTAAACACTCCTGTCGGATAAGTGCAGCAGTATGTAGCTGACCTCAGAGTCTCTGTTGTAATCATCGGTACGATGGTATGACCCTCCCTAAGAGCTCTCACTGCCATGATAACTCCTATGTCCAACTCATCTATATACCATGGCATATATACATATGACAGTACGCACAATAACAGTACATCCACCGAGGCTAGACGCCAATGATCCTCTGGTGTGGTGAAATCCCCAGAATCTCGTATATAACTATCCTCATAGCCAAATCTGTCAAACAGAAAATGCTGGGATATAACGTGGCCAGATGTAAGCTCATCATGTACCACCCTACGCCTCAATCCAGTGAGGGTCATGAACCGTCGACTCATGTCCCCCAAAGCCATATGCACGCAAAGTCTGTCCAGAGGCAACATTGTCAACCGTGCATACTCCTCCAAAGTGGGAGTAAACTCCTGGGTCCTAAATTGGAAAATCGGCCTCTCCGATACCCAATGCGCCAACATGCCATCCACGAATCCAGTGGGAACCTGAAACATCAACAGGGTCATAATATGCTACAACAAATGATCTACGATCACCTTGTCAGATGGTGACATGCTATCATACCACGATCGCATACCAGATGCCACCCAATAGCTAACAGAGGCCTATCAAAAGAGATAACGAGAATACACATCAAAAGAAGACAATGGTATCAATATCTACATCATCAATCCTGTCCACCTGATGTAACTCCTCCTGAGTAACTGGATCTCTATCAACAGGGATGTCAGGCCTGTACAGAGGAGGATCTGCATCGGCAAAACCAAATGGGTCATCTGAGGGGCCAGCGCCTGAGCTAGAAGGATCAAACGAATCTACCTCTGCCGGATCTCTGCCCAAATACCGGATAAAGAAACGTGCTTGGTCTAGTCGCTGGGTCAAACTGTCAATCTGTGTCACATGAGTTGGATCTCGGACGCAGGCTATCCAATCCGTCATCATCACGGATCCTGGAACCATATCCCCCATGAACTGAGTGGCGCGGGACTGGGCTCCAATAGTACGAGGGAACCACCAACGCTGGAATATCTCCTAAGTGCAGGGACCCTCTGACAATGCAAAATCATCAACCCCCAACAATGGGATATCAGTGACGGGTGACTGCGATACATGCCAATGACGCCTGACAGGAGGCAAGATCGGCATACGAATCTCCCATGTAGTGATCCTAATAGGACGTTTTCCTAAATAGAGCTCCCACCCCTCCGTCTCAGTCCAGTTTGAGTTGCAAAGGAGTTCTTACAGACTGAAAAGGTCGAATCAAGAATAAAAATGCTACGCGATTGAGCAGAATAGCTTACAAATCCTGGTCTTCTCAAATTGAACCTTGGGTCTGCACATCACTCATTGGTATTCGTCCAAACACCGGGTACACTATACCGATAATCTCAAATCTTACCAGTCACGCTCGGCAATACCTTGTGCAGGTCCAATGCCACTAATTCAGGGTCGACACCCTAATTCTCTAAGGATCCCCGGTGGGGGTCACAAGGCAGTCCTAAAAGGATCCCCGGCGGGGGTCACAAGTCCTAAAATGATCCCCGGCGGGGGTTACAATGTCTGTTCATCCGTTGAAAAACATATCAATGAAGTTCAAACAGCCTTGACATCAGTATGACCGTTGACAAGTAAATCCAATGAAGCGTCGGAAGCCGTCCGATGATATCAGCCGTTGACACACACATCAGCGATGGTCCAAACAAACCCCGGCGGGGGTTACAACGCATTGCCGTCTATTGATGTACGTATAAATGAAGGTCAAGCAGCCTTGAAGTTATTTCAGCCGATGGCAAGTAAACCCATCTAGGCATCGAAAGCTACTCGATGATTTCATGCTTTGATATTCATATTCCCCAGCAGATCCCCGGTGGGGGTCACAACGCATATCAGCCGTTGATTCACACGTCAGTGAAGGTCAAGCAGCCTTGACAGTCTACCACATGGTTTTCATCCGTTGATTCACACATCGGTGAAGTACACATCAACAAAGGTCAGGCAACCCTGACAGTATATGCTATTGGCAGTAAATCCAACAGAACAGTGACATATCCTGGCGATATAAACCAGGAATAGGTCAGCATCATCAAGGAGGATCAATGATGGAATATGTTATACACATCCTCAAACAGACAAAGCTGTATCCCCACAGATCTTCTTACACATAAGAGGCACCTCTTTGGAATCAAGTCTGTATCAAGGATTAAGGACTTTGGTGATAGCCCCAACGTCAACATCCTAAGAGATTTGGATCACACATCCAATCTGGTCATTATTGCCAATCCTCGGTAGAAGCTACAAGGAGTCGGCAGTTGTAACATTCCAAATTTTTTTAAATGTAATATTAAATATTTTTTGATTTATATAAATATTTGATGGACGTGATTATTGTTGAATAAATATTTGTTCAATTGATTTAATTTTTGTTTTGTTCAATTGATTTAATTTTTTTTAGTTAATTATTTATTTAATAAATAATTGATGAATTAAGGAAATTATTATTATATTGATATTTCAATTAAATGATTAATTATTTGTATTGTGTTATGTGATTAAAGGATTTAATTAATTAATTGTGATTTGCATTAATTAAAATAAATATGAAAGCTTGATTAAATATAGTGTGACAAATAACTATATTATAAGGAGTTAATAAAATAAATTAAAGTAATTTAATTTAGTTTTTACCAAACAAGGCTTAATATATTAATTCTTTAATATTTAAAGGGTTTTTGCCAAACAAGCCTTATGGCTTTTGAGATTTCTAGTTTATTTAAATAAAATAAAATAAGTAATATAATTAAAATAATAAATATAATATAATTATAACTTATACATTATTTTTATATAACTGATATCCTAATAAGTATATGTATTAGTATTATATCAGTTTTATTTTTACGTATTCTAGTTAGTTGTCTAGTCTAAACCTAAGAGAAGAAAGCTAAGAAGTTCAGAGAAGAACTTGAGAGAGAATTTGAGAGAAGCTTAGGATTTCCACAATGATTTTTGTGTTTAACAACGATTGTGTATAAGCAATTTGAAGGTATGTTAACTCTATATTATATATACATATAGATGTTCTACGTCAACTGATTGTAAATTCTATGAATTGCAAATTTATTGAATTATTGCTTTACAATGGATTACTTGTGGTTAGATATATTTATGATGATAGAGATTATGTTTAAACAAGAAATCGCATGCTAAATTCGTTTGACAGTGGAAGAAAAAGTTTTGACAGTGTATGTTTATATATATTTTCATGTGTTCATGAAAAATATCAATTTTAGTGGCCAATTCTTATGTGAAACTGTAAATTGAGGCTTGTATATGTTAGTTCAATGAGATATGAGTATAACGTAATTGGAATGAGGTAAATTGGATAAGAATTGAGTTTTTGTGAAGGAACTCGAAAATGGAGTTTTTGTTTGAAAACTTGAATTTGGAGAAATTAAAATAGTTATAGTTAGTGTTAAATTGTGCTAATTGGTTGTAAGTGTTAGTAATCATGTTTATGATATTGTTATATTTATCTTACGTGTTAATTTCACTGTTTGGTGGGTGAAATTCGTGTTTGTTGGGCTAAAGTCGGCTACTGTTCATAGCCGACTCTACGTCTGTCTGTCTGTTCAGGCGGCATTGCCACGTGCTGCGATGCCAAGCAAGCAAACAACGACACAATTGCTTGATCCCGAGCTTGTGTATGTCGCGGTGTGCCATACCCAATCTCCGAGACAAGAAGGTCTGCTCTTCTGCTGCAGACTTTGTAACACCACTATAGCTTGATTTAAAGTTGTGTTAAGGAGTTAAACAAGTAACAAGGAGGTTAAATCAGTAACGTGTCGTGTCATTTATGATTTCAACTTTGTAAACGATATTTTAAGTGATGAATGGGTTATGTTATAAGTTAGTTATACAATGAACATTAGTTAAACGTTGTGAGGTTAACGCTTGGAAAATTCTGAAACATATTTGGTAATAAAAGACTTGTGTTAAATTAACAAGCCTAGCTAAAAATGCGTGTTATGATGGAACGTGAATGTTAGTATATCTAATAGATTATGGTTCTAAACCTATGTGTAGGTGAACGTGAGTTTGATATTATAGTTTACGCTCGAGGCAAGTCTTCTAACTCCATACTTTCATTGAGTTAGTTTGTTATGATTGATGCAAGTTTTCTAACTCTACACTTTTGTTGAGTTAGTTCATTTATTATTACTTCATGCTTTTGATTGAGCAAGCTTTTTATATTAAATGTTATTGAATAAGTAAATTGTTTCCAAAATTCATTTGAGCAAACTCTAACTCTAGTATTATTGGAAATTCTCAATTGATTGATTCATTCTAACTTGTTTACAGTTAAGCAAGTTTCTTAAAGTTCAGAAATTTCATTTCTAATGTTATAAAACTTGAACCTTAGCTTATTTTACTGTTCAAGCAAAGGTTAACCATTTTATTCATTCTATTGAATACTTATGCTCTATAGTTACTTCAAGCATGAGTTAGATATGTAGAATCAGTTCATTTATGATTCTCAAATGTTCTAAGTTATGTTGTTATTAAACAATTGTTGTATTATCAAGCATTGTGGATTCAACTAGTTCCCTAGTTGATGATCATTAAACTTCAATTACCCTTGAAAGCTTATCCAAACCAAACTTTCTTTTAGTGCGGACTTGTACTCTAAATATAGAGATGAACAACCCTATGTTTAGGGGTTTACGCGCTAGCATTGAAATGATTGTGCACAATACATTGTACTGAGGATTGATCCCCCAAGCACGTGGAGTCCTTATAGTCATATAATCATATGAGTTAAAGTTGAAAGATTACTTATAACTGTGGACATGGTTCATGGTCATTTGACCCTCAGTAATTTATTTAAGAATGTTAATAGAACAAATTATTCAGTTCTATTGAGCCTATGAGTTGGCAAATGTTGAAATGTTAATAGAACATATCATTCAGTTCTATGGAGCCTATTATTTGGCAAATGTTGTAATGTTAATAGAACATATTATTCAGTTTTATTGAGCCTATTATTTGGCAAATGTTGTAAAGATATTTATTCTTATCTCAAGTGAGCTTTGTTTACTCACTCTTACATATTTATACATTTATTGCAGCTATAAATGAGAAGGTAGATAAACCTACAACTAACAAAGGAAAGGAAAAAATGTACAAGTGATGAAGACTTGTAATTTTGTTTTATCATTGATGATAGACTTTTAATAATGATGTGATGTAATAATTTTATTTCCGCACTTGAATGATTGTATTAAAGGTTAGAGAACCTGAGAGATAATGTTTTTATTTAAGTAATCCTGTATGGGCAGGTTTTTATTATTCAATTTATTATAATTTGGTAGCTAGATATGAATGTTTTGATTACGTGAACTGTGACAACCCGAGAATTTAGAAAATTTATTAAAATCTTAAATGATTGATTTAAGGTCAAATAATAGACCTAGACAGAAAATAAGTGTATGCGTTTGATATTTTTGGGAAGGAATTTTGAGGATTTCAGAATTCTGTGAAGGATTTTGGTGAATTATTCAGGATTAAATCTATATGTGAATATGATCTATGTATATGGTCATTTATGTGTACAGAATGTGGTTAAGGGTCAAGGGTTGACCAGATAAATTTTATCAAAGTTGAACCCTAATATTATTAGAACGTCAACGTTTAATTAGAAAATTCTTGCAATTTATAAGAAACCCTAATTCTATGGTTTAAAACCCTAATTGTTCTGTCAGGAACCCTAATGTACGGTTATGGAATTAATTGCTAAATTAGTAATTTTAATTAGGAATTATTTAATCGTAATTATCAATAATGATTTATAATTGGGAAATTAGAATATAATTTGAAAATCCTAATTATAATTTACAGATATTAATTTTCTATTTAGAAAACCTAAATTTGAAAATATCAGAAAATTAATTTTTGGGAACCTTAGGTTTTAACCCTAAGGGTTAAACCCTAATGGTCAAACCCTAATAGTCAAACCCTAAGGGTTGTAGCCAATGTCTAGAATGCCCTTGAAATTAAAAGTAAAATTACCAAAATGCCCTTTTTGTCCCATTTGGTAAATTATTGCTAGAGAATCCTACCATATCTTGCAAGTCAATAATTGCAACTTAGATATTGGCTATAACATCATCACATCAGCCCCTAAATGCCAGCCATTTCCAATTTGCATCAATTATTATCAATAATTAAAGAGAGAGAAAGAGTCACTTTACTCTCATTTTCTCCCTAGCCATCCTCTCTCTCTAAAATTCGGGTATGAGGGTGAAAAGGAGTGTGAAGCTCAGATAATATCATATCTAGCAATTCAAGAATAGATTCAAGAAGTCAGAATCAAAATCAAAGCCTAAAAGTGGTAAAAACCCTAATTCTTAGAAATCCTTTGATCTTATGTTATTTGTTGAAATTCATTGTTTAAAGTTGTGTATTATGATGCTATTGAGTGATCTCAGGTTGTAATAACATGGATCCATAACATCAAAGTACACGAAAATGAAGTTTTAAAATTTTTGGAAAAATTTTGAAAAATGGCTTCGACAAACCATATGTCGAGGCCATAGATCATCAGTATGTTACGTGTTAGTGTTGTTTTATGTAATGAATCAGTAGTATGCTATGTTTTATTCACTCTGGAACTTGAATCAGGCCTATAGAATTTCTAGATCAAAAGTTATAGATGGTCAAACATGGTTAACCGACCATGAGAGATCTGCTTACAAGCAAAACCAAAATTTCCGATTTAAACAACGACTTTTGAGGCCTTTAATCTTGCTTCTATTATGTTATTTGATCATTTTGTTGCTTTAAGGTTGTAGTCTGACATGAGATCTACACTTCCAAGTCATTATCTTACCCAGATCTGTACCAGGATCTTAGAAAGTCATGGTCAAATAGCGTTGACCGATCAGCCATATGAACTTTTTGGAAAACCCAGAAAGTTAAAGATCCGGTTCTTGATCACTACTTTGACCAGCCAAGATTTCTTTTATATATCGATATTAGATCTAGATGTTGATCTTTTATTGTAGCCGGATATCTCCTCTACAAGAATGAGCCTTTAGATAACCTAAAAGACTCATAGATTCCAAAGTATAAAGCATCAAAGTAGGTACCTTTAATCTGGTAAACCCAGAATTCTAAGAACAGGTCTCTGACAATACTTTTCAGAGCTTAGATCTTATTGTTGTCATATGTTATGGCCAAGAAATCAATTTTTGGTGGTATTCATGCACTTTTACTACAATCTTAAGATGAATATCAGCCCGAAAAAACCTTACAAACCTTAAATCTACATACTATTAAACTACTACCTTAGCCAACGATGTGGTTTCGGGTTTAGGCTCAAGAACACCTATATGACAGGTTTACGGCCGCTATAGGACCCTTTAGCTTAGCGACACTTATTTTAGGAAAATGATTTATTTTATTTAATAAATAGAAAAAATAGTTTTAATTATTAAAATACATAATAAATTATAAAAATTATTTTAAAGCACGAAAATTAGTTTTTAATTATTTTGAGTATATTTCAAAAATATTTAGTATTTTTGGAATATAAAAGGTATTTATTTATTTAATTATAATATTAAATAAATTATTTAAAAATAGTTTTAATTCTTGAAAAATCATGAAAAATCAAATTATGGTGTTAGAAAATATTTTAAGTTATTTTGATGACTTTTAATATTTTGTGATGAATTTCATTAATAATTTATTATCAATGGTAATTAATTTATTTAATGAATATATTAGATAAATTATAGAAAAATAGAATTAATGCTTTAAAAATTATATAAAATGATTTCAAAGTGTTATAAAAATATTTTAAGTTATAAACTATAACTTTCGATATTTTGTCATGAAAATATTAATATTTTAATATTAATATCAATTATCGGTTAATGAATTTAATCGTTTAAAAATCATATAAATGTGATTTTAAAGTATTAAAAATACTTTGATATATTATAAATATATTATAATATTGTGACATGTATTTCATTAATATTTGGTATTAAATAAATATTAATGATTAAGGAATTATGTGGTATTTAATTCATTTAAATACGTTATTAATGATCGAAAAATTGAGATAAATGGTAATAATTATCTGAAAATTATTGCAAGTCTATGAAAATTATCTTGACTAATAAGAAAATTATCTGTGATAATTGTTTAGTGTTTAGCCAGAGTTTAATTGAACTTAAACTCGTGAATTGTCCGACTAGACCGTCGGAATGATAGAATTGTGTCGGTTTCAACTCGGACTGCAATAGTTTGACTTGATGCTATGTCTTATGTGTATAATAGACTGATAGGATTATATGTTATATGTTTAGGTTATTCTATGTATATATATAACAGTATTATACTGTGATGATATTATTCTAATATTGGAGATCTATATTATTAATATTAGGTCTCAGATGAAGCTTATTATATTCGTTACTAAGAATCAATCGGTTCGAGATAAGTTTTCTTTTACTTAACTCTACTAAGAGTGGTTTCATTCGGTTATGCTTATGGTTAATCATTTCTGATTGCCATGTTGAATTGTACTCTGTACATATTACATGTATAAGTCAGGTATGAAAGGCTGATCACCTTCATTATCCGTTGGTCCAGATATAATTGTTCCTGTTCAATACTTGTTCAGTCAAAATTTTGTTCATGCTAATTCACAAATACATTGTGAAGGATAGCCAGCTTATTATTCAGACTCTTTCAATCATGATATATCTTTAAATTGTTTTTAAATTTGCTGGGCAACTTTCATGCTCACCCTTGCTCTATCATGATAAACATTGCAGATAAGGCGAATGCGTTCGGATACAGGAAAAGGATAATGCCAAGTTCAGCTTGGGATAGAATGTGCAGCTAATTTGTAAAAGTAGTTTTGATTAGTATTGTTATGTGTTAGATAGTTTATGAATTGTGTATAAGTTAAGGTTACTCGATTTTGGGGAAAAATATGTAAGTTTAATGTATAAATAATTTATGTTTATATCTTCCGCAAACAATTGTAGAAATAGCGAACCGGATCCGCGGCCCGGATTCGGGGGCGCTACAGTTGGTATCAAAGCTGTTGGTTATGAAGCTTAGGTAGGAATACTTGAGACCAATAACCGCAGTGATTAGGATAAGATCTGACTCACATAGAGTTAGTCGGTCGGTAAGATTCAAAGATGAATCTCGACAAGTGTAAAGACACAGAGTTCCCTAACTCTAATAATAAAGTTGAACAGTAGTGATGAACAGATTGAGTCTAAAAGACTGAAAGATCAGTGATAAGAGATCGTAAAACAAAATGATCAAGATATAGAATTGAATCGTAATATATACGATGAGACTATTCCGTGATCTGATAAGGTTATGACAGTCAGAAAGAATCAATCTGATGATGGAAAAGTTTACAGCAAGATTGCTGTGTATGAATTGTGCTATGAATTGGTACAAATCCAGAAAAGGATTATGAATACGGATTGAATAAAATTCGTATGGAGAAGGGGGTTAAGATTAGGTGGGGATTTCAATTGAGGACTCATGACAGCAGCTGAGTTGTATGATTCTTCGTATGGGAGTTGAATTGTACTTGGTGTAAAAACCACTTAGTTTCTGGCACTGATAATCATTGAAATGTTTGTGTCGCGCTATTTGCTATATGCATGTTCAGAGGGTGATTCCTTTCTCATGTGTATAACAGGTAGATAGGTTATAGATAGAGGATATAAGGTTAAGTACGAGTTCTTAAAACTCATACTTATGTGACATTTTTGACTCATAGTTATATGAAATGTTTATGAACCCCTCAGCGAATGGACGCCAAAGGTCTGACTAGGGTAAGTTCTTAAACTCATATGATTGTGGCAATTTATGAACTCATAAGTGTGGTTTGATGAACTGGGTATAGTTATGTGTGAATGAAGTATTGAGGATAATAGGAACAGATAGATTGTCAAGCAAATAATTATTAGTGGAGGAATTAGGTTTTCCTAAACTCCTAGCTATGCTAGACTTCGAAATTTTGATATCAAGCTAAATACGCACTTTGTGCTTTTAAAAAAAAAATATAGACTCGTAATCATTTTTGAAAACGGTTTAAAGTACAGTCTATGCTACTTATTTTGGCTAGACGCAAATGATTTGAAGTATCAAAAGTTATTTTTAATTATCACTTATGTACCATGTAACCTGGTACAGAGATGATAAAAATGATGGAGTCATCAATGCAGTATTACTTAGTGTTGGATGTGATCTAAGGATTGTCAGCCCAATATGGTATGATGTAGTATGATAAAATAACCAAATGACGGAATCCTCAAACGGACTGTAAATGCAGTACGGTATCATGACGTCATTCTCGAAAAATGTTTTCAAAATTTTAATTTGCCAATGGGGTTTGGCTACACCTAAATAATTCGATTGAATTGAATTATTGATATGAGTCTATGCTATTTGAATCAGCTAGACTGAGGTAAGAAATTTTGTGCGCCTAAGGCGGATAAGAGGAACAAATTGTTCCACCAAAGAAAGATGTGATCAAGACAGGCGTATCGGGCTAATCACCCTTGTGTAAGTAAAGTAAGTTATGACGCCATTTAATGAATTTCCATAAAACCTTTGTGAGAATGACAGATAAATAGTCTATGTAATTCCTCAGCACAATTTTAAAATATTACTCTTGTGAGTGATGTACCAGGGTAGCATGTGATGATATGTATGAATGGTGTAAGATGTATGGTATACGGTGTAAGTTGAATTTCAGGGACGAAATTCTTAGAAGAAGGGGTGAATGTGACAACCCGAAAATTTAGAAAATTTATTAAAATCTTAAATGATTGATTTGAGGTCAAATGATAGACCTAGACAGAAAATAAGTGTATGCGTTTGATATTTTTGGGAAGGAATTTTGAGGATTTCAGAATTCTGTGAAGGATTTTGGTGAATTATTCAGGATTAAATCTATATGTGAATATGATCTGTGTATATGGTCATTTATGTGTACAAAATGTGGTTAAGGGTCAAGAGTTGACCAGATAAATTTTATCAAAGTTGAACCCTAATATCATTAGAACGTCAACGTTCAGTTAGAAAATTCTTGCAATTTATAAGAAACCCTAATTCTATGGTTTAAAACCCTAATTGTTCTGTCAGGAACCCTAATGTACGGTTATGGAATTAATTGCTAAATTAGTAATTTTAATTAGGAATTATTTAATCCTAATTGTCAATAATTATTTATAATTGGGAAATTAGAATATAATTTGAAAATCCTAATTATAATTTACAAATATTAATTTTCTATTTAGAAAACCTAAATTTGAAAATATCAGAAAATTGATTTTTGGGAACCTTAGGTTTTAACCCTAAGGGTTAAACCCTAATGGTCAAACCCTAAGGGTTGTAGCCAATGTCAAGAATGCCCTTGAAATTAAAAGTAAAATTACCAAAATGCCCTTTTTATCCCATTTGGTAAATTATTGCTAGAGAATCCTACCATATCTTGCAAGTCAATAATTGCAACTTAGATATTGGCTATAACATCAGCACATCAGCCCATCAGCCGCTAAATGCCAGCCATTTCCAATTTGCATCAATTATTATCAATAATTAAAGAGAGAGAAAGAGTCACTTTACTCTCATTTTCTCCCTAGCCATCCTCTCTCTCTAAAATTCGGGTATGAGGGTTAAAAGGAGTGTGAAGCTCAGATAATATCATATTTAGCAAGTCAAGAACAGATACAAGAAGTCAGAATCAAAATCAAAGCCTAAAAGTGGTAAAAACCCTAATTCTTAGAAATCCTTTGATCTTATGTTATTTGTTGAAATTCATTGTTTAAAGTTGTGTATTATGATGCTATTGAGTGATCTGGGTTGTAATAACATGGATCCATAACATCAAAGTACACGAAAATGAAGTTTTAAAATTTTTGGAAAAATTTTGAAAAATGGCTTGACAACCATATGTCAGAGGCCATAGATCATTGTATGTTACGTGTTAGTGTTGTTTTATGTAATGAATCTGTAGTATGCTATGTTTTATTCACTCTGGAACTTGAATCAAGCCTATAGAATTTCTAGATCAAAAGTTATAGATGGTCAAACATGGTTGACCGACCATGAGAGACTGTTTCTGGGCAAACCCAAAGTTTCCAGATTCTGACAACGACTTTTGAGGCCTTTAATCTTGCTTCTATTATGTTATTTGATCATTTTGTTGCTTTAAGGTTGTAGTCTGACATGAGATCTACACTTCCAAGTCATTATCTTACCCAGATCTGTACTAGGATCTTAGAAAGTCATGGTCAAATAGTGTTGACCGATCAGCCATATGAACTTTCTAGAAAACCCAGAAAGTTAAAGATCCGGTTCTTGATCACTACTTTGACCAGCCAAGATTTCTTTTATATATCGATATTAGATCTAGATGTTGATCTTTTATTGTAGCCGGATATCTCCTCTACAAGAATGAGCCTTTAGATCACATAAAAGACTCATAGATTCCAAAGTATAAAGTATCAAAGTAGGTACCTTTAATCTGGTAAACCCAGAATTCTAAGAACAGGTCTCTGACAATACTTTTCAGAGCTTAGATCTTATTGTTGTCATATGTTATGGCCAAGAAATTAGTTTTTGGTGGTATTCATGCACTTTTACTAGAATCTTAAGATGAATATCAGCCCAGAAAACCTTACAAACGCAGATCTACATACGGTCAAACTACCTACCTTAGCCACTGACAGGGTTTCTGGGTTTAGGCTCAAGAACACCTATAGCGACAGTTTCGTCGCTATAGGGCCCTTTAGCGACACTTATTTTCGGAAAATGATTTATTTTATTTAATAAATAGAAAAAAATAGTTTTTAATTATTAAAAATACATAATAAATTATAAAAAATTATTTTAAAGCATAAAAATTAGTTTTTAATTATTTTGAGTATATTTCAAAAATATTTAGTATTTTTGAAATATAAAAGGTATTTATTTATTTAATTATAATATTAAATAAATTATTTAAAAATGGTTTTAATTTTAAAAAATCATGAAAAATCAAATTATGGTGTTAGAAAATGTTTTAAGTTATTTTTGATGACTTTTAATATTTTGTGATGAATTTCATTAATAATTTATTATCAATGGTAATTAATTTATTTAATGAATATATTAGATAAATTATAGAAAAATAGAATTAATGCTTTAAAAATTATATAAAAATGATTTCAAGTGTTATAAAAATATTTTAAGTTATAAACTATAACTTTTGATATTTTGTCATGAAAATATTAATATTTTAATATTAATATCAATTTATCAGTTAATGAATTTAATCGTTTAAAAATCATATAAATGTGATTTTAAAGTATTAAAAATACTTTGATATATTATAAATATATTATAATATTGTGACATGTATTTCATTAATATTTGGTATTAAATAAATATTAATGATTAAGGAATTATGTGGTATTTAATTCATTTAAATACGTTATTAATGATCGAAAAATTGAGATAAATGGTAATAATTATCTGAAAATTATTGCAAGTCTATGAAAATTATCTAAACTAATAAGAAAATTATCTGTGATAATTGTTTAGTGTTTAGCCCGAGTTTAATTGAACTTAAACTCGTGAATTGTCCGACTAGACCATCGGAATGATAGAATTGTGTCGGTTTCAACTCGGACTGCAATAGTTTGACTTGATGCTATGTCTTATGTGTATAATAGACTGATAGGATTATATGTTATATGTTTAGGTTATTCTATGTATATATATAAAAGTATTATACTGTGATGATATTATTCTAATGTTGGAGATCTATATTATTAATATTAGGTCTCAGATGAAGCTTATTATATTGCGTTACTAAGAATCAATTCGCTCGCATAAGTTTCTTTTTACTTAACTCTACTAAGAGTGGTTTCATTCGGTTATGCTTATGGTTAATCATTTCTGATTGCCATGTTGAATTGTACTCTGTACATATTACATGTATAAGTCAGGTATGAAAGGCTGATCACCTTCATTATCCGTTGGTCCAGATATAATTGTTCCTGTTCAATACTTGTTCAGTCAAAATTTTGTTCATGCTAATTCACAAATACATTGTGAAGGATAGCCAGCTTATTATTCAGACTCTTTCAATCATGATATATCTTTAAATTGTTTTAAAACTTGCTGGGTAACTTTCATGCTCACCCTTGCTATATCATGATAAACATTGCAGATAAGGCGAATGCGTTCGGATATAGAAAAAGGATAATGCCAAGTTCAGCTTGGGATAGAATGTGCAGCTAATTTGTAAAAGTAGTTTTGATTAGTATTGTTATGTGTTAGATAGTTTATGAATTGTGTATAAGTTAAGGTTACTCGATTTTGGGGAAAAGTATGTAAGTTTAATATATAAACAATTTATGTTTATATCTTCCGCAAACATTTGTAGAAATAGCGAACCGGATCCGCGGCCCGGATTCGGGGGCGCTACATGAACACCAAATCTTGAGGTATTAAAGTACCGGGATTTGTGGGTGTCACATTATGAGTAGGTCTATCTTACATAGGATCTATAATTGGCAGCTGTAGTTTTTGAATTAAAAATCTGAAGATAGTATTTATACAGGGAGAAGTGTGAGATATACACAGACTCTAAGAGTCTGAAATATATCTTCACATGGAAGGAGTTGAATATGAGGTAGAGAAGGTGATTAGAATTGATAAAAGATTACGACTGTGATATCTTATATCATACAGGGAAAACGTAGACACTCAAAATTTTCTAAAATATATCTTCATAGTGTCTAGGATTCTTTATCCTACCCATGCATTGCGTTGCATGAATATGATAAAGAGGGGCATCTGTAGAGACTCGAAATTTTCTGTATACCTGTCACTAACATTGAAGGAGGGCAGATTCGTCTTTCAGAGATAACCTTGAAAGACAGCTCACATCCAGTCCGGATACTACCGGCAGTTCAGTCTCAACCCCGAAACACACATCGAGAGTAACAGTTCCAACCTCGGAGATAACCCCGAGGCATGCAGTTCCAATACCGGAAATTCCACCAGAGAAGACCGATTAATCTAAGAGATAACCCCGAGGTATCTAGTCTCAGTCCCAACACTGAGAGTAGAAGCTACCAACCTTGGTGATAACCCCAAGGAATGCAGTTCCGGCGATGACCCCGGAAATGCTTGTTTCAAGTATATATAATCAGCTTCAACCTCGACACTCACACCGAGGCACTCAATACCAAATTTGGACCTAACCCCAGGAAGACAGGCATACCTCAGAGATGACACTGAGGACCTTCAACACTTGTAGCAGCCCAATCTCAGAGATAACCCTGAGCAACGTCTGCTTTACCAGCCTAAACCGGCGATAACCCCGGTGACGGGCAAAGTCGTCATCTCGCCACCTTGATGCCATATCACATCGTCTCAACATTTCATACATACATTTCTACATGACAATGTCCCACAAGAATCAAGGAAAACCAATCCCGAGTGACTATTACGTAGGGTAACGTATAGAATTTGGAGCTTAAAGACCGAAGGGCACAGTCCCATTGTCCTGACTTCGTACAACCTCTAATCCCATGCCATTGTGTAACTCTCGACAACGGCGATCCGAAATAGGTCTTACATACCTCAGTCAGATGCCCAGATTGCAATTCTAAAAGTTCGAGCAGACATTACAGTGCCTATATACACGTACTTCAAGACGACGCGACCTGTGAAACCCGGGGCAACCCGGGCAACCTCAGGTACACCTGCGGCTGCCCGCAGGTACACCTGCTGCTCCGGCCTCTATAAATAAAGGGCTTAGGGTGGCCATTTATAAGAAAAAAGAGGCGAGGAAGCCCTGCCAAATTTGCTCCATACTTGCAATATATTGAGTGCTTTCTCATTTTAAACACTTGTGAGCTCACATATAGCTACCCTTGTACCGATGAGAGCCGAGTTTCATCCACTTTAAAGATATAGAAGTCTTCTTTGGCAGCCCACTATAAGCATTCTCACACATTTTAAAGTATTTCTCTTCATCTTTGCACACACCCTTCTACACGTTGAGAGTCGTGTTGCATGTGTTTGCCCAGACTTCGGTCCGTGGTTTTATTTCAGTTTGTATATACATATATATATATATATATATATATATATTTATATATGGACTAACTGTGACGCCCCCAAAATTAGGTATACGCCACCCATCTTGGGTCGCCACTTACATGGTACATAAATTCAAATACAACTTAATAATACAACATGCGTGGTACAATACGACAAAACATAAGTCGTGAGTTTGAATACAAATATTGTCTACTAGAGATTATACAAACTCAAAAGGAGTCCTCATTACAATTATTATCACACTATTTCACAGAATAGTGAGGACTACTAATGCTATCATCTGGTCCGTCACTCCGTTCCCCGACTAGTCCCTACTATGATCTAATTTCCTGAAGAGAACAATAAAAGTAAAAGGGTGAGCTCAACTAGCCCAGTAGGAAATATTATGACTAAGATAATGCAGAATATATTATCGTTAGCCTTCAATAGTGTTAAACTGATACAATATAACAACCATCAAGTTTAATCGCATGCAGAACAAGCAATCCATTAAAAGAGTCAAGTAGAGAATAAAATCTACTATCTTTTATGATTTAGAAGGTTTTTCATCACTTTTATCATTTGGGACTCGACAATAAATAATCCACATCATTGAATCACCCCTGGACTACGGCCAAGGATATTCTTTAGTATCACGACCA
The DNA here is from genome assembly GCA_020205605.1 of Panax ginseng. Taxonomy (NCBI): domain Eukaryota; kingdom Viridiplantae; phylum Streptophyta; class Magnoliopsida; order Apiales; family Araliaceae; genus Panax; species Panax ginseng. Next base: position 54,682,574 of record CM035138.1, on the reverse strand, counting down.
CAATTATCTATGCACTCTGTGCCAAGAATATTTGTGTATTCATTAATGGTCATGATCATGACAACAACTGTCCATCAATGCACTACGGGCCAATGAGGACTTTTACCACATCATTTGTAACATTACGGTCATGATTACACCGAATAATCCCTGGTCATAATCATACCAAGTCCATCTATGCATTATAGGCCACAGATGACTTTCAAAAAAATATAAACATGAGGATGATGACAATGATATAAGAATTTAATAAAACAAGTTCAAGAATTATTTTATCCAGGATCTAATAACATCCAAATTGTCAACATGATACTGTTTTGTAGAGTAAAATTCAAGAATGCTCAGAAGAATATTTCCATGAAAAGATACTGGATGAAGTGTAAATATCAAGGATATTCCACTAATTTCATGGAGTATAGAAGTCAAAACTTTAACCAACTAAGGATAATAAGGAATGGAATAACAAAAGAAATCACCAGGCATGGGAAGACATCACAGACAGGTTATTCCAATAGAATAATAAATAACGGAATCCAGTCCCGCGTAGAAACGCATGCATGGATATTCAACAATGTAATAATAAAGACGTAAATCAAGTCCAGGCGTAGAAACGCGCATACGTGATATTCCAATGTAATAATAAAGACGGAATCAGTCCAAATAGAACGATAGAGATGAGGATATTCCAACAGAATAATAAAGACGGAATCGGTTCTTGCATAGAACGCATGCATGTGATATTCCAATGTAATAATAAAGACGGAATCAGTCCAAAGATAGAACGCACGCATGTGATATTCCAACAATGTAATAATAAAGACGGAATCAGTCCCATAGAACGCATGCATGTGATGTTCCAAATGTAATGATAAAGAATGGAATAATGTAAGAATTTCACCAAGTATAAGGTAGCTCGCAGATCAAAAGTTATTCCAACAGAATAATAAGAATGGAATAATGTAAGAATTTCACCAAGTATAGGGTAGCCAGCAGATCTGAGTTATTCCAATGTATAATAATAAGAATGGAATATGTAAATTCTCTTCATAGATAAGAAAGAAATAATATTCCCTACCTTGGAAAAACTGGATATTGGAATAGTGAGGTAGCAGATTTCTCTTCTTCTTTCTCTCTATAATTTCTCTCTATAATAATCGCTCTAAAGTTTTTGTGAATTGGTGAGAAATGAAGGAAGAATGAGCTTCTATTTATAGGAAAATATAGTTTCGATAATTGCACGTTTTGGGGCTCAAAAAATTACAGTACAATACCTCCAACTTTTGTTTCATTTTTATTTTAGTCCTGCAAGTATTATCAATCTTGCACCAACTCCCCTATTAGTAAATAATGTGATTCAATAGTTCAATCATGTGAATCAATAGTATAATCATGTGAAAAATACGAATTACAGTATAGTACCTCCATCTATACCTCAATTTTTAACTTAGTCATGCAAGTATTATCAATCTTGCACCAACTCCCCTAATAGTAAATAATGTGATTCAATAGTACATATATGTGAACAAATAGTTATATAAGCATGTGAATTAGTAGCAATTAATTGCTCATTTATCCGATAAATGAGCAATTAATTATCATCGGAATAAATGTCAATTTCACAAACACAAACAATTCCAACATAATGAAACTATTTTTATCAAAAATATAAATTTTGAAATTTCAAAGTTTGACTTTTTCCGAAAAAGTCAACTGTTGACTTTTTGACCAAATAGTTAATCCGGAAAATTTTGTGTTTATAGACTATTTTACTAATTTCAATTGCTCGACTCAAATATCACGTCAGGCGTCTCCAAATTCAACTCCTAACAACATTCATCATTAATATTATAACTCACAATATTTATCAACCGTGTCGTTCCCAAAAAAAGAGGGGCTTTCAATAAGGATTTCTCCCTATTGGCGCTATAATTAGGTGACCAAACCCTCTCGATGTAACTTCTAGACATTATAAATATTGCAGTTTATAATATGAATAACTTTGTTATTCAAGTATTGATTTAAAAAAATATTTTATGCAGATGATCTTGTGATAATAATTGAATCAATAATATGATAGATATGATGCAAAGAATTATCGTAGCAATAATTGAGTATAACCTGAGTGACTTCTCACGTAAGCATCAATAATCAATATACGTGTGCTACTATGAAACCACGTAGACATCGCATTTTTTAACAACGGGTGTTTCATTAGTTAACGGTAAAACTTTCGCTGTTATTTTCATAAAGTATTTTTGTCGTTTTCTCAATCCGACAATAATTCCGTTGTGGGGGTCCACCAATGATTGTTCCGTTGTACGAATATTCCCTGACCTATCGAATATTATATAACAACTTGCGTACTTTGCAAAATTTGTAAATATTACCCACAACTATAACATTATATCAAATCCACACCATAATATTCAAAAATATATTTTGAGAAAATTTAATCTTTATTCAAAAAGTTGGGGTCTTACAACCTCCCATTCTTATGAAATTTTGTCCTCGAAATTAGGGTGTGTACCTGGTATGTCGAAGAGGTGATGATACCTTGATTTCATTTCAAATTCTAATTCCCAAGTCATTTCCTCAACATCGTGGTTTCTCCACAAAACTTTGACTTGAGGTATAACCTTGGAGCGTAGAATATGTTCCTTCTTATCCAAGATTTTAACAGGAACCTCTTTATACGTTAAATCTTCCTCTATTTCGTCCAGTTCTACCTCAATTTTTACCTTAGTCATGCAAGTATTATCAATCTTGCACCAACTCCCCTAATAGTAAATAATGTGATTTAATAGTACACATATGTGAACAAATAGTTATATAACCATGTGAATTAGTAGCAATTAATTGCTCATTTATCCGATAAATTACCCGATTTATCAATATAACCCCTGGACATCAATTATCATCGGAATAAATGTTGATTTTCACAAACACAAACAATTCCAACATAATGAAACTATTTTTATCAAAAATATAAATTTTGAAATTTCAAAGTTTGACTTTTTCCGAAAAAGTCAACTGTTGACTTTTTGACCAAATAGTGAATCCCGAAATTTTTTTTGTTTATAGACTATTTTTTCTAATTTCGTCGTTCTGGACTCAAATATCACGTCTGCGTCTCCAAATTCAACTCGAACAACATTCATCATTAATATTATAACTCACAATATTTACCAACGTGTCGCTCCCAAGAAAGAGGGGCTTTCAATAAGGATTTCTCCCTATGGCGCACAATTAGGTGACCAAACCTCTCCTTGATGTAACTTCTAGACATTGTAAATATTTCAGGTTTATAATATGAATAACTTTTGTAATCAAGTATTGATTTAAAAAAAACATTTTATGCTGAGATGATCTTTGTGATAATAATTGAATCAATAATATGATAGATATGATGCAAAGAATTATTTGTAGCAATAATTGAGTATAACTGAGTGACTTCTCACGTAAGCATCAATAATCAATACCGTGTGCTACTATGCAACAACGCGTATTACTGTACTTTTAACACCGGGTGTTTCAACAGTTAACTGTAAAACTTCCGTCGTTATTTTCATAAAGTATTTTTGTCATTTTCTCAATCCGACAATAATTCCGTTGTGGGGTCCACCAATGATTGTGCCGTTGTATGAATATTCCCTGTTAAAATGAATATTCCCCGACCAATCGAATATTTTATAATAACTTGCGTACTTTGCAAAATTTGTAAATATTACCCACAACTATAACATTATATCAAATCCACACCATAATATTCAAAAATTTATTTTGAGAAAATTTAATCTTTATTCAAAAAGTTGGGGTCTTACACTAACATTATAGAGTTATGCCTCGATTGAGCCTAGACTTCGGTCTGGAGTGTTTACTTGCTTTTGTATATATATATATATATATATATATATATATACTTATGTATATTAACTGTTGTCGGACTTTGTTCGATGAGCCTGAATTTTATATTGAGAGCGTTTACTTGCTTTTATATATATATATATATATATATATATATATATATATATATATATATATATATATATATATATTAACCCACCTGGAGTTACTTCGTGGTGGTTGATCGCTTTCTTCGCTTTCTTTACGTTTTCGTCACACTCGGAGTTTCCTCCGTGGTGGTTGATGGCTTTTACAAACTTTATTTACATTTTTCGATCCCCCATGGAGGTGCTTCGTGGTGGGTGATCATGTCTGCATTTATATACATTTCTGACTTTTTTATATATATATATATATATATATATATATATATATATATATATATATGCTTACTTCTTTCATATAAATTGCGGTATCATGTGCGCCTAGGAATCATGTGATCACAGATTTAGCCTATTAGATCTAGATTCGGTTCTCGTGATGAACATTTTCAGCTGTAAACAGCTTGTAAATTTATCTGAGGTGTCTGAATTTCCTCAGATGGTTTTTATACCCACAAGGAAATCGGCATTATTTTGTACATTATTTTCTTATAAATGCTTCGCATCTCGAAAAAATAAAATCAATCAAGCTGAACACTTAATAAAATGGAAGTGTAAAAGGTCTCAATTAGTATTGAGCACAAGGGTTTGAAAAACCTCTTCTATAAAGCATCATTGCCATATCGTGCGAAAAATTGAATTTTTACATAAATTCAAACCATGTGTATATAGGTGCGAACGAGGCCTCACACCACTTTCAAATAAACAGCACGTTGATCCACACACACATTTAGATAATAGTTTTTTGAAAAGAGGCGGTCACCGTGGTAACACAGATGTCGGGGGGTGCCTAACACCTTCCCTCCGCATAATCAAGTCCCCGGACCTTAATGAACCTTGGTTTCACCGACCCGTTTGGCAGTGTCACATCACTGGGTCAATGTGAAAACCTTTTCTCGGTTGTTTTGGTACAACCATTTAAAAACCAACTGGCGACTCTTAACAGTCCATCGTCGACATTATACATGTCGAACCTTTTTCACTTGTTTTTTCAAACAAATGTCACTTAACATGAGAACACCAAAGAACAAGTAATGGAAAGGGACAACTAAAAATCCCGATGTCGACATAGACTTTGAACCTTGTTCCACCACGTTAACTTTATATTCCATAAAGGTCCTTCCTATTTTCTTCTCAGAAGCACGGTTGTCCTTTTCTATCATTAATGTTATGATTAAGTCTTCAAGTTTCATCTCTTTGCGTTTATGCTTGAGATAATTTTTAAAATCTTTCCATATAGGTGGTAGGTTTTCAATAATAGCAGCAACTTGGAAAGATTCACGTAAGGACATACCTTCTGCATGTATTTCATGCAGGATTACTTGTAATTCTTAGACTCAGTTGATGATTGTCTTGGAATCCACCATATTGTAGTCCGAAAACCTGCCAACTACGAACTTCTTCGTGCCAGCATCTTCTATTTTATATTGTTTATCCAAGAAATCCCATAATTCTCTTACTGTTTTGAGAAAACTATATACATTGTATAATGTGTTGTCCAATCCATTAAGGATATAATTTCGGCACAAAAATATGCTTGTTTCCATGCATCTATTGTGCCAACAACCTACCTGTCTATTTCATCTTCTTTGAGCACAGGGGGGGTCTTCGTGAAGCAACATTGCCAAGTTCATAGTAGTATGATAAAACAACATCTTTTGTTGTCATCTTTTAAACTCTGTTCCATTGAACTTTTATAGTTTTTCACCATGGTTCACATGAGCATTTGGTATAGAAAGTGTAGAAGAATAACCAATTATAGTACCAGAATTTGTATCCATATTTCTTGCAAATATATATATATATATATATATATATATATATATATATATATATTAACTTATCTCAAATAAACCAAAACTGTAGAAAAAGATTTGTCAAGGCTAGTACTTGGTACTAAGTCCTTAAGACAATTATGCCCTCTTAGGATACAATGACACCGTATACTTTAGTTGTACGACCCCAACTTTTTATGAATAAAGATTTAATTTTCTCTAAATGTTATTTTGAATAATAAGGTGTGGATTTGATATAATGCTATAGTTATAGGTGATATGTGCAAATTTGCAAAGTAAACAAGTTGTCATAAAATATTCGTTTGGTTAGGGAATATTATTTATATCAGGGAATATTCGTATGGCGTCACAATTATTGGTGGACCCCAAAATGAAATTACTGTCGGATTTAGAAAGCGACATAAATAACCTTTTTATAAAAATAACGACAAAACTTTACCGTTAACTATTGAAATACACAGTAATAAATGTAACGCCCCGAAATCTAGTCTATCTTCACACCCAGATTCCGTATGTCACGGTTCCATCTTCTTCCAAACATACATCATTATATAGCTAAATATAACAACATACATTTTCAAACTCCCAGGTTCTAATACCTTATAACCTCGTTCATTACAAATAATGATAATTACATTATTCTTTACATCTTACAAGAGTGACTTTCATCCGCCACCAAGGATATATAATAGTTAATTAAACTATTCTTGATTACAAGTCTTGGTTTTATCTTCATGCTCATTCATATACTGAATGACACTTCTTATGGATACCAATCAACTTGATCTTTACGGAATCCTTAATTTCTTCTACTCATATGCTGATTTTTTTTTCATTTAAAGCAAGTGTGAGCATTCAATTGCTCAGCAAGTCATAGCAGTTAAATAAACAACGTCAAGAATTTAAACATTCTTTTAAAACTTCAATAACTGAACAAAGGTTATGAAGCAACTTGAATAATAGGAATAGACTCTGATTCCTATCATTTTAAAACATTAGTCACATTCACTTTGAAATACTTTCATTCTTCTACCTTTTTTATACACATTATGTTCGGCTAGAATCATTAGCACAGACTTAACAATAACGGTTCATGGATAAACATACCATTCTCATATTAAACAATTCAATGACAGAACAGTTCATTTCATAGAAACACCGAAGTATTCAAATTGTGGCACAAGGCCTCATACATTCTACCACTTTGTACAAATATCACACATTTGCACATAGATAAAACTTCTCAAGTTCAACATCTGAGAAAGTTTAAGAAACTAACATCCATTTAAAATATGAATGAAGTTAGGAAACTTGCCTTACGCATAGCTATATCTTACAGTTTACGCTTAACTGCTCATTCAAATTCCTTTCTTCTTTAATCTTAATCCGTTGGACAAATTTTGCTCACGGGCTAGCTTTTCCTCTTCCTTTTCCTCTTCATCTGAATTCTCTCCCTCTCTCAAGTGTTGGTGATTTTCAAAATCGCCAACAAATGAGCTAAGGCTCTCCTTAGATAGAAAACCAAGGCTAGGGGTATTTTAGTCATTTGGCAAATCATTTTACTATTCACATCTCCTTATTATTCACGAAGCTTCTCTTGGAAGCTTCGTGGTTCTGTCTTTCGGGATTCGTTCGACAGTTTGAAAAACTGCGATTCTCGAAATCCAAATATTTTTGGATATTTCGTCTTTCTTTTACAGATTAACTTTTTTGCATTCTTCGGAACTTTGAAAAAATCAAAAACACTTTTTGATGATAAGCGTTTTCCTTCACATTTTCCCCTAACGTAGTTAAACGAATGAAAAGTACATAACAATACTTTTCGTCATTTTTATTTTGTCCGCTTTCTGCACGTTTTTCGAGAAAAACTTTTATCGGTTAACTTAGCTTTTCACGATATATTATCGTCAAATCTTTCAACGGAATGTCATTTTGACAAACCGAACTCTCGGAAAGGCTTAGGTTATTCAAACCCTAACCCTTAGGGTTTCGTCGGGTGAATAGTTCTTATTTCGTCTTTTGTTGGGTAAAATCTATATAAGCAAAACACGCAAGTATACGTGGTCAACAAGTAATATATTAATGAATAAAGTATCGTTCCCACTTGAGTCAAATTAGCAAGAAATTTAACTTCATAATTATCAATTTCCTATTAATCCTAATTTATTAAACTATTCAATTCAATGGTTTAAAATTATAGAAACATAATTAATAAGTAAATAAACTATCACAAAACAATCACAAATATCAAAATCCGAAATTTGAAACAATTGATGGAGAATTAGACTTATGATTTCACCCTAAGCTTCACCCTGATTGTACACCTTTATTCCAATTCAATTCACTATCCCAGTTTATTAATCAAGAACACGAATGTAGTACTAGCCACCTCTCAATGCACTAATACCGTATTAACTTAAATCCACAATTTAGATAGAAACAAGTTAAACACCTTAATCAACCAACTCATTATATCTCTATGTGAACTGAAATTAAAGAAGGTTTAAGATTAAGTTCTCTATCCGATTACATGCGATGTCAATCATATCTCTACCTTAACATTAATCAAGAATCTGTTATTCACAAAATTCATGAACACATGCTATATTAACTAAGTCTAGATTCGAATATCCTCTCTCGATTTCATACAAATCCACAAAGAACTGTTGATCAGACAATTCATAAATTCAAGCTCAAATTAATATAGATAAACTGGAAATACTTTATTGAACTAGAAATCAAAGCTACAAAATCATTGTTTCACATAAGGATCCATCATAAGCCTAAAAAGCGAATTAGTTCATAACGAATGAAATAAAAACTGAATACTTTAAAGGAAACATTCTTTCAATTACAAATATAGAACTAAGATGAAGAATAATGCAAAACCATCCTTCACGTAGCCTTAATCTACAATCGTTACGAAAATCTCTTCAAAATACTCCTCCAAAGCTTGCTATCAAATTCTGGAATTAATCTTCGTAATATGCCTTGTGTCTTCTCGATTGGATGTTTTTAGCACAATATATATATCCCATAGTGTTCCAGCCAAAAACCCTTGTCAAAGAGAGTCCATACGCCACACCAAGTCTCCAATTCATGTCCCAGCCGAGTTCCAATTAAGCCAGGAGACTCCAGATTTTGGCACCCCCGCCCCGGCAGGCTAGTACACTGTCAACTGAGTTTTCTTATTTCATGTATTTTTCCAAACTTGCTCCAAAAGACCTCCTTTCTTCACCATTAATCACACCAACCACCTTGCACATAAATGAACACAAAACAAATAAAAATGCACATGAAAACAAGACAGTAGCAACAATTAAGCGTGAAATGGACAACGATTCGTGGATATGATAATAGTATTAATAATAGTAATAATAATAGCAACAATAATAACAATAACAATAATAATAACAATAACAATAACAATAATAATAATAATAACAACAATAATTATAATAATTACAATTATAATTATAATTCGAAAGAAGCCACATCAGATATGTAACGTGTAAAATTATAATATAAAATATCGCGTCAGATCTGCCACGTGTGCCACGTTAGGCGCCACATGTGACACGTCATCAGGTCAACGTACATTTGGCACCTGAGGGTTCAAAGTTCAAATTTTTAAATAGAAAGGGACTCAGTTTGCGTGATAATAATAATAATAATAATAATAATAATAATAATAATAATAATAATAATAATAATAATAATAATAATAATATGAAACCCCAGATTTTATGAATAAAGAATTAATTTTCTCGAAATAATTTTTTTTATAATATGGTGTAAATTTGAGATAATGTTATAGTTGTGGGTAATATTTATAAATTTTGCAAAGTATGCAAGTTGTCATATTATATTCGATTTGTTGGGGAATATTCATTTTAAACAGGAATTATTCGTACGACGACACAATCATTGGTGGACCCCACAACGGAATTATTGTCGGATTGAGAAAACGACAAAAATATTTTATTAAAAATAACGGCGGAAGTTTTACCATTGATACTGTTGAACTACTCGGTAGTAAAAGTACAGTAATACACGTTGTTGCATAGTAACACACGGTATTGATTATTGATATTTATGTGAGAAGTCACTCAGTTTTGTTCAATTATTGCTACAATAGTTGCTGCATAGTATCTCACATTATTTGATTCAATTATTGTTGATTTAGAAGTTTTGTTTTATTCGTATTATTAACGTAATAAAATAGAAACATCTTTTATATAAAATGTAATACTTTATTAAAGTTATTCTATAAATAGAATATATTATATTCTATTATGCATAGTGTTTTGCATAGTAAAATCTTTTTATATAAAACAAAATACTTTATTAAAGTTATTCTATAAATAGAATATATTATATTTTATTATGCATAGTGTTTTCATAGTGCCCAAGATAGTGTTTGCATAGTAAAAATCTTTTATATAAATAGAATATATTATATTTTATTTAAAAGATTTTTCTTTAAATATGGACCGTCAGATTAAAGTAAATCAATCTGGACCATTCATGGATTAGTTACTATGCATTCCATTTTCCTATAAATAGAAGCTCATTCCTTCATTATTTTCTTATGAATTCACTGAACTCTAGAGAGAGAAACTATAGAGAGAAACTATAGAGAGAGACTATAGAGAGATAGAAGAAAAGTTTTCTGCTACTTCACTACTCTTATATCAAGTATTATTTTACGGTAAGGGATATTATTCTTTTTATATTCATGAAGAGAACTGTAGTTATTCCATTTCTTATTATTTTGTTTGAATAACCTGTATACGTGGAATACCCTATACTTGGTGACATTCTTCTATTATTCTGTCGGAATATCCCGTCTGTGCTATACGCCGGACCTGGTTCCATTTTTATTATTCCGTCTTTATTATTTTGTCGAAATATCATACGTGCTATATAAATCGGACTGGTTCCATCATTTATTATTCCGCATTTATTATTCTTTGGAACATCCCGCTTGTGTGAATTTCACCGACCGGTTCCGTTATTATTATTCTGTTGGAATAACCTGTCTATGCGAAGTACAACATGCATGGTGATTTCTTTTGTTATTCCATTCAGTATTATACTCACTTGATTAAAAGTTTAACTTCTATATTCCATGAAATTAGTGGAATATCCTTGATATTTTGCGCTTCATCCAAAGATTCATGGAAATATTAAATACGAGCATTCTTGAATTTTACTCTACAAAGCAAAGATCATGTTGACAATTTGGACGTTATTGGTTCCTGGACAAATTAATTCTTGAACTTGTTTAATTGAATTCTTATATCATTGTCATCATCCTCATGTTTATATTTATTGAAAGTCATATGTGGCCTGTAGTGCATAGATGTACTTGGTATGATTATGACCAGGGATTATTCGGTATAATCATGACCGTAATGTTACAAATGATGTGAAAATTAAAAGTCCTCATTGGCCCGTAGTGCATTGATGGACAGTTTTTGGTATGATTATGACTATGGATTCTCTTCGGCCAAGGGTGCAAAGATGAATTGTTTTATGGCATGATCAGGACCGTTGATGAAAACACGATTATCTTTGGCTCGTAGTGCATGGATAATTCGTGGTCGTGATACTAAATAATATCCTTGGCCTGTAGTGCAGGGATGATTTAATGATGTGGATTATTTATTGAGCCGACTCTCAGCGATAAAAGTGATGAAAAACCTTTTTAATCATAAAAGATAGTAGATTTTATTTTCTACTTGACTCTTTTAATGGATTGCTTGTTCCGCTGCAGTTAAACTTGATGTCCATTGTATTTTATCAGTTTAACATTGTTGGAGGCTAATGATAATTTATTTTGTATTATCTTAGTCATAATATTTCTTGCTGGGCTAGTTGAGCTCACCCTTTCTTTCACTGTTCTCTTCAGGAAATGAGAATATAGCTGGGACGAGTCGGGGAACGGAATGATGGTCCAGAGGATAGTATTAGTAGTCCTCACTATTTTGTGAAATAGTGTGATAATAATTGTAATGATGACTCCTTTTGAGTTTGTATAATCTCTAGTAGACAATAATTGTATTCAAACTCACAGTTTATATTTTGTCGTATTGTACACGACAGTTGTATTAGTAAGTTGTATTTGAATTCTGTACCATGTATCTGGCGACCCAAGATGGGTGATGTATACCTAATTTTGGGGCGCCACGGTTAGTATCAAAGCTTAGGATATAATCCAGCAATATATGAGATAAGAACTAGGAGGGAGGCGGAAATTCCTTCGCTAGTATGACCTACCTAAGTTTATTTGGTATTTAATTGGTCGGTCAAAGTATAGGGATAATATGTGATATGTTAATTAACCCTTGTTTTGTGGCAGTGTTTGAAAATGGCATCCGAGAATGTTGAGATTATCAATGGAGCACAGGAGACCGTTGAGTCTCCACAGATCAATAATCAGGATAATGTGCAACCAGAGGACAATACTCCTCATGAAAATAATAACACCGATGAAATGGTGAATGATGGGATGGTCAGAGGCTTTATGTAATTCATGCAACAACATGCGAAGGCAGCTCCTATCCAAAATGCTGGTAGAAATACTGATAACTCTCGGACGGTCACCGCTAAGCAGTTTAAGGAGCAATTCATGCAACAACGGGCGAAGGCAGCTCCTGTCCATAATGCAGGTGGAAACAATGGTATCCCACGGTTGGTCACCGCTAAGTAGTTCAAGGAGCTGGGACCACCGAAGTTTTTGGGAAAGCCAGAACCAATTAAGGCGGAGACATGGATAAAGCAGATTACCAAGATATTTGATGTCTTGGAATGCTCGAGGAGCAAAAGGTTCCATTCGCCACCTTTATGTTTGCGTGAAGAAGGAGATCATTGGTGGGAATCAGAAAGCGTACCTGCATGGACGACTCAAGATGTCTTGGGAGAAGTTCCAAGAATTATTCAATGACAAGTACTTTTCTGAAAGTATTCGTCACATGAAGGTGGTAGAATTTATTAAGCTGGAGCAAAACAATATGACCATGTCGCAGTACGAGGCTAAGTTTGCGGAGTTATTCCGGTTTGCATCCCATTTGGTTGATAATGAGGAGCGAATGACGCGAATGTTTTTGCGAGGTTTGAAACCCGATATACGTCAATACCTCATTTCTCACAAACTTTGTTTATATTCAGATGTTGTGAATAGGGCTCAGTTATTGGAGCACGATAATGAGTCAGCACAACCAAAAGGCAACGACCAACAACACGATAATAATCATACCGGTGGCAACGGTCATCAGAATAACGATAACCATCATGGGGGATATTATCATGCCAAGAATGGTTACCATTTCGGTGGTAATCATGGCCAAGATAATAAGAATGGACATTTTAAGAAGAGAAGCTTTAACAATGACGTGAAGACATTGGCACCAGCACCCGTTTCAAAGGAAGAAGAACGCCCATTGGTTGTATGTTTCAAATGCGGACAAGAGGGACACATCCGTCCAAACTGTACGCAACAATCCAAAGCGTGTTTTAATTGCAGAAGAGAAGGTCACCTAGCTCGATTTTGTCGTATGGTGAAGTCAAGTCCAACCGGGATAGTGATGCCAAAGGATGTCCCAGACAAGCCAAAGCCTATAGTTTAAGAGAGAGCATTTTTTTTTCTCGTGACGAGGAACCTGAATAAAATTATCACGGGTAAGTTAATCATAAGCTCTTACGAAGTCTATACCGTGTTAGATACCGGTTCTACTCACTCTTTTATTTCACCTAGTTGTGTTCAATGTTTGTACTTAAATCCAGAGAAGTTAAACTTTGATTTATCTATTGAAACTCCATTGGGAGAAACCTTCATTACCTCCACTATTTCTAAATCTTGTTTGATTCAAATCGACACTTTCACATTACCTGTCGATCTTATCTCTTTGAAAATACTTGCCTTTGATGTGGTTTTTTTTTAAATGATTGGTTAACTACTCATTATGTTTTTCGTAAGGTTGTTAGCTTTCATATTCCTAACCAACCTATTATGCGAATTCAAGCAACCAAACCACTAAATTCAATCATTGTCATATCAAACCATAAGTAAAGAGCCCCGATCCTTTTGTTGATGACTTCCTTGTGTGGAATGCACCGAAGCCAAACTTTCGGTAGGCGACATAGTGAATGATGATGACAAGTTGATAGGTATCATTGTGAGGTGCTATCTAGGTTAAGGGATAGAAGTCATAGTTGGTATCAATGTGACGTACTATCCAAGTCTTGGATGAGAGTAACAGTTTTGAATGATATTTTTATTGTTAATAAATTTCCTGACGTATTCTTGAAGACTTCTTAGCCTACCCCTAGAGCGTGAAATTGAATTTTGTATTGACCCCAGTACAAAATCCATTCCTAAAACCCTAAAATATTTCTTCAACTAAAACGAACGTATAACGTGCCAAAGACGTTGACTCGAGCTGTTGAAGATTACGATCGTACTATTCAATACCATTGTGGGAAAGCAGACGTGGTAGCTGACGTGTTGAGTAGAAGATCGTATGCGATTACAAATGTGATTATACGAACCCACGTGAAGATAACGAATATACGAGTAGAATCGACTTTAATCGATAAAGTTAAAGTCGTTCAAGCTACACACCCGGAGCTGATGAATGTGAAGAAAAAGGTTTAAGATGGTGTTATTCTAGAAGTAAGAATCGACGAAGAGAGAAAATCTCAACCCTAGATTTAATTGGCCCATTTGAAATCCTCGATAGAGTAGGAACTATGGCTTATAGACTCGTTTTACCGCCAAGTATGTCGCGTGTTCATAACGTTTTTAACGTATCGATGTTACGTAAATATGTGGACGACCCGAACTATATTATTAATTTAGAACCGGACGAAATAGCAGAAGATTTAACGTATGAGAAGATACGTGTTAACATCTTGGATAAGAAGGATCATATTTGACGCTCAAAGGTTATACCTCAAGAGTTAGAATTTAAAGTGAAGTCAGGGTATCCTCACCTGTTCGGCATACTAGGTACGTACGTAAATTTTGAGGGCGAAATTCCATAAGGAGGGGAGATTGTGAAACCCCAGATTTTATGAATAAATAATTAATTTTCTCGAAATAATTTTTTTTATATTATGGTGTGAATTTGAGATAATGTTATAGTTGTGGGTAATATTTATAAATTTTGCAAAGTATGCAAGTTGTCATATTATGTTCGATTGGTCAAGGAATATTCGTTTTAAAACAGGAAATATTCGTACGACGGCACAATCATTGGTGGACCCCACAACGGAATTATTGTCGGATTGAGAAAACGACAAAAATATTTTATTAAAAATAACGGCGGAAGTTTTGGTTGATCTTGTTGAACTACTCAATTAGTAAAAGTAAAAGAATACACGCGTTGTTGCATAGTAGTACACACGGTATTGATTATTGATATTTATGTGAGAAGTCACTCAGTTTTGTTCAATTATTACTACAATAGTTACTGCATAGTATCTCACATTATTTGATTCAATTATTGTTGATTTAGAAGTTTTGTTTTATTCGTATTATTAACGTAATAAAATAGAAACATCTTTTTTATATAAAACTGAATACTTTATTAAAGTTATTCTATAAATAGAATATATTATATTCTATTATGCATATTGTTTTGCATAGTAAAATCTTTTATATAAAGCGAATACTTTATTAAAGTTATTCTATAAATAGAATATATTATATTTTATTATGCATAGTGTTTGCATAGTTCAAGATAGTGTTTGCATAGTAAAAATCTTTTTATATAAATAGAATATATTATATTTTATTTAAAAGATTTTTCTTTAAATATGGACCGTCAGATTAAAGTAAATCAATCTGGACCGTTCATGGATTAGTTACTATGCATTCCATTTTCCTATAAATAGAAGCTCATTCCTTCATTATTTTCTTACGAATTCACTGAACTCTAGAGAGAGAAACTATAGAGAGAAACTATAGAGAGAGATTATAGAGATATAGAAGAAAAGTTTTTTGCTACTTCACTACTCTTATATCAAGTATTATTTTACGGTAAGGGATATTATTCTTTTATATTCATGAAGAGAACTGTAGTTATTCCATTTCTTATTATTTTGTTGGAATAACCTGTATACGCGGAATACCCTATACTTGGTGACATTCTTCTATTATTATGTCAGAATATCCTGTCTGTGCTATACGCCGGACCTGGTTCCATTTTTATTATTTCGTCTTTATTATTCTCATCGGAATATCACATCGTGCTATCTCACAGGACCGGTTCCATCATTTATTATTCATTGGAACATCCTGTCGATGTGAAATTTCACGACTGGTTCGATTATTATTATTCTGTTAGAATAACCTGTCTATGCGAAGTACAACATGCATGGTGATTTCTTTTGTTATTCCATTCAGTATTATACTCACTTGATTAAAATTTTAACTTCTATATTCCATGAAATTAGTGGAATATCCTTGATATTTGCGCTTCATCCAGTATTCGTGGAAATATTCTTCTGAGCATTCTTGAATTTTACTCTATAAAGCAGTATCATGTTGACAATTTGGACGTTATTGGTTCCTGGACAAATTAATTCTTGAACTTGTTTAATTGAATTCTTATATCATTGTCATCATCCTCATGTTTATATTTATTGAAAGTCATATGTGGCCTACAGTGCATAGATGGACTTGGTATGATTATGACTAGGGATTATTCGGTATAATCATGACCGTAATGTTACAAATGATGTGAAAATTAAAAGTCCTCATTGGCCCGTAGTGCATTGATGGACAGTTTTTGGTATGATTATTACTATGGATTCTCTTTGGCCAAGGGTGCAAAGATGAATTGTTCTATGGCATGATCAGGACCGTTGATGAAAACACGATTATCTTTGGCCCGAAGTGCATGGATAATTCGTGGTCGTGATACTAAATAATATCCTTGGCCTGTAGTGCAGGGATGATTTAATGATGTAGATTATTTATTGAGCCGAGTCTCAGCGATAAAAGTGATGAAAAACCTTTTTAATCATAAAAGATAGTAGATTTTATTTTCTACTTGACTCTTTTAATGGATTGCTTGTTCCGCTGCAGTTAAACTTGATGTCTATTGTATTTTATCAGTTTAACATTGTTGGAGGCTAATGATAATTTATTTTGCATTATCTTAGTCATAATATTTCTTCTTTGGGCTAGTTGAGCTCACCTTTTCTTTCTTTATTCTCTTGAAATGAGAATATAATTTGGGACGATTGGGAAGCAGATTGATGGGTCGAGAGGATAGTATTAGTAGTCCTCACTATTTTGTGAAATAGTGTGATAATAATTGTAATGAGGACTCCTTTTAAGTTTGTATAATCTCTAGTAGACAATAATTGTATTCAAACTCACAGTTTATGTTTTGTCGTATTGTACACGACAGTTGTATTAGTAAGTTGTATTTGAATTCTGTACCATGTATCTGGCGACCCAAGATGGGTGAAGTATACCTAATTTTAGGGGCGTCACAACTACTACCACCACCACAACCACTACTACTACTACTACTACCACCACCACCACCACCACCACCACCACCACCACCACCACCACCACCACCACCACTACCACCACCCCCACCACCACCACCACTACTACGACCACTACTACCACTACCACTACTACTACCACTACTACCACTACTACTACTACTACGACTACTACCACAACTACTACTACTACTACTACTACCACCACCACCACCACCACCACCACCACCACCACCACCACCACCACCACCACCACCACCACTACCACTACCACTACTACTACTACTACTACCACCACCACCACCACCACCACCACCACCACTACCACCACTACTACTACTACTACTAATAGTATATCTAAATATTCATATAAATATTTATAAAAAATATTCATATCTTAATTTTATAATTTTAGATGAAATATTTATAAATTTATAAATAAATATTTGTTTATAAATTTTAAAGATAAATTTATATGAATATTTAGAGATAAATTTATAAATATTTATATGAATATTTGGTTATAAATATATATATATATATATATATATATATTAAAATATATATATTTATAAATATTTATATGACGTAGTATTTTATATTGTAATTTGACATGCATTAGCTGCTGACGTGGCGTCTGTTAAATTTATCCCAAAAAACTACCTCTAATCAGATTCGAACTTGCAACCTCTTAATTGGAACATTAGTCATATGACCACCCGAGCACCACGAACCTAACTGTTAGTAATTTGCAAGGATTAATATTTATATCAAAACATGAGATTGAATGTATATATTTGTTATTCAAAACTGAGACCTATTATACATTTAATTAACGGGGGACTCTTATTTTATGTTATGTGAGCAGGTTTTTTTTATAAAAAAAATAGAACATATTTTAAGTTAAAAATAAAAAACATAATTACCCTTGTATATAAAGAGACTAAATAAATAAGATTTTAATGCATAAAATATGATACTGTATCTTAAATTCATACCATAAATACAAGACTAAATACTCTATAATTTAGTAAATACAGAAATAATATATCCTTAAAATTCATAAAATTTGCAAAGAAGATTCTTTTTGTGAAATAGAGTGAGTAATATTTATGATTATAATGTCTAATTTAAATTAATTTCCATAGTTTTAAATTTTACAATTTTGAAATCTATTTCAAAAAGTCAAAATGAAACTCATTCAGTGAAATGAACAAAATATTATCTATTAAGAATATATATTTCAGTAATGGTCGACTTTGGTCGACTTTGCATTTAACCTGTATATAGATGGTAATAAAATTTATCTAATACACAAAAAATATAATATAAGAAGCAAAAATGTCACAGCTAGGTTTGGAACCTAAGACCTATGGTTTATTGGGTCACTAAGCTACCACTGAGCCATTCTAATTTATTATTTAACTAAACTACCGCCATAACTTGTAACGGTAGACAGTGTAGCACATGAGCAAATGAGGGGCAAATGAGTAATTTCTCATGTCGTTACAGTCTGTAGCGGCATGGGAAAATCCACTTCAATCAGTGTCATCCAATGTTGCGATCAACGGTATAGATTATGATTGTTGAAATAGTACCCGTGACAACCGATTGCCAAGAATTGGGGCCTATATATATATAGCCGTGTATATTCCATTTGTGCACAGTCTATCAAAACTGCGTCGTTTTGGCATATTTATTTTTGATTTCTGATTTGGGAGACTAAAGTAATCTAATCTACTAAAGTAAGTGTAATTACTAAAGTAAGTTTAATTACTGTCACTACAACTTGTAGCGGTAAGACTTTTATTTTTTCAATCTCAACCATTAATTATATTGATCAATGATGGAAAATGATGGAGATGATGGTTGCTGGAATAGTACTCCTAACAACCGGTTGCCACGAATTGGAACTCATATATATATATTAATAACTTATATTCATTAATTAATAAGTCACACACACACACACACATATATATATATATATATATATATATATATATATATATATATATATATATATATATATATATATATATATATATATAGGTATTAGCTTGTTACAAATTTTATACTTTCAAAATTTACTTGCGATAACAGGAGGCAATAACAATGGATAATATAATTTTATTATTAAAATGTGTTAGGTTGAATTAATTTAGAATTAATTAACTATACTTTAAAATTTCTTATTTTTTTCTTATTCTATTTATAATTGTAATTAGAGCATTCATTTTAAAATTAAAATTTATAATTTCAAAAATGATGAAAAGTTATTTGAATTATAATTTAGATTATTGATTATTGTATTTATTAAAAATAAATAAATTAACATTCATTCAGTAATACTATTAGGACTGAGCAAAAAAACGGGTATAATCGAATTACCGAACCGAACCGAAATAATCTAACCGATTTTTTTTTAAAATTCAGTTATATCCGAAATTATATACAATTTTTGATTAATTTATATGGATTTCACTTTTGGGTTATTCAGTTTATATTAGACACTAATGCACAGTACACACATCAGTACATCACTTAAAATAATAATATGACTAATTTCTAATACTAATGCATAATGACTCAATAGTTAACACTCACTACATAGCGCATTACTAGCCCTAGCCCCCCAGACTCTGAAGAGTGAAGTCAAAAGTCTCGATCTGAATATCTGAATACTCTCATCCCAAACTGAGAAGGCCAGAATCCAGATCTCGAACTCGAAATCGGAAGTCGGAACCTTGCTTCTTCTCTGAATCTCTTTTCTCTGGTGAGTCCTTCTCCTGTTCTTAATTTCTTCTCGTCTTCTCTTCTTTGTCATAACTTCTTGAATCCGGATCTCGAACTCGTAATCGAGATGTTTTGGTTTTGCGTTATTTGGTGGATTGGGAGGTTTTGAGATCTGGGTATTTGTTAATTTGATGAATATTTCAATCTTTTTTTGTTGTTTCTGAAGTGTTTTCAAGGAATGTATTAGTTTCAATTGTCGTGCAGGAGTTTTGAGTGTCTCATGGTGACTGGTGTGACTCTTTGATGCTAAAATTTTGAGCTTTTATTGTGAATTCTGTTTACAGAATCTAATATTATACGCATCGAGTATTAAAAGGAGGGGGAAAGTGTTCAGATAGCTCTGAAATTAACCAGCTCCAGTGGTCATCTGCAAATCCTGATTGGATTGCTATTGCATTTTCAAATAAGATATAGCTGCTAAAAGTTTAAGTATGATGAATTTCTCTTATTAGATTATACATGTTCAGTGTCAGTTGATTAACTTGATTTAAAACTTGATTATACTTGTGCTCATTTGTGGTACATTAACTTAATAGTCCTTAATTGGTAACTTATAACATATATGGAATCTATAAATTAGAAAATGCTAATATTTTTCCCCATGTGAATTGCATTTTCCTTCATTATATATATGTTGCTTCTCCTTGCAAGAGTATTTTTTAAGCTATTGTGTATAGATTAGGAATTCACCAATAGAGGAAGTATTGTTTTGCGGGAATTTTATGCTTATAACTGAGGGAATCAAAAATTCCTTGTGTGGAAGGTGTAAATAGTATTCAATAGGGTAAGGTTTGTTAAGGTGCCAATGAGAATTATAGACTTCACATAATTTTTTCATTTTTATCTTTTGTACAAGGGTTGATAATAATTTGCTTTGACTACTCATCTCACAGTGTAATACTTATTATAGATATGGTAAATTGTATAATTGCGGAACTTGGTTAAAACCACAAGTAACAAAACCATCTAGAATACACATATCATGAACCGTCATTGTCAAATTGAAGAACGAAAAAACATGAAGGGGAGAATCATAAGTTGGATTATCATGGATCTTTGATTCGTTCAAATTTAAATTTGCCTTGTAAATCCAACACCCCCATTTGGCCTCTGCCTGGTATTATGCAAAGATCACTACAATTTCAGGAACCTTGTCCTTCATCCATGGTCAGCCATGTTATTTTTAATTTTTTTCTTCTAGTTTTTATGGGTTTTGTGGTTCTTTTGTTGTAATTAAAGATGAAATTGTGTGATATTGTTGTAGGTGAATGTTCCATCAGGCACTTCGTCATCATCTCTAATGAATTTTTGGATAGAGCCCCCTTCAAACCAAAGCTATCGTGGCAACAA
The DNA here is from genome assembly GCA_020205605.1 of Panax ginseng. Classification (NCBI taxonomy): domain Eukaryota; kingdom Viridiplantae; phylum Streptophyta; class Magnoliopsida; order Apiales; family Araliaceae; genus Panax; species Panax ginseng. The sequence goes on along the minus strand of CM035138.1, from coordinate 54,661,099 downwards.
TTACACACCTTTGTGGCCTGAGAAAGTGAGGGTAACCTTCCCTTGCTCTCATTCTCTTGTTTAATTACTGCTATACTTGCATAAATTGGATATTTTCCCACTTTGAATTGACTAGAAATACTTGTATCTGTTAAGAACAGATATCTGGCCCTTGGGTTTACTTTGTTAGCATACATGGATTTGTTATATAATATCATCACATTTGGAATTGTAGATTTAGTTTTACTTTATCAAATGGAGACGTTTAAAAGTCTGAAATTTCATTTTCTAGTTATGTATGATAGATAACTCGTAATTTGTTCTCTCTTGAATGATAATGTTGTGTTTGGTAGCATGAATCTACACTTAGAAAAATGAACTGGAAATTCATCAGCAATTCCATTCTCGTCCTTTGTTTGAAGAATTGAGCTCTAGTTTTTGATTCTTATGCATGGATGACATGCTTCTGGATGCAGTATATAGAATTGCTGAAGCTAGAGTTGTAAAATGATGGATACATTTCAGTTTTCTTAAATATAACAAAATTAAATTTGTTTTACTATGGTGAATTTGTTATGATGTTGTACAGATGGTTGGCATGAAGAGGTCATATCCCTTCATAAGTTGCTAGAGTGAATTTCAGATAAAGTGTTCATTTATCTTTGCTTTTGTGTTTTAAAGGTTTGATGTTCTACTTAATCTTCTCATCCGACTCTATGAAGTAGACATTACATAGTTTGATGTATCATAGGGTAAAAGAATCTCAAACAGCAGGTTTCACATTCTCAATACTGCTATTTTTTTCTAAATGATCAATTTGAACAGGATGTCTATCTCCATAAAAAGGAGAGTTTGGATTTTGTTTACAATTTGACTCTCTTTCTAATGTGATGTTTGATGCATGATCCCTACATTTTGTGGAATATGAAACTCTGATAATTGCACTTTCATATTTGTAGAATTATCATAATGAACGGCTTTCTTTTATAGTTGATGGATATTAATGAGAGCCCAGTATATGTTCTTCTAAATCCTTCAATCAACCATCAACCACGCACAGAAGGATCTCCCTATTACTATCTTTGAAAGTGGTATACAACTTCTATTTTTATCTGATATTTTGTTCTGTATAATACCTCTGTGAGTTGTGTTTTATAATCGCCCAATTTTGTGATAACCATGTGAATATATATAACTTCAATTGATATATGGTCAGCTGGTTGTGTTTTGGCTGAGCTTTTTCTAGTCCAAGTAGGCAGTTATTATCTTTTGTTGGTTTTCTCTATTCTGATTCACATCACATCACTCGAATAATTTTACAGCCATTGTTTCCTAGAGAAAACGTTGTGGATCAGCTGGTAGAAATTATCAAGGTGTGACAATCAGACTATAAACAGTTTAGATTGTGTTTCAAGTTAGAGTTTCTTACATTTCATCTTCCAGGTTCTTAGCACACCAACTCGAGAAGAAATTCGATGTATGAATCCAAATTATACTGATTTTAGGTTTCCCCAAAACAAGGCACATCCATGGCACAAGGTATGCTTTTTACTCTTCTGCTCCTGCTACATCATATCCCAAAAGTTGATTGCCATAAACTTGAAATTATCGATTCTCACCACTTATAAGATGTATGTAATTAGTGTTGATGGTGCTCAAAGTATGACATTCTCTTTGTTGCCTCGTAACATTTTTTATAAAACTGGCAAGTAACAAATCAATTGGCATTACTTATTAAAAAGTAAAAACTAACATTCTAAATTAAAAAAAACAACTGGACTTACCGATTTTTTGCAAGTAAGAATTAAAATTGAACATGCAAGGTCCTAAATGGGCTCTATCTTGTAGTCGAGAGACTCAAGACTATATTCTAATTTCTCCATTTTTAAGTTTATACTCCTTAAATTTTTGTGGACATCATAAGTTATTCAATTTATTCAACCCCACATATGGTGATCCGCTAAACTGTCCATTTATTTACAATTTTTAGTTTTTTTTCCGGTATATTCAGATATAGTTGGTATTCTTACATATTCTTGGTTTTAGGTTTTCCACAAATGAATGCCTCCGAAGCAATTGATCTTGCTTCACTACTGCCGCTAATACTCACCAAGTCTTCGTTGTAGTGTTGTGAGTTTCATTCGGCTTTTCTTTGTTACGGATAGATATCTGTTATGCTATTATTTAGGAATTAGGAGTAACAAGTTTTCATTCATTGGCTTAAGTGCAAATTAATAGTTTTTATTGTTGAGTAGTTGGTCCATTTCTTATTATCTTATTGGTGGTCTTTATTTTGTGTTGATGACTGTAGAGCCACAAGGATTTCCTTTATTTGCCTTTTGATTGAGGTAAGCTTATGTCTATTGCTTTTCTGTTTTAGATTTGATTCTTCCTTGCAGTTAGAAGCATGTTCATATCCTTTCTTTGATGAGCTACGAGAGCCCAATGCTCGCTTACCAAATAGTCGTCCATTACCACTGCTTTTCAACTTTAAACAAGAGGTGTGTCTATCTTATTTAGACATATACCTTATAATGTTTAGATTATTGGCATATGGTCGTGAAAAGGCTTTACTGTAATAAATTTATTGGTATTCTAGATGATTAATATTTTTGTTACCAACCATTGTTGGTCAAAGTTATGAGATTTTTCTAATTACGGTTGTCGAGAGCATCTCTAGATCTTATTAATAGCTTTCTACTAGAAACACGTGAAACGCACCAAATGGGTCAACAATTTTTGCATCCAACGAGGGACATAAAAACATCCTCGAGGAGTTCAATTTCATTGACAAGTTCAACAAGAAGGATAAAATATCACCTCCCTTTGAGGGCTGCTGAGCAAAGACCATCTTAGCTTCACAGACTACGGTATGGACTACAATATGGTGTACATTAATACGATGTACATTAGTATCATAGAAAACTCTATTGTCTTTGTGTATTGATTTTGGCACTAAGTGCCTCTGGTGACCTATTTGTTTCATTTTCCTAACTTTGCTATTATTTTTAAATATGTGCAGGAAGACTACTTCTATGACCTGCCTTACAATACTGGGTATCAAATTTTCGTGTTACGTTTACGAAAGACAGGGGACAAAATTATGAAGTGTACTCTCTATATTTGTAGATACTTCATTGAAGAACTATGGTAGCTTTAGATGGTTAATTGTAAAGATAATAATGAATATGTAGTGGATGATTTTATTAAGTTAATAATATTTTAGTTTTTTGTATTTTTGTCATTATTTGCTATGGGGGCATTGACTCAGCTAGGTACACAAAAAGAATGTCAAATTTTGATTTGGCAATAATATAATTCGTTACCAAAGCATTGAACAAGTTTTAATATAATAACAATTTTTTAGACATTTAGCAACAAATTTTCATTGCTAATGGCATTAAAAATATAATATTTGGCAACGAAAAATTAACCTAATAACAACGGAGAGGATATTATTGCTAATACTAACATAAAAGGCAATATTTTTTATCGTTGCAAATCATATCAACTTTCGTTGCACATATAAAGAAACGGCAACATATAATGTCGTTGTTAATCAACGACTTTCGTTGCTATTGAAAAATAACCAGAAACAAACATTTTCATTGCTGATTCAGCATAATGACATTGCCAAATAATATAATCAGCAACGGAAATCGTTACTAAAAAGTTTATATTCCGCAACGAAAGCAAGCTTAGGCAACAATTTTTATAATTTATTGCAACAAAAAATGTCGTTGCAAAATGGTGTCAATTGCAACGAAAATGCATGGTCGTTGTAAAAAAAAGAGTTAATTTCGTTGCCAATTAGCAGGCTTTTGCAACGAAATGGGGTTTTTAGCAACAAAATTTTAATTATTCTGCAACAATACATTTTGTTGCTAAAGGATCGATGTCTCTGAACGAAAGCCAAGTTTCGTTGCAAAATGTATTACTTTTGGCAACGAAAAAATAATGTTCGTTGCGAAACAATTAGCAACGCTCATTGCTTAACGAAAGATGCAACGAGAATAAAGTCGTTGCCAAAACCCATTTGCAACGAAATTTGGCACCTTTAGCAACGAAAATTGGTTGTTGCTGAAGCCCCATTTTTTTGTAGTGTTTCTTCTTACAATCCGTCAAAGAGAGGTGCTAGATATATAAGTTAACTACTAAACACAGGTGGTAGCACTCAAAAATGTTGAGTTTACAGTCTGTAGTGGATGTTTTAGCCAAAATAGTTTCGGCTTTAGAAAGAAAAATAAATTATTTTTGGCCAGGGGCAATTTCCTCAATTTTCTGACATTCAAAATTTCAAGAAAAATTTGGGATGATAATATGAGAAATTTTCTAACATTTTCAAGTGGAATCACTGAAAAAGTAATTGTAGATTTCCATATGGACTGTTTTGGCAAAGTAGGCAAAAGTCGATTTTTCGAAAAACTAATTGCCCCAGATTTTGCAAAGGCAGTTTTGACAACTTAAATAATGAAATAAATTCTGGATTTTTGGGAGGTGAAAATATATGATATAAAGTAGCTCTTGTTCAAAAATGAGTTCATTCCGACTTAAATTGACCAAGTTATGGTCATTTCAATTTTTAGGATTTTCTGACGAAAACGGCTATAATCGGAGTTCTATAACTCCGATGGCCACGAAATTTAAACTGGAGGTTCACGTTAACACGTGTATGATTATGCCAATAGATGGGAATTTCTGGAGTTGAGCATGATAGTGTTAATTTCTTAAGCTACGAACTAAAAATGATTTTTAAAAAAAATACTAAAGGGAGTTGAAAAATTATAAAAAAATTCTTTTTGTGTATGAAATATATGTATATATTTTGGCAAAAGGATAGAAAAATAATAAGTTGATTTGGTATTTTCGTGAACAGAATTAATGAATCCAGCTTGCCGGATTGAAAATCTGTTGAATCCAATTTACTGGATTGAAAATTAATTAATCCAGGCTTACTGAATTGGATGTCAGTTGAATCTAGCCTTGCTGGATTGGCCATCTGGTTGCTGGATTTAAAATCCAGTTTGCTAGATTGCAATCTGGGTTGCTGGATTGGTATGTTTGGATAATCCAGATTGCTGGATTAGTATTTGACTTATTAGATTTTAAAGAATAACTTATAATATTGGGACATGTATTTCATTAATATTTAAAATTTATTAAATATTAATGATAATGGAATTATGTGGTATTTAAATTATTTAAAAATGATATTAATGATTGAAAAATCACTATAAATGATAATAATTATTTGAAAATTATTATGAGCTTCCAAAAAATGTTATTACTGATAATTAAATTATCTAAAATAATATTGAAGTAGTTAAGTAGAGTTTTATTTACAATAAACTCGATAATTATCGGATAAGGCAATCGGGACGTCGAAATAGTACCGAACTCAAATCAGATTGGAATAGTTTGGCTTGATATCGGGTCTTATATGTTTTAGTTACTATTAGAGATATGTGATAAGTGTTTAAGTTTTATAATGACTATAGTTAACAGTAGTGTGTGCGATGATATTATTCTAATTAAGAGATCAATATAACCAATCATAGGTCTTTCAGATGAAGCTAAATAGATTACTTAACAGTAATCGGCGGTACATGCAAGTTCTCCAACTATACTTTTAATTAAGCAAGTTCTCTAACTCAAATTTGAGTTATTTTTTTCAAGCACAATAGTGGATAATTATTGTTAATTATACCACATCTATGATTTATTGATTTGCACATTGTGCATGTTGTATATGTTCATCAAGTATGAAAGGTTGATCACCTTCATTACCATTTGGTTCAGTTATAGTTGTTCATGTTCATGTTCATTGTTGGCCATTCATTGTTGTTGACTCGGTCATTCAATTATGAAAATTGATTCTAATTCTTTCATAATTATTATATTGTTGAAAGTTTTTCAACTAGCTTATTATTCTTTTCAATCATGATATATCTTCAATTGTATCTTAAACTTGATGGGCAAACTTGTTGCTCACCCTTGCTATATCAATATAAACATTTCAGATTAAGACGAATACTTCGGACACAGGGAAAGACAAAGACAAGTTACATGAATGGATTATTGTATAATTAAAGTTGTAAATAGTATTGAAGACAAATAACATTGTAAGTCCTGTAGTATATGAATATGTGTATTAAGTTAAGGTTATCAACCTTGGGGATTATGTGTAAAAGTTATTGTATAAATAATTTATATTTATATCTTCTACAATAGTTATAGAAATGATGTACCAGATTTGTGGTGATTAGTACTCGGATTTGGGGAAATTACACATTTTTCCCTCCCAAAGATATACAACTCAGTATAAGATGTCTTACAAAAAAAATTTAGTTTGACAAAACAGTTTATGCTTGATAAACAATAATTCAATAACACATGAATAAATATTTCATTTCTTAGTTATGTTGAAGCTATAGCAATAACTTCACAATAATTGGTAACAAATTTGGTTCAATGTAATATATGAAAAAGTAATCAAGTTTAAAATCTTGTTTGAATTAAAAGTAGGGTTCAAGAACTTGCTCAATAAGAGGTAAAGGTTAGAGAACTGGCATAAGGTAATTAGATAGGTTAGAAGTACTTGCATGTGTGAAGATCGTCTAATTAACGCTACTCAAAGTGTTTAAGATACCTAATATGTTCAAACATATATATTTAACACATTAGTATTGATAATAATACTTAACTACATAAAGTATTCATGTTCGGTCTAAGTTCGACAAGATTTCGGTGTCCTAAAACTTTACCGAATATTTACTAAGCTAATATCACTATTAAACCTTAATTATAAACCTTATTATAATTTTAGATAATTTATTTATCATTTATAAAAAAATTTGAAGCTTATAATAATTTTTAGGTATTTTATTATCCATTAAAATGATTTTTAAATCATTATTACTAATTTACATAATTAATATTCATTCGTAATATTATTTAAAACCTTGTTAATATTTTTAAATAATTTATCACCATTTAATATGATTTTTAAATCATTTATATCATTTTAAAAATTTACAATTATTTATAAATGATTTATCTAATAAAGTTATTAAATATTTAAATAAATAAAATATTTATTGAATTTATAACAAAATATTAAAAGTTAATTATTATAACTTAAAATGATTTTTAAAACTTTTTTTTTATAATTATTTACTAATTATTTCTAATATAATTAATTTATTTAATTTTTATTAATTGTTCATCGCTAAAGGTCTTTAGCGACAGAAAGTGTGGCTAAAGATGTTCTTCATTCCTGATGAACAGCTTGATCAAGGCTTAGGGGTCACTTTGACGTTGATATAATTCTCTACTAGTTATGATTTTGGGTTTGCAAGTGTATATGTATTCTAGTACTCATGTAGGACTACAACAACATACAAAATTCTAACCCTAACTATAACACAAACAAAAATTATAAGGGTTCAAAGTCAATGTCAGAGATGTTCTTGGGTTTCTAGGTAACCTAGAACAATAGTCATGGTCGGTCAACGCTATTGAGGCTCATATAACTTTCAATCCGTGTAATAGATATGTGTTTTGATTGATGTAGTTTGTAGTCTATATACCAATGTATAAATATGATACACTAGTTTAGACTAAGTAAGACTCTAAGGTGAAGATTTAGACTGGTCAAACTACATCCAAAGGTTGTTCTTGGTGTTCATCATGATTCTGGGTTTTCCAGAAAATATAGTCATGATCAGTCAACGACATTTGACCATTAATTCTAGTAAACCTATGAATAAATTATGAATTTGATTGTCATAAGTATGTAATATATATGTTAGGGTATCATTATATAACATTTAGACAGTCTAACAACAATCAAAGAGCATATAAGAAGCTAATCAAAGTACCCTGCTCAACTTGTTCTTGAGGTTTCTAGGTAACCCAGAAACCAGAACTTCGTGGTTGAGCAATGATCTTTGACCACTTATATCTTGCATTATATGAATCTAATGGACTCGATTCCAATTCTAGCTTACAAACCTCATGTAATACTACAACTAAAATACAATTAACAGACCTAGATATTAACAACCAAGGATCTACAGGCTCTGACATTCGTCTGTCAGAACTATTTTTCTAGAATTTCCAAATTGCTTAAAACATCATTTTGATGCATCTAGATGTTATGAAAGCATGATCTACTAACTAGGGTTAGTTCTACCTAATTATGGTTAGGGTTTAGGGTTAGTGTTTACTAATCTGGGGTTAGGGTTTCCTAATTTAGATATTAGGATTCCTAACTTAGGGTTTGCACAAATCCAAACAAGCACGACAAAGTGTTTTGTCTGTTTAAGAACGACATAGAAACTTATCAAAAAACATATACCGAAAAGTCCATTTTTGAAACAAAATTTTTAAGCAAAACGTGTCAAGCACGTCAACTTTCGGACAAAAAAATTATTTGACCTAATTTCTACAGTAGAGTATAAAATACTAAAATACACATTCAGAATGGATAGATTTTATTTAATAACGTAAAATTTACATAATCGAGTCTTATTAGGGTTTTTGGGGTTTCACACCCGTTTCGTAAAATGTAGTCCAAGATGTATCCTTTCGGGTTTGGAAAATGGTGTTCACTTGGAATGGTATCCTTCTGGGTCATTTTTAGGCCTCAAAAATCCTGAAAAACCTTCAAAAGAGGAAGAAAACTAGGGAAAACAATAAACCGTGGCGTTGAGCGACAGAGGACCAGAGGATATAATCAAAATCATTTTCTTGATAAATTAACCCTACAATCCATTGGCATTAACTCCAATGAAGGCATCGGCTTAACCCCGATGATGCAGTCCACTAGCATTAACACTAGTGAAGGCGTTGGCTTAACCCCGATGATGTAGAGTCCACTCGCATTCACCCTAGCGAAGGCCTCGGCTTAACCCCGATGATGTAGAATCCACATGAATTCACCCTAGTGAAGGTGTCGACTTAACCCCACTGATGTGAAATCCACTGGCATTAACCCCGGTAAATGCGTCGGCTTAACCCCGATGATGCAGAGTCCACTGGTATTGACCCCAGTTAAGACATCGGCTTAACCCCGAAGATGTTGAATCCACTGGCATTAACCCTAGTGAAGGCGTCAACTTAACCCCGATAATGTGCATTCCACTAGCATTAACCCAGTGAAGATGTGACGCCCTCAAATCCGGGTTACCTGATCCCCGAGTTTGGTGTTCATGATCCACAATATAATAACATATAACTACCCATTCATATAGAAATAGTAATACATAAGTCATTAACAGAGATTATTAATATATTAGTTCCAGGTTCTCTAACCTTAACATTACAGACATACCCTTTAGATATACCAAAAGGGTTTACAATACTACATAATAATAATAATGTTCATTATACTACTCCAACATTTTTCCTTTGCCTTTGTTCTTCTTCTATCCGCTGGCCTCTTCGTTCCTAACTGAAATGTATTATTTAGCAAGGGTGAGCAACAAGTTTGCCCCGCAAGTTAAGACATACAATAAATGTATAGGAATAAATAAAAAGTCTTTTCGCATTCTATACAACAATAATCTGAATATGAAAGAGTACAACGTTTTCAAGGTTTTCTACGATATTCAAATGAATAATCAAGAATTAATTCTACGAAATGGCAAAGTGGAATGTTTTCCAGATTTATGCTGAGCGATCCGTTGGATCTTGAACTTCTCTTCTCGGGTATATATTAAAGTTTTACTTTGACATATACGCTGGTGTATCAGATAACCATAAAGATTAAATCATACCCCTCTGCAAGTACTTAGAGCCGGCCAACTCCTTGTACCCTATATTATGCATAATACTTAAGTCACACGCAATGGTCGAATATACGACTAGAAATGTTCCCTTTATATAAAAGGTTGTTCTTCTCAGTCTCAGAATCAAGATTTGATTTAACAACGAAATTCAATGATTTCAATATCTAATCACTTCTATTTTCTTCTCTTCTCAAACCTATCAAAATTTCTTTTTCGATCTAGCCGATACAACTGGCATTGATCTATCAATAATAATTAAATTCTTTTCTCTTCTCTTCTCGAACCTATCAAGTTCTAACAAATGTTTGTTTAGCCAAAATAATTAGCTAAGACATTTTCCAACATAATTCGACAATAAATAGGAATTATCTGTACTGTCAATATTAGCTTCTACATATATGAATATCCGACAACAGTAGTTCTACGAATGTATATTTTCTGAATCAATAATTTAATTTGAATTATTAAACATGCACTAACTGTGAATAATCAACAATAAATTCTTGGACGTGGTATAACTAACAATAATTAACCACTATAATAATTGAATGAATATAACTCAAGGTTGAGCTAGGAAACTTGTCTTCTCCGCTGATTACAGCTACACAATAAACTTATTTGCGTTTGAAAGACCTATAATCACAATATCGGTCTCACAATTAGCACAATAATTTACAACACGCATCACTGTATTCTACAGTCAAACTTCTCCTAGACACATAACCACATCAGTGTTTATAACCTATATAAACACTTATCAAGTCTAACTATTTCGGTCTGGTTGGACTTCGGTATATTCTCGGTGTTTTGGTCACCCTATCAGACAAATAACACAATTATTGTCAATTAAACTTGGTCTCTAAGCTTCAATATTATATTAGATAAGTCAAATATCTTTTATAATATTTTTTGAAAACTTTTAATAATATTTAAACATTTATTATAATTTATAATAATTTTTCAAACATCGGAATCTTTTTTAAATGATTTAATTATCACATAATCTTATCATCATTAATATTTAATAATATAAAAATATTAATGGCATACTTGTCAAAATATTAATGTTATTATTAATAACTTCAAATATTTTTAAATCATCAATATTCTACTTATATGATTTTTAAAATTATTTAAAATCATTTTAAATCATCACAATTAATATTTAAATATTAATGAAATTATTATCAAAATATTAAAAGTCATTTATTATAACTTCAAATATTTTTAAATCATTTTTCTCATTTTAAATGATTTTTAAATTAGTACAACCATTTTTAATTTATTTATTTAATATAATAATTAAATAAATCTAATATCATTAATATTAATTTATTAGTGAGAATTCTCCAAAAATTTTGAAAATTATACTTTATAATTAAAAATATTTTCTAATACTTTATTCTCATTTAAAATGATTTTTAAATCAATAAAATTATTTTTAACTTATTTATTTAATATAATAATTAAATAAATCTAATATCATTAATATTAAATTATTAATGAAAATTCTCTAAAAATATTAAAATTTATATTTATAACTCAAAATATTTGTAAATACATTATTCTTATTTAAAATGATTTTTCATAATATTAAATTATTTTTCTCTAATTTATTTAATATACTAATTAAATAAATTAAATATCATTAATATCCAAATAATTATAAATATTAATGAAAAATATCCCAAATAATTAAAAGTTATTTTTTGAATTTAAAATGATTTTTATACCCATTTTTGTTATTTTTAGAATTTATTTTCTATTTTTAATTAATTTCTAGAAAATTAGAAATTAAAATAAATAGAAACTGTCGCTGATGCCTATAGCGACACTTGTCTGCCGTTTTAGGTGTTCTTGGCCTTAAGAACACTGACAATCACAGTGTACAAGGGGTCATGCTTGACCACCTTTAAATCTTTGATCAAACTTGTTCTGGGAAATATAAGACTTTGATATTGTAGTATTAATGTAACACTACAACATCCAATCATCACTGTGGTCAAAGAACATCACAACAAAGAGATATAAGTCTCTAAAGTAGTTGTCATGCGGTTTCTGGGTTTTCCAGAAACCCAGAGAGTGCAAGTAGGCACTTTCATGCTCGATTAATTTGATGTTCTGATAATTTATTAGGTGTTCTATTGGTTTAAATCTATAGCCCATGTGTCAAAGAACATAACTATAACAACAATTCAGTTCAACAACAACAAACTCACAAGATACGACTAAGTCAAACATTGTCAGAAACTTGGCTCACATGTTTTCTGGGAATTCCAGAAAACAGAAAATGTGATCGAGGATGCTACTTTGACCGATCACTCCATTCGCTCTATTGATTGTTTAAAGGATCTAAAGACATGAATATAAATTCCCTTTTACAGGCTACAACGTGGTTACCATAACATTATCATATCACATAACAACTGTCAGATATAGACTTTAGAAATACTTGTCAGACACTGGTTTAGCCTTTCTAGGTTACCCAGATTTGGCATGGTCATGCCCGGTCAACGAGTTTTGACCGTTAATAACTCACGATCTAGACATCCAATGGTTGTGATACCACTTCCAGATCAAAGACAACATATCAGGCTACACATATAAAGCTTAAAACAACTCAAAAAATAAACACATAAAGATCTAAGACAACTGACATTTGCTTGTCAGAGCATTTCTAGACTCAAGAACAGTTTTTGAAAAACTTTATTTAAAGGCATTTTGATGCTATGGATCCATGATGGATCAACATAGATCATCTAAAAACATCATATAACATCAAATTAAACACTTAAACACAAAAATTTTCTTAGAAACTTGGATCAAAAATCAAATTAGGTTTATACCTTCTAGCTTCAAATCATTGATCTTAATCTTCCTAACTGATCTTGGTTGATCAAGGGACTGTTTTTAGGACGGAATAGTTTGTATAATTCGGAGGGTTAGAGAGAACAAGAGTTGGTGAGAGCTAGGTTGAAAAATAAGTTAAGTTTAGTAACTTTCTCTTTCCCAAATATATATATATATATATATATATATATATATATATGATGATATGTTGTTATGGCTGATACAAGGAACTGATTTGCTGGATTTTTTAGTCATGCAAAGTCAAATAAGTAGGTCACCAACTAAAGTTGCTCGCAATTTCTACAAGTCACCAATTAAAGAAATGGAAAAGGGCATTTTGGTCTTTAGTAAAATGATTTTAATGGCATACTAGACAATTGCACAAACCCTTAGGGTTTAACTCTTAGGGATTAACCCTTAGTGTTTAACCTTAAGGTTTTAACCCTTAGGTTTTAAAACTTTAGCTTTCTAGGATTTTCTAATTAGGGTTTTTAAATTAGAAAATTAAAAGTTTAAAACTAAAATTAGGGTTTCCTAATCATATTAATATTTACTAAACACATAAGCTTACTAAGTAGGATTAGGGTTTCCTAATTAGGGTTTCCCGGCTTTCAATAAGGGTTTCTAACTGTACGTTAGGTTTTCTAAATCGGAGATTAGAGTTTCTAATCTCTGATTAGGGTTTATAAATTTTAAACCTTATCCTATCAATCATTGATCAAAATTTCTCTTCAGTACAAACACATACTCATCAATATAATTATTTTAATTATATTTTCTATCGAATCCCTATCCAAAAATTAGGGTTAGGGTTTCTAAAGCTTTTAAGCACAACTCTACTCTAATTTACCAGTCAATACATAAATTGACCACTTCTAGAAACTCGTATCACAGATACTCAGTACAATATTAACAATTAATATTAATATTAAAAAAAATATTCGTAAATATTTGGATTATTCAAAATCCCGGGTTATCACAGGAGAAGTCGGCTTAACCCCGAAGATGTGCAATCCACTGGCATTGACCCCAGTAAAGACGTCGATTTAACACCGATGATGTGTAATCCACTAGTATTGACCCTAGTAAATGCATCGACTTAACTATAATGATGTAGAATCCACTGGCATTGACCACAGTGAAGGCTTCAGCTTGACCCTGACGACGTAATTCATTGGCATTGACCCCAATACAGATCACCTTAACCTTGATGATGTAATCCATTGGCGACAACCCAATAAAGGATTGGCTTGACCCCGATAATGGAATCCGTTGGCGATAACCCAATGAGGGTTCGACTTTACTTTGATGATGTAATTTGTTGGCAACAATCCAACGCATATCGGCTTAACCCTAATGATATAATCTGTTGGCGACAACCCAATGAAGGATCAGCTTGACCCCAATGATATAATTAATTGACAACATTCAAAAACGGATCCGCTGAACCCCGATGATATAATCCATTGGCAACAACCCCGTGAAGGATCATCTTCACCCCGATGATGTAATTGGTTGGCGACAACCCAATGAAGAATCGGATTAACCTCGATGATGTTATTCGTTGGCAACAACCTAACGCGGATCGACTTAACCCCAATTATGTAACCCATTGGCGACAACCCAAAGAAGGATCTAATTAACCCCGATGTTTCAATCCATTGGCAACAACCCAATGAAGGATCAGCTTGACCCCGATGATGTAATCCGTTGGTAAAAATCCAACGCAGATCAGCTAAACCCCGATGATATAATCCATTGGCAATAACCCCATGAAGGATCTGTTAGGTTTGTAATATTCACGAACGCAATGAAATTGCACAAAATAAGCAGAAACATAGAAAAATTAGAGTTTTAAAATTTTACAAACCATATACCCGGATCATCCTTTATGCACAATTATTAATTAAACGAAAAGATAAAGAACAATAATCATACCCTTGACGATTCGAGCTTCCTCAGGTACAAGTTCACCTCAAAATCCTTTCGCGTTCAACTAGAATCCACCGGGTTTGGTTCATTCCTTTGATCAATGTTAGCCATCTAAGTGTTTGGCCTCTAAAGGTGATCCACCAAGGAAGAAGAAAGATTCAAGAAGATTGGTGTTTGGCAAAATCCTAGTTTTTCTATCTCTCATAGAAAAAAGGTGTACTCTCCCAACTTTTGGAATTACGTCTGTTGTGAAAAAGTCAACAACTCTACACACCCATAATAAGACTTTTCTTATTTATAGATGTAGGTAACCCTTCTTAACAATTAAAGAAGTGGATTTTAATTTAATTAATTAAATTCTTTTAATTAATTAGGCTCCTAATCTTATTAGGAATAATTAATTAAAATCTTTTAATTAATTAGTCTACTAATATTATTAGGAATATATGATAGTACTTTTATTAATTAATTTCCAAACTCCTTTAGAAATTTAATAATAATAATAGTAATAATAATAATAAGACTCTCTCTTATTAATTTATATTTAATATTTAAAAATATTAAATAATAAATATTAAGCTATTTAATTTATTCTATCACCATGGATTAAATTAAATATACTTAACTTAAATAATTATTCTTCCTTTTATGGTATGACCCTTTAGGTTCTCCATATTAAACCGGTTGTGAATAAATCAATTAGAACAATTCTAATCTTATTTAAATAAATAAATAAAACTATTAATTTATTTAAATAAATAATATTTATTCTACAATAGGGATAAGCCTCCCTGGCGATCAACGACTTTCCAGATAATATAAATTTCAACATTAATCATAAAAGAACCTTTGAGTAAATAGTTACCGTACAATTCAATCCTTCCACCATACAATGTCCCAATTAAATATAAGACAAGGAATTACTATCAAGACTTATTTTATTTAATTATATGTATTTCGACTCTTAAATGCACAACTCCAAATAATGCAAATTAGAAACTCCTTTCTAATTTCATTCTGCCTTGGTCAAGGACTACTGAGTTGCCATTTATCGAATCACATAGGGCATTTCTTTTCTTTATTCTTTATTGGCTTGTGTGCATACTATGTGACAACCCGAGAATTTGAATATTTATAAAATCTTAAAATATTGAATTAAGGTTAAATAATAAACCTAGATAGAAAATAAGTGAATGGATTTGAGATTTCCGAGAAGGACTTTTTTTGAATTTAAAATTTCTGTGGTGAATTATTCAGGATCAAGAATATATGTGATTAAGTTTTGTGTATATGGTATTATATGTGTACAGTATGTGGTTAAGGGTCAATGATTGACCAGATAACCTAGATAGCGTCTTGCGTTTGGAAGCATTTGAGATTGTGGGATCAGTTAATGAAGTCATTGATGGTGTAGCTATTTGTCATTGTGTGGGGAGTAATCTTGAGTCTTATTTGGAATTGTGCTAGTTACTATTGCTACGATGACACGATCATACTGGTCAATGGCCGATCATGCATGGGTCTATTACGCCATTATTGCTATGGTCGATCACACTGCGTGAAGGCCACTATGGTGCCGATCATTTGGGCGGTGAATGAATTGGTTTTTAAAGAGGACTTAGATGGCAGTAGTTGGAGAGAATTAGAATTGTTTTAAGTTATTTTGGATAGGAAGTGGAGGCAAGCTAGGAGAGTATCTAGAGAAGAGATGGTCTACAAGTAAAAGGAAGAGGGGAATCAAGGGATATACACAACTTTGCAAAAGAACTACATTGGAGATCAAGCTTGGAGGTCTAGAGAAGAAGGAATAACTTCACAAAAATTGCAGGAATTGAATTCAGAGAAGGGTGGTGTTTTATTATTCTTCCTTAATTTTTATTATCTGTAATTGGGATGATGTCTCCTTTTATTTATTCAGTAGTTAATTTATTTATTATGAATTAATTATCTTTTTAGGCGATTGATGGATCTTTGAGTGGAACAATGGTTTATTAGCTTTAATTCTTAGTTTAATAAAATATTCAATGGTTTATCTATATTGATTTGAGCTTGAATTTGTGAATTGCCTGATCAACGATTCTTTGTGGATTTGAATAGATTCGAGATAAGATGTTTAAATCTAGACTTAATTGATATAGCATGTGTTCATGAATTTTGTGAATAGCAGAATTGTGATGAATGTTAAGGTAGAGATACGCTTAACATCGTATGTAATCGTTAGAGAACTTAATGCTACAATCGTGTTCTTGATTAATAAATTGGAATATTGAATTGAACTGAGATAAAAGTGAATTAATCTGAGTAAAGCTTAGAGTGAAATCATGAGCCTAATTCTCTAAGTATTGTTTGAAAATTGAGTTTTATCTTTGTGGGTTATTAGTGATAGTTAGAGTATTAGTTGTTAAGATTTTCTCCTCATTTATTCAAGTTAGTTTAATAAAATTCGGATTAGTTAAAAATTGATAGTTGTAAGCTTGAGTTCTTGCTAATTGTCTCTGTGGGAACGATACTCAACTTATCACTTTATTACTTGTTGACCACGTATACTTGCGTGTTGTGCGTAATTAGATTTTACCCAACAAGTTTTTGGCGCCGTTGCCGGGGACATATTAGCCTAGATCTTAATTTATTACAATATCAGTTAAATTAATTCAGTTTTACTTAAACAATTTTTTTTATTTTGTTTGTTATCTTATTTCAGGTGATTGAAGCAGTTTATGCAAACTCGGTCCAAAAATCCTGACCTGCTTCCTTTTGAGGACGACATCGAGAAAAGATTTCAAAGATTGAGTAAGTGGATTAAGGAAACAAGACAGGAATTTGAGACACACAAAAAAAGAAGAGAAATGGCGGTAGAAGATCACAAAGCACTAAGGGACTTCGCCACACCAAAGGTGACTGAACTGCAGTCAAGCATCACAAGGCCCGCAATAGCTGCAAATACGTTTGAAATTAAGCCGGGAACAATTCAAATGATTTAGAATTCGGTTCAATTTGGGGGGTTGGCGAATGACGATCCAAACGAGCATCTGGTCAGTTTCCTCGAGATATGCGACACTTTTCGGTATAATGGAGTGTCGGATGATGCAGTACGACTTTGCTTGTTCCCATTCACCTTACGGGACAAGGCGAAGAGTTGGCTACACTCCCTACCATCCGGATCTATAACTACGTGGGAAGACCTAGCTCAGAAATTCCTCGCCAAATTTTTCCCACCTGCAAAAACGGCAAAAATGAGGAACGAGATAACAATGTTTGAACAGCAACACGGGGAGTCATTGTATGAGGCATGGGAACGATATAAAGAATTACTTCGAAAATGTCCACATCATGGGTTGCCGAAATGGTTGCAATTGAACACATTTTATAATGGATTGAATGGAAACATCAGAATGAGCATTGATGCAGCTTCAGGTGGAGCATTTATGTCAAAGAGTTATGATGAAGCGTATGAGTTGATAGAGACTATGGCAGCTAACAATTACCAGTGGCCCACGGCGAGAATGAATCAAGCAAAGGTCGTAGGAGTGTTAGAAGTTGATGGAATGACGGCAATACAAGCACAAATTTCAGCACTCTCGAAGAAATTGATTCTATGGCGGGGGTACAATTGCAACAAGCACAACAGATACAACAAGTGGCAAGTATTTGTGAGTTGTGCGCGGGAGAACATTCTACGGACCAATGTGCAATTAATCCAGCCTCTGTGCAATTTGTAAGTAGCTACAATAGAATTCTGCAAAACACTTATCAGAATACGTACAACCAAGGGAATAGAAACCATCCAAATCTATCGTGGAGTAATAACCAGCAACAACAAGCTCCAAGGCCATCTTATCCCCCAAGTCAGACACATCAACAACCAACCCAATACCAAGAAAGGAAATCAGATCTGGAGGAGTTGGTGACAAAGTACATAACCAGCAATGAAGCAGCCATGAAAAATCAAGAATGTCTATGAAAGCACAAGAAATAGCCATGAAATCACAAGAAACTGCAATCAAGAATTTGGAGAATCAAATAGGACAAATTGCACTAGCATTGAATAATAGACCACAAGGAACACTACCCAGTGATACCGAAAGAAACCCGAAAGGTAATCACGAGCAATGTCAAGCTATTATGTTGAGGAGTGGAAGACATCTTGAGGGGCAAGAAACAAAAATAGCGGGTGTAAAGGAAGTTGAGACAGATACGGAAAATGCAGAGATTGAGACGGAACAGGGGGCCGATAAACTAGCAAAAACGAGCATTCCAAAGGAGCGAAACGATTAGCTATCCTCCCCACCATTTCAAAGACGGACATCAAAAAAGAGAAAGTAGACAAACAACCAAGAAAATTTTTGGAAGTTTTAAGAAACTTCAAATCAATATCCCGTTTGCGCGAAGCCCCGGAGCAGATGCCTAGTTATGCCAAATTTCGAAAGGGATTCTATCGAGAAAGAAGAAGAAGGGAAACTATGAGACAGTAGCTTTAACAGAAGAGTGTAGTGCAGTGTTACAGTGAAAATTGCCACCAAAGTTGAAAGACCTGGTAGCTTCACCATTCCATGCATAATTGGGAATACGGCGTTCAACAAATGTCCGTGTGACTTGGGAGCAAGTGTGAATCTTATGCCGATTATCGCCCACTACGAGTTGGGGGTTGCTCGCACTCCAAGCCTACAAACATTTCTTTGCAATTGGCGAGATAGGTCAGTAACATGTCCAAGAGGCATTGTGGAAGACATCCTAGTGAAGGTGGAAAAATTAATATTCCCTGCAGACTTCATCATCTTAGACTATGAGGAAGATAAAAACATCCCAATCATTCCAGGGAGGCCTTTATTGGCTACAGGTATGATGCTCATCGATGTACAAAAAGGGGAACTGACTATGAGGTTTCAAGACCAGGAAATTAAATTCAATGTGTTTAAGGCCATGAAATTCCCGACGGATGGCGAAAAATGTTTTAGAATAGATCTTATTGACCACATAGTTGGCGAAGACATGAACAAGAGCTTGAAGAGCGATCCATTGGTGACAACATTATTAGGAGGTGAAGGACTTGACGATCCGAAAATTGGAGAATATTTGAAAGTATTGGACTCTCTGCCACGAGTAAACAGATTTAAAGCCCCATTCGAAACATTGCACATGGAAGAACGGACAATGACAAGAATGAAATCGTCATTGGAGGAACCACCAATTCTTGAGTTGAAATCACTCCCTAAACACCTCAGGTATGCGTATTTAGGCCAGTCAAATTCTTTACCTGTTATTATTTCATTTGACTAAAGCGAATTACTGGAAGAAAAGTGTGCTGAAAGTGCTTGGGAACATAAATCGACGATAGGATGGACAATAGCGGACATCAAAGGAATCAGTCCATCCTTTTGCATACACAAAATTTTGACGGAGGATGATGCTAAACCGGTTGTGGAACAACAGAGATGGCTCAATCCGATCATGAAAGAAGTAGTCAAGAAGGAAATTCTGAAGTGGTTAGACGCAGGTATCATCTACCTAATTTCAGATAGCAAGTGGGTTAGCCCAGTGCAATGTGTGCCAAAAAAGGGAGGTATGACTGTGGTTCAAAACGAAAACAATGAGCTGATTCCAACAAGAACAGTGACTGGAAGGAGAGTTTGTATGGACTACAGAAAATTGAATAAAGCAACTCACAAGGTTCATTTCCCTTTGCCCTTCATCGATCAAATGCTAGACAGACTGACGGGTCATGCATACTATTGTTTATTGGATGGATACTCAGGGTATAATCAAATTGTCATCGCTCCAGAGGATCAAGAAAAGACAACATTTACGAGTCCGTATGGTACGTTCGCATTCAGGAGAATGTCATTCGGACTGTGTAACACACCTACCACTTTCCAACGGTGCATGATGGCCATCTTCTCAGATATGGTGGAAAAGAATGTGGAAGTCTTCATGGACGATTTCTCTGTCTATGGGGATAATTTTGACGCGTGCTTGGAAAATCTAGTAATGGTCTTACAGAGATGCACTTACACAAATCTGGTACTTAATTGGGAGAAATGCCACTTTATGGTGGAAGAAGGCATAATTTTGGGACACAAAGTCTCGATGCAAGGATTGGAGGTCGATAAAGCCAAGATGGAAAAAATTGAGAAATTGCCTCAGCCAAGTTCAATCAAGGGTATTAGAAGCTTTCTAGGACATGAAGGGTTCTATAGGAGGTTCATTCAGGATTTTTCAAAAATAGCAAAACCATTGTGTAGCCTCCTGGAGAAGGATTCAGTATTCAAGTTCGATGAGGAGTGTAAGTTGGCCTTTGAGTTGTTGAAGAAAAAGCTAACTACAGCCCCCGTTATCGTCGCTCCGGATTGGAGCATGCCGTTTGAATTAATGTGTGATGCAAGTGATTATACAATTGGGGCTGTGTTGGGCCAACGCCGAAACAAGATATTCCATGCTATTTATTATGCAAGTAAAACACTCACAGAGACTCAATTGAACTACATAACAACAGAAAAAGAATTACTTGCAGTGGTGTACGCATTTGATAAATTTCGGGCCTACTTGATAGGAACAAGGGTAATAGTTTATACGGATCATGCGGCCATTCGATATTTAATAGCAAAGAAAGACGCAAAACCAGGTCTTATCCGATGGATCCTCCTCCTACAAGAATTTGACTTAGAGATCAAGGACAGAAAGGGGACAGAGATTCAAGTTGCTGATCATCTGTCAAGGCTGGAAAATTTTGACAAAGAGAAAGAGGATAAGTGTGTCATCAACGAAACCTTCCCAGATGAGCAATTATTCGGGATTCAAACAGAAATACCATGGTATGCAGACTTCGTCAATTATCTCGTCAGTAACATTCTAACTCCTGATCTTACACGACAGCAGAAAAAGAAGTTTATGCACGATGTCAAATGGTATATGTGGGACGAGCCGTACTTGTTCAAACAGTGTACCGACAAGATGATCCGAAGATGTGTGCCTTACAGCGAAGTGAAGAACATCTTGCACGAATGTCACTCATCTGCATATGGCGGGCATTATGGTAGTACAAGAACAGCAGCAAAGGTGCTTTAATCAGGGTTTTATTGGCCAACCTTGTTTAAAGACGCTCACCAATTTGTCAAAACATGTGATCGCTGTCAAAGAGTGGGTAACATATCAAAAAGAAATGAGATGCCATTACAAGTAATATTAGAGGTTGAAATCTTCGACGTATGGGGCATTGACTTCATGGGACCATTCCCCTCGTCTCTCAGCAATCAATATATTTTACTTGCGGTGGACTACGTCTCAAAATGGGTAGAAGCCGCAGCACTACCATCGAACGATGCCAAAGTGGTCCTAAGATTTTTACAGAAAAATATCTTTACAAGGTTTGGAACACCGAGGGCCATAATAAGTGATGAGGGAAGTCATTTTTGCAATAAAGCATTGGCAAAATATGGGGTCAACCACAAAATAGCGACGACTTATCATCCCCAAACCAATGGACAAGCAGAGGTGTCAAACAGGGAGGTCAAGAAAATATTGGAGAAAGTAGTCAACCCAAATCGTAAGGATTGGTCGCTTCGATTAGATGATGCACTTTGGGCATACCGGACCGCATACAAGATTCCAATTGGCATGTCACCTTACCAGTTGTTGTATGGAAAGGCATGTCATCTTCTGGTTAAGTTACAACACAAGGCGTACTGGGCTATTCAAAAACTAAACTTCGATCAAGCAGCAGTGGGGGAAAAGAGATTACTACAACTAAATGAGCTTGACGAATTCAGATTACAAGCTTACGAGAATGCACAATTATATAAGGAAAAGGTGAAAAAATGGCACGATCAGAAAATCAATCACCGAACGTTCATGACAGGGCAAGCTGTGCTGCTGTTCAATTCAAAACTAAGGTTTTTCCCAAGGAAACTTAAATCACGGTGGTCAGGACCATTCACCATAAAAACGGTTTTCCCACATGGTGCCGTGGAGCTGTGTAGTAGAAACCCATTGGAAACCTTCAAGGTCAACGGTCAAAGATTGAAGCATTACTGGGGCGAGGATGCAAATGTGGACACCATCAACATTACCCTCAAAGACACGCAATAAAACATGAGGGACTGTCGGGCTAGCGATATTAAACCAAGCGCTACTTGGGAGGCAACCCAAGTTCTAAACTCCATCTTTTATTTACTTTTAAATTTTTAGTTATAGCTTAGTCAGTAGAATGTATACTTGGAGAGTAACAAAATCTCTATAATTGCAGGAACCCCAAGCAAATATGATCATGATAATAACATTATAGAGTATGAAGAATATAAAGACCCGTATACGATCAAGGCCAGACCGGTCTACGATGCGCTACCTAAGCAGTTTCTCCAGACTAAGCTGGTCTTGTGGTACCACAAACAAAAGTAGATCAGCACAAAGACGACGTAACTCAACCAATGACGAGCTAATATACTACATACCTAGCCGATTGCGGCAGTTTGCTATTGATCAAGCGCTTATAGGATCAAGAACTATTAGACCATCGAGGCGAGCACGACACGATTGTGTGTGCAGGCATTGATCATACTGCATGGAAATTCAGCAACTAAAGAGGCATGATTGAATTGAGTAACTCAAGAATCACAACCCAATCCTAAATCTAACACTAGCCTTGCACAAAGTGATACAAATTGGGACTTCTCTTCAAAGAGGTAAACCCAACTTATAAAAGGTGTGATAATTCTCGTCATCCCTCAAAAAAAAAAAAACTTGTTGTGACATCCAATATTGATTGGTAAAGCTGAGAATTATGAAATCAAGAAGAAGGTGCAGAATTTTGAGTTGTTTGGGTAACAAAGCTTCATCAACAAAACAAGTTTGGGGGAATCACACACTCCGCCCACCACCCGTTTGAGAAAAATATAGAACCAAATTCTTGAGTCAACAAATTGGAAGCAACATGTCGTCGCACAAAAGACAAAGGGCATCAACCTCTTCGACTCGCCCAACATATGACCATACAAAATTTGTGAGCGAGAGGGCCGCAGAGAGATTCCACACATCAATTGGCAAGAAAAATTTGGTGCTAGAAAGAGGATTGAAACCAAATGCGAATTTGGATGGTGATATGGCGTTGCAAATTGTAGAACGCAATTGGTTTCAACTAGTAGAGCAACCACTTCCAGCGGCAATCAACATAGTTAAGGAGTTTTACGTGAATGCAACTGAACATGTCAATCATGTTGTCATGGTTCGGGGAAAACCGGTAGCATTTCATGCTGAATCTATCAATGAATATTTTGGGTTGGAAACGCCACAAGAAGACCGGTATAAAGATGGATTGCCCGAGCTAGATGAGTTGATTGCCCGAGCTAGATGAGTTGATAAACCAGGAACAAAATGGACGATTAAAGCTAGAACGATCAAAAAGATAAGTTTTCCTTACGCAGCACTGAGTCGATATGGAAAGGCATGGCATGCATTCATTTGTGCTAGATTAATGCCCAGAGCCATCTAACTGCGGTTACTAAAGCATGGGCCCAATTATTATATGGAATCGTTCACCACCAGTATCTTGTGAATAATTCAATTGCTTTCTATAATGTTGATGTGGGGGAATGTATTCAAGAATCCATTGACCGAGAACTACGGGGGAGTACCACAGGCTGGCTATTGCACGGGTTTCTAATTACCGATTTATGCCGAAAGGCTGGGGTGCAGTGGCAACCTATTGAACCAATTCAACAACCATTGTCCATAATTGACCTTGCAACTATTCAAAGGTATATAGCTTGGGATGGAACACAGTCCCACCCGCGTGGTGAGGGTTACATCATGATCCGCTAACCATCATCCTCGGCTAGTGAAGAACCGGCTCAAGAAGAACCAGTTTGTGAGGAACCCGCTCGCGAGGAACAAGCACGGGTCCCAAGGAATCAATTCCTGTGGTTGGCTGAGAGGCAAAATATAATGCATCAATACAATGCAAACGCATTCAACACGCTTGCTGAGGCATTTGCTCGTTGTAATCCAAATGCTCAGCCACTCGTTATGCCTACTCCTCCTATCCTGCCAACATATCCTCATTCGGACGATGACGCGCAGTAATGCGGTTTCAAGGAAGTCATCAAATTTTCTATTTTTGAGCATTTACGAACTAATGAGGGCATTCCTTAATTTAAGTTTGGGGGATTTATTTTATTTATATTTACATGATAGTTTATAGTTTTCATTTACATAGTAGTTTTAAATTAGTTTTGATAAAAAAAA
The DNA here is from genome assembly GCA_020205605.1 of Panax ginseng. NCBI lineage: Eukaryota > Viridiplantae > Streptophyta > Magnoliopsida > Apiales > Araliaceae > Panax > Panax ginseng. The sequence continues at coordinate 54,636,314 of CM035138.1, read as the reverse complement.
AAAATTTATTTGCACGAATCCAGTGGATAGTTGGGATATGTTACTGTTTTTTAGGGCCAATGATGAGGTTGGAATTTGGTGAAATTGTGCGATACTTAGTAAGGGAACTTTGAAATAATTTTGTGTTATAAGTTGAATCTTTTTACTGTTTGAAACTATTATAAAAGGATTGCACGAACATACCAACTTGTAGATTGATTGCGTTAAATTGATTCATAATAAAGCTCTAAAAGGCATCACTAGTTTAAATATAAGAATGATAAGAATAAGTAGTGATGACTAGTGTTAGACAAGAACTTAAGTTTGGGGGAATATGTGGGGTATATAAGCTTGTTTATGAAAAAAAAAAAAAAAAAATATCGTGGCTAGTTTTGTTTCGGGCCTTTGTTACTTGAGCAAGTACGCCCGAAGGGGTATCTTAAAACCTAGCGCCCTAAGGTCTTATATGGTCTGGGAGTCGTTGGTCAAAATCTCGCTAAGGGGTATCACTGTTAGCCGAATGGAATGAGACATTGCACAGTCATGGTTAAAAAAAAAAGAAGAAGAATAAAACGGAAAATAAGAGAAAAATGCCCCCCGTGAATGTTAAGTGAGGTATAAATACCCCAAGTTGACCCTTTATGATGGTTTGTGTCTAGCTTTGGTTGGATCAAGCTTATTGCTGGATTTCTTATATTTATTCTGTTTAAGCCTTAGAAGAGGTGTGTTATGTTTTAAATTTGATAGTATGTCAATTTATGTTGTTGGTACACACACACACTATAGTAGTGATATCGGTTTGAGATTCAATGGTGGCTAGAAATTGTGGATTGGTTTCATTTATGAGGTATTGCTAAATTTACATGATTTCTCCGAGGCCTTGTCGTTGATTTGGTATTACTAATTTGATCTTTGGATTCAACATTTTAAGATTATTTGCATTGCATTGCATGACATTGTGTTTGCTTGAGGACAAGCAAAGTTTAAGTTTGGCGGATTTTGATGAGTAGGTTTTTAAACCATGAATTATGTTAAGTTGGTCTGTTTTTGTGTTTGTTTTTATGCATTTTTTATGTTACTGTTGATGGGTTTTTCGTTTAATGTAGGAAAAGCAGAGGCGTCTTGCGTTTGGAAGCATTTAAGATTGTGTGATCAGTTAATGAAGTCTTTGATGGTGTAATATTGTCATTGTAGTGGGAGAATACTGATTCATATTTGGAATTGTGCTTAGCTATCTTCTTGTTACTTCTGATCGCTATTGGTGAAATTTGTCTTCGATGCTTATTTGGGTCTATTACGCCTCATTTTTGCATATGGTATTTGATCACGACTACCATGAAGCCACAATAATACTGATCGCTTTGAGGTGTGAATTGGTTTTAAAGAGGAGTTAGATGGCGAATTGGAGAGAATTAGAATTGTTTTAAGTTGTTTTGGATAGGAAGTGGAGGCAAGCTAGGAGAGTATCTAGAGAAGAGATGGTCTACAAGTAAAAGGAAGAGGGGAATCAAGGGATATACACAACTTTGCAAAAGAACGACATTGGAGATCAAGCTTGGAGGTCTCAGAGAAGAAGGAATAACTTCACGAAAATTGCGGGGAATTGAAATGAGAGAGAAGGGTGGTGTTTTATTATTCTTCCTTAATTTTTATTATCTATAATTGGGATGATGTCTCCTTTTATTTATTCATTAGTTAATATATTTATTATGAATTAATTATCTTTTTAGGCGATTGATGGATCTTTGAGTGGAACAATGGTTTATTAGCTTTAATTCTCAGTTTAATAAAATATTCAATGGTTTATCTATATTGATTTGAGCTTGAATTTGTGAATTGCCTGATCAACGATTCTTTGTGGATTTGAATAGATTCGAGAGAAGATGTTTAAATCTAGACTTAATTGATATAGCATGTGTTCATGAATTTTGTGAATAGCAGAATTGTGATGAATGTTAAGGTAGAGATACGCTTAACATCACATGTAATAGTTAGAGAACTTAATCTTAACCTTCTTTTGATTTAATTTGCATATAGATATTGTGAGTTAATTGATTGAAGTGTTTGGCTTAATTTTATCTTAATTGTGGATTTGAGTTAATTTGGTATTGGTGCACTGAGAGGTGGTTAATGCTACAATCGTGTTCTTGATAGAGTCTAACTCGGATAATAAAGTTGAACAGTAGTGCTGAATAGATAGAGTCTAAAAGACTAAAAGTGCAGTGATAGGAGATCGTAAAACAAAATGATCATAGTATAGAAATGAATCATAATATATACGATGAGATCACCCCGTGATCGGATAAGGTTATAGTATGGAGAAGGGTCAAGCGAATAATTGAAAAGTTTACAGCAAGATTGTTGTGTATCAGTGGTACTACGAATTGGTACAGATTTAGGAAATGATTATGAATACGAGTTGAATGAAATTCGTATTGAGAAAGGAGTTAGTACTAAGTTGAATGATTCTTCGTATGGGAGTTGAATTGTACTTGGTGTAACAACCACTTAGTTGCTTACACTGATAATCATTGAAATGTCAGGGTCGCGCTATTTTCTATATGCATGTTAAGAGGGTGATTCCTTTCTCATGTGTATATCAGATAGATAGGGTATAGGTAGAGAATATCAGGTTAAGTACGAGTTCTTAAAACTCATACTTATGGTACGTTCGTGACTCGCAATTATATAAAATGTTTATGAACCCCTCAGCTAATGGACGCCAAAGGTCTGACTAGGACAAGTTCTTAAACTCATATGCTTGTGGAAAGTTCTTGAACTCATGAGTGTGGTTTGAAGAACTTGGTAAAACTATGTGTAAATAGAATATTGAGGATAATAAGAACAGATAGATTGATTAAACAATTGATCCTTAGTGGAGACATTAGGTTTTCTAAATCTCCTAGCTGTGTTAGATTTCAAAATTTTTGACATCAAGCTAAATACGCACTATTTTGACATGAAGCTAAATAAGCTAAACGATAATGGTTGAGATATCAAAATATATTTTATTTATCGCTTATATACCATGTAACCTGGTGCAGATATGATAAAAAGTTGATGGAGTTATAAATAAAGGAATACTTAGTGTTGAATTTGATAAAAAATTATTGTTCCACTATTGTATGATGTGTTATGACAAAGTCACTCGATGACGGCATCCTCAAACGGGTTGTTAACCCAGTACGACATCATGACGTCATTTTTAAACTATTTTAAAATTTTAATTTACCAACGGCGTTTGGCTACACACATTCGTAATTCGATTGAAGTTGATTATTAATATGAGTCTACGCTATTTGATTCAGCTAGACCAACGTTTATGAAAATTCTAAGCGTTCTTTGAAAAGTTTCCCGAACCAAATTATTTTATTGCGGAATCCAATAAGACTGAGGTAAAATTTTTGTGCCTATGGCAGAGACGAGAAACAGATTCGACCAAAGATACTTAATAGAAAGCACAGGGCATAAAAGCTACTTACCCACTATGTCTGTAAGTTATGATAGTTTGCGGATGAATTTCCATAAAACCTTTGCAAAAATGACAGACAATAGTCTATAAAACCCTCAGCAATACTTGAAAATTTTTACTCTGGTGAGGAATGTATTGGGTAGCATGTGATGATGAGAAGGAATGGTGAATGGTGAATGGTGTATGGTGTAGGGTGTAAGGTAAATTTCAAGAACGAAATTTTTAGAAGAAGGGGTGAATGTGACAACCCGAGAATTTGAATATTTATAAAATCTTAAAACATTGAATTAATGTTAAATAATAAACCTAGACAAAAAATAAGTCAATGGATTTAAGATTTTCGAGAACGAATTTTTTTGAATTTAAAATTTCTGTGGTGAATTATTCAAGATCAAGAATATATGTGATTAAGTTCTGTGTATATGGTATTATATGTGTACAGTATGTGGTTAAGGGTCAATAGTTGACCAGATAACCTATATTAGTGGCAAACCCTAATTCAGAAGTTGAAAACCCTAATTTGGGAATGCAAATGCTAGTATGAGGTTTAAACGTTATTAATAATAACTTAATTAGGGATAACCCTAATTGATTTAGAAAGCCCTAATTTCTGGATTAGAAACCCTAATTTATAATTAGGGAAAACCTAATTGTTGATTTAAAAATTTAAATGTTAATTAGGAAACATTAATCCTAATTTTCAAGTTATAACTAATTAGGAATGTGAGAGCCCCAAATTCGGGTCCTAAATCACCACGGATCTGGTACAATCATTCTACAACTATTGCGGAAGATATAAACATAAATTGTTTATACAATAAACTTTACACACTATTCCCTAAGGTCGAGTAACCTTAACTTAATACATAATTCATAACTTATTTGACTTACGATAACATTAATATACAATACTGTTACAAATCTAACTGCACACGTATACTAAAGCTGGAACTGTCTTTGACCTTTCCTTGTATCCAACGTATTCGTCTTAATCTGTAATATTTATCATGATATAGAAAGGGTGAGCATAAGTTTGCCCAGCAAGTATAAATTTATTTGAGGATATATCATGGTTGAAAGAATTTGAATAATAAGCTGGCTATAATTCAACAATATAGTTGTGAATTAGTATGAACAAATTTTCTGACTGAACAAGCATTTAAAATGAATAAATATATCTGGACCGAATGGTAATGAAGGTGATCAGCCTTTCATACCTACTGAACACATACAAAACGCACAGAGTACAATGAAACAATTCTTAGACATGACAATCAGAAATGATTAACCATAGATATAATTAAATAATACAACTCGAGGTCGAGTTAAGAAAGACTTGCTTGAACCGTTGATTATCGTTACGCATTTTAATAGGCTTTGTCTGAACCTAATATATACATAATATCAATATACAAATTAGAATAATATCATCATAGTATTTAAAATAACCTAAACACATTATCACATAACCCTATCAGTCTATAACACATATAAAACCTAACCTCAAGTCAAACTTTTACAGTCTGAGTCGAGTTCGACAAAATTCTAACATCCCGACGGTCTAGTCGGACAAAATTTAGAGTTTAAGTTCAATTAAACTCTGTATAAACACTTAACCATTACCTAAGATAATTTTGTTATCAATCAAAACATTTTTCATAAATAAGATATTTTCGAGAACTTTGATGTTATGGATCTGGGATATAACAACCCAAATCCCTAAAAGACACCCTATAAAACATTTCTAAACAACAAACCACAACATCAAACATTAGATCACAAAATTTCTAAGATTAGGGTTTATACCACTTTGATGCTCCATTTTTGATTGTGATCTTGATGATCTGATACAGGAGAGCTAAGAGATGATATTGGCTTTACTTATTACTTCGTTTCTCTCAAAATTTTTGGATGGGAGAGAGAGAGAAGACTTGGATAGTTGGAAAAATAAAGTAAGCCACTTTTCTATAGTTTTTGCTTTTAAAAATCCAAGATGCAATGTATAAGGATAATAAATGGGCTGATTGTTGAGATTTGTAGCACAAGGTTATGGCTAGGGTTGGTGAACAACCCACATTAGGTCAAGATCAACAAGCAACATACTAAATAATGCAATAAGGGCAAAAAAGTCATTTTGATTTCTAATTTAATGGCAAATTGGACAATGGCTACAACCCTTAGGGTTTAACCCTTAGGGTAAAAACCTAAGGTTCCAAAAATCAATTTCTAATATTTTTAATTTAGGATTTTTTTAAAAATAAAAATTAATATGTCTAAATTATAATTAGGTTTCGATAATTATATTTAAAATTTCCTAATCATAATTCAAACTTGCTAATTAGGATTATTATTTCCTAATTAAAATTGTTAGTTTAGCAATTAGGGTCATAATTGTACATTAGGGTTTATAACCCAAGAATTAGGGTTTTAAAATAGAAAAATCATCTTTCTAATTTAGAAATTAGTTTTCCTAATTAGATTAGGGTTTTCTAATTACTTATAACTTGAAAATTAGGATTAATATTTCCTAATTAACATTAAAATTATTAAATTAACAATTAGGTTTTCCCTAATTATAAATTAGGGTTTCAAATCCAGAAATTAGGATTTTTTAAATCAATTAGGATTATCCCTAATTAGGTTATTATTAATAACATTTAAACCTTATACTATCATTTGCATTCCCAAATTAGGGTTTCATATTCCGAATTAGGGTTTTGAATTCCCGGAACTGAAATTAGGGTTTCTAGAACCGATTTTAGGGTTTCTTATAATTCGTAAGAATTTTCTAACTGAACGTTGACGTTCTTAATATAATAGTAGGGTTGGCCAGTAATATAGTTTATCTGGTCAACCCTTGACTCTTAACCACATACTGTACACATATAATACCATATACACAGAACATAAACACTTATTCCCTTAATCCTGAATAATTCACCACCGAAATTTTAAATTCACAAAATTCCTTCTCGGAAATCTCAAATCCATTCACTCATTTTCTATCTAGGTTTATTATTAAACCTTAATTCAATATTTTAAGATTTTATAAAATATTCAAATTCTCGGGTTGTCACGAGGAAACCCTAGTCTAATTAGGAAACCTAATTTCTAAATTAGAAAGATTATTTTTCTATTTAAAGCACTAATTCTTGGGTTATAAACCCTAATGTATAATTATAACCCTAATTGCTTAATTAACAATTCTAATTAGGAAATATTAATCCTAATTAGCAAGATTGAATTTATGATTAGGAAATCTTAATATAATTATCGAATCCTAATTATAATTTAGAAATATTAATTTTTATTTTTGAAAAGCTAAATTAAAAATTCTAGAAATTTATTTTTTTAATCTTAGGCTTTAACCCTAAGGGTGGTAGCAAATGTCCATTAAAACATTAAATTGGTAAGCCAAATGACCAAAGTGCCCTTATTGCATTATTTAACTTAACTTGCAAATGTTGTCCTAGTGTAGTTGGTGAGCAACCCTAGACTTAGCATGTGCCATAAAATCACAGCAATCAGCCTTTAAGTGATCAGCTAACAAATTGTATTCATTATACATATAGATCAAAGAAAGAGAAAAAGGGCTCACTTTACTTCTCATTCATTCCAACCTCATTCTCTCTCTAAAAATCCTAAAGTTAGAGTGAGAGAGAGAGAGAGAATAGATAAGGCATGTTCAAGATTTATCTTCTTAAGATCATATCACCAATGTCAGAATCTAGATTAAGCTTTAAAAGTGGTAAAAACCCTAAATTTTGGAAATCCTTAAAGATTGTTGTTAATGTTATGATTTGTTGTTTAAAATTATGTTAGAGGGTGTCATTTAGTGATCTGGGTTGATAGATCATAGATCTATAACATTTAGATGCACAAAAATAGCATTTTAAGAAATCTTGGAAAGTCGAAAAAGTTATCCTGGCAGCCATATGTCAGGGCCCATAGATCTTTATCTGTTAGTTGTTTATTGTGTTTTTTGTTAGAAATTTGTTCTTTTCCACGTGGACTATGATCTGGAACTGGAAATAGGTTTAGATCATATGTATATTACAAGTTACGAGTGGTCAAATTCTATTGACCAACCACGAAAACTGAAATCTGGGCAGCCCAGAATTTCCAGATTACGTCTGACAAGTTATTTTTGGCCATGAATCTTGTTGTTGTTTGTTATTTTGGCCAAGTTGTTGTTGTTATGTTGTAGTCTGGTATGAGGACTACACAATAAAGTCTTTAGATCACCCAGATCCGTAATTGAATCATAGATAATCATGGTCAAACTAGTGTTGACCACCAGCGTATGAAGAAATCTGAAAAAACCTAGATTTCTCAAGAACACGTTTCTGACAAGCTTTTGACCGACCTTGATCTCTCAGTTGTGGTGTTGTTAGGTTGATGTAATGTAATAGAATTGTACCTTGTCATGTATAATTCATGTGTGAACTTTTAGATCACAGAAATAATAACCAGAATCAAAGTTACAAAGCTTCAAAAGTGACACATTGAGATGTTCTTCATTTCTGGGTAACCTAGAAGATGAAGAACAGTCTCTGACAAGACTTTGATGCCCTATATCTTCTTGATTTGATGCAGGATGGCCATGAATTTTGGTTTATGGTTGTAGTATTACATTAGTACTACAACTCTATCACCATTACAAGTTCAGAAATCAACTTGAACATAGGATTAGAACTCGTCAAACTAGGTACCTTAGCCTCTAACATGAATTATGGGTTTGATGAAGAACATGCCAAGAACACCTATAACGACGGTTCTGTCGCTATAGGGCGCTTTTTGTGATATTGTTTTTCCGAAAATAATTATTTTATTAAATAAATCGAAATAAATAGTTTTTAATTATGAAAAATACAAAATAAATTCCTAAAAACTATTTTAAATTCTAAAAATGAGTTTTTAATAATTTTAAATATATTTCATAAACATTTAATATTTTTGAATAATAATGGTATTTAATTTATTTAATTATAATATTAAATAAATTATTTAAATATTATTTTAATACTTAAAAATCATGAAAAATATATTATGATATAAGAAAATATTTGAAGTTATTTTAAATGACTTTTAATATTTTGTGATAAATTTCATTAATTAATTAATATTAATGATAATTTATTTATTTAATAAATATATTAAATAAATTATAGAAAAATAGAGTTAATGTTTTATAAATCATAAAAATGATTTAAGTTTTATAAAAATATTTTAAGTTATAAAATATAACTTTAGATATTTTTCATGAAAATATTAATAATTTAATACTAATAACAATTATCGGATAATGGATTTAACAGTTTAAAAATCATATAAATATGATTTCAAGGTATTAAAAAATACTTTGATATATTATAAATATATTATACTATTATGACATGGATTTCATTAATGTTTGATATTAAATAAATAGTAATGATAAAGGAATTAAGTGATATTTAATTCATTTAATTACGATATAAATGATTGAAAATCATTTTAAATGATAATAATTATGTGAAAATTATTACGAGATTATGAAAAATGTTTTGACTAATAATATAATTATCTAAGGTAATTGTTAAGTGGTTAGACGAAGTTTAATTGAACTTAAACTCGATAATTGTCCGATCAAGTCAATGATCGGAATGTCGTAATTATAACCAAAACTCATTTCGAATTTGTAAAAGTTTTACTTGAGGTTAAGTCATGTGTGCTATATAGACTAATAGAGTTATGTGTTAATGGGTTTAGGTTATTTTAAATACTGTGATGATATTATTCTAATTTATATATCGATATTATTTATATATTAGGTTCGGACAAAGCTTATTAAATTGCATAGCGGTAATTAATGGTTCAGGCAAGTTTTCATTAACTCAACTTTGAGTTGTTTATTCAAATATAACTTGTGGTTAATCATTGCTAATTGCCATGTCTAAGAATTGTTTAATTGCACTATGTGCGTATTGAATGTGTTTATTAGGTATGAAAGGCTGATCACCTTCATTACCATTCAGTCCAGATATATTTGTTCATGTTAAATGCTTATTCAGTCATAAAAATTTGTTCACCCTTAAATAAACTTATTGTTAAATACTTTAGCCAGCTTATTGTTCAAATCTTTCAATCATAATATATCCTTAAATAAACTTATACTTGCTGGGCAAATTCATTGTTCACCCTTGCTATATCATGATAAACATTGCAGATTAAGACGAATACGTCGGATACAAGGAAAGGACAAAGAAAGTTCTAGCTTTAATTTAGTATATGTGTGCAGTTAGATTTGTAACAATATTGTATATTAATGTTATTGTAAGTCAAATAAGTTATGAACTGTGTATTAACTTAAGGTTACTCGACCTTGAGGAATATTGTGTAAAGTGTGTTGTATAAGCAATTTATGTTTATATCTTTCGCAATAGTTGTAGAATTGATTTTACCAGATCCGTGGTGATTTAGGAACCGGATTTGGGGATTTCATGTACTACTTTCAATATCCCACTTGCACTAAAGCCAATCTCCATGGTATCGCATACCCTTCTTCTCTAAGTGATGATTATCCTGATGTTGGATAAGCTTTAATTAATGTATATGCAATAATGTTCTTGAGAGTCCACTATCTCTATAGTGATTTCCCATCTTTCAATGATTCTTATAATCAAATGAAAGTGCCACAACACATGTTTAGATCCAAGATGAGACTTAGGAACTATTCCTAGTTTTGTAATAAAATTTTCATCCAAACAATCAACTTGCAGCTTCATTTACAGCTATATACTTTGTCTTTATCACTAAACTAAAAACTCTTTACTGTTTGGAACCTTTTCAATTCACTGCACCACTGTTCAAGGTAACGCTTTACCTTAAAGTGGATTTTATGTCATCTTGGTTTGTCTAAAAAACTTGAGTCTATTAAGCCCTCTAGTTTTAATTTAGACCCACCAAAAATTTTAATCACATCCTTAGTGCCGGTTAAGTACTTTAAGATGTTTTTCACTGTCTTACAGTGATCTTCCCAGAATATAACCAATCAACATCAGGTCTCGTATATTTCATTGCATACATGATTGTCACTCACGCGATCTCTCTTTTCGGGAGTCTATGGGGACTATTAAGAGAGATACACTCCATAGCTCATCAACATGAAACATCTCTTGGAGTTTGCCATACAAAACAACTTTAGCATCAAACGATTATACGTTCCTTGGGTTAATCCGAGCATCCTTTTAAATCTATCTATATAGAATTTTATCCCCAATTACGATACTCTTCCCAAATCATTCATGGAGGAATGTTTAGACAACTTTATCTTTACTGATTGTAGCATTGGTATGTCATTCCTTATCCGTAGTATATCAACATATAATACTAGGAATGTCACGACGCTCCCACTGACCCTTTTGTACACACTAGGTTCATTCTTATTTTTGATAAAATTAAACCTTTTTGATTGTCTCATCAAAACGATTGTTCCTTATTTGAGAAGCTTGCTTCAATCCATTTCTCTGAGTGTCTACAACTCTTCCCTCATTGTATGTAACTGGATCATCATCTTCAATGATGTGTACATCATCATCATCATTTATGATGAATCCATACCTCATAGGTATCTTCTGTACTATTCAAGATTTATGATTCGGTTGTGGTACAATAGGTCTATCTACATGTTCCTATTATTTGACTTATAGTGTTTTGTGGTTCTTGAACTCTTCAAGATCTATTATCCTCCCACTAGCCCCTTTAATGATAAATACCTTTATCTTAGAAGGTAGCGTGTTTCACAAAAAACATCTTTTGCTAAGTAGGATTATAGAACATATACCCTAAACTTACTTTAGGATGTCCCATAAATTTGTACTTATCAAATCGTGTCCCAAGCTTATTCTTTGAAACCTTTTTCACATAAGCTGGACAACCCCTTTTCTTAAAATACTTAAGATTAGGAATCCTCCCTGTCCATAACTCTTATAGTGTCTTGGGACCGGATTTTGAGGTTACCTTTTCGTAGATTTATAGCCAAGGGGATAACCCCAGAAGGATACTGGAATTTCGGTAAAATCATGATGGACTGTATCATGTCCCACAAGGTACGATTTTTCTATTCAGATACATCAATCAATTATTACGTATCAGGAGGCGTCCATTATGAGAAAACCATTTGAGTTGATCTACCAAATTATTGCACAAGTGTTTATTCCTTGATTTAATCAAATAATCTTAATACTTTGCCAATTTGTTTCACTTCTGAATTCTTTGAACCTTTCAAATAATTCACATTTGTATTTCAGCAAATACATACATTCAACTCTTTGAATGATCATCTCCTTTTCTTATACTAGTTTGTTCAATTTGCAAAATTATTTTCACGTAACTTAAGTATACAAAATCCATTAAGTAATATTCCAGTTCTATACAAAACATTATTATTATAAATAGAACAACAACTGTTCTTAAATATAATACCAAAGATTTTATTGTCCAACAACAAAATGGAAATAATGTTTCTAACGAGAACTGGAATACAATAACAACTTATTGACTTAATAGATTTGCCCGTAGACAATGCTAAACTATAAGTTTCTATGACTAATGCAGCAACCTTTGCTTCATTTCCCACACATAGGATTACTTATCTTTGTTTAGCTTTCTACTTCTACTTGGTCCGTTCATAAATCTATATTTATGATAACCAAAGTCGGTATCCAATACCCAAGTATGTAATCCATTAGCTTCGATCCCAATTAAGGCATTAGCACAACCCCGATGATGAATCTGTTGGCAACAACCCAACAAAGGTTTCGACAGTACCCGACAACGTTCTCACAATACTTATACCTTTTTAAAATATAAATCATACATTTTATTGCATACTTTACACATGGAATTGGATCATTAGATATACCTTGTCATGTATATTTAGGCCTAGTAATCTTTTTCGTGTTCATTCCATTGCATTGCATAAACATGACAAAGAGGGGCATCTGTAGACACTTGAAATTTCACTTTCCTTAGACTAACCTTTCAGAAGGGTAAAAGAGTCATTTCAATTTGGAGACAACCTCGAGGTAGGTCAAAGGCATCATTTCACCCGGATGACAATCCCGAGTAGAGATCAAGGTGCAACGATGTTAGAGTTTATGCCCTAGAGGCGAATTATTTGATATAATTTCTTAACGTTTTGATATTATATTTGATTGAATAAATAAATGATTTTATAATGGTTTTATTTACTGCGTAATATAATTGTTAACATAATAAAATTCCTTAGAATAGTGATAAAAAATATATAGTTTCAAGTATGTGACTTGAACATGAGATTATAATTACAATTAGTATCATTGTTCTTAAATGTCCCTAGTTGAGTATCATTGTTGATGGGACAACAATGATGCATTGAGAGTAGTATGTGGATTGACTGATGAACAAATCTCATTGGTCATAAGTATATGAGATATAAAGTCAATGCATAGGTACATGTTAGAGAACGATGTACTAGACAGACCCACCATGAGAATTCTATATGGAGCATTATGCGAAGTGCCATTATTAATTCTCATAGTGACAATGATGTAATGGTCCTCCGACCTGAAATCGCTATATTACTACACGAGAATTTATGTACTTTTATATCATCAAATGTAACCTTTAATAGGGTGAACTATAAAGGTGATTATTGGGTTCATCATGAATCGTGTGAGAAATATGAGTGATCTAGATGGAATTTAACCATCCTATATATTATGGGTGATATCCATAGGCCTCTTGATTGAGTAGGACTAGGAAATCTAATTTTGAATAAAAATAAACTCCTTTATTTTAATCCAAATTTAAATCAAAATAAACCTCTTTTATTTTAATTTATCCAATTTTGAATAAAATAAACTATTTTATTTTAATCAAATTCTTTAATCAAAATAAAGTCATTTATTTTAATTAATTATGGAATCCAATTCCAAGTAAAAAAAAAAAACTCCTTTATTAAAGGAAACACGAATTCTCTTTCCTATTCACAAATAAACTCCTTTATTTTGAATAATATGAAATCTTATTCCATAAATATATAAACTCCTTTATTTAAGAAAATACGGATTATCTTTCATATTCACAAATAAACTCATTTATTGTGAATAATATAAAATCTTATTTCATATCTAAACAAACTCATTTATTTAAGAAAATATGGAATTCAATTTCAACTCCAATTAGTTATCATGGAATTCAATTTCAACCCAAATTAGTTTGCATGAAATCTAATTTTAAAATTAAAATAAACTTTTTATTTTAAGATTAAAATAAATAAGATATTATATATATATATATATATAATAAATGCAGTTATATATATATATAATATATAATAAATATATATTATGCAAGTAATCATATGATCATGCACACACACACACACACACACACACACACACACACACACATATATATATATATATATATATATATATAATGAGTATAGGTTATTCACATGCCACGATACTATAATATATATATTACGTTAAATATATATAGTACAATATAATTGTATGAATCCTTTGTTAACTCCATGAAGCATCAGGGCTCACATGCCACGTTACTATATATATATATATATATATATATATATATATATATATATATATATATATATATATATATATATATATAGGAAATGGACCATAGAATACGTTAGCCAGATGGACTGTTTCAACTAACGCTCATCCAGCCGTCCAAAATTAGAGTGAATAGCTGAGATGAGGGCCCAGCCGCTACTCCCTCTAGCGGCTAGCCAAATTTTTTTTTACCGCTACTTCCTCTAACGGCAAATAAAAGCAGCATCAGTGTTTTGATTGGCCATTAGAGAGGAAAATGCCAACAAAAAGTTTTTTGGCTTAATTAGATTATCCTGATTATCCTCATACATATTAGTTATTAATCAGTAAAATAAAATAATAAAAAATTATAAGGATAATTATAAAGATAATCATTAATTATCTTTATACTTATCCTTATACTTATTAAATGATTATCCTTATACATATTACTTATTTATAAGTAAAATAAAATAATAAAAATTATAAGGATAATCGGTAATTATCTTTATACTTATCCTTATATTTATTAACAAAATATGTATGTATAAGAATAATTATCGATTCTCGTCTTATGATTTTTAATTATAAATAGGAAATAGTGATTGTGTTTATATATTTGAGTAGGAATATAATATAAATTCAATTACTATTTCAGTATTTATAATTAAAAATCATAATACGATAATTATTAATTATCCTTATACATACTTATTTTATTAATAAGTATAAGGATAATTACTGATTATACTTATAATTTTTATTATTTTATATGTATGAGGATAATGGGATAATGTAATTAAGCCAATTTTTTTTTGTTGTTACTGCTCTCTCTCTGTTGCCGGTCAAAACACAGTGCGTTTTATTTGGCCGCTAGAAAAAGTAATGACAACAACAAAAAAATTTGGTGGGCCGCTAAGGAGTAGTAATTTGGGCCCTCATCTCGACCATTCACTCTAATTTTGGGCTGCTAGATGGCGTTAGTTAGTTAAATAAATTCCCTACGCCTAACGTATTCTATGGATCATTTCCTATATATATATATATATATATATATATATATATATATATATATATATATATATATTATACCTATTATAACCATGCCCATGACAAGTAATCATAAAATGATACTTCGGTGAATCTAGAATCAACTTTTGAAAAAATGTGATTCCTTTATAACGATTTTCCCTTCTTGTTTTTAAAATAAATTTTATACAATAAAATTATGCCCAATTAAATTGTTCTAAACACATATCAATATACATATCAAATCTGAACAATTAATAAGTCACATAAAGGTTTGACTCTGATGCTACTGTTAGGTTTGTAATATTCACGAACGCAATCAAATTTCACAAAATAAGCCAAAACGTAGAAAATTAGAGTTTTAAAATTTTACAAGCCATATACTCGGATCATTTTTTATGCACAGTTATTAATTAAACGAAAAGATAAAGAACACGAATCATACCCTTGAAGATTCGAGCTTCCTCAAGTACATGTTCACCTCCAAATCCTTTCGCGTTCAACTTGAATCCACCGGGTTTGGTTCCTTCATTTGATCAATGTTAGCGACCCAAGTTTTTGGCCTCTAGAGGTAATCCACCAAGGAAGAAGAAAGATTCAAGAAGATGGGTGTTTGGAAAAACCCTAGTTTTTCTATCTCTCATAGAAAAAGGGTGTACTCTCTCAACTTTTGGAATTACGTCTGTTAAGAAAAAGTCAACAACTCTACACACCCATAATAAGACTTCTCTTATTTATAGATGTAGGCAACCCTTCTTAACAATTAAGGAATTGTGTTTTATTTTAATTAATTAAATTCCTTTAATTAATTAGGCTCCTAACCTTATTTGGAATAATTAATTAAAATCTTTTAATTAATTAGTCTCCTAATATTATTAGGAATATATGAGAGTACTTTTATTAATTAATTCCTAAACTCCTTTAGGAATTAAATAATAATAATAGTAATAATAATAATAATAATAATAATAATAATAATAATAATAATAAGACTCCTCTTATTAATTTATATTTAATATTTCCAAAATATTAAATAATAAATATTAAGCTATTTAATTTATTCTATCACCATAGATTAAATTAAATATACCTAACATATTATTACGATTATGCCATTAACTTCTTAAATAATTATTCTTCTTTTTATGGCGTGACCCTTTAAGTTCTCCATATTAAACTGGTTTGGAATAAATCAATTAGAACAATTCTATTCTTATTTAAATAAATAAATTAAACTATTAATTTATTTAAATAAATAATATTTATTCTATAATAGGGATAAGCCTCCCTAGCGATCAACGACTTTCAGATAATATAAATTTCAACATTAATCATAAAAGAACATTTAAGTAAATAGTTACCGTACAATTTAATCCTTCCATCATACATTGTCCCAATTAAATATAAGACATGGAATTACTGTCAAGTCTTATTTTATTTATTTATATGTATTTCGATTCTTAAATGCACATCTCCAAATAATACAAATTAGAAACTCATTTCTAATTTCATTCTACCTTGACCAAGGACTACTAGGTTGTCATTTATCGAATCACATAGGATATTTCTCTTCTTTTACTAGAAGTGAAAGATTCTTTATTGATCATACATTATCTCCATGTATAACTTATTATACCTAAGCATACCCTTTGATATACCCTAAGGGTGTTAAGGAATAAGTCAAAGTATAACTCATCATACACAAGATACTATGATGATCTCAAGTCTAAGGATCACTTGTACTACTATCACTACAAGAATTCCTATTGACAGAAAAGTAAAACTCCATTAGGTATTCCTTAGCGAGTCACGTTCAGTGAACTTATTATCTAATAAGCACCTACATACTGACTTTAGTGTCTCCACACAAATGATCATGAGATCAATCATCCTTATCCAATGAGCAAGCACCGTATATACCAATCTATCTGGATTAACTAATCCCCAATTTAGTAATCCAACGATTGGAAACTATTTTAGTTTTAAGCTTTCTAAGAATGTAGATCTCATTAGAATGATCATCATCATTATTCTAATTAAAACATTGCTTAAAACTATGAGTTTATCACATATTATAAAACATCATCATGTAGATAATTAAAAGCCTTTAATAAATTAATAATTTTTATTAATAAATAAATAAGATTGTTACAAAGTATGTGCTTTATCATCAAACATGATTGGCTTGTGTGCATACTACTTTCAATCTCCCACTTACACCAAAGCCAATCGCCATGGTATCTCATACTATGACGCCCCCAAATCTGGGTTACCTGACCCCCGAGTTTGGTGCTCACGATCCACAATATAATAACATCTAACTACCCATTCATATAGAAATGTAATACATAAGTCATTAACAGAGATTGTTAATACAATAGTCCCAGGTTCTCTAACCTTAACATTACAGACATACCCTTTAGATATACAAAAAGGGTTTACAAAACAACATAATAATAATAATGTTCATTATACTACTCCCGCATTTTGCCTTTGTTCTTCTTCGATCCGCTGGCATCTTCGTTCCTAACTAGAATGTTTTATTTAGCAAAGTTGAGTAACAAGTTTTCCCCGTAAGTTAAGACATACAGTAAATTTATATAAATAAATAACAAGTCTTCTCGCATTCTATACAACAATAATCTGAATATGAAAGAGTACAACGCTTTCAAGGTTTTCTACAATATTCAAATGAATAATCAAGAATTAATTCTACGAAATAGCAAAGTGGAAAGTTTTCCAGATTTATGTTGAGCGATCCGTTGGATCTTGAACTTCTTTTCTCGGGTATATATCAAAGTTTTACTTTGACATATACGCAGGTTTATCAGATAACCATAAAGATTAAATCATACCCCTCTGCAAGTACTTAGAGCCGGCCAACTCCTTGTACCCTATATTATGCATAATACTTAAGTCGCGCACAATGGTCAAATATACGACTAAAAGTGTTCCCTTTATATAAAAGGTTGTTCTTCTCAGGAATTATCTGTACTGTCAATATTAACTTCTACATATATAAATATCCAACAACAGTAATTCTATGAATATATATTTTTCGAATCAGTAATCCAATTTGAATTATTAAACATGCACTAACTGCGAATAATCAACAATAAATTTTTGGACGTGGTATAATTAGCAATAATTAACACCTATAATATTTAAACAATATTAACTCAAGGTTGAGTTAGGAAACTTGCCCCTTCCGCTGTTTACAGCTACACAATATACTTATATGCGTTTGAAAGACCTATAATCACAATATCGGTCTCACAATTAGCACAATAATTCACAACATGCATCATGGTATTCTACAGTCAAACTTCTCGTTGGCACATTACCACATAGCCACATCAGTGTTTATAATCTATATAAACCCTTAACAAGTCTAACTAGTTCGGTCTGGTTGGACTTCGGTCTCATCTTGGTGTTTTGATCACCCTATCCGACAACTAACACAGATATTGTCAATTAAACTTGGTCTCTAAGCTTCAATATTATTTTAGATAAGTCAAATATCGTTTATAATATTTTTCGGAAGCTTTTAATAATTTATAAACAATTATTATAATTTATAATAATTTTTCAAACACTTAAATCATTTTTAAATGATTTGATTATCAAATAATCTTATTATCATTAATACTTAATAATATAAAAATATTAATAACATACTTGTCAAAATATTAAAGTTGTTTTAATAACTTAAAATATTTTTAAATCATTAATATTCTACTTAAATGATTTTTAAATTAATTAAAATCATTTTTAAACCATCACCAATAATATTTAAATATTAATGAAATTATTATCAAAATATTAAAAGTCATTAATTATAACTTAAAATATATTTAAATCACTTTTCTCATTTTAAATCAATAAAATCATTTTTAATTTATTTATTCAATATAATAATTAAATAAATCTAATATCATTAATATTAATTTATTAATGAGAATTCTCCAAAAATAATGAAAATTATATTTTATAATTCCAAATATTTTCTAACACTTTATTCTCATTTAAAATAATTTTTTAAATCAATAAAATCATGTTTATCTTATTTGTTTAATTTAATAATTAAATAAATCTAATATTATTAATATTAATTTATTAATGAAAATTCTTCAAAAATATTAAAAGTTACATTTTATAACTCAAAATATTTTTAAATACATTATTCTTATTTAAAATGATTTTTCATAATATTAAATCATTTTCCTCTAATTTATTTAACACACCAATTAAATGAATTAAATACCTTTACTATTTAAATATTTATAATTATTAAAGAAAAATATTCCAATTGGTCAAAAATTATTTTTCATAATTTAAAATAATTTTTAAAATAATTTTTAATAATTTATTTCTATTTTTAAATAATTTCAGGAAAATCAGAAATTAGAAAATAATAAAATCTTCGCTAAAGACCTTTAGCGACACAAAGCGTCGTTGTTGGTGTTCTTGAGCTCAAGAACAACGGCAATTAAGAATATCAATATCGTCAGGTCGACTTTAATGGCTTTAATTCTCAACCAAAATTGTTTCTGGGCTTGCTTGAGCATGGATCTGGTAGTGGAAATGTAATACTATAATATTCAACCCAGCATCATGGTCACACATCAAACAAACAAATAGATCAATGCTTCTTAAATCACTGTCAGACATCACCTGGGTTTTCCAGAAACCCAGGCAGTTCGAGTGGCCATCTTCCAGCTCGATTTAATCTAGGTTCCAGTCATTCTTTATGTGATATTATGGTTCTTATATGTAGTATACATAACAAGGAACACATATGAATCAATAGACCTGTTAAATAACAACAAAATAACCAGTTAAGGATCGGTCAAAGCTTGTCAGACATCCTGTTCTTATGATTTCTGGAAATTCCATAAATGTCATCCGTGTTCGATTGGCCTATTTTGACCACTTATAACACTCGATAAGTTAATGTTTTAAAGAATCTTAAGGCATAGATCTACAATACAGACAGCATGCTACATAGTGACTACAACAACATCAACAAACAACATCATAACTGACAGATCTAAGAGTTTGAATATCATGTCAGACCTTGTTTTTAAATTTCTGGGTTGCCTAGATTTTGACTGGTCATGCCCGGTCAACGGGTTTTGACCAGGAATAACTCGAAATCTAGACATCAACTGTCTGTGATGTCACTTCCAGATCAAAGACAACATAACAAGCTACGAATAACAACTTTAAAACAACAAATATCATAAACGAGAAAGGATTTGTGGCCACTAAAATTTCTTGTCAGACTACTACGAATGCTCAAGAACAGATTTTGAAAAACATGGTTTTTACCCACTTTGATGCTATGGATCCATGATGGATCATCATAGATCAACTAAAAACATCATATAACACCTGATTAAACACTTAAACAATAATTTTTACTTACCAACTTGGATCAAAAATAAGATTAGGTTTATACCTTCTAGCTTCAAATACTTGATCTTAATCCTCCTAACTGATCTTGGTTGATCAAGGGCTGTTTTTAAGACTGAGATACTTAGCAAATTCAGAGCTTTAGATGGGAGAAGGAGTTGGTGAAAGCAAGAGAGAAAATAAGCCAAATAAGTATACTTTCTCTCTCCCAAATCTATATATATTGCTTGATATGTTGCTAGATCTGATATTTTCGGCTGATTGGCTAAGATATACACTCACCAAGTCATTATATTAGGTTACCTACTAAAGTCTTGGCAATTATACAAGTTACCTAATTAAAGAAAATGAAAAAGGGCATTTTGGTCTTTAGCATAATAATTTTAATGGCATACAAGAAATTTGTCACACCCTTAGGGTTTAACCCTAAGGTTCTAACCCTTAGGTTTTACAAGATCCAATTCTAAAATTTTCTAATTAGGGTTTAAAAATAGAAAATTAAGAATTTCGAAAATGTAATTAGGGTTTTAAATAGAAAGTAATATTTCTAAAGTATAATTAGGGTTTCTTAATTATATTAACACATGCTAATCCCTTTACGCTTGTTAATTAGGATCAGGGTTTCCTAATTAGGGTTTAGGATTCCCGAATATGAAATTAGGATTTCTTGACTTATGATTAAGGTTTCTAACGGTAAGTTAGGGTATTTAATCCGGAGATTAGGGTTTCTAATCCCTTATTAGGGTTTACTAATATTGTACCCTACCCGATCAATCATTGATCAAAATTTCTCTTGAGTACAAACACGTTCTTATCAATATAATTATTTTAATTATATTTTATATCGAATCCCTATCAAGAATTATGGTTAGGGTTTCTAAAGCTGTTAAGCACAACTCTACTCTTATTTTTCAATCAATTCATAAATTGACTACTACCTGAGACTCGTATCACAGATACACATCATAATATTGATAATTAATATTGATATTAATATAAAAAAAATTATTCGTAAAATTCGGATTATTCGAAATCCCGGGTAATCACATTCACCCACCTTAAAAGGATTCTGTCCTCGGAATTACCGTTTTCTTATTCTCTACAATCTTTTAAAGTTGTATCATCAATTCATTTTTATCAACACAATATTAATTTTGTGTCTCATATTCTAACCTGTGACTTGGGTCTATAAAAGAAAACAATTCACAGTAATTATCTAACTCAATATTACTCGCGTAATTTAAGTATTAAGCGAAATTGTTACCTGTCGCCACCTCCTGGACAACCCCGACATCTTGCGCCGTCATGTTGAGCGTACGGGCCGTGGGTCTTCCTGGCTGTGCAGGTCCTCGAATCGCCAAGGTTCCGCCACCAGGTCCCTTGTTGACACTTTCCTTCTCCGTATTCCTCTTTGGACAGTTCCTAACCATATGATCCGTCGATCCACACGAAAAGAAACCTTGTATCTTCTTCGGACTGAGACAATTGGGTGACATGTGTCCCTCTTGCCCACAGTTATAGCATACTCCCTTCTTCTTTAGGAAAACTCCAGCATGGTTCTTCCCACAAGTCGAATATGGCTCCCTTCCTTTCTTATAATCTTCTTTCTTATTACCCGACTGGGTATTCTCGCTCCATTTCCTCTTATTCGGATTACTACCGCCACTGCTTCCTCCATCACTTGTCTTCTTCTTCTTTTGCTGATGAAATCGAGATGCAGCTTCGCTCCCTCCTTCAGCAATTAACGCTTTCTCCATCAAAGCTGCGAATATGTTGATCTGCAATACTGCTACCTTGTTGAATATCCCCAGCTTCAGTCCATTCTCAAATCTTCTCGCTTTTCTTGCCTCTGTGTCCACCTAATGAGGTGCAAATCTCGCTAACTCGTTGAATTTGGCAGCGTACTCAGATACCGACATGTTCTCCTGCTTCAGTTCTAAAAATTTGACCTCCATCCTGGATTGCATACTCGACGAAAAGTAGTTCTCAAAGAACAACTCCTTGAATCATGTCCACGTCACCACGACTGTACCCGCTCTCGCCTGATTCGTCTCCCACCAGTAATTGGCTTCTCCTTTCATCAGATATATTGCAAAAGCTGTATTTTGCTCTTCCGCTACACGCGCAATGATGAATCATTTCTCCATCTCTTTCACCCAAGTTTGGGCTTCAATCGGATCTGTGGTTCCCATGAATTCAGGCGGTCCTACCGCTTTAAAGTCTTTGAAATTTGCCAATCTATCAGCTGGCTGTTCTCTCGCCATTCCTCTTCCTACTGGAGCTCTATTCCCCATAGCTTCGGTTATCATATTTGCAAAGTTTTGCCTCGGGTCAACTTGACCTCCTTCATTATTCACCAATTGCTCTTCCCTTTGATTTCGATTATGTCGTCTAGGCGGCATGATCTGATTTAAATAAAAATCTTACATTAATTCTCTTTCTCTACACAAATTCTTAACACAATAAGAATTCAACACATAATTCTCATATATCAACGAATATTTATTCAAATAGTTCATAGCACATTTAGTACTTAACACATATTATTATCCCTTTTTAAATTATATCAGGATTAACAACACGACTTTACACAAAAAGTTACAATTCTCCATTCACACATAGTTATTCCCAGTTCGTCAAACTTACCACACTTATGAGTTTAGGGACTTGTCACAATTATATGAATGTATGAACTTATCCTAGTCAGACCTTTGGCGTCCATTCGCTGAGGGGTTCAAAACATTTCATATAGTTATGAGTCATTAACTTACCATAAGTATGAGTTTTAAGAACACACAAATTAATCTTAATCTTATATTCATATAGAAAATAAAGATTTCATTCATACAAACATATTTATATTTACATATGCTTACACATCATTCTCGATATTACAATCTTTAATATCATATCCTACTACCAAAAGATACTACTGCATATATCTAAGTTGTCTATCGCCCACTCCCTTCACCAGTCTTCTTCTTGATGGGACACTTATTGAATCTGTGACCCGTCCTCCTACATGAATAACACTTCCTTATATTTGGCTTAGGACAATGTAGAGAAATATGTCCTTCCTGCTTACAATTGAAGCACACGTTCTTCCACATCATGCATTCTCCCGTGTCAGTCTTTCCATACTTGCTGCAGGCTTGCTTCTTCTTCGAGTTTGACTTTTCAGAATTAGGGTTGTCGTTGTCCCTCTTTCGTTTTTTCTTGTCTTTCTGCTGCTTGATTGTCCCTTCAGACGATCCACAACCTTCAGTCTTCATCCTTTCCACTTGCACCTTGAGCTCATTCCGTTCTTCAGTCATTTCATGTAACGCTCGCTCCATCTTCCACAACTCCTCCAAGAAAAATACCTTACTCCGGAGTTCTTGAACTTCTGCAGATAGTTGATCTTATTCTCCAACTTTGGTCGTATTCTTTTTCTCCACCCTAGCTTGCTCAGACTCTGCCTCCTCATCACCACTCAAATACATCTCGGTATAATCGTCATGATCGCACCCCAGATTGACCATGGGTTCATCTTCTCCAACTTTCTCAACTGATTCACTTTGTGCTGGCACCTCGGCTTCTAGCACTGGTGCAACAGCCGCTAGCATCTCCGCACTCATTTGATCTTCTCCAGAAATCCTACAATCAGTTTAAACAACTTGATTAGTACTTAACCAGTACACCATTCTCACACTATGTGTCGACTTATCTCACTATTGATGCACTTCAGCAATTTCTCACTTAGAACTCTAAATGAGTTTTCTCTACCTCGCGTATGGTTATAATCCTAGGGTTTTCCCCCACCCCACTTAATCTTTATAACCTACAGCTTTGATACCAACCTGTGACGACCCTAAATCTGGGTTACCTGACCCCCGAGTTTGGTGCTCACGATCCACAATATAATAACATCTAACTACTCATTCATATAGAAATAGTAATACATAAGTCATTAACAGAGATTGTCAGTACAATAGTCCCATGTTCTCTAACCTTAACATTACAGACATACCCTTTAGATATACAAAAAGGGTTTACAACACAACATAATAATAATAATGTTCATTATACTACTCCAGCATTTTGCCTTTATTCTTCATCGATCCGCTGGCCTCTTCGTTCCTAACTAGAATGTTTTATTTAGCAAAGGTGAGCAACAAGTTTTCCCCACAAGTTAAGACATACAGTAAATGTATACGAATAAATAACAAGTATTCTCGCATTCTATACAACAATAATCTGAATATGAAAGAGTACAACGCTTTCAAGGTTTTCTATGATATTCAAATGAATAATTAAGAATTAATTCTACGAAATAGCAAAGTGGAATATTTTCCAGATTTATGCTGAGCAATCCGTTGGATATTGAGCTTCTTTTCTCGGGTATATATCAAAGTTTTACTTTGACATATACGCAGGTGTATCAGATAACCATAAAGATTAAATCATACCCTCTCTGCAAGTACTTAGAGCCATTCAACTCCTTGTACCCATATTATGCATAATACTTAAGTCAGCGGTATGATGGTCAAATATACGACTAAAATGTTCCTTTATATAAAGGTTGTTTTGACTCTTTTATAGTTCTTATAAAGAGCTCTAACTCATGCAAGTATACACGGGTCAACAAATGTCTGAGTAAGTAAAGTATCGATCCCACAGAGAAATTTGTTAACTTTAGACTACTATGCATTAATTAACTCACTATATTTATATGCTAAGACTATGGACTTAATTATTGATTTAAACTAATTATGATTACCAACTAAAAATAAGAGTATAAATGGACTAAATATAATGTGGAAACAATGGGATCCTAACTTCATTCAATATTTCGTTCAATCGCCATATATCATGCAAGAAGTGTTCACATATCATAGGATAATAGCCAAGAGCACAAAGCGAGTTATAACCATTTTCCAATGCACTATAACCAACTCACATATCATCTACAGATGTTAGAATCTATGTAATCACCAATACCATCACAATTACCATATTCCTATGCGCAATTGTAATCCTATTGATGTTAAGCACAACCCTTATTCTAGCTCATACGGTGAAACAGTATATTCCTATCTGGCTCACAAAATATGAAAGACTTACTCTAGCCCCATATTCGCATGCTATCATGATTTCACTCCATATTCATATGTTCATTTCCAATTCCATACAAATACTAAAACGAATGATTATCAGTCATTCATACATTCAAAACAACCATGATAGATAACCCATATGATATGCAAAACAAATCTAACACTTAGATGTACAACCAACTACATATTGAAATTCGTTAGAATCCCATAATGGAGTTTAGTTCATGACTGAACCGAAAACCATTATGGGATCAAGGTTAAACATGATCAATAAACAGACGAATAAGAGTAAGAGAGAAAGAACAATCAAACCCAATCGCTGAATAGTAATCAATGATTAACTATTAAAAACCCCAAAGAATTCCATTAACAATAATCAAAATCCACAATGGTGAAGTACTCCAAGAGGAGGAAGAGAAATAGACGTTATGGCTCCGTCCTCCGTTGGAATCTCCTCCCAAGTGTAAACCCTAATTGCTACTATGAAAAGTACGTAATAAAAGTCAAGTCTGCTCTCTGACACACGTCAGAATCGTTTTATACCACATTACACATCATTAAGTTGAGAAATAAAAATAAAACAAATTCTGACGATCGGCGATCGCCTTTGCGCGCCATGGCGTCCCATACATCTCGGCTCGGCGTGGCAAGACTCACGATAGCTTCAGACCAAACCGGGCGTCCTCTCGGCAGCATGGTCGCTCGCCTCATCACCATGCGATGAAGTGAGTCTCTCATGGTCTTGGCGTCCTTTGCCTCGCGGGCGCTTGACTTGCAAAAGATTCCCATGTAAAGCTCAGACTACGGCGGTATGAGTTCCGCTTTTTTTCTTGCCCGGCGGTAGTGCGTATGCGGCTTTGTAATCTGCAATTCTGAGTCGGTTTCTTGCTCTTGCTTCTTTGCTACTTGCTTTAATCCTCATGCTTGCTTGATTTCCATGCCTCATTGT
Organism: Panax ginseng; assembly: GCA_020205605.1. Lineage (NCBI taxonomy): Eukaryota > Viridiplantae > Streptophyta > Magnoliopsida > Apiales > Araliaceae > Panax > Panax ginseng. Next base: position 54,609,788 of record CM035138.1, on the reverse strand, counting down.
ACCCCCATGCCATCTTCGCCTTTCAACTAGCCTTCACGCATCCGCTCACCGATACCTCGAATTCCATCAAAAGGAAGCCGATTCCTGCACTTATTCACCAAAAGGAGTTTTAAGTATATGCAATGCAAAATAACGTGAAATACAACTAAAACAAAATGAAATGTACTCGAGGTTGGCACAATTCACATGGATTAATATACAATATGTGAGTAAAAATATCACTTATCAAATACCCCCAAACTTGAATTGTTGCTTGCCCTCAAGCAATGCATATGAATGAACACTGAAAATGTAACTACTCAACTATGCAACTACTCTATGATGCAAACTAGTCTCACATAATCTTAGCCATAACAGAATTTCAGCCCAAATTACTTTAGTGAACTATCCAGATTCCAGAACATAGTTTCAAACCAAACCATAGACATAACATCATACACTCAGATAATTCATGACTGCTATAGAGATGCTGTGTGTGTGTGTTGTTCACAGAAACTTGATCCAAGCAAAGATTATATATCCTACACTGCTCCAAACAGATAATTATAGTCTAAATCAAGATTCATGTATATTCATGCAACATATACTGTTTAAACATATCACCACAAACTAAGGCTCAACAATGGGTTTATTGCTTTATTACTACTCACGAGGGCAATTTCGCACTTTCCAGCGCTGTTTATTGCTATTATTATTATTATTATTATTATTTTTTTGTTTTCACATGACTGTGCAATGTCTTAATCCATTAGGCACACTGCTACCCCTTAGCGAGCTTTCAACCAACGACTCCCAGACCATGAGAGACCTTAGGGCGCTAGGTGTAGAGACAACCCCCTCGGGCGTACTTACTCAAGTAGCTAGGGCCCCGAATTAAGACTAGTGACGTTATTGCTATTCTTTTTTTCTTTTTTTCTTTTTTTATACACGGCATGCCCATGTTTCCCCAAAATTTGCACTTCAATGACTTTACAATCTACAACATTTTCCTCATGTTTCTCTTTTTAAAACTACATGTTCTATTGAGCAATGCAAGACACACATCTTAGACTTACAAGTGATTGTGAAAACATTTATGCAAACTAAAAGCATATAAACAGCAACATGAATCTCATTGTGTAAAACATTATATCCAAATTGTGTTATGCAACATATTCTGAAAGCTTTCACAATTCACTATCATCATTGGCTTAGTCAAAAATTTCTATTTATAAGCAAGAATTTATGTGAGACATTAAACTAAAACAGACTAACACAATTAACAATGAATAAAAATTAAAAAGTTTATGCAAAACTTTTACTAACACACAATAATGCAAAATTAAACTAAAACATACTAAAACAGAATGCAAACTAAACTACTATGCAAGTACTCCAATACCCCCAAACTTAAAAAGTTCAATGTCCTCGTTGAATGAAGGTAAAGGGTACGAGAAAAACTCCCCTATTGATCGGCATGACCACCCTCCTCGGGTGGTGAATCTGGTGGTGGATATGGCACGACGGTCCCGAACTGGGGCCATTCAAGCATGGTTCCTTGCTGCGCGAATGCTTCGGCCAAAGCCCTGGAGAGTCCCGTAGCAAATGTCCCAAGATTGTCATACAATGCGTCGACTTTGCGCTACAACCTTCGGAGGTGTCGATCGCTAGAGACAAGCTGCTCACGGGTGGATGGACACGCTTCAGCCGAGAACATGAAGAAATTTCTGCTGCGTTAGCTTGGAAAAGGTGGGTCAGAGAATGAATCCTCGTCCTCGCGGATGTGGCTCGCCACCTGCCCATTCCTCAAATTTGGCAATTCTTGAGTCGTGATATCTTGGGCCGGGATCTTGCATTTGCTCATTGCCCTAACGAACCCTTGCATGCACATAACATGGCTATATCATGAAGCATGTGGGATCTTTGCCGATGGTAGTTCCTTCGAGATACTTTACAATGTTTTGATGGATCAAATACCCTACGTCAATATATTAGCGATTGATGATGCCCCACGTAAGTATGGCTCTCTCATTGTGATTTCATGTTGATGCGATGATGGCAATAATTTAGCGCAAATGAGCAGATTCCATGCCTTGGCGTCTGGATTCAATGCGAAATTTCTTTGGAAAAATGCGAGGGTTGGGTCATGAGGCTTTGTAAGTCCATCGGGATCCGGGAATGCACAATTTTGCGATGAACTGCTCCAAGTCTGTTTCCTGATGAGCTCCCGTGATCCAATTGGTCGCCCCTGCTAGTGGTCTAGCGGGGAGCCTCAGCACATTTCTGATGGCAGAGGGTTGGTAGTCTACCTCTGTACAACGAACCATAGAGGTATCGTTCATGGTGGCTTTGGCATTAGCATAGAACTCTCGAACTATGCTCATTGGAATCGGCGTGGGTGCAGCAGTCAGTCCACCCCATCCTCGTTCGCGGATCATGGCACATAGTTCCCCATCCCGACCTTCTGGCCTAAATCCTCTTTCCTTGATGAATGTCTTCGCGACAATGAGATAGTACTCCTGCTGGGCCTCCAAACATAGAAATTTGCTATGGTCGACAATATCCTCCTCATGACCGCTGGAGGAAGATGAAGAGGAGGAAGCTGCCCGTACTCTCTTTGGACCCATTGGAGATAGAGATAGCAAATGAACTTACTGAAAGAGAGAATGTATTTGCTATCCCAATGTAGAGCCCTAGCTTTATATAATGACGGAGATGTGGATGAATCGTGAAGGAACTCGTGGAGATATGATCGAGAGAAATACGCCTCAATCTGTAACTGATAGAGAGATAGAGACGTGAGTTATGGAGAGTGAGAGATTCTCGCTTCTGTTGATATCGTAAATAAGAGTCCGTATGATTCCAACTTCTGTTTTAAAATGTTTTTATCTAGCTGGATCTGGTGTCGCGTGTGGCCGAGCGATTATATACTGCATTAGCGGGCGCGAGACTTGCAGAAAGGTTCGCGGATTAACTAGCTGAACGCGCGGGCGTGCGAGGTGATACTGCTTGGGCCGCGTGACCCCAATTACTGCCATTCTGCTTTGATCTCACTCTTCCATCGGTGATGCTCTCTAATCATTATACCTGCACAAATATTAATTCACATGAATAAGACATATAATAGTGGCGGTGTTATGCAAAATTAATATCATGAATATACGCTCGCTTATCCCATAACTTGTTATCACTGAATTTGAACTACTAACTAAAATAATCATAAGGAAATAATGACAATAATTGAATTCTTGGGTGAAGAATTGATGGGTTGCCTCCCATCCAGCACTAAGTTATAGTCAATTAGCTTGAATGTCTCGAAATTTTCACGTCACATCAATAATTGTGGTGCCTTCCTTGCTGTCCTTGGCACCCTGAAATTTGATCACTTCGGCTTTCATCAACGGCTCCACCTTCAACTCTGCATTTTCACCCGTTACATATCTCTAAGATTCATCTGTTCTCGGGTTGTGTATCCAATCCTTGTGGTTTCCATCTACCAGATAAACTAGAAAACACTCTTCTTCATCAGTTGGGAGCTTTATTGCGTTGAAGACATTGAATGTGACCTCCTAATCTTGTACACGCATAGTTAATTCCCTTTCTGAACATCTATGGAAGTCCTGCCCATGGCCAAGAATGGTCTTCCTAGTATGATCAGAATATTCTTGTCCTCTTCGAAATCTAGGATGATAAAATCAGCCGGAAAGATGAACTTATCCACTTTAACCAATACATCTTCAATAATTCCCCGCGGATATGTGACAGACCGGTCTGCTAACTGTAATGATATGTTCGTTGGTCGTGGGGCCGGTAATCCCAACTGGTTGAATATTGACAGTTGCATCAAATTTATACTTGCTCCCAAATCACATAAACACTTGTTAAACTCCATCTTTCCAATGGTGCACGAAATTGTGAAGCTACCTAGATCTTTCAGCTTTGGCGGTAACTTGCGTTGGAGCACTGCACTGCATTCCTCTGTCAAGGCAACCGTTTCAAACTCATCTAATCTTTTCTTCCTTGACAAGATACCTTTCATAAACTTTGTGTAGCTTGGCATTTGTTCCAATGCTTCGGCAAAAGGTATATTGATTTGCAGCTTTTTGAAAACCTCTAAAAACTTGTTGAATTATTTGTCATCTTTCTGCTTTGCTAACCTTTCCGGATATGGTACTCGAGGGTGCAGTGGTTGTAGTGGACTCTTGACTTTCTCTTCTGAACCTGCTTTATTCTTTTCTTCTTGCTGAACCTCATAATTTTCTAGATTTTTCTCCTCCTCAGTTTCTTTCTCTGCCTCGCGCGGCCGCGTTGCCTCCTTAGTGGTATTATCTTGTGAGCGCGCGACTTTGATTTTCTTGTCAAGTCTTTCCCAGATCGCAATGTTATTGCTTGACACTGCTCCTTCCCGTCTCTTCTAGGATTTGCCTTTGTGTTACTTGGCAAAGCGCATTGGGGCCTATTAGTAAGCATGTTCGCCATTTGCCCCATTTGCGTCTCTAAATTCTTGATAGCCACTGCTTGGCTTTTGATCATGACCTCGGTGTTTGCCATGTATTTCAACATCATCTCCTCCACTTCTGATTTCTTCTCTGGATGTGATGCAGCTGGAGTGTGGTGTTGTTGATGTTGAGTAAATCCCGGTTGAAATGGTGGTTTTAGTGTAAACTGTGACAACCCGATATTTTCTATATAAATAAATCATAAATTTTGCGTATAATTTTTTTATTTTATTTATTAAAATAAATATGAATGATATGTGTCAAGGTAATGTTTAATTATAATTATATGTGTGATAAATAAAATTTATTTATTACATTAAGTATTGCAAATAAATTTATTTTAGAATTATTGATAATTATTAATTATATTTTTATACTAATTAATTTTATAGTAAAAATGTTTTTAATGTTTATTTTCCAAGGAAATAGGATAATTATATTATTTTATATGATATGATTATAGAATTTTTATAATACTTATTTTATTATATGAAATTATTTCAGAATAGTTAAGTTAATTATTTTAACTTAATTATTAAGGTTATATATGAAAGATAAATCGGATATGGAATCAAACCCTAATTTCGGGTTTTGATCAAGGAATGAGAATAATAATATTATATTATTATTTATTAGTATTCTGAGATATGTATGATTATATGTGTAATGTTAATGTGTGGAACAGTTTTATTATATTACAACTAAACCCTAATAATATTTTTATAAACCCTAAATATTAGTCTAATAAACCCTAATTTTGGTTCTGAGATAAGGAATAATGATAATAATTTTATATATATATATATATATATATATATATATATATATATATATATATATATATGTACTGTATGTGGACTGACAATGGTTGGTCAATTATGATGTATAATGGTGCAGTATTTGAAAACCCTAGTTTACTGTGGAAAAACCCTAATTTAAAACTCAAATCGTGAATTTAAGGCTATTATATAACTGTGTTGTGTGATATATGTTGTGTGTTACTTCATGGTATGCTAATTAGGAAACCCTAATTATTAAATTTAAAACCCTAGTTTATATTTATATTTTCTAGATATTAGAAAACCCTAATCCGGAAACCTAAACCGGAGGTTTGATCTGTCAAGAATTGTGTTACAGTGATAAATAACACGTGTGATAGACTTTAATTGCTAATTAAAATAAATTTAATTAGTAAATTAAAACCCTAAAACCTAGAACCCTAATTTAATTTCTAGAAACCCTAATTATATTATGGAAACCCTAATTATCGATATTATAAACCCTAATTGCTTTATTAGCAAGGTTAACTGTGATTAAGGGTAATAAGCCCTAATATCCATGTATAAGATAATTACAAACTTACTTTAATTAACAAAGTTAATATTTTCAAAATTTTAGAAACCAAAATTATTTTATTTTATTTTCTTTATAAACCCTAATTGTTAAATCCTAAATTTGGAAATTTTTGAAATCCTAGTTGCTAAATCTTTAAGGGTTAAATGTTAAACCCTAAACACTAAAATGTCTAAACCCTAAACCCTAAGGCAATTTTCTAGAAATTTAAGGAAATGACAAAAATGCCCCTCTTACATAATTGAGGCTAAAATGTAGGTTTTGACAATAGGTTAAGTTGTTGAACAACTTCAACCACTTCCTTGACTGAAAATGGACAGCACACAAGCCTCTAGCTCAGCCATTCATGTATCTAGCTTGTCTATAAATAGATTGAAGGAGAGAGAAAATGCATATGTTTACTAAATTTTGTCCAACACTCAACCAAGTCCCTTTTCTCTCAAACCCACGAATTTCCTAAGGCATTTCAGTTCCTTTATCAAGCCCCATGAACACCTTAGCAAATCAGTAACAACAAATCAAAAATTTATTCATCAAAGGTATAAACCCTAACCATAAATTTTTTTTTAATGATCTGTTGTTAGATCTTGTAATTCGTTGTTAAAAGATGTTGTTTATAGTCTAATTTAATGATCTGGGTTGGTATATTACAAATCCATAACATTTAAATGCTTAAATCAATGATTTTCAAATTTCTGGAAAATAAAATTTTGTGATCTGACATCAAATGTCTGAGCCTATAGATTGTTGTGTGTTTATTGTTTTTATGGTTTAAGTGTTCACAATTGTAGCCTTGTATGAGATCTTTAATCTGAAAGTGGATTCACTATCATTGAATGTCTAGATCAACAGATATTGATGGTCAAAGGTCGTTGACCGACCATGACCGGGAAGAAATCTGGGTAAACCCAGAATCTGAAAATCACGTCTGACAGTATTTTAACGGTCCAGATCTGACTGATTTAATGATTGTTGGATGTTGTTATTGTATTAAAGTTGGAGCTTGTTGTTTGTACTATATATCTATGCCTTAAAACCTGACAAACAATGAATATATCAAGCGTAGTAAGTGGTCAAAGTAGACCACTTGCACTGTTTTGGGTTTACGGAAATCTCCGGAAAAATGAAAAACACGACTTCGGATGTGATTTGGCCAGAGTTTGATCTTGTAAATCTGTTAATGTTAAGCTTATTTGTTGTTTCAGTGTTGTTCCTTGACACGAGTACTACAGATTTAAACCTTGATACCACATGAACAATGAACAGAACCTAACTTAAAGTGAGATTGAAAGTAACCAGTCGAGTTTCTGGGTTTCTGGAGAAACCCAGAAATGGCCTGACAAGGATTTAAAGAGTCAAGATCTTCATGTCACGATATTGTTTAACTAAGTCATTAATTTTTGGTGGTAGTGTTGCAAACGTACTACATTATCAAAGTTTAAACTAACTCAGTACACGATTACACTGTGAATCAAAGCCGATCAAACCAAGCACCAAAATCGGATCGGATGACGTTGTTCTTGAACTCAAGAAACACCAATGATGACATATTTACATCGCTAAAGACCTTTAATGACGGTTTTATTATTTTTAATTTCTAATATTAGAAAAATATTTAAAATAGAAAATAAATTATAAAAATTACAAAAATAGTTTTTAAAATTATTTTAAATTATGAAAAATAATTTACGATTATTTAGAATATTTTTCATTAATATTTATAATTATTTGAATATTAATTATATTTAATTTATTTAATTAGTATATTAAATAAATTATAGAAAAATGATTTTTAATTGTTTAAAAATTATTTTAAATAAAGATTAATGTATTATAAAATATTTTAATATTTTTGGAGAAATTTCATTAATAAATCAATATTAATGATATTAGATTTATTTGATTATTAAATTAAATAAATAAGATAAAAATGATTTTAATGATTTAAAATTATTTTAAATGAAAATAAAGTATTTAAAAATATTTGAAGTTATAAAATATAACTTTTAATATTTAATGGTTAATTTCATTAATTAATGATTAATAATGATATTAAAGTTATTTAATATTTATATTAACTAATTTAGTTTAAAATGATTTTAATATTTTAATAATCATTTTAAAAGAAGATAAAATGTTTAAAGATATTTTAAGTTATAAACTATAACTTTTAATATTTAAAGGATAATTTAATTAATAAATTAATATTAATGATATTTATTTAATGATTAATGATATTAAATTTATTTAATAATTATATTAAATAAATAGTTTTAAAATAGTTTTATTAAATTAAAAATTATTTAAAGAGGGATATAAATGAATATTTTAAGTTATAATTAATGACTTTTAATATTTGAATAAATAGCTCATTAATATTTAAATATTAATGGTAATTATTTAATAATAATTTTAAATGTTTTAAAAATCATTTAAGGATAATGTAAATGTTTTAAAAATATTTTGAGTTATTATACATAACTTTAATATTTTGGCAATGTTTTCATTAATAATTTAATATTGATTAAATGTTAATGATAATAGAATTATGTGATACTTAAATCATTTAATAATGATTACGATGTTTCAAAATTATGATAAATGGTAATAATTAATTAAAAATTATCATAAGGCCATGAAAAATAATGTGACGGGTGTTTAAGTTATCCAAATGAATATTGAAATACTGTATAAAGTCTTAGACTCTATTAGTACCCGATAAAGTTGTCGATAGACCGACATGGTTCAGAAATTGATTTGGACATGGATAATTTAGTTAGTTAACTGTTTATTTGTGATTCAATGGTGGTTAAGGTTATGTAACAATGCGATTAGGAATGTGTTGATGTTTGTTTGTGAAACCATAACTGTTGAACATGTGTGATAAGGTGATTAGATTATGTGCTGACTGCAATAGGCAGTGTTATGTGTTACGTTATGATATACTAATCGAACAAATGATTTGATTAATGATAGGTCGTGATAGAAAAGATAAATCTAAGTTGCGTAAGTGTAAGCAGCGCATCAGGCAAGTATCCTAACTTTGCATTTTCTTTATGCAATGGACAAGTGTAAGAATGTTTCAGAATAATAATAATTATTATTATACAGATTGTTAAACCTATATTATATAAGCCCATTGATTATCAACATGTTAGTATATGATAATTCAGATAAATATATTATGTTCGTTAATTTCTATAAATGATTATACAAGTGTCCCCACTTGGATAATCATTGTATTTAATCGCATGTTGACACACCTTTGATATACATATATGTTGAATTATATAAGACTTTTGTTATGAAAACCCATGAAATGAACATCCCGATAATGGGAAATTTTTTACGCTTATTCTACGGCGGACAAAGGATGAACGATAATATCGTTTCTAGCAATGTAGTATTGATCAATCTGGGGCCCATGGATTTACATACCCTCGAGTTCGTAAGCAATGGTAGGTTTACTGGATGAATTCTTTGTTTAAACCCTTTCGAAAATGAAAAAAATGTTCATGATATGTCACATAAACCTTGTATATAAACAATACGGTTTCACAAATTTGAAAGAGGGTTGTTATGTTATTATTATTAGTCTGATTACTTCACAACTATTATTTGGTTGTAGAAGAATATTATAAAGAAAACATTTAAATTCTTTGAAACTTATATATATAATACTTCTTTGGGCACTCAAATGCTCATCCTTGCTTAATTTAAATGTTTTTTCGACTAAGTGTGGAAAGCTAGAAGGTTGAGACGAAACAAGTAAAAGGAAAGCAAAGCGAGAATATGTTATTGGTATCTTTTTGTAATAGATAGATCAGTATTAAGTTAATGATATGTATTATATATCATGTAAAGAATATAGTAAAGGTTGCGTACTTGGGATTAGACTACGATAAATGTAAGTTAAGTTTGAAATTCATATTATTGTTATTATTATTAGTAGAATTCCGCTCATAGAAATGGTATCGTAAAATCTGAGTTTGGGTTTCAAGTATCTGGATTGGGGACTCTACATAAAGCGTGGGTTTGTCTTGTTGTTGTTGAAAGCTATTGATTAATTTGAACCGATTTTGTTGTTGTCCTTGGTTGTTAGACCAACTGAAATTTGGATGATTGCGGTTGTTGGGATGGTATGTGTTCTGAAATTGGCCTTGATCCTTTCTGTAGTTGCTTACATACTGAACTTATTTTGAGCTGATAGCACATTGGTCCGTGGAGTGTGACCCCGCACAAATCTCACAAACAAAAGCAACCGTCTTCACTTTAATCTCTGCCAACGTATCTATTTTCCTAGCCATGCATTTCGCCATTTTTGTCTTAAACAATTGTGTAATCGCATCCACCTCCAACACACCTGCAACTTTGGGTTGAGACATCCGAGCTGTAGGATTCTGATTGTCATTCACGGCCATAGTCTCGATAAGCGTATAGGCCTCATCATAACTTTTTACCCATAATGCCCCTCCTGCGGCTGCATCTACAATCGGTCTGGACTGCCATCCCAAGCCATTGTAAAATGAATTAAATACCAGCCAGTCTGGTAAACCATGATGTTGACACTTCCTAAGCATCTCCTTATACCTTTCCCATGCTTCATATAGGGTTTCACCCTGTTGTTGCTCAAATTGTGATATGGCTGTCCTCATCTTTGCAGTCTTAGCCATTGGGAAAAACTTGGCTAAGAATTTTTGTGCTAAGTCCTCCCATGTAGTAATCGATCCAGCTGGCAAAGAATGTAGCCAACTCCTTGCTTTATCCCTCAATGAAAATGGGAATAACCGTAGTCTGATGGCATCCTCCGTCACACCATTATATCTGAATGTGTCACAAATCTCGATGAAGCTTAATAGGTGCTCGTTCGGATCATCTGTAGCAGCACCCCCAAACTGTACTGTGTTCTGCACCATCTGAATAGTGCCCATTTTTATTTTGAAGGTGTTTACTACTATCGCCGGCCTGACTATGCTAGACCGTAACTCATTTATGTTCGACATGGAATATTCCCTTAGAGCCCGATGCTCTTCTCTTGGCTCAATCCTTTGTTCTTCGCCATATTGGTGTGTAGTGCTTTCTAAGCGCTCTTGCAGATTTATCCCTTTACTTTCGCTTTCCAACATTTTTCGTTTATATTAGCTTGTGCTGGTGTTAACTCTGAGTTGGAGGATCGCGTGTGCATGAAATTCTACAAGCACCTGTAATTAAAACAAAACAAAAATAGAAATGAGAAATGAACAGATTTGTCTAAGTCATACAATACAGCTTTAAACTAATGATAATTGTCTAAATTAACGCCTTTCTAAGAATGGCTTAAAAACTTGTTGCCTCTTTTATAGTTCTTATAAAAGAGCTCTAACTCATGCAAGTATACACGGTCAACAAGTAATACAGAGTAAGTAAAGTATCGATCCCACAGAAAAAGTTGTTAATTTAGACTACTATGTATTAATTAACTCACTATATTTATATGCTAAGACTATGGACTTAATTGTTGATTTAAACTAATTATGATTACCAACTAAAAATAAGAGTATAAATGGACTAAATATAATGTGGAAACAATGGGATCCTAACTTCATTTAATATTTCATTCAATCTCCATATGTCATGCAAGAAGTGTTCACATATCACATGATAATAGCCAAGAGCACAAAACGAGTTATAACCATTTTCCAATGCACTATAACCAACTCACATATCATTTACAGATGTTAGAATCTATGTAATCACCAATACCATCACAATTACCATATTCCTATGCGTAATTGTAATCCTATTAATTTTAAGCACAACCCTTATTCTAGCTCATACGGTGAAACAGTATATTCCTATCTGGCTCACAAAATATGAAAGACTTACTCTAGCCCCATATTCGCATGCTATCATGATTTCACTCCATATTCATATGTTCATTTCCAATTCCATACAAATACTAACACGAATGATTATCAGTCATTCATACATTCAAAACACCCACGATAGATAACCTATATGATATGCAAAACAAATCTAACACTTAGATGTACAACCAACTACATATTGAAATCCGTTAGAATCCCATAATTGAGTTTAGTTCATAACTGAACCGAAAACCATTATGGGATCAAGGTTAAACGTGATCAATAAATAGACGAATAAGAGTTAGAGAGAAAGAACAATCAAACCCAATCGCTGAATAGTAATCAATGATTAACTATTAAAAACCCCAAAGAATTCCATTAACAATAATTAAAATCCACAATGGTGAAGTACTCCAAGAGGAGGAAGAGAAATAGACGTTATGGCTCCGTCCTCCATTGGAATCTCCTCCCAAGTGTAAACCCTAATTGCTACTATGAAAAGTACGTAATAAAAGTCAAGTCTGCACTTTAACACACATCAGAATCGTTTTATACCACATTACACATCATTAAGTTCAGAAATAAAAATAAAACAAATTACAACATCAGCATCGCGCGCGGCCGCACGTGTCCCTAGTGTCTCTGGCTCACGGCCTCGAGACTCACAGTAAGCTCAGACCAAACCAGAAGTCCTCTCGCATGTCGCATGATCATGCTATTAATGCCTCATGGTAGCGTCTTTGAGTCTCTCATGGCAAGGCGTTGTGACGCCCCCAAAATTAGGTATACGTCACCCATCTTGGGTCGCCACTTACATGGTACAAAATTCAAATACAACTTAATAATACAACTGCCGTGTACAATACGACAAAACATAAACTGTGAGTTTGAATACAAATATTGTATACTAGAGATTATACAAACTCAAAAGGAGTCCTTATTATAATTATTATTACATTATTTCATAGAATAGTGAGGACTACTAATGCTATCATCTCGTAAAATCACTCCGTTCCCGACTAGTCCTCGCTACGTTCTCATTTCTGAAGAGAACAATAAAAGTAAAAGGGTGAGCTCAACTAGCCCAATGGGAAATATTATGACTAAGATAATGCGAATATATTATCATTAGCCTTGGTGTTGTTAAACCGATACAATATAACAACCATCAAGTTTAAGCTCATAATGAACAAGAAATCCATTAAAAGAGTCAAGTAGAGAATAAAATCTACTATCTTTTATGATTTAAAAGGTTTTCATCACTTTTATCATTTGGGACTCGACAATAAATAATCCACATCATCGAATCACCCCCACTACTCGACCAAGGATATTGTTTAGTATCACGACCACAATTATCCATACACTACGGGCCAAGAATATTTGTGTATTCATTAATGGTCATGATCATGCCAACAACTGTCCATCAATGTACTACGGACCAATGAGGACTTTTACCACATCATTTGTAACATTACGGTCATGATTACACCGAATAATCCCTGGTCATAATCATACCAAGTCCATCTATGCACTATAGGCCACAAATGACTTTCAACAAAATATAAACATAAGGATGATGACAATGATATAAGAATTCAATAAAACAAGTTCAAGAATTATTTTATCCAGGAACTAATAATGTCCAAATTGTCAACATGATACTGCTTTGTATAGTAAAATTCAAGAATGCTCAGAAGAATATTTCCACAAAAAGATACTAGATGAAGCGCAAATTTCATGGATATTCCACTAATTTCATGGAGTATAGAAGTCAAAACTTTAACCAACGGAGTATAATAAGGAATAGAATAACAAAAGAAATCACCAGGAATACGATAGACCACACAGGCAGGTTATTCCAACAGAATAAGAAAGACGAAATCAGTCCCACAGAAAAGCGCATGCAGACGAGGATATTCAACGAGAATAATAAAGACGGAATCAGGTCCGGCGTAAAACGCATAGACAGGATATTCCAACAAAATAATAAAGACGGAATCAGGTCCGGCGTAGAATGCACAGACAGTATATTCCAATAGAATAATAAAGACGGAACCGGTCCCCAGAAACCTGATGAATAAGATGTTCCAACGAGAATGATAAAGAATGGAACAATGGAAGAATTTCACCAAGTTTAGGGTAGCTTGGCGTATCTGAGGTCATTCCACTAGAACAATAAGAATGGAATAACAGAAGTTCTCTTCATAGATAAGAAAGAAATAATACTCCCTACCTTGGAAAAACTGGATATTGGAATAGTGAGTAGAAGATTTCTCTTCTTCTTTCTCTCTATAATTTCTCTCTATAATAATTGCTCTAAAGCTTTTGTGAATTGGTGAGAAATGAAGGAAGAATGAGCTTCTATTTATAGGAAAATATAATTTCGATAATTGCACTATTTGGGGCTCGAAAATTACAGTACAATACCTCTAACTTTTCTTTCATTTATAATTTAGTCCTACAAGTATTATCAATCTTGCACCAACTCCCCTAATAGTAAATAATGTGAATCAATAGTTCAATCATGTGAATCAATAGTATAATCATGTGAAAAAATACGAATTACAGTATAGTACCTCCATCTATACCTCAATTTTTAACTTAGTCATGCAAGTATTATCAATCTTGCACCAACTCCCCTAATAGTAAATAATGTGATTCAATAGTACACATATGTGAACAAATAGTTATATAAGCATGTGAATTAGTAGCAATTAATTGCTCATTTATCCGATAAATTACCCGATTTATCAATATAACCCCTATACATCAATTATCATCGGAATAAATGTCGATTTTCACTAACACAAACAATTCCAACATAATGAAACTATTTTTATCAAAAATATAAATTTTGAAATTTTGAAGTTTGAGTTTTCCCGAAAAAGTCAACTATTGACTTTTTGACCAAATAGTGAATCCAGGAAAATTTTGTGTTTATAGACTATTTTTACTAATTTAAATCGTTAGGACTCAAATATCACGTCGCGTCTCCAAATTCAACTTGAACAACATTCTTCATTAATATTATAACTCACAATATTTATCAACGAAGTCGTTCCCGGAAGAGGGGCTTTCCAATAAGGATTTCTCCCTATTGGTGCGCAATTAGGTGACCAAACCTCTCCTTGACAGAACTTCTAGACATTGTAAATATTGTAATTTATAATATGAATAACTTTGTTGTCTCAAGTATTGATTTAATAAAAAAACATTTTATACAAATGATACTGACCATAATTGAATCCATAATATGATAGATATGATGCAACAATTACTGTAGCAATAATTGAGTATAGCTGAGTGACTTCTCACGTAAGCATCAATAATCAATACCGTGTGCTACTATGAAACCACGTGTATTACTGTACTTTTAACACCGGGTGTTTCATTAGTTAACAGTAAAACTTTATTTATTATTTTCATAAAAGTATTTTTGTCGTTTTCTCAATCAAACAATAATTCCGTTGTGGGGTCCACCAATGATTATCTTGGTTGTCACGAATATTTCCTACTAAAATGAATATTCCCCGACCAATCGAATATTATATAACAACTTGCGTACTTTGCAAAATTTGTAAATATTACCCACAACTATAACATTATATCAAATCCACACCATAATATTCAAAAATATATTTCGAGAAAATTTAATCTTTATTCAAAAAGTTGGGGTCTTACAACTTCCCCATCTTATGAAATTTCGTCCTCGAAATTAGGGTGCGTACCTGGTATGTCGAAGAGGTGAGGATTGTGACGCCCCCAAAATTAGGTATACATCACCCATCTTGGGTCGCCAGATACATGGTACAGAATTCAAATACAACTTACTAATACAATCGCGTGGGTACAAGATGCGACAAAACATAAACTATGAGTTTGAACACAAATATTGTCTACTAGAGATTATACAAACTAAAAAGGAGTCCTCATTACAATTATTATCACACTATTTCATAGAATAGTGAGGACTACTAATGCTATCCTCTGGACCATTACTCCGTTCGCTGACTCATCCCAGCTATATTCTTATTTCCTGAAGAGAACAGTGAATGAAAGGGTGAGCTCAACTAGCCCAGTAAGAAATATTATGACTAAGATAATGTAGAATAAATTATCATTAGCCTTCAACAGTGTTAAACTGATAAAATATAATAAACATCAAGTTTAACTGCAGCGGAACCAGCAATCCATTAAAATAGTCAAGTAGAAAATAAATCTACTATCTTTTAGGATTTAAAAGGTTTTTCATCACTGTTATAGCTGAGACTTAGCTTAATAAATATTCCATATCATCGAATCACCCCTGCACTACGGCCAAGGATATTCTTTAGTATCACGACCACAATTATCCATGCACTACGGGCCAAGAATATTTGTGTATTCAGTAATGGTCATGATCATGCCAACAACTGTCCATCAATGCACTACGGGCCAATGAGGATTTTTACCACATCATTTGTAACATTACGGTCATGATTACACCGAATAACCCCAGGTCATAATCATATCAAGTCCATCTATGCACTATAGGCCACAGATGACTTTCAACATAATATAAACATGAGGATGATGACAATGATATAAGAATTCAATAAAATAAGTTCAAGAATTAATTTATCCGAGAACCAATAACATCAAAATCTATCAACATGATCTTTGCTTTGTAGAGTAAAATTCAAGAATACTTAGAATAATATTTCAATGAAAGGATACTGGATGAAGCGCAAATATCAAGGATATTCCACTAATTTCATGGAGTATAGAAGTCAAGGTTTTAACCAATTGAGTATAATAAAGAATGGAATAACAAAAGAAATCACCATGCATGCGATAAACTGCATAAGCAGGTTATTCCAATAGAATAATAAATAACGGAACCAAGTCCGGCGTAAAATGCACAGACAGGATATTCCAACAGAATAATAAAGAATGGAACCAGGTCCGGCGTAAAACACATAGATAGGATGTTCTAACAGAATAATAATAAAGACGGAACCAGGTCCGGTGTAAAACACATGATGAGGAACTTCCAATGAATAATAATAAAAAGCGGAACCGGGTCGGTGTAAAAAACACAGAACAGGATGTTCCAAATGAATAATAGAAGAATGTCACCAAGTATAGGGTAAACTTGGCGGCGTATCTGAGTTATTCCAACAGAATAATAAGCAATGGAATAACAACGGTTTTCTTCATGAATAAGAAAGAATAAAACCCCTTACATTAGTAGGAGATTGAATCTCGCATGATAGTGTAGTAACATAATACTCTTCTTCTTTCTCTCTTATTCTCTCTATACTTTCTCTCTCTATAGCTTGAATGAATTCGTGAAAAATAATGAAGCACTAGGCCTCTATTTATAGATGATTTCTAGCTTAGCACTTGAAATGTGAAAAGGCAAGTGGCTTAACGACTGCTGATGTGAAAAGAAAAGTGGTTTGACGCCTATAATGTGAAACACCAAGTGGTTTGATGCCTGTAATGTGAAACACCAAGTGGTTTGACGCCTGTAATGTGAAACGACAATTAGTTCGACGCCTGTAATATGAAACAACAATTGGTTCGACGCCTGTAATGTGAAACGACAATTGGTTCGACGTCTAGTAAATGTAATTACTATTGACGAAGGTAATTACTATTGACGAAGAGACTCTTAGATGATGACATATGGCCCCCCCATAAAATAACCAAACTTACCACAAACATCTCATAATACACTCTTTATACACATCAAGGATTGAATAAATATTACCACAAATCATTTTATTTTTAATCAACATATATTTAATCTTTCAACA
Source organism: Panax ginseng (assembly GCA_020205605.1). NCBI lineage: Eukaryota > Viridiplantae > Streptophyta > Magnoliopsida > Apiales > Araliaceae > Panax > Panax ginseng. The sequence continues at coordinate 54,592,307 of CM035138.1, read as the reverse complement.
ATTATTAATCATTTATAACTTGTCGTCTGAATTATTGATTTAATAATATAACATATTATATTATGACGATAATCTTGTGACAATAATTTAATCAATAATATAAGAGATATGATGCAACAGTTACTGTAGCAATAATTGAGTATAGCTGAGTGACTTCTCTCGTAAGCATCAATAATCAATATCGTGTGCTACTATGCAACCACGCGTATTACTGTACTTTTACTACCGGATAGTTCAACAGTTTTAAAGGTAAAACCTCCGCCGTTATTTTCATAAAGTATTTTTGTCATTTTCTCAATCCGATAATAATTTCGTTGTGGGGTCCACCAATGATTGTTCCATCGTACGAATATTCCCCGACCAAACGAATATTTTATAACAACTTGCTTACTTTGCAAAATTTATAAATATTACCCACAACTATAACATTATATCAAATTTACTCCATAATTTTAAAAAATATTTTGAGAAAATTAAATCTTTATTCATAAAATATGGGGTCTCACAATCTCCCCTCCTTATGAAATTTCGCCCTCGAAATTTATATGCGCGATACTGGTATCTTAGTAAACGGTGAGGATAACTTGACTTCACTTCAAATTCTAACTCTTGAGGTATAACCTTTGAGCGTCGAATATGATCCTTATTATCCAAGATGTTAACACGTATCTCCTCATACGTTAAATCTTTTGTTATCTCGTCCGGTTTTAAATTAATAATGTGGTTCGGGTCGTCCACATATTTACGTAACATCGATATGAAAAAATGTTCTGAACACGCAACATACTTGACAGTAAAACGAGTCTATAAGCCACAATTCCTACTTGATCAAGGATTTCAAATGGGCCAATAAAATCGAGGGTTTAGATTTCCTCTCTTCGTCAATTCTTGCTTCTAGAATAACGCCCTCTTGAACCTTCTTAATTCTTCACATTCATCAGCTCCGAGTGTGTAGCTTGAGCGGCTTTAACTTTATCAATTAAATTCGATTCTACTCGTATACTCATTATCTTCATGTGGGTTCGTATATTCACATTTGTTACCGCATACGATCTTCTACTCAACGCGTCACCTACCACGTTCGTTTTTCCACGATGGTATTGGATGGTATGATCATAATCTTTCAACAGTTCGTGTAACACCCCAGTCCCTCATCGAAAGATAGGGGGAAAATTTGTCTGTATAAGAGGAATTAAGTAACTACCAATAGTACCTTCAAGTCATGACCTTAATTTGGGAGCCTGTGGTGGGCTAGATGACCCAAGAAGATACTATTGGGCCAGTGGTTTGAGGCCTTATTTGGAGAAATTTAATTCGATTCGGACTTGGGATTTGACCCAAGATTTGTTTCGGACTCGAGATTTGACCCGGGTTGTTTCCTATGGTATCAGAGCCAGGTTCTCGAAAGCTCGGGTCGAGTAATCCGATCGGGTTGCCAGAGGTGGGGACACGAAGGCTGGTGGTATTATCCCACAATGGAGAGATGGAGGTCCGGAGGTGGGGTCTGGCTTGGTAGGTATTATCCCACAATGGCTAGAGAGGCAAAGATCTTTGGGCCGTGTGTGTGATCGGTTCTGACGGGGACGTCAGAAATTTAAGTGGGGGAGTTTGTAACACCCCAATCCCACATCGAAAGATAGGGGGAAAATTTGTCTGTATAAGAGGAATTAAGTAACTACCAATAGTACCTTCAAGTCATGACCTTAATTTGGGAGCCTGTGGTGGGCTAAATGACCCAAGAAGATACTATTGGGCCAGTGGTTTGAGGCCTTATTTGGATAAATTTAATTCGATTTGGACTTGGGATTTGACCCAAGATTTGTTCCAAACTCGGGATTTGACCCGGGTTGTTTCAGTTCGAGCCAACATCTTTGGCACATGTTACGTTCGTTTTAGGTGAAGAAAATATTTGAGGGTTTAAGAAATTGGTTTTGTACTGGGGTCAATACAAAAGTCGAATTCACGCTCTAGGGGTAAGCTAAGAAGTCTTCAAGAATACGTCAGAAAATTTATTAACACTAGAAATATCATTCAAAATTGTGACCCTCATCCAAGACTTGGATAACACATCACATTGATACATATCAACTTGCCATCGTCATTCACGACGTTGCCTACAGAAAGTCTGGCTTCAGTGCATTCCACACAAGAAAGTCAACAACGAAAGGATCGTGGCTCTTTATTTATAGCTTGATATGACAATGATTGACTTTAGTGGTTTGGTTACTTTGAATTCGCATAACAGGTTGGTTAGGAGTATGAAAGCTAACAACCTTACGAAAAGCATGATGAGTAGTTAGCCAATCAATCCTTAAAATCACGTCAAATGCAAATACCTTTAAAGAGATAAGATCAACAGGTAATGTGATTGTGCCCACTTGGATCAAACAAGATTTATAAACAGTGGATATGATTAAAGTTTCTCCTAACGGAGTTTCCACAAATAAGTCAAATTCCAATTTCTCCGGAGTTAAGTTTAAACGTTGAGCACAAGCAGGAGAAATAAAAGAGTGGGTAGAACCGGTATCTAACAGGGTATAGACTTCGCAAGAGTTTATGACTAACATACCCGTGCTACCTTCGTTCGGGTTACTCTCTCCATGAGGAGTCAAAAAACGCTCTTCTTGAAACCACAGGCTTTGTTTTGTCCGTATCCACCTTTGGTGCCACCGTCAATTTGGACTTGATTTTGCTACAGGACAAAATCGAGCTATGTGACCATCTTTCCACAACTAAAACATACCTTGGAAGGCTTTGAGCAGTTTGGCCTTATATGTCCCTCCTCTCCGCATCTGTAGCATCTAGCTCTTTGGTCGTTCTCCTCCCTAGAATTTGTTCTTTGGTCTTTGGTCTTCTTGCCGACGTCTTCCGTCATCATTAAATCTTTTCTTTATAGATCGGACATCTCTTTCCACAATATCAACGCGTCGTGCGACTTTTACCCATGTATCACTCATTCTCACTCGTTTAGTTGTTTCTTCTTTCAGCTCAGATTCTAGCTTTATTATCTTATACTCTGCCAAAGAGTGCTTCTATTCAAGCATCACATATCGGGTAACACAAGCATGAATCGTTTCATCCTTTTGCTCCACGACCGCCTGCCGTTCTTCAACCTGCTCTTTTAACTCAAGAATACGATTTTGCAATTCTACATTTTGATCATATAATACCTCTAATAAATTCTCCTCAGGTACCTCTTCTTCCTCACTCTCAGTTGTTACCTCTGCGACTATCTCGGGTGCAACTATCAATTCTTCACTCATCACATGGATATCTATAATTCCTTCTTCGCCTGACATCACATTATTTTGGTTGGTGATTAGAGGTGCCTCCACGATCTCATTCACTCCATTGTTAACGTTCTCAACTGCCATTCTTAAATACTACCATAAAACAAGGGTTAATAGTCATGTCATATATTATCCCTATATTCTGACCGACCAATTAAATACCAAATAAACTTAGGTAGGTCATACTAGCGAAGGAATTCCCCGTCTCTCCCCTCCTAGTACTATTCTCACATCTTAGCCAGGGATCATGTCCCTAAGCTTTGATACCAACTGTGACACCCCCAATATTAGGTATACATCACCCATCTTGGGTCGCCAGATACATGGTACAAAATTCAAATACAACTTACTAATACAACTATCGTGTACAATACGACAAAACATAAACTGTGAGTTTGAATACAAATATTGTCTACTAGAGATTATACAAACTCAAAAGGAGTCCTCATTACAATTATTATCACACTATTTCACAGAATACCGAGGACTATTAATGCTATCCTCCGGACCATTACTCCGTTCCCTGACTCGTCCCAGCTATATTCTCATTTCCTGAAGAGAACAGTGAAAGAAAGAGTGAGCTCAACTAGCCCAGTAAGAAATATTATGACTAAGATAATGCATAATAAATTATCATTAGCCTTCAACAGTGTTAAATTGATAAAATATAATAAACATCAAGTTTAACTGTAGCGGAACCAGCAATCCATTAAAAGAGTCAAGTAGAAAATAAAATCTACTATCTTTTATGATTTAAAAGGTTTTTCATCACTTTTATTGCTGAGACTTAGCTTAATAAATATTCCACATCATAGAATCACCCCTGCACTACGGCCAAGGATATTCTTTAGTATCAAGACCACAATTATCCATGCACTACGGGCCAAGAATATTTGTGTATTCATTAATGGTCATGATCATGCCAACAACTGTCCATCAATGCACTACGGGCCAATGAAAATTTTTACCACATCATTTGTAACATTATGGTCATGATTACACTGAATAATCCCTAGTCATAATCATACCAAGTCCATCTATGCACTACAGGCCACAGATGACTTTCAAAATAATATAAACATGAGGATGATGACAATGATATAAGAATTCAATAAAACAAGTTCAAGAATTAATTTATCCGAGAACCAATAACATCAAAGCTATCAACATGATCTTTGCTTTGTAGAGTAAAATTCAAGAATACTTAGAATAATATTTCCATGAAAGGATACTGGATGAAGCGCAAATATCAAGGATATTCCACTAATTTCATGGAGTATAGAAGTCAAAGTTTTAACCAATTGAGTATAATAAAGAATGGAATAACAAAAGAAATCACCATGCATGCGATAGACCGCACATGCGAGTTATTCAATTGAATAATAAATAACGGAACCAGTCCCAGGCATAAAGCGCATGCATGACGGATATTCCAACAAAATAATAAAGAATGGAACCGGTCGGTGTAAAAACACAGACAAGGATGTTCCACCAGAATAATAATAAAGACCAAAACCGGGTCCGGTGTAAAACATACAGACAGGATGTTCCAACAGAATAATAATAAAGACGGAACTAGGTCCGGTGTAAAACACACAGAAAGGATGTTCCAACAGAAATAATAGAAGAATGTCACCAAGTATAGGGTAAACCGCGTATATAGGTTATTCCAATAGAATAATAAGCAATGGAATAACAATAGTTCTCTTCATGAATAAGAAAGAATAACACCCCTTACATTAGTAGGAGATTGAATACTGTAGTAGTGTTGTAACAGAATACTCTTCTTCATTTTCTCTTATTCTCTTTATACTTTCTCTCTCTATAGCTTGAATGAATTCATGAAAAATAATGAAGCACTAGGCCTCTATTTATAGAAGATTTCTAGCTTAGCACTTGAAATGTGAAAAGGCAAGTGGCTTGACGACTGGTGATGTGAAAAGAAAAGTGGTTTGCCGCTTGTAATGTGAAACACCAAGTGGTTTGATGCCTGTAATGTGAAACACCAAGTGGTTTGACGCCTGTAATGTGAAACAACAATTGGTTCGACGCCTATAATGTGAAACGACAATTGGTTCGACGCCTGTAATGTGAAACGACAATTGGTTCGACGGATGGTAAAGGTAATTACTATTGACGAAGGTAATTACTATTGACGAAGAGACTCTTAGATGATGACATATGGGCCCCTCATAAAATAACCAAACTTACCACAAACGTTTCATAATAAACTCTTTATACACATCAAGGATTGAATAAATATTACCACAAATCTTTTTATTTTTAATCAACACATATTTAATCTTTCAACAATTATTAATCATTTATAACTTCTCGTCTCAATTATTGATTTAATAATATAACATATTATACAGATGATATTGTGACAATAATTGAATCAATAATATAAGAGATATGATGCAGCAATTACTGTAGCAATAATTGAGTATAGCTGAGTGACTTCTCACGTAAGCATCAATAATCAATACCGTGTGCTACTATGCAACCACGCGTATTACTGTACTTTTACTACCGGGTAGTTCAACAGTTTTAACGGTAACACCTCCACCATTATTTTCATAAAGTATTTTTGTCATTTTTCAATCCGACAATAATTCCGTTGTGGGGTCCACCAATGATTGTGCCATCATACGAATATTCCCCGACAAAAAGAATATTCCCCGACCAAATGAATATTTTATAACAACTTGCTTACTTTGCAAAATTTATAAATATTACCCACAACTATAACATTATATCAAATTTACTCCATAATTTTAAAAATTATTTCGAGAAAATTAAATCTTTATTCATAAAATCTGGGGTCTCACAAGGATACCTTGATTTCATTTCAGATTCTAATTCCCAAGTCATTTCCTCAACATCGTGGTTTCTCCACAAAACTTTGATTTGAGGTATAACCTTGGTGCGTAGAATATGTTCCTTCTTATCCAAGATTTTAACAGGAACCTCTTCATACGTTAAATCTTCCTCTATTTCATCCGGTTCTAACTCAATTATGTGGTTCGGGTCTTTCACATATTTACGTAACATGGATATATGAAAAACGTTATGAACACGAGACATACTTGGCGGTACGCAAGTCTATAGGCCACAGTTCCTACTCGATCGAGGATTAAAAATGGGCCAATGAATCGAGGATTGAGCTTTCCTCTTTTTCCAAATCTTGTAACTCCTTTCCATGGAGCAACACGTAAAAACACATGATCTCTAATATCGAATTCTACGTCCTTTCGATGAAGATCAGCATAACTCTTTTGTCGATCTTGTGAGATTTTTATACGTTGTCGGATCATTTGAACCTTTTTCGTAGTCATACGTACCAACTCTGGTCCCAACAACGTTGCTTCACCCACCTCATCCCAGCATACAGGAGAATGACACTTTCTTCCGTACAACACCTCGAAGGGAGCCATGCCAATACTTGCTTGATAACTGTTGTTGTAGGAAAACTCCACCAATGCTAAGAACTTGTCCCAACTTCCCTTGAAGTCAAGGACAAAGAGTCTTAATAGATCTTTAAGAGTTTGAATCGTCCTCTTATTTGCCCGTCAAATGCGAGGATGATATGCCGAGCTAAATCGTAAATCCGTGCCCATAGCTTTTTGTAAACTAACCCAAAATCTTGAAGTGAATCTTGGGTCTCGATCAGAAACTATGGATACTGGCATACAATGCAATCTTACAACCTCGTTTATGTACATATGAGCAAGACGTTCAAGTGTATAAGTTTCTCGTATCGGTAAGAAATGAGCTGACTTGGTCAATCTATCAACAATGACCCAAATCGCATCTATGCCTTGAGAAACTTTGGGAAGACCGGTAACAAAATCCATGGTAATGTGCTCCCACTTCCATTCTGGAATTTCAAGTGGTTGCAATGGACCTTTTGGTACTTGATGCTCCGCCTTGACTCGTTGACAAGTTAAACACCTTAAGATAAACTTTGCTGTCTCTCTCTTCATATTGCACCACCAAAATGTATGTCAAAGATCACGATACATTTTGGTACTCCCAGGATGGATTGTAAACGGTGTGTTGTGCGTCTCCATCATGATTTTATACTTTAAATCAGGGTCGTTAGGAACACAAAGTCTGGAGTTGACTCGAAGTATTCCTTCCTCATCGATTCTTACTTCCGGCATAGCACCTTCTTGCACTTTCTTCTTCATACGCATTAGCTCCAGGTCTGTAGCTTGAGCAGCTTTAACTTTATCAATTAAAGTTGGTTCTACTTGTATATTCGCCATCATCATATGGGTCCCTGGAGTCTTTAACTCTATCTCCATCCTTTGCAAGTCACACAAAATGGGCTTTTATGTTGTGAATATTGCACTCGTACCCGCATATGATCTTCTACTCAATGCGCCAGCTACCACATTCGCTTTTCCAGGATGGTATGATCATAATCTTTCAACAGTTCAAGCCAACGTCGTTGTCGTATGTTGAGTTCCTTTTTATTGAAGAAATATTTGAGGCTTATATGATCCGTAAAGATCTCCACTTTCTCTCCATACAAGTAATGCCTCCAAATTTTAAGTGCGAAGACAACAGCTGCCAACTCTAGATCATGAATAGGATAATTCCTCTCATATTCTTTGAGTTGTCTTGAGGCATAGGCTATGAATTTCCCATGTTGCATGAGAACACATCCTAACCCTTTGCTAGAAGCATCATTTGTAGATGACAAATCCTCAAACCGGATGGTATTGTCGAGCAGTCTTTGAAATGAGTCTCCTTTTGAGTTCTTGAAAACTCTTCTCACATTCCTCGCTCTAACTGAACTTTGTATCTTTCCGAGTCATCTGAGTAAATGGAGTAGCGATTCGAGAAAATCCTTCCACGAATCTCCAATAATAACCAGCTAAACCGAGAAAGCTACATACTTCGGTTACTGATTTGGGTTGCTCTCAGCTTTGAATAGCTTCAATATTTACCGGGTCAACAGATATTCCATGACTTGATACTACGTGCCCAAGGAATGCTACTTCCTCAAGCCAGAACTCGCATTTCTTTAACTTGGCATAAAGCTTATATTCACGAAGCTTTTGGAGTATCAGCCTCAAGTGTTGCTTATGATCTTCATGGCTTTTGGAATAAATAAGGATGTCATCAATAAAGACGACCACAAAGTGATCCAAATATTCCTTGAATACTCGGTTCATCATATCCATGAAGGCAGCAGGAGCATTAGTCAATCCAAAAGACATGACTAAGAATTCATAATGCCCATACCGAGTTCTAAAGGCAGTCTTTGGAATATCCTCAGTTTTAACCTTCAGCTGATGATATCCAGAACGAAGATCGATCTTTGAAAATAATTGTGCTCCTTGTAACAGATCAAACAGGAGCAACTTATTCAACTCTCGATAATCAATACAAAGTCCCGATAATTAATACAAAGTCGCATACTCCCATCTTTCTTCTTCACGAATAGAACAGGAGCACCCCAAGGAGACGTACTAGGATGTATTAAACCAATGTCTAACAATTCCTACAATTAGGTCTTTAACTCCTAAAGTTCAATAGGAACCATTCGATATGGGGCTTTGGAAATGGGTTTTGTACCGGGTTCAAGGTCGATACAAAATTCAACTTTACGCTCTGGGAGTAAGCCAGGAAGTTCTTCAGGGAATACGTCAGGAAATTTATTAACAATAGAAATATCCTTCAAATTTGACGTATTTTTGTTTAAATCCGTGACATGAGCTAAGAAAGCTTGACATCCGTTTTTCAATAAACGAATAGCTTTATGGCTTGAGATGACCGTGATTGATTTTAATGGTTTGGTCGCTTGAATTCGTATAATAGGTTTATTAGGAATATGAAAGCTAACAACCTTACGAAAATAATCAATTTTAGCATGATGAGTAGTTAACTAATCAATCCCTAGAATCACGTCAAATGCAATTATTTTTAAGGAGATAAGATCGATAGGTAATGTGCAGTTACCAATTTGAATCAAACAAGACTTATAAACAGTGGATGTAATGAAGGTTTCTCTTAATGGAGTTTCAACAGATAAGTGAAAGTCTAATTTCTCCGAAGTCAAATTTAATCGTTGAGCGCAAGTAGGAGAAATAAAAGTATGGGTAGAACCGGTATCAAATAAGGTATAGACTTCGCTAGAGTTTATGATAAGCTTACCCGTGATGACCTCGTTCGGGTTCCTTGCTTTCTAGGAGGTCACAACAAACGCTCTCCCTTGCACTACCGGCTTTGAGATTTTTGGGACGGCCTTTTGTGCCTCCATCCTAGCTGAACTTGTCTTCGGTGAACGACAAAATCGGGCTAGGTGACCTTCTCTTCCATAATTATAACACGTTTTGGATGGCATCGCGCAGTTTGGACTGATATGTCCCTCCCCTCCGTATTTGAAGCATATGATAGGTGGTCGTTCTCCTTCCTTAACCACGGTTGCTGGTGCTGACGTCTTTCCATCATTGTTGAATCTTCTTTTCTTGAAATGTCCATTTTTACTATCTTGGCCATGATTACCACCGAAGTGGTTACCATTTCTGGCATGTTGATTCCCTCCACGCTTGTTGTCACCGTTTGATGATTGTTACCACCATTTTATTTTCATCTTCTTAAATTTGCTTTCCTTAGTTGCGTTGACTCGTTATGGCGCTCCAATAAGCGAGCCCTATTTACAACATCTGAGTACAAACACAATTTATGAGAAATAAGATATTGACGTATCTCCGGTTTCAAACCTCTTAAAAACATTCATGTCATTCGCTCCCCATTATCGACCAAATGGGATGCAAACCGGGATAACTCTGCAAATTTAGCCTCGTATTGCGACACGGTCATATTGTTTTGTTCCAACTTGATAAACTCCACCTCTTTCATGTGACTAATACTTTCGGAAAGTACTTGTCATTTGAATAGCTCTTGGAACTTCTCCCAAGACATCTTGAGTCGTCGGTGGGTACATTTCTGATTCCCACCGATGAATGCCTCTTCTTCATGCAACATGAAGGTGGCGAAGGAACCTTTGCTCCTTGGAGCATCCCAAGACATCAAATATCTTGGTGATCTGCTTTATCCATGCTTCCGCCTTAAGTAGTTTAGGCTCTCCAATAAACTCGGGTGGTCCCAGCTCCTTGAACTATTTAGCGGTGATCGTCCGAGAGTTTCCTGTGTTTACACCTGTATTTTTAACAGGAGCCACTCTCTCCTGATGTTGCATGAATTGCATGAAGCCTTGGAACATTCCATCGTTCATCATTTGGTTAGTGATCTGTAGAGACTCAACGGTCTCTTGTGCTCCATTGATGTTCTCAACATTCTCGGATGCCATTTTCAAACACTGCCACAAAACATGGGTTAATTGACATGCAACATATTATCACTATACTCTGACCGACCAATCAAATACCAAATAAACTTAGGTAGGTCATACTAGCGAAGGAATTCCCGCTCTCTCCCTCCTAGTTCTAGTCTCACATCTTAGCCGAGGATCATATCCTAAGCTTTGATACCAAGCTGTGGACGCCCCAAAATTAGGTATCGTCACCCATCTTGGGTCGCCACTTACATGATACAAAATTCAAATACAACTTAATAATACAAACCGTCGTGTACAATACGACAAAACATAAAGCGTGAGTTTGAATACAAATATTGTATACTAGAGATTATACAAACTCAAAAGGAGTCCTTATTACAATTATTATTACACTATTTCACGAATAGTGAGGACTACTAATGCTATCATCCGTCCGTCACTCTGGTTCCCGACTAGTCCACGCTTACGTTCTCATTTCCGAAGAGAACAATAAAAGTAAAAGGGTGAGCTCAACTAGCCCGATGAGGAAATATTATGACTAAGATAATGCGAGAATATATTATCGTTAGCCTTCAATGATGTTAGGCGATACAATATAACAACCATCAAGTTTAAGCTGCGGTAATGAACAAGCAATCCATTAAAAGAGTCAAGTAGAGAATAAAATCTACTATCTTTTATGATTTAGAAGGTTTTCATCACTTTTTAATATTTGGGACTCGACAATAAATAATCCACATCATCGAATCACCCGCACTACGACCAAGGATATTCTTTAGTATTACGACCACAATTATCCATGCACTACGGGCCAGGAATATTTGTGTATATGATAATGGTCATGATCATGCCAACAACTGTCCATCAATGCACTACGGGCCAATGAGGACTTTTACCACATCATTTGTAACATTACGGTCATGATTACACCGAATAATCCCTGGTCATAATCATACCAAGTCCATCTATGCACTATAGGCCACAGATGACTTTCAACAAATTATAAACATGAGGATGATGACAATGATATAAGAATTCAACAAAATAAGTTCAAGAATTATTTTATCTAGGAACTAATAATGTCCAAATTGTCAACATAATACTGCTTTGTAGAGTAAAATTCAAGAATGCTTAGAAGAATATTTCCACGAAAAGATACTAGATAAAGCGCAAATATCAAGGATATTCAACTAATTTCATGGAGTATAGAAGTCAAAACTTTAACCAACTGAGTATAATAAGGAATAGAATAACAAAAGAAATCATCAGGCATGCGATAGACCGCACATGCATGTTATTCCAACAGAATAATAAATAACGGAATCAAAGTGCGGCGTAAAAGCGCATGCAGACGGAGGATATTCAAGAAGAATAATAAAGGCGGAATCAGTGCGGCGTAAAATGCACAAAGCAGGATATTCCAGCGAGAATAATAAAGGCGGAATCGGTCCGTGAAAAAATGCATGAGCAGGATATTCCAGCGAAATAATAAAGAGCGAGAATCGGTCCGTGAGAACGCATACGGACATGATATTCCAACAGAATATTAAAGAGGGAATCAGGTCCGGCGTAAAATGCACAGACAGGATATTCCAACAGAATAATAAAGACAGAACCAGGTCCGACGTAGAACGCACAAGTAGGATGTTCCAACATAATGATAAAGAATGGAACAACAGAAGAATTTCACCCAGTATAGGGTAGCCCGCATATACAGGTTATTCCAATAGAATAATAAGAATGGAATAACAGAAGTTCTCTTCATAGATAAGAAAGAAATAATACTCCCTGCCTTGGAAAAACCGGATACTAGAATAGTGAGTAGCATATTTCTCTTCTTCTTTTTCTCTATAATTTCTCTCTATAATAATTGCTCTAAAGTTTTTGTGAATTGGTGAGAAATGAAGGAAGAATGAGCTTCTATTTATAGGAAAATATAGTTTCAATAATTGCACGTTTTGGGGCTCAAAAATTACAGTACAATACCTCCAACTTTTCTTTCATTTTTAATTTAGTCCTGCAAGTATTATCAATCTTACACCAACTCCCCTAATAGTAAATAATGTGAATCAATAGTATACATATGTGAATAAATAGTTATATAAGCATGTGAATTAGTAGCAATTAATTGCTCATTTATCCGATAAATTACCCGATTTATCAATATAACCCCTAGACATCAATTATCATCGGAATAAATGTCCATTTTCACTAACACAAACAATTCCAACATAATGAAACTATTTTGATCAAAAATATAAATTTTGAAATTTCGAAGTTTGACTTTTCCCAAAAAGTCAGCTGTTGACTTTTGACAAAATAGTGAATCCGGAAAATTTTGTGTTTATAGACTATTTTACTAATTTAAATCGTTCAGGACTCAAATATCACGTCCGCGTCTCCAAATTCAACTTCGAACAACATTCTTCATTAATATTATAACTCACAATATTTATCAACCAGGTCGTTCCCAGGAAAGAGGGGGCTTTCCAATAAGGATTTCTCCCTATTGGTGCGCAATTAGGTGACCAAACCTCTCCTTGACAGAACTTCTAGACATTGTAAATATTGTAATTTATAATATGAATAACTTTGTTATCTCAAGTATTGATTTAATAAAAAACATTTTATGCAGATGATACTAACCATAATTGAATCCATAATATGATAGATATGATGCAGCAATTACTGTAGTAATAATTAAGTATAACTGAGTGACTTCTCACGTAAGCATCAATAATCAATACCGTGTGCTACTATGCAACCACAGCGTATTCATCGTACTACTTTAACAAAGGGTGTTTCAATTTATTAGCAGTAAAACTTTCGTAGTTATTTTCATAAAGTATTTTTGTCGTTTTCTCAATCCGACAATAATTTTGTTGTGGGGGTCCACCAATGATTGTACCGTTGTACGAATATTCCCTATTAAAATGAATATTCCTATGACCAATCGAATATTATATAACAACTTACGTACTTTGCAAAATTTGTAAATATTACCCACAACTATAACATTATATCAAATCCACACCATAATATTCAAAAATATATTTCGAGAAAATTTAATCTTTATTCAAAAGTTGGGGTCTTACACGCGTCCCTTGCCTCGTGGGCACTTGACTTGCAGAAGATTCCCATGTAAAGCTCAGATGCTCACTGGTATGTGAAGTCCCTGCTATACTACTTCTGCGGCGGTCGCGTGGTCGTAATCTCAATATACGAGTGCGGTTTCTTTGCTTGATGTTCTTTGCTACTTACTTTAATCCTCATGCTTGCTTGATTTCCATGCCTCATTGTACCCCCATGCCATGCACATCCTCGCCTTTCAACTAGCCTTCACGCATCCGCTCACCGATACCTCGAATTCCACCAAAGGAAGCCGATTCCTGCACTTATTCACCAAAAGGAGTTTTAAGTATATGCAATGCAAAATAACGTGAAATACAACTAAAACAAAATGAAATATACTCGAGGTGGGCACAATTCGCATTGATTAATATACAATAAGTGAGTAAAAATATCACTTATCATTGTTCTTCTCAGTCTCAGAATCAAGATTTGATTTAAGAACGAAATTCAATGATTTCAATATCTAATCTTTTCTCTTATCTTCTCTTCTCAAACCTATCAAGTTTTCTTTTTCGATCAAGTCGATACAACTGGCATTGATCTATCAATAATAATTAAATTCTCTTCTCTTCTCGAACCTATCAAGTTCTAACAAATGTTCGTCTGTCCAGAATAATTAGCTAAGACATTTCTCAACATAATTCGACAATAAACAGGAATTATCTGTACTGTCAATATTAACTTCTACATATATGAATATCCAACAATAGTAATTCTATGGATATATATATTTCGAATCAGTAATTCAATTTGAATTATTAAACATGCACTAATTACGAATAATCAACAATAAATTTTTGGGCGTGGTATAATTAGCAATAATTAACCACTATAATATTTAAACAATATTAACTCAAGGTTGAGTTAGGAAACTTGCCTCTTCCGCTGTTTACAGCTACACAATATACTTATCTGCGTTTGAAAGACCTATAATCACAATATCGGTCTCACAATTAGCACAATAATTCACAATACGCATCATTGTATTCTACCGTCAAACTTCTCCTAGGCACATTACCACATAGCCACATTAGTGTTTATAATCTATATAAACCCTTAACAAGTCTAAGTAGTTCGGTCTGGTTGGACTTCGGTCTCATCTTGGTGTTTTGATCACCCTATTCGACAACTAACACAGTTATTGTCAATTAAACTTGGTCTCTAAGCTTCAATATTATTTTAGATAAGTCAAATATTGTTTATAATATTTTTTTCGGAAGCTTTTAATAATTTATAAACAATTATTATAATTTATAATAATTTTCAAACACTTAAATCATTTTTAAATAATTTATTATCATTAATATTTAATAATATAAAAATATTAATAACATACTTATCAAAATATTAAAGTTATTGTTAATAACTTAAAATATTTTAAATCATTAATTTTCTACTTAAATGATTTTAAATTAATTAAAATCATTTTTAAACCATCACCATTAATATTTAAATATTAATGAAATTATTATCAAATTATTAAAAGTCATTAATTATAACTTAAAATATTTTTAAATCATTTTTCTCATTTTGAAATGATTTTTAAATCAATAAAATCATTTTTAATTCATTTATTTAATATAATAATTAAATAAATCTAATATCATTAATATTAATTTATTAATGAGAATTCTCGAAAAATAATGAAAATTATATTTTATAATTTCAAATATTTTCTAACACTTAATTCTCATTTAAAATGATTTTTTTAAATCAATAAAATCATTTTTATCTTATTTATTTTATTTAATAATTAAATAAATCTAATATTATTAATATTAATTTATTAATAAAAATTCTTCAAAAATATTAAAAGTTACATTTTATAACTTAAAATATTTTTAATTACATTATTCTTATTTAAAATGATTTTTCATAATATTAAATTATTTTCCTCTAATTTATTTAATACACCAATTAAATGAATTAAATACCTTTAATATTTAAATAATTACAAATATTAAAGAAAAATATTCAATTGGTCAAAAATTATTTTCATAATTTAAAATAATTTTAAAACCATTTTTAATAATTTTTATAATTTATTTCTATTTTTAAATAATTTCTGAAAAATCAGAAATTAGAAAATAATAAAACCGTCTCTAAAGACCTTTAGCGACACAAAGCGTCGATGTTGGTGTTCTTGAGCTCAAGAACACTGACAGCCGACAGTATCAAGAGGTCAACTTTGACCGGTTTAATTCTCAACCAAATTTGTTTCTGGGCTTGTTTGAGCATGGATCTGGTAGTGGAAATGTAATATTACTATTCAACCAACATCATGGTCACACATCAAACAAACGAATAGATCTATGCTTCAAAAATCACTATCAGACATCACTTGGGTTTTCCAGAAACCCAGGCAGTTCGAGTGGCCATCTTGCAGCTCGATTTAATCTAGGTTCCAATCATTCTGTATTTTATATTATGGTTCTTATATGTAGTATACATAACAAGGAACACATATGAATCAATGGACCTGTTAAATAACAACAAAATAACCAGTTAAGGTTCGGTCAAAGCTTGTCAGACATCCTGTTCTTATGATTTCTGGAAATTCCAGAAATGTCATTCGTGTTCGATTGGCCTATTTTGACCACTTATAACACTCGATCAGTTAATGTTATAAAGAATCTTAAGGCATGGGTCTACATTACAGACAACAGGCTACATGGTGACTACAACAACATCAACAAACAACATCATAACTGACAGATCTAAGAGTTTGAATATCATGTCAGACCCTATTTTTAAATTTCTGGGTTGCCAAGATTTTGACTGGTCATGTCCGGTCAACGGGTTTTGACCAGGAATAACTCGAAATCTAGACATCAACTGTTTGTGATGTCACTTCCAGATCAAAGCCAACATAACAAGCTACCGATATCAACTTTGAAACAACAAATATCATAAACGAGAAAGGATATGTGGCCACTGACATTTCTTGTCAGACCACTAAGAATGCTCAAGAACAGATTTTGAAAAACATGGTTTTTACCCACTTTAATGCTATGGATCCATGATGGATCATCATAGATCAAATAAAAACATCATATAACACATGATTAAACACTTCAACAAAAAAAATTTGCTTACTAACTTGGATCAAAAATCAAATTAGGTTTATACCTTCTAGCTTCAAATACTTGATCTTAATCCTCCTAACTGATCTTGGTTGATCAAGGGTTATTTTTAGGACTGAGATACTTAGCAAATTCGGAGCTTTGAATGGGAGAAGGAGTTGGTGAGAGCAAGAAAGAAAATAAGCCAAGTAAGTATACTTTCTATCTTCCAAATCTATATATATTGCTTGATATGTTGCTAGATCTGATATTTTCGGCTGATTGGCTAAGATATACACTCACCAAGTCAATATATTAGGTTACCGACTAAAGTCTTGGCAATTATACAAGTTACCTAATTAAAGAAAATGAAAGAGGGCATTTTGGTCTTTAGCATAATAATTTTAATGGCATACAAGAAATTTGTCACACCCTTAGGGTTTAACCCTTAGGTTTTACAACATCCAATTCTAGAATTTTTCTAATTAGGGTTTAAAAATAGAAAATTAAGAATTTCGAAAATGTAATTATGGTTTTAAATAAAAATTAATATTTCTAAAGTATAATTAGGGTTTCCTAATCATATTAACACATACTAATCACTTTAGGATTGCTAATTAGGATTATGGTTTCTTAATTAGCGTTTAGGATTCCCGAATAAGAAATTAGGGTTTCCCGACTTATGATTAGGGTTTCTAACGGTACGTTAGGGTTTCTAATCCAGAGATTAGGGTTTCTAATCCCTTATTAGGGTTTATTAATATTGTACCCTACCCGATCAATCATTGGTCAAAATTTCTCTTCAGTAGAAACACGTTCTTATCAATATAATTATTTTAATTATATTTTCTATCGAATCCCTATCCAGAATTAGGGTTAGTGTTTCTAAAGCTGTTAAGCACAACTCTAATCTTATATTTCAGTCAATACATAAATTGACTACTACCTGAGACTCGTATCACAGATACACATCACAATATTGATAATTAATATTAATATTAATAAAAAAAAAATTATTCGTCAAATTATTCTTGAGAGTCCACTATCTCTATAGTGATTTCCCATCTTTCAATGATTCCTATAATCAAATCAAAGTGCCACAACACATATTTAGATCTAAGATGAGACTTAGGAACTATATATTTCTAGTTCTGTAATGAACTTTTCATTTAAACAATCAACTTGCAGCTTCATTTACAGCTATATACTTTGTCTTTATCACTAAACTAGCAACTCTTTGCTGTTTGGAACCTTCCCAATTCATCGCACCCTTTATTCAAGGTAGCGCTTTACCTTAAAGTTGATTTTTTCGTCATCTTAGTGCATACGAAAAACTTGAGTCTGTTAAGCCCTCTAGTTTTAATTTAGACCCACCATAAATTTTAACCACATCCTTAGTGCTAGTTAAGTACTTTAAGATGTTTTTCATTTTCTTATAGTGATCTTCTCCAGAATATGACCGATCAACATCAGATCTCGTATATTTCATTGCATACATGATTGTCACTCATGCGATCTCTCTTTTCAGGAGTCTATAGGGACTATTAAGAGAGATATACTCTATGGCTCATCAACATGAGACATCTCTTGGAGTTTGTCATGCTAAACAATTTTAGCATCAAATGAATATACGTTCCTTGGGTTAATCTGAGCATCCTTTTAAATCTATCTATATAGATTTGTATCTCCAATTATGATACTCTTCCCAAATCATTCATGGAGGAATGTTTAGACAATTTTATCTTTACTGATTGTAGCATTGGTATGTCATTCCTTATCCGTAGTATATCAACATATAATACTAGAAATGTCACGGCTCTCCCACTGATATTTTTGTACACATTAGGTTCATTCTTATTTTTGATAAAATCAAACCTTTTTGATTGTCTCATCAAAACGAATGTTCCTTATTTGAGAAACTTGCTTCAATCCATTTCTCTGAGTGTCTACAACTCTTCCCTCATCGTATGTAACTGGATCATCATCTTCCATGATGTGTACCTCATCATCATCATTTATGATGAATCCATACCTCCTAGGTATCTTCGGTACTATTCAAGATTTACGATTCGGTTGTGGTATAATAGGTCTATCTACATGTTCCTCTTATTTGACTTATAAGGTATTTATGTTCTTGAACTCTTCAAGATCTATTATCCTCCCACTAGCCCCTTCAATGATAAACACATTTATCTTAGAAGGTAGCGTGTTTCACAAAAAACACCTTTTGCTAAGTAGGATTATAGAACATATACCCTAAACTTACTTTAGGATGTCCCACAAATTTGTACTTGTCAAATCGTGTCCCAAGCTTATTCTTTGAAACCTTTTTCACATAAGCTGGACAACCCCTTATCTTAAAATACTTAAGATTAGTAATCCTCCTTGTCCATAACTTTTATAGAGTCTTGGGACCGGATTTTGAGGTTATCATTTCGTAGATTTATAGCCATTTCTAGGGCATGACCCCAGAAGGATACTAGAATGTCGATAAAATCATTATGGACTGTATCCTGTCCCACAAGGTACGATTTTTCCTTTCAGATACATCAATCAATTATTATGTATCAGGAGGCGTCCATTATGAGAAAACCATTTGGGATGATCTAGAAACTTATTGCACAAGTGTTTATTCCTTGATCTAATCAAATAATCTTAATACTTTGCCAATTTGTTTCACTTCTGAATTCTTTGAACCTTTCAAATAATTCACATTTGTATTTCAGCAAATACATACATTCAACTCTTTGAATGATCATCTCCTTTTCTTATACTAGTTTGTTCAATTTACAAAATTATTTTCACGTAACTTAAGTATACAAAATCCATTAAGTAATATTCCAGTTCTATACAAAACATTATTATTATAAATAGAACAACAACTGTTCTTAAATATAATACCAAAGATTTCATTGTCCAACAACAAAATGGAAATAATGTTTCTAACGAGAACTGGAATACAATAACAACTTATTGACTTAATAGATTTGCCCGTAGACAATACTAAACTATAAGTTTCTATGACTAATGCAGCAACCTTTTCTTCATTTCCCACACATAGGATTACTTATATTTGTTTAGCTTTCTACTTCTACTTGGTCCCTTCATAAATCTATATTTATGATAACCAAAGTCGGTATCCAATACCCAAGTATCTAATCCATTAGCTGCGATCCCAATTAAGGCATTGGCACAACCCCGATGATGAATCTGTTGGCAACAACCCAACAACGGTGTCGACAGTACCCGACAACCTTTTCACAATACTTATCCTCCCCAGCGGATGGGAGTAACCCTTTTTAAAATATAAATCAAAGATTTCATTGCATACTTTACACATGGAATTGGATCATTAGATATACCTTGTCATGTATATTTAGGCCTAGTAATCTTTTTCGTGTTCATTCCATTGCATTGCATAAACATGACAAAGAGGGGCATCTATAGTCACATGAAATTTCACTTTCCTTAACCTTTCAGAAGGGTAAAAGAGTCATTTCAATTTGGAGACAACCCCGAGGTAGGTCAAAGGCATCATTTCACCCGGACGACAACCCCGAGTAGAGATCAAGGTGCAACGATACCCAGACACGATGCGAACCGAATGAGGATCGCAAAGCTGAGGATGTGACCATACGACGTCACTCCAAGAATAATTGAACTGTGAGATATCGAAGATGAGCCGATTAATGACCCTCGGGAACTGAAAGATATATTTTAACTTATTGCATCATCTTTCTGGATTTTGTTTCAGTCAGACTCGACCACATTTCGCAGCCTTCCGCAAAGACTTTTCGAGAATTTTGTGTAGAAAGCTCAACATTCATCGGACTGAGACCGAAGGCACGAAGTTTGAGATAATAGGACCCGTGGGGCCCAGCCTGAGGTGCACCTACTCTAGTCGTAAGTACACCTGTCGCTAGCTCGAGTCACTTAAATAAGAAGCAACAGTTCATTATTTTATATACGCACAAGTAGGAAAAGCTAGAGAGAGAGAGAGAGCTCGGGTCTTGCCCCTTTTCATCATATTTTCTTTGTTTGATATTCTATATCATACATATTGAGTGTTTAGAGTGATATAAGTTGATCTCAAGCAAAAAGAAGCTTGCTCACGCGTCCCCCAAGGTGAAAAACACTTATTTTATCCACTTTCTTTGTAAATATTGTTATAAATACCAGATTTAAATTAGATATAGCAATTTCTACGGGTTAAATTTGTTGTTTTACATATATATTGCGTATTAGTAGGAAGACATTAAGTTTCTACCTGTTAATTTGTGTGTATTCAGTTGTAAATCAAGTTATTTAACTTGATCTACCTAGATCTAGCAAGGTCAAGCACTTGGAACGGTTATGAAGCATGTTGCTCTAACCTATATGCTAGATTAACTTAGATCCATGGTAGATGTAACAACCAGGAGAATCAGATTGTCCAGAAATTAAGATTTAAAGAATTAGTTATTAATACAAGGAATTTTTATTAATAATATTCTTTGCTATGTGTTTATTAATCGTTCTAGAACCTAGGATGATTATTAATCGGGAGGATTCTGGCTACGAGCTAGATTGAACGAGTAAGAATTTTCAAGACGAAAAAAAAATTCCGGGAACAAAAATATTTTTGGGGAAAAAGACGAAATAAATACTATTCACCCAACGAAACCGTTAAGGTTAGGGTTTGAATAATCTAAGCCTTTTCAAGAGTTCGGTTTGTCGAAATGACATTCCGTCGAAAGATTTGACGATAATATACCGTAAAAAGTTAAGTAAACCGATAAAGTTTTTCTCGAAAAACGTACAGAAATCGGACAAAATAAAAATGACAAAAAGTATTGTTACGAACTTTTCATTCGTTTAACTACGTTAGGGGAAAACTTGAAGAAAAATGCTTAACGCCAAAAAGTATTTTTCAGTTTTTCGGAGATCCGAAGAATACATAAAATTTAATTCGTAAAGGAAAGACGAAATATCTAAAAATATTTGGATTCCGAGAATCACAGTTTTTAAAACTGTCAGACGAAACCCGAAAGACGGAATCACGAAACTTCCAAGGGAAGTTTTTTGAATAATAAGGAGGTGTGAATAGTAATCGAAGGGGCGAAATGACTATTTTGCCCCTAGCTTGGAAAATCTACAAATAGGAAGCTTAATTCCATTTGTTTAGGATTTTGAAAATCCTACAACATTTGAGAGAGAGAGAGAGAGAGGGAGAGAGAGTTTCCGGATGAGGAAGAAGAGGAAAAGGAGGAGGAAAAGCTTTCGTGTGAGCAAACTTTGTCCGACGGAAGGAGATTAAAGAAGAAAGGTATCAAAAACCTAACTTTTGGATTAATTTTCTTTAAGTTTTATATGTTTAAAACATAGCTTAATGAGAATATGAGATTTTAGTAATGATTTAATATGGTTGAAATCATGGGAAAAAGAGGAAATAAGAATTAGAAGTTTATTTTATAAATTTCTTAAGAAAGTGTAAGATTCGAAATGAATTTGAACGATCCGAATGAATCATATGAACGATTCAGTGAAATAAGTAAGGAATGGAGTGTTATAACATAAAATTCCAAGAAAAAGTGAAATCGTAATCAAAATATCAATTAAAAATGAAGAACAAACGATGAACGCGAAGAACACGCGAAAAACACGAAGAACGTTGTTAATGGACAAATTTAAAACAGTCCTAGTATAATTTGTTGTTGATGGACAAGTTTAAAATCATCGCGTATAAGTTAGATGCTTATTGATTGGTTTGGAACGGTAGAAACGTTTATGAAGAACGGATTAAAACTGAGCTATAACGAAGTTATGGCGAAAATTTCATAAAAGACGAACGAGAATTAGGAAGTGTGTAAATGAACCCGAAGGTGTAGGTTTTCATAATAAAGTAAGAGAACTTAGAAAAAGTGAGTCGTGGACTCAAGAACGAACGAGTTCCGAGTTTAGATGACCGAATTACGGACAAACGAACGAAGAACGTTAATAACGTAAAAATGAGCGAATGGAGAAGATTAAGCCAATGAAATGGCATGTTAACGGATTCAGAATGAAGTTATGTTCCAAGGGGATTAAAGTACATAGGATAAGGAGGAGAAGGGCTTTGGAACAACCTCGTTCCGAGTTATAACGAAGAAGTTATGAGATCGGAAAATAAGGGTTATCATGACACAAGCTAGAAAGATGTTGAAGAAGGGGTGTAAGGGTTATCTGTGTCATGTGGTGGATACCCAAAGAGTGGGAACATCATTGGAACAGATAGCGGTAGTTCAAGAATTCACGGATGTGTTTCTGGAGGAGTTACTCGGTATTTCGCCAGATAGGAATGTAGAATTCGTGATTGATTTGTTGTCGGGTACGGCACCAGTTTCAAAGGCACCATATAGGATGACGCCTGTAGAGATGAAGGAGTTAATGGTTCAGTTACAGGAACTGTTAGATAGAAAGTACATTCAACCGAATGTGTCTCCGTAGGGAGCACCGGTATTGTATGTAAAGAAGAAGGATGGATCGTTATGACTTTGTATCGACTATCGAGAGTTGAACAAGTTAACGATTAAGAATAAATACATGTTGCCCAGGATCGATGATCTATTTGATCAGTTAAAAGGGGCAAAGTATTTCTCTAAAATAGATTTGCGAACGGGGTATCATCAACTGATTTCAGAACTCGTTATGGGCATTACGAGTTTTTGGTGATGTCGTTTGGGTTGACGAATGCGCCAGCCGCATTCATGGATATGATGAACAGAGTGTTCAAACAGTATTTGGACAAGTTCGTCGTAGTGTTCATTGATGATATTCTAGTCTATTTTAAGACGCCAGAAGATCATGCTGAACATTTAAGAATAGTGTTAGAAACACTACGGGGGGAGAAGTTATATGCGAAATTCACTAAGTGTTAATTCTGGCTTGAACGAGTGCAGTTTCTAGGACATGTTTTAGACAAAGATGGCATATCCGTAGATCCAGCGAAGGTGGAAGCGGTGAATGAGTGGGAGCAACCGAAAATGCCAACTCAGGTTCGGAGTTTTCTAGGGTTAGCGAGATACTATAGGAGGTTCATTCAGAACTTTTCTAAAATAGCTACTGCATTAACGAATCTGACGAGGAAGTCGGTGAAGTATGAGTGGACAACAAAGTGTGAAAATAGGTTTCAAGAACTAAAAAGGAGGTTGAGTGAGGCACCTGTATTCTCCTTACCAGATGATACGGGGAATTTTGTAGTTTATAGCGATGCTTCGCATAGAGGACTAGGTTGCGTGCTCATGCAGCATGGAAAATTCATTGCATACGCGTCACGTCAGTTAAAATATTATGAGAAGGTCTATCCTGCTCATGACCTAGAATTGGCAGCTGTAGTTTTTACCTTAAAAATATGGAGACATTATTTATACGGGGAGAAGTGTGAGATATACACGGACCATAAAAGTCTGAAATATATCTTCACACAGAAGGAGTTGAATATGAGGCAGAGAAAGTGGTTAGAGTTGATAAAAGATTATGACTGTGACATCTTATATCATCCGGGGAAGGCGAATGTAGTAGCCGACGCGCTAAGTCGAAAGGGTAGGAAAAAAATATGTCAATGTTAACGACTCAGAATGAGTTAATAACAGAGATGGCCAGGATGGAGTTAGAAATTAAGTTGCCAAGTGAAACAGCAGAAATGTTATTTTCAATAGAGACTCATGATAGTGGAACGGATTAAAGAAGTACAGATAAGTACGGAATAATGTGAGCGAATGAAAAAGATAATGTAGGAAGACGTGAAGACTAAGTATAACCTTGATAAAAAAGGTTTACTTCGTTTTGAGGGAAGAATTTGGGTTCCAAATAATTTCGAGTTGAAAGAAGAGATTATGTCTGAGCCTCATAGTTCGAGGTACTCGATACATCCTGGTTGTACTAAGATGTATCAAGAACTTCGTCAGAACTTTTGGTGGTCGAAAATGAAGAGGGAGATTGCAGAATATGTTAGTAAGTGTCTGACTTATTAGAAAGTCAAGGCTGAACACCAAAGACCGAGTGGGTTGTTGCATCCACTAGGATTCCAGAGTGAAAATGGGAGCATATCACCATGGACTTTATGGTGGGACTTCCAATGACGAGAAAAGGATACGATGCTATTTGGGTAATAGTGGATCGGTTAACTAAATAGGCTCATTTTCTACGAATAAGAATTAGATATAACTTAGAGCAGTTAGCTAAGCTTTATGTCAAAGAAATCATTTCCAGACATGGAGTACCTGTTTCGATTGTGTTTGATCGTGATCCACGATTCACGTCGAACTTTTGGAGGAGTTTGCAATAGCAAATGGGAACGCATTTGAGATTGAGTATGGTGTATCATCCACAGACGGATGGACAAAGTGAATGGACAATTCAAATGCTAGAATATATGTTAAGATCTTGCGTTATGGATTTCAAGGGAAGTTGGGACGAACATCTACCTTTGGTAGAATTCGCTTACAACAATAGTTTTCACGCTAGTATAGGCATGCCACCTTACGAAGCGTTGTATGGGATGAAGTGCAGAACACCACTTTGTTGGGATGAAGTAGGTGAACGTCGAATGTTGGGGCCTAAAATGGTACAACAAACGACAGTCATGGTTGAGCTAATACGAACTCGATTGGTAGCAGCTAAAGATAGACAAAGGAAGTATGCAGATCCTCATCGAGAGAAGAGGGAGTTTGAAGTAGGTTCATATGTCTTTCTAAAAGTATCGCCTTGGAAAGGGAAGATACGTTTTGGAAAGAAAGGGAAGTTAATTCTAACATTTGTATGACCTTTTGAGATTTTAAGAAGGGTAGGAGAGGTAGCTTATGAAGTAGCCTTACCTCCAGAAATGGAAAAGAATACACAATGTGTTTCATGTGTCTGTGTTGCGTCCTTATAAACCGGACTACAAACACGTAATAGAATATGAATCTATTCAAGTAGAAAAAGACTTAACATATAAAGAACTTCCGATTCAGATTATTGATAGGAAGGAACAAGTCTTGAGAAATAAAGTAATACCTTCAGTAAAGGTAATTTGGAGTAACCACGATGCTGAAGAAGAAACGTTGGAACTCAAAAGTAAAATGAAGGAAAAGTTTCCTCATTTGTTTATGTAAGAATAGCGAGATTCTGGGGACAGAATCCTTATAAGGAGGGAAGAATGTAACGCCCGAGAATTTTGGATTTTGAATGAACTGAATTTTTATTTGATTATTTAAATTAAATGAATTTAATTGATTTATTATGTGAGTAGGATGTTCGAAGGTTGTTCTATGACCTAGAATATACGAATGTGGTTAGTATTCTGGCTTTGTGCTAGGATTAATTGTTGTGAATTATCAAGACAAAAACGCAGGATTTCCTAAAAGTTTTCCGTAAAAAAACTATTCATCCGATTTCATTCAGATCTAGGGTTTTTAATTTCGAGAAACGCGTAATGATAGAATATGAAGATATTATGGAATATCCAATAATATTTCCGTTATGGCAAACGAAGTTTTCACCTGCAGACTTAAAACCTAAGGGTTTGTGAAAGAGGTTTCCAAAAGGGAAATGAAATGTGTATAGTCATTTTGATGATTATACATATGAGATACGAGTATTATACTAGTATGAATACGAGTATGGTATGAATAATAGTACGACATATAATACAAATATCGTATGAGTATTAGACGAAGAGAATACAGGAGTTGTACGCGTAGAATACGAGAAGTATTAATGGAGTATGAGTAAAGAATTTTGGTATAATTTAATTGGACTTGGATTAATAGAAAGCCCAATGAATTAAGTATAAAAGCTCAAGTTAAGGCCCAACGTTAAGTTATGTCAAGCCCAATCCAAAAAAAGTAAACCGCGGGTCGAACCGGTGGGTCGTGGGATGGGTAAAACCCATGGGGCAACCCATGGGATGATCTAAGAGGGAGTGGGCCGGCAACTTGGTGGTCAAGTAAAGTGGAAACTTGCTCACCAAGTACTTTACTTGGTGGCAAAGTTGATTAAGGAGGTGGAATAGTAAGGAGGTGGAGTTTGGACAATTTTGCCCCTTAGTTGATTGCCTATAAATAAAAAGCTAGAGTTGGTTAATTGTTGTTTTGAAAATCTTGTTCAACCTATATTGAGAGAGAGAAAATCTAGAAATGCTTAATTATTCTACTTCCAAGCAAATCTTTAGATGTTTATCAAGAACGTGAATTACTTCAAAGGTAAATTCTCATAAACCGTAATCTTCATCTTTTTCGATTTCTTACTCGTAGAAGAATCGTAGATTGGTGGAGCATGTTTACTGAGGAGATATAAGGATGTCTATTAATGATCAAGTCATTGATAAGTCATGACCAAATAGAAATCGTAAGTGTTTACTTAAGTTAAAAACCGTACAAAGTCTTGAACGTGAACTTAGTTATGAATGAACGATTTGGAAATCGTTATAGCTAAGGAATGTGCCTATTATTTGGTTAGGATGACTATGATGAATCAATGGAGTTTTCCATTTGATTTGGATTATAGAACACGAGTAACGAAATTATGGCGAATTTTGTAAAAATAGACGTTAAACGTCAAAAACGTAGAAATCTCGGATTAAAGGTCAAAAGTTGTCGTGTGACTTGAAAACATTGGTTTCCAATGTCAACACGTGAGATAAGGTAATTAAGAGTCGTTGGAACAAGAATCGTCGCATTCCGACTTATAACGAAGAGAACGAGTATTGAACGGTCGAAAACGTTAAACGAACGCTCAAAAATGAACTCAAAGGTGAATTTCGAGTTAACGGATTCAAAAATTTGAATTTCTTATATGAACACGTAAAGTATGTGATTTGTGAGTTGTAGGCTTTCGAATGGGTCAATTCGGATGTAAAACGAATAAATTCGAAAGCCGGGAGTTTCTTTAGAAAAGTGGACTTATTTTGGCCTTGGGCACAGAGGCGGTGCTTCAGTAGTGCCAAAACCGAAGATAAAGTAGTCATGCACAGTAGCTCGGACTCAAAATTTGAGTCCCCTGTTAACTTTCGCATCAGTAAGCGCAACTAAAATACTAGGGATGTCGCGTCGCAGCGCCGACAGTAGAAAAATGTTGACCAAGTTAGGTTTTGTTTCATTTGAATGTAGACCTAAGGTAAGACATTGAAGGTACTTAATGTACATAATAAGACTGAACTTCAATCACTTATAAGGTGATAATGTAAGAAGATTTAGTAAGGTTTAATAGAAATTAAACGAAGAACGCGAGAACGTGAGAACATAATAAGTAAACCGTAAATGACGTTCAACGTTGGTACTTAACCAATAATGATCGAATTTCGGTTAATAACGTAAAAACGTTAATGAGCCGTAACAAAGTATAGAAAGTCGAATCGACTTTAATAACGAAGTTAATTCAAGTAAGTCATAGAAGATAAAGAAGTTGGTTAGGGAGAATAAAGTTAGTTGTTTGATACTAATTACAGTGTGCTATGTGAATATATCATGTAGATCCTATAAAGACTGAGAATTGTTGAATTATTTATTCGAAGACGCTTATAGGCAAGTCTTTCTTAAACGCTTGTCTAACCTTCGTGTTAGCCACGTTTTCTGTGATGCATGTTATAAGATGTATGAATGGTTTTAAAGAAAGCGTCAATGCCTGTTTTAACTCGGCTAGACTAATACTGAAGAGTTGATTGATTTGTTTACAAGTCTTTCAACATAGAACTGTTAATGATATCCTATGCCAAGTATTTGGTACGGATGAGAAGGTAAGTTGTCTATGTACAAACAAAATTATTTTACATCGATTATTCGATGGGCACGCGAGGTTGCCAAATGTTAAACATAAATACATTTGACGAAAAAGTGTTGATCAACATAGAGTACAATAAGCTGATCACCTAGAAGTGCTCGTAAGTAAAGACGGGTGGATGGCCTTAGTGCCAAATATCCTTTTCAAGTATGAAAACAAAAAGAGTATGTTCATGGTCTATTGACCGATTCATCATTCCTAAGCTATTATATATACTTTGGAATTGTTGTTATAACATGAGAAGTACTAGTCAAAGGTTTCATAGTGCTTCATAGTTAATTGTTCAGATATGGAAATAAAGCGTGTAATTGTCAAGGTGATATTCATATGATTCTTTGTTAAGACTTGTTGAGTTAGTTATGTTCATTCTTGCTTGAACCATATGTTTGCAGCTAAAGCCGAATGAACTGAGAGTTCTAAGAGAGATAAAGGCAAGGCTAAGATGGACAATTAATCGTCCTGTAATAGATTAGTGTATTTAGTTGTAATATACTTATGAAGAACAATGAATGTATTCGGTTTATGAACCTTGGAAAAGGATTTATTACAAATGTAATACAAAGATAGTAATTACACTCATTTTGTTGTTATCTTAATGGATTGTAGTATCATGGAGCACCATTTGTCGGGTTGGAAGATACCCAAATTTGGGGGCGTCATAGCCATCCGAGGATTGTCTAATATGGGAGATAAAAATCCATTGCAAATAATTGCGCCAATGTCGGTGATGTTGACCCCTCGATCGTAGATCCTTGTTTTTAGTCTAAAAAAGGTTCCGTGGAATTACGGAGAAGGTATAAGGTTGGAGACCGATGATACTACAGTCTTACCAAAGGATTACTCATTGTGCCTCCCAAGGCGGATAATGGAGCCAATAGCTAAAACCATGGGAAACGTGTCATTAGAGAAGATTGTGGATTTCATTAACAAGGTGGGACATAACGAAGCAAGAGCGGTGAAGTAGCTAAAAGAGGCACCACCCCAAATCTTTATCCTAGACCTTGTGCTAGCTTCCAAAGATCATCGCTAGATTCTAATCCAAGTTTTAGAGGATCCCTACTTGCCCAAAACTATTGATACTAAGAAGTTCCAACATCTGCTTAGCCTCGTACTGGAGAGTAACATGATATCTTTTATCGACAACGATATACCAGCCGAAGGAACTGGACATCGCAGGCCACTGCATATCGTAGTTATATCATCTGGGTATGTGATAAGAGGCGTACTTATTGATGGTGGTTCGTCCCTAAATATCTGCCCTCGGGATACCGTAAAGAGGATGAATATCAATCCAAATCGGATCCAAAATAGCCATGTGGTGATTCGAGTTTTCGATGGATCACGGAGGGTTGCAGTGGGGGAAATTAAACTTCCTATGGAGATCGGTCCATTCACTTTCAACATATCCTTCGAAGTATTGAATATCACTACTAGATATAACTTGTTGCTAGGGCGACCATGGATTCATATGGCTTGAACCATTTCATCCACTCTTCACCGACAATTAAAGTATATTATTAACGGTAACTTGGTCACCGTCAGTGCCGAACACGAATATTCGATTCATACTATGGAATGTGACGGCCCCAAATTCGGGTCCCTTCGAACCTCGGATCTGGTCCGCAACGATACTACTATCGTCCAGCTATATATATCTTTTATTCATAACTTAATGAATATAACTTTGCTTATTATAAATTAGAATATAAATTCTTTCCATTCCCAGGATCTGTATAATGACCCAAAACTTTTATAAGTTTCAAATCATGGTCATTTTCCATTCCTGTCTTACGTCATATTCGATGTTATAAAAATATGCAAAATAATTTAAACTTTTTCAATCCTTTGAAAAAAATCTTTTATTGATTTCTTAACTTGAATCAATTACATATCCTTGAATCAAATTATGTTATGATTCATTCTATTCGAATTACTGTATAAATTTTTACATATCGATTCTTTTTCCTCTATGCATCGAGTATAATAACTTTATAACTTAACATGTATTACACATTGTAAACTACTATCATGTACATCTCCTAGAACCTAAACATGGTTCAAGGGAATATATTTAAAAAAATCAATCAATCTCGTTCGATACTATTGAACTCTATCAATCAAGTTGAACTTAATCTTTACAGTGAGTCCTTAACCTATGAAAGTGGTTATTTGCAAGGGTGAGCTCGACATCCCAACAATTCTAACAGTTTTCATGCATCACATAGCATATAATAACATACTCAGTTCATGCATTCATAATCAATTAATAATTTACCACGCATATTACTTCTCACATAACAGGCATAGAGATTTACTTCACAAGCATATCATCAAAGATCAACTTTCAAATTTCATACATATCTCATATTCATTTCATATATATACATCAACATTCTAATGGCATAATATAGCTCAACTAACGGTTATCGAATTCATATATCAAATAGGAACTAATGAAAGACTTGTCTGATTCGTAGTTTATTAACTACGACTTAACTGATTAAAGCTTATCTGCACTGCGTGTATTCCTACACAGTTATATAATCATGGATTCATATCAATTAGTCATACATTTCATACGCTCTTAATATAGTAATAAATATTTTATCGTTTCCTAACTAGGTTTGTAAAACCTTCATTTCACTTTTTCATCATACTCTTAGAATGGCTAGGTATGTATAGGTATGCCTTAACCATCCGTACTTGACATCAACATTCATATACATTTATCACACACTTGACTTGCTATGTGTTCGATATATATTTAAAGTTTATAGATACGTGATCTACATCGTTCATACATTTTTGCAAACCTTAATAAAATTTAACAAATCTGGGTTTCATTACTTTCTCATATACTTAAAATATCACTTAAGTCAAGCATTGAAGCTTAAGACATTCCTACAAATATGCTTTAAGGTTCAGATTACCATTAAAATAGTTTGGCAACACTGCCTTGCAGCGTAGTTGCGCTGCAGTTTGGCCTAGGATGGGCGCAGCTACTCCGTCCCCTGACCAGACCAGATTTAGGCTTTTTATTACCCAATATAATTTCTAGCATAACATGTATTCTGATACGTAATGAAAATATACATCAAGTAGGTTGTGATCTATTTTCAAGTTCATATTCAAACTACTTATCTCAATAATGATTTATTTCAATCAATAAGGCTTAACAACTTTCTTTAACATGATTCGATGTTATAATCTTTTAAACCATATATAGGTACAAATAAGCCTCTAATAGCATGCTCAAATGTATATATCTTATTTACATAGACATAACATAGTTCATTATTTGAAAACTTATTTTAAACCACAATTAAAAGGTCCAATTCATGCTTAGCTAGATGATGAAAATATTCGTCAGGTCTAGAGGCATATGGCGTCTTAATATGCATGCTAGAAAGGCCAGAGTATACTTTACACAATATTTGAAACTATTAATTCTCAAAACTTTTGAGTTTTCTTTCAAAACATTTTAAACCAAGCTATATCAATCTAGTATATGCAAGGTAATTTTAAAACTATATTTCATGCACGTTGATATGCGTACATAGGGTCCAAGGTCAGAATTCAAAGGACACCAAATTCATCAACTTCCGTTTCTCAAAAATTTTAAGTTTTCTTTTAGAAAATCATGTTAAAGCATTCCATTATGAGTAAAGTAATCTTAGTTATATAACATGTCTATTATCATGCATATTTATGTTTTATCACTTAGAATAACATATTTTATCATCGGGAGCACTACATTTGTGTATGTGCATGTCTGACTCCCTCTGATTGCCTTCGAATACATAGCAGTTACAAAGATGGACATTTTTACCCCTCTTAAAGACTTCAAATCGAAATTAAAGAATAAATGTTGTGGTTCTACTCGTTATCTTTTCGAAACATCCTGAACCGCATGAATCAGAGTTTGTATGAAGTAGTTATGCCTAATTTACTATAACATGTCAAAATAGTTTTTATATGACACAGTTCCGGCACAGCTGCGCCCCAAATGGCCTTGGGGTCAGCGCAACTGCGCCCAAAATGAACTTGGGGGCAGTGCAGCTATGCCCCATGATGCAGAAGGTGTTTCCAGACTCTAATCTTCGCGATTTTGCAGACCATTTCACCTTCCGATTGACATAACGCGAGTTATACTTGTCCAAATTAGTCCGTTTTTTATTCTATGGATTCGTAACTCATAAAACTACAATATACCAAACAATCAACAATTAACATAAATATTAACTAACCCAAATATTAGTCTAAAACTCATGTTCCTACTAAATTTTCATGTTTTGACAAGTTTAGCTAATTCCATCACTACAGATTCGTTTCTAAATCAAATTGGTCCGTTTAACTTACGTTCTTTTCGTATTTGACTTTATTATCACTATCTAAAAAAAATTCATGGATTACAAGAATCCTTAGCCATCAATTTTGTGACTTAAAAGTAAGTATTTCATTAAACTTTTCTAGGAATTGAAGAACTTTAAATTCAATAACATATATAACAAAATTGTTACCTCTAAAATGCTTGAAACTGTTAACTATAACTCTTCAATCCTCCAATTGCTCTCCAATTCTATTAACTCTCCATAGCTACTTCTCAGACAATTCAACCAACGGGAATTGAGAAGGAGGAGTCCCTATTTATAGGGAAATCATTGTCCAAATAATGGCTTTGCCCACAAATTTAAACCAAAGGGAAGAAGAAGAAGCCAATGGATTGAGGGAGTTTGGTAACCAACTCCACGTTCAGCCATCATCAGCTCTACTACCTAATGAAGAAGGAATAGGATAGGCCAATGACCTATCACACGACAGTTATAATGAGTTGAGACACACATTTTGGGACAAGCCACGTTACTCTTCTATTTATCAGTAAAATAGTCTACATTCTACTAAAGTTATTTCCTTTTGGGCTTATTAAATCAATTATAATGATTTAACATTACTACATTAATTTAAGTTATTTGCATATATATATATGCATGTATATGTACCTACCCATATATAGGAAGTATACTTATATATAATATATTTAACACTTACATTCATGTATCTCAGGTACACGGAGTTAATCCAAATAATATTTTAATTGGGCTAAATATAATTCAGTTTGGGTACTCTCAACCCATTATTTCCTATCACACTTTAATATCACAACGATTATTATCAATCAGCTATTATCTTTCCATTAATTCTCTTTTAATAATTCCAGTTAAACCATCAGTCTAGTTTTAACTTTAATACTCATGCCACACAAGGCTCATTTATCTCATTTACTAGAGTTATATAACTCAAGCTCATTATCTCTACAATACAATATTAGGGGTCTAGGCCACGTTTGGCTTTTTACCAATTAAACATTATTTTAATATTTATTTAATATAAAGTTTGTGTGACACACTTTACCTTATTATCATTTTATTTAACCACATTAATTAATTATACTCTATGAAATTGTAATCATGACATCCTTATTTAAAATAATCATTTTTCTTAAAATAATTAGTATGTACAATACCAATATAATTCCTCAATTTCTTTTCTTCCATAAATTATCCCAACACATTTTCAATTAACCACATCTCAATTTATTAACTTAACATATTCATCTCTATCCAATATTTAAATATATTGGTCCCCATCTTTTATCAAACACTTATTATCCATAACATATTTCAACTATCAAATCTTTTCATATATTATTACACTATGTAATATATTAAATTCCCTTTTAATTTATGCATTCATACCATTTTGTTTATGTTAAACACATATATTAATTCACCATCTTATGTAAGTGAATTAATCCTTTCTATTTCCACACTACTGCCACACAAGGCAATATAATATTCTATAATATAACTTGATTAACAGATATTCATTCTAGGTTAATAAACTAACGCGTATTCAATTCATGTTTTTGCTAACTTAATCCATTCATGGACAACTTAATCACCAACTAAGATTTTTATTACACATATGAGTCATTAGTATTCATTTCTTGAAATTTAAATTCCACAAACTTACTCAGAAGTTCCTACAGACTAGCGCAGTTGTGCTAGTCATAAGCTTGGAAGTGGCGCAGCTGTGCCACCTTAAGTCCAGAGGCAGACAAGTTATGCATTAGCATAAATAGAATCTACGCTCCTAAATACTTTACATATAACTCATAAATGATAACTCATCTAAAATCAACCTCTTCTTTGATTCCACATCATCGATTACTATTTTCTTTAATAATTTAAATATCAAACTTCGAGTTTGAAGTCTCTACTTTTCTCAACTATAAAATCTCATTTATAGTATTTCTTTCCACCAATAACATAAAATTCAAAATATAACACATATATACATTCCTTTAATATTCATTTCTCACCGTGTATCAAATTACTTAATAATTCTCTAACAAACTTTTATTTAAAGGTATATTGATTCTCTTCTCTCGTTAACAACGTACATATATACAAGTCTAAACCTAGCACACATCGAGTCTTTAATAGTATTCAATATAGTACACTAAGTGGTTTCACACAAACAACCAACAAATTAGTTTCCGTCTTGTCTACACTGTTTTCACAGTGAGTTAGATCGGTTACTAATTCGTATATACCTCCGCTCTCTAAAAGAATCGTTTAGCCCAGCTCCTATACCTCCACCATTAAAGGTACGGTTGCACTGCCTTAGACTTGATACTTACTCATACATATACTCAAGAAATTGATCATTATCAAAGATATTTAATGTAACCAACTTACTATGATAAAATAATTGTAGACACTCAAAATTTTTTGCACACCTATCACTGACATTGTAGGAGGGCAGATTTTTCTTTTAGAGATAACCCTGGAAGACAGCTCATATCCAGTCCGGATACTACCGGAAGCTCGGTCTCAACCCTGGAACACACACCGGGAGTATCAGTTACAACCTCGGAGATAACCCCGAGGCATGTAGTTCCAATACCGGAAATTCCATCGGAGAAGGCCGATTCATCTCGAACATAACCTCGAGATATTCAGTCTCAGTCCCAACACTAGGAGTAGCAGTTACCAACCTTGGAGATAACCCCAAGGAATGAAGTTCTGGAGATAACCCCAGAAATGCTTGATTCAAATGCATGCAATCAGCATCAACCTTGGCACTCACACCGAGGCACTCAGTACAAGATTCAAAGATAACACCGGGAAGACATGCATACCTCAGAGATGACACTGAGGACCTTTAACACTTGCAGCAGTCCAATCTCAGAGATAACCCTGAGCAACGTCTGCTTTATCAGCCCAAATTGGCGATAAACCCGGTGAGGGGAAAAGTCGCCATCTTGCCACCTAGATGCCACATCACACCGTCTCAACATTTTATATATACATTTCTACACAGCAATGTCCCACAAGAACCAAGGAGGTCCAATCCCAAGTGATTATTATGCAGGACAACAGATAAAATTTGAAGCTTGAAGACCGGATGACATGGTCCTAACTTCCTAACTTCGTACAACCTCTAATCCCATGTCATTGTGTACATCTCGTCAACGGTGGTCCAAAATAGGTCTTACATACCTCAATCGGATGCCCAGATTGTAATTCTGAAAGTTTGAGCAGACAATATAGTGCATGCGCAGACGATTTCGAGACAATGGGACCATGAAACTTGGGGGCAACCCGGCAACCTGAGCACATCTTTCTAACAAGTCAAGACACCTCGGCTCCCCCTCTATAAATAGAGGGCTTGGGGTGGTCATTTTGTAAGAGAAAAAGGCGAGGAAGCCCTGCCAAATTTGCTCTGTACTCATCCTACGTTGAGTGCTTTCTCATTTTAAACACTTATGAGCTTACATATAGCTACTCTTTGTACCGGCGGGAGCCGAGTGTTCATCCCTTTAAAGATATAGAAGTCTTCTTTGGCAGCCCATTGTAAGCCTTCTCACAAACTTTAAAGCCTTTCTCTTCATCTTTGCACACATCATTCTTCACGTTGAGAGTCGTGTTGTGTGTATTTGCCTCGACTTTGGTCCATTGTTTCATTTCGGTTATATATATATATATATATATATATATATATATATATATATATATATATATATATATATTTATGAATTATGTGTCGAACTTTGTTCGATGAGCCCGGATTTTATATCCTGAGGGCGTTCTTCGCTTTAATATATATATATATATATATATATATATATATATATCAACTGTTGTCGGACTTTTTTCGATGAGCCTGGATTTTATATTTGGTGCATTTACCGCTTATATATATATATATTTACATTTAATCTCGCCTGGAGTTTACTCCGTGGCGGTTGACTGCTTTTACAGCTTTCTTTACTTTTCGGATCCCCCATGGAGGTGCTTCGTGGTGGCCGATCATGTATATATATATATATATATATATATATATATATACATATATACCGCCATCGCTTTATTATCAATTATGCATCATGTGAGCCTAAGAATCATGTGATCACTGATTGATCTCATCTGGATCTAGATTCGGTTTCCGTGATGGACATTTTCTGCTGTAAGCAGCTTGTAAATTTATTCACGGTGTTTGGATTTCCTTAGATGGTTTTCATACCCATGAGGAGTTCGGCACTATTTTGTACATTATTTTCTTGAAGATGCTTCGCATCTCGAAAATTAAAAGTAATCCAGCTGAACACTTAATAAAAAATGGGAGTGTAAATGTTCTCAATTACTATTGAGCACAAGGGTTTGAAAAACCTTTTTCTTACAAAATATCACAGCCATATCTTGTTTAAAACTGAATTTTTACACAAATTCAAACCATGTATATATAGGTGCGAACGAGGCCTCACACTACTTCCATATAACTGCACATTGACCCATACACACACACACACACACATTCATATAACAGTTTTTTGAAAATTGGCGGTCACCGTGGTAACACGGATGTCAGGGGGTGCCTAACACCTTCCCTCCGCATAAGCAAGCCACCGGACCCTAATGAATCGCGGTTTCACTGACCCGTTTAGCAGTGTCACATCACTGGGTCAATGTGTAAACCTTTTCTCAGTTGTGTTGGTACAACCATATAAAAAACAAATTGGAGACTCTTAATAGTCCATCGTTGACATGATACATGTCGGACCTTTTTTACTTCTTTTTTCAAACAAATCTCACCTAACATTAGAACACCAAAGAACAAGTAACGAAAAAGGGACAAAAAAAATCCCGAAGTCGACAGGTGGAGACTCTGCTGGGGATACCAGTAAGAGGGCTTAAGCCGCTATTAAATTATTTTCAAAATTGTTATATGCTTGTGTGTGAATGTTGCATTTACATTTATGATGAATGTGTACGAATGCATATATTTTACTATGTTTAATGCTTTCCACTATATCTGCTTGTGATACTTGTGCCTCGCACATGTCATCATTTTCATAAATGGTGATACACGTTGTATATGAAATGTATGTTGTGTGGTTCCTCCATTAGGAGGTTATCCTATCGGTGTTTGATTACTGGACTCGTAGGAAGACTAATTCCAATGAGGCTCAGGGAAGGCACCACCAAAATTCATTCCAGTAGAAAGACCGGATTAACTTCCCGTCGAGTAAATTGTAATGATTTGGGAACCTTCATGCCAAAAAGCCACGAGAGTAACCTAAGATAGGTCACCGTCTGATAAACCAAACGCGGAGGAAAGTCTCTTCATGCTTTCTAAGTTCAAATTACTCGTAAAGTCAATTACTTGTAATTTCATTCCATATTCATCTCCATGTAATGAGAAATATTAAGAAGCATGGGTACATACATATTTAAATTAACATGCTATTACAAACAGCTAACATCCGCCTTGCAGGATAATATTCCTAGAATGGATATTTATAGCATGTAAACATTTACACATTCCCTAAAGACTAAACTACACAAGTCTTTTTCAGGGAAGCAATCAGACCTATTACCCGATCAAAATCCAAAAACGCCACGAGCCTATATGCAATTATGTCATCATCAGACCAGACTGACCTTAATCCAGTTTCTCGCAAAGAATTTGATGGACTAAGTAAACAAATCACCAATTTGGTTGTTCTGCTTAAAGAACTACACCAGTTTACTCAAGGTACAAGGATACCCGTACATGTTGAATCCTCTACACAAGGAGAAACTCAAGGTCTTGATAAAGCTATTATAGTACCTGAACTTCAGTTGGATACAACGAATAAAATTCATTATACCACCTATCTCAAAGGAGATCCAGACACCAGTGACATCAAAAAGAAAGTCCTTCAAATGGAAAAAACCCTTCGTGTGATCAAAGGAATTGGAGCACACGGAAGTGTCTCATATGCTGACCTTTGTATATTCCATGGTGTTCATTATATAAAAAAATTTAAAACTCCTGATTTCGAAAAATATGATGGGTTAGGAGATCCCTACACACATTTGAAGGTATTCATTGGAGAACTTGGATCTTATTGAGAGGATGAGAAGCTCAAGATGCAGTTGTTCCAGATGAGTCTGATTGGAGAAGCCCGTTCGTGGTATACCAGATTAGACAACTCAAAGATCCATAGTTGGGAAGAGTTAGCTCACGCCTTCCTCACACAATACAACTTCAAGTCTCAGATGGCTCCTGACTAGTACCAGATTACCAAGGTCAAGAAACAGTCCAATGAGTCTTTCAAAGCGTATGCTCAAAGGTGGAGGCGCCTTGCTGCTTAAGTTATTCCTTCCATAACGGAATAAGAAATGGTCATGACCTTCATAGACATACAAGAAGCTCCTTTCTATGAAAGAGTCTTAGCTGACATTGGTAAACCATTTTCTGAAATGATTAAACATGGGGATATGGCTGAGATGGGATTGAAGTCCGGGAAGATTCAAGACCTCGCTGCCCTTAAAGCTATTGTTGAGCACATCTAGTCCTAAAATTAAGGAAACAACCCCCGGAGGGTTCATAAAAAGAAAGAAGATGATGTTTCCTTGATATTACAACGTCAGAAAGGCAATCGGAACATGCCTAACCAAAGGAGAAATTACACTCCCTTTCAAACACAATCTTCAAACCCTCCATTGCCAAAAGGTGGAGAAGTCAAACGCCCTCGAGTGTTCACAACCTTAAGGGACTCGCTCAAGAACATTCTCACTCTTCTAACGACTCAGAAGAAAATTATGCATCTTCTTCCACCAACCAACCCTAATGGGAGGGGTTTCAATGCTGCTCAAAAATGTGCTTATCATGTCGGAGCACCTGGACATGATACTCAAGATTGTTGGGACTTAAAACACAAGATCCAAGATTTAATAGACAATGGTGAGATCGTGGTCACAAAACCAGATCAACCTCACGTACAAGACAACCCTGTTCCTCAACACAAAGAGGAAGAGGTCAACATGATTAATTGGAGCAGTGGACAGAGTTCCAATTTTAACGATGAATCATCCCATACCATCAAAGACGGTGTTGACAAATGGGATTATTGAAATTTCTAGTTCGTAATAGAACAAAAGATGAAAGCTCTGTATAAACAGATTGAGTAATTGGTAGAACTGGTGACCTATCAGCATCAAGTCACACGCCAATTAGTCAGCCAGGAGCATGCTAGTCTACTCCCTTTTGTTGTGAATACTCCCTCGTCACCTTCAGAGAAAGAAACACTTGAAGACAAAGTGACGAAGAGAGCAAGTGCCAAAGCCCGTAGGGATTTTGCCAATAGAAGGGAATTTACATACCTGCGCCAACCTATGGAGGAGATACTGCAGATGTTAATCAATAAAGGAAGGATCACTTCCCTTCTGCCTCTAATTAATCCCCATTCAGGACGGTTTAATTCTGAAGGAGTATGTCAATATCACCCCCATTCTCGTGGACACATCACGGAAGAATGATGGGCACTCCGCCACCTTATTCAGAACCTAATTGACAGTGGTGTCCTACAACTGGTAGACGACGATATTGTGTTATTTGAGAGTGAGAATACTTGTTCTACTAAATAGAAGGGGCTGGTAGCAGTAATATCTGATGAGGCTGATGGGACTGTCAAACCTTTCATAATACAAGCAATTTAACTCAAAGGAATTGACAATCCTTTGAAAGTGGCTGCTCCAGAGCTAATTAGTTTACCATTCAGACCACAATATCTTGTTATCAGCTTACAAAAAGTCCCATGGAATTATGGAGAAGCTGAAGGATCCACCTCTCATACGACTGCTACAGTGTCGAAGGAAAATCCATTGTATCTTCCCCAACGGGTGATAAAGCTTGCAATCAAATCAAAAGGGAAAGTTCCTATGGAGAAGATTGAAAAATTCCTCCGTACTATGGGCCATAATGAAGCCAAGGTGTTTTTAAACTTAAGAGAAGCTCCACATCAAATTTCAATACTGGACTTGGTTTTAACTTCTGAGGATCACCGAAAGATCTTAATGAAGGTTTTGGAAGAAGCCTACTTGTCAAATAAGTGGATGTGGAAACATTTCAACATTTGGTTGATCACATTTATAACAACAATGTGATATCCTTCACTGAAGATGATATATCGCCCGAAGGGACCAGTCATTGTAAGCCGTTACACATTGTGGTTTTGTCCTCTGGATACATGCTTGCTGGAGTCTTGATAGATGGAGGTTCGTCTCTGAATATCTGTCCTTATGCTACATTACCGAAGATGAATGTCAATCTCAAATGTATCCGAAGTAGCCATACGATTATTAAAGCTTTCAACAGATCTCGTCAAAATTTAGTCGGAGAGATTGAGATGCTAATCGAGATTGGTCCCCATACATTATGCGTATCTTTTCACGTGCCCAAAATAGATTCAGGATACAACCTGCTATTGGGAAGACCGTCCCCTCCACTCTTCATCAGCAACTTAAATACATTATCAACAATAGCCTAGTCATAGTCAACGCTGAACCAGAATGTCCTCAACATGGTGACATACCATTCATTAACATCAATTCAGATGTTAAGTCGGTCAGTTTTCATGACCTGGAGGTGAGCAACACTCACTACCACCCTATTGGGGTGCCACCTCTCATACCCAAGATTTCTGCCGAAGTAATGTCAGCTACTCAAGAAATGATATCTTAAGGTCATTAGCCGGGACAAGGGTTCAGTAAAAGTCATCAGGGTATTAAGCACCCGATTCAATTGATTAGTCAAACTAGGAAAGTTGGATTGGGCTATTCTTCCAGTTCCAGTCACAGGAATCCACATAAGCATCATCAGATTCCTCCAGCTTCAGTTACATGACGATCGTCTCCACTTACAAATCTTGAGTCCGCACAACCTCTGGTAAAGGTTCCAACCAGCGTAATGGCTATGTTGTTTTCCCAAGCCAATACCGGTAAAGGAGAAAAAGTCTTTGTTCCAGACCCCAGAGTAGAAGAAGAGGAATGAAGAATTGAGCAAGACATCATCAGAATGATGTCAGGCATACACATCATTGTCCATGATGAGTATACAAACAGATACACCCAAGATAATGATTGCCCAGACGTAATGGTTATCATTCAGGAGAAGGAAGACGATGACAGCCCCTCCATCACTGCAGTCCACAAGGACTTTTCCCTCAACAATTGGAGCATCACTCCTTGCATTGGTCGACAAGGGTAAAACGGGAAGGAACTCTTTCTGCCCTGTAGATATCATAACTGCTTACTTTTTCTATATAGTATTAGAAGTTTTTTTGTCAATACATGCTAACACTTTGTATTATCAAACCATTTCACAAATACTAAGTGAAAGCATATTTTATTTCAGGACTCTGAATTTAGAGGTGCCTATACTTGTTGATAAGATGCCTCTTCTCCACAAGGATTGTAACTTTGATGTAGAGTTGGATTCAGCCTTAATGGAACTAATGAGGACATTGAGGTGCCTCTAGAGATTAAAGAATGGGTCAAAAATAAACCTAAACACAACCTTGATCAAACCACTTCCTTCAATCTCGAAACCTTAGAAAGCCCTAAGTTAATCCAGATTGGTTCAGACCTTACCCCAAACCAGAGGAATGACATGGTTACACTACTAACCCAATTCCAGGATGTGTTTGCATGGTCTCACGAAGACATGGTTGGTTTGTCTACTGACATTGTTCTTCATCGCCTTCCCATTAAAGAGAGATTCAAGCCAGTCAAGAAAAAGCTCAGGTGATTGAAACCTGAGTGGAGTTTAAAGGTGAAAGAAGAAATTATGAAACAATTTAAGGCTGGCATTATCATGGTGTCCACATATCTGGAATGGATATCCAACATAGTTCTCATGCCTAAACTTGGAGGAAAAGTGCGAGTTTACGTGGATTAACAGGATCTGAATAAAGTTTTCCTTAAAGATAGCTTTCCCGTGCCATTTATCCACATTCTCATTGACAATACTGCTCAATACGGCATGTAATCCTTTACGGATTGCTTTGCAAGATACCACCAGATTATGGTTACTGAGGAAGATCGTGAGAAAACTACTTTCATCACGCCTTGGGGAACCTTTTGCTATAGGCGGTTGTCATTCGGCCTCATCAATGTCGGAGCCACCTATCAGCGAGGTATGATGGCTCTTTTCCATGACTTAATGCACAAAGAGATAGAGATCTACGTGGATGACATCATTGTCAAGTCCCGAAGGGAAGAAGACCACTTAGACCATCTCAGAAAGCTCTTCAACAAGTTGCGTAAGTACGACTTGAAGTTGAATCCAGCTAAGTGCGCATTTGGCGTTAAATCAGGTAAGTTGCTAGGATTCCTAGTCAGCAACAAAGGGATTGAGTTGGATCCCACAAAAATCCAAGCCATCACAGAAATGCCCATTCCTCAGATAGAGAAGGAAATACGGGGATTTTTGGGAAGAATCAACATCATTAGCAGGTTTATTTCTTAACTCACAGTAACCTGTGAGCCTATCTTCAAGTTGTTAAGGAAGAACTCCTCCATGAAATGGAACGACGAGTGCAAGAAGGCCTTCCTCACAATCAAAGAATAGCTAGTCAAAGCTCCTATTTTGGTACCACCCAGGGATGATGTTCCCATGTTCAGGTACATGTCCATAAGTGACAATGCCATAGGCTGTATACTGGGATAGAAAGATGATAGAGGCCAAGACTGAGCTACCTACTACCTCAGCAAAAGATTCAGCAGCAGTGAACACAAGTACACTTTTATTGAGAAGACTTGTTGTGCTTTAGCATGGGCTTCCATGAGGTTACAACATTACCTGCATGGTCATACAACCCATCTCATATCCCGCGTGGATCCTCTCAAGTATGTGTTCAATAAACCAATGTTAAATTGTCGGCTGTCCAGATTGCAGTTGATCCTACAACAATTTGATATCGTCTACGTGACCCAAAAGTCCATCAAAGGTCAAGGAATTGTGGATCAACTGGCCGTCGCACCTACAGGGGACTTCAAACCCTTGGAAACCTACTTCCCAGATGAAGGGGTAATGACAGTTCAGCAACACCATCAGTACGATACTTGGCATACGTGGAAAATGTATTTCGATGGAGCTGTTAATATGGAAGGTTCGGAGCGATTACGTATCCCAGACGGAGGAGCGACATTTAAATCCGTGAATTAAATTGTAGTTTGTCATCACCAACAACACATCTGAGTATAAAGGTTGTCTCATGGGGATAAAACTTGCCCGTAAAATGGGCATCAGGCGGTTAACTGTCTTTGGGGATTCAGAGTTGGTAATCAAACAATCCACGGGAATCTATCAAACCAAAGATCTACATTTGCTGCATTACAATCGGCAAGTTTTACAGATGGCTTTGGAGTTTGAAGAAATCTCATTTCTACACATTCCTCGTAATAGAAACGACTTCGTAGACACATTAGCAACTTTGGCCTCCTTGATTCACATGTCGGACAAGGAACACATGCCAAGCGTCACATTTGTCCTGCACAAGGCACCAGCCTATGGGAATTATGTTATAGA
The DNA here is from genome assembly GCA_020205605.1 of Panax ginseng. Lineage (NCBI taxonomy): Eukaryota > Viridiplantae > Streptophyta > Magnoliopsida > Apiales > Araliaceae > Panax > Panax ginseng. Next base: position 54,547,809 of record CM035138.1, on the reverse strand, counting down.
AGTATCGGATGAGCTACCTCCCATCCAACACCCTTGGTATCAGCATATCAAGGAGGAATTTGAGTTCCTTTAGAAATCAAATTTTTCCGTTTAATCAGATAGACAAGTTTTATGTTAATAGTAAAGATCAGTTCGATCAAAGTTGATCAAGATCTAATTTAAATGATTGTGTATGCTATGTAACCTAGTATGTATAGATTTTAAAACAGTGATTCTGGGGACGAAATCTTTATAAGGGAGGGTGAATGTAACAACCCGATATTTTCTATATAATTAAATCAAAAATTTTGCGTATAATTTTTTTATTTATTTTAAAGATGAGGATTTGTACAAGATAATGTGTATATGTATTCATGTGATAAAAAAATATATTTATTACATGGATAATTACAAATAATTTTATTTTAGAATTATTGATTATTATAAAGTATATTCTTATAATAATTAATTTTATAGTAGAAATATTTTTATTAATTATTTTCCATGAAAATATAATTATATATTATTTAAAATAATATATGAAATGATTTTTAGAATTATTATAATAACTATTAATTTTATTATATGAATTTATGTTAGATTAATTAAGTTAATTATTTTAACTTAATTAATAATGTTTAATATGAAAGAGAAATCGGATATGGAATCCAACCCCTAATTTTTGGATTTTGATTAAGGAATGGGGATAATAATATAATATTATTATTTTGCAAGTGCTCTAAGTATGTATGTTAGGAATGTATGATTAATTTGAGAAACCCTAATTTAAAACTCAAATTAGAGTTCAAGATTGTTTGAAATTGTGTTATGCGATTAATATTAATTATTAGAGATTTGATTAGGTAAACCCTAATTAAAAGTTAGAAACCTAATTACGGGAAACCTTAATTGTAAATTAGAAACCCTAATTTCCAATTTAAAATCCTAATTTGCTAAATTAGTAACCCTAATTATTAATTGTAGATAAATGCTAATTTGTGGACATTAAAACCTTAATGTTCATGTATAATGTAATTAGAAAATCAAACAAAATTAAGAAACCCTATTTTTATTTTTAGAAATTAAAATTTCTATTTTTAGTTTAATTACAAAATTCTAGAAATTAAAATTTTTGATAACCTCAGGGTTAAACCCTTAGGGTCAAACCCTAAGGGTTTGCCAAGATTACATTTCTGCCATTAAATTTGTAAGCCAAATGACCAAATTGCCCTTTCTTTAAATTTTTTTTAAAGTTAAATAGAGTTATGGCCAACATTGTTGCCACATCTCTTAAGATACTACCAAACACTTAGAATCAGCCAACTTAAGCCACCTAACAACAATTTTAATCACAAGAATTAAAAGTGGAAAATTAAAGTAAGTGAAATGTCAAAGATTGGCTCATTTGGTATCTAGCACCCAACCAAGTCTCGCTCTTTCCACACTCACAAATTCTAGTAGCATTTCAGTCCCAAAAGCAAGCCCCACTACCTTCATTAACAGATCAAGAAGCCATAATCAAGTATTGTTCAAGTAAGGTATAAACCCTAAAAGCCAAATCTGATCTTTGATTTCATGATAGATGTTGTGTTTTAATGTTAAAATGTGTTGTATGTAGTGTATAATGATGATCTGGGTTAGTAGATGTTAGATCCATAACATCTAGAGGCTCGAATGTGAAGATTTAAAAAATCTGGAAATTATGTTTTTGATGTATGACAACTAAATGTCAGGCCCTGTATATCTCTGAATATTTATTCTTTTTGTGTTTTTAAGCTTTGATCTTGTAGTATACTATGAGAGCTTTGCTCTGGAACTCCAATCAGGGTCAGATCGGTTGTAGGTTGCAAGTTATGGGTGGTCAAACACAGTTGACCAACCATGACTGAACAAGTTCTGGGTAACCCAGAACGAGCCCAGAAAACTCTGACAAGATTTTAAAGAGCTTGGATCTGACAGTGGTTTGATGTTTCGTTATGGTTCTTGCATCTAAGTTGTAGTATGTTTGTTAGACTACATCCTCATGCCTTAAGATCACATATATAGTAAACAGGTTGAAAATTGTTACCGGTCAAACTAGTTAAGTCGATCATGTTTTCTGTTTTCTGGGTAACCCAGAAAACATAAGAACATGGCGACTGACATTGTTTGACCAGACTAGATCTCGCGGTTGTGTTGTTCTTGCTATGATTTTATGTGATAGATCTCTTTTCCTACATGTTGACTACACACTGAAACATTTATATCACAAAAACAATATACGGATTGCAAGTTGTGGAAGCCCAAAAGTGCATGCTCGAACTGTTCTTCATTTCTGGGCAACCCAGAAATGAAGAACAACCTCTGACAGCTACTTTGATGGCTCAAATCTCTTTGGTTTTGTGATGTATGAACCTCTTTGTTGTTGGAACTTGTAGTCTTGCATTAGTTCTACACGATCTTCTCAACAACATTCCTAAAATCACAATACACACTGAATCATTGATGGTCAAACATGGTCCCTCGAAACTGTGTATGAAGATCTGGGTTTGCATGAAGAACATGAAGAACACCTATAACGACGGTTCTGTCACTATAGGTGGTCTTTAGCGACAGATTATTTATAAAAATTATATTTTTATTAAATAATTATAGAAAATTAGTTTTTAATTATTAAAAATACCAAATAAATTATTAAAAATTATTTTAAAGTCTGAAAATTAGTTTTTAATTATTTTTAATATATTTCATAAATATTTAATTTTTTTGTAATATTAAAGGTATTTAATTTATTTAATTATTATATTAAATAAATTATTTAAAAATTATTTTAATATTTGAAAATTCATTTAAAATTATATAATGATATAACGAAATATTTTAAGTTATTTGTAAGACCCCAACTTTTTAATGAATAAAATCAAATTTCCTTTATTTATTATTGTGAATAATAAGGTATTAATTTGATATAATATTTTGGTTATGGGTGAAATGTGCAAATTTTGCAAAATAAGCAAGTGGTTATAAAATATTCAATTGTCGGGGAATATTCGTTTGGTCGTGAAATATTCTTTCTGTCGGGTAATATCCGTACGACGGGCAGCCATTTGTGGGCCCCATAACGGATAACGGTCAGATGAAGAAAATGACAAAATTGAATAACGGCGTAGTTGCTACCGTTAAGACTGTTGGAATACCCAGTGGTTAAAATACAGTAATATGTGTGGTTGCAGACAAGAAGTTATTACCAGTAAGATAAAGATTGTTGAATTATTGATCCTTACATAAGAAGGCACTACTCAATAATTCTTATAGTAATTACTGTTCAATATTTTATTTTATTGATTCAATAATTGCTACATTGATATTTTATATTATTGTTCTTCAATAATTGTCACTGCACAGTATCTCCATTATCAGATCAATAATTCATATTATTTGAATAATATTATTAGATAGCATTATTGGCAATGTATGGAAAGTTCTGTCAAGGAGAGGTTTGATCACCTAATTGCGCGCCTGTAAGGAGAAATCCTTATCGGAAAGCCCCCTCTTTCTTAGGAATGGCCTGGTTGTCATAATTGTGATTCTGTAATATTATTTGTGAATAATTAATTATTGATTTATATGATAAGAAAATATTTATTTGATGTGGATATAAATGTTGGATATATTTATTGTGGTTAAAATGAAGGAATTAATGCTGAGGTATTTTATCAGTATTTTGTCGGATTGGAATATTTAAAAATCATTCGTTTGTGGATTTCAGGTATTTTCTGTTTGGAATTTGGAAAAACTCAAATCTACAAAGTTGTAGAGAATTCGATTTCATGTGGAATGGACATAAAATTCGCATTTTTCTGATAAACGGGCTATTTTCTATGAATTATTAAAGTTTCTGATTATTGTTTAAATGATAAAACATTTTGAAAAATTCTAGAATTGGTTGGTGAGAAATGTGCTCAATTGAATTTCAAATGTGGTGGGTGGAAATAGTAATAAGTAAAGCCATCGTGTAAAGAAAGTTAGTCTTCTATGCATGCTCTAAGCATTTTTCTATAAATAGGGTGCTTAGTTAGAATTGAAAATCACACCGTAATTCATAAGTTTTCTTTTTTCTCTCTATATTATCGAGCATATTCTTGTGAGTATTTTGATACTTTGAGTGTTGCTATATACGGTGCAAGTTCCTTCAAAGACTATATCCAAAGATTTCAATGTAATACTTTGTTCGTTTGAGGTAAGAGATGTTATTTTTTTTATAAATGATATTATTTCTTTCAATAATTATGCTAGAATATTGGTAAGATTTTTCTTGTGAAATTCTTATATTTTCATGTCGGGGTTACTATTCATGAGTTATTATTCACGAGTTACTATTCATGAGTTATTATTCACGAGTACTATTCACGAGTATTATTCACGAAGCATGATGATTTCTTTTTCTTGTGGAATTGATACCTTTTAGTGTCGGAGTTACTATTCACGATAATTATTATTTATTCACGATACCAAGACTATTCACAAATACTAAGACTATTCAATTTAGAAAAATGAAATTTTTTTCTTTTTGTCCAAGATGTCTATTATGGTTACTATCTTTGATTGTATCCCTGTTTTGATATTTATTTTTGAAATTATGCTTCAAAATTGGTTATTATGGAGTATTATTGAACTTGGATAACCTGTAATACGAATCCCTAATATTTGATGTTTTATCTCACTGGATTCGTTTTCTTTAACATATTTTTCATCATCCTCAGTCCTAAATGATGATATTACTGAATATCTTTGGCCTGTAGTGCAAAGTTGAATGATTAAATGATGAATATCTTTGGCCTGTAGTGCAAAGATGAATGATTACCTGATGAATATCTTTGGCCTGTAGTGCAAAGATAAATATTTGATTCAAGATGTATATTGATTGATGTTACAGGGATAAAATATTGATGATGGACTTTTAAATCTTAGAAGATAGTAGAATTCTTTCTCTACTTGACTCTTCTAATAGATTGTTGTTTCCGCTGCAGTTGTTGATCTAAAACTTGTTGTCTACTATATTTTATCAATTTTTTCCCTGTTGAAGACTAATGATAATTTGTTGTATATTATCTTAGTCATAATATTCTTTACTGGGCTAGTTGAGCTCACTCTTTTCCTTTTTGTTCCATTTTTCTTCTCAGGAGGTGAGAACATAGCAGGAACTAGTCGGGGTACTGAGTGATGGTTCTAGAAAGTTGTTTTAGCAGTCCTCACTATTTTGTAAAATAGTGTATCAATAATTGTAATGAGGACTCCTTTTGAGTTTTTATACTCTCTATTAGACAATAGTTGTATTCAAACTCAAATTATATGTGTTGTCGTATTTTGCACGACAGTTGTATTACTGAAGTTATATTTGTTTTTGTACCATGTATTTGGCGATTCAGAATGGGTGATGTATACCTATTTTGGGGGCGTCACGTTATTTTTAATGACTTTTAATATTTTGTGATGAAATTCATCAATAAATTAATATTAATGATAATTAAGTTATTTAATAAATGAATTAAATAAATAAATTAAAAATAATTTTATTATATTAAAAATCATTTTAAATAATAATAAGGTATTTAAAAATGTTTTAAGTTATAAGATATAACTTTCAATGTTTAAAGATAAATTTCATTAATTAATTATTATTAATGATATTAAATTTATTTAATAATTATATTAAATAATTTAGTTTTAAAATGATTTTAATATTATAAAAATCATTTTAAATGAAAATAAAGAGTTTAAAGATATTTTAGGTTATAAAATATAACTTTTAATATTTAAAGGATAATTTCATTAATAATTTAATATTAATGATATTAAATTTATTTAATAATTATATTAAATAAATGGTTTTATTAATTTAAAAATCATTTAAAAAGGATATAAATGAATTAAAAATATTTGAAGTTATAATTAATGACTTTTAATATTTTGATAATTAATACTTTAATATTAATGGTAATTATTCAAAAATAATTTTAAATGTTTTAAAAATCATTTAAGGGTAATATTAATACTTTAAAAATATTCTAAGTTATTATAAATAACTTTAATATTTTGGCATTGGTTTCATTAATAGTTTATTATTAATTAAATATTAATGATAATTGAATTATTTAATAATTCAATCATTTAATAATGATTCCGGTGTTTGAAAATTCATGATAAATTATAATAAATGTTTAAAAATTATTATAAGTCATTTAAAAATAATATGACTGATACTAAGTTGCAGGATAGAGTCTTATACTCAATAATTATCCGATAAAGCCGTCGGTACACTGACATATTTCAGAAATTGATCTGGACTTAGATAATTTGATTAGATATGTGTTTATTTGTGATTCAATGGTTGTTAAACATATGTGACAATGTGATTAGGTTATGTGTTGACTGCAATAAGCAGTTTTATGTGTTGAGATATGTTATTCTAATCAGTAAAATGATCTTATTACTGATAGGTGATTATATAAAAGATAAAACTAAGTTGCGAATTATATGTAGCGTATTAGGCAAGTATCCTACCTTTGCATTTTCCTTTCTACAATGGACAGAAGTAATAATGTTTCAGAATTATATTATTATTGTACCAGATTATTAACCCTATTATTATATATGTTATATCTGATCATTGATTATCAACATGTTACTATATTATAATTTATATATATATATATTCTGTTCGTTAATTTCTAAATATGGTTATTCAAGTTTCCCCACTTGGATAATCATTGTATTTATTCACATGTTGATATATATATATATATATATATATATATATATATACCTCTAAGCTATTTGACCAGCTAGACACATATTTAGAAATATCGTTGAATATGAAAAAACTTTTTTGTATACAATCAAATTGTTTTGGTTCGGATTTCTGACTAAGTATGAACATCCCGATCAAGGGAAAACTTTTATACGCCCAAGGCGGACAGAGTGAACGATCATATCATTCTTGCATGTAGTATTGATCAATACAGGTGAATTTCTGTTTAACCTTTTTGAAAATAGAAAATAATGTTCATAGTATGTAACTTTAATCCTATTTATAGTCAATACATAGTTTTAAAAATTTGATAGAGAGTTGTTATGTTATTATTATCGGTTCAGATTTCTTCACAACTATTGACTTGTTGTAGAAGGGTAGTACTAAGAAAATATTTAATTCTTTCAGCTAATATTTATAATTGTTATTACTTGTTGAGCACTCAAATGCTAATCCTTGCTTAATTTAAATGTTTTCAGCTAAGTGTGAACAACCTGAAGGCTCTGCCAAGAACAAAGGAAAAGGGATGGTCGCTGAATGAATAATAATGTTATCTTTTGTAATAACTAGACTTTATTAGGATAATGATGATATATATTAATTATCATGTAATGTAACGAATGTTTTAAGGTTACGTACTTGGGAGCTAGACTTTGATAATCATGTAAATTAAGTTTAATAATTATATTATTGTTATTATTATTAGTAATATTCCGCTCGTAGAAATGGTATCGTGAAGCACCGAGTTTGGGTTTCAAGTACATGGATTTGGGGGCTTTACAGGTTGGTATCAGAGCTTAGGGTTAAAAACCTTAGGTGGGCTACACCTTAGGCTATAACCTTAGAACAGAGAGAAACGTTGAAAATATAAATAACTCATATAGAGTTTAAAAAGAGATGAATTGAATAAATTCATCGTCAAATAAAATAAAAGATAACTTATATAAAACTATTATTTGTTGTGTGTATATACTATATGCTAATAAGGATAATTTATGTGTGTAGATGTCTGGTGGAAAAGGCTTGTTATATGCATATAGCGTGAAGAAGGATCAAACCCATACACCCGAGCTGATATCGAAGCCAATAGTTGAAATGGAGGCTAGCTCACAATGTAAACAACTCGGACGATGTGGTTATTGTAGAAACCATAGTACCAGATCCGAAGATGGTAGAACTGACAGATAGTGATTCAAACACTAAAGTTTAAGCTGATCAAGCATCAACGGAGGTGCAGTATCTGAGGAACAAGGTTTCTTCTCTGGAAAGGATGTGGGAAATAGAAAAGCTATTAAATAGTCAATTGCGTCAGGCATTATTAGAAACAATGGAAGAACAAGATAAGCTTAAAATCCAAATTGATAAAATAGAAGCCACAAGCAACACATCGTGTGCAGTTTCGAGCAAGAAGGGGAAAAGAAAGATAGAAGACCATGACTTAGGAAAATCTGATAAGAAGAAATGGAAAAAGATATGTTATCTTTGCGGTTATGAAGGACATACTACTCTTTATTGTCCCCACTATAAACCAGGAGCATGTTTTATCTGTGGGATAGAAGGTCATCAGGCGAAATGTTGTCCAAGGAAAAAGGCATAGAAAATAGGTAGTATAGGTTCTGTTGTATAGGTGTGTTTAATGTAATATATATGATAAGCATGTCTATGTGAGGTTATGTTCTCAACTTTTGTACTCACAAAAAGGGATAGCTGATGTTTAAAACAGTATGTGTTATGCTATATAAAATATTCGCTAAATGAATATGAATCTATGTTTGAGTAATGAAACAAGTTTTACATACTATGTGAGGGCCCCGAATCCGAGGTCCCGAATCTTCGCGGATCCGGTTCGATCATTCTAACACTATTACTATTTTTCCGGAAGATATAAACATAAATTGTTTATACATAACATTTACACACTATTCCCCAAGGTCGAGTAACCTTAACTTATACACAATACATCACTTATGTAATACATAACATTATCATCATACAATACTTATACAAATCTAATCACACACAATAACTTTACGTTGAAACTGTCTTTAACCTTTCCTTGTATTCGACGCATTCTCCTTAATCTGCAATGTTTTATCATGATATAGCAAGGGTGAGCACGAAAGTTGCCCAACAAGTTTAAGTTCAATAATTTAACGATATATCATGATTGAAAGAGTCTGAATAATAAGCTGGCTATAATTCATCAATATGATTGTGAACTAGCAGGAACAAACTTTTGACTGAACAAGTATTGAACATGAATAAATATATCTGGATCAAACGGTAATGAAGGTGATCAGCCTTGCATACCTGACTTATACATGCAATATGTATAGAGTACAATTCATGGCAACCAGCAATGATTAACCATAAGCTTATCCGAATAAAACAACTCTTATTAGAGTTAAGTAAAAACAACTTGCTTGAACCGTTGATTACCGCTACGCAATTTATAACGCTTTATCCGAAGACCTAATATTAGTAATATAGATCTCTAATATTAGAATAATATCATCACAATATAATACTATATATATATATATATATATATATATATATATATATATATATATATATATAGAATAACCTAAACACATAACACATAACCCTATCCGTCTATTCAGCACATAAAACTTAGCATCAAGTCAGACTATTTAAGTCCGAGTTGAATCCGACAAAATTCTAACATCCCAACAGTCTAGTCGGACAAAATTTCGATTTTAAGTTCAATTAAACTCTACCTAACACTTAACCATTAACTAAGATAATTTATTAACAGTCAAAATATTTTTTCAAGTCTCATAATAATTTTTAAATAATTATTGTCATTTATCGTGAATTTTCAATCATTAATATCGTATTTAAATGAAATAAATACCGTATCTAAAGCCACTGACATAAGACTGTCAGACAACATTTTAACTTTTCCCAGATTTTTAAAAATTGTTATTTCGTGCACTTTGATGTTATGGATCTAAGTTTTGGCAACCCAGATCATCAAATGACACCCTCTAACACATATCTAGCCAACAAATTACAACATATAACATCAAATCATGAGATTTCTAGTATTAGGGTTTTATACCTTTTGGACTTTGATTTTTGATTTCTAATTTTTGTTCATGTTCTTGGCTTGTGAATACTTGATCATGGCTCAACTTTTAACTCTCTATCACTCTAGATTTCGAAAAGTTAGAGAGAGAAGGGACTTGTAGAGAATGCTAGGTAAAGTAAGTATCTCTTACTTTATAAAATTTGATTCAATGTATGATGCTTACATAGTTGCTGAATTAGACTGATTTGCTGGATTTGTAGGTTATGCAAAGTCAAAATTAGGTCACCAAATCTTGATAGGGTAAGATTTACAAGCTATCTAATAAAAATATACTAAAATGGCACTTTGGTCATTTGTATTTTATATTTAATGGCATTTTTTTCAATTGGCCAATCCCTTAGGGTTTCGGGTTTGAACCCTTTAGGTTTTGACAATTTGATTTCTAAAGTTTTCAATTTAGGTTTTAAAAATAGAAATTAATATTTCTAAATTATGATTAGAATTTTCTAATTATATTAAAATTTCTTAATCATAATTTAAATCTTGCTAATTATGATTAGTATTTCCTAATTAAAATTGCTAATTAATCAATTAACGACAAAATTGGTCATTAGGGTTTATAACCCACGAATTAGGGTTTCTAATAGAAAATAATTTTTTTCTACATTAAAAGTTAGATTTCGTAATTAGATTAGGGTTTTCTAATTAATTATAATTAACTTGAAAATTAGGATTAATATTTCGTAATTAACATTAAAATTATTAAATTAACAATTAGGTTTTTCCTAATTATAAATTAGGGTTTCTAATAATTAGGTTTTCTAATTATTAGGGTTTCTAATAAATCTTTAGGGTTTTCCCTAATTAGGTTATATTTAATAATGTTAAACCTTATAATAAAGTCCGCATTCTCGAATTAGGGTTTCAACTCCCGAATTAGGGTTTCGGATTCCCGGAATTGAAATTAGGGCTTCCAAAACCGGTTTCTAGGGTTTCTTGTTAATCACTAGGGTTTTCTAACTGAACATTGACGTTCTTAATATATACTTAGGGTTTGTTACAGATATCGTTTATCTGATCAACTCTTGACCCTTAACCATATTCTGAACTCCTAACTGACCATATACACAGAACATAAACACTTATTCCTTAATCTTGAATAATTCACCTAATTCCTTTACAAAATTTTGAAATCCTCAAAATTCCATCTCAAAATTCCGTTTCAAAAATGATTACGAGTCTATATAATTTTTTTTCAAAAGCACATAGTGTGTATTTAGCTTGATGTCAAAATTTCGAAGTCTCGCAAAGCTAGGAGTTTTGGAAAACTTATGTCTCCACTAATAATCATTTGCTTAACAATCTATTTGTTCCTATAATCTTCAATATTATGTTTACACACAACTATACTCAGTTCGTCAAACCACACTTATGAGTTCATTTACTTGCCACAATCATATGAGTTTAAGAACTTGTCCTAGACAGACCTTTGGCGTCCATTCGCTGAGGGGTTCATAAACATTTCCTATAACTATGAATCAAGAATGTCACATAAGTATGAGTTTTAAGAACTCGTACTTAACCTTATATTCTATACATATAACCTATCTATTTGTTATACACATGAGAAAGGAATCACCCTCTTAACATGCATATAGCAAATAGCGCAACACAAACATTTCAATGATTATTATTGCCAGAACTAAGTTGTTTTTACACCAAGTACAATTCCCCGCCCACACAAGGAATCTTACAACTCAGCTGCTGACATGAGTCCTTAATTGAAATCCCCACCTAATCTTACTCCCTTCTCCATACGAATTTCATTTAATCCGTATTCATAATCCTTTCCTGAATCTGTGAAGGTGATATGGAGGAACCACAACGCTGAAGAAGCTACATGGGAACTCGAAGAGAAAATGTTAAAAGAATACCCTGAGTTATTTGTTTAGTCTGTGTCTTCGATTCTAGGGACAGAATCTTTGTAAGTAGGGAAGAATGTAACGAATGATTTGTTTGAGTTGTGATTCTGAGGACAGAATCATTGTAAGGAGGGAATGATGTAACATTCCAGAATTTTAAAGTGTAATATTAAATATTTATCGATTTATATAAGTATTTAATGGATTATGTTTATTGTTGAATAAATAATTGTTCAATTTGAGTTGATGTGATTTAGTTAATTATTTGTTGAATAAATAATTAAATATTAAATATTAAATATTTATTTACAATATTAAATATTTATTGAATTATATCGTATTTAATGACAATTTGAGTTGATGTGGTGTAGTTAATTATTTGTTGAATAAATAATTAAGGAGCTAAGAAATTAATTGTTATGAGATTATATACCAATTTAATTTAATAAGTAAGCTAGAGAGCTTATAAGGATTAAATGAATTATAATATTTTAATTGGAATTTTGATTAAAATAAAGTGATAGTTGGTTGAATAAAATTATAATTATAAAGGAAATTATAATTATGTGATAATGATTTATGTGTTAAAGTAATTTAATAGATTAATATTTTAATTGATTTAAATTGATTTAAATTGATTATTTAATTTAAATAGAAGTGTGACAAATAACCTTGCTATAAAGGAGTTATTAAAATAAATTAAAAGAGTTTAATTTAATTTTGCCAAACATGTCTTATTGCATAATAAGTCTTTAATCTAATAGTGTTTTAGCAAATAAGGTATAAGGATAAATCCATTTGTTTTAATTCAGTTTACCAAACAAGGTGTAAGGGTTATGGGTTATTTTTATTAAGCTTAGCCAAACAAGCCTTATGGCTTTTGATTTTCAAAAATTTTATAACTAATGTCAGTTAAATCCTATACTTAATATCTATTTTATTATTATTATACGTTATAATATTCTACGTATGTTAGAGTTAGGGAGAAGAAAGACTTAGTTGAAGTTTACAGAGAGAAAAGAAGAGAAGAAGAAAACTAGGGAGAAATTTAGAGAAACTCTAACAAGTTTGAGAAAGGAATTGGAGAAAAGAAATTGATAATCAAACTCTAGCCGTCATCTTCTTAATCAAAGGTAGGGGCTTAACCTTTTCTTCAAAAAGTTTAGTTTTTCTTCTTCCCAAAAAGTTCTCTGTAAAACATTTTATAGGATGAATTGTTGATATATATATATATATATATATATATATATATATATATATATATATATAACTTGGTATGATAATTGTTTGTAAAAGGTTTTTATGAGTTTATATATGATTATAGATATACTAGTTCATGTATTTATGTATTTTATGAAGAAAATATATCAGTGTTCATATGAAGATATATATGAATATGGCTTAATTTAAAATAGAAATTTAAGGTTTTATTAGTTGTTAAATTGATTAATTGATTATGGAAATTGATAGAGTGGGTATGACCATAACTATGATGTTTTGAAATTTCTATTTTGATTGAAAAACAAAATCATAGTGTTAATTTCCATTGAAAATATCAAAAATGGAGTTTTTGCCAAAAACATTGAAATTGGGTGTTGTATACTTGATGTCTATGTTATTTTATGAGTAGGAACATGTTAGAAGTCTTCACAATATGATTATATGAAGTGTATATGTGTATTACATGATAATCAGTCTATTAGATTCGAGCTTTTAGGCTAATTTGGCTTTTTCTTCATCTTTCATCGCAGAATTACGGACTGGATTACAGAATACGCCCAATAAAGATAAATCTTAGCCTTGCAATACCAACCAATGGCTTTGTGACCCAGCGCTTAAGCGCTTAACTCAGCAATGAATACGAACCATGATGTAAATAGGCCATGAATATAAAGTTAGCGAAGGTTCAGCAGGTTTTGTTTAATTACACAAACTTTGAAAATAAATGTTATGTGTTAATAATAATAATGTTAAATGATAATTTCAGTAGTATTAAACTATGAATGATCATGTTATTAAGTGTTACCTACTTGTAACATAGTTGATTATGTGAATGGGTAATTTAACCCATATGATGAATATATTTGTTTATATAAATATACAATATTGGTAATGACTAACTATGTCAATATGGCATATGTATAGGGTATTAATTCAAGTGGTAAGGGTTTAGCTTGTGCTAAAGGCAAGTTCTCTAACTCAAAACTTCATTGTGCAAGTTTTCTAACTCTATTTTATAATTGAGCAAGTTTTCTAATCCTTTGTCTTATTGAGCTAATTATTGTTTTCAATTCGATTACCTTATAATGATGTAAGTTGTCTAAACTTTGGTTTGATATTGAACAAGTCATTCTTGTATTTCAATTATTGATTAACATGCATAACTGAATTGCCATGTATGTTTAGTATTCAATTCTAATTAACCTTGACTTAATTGTTCAAAGCAAGGTATGCTATAGTTATTCAAATTGTATGCTATTAGATTATTCCTAATGCATGACTTTAGTTACTATGATTGATTCAATCACTATTATTCTGTAGTGTAGTGTTATTGGTCTTATTCAACTACTCCTTAGTTGATGTTCGTTAAATTCCAAATTTTCTTGAAAACTTATCCAAACCAAACTTACTTTGGTGCGGACTTGTACTCTAAATACTGAGATGAACAACTCTTTTATTAGAGGCTTACGCTTAGCGTTGAAATGGTTGTGCACAATACATTGTACGAAGGGTTAATCCTCCTAAGTACGTAGAGTCCTTATAGTCTTATGACTGTTAAAGTTAAAGTTGAAAGATTACTTATAACTGTGGACATGATTCGGTCATTAGACCCTCAGTGAATGTTATAAATTTTCAGAAAGTTAATAGAATATATTGTTCAATTCTATTGAGCCTAATATTGGCAATTGATGTAAAAGTCTAAAGATTTACATATTGTTATTTCTAGTGGGCCTTGTTTGCTCACTTCCACCGTAAAATTTCTTGACTAAAGTTGAAAGCGGTGACGTACTACCTAGCACCAAAGAAAGGAAAAGGAAAGATGAACAAGTACTGAAGACTTGTAATAGTTTGATAGTTTTATTTTTAGACTTTGGTTTTAAAGATTTTAATGAAGTTTATTTACTTTCCGCATTTGAATGATTGTTGTTAAAGGTTAGATAACCTGGGAGATTTTTATTTAAGTTTATTCATGTATGGGCAGGTTTTATTATTCAATTTTATTATAATTGGGTAGTTATAAATGAATTTTTTGATTAAGTGAACACCAAATCTTGAGGAAATGAAGTACCAGGATTTGGGGGTGTCACATAGACTCTATCTATTCATCACTATCGTTCAACTTTATTATTAGAGTTAGGGAACTCTGTATCTTAAAACTCGCCGAGATTCATCTTTGAATCTTACCGACCAACTAACTCTATGTGAGTTAGTACTTATCATAATCACTCCGGTTATTAGTCGCAGGTATTCCTACCTAAGGTTCATAACCTATAGCTTTGATACCAACTCTGAGGGCCCCGAATCCGAGGTCCCGAATCACCGCGGATCTGGTTCGATCATTCTAACACTATAACTATTTTTGCGAAAGATATAAACATAAATTGTTTATACAATACATTTACACACTATTCCCCAAGGTCGAGTAACCTTAACTTATACACAATACATCACTTGTGTAATACATAGCATTATCATCATACAATATATATACAAATCTAATCACACACATTAACTTTACACTGAAACTGTCTTTAACCTTTTCTTGTATCTGACACATTCGCCTTAATTTGCAATGTTTTATCATGATATAACAAGGGTGAGCACGAAAGTTGCCCAACAAGTTTAAGTTCAATAATTTAACGATATATCATGATTGAAAGAGTCTGAATAATAAGCTGGCTATAATTCATCAATATGATTGTGAACTAGCAGGAACAAACTTTTGACTAAACAAGTATTGAACATGAACAAACATTTCTGGACCAAACGGTAATGAAGGTGATCAGCCTTGTATACCTGACATATACATGCAGTATGTACAGA
Source organism: Panax ginseng (assembly GCA_020205605.1). Lineage (NCBI taxonomy): Eukaryota > Viridiplantae > Streptophyta > Magnoliopsida > Apiales > Araliaceae > Panax > Panax ginseng. The sequence goes on along the minus strand of CM035138.1, from coordinate 54,532,019 downwards.
GTACAATTCATGGCAACCAGCAATGATTAACCATAAGCTTATCTAAATAAAACAACTCTTATTAGAGTTTAATAAAAACAACTTGCCTGAACCGTTGATTACCGATACGCAATTTATAACGCTTTATCTGAAGACCTAATATTAGTAATATAGATCTCCAATATTAGAATAATATCATCACAATATAATACTATATATATATATATATATATATATATATATATATATATATATACATAGAATAACCTAAACACATAACACATAACATATCCGCCTATTCAAAGACATAAAACTTAGCATCAAGTCAGACTATTTAAGTCCGAGTTAAATCCGACAAAATTCTAATATCCCGACGGTCTAGTCGGACAAAATTTCGAGTTTAAGTTCAATTAAACTCTGCTTAACACTTAACCATTAACTAAGATAATTTATTAACAGTCGAAATATTTTTCCAAGTCTCATACTAATTTTTAAATAATTATTATCATTTATTGTGAATTTTCAATCATTAATATCGTATTTAAATAAAATAAATACCACATAATTATTTTATCATTAATATTTATTTATTATCAAATATTAATGAAATACATGTCATAATATTATAATCTATTTATAATATCACAAAGTATTTTAATACTTTAAAATCACCTTTATATGATTTTTAAACACTTAAATCTATTATCCCATAATTGTTATTAATATTAAAATATTAATATTTTCATGACAAAATATCAAAAGTTATATTTTATAACTTAAAATATTTTTCTAACACTTAAATAATTTTAATATGATTTATAAAACATTAATTCTATTTTTCCTTAATTTATTTAATATAGTTATTAAATAAAGTAATCATCATTAATATTAATTAATTAATGAAATTCATCACAAAATATTAAAAGTCATTAAAAATAACTTAAAATGTTTTATTATACCATAATATTATTTTTCATGATTTTTCATGTATTAAAATCATTTTTAAATAATTTATTTAATATTATAATTAAATAAATTAAAAACCATTTATATTCCAAAAATATTAAATATTTATGAAATATACTCTAAATAATTAAAAACTATTTTTCAGACAGTAAAATAATTTTTAGGAATTTATTTTGTATTTTTAATAATTAAAAACCATTTATTTCGATTTATTTATTAAAATAAATTATTTTCGGAAATCAATAATTAATTTCTTAATTAAACTGTCGCTAAAAGGGCAATAGGCGACGAAACCATCGCCGTAGGTGTTCTTGGCCAAGCCCAGATCTTCAAAGTCAGTGACTAAGGTGCTAAGTTTGACCGTAATTCGATCTAGGTTCCTGATGATTTCTGGGCTTGTAAATGTGTTAATGTTGTAGTATACGTGCAATACTACAACTACATACTAAGTTCATGATCATACAACAACATAACAGCCAAATCTGGCCCCCAAAAGTCATTGTCAGAAGTTGTTCTTCATTTCTGGGTTTTTCCAGAAATGAAGAACAGTCCAAATGACTAGTTTTAAATCCTAGTAACTTTTAGTCTAGGACTTGTTTGTGTGATCTAATGGTTTGTACGTGTAGAGAAAATGTCAGAGCATAAGTATATAGCATCATAACATAACAACATCATTATATGAACAAGATCTGGCATGGTCAAACTGTGACAACCCGAGAATTTAGACAATCTATGAAAATCATAATTGATTGATTTAAGGTTCAATATTAGGACCTATACAGGAAATAAGTGTATGGAATTGTCAGTTATGTAATGAAATTCCAAGAATTTCAAAAGTGTTGAACAAAACTTGAATTATGTGATAGACTATAAGTGATAGTCTAGTAATGAGGTATAAGATTATGGTAGATTTAAAATTCTTTTGAAGAATTATCAGGGATAAGTATCGAAGTGAATACTAGTTGGTATATTTGATTATATATGTAAACCGTAATGATTTAAGATCAAGGATTGATCAGATAAGTTATAACTTTAGCAAATCCTAAAGTTATGTTAGTCATATGTTTATTAAGTTAGAAAAATCTAACGAACTGTTAGAAACACTAACGATACGCTCAGAAACTTTAATTTTAGTTTCGAGAATCCGAAACCCTAATTCGGATATTTAAAACCCTAATTTGAGAATTTAAAAGCTAAGTGTAAATATGTGGGAGAATAATAATATTTAATTATATACTAATTCTAAGAGATTTATTTATACCACTCGGTTAATTAATTTTATAACCTAATTATAGCAAGTCTAATTGGGTTAAGGAAATAGATGTGGATGAGCAAGAATTGGTGTTTTAATGGAGAAGTGAAAACCCTAATTAAATGAATTGGGTTGGATAAGAATTAAAGGTATTGGACTGTGTATAGCTCAAGTGTGGCCAAAGAAGTGAGTAAGAGACCAAGCAATACATTAAAGGAATGGCTCAATTTTTAACCCAAGTGGGAGAGTAAGGCCATATGGCCGGACCATGCTCAAGAAGAAAAGGAGATTGGGAGATAACAAAATATATCTATAGATTTTCCAACACTTAGATCATATTTTTGCCTTTCATCACTTTTATTATTCTTGCTAGAACACAAGAAAAAGAGAGAGGGAGAGAGAAGAGGAGGCCATGTTCAGCCATCCTAAGAGGAGAAGGAGGAGATTTTGATGTTCATACAATCAAGATCCATCTACATTTTTGAAGGAGGAGGAGAAATCAAGCTAAGGTATAATAAAAATTTCTACTTGTGTAGGCTAAATTTTTTTTGGTGTTTTTGATTTGATTTTTGACAACTTAAAGTTGTGATCTTGAGGTTTAAAACCTTAGATCTATGCATATATAAGTGTTTCTTGTTTGGATCTACCCATATGGGTGTTAAATTGGTTGGAATCAAAGGTATAAAATTTCCTAAATTCAAAACTCTAGTTAGTTTATGTGTTTTGTGATGGTTGTTTTAGAGCAAGTGTTGAACTTATGATCCATATGAGGGAAGATCTACATGATATATGATATTTTATGGTTAGATCTTGCCATTTTTAGGGTTGATAAGCTTGAACAAAGAAGATGAACCAAAACAGTTTTTTTTGTTTTAAATGAATTAGTGGACTGCTGCCCTAAACAGAAAATTTCGGATTTGTTAGGGTGCTCTAAAAATTCTGGACTTGTGATATGTTATATTACACTCAATAAGCTTTCCATAGACTCCGAAACGGACTAAATCCGACATCGGAGGAGCAAGTTATGGGATTTCTACCAAACTACGCAAAGTTAAGAAAAACTGTTAGAAGGACAGTTTTTACCAGCCACTTCTGGGATAAATTCCGGGAGCTAAACATATCCAAATATGGATTGTGATATATGAAAACTGTAGTTCGGAAAGATACGAATCCAACAAAATTGACGGATCATTAATCGGAGTTACAGATTTCGTTTTATTTAAGTTTTGGTGAAGGACTCCAAAACTGCCAAAGTGCAAAAAGTTTCTGGCCAAAATTTTCCAGGGGCTGTTTCGGACATTTAGTTAATGAGAAAAATTCCAGGCTTTTGGGAAATGAAAATATATGGTAATATGTAGCTCGTGTCCAAAAATGAGCTAATTCCGAGTTAAAACGACCAAGTTATGACCATAATAATTTTTGTGATTTTTCGACGGAAATCGCTATAAACGGAGTTCTACAACTCCGATTGCCATGAAATTTAAAATGGAGTATCACGTTAACATATATAAGGTTATGCCAAGAAATGGGCATTACTGGAGTTAAGCACGAGGTAGCTAATTTCTTAAGCTACGCACTAAAATTAATTAAGGAAAAATAGATTTAATGTTTTTTAAATCATATAAAAATGATTTTAAGTGTTATAAAAATATTTTAAGTTATAAAATATAACTTTTGATATTTTGGCATGAAAATATTAATATTTTAATATTAATATTAATTATCGGATAATGGATTTAAGTGTTTAAAAATCAAATAATTATGATTTTAAGGTATTAAAAATATTTTGAAATATTATAATTACATTATAATATTATGTAAGGATTTTCATTAATATTTTATATTAAATGAATATTAATGATTAAGGAATTATGTGGTATTTAATTCATTTAAATACGGTTTTTATGATTGGAAAATCATGATAAATGGTAATAATTATCCGAAAATTATTACGAGCCTAGGAAAAATGTTTTGACTGATAAGAAATTATCTGAGATAATTTTTAAGTGTTCAGGAAGAGTTTAACTGAACTTAAACTCGAGTATTGTCCGACTAGACCGTCGGGATGATAGAACTGTGTCAGTTTTAAGTCAGACTGAAATAGTTTGACCTGATGCTAAGTCTTATGTGATGTATAGACTTATAGGGTTATGTGTTATGTGTTTAGGTTATTCTGTGTATTTAAATATAACAGAATTATACTGTGATTCTAATATTGGAGATCTATATTATTAATATTAGGTCTTCGGGTAAAGCGATATAAATTGTGTTGCGGTAATCAACGGTTCAGGCAAGTTTGTATTTACTTAACTCTAATAAGAGTGTTTTATTCAAGCTTATGGTTAATCATTGCTGATTGCCATGAAAATTGTACTCTGTACATCTTGCATGTATAAGTCAGGTATGAAAGGCTGATCACCTTCATTTCAAGTTGGTTCAGAAATGTTTGTTTATGTTTAAAACTTGTTCAGTCAAAAGTTTGTTTCTGCTAGTTCTCAATTATATTGATGAATTATAGCCAGCTTATTATTCATACTCTTCAATCATGATATATCCTTATATTGTTGTATTTAAACTTGCTGGGCAACTTTCATGCTCACCCTTGCTATATCATGATAAAACATTGCAGATAAGGCGAATGCGTTCGGGTAAAGGAAAAGATAATGCCAAGTTCAACTTGGGATAAATTGTGCGGCTATTTTGTAATAGTATAGTTTGATAAATGTGATAAAGGTTAGATCATTTATGATTGTGTAATAAGTAAAGGTTACTCGACCTTGGGGAATAGTGTGTAATGTAGTGTATAAACAATTTATGTTTATATCTTCTGCAAAAAGTTATAGAATGTTTAGTGTACCGAATCCACGTGGATTTGGGGCCCGGATTCGGGGGACGCTACACAAACCATGTCAGAAAACTTGCTCTACAACTTTCTGGGTTTTCCAGAAATGCTAAAACAGTGCGACTCGCTTACCCTGACCACCTATTACTCATAATATGTTTCTTTTTTTCATGATCTTAAGCCATAAAGTTAAAGAACAAATGACAGGTTAAAACCCGAATACAAACAATTCATCAAATCACTTAATAAACTGACAGATCATGGCCTCCAAAGTACTGTCAGACGCTGTTTCACACCTTCTGGGTTACCTAGAAAGTGTTCGGTTAAGCTCGGTCAACTCACTTTGACCATGAATATCTTGAAATCTGTAAATGGAATAGCTTTGATTCCACTTCCAGATCAAAGACCTCCTGTCAGACTACAAGTCTAAAGCTTAAAACAACTCAAAAAATAAACACCTAAAGATCTAAAGCCACTGACATAAGACTGTCAGACAACATTTTAACTTTTCCCAGATTTTTAAAAATTGCTATTTCGTGCACTTTGATGTTATGGATCTAAGTTTTGGCAACCCAGATCATCAAATGACACCCTCTAACACATATCTAGCCAACAAATTATAACATATAACATCAAATCATGAGATTTCTAGTATTAGTATTAGGGTTTTATACCTTTTGAGCTTTGATTTTTGATTTCTGATTTTTAACTCTCTATCACTCTAGATTTCGAAAAGTTAGAGAGAGAAGGGACTTGGAGAGAATTCTAGGTAAAGTAAGTATTTCTTAATTTATAAAATTTGATTCAACGTATGATGCTTACATAGTTGCTGAATTAGACTGATATGCTAGATTTGTAGGTTATGCAAAGTCAACATTAGGTCACCAACTCTTAATAGGGTAAGATTTACAAGCTATCTAATGAAAATATACTAAAAGGGCACTTTGGTCATTTGTATTTTATATTTAATGGCATTTTTTTCAATTGGCCAAACCCTTAGTGTTTAGGGTTTGGGTTAGGGTTTAGGATTTGAACCCTTTAGGTTTTGGCAATTTGATTTCTAAAGTTTCAAATTTAGGTTTTAAAAATAGAAATTAATATTTCTAAATTATAATTAGAATTTTCTAATTATATCAAAATTTCTTAATCATAATTTAAATCTTGTTAATTAGGATTATTATTTCCTAATTAAAATTGCTAATTAATCAATTAACGACAAAATTGGTCATTATGGTTTACAACCCACGAATTAGGGTTTCTAATAGAAAATATTTTTTTCTAAATTAGAAATAAGATTTCGTAATTAGATTAGGGTTTTCTAATTAATTATAACTTGAAAATTAGGATTAATATTTCCTAATTAACATTAAAATTATTAAATCAACAATTAGGTTTTCCCTAATTATAAATTAGGGTTTCTAATATTAAGGTTTTCTAATTATTAGGGTTTCCAATAAATCTTTAGGATTTTCCCTAATTAGGTTATATTTAATAACGTTAAATCTTATAATAATATCCGCATTACCAAATTAGGGTTTCAACTCCCGAATTAGGGTTTCGGATTTCCGGAACTGAAATTAGGGTTTCCAGAACCGGTTTCTAGTGTTTCTTGCTAATCACTAGGGTTTTCTAACTAAACGTTGACGTTCTTAATATATACCTAGGGTTTGTTACAGATATCGTTTATCTGGTCAACCCTAGACCCTTAACCATATTCTGAACACCTAACTGACCATATACACAGAACATAAACACTTATTCCTTAATCCTGAATAATTCACCTAAATCCTTTACAAAATTTTGAAATCCTCATAATTCCATCTCAAAAATATCAAACGCATACACTTATTTTATGTCTAGGTTCTAATGTTGAACCTTAAATCAATTAATAAAATTTTTAAAAATATTCAAAATTCTCGGGTTGTCACATACTCATCTTATGCGATAAGGTTTAGAATCTAAGTTAAATTTATGATTTTATTTAATCAGATAATGCCGCCAAGGCGTCGAACTCGAAATTAAAGGGCAGAAGAATATGTCAACAACGCTAAGGGACAACAACAAGCAGACCCGATATAGAACTTCGCGAACATTGTAGCTCAAGCTATGCAATAGGGAATACTAGCCGCAAGGAACCCGCCGGACAACCGCTTGGCAAACTTTAAAGATTTCAAGGTTGTGGGACCGCCGGAATTTAAAGGTACAACTGACCCTGTTGAAGCCCAAACTTGGGTTAAAGAGATTGAAAAGGCGTTTGTGATAGCTAGGGGGGTACTGGAGGGGCGAAAGACGCTTTTGCCACTTACATGATGAAGGGGGAGGCGAACTTTTGGTGGGAAACAAATCAGGCAAGGGCAGGAGAAGGTGTAGTTACTTGGAATAGGTTCAAAACTTTGTTTTTCGAGAACTATTTTTCATCTAGTATGCAGGCTAGGATGGAGGTAAAATTTCTTGAATTGAAGCACGAAAATATGACGGTGTCAGAATACGCCGCTAGATTTAATGAGTTGGCTAGGTTTGCCCCGCATCAAGTTGATACGGAGGCTAGAAAAGCGAGAAGGTTTGAGCTGGGATTAAAACCCTGGCTCTATAACAAGGTGGCGGTGTTGCAGATTCCTACATTTGCAGCACTCATGGAGAAAGCTATTATTGCTGAGGAGGGGAGTGAGGCCATGAGTCTTTACAACAAGGAGATGAAGAATAAGGGTAAGGTTGAAGGAGCTGGGAAGGTGAAAATTAATAGTGGGAGTAGGGGTGGTAGTAGCAAGAGGAAGGGGAGCAATTTCGGAAGTGTGCAGGTAAAACAAGAAGGTGCGAAGAAGCAGATGGTGTTGTGTAAGACTTCTGGAAAGAACCACTCTGGGGAGTGTCTGAAGGGGAAATTTGTATTCTATAAGTGCGGGCAGGAGGGCCATATCTCTCCCAACTAGCCCAATCCTAGGATACACAGTGGGTGTTTTTTGTGCGGATCGACTGAGCACAAGGTGAAGGATTGTCTGAAGAGGAGGACGGAGGCAGGAAGTGTGAATACTAACAAGGGCAGCGGGACGTTAGCAATCACAGGACCTACATCATCCAAAGAAGCCAACAAGAGATCAACAAAGAAGTGGTCTATAACATGGTATCCGAGGATACGATGGCGGTTGCAATGGAACTCCAGGTATTATTCGTATACCTTTTATTTCCTTATACATGATTTTTCTATATATAGTAAATTATTTTATAAAGAAATTTTGAAGGAGGAATTTGAGTTCTTTTAGAAATCAAATTTTTCTGTTTAATAAGATAGACAAGTTTTATGTGAATAGTTAAAGATCAGTTCGATCAAAGTTGATCAAGATCTAATTTAAATGATTGTGTATGCTATGTACCCTAGTATGTATAGGTTTTAAAACGGTGATTCCGTGGACGGAATCTTTATAAGGGACGGTGAATGTAACAACCCGATATTTTCTATATAATTAAATCAGAAATTTTGCGTATGATTTTTTTTTTATTTTAAAGATGAGGATTTGTACAAGATAATGTATATATGTATTTATGTGATAAATAAATATATATTTATTACATGGATAATTACAAATAATTTTATTTTAGAATTATTGATTATTATAAAGTATATTCTTATAATAATTAATTTTATAGTAGAAATATTTTTATTAATTATTTTCCATGAAAATATAATTATATATTATTTAAAATAATATATGAAATGATTTTTAGAATTATTATAATAACTATTTATTTTAGTATATGAATTTATGTTAGATTAATTAAGTTAAATATTTTAACTTAATTAATAATTTTTAATATGAAAGAGAAATCAGATATGGAATCCAAACCCTAATTTTTGGATTTTGATTAAGGAATGGGGATAATAATATAATATTATTATTTTGCTAGTGCTCTAAGTATGTATGTTAGGAATGTATGATTAATATGAGAAACCCTAATTTAAAACTCAAATTAGAGTTCAAGATTGTTTGAAATTGTGTTATGCGATTAATATTAATTATTAAAGATTTGATTAGGTAAACACTAATTAAAAGTTAGAAACCCTAATTACGGAAAACCTTAATTATAAATTAGAAACCCTAATTTCCAATTTAAAACCCTAATTTGCTAAATTAGTAACCCTAATTATTAATTATATATAAATGCTAATTTGTGGACATTAAAACCATAATGTTCATGTATAATGTAATTAGAAAATTAAACAAAATTAAGAAACCATATTTCCATTTTTAGTTTAATTACAAAATTCTAGAAATTAAAATTTTTGATAACCTTAGGGTTAAACCCTAAGGGTCAAACCCTAAGAGTTTGCCAAGATTACATTTGTGTGATTAAATTTATAAGCCAAATGACCAAATTGCCCTTTCTTAAATTTTTTTAAAGTTAAATAGAGTTGTGGCCAACATTGTTGCCACATCTCTTAAGATACTACCAAACACTTAGAATCAGCCAACTTAAGCCACCTAACAACAATTTTAACCACAAGAGTAAAAAGTGGAAAATTAAAGTAAGTGAAATGTCAAAGATTGGCTCATTTGCTATCTAGCCCCCAACCAAGTCTCTCTCTCTCTCTCCACACTCATGAATTCTAGTAGCATTTCAGTCCCAAAAGCAAGCCCCACTACCTTCATTAACAGATCAAGAAGCCAGAATCAAGTATTGTTCAAGTTAGGTATAATATGTTGTATGTAGTTTATAATGATGATCTGGGTTGCATGATGGATGTTGTGTTTTAATGTTAAAATATGTTGTATGTAGTTTATAATGATGATTTGGGTTGCTAGATGTTAGATCCATAACAACTAGAGGCTCGGATTTGAAGATTTAAAAAATCTGGAAATTATATTTTTGATGTCTGACAACCAAATGTCGGGCCCTGTAGATCTCTGAATGTTTATTCTTTTTGTGTTTTTAAGCTTTGATCTTGTAGTATACTATGAGAGCTTTGCTCTGGAACTCCAATCAGGGTCAGATCGGTTGTAGGTTGCAAGTTATGGGTGGTCAAACACAGTTGACCAACCATGACTGAACAAGTTCTGGGTAACCCAGAACGAGCCCAGAAAACTCTGACAAGATTTTAAAGAGCTTGGATCTGACAGTGGTTTGATGTTTCGTTATGGTTCTTGCATCTAAGTTGTAGTATGTTTGTTAGACTACATCCTCATGCCTTAAGATCACATATATAGTAAACAGGTTGAAAATTGTTATCGGTCAAACTAGTTAAGTCGATCATGTTTTCTGTTTTCTGGGTAACCCAAAAAACATAAGAACATGATGACTGACATTGTTTGACCAGACTAGATCTCGCGGTTGTGTTGTTATTGTTATGATTTTATGTGATAGATATCTTGTCCTACATGTTGGCTACACACTGAAACTTTTATATCACATAAACAATATTCGGATTGCAAGTTGTGGAAGCCCAAAAGTGCATGCTCGAACTGTTCTTCATTTCTGGGCAACCCAGAAATGAAGAACAGCCTCTGACAGCTACTTTGATGGCTCAAATCTCTTTGGTTTTGTGATGTATGAACCTGTTTGTTGTTGGAGCTTGTAGTCTTGCATTAGTTCTACACGATCTGCTCAACAACATTCCTAAAATCGCAATACACACTGAATCATTGATGGTCAAACATGGTACCTCTAAAGCGTGTATTAAGATTCAGGTTTGCATGAAGAACATGAAGAACACCTATAATTGACAGTTGCTGTCTACTATAGGTGGTCTTTAATGACAGATTATTTATAAAATTATATATTTTATTAAATAATTATAGAAAATTAGTTTTTAATTATTAAAATACCAAATAAATTATTAAAAATTATTTTAAGTCCGAAAATTAGTTTTTAATTATTTTTAATATATTTCACAAAGATTTAATATTTTTGAAATATTAAAGGTATTTAATTTATTTAATTATTATATTAAATAAATTATTTAAAAATGATTTTAATATTTGAAATATCATTTAAAATTATATAATGATATAAAAAATATTTGAAGTTATTTTTAATGACTTTTAATATTTTGTGATGAAATTCATTAATAAATTAATATTAATGATAATTAAGTTATTTAATAAATGAATTAAATAAATAAATTAAAAATGATTTTTTATATTAAAAAATCATTTTAAATAATAATAAGGTATTTAAAATGTTTTAAGTTATAAAATATAACTTTTAATGTTTAAAGATAAATTTCATTAATTAATTAATTATTAATGATATTAAAGTTATTTAATAATTATATTAAATAATTTAGTTTAAAAATGATTTTAATATTATAAAAATCATTTTAAATGAAAATAAAGAGTTTAAAGATATTTTAGGTTATAAAATATAACTTTTAATATTTAAAGGATAATTTCATTAATAATTCAATATTAATGATATTAAATTTATTTAATAATTATATTAAATAAATGTTTTAAAAATGGTTTTATTAATTTAAAATTATTTAAAAAGGATATAAATGAATTAAAAATATTTTAAGTTATAATTAATGACTTTTAATATATTGATAAATAATACATTAATACTTTAATATTAATGGTAATTACTTAAAAATGATTTTAAATGTTTTAAAATCATTTAAATATAATATTAATACTTTAAAAATATTCTAAGTTATTATAAATAACTTTAATATTTTTGCAATTGTTTCATTAATAGTTGAATATTAATTAAATATTAATGATAATTAAATTATTTAATAATTAAATCATTTAATAATGATTTCGGTGTTTGAAAATTCATGATAAATTATAATAAATGTTTAAAAATTATTATAACTCATTTAAAAATAATATGACTGATACTAAGTTACATAATAGAGTCTTAGACTCGACAATTACCCGATAAAGTCGTCGGTACACCGACATATTTTAGAAATTGATCTAGACTTAGATAATTTGATTAGATATGTGTTTATTTGTGATTCAATGGTTGTTAAACATATTTGACAATGTGATTAGGTTATGTGTTGACTACAATAAGCAGTATTATGTGTTGAGATATGTTATTCTAATCAGTAAAATGATCTTATTACTGATAGGTGATTATATAAAAGATAAAACTAAGTTGCGAATTATAGGCAGCGTATCAGGCAAGTATCCTACATTTGCATTTTCCTTTATGCAATGGACATAAGTAATAATGTTTCAGAATTATATCATTATTGTACCAGATTATTAACCCTATTGTTATATATGTTATATCTGATCATTAATTATCAATATGTTACTATATTATAATTTAGATATATATATTCTGTTCGTTAATTTCTAAATATGGTTATTCAAGTGTCCCCACTTGGATAATCATTGTATTTAATCACATGTTGATATATATATATATATATATACCTCTAAGCTATTTGACCAGCTAGACACAGATTTAGAAATATCGTTGAATATGATAAAAAAAAATTGTATCCAATCAAATTGTTTTGATTCAGATTCCCGACTAAGTATGAATATCCCGATCAAGGGAAAAAATTTATGCGCCCAAGGTGGACAGAGTGAACGATCATATCGTTCTTGCATGTAGTGTTGATCAATACAGGGAATAACGGACTGATCACCCCCGTGCCCGTAAGTTATGACGGTTTGTAGATGAATTTATGTTTAACCTTTTTGAAAATAGAAATCCTTGTTCATAGTATGTCACTTTAATCCTATTTATAGTCAATACGCAGTTTCAAAAATTTGATAGAGAGTTGTTATGTTATTATTATCGATTCAGATTACTTCACAACTATTGACTTGTTGTAGAAGGGTAGTACAAAGAAAACATTTAATCCTTTTAGCTAATATTTATAATTGTTATTACTTGTTGGGCACTTAAATGCTCATCCTTGCTTAATTTAAATGTTTTCAGCTAAGTGTGAACAACCTGAAGGCTCTGCCAAGAACAAAGGAAAAGGGAAGGTCGCTGAATGAATAATAATGCTATCTTTTGTAATAACTAGACTTTATTAGGATAATGATGATATATATTAATTATCATGTAATGCAACGAATGTTTAAAGGTTACGTACTTGGGAGCTAAACTCTGATAATCATGTAAATTATGTTTAATAATTATATTATTGTTATTACTAATAGTATTATTCCGCTCATAGAAATGGTATCGTGAAGCACCGAGTTTGGGTTTTAAGTACCTGGATTTGGGGGCTTTACAAGGGTTACCCACTACAAAAAAAAAATAGGCCTTTAGCAACGATTTTTTGGGCAACGACTTTATAAGTCGTTGCTAAAAGTATATGTTTAGCAACGAAATTTGTCCTTCGTTGCAGATTGTGTCAGGCTTTCACTTTTTGCAACGAAATTCATAAGTCGTTGCAAATTTTCGTTGCTAATTTATTGGCAGGAAAAAAATTCGTTGCAAAATTTTTGCCCACTTGATTTCCCGTCATAGTGGGCAATGAAAGTTTTTTTGTTGATAAAAATGGGGCTTTATCAACGATTATTTAGGCAACGACTTTATAATTTGTTGCTAAAAGTGTATGTTTAGCAACGAAACTTGTCCTTCGTTGTAGATTGTATCAGGCTTTCATTTTTTGCAACAAAATTCATAAGTAGTTGCAAAAGTTGGAAACAAAATTCGTTAAAAATTCGTTGCAAAATTTCTAACCACTTGATTTCTCCTCATCGTAGGCAACGAAAGTTTTTTCGTTGCTATATTTCGTTGCCTAATATGGACCACATTAATTGACAACAATTTTTATTTTCGTTGCATATTCTATATAACTTTTTGCAATGACTATTAACATGTTGCCTTAAATTAAGATAATAATAATAATAATAATAATAATAATAATAATAATAATAATAATAGTACTAATAATAATAATAATAACAACAATAAAAGTAATAATAATAATAATAATAACTGTGAGACCCCAAATTTTATGAATAAAGATTTAAATTTCTCGAAATATTTTTTTAATATTATGGTGTGGATTTGATATAATGTTATACTTGTGGGTAATATTTATAAATTTTGCAAAGTAAGCAAGTTGTTATAAAATATTTGTTTAGTCGGGGAATATTCTTTTTATCGGGGAATATCCGTACGACGGCACAATCATTGGTGGACCCCACAACGGAAGTATTGTCGTAGTTAGAAAATGACAGAATTATTTTTTATAAAAATAACGGTGAAAGTGTTACCGTTAAAACTGTTGAACTACCCGGTAGTAAAAAATAAAGATGTACGCGTGGTTGCATAAGTAGCACACGGTATTGATTATTGATGCTTACGTAAGAAGTCACTCGGTTATACTCAATTATTTCTACAATAATTGCTGCATCATATCTCTCATATTATTGATTCAATTATTGTCACAGTATCATCTGCATAATATGATATATTATTAAATCAATAATTGAGACGACAAAGTTATTCATATTATTATTTTCAATATTCACAATGTCTAGAAGTTCTGTTAAGGAGAGGTTTGATCACCTAATTGCGCGCCAATAAGGAGAAATCCTTATTGGAAAGCCCCATTTTTCTTGGGAACGACCTGGTTGTTAAATATTATGTGTTATAATATTAATGATGAATAAGTTCGTGTTGATTAAAGATAAAATTGATAGTTCCATTGTATAGGAATTATTAGTGTTAGTAGAAATCGATATTTATTTCGATAATAATTGATGTCTGGAGGTTATATTGACCAATTGGGTATTCGGGGCACTTTTCGTGTCGGAGTACTATTCATGGGTTACTATTCACTCTAGTATTGTTCACTCGGGTATTTGGGATACTTTTCGTGTCAGAGTACTATTCGCAGGTTACTATTCACTCTAGTATTGTTCACTCGGGTATTTGGGACACTTTTCGTGTTAGGGTACTATTCACGGGGTACTATTCTTGAAGTACTATTCATGGGGTACTATTCACCCGAAAAATATATTTCTTTTCGGTCCAAATCATTTTTGGGTACAATATTATTCCATGAGGAGATGTGATAATTTTTTAGACCGTTGGTTGAAGTTATAATAGTAAATCAATATGGATCGTTAGTTGAAGATATAATAGTAAATCAATATGGACCGCTGGTGGAAAGTTATAATAGTAAATCAATATGGATCGCTGGTTTAAAGTTTTAATAGTAAATCAGTATGGACCGTTGCTTTAAGTTTTAATAGTAAATCAATATAGACCGTCCGTTTAAAAGTAAATCAATCTGGACCGTTCATGAATTAGTTACTATTCAGTCCATTCTCCTATAAATAGAAGCTCATTCCTTCATTATTTCTTACGAATTCACTGAAACTAGAGATAGAAACTATAGAAAGAGAGAAGAAAAGTATTATGTGACTTCACTACTCCAGTATTCAGTTTTTCTAAGGTAAAGGGGTATTATTTCTTTCGTATTCATGAAGAGAGCTATTGTTATTCCATTCCTTATTATTCTGTTGGAATAACCTGTATATGTGAAGTACCGCATACATAGTGAAATTCTTTTGTTATTCCATTCTTTATTATTATGTTGGACCTGTCTATGCGAAGTACCGCATACATGGTGAAATTCTTCTGTTATTCCATTCTTTATTATTCTGTTGGAATAACATGTATGTGCGGTCTATCGCATGCCTTGTGAAGTCTGTTGTTATTCCATTCTTTATTATTCTGTTGGAACATCCTGTCTGTGTGGATTACGCATGACCTGGTTCCATTCTTTATTATTCTGTTGGAACATCCTGTCTGTGCGGATTATGCATGACCTAGTTCCATTCTTTATTATTCTGTTGAAATAACCTGTCTGTGCGGTTTATCGCATGCCTGGTGAATTCTGTTGTTATTCCATTCTTTATTATTCATTTGGAATATCACGTGCATGTAAGGGTTACGCATGACCGGTTCCATTCTTTATTATTCATTGGAATAACTCAGATTTATGGATCATTACGCTGGTGAATTCTTCTGTTATTCCATTCTTTATTATTCTGTTGGAATAATCTATCTACGTGGATTACCGCATGGCGGCAAAAATCCATTTATAGTTTCATATATTCTATTATACTCAGTTGGTTAAAGTTTTGACTTCTATACTCCATGAAATTAGTGGAATATCCTTGATATTTGCGCTTCATCTAGTATCTTTTCATGGAAATATTCTTATGAGCATTCTTGAATTTTACTCTACAAAGCAGTATCATGTTGAAAATTTGGACGTTATTGGTTCCTGGATAAATTATTTTATAAATCTTTAAGATTTATAAATAGTGGAGGTAACGAAGGTTTCTACTATCGAAGTTTCAACCAATAAGTCAAAGTCTAATTTCTTAGGAGTCAAATTTAAACGTTGAGTGCAAGCAAGAGAGATAAAGGAATGGGTAGAACCGGTATCTAATAAGATATAGACTTCGCAAGAATTTATAATTAACTAACCCATGCTAACTTCGTTTGGGTTACTATTTTTGAGAAGTCACAAAAAACGCTCTTCTTGAAACCACCGACTTTGTTTTGTCCGTATCCACCTTTGGTACGACCGTCCAAGCTGGACTTGACTTCACTATACGACAAAATTGAGCTAAATGACCTTCTCTTCTTGAAATTTCCACTTCTATTATCTTGGCCATGATTACCACCGAAGTGGTTACCATTCTTGGCATGATAATTTCCCCCACGATGGTTATCATTGTTCCGATAGCCGTTGTCACCGGTATGATTATTATCGTGTTGTTGGTCGTTACCTTTTGCTTGAGCTGAATCAACGCTCTCATGTGCTTCATTGCTTATCTCAGCATTTTCAGATGTCATTCTCAAACACTGTCACAAAACAAGGGTTAATTGACATATCACATATTATCCCTATACTCTGACCGACCAATTAATACCAAATAAACTTAGGTAGGTCCTAGCGAAGGAATTCCCCGTCTCTCTCCTCCTAGTTCTTATCTCACATCTCAGCCAGGGATCATATCCCTAAGCTTTGATACCAACTGTGATGCCCCCAAAATAGATATACATCACCTATTCTGAGTCGCCAAATACATGGTACAGAATACAAATACAATATTAAATATACAACATGAGCTGTGAGTTTGAATACAAATATTGTTTACAAGAGAGTATACAAACTCAAAAGGAGTCCTCATTACTATTATTATCACACTATTTCACAGAATAGTGAGGACTAATAATGCAAACATCTAGGACCATCACTCTGTTCCCCGACTAGTCCCAGCTACGTTCTCATTTCGTGAAGAGAACAGTGAAAGAAAGGGTGAGCTCAACTAGCCCAGTAAGAAATATTATGACTAAGATAATGCAGAATAAATTATCATTAGCCTTCAACAGTGTAAGACCCCAACTTTTTAATGAATAAAATTGAATTTTCTCTATTTATTATTGTGAATAATAAGGTGTTAATTTGATATAATGCGTTAGTTAAGGGTGATATATGAATTTTTTTTCAAAATACGCAAGTGGTTATAAAATACTCATTGTTGTCGGGGAATATTCGTTTGGTCGTGGAATATTCTTATCATCGGGGAATATTAAATGCGACGGAGCGACCGATTATGGGCCCCATAATGTGAATAATTATCGATGAAGAAAAGCGACAAATTTGAGTTTTTATAAATAATTGGCAGTAGTTATTCTGAATTAACACTTTGTTGGAATACCGGTAGTTAAAATACGATGAATGGCGTAATTGCACAAGATAGACACGGTCAGACACGACGAGATTTTTCTCAATTATTGATTCTTACGTAAGAAGGCACTACTCAATAATTGTTACAGAAATTACTATTCAATATTTTATTTTATTGGTTCAATAATTGCTGCGTTGATATTGTATATTATTGTTGTTTCAATAATTATCATCAAGACAAGATATCTCCATTATCAGATCAATAATTCATATTATTTGGAATAATATTATTAGATAACATTTTTGGCAATGTCTAGAAAGTTCATCAAGGAGAGGTTTGGTCACCTAATTGCTTGCAAGAAGAGAAAAATTCTTATTGAAAGCCCCCCTCTTTCCAAGAACCGCCTAGTTGTCATTATTGTGATTCTGTAATATTATTTGTGAATAATTAATTATTGATTTATATGATAATGAAATATTTATTTGATGTGGATATAAATGATGGATTTATTTATGTTGTTATAAATGAAGGAATTAATGTTGAAATATTTTATCAAGATTTTTTTTGGATTGGAGGTATTAAAAGATCAAATTGGTGTTCTTAAAGCTCTATTATGTGAGTTATAATTTTGATCGACCATTGGATCGTTGTAATTTTTGGATATGTTATACATATATAAGTTGGGTATATATCCACAAATTTTGAGCGAATTAAAAATGAAGCGAATGATTTGTTATGAATTTTAAGAGGTGGTTGATTCGTAAATTAGGTTTATAAATGATTTTGGTGGAAAATTCTAGAAATGGGTGGGCCCCACTTTTGGTTGTTGGGGAAGATGGGTGATTTTGGAGGGTGGAATAGTAGCAGGTAAAGCCATCAGGTAGCAGGTCAAGTCTTCTTCGGCGTGCTAACATTTTCCTATAAATAGAGGGCTAAGTTAGAATTGAAAATCACACCGTAATTCATAAGTTTTTCTCTCTTTTCTCTAGATTATCGAGTGTATTTTGTGAGTATTTAGATACTTGGTGAGTTACTATTCATCGCTGCAAGTTTCTTCTTGACGTCATATCGATATCCAATGTAAGTCTTTGTTCTTTTGAGGTAAGGGATATTAAGGGATATTAAGGGATGTTATATTCTTCATAATGATGTTATTCTTTCAATATCATTATCTTTGAAATATTAGTATGGATTTTATTATGGAATTTCTACCTTTTTAAGTCGGGGGTTACTATTATTCACGATAATGATTAATTATTCACGATACTGGCACTATTCATGTATATGACACTATTTACGTATATGATATTATTTACGTATACGGTACTATGTACGAATACGGAATACTATTCACGAGTTACTATTCATGAGTTACTATTTACGAAGTTACTATTCATGGGTTACTATTCACGAGTTACTATTCATGACAAAATTGGTTTCTTTTTCTAACCAAATTATAGTTGTTTTATGAATATTACTCTTGAGATTAAATCTAGATGTTTTGATTATATTGATTTTACTATCACATATAACATTTTTATAACCCTAATGATGATATTAATTTCTCTTTGACTTGAGTGTAAAGATGGGTAGATTATTGGTATGATCATGACTATGGGTTCTCTTTGGCCAGTAGTGCAAAGTTGAATTGTTGACTGGTATGATCATGACCATTGAATTTATAATTGAATATCTTTAGCTTAAATGCAAAGGTGAAATGATCAACATGGTTATAATTATTGTTTATATAAATTCTGAAATGATTATATATTTCTTTAAGATATTAATATATTTGGCCTGTAGTGCAAATATAAACTGTTGAGGAATATCTTTGGTCTGTAATGCAAAGATGAATTGTTGATGAATATCTTTGACCCGTAGTGCAAAGATGACCTGTTTTTGAATATCTTTGGCACAGAAAGTGCAAAGATGGTCTGTTGATGAATATCTTTGGCGTAGTGCAAAAGATGGATTTATTAGTATGATTATGAGCAGGCTGTGATTTGGTATAACCATGATCTTTGATGTTTGAGGTAAAGACATGTGATGAAAATTATCTTAAATCCGGATGCGAAGAGGAATTTAGAATTACAATTATGATTATGAGTTATTCATATAATTGTGGAAAGGGCTGCCGAGTGATGTTACTGAGGATAAAACAACTTTGTTGGTGGACTTTTTAATGTGGAGAAAATAGTAGACTTTATGGTCTATTTGACTCTTCTAATGGATTGCCCGTTCCGCTGCAACTATGGTTGAAATTTTTTATCATCTATCATATGTTCTAAATCTCTGATTTATTATTGATGAAGGCTATGGATAATTTAATTATCTTTAGTCATGATATTCTTTACTAGACTAGTTGTGCTCACCCTTCTGCTTCGCAATTCCTTTTCAGGTAATAAGAGTGTAGCTGGGTCGAGCGAGGGTAACGGGGAAATAGAACGGTGGTCTCTAGTTGTGGAGGTTCTCCCTAAGCAGTATAGAAAGGTGTTGTATACATCATTTAGTAGTTATATTTAGTGAATCAAATAGGGTGAGGCGAACCCAACGTTGGAAGGGTGTTTTGCCAATATCATACAAGATGTCTAATGACATACAACCTCGTGTCATCATAAGACAAGGTTGTGCTCATCCACTTGCTGAGTATATCTACGAGCACTACCTATATAATCTTGGTGTTTGGTTGAAGTATAATTCTCAATTAGAGACAGTGGAGATAATGATATGTCAAGAGAAGACTCACCATTGGAAAGAATATGATAGTAATCTTCTTGTTTTTCTTTGGGGTCTATTGGGTCAACCAAGGATAATTTTGTGGCCATATGATATCTATCATAACCTGGAAGTATGGCCTCCCACGTACGAAGGTTTCCTTGAGCACTTCCCAAAGATTTTAATTTCTAAAACAGTTTTTGACTATACCTTTCTGTAAGATGTCATGGTAACGTGCTACCCAAGTTGGTGTCAAGAGTCACAGTTGATATATATATATATATATATATATATATATATATATATATATATATTTGTATCAAAACTTACAACACATGAGTTGTTGTATTTTGCACGGCAATTGTTGTAATAAAGTTGTAGTTGTTTTCTGTACCATGTATTTGGCGACTCAGAATGGGTTGGATGGAATGGACCTATTTTGGGGTTGTCACAAACAGTATAACAACTGATAGAATATAATAGACAACAAGTTTTAGATCAAAAACTGCAGCAGAATAAAAAATCCATTAGAAGAGTCAGGTAAAATATAAAATCTACTATCTTCTATGATTTAAAAAGTTTTTCACCAACTTTATCGCTGAGACTCAGCTTAATAAATAATCCACATCATTAACTCATCCCTACACTATAGGCCAAGGATATTTTAGTATCACGACCACGAATTATCCATGCACTATAGGCCAAAGATAATCATGTTTTCATCAATGGTCCTGATCATGCCATAAAATAATTCTTCTTTGCACCCTTGGCCGAAGAGAATCCATAGCCATAATCATACCAAAAACTGTCCATCAATGCACTACGGGCCAATGAGGACTTTTACCACATAATTTGTAATATTACGGTCATGATTACACCGAATAATCCCTGGTCATAAATACCAAGTCCATCTATGCACCTGAGGCCCGCATGAGATGACTTTCAACAAAATATAAACATGAGGATGATGACAATGATATAAGAATTCAATAAAACAAGTTCAAGAATTAATTTATCCAGGAACTAATAATGTCCAAATTGTCTACATGATACTGCTTTGTAGAGTAAAATTCAAGAATGCTCAGAAGAATATTTCCATGAAAAGATACTAGATGAAGCGCAAATATAAAGGATATTCCACTAATTTCATGGAGTATAGAAGTCAAAACTTTAACCAAGTTGAGTATAATAAAGAATGGAATAACAAAAGAAATCACCGTGTATGCGGTACTTCACATAGACAAAGTTATTCCAATGGAATACTAAACAACGAGAACCGGTCAAGCGAAATTATGCAAGCGGGATGTTCCAACAAAATAATAAAGAATGAAATAACAATGAAATCACCATGCATGCGGTACCGCGATAGCGAGTTATTCCACGAGAATACTAATAAGGGCGGAATCGGTCAGTCCCACAAAAACGCATGCAGATATGATATTCCAATGAATAATAATAAAGAGCGAACCGTGTCCCCAGTAAAGCGCATGCATGGATATTCCACGAGTAATAATAAAAGGCGGAATCAGTCCCACAGTAAAATGCATGTATACATGATATTCCAAATGTAATAATAAAGACGGAATAATAGAAGAATGTCACCAAGTATAGGGAAGCCCGCGTATACAGGTTATTCCAACAGAATAATAAAGAATGGAATAACAGAAGTTCTCTTCATGAATACAAAAGAAATAATACTCCCTACGAGTACAACAAATAATATTCCCTACCTTAAAAAAAACTGGATACTGGAATAGTGAGGTAGCAGACTTCTCTTCTTCTTTCTCTCTATAATTTCTCTCTATAATAATTGCTCTAAAGCTTTAGTGAATTGGTGAGAAATGAAGGAAGAATGAGCTTCTATTTATAGGAAAATATAGTTTCGATAATTGCACGTTTTGAGGCTCGAAATATTACAGTATAATACCTTCCTCTTTTTCTTCACTTTTAATTTAGTCCTGCAAGTATTATCAAACTTTCACCAACTCCCCTAATAGTAAATAATGTGAATTAATAGTAAATCATGTGACTCAATAGTTCTAATCATGTGATAAAAACAATTACAATATAGTACCTCCATCTATACCTCCATTTTTAACTTAGTCATGCAAGTATTATCAATTTTGCACCAACACCCCTAATAGTACAAGAATGTGATTCAATAGTACACACATGTGAACAAATAGTTATATAAGAATGTGAATTAGTAGCAAATAATTGCTCATTTATCCGATAATTTACCCGATTTATCAATATAACCCCCAGACATCAATTATCATCGGAATAGATGTCGATTTTCACTAACACAAACAATTCCAACATAATGAAACTATTTTTATCAACAATACAAATTTTGAAATTTCAAAGTTTAACTTTTCCCGAAAAAGTCAACTGTTGACTTTTTGACAAAATAGTGAATCCCGGAAAATTTTGTGTTTATAGAGTATTTTTACTAATTTCATAGTTCCGAACTCAAATATCATGTCCGCGTCTCCAAATTCAACTCCGAACACAACTTCAATTATAATAACATTCATCATTAATATTACAACTCACAATATTTAACAACTAGGTCGTTCCCAGGAAAGAGGGGGCTTTTCGATAAGGATTTCTCTTTTATGCGCCGCAATTAGGTGACCAAACCTCTCCTTGATGAACTTCTAGACATTGTCAATATTGCAAATAATAATATGAATAACTTTGCCGTCTAAATTATTGATTTAATAATATAACATATTATGCAGATGATACTGTGACAATAATTGAATCAATAATATGAGAGATATGATGCAGCAATTACTATAGCAATAATTGAGTATAACTAAGTGACTTCTCACTTACGCATCAATAATCAATACCATGTGCTACTATGCAACCACGCGTATAACAACTGATAGAATATAATAGACAACAAGTTTTAGATCAAAAACTACAGCGGAATAAACAATCCATTAGAAGAGTCAAGTAAAATATAAAATCTACTATCTTCTATGATTTAAAAAGTTTTTCAACAACTTTATCACTGAGAATCAGCTCAATAAATAATCCACATCATTAACTCATCCCTGCATTACAGGCCAAGGATATTTTTAGTATCACGACCACGAATTATCCATGCACTACATGCCAAAGATAATCGTGTTTTCATCAACGGTCCTGATCATGCCATAAAACAATTCATCTTTGCACCCTTGGCCGAAGAGAATCCATAGCCATAATCATACCAAAAACTGTCCATCAATGCACTACGGGCCAATGAGGACTTTTACCACATCATGTGTAACATTATGGTCATGATTACACTGAATAATCCCTGGTCATAATCATACCAAGTCCATCTAGGCACTCTGTGCCATGTGAGATGACTTTCAACAAAATATAAACATGAGGATGATGACAATGATATAAGAATTCAATAAAACAAGTTCAAGAATTAATTTATCCAGGAATTAATAATGTCCAAATTGTCTATGTGAGGCCCCCAAAATAGGTATACAACACCCATTCTGAGTCGTCAAAATACATGGCATACGAGAAACAACTACAACTTTATTAATACAACATAAAAAGCTGTGAGTTTAAATACAAATATTGTCATCTAGACAATATCCACACTCAAATAAGTCCCGAGTACAATTATTGATACATTATTTTACAAAATGGTGAGGACTACTAAAACGACTTTCTAAAACCTTCATTCCATACCCCGACTAGTACTGTTACATTCTCGCCTCACGAGAAGAAAAATGGAACAAAAAAGGAAAAGGGTGAGATCAACAAGCCCGAAGAAAGAACATTATGACTATGATAATACTGTAAGCGATTTATCGTTAGTCTTCAAACAGGAAAAATCTAATAGAATACAATAGACAACAAGTTTTAAATCAATATTTGCGGTGAAATAATAATTCATTAGAAGAGTTAAGTAGAGAATGAAATCTACTATCTTCTATATATGAATATAAAAGTTCATAAATCTATCTTTTATATCCTCGTAACATCAATCAATATATATCTGAATCAAATATTCATCTTTGCACTAGAGGCCAAAGATATTCATCGATTGGTCATATTCATCTAAACACTGTTCATCTTTGCACTACTGTGCCAAAGATATTCATCGAAATCATTCATCTTTGCACTACAAAGCCAAAGATATTGATAATATCATCATTTAGGACCGAGGATGATGAAAAATATTTTAAAGAAAAGCGAATCCAAATTGAAACAAAAGAACAAGTATTAAGGATTCATACTTTAAATAACCCAAGTTCGAAAATACTTCATAAATAATCAGAGTGGAGTAAAATTCAAGAATGAAGAACAAAACATAGATCCAATCAAAGATAGGAACTATAACAAACAATCTTGGACATAGAAATTTTTTTTTAATTTTTTTGTGAATAGTGTCGTATTCGTGAATAGTGTCGTATACGTGAATAGTGTCGTATACGTGAATAGTAACTCCGACACCAAAAGATAGAAATTTCACAAAAAACATCATCATGCTTCGTGAATAGTACTCATGAATAGTAACTCGTGAATAGTAACTCATGAATAGTAACTCGTAAATAGTAACTCATGAATAGTAACCCGACATGAAAAAGTTCTAAATTTGATAAAAAGTTCCAACCAATATTTCGGCATAATGACATTGAAGAAATAATATCATTTTTAAAAAAATAATATCCCTTACCTCAAAAGGATAGTACTTCTGACTAGAATACTGGATATAGTGCTGAAAGAACTTGCACCGTATAGCAATACTCAAAGTACTAAAATACTAACAAAAATACGCTCGATATATAGAGAGAGAAAGAGAGAGAAATATTTAGTTTCTGGTGTGATTTTCAATTCTAACCTAAGCACCCTATTTATAGGAAAATGCTTAGAACACCAAAGCAGAAAATTTAATATAATATTAATATATTATATACAAATTCCTACGCACACATTCTAAGATCTGAATTCAGCCATGCTTGACAACAAATAAGTCCACCAAACAAATCAAAAACGTTTTTCTTTTAAAACAAAATTAAAACGTTTTAAAAATAATTATTTCGGAACTTCAGAACTTCAATAATTCATAATAAATAGCTCTTTTATCAGAAAATTCGAATCTTGCAATTTTTTTATAGGAAATTCAATTCTCTACAACTTTACAGAAGAAAGTTTTTCCAAATTCCAAATGAAATTGGATAGAAATCCATAAGCAGGCGATTTTATAAAATTTATAATTAAATTTCAGTCAAGAAATGGGCCCACAGACATGTTTAACATGTTTTAAACAACTTTTACAACAAAAATACTCTTCCTCCTCATATACTCATATATCCCACATTCATTGTAAAAATATCATCATTATTATATTATAATAATATAATAAAATATTATTTTATCAGAAAAGATAAAATATCGATTTTCAATAATTGTCACTTTAAAAATTTTCTCCATCTATATCCACATAAAATGAATATTTTCCTCATCATATAAATTAATAATTAATTATTCACAAATAATATTACGAGAATCACAATCGACAACCGGATAGTTCCAGGAAGAGGGGCTTTCAATAAGAATTTCTCCTTCTTTGGCATGCAATTAGGTGACCAAACCTCTCCTTAGACAGAACTTTCTAGACATTACCAGTAAAGTTATCTAATAATATTATTCAGATAATATGAATTATTTCTTCGATAATGGAAAATAATGTGTAGTGATAATTATTGAAACAACAGTAATATAGAATATCAATGCAACAATTATTGAATCAATAAAATAAAATCTTTGAGCGAATTAATTCGTAATGAGTTATTGAGTAGTGCCTTCTTACGTAAGAATCAATAATTGGTGCAATACCCGTACATCTTGTGCAATAACGCGTAGACATCGTGTTTTAATCAACGGGTATTCCAACAAGATTATTAAGAATAACAAGCAACATTTATTATTTATAAACAACTTATACTTGTCGTTTTCTTCATCCAATCGCTTTTCGTTATGGGGCCCATAAAAGACTGCGCCGTCGTACGAATATTCCCCGACATCAAGAATATTCCACGACCAAACGAATATTCCTCAACAACAATGAATATTTTATAACCACCTGCTTATTTTAAAATATTTGTGCATTTTACCCATAACTAACCATATCAACCCTTACTATTTCAAAATGATAAATAGAGGAAATTAAATTTCATTTATTAATAATTTGGGGTCTTTCAACCTCCCCTCCTTATGAAATTTCGTCCTCGAAATTTACATACGTACCTGGTGTTTCGAAAAGATGAGGATACCTCGCTTTCATTTCCGTTTCCAACTCCAAGGTCATTTCCTCAATAGCATGGTTTCTCCATAAAACTTTAACTTGTGGTATGACCTTCGTGCGTAGGACATGCTCCTTCCTATCCAAGATCTTGACAGGTACCTCTTCGTACGTTAAGTCTTCGGCTATCTCGTCCGGTTCTAACTCAATGACGTGGTTCGGGTCTTTCACATATTTACGAAGCACAAATATATGAAAAATATTATGAACACTAGACATGCTTTGAGGTAACGCGAGTCTATAGGCCACATTTCCTACTCGTTCAAGAATCTGAAATGGAACAATAAATCGTGGATTGAGCTTTCCTCTCTTCCCAAATCTTGTAACTCCCTTCCATGGAGCCACACGCAATAATACATGATCCCCAATGTCAAATTTCACGTCCTTTCGATGAAGATCCGCATAACTCTTTTATCGATCCTGTGCCGTTTGTATACGTTGTCGAATCATTTGGATCTTTTCTGTAGTCATACGTATCAACTCGGGTCCCAACAATGTTGCTTCACCCACCTCATCCCAACATATTGGAAAGCGACACTTTCGTCCATATAATGCTTCAAATGGAGCCACACCTATACTTGTCTGATAACTGTTGTTGTAGGAGAATTCCACCAATGGTAGGTACTTATCCCAACTTCCTTTGAAATCTAGGCCACAAAGTCTTAATAGATCTTCAAGAGTTTGAATAGTCCTCTCTGATTGTCCGTCCGTTTGAGGATGGTATGCCGAACTAAATCGTAAATCCGTGCCCATATCTTTTTGCAAGCTAACCCAAAATCTTGAAGTAAATCTTGGGTCGCGATCCGAAACTATGGATACTGGCATGCCATGCAACCTCACAATCTCATTCACGTACATACTAGCAAGACGTTCAAGGGAATAAGTCTAACGTATAGGCAAGAAATGGGCTAACTTGGTTAATCTATCAAAAATAACCCAAATCGCATCTATGCCTTGAGAAACCTTGGGAAGACCCGTAACAAAATCCATGGTAATGTGTTCCCACTTCCATTTTGGAATCTCAAGTGGTTGCAATGGACCCTTTGGCACTTGATGCTCCGCCTTTACACGTTGACAAGTTAAACACATCGAGATAAACTTTGCAATCTCTCTCTTCATATTATTCCACCAAAATGTAAGTCGAAGATCACGATACATTTTGGTACTCCCAAGATTGATTATAAATGGCGTGTTGTGTGCCTCCATCATGATTTTATGCTTCAAGTCAGAATCGTTAGGAACACAAAGTCTGGAGTGGACTCGAAGTATTCCTTCTTCATCGATTCTTGCTTCTGGAATAACACCTTCTTGCACTTTCTTCTTCATACGCATCAGCTCCGGGTCTGTGGCTTGAGCAACTTTAACTTTATCTATTAAAGTCGGTTCTATGCGTATATTTGACATCATTGTATGGGTCCCCGGAGTCTTGAATTCTATCTTCAACTTTTTTAAATCACACAAAATGGGCCTTTGTGTTGACAACATCGCACTCGTTCCTGCATAAGATCTTCTACTTAATGCGTCAGCTACCACGTTCGCTTTTCCAGGATGGTATTGAATGGTATGGTCGTAGTCATTCAATAGCTCGAGCCAATGTCGTTTCCGCATGTTGAGCTCTTTTTGGGTGAAGAAATATTTGAGGCTTTTATGGTCTGAATATATCTCCACTTTTTCCCCATATAGATAGTGCCTCCAGATCTTTAGTGCGAAAATGACTACTGCCAACTCTAGATCATGAGTAGGATAATTCCTCTCATATTCTTTAAGTTGTCGCGAGGCATAGACTATGACTTTCCCACGTTGCATGAGAACACATCCTAACCCTTTGCCTAAAGCATCGCTGTAGATAACAAATCCATCCGTACCAAATGGTATTGTCAGAACAGGTGCCGAAATGATTCTCCTCTTGAGATCTTGGAAACTCTTCTCGCATTCCTCGCTCCATACGAATTTTGTATCTTTACGAGTCAGCTGAGTTAAAGGAGTAGTGATTCTAGAAAATCCTTCCACGAATCTCCGATAATAACCAGCTAAGCCCAAAAAGCTACGTACTTTGGTCACCGTCTTTGGTTGCTCCCAACTTTGTATTGCTTCAATCTTCGTTGGGTCAACAGACACTCCATGTTTTGACACCATGTGCCCAAGGAATGCTACTTCCTCAAGCCAGAACTCGAATTTCTTTAGCTTGGCATATAGCTTGTTATCACGAAGCCTTTGCAGTATCTGCTTCAAATGGCGTTCATGATCTTCAAGGCTTTTAGAATATATGAGGATGTCATCAATAAAGACAACAACCAACTGATCCAAATAATCCTTGAATACTCGGTTCATCATATCCATGAAAGCTGCAGGAGCATTAGTCAATCCAAAGGACATGACTAGGAATTCATAATGCCCGTACCAAGTTCTGAAGGCAGTCTTCAGAATATCCTCAGTTTTAACCTTCAGCTGATGATATCTAGAACGAAGATCGATTTTTGAAAAGAATTGTGCTCCTTGCAACTGGTCAAACAGGTCATCAATACGAGGTAGTGGATACCTATTCTTGATAGTGACATGGTTTAATTCCCGGTAATCGATACAAAGTCGCATACTCCCGTCTTTCTTCTTTACAAATAAAACAGGAGCACCCCAAGGAGATGTACTAGGACGAATGAAACCGATGTCCAACAACTCCTGTAGTTGGACCTTTAACTCCTGAAGTTCAATAGGAGCCATTCGATATGGGGTTTTAGAAATGGGCTTTGTACCAGGTTCAAGGTCAATAAAGAATTCAACTTCACGTTCTGGGGGTAGACCGGAAAGTTCTTCAGGAAATACGTCAGGAAAGTCAATAACAACAGGAATATTATTCAAATCTGACGTGTCTTTATTCAAATCCATAACATGGGATAAGAAAGCTTGACATCCATTTTTCAATAAATGAATAGCTTTATGACTTGATATGACAGTGATTGATTTTAATGGTTTAGTTGCTTGAATTCGAACAACAGGTTGATTAGGAATATGAAAACTAACAACCTTACGAAAACAATCAATTTTGGCATGATGAGAAGTTAATCAATCAATCCCTAAAATCACATCAAAAGCAAGTATCTTTAAAGAAATAAGGTCAACAGGTAATGTGATGGTGCCAACTTGGATCAAACAAGATTTATAAACAGTGAGCACAAGTAGGAGAGATAAATGAATGGGTAGCACCAGTATCAAGTAATGTATAAACTTTGCATGAATTTATGATTAGCTTACACGTGATCACCTCGTTTGGGTTCCTCACATGTTGACCAGTCACAACAAACGCTCTTCCAGGAACCGTTGACTTTGACTTTTCTGGGACAGCCTTTTGAGTCACCATCCCCGCTGGACTTGGTTTCACTACAGTGCAATCTCGAACGATATGTCCTTCCTTTCCACAGTTATAACATACCTTAAATTGTTGTGGGTAGTTTGGGCTGATATGTCCTTCTTTTCTGCACTTATAGCATATATGATGGGTGGTCGTTCTCCTCCCTTGGAACCGATTCTTCTTTGGTCTTTGACATCTTCACATTGTCATTGTTGAATCTCCTATTTTTAAAATCTCCCCCCGACTCGCTTCTTCTATTTTCATGGCCACAATTACCACTAGAGTGGTTACTGCTTTTGTCTGAATGTTTTCCTCCTCGCTGGTTTTCATTGCTCCGATGACAGCTGCCACCAGTATGAACCTGGTTACGGTCCCTTGGTTGAACGTACTCGCTATATCGCTCTAATAATTGAGCCCTGTTGACAATATCTGAATATAAAGAAAATTTATGAGAGATAAGATATTGTCGAATCTTGGGTTTTAAACCTCTTAGAAACATCCTCGTCATTCGTTCCTCATTCTCTACCAAATGAGGTGCAAACCTGGATAACTCTACGAACATCGCCTCGTATTGGGACACCGTCATGTTGTTTTGTTCTAGTCTAATAAACTCTACCTCCTTCATATGGCGAGTACTTTCAGGAAAGTATTTTTCGTTAAAAAGTTTCTGAAACGTTTTCCAAGACATGCTGAGTGCGGGAGGCTGGGTCCATTTCACAGACTCCCACCAGTAGTCTGCCTCGCCATGGAACATAAAGGTGGCGAATGTAACCTTCTGTTCCTCCGTGCATCCCAAGATATCGAATATCTTGGTAATTTTCTTGATCCACGTTTCCGCCATGATCGGATCTGGATTTCCCTTAAATTCTGATGGTCCCAACTCTTTAAACTGCTTGGTCGTGACAAGCCGCGCGTTGCTACCATTTCCACCCGTATTATGTACACGAGTCTCCCTCGTCTAGTTTTGCATGAACTGCAAAAAGCTCCTAAACATCCCGTCATTCATAAATACGCTTTCGGTGGTGTTGTTTACGGAGAGAGTATTGCCTTTTTCATTATACGTTCCCTAGGTGGTGATTAAAGGTGTTTCCACGGTCTCATTAACTCCACCGTTAATATTCTCAGCTGCCATTCTTAAATACTGCCATAAAATAAGGGTTAATTAAAAAATTTTACATATCACATCACATATTAACCATATACTTCAACTGACCAACAAATAAGCTTCGGTATGACACACTAGAGAAGGATTACTCATCTCTCCCCTCCTAGTACTATTCCCCGATCTCCGCCAGAGACCATATCCCTAAGCTCTGATACCAACTGTGACGCCCCCAAAATAGGTATACAACACCCATTCTGAGTCGTCAAAATACATGGTACAGAAATAACTACAACTTTATTAATACAACATAAAATCGGTGAGTTTAAATACAAATATTGTCATCTAGACAATATCCACACTCAAATAAGTCCTCAGTACAATTATTGATACATTATTTTACAAAAATGGTGAGGACTACTAAAACGACTTTCT
Source organism: Panax ginseng (assembly GCA_020205605.1). Classification (NCBI taxonomy): domain Eukaryota; kingdom Viridiplantae; phylum Streptophyta; class Magnoliopsida; order Apiales; family Araliaceae; genus Panax; species Panax ginseng. Next base: position 54,500,425 of record CM035138.1, on the reverse strand, counting down.
AAAACCTTCATTCCATACCCCAACTAGTACTCACTACATTCTGGCCTCCTGAGAAGAAAAATGGAATAAAAAGGAAAAGGGTGAGCTCAACTAGCCCAGTAAAGAACATTATGACTAAGATAATACAGAACAATTTATCGTTAGTCTTCAACAGGGAAAAATCTAATAGAATACAATAGACAGCAAGTTTTAAATCAATATTCGCAGCAGAAATAATAATTCATTAGAAGAGTTAAGTAGAGAATGAAATCTACTATCTTCTATATATGAATATAAAAGTTCATTGTCTATCTTTTATCCCTGTAACATCAATCAATATATATCTGGAATCAAATATTCATCTTTGCACTACAGGCCAAAGATATTCATCAGTTGGTCATGTTCATCTAAACACATGTTCATCTTTGCACTCTGAGGCCAAAGATATTCATCGAAATCATTCATCTTTTGCACTCTGGGCCAAAGATATTCAAGAATATCATTATTTAGGGTGAGGATGATGAAAAATATTTTAAAGAAAAGCGAATCCGGTGAAACAAAAGAACAAGTATTAAGGATTCATACTTTAAATAACCCAAGTTCGAAAATACTTCATAAATAACCAGAATGGAGTAAAATTCAAGAATGAAGACCAAAACATAGATCCAATCAAAGATTGGAACTATAACAGACAATCTTGGACATAGAAAAGAAAATTTAATTTTTTTGTGAATAGTGACGTATTCGTGAATAGTGCCGTATACGTGAATAGTGTCGTATACGTAAATAGTAACTCTAACACCAAAAGATAGAAATTTTACAAAAAAACATCATCATGCTTCGTGAATAGTACTCGTGAATAATAATTCATGAATAGTAACTTATGAATAGTAACTCGTGAATAGTAACTCATGAATAGTAACTCATGAATAATAACCCCGACATGAAAAAGTTCCAAATTTGATAAAAAGTTTCAACCAATATTTCGGCATAATGATATTGAAGAAATAATATCATTTTTAAAAACATAATATCCCTTACCTCAAAAGGATAGTACTTCTGACTGGAATACTGGATATAGTGCTAAAAGAACTTGCACCGTATAGTAATACTCAAAGTACTAAAATACTAACAAAAATATGCTCGATATATAGAGAGAGAAAGAGAGAGAAATATTTAGTTTCTGATGTGATTTTCAATTCTAACCTAAGCACCCTATTTATAGGAAAATGCTTAGAACACCAAAGCAGAAATTTTAATATAATATTAATATATTATATACAAATTCTTACGCACACATTGTAAGATCTGAATTCAGCCATGCTTGACAACAAATAAGTCGACCAAACAAATCAAAAATGTTTTCTTTTAAAACAAAATTAAAACTTTTTAAAAATAATTATTTCGGAACTTCAGAACTTCAATAATTCATAATAAATAGCCCTTTTATCAGAAAATTTGAATCTTCCAAATGTCCATAGGAAATTCAATTCTCTACAACTTTGCAGAAGAAAGTTTTTCCAAATTCCAAAAAGAAATTGACCGAAATCCATAAACGGGCGATTTTATAGGCTATAATCAAATTTCAGTCAAGAAATGGGCCCACAGACATGTTTAACATGTTTTAAAAAACTTTTGAAACAAAAATACTCTTCCTCCTCATATACTCATATATCCCACATTCATTGTAAAAATATCATCATTATTATAATATAATAATATAATAAAATATTATTTTATCAAAAAAGATAAAATATCGATTTTCAACAATTGTCACTTTAAAATTTTTTCCATCTATATCCACATAAAATGAATATTTTTCTCATCATATAAATCAATAATTAATTATTCACAAATAATATTACGAGAATCACAATCATCGACAACCAGCAAGGGTTCTACAGGAAAGAGGGGCTTTCAATAAGAATTTCACCTTCTTTGGCGGCGCAATTAGGTGACCAAACCTCTCCTTGATGCAGAACTTTCTAGGCGTTGCCGGTAATGTTATCTAATAATATTATTGAGATAATATGAATTATTGCTTCGATAATGGAAAATACGTGTAGTGATAATTATTGAAACAACGGTAATATAGAATATCAATGCAACAATTATTGAATTAATAAAATAAAATCTTTGACAAGATTTATTTCGTAATGCGATTATTGAGTAGTGCCTTCTTACGTAAGAATCAATAATTTGTGCAATTTCGTAATCATCTTGTGCGATAATAACGTATTCATCGTGTTTTAACCAAGGGTATTCCAACAATGATTACTTGAATAACAAGCTGCGCCATTATTTATAAACAACTTATACTTGTCATTTTCTTCATCCAATCGCTTTCAAGTTATAGGGCCCACAAAAGATCTGCTATTTGTAAATACGAATATTCCCCGACAGCAAAAATATTCCACGACCAAACGAATATTTCCCGACAACAATGAATATTTTATAACCACCTGCTAATTTTAAAATATTTGCGCATTTTACCCATAACTAATCACATCAACCCTTACTATTTCAAAATGATAAATAGAGGAAATTAAATTTCATTTATTAATAATTTGGGGTCTTACAGTCTACATGATACTGCTTTGTAGAGTAAAATTCAATAATGCTCAGAAGAATATTTCCATGAAAAGATACTGAATGAAGCGCAAATATCAAGGATAGTCCACTAATTTCATGGAGTATAAAAATCAAAACTTTAACCAACTAAGTATAATAAAGAATGGAATAACAAAAGAAATCACCTTGTATGTGGTACTTCGCATAGACAGGTTATTCCAACAGAATACTAAATAACGGAACGGTCAAAGTAAAAATTACCCAAGCGGGATGTTCAACGAGAATAATAAAGAATGAAATAACAACAGAAATCACCATGCATGCGGTACTTAGCATAGATAGGTTATTCCAATGAGAATACTAATAAGGATGAGAATCAGTCCAGGCGTAAAAGCGCATGCATGAGGATATTCCAAATGTAATAATAATAAAGATGGAACCGGTCCCGTGAAAACGCATGCAGACATGATATTCCAGCGAGAATAATAAAGCGGAATCGGTCGGCCCAGAAAAGCGTCTGACAGGATATTCCAACAGAATAATAAAGACGGAATAATAGAATAATATCACCAAGTATAGGGTAGCCCGCGTATACAGGTTATTCCAACAGAATAATAAAGAATGGAATAACAGAAGTTCTCTTCATGAATACAAAAGAAATAATACTCCCTACGAGTATAACAAATAATATTTCCTACCTTAAAAAAACTGGATACTGGAATAGTGAGGTAGCAGACTTCTTTTCTTCTTTCTCTCTATAATTTCTCTCTATAATAATTGCTCTAAAGCTTTAGTGAATTGGTGAGAAATGAAGGAAGAATGAGCTTCTATTTATAGGAAAATATAGTTTCGATAATTGCACGTTTTGGGGCTCGAAATATTACAATATAATATCTTCCTCTTTTTCTTTACTTTTAATTTAGTCCTGCAAGTATTATCAAACTTTTACCAACTCCCATAATAGTAAATAATGTGAATCAATAGTAAATCATGTGACTCAATAGTTCTAATCATGTGATAAAAACATACAGTATAGTACCTCCATCCATACCTCCATTTTTAACTTAGTCATGCAAGTATTATCAATTTTGCACCAACTCCCCTAATAGTACAAGAATGTGACTCAATAGTACACACATGTGAACAAATAGTTATATAAGCATGTGAATTAGTAGCAAATAATTGCTCATTTATCCGATAATTTACCCGATTTATCAATATAACCCCAGACATCAATTATCATCGGAATAGATGTTGATTTTCACTAACACAAACAATTCCAACATAATAAAACTATTTTTATTAACAATATAAATTTTGAAATTTCAAAGTTTGACTTTCCACAAAAAAGACAGCTGTTAACTTTTTGACCAAATAGTGAATCCCAAAAAATTTTGTGTTTATAGACTATTTTTACTAATTTCATCTTTCCGAACTCAAATATCACGTCTGCGTCTCTAAATTCAACTCCGAACACAACTTCAATTATAATAACATTCATCATTAATATTATAACTCACAATATTTAATAACCAGGTCGTTTCCAAGAAAGAGGGGGCTTTCCGATAAGGATTTCTCTTTATTGGCGCGCAATTAGGTGACCAAATCTCTCCTTGACAGAACTTCTAGACATTGTCAATATTTCAAATAATAATATGAATAACTTTGTCGTCTCAATTATTGATTTAATAATATAACATTTTATGCAGATGATACTGTGACAATAATTGAATCAATAATATGAGAGATATGATGCAGCAATTACTATAGCAATAATTGAGTATAACTGAGTGACTTCTCACTTAAGCATCAATAATCAATACCGTGTGCTACTATGCAACCATGCGTATTACTGTACTTTTACTACCGAGTAGTTCAACAGTTTTAACGGTAAAACTTCCGCCGTTATTTTTATAGAAAGATAATTTTGTCGTTTTCTAGCTACGAAAATACTTCCGTTGTGGGGTCCACCAATGATTGTGCCGTCGTACAATATTCTCTGTTAAAATGAATATTCCTCGACCAATTGAATATTATATAACCACTTGTTAACTTTGCAAAATTTATAAATACTATCCACAACTATAACATTATATCAAATCCACATCATAATATTAAAAAATTATTTCGAGAAAATTAAATATTTAATCATAAAATCTGGGGTCTCACAATCTCCCCTCCTTATGAAATTTTGCCCTCGAAATTTACGTACGTGCCTGGTATGCCGAACATTTGAGGACACCTTGACTTCACTTCAAATTCTAACTCTTGAGGTATAACCTTTGAGCGTCGAATATGATCCTTCTTATCCAAGATGTTAACACGTATCTCCTTATACGTTAAATCTTCTGCTATCTCGTCCGATTCTAAATTAATAATGTGGTTCGGGTCATCCACATATTTACGTAACATCGATACGTGAAAAATGTTATGAACACGCGACATACTTGGCGGTAAAACGAGTCTATAGGCCACAGTTCCTACTCGATCGAGGATTTCAAATGGGCTAATTAAATCGAGGGTTGAGATTTCCTCTCTTCGTCGATTCTTGATTCTAGAATAATGCCCTCTTGAACCTTCTTCTTCACATTTATCAGCTACGGGTGTGTAGCTTGAGCGGCTTTAAATTTATCGATTAAAGTCGATTCTAATCGTATATTTGTTATCTTCACGTGGGTCCATAGAGTCTTTAACTCTATCTTCATCATTTGTAAGTTATACGAAATGGGTCTTTGTGTTAACAACATCACACTCGTAAACGCATATGATCTTCTACTCAATGCGTCAGCTACCACGTTCATTTTTCCCACGATGGTATTGAATGATATGATCGTAATCTTCAACAGCTCGAGCCAACGTCTTTGGCACATTACACGTTCGTTTTGGGTGAAGAAATTATTTGAGGGTTTTAGAAATGGGTTTTGTACTGGGGTTAATACAAAATTCGATTTCACGCTCTAGGGGTAGACTAAGAAGTCTTCAAGAATACGTCAGAAAATTTATTAACAATAGAAATATCATTCAAAACTGTGACCCTCATCCAAGACTTGGATAATACGTCACATTGATACTTATCAACTTGCCATCATCATTTACGACGTCGCCTACAGAAAGTCTGATTTCGGTGCATTTCACACAAGGAAGTCAACAACGAAAGGATCAGGGCTCTTTACTTATGGCTTGATATGACAATGATTGACTTTAGTGGTTTGGTTGTTTGAATTCGCATAACAGGTTGGTTAGGAATATGAAAGCTAATAACCTTACGAAAAGCATGATGAGTAGTTAACCAATCGATTCCTAAAACCGCATCAAAGGCAAGTATTTTCAAAGAGATAAGATCGACTAGTAATGTGAAAGTGTCGATTTGAATCAACAAGATTTATAAATAGTGGAGGTAACGAAGGTTTCTACTATCGAAGTTTCGACCAATAAGTCAAAGTCTAATTTCTTAGGAGTCAAATTTAAACGTTGAGCACAAGCAAGAGAGATAAAAGAATGGGTAGAACCGGTATCTAATAAGATATAGACTACGCAAGAATTTATAATTAACTAACTCGTGCTAACTTCGTTTGGGTTACTCGCTTTTTTGAGAAGTCACAAAAAACGCTCTTCCTGAAACCACCGACTTTATTTTGTCCATATCCGCCTTTGGTACGACCGTCCCAGCTGGACTTGACTTCAATATACGACAAAATCGAGATAAATGACCTTCTCTTCTTGAAATTTCCACTTCTATTATCTTGGCCATGATTACCACCGAAGTGGTTACCATTCTTGGCATGATAATTTCCCCCACGATGGTTATCATTGTTCCGATAGTCGTTATCACCGGTATGATTATTATCGTGTTGTTGGTCATTACCTTTTGCTTGAGCTGAATCAACGCTCTCATGTGCTTCATTGCTTATCTCAGCATTTTCAGATGCCATTCTCAAACACTGTCACAAAACAAGGGTTAATTGACATATCACATATTATCCCTATACTCTGACCGATCAATTAATACCAAATAAACATAGGTAGGTCATACTAGCGAAGGAATTCCCGTCTCTCCCTCCTAGTTCTTATCTCACATCTCGGTAGGGATCATATCCTAAGCTTTGATACCAATTGTGGCGCCCCAAAATAGATATACATCACATATTCTCGAAGTGCCAAATACATGGTACAGAATACAAATACAATATTAAATATACAACATGAGCTGTGAGTTTGAATACAAATATTATTTACTAGAGAGTATACAAACTCAAAAGGAGTCCTCATTACTATTATTATCAAACTATTTCACAGAATAGTGAGGACTACTAATGCAAACATCTAGGACCATCACTCTATTCCCTGACTAGTCCCAGCTACATTCTCATTTCCTGAAGAGAACAGTGAAAGAAAGGGTGAGCTCAACTAGCCTAGTAAGAAATATTATGACTAAGATAATGCAGAATAAATTATCCTTAGCCTTCAATAGTATAACAACTGATAGAATATAATAGACAACAAGTTTTAGATCAAAAACTGCAGCGGAATAAAAAATCCATTAGATGAGTCAGGTAAAATATAAAATCTACTATCTTCTATGATTTAAAAAGTTTTTCACCAACTTTATCATTTGAGACTCAAATTTTAATAAATAATCCACATCATTAACTCATCCCGCACTACGTGCCAAGGATATTTTTAGTATCACGACCATGAATTATCCATGCTTCACTGAGCCAAAGATAATCATGTTTTCATTAATGAGTCCGATCATGCCATAAAACAAGTCATCTTTGCACCCTTGGCCGAAGAGAATCCATAGCCATAATCATACCAAAAACTGTCCATCAATGCACTACGGGCCAATGAGGACTTTTACCACATTATTTGTAACATTACGGTCATGATTACACCGAATAATCCCTGGTCATAATCATACCAAGTCAATCTATGTACTACAGGCCACAAATGACTTTCAACAAAATATAAACATGAGGATGATGACAATGATATAAGAATTCAATAAAACAAGTTCAAGAATTAATTTATCCAGGAACTAATAATGTCCAAATTGTCTACATGATACTGCTTTGTAGAGTAAAATTCAAGAATGCTCAGAAGAATATTTCCATGAAAAGATACTAGATGAAGCGCAAATATAAAGGATATTCCACTAATTTCATGGAGTATAGAAGTCAAAACTTTAACCAACTGAGTATAATAAAGAATGGAATAACAAAAGAAATCACCGTGTATGCGGTACTTCACATAGACAGGTTATTCCAACAGAATACTAAACAACAGAACCAGGTCAAGCGAAATTCGCACCGACAGGATGTTCCAACAAAATAATAAAGAATGAAATAACAACAGAAATCACCATGCATGCGGTACTTCGCATAGACAGGTTATTCCAACAGAATACTAATAAGGATTGAATCGGTCCCGCGTAAAACGCATGCATGTGATATTCCAAATGAATAATAATAAAGAGCGAAACCGGTCCGGCGTAAAAGCGCATGAGACGGTGATATTCCAAATGAGAATAATAAAGAGGCGGAATCAGTCCGCGTAAAATGCCTGCATGGATATTCCAAATGTAATAATAAAGGCGGAATAATAGAAGAATGTCACCAAGTATAGGGAAGCTGGCGTATCTGAGTTATTCCAATGAATAATAAAGAATGGAATAACAGAAGTTCTCTTCATGAATACAAAAGAAATAATACTCCCTACGAGTACAACAAATAATATTCCCTACCTTAAAAAAACTGGATACTTGAATAGTGAGGTAGCAGACTTCTCTTCTTCTTTCTCTCTATAATTTCTCTCTATAATAATTGCTCTAAAGCTTTAGTGAATTGGTGAGAAATGAAGGAAGAATGAGCTTCTATTTATAGGACAATATAGTTTCGATAATTGCACGTTTTGGGGCTCGAAATATTACAGCATAATACCTTCCTCTTTTTCTTCACTTTTAATTTTGTCCTGCAAGTATTATCAAACTTTCACCAACTCCCCTAATAATAAATAATGTGAATCAATAGTAAATCATGTGACTCAATAGTTCTAATCATGTGATAAAAACAATTACAGTATAGTACCTCCATCCATACCTCCATTTTTAACTTAGTCATGCAAGTATTATCAATTTTGCACCAACTCCCCTAATAGTACAAGAATGTGACTCAATAGTACACACATGTGAATAAATAGTTATCTAAGCATGTGAATTAGTATCAAATAATTGCTCATTTATCCGATAATTTACCCGATTTATCAATATAACCCCAGACATCAATTATCATCGGAATAGATGTCGATTTTCACTAACACAAACAATTCCAACATAATGAAACTATTTTTATCAACAATATAAATTTTAAAATTTTGAAGTTTGACTTTTCTCGAAAAAGTCAACTATTGACTTTTTGACCAAATAGTGAATCCCGAAAAAATTTGTGTTTATAGACTATTTTTACTAATTTCATCATTCCAAACTCAAATATCACGTCCGCGTCTCCAAATTCACTCCGAACACAACTTCAATTATAATAACATTCATCATTAATATTATAACTCACAATATTTAACAAGCAGGTCGTTCCCAGGAAAGAGGGGGCTTTCCGATAAGGATTTCTCTTTATTGGTACGCAATTAGATGACCAAACCTCTCCTTGACAGAACTTCTAGATATTGTCAATATTGCAAATAATAATATGAATAACTTTTCTATCTCAATTATTGATTTAATAATATAACATATTATGCAGATGATACTGTGACAATAATTGAATCAATAATATGAGAGATATGATGCAAAGCAATTATCGTAGCAATAATTGAGTATAACCGAAAGTGACTTCTCACTTAAGCATCAACAATCAATACTGGTGTGCTACTATGCAACTAACGCCAGTATTCTGTACTTTACTACTGAGAGTAGTTCAACGGTTTTAACGGTAATACTTCCGCCGTTATTTTTATAGAAAGATAATTTTGTCGTTTTCTAGCTACGACAATACTTCCATTGTGGGGTCCACCAATAATTGTGCCGTCGTACAATATTCTCTGTTAAAACGAATATTCCCTGACCAATCGAATATTATATAACCACTTACTTACTTTGCAAAATTTATAAATAGTATCCACAACTATAACATTATATCAAATCCACACCATAATATTAAAAAATTATTTTGAGAAAGTTAAATATTTAATCATAAAATCTGGGGTCTCACAAAAAACTTTTTAAATCATAGAAGATAGTAGATTTTATACTTTACTTGACTCTTCTAATGGATTGCTTATTCCGCTGTAGTTTTTAATCTAAAACATGTTGTCTATTATATTCTATCAGTTGTTATACTGTTGAAGGCTAATGATAACTTATTCTGTATTATCTTAGTCATAATATTTCTTACTGGGCCAGTTGAGCTCACCCTTTTTCTTTCATTGTTCTCTTCAGGAAATGAGAACGTAGCTGGGACTAGTCAGGGAACAGAGTGATGGTCCTAGATGGTGTATTAGTAGTCCTCACTATTCTGTCAAATAGTTTGATAATAAATGTAATGAGGACTCCATTGAGTGTGGATATTGTCTAGATGACAATATTTGTATTAAAACTCACAACCTATGTTTTGTTGTATTTTACACGACTGTTGTATAATTAGTTTGTATTTGTATTCAGTACCTTGTATGGCGACCCAGGATGGGTGATGTATTCCTATTTTGGGGGCATCACAGTTGGTATCAAAGCTTAGGGATATGATCCCTGGCTGAGATGTGAGACAAGAACTACGAGGGGAGAGACGGGGAATTCCTTCGCTAGTATGACCTACCTAAGTTTATTTGGTATTTAATTGGTCGGTAAGAGTATAGGGATAATATGTGATATGTTAATTAACCCTTGTTTTGTGACAGTGTTTGAAAATGACATCTGGAAATGTAGAGATAAGCAATGAAGCACATGAGACCATTGAGTCAGCTCAACCAAAAGGTAACGACCAACAACACGATAATAATTGTACCAGTGGAAACAATGATAACCATCGTGGGGTAAATTATTATGCCAAGAATGGTAACCACTTCGGTGGTAATCATGGCCAAGATAATAGAAGTGGAAATTTCAAGAAGAGAAGGTTACCTAGCCCGATTTCGTCGTGCACCAAAGTCAAGTCCAGCTGGGACGGTGGTACCAAAGGCGGATACGGACAAAATAAAGTCGGTGGTTTCAGGAAGAGCGTTTTTCGTGACTTCTCAAAAAATGATTAACCCGAACGAAATTAGCACGTGTTAGTTAATTATAAATTCTTACGAAGTCTATATCTTATTAGATACCGATTTTACCCATTCTTTTATCTCTCTTGCTTGTGCTCAACGTTTAAATTTGACTCCGGAGAAATTAGACTTTGATTTATCTGTTGAAACTCCGTTAGGAGAAACCTTTATTACATGTGCTATCCAAGTCTTGGATGAGAGTCAAAGTTTTGAATGATATTTCTATTGTTAATAAATTTCCTGGCGTATTCTTGAAGACTTAGCCTACCCCTAGAACGTGAAATCGAATTTTGTATTTGTTAGGTTTGTAAGATTCTTAGACGCAATCAAATTGCACAAAATAAGCAGAAGCATGGAAAATCAGAGTTTTAAAATTTTATAAACCATATACCCGGATCATCCTTTATGCACAATTATTAATTAAACGAAAAGATAAAGAATGAGAATCATAACCTTGAAGATTCGAGCTTCCTCAGGTACAAGTTCACCTCCAAATCCTTTTGCAGACATGTCTTATTGCTAGTACTTATTTAGCTCTCATTAATCTTGGACCGAATAACCAGATGAAGATTTTTCACTTAGAAATTTCCGACTTATGAGTTTTTACTTGGTTGCACATCATTAATGGCTAAACAAGATGAACAAAGAGGGAACAAAACAAATGCGAACGTAGTTGCTTAACATTTCTTTCCTAAAATATTTTTGTGGGCACAGGGATGTCGTATCATTTCTTCAAACAAATAATTTTGTCTTGATGTGGAGTAAGTCATTTTCATCGGATAGTGGTATGATATTTCAAATTTTCTTTTGACTCTTCCTTCTTGAACATCCACTGTGATTACTTTAAGATCTGCATAGCTCATTTTATCATTTTACGTAATGAAGGTGAAATTTGGTTCTTTGTTGTTGTTCCTTTTATGGGTGAATCCATTCTTGATGGCACTCTAGCCGCTTTTACGAAAAAAGTAAGTTGTCATATATCGTTGAATTCTGCAAATCATGAAAATATGTACCTAATTGTAAAGTTAGTGAGTTATGAGTGTCTTGAACTCATTCTATGATAGCGGGGAAGCGAGAACCATGTGATCATGTTTATATTGATGAGCCGATCGCCCAAGTTGAAACCGATAAGGTAGTATTATGAACTTAGCATTTTTGCTGATCATGCAAGTATCATTATGTTGGTCTAAATAGTTTTGGCTACTTCATTCAGGGTGACATTTGATGTTGCAAGTCACGAAATGGGTGTCATCCAAGAGGTAAATTACTAAATTTTAGTAGGGTCCATAGTGTATGTTAATTACAATCTCTTTGATGTTATCTTTTTTGTTTGTTTGAAGATCTATTATGTTTCATGTAATTAATGTTTGCCCATGTAATTTTTTCAGTTTGTAGCCAAAGAAGGTGACATTGTGGAACCGGTACCAAGATAGTAATCATTTCAAAGTCCGGTGAAGCGATTCTGAGATGTAGCTCCATCGAGAAGGCACCTAGCAAGGTCGCATCTAAGCCTGCTCCTGAGAAAAAACTGTTCCTGATTGTCATGTCCGGTAGGGATGGTCTCTTATTTCTTCTTATAATCAAGGCTGTTGGCAGTTGTAGTACAAGAGTTCTTTTTAATTGTCTGACATAGCCGTCTCCTTAATGCAATCTGTGACAATTTAGAGAAAGAGGGATATACAAAAAGTATACTTAAATGATAGTATACTTTAGATGGTTAATTGTAAAGATAATGAATGATTATATAGTGGATGATTTTATTAAGTTAATAATATTTTAGTTTTTTGTATTTTTGCCATTATTTGCTATGGGGACATTGAGCCAGCCAGGTACACAAAAAGAATGTCAAATTTTGATTTAACAACAATATAATTCGTTACCAAAGCATTGAACAAGTTTTAATATAGTAAAATTTTGTATACATTTAGCAACAAATTCTCGTTGCTAATGGCATTAAAAATATAATATTTGGTAACGAAAAATTAACCTAATAACAACGGAGATGATATTGTTGCTAATTACTAAAATAAAAGGCAACATTTTTTATCGTTGCAAATCATATCAACTTTCGTTGCACATATAAAGAAATGACAACATATAATGTCGTTGTTAATCGACGACTTTCGTTGCTATTGAAAAATAACCATCAACAAACATTTTTATTGCTGATTCAGCATAATGTCGTTGCCAAATAATATAATCAACAAGGAAAATCGTTGCTAAAAAGTTTACATTCCGCAACGAAAGCAAGCTTAGGCAACAAATTTCATAATTTACTGCAAAATGGTGTCAATTGCAACGAAAATGCATGGTCGTTGCAAAAAAAAAAGAGTTCATTTCGTTGCCAATTAGTAGGCTTTGCAACGAAATGGGGGTTGTAGCAACGAAATTTTTATTATTTTGCAACAATACATTTTGTTGCTAAAGGATTGATGTCTCGATACGAAAGCCAAATTTCGTTGCAAAATTTATTACTTTTGGCAACGAAAAAAATACGTTCGTTACGGAACAATTAGCAACGCTCATTGCGCAACGAAAGACGCAACGATAGTAAAGTCGTTGCCAAAACCCTTTAGCAACGAAATTTGGCACATTTAGCAACGAAAATCGGTTGTTGATGAAGCCCCATTTTTTGTAGTGATCAATGGTCATGATTATACCGAATAATCCCTGGTCATAATCATACCAACAACTGTCCATCAATGCACTACATGCCAATGATGACTTTTACCACATCATTTGTAATATTACGGGTCATGATTATACTAAATAATCTCTTGTCATAATCATACCAATCAACAGTCCATCTATACACGTAAGCCAAAGATGACTTTCATCACAATATAAGCATGAGGACGATGACAATGATATAAGCATTAATCAAACGAAATCAAGGATAAATATTAAAGACTTTAAATTTATCCAAAGTTTAAAAATACCCAAATTGTCAACATGATACTGCTTGGTGGAGTAAAATTCAAGAATAATATTCATGTATCAAAAATGATTTGGACAGAAAAGAAATATATTTTTCGGGTGAATAGTACCCCGACATGAAAAGTGCCCCAAATACCCGAATGAATAATATTTGAGTGAATAGTAACTGGGTGAATAGTAACCCATGAATAGTAACTCGTGAATAGTACTCCGACACGAAAAGTGCCCCGAATATCCTAGTGAATAATATTCGAGTGAATAGTAATCGGGTGAATAGTAACCCGTAAATACTAACTGTAATAACCTGAATATTTTCTATATAAATAAGAAATTTTGCATATTAATATTTTTTTTATTTTAAAGATGAGAATATGTGTCAAGTAATGTGTATGTATATATGTGATAAATAAAATTATTTATTTCATGAATAATTTCAAACAATTTTATTTTAGAATTTTTGATCATTATAAAGTATATTCCTATAGTAATTAATTTTTGTAAGTAGAAATGTTTTTATTAATTATTTTCCATGAAAACATGATTTTATATTATTTAAATAATATATGAAATGATTATTAGAATTATAATAATAAATATTTTATTATATGAATTTGTTCAGAATATTTAAGTTAATTATTTTAACTTAATTAAAGATAAACCAGATATGGAATCCAAATCCTAAATTTGGGTATTGATCAAGGGATGAGAATAATAATATAATATTAATTATATTTTAATTTTTCAGTGCTACAAATATGTACTGTAAATGCGTAGACTGATAAGATGGGCCAAATATGGTAAATTAGGTCATAACCCTCATGTCGTATTATTAAACCCTAATTGTTAAAATCGGTTATGAGTTTAAGACTGAGTAGTAATTGTGTTATATGAATTTTACTGTGTATAATATAATTTCTGTAATTAGGAGAAACCCTAATTATTTATTTGAAAACCCTAATTTACTAATTAGAAACCCTAATTGCAAATTTTAGAAACCCTAATTACTATTTTTGGAAATTATAATGATAATTAGGAAACCCTAATTGTTAATTTAGGAACCCTAATGATAATTAAAGAACCCTAATTTTAAATTAGTGTGTTTAATTAAAATTTTATTACACTTTAATTTTAATCTTTCAAACCCTAGTAATTATTTGGGAAACTTTAAAATATAAAATCTAGTGATTAAACCCTAGATTCAAGCACCTTGGACAAGAATACCCTTGAGTTAAAAAGGAAATTACAAAAATGCCTTTTTGTCCCATTCTAGAATTATTGGTTAGACAAATCTTATCCAAATCTTGCTAGCCACCCTAGTCTACCTAGCTATGAACCTACAAGCTACAAATCTCAGCCATGTGATCATCCAATACATTGCATACATGTTATTTGTATAGATCAAGAGAGAGAAAATGTCACATTTATGCTAATTTGCACAAACACTCATCCTAGACCTTCTCTCTCTAAAACCTCCGAAATTTCCTTACTAGATCAGTCATAAATCAAGCCCCACTATCACACTTAACAAATCAGAAGCATAGAAATCAGATTTGCCCACTTAAAGGTATGAACCCTACAAAAAAATCTAATCTTGATCTGCATGTTAGATGTTAGTTTTTTGTGTTAAATATATAGTATGGAGTCTAACAAAGTGATCTGGGTTGCTAGATGTTAGATCCATAACATCTAGAGGCTCGGATTTGTCATTTTTCAAAATCTGGAAAAAAATGATTTTTGTGTGTGACAAGCAAAAGTCAGAGGCTGTGGATCTCTCTCTGTTTTTGATTTGGGGTGTTTTATGTTTTGGATTTGTAGTATGCTATGAGGTCTGTAATCTAGAACTTGTAGCAGGATCAAATCATGCTTATAATGACAGATAATCATGGTCAAAGGTCGTTGACCGACCATGACTTTCTAAAATCTGGAAAACCCAGATCGTGCCCAGATAGGACCTGACAACATTTTCAAGCGACTAGATCTTCCAGTGTGTTGTTGTTTTGATTATGTTATTTTAACTAAGTTGTAGCTTGTTATGGGTACTATGAATACATGCTTGTAGATCCCTTAAATCATCAATATATTGAACACAGTGGAAGGTCAAACTAGCCTGCTTGTTCACAAAATCTGTTTCTGGAAATTCCAGAAAGCTCAAGAACATGTCTTCTGACATGATTTGACCGGCTTATATCTACTTGTTTTGTTGATGTTATATGTGTTTTATTTATTAGATCTATAGTATTACATGTTATCTACAACCTGGAATCAATAGATCACATAGAACAAACACACAACGCGAGATATAAGGATTCAAAGTAGCATACTCGAGCTGTTCTTCATTTCTGGAAAACCCAGAAATGAAGAACAGACTCTGACACGAATTTGTGAGCCCCAACGTGTTTTGGTTAATTATGTTTAGACTCTACCATTTATTGAAACATGTTCTCTAATAGTTTGTCTATATAGCCCGACGAGTAGAAAACTTTTAACATGAACATATTGACAGATTTAAGGCCACAAAGGGCGTTGACTGACCATGACTATAATGTTCTGGGTAGCCCAGAATATTATGAACACGCCTGACAGCTAGTTCAAGGCTTAATAAATTATGATTGTGATGAAGTATGACCTGAATATTTGTTGTTTCATGCAGTGTTACATTAACACTACAAGATCTGACCATTAGGTAGCCCAGAAACATTTCGAGATAAATATTAGACTCGGTCAAACAGGGCACCTCGACCACTGACTTGACAGTGTTCTTGAGG
This sequence comes from Panax ginseng, assembly GCA_020205605.1. Lineage (NCBI taxonomy): Eukaryota > Viridiplantae > Streptophyta > Magnoliopsida > Apiales > Araliaceae > Panax > Panax ginseng. Next base: position 54,483,911 of record CM035138.1, on the reverse strand, counting down.
CCAAGAACACCTAACATGATAGATAAGTGTCGCTATAGCCTATAGCGAGGGTTATAATAATTTTATTTTACTAAATTTAGGAAAATGATAAAAATAGAAAACAATTAGTTTTAATTATTAAAAATACCAAATAAATTACTAAAAATTATTTTAAAGTCCTAAAATTAGTTTTAATTATTTTAAGTATATTTCATGAATATTTAATATTTTTGGATATAAAAGTATTTAATTTATTTAAGTATAATATTAAATAAATTATTTAAAAATGATTTTAATAAATGAAAAATCATTTAAAAATAGGTTATGATATAAAAAGATATTTTAAGTTATTTTCTATAATTTTAATATTTTGTGATGATTTTCATTATTAATTAGACATTAATGATGATTAAGTTATTTAATAAAGATATTAGATAATTGATGAAAAATTGAATTAATGATTTAAATTTTTTTATAAAAATGATATAGAGATTATAAAAATATTTTAAGTTATAAAATATATCTTTTGATATTTTGTCATAAAAAAATATTAATATTTTAATATTAAGGATATTAGATTCATTTGATAATTATATTAGATAAAGTAATGTAAAATAATTTTAATATTAGAAAAATCATTTTTAAAGGAAAATAAAGTGTTTAAAGATATTTTAAGTTATACAACATAACTTTTAATATTTAAAGGATAATTTCATTAATAAATCAATATTAATGATAATAATTTAATATTAATGATATTAAGTTTATTTAATAATTATATTAAACAAATAGTTTTAAAATGGTTTTATTGATTTAAAAATCATTTAAAGGTAATATTAATACTTTAAAAATATTTTGAGTTATTATAAATAACTTTAATGTTTTGGCAATAGTTTCATTAATAGTTTAATATTAATTAAATATTAATGATAATAGAATTAGTTAATATTTAAATCAATTAATAATGATTTCAGTGTTTAAAAATTCATGATAAAGTATAATAATTATTTTAAAATTATTATAAGGCTATGAAAAATAATATGACTGGTATTTAAAATATCTAAATGACTATTGAACTGCAGGATAGAGTCTTAGACTCGATATTTACCCGATAAAGCCGTCGATACACCGAAATATTTTAGAAATTGATCTGGACTTAGATAAACTGACTAGATATGTGTTTGTTAGTGAATCAATAATTGTTAGATATATTTGACAAAGTGATTAGGTTATGTGCTGACTGCAATAGACAGTGTTCTGTGTTACAATATATTATTCTAATCGAACGAATGATCTTATTACTGATAGGTCGCTGTATAAAAGATTAATCTAAGTTGCGTTATTATAAGCAGCAGTTCAGGCAAGTATCTAAACCTTATGCACTACTTTTATTTCGTGCAAACAGGTATATCATGTTATGCAAGTTCCTAAACTTACTCCAATTATTATTGTGCCAGATTATTAACTCTGTTACTATTGATTATGTATTCAATCTTTATATTCATACATGTTCTTACATTATCCAATCATTGTATTATTGTATAATTCTGATATTTATTCTGTTCATTAATTCGTATATAGGGTTAGACAAGTGTCCCCATACTTGGATAACCATTTCATTTAATCATATGTTGATACATACTTATTGATTTCAAGTATGTAAACGTTGACTTAAAAGCCGTCTAAGCTATTTGATTCAGCTAGACACAAAAATATTGTTGAACAAGATAGAACATTATTATATCCAACCAGATTGTTTTGGTTTGGATTCCCGACTAAGTATGAACATCCCGAATAATGGAAAACTTTTGTGCACCAAAGGTGGATAGAGTGAACGATAATATCATTCTTGCATGTAGTATTGATCAATACAGGGCACATTGGGATGATCACCCTCGTGCCCGTAAGTTATGACGGTTTACAGATGAAGTTCTGCTAAACCCTAGCGAAAATGAAAAACAATGTTTATTGTAGAAGTGTCTTTCAAAGAAAACATTTAGTTCTTTCAGCTAATATATATTGTTGTTTTTACTTGCTGGGCAATCCAATGCTCATTCTTGCTTTAAATTTAAATGTTTTCAATTAAGTATGATCAGCCAAAAGGTTCAGACAAGAACACGGGGAAAGGAAAGATGTTCGAATGAGATTTATATTATATTGTGTAATAGTTATAGTTTATTAAGACAATGATATTTATTATCTATCATGTAATGTATTGTAGTAAAAGTTACGTACTTGGGATTAGACTTTGATATATGTAAATTAAGCTTGAATTTTATATTATTGTTATTATTATTAGTATTATCCAGCTTATAGAAATGGTATCGTTAAGCACCGAGTTTAGGTTTCAAGTACCTGGATTTGGGGGCGTCACAGTAACTCATGAATAGTAACTCGTGAATAGTATTCTGGTATGAAAAGATCAATAATTATAAAGAAAGCTCAGAATAATATTTCCTTGAAGAGATAATGGATGAAACACAAATATCAAGGATATTCTACTAATTTCACGGAGTAGAGAAGCAATACTTCAACAAAATGAGTGTAGAAGTAGGAATACGAAACAAAATAATATTACTTTCATACTACAGAGTATGGAAGAAAATATTATTTCATACGAATATTGAACGAAGATAATATCCATACGAAAAATAATATCTCTTCTGAATATGAAATAAATAATACCCCTTACCTCAGAAGAAGACTAGATACTGAAATAGTGAAGTAGCAAACTTCTCTTCTTCTTTCTCTCTATAGCTTCTCTCTCTATAATTGCTCTTGTGAGTCTTAGTGAATTGGTGAGAATGAATGAAGAATGAGCTTCTATTTATAAAAAAAATATAGTTTCGATAATTGCACATTTTGAGGCTCAAAATATTACAGTATAATACCTTCATCTTTTCCTTCATTTTTAATTTAGTCCTGGAAGTATTATCAAACTTGCACCACCTCCCCTAATAGTATATCATGTGAATCAATAGTACAATCATGTGACTCAATAGTTCTATACATGTGAAATAATAATTACAGTATAGTACCTTCATCTATACCTCCATTTTTAATTTAGTCATGCAAGTATTATCAATCTTGCACCACCTCCCCTAATAGTACATGAATGTAAATCAATAGTACACATATGTGAACAAATAGTTATAAGCATGTGAATTAATATCAATTAATTGCTCATTTATCCGATTAATTACCCGATTGGTCAATATAACCTCTAGACATTAATTATTATCGGAATAGATGTCGATTTCCACTAACACTAATAATCCCAACATAATGAAAATATCAATTTCATCTTTAATCAACACGAACTTATTCATCATTAATATTATAACTCACAATATTTAACAACCAGATCATTCCCAAGAAAGAGGGGTCTTTCCGATAAGGATTTCTCCCTATTTGCGCGCAATTAGGTGACCAAACCTCTCCTCGACAGAACTTTCTAGACATCGTCAATATTGCAAATAATAATATGAATAATTTTATCGTCTCAATTATTGATTTAATAATAATAAATATTTTGCAGATGATACTGTGACAATAATTGAATCAATAATATGAGAGCTATTATGAAGCAATTACTGCAACAATAATTGAGTATAACTTAGTGACTTCTCACGTAAGCATCAATAATTAATCCCGTGTGCTACTATGCAATCACGCATATTACTATAATTTTACTACCGGGTATGTGAGACCCCAGATTTTATGAATAAAGATTTTATTTTCTCGAAATATTTTTTTGAATATTATGAAGTGGATTTGATATAATGTTATAGTTGTGGGTAGTATTTATAAATTTTGCAAAGTATGCAAGTTGTCATATTATATTCGATTTGTCGGGGAATATTTGTTTTATCAGGGAATATTCGTGCAACGACACAATCATTGGTGGACCCCACAACGAAATTATTGTCGGAATGAGAAAACAACAAAAATATTTTATTAAAAATAACGGCGGAAGTTTTACCGTTAATAATGTTGAACTACTCGATAGTAAAAGTACAGTAATACGTGTGGTTGCATAGTAGCACACGGTATTGATTATTGATGCTTATGAGATAAGTCACTCAGTTTTGTTTTATTGGTATTATTAATGTAATAAAACAGAATACTTTTATAAAGTTATTCTATAAATAGAATATATTATATTCTATTATGCATAGTGTCTGCATAGTATTTTGCATAGTAAAATCTTTTTATATAAAACATAATACTTTTATAAAGTTATTCTATAAATAGAATATATAATATTTTATTATGCATAGTGTTGCATAGTGTTTTGTATAGTAAAATATTTTTATATAAAACAAAATACTTTTATAAAGTTATTTGTTTTATTAGACAATAATTAGAATATATTATATTTTATTATGCATAGTATTTTTATAGTGCTCGATAGTGTTTGCATAGTAAAATCTTTTATAAAGTTATTCATTTTATTAGATTATAAATAGAATATATTATATTTTATTTAAAAGATTTTGCTTTAAATATGGACCGTCACGATTAAAGTAAATCATTACGACCGTTCATGAGTTAGTTACTATGCGGTCCATTCTTCTATAAATAGAAGCTCATTCATTCATTATTTCTTACGAATTCACTGAAACTCTAGAGAGATAAACTATAGATAGAAAGAAGAAAATGATACTGAGATAGGCCACAGATGACTTTCAATTAAATATAAACATGAGGATGATGAAAATGATATAAGAATTAAATAAAACAAGTTCAAGAATTAATTTATCCAGGAACCAATAAAGTCCAAACTGTCAACATGATACTGCTTTGTAGAGTAAAATTCAAGAATGCTCAGAAAATATTTTCATGAAAAGATACTGGATGAAGCGCAAATAACAAAGATATTCCACTAATTTCATGGAGTATAGAAGTCAAAGTTTTAACCAACTGAGTATAATAAAGAATGGAATAACAAAAGAAATCACCATGGATGTGATAGACCGCACATGCATGTTATTCCAACAGAATAATAAATAACGGAACCAGGTCTGGCGTAAAACGCCTAGACAGGATATTCTAAGAGAATAATAAAGAATGAAACCAGGTCCGGCGTAAAATGCACAGACAGGATATTCTAACAGAATAATAAAGACTTGAACCAGGTCCAGCGTAAAACGCACACACAGGATATTCCAACAAAATAATAAAGACTGGAATAACTGAAGAATTTCACCAAGTATAGGGTAGCTCGCGTATACAGGTTATTCCAACAGAATAATAAATAATGGAATAACAGAAGCTCTCTTCGTGAATACAAAAGAAATAACACCCCTTACATTAGTAGGAGATTGAATACTGCAGTAGTGTAGTAACAGAATACTCTTCTTATTTCTCTCTTATTCTCTCTATACTTTCTCGCTCTATAGCTTGAATGAATTCGTGAAAATAATGAAGAACTACGCCTCTATTTATAGAAGATTTCTAGCTTAGCACTTGCAATGTGAAAAGGCAAGCGGCTGGACGACTGGTGATGTGAAAGGAAAAATTGTTTGACGCCTGTAATGTGAAACACCAAGTGGTTTGGCGCTCACCGTAATGTGAAAACAAGAGTAGTTGACGCCTTTGTAATGTGAAACGACAATTGGTTCGACGCCTGTAATATGAAACGGCAAGTGGTTTGACGTCTAGTAAAGGTAATTACTATTGGCGAAAGAGACTCTTAGATGATGACATATGGGCCCCCATAGAATAACCAAATTTACCATAAACGTCTCATAATAGACTCTTTATATACATCAAGGATTGAATAAATATTACCACAAATCATTTTATTTTTAATCAACACATATTTAATCTTTCAACAATTATTAATCATTATTATTATAACTTGTCATCTCAATTATTGATTTAATAATATAACATATTATACAGATGATACTGTGACAATAATTGAATCAATAATATAAGAGATATGATGCAGCAATTACTGTAGCAATAATTGAGTATAACTGAGTGACTTCTCACGTAAGCATCAATAATCAATACCGTGTGCTACTATGAAACCACGCGTATTACTATACTTTTACTACCGGGTACTTCAACAGTTTTAACGGTAACACCTCCGCCGTTATTTTTATAGAAAGATAATTTTATCATTTTCTAACTACGACAATACTTCCGTTGTGGGGTCCACCAATGATTGTGCCGTTGTACGAATATTCCCTGACAAAAAGAATATTCCCCGACCAATCAAATATTATATAACCACTTGCTTACTTTGCAAAATTTGTAAATATTACCCACAACTATAACATTATATCAAATTAACACCATAATATTCAAAAATATAATTCGAGAAAAATTATTCTTTATTCATAAAAGTTGGGGTCTTACAACCTCCCTTTCTTATGAAATTTCATCCTCGAAATTACACAACCTGGTATATCGAAGAGATGAGGATACCTTGACTTCATCTCAGATTCTAACTCCCAAGTCATTTCCTCCACATCATGGTTTCTCCACAAAACTTTGACTTGTGGTATAACCTTGGAGCGCAGAACATGATCCTTCTTATCCAAGATTTTAACAGGTAACTCTTCATACATTAAATCTTCCTCTATCTTGTCTGGTTCTAACTCAATAATGTGGTTCGGGTCTTTCACATATTTACGCAACATAGATATGTGAAAAACATTATGAACACGAGACATACTTAGCGGTAAGGCGAGTCTATAGGCCACAGTTCCTACTCGATCGAGGATTAAAAATGGGCCGATGAATCGAGGATTGAGCTTTCCTCTCTTTCCAAATCTCGTAACTCCTTTCCATGGATCAACACGTAACAACACATGATCTCCTATATCGAATTCCACATCCTTTCGATGAAGATCAGCATAACTCTTTTGTCGATCTTGTGAGGTTTTTATACGTTGCCGGATCGTTTGAATCTTTTCCGTAGTCATACATACCAACTCCGGTCCCAACAACGTTGCTTCACCCACCTCATCCCAAAGATCTTTGGAGAAGCGACACTTTCTTCCATACAACGCTTGAATGGAGCCATGCCAATACTTGCTTGATAACTTTTGTTGTAGGAAAACTCCACCAATGGTAAGAACTTGTCCCAACTTCCCTTGAAATCAAGGACACAGAGTCTTAATAGATCTTCAAGAGTTTGAATAGTCCTCTTCGACTGTCCGTCCGTCTGAGGATGATATGCCGATCTAAATTGTAAGTCTGTGCCCATAGCTTTTTTCAAACTAACCCAAAATCGTGAAGTGAATCTTGGGTCTTCATCGAAACTATGGATACCCTAAGATACCATGCGATCTTACAATCTCATTTATCTGAGCAAGACGTTCAAGTGTATAATTTTCTCATATCAGAAGAAATGAGCGGACTTGGTCAATCTATCAACAATGACCCAAATCGCATCTATGCTTTGAGAAACTTTAGGAAGACCCAGAATACTTGAAATCCATGGTAATGTGCTCCCATTTCCATTACGTAATTTCAAGTGGTTGCAATGGACCTTTTGGTATTTGATGCTCGCTTTAACTCGTTGACAAGTTAGACACCTTGAGATAAAGCGCTATCTCTCTCTTCATATTGCTCTACCAAAATGTATGATTTAAGAAAATGATACATTTGGTACTCCTGAGATGGATTGCAAACGGTGTGTGTTGTGCGCCTCCATCATGATTTTATACTTTAAATCGTGGTCGTTAGGAACACAAAGTCCGTAGTTGACTCAAAGTATTCCTTCTTCATCGATTCTTGCTTCCGGCATAGCACCTTCTTGTACTTTCTTCCACATACGCATCAGCTCCAGGTCTGTAGCTTGAGCAGCTTTAACTTTATCGATTAAAGTTGGTTCTACTCGTATATTCGCCATCATCACATGGGTCCCTGGAGTCTTTAACTATATCTCCATCCTTTGCAAGTCACATAAAATGGGCCTTTGCGTTGACAATATCGCACTCGTACTTGCATATGATCTTCTACTCAATGCATCAAGCCTACCACGTTAAGCTTTTCCGAGGATGGTATTGGATGGTATAATCATAATCTTTCAACAGTTCAAGCCAACGTCGTTGTCGCATGTTGAGTTCCTTTTGAGTGAAGAAATATTTGAGGCTTTTATGATCCGTAAAGATCTCCACTTTCTCCTCATACAAGTAATGCCTCCAAATTTTAAGTGCAAAAACAACAGCTGCCAACTCTAGATCATGAGTAGGATAATTCCTCTCATATTCTTTGAGTTATCGCGAGACATAGGCTATGACTTTCCCATGTTGCATAAGAACACATCCCAACCCTTTGCCCGAAGCATCACTGTAGATGACAAATCCCTCCGAGCCAGATGGTATTGTCAGAACAGGTGCCGAAATGAGTCTCCTCTTCAGTTCTTGAAAACTCTTCTCACATTCTTCGCTCCAACTGAACTTTGTATCTTTCCGAGTTAGCTGAGTTAATGGTGTAGTGATTCGAGAAAATCCTTCAACAAATCTTCGATAATAACCAGCTAAACCGATAAAGCTACGTACTTCGATCACTGATTTAGGTTTCTCCCAGCTTTGAATAGATTCAATCTTTGTCGGGTCAACAGATATTCCATGACTTAATTCTACGTGCCCAAGGAATGCTACTTCCTCAAGCCAGAAGTCGCATTTCTTCAACTTGGCATAAAGCTTGTATTCACGAAGCTTTTGGAGTGTCAGCCTCAAGTGTTGCTCATGATCTTTACGGCTTTTGGAATAAATAAGGATGTCATCAATAAAGACGACCACAAAGTGATCCAAATATTCCTTGAATACTCGGTTCATCATATCCATTAAGGCAACATGAGCATTAGTCAATCCAAAGGACATGACTAGGAATTCATAATGCCCGTACCGATTTCTGAAAGCCGTCTTTGGAATGTCATCAGTTCTAATCTTCAATTGGTGATATCCGGAACGAAGATCAATCTTTAAAAAGAATTTGGCTCCTTATAACTGGTCAAACAGGTCATCAATACGTGGCAATGGGTACCTATTTTTGATGGTGACATGATTCAACTCCCGATAATCAATACAAAGTCGTATACTCCCATCTTTCTTCTTCACGAATAGAACAGGAGCACCCCAAGGAGACGTACTAGGATGAATAAAGCCAATGTCTAATAATTCCTGCAGTTGGGTCTTTAAGTCCGGAAGTTCAATAGGAGTCATTCGATATGGGGCTTTGGAAATGGGTTTGGTACCAGGTTCAAGGTCGATACAAAATTCAATTTCACGCTCTGAGGGTAGGCCAGGAAGTTCTTCAGGGAATACGTCGGGAAATTATTAACAATAGAAATACCGTTCAAAACTGACGTATTTTTGTTTAAATCTGTGACATGAGCTAAGAAAGCTTGACATCCGTTTTTCAATAAACGAATAGCTTTATGGCTTGAAATGACCGTGATTGATTTTAATGGTTTGGTCGCTTGAATTCGCATAATAGGTTGGTTAGGAATATGAAAGCTAACAACCTTACAAAAATAATTAATTTTTGCATGATGAGTAGTTAACCAATCAATCCCTAGAATCACGTCAAATGAAAGTATTTTCAATGAAATAAGATCGACAAGTAATGTGAGGGTACCAATTTGAACTAAACAAGACTTATAAACGGTGGATGCAATGAAGGTTTCTCCCAACGGAGTTTCCACAGATAAGTCAAAGTCAAATTTCTCCGAAGTCAAATTTAATCGTTGAACGCAAGTAGGAGAAATAAAAGAATGGGTAGAACCGGTATCAAATAAAGTATAGACTTCACTAGAGTTTATGATAAGCTTACCCGTGATGACCTCATTCGGGTTCCTTGCTTTCTGGGAGGTCACACTCTCCCTTGCACTACCGGTTTTGACTTTTCTGGGATGGCCTTTGGTGCCTCCATCCTAGCTGAACTTGTCTTTGGTGAACGAAAAAATCGGGCTAAGTGACCTTCTCTTCCACAATTATAACATGCTTTGGATGGCATCGCGCAGTTTGGACTGATGTGCCCCTCCCCTCCGCATTTGAAGCATATGATAGGTGGTCGTTCTCCTTCCTTAATGACAGGTGTTGGTGCTGACGTCTTTCTATCATTGTTGAATCTCCTCTTCTTGAAATGCCCATTCTTATTATTTTGGCCTTGATTACTACCGAAGTGGTTACCACTTCTGGCCTGTTGATTTCCTCCACGCTTGTTGTCACCGCTTCGATGACTGCTCTCACTGGTATTATCATTTTATCGACTGCTCTCTTTTGGTTGCGTTGACTCGTTATCGCGCTCCACTAACTGAGCCCTATTTACAACATCTGAATACAAACACAGTTTATGAGAACCTCTTAAAAACATCTGCGTCATTCTTTCTTCATTATCCACCAAGTGGGACGCAAACCGGGACAACTCGGCAAACTTTGCTTCGTACTGCGACACGGTCATATTATTCTGTTCCAACTTGATGAACTCTACCTCCTTCATGTGACGAATACTTTCGCAAAAGTACTTGTCGTTGAATAGTTCTTGGAACTTCTCCCAAGAAATTTTCAGTGCAGCAGGTTGAGTACGCTTTACCAATTCCCACCAGTAATCTACCTCTCCTCGCAACATAAAGGCGACAAAGGGAACCTTTTGCTCCTCGGAGCATCCCAAGACATCAAATATCTTGGTGATCTTCTTTATCCATGCTTCCGCCTTAAGTGGTTTTGGCTCTCCAATAAACTCCGGTGGTCTCAGCTCCTTGAACTATTTAGCAATGACCGTCCGAGAGTTTCTAGTGTTTCCACCTACATTTTGGACAGGAGCCGCTCTCACCTGCTGTTGCATGAATTGCATAAAGCCTCTGAACATTTGATCATTCATCATTTGGTCAGTGTTGTTGTTTGCATAAGGATTGTCGCCTTCCTGATGCACATTATCCTGATTATTCATATGGGGTGAATCAACGGTCGCCTGTGCTCCATTGCTATTCTCAACATTCTCGAATGTCATTTTTAGATACTGCCACAAAACAAAGGTTAATTGACATGTAACATATTATCCCTAAATTCTGACTGACCTATTAAATACCACATAAACTTAGGTGGGTCATACTAGCGAAGGAATTCCCCGTCTCTTCCCTCCTAGTATTATTCTCACATCTTAGCCAGGGATCATATCCCTAAGCTTTGATACCAACTGTGATGCCCCCAAAATTAGGTATACATCACCCATCTTGAGTCGCCAGATACATGGTAAAAAATTCAAATACAACTTAATAATACAATTGTCGTGTACAATACGACAAAACATAAACTGTGAGTTTGAATACAAATATTGTGTACTAGAGAGTATACAAACTCAAAAGGAGTCCTCATTATAATTATTATCACACTATATCACAGAATATTGAGGACTACTAATGCAAACATCTAGGACCATCATTCCGTTCCCCGACTCATCCCAGCTATATTCTCATTTCTTGAAGAGAATAGTGAAAGAAAGGGTGAGCTCAACTAGCCCAGTAAGAAATATTATGACTAAGATAATGCAGAATAAATTATCATTAGCCTTAAACAGTGTTAAACTGATACAATATAACAAACATCAAGTTTAACTGCAGCGAAACAAGCAATCCATTGAAAGAGTCAAGTAGAGCATAAAATCTACTATATTCTATGCCTGTAATGTGAAACGACAATTGGTTCGACGCCTGTAATATGAAACGATAAGTGGTTTGACGTCTGGTAAAGGTAATTACTATTGGAGAAAGAGACTCTTAGATGATAACATATGGGCCCCCATAGAATAACCAAATTCACCACAAACGTCTCATAATAGACTCTTTATATACATCAAGGATTGAATAAATATTACCACAAATCAATTTATTTTTAATCAACACATATTTAATCTTTCAACAATTATTAATCATTAATATTATAACTTGTCGTCTCAATTATTAATTTAATAATATAACATATTATACAGATGATACTGTGACAATAATTGAATCAATAATATAAGAGATATGATGCAGCAATTACTGTAGCAATAATTGAGTATAACTGAGTGACTTCTCACGTAAGCATCAATAATCAATACCGTGTGCTACTATGCAATCACGCCAGACATATTCTTTTACTTTACTAGGGTAGTTCAGCAGTTTTAACGGTAAGAATACGCACGAGTGATATTCCAAATGAATAACAAAGAATGGAACCAGTCATATGTAATCCGCATGCAGATGAGGATATTCCAATGTAATAACAAAGAATGTAATAACAGAAGAATTTCACCATGTGTACGGTAGTCCGCGTATACAGGTTATTCTAAATGAATAATAAGGAATGGAATAACAATAGCTCTCTTCATGAATACGAAATAAATAATACCCCTTACCTTAGAAAAACTGGATACTGGAATAGTGAGGTAGCATACTTCTCTTCTTCTTTCTCTCTATAATTTCTCGCTATAATAATTGCTCTAAAGCTTTTGTGAATTGGTGAGAAATGAAGGAAGAATGAGATTCTATTTATAGGAAAATATAGTTTCGATAATTGCATGTTTTGGGGCTCGAAATATTACAGTATAATACCTTCCTCTTTTTCTTCATTTTTAATTTAGTCCTGCAAGTATTATCAAACTTGCATCACCTTCCCTAATAGTAAATAATGTGATTTAATAGTTCATTAATGTGACTCAATAGTATAATCATGTGAAAAAACTAATTACAGTATAGTACCTTCAACTATACCTCCATTTTTAATTTAGTCATGCTAGTAGTATCAATCTTGTACCACCTCCCTTAATAGTACATGAATGTGAATCAATAGTACACACATGTGAACAAATAGTTATAAGCATGTGAAATAATAGCAATTAATTGATCATTTATCCGATTAATTACCCGATTGATCATTATAACCTCCAGACATCAATTATTATCGAAATAAATATCGATTTCCACTAACACTAATAATCCCAACACAATGGAACTATCAATTTCATCTTTAATCAACATGAACTTATTCATCATTAATATTATAACTCACAATATTTAACAACCAGATCATTCCCAAGAAAGAGGGGTCTTTCCAATAAGTATT